>OX465600.1:202437781-204937781 GCA_950022295.1 Bromus sterilis | reverse complement strand
ACCCAACCCTCTCCCCATGTGTAAATCCTGGATCGAGTTGCTGAAGACCCCGTGCACACGGGCATATTGTCGTGCACACGGGGCCCCGTGCACGCAGGCCCTTGGCCCCGTGCACACGGGCTATGGGTGGTGCCCTAAAAGGGGATCGGGGCCATTGGGAGGCAGTTCCAATCTGTAACTTCCCCACGCCCCGTATCTCACCAGGGTAGCCACCACCGTCGCCCTAGGCGAGCTCTGCACCGTCGTCGGTCCAGGTTGTCGCCGCCGCCCCCCGTTGGCTCGGGCCCGGACAACGCGGTCCTCCCCGCTCCTCCTTACTCACCGAGATGTCATCTGGTGAGCCTCCTCCCCTCGTCTTGAACCCCTCTAGGGTTCGTCTTGGGGACGTTGTTGCTTCACCTAGATTGCGCTAGATGTGTCTCTGTTGCTAGTGCTTCTCGCAAGGACTTGCCCAGCCCGTTCCTCCACTCCTTGCGAGCTCCGAGCCACCGCTGGGCAGGGCCCCGTGTCCACGGCCCCCGGGCTGTGCGCACGGGACCCCGTGCACAGGGGCTCCGAGCCTTTGCACACGGGCCTTGCAGCACCAAAACATGTGACTTGTCTCATGCATTCATCACTTCATTGTCCTGAGCACTTGCATATGTTCTTATCTTTTGTCTATAGATTCCGAAACCGTGAGGTATGCTCGTCGCAAGCGTGCCAAGGCCAGTGATTTTCAATTGGGCAAGCTCATCCATCTGTTGGAGATAGCGACGGCAATCAAGCCGCTCGTGCTCGTTGTGCTGCCTCCAAGCGTCCAGTGGTTGAGGAACCGAGAAGCTCCAGTTATGATGATGTTGATGAACCAAATGGTGAGTATGATGAAGAGGAAGAGGAAGTGGAAGAGGATGAGGTTCCTCTTATTCGTGAGAAGCCACAAATCAATCCTCTCAACCGTCCTCTGAATGAGTGGCCCGCGCCTAAGGTTTGAGAGCATTGCTAAGTGACTCCATATCTTCTCTCCACTTGTAATGTTCTAGATCCTCGCTTCAAGAATACCTTCCAGTACAATGTTTATCATCAGTTGATGGCTGTGAAGAAGGCCAAGTTTGATTCTCAGAAGCAAGTGGATGTTGATCATCTTAGGGAAAATGCTCATATGTACTCTGGAGTTTATGCTGCTTTGGAGAGTTTGGGACTTTTTCAGTTTGTCACTTACTCTCACCCATTCAATGAAGATCTTGTGATGTAGTTCTATGCTACAGTGTTATTTGAGCACAATGGCACTCTCTCTCTGACTTGGATGTCTAGGACCTCCAAATATACTACTCCTTTCAGTAAGTTTTCTGAGATCATTCTATATGAGTTTTATCTTGAGGAGCAGCCAGTTTTGCACGTGTGTCCTAACTTACTCTTGCCAAGGAGGAGATTGATTTTGCGTAAAGGCCTAAGGAGCCTTTTGAGATTGGTTCTTCTCAGAATTTGCTGCCAACCTATGATACTCTTCGCCACATTCTCAGGTATACCATTACTCCAAAGGCAGGTGATTCCAACAAGCTTAGGTCCTCTGTGTTTGATTTGTTCAAGATGGTTCATGAGGGCAAGAAGATTGATGTGCTTGATACCATGCATCATGAGATGAGGGAGTGTGTGCGTCTGCAGAAATCCTTGATCTATACTCCTCTCATTCAGGCTCTCATTGAAATAGTTTGCCACCCTAAGGACATTGCACCTTACCATGTCAGCATGCCCAAGAGGGATTTGAGGTATAAGCCACCTGTTCTAGCTGAGTATGCTCCAGTGTCTCCCGTTGCTCGTGGGTGCAACCAGAGGACCGTTGCTTGTGGTGCCTCTACTTCCGGTGCCTTCTCCTCTGCTCGTGCCTCTCGTCCGTGTTCTTCTGCCATGGATGCTCCTACCACATTCACTCGTCGCGAGAATAATTCTCTCTTCAAGATTGTGGAAAATCTTTTCAAGATGTGTCAGTCCATTACGAGGAGGCAGGTTGGTGATGTCAACCGTTCCAAGGCAGGTCACCGTGCCTACCTGTAGAAGAAAGCTGAGAGGAACAATGAGCCAGTTCGGTTTGCTTGTGAGGACCAGGACAGTGTGTGCACTGACTACTCATTCCCGATGGCCAACTGACGCTTCGATTAGGATGATGATGCGGCGAGCGGACCTCCGGTTGTGTAGCTTCGTTAGCATCACCTTTTCACTTTTTTGCGTCTCTATGCTAAATAGGTTGCATGACATCTCCTATTGCATATCTTATTTCCATGCGCTAACCATATTGTCATCAATTCACCAAAAAGGAGGAGATTGAAAGTGCATTTACTCCTAAATGGTGTTTTGGTATTATTACAATGTGGTTAGTGGGACTACTGACGGGTGCTAAAAGATGTATCTCAGGTCATTTGTCTCGCGGAGGATTATTTATTTGAAGGATGATTGGCCCCACTACAAAAAGATAAAAGGCGTGGTTATCCGGTGGCTCAAAGGATTTATTTCGGTTTGATTTGAGTCATAGTAAAACCACACTATCAACAGGAGTCAACGAGGTTTGAGTATGTGTGGGAACACAATTTTACCTAAGACATATTTCATCCACCATACAACTTGGAAGAAGAATGTGTATGTGGGCATGGGTATTACAGAGACTTCTCCTAAGTGGGCAAGGTGTTGGTCACCCCGTACACACGACCTTGAGGCCGTGCACACGGGCTGCTGCCTCGTGCACACGGGGTGTACAGCGCCCTAGACCCTCGGGAAAATCCTGCTGTAATGCCCGTGCACACGGGGTGCAAGGCCGTTGATACGTCCCAAACGTATCGATAATTTCTGCTCGTTCCACGCATGTTTTGTGTCATATTTCTATGATCTAGATACACTTTCATACACTTTTGATCATCTTTGGAATAACCTACTAACTCAGTGCACCCTAGTGCCAATTCCTTTTTTCTGCTATTTTTCTATTTCAGTTTTTCCCCATATAAAAAGTGCTCCAAAATCAGGGAAAAATCTGATAAAAAATAAGCGTGTGGGAAGCTTCCTGAACCCCGAAGGAGAGCCAGGGGGCCACCACCAGGTGCCCAGGAGGCCACCTGGTGCGGCCAGGGGCCTGGACCCCTGGTGGCCCCCGGGCTTCCCCCTTCGCCTATTTAACCTCCGTCACGGGAACACTCCGAAGACAGAACCCTATTTCACAAAATTTCCTCTGTTCCGCCGCCGCCGCGCTTCCGAGATCGGGAGTACCGTCAGGACGTTTCTCGGCACCCTTCCGGAGGGAGGATAGACCTCCGGGAGATCTCCTCCACCATGGACACTTCCCGGATGTGCCGTGAGTAGTCTACCTTGGACCATGGGTCCGTGATCAGTAGTTGTGTGATGTTCTCCTCCCCTCTTTTTTCTTCATGGTTTAGACCTCGTGAGCTTCTCTACATGATCGAGGCACAAGGGGATGTGCTGTCGACACAAGGGGGGAAAACAACGGTGCTTGTAACCGCGGTTGCAAGAGATCTTTACTTTACGCAAAGTTCTTTTTAATGCAATTGTCTGTTGCTTTGGGTTTACACTTTGGGAGGGGCTCGCAACTTAATATCAGCGAGATGTTCTGGATAAATATCTCAAGGTGGATGATTAGTAGTAGATGTAGATGGATTTCGGTCTACTTATTTTGGTGTACTGCCCATGCTTATGAGCCTCTTCCTTTCTTTTGTAGCATAGTTAGCATTGCAGTGTGTTTATAATCCTATCAATTGCCCATCTGTAATTTGTTTACCTCGCATAGCTGTTTTATCGTGTTTTGGGAGAGAGACATCACTAGTGAAACATCACGGGACCCCGGTTCATATTCTCATCATTGTTTACAAGCTATTTCCTTTTTCAGTATTTACTTTCAGTTGCTACCATTATCATTATCATGTGTGTTTGATCCTTTGTAAACAACAAGACCGGAGAGATTGACAACCTCTCTGAACTTCGTTGGGAGAAAAGTTAATTGTGTTGTGTGCAGGTCTGCGTCAGGTGCGCCGCTGATACCTACTTATCATCGCCGGAGTCCTACGGTAGACAAACCCTATCCTCTACATAGGGGAAACTTGCTGCTATCCTACATCTCACCGTCCACTTGGGGTAACCAACGAAGGGCGAGAAGCCATTATCCTCTCTCGTGTATCAAGCAAATTTCTGGCGCCGTTGCTGGGGACTCGGAGTGATAAGATAGGGGAGTTGCCCACTACCTTTTACCTTTAATTTTTAGTCTTGTTAGTTTACCTTTCTGATTTTATCTTTTTGTATTATATCAAAAATTACAAAAAATCATTTATCTCGCTAGTAGTTGTCATTATGTCTGGTCCTTTTGCCTTTGTTGAGACAGAGGTTCTCACCTTTAAAAAAAATGTGGTGAAAGGTTAAAAGATGCTTGGTATAGAATTAATGATTCTCAAAAAAAGAGCCACCAAGAAGCAAACCACTACTATCCTGCTTAGAAATTTTTATGTTGGGATTACTCCTTGGAATAGGTTCATTCTAGATACTTCTATCAATGGGAATTCCTAGAAGCCCTAATTTGGGAGTCTCTTAATATTATTGAAAATCTTGTTGGAAATCTCCCCATTGTTAGCATACAAGAAGATATAACTCTAGCTCATATTATGAAAAAACTTGAAAAGATAGAGTTAGAAATACCAAGTATAACTAGGATAAATGAGTTGGATCACAAGATTCAACGAAATTTGAATAGGCTTGGTAGCTCCATGCTTAAAATTATTAAAACTTTGGAGACAATCAAATTCCATGGTATGGATCCTTCTAGGATTGATAAGATTGAGGAAATCATTAATATTTTAGGAACTACTTTCTCCTCAATAAAACCAAAAAATTTGCAACTCCGGCAAGAAAGGAACCTACGTTCAATTATGTCCCTAAGGTTCCTCGACCTAAAAATAACCCACCCATTGCCAAGGAAGCTGAAACCGTGAAAACTTTGGAAGAAATACCTCTCTTTGATAAATTTATAAATGAAACTTCCAATGATTTTCCGCCTTTTGGTTTTCTCCCTATAAGTTTCTTCATTAGGCCTTTATTTGAAAGACCTCTTTAGACTAGTTGTACAATTGAAGAGCTTTTTGATGATCTTGATGATGGTTCGATTGATGCAACTTGATTCTTTTGCCTTATGCCTAGCTTAAAGGCATAAAAGAAAGCGCTTGTTGGGAGGCAACCCAAGATGTTTTTACTTCTGTTTTTAGTGGTCTTGATGAGTTTTACTACTGTAGAATCATCATTTTATCTTTATTTTCAAGCTTTGTGCCAAGTTATAGCCTCATATGACAAGGGAGGCGAAAGTTGTGACATGCTTACCAGAAAACAGATTCTGCCTTCGTGACGGACAAAATCGGATCAAATCACCAGTTCATATTTTTGAGCTGAAATTTTTACACAGCATGCTCTATACAATCGCGGAACTTTCTTATGTTCTGAGTTTTTTTATTTGAGTTGCAGAAGTACCCCGAAAAAATTCTCTACTACCTGTTGTTCTGTTTTTCACAAATTCTGCCACTTTTTGTCTCTCCTAACTTTTGCAAACCTTAAGCTTTATTTTTATTTGCAAAAACATTTTGCAAATCTTGAGAAACAGTAGCTCTTCAAGAATATCTTTATATACAGTGGGGAAAATTATTTTATTAAGGGTACTAACCTCTCTAATCAGCTTATGATGAGTTATGTATGAAGGGAGTTTTCAAGTGTGCGATGGAAGATGATGAAAGAAGATCCAGGAGTGTCAAGCGCTCAAGCTTTGGGATGCCCCCATGCATCCCCGATAAATATTCAAGGAGACTCAAGCGTCTAAGCTTGGGGATGCCCTCTTGCATTCCATTCTCCATCAACAATCATCAGTTCGTCCTTCGTCTCGCTATATTTTTATCACTTCATGTGTTATGTGTTATGCTTGGAGCGTCCCGCTCTTAGGTTTTCATTTTAGTTTTCTTTAGCTTTGCTTGCTGTTCAAAA
Organism: Bromus sterilis; assembly: GCA_950022295.1. Classification (NCBI taxonomy): domain Eukaryota; kingdom Viridiplantae; phylum Streptophyta; class Magnoliopsida; order Poales; family Poaceae; genus Bromus; species Bromus sterilis. Next base: position 204,931,790 of record OX465600.1, on the reverse strand, counting down.
CAAGTTAGACCCCGTATTACTTTGTGTGGGAGAGAAACACGCTCCACTTTCAAAATCTAGAACACATCATAGGATATTTCATGCCTATCTTTTTTCTGTTGTGTGTTCTTTATCTTTTCGTAGCTACTGTCATGTTTAGTTTTAGTTTAGTTTGTCTTTAGCAGGAGCCTTGGCTATTGTTTAGTTTGTTGCTGGAACTCTCTTGTCTCTTTTTATGAACCTCCTTATCAGATTGAGAGTTACCGATAATAAGTGCATGAGTTCTTCGGACTAATGTAAGTATTGAAAGTTGACACTTCCACCTCCTCATATTTGCTAGCCTCTCCTGTGCCGTGCATTGCCTTCTTCTCACTCCGAAAGTTGGCGTCCACCTTCGCCGGTAAATCCAAACCCTTGGCATGATACGTTCTGTCATCATAAACCTCCTTATATCTTTCCTCAAAACAGCCACCATACCTACCTATCAGGGCATTTCCATAGCCTTTCCGAGATATATTGCCATGCAACATCCACCTTTTCATGACTTGATCTTCATGTCATACATGTTCCTGCTACACTGGCAGCGTCATAAATTGCAAACATCATGATAGCTACATCTTCTTTATGATTTGAGTACCTTGTAAAGTGTGAAAGATCTTCTATACCCTCTTTTAAATTAGAGTGTTTCCCTTAAGGGAGGAAAAGATCCCAAAGTGGACAAAATAAAAGATCCCAAAGAGGACAAATGAGAGTTAAATAGAAAGAGCCATCGAGGCCACCAAAAAATAAAAAAAATAGAAAAATGAGAAAAATAAAATAAAAAGAGAGAAAGGGGCAACACTACTATCCTTTTGAAAGATCCACACTAGTACCCCCTCTTATCCTTGTACTCCATTGAGATGATCATGCATATAGCTATGTAGGGACCTTCACACTATAGAACTTGGCTTGCATATTCCAAGGATGAGCCTCCTCAAAAGAGCTCTAGGTCTTCATGAGCGAGCAAGTTAGATGCACCCCCACTAGTTCCATTGGAGAGCTTTTCAGCTCATATGTGCATCCGTTGGATGGCAATCCCTACTCCTCACATCATATCTATCATTTGGCCTTCTCGCCTATGATTGTCCTCATTGATGTGAGCCTTTCTTATCCTTTTTGTCTTCCTCCTCCACCATATTCTCTCTTTGCCATCGTAAGTGTCAACTTTCTTGCTTACGCTCATCCATTGCATGAGTGCTCAAAATATCGAAAAGGAGTGGATCAAATTGACTTGTACCTCGCTAGTGGTCTGGGGACGAGTCAAGATAAGATTCCAAAGAAGACCAAGTGTGAAACTTTAGTAGATTGAGTTCTCAACACAAAATACTTTTTTCTCGTATTTCCTATCCACCTTCTTGCATGCAAACACCATTTGGAGACATTCGAGTCACGGACAGCAAGATCTCTTGCACCTAATGTTCTTTGTTACTTGTTTCAATGGTAATATAGACTCTTGCATGTTATGAATTGAATTGAATTACATACCTTGATTGCTTTATTTTTCAACGTTCTTATATAGTTGCTAGCATGTCACCACAGAAATTATGTTTTTTATCATTTACCTACTCGATGGCGAGCATAAATTAAGCTTGGGGATGTTGATACGTCCCAAGCGTATCGATGATTTCTGCTCGTTCCATGCATGTTTTTTGTGATATTGCTATGATCTAGATACACTTTCATACACTTTTGGTCATATTTGGACTAACCTACTAACTCAGTGCACCCCAGTGTCAGTTCCTGTTTTCTGCTATTTTTCTATTTCAGTTTTCTCCCATATAAAAAGTGCTCCAAAAATCCAGGAAAAATCAGATAAAAAATCAGCATGTCGGAAGCTTCCCGAACCCCGAAGGAGGGCCAGGGGGCCACCACCAGGTGCCCAGGAGGCCACCTGGCTCGTCCAGGGGCCTGGGCGCGCCAGGGGGGCGCATGGACCCCTGGTGGCCCCCCTAGCTTCCCTCCTTCGCCTATTTAACCTCCGCCATGGGAAAACTCCAAAGACAGAACCCTATTTCGCACATTCGCCTCGGTTCCACCGCCGCCGCACTTCCAAGACCGGGAGCATCGTCAGGACCCTTCCAGGCACCCTGTTGGAGGGAGGATGGACCTCCGGGAGCTTCTCCTCTACCATGGAAGCTTCCCGGATGTGCCGTGAGTAGTCTACCTTGGACCATGGGTCCGTGATCAGTAGCTATGTGAGATGCCCTATATGATCGAGGCACATATGTAATTCTTCTGCTGTTGCTATGCTGAGTTTAATGGGATCTGATGGATTATGAGATTATGTTCAGATTGTGATAGAGTAGTATATTTGGGTTTTATCTCTTATATTTTTGTTCCTAAGTAATTCTTGCATGTTCTCTGTTGTTGTTTATTGCTTTGGCCAAGTAGTAGGTAGTGACTGCAAGAGGGAACGTTATGCTCGATTGTGGGTACATGCCCCCTGATGACACGCTTGAGTGACAAAAACATAAGTCTAGGGGATGTGCTATGGCCACAAGGGGGAAAACAACGGTGCTTGTCACCGCGGTTGCAAGGATTGTTTACTTTACGCAAAGTTCTTTTTAATGTAGTTGTCTGTTGCTTTGGGTTTACACTTTGGGTGGGGCTCACAACTTAATACCAACGAGATGTTTTGGATAGATATCTCAAGGTGGATGATTAGTAGTAGATGTAGATGAATTTCGGTCTACTTATTTTTGCGTACTGCCCATGCTTATGAGCCTTTTCGTTTCTTTTGTACCATATTTAGCATTGCGGTGCATTTATAATCATGTCAATTGCCCATCTGTAATTTGTTTACCTCGCATAGCAGTTTTATCATCTTTTGAGAGAGAGACGTCACTAGTGAAACATCACAGGACCCCGGTCCATATTCTCATCCTTGTTTACAAGCTATTTACTTTTTCAGTATTTACTTTCAGTTGCTATCATTATCATTATCCTGTGTTTTTGATCCTTTGTGAACAACAAGACCAGAGAGATTGACAACCTACTTATCATCGTCATTATCATGTGTTTTTGATCCTTTGTGTGCAGGTCCACGTCAGGTGCGCCGCTGAAACCTACTTATCATAGTCGGAGTCCTACGGGAGACAAACCCTATCCTCTACATAGGGGAAATTTGCTGCTATCCTACATCTCACCTTCCACTTGGGGTAACCAACGAAAGGCGAGAAGCCATTATCCTCTCTCGCGTATCAGCCGTGCACACGGGGTCCTGGGGCCGTGCACACGGGGTTACGTGGGAAGTTGACAGTAGACCCCGTGCACACGGCCTTTAGGCCGTGCACACGGGGTCCAACGGCCAGATCCGACCTACCCCCACCCAAGTTCTGTAAATGGTTCTTCTTCTTCCTCCAACCCTAATTCTTCTCCCCTTGCTTGAGCCTCCATTGCTTGAACACCATTTTTCTCATTCCTCTCAAGTCCTCCACCCAAACTTGTTGATCTTTTGGGATTTGAGAGAGCAGGGCCCGATCTTCACTTCCACCAAACCGATTTGTGTTTCCCTCAAGATTTGTACTCTGTTGATTTTGTTACTCTTGGAGCTTTGGCTCCTAGGCGGCTAGGTGACCGTCCTAGAAGCTTCCTTGCTTGTGGTGTGCTCCGGGAAGTTTGAATGGTTGTGGTGGTCGCCTCCAAGGCTCATCCGTTGGGGGTGACTTGAGAAAGGAGATACGGTGAGCTACGTTGTTGGTAGCGCTCTCAAGGATTGAGCACCGCTCCAACGGAGATTAGCACTCCCTCAAAAGAGTGTGAACTTCGGTCTACCAAAGCTCCACATCTCTTTGTCATGTGTGGTTTATACTTTTCCACACATTTACTTGTACTAGCTTCTTATGCTTAATGGCTTGCTATTGTAGTTGTTGCCTAGAATTTGAGTTTAGCTTGCTTGCCACATATGGTTTTCATCTAGAGCACATCTAGAGAATCTTATTTATCCGCTTAACCCTAAAAGTTGGTAATTTAAGTTAGATTTGTTAGTCACCTATTCACCCCCTCTAGTTGACCATATCGATCCTTTCAATAGCTCACAAGGACTAAGAATTGAAGAACAAGACTAGAGAGAAGAAATCAGATAGCTACTGGTCATGGACCCATGGTCTAAGGGGGAATACTCATGGCACATCCCGGAAGCGCTTATGGGGGTGGAGAAGTTCCCAAAGATCAATCCTCCCTCCGGCAAGGTTTCTGGACAAGGTCTTCTAGCGATCTCGATCTCGGGATCGCGGTGGCAGCGGAACAGAGGAGAATTTCGTGATGTTGGGTCATTTTTGGGGGTTTCTGTCCCGAGGGGTAAATATAGGCCGAAGGATAGGGTAGGTGCCCTCCTTCCAAGTGGCCTCCTGGCGCGGCCAGGAGTGGGGCCGCGCCCACAGGTCGCCTGGGAGGAGGGTGGCCCCCCTCTGGATCTCCTTCGGGCCTATGGAGTCTTTTGGAACGCTGATTTTTTATATATTTTTCTTGGATTTTTTTTAACTGGAAATAATTCTAAATACCTGCAATGCAAAGATATCAGCATAAATAAACTGGCACTGGGTGTACTGAGTTAGTACGTTAGTCCAAATATGTGTCAAAAGGTTTCAAAGCGTAGCAAAACAAATAGCAATATCACCGAAATAATCATGGAACAAGCGGAAATTATAGATACGTTTGGGACGTATCACCTACTCCTAGCAATGGACCTCTCAATGGGAATGTTGAAGCCTCGACTTTAGGACAAGAGATACCTACTAACTCGAAGAATGTCAAAGTAAATATAGTAGAAGATGGGATACAAAGTAGGATGGTTCTATATAATTGCACTCCCACTTTTATTAATGATGGTGAACTTTACTTTGACAATTGCAATCTCTCCGAAGTTATCCATTTCCTTCAAAAGATGGGCAAAGATCCCCACACGAGTTCACTTAATCTGGCTTTCACCGAGAATATCACTAATGCTCTTATCAATACTAGGGAAGAAAAACTTAGACTAGAAGTTTCTATCCCTAGGAAATTAGAAGATTGTTGGGATCCTACTATGAAAATGAAAATTAATAATTTTGTGTGCCATGCTTTATGTGATCTTGGAGCTAGTGCCTCTATTATGCCAAAGAGACTTTATGATATGCTTAATTTGTAATCTATTGATCCTTGCTCTTTGGGTGTTCGACTTGTTGAGTCTTCCATTAAGAAACCTATAGGAAGAATAGATGATATACTTATTTTTTCTAATGATAATTATGTTCCCGTGGACTTTCTTGTCATGGACCTTGAATGCGATCTATCATGTCCAATTATTTTGGGAAGACCTTTTCATCACACTGTTGGTGCTATCATTGACATGAAAGAAGGGATTATAAGATTCCAATTTCCCCTTCATAATGGTATGGAACATTTCCCTAGAAGAAGATGAAGTTACCTTTTGAGTCCGTTATACGGGCTAGCCGTTCTTTTAAGTTTTGATAAAAGTTGATCGAGTGCTTCATGCCTAGCTAAAAGGCGTAGAAGAAAGTGCTTATTGTGAGGCAACCCGAAATATTTTTACTTTCAGTTCGTTCCTTTTATTTTATTGTGTCTTAGTGTTTATTACTACTGTAGCGAAACCATGTATCTTTTTATTCAAGTTTGTGGCAAGTAATAGCCTCTAATGATAAGGGAGACAAAAGTTGTGACATGCTATCCAGAAAACACATTATATTTGATTCATTGCAAAATATTTAAAGATCATCTTTTTATATTAATTTTTTACACCGCATGATCTATATAAATTTTCAACTTTCATTAGTTTTGAGTTTTTTATTTGAGCTACAGAACTGCCTCCAATAATTGGAGTTTCACAGGCTGTTCTGTTTTCCCAGATTTCTGCCTTGTAATTGAATTATATCCTTTTGGGTACTTTGTTCATGGTTTTTCGGTGCAAGAACCTTAAATAAAGTTGGGGAACAGTAGCAAATGTTTAAATTGAGTGTTACAATGTGTTCCAACAGTATCCAAGTGAAACTTTATTATTTATTGGCACTAACCGCTCTAATCAGTTTATGAGAAGTTTCGTGTGAAGGAAGTCTTCCAGCGTTACGAAGGGAGAAGATGAAAGAAGATCCAGGATTGCCAAAAGCTTAAGCTTGCGGATACCCCGGCACCCCAAGAAATATCCAAGGAGACTCAAGCGTTTCACCTTGGGGTTGCCCCCGTGCATCCCCTTCTTCATCAACAATTACTAGTTTGTCCTTCCCAGCTCTATATTTTTATTACTTTACATGTTATGTGTTTTTCTTGGAGCATCTTGCACTTTAGTTTCCAGTTCTTTTTTTTTCCGGCCATAACAAGTTGCACCCTACCATGCCTTTTTTTGGAGATAAACACGCTCCACTTTGGCTTAGAATGCTCATAGTTTAACTTCTATCTTTTTTAGTGTTTGATGGGTGAATATAACACCTCCTTGTTGGTTGATGACCCACGAGTGTAGGAGATCTACCGTAGCCTTTTTGATAAGTAAGAGTGTCGAACCCAATGAGGAGCACAAGGTAGTGACTAGTGATCTTGAGATAAGAATAGCTTAAAGTACTAAAAGGTAACTTTTTATGGGTTTTCTGGTATAAGCAACAAGGAAATAAAAGCAAATAAAGTAAATGGTGCTAAGGTGCAGCAAGGGGCTATAACATCCCAAAATTTTCCAAATTTTGGAATGTTAATAAATAATATAATATTGATTGACTTTTTTGAATTTTAGGGTAAATGAAAACTTTTTTCAGTTTTTGTTTAAACCTTTACAAACCACTTAATAAAATTGGATAATCATTTATCCAATAATAAAAATAATTGGTTGGGAAGTTTATTCAAAATTCAAAGAATGATTTTCTTTCTTTTGTATTTTTGAAACTTGGCAGGAACCACAATTAAATATTTTAGAGCGAGAATAAAATGACTTTCTCAAATTTATTGTGGTCCCATACCCATTCTCGAATTTTATTTGAAATTTGAGTTTATTAAATATTGACGTTTAAGAGATAGTTAAATATTTCCAATAATTTATTTAATAAAATGAGAGGAGATAATATGACTTCTCCAAAAATAGAATTGAAAATATTTAATAATGCTCATGTATTTATTAATCATTTTGGGTATTTATAAACCCAAAAACTAATTTGGGGAATTTATTATTGTCTTAAATGAATTTTGGTTGATAAAAATCTATTTATAACATTTAATTTGGAGAGAAATATATTTCTATACTCTCTATATTTTATTTAGTCTACATATATGTTTCGCCATATGGAGGGATTTGATAATCCAGAATTTTAGTGTTGTTAGATATTAGAAAATATAAATCCTAGATCATCTGATCCGGGCCCATTTTTTCAATTATTTTCCCTCTTTCTTTTTCCCTCTTGGACCTAATTTACCACTAAGGCTCATATCTTCTTCTTCTTTCTGACGTTCATGAACGAACGAGTCACTCGTTACAGAAAGAATGAGGTACATGGAACTTGGACTTCTTCCTCCCCTCCTTCTACTTAATTCTTGACCGATTCAATATGAAGTCTACATTCATAGAACATTATAAGGAATTCATTCAGGCAATTAAAACCACACTTTAATTCTTTTAATGCCAGTATTTCTCCATGAATGTCATTTTCCAAAACCTCGCTTTTAATGCCCATTGTTTCTCCATGAATGCCATTAAATCCATTTCCAAAACCTCGCTCACTCTCCTTTCATTGACCTCACATGACCCTATAAATACCGCCGCTAGGACCCCTTTGAACCACACATCCCCACGCAGAAAGTCCCTCTCCAAAACCCTCTCGTTCGTTAGCAATTCATCGTTAGAGTTAGGATACATCCACACTTCCGATGAAGATTGCGTCACCATGGAAAGTACCTATGACATATTTGTTCCTCTATTTTCTTCTCCTTTTCTTTGCACACCGTTGTGACATATTTTGTCTCTCGATTGCAAGGCCGGAGCACGCCGTCTGTGTCATCGTGCTCTTCATTCGTTCTTCTCTACTCCGGTAAAACTTCGTGTCTATCCTAGGGCGAACATGGAGCTATAACCTTGTCCATCAAGTCGCCCACATCATCCTCTACCCCGTTCGGTTGTTCGTTGACGCCGCAGACCTTTTTCCAAAATTCCGTCGAGATCTCCGGTGAGCTTTATCCCCTCTCTGTTCACCATTTTATTTTGTAAAAATCGAATGGGTACAGGCCTATCAGAACTCTCCATGTGGCATCCATTTATTAATCCCTTAATTCATTTTAGCAAAAATAGTCAAACTTTAGAAAATTATATCTTCTAGCCCGTAAGTCGGATTTCGACAAATTTCATATCCTTGGATTCCATGGAAAATATAGTTTATTATGGTCCAGTAATATTCCACTTTTCGTAATTTTAAATTAAACTCAAATTTATTATGTGAATTTGATATACCTCTTCTTCTCTAATTTATTTCAAAATATTTCCTTCACCAAATTTGATCCTTAGATCCATAACTTTCTATGTTGACATTTGTCACATTCTTTCCATTATGTTAACACCTTATTTTGACCTCAAGCCTTTGTTTCAACTTCCATTTAGTTACATCATTTTTCTTTATAAATTTGACCATAGAAATGATTCAACCTTTTCAAGATTTCTATCGGATCATTTTTGTATTCAAACATGTAATATCTTTTCAAATATCCACATGGTCAAACCAAGTGAAGTTTTGACATACTCTCCATGCAATTGATTTTATAACCAAACTTCAACATATCCAATTGATTTTTCAATCCCCATAGATATGATTTCCATCATATTTTCATCCATTCTAAGTTGATCCTATCTCCACCTATCCACGTCATAATAGTTAGCTTATTAATTTAATAACTAAATATTTATGTTGTAATTGTATCTTTATTTGGATCTTCATTTTGGATTGTGTTGTCTCTTGAAATGTTTCTCTTTTAACATTAGATATATTGTAACGAGAAGGAGAGACGAGTACGAGTAGAATATTTCATCTTCAGGATCCAGGCAAGTTACTCTTTTGATCATACTCCAACTATACCTATATTTTTTCCTATGCATTATAGTCCAATTTGAATATTATGCATTGATAGGATTATATTTTATGCTATGCTATTACACCCAGTAGTTCATTCAGGTACGTCCGAACCTTATATCATTGTCGCCACCGTGTAGAATTATACTTCTTTGCTAAGTAGACGTGGAATGGGAAGTGATCCATTATGAGGTATGAGTGAATAAGTAGTAAACATGACCAAGATAATCTTAATGAACCACCTTGGTGGAATGGTTGGGGGCACCCTGGAGGAACCCGTGGATTTTCCTGAGTGACCTGGAGATGGCCAGTAATCACTGCGGAATGCCACCCAGTCTTAAAGGGATCAATCATACTTTTCATAACTAGAAGCTTACGTCTGCAGCCACAAGCTATTATGGACTCTGGCTTGGTTGATTAGTTGTAGTGACTCTTACTAGGTGGTGCTACGAACGTAGTTATAAGTAGGTGGGATGGGAACCGCCAAAGTGAGGGAAACTCTTCTAAAAGACCATGTCTCGACCTTCCGGTTCTCATACAATGTGAAGTGTGATGAACCAAAAAGGAGGTGGTCGAGTCTTGTGGGAAAAAGTGCACAAACCTCTGCAGAGTGTACAAACTGATTATGATTACCCGTGTCCACGATTAAGGACGACTATGAGCATCTAGAAGTGGGAACGCTGACGGATCTCATCATCTTTAATTAATCAAATCGGGTTTAATCAACTTTGGGAGTAGATTGACTTGGAGAAATCAATTCAATCATATAATGAGCTTTGTAGCACTGATATGATATTCTTTGAGTAGGACAAAACCAGCTTTATGCAAACAGAAACTCTTAGAGCTTTTCCACGAGCCAAATTGCATGGAGAAGATAGTTCTGTTATATATTCTTTTGGGAGTAACTTGCCGTACATTCAAAGTACTGACCCATTTTGGGCTGCAACCTTCGGTGTTGCATGATTGTATACGACGAGTAAGTTATGCGATGTAGGGTTACGATGTCTACACTCAACTTTGCCATTGGTTTTGATGGGACTCCACATATGTATTGATTGTTTCTGTTGTGCATTCTAGCCCAAAGGATATAAGGTAATAAATACCATGTATTTACGTTACTTTTTGACATGTGATTCATGGTATTTCATCGAGTACTACGTGTGCTAGCATACTGATCCAGGGATTGCACAGAAGCATAGTAGACTTGGTTTCTTTCTGGACCGGGTCGTTACAAGATGGTATTAGAGTACATGTTGACTGTAGGTCGTGACCCTAGAAACTGTAAAGCCGTTAGGAAATTATATTGATCTAAAAGTATTATTTTCGAAAAAAGTCCTTTAGTACTCAGCTTTTATGAGTTTTATCAAACACTCCCTCTTATCCCAAACAAATTAGATTATAGCCATGCCACTTTGACCACTAAGAAGGATTGTGTTATGTCTCGTCGAGAAGGACAAGATGTTGGACAACTCAAGACCCGAAGAACGGATGTTTTCAACGTGCATTAGAAGTATGGTAGTATGGAGGACTCGAAGAATTTCAAGCCTCCAAAATATCCCAAGATTAAAAGACCCATAGAAGATCTGGATACATCCTTGACTAAGATGCTTGTGAAGAAGTTAAGGAATATCTCACAAGATAGCAATTGTATCCAAGCCCACCATGAGAGTTGTGAAATAAACGAAATAGTGTGAGTAGAGTGCCTGACCATGCGAGATCATGTGGATGAAGGTACCATAGGAATTGTTTGAATGAATTTATGAGTGATATTTGGAGTTATCTCAGAGTTTTCATTATTGATTTAATGATTGGTGTCATTTGAATTGTTAGAGTTAAATTTGTGTTTTTAGGATACGTATTCCATAGGATTTTATTATTAATTCAACCTTGAGAGGTGTGAGCAACGGATGATGTATCAGAAGACCATCACATCGATGAAACCCCTTGTATCGAAGACTTTCAAGAATCGAAGGTAATGAATAATTTCTGATGAAAACGTATTAAACGAGTCTATTATGTATGTTAGTTGTTTGATGATTGTTAGGTAGATATCCATCTCCCCTTCTCTCTAAAGATCTATATCTTCTTTGACCAACCCTAAACCTCATAGATGTATATAATTATTTTGATGAGATCAGTGGCCCATTCAGGGTAGAAGAGTGGATTTAAAATATAGAAGGGACAAGAATCGCCCATTTGCAAGGAGAACACAATTGTTGAAGACGGAAGTTCCCTATTCTATGGATGCAAGTGTTAGCACAAACCATGTAGGATCAGCGCAACCCAAATTATTAGCCTTGCAGATGAAGACCACTCTAAGAGGAGTCATAAAGATTGAGTGTTAGAATATGAAATTTATCTATTTGTATATGAAGTAATGATTTGAGTACGGGATGGATTGGCCCCCATACCGAAGACTCTTGTTATTTACTTTTGTATGTTGATTGGTAAATCAGATAGCCTAAAAACCCCGTAGTAGAGTGCCGATGCGACAAGACTAAACCATAGAATGGTAAGACACATTACCCTTTGTAGATAGGCATCGTGCCTAACGTAGGTTGTACGGTGAGTAAGAAACATGGAGATTTTCAAGAAACTCCATTGGGAAGTTATTTGACCACCATGAGCGTCTTGATAGGTAGTTTTGGAACCTATGTATTTTAGCAAGACTTATTCCTTGGGGAGATGCAGATTCTTATTTGTAGAAGCTTGATGAAGAACCATCATGGAACGAAGAATTTTGGAGACCCCATATCCATTCTTCTAAGGGTGGTAGTTCTTGACACCCTTGTGTGGTAAATGATCCAAGCCATGCCCTGGTCAAGATTCAAAACTGGTGTCTAAATCATCAAAACCAGGATATGATTGAGTAACAAAAAGCATATGGAGTTGTGGAGGACATCACTATTACGAGAAGTGAAGGATAAACTGCAAGCCTCATGATGTTATGCCAAGAACATGGTGAAGTAACCCAAAAATACTCGAGCCTAACCCAATTCTTTCTAGCCTTTGCAAATCTCGAGGACGAGATTTCTTTTAAGGGTGGTAGTTTGTAACATCCCAGAATTTTCCAAATTTTGGAATGTTAATAAAAAAATATACTATTGATTGACTTGTTTGAATTTTATGGTAAATGAAAACTTTTTTTGAGTTTTTGTTTAAACCTTTACAAACCATTTAATAAAATTGGATAATCATTTATCCAATAATAAAAATAATTGGTTGAGAAGTTTATTCAGAATTCAAAGAATGATTTTCTTTCTTTTGTCTTTTTAAAAGTTGGCAGGAACAACAATTAAATATTTTAGAGCGAGAATAAAATGACTTCTCAAATTTATTGTGGCCCATATTCATTCTCGAATTTTATTTGAAATTTGTGTTTATTTGATATTGACGTGAGATATTTAAATATTTCCAATAATTTATTTAATAAAATGAGGGGAGATAATATGACTTCTCCAAAAATAGAATTGGAAATATTTAATAATGCTCATGTATTTATTAATCATTTTGGGTATTTATAAATCCAAAAACTAATTTGGGGAATTTATTAATGCCTTAAATAAATTTTGGTTGATAAAAATCTATTCATAACATTTAATTTGGAGAGAAATATATGCCTATACTCTCTATATTTTATTTAGTCTACATATATGTTTCTCCATATGGAGGGATTTGATAATCCAGAATTTTAGTGATGTTAGATATTAGAAAATATAATTCCTAGATCATTTGAGCCGAGCCCAGATTTCTCAATTATTTTCCCTCTTTCTTTTTCCCTCTTGGACCTAATTTACCACTAAGGCTCGTATCTTCTTCTTCTTTCTCACGTTCATAAACGAACGAGTCACTCGTTACAGAAAGAATGAGGTACATGCCACTTGGACTTCTTCCTCCCCTCCTTCTACTTAATTCCTTGACCGATTCAATATGAACCCCACATTCGTAGAACATTATAAGGAATTCATTCAGGCAATGAAAACCCAACTTTAATGATTTTAATGCCATTATTTCTCCATGAATGTCATTAACTCTATTTCCAAAACCTCTCTTTTAATGCCCACTATTTCTCCATGAATGCCATAACTCCATTTCCAAAACCTCGCTCGCTCTCCTTCTATTGACCTCCCATGACCCTATAAATATCGCCCCTAGGAGCCCTTTGAACCACACATCCCCACGCAGAAAGTCCCTCTCCAAAACCCTCTTGTTCGTTAGCAATTCATCGTCAGAGTTAGGATACATCCATACTTCCGATGAAGATTGCGTCACCATGAAACGTACCTATGACATATTTCTTCCTCTATTTTCTTTTCCTATCCTTTGCGCACCGTTGTGACATATTTTGTCTCTCGATTGCAAGGCCCGAGCACGCCGTCTTTGTCATCGTGCTCTTAATGCGTTCTTCTCTACTCCGGTGAAACTTCGCGGCTATCCTAGGGCGAACATGGAGCAATAACCTTGTCCATCAAGTCGCCCACATCATCCTCTACCCCGTTCGGTTGTTCGTTGACGCCGGAGTCTTTTTTCCAAAATTCAGGCGACATCTCCGGTGAGATTTCTCCCCTCTATGTTCATCATTTTATTTTGTAAAAATAGAATGGGTATAGACCTATCAGAACTCGCCATGTGGCATCCTTTTATTAATCCCGTAATTCATTTTAGCAAAAATAGTCAAACTTCAGAAAATCATATCTTCTAGCCCGTAAGTCGGATTTTGACTAATTTTATATCCCCGGATTCCTTGGAAAATGCAGTTTATTATGTTCCAGTAATATTCCAATTTTAGTAATTGAAAATTTAACTAAAATTTATTATGTGAATTTGATATACCTCTTATTCTCTAATTTATTTAAAAATATCTTCTTCACCAAATTTGATCCTTAGATCCATAACTTTCTATGTTGACATTGGTCACATTCTTTCCATTATGTTAACACCTTATTTTGACCTCAAGCCTTTGTTTAAACTTCCATTTAGTTACATCATTTTCCTTTATAAATTTGACCATATAAATGATTCAATCTTTTCAAGATTTCTACCGGATCATTTTTGTATTCAAACATGTAATATCTTTTCAAATATCCACATGGTCAAACCAAGTGAAGTTTTGCAATCCAAATTATTTCATAATCAAATTTCAACATATCCAATTGATTTTTCAATCCCCATAGATATGAATTCCATCATATTTTCATCCAATCCAACTTGATCCTATCTCAACCTATGCACTCCATAATAGTTAGCTAATTAATTTAATAACTAAATATTTATGTTGTAATTGTATCTTTATTTGGATCTTCATTTTGGATTGTTTTGTCTGTTGAAGTCTTTCTCTTTTACCGTTAGATATATTGTAACGAGAAGGAGAGACGAGTACGAGTAGAATATTTCATCTTGAGGATCCAGGAAAGTTACTCTTTTGATCATACTACAACTATACCTATATTTTTTCCTATGCATTGTAGTTCAATTTGAATATTATGCATTGATAGGATTACACCAAGTAGTTCATTGAGGTAGGTCCGAACCTTATATCATTGTCTCCACCGTGTAGAATTATACTACTTTGCTAAGTAGACGTGGAATGGGAGGTGATCCATAATGAGGTATGAGTGACTAAGTAGTAAACAGGACCAAGATAATGTTAATGAACCACCTGGGTGGAATGGTTGGGGGCACCCTGGAGGAACCAGTGGATTTGCCTGAGTGACCTGGAGATGGTCGGTAATCACTGCGGAATGCCACCCAGGCTTAAAGGGATCAATCATACTTTTCATAACTAGAAGCTTACGTGTGCAGCCACAAGCTATTATGGACTCTGGCTTGGTTGATTAGTTGAAGTGACTCTTACTAGGTGGTTCTATGAACGTGGTTATGAGTAGGTGGGATGGGCACCGCCAGAGTGAGGGAAACTCTTCTAAAAGACAATGTCTCGACCTGCCGGTTCTCATACAATGTGAATTGTGATGAACTACAAAGGAGGTGGTCGAGTCTTTCGGGGAAAAGTGCACAAACCTATGCAGAGTGTACAAACTCATGATGATTAGCCGTGTCCACGATTACGGACGACTTTGAGCATCTAGAAGTGGGAATGCTAACGGATCTCATCATCTTTAATTAATCAAATCGGGTTTAATCAACTTTGGGAGTAGAATGACTTGGAGAAATCAATTCAATTATATAATGAGCTTTGTAGTACTGATATGATATTCTTTTAGTAGGACAAAACCATCTTTATGCAAACAGAAACTCTTAGAGCTTTTCCACCAGCCAAATTGCATGTAGAAGATAGGTCTGTTATATATTCTTTTCGGAGTAACTTGCCGTACATTCAAAGTACTGACCCGTTCTGGGATGTAACCTTCGGTGTTGCAGGATTGTATACGACTAGTAAGTTATGCGATGTAGGGTTAAGATGTCTACACTCAACTTTTCTGTTGGTGTTGATGGGACTCCACATATGTATTGATTATTTCTGCTATGTATTCTATCCCAAAAGCTATATGGTAATAAATACCATGTATGTACGTTACCTTTTGACATGTGATTCATGGTATTTCATCGAGTACTGTGTGTGCTAGCATACTGATCCTGGGATAGCATAGAAGAACAGTAGACTTGGTTACTTTTGGGACCGGGTCGTTACAGGGGCCCAATATGTTTGTGCAAAGGATAAGCCAAAGAATCAAACCTAAAAGAGCAAAAACGTTCTTGAGGACACACAGGAGAAATACTCATGTGCTTTCACCATATTCCGTCTAGTACTACGCTTTGTGTTGATAAGTGTTGTCTGGGTGGACTTGCACTAGTGCACTTTCAAGACTAAGATAAGTACACTCTTATGATTAAACCTCTTGCAAACATCCGCAAATACAAGAGAGAAATTAAGGAAAAGCCTAACCATGGCAATAAACTTTAGGATCCAACACTCCCTCGTGCAAAAGTCTGCGAACTGGGGTTCAAGTTTCTGTCACTCTAGAAACCCACCAAAGCATACTTTATACACAATGTATTCCCCTAGGTCCTTACAAATGCAAAGTGTTATGTAGTCGACGTTCACATAACACCACTAGGAGAATAACACCACAACTTAAATATCAAACAACACATATTACTTCAACATCATATGACTACTAACAACTAGACTTCTCCCATGTCCTTAAGAAATAGAGGAACTACTCACAAGACATAAAAGAGATCATGATCAGAGGATATAAATATATGATAAACAATCTGGTCATAACAATAATTCTCCACCAAAACTTAATAGCATTCACCACAAAAGAGTAATCAACACCGGTAAAGTAGAGGTGATGTATAGTGCAAGTTACAACTTGGATTGCAATGGTGAGATGAGATGGGATGAAGATGGAGATGGTGCTGGTGATGGGGATGATGATGATGATGATCTCGATGATGTCCGTGACGATAGTGATGACGATGAGGATGATCTCCCCCTCCGGGAGGAGTTCTCCCCGGCAGAATCTTCCTGTCGGAAAGGTCTTTTCTTCTCTGTAGGTTTCTGCCACGGATCGGCGGTGGAACTCCTGAAAATCTTCACCTTTTGGGGTTTTTAGGTCACGAAGATCATATAGGACAAAGGGGAGCACCGAGAGTGGGAGCCACCACCCAGGAAGCCAGGTGGCGCGTCCTAGGGGGGGCTCCACCAGGGCGCCCAGAGCCCTGGTGGCCCCTCCGTGTGCCCTTCGGCCAGTCTTCGTTATATCTTCTGAATCTTCTTCCCAGTGATTTTCAGAATATTTGGAGATGTGCTAATATGTCCACTCTATGTGTACTTTTCCCCGCTGATTCATGCGTCTGCTTTTTTGGCACCGGAAAGTTATAAAGTATGTAAAACCAGCCATAACACTATAAGAACATCATCATAATATGAAATACATCTATAAATAGAGTGAATTATGATGTAAAATAGTGATGTATTTTGGATGTATCAACTCCCCCAAGCTTAGACCTCACTTGTCCCCATGCGAATACTGAGCTTGGTAAACCTGTCCACAAGTTTAGATAGTGAAGTGTCGATAATAAGAATACAGACAAGAAGCATCATAATTTCTTCCACTAAAATCAAGCATTCTCAACAACAACCTCAACTCATATGGCCCTTATGAAAGAGTAGTATCAATTACATTCTAAAAGTAGGGCTAAGAAAATTCATCAAACCATGGTAAACATGTCCTTGGTCAAAGAACAACCAATAACTTTTAACTTTTGCTCTTTCCTTTATATTTGGATGAGATCATTTGAAGCATTTGAAAGAAAATGTTATTAGTCAAGAAGTCAAAATGCTAACACAAATGAAGCTGTTTGATGTAGCAATCCTCAATAAACAACTTGCTTAGCTTAATGATAATGTCAAAAAGATGTAATATGGAAATTCTCAATGAGACGATATAAATGCATGCATCTTTGTCAACATAAGGTTTCTTCTCTTTGTAGGATAGAAAGAACACTACTAGGGAAAAGCTTATAGGTAGAGGCTTAACAGTAGCGCCGTTTAAAGACAGGCGCTACTGCTAATTAGCAGTAGCGCGCTATATGGACGCTCGCTATTGATATGCCTGTATCAATAGCGCCCTTCCGTTACGCCCGTTGCTGCTAATGTGGACCCAACTTAACCAAGACGCCCGCAAATAGCAGTAGCGCGTGATCTATTGGGTCGCTACTACTAAAATAATAGCAGTAGCGCCGTAGCGGTACAGGCGCTACTGGTAAGGCGCAGCAGCCACCTTTTCCACCAACCATCCCCCTCCCCCCTCCTCTCTCTCCCTCACTTGCTTCTTCCTCATTCCTTCTCCTACCTCTTGTCCATCTCCATTTATGCATTACACCATCTCCATTAATGCACTACACACCATCTTCATTAATGCAATATCTCTCTCTTTCCTTCTAATTTGCTCCTCCTCCACCACCACATATCATGCATAAATGCATCTAGCTATCTCTTTTTCTCACCGTTGTCTCCTTCCCCTCACTAGCTAGTGCAAGCTTCTCCCAAGTGTGATATTTTAACAAAAGGTATATACTTTCTCTCTCTCTCTTAATTAATTACTAGCTAGCTAGGTACGTTGATGCATGAGATGAGATGTGATATGAGAGTTTGCCAATGTTTTGCCGAAATGTCGTATTACTTCCGTTTCGGCGAATTTCTGGCAAACTCTATATGTCCTATTTTTAGGAAGGTCATGCCGAATTTTTGTACGACTTTGATATGCATATGAATGTCGTTATAATCTTTTGTTTGTATAACTCGTAGGAGACCATGAAGGTCTGTGGAAGGATGGTGGATAGATACTTGCGATCCGCAGTGGACGACATGGTTGAAAAAAATGAAAAGGAGATTTTATGTCCTTGTCAAAAATGCAAAGAAGGCGTCTGGCTGGACTCGTTTAAGGGTGGACGTTTGAAGGCGCACCTGCTTAGATATTGTTTCATGGATGGCTATACTCGATGGATAACTGAAGATGATGATGACGATATCGACGGTGCAACCAATAACCCCATGGCAGCGGATGAAGAGATGATTGATGGATCCGAAGACGAAGAGGGCGCTGGAAATGACGGAGGAGAAGAGGCCGCACATGGTAATGGCGGAGAACATCAGACCGAACATGACGGAGAAGATGCGGACATGACGGATCCTTCGTCGCTACTAAATTCAATCGTGCAGGACCCTCATGTTCGAGACCTGCTTCGCAAGAAGACGACTAGCGACAGAGATGGTTCTAGAGAGGAGGCCAAGTTGGAGCAAATGGAGGTAGACTCGAAGACTCCATTGTATGATGGTTGCGATCCTGAGGTGACCCTCTTGAGTGTCACGCTCGAACTTCTAAAGATGAAGGCTAAAAACAAATGGAGCGACAAAAGCCTCGATGATCATCTCAAGTATCTAAACAAGACAGTTCTTCCCCCGGGGAACCTTTCTCCTACTAGTATCGATGAGGCCAAGAAGATTGTGTGCCCTCTTGATCTGCCACACATTAGATACCATGCATGCATCAACGATTGCATCATTTATCGGAACGAGAACGCAAAAAAACCAGTTGTCCGGTGTGCAATGCTGATAGATACAAGAAGGCCGGAAAGAAATCTCCTCAGAAAGTTGTATGGTACTTTCCGATCATTCCTCGTCTGCAGCGTTATTTCGTAGATCCTAAGGAAGCTGAGCTCATGTGGTGGCAGGCGGTCAGGAAGGTGCCCGATGATGGAGATGATCCGAAGATGAGACACCCTGTGGATGGAAGCCAGTGGAGAGCGTTGAACGCCGAATATGGATTTCATCTTGATCCAAGGAACGTCATGCTTGGCGTGAGTTCAGATGGCATGAATCCGATTGGCAAGCAGAACACCAACCATAGCACATGGCCCGTGTTTGTATGGATGTACAACATTCCCCCGTGGAAGTGCATGAAGACAAAGTACATACACATGAGCATTCTGATTCAAGGGCCGAAACAACCAGGAAATAATATTAATCTATATCTCGAGCTATTGAAAGAGGAGCTAGAAATGTTATGGAAATCACCAGTCAAGACATGGCACGCTTTCGAAAAAGAATATTTCTATATGAAAGCCGCGGTGCTGACGACGGTGCACGATTATCTCGGTTACGGATATGTATCAGCCCAGGTGTGACATGGATATTGCGGATGCACGAGGTGCATGGATGATACAACGTCTCAGCAGCTAACGAAAGATTGTGGGTCTGCGAAAATCGTGTACATGGGGCATCGAAGATGGCTCGAGAAGAATGACCCGTGGAGAAACTGTGGAGATCTATTCAATGGTGAGGCTGAGCATCGAGGACCTCCACGTAAGAGGAGCGGCGCCGAAATTGATGAGTTGTTGAAAAACTGGAAAGAGTGACCCGCGCCTTTAAGATGAAAAAACCGGAGCCGCTGCTGAAGGTATGGAAAACAAGGTCTTTTTTATGGGACTTGGAGTACTGGCCCAAACTCGATACACCTCATTGTCTTGATCAAATGCATATCACGAAGAATGTTCTCGAGAGTTTGCTTGGCACACTTATGAACATGCTGGAGAAGACCAAGGATGGGCCGAAGGCAAGAAGAGACTTGGAAGATTTGGAAATAAGGGCAGATCTCCACATGCCCCGTAAAACGGCCGAGACAGAGACGGAGACAGAGGCGGGGGACAGCAGGCGGGGCAAAAAAGTAAAGAAGAAGGAAGAGAAATATTGCCCCCCTTCTTGCTTCATCTTCAATACGAAGGAGATCGATCAATTTTTCAAGTGTCTTACCGGAATAAAAGTTAGTTCCGGTTACTGTGGGAAGATAAGCAGATATCTAGACATGCAGAAAAAAAGGTTCAGCGGGATGAAGTCTCATGACTGTCACGTGATGATGACGCAGATACTACCGATTGTCCTTAGAGGGATAATGGACAAGCACGTCCGTGACACGCTTACTGGTTTCTGTAATTTTTTCGATGTTATCTCTCGAAAGTCGATCAGTTCGAAGCAGCTCACAAGGCTACATGAAGAGATTGTTGTCATACTATGTGAGCTTGAGATGTACTTCCCTCCCGCGTTCTTTGATGTCGTGGTGCATCTGTGTGTCCACATTGTGGACGACATCATCGACCTTGGCCCGTCATACCTGCACAACAGGATGCCGTTCGAGAGGATGAATGGGGTCATCAAAGGATTCGTTCGTAACATGTCCCGATCAGATGGAAGCATCGTACAGGGCTATCTGTCACAAGACTGCATCTCTTTCTGCGAGAATTATCTAAGCAACGGAGACGACGACGTCCCTGTTGTTGGTTTGCCCGTTAACAAGCACCATGGGAGGCTCGGAGGAGAAGGTCACACCAACGGTCGGAGGGAACTGCATGTCGACCACTCGGATCGACGCAATGACTTTGACAGGGCAAACTTAGTAGTGCTACAACATCTTGACGTGGTAGACCCTTTCGTGACACTGCACAAAGAAACCATCGCCAAGAAGTACCATGACCAGGGCCTACGCAAGACGGATGCCGAAGTTACTAGAGAGCACAACTCCACTTTCTTGCCTTGGTTCAAAGAGCATGTTCTTGCAAATCCCCCGGAAGAGGGGTCCACAGACGCATCATATACACCTTAGCACATGGCCCTGCTGTCAACTTCCTCACCTATCAGGCATATGATATAAACGGTTACACGTTCTATACGGAGGCCAGAGATATGATAAGTGATTTCTAGAACTCGGGGGTGACGATAGAATGCATGACTGACGACAACGGCTCAACTGAAAGATATTACGGAAGGGTCGAAGAGATCTGGGAGCTTAACTACTCTGGACTACACAATGCGACGATGTTCCGTGTCAAATGGGCTAATAATGTCGAAAAATAAAACCGGTATTTCACTACTATGTCTATACCCGACGCCAAGAGCGCTACCGTGAACGTCATCGCCAAAAATGAGCCATGGATACACGCTAAGCACGTGACACAATGTTTCTACATAACTGACCCGAGCAATCTCAGCCGTGTTGTCGTGAGGAGAGGCCAAAGAAACATCGTCGGAATGGATGGAGTCACCAACATAGAAAACTATGACTAGTACGGCAACCCGATGAGGGAAGATGACGACGAAGATGAATCATATGTCAAAAGAAGAATAAAGACTACATTACCTATGAAAGATCGTACTCCATGGAAAAGGAAAAGTCACAACGAGGGCCTAAATTATTCGGAAACGAACAAAAAAGGAAAGAAACTAATCACTAAGAAACGTCCTCGACGCTGAGAAACTAAATGTGTGTTGTAATCTATATATGTATCTATTTTTTATACTTGCACTTTAACCGCGTTATCGATCGGTCAAATTATATATTGCCGCTGTTAAATATACATTATATAAATTGTATCGGTCGTTGTTCGGAAAAAAAATTAAAAAGGAAATGGAAAGAGGAAAAAAAATGCCAGAAATATCAGTAGCGGGCCCTGTCAGCACGCGCTGCTGCTAAGGTTTAGCAGTAGCTGGCCCTGTCAGAGCGGGCTACTGCTAAACTTAAGCGGGTCACCTCTAAGTTTTAGCAGTAGCGGGCCCTGTCAGAGCGCGCTACTGCTAAACTTAGCAGTAGCGGGCCCTGTCAGCGCGCGCTACTGCTAAACGTAGTAGTAGCGCGCGCTGACAGGGCCCGCTACTGCTAAGTTTCACTTAAACCGGTCGGGCAGGTTCTTCTTTTCATTCCCCTCTATCTCTGCCTATCGAACTCCTCCCCGGCCGTCGTCGTCGTCGCCGCGCCTCCCCGCCCTCTTCGCTCGGCTCCGCCGCCCTCGTCGCCTCGCCTCCCTGCCCTCATCGCCGCGCCTCCGCCGCCCTCATTGCCTCGCCTCCGCGGCCGCCGTCGTCGTCAAGCCGCTGCCGCCACCATTGATCTAATCGGTAAGCCCCCCGCCCCCGTTTCCTCCATCCTCCGTCGATCTTTCCCCGTCCCCAGCCTTCACTACAGCCGCACAGCTCGATGATGCCTCCGGCTTCACTTCATCTCACCCTCACTGCTGCGCGCAATAGCCTTTCACGAGCATTCCGTCGAACACGGCAAACAAATGCCGGATCTTGGTCTCTAGATGCCCTGTAGAAACTGAAGAATGTCAAGATGCAGTTCTAAAACTGAAGAATTACTCAAAATTGAATAATTGCCAGTGGCTTGTAGAATTAATCAAAAATGAAGAATTGCTCAAAACTGTATAATTGGCAGTGGCCTAGTATATTGTAGTTTCTGAAAATAAACAGAACTCCATCACCAGTACAGTTTTAACTCTCAACTCCTTCACCTGTATAATTACTGCTTTCTGAAAATGTCAAAAAAAATGCCAATGGCTAGCTGCACGTACTCCATCAATATTACTCCAAGTACAGTTTGAACTTTGAACTCCATCACCAATTTTAAACAGATTAGAGGGAAAAAAACAAGTAGCCCAATCAAGCATGCAAAAAATTGGAATCACACCTTCTGCTTTATTGTTTTATTTTTTAAAATTCATACAGTGTACTCTTAATAAAAATTTGTTATCCTGCAAACTCTGTTTTGTATAGGAGTACAAAGTTTAACAGTACCAACATGCAAGGAACTGTGCAAGTTAATTGTGCAAAACAATAATAGATCTTCTTTTTATTATTAGTAAAAAGTGAATCATCAGTAGGTCTGATCACTGTTGAATTACTCTACTTAGTGTAACTGTGAAGAGTTGTTCTGTCTAATTGTGTGCGTGGGTATATGCTTAAGACAGAACAATCTGATGGAACAAAACACATGGTCGCCAATACCATCTTATTATGCTCTGTGCAACACCATGTGCTCATTACTCACTAGGCCGGATTTGCATCTCAAAACCTTGCACTCTACCGATTTGAATGAATAAAATAACAGTAATATTTCATATTGTTTAGGAGTTTGTATGAACTTTTGGAGTTGATAATGCAAATGAAATGATATTGTGTACGAATTTTCTTCTTTTCCCATATGCAGGGATCCGAGGGGCCTATGTTTTGCCGGAATGTGGATTTATTTCCTTTCCGGCAAATTTCAGGTTCCCGATATGTCCACTTTTTAGCAAAGGTCATGCCGAAATTTACCGTGAATTTCGACATGACTTGTGCTACAAAGTATGACATATCGAGTGCCCGGTATTTGATAGGACGGTATTTAGTCCTTTTTTATAGTTTGAGAATTAAACTTGGAGACTAAATATATCGTAGGAAACATGTCGACCAACTGCTAGTGACAGAGGTGCATCCTGGAAAATTCGAGCCAATAGTGCCGGCGGAAGCTCGCAAGTGCTACGGCAACCAAGTCGGATGCATCCTACGGGAAACCGCGAGCATCAACGACTATGACTTGAGGAGCATACCAAATATGGAACATTTACTCCTTACGAAGCTGCACAAAAAATTCAAGTTCCCGGATCGGGATGAGAGCAAAACTCCGTGGGATGATGATGCAATGACTGACATAAACGCCGCCTCCATGGTCAAGTTCAGCAACGCATTGTCCGCGTGGAAAGTGAGGGTGAAACGATTGATTGAGATGAACAAACCTTTGTCCTAGATTTCTGCGGAGAATCCATCACTTACGGAAGCTGAGTTTCTAAAATTCAAGGACACTTGCGCTACCGACGAAGCCAAGCTTAGGTCCGCGAAATTCAAGGGGCTTCAGAAAATGAACACGGGGAAACACCGCCTCGGAAGCCGTGGTTACATTGGAAAAAGGACCATATGGGACAAGGAGGACGCGGAACGTGAAGCCGCGGGGATCCCAGACCCCTTGGCGGAGTTCACCGACCCGCAGGAGTATGACTTCATCAGGGCCCGCTACAAGTGGGACTCGAAGAAAAAGGTTTGGTCCACGGACGCGCCCACGAGGGAATTGATGAGATTACTGGTAATATTTTTTTTCCACCTTATATTAGCTTCTCATCAAGTCAGAATACACGTTGTAGTAACATTTGTAAATGGTCCACATTTCTTCGAAATCACTAGTTTAAGAGTACTCGTTGCAACGAGTACCGCGTTTCCTCCGCGCGCGACACTTGGCGCTTCGCGCGCGCGCCAAGTGGCGCTCTCTAGTGCTTTTCCGTTTTTCCTGTTTTTTAGAGGCACGAGTGCCTCAAAAAAGGAGGCACGAGTGCCTCAAAAAAGAGTCACGAGCGCCTCAAAAAAGGAGGCACGAGCGCCTCAAAAAAGAGGCACGGGTGCCTCAAAAAAGGAGGCACGAGTGCCTTTTCACGTTTTCTGTTTTTCCTATTTTTAGAGGCACGAGTGCATCAAAAAAGGAGGCACGAGTGCCTCTAAAAAGGAGGCACGAGTGCCTCAAAAAATGCACGATAGTTCCTTTTCACATTTTTTTGTTTTTCCTGTTTTTTGAGGCACGAGTGCCTCATAAAAGGAGGCACGAGTGCCTTTTTCGGAGGAACGAGACACGACTCGTGCCTCCCGCGGAGGTAAGGTCGTGCCTCTTTTTTTCGAAATTTTTTTTTATTTTTTTTCACCAAAACGTATAGAAAAAGCGTGCAAAAACCGGAAAAGTCGAAAAAACCACCGAAAAAACCAATTTTTAAACATAAAAAACGCGTACACAAAAATAAAAAAAATAAAATCCTGAGGGATCGCTGTGAGCGCAACACGTGGCGCTGTTCGCTGGAGCGGGCTGCGAACGAGTACTCCCTAATTAGTTGCTCCAACGTTTCTTTCGCAGAAAGAGCAACACAAGCTTGATGCCGAAAGCGACTCATCGTCTAAGTCGACGATGAGGCCCAAGTGGGATACCCATCTCAACCGGGCCTTGAACATAATGAAGGGCCTCCCTTTGAACACTCGGCCGCAGCATGGACGTGTGCACGGCGTCGGAGACGGTGCCCAGTGGAAGCACTACTACCACGAGGACCCTGAGGCCAAAAGGCAGAGAAGGAAGTTTAGTCAGGTCAACATCGACGAGAAGGTGAAGCTTGCGGTTGAGAAAAAAGCAGCTGAGACCGAACAAGCGACCAAACAAGAGATGATCAAGTCGGCAGTCAATGCAGCTTTAGCTGCCTGTAGATATGAGTTCGCAGCTTCGGTTTCATCCTTGATCCCGGCTATTATCGAGTGGAAGAAGCAAAATCCAGACAAAACGGCAGCGGATTTTCCCCGTACAAGCTTTGTCGGGAGCAACTCGGTGAACATCGCACCAGCGAGACCTGCTCTCGCATCCGTACATGCTCCATTAGCCGTTCATAGCAGCCCGTCCTCTATCTCTGGCGTGCTAGGCGGGCCTTCGCCTTTGGCTGAGCTCGACGCCCTCACGGTAATTACGCTTCACACCAACGTATCTATAATATATCCCTTTTTCGTTGCCTTTTGGATGTCTGACGCCGTAGACATGTTTTCGCAGGCCGAGAGAACCCCGTGCACCTTACTATACATGATCAATGGCCAGACGATGTATGTGGGAAAGGCAACGATAATAAATCCCACGGATCGGATGATCCACACCATGCAGATGCCCAATACCACTTTCAAGGTTTCTGTGGCGAGTGTCAAACCGGGCCACGAGGATTTGGCTCCTCCGGTACAACTCGGGGGAGAGGAAGACGAGACCCCTATGCGGCTTGCAGACTGCAAGGGCTAATTCATCCTATGGCCGAAGGGTCTTCTTCGTGTCGAGTCTGCCGCCGTGATGACCACACCAACGACAACACATCCCCAAGAAGGTATGAACACCACCACCCCGCCTCCGCAATTATTAGCGCCGCCTGTTATGCTGGGTGAGAGCGGCGAGCGACGCGAGGAAGGCGGTCCAAGAAGAGTGGATCGTGATTTCTCCCCCGTGCTCCAGCAAGAAATGGATGATAACATGGACGAGATGGTGACCCTATGCAATTCCTCAACACCGCCTTCATTAATCATGAAGTAGAAATGATGAGTCAGCCATATGAGTCGGCCAATAAGGAGCATGTGGACAAGGAGATGGATATTCTGTCGGAGCAGGAGCATCCTAGGTATGAGTGCAAAAAGTCTCTCTTCGTGCAACCCTTGCAGGACACGCCTCCAGATGCCGCCTCAAACCTGCATGAACAACCCTTGCTCAGCCCGTTAACACTTGGGTTGGCGATCAAGGGCGCTATGAAAGGCTCATCACAACCTCTCCCCCAGAAGAAGCCGAGGAAGAGACCGAATAGGAAAGACTTAGCTGCCAAAAAGGCTGTCAATGCTTCTAGCAGCAAGTCGGTTCCGCCAACCGGTTTTGCAGACCGTGTACTGATGAAAGGTACGACGTTGATCCATGTTGCGGGTGAGCCGATCCTCCCCCCGAAACCGCTGGAGAGCATATCAGGGGATCTCAGGAGACTGCACGACCATGTACTGTCGACAGTGAAAAGCCTTCTCGCGTCGAAGGATCCAGGATATCCACTTTATGCGGTACGTGTGCCTCCGGGCATCGGCTACGTCGACACGGCGCCTGCGGAAGTGTTCTTCCTGCGGTTTGATCACATCTTTGAGATGTTCCTCACTAGGCGGCTCGATTTTACGATCGTCTGCCTTTTTGCGCTCCATATGAGCTTTGTCATCAAAAGAGAGGAAATCTCGCAAATCGCGGGGGCAGATCCATACTACATGCATGAGTCCTTCTTGTCGCTCGGTCACTATGAACTTAAAACTGCTAGGGAGTACATCGAAAATTTCACGCTGATGAATAAGGAGAAGGAAATGGTTCTCGTGCCTTATCATCCAGTGTAAGTCATTTCCCGATTGCCTTTACATTTCAATCATTCCTTGGCTCATATGGAGGCTAGCTAATTTGAGGTGCATTTATTTTGCGCAGCGAGGGGCACGCCGTCCTTATCGTTCTTTTCCCGCGAGTCTCCCATGTCGTGTATTTCGACTCGTCTAGGAACTTCAAAAGGAAGGACTACACCAAAGTAATGAGTCTTCTGGATTCCGCTCTCCAGGGCTTCGGCATGAGGGGTGGCCACATCGAGAAAAAGTCACGAAGGAAGGGCGCGTCGTGTTTCTCGCATAAAACCAACTTCTGCAACATCCATCAACCGAAAGGAAGTAAAAATGATGGATACTATGTCATACATCTCATGATGGAGTTCAGAAAGGATCAGCAACGTCTTCGCATGGCAAGAAAAGATGACAATCATATCATGATATGGGCAAAAAACTTCGCCGAACCGGATTATAAAGTAAGAGATGACTTCTTTCGCATCCTGAAGGATATTGCAACCATCATCATGAAAGAAGTCGTCGACAAGAAGGGGATGTTCTTCCACGGCCCAATATCGCGAGCGTATGTTAAAACTCGCGTAGGAATGCTGCTTTTGGACATTACACCGTTCAATAAGCTAGGGTGCGTCCTCCCAGATATGGATGGATGGAAGTTCTAGTGTATTGACTATGCCGATGATGATGTCTCGGTTGAATTTATACTTTTGGAAGCGATATGAAACCTTTGTGATGTAATTTAACAGTCATGTTAAACTAATTGCGTAACGCTTGCTAGCTAGTGAATTAGTTGGGGTACCATGAACAACGTGTGTATATTATATTATGTATGTTACTTTATGTTGCATCTATTCACTAACTTCTTGTCTTCGTGTTGCTCAAGTATATTATTTTGTGTACTATTGTTGAATTCCTATAATGAATATTCATCTCTAATAGGTACATAGATCATCGATGCCGAAGAAGTGCTATGCCGTGTACATAGGGAAGGTTCCAGGAGTGTACGATGAGTGGCCAGAGTGTCAGGCCCAAGTGCACCGGTTCCCGGGCGGCAGCCAAAGAGGGTTCAATACCAGAGAGGAAGCGGAAGCTAGTTACTTGAGATGTACGATAGCACGAGAGGAACATCGGAGGCGGCGCTTCGTGAGCTACTACATAATTCCACTCTTCCTCATATTGACCGCTCTTCTAGTATATATCATAGTTTAGATGGATGATGAAACTTGCTTGTAGTTGCATGTATTTAAGATATTGTGACAACTTCTATCGCTATTGTAGAGATGACATGATGAGAGACATCATTTGTGTTGGATATGAGAGATCATGATTATTGTATGTGTATGATATGATGAGATTTGTACTCTGTAGAAAACCTGTGTATGTGTATGAGACTATATTGTATAATACCTGTAAAAATACAGCAAAAATACGATGGGAAAAAGAAACAGAAAATGAAAAATAAATACCAGTAGCGCCCTGTTACCTGTACGCGCTACTCGTATTAGTTGTAGAGGGCTCTAAGGGGGCGCTACTGGTGTAGTAGTAGCGGGTGCGTACGCGCGCTACTGCTACAAGTTAGCTGTAGCGTGCTAGCAGTAGCGCGCCCTAGGGCGCTACTGATAAGCCAAAAGGGGCCGCTACTACTAGCCTTTCTCCTAGTAGTGGAAGAAGGTTTACTGACTCAACATAAAAATTAAAGGCTTAGCCCTTCGCATAGGGAAGTAGGGAAAACTCATGTGCTAGAGATTTTAGTGGTTTTGAAATCAATAGGATTATAAATAGGATTTTGGGAGGTGCATAATTCATCAACGAATGCTAGTAGATAGTCCAATACTTCTCATGCTCGACATGTTTTGAGGAACGACTCCCAAGTGGGAACGATCACATACCCTTAGTCTCCTTTTTTTTATCACTGCCAAAGTTTTCTGATTTCTCATGAACAAAGCGTGAAGGTGGGTTTGTTTGTTGCCATTATATTTTACGAGCTGGGACCACTCATGCAAGTCTGTCCTCGTATTAGGAGTTTGTAGATTAGACAGGCAATCCCAAGATAAAGCTTGTCCCGAATGAGAAGATCATGAATTATCTACTACTTCCTCATGAGCTAAAACAGAGGCACAAACAAGGTGTATACTATTTTTAAGATTTAAAGATAGCACATGAATAATATACTTTAGGAGTGGCGGTGAAATACCACAAATAGGAAAGGTATGGTGGAATCTTCGTGAGGTTGAGGTTTCAAGGTATGGGTGCACAAGCATTATTCCTGCTTAGTACAAGGTTTGACTGGCAAATGCTTTTAAGAGAAGACAAATGATGTTGAATTGGATGTAAAAAAATATAAGGTTTATATTAAGAATTGGCATGAAACAACAAGTTGTCTTCCTTGTCAGCATAACACTTCAAGCATAAGAACATAAAGGTTTTGGCCATGTCGCTACTAGAAAAAATCATTCTTCTTGTTATGACCAAGGCTATGTTTGCCAAGACTAAATAAAGTTTTCATAGCCATAGCTGATATATAAGATCAATAATCCCATAAGAATCAGCATATAAGATTGATTGCGTAAAGAGAATACCAAGTTCGGCGAAGAAACCAATAGACTTCAATGATAGACCTCAATGCAAATACCTATTTTATAAGATAACTTCCCTAGACATGATGCGACACTAAACTTGATCACAAAAGAAAAAGATAAAGATAAAGATACCGGGCACTCCCCCAAGCTTGGAACAAGCTAAGGAGATGCCATTACCCATGAAGATTTTACTCATCATCCTTGTTCTTGATCCTTAGGTAATCCTTAGCGAAAAGCTTCCATGGCAAAGGTCCTCCCACCACACAGGATTCTTCACTCTCCAGGATCCTTCTTTCGGCAGATAAGCCCATGCAGAAAAACTTTAGTTCATACTCGTTGTTCTGGTTTTGGAGGTCATAGATGTGTCCTTGAAGCTTGAACAGTTTGTTATCAAGTGCAGATATGCCTGACTGCACTTTCTTCATCTCCTCCTCATGTTGTTTCTTCAGCTCGGTGATGTTGTTGATGTTGGCCTCGACACCATGCTCGATCATCAACTTGTACTTGAAGACTTCTTGCTCCACTTTTTCCAACCTGGCCTTGTGTGACACCCCCAAAATCAAGTTGTGTACAATAAACATACACGCAGGGTACACGGCCGAAATCAGGGTGCCACGGTGAGAATATCACAGCACAACACTAGACACAAATAAGATAAATCTTTAAGTTACAAACCAGGGATAATGAGGATTCGAATACATAAGATATACAAACCATAATATCTGAGTACAGACGTAGTTAGTCAAGTTTTTGCCTTAGGAAGGCTAGCACAAATAACATCAGAGATACTGATCGAAAAGGCAAGGCCTCCTGCCAGGGAACCTCCGAAACTACTCCTGGTCCTGGTCAGCGGGAGTCTCGTAGTAACCGCCTCCGGGGTACTCCTGCTCCTATGCACTAACGTCTGATTGCAGAAATCCAGGTATATAAAACAAAGGGAGGGGGGGGGGAAATAAAGCAAGGGTGAGTATCTAGCATACCTGCGAGTCTTACATCTGCTACTAAGCATTATGCATTTGTATCAAATGGAAAGGGGATGCTATATATAGTGGACTGAATGGTAGAAAGTCAGAATAAGGATGAAAAGCTCGGACTATCGAAGACTAGCATCTTCCGACGAGTCTTGCAACACAAGAAGAGCACAACCAACAGTTCATATAAAGCATAAAGTAACAATGCAACAGAAGTTGCTGCACCATTGTATAATAGTAAGTTGTAATAATTAATGATAATAAATGCCTCCGAGTTCCCATCCCCGACTCCACGCGACGAAGAAAATCCGGAACCAACAGTTTAATAGTAGTAGTTTGTAGTAGTAGGATCCGGCTTCAGCATAAATCGTCTTTTTATCATGGACACGGCTATTCGAATAGATCAAACTCCCTGCAAGGGTGCACTACTGTTCAACCTGCACGCTTGAATCTCCAGGGTGGTGTACACCTTGTTAGGGAATGCCCCATCGAGGCTATCTGACACGCCACATCCCATACTAGGCTCAGCAGAGAGGCCATCCGCCGGACTAAATCCTATGCGATCAGGGGTCTAGGACCCTTACCCATCACGCTCCTGCACGGTGCATGGCTGGCCGATGAAGCAAAAGCGAATACCACACGCTCGAGCAAAGAAGACACCACTTCCCGGCGCAGGCCGCGGTACTGCTGACGTCTGAAGAGCTTTCGAATGAACTATGACGCATGGGAGCCCGTAACTCCTTATCCCACGTGATGGTAGTGCGTACAGGCCGTTGCGACCTCTCAAATCATCCACCGAACCTTTTAAGAAATTTTATATTATCTCGCAGACAACCATTATTTTTGCCCGACAAATTCACAGAGTAGACAACGATCAGCAGCCAGGACCACCAGTACGTCGGTGCTTGCCCTGTCGTCCCATCAAAGATCTGCGGTTACCAACAAGGTGAATCGACTCCTTACCTTATCTCACGTGTGCTCCTGGAGGAGCTCGACTTTCGTGGTTTCGTAACTCTTGTGGACAATGATCAGGGTGCAAGCCCACCAGTATGTCTGTATTCCCTCCCTGTCGTCCCGTCGCAATACCACTCGCGAGAACTGTTGATCACCCGACTTCTTACCTTTAGGACAACCGTGGCTCGGGTCCCTAGGGCGGCTATACAGAGTCAGCAACGAGTGGAGTACGAGGATTACTCCTCGATAGCTCACACTTGATGTGGCTCGGCAGAGCCGAGGTAGGGGTCTTAGGCGGTGTCTGCATTGTACTGTACCTGTGCAGCTATAATTATTGTATCTGCGTTCACCCCTAGAGTGATCATGGCCCGCTATCTAATCCTAGTTGACTAACAATGCACAGGGCTCACTGCTGAATAACATATATATATTTATAGTAAGCATAGGATAAAGAAGGTACATCAAGGGGCGACAAAAACAAGCTATCAATAGAATAGGATTGTAACGTAGCAGCAACAGTAGCAATGCCTAGTGCAAGAAAAGTACGGAAAAGGTAGGTGATATCTGTGGAAGGAAAATTGCTCTGCTTGCCTGCAAGCTCGATAGTAGGGGTACGGTCGTCGACGCAGTAGTCATACTCAGCAGCGGTGTAGTCGGCACTAGTCGCGGGGTCTACTAGAGATTAAGAGGGGGAGAACAGTTAAAATAAAGCAAGCATATGCAAACAGATGCATGACATGATAGACGCAACGTTGACGGTATTCTAACGCTGTACAAAGTGTTATGCTCGGAGCGGGAAATCATTCGGGTACGAATTACCGGCATCGGGTGATTATCGACAAACGGCCCGAAGGGGGAAGGTCTCGTGGTCAATATGTTAGAGGTAGGTGGTGGGCATACGGGTAGCATATTCTTATTCGTTGTGTTTTTTTGATCAATTTTCATGTATAAAGTTTTTTGATCTGATCTACGGTTTAAAAGATATTAATTTCTAAAGTATAAATCAATTTAAAAACATTTACTGGATTTATTTTATTAAATATATCAACCTTATCCAGAATAGGAACTTTGACTGGGTCAAACTTACATGTGGGGCCCCACTGTCATAGGCTGGACCTTTGACCTGGTGAACTAACAAGTGGCCCCCATGTGTCATAGACACATGCAATAAAATTCATTTTATTTCAAATTCGTACAAGTGGGGCCCAACAGTAAGTCACACATGTGTTAATTCATTTTATTTCAAATTCATACAAGTGGGGTCCAATAGTAAGTCACACATGTGTTAATTAGCAGATATTTTAATTTAACAAAGTGCCAAGGCCCACGTGTAATAGACACCGGGTGTTTTATCTAACAGTTTTATTAGCTCTAATACAAATGGCCTTGGGCCCACTAGTAAGTCTCACAAGGGGGGTTATCTTCTGTTTTAATTGTAGTTTAGTGGCTAATCACCCCGGGGGGCCACTGGTCAGTGGGCAAGCCCTCTGGATTAACCCAGGACGTGCCCACGCCGGCGATGAAGGCCACGACAAAGGCCGTTCCGGCAAGGGGGAGCCACGGCGGGGTGGGGAGGCGTGCGTCCGGTAGCAAGCGCGCATTGCGCAACCGCGCGCGGCTGGGCAGGACGGGAAGGCGGCCAAGGGCGCGGACGTGGTGCACTCCGTCCACGGCGGGCGCAGCGGTGAGGCACAGCTTGCCTCCGCCGACCAAACAGTGCGCAGATGGGGACAATCCGACACGGGGCACTCTGCACATCTACTGGCTCAAAGAAAACGACCGGGTGCAGCCACCAACGCTGGTGGCGTCGAGATCCGACGGCAGACGGAGCACGCGTCCATGGCAGCGGTGACTTTAGTGGCTAAATTGAAGGGGAAAAGGAGGCAATCAAGGGGGAAGCTCACTTTGAGCGCGTAGGGGAGGAAGTGGGCTCGGGGGAGGCACCGGAGTCGACGAATTCGTCGGTGTAGGCCGGCGGCCGTGGCGGAGGAAGAAGAACGGAGCGGCGCTATTGGTGCGCCTCCCGTCGATTACCTATGCAGGTCGACGAAGATGAGGACGGCGCACGCTCTGGACAGCTCGGCAGGGCGAGATGATCTCAGTGGCCGCGCGAGCTCGTGGTTGCGTCCATGGCGGGCTCGGGCGCGATTTCTCCCGACGAGAGCGATGCGAGTAAGGAAGAAGGAGTGGGATGGGCCAGCGGGCTTTGCACATGGGCGAGACATAGTTCTTTTCTTTTTCTTCCTTTCTTTCTCTTCTTCTTTTATGTTTTGTAAATTGTTTTCCCATCAAATGCCCATCAAATTATTTTTGTTAGAGGTGAAATTTGTTGGTACATTTGTTTGGCACCTTATGGAGTTGCCAGAAAAAGTTTGGGCATTTAATAAAATCATTTGGTATTTGTTTTTCGACTGCAACTCATTAAAAGAGACTTTTGTTTGCTGTTTTGAGTTGTTTGAATTATTCTATAGCTTAATAAATTCCCATGACCATATGGACATGATGCACTTATTATTTGGCATTTTACAAAATTGGTTGCACAATTTTTGGACAAATTTTTTTGTCACCTTGTTTTTGAATATCAATCAAAGGGGAGTTTGAAATGATCAAATGCAAAGATGATCAAAGTGAGATTAGAAATAATAATTATCATTAACTAAAATGATTACAGTTACATGACCTGAGGGTGTTACACCTTGGTGCTCCCCTCCTGGATAGGTCCCTTTAGATCTTCTTTTTAGAGGACACCGTCCTCCACCCAAAGTGTATGAGGGTGCCTCTTCACCTCTGCGAGGTAAGGGTTGATGACGTTAACGAGGAACTTGTCTTTGGGGGAACTTGCGGAAGCCATGGCACCTAGGTTTTGCTGAAAGTTTTCCTGGCAACAACAGATCGAAAAGAGAACAAACAAAATCGAAAGATCCAGAGCCGGGACGATCTGGGCAAATATATAGCAAAAAATTCTGCACCGAAAGGAAACTAGGAAGGGGAGTCGGAGAAGAGCTCCTGTTTGCCCACGCGGCTAACTGGCGCGGCCAAGAGGTAGGTCGTGCCACCAGGGCGCTTGGAGCCTCGGGAGCTCCTCACCGGCTCCACTTCGGCTCAAAATTATCCTAATTTTGCAAAAACACGTACTATGGGACTTTTATGGATGTTCCTGAAGTTTCCTTACCGTATTACATACCTATCATTATTCTGCTGCCGCTGGTGTCTAAACCAGTGCTGCAACATGTTCTTCATTGGTGGTTGTTCGTATCATATCAAGATCAACATTGACAGCATCTCCCGCATTGTAATGCTTGAGTGTTTGCCCATTCACAACTTGAGGTTTGGTGCCCTCAAAATTTTAATCTTGATTGCATCGGAGGGGTAGACTTCTTCAATGTAGAATGGTCCTTCCCATCTGGAAAGAAATTTACCTTGAGAAAACCTGAAACGAGATCTAAGCAACAAAGCTTTATCACCAAGATTAAATTCACGTTTCAGAATTATCTTGTCATGCCACTTCTTGACCTTTTGTTTAAGCATTCTTGCGCTCTCGTAAGCTTCACTTCTCCACTCATCTAGAGAAGTCAAGTTCATGAGACGCTTTTCACCAGCATGTTAGGGTCAGCATTAATCTCTGTAAAAGCCCAGGAAGCTTTGTTCTCTAATTCTAAAGGAAAATAGCAAGCCTTGCCATAGACCATCTTATAAGGAGACATGCCCATGTGGTTTTTGTAAGCAGTTCTATATGCCCACAAGGCATCTCCTAAATTTTTGGACCGGTCCTTTCTAGAATTGTTCACTGTCTTTTGGAAGATCAAATTGATCTCCCTATTCGTGAACTCAACTGTCCCACTCGTTTGAGGGTGGTAAGGTGAAGCAATCCTATGGTTGACATCATACTTTGCTAAAGATTTTCTAAAAGAACCATGTCAGTCATGAGGTACCTTGGCACACCAAACCTAGGAAGGATTATATAAAGCTTTTTCAAAGATTTCTTGTGATCAACACTCTCAGTGGGGATTTCCTCTACCAATATGTGAGTGTACTTGTGCGAAGGAGGAAAAGGACCTATCAAAACAAAACCCCAATAATCAAAAGGCTCAATAACTAGAGAGTAATTCATAGGCATGTCATTACTTTTTAGTAGTAGCATAATTCTTTTGAGCACTATCAAGGGTTTTTCTAGCATAATGTATAACATTCAATTTCTTATCAACCCTTTGTCCTAGCACAGCTCCAACAGCAAAGTCACTAGCATCACACATGATCTCAAAAGTTAAATTCCAATCAGGTGGTTGAACTATAGGAGCGGTTATCAAATCTTTCTTAAGAACTTAAAAGGATTCCTTACAATCTTCATCAAACGCAAAAGGAATATCCTTCTAAAGAAGATTAGTGAGGGTTCTCGAAGTCCTAGAAAAGTCTTTAATAAATCTTCTATAGAAAGCAGCGTGACCGAGGAAACTGCGAATACATTTGATGTCCCATGGAAAGGGCATCCTCTCGATTGCTTCAATCTTGGCCCTATCCACCTCGATTCCCCTCTCAGAAATCTTGTGGCCAAGAACAATTCCCTCATTGACCATGAAGTGGAACTTCTCCCAGTGGAGCACCAAATTCTTCTCCTCACATCTCTGCAAAACTTTATTAAGGTTGTGGATACAATGGTCAAAAGAGGTTCCATAGACAGAGAAATCGTCCATGAAAACCTCAACAATTTCCTCACACAAACCATGAAAGATAGCAGACATACACCTTTGAAAAGTAGCAGGAGCATTGAATAAACTGAAAGGCATACGTCTATAAGCATCAAAAAGGAAAAAGTAAAAGTGGTCTTCTCTTTTTCAATAGTGTTAACATGAATTTGAGAGAAGCCGGAATATCCATCAAGATAGCAAAAGTGGGTGTTTTTGGATAACATTTAAAGAATTGGGTCGATGAACGGCAACGGGTAGCGATCCTTCCTAGTCGCCTTGTTCAACTTCCTATAATCAATACACATTCTATATCCAATAATAATTCTTTGAGGTATTAGTTCATTCTTATCAATAGGAACAACCGTCATAACTTCTTTCTTAGGAACACAATGCACTGGGCTTACCCACTTACTATCAGCTATAGGGTAGATAATACCTGCGGCTAGAAGCTTGAGGATTTCGGTCCTCACCACATACTTCATCTTCGGGTTCAACCGCCATTGACGATCAACAAATGGTTTAGCATCAGGCTCAAGGTTGATGGTATGTTGACAAATAGATGGACTAATTTTCTTGAGATAATCAAGAGTATATCCAATTGCGCCTTGGTGATTACGAAGGGTTTCCAATAATCACTCTTCTTCATATCCTGAAAAGTTAGCATTGATTATGAAATGATATACTTTACGTTCATCTAAATAAGCATACTTGAGCGTATCGGGAAGAGGTTTTAGATCGAACACCGGGTCTTCATTTGGTTGTGAAAGAATTCCTAAATGTTTAACCGGAAGATTGTGCTTAAGGATAGCATGGTGTCTCAAGAAGACATCATCAAGTTCATTTATTTCCTGCTTATGAATATCATTCTCGTGGTCCTCCATATATTTCTATAAAGGATCGTCAGGAGGAGTAGCAATAGAGGAAATTTCTTCAATAATTTTATCAATACTAGGCAAATCAGTACCACGAGTCTGTTTGGAGAACTTAGAAAAGTTAAATTCATATGCCTCACAATTGAATTCAATAGAAACTTTGCCTTTACTTCAATCTATAATTGCTCCACTGTAAGGCCCGATATGCGGTACTGTTCCAGATCTAGACGTTTGCATCCAGATCCGAGGACGAAGCACATATCGGTCCCACCGCAAAATATGACGGAGTCATCTGCCCCGGATTTCCAACATGATATCACAACATTACAGATACAAGGATACAACATCTCATACAATCGGCATACAACTTCCTTAATACAATACAACAGCGGAAGATACATGTCTGAGTACAGACTACAATCAAATGCCTAGTGGCAAAGAGAAAAACATCGATCCCATAACCACACGGGTCCCGGCCCTCCGCCGGGATTGGCCTACCTAGTCGTCGTCGAGTCTCCACGTGAAATGTCGATCACTATACCTGTCGTCGATCGAGAACCCTGAAAAGAGTTTGGGGGTAGTATCATGAGTACAGAAGTACTCAGCATACAACTGTAGTGGTCAACTGACCCAGCAAGGAATTCATCACTTGTCATTCTAGGACAACTAGTAGTTTACGGTAAGGATCGGGTAAGTGGTGAGGTTGCTGCCGCACTAGCATTTATGAAGTGGCTAACGATCTAGAGAGTAAGATAAGAAGCCAAGCATTCGATGAGGAATCGCCTCCAACAAGTCTTGCTATCAACTACTTACGCAAACATAACACATATCCTATCCTTGTCCTCCTCTTTGCATCCCGAGGAAGAAGAAGCAGTCAAGGCACACACACGTTCATCAAGTTATAATAAGATTATCTCAGTTGCTGTTGTCTATGAACAAGGAGTAGGTTTCAAGTCGTCCATAACCGTGGACACGACTTCTCAAAAAGATTTAACCCTGCAGGGCTGTACCAACTGCCCATTACAAGGCTCCACACACACGCCCATCTCTCTCAGTTGCTACCAATCACAGGTAACCATTTTACGATTTAGTTCCAAGAGATCCGAAACGACAGGTCCCTCTAGCTAACAACGAACAAATCGGGGTGGCCCCCTGGGAGTCGACACCCAATCCAAAAGCTGGCCACGCTCTTGGATCGAACTCTTTCGTATGGCCAAGGTCGGGTTTAGTATCACCTATATAACAGGGGACTTCCCTTGCTCACCAGTGTGGACCAACAGAGAAACCATGTCTCCGCTGGCCCGGGTTGTTTAAAAACTACGAGGGGATCCACCAAGCACACACACGGGGTTTCAAATGGTAAATCACCTCGAGCCACCACTAGAAATGTTTGAAGCTAGATAGGTAAGAAAAGGGGACCCCATAAAATCCCACACGCGGTTAGGCACGCTCAGTCTAAAAACCAATACCCGGAACTCGCATCCTAGGTGACTCGAATGAAACAAAGCGTCGGGGCGGGATAGCCTAGACCTTCCATCCTTCGTCGAATATAGTCAACATTATAATAATCATATCATCATAAACAATATAATAATGTGATATCCCAAACAAAGGAGTAACAGGAGGTAACATCGTAGCATCCTAAGCATGCATACTAAGCAGGGGCTGAGCAACGAGCAATAGTAACATAGCAGTACAAGCTTTGCTGGGAAGGGACATGGTTGTATCAATTTGAAAGAGGTTATAAACATGTGGTAGGATCAAACATCGAACCTAACCTAGACTAGCATGCAAACCGCTGGTTGAAATAGAATGGATCATAAGTAATGTATAGTCCTTGCCTGTTGATAAGTCGGGTTCCGAATGTATAGTTGATCGCAAGCTCGCATCGTCTCCGAGAGGTACCCACGGAAGCACATAAGACGGTAAACACTGGAAAGCAATCAACGATAAAGCATCTATTACTATGAGGCAAACACGAGCAAGCATAAACAAGAAGCAACACGAGACATCGCACCTACCGTCGTGAGCGATTACTAACAATTTAAGTGGAGTACTCGTCACACACGACGATACCGCACATTTAAAATCCGTTCAAGTTGTTTAGCTACACAAGGTGAGAAAAATATTGTTAACATGGAATCTCACTCAAGCATGACATAGCACCCAAATATAAAAAGAGGTGTAGCTTAAATAAACTAATCTAATCTAGTCACTTTACGTGGGGGGTCAAATCTATACATGGCAACTATTACAGATCCCACGATAATTATAATATTTGGTACTATTTTTCCCTAAACAATATTTTATTATTTTTATTAGCAAGAAAGAGCAGCATAAACACAATCTACATGCAATTCTAGTCAAGTTACATATAAAAAACATTTTAAACAGAGGTACGGTTCAAAAGTTATTAAATAAGCAATTTTACAGTGGCAAGTGATGGTAATTAGCAGTAGACAACATGTAAACAAAGTCAAACATGGCAAAGAAGCACATTTTATTAATCTACACACAAAACAGAGCAACTTTCATGTAGAAAGCGTCTCCATCCGAGCTACCGGTGAAAAGATATAGCTACCGCAAGAAAATAATACAATCTGCCAATTTTATTTATAAACTAGAGAGAAAAAAAGTCTACTGGGCCGAAACTCCGCTGGGCCTAAACAGGAAAAAGAAAGAGAAAAAAGGGGTGGGGCGCTCACCTCCACGGGCCAAGGCCCAGCCGACGGAGGCGTCAGATAGCGCTGGCAATGCTCAGGGCGCAGAACAGCGTTGCGTGGTGGGGCTGCGAGGCCCACGTGGGCGCGAGCAGCAGCGGCGGCTGGATCGATCCCGATCTTGTCCCACACGGATGGAAGGCGGCTGTGCTCCGGCAGCCGGACTCCGGCGGCAGCGCGACTTGACGTCAGCGGGGAGGCGCGGCAGCATGGGGCCAGGGCGGACAGAGGCGGACCGGATCCAGCCGGTGGCTGCTGGACCTGGGGTTGCTCGGTCGCGGCTCGGGCGAGCTCGGGTTCATGGCGGAAGCGTTCCTAGGAAGGAGAGGGATGTCGTGAGAGGAGGGAGGAGAGGAGATGGCCGAGGCAGGGCTTACCAGGGCGCAGGCGAGGCGCGGTGGGGCGGCGGCCCGGTGGCGAGGAAGGCGCACGGCGGTGCGGTCTCGACGGGGACGGTGCTCCGAGCACGAGCGGCAGCGCCCATGGCACGCGGCGAGCTTGCCAGTGGCCTGCGAGGAGGAGACGAGGCGGGGGGTGAGCAGAGGAGGAAAGAAACGGGGAGGAGAAGGGATAGGGGCGGCCGTGGCCTCGCCATGCTTCTCGGCGGCGGCCGGCCGGAGCTGTCGCAGTGGAGAGGCGCTCGGACGCGGCGGGGCTGGAGAGAGGAGAGAGAGAGGATGGGTTGGGGGCGACGTGGCGGCCTCTGGGCCGCCGGATCGCCAGATCTGACGGTCCAGAGCGCCTGAGGGGGCAGTTTCAGATCTGGGGCTAGGGTTGGACGAGAATGGGGTAGTTTTTGGGGAAAGTGGAGGGGGGTGGCTGCAATTTTGTCGCTAGGAAAACCCTAGAAAGGGGTGGGAGTGTGGTGGTCTTTATATAGCCGAAGTGGCAGGCAGTTTGCAAAAATATCTCCGGTTTTTCTCCCGCACGCGCGGTGTTTACGTTTCTGACCGCCAGGGGTCCGCAGTACCTCCGATTCGGGTAAGACTTCGAACTGCACGATCAGCGCGTCGAGACGGATGCGTTCACCTCACGCTGGCACCATTCCGAGAACACTTTCCGGTGCGCTATAAAAATATCCCGTTTAATTATTAAACGGGTTTTTTCGTTCCGTTGGGTACGGCTGGTCTCGTTCAGTTTTCGCGACGATGATCGGGTGAAACCCGGTGTCGCAAAGGTCAAGTGTCAGGGTGTCAAGGGTCGGTATCCGTCCAGTACGAGATAAGAGGGGGGAAAATAATCGCCGATCAATAAATCGGGGATGCAGACACCGCAAACAAATCAGTCAATCAAACAATTCATACCGAAAACAATTTTTATAATTTTTGTGAATCCCAACAGCAGCGGCGGCACCTCCGCCGCCGCGCCCTCGGAGCCGGCGCCGTCGGCCAAGCCCGCCGCCAAGGGCAAGAAGAAGGACGACGATCTGGTTTGCCCCCCTCCCCCCTACCCCATCTCCGTCGGCCGAGATCGGAGGTGTTCTCACCTCGATCCGCGGCTTCGATCTGCCGTCCTGATGCGTTTTTTGCTTTTGGTGGTGGCCGCAGTCGGAGGAGGACCTGGCGCTCAAGAAGCAGCTCGAGCTCTACGTCGTGCGGGCGCAGGACGTGGATCCCGGCGTGCAGAGGCTCGCCCTCGAGAGAATGAGGTACTGCTTCTACTCCCTTTCCTCTGGACCTCACAGATTCATCACTTCTAGGTTCCCGAATTACGTTTGTTGCCTAGGGTTGGTGCCGGTGCTGTGTGTGCTGCTTGTTATGGGCTTAGATTCCTGATCTCTCTGCCAATTCGGGGAATGGTTAGGTTCTAGTTCTTGACCACATATAGCCTGCCTCGCCGGCCTCCCCTGCCTTGGATTCACGTGGACTAGGTAAGCGTCGTTGCTCTGTTCTTCTCACCGCCAGCCATCTTATCCCTTCTTCTCTGTATGTCAAAACTGAAACTTGTTTACTGCACCAAAAATCTTTGCCAATAGTCTTCTACTTGGTTCAATGTTGCCAGGATTAGATCGATTTCTATACGAAACCACCCACTTGTTTACTGCACAAATACTGACCTATGAACATATGGTTCATTTATTTGAATGCTCATCTGAGGTTTATTATCCGTTAACCAGAACCAAGAACACCTTATACTGTTCTGGACAATATGCATGCTGGAAGGCACTTTTTATGTGTAGCTTATTCTCCTCTGTTTTTTCTCTGCTCTACTTTGAATTTATTATTCATATAGGATTCTGTGTTAAACGGATATCAAACGTTTATTTTGCTTGCTGGCCCCTCGGGGGGAAACGATATTACAATCTTAAGTGAGAGCCTGCAATTGAAGTTGTGTTATTGTTTTGTGGTTCTTGTTTTTTTTATTACTGTCTGATTTGTGATTAGTGTAGAAGTAGTGAGAGTTTTAGCAGAGCGAATTGGCAGATTACTCTATGCCTTATTTTCTCATGCCATTAGAGTTGTTGTGCTGCTCAGAGATCCATCACTCCCTTATTCTCGCGATGTATAACGGCCACTTCCCCTCGGGCTGGTGAGTGTAGCCCGGTGAACATATTCTTTTTGGTTGAATTATTTAGTTGGCTTACTTGCTCTGCAACTTTCTTGTTGTTCAGTGATTGAGATTTATTTTTACGCTCTAGAGTAGATTATACTCATCTACTGGTTCTTTTGATTTTGTTGTTTGATATGTTCAAATAATGTATTCTTGTTGGTGCCATCTACTACTGGAGCAGCTCTTCCTAACCTTGTATTTCTTTTGTTCTTTTTTGGGTTTGTTTGGCACTTTGTTTATTTGTTTGTTGAATTCAGGTTTGATTTAGGACGTAGTTGTGACCAGCATGGCAGGTTACTCTTTGCCGCTGTGTCTCATGGCACTAGAACTGTAGTGATGCTCGAAAATCGTTCAGTCTTTGATCTCCACCATCCATGCCCACTCTCTATGAGATGCTTGAATTTTTTTGGGAGAGTTTTTCCAGGCCCAGTTTTGTAGACTGGACAATTATCTCAACGTATTATATGCCTTACTCATCAACTTGAAACTTTTATTCAGTGATGATGATGACGATGGGACTGAGGCACTAATGGCAGAGCTCGAAAGGATTAACAAAGAAAGAGACGAGGACATGCTTAGAAAGGTTTGTTGTTTCCTTTTTTGTATTATCATTTTAGGCACTCTTTTTCTTTAGGTTTAGAGAATTAATTTGAGCATTGCATGTTTTCTGAAGGATCGTTAGCAAGCAGAAGGGGCCAAGATGAATTAGGCTGAGAAGGTGCCAGAAAACCCACTAATCAATAAGAATAAATCTGGCTCCTTCAATGTGAAGACAAGGTTAAAACAGTGATGCCTAATGTATCATGTTATATGCTTCTTTTATGTTGTGGTGCCTTTTTTTTCTTAGAAAAGAATGTTGCCTTGACTTATGCTGAGCTTAATCCTGTTCATATATGTTTTTGTCTCAGGTGGGATGATGATGTTGTATTCATGAACCAGTCTTGTG
The DNA here is from genome assembly GCA_950022295.1 of Bromus sterilis. Taxonomy (NCBI): domain Eukaryota; kingdom Viridiplantae; phylum Streptophyta; class Magnoliopsida; order Poales; family Poaceae; genus Bromus; species Bromus sterilis. The sequence goes on along the minus strand of OX465600.1, from coordinate 204,888,222 downwards.
GAGAGACCAAGACACTAAAATGGTTCATCCATGACACCGTTAGAAGTGATTTCCACTTCATGTTTCTGGATAGGTAAATGAAATCATGTTGCTTTACACTTTTATGTTCTCTGGACAGTATGCATGATGGAAGACACTTTTACATCTAGCTTATTTTCCTCTGTTCTACTTTGAATTTATGTCATTTGATTTTCTTTCTAAAATGCATATCAAACATCTATTTGCTTGCTGGGCCCTCAGGGGGAAACGATATTACGGTCTTATGTGAGCGTGCAATCGAAGTTTTATTCTTGGTTTGTGGTTCTCATTATTTGAGTACTGCCTGATTTGTGATTATTGTAGAAGTAGTGAGAGTTTTAGCCGAGCAAAATGTCAGGTTGCCCTATGCCTCAATTTTCTCATGGCATTAGAGTCGTTGTGCTGCTCGGAAATCCATCACTCCCTTGTTCTCATGCCTTTTGCTGGCCACTTCCCCCAGGTCTGGTGAACGAAGCCGGGTGAACATATTCATAGATTTCTATCTTCAACTCATGCAGTAACGTGTGTTACCTCCTACCCAATTAACTAATAGACACTGATGACTTGCATGTAGTACATTGCTTGGTCCTATTAGCTTATTCTAAATCTGAACATGACAAGAGGAACCAATGAAACTTTATTAGACCATTTGTGTGTGTGTGTGTATAACACAAGCTCCTTTGATTGATTCACATATATCTTATCTAGGGAATATCGTGAATTTATTCCTTGCACATAACAAGTTTCTTTGAGAGTTAGACATGTTATGTTTTTAAGAACTGGCATCAAGTACAGTATCAAATATCTGCATCTATGTTCCTTGTTAAATATTAATATTGAACTGACGGGGCAGCTTCTAAGTTTCCTGAATTGAGTTGCCTGAATTGAGATAACACCAATCGTAGGTTAATTGATGACTTGATGCACTGATAGTCACCATGAAAATATATTGTGCCTTACTGAAAATTGTGCATTGACTAGCTACTAAGACTAGAGTTTTATTTGTTGTTCACTACAACCGCCATGCCTTGCCGCTGATTGTAATTTCTCATCAAACTAGTTTCTTATCTAGTAAATATTTTTCGTTGACACAGGAGTAGAATGATATTGTTGTTTAGGCACAATGTGTTGAAGTGAAGTTGCAGGACCTGCACTTGTGCCATGCATATTCATATTGTGTGTGTTGTCTTGTATGAATACCTCAGTTTAACTAGCTTGGCAACAAAAAGCACGGTACTAGCTGAAATGTGTTTATCATTCTATAAAGAATTGTCCTTTACTCCTTTACTCCTTTTTTTGAATGGAATGTTCATAATATATTGGCTCCAGTTTTTCTAATTCTTCTCAGCTAATTTATGTAACAGGGCGACCGTGGAAGGCATGTTGTCGTTCTGTTAGCCCAGTCCTGATTATGGCCGTCCAGTGAGTCCGGCATTTGATCGCTATCGAAGGAGCTCCATGCTGAAGAAGAAAACACTTGCAGAGCTTGTAACTGTGATTCCCATACTTGTGATTCCCATACTTGTAGAGCTTGTATCTAGTTATTACACTTGTTGAGCTTGTAAAGTACTGTATATGTTACAACTTGTATTACGTGTCATTTGTAGAGCTTGTATTGAATCTGGCTATTGTTATTTGAAGTATTATGTGTGTTTTTTGCTTGCCAATATAAATATTGGTTGTTTTCTTATTGTCAAATTGAAATATGAAGAATCTGAGCCTAATAGCTAGAACCCACTTATCAGAACCTGACAAGTGGGACCCGTTTGACTAGTGGACTCATTTTATAAAAAAGGAAAACTAGAATTGCCCAGAATATAGAAAGGCTGAATTGGTGGGCTTAGCCCATTTAACTGATCAAAATTGAAAGGAAAAAAACTAAATGGGCTAGGCCCATATAGACGGCTTAATTGGACCGGGCTGATTCTGATCTACGTTGGATCTGACGTGGATTGGGCGAACACCTAACGACCAAACCAGTTTTGTTTTGGTCGTTAAGATCTATGACCATTTCATAAAAAAAGGTCGCAGTGTCCGCTTTGCGACCCCCAGCTTTTGACCAACTGATTTTGGTCACAAAAAGGTGACAAAATGAAAACAGTGACCTTTCAGTGACCAATATGGAGGGTCACAAGTTAGCATATTTCTTGTAGTGATGCTTGCCGGCGACGGCCGGCCGGAGCTATCGCGGTGGAGAGGCGCTCGGACGCGGCGGGGCTGGCGTGAGGAGAGACAGAGGATGGATTGTGGGCGACGTGGCGGCCTCTGGGCCGTCGGATCGCCAGATCTGACGGTCCAGAGCGCCTGAGGGGGCAGTTTCAGATCTGGGGCTAGGGTTGGACGAAAATTGGGTAGTTTTTGGGGAAAGTGGAGGGGGTGGCTGCAATTTTGTGGCTAGGAAAACCGTAGAAAGGTGTGGGAGTGTGGTGTTATTTATATAGCCCAGGTGGCTGGCAGTTTGCAAAAACATCTCCGGTTTTTCTCCCGCACGCGCGGTGTTTACGTTTCTGACCGCCGGGGGTCCGCAGTATCTCCGATTCGGGTAAAACTTCGAACTGCGCGATCAGCGCGTCGAGCCGGAGGCGTTCACCTCGCGCTGGAACCGTTACAAGAACACTTTCCGGTGCGCTATAAAAATATCCCGTTTAATTATTAAACAGGGTTTTTCGTTCCGTTGGGTACGGCTGGTCTTGTGCGGTTTTCGCGACGATGATCGGGTGAAACCCGGTGTCGCAAAGGTCGAGTGTCAGGGTGGAAAGGGTTGGTCTCCGTCCAGTACGAGATAAGAGCGGGGGAAATAATCGTTGATCGATAAATCGGGGCTGCAGACATCGCAAACAAATCAGACAATCAAACAATTCATACCGAAAACAAAATTTTTTATTTTTGTGAAATCTGGGCTGTTACATCCACAAGTCTTGAGAAAATTTCTACCAAATATAATAGGACAAAAACTATCTTGCACTGAACCAAGTACTAGAAAGTTGGTAGGATACTTTACCTTTTCACACAAGACTTCAACATCTCTCATAATTCCAATAGGAGCGATAGTTTCTCTAATTCCAATAGGAGCGATAATAAGTTTGATCTACTATTTTAACAGATACAACTGGAGTACCTGAAATTGGGCCTTTATTCTTGGCTGTGAAAAGGTTAGCAGAAACAGCACAAAAATTTATAATTTCATCTCCAATAATACTAGTAAAAAGATCCTTAACCAATGCAACTTGAGGATCGACCTTAATCGTGTCCTCATGCTCATCAGCCTTTCTCTCACTTTTATTTAATATACCTGTCACAAAAGAATGCTCCTTCATCCTTGCGGGAAAAGGGGGCTTTTCATATATAACTGCAAGTAAGATAGGGTCAGCAACATGAATATCAAAAGATAAATCCTTAAAGGGCTTATGATGCTGATCCTCCTTCTTTTTAAAAGAATCAATATGAGAGGCAAAGTCTTTGCAAAAATAAATTAGGAGTTGCTAATCAAGACCAATCTTAGCACAAAAGGTATTGAAGAAATCAGTGTTCACATAACATTCAATGTAATCATGCTCATAATTTATAACGTCTTCAATACCTTTATCAATCTCCCAATCTTCAGTGTTCTTCTGGATCCTTTCAATAAGATCCCACCCTTTCTTCAATGCTTCCTGTGCAGAATACCCCACTAGAGGAGGCATCGAGCATCTCTCTATCCTGACGATAAAGTCTTGCATAAAAGTTTGTAAGAATAATTTCTTTGGGGAGCTCATGATTTGGGCATTTGAGCATTAGGGACTTAAATGTCCCCTAAGATTGGGCGATGCTTCCCCGTCACGAGACCAAAAGTTATAAATATAGTTCTTGTCTCGATTTTTTTCATGAAGAGGATAAAACTTTGCATAAAAGAGAGACATAATCTCTTGCCAATTTAATAAATGAGAGTTATCAAGAAGCCTATATCAATCCGAAGCCTTATCTTTCAGTGATAGAGAGAATAATTTTATCATAAAATAAGTCCATCGATATAACCGCAAGCTTAAATAAGGAGCATAGTTGTGAAAGATATAGCAAGTGTTCGTCTGGATGTCTATCTCCTGCATATCGGTTAGCCAAGACACAATCAACAATCCCGGTTGGTATTTTGAAAGGCACAATTTTAGTTGGTGGGGGAGCTTTCTCCACCACAGTTGCGGTGGGGCGATTGCCCGCAAGCAAAGAACCAAGAGCAGAGTTGTCCATAGTGACAAAAAGTAGCAACAACAAAATAAAAACAGCACATACAGTGTAAGGTTTCCTTACCAATTTCACTTACCAGAAAATGTTCTTGATGACCCACAAGTGTAGGGGATCTACCGTAGCCTTTTTGATAAGTAAGAGTGTCGAACCCAACGAGGATCAAAAGGTACTGACAAGTGATCTTGAGATATGAATAACTGCAAGTACTAAAAGGTAGCGTTTTATGGGTTTTCTGGTATAAGCAACAAGGAAATCAAATCAAATAAAGTAAATTGTCCTAATTGTAGCAAGGGGCCCAATCCTTTTGTGCTTAGGATAAGCCGAAGGATCAAACCTAAAAGAGCTAAAATGTTCTTCAGGACAGACGGGAGAAATAGTCATGTGCTTTCTATTGGATATATGCTCTAGAGGCAAATAATATATGATTATTCCAATATATCTAAGCAAGTTCATAACCAATTTCATACCATGCTAGAACTGTATCTGTGAAACAATGATACAGGTATGGTATAGAAACCCCAGAGTTCCTAGTTAGCCTCTATATCAATAACTAGTTCATGGTCAACATGATGGTCGTGGTTTCGCGATCATGGACAATTAAGTCTCTTGTCTGTGAGGTCACCTCACTGGATGAGTGACGTCATGAACATTACCCAAAGTAAGCATTACATCATGATCAATCTTATGAAAGTTCAGTGTTGTAATTACAGAACGTAGTAGACTGTTCCTTTGACCGTGAGTACGTGCAAAATTGCTATCTACTCGGATGCTTTGACTAACATCCCACCATCTGACTGAAATATGCGGGTCATAACGGTTGTATCTTGGGTATTCCGTGGAGATATGTTGAGGAGTATTGTTACAAGAGCGGGATGTCTCAATCCATATAATGGATAGATACTCGGGGCCCACTCGATGAGATTCCCTCCATAAAGCTGCAGCATGTGACTAGGTCACGGGGATGAAATTCACAGGAACGAGTGAATAAGGATTTGTTCAGAACGAGGTTGAACCTGACATAGGATGTCACTGATCGAATCTTGGAACAATCCAGTATCGTTGACAAAGGGAATGCTATACGACGAAAGGTCCAATCGGTGTTGATATCCGGAATGCATTTGGGTCATTATGGGCATCCAGGTCCCGCTGATGATAATTGACCGTAGCGTCATCTCGGTCATGACTGGAGTGTTCTCGGACCATAGGGTAACACACTTCAGGGCTCGATGAAATCGGAGACCTTTTCGGAACTATCGGTGTTACCGGAGAATAAAGGAAGCAGCACCGGAAAAGTTCCGTGTTGACCCGAAGGAGTTATGAGTGAGCCGCAAGATGTTTCGGAGCACCGGGAGAAGGAATAATGTGTTTTAGTTATTAATTAATTGAATTAATAATTAAAAATATTTAATTTATAATTAAAAAGTGCTATGGGCCTGATTTATGAAAGAGGCCCATTAGGGGTATAAAAGGGAAAAAAGAAAAAGGAAAAAGGGGGGAGGCGCCATGGGCCCTAGGACCCATGAGGGGTGCGCCCCCTCCCCCCCTTTGCCAGCCACCTGCCCCTAGCAAGGGACTTTAGTCCCACCTTGCTAGGGGAGAGGGGTTGACCCCCTCCCCTCTGCCTATATATAGATGGGCAGGGTGCACATATTTAATACACAAATAATCATGAGAAAATAAATATTACTCCAAATTGAGATCGGTTTTCTCCAGTCTTCTCCCCTTCCTCGTCTCTTCCACGGTGGGCTCCCTAGTGGGAGCCTGTATTGGAATTGAGGCATCTCTGTTAGGATCGGAGACCGTCATGCTGCCGAAGCTCCGTCCGGAGGTCTACTTCCGCCACCTTCGCTGGATCGGAGATCGGAGGTCGTCATCGAGTCTCGTACGTGTGCGAGTACTACGAGGTGCTATACGTGTGACACTACACCCATCCAGGTGCTCAACACATCCAGGGGGATTTGAAACTTGTTCGACTACTCCAGCCACGTTTGCGGGAACGTTTCCCGTGCAACGGACTACACCCTGAGGTATGTTATTCCGCACTCCTTTCCGTTAGAGTAATACGGCTAGCTAGATCTTGGGTTATGGGAACGCTAGTTAGGAAAAATTTGTGTTTTCCGCTGCGAACCCCAACAGTGGTGTCGGGACCCGGGGTTTGCGTATGTAATTCCTGCTACAACTCGATCATATGAAGACCCGAGAGTTGTACCCACTTGTCTAAGAAGACAAGGCCAAGCACAGAACACTCTCGGAAAGCATCGAACGTGAGGGGCGTCCCATCCAGGCCGGATGGTCAACTGAGATGGGTCCTCATCGTCCGCTCACAAGTCTAAATGATTACGGGTGATGAAATCCCATACTCATACTCAAGTCGCCTCAACCATATTATCGATTGAATCATAACACTTACATAAACAGACTCCAGCCCGATCACCTAGTCGGGATCTCGGGCGGGCTCAATCATACAACAAAGTGTGCCACGTGACAGGGTCACGAGCAATCGCATCGTGATGCCCCAAGCTTCGGACATCTAAGGGCCACTTGGTGTATGAAAGACCTCCGGAAAGAACTCAACTAAGCTATCGAATCCCACACTAAGACATGCACGTTATAATCATACATGCAGCATACATGTCTAGTGTAAACAGCAGGTAACACAACATGAACTCTACAAACTCATAGTTTTATTGCATCTGCTATACAGAGCAGATATAGTAGTGTTACAACCAGAGATCACATAACTGTGACCCAACATTACATCATACAACAACGGAAGCAAATTATGTCTCAGTAAAGACAAGGTTAACAAATGGCTTAAGAAGCCTTTAAGAAAACAAAACGACCTTCCAGAGGGACCAGGCTGCTGTCTAGGACTACATTACTTCGTCCACGTCGAGCTTGAGGGGGAGGCCACCATCAGGGTCAGTGGTCTCGTCTCTAAAACATAGAATAAGCAAACGTGAGTACAAGGTCGTACTCAGCAAGACTTACGTCAGAACTGTACTACTCATGCTCATGTATCAAGGTAAAGGCAAGTGGGGTTGTAATGCAGAAAGCTTTGACTTGGCTATCCTGTACTACGACTACATAGAGTTGAGATGAGAGGCGCACACGAGTTCATCTAATCTTGACCACCACATCAATACACAACCATGGATCCTTCCTCGACTTCTCCACGAGGAAGCAACCCAAAGCACTCACACTTATCTTGAGATTCTTAGAGTATCCATTTGAGTTGTCTTATAATCAAGTAAAGGTCTCCAAGTAGTCCATAAATGCGGACACGGCTTTTCGAATAGTTCATTAACCCTGCAGGGGTGTACTTCTTCACATACGTAGCTACCACTTACCGCCTAGAACTCGTCACCTTCAAGCGGTTTCGGCGAGAATAGTACCATGACACTTACCTCATGACTCCAACTCTAGTCCAGGGAATCGCCTGTCTGAGTATGTACCCCAATCGGGAATCCGGCCAGGGTTTCCGTTCAGTACCCAGACGATGTATGGACGGTCCGACAAGCCCACCTCGACGGATGGTGTTGCTCTTGCCTTAAACCGTGCTATGTTATGAAAACAAATTGAAGAACAATTAACCCATGCGAATCCTGGACCATAGTCGGGGTGAGTTAATAGGTCGAGAGGGGTCAATGAGCCCAACATGTGGTAGTAATCTGTGTCTTGGATCACAACACAAGAACTCGGGGCCTAGGGCAGTGTAAATGAGACAACCCACTGTGTACCCCTACACAGCCTCTCATTGTTCACTTATATTAGGGTGACTTCATCAACACGTTACCACCTTGTTGCATGTGTTCACTATCATCCCGATACATCACCCAGGTGGATCATCTTCATTGCATACAACTCTAGCATGGCATAACATAACATGGATGAAGGGCCACATGATGAAAACAAACAATCTTGTATCTGCTAGGTTGAGGTTTGCTTAATACTTGTGGCAGCAATGATAGTTCATGCAAAGGATGGGTTCAACTAGCTGTAGAACGGTAACATGTGAATCACCTAATCATGCATAAGAGAACAAGAGGGAAACTGGGTTTTTATAGATATGATCAAAGGGGGTTTGCTTGCCTTATTGTCGGGACTCGGGGTGCCACTCTTCGAAGAAACAGGAACTACGTCCGGCAATGGATCTATCGAGAAGAAACAAACACCAAGACACAAGTATCAACATTACATTGCAATGCACATTCAAGAAATGAATCATGGCATGGTACTGATGTGATCTATGTTCAATTTGCAACAAGTTAATTGAAGTTGATTTGAATAAGAAATTCAAATTCAAACTCCAAATGTTGCTCAAATTATCCCAAGTTGCATTTGCTAAAGTTTGGTCTTTGTAAACTAGGTTTTCATGCGTATGATGATGATCATGTGATAAGGTTGGCATTGCAAAGATTTAATTTGAAATGATTTAAACATTTATTTTGAATTATTCCAAATAACCCAAATAGCTAAATTCTACTGGTCCATCATCATAGATGTGTTTTTCATCTATGAAAATATGATATTTGGAATCCTTGCATTTTTCTGATGATTTTTCATATATAACACTTTTGATTTGGAGTTATGGTTGAAAAGTTATTGAATTTCAAAGATTTCATCAATTTCTGGAATTTTCTGGATTATCTGTAAAATGAAAAAGGCTTTACTGCATCATGCTGACGCAGGGGGGCCTGACATGTGGGCCAGCATTGTCATAGGCACAGTGGTTACACCTGTCAGTGGCTTAGGCCAACTAAACAGGGGGGTTAGCCCCCTAATCTAAACGACCACGTCGGCCGCTGTCGGTGTCAAGCCGCCGGTGGCACTGGCCGCGGCGGTGCCCGCTCGGTACGACGGCTCCGGCCACGGGAGGCCACACCAAGGGCACCAGAACATGCCCGTTCCACGTGCGCATCCAGGGGAGCAACGTGCCCACCGGAGGAGGCCGGAGGCCACGACGGTGAGGAGCTCCATGGCGGCCGGAGTTCTGCCTCGACGGGGCACGAAACATAGCATGGAGTGGGGGGTTTTGAAGAGAACCTCACCCCAAGCACAGTGGTGTTGGCGACGGAGGCTAAGGAGAGGCTGTGACGAAGAATTTGCAGGAGGAAGGCCATGGCGGCCGGAGCGCTTCGGCGAAGCTGGCGTCGTCTAAAAGGCGTCCGGGACCTCGATCTTCAGCGGGGCGGTGGTTGTCGACAGCGCACACCTCCTGGACAACTTGGTTCGGCGTGGGCAGCTCGATGGACGCGTCTTCTCGCAGGGGGTGGCCGGCGGTGAGCTTTGGGTCACGCGAGAACGACGAGTTTCAGAGGGGGAGGGCCAGGGAGAGAGAGGGGAAATGGAGAGGGCGCCCAGGGGGTTCTCTTGGCGACGTGTAGAGGATGGGGAGCCCCTCGAGCAAGCAGAACGTGGCATGCCGCGGCGGGCATGCGCTCCACGCCACTGCCAAAAGGCAGAGGTTGAAGACGCCCCTGCCCCTGGCAGGCTGGTCCGCCTTCTGCTGCGCTTGGGAAGGTGGGCCGGATGTAAGAGAGGTAGGTGGCTTCGGCCTTTTTATTCTTTTTGTTTTTTTTGTTTTCTGTATTTTTTTTTTGAATTGAATTAAATATCAATTCATTTTATAAAATCCTCAAATATTTATCTTGGACATAGATGACATAGTACTACCCACTCCCAAGTTTTGAAGATTTTTGAAATTCAAAACATTTGAATTTAAATTCAAATAGCATTTAAATTTAATTTCCAAGCCTCTGTTTAAATATTTGAAAAATCTATGAGCATGGGTTTGACTCCAAATCATTTTTAGAATGATCACACTCATTTATAGGACTTTTCAAAATTGTTTGGAGGAATTTTGGAAAACCCTTTTATCTGGACTTTTTATTTAAATTCATTTTGAGGCTTTTCCAAATCCTCAATTATTAAAAAGGAAATTTAAACATGATGCCATTATTCTAGTGATAAAAGCACATACCAAAACTAGGGTTGTGACAACTGGTATCATGAGCTAGTTGATTGTATGATTGTTACCCTCCCACGTGTACTTGTTCACATCTGCGGCATCATTTGATGAAGCGTCCCCCGACCGACCTTACGCGTACTCTTACGCGAGACTGGTTCCATGATTGACATGCGGCTTGTACCGTATAAAGTGGCTCTAGGGGTGTATGTCTCTCTACTTTAGCGGATGTGGCATTTGTAACGGAGGGCCCCGTGCGGGGTGTAATAGAGACAATCGTAGGGTTGATGTTGTGGTCGACTCGTAGGTTAAAACCTGTTTCACTCTGAAAGCCCTAGCAGCCACGTAAAACTTGCGATATACAACTAGATCGTCTATAATTTGTATTGCTAAGTGGGGGCTATCGTTTGTTTGATTGTTTTACTAGTAAGTAGTAAACTTCATCATGATAAAACAAACTCAAATGGAGACACTGTAGACTTAAGTGTTGCCATAGTTCAAACATCTTAAAACATGCTAGTATAGGATACACGATGGTAGCATGTGATAAGATGATCCCTTAACAAAGCCAAACACAAGTATTCCACCAAAGTGTGCACCACCTGGAAGGATCTCCCATATGGCCGACATTTCGTATATATCGGGTGTCACACATATTAAACGGCGTTCACATGAGGTTGGGTTCGGCAAGCCTAGCATATGCAGATATGGCCATGCTGAGCACCATATAACATGGAGGTTAATTTGGTGAGCCTAGCATATGCATATATGGCCTCGGAATACTAGAGATCGAAGGTTCGAGCATGATTCACAATGTACAGATAATCTGATCGCACAAGTTGTTTTCTACCTTTGAAACTGACCTGTCGGCCGTGTGATATTCGAGGGCGGGCAGTGAATCTGGATCATGTAATCACTAAAACTTCTTAGGGATGATTGTTTTAGTGCGACCTCATTCATAATGTGATTAGATGAACTCATTGTTGTGAACTAGTATTAATTGTGTTCCTTGCAATTATGTTTATAGAAAATGGATACGCCCCAGTATCTTGAATTGGGTTCTTTCTTACGTGATGAAAGACTTAAGGAAAATGTGTCAAATTTCATTAGTTGGTACTTATGCCTTAGAGCTATGCTCAATAGAGCCATCCTTTCGTTCTTAACAAAAGAGCATGTGGGAAACCCTCCAACAAACAACATGGATGCAGGAGCAGCGACTGATTATCAGAATCATCGGAGGACATACGCCATATCTAAAAGTGTCAGAGAAACCAGCATTTCGCAAGCCTTGCGTGAGGAATATGCTGAGTTGGATACATATGACATGATAGATGAGCTGAAGTCATTATACAGGCATCGGTTTAGAGTTGCCAGATTTGAGTTAGAAAATGAGTTTCTCTCTACAAAGATGGAAGAAGGCTCTTGCCTGAAGGCACACTTGGCCAAGATGCATGAGATACATCTAAGCCTCCTGGATGACTTTGACTATTGGGCCACAGATGAGTCTGCGATATACACGGTGTTGCACTCACTTCCACCGAGCTATACAGACCATGTCCATGGCTATGTCGGCAGAGGTGAAAGCCTCGAGTTCTCTGACTTCATGGATAGACTTCAGTATCTGGAAGTTGAACACATTGAAGGAGAAGTTGTCGATGGAGAAGGTATATACTTGATATACTTTATAAATGTTTGTTCCCTTTATTCAACACTTGCAGTAAATGAGTATCTGATACTTATTCTGTTTTATGAAAAAAGGACCTGCCGTTGTATGGACGGGAAGAGGTGAAATCAAGGATTGATGGATATCAAGTCAGTTGATGGCCAGCATGGATTCCGCCGAGACATCTATCATAGGACATACTTAGAGTATTAGATAAATCTTATGGAATCATTATAGTAAGAACACTTAGGTGTGTATCTTGCATCTTGCGAGACAAAGTTATTCATGTAATGAAACAAGTTAGTTGTTCCATCTTTATGAATAAAGTGTGCTTATACTTTGATTACAACTTGATTTATATTATGATAGAAAGCATTTATAATACTGCTATTACTTTCAAGTAATATTCAATGTTTAATGATAAAGTTTTCTTGATTATAACAAGTCAAAGATTTGATTGCAGAAGGTGATTTCATAACTGATGAATTCATTAAATTTATGATCTATTAACTTGTGTATTCATTACCGAATGAAAGTCACAACTTGATTGCGTGAGATGGATTAGATACACGATCTATGAACCCCTTCCATAAATATGACCAAGCCAAGGTTCTAGCAAGTAGAACTTGTGCCAACCATTATACATAAATGATGTAATAAATGGGCACATGAGTTATCATTAAATACTTCATATGATTAATTGAAAGCTTGTGTGCAATTGAGATCATAAACCTGAGATTCAGGAATCACAGTGTGAAGTAAGAATATAAGGATACAAATCACTAAGCTATGATCTGAGTGATAAGTATTAAAGTTGACATAATGGGAGACTTGTGGAAGTTGTACCGCAAATTACGATGGAAGTTTAAAGCACTAGAATACTTAAATCATTCGTAGTCATACTAAACTGTAGTATGGTCTAAACGTTCTTTCCCCTTGCACTAAAATTATTAACGAACAAGGTTGTTTACTTCATTAAGTTAAAACACCCACTTCATGAATAGGAAACCATCCGGAATATAATGAGACAAGATAGCTCCATAATTGATGGTGTTATAAGGTTTCTTAAATAAAGAATTTTTTTGTGATAAAGCTACAAGCAATTGAAATCACATATTCTCCCCGAATAGAAAAATTTGTGTTGCTTGATTGGTAGTGCGAGAAGAAGTCTCTCGACACAGATCCAATGGGAGATAATGGAAACTTTGACCAAGGTATTGGATCTTGCCTTCAGAATATCAAAGTATTGCAATGGAAGCGTGTTCCGTTGTAATGACGCCATAAAAGGAAAGATATGACATAGATAATTGATCCTGGTATATGAGTTGAAGCCTTAGTTGAATTTAGAAGGTTTTCATGAATACATTCTGTACAGAACAATAATCACGAGTCTTCTTAATAAAACAAAAGGAATAACATTGCTTGAAACACAAAGGAATGATGGTAGCCTAGAACACGAGGAGAAATGAAATAATATTGAGTTGCATATAGGATGGCTCACGTCTTGTGAAATAAATCGGTTATTTCATATTCCCGATAAACTAGAAAGTTATTGAGAATAATGTAACAGGGATAAGGCATTATTTGGCTCATAAAACTGTTATGACCAAAGTTCAATATTGATTGACTACGGAAATATAGGAATGCTTTAATGAATAAAATATTTCATTTAAACTACAATGGACCATAGCCTGAAATTGCGTCTCAGTCAAATTGGGATTTGAAAGAGAATTTCAATGGGCATGATGAAGGTTTATTTTATTAAAAGGATGGACTATAGTACCTCAAGACAGGAACCGTCAACCTTGATTTGATCAAGTGATTTTGCAATGACCAAAATATTGAGTGGGCCTGCAGTTTCATGAAACTGAGTGGGAGCTTTGAAGACTTCCGGAAACTTAGAATGTAGAGGGCATTTTCTGAGTGGGAGCTTTGGGAGAATTGTCATTATGTAAGACATAGTAACAATACAATGACTTGATGAAAGCTGAACCCACAAATATATGAGTATATGATAGATATATTTGAGTGGCAGCATGATCATTATCTCAGACATCCTTGTTATGACATATGTGGAGAATGATCATGTGTATGTATATATGGACATGCAAATGATATATGTATATGGAGAATCGTCTCATATGCACGTATATGCATTATGATATATATATATATATAACATAATGTAGATATAACGCAAGATTACAAGAATATTCCTTCATATGAAGTACTAAACATATCACACGTTGAAATCTATAGTGAAAGATAAGTATGATGAAACAAATAAAAGTTGTAATAATCTTCTAGACGAGAAACAGGTTCTTGTAGCTAGAAATTATATAACGGATGAAATCCAAATATCACAAGCAATGTCTTGATGGAAGAATACAGATACACCATGTACTAGGACATGTGATCTCATATGTACTTTGACATATGATTCTACCATATAACATGCATTGTGAATCCAACAACAGAATGACTCAAAAGTTCTTGGAAGAAGAACAGATTCCGATGTGCTTTAGGAGTAAAACACAGAATCTGAACAAAGTCCATGAATTCAGTATATGAGGAATACTGCGGACTATGATCTAAAATATAGAAAGGATAATAGACTTCAATGTAATGCAAGATTACAATTGCAAGCCATAATATGAGTCTATATGGAATTAGAGACATCACTGAAGACATGAAAGAAATGTGCGCAAGATTCACGACACTAAAAACATAATACTACTTAAGAAAGTAGACGTATGGATAAAAGTTTAGCGTAAGAAGTTTGGAATTCTGGCTGAGTGTATTTCCCCGTATATATGACTATGGATAAGTCTTCTGAAGACTGAACCAAAAGATCACTCAAGGATACTGTGAAATAATAGTCTGACTCTCCCACGAAACTTATATCCAACCATTATATGATAATGAGTGGCATGTCAAACTAGTTGACCTATGCTAGTTGCAAAGGAAACATATGAATCTGAATTGGTGCAGTTCGTTGACGAACCCTCTTCCATGAGAAAGCATGATCAATGAACACTTATGCGATAAGCTGATTATGATCGGGAAAATGCGACTAGATTATTAGCACTCTAGTGCAAGTGGGAGACTGTTGGATATATGCTCTAGAGGAAAATAATATATGATTTTTCCAATATATCTAAGCAAGTTCATAACTAGTTTCATACCGTGCTAGAATTGTATCAGTGAAACAATGATACAGGTGTGGTATAGAAACCCCTAGAGTTCCTAGTTAGCCTCTATACCAATAACTAGTTCATGGTCAACATGATGGTCGTGGTTTCGCGATCATGTACAATTAAGTCTCTTGACTGTGAGGTCACCTCACTGGATGAGTGACGTGATGAACATTACCCAAAGTAAGCATTACAGCATGATCAATGTTATGAAGGTTCAATGTTGTAATTAAAGAACGTAGTAGACCGTTCCTTTGACCGTGAGTACATGCATAATTGCTATCTACTCAGATGCTTTGACTTACATCCCACCACCTGACTGAAATATGCGGGTCATAACGGTTGTATCTTGGGTATTCCGTCGAGATATGTTGAGGAGTATTGTTACAAGAGCGGGATTTTTCAATCCATATAATGGATAGATACTCGGGGCCCACTCGATGAGATTCTATCCATAAAGATGTAGCGTGTGACTAGGTCACGGGGATGAATATCACGGAAACGAGTGAATAAGGATTTTTTTCAGAACAAGGTTTAACCGGACATAGTATGTCATTGATTGAATCTCAGAACAATCCACTATCTTTGACAAAGGGAATGCTATACGACGAAAGGTCCAATCGGTGTTGATATCCGGAATGCACAAGCGCCATTATGGGCATCCAGGTCCCGCTGATGAGCATTGACTGTAGCCTCATCTCGGTCATGACTGGAGTGTTCTCGGACCGTAGGGTAACATACTTAAGGCCTTGATGAAATTGGAGACCTTTTCGGAACTATCGGAGTTACCGGAGAATAAAGGAAGCAGCACCGGAAAAGTTCCGTGCTGACCCGAAGGAGTTTCGGAGTGAGCCGAAAGATGTTCCGGAGCACCGGGAGAAGGAATAATGTGTTTTAGTTATTAATTAATTGAATTTATAATTAAAAACATTTAATTTATAATTAAAAAGTGTTATGGGCCTTATTTATGAAAGAGGCCCATTAGGGAATAAAAGGGAAAAATGAAAAAGGAAAAAGGGGGGAGGTGCCATGGGCCCTAGGGCCCATGAGGGGTGGCCCCCCTCCCCCCCTTGGCCGGCCACCTCCCCCTAGCAAGGGACTTTAGTCCCACCTTGCTAGGGGAGAGGGGTTGACTCCCTCCCTCTGCCTATATATAGATTGGGAGGGTGCACATATTTAATCCACAGAAATTTGTGAGAAAATAAATATTACTCCGAATTGAGATCGGTTTTCTCCGGTCTTCTCCCCTTCCTCGTCTCTTCCACGGTGGGCTCCCTAGTGTGAGCCTGTAGTGGAATGGAGGCATCTCTTTTAGGATCGGAGGCCGTCGTGCTGCCGAAGCTCCGTCCGGAGGTCTACTTCAGCCACCTTCGCTGGATCGGAGATCGGAGGTCGTCATCGAGTCACATATGTGTGCGACTACTACGAGGTGCTACACGTGTGGCACTACACCCATCTGGGTGCTCAACACAGCCAGGGGGCCGTGAAACTTGTTCGACTACACCAGCCACGTTTGCGGGAACGTTTCCGGTGCAACGGACTACACCTCGAGGTATGTTATTCCGCATTCCTTTCTGTTACAGTAATACGGCTAGCTAGATCTTGGGTTATGGGAACGCTAGTTAGGAAAATTTTGTGTTTTTTTCTCCGAAACCCAACACTTTCGCCATATTCCGTCTAGTACTACATTTTGTGTTGATAAGTGTTGTCTGGGTGGACCTACGCTAGTGCAGTTTTTAGACTAAGACAATTACACTCTTATGATTAAACCGGTTGCAAGCATCCGCAAATAGAAGAGAGAAATTAAGGCAAAGCCTAACCATAGCAATAATCTTTAGGATATAACACTCCCTTGTGCAAAAGTGTGCGAACTGGGGTTCAGGTTTCTGTCTCTCTGGCAATCCACCATAAGCATACTTTATACACAATGTATTCCTCTAGGTACTTAAATAGGTGAAGTGTTATGTAATCGACGTTCACATAACACCACTAGAAGAATAACACCACAACTTAAATATCAAACAACACATATTACTTCAACATCATATGACTACTAACAATACAACTAGACTTCTCCCATGTCCTCAAGATAAACAATATGTTCATAACAATAATTCTCCACCAAAACTTAATTGCATTCACCACAAAAGAGTAATCAACACCGGTAAAGTAGATGGAATGAATACTGCAAGTTACAACTTGGATTGCAATGGTGAGATAAGATGGGACTAAGATGGAGATGGTGCTGGTGATGGGTATGATGATGATGATCTGGATGATGCCCGTGACGATGGTGATGACGATGAGGACAATCTCCCCTCCAGAAGGAATTCTCCCTGGGGGAATTTGCCAGCCGGAAAGGTCTTTTCTTCTCTGTAGGTTTCCGCCACGGAACGGCGGCGGAACTCCAGAAACTCTTCTTCTTTTGGGGTTTTTAGATCACGAAGATCATATAGGACAAAGGGGAGCACTGGGAGCGGGTACCACCACCTAGGCGGCTAGGTGGCGCGGCTTAGGGGGGGAGGAGCGCCACTAGGGCGCCTGGAGCCCTTGTTGCCCCTCTCCGGGTGCCCTTCAGTCAGTCTTTGTTATATCTTCCGAAACTTCTTTCCCGTGATTTTGAGGATATTTGGAGATGTGCTGATATTGCCACTCTATGTGCACTTTTCCCCGCTGATTCTGCGTCTTCTATTACGGCACCGGAAACTTGTAAAGTGTGTAAAACAAGCCAAAACACTATAAGAACATCATCATATTATGAAATATATCAATGAATAGAGCTGAATTATGATGTAAAATAGTGATGTATTTTGGACGTATCATTGGTTACCCCAAGTGGAAGGTTATGATGTAGATAGGCAAATTTCCCTCAGTAATGATAGCAAGGTTTATGTCTCCAGCAGGATTCTCAAGACGTCAAGAAGGTGGAAAAGAAAACAATGCCGACGTTACAAACCAAAGGTTGTTTACTTGTCCTGGACTTGCACACAAGAACAAAAATAACTTTGGTCCGGACGAGTTCAGAGCGATTTTCAATCTCTCCGGCCTTGTTGTTTACAAAGGATCAAACACAAAGGGGAAATAGTAATAGTGCGACTAAAAGGAAATAAAACAGTAATGCGAGGGTGTAAACTATGGTGGAAATATGACCCGGGGTGCCATGTGTCACAACCCTAGTTTTGGTATGTGCTTTTATTACTAGAAATAATTGCATCATGTTTAAATTCTTTGGTTTAAGAATTTGGGATTTGGAAAAGCCTCAAAAAGAATTTAAATAAAAGGCCAGATAAAAAGTTTTTCCAAAATTCCTCCAAACAATTTTGAAAAGTCCTATAAATGAGTATGATCATTTTTAAAATGATTTGGGGTCAAACCCATGCTCCTGGATTTTTCAAATATTCAAACAGAGGCTTGGAAATTAAATTTAAATGCTATTTGAATTGGATTCAAATAATTTGAATTCCAAAAATATTCAAAACTTGGGAGTGACTAGTACTATGTCACATATGTCCAAGATAAATATTTGGGGATTTTTAAAGATGCTTTGATATATTTTTTCAGAGCAAAACAAATAAAACAGAAAGCAGAAAAAGAAAAAAAAAGAAAGAAAAGGGGCAAAGCCCACTTACCTGGCCCAAGTGGGCAGAAGCCGGCCCAGCCCGCCAGGGGCATCCCCGTCTTCCTCCCTGGCCAGCCGAGCACGCCACTGCGTGGCGAGCATGCGCTCGACGCCGGCCACGCAGCAGCCTGCTCTGGCGTCCCTTCTCGCGCCATGGAGGCCCCCTTGCACACGCCGAACCCTTCCCCTCTCCCTGGCTACCCTTTCTTCCTCTCTCCCCGTTCGATTTGTGCGCCACCGAGGAGCTCCGAGAGAAACCGCCGTCCGCCGTGGTGCATCTGCGCGCCCACCGGCCACACCTCGCGAAGCCGCAGTCTCTAGGAGATCCGCGGCGTCGAGCAGACCCACTAAGCTGAAGATGAAGAGCCCGGGCAGCCCCAGGCTGACTCAATCGTCCCCGACACCTCGCCGGAGCCGCCAACCTTCGCCGCCAAATTCGACGCCGGCGTAGCTCCTCCGACCCCGCCGTGCTCCTCTACGGTCTCAGGGTGAGGCTCGCCGTCTTTCCCCTCTCTCCGTGGTCACAGCCATCGCCCCGGTCACCGTTTTCCTTTTGCCCGTGCTCCGGCCGCCGCGCCTCTCGACGCCGGCGAGGCCTCCGTCCCCCTCCGATCCTCCCGTGTACCCCACTGGGTGCGCGCGTGTGAGGGCTCCCTCCTGGTGCCCTTGGAATGCCAAGCCGTGGCCGGGAGCCCCTCTCCGGCGGGGCGCCGCCGCCTCCCGTGGCAACCAGCGTTTAGCCGCCGGCCCGGACGGCTTAATTAGGGGTTAACCCCTCTGGTTAATTGGCATGAGCCACTGACAGGTGGGGCCCCAGCCCCTAATAATCCTTTTAAGTTTATTAAACCGGAGTTTAAACACTGTGCCACTGACAGGGATGGCCCACTCGTCAGCCCCCCCTCTGCGTCAGCATGACGTCAGCCTGGCGCATTAAACCCTTTTTCTATTTAACAGAATTTCCAGAAATTGATTAAATCTTTGAAATTCAATAACTTTTAAACCATAACTCCAAATCAAAAGTGTAATATATGAAAATTCATCAGAAAAATGCAAGGATTCCAAATATCATACTTTCATAGATGAAAAACACATCTATGATGATGAACCAGTAGCATTTAGCTATATAGCTTATTTGGAATAATTCAAAATAAATGTTTAAATCATTTCAAATTAAATATTTGCAATGCCAACCTTATCACATGAACATCAGAGGCATATCATACACATGACCACATGGTTTACCAGATCCAAACATTAGCAAATGCAACTTGGCTAAGTTTGAATTCAAATTGGAGTTTGAATTTGCATTTCAAATGCAATATACTCCTTTTAAATGGAATGCTCAACACATCAGTACCTTGAACATCACCATTACAATCTTATTCATGTGATTGTGCATTGTACATTATGTTGATCCTATGATTGTCATGTTGCTGATAGAAGTGCCGGAATCGGAGGCCACCCCCTTCATTGAAGACACCGTTATCGAAACCTCGTCAGCAAGGCAAGCAAACCCCCATTGATCATGTCGATAAAATCCCACTTCCCTCTCATGTCTCGCTTATGCATTGTTTAGGATGATCACCATGATAACGTTTCTATCGCATAGTTGAACCCATATCCTTTGCATGACCTATCATCTTGTCACAGTAGTACGAAAACCACAATCCTAGAAGATGTAGGAGTTGGTTGATATCATGTGGCCCCTGCAACTGTTACTGCTTATTGCATGCTTAGTGATACAACGAGGTTGCTTTTGATGTGAGTCGGGATGATGATAAACATGGTGTGTATGAAAGTCAAATGTGTTGGTGAATCTACCCTAATACAAGGTGAACGATGAGAGGCTGTGTAGGAGTACACAGTGGGTTGTCTCATTGAACACCGCCTTAAGTTCGAGTTCTTGTGTGGTGATCCAAGAAGAAGATTACAACCACACATTGGGCTCACTGACCCCTCTCATCCTAGTACCTCACCCCGTTCGAACCCCAAGAGTCGCAGTAGTTCGGAGTTCGGCTGTGGCACGGTATGCGAAGTGGATGAACGACTTTTCAAGACCGGCTTGGGACCCTGTACACATCATTTGAGGCTGTACTGGAACCTCGGCCGGACTTCCATACGGATCCCCCTCAGATAGGCGACTCTCTGGACTAGAACGGAGCTGTGGGCGAAGTGTTGTGGTGGCATCCTCGCTGTCACCTCTTGAACGGTGACATGCAAAAGGTGGTAACTGATGACACGTGTGTATAGCGGTACACCCCTGCAGGGTTAACAAAACTATTCGAATAGCCGCGTCCGCGGTTAAGGACTACTTGGAAAGCGTAGCTTGATTATTAGACAACTTGAACTGGATACTTCTAAAAGACACCAAGATAAGCGTAAGTGCTATGGTGTGCTTCTCGTGGGGAAGTCGAGGAAGTAACCATAGTGGTGTAATTGGTTGAAGAGATGTAGTGGACTCGTGTACGCTTATTACCTCAAGTCTGGTACTCGTAGTTCAGGACTATCCAAGTCAAAGCTGGCACTTCTGCAAGTGAAACCCCACCTCCCTTTACCTTGATACATATGCATGTGTAGTATAGTTCCTATGTAAGTCTTGCTGAGTACGATTTTGTACTCACGTTTGCTTATTCTATGTTTTAGAGACAAGACCACTGACCCTGATGGTGGCCTCCCCTCAAGCTCGACTTCGACGAAGTGTTATAGTCCCAGACAGCAGCCTGGTCCCTCTAGAGGGTCGTTGTGTTTTCTTAAAGGCTTCTTAAGCCATTTGTTAAACTTGTCTTTACTCAGACCTACTTTGCTTCCGCTTGTCTGTTGTAATGTTGGATCACATGCTTGTGATCTCTGTGTGCACTCTGTAAGAGTTATTAATAAAGTTGTATACTTTGTAGAGAATTGCAATGATACCTGCTGTTCATACTAGACATGTGTGCTGCGTGTATGTTTATAACATGCATGTCTTAGTGTGGGTTTTCGAGACCTTAGTTGTGATCTGGCCAGCGGTCTTTTATACACCAAGTGGCCCTTAGATGTGCGCAGCATGGGGCATCGCTATGCGATTGTTCGAGACTCTGTCTCGTGCACATTTTGATGTATGATCGAGCCCGCCCTTGACCCCGACTAAGTGATCGGGCTGGAGTAAGTCTATGTAAGGGTTATAATACAATCAATAGTATGGTTGAGGCGACTTGTCTATGAGTATGGGAGTTCACCACCCATATCAATTAGACTTGTGTGCGGACGATGAGGACCCATCTCAGTGGATCACCCGGCCTGAATGGGATGCCCCTCACGTTCGAAGCTTTCCGAGAACGTTCTGTGCTTGGCCTTGTCTGCTTAGACAAGTGGGTACGGTTCTCGGCTCTCCATATGAGAGAATACTAAGGTTGTACTCGGTACACTTCCTGTCAACTCCAAACCTGCTTCTGTTCTATTTGATTCTGGAGCTTCTCATTCCTTTTTGTCTGAAAATTTCGCACTCCTGCATGAAATTTCATTCGAGGAGTTGCCTACCCCTTTCATGATTAAAACTCCAGGATCCACATGGCGTACCAGTAGGGTAAGTCATGACAATGAAATTGCTGTTGAGGATATTGTATTCCTTGCTTCTCTCATAGCCCTCAAATCTTCAGATATCAATATCATCTTAGGCATGGATTGGTTGTCCAAACACCGTGCCAAGATTGATTGTGCCACTAAGTCAGTCCAACTTACTCATCCTTCCGGCAAGATAGTCCATTTCACATCTCAAGGTTCAGAAACCTAGCTATATTCGTTTAATGAACATCCCCTTCCTAACCTTGAAGATATTCCGATAGTTTGTGACTTTCCGGATGTCTTTCCAGAAGAGCTGCCGGGAATGCCACCCGACATGTCTGTGGAATTCATAGTGGATCTTATACCAGGCACAGCCCCAATTTCCAGACGCCCATATAGAATGGCCCCACATGAGTTAGCTGAGCTAAAAACCCAACTTGATTCTTCGTTGGCAAAAGGCTTCATCCGCCCTAGCTCATCGCCATGGGGTTGCCCCGTTCTGTTCGTAACGAAGAAAGATGGAACAGAAAGGATGTGAGTAGACTATCGCCCGCTAAATCTAGCGACAATAAAGAACAAGTACCCACTTCCCAGGATCAATGATCTTTATGATCAACTTGCTGGATCCTCTGTCTTCTCCAAGATGGATTTGGGATTAGGTTATCATCAAATTAAAATCAGAAACGAAGACATTCCCAAGACGGCTTTCACTACTCGTGATGGTCTTTATGAGTACACCGTCATGTCCTTTGGTTTAACCAATGTCCCAGAGAATTTTTCGCGCTTGATGAATTCGATCTTCATGGAGTACTTAGATAAATTTGTTGTGGTTTATCTTGATGACATTCTCATCTACTCGAAGAACAAAGAAGAGCACGCAGAACATCTTAGGCTGGTATTGATAAAACTTATAGAGCATCGCCTTTATGCCATGTTCTCCAAGTGTGAATTTTGGCTACCAGAAGTGACCTACTTAGGCCACGTGATTTCTGCAGAAGGTGTTGCAGTCAATCCCGAGAGAGTTCAGGCCGTCCTTGACTGGACTCCACCTGAATCGGTTAAGCAATTTAGGAGTTTTCTTGGCCTAGCAAGCTATTGTCGCCGCTTCGTCGAGAACTTTTCAAAAGTTGCAAAGCCTCTAACTGAACTCCTCAAGAAAGATAAGAAATTCCAATGGACTCCCAAGTGCGAGGAAAGCTTTCAAGAGCTAAAAAGAAGATTGACTTCTGCACCCGTACTTGCACCTCCAGACACCAAAAGGGATTTTGAAATCTATTGTGATGCTTCACGGCAAGGGTTAGGATGCATACTTATGCAAGATTGACATGTGGTAGCTTATGCTTCATGTCAGTTGCGTCCACATGAAGAAAACTATCCTACCCATGATTTTGAACTCGCTGCCGTAGTTCATGCCCTGAAGACTTGGCGACATTACCTCCTTGGTAATCGTTGTGAAATTTATACTGATCACCAAAGCCTCAAATACATATTCACCCAGCCAGATCTTAACCTCAGGCAAAGACGCTGGATAGAGTTGATAAAAGATTACGACTTGAGTATCTCTTACACCCAAGGCAAAGCCAATGTCATGGCTGATGGACTAAGTCGTAAGTCGTATTGTAACAACCTCATGTTACAACAGTATCAACCATTTCTCTATGAGGAATTTTGAAAGATGAATCTCGAGATTGTTCCTCATGGATTCCTTTCCACCTTGGTAGTGAAACCAACCCTTGAGGATCAAATCAAAGCTATTCAACAACGTGCTCGAGGTATCCGATATATCAAACAGAACATTGCTAGCGGTAAGGCGAGATGTTTTACCCTAGACAATGAAGGTATTGTGTACTTCGAGAATAGGATGGTAGTTCCGAAGAATAGGAATCTAAGGCAGCAGATCCTTAAGGAAGCCCATGACACCCCTCTCTCGATTCATCCTGGTAGTACTAAGATGTATCAAGATCTACGCCAGAGATTTTGGTGGACTAGGATGAAGCGAGAAATCGCTCAATTTGTTGCTGAGTGCGATGTTTGTCGTCGTGTGAAAGCAGAGCATCAAAGACCTGCTGGTAGTCTTCAACCTTTAGCCATTCCTGAGTGGAAATGGGATAAAGTCAGTATAGATTTCATCACTAGCTTTTCAAAGTCTCAGAAGGGAAACGATGCCATCTTCGTGGTCATTGACCGTCTTTCCAAAGTTGCTCATTTCCTTCCTGTTCGCGAGAGTATAACTGCTAGCCAGTTAGCGGACTTATATGTCTCCTGGATCGTTTCTCTCCATGGTATTCCGTTGGAAATCAATTCAGACCGTGGAAGTCTTTTCACCTCTCGATTTTGGGAAAGTTTTCAAAATGCTATGGGAACCCATCTCTCCTTTAGCACCGCCTTTCATCCCCAGTCAAGTTGTCAAGTAGAAAGAGTCAATCAAATTCTCGAAGACATGCTCAGAGCCTGTGTTATCTCATTCGGAAAGATTTGGGAGAAATCTCTTCCATTCGCCGAGTTTGCTTATAACAACAGCTTCCAATCTAGCTTGGGCATGGCACCCTTCGAATTTCTCTATGGACGAAAATGTCGAACACCATTGAAGTGGTCAGAAACCGGTGAAAGACATGTCTTTGGACCGGATATGATCCAGGAAGCAGAAGAGAAGGTTCGCATTGTTCGTGAGCAATTGAAAACAGCCCAGTCTCGTCAGAAAAGCTATATGATCGTGATCATAGGCCAGAAAGCTACGAGCTGGACGAGAAGGCTTACCTCCGGGTTACTCCTCTGAAGGGAACCCATCGCTTCGGTATCAAAGGCAAATTGGCCCCACGTTACATAGGCCCCTTTCGCATTCTAGCTAAACATGGAGGAGTTGCCTACCAACTTGAACTACCGTCGCATCTTTCTCAGGTTCACGATGTCTTCCACGTATCTCAACTCAGGCGTTGCTTAAAGGACCCCATCCGCGAAGTAGACCACGAAACGCTTGATCTCCAAGAAAACCTGTCGTATCGAGAGTATCCCGTCCGTATCCTCGATGAAGCTAAGCGTACCACCCGACGTCAGAAGATCAGGTTCCTCAAAGTGCAGTAGTCCAATCATTCTGAGAAGGAAGCCACTTTTGAACGAGAAGACCGTCTCCGTGTCGAGTACCCCACCCTCTTCATGACTACTTCTGAATCTCGGGACGAGATTCTTTTGAGTGGGGGCGAGTTGTCACAACCCTAGTTTTGGTATGTGCTTTTATTACTAGAAATAATTGCATCATGTTTAAATTCTTTGGTTTAAGAATTGGGGATTTGGAAAAGCCTCAAAAAGAATTTAAATAAAAGGCCAGATAAAAAGTTTTTCCAAAATTCCTCCAAACAATTTTGAAAAGTCCTATAAATGAGTATGATCATTTTAAAAATGATTTGGGGTCAAACCCATGCTCCTGGATTTTTCAAATATTCAAACAGAGGCTAGGAAATTAAATTTAAATGCTATTTGAATTGGATTCAAATAATTTGAATTCCAAAAATCTTCAAAACTTGGGAGTAACTAGTACTATGTCACATATGTCCAAGATAAATATTTGGGGATTTTTAAAAATTCTTTGATATTTTTTTTCAGAGCAAAACAAATAAAACAGAAAGCAGAAAAAGAAAAAAAAGAAAGAAAAGGGGCAAAGCCCACTTACCTGGCCCAAGTGGGCAGAAGCCGGCCCAGCCCGCCAGGGGCATCCCCGTCTTCCTCCCTGGCCAGCCGAGCATGCCACTGCGTGGCGAGCATGCGCTCGACGCCGGCCACGCAGTAGCCTGCTCTGGCGTCCCTTCTCGCGCCGTGGAGGCCCCCCTGGACATGCCGAACCCTTCCCCTCTCCCTGGCTCCCCTTTCTTCCTCTCTCCCCGTTCGATTTGTGTGCCACCGAGGAGCTCCGAGAGAAACCGCCGTCCGCCGTCGTGCATCTGCGCGCCCACCGGCCCCACCTCGCGAAGCCGGAGTGTCTAGGAGATCCGCGGCGTCGAGCAGACCCACTAAGCCGAAGATCAAGAGCCCGGGCAGCCCCAGGCTGACTCAATCGTCCCCGACACCTCGCCGGAGCCGCCAACCTTCGCAGCCAAATTCGACGCCGGCGTAGCTCCTCCGACCCCGCGTGCTCCTCTACGGTCTCAGGGTGAGGCTCGCCGTCTTTCCCCTCTCTCCGTGGTCACAGCCATCGCCCCGGTCACCGTTTTCCTTTTGCCCGTGCTTCGGCCGCCGCGCCTCTCGACGCCGGCGAGGCCTCTGTCCCCCTCCGATCCTCCCGTGTACCCCACTGGGTGCGCGCGTGTGAGGGCTCCCTCCCGGTGCCCTTGGCATGCCAAGCCGTGGCCGGGAGCCCCTCTCCGGCGGGGCGCCGCCGCCTCCCGTGGCAACCGGCGTTTAGCCGCCGGCTCGGACGGCTTAATTAGGGGTTAA
Organism: Bromus sterilis; assembly: GCA_950022295.1. Lineage (NCBI taxonomy): Eukaryota > Viridiplantae > Streptophyta > Magnoliopsida > Poales > Poaceae > Bromus > Bromus sterilis. Next base: position 204,861,571 of record OX465600.1, on the reverse strand, counting down.
CCCCTCTGGTTAATTGGCATGAGCCACTGACAGGTGAGGCCCCAGCCCCTAATAATCCTTTTAAGTTTATTAAACCGGAGTTTAAACACTGTGCCACTGACAGGGCTGGCCCACTCGTCAGCCGCCCCTCTGCGTCAGCATGACGTCAGCCTGGCGCATTAATCCATTTTCTATTTAACAGAATTTCCAGAAATTGATTAAATCTTTGAAATTCAATAACTTTTAAACCATAACTCCAAATCAAAAGTGTAATATATGAAAAATCATTAGAAAAATGCAAGGATTCCAAATATCATACTTTCATAGATGAAAAACACATATATGATGATGAACCAGTAGCATTTAGCTATATGTCTTATTTGGAATAATTCAAAATAAATATTTAAATCATTTCAAATTAAATCTTTGCAATGCCAACCTTATCACATGAACATCAGAGGCATATCATACACATGACCACATGGTTTACCATATCCAAACATTAGCAAATGCAACTTGGCTAAGTTTGAATTCAAATTGGAGTTTGAATTTGCATTTCAAATGCAATATACTCCTTTTAAATGGAATGCTCAACACATCAGTATCTTGAACATCACCATTACAATCTTATTCATGTGATTGTGCATTGTACATTATGTTGATCCTATGATTGTCATGTTGCTGATAGAAGTGGAGCCGGAATCGGAGGCCACCCCCTTCGTTGAAGACACTGTTATCGAAACCTCGTCAGCAAGGCAAGCAAACCCCCATTGATCATGTCGATAAAATCCCACTTCCCTCTCATGTCTCGCTTATGCATTGTTTAGGATTATCACCATGATAACGTTTCTATCGCATAGTTGAACCCATATCCTTTGCATGACCTATCATCTTGCCACAGTAGTAAGCAAACCACAATCCTAGCAGATGTAGGAGTTGGTTGATATCATGTGGCCCCTGCAACTGTTACTTCTTATTGCATGCTTAGTGATACAACGAGGTTGCTTTTGATGTGAGTCGGGATGATGATAAACATGGTGTTGATGAAAGTCAAATGTGTTGGTGAATCTACCCTAATACAAGGTGAACGATGAGAGGCTGTGTAGGAGTACACAGTGGGTTGTCTCGTTGAACACCGCCTTAAGTTTGAGTTCTTGTGTGGTGATCCAAGATGAAGAGTACAACCACACATTGGGCTCACTGACCCCTCTCATCCTAGTACCTCACCCCGTTCGAACCCCAAGAGTCGCAGTAGTTCAGAGTTCTGGTAGGGCTGTGGCTAGGTCTGCGAAGTGGATGAACGGCTTTTCAAGACCGGCTTTGGACCCTGCACACATCGTTTGAGGTTGTACTGGAACCTCGGCCGGACTTCCATATGGATCCCCCTCAGATAGGCGACTCTCTGGACTAGAACGGAGCTGTGGGCGAAGTGTTGTGGTGGCATCCTCGCTGTCACCTCTTGAACGGTGACATGCAAAAGGCGGTAACTGATGACACGTGTGTGTAGCGGTACACCCCTGCAGGGTTAACAAAACTATTCGAATAGCCGCGTCCGCGGTTAAGGACTGCTTGGAAAGCTTAGCTTGATTATTAGACAACTTGAACTGGATACTTCTAAAACACACCAAGATAAGCGTGAGTGCTATGGTGTGCTTCTCGTGGGGAAGTTGAGGAAGTAACCATAGTGGTGTAATTGGTTGAAGAGATGTAGTGGACTCGTGTACGCTTCTTACCTCAAGTCGGGTACTCGTAGTTCAGGACTAGCCAAGTCAAAGCTGGCGCTTCTGCAAGTGAAACCCCACCTCCCTTTACCTTGAGACATATGCATGAGTACTATAGTTCCTATGTAAGTCTTGCTGAGTACGATTTTGTACTCACGTTTGCTTATTCTATGTTTTAGATGAACCCACCGATCCCGATGGTGGCTTCTACCCGAAGCTCGAAGAATGAAGACTCAGACCAAGACCAAGCTAGTGTTGTCCCAGTCAGACGACTGGTTCCCTCGTGGAGGGCTTGTTTTTAGATAAGGCTTCTCTAAGCCATTTGTTAAACTTGTCTATACTCAGACCTACTTTGCTTCCGCTTGTCTGTTGTAATGTTGGATCACATGCTTGTGATATCTGTGTGCACTCTGTAAGAGTTATTAATAAAGTTGTATACTTTGTAGAGAATTGCAATGATACCTGCTGTTCATACTAGACATGTGTGCTGCGTGTATGTTTATAACATGCATGTCTTAGTATGGGTTTTCGAGACCTTAGTTGTGATCTGGCTGGCGGTCTTTTATACACCAAGTGGCCCTTAGATGTGCACAGCTTGGGGCATTGCGATGCGATTGTTCGAGACTCTGTCTCATGCACACTTTGATGTATGATCGAGCCCGCCCTAGACCCCGACTAAGTGATCGGGCTGGAGTAAGTCTATGTAAGGGTTATAATACAATCGATAGTATGGTTGAGGCGACTTGTCTATGAGTATGGGAGTTCACCACCCATATCAATTAGACTTGTGTGCGGACGATGAGGACCCATCTCAGTGGATCATCCGGCATGAATGGGATGCCCCTAACGTTCGATGCTTTCCGAGAACGTTCTGTGCTTGGCCTTGTCTCCTTAGACAAGTGGGTACGATTCTCGGCTCTCCATATGATTGTGTTGTAGCGAGGCTTGCATACACTAACCCCGGGTCCCGACACCATGACTTTCACAAGTGATGTCTCCCTCCCAAAAGACGGTAAACAAATATGTTGGGTGAACAAATTACAGCTAGGCAATTTACACGATTGTAAACGCACTGCAATGCTAATTATGCTATGGGAAAGTAAAGAGGCTCAATCGTATGGGTATTACACCCAGACAAGTAGACCATTTATTCATCAGCAACTACTGACTAATCATCCACTAAGATATCGATCTAGAATATCTCGCTGGTAATAAGTCCTGAACCCCAACAAAATTGTAAGCTCAAAGCAAAGAACAACTGCCTTAACACTCGATGCGTAATGTAAGCAATCCTTATGACGCACAGTTATAAGCACCGCTATTTTACTCCTAATGGTAACAACACATTCCCTAGCCTCATGTTTATGCCACTTAAACTAGACATCAGTAGGCATGAACCCATCATCTAGCATAACGCTCCCTCTTGGAGTTGCAATATGCCAAAGCAACAAATGCAACGGAGAACATGAAAGACTACTCAAGAACTAAAATAAAAAGGTAAACCAAATATATTACTCAGCACAATCTGAACATAATCACATAATCCCTTGGATCCCAGCAAACAAAACATAACAAAACAGGAATTTATATACATAGATGCCTTGATCATGATAGGCAGCTCATAAGGGCTAAACATTGAAGCACCAGATTGGAGAAAAGACAATCACATAGCTACTGGTCATGGACTCATGGTCCAAGGAGGACTTCTAACGACACATCTCGGAGGCGCTCATGGTGGTGGAGAAGCCTCCGCAGGTCAATCCTCCCTCCGGCAAAGTGTCAGGATAGGTCCTTCAGGCGATCCCGAGATCGGTATCGCGGCGGCAGCGGAACATTAGGTCTTTTCCCGGAATAGGGGACTCTCTGTAGGTTTTTGTGTCGATGGATAAATATAGGCAAAAGGAGGGAATACGGGTGCCCCACGGCCCAGGCAGCCATGTGGCGCCGCCACCCCCTGGGTCGCGCCTGAACGGGGGGTGGGACCCCTCCGGCTGTCCTTCGAGCTTATGGAGTCTTCCACTTGGATATGTTTTTAGTATTTTTCTGGATTTTTCCGAACACTTTTATTTTTCACCTTTTACTACAATGCACGGACAAAAACATACAGGAACTGGCACTAGGCAATGAATTAATAGGTTAGTACAAAATAAGTTGTAAATGCTATGAATGTGCATCAAAACATATAACATTCTCACCAAAACAAGCATGAAACAAGCAAAAATTATAGATACATTTGGGACGTATAAGTGTTAACTTTTCGTTTCTAGCTGGTTCCATGTTTAGCTAATGTTTTTCATATATAATTATTTTTAAGAGATGGATTAGAATTTAAAGAACTCTCTTGATTTTCATGCTTATCTTGTGTAGAGAGATGGCCTTGTTGCACTAGGTGTGTATCTTACATTGAATTGATAATCAAGATTGCTAAATGTAGTTTAGTAGTAACTTGGAATAGTTTTGAGGTGTTGATTCAAGTAATGTTTGATCTTATGTGTGATTGAGCTTAAGCACATTAGTGATAGGTGTCATATGTTTGCTCAACATACTTATATTTGAAAACTACAAAAAATAGTTCAGAACTCTAGCTACTAAAAATATCACAATCTTTGCAGTTGTAAAAAAGTAACCCCACATATCATTAGTCAAGGATGCACATGGATAACCAAACCCCCATACACTCCTTTTAAGGTTCTTGGCTCTTTGTGAATCTCCTAACTAGATAGAGAGTTACCGATAATAAGTGAATGAGACCCTTTGACTAATGGAAGTATTCGATTGTTGGCACTTCCACCAGCCTATATTTTACCTAGCTCTTTGGTACCGTGCATTGCCCTTTGTAATCTTGAGAGTTGGTGCAAAATTCACTGGTGCATCCAAATCCTTGGCATGATGCGCTTTGTCATACATCAGCCTTATTATATCTTCCACAAAACATCCACCAGTCCTACCTATCATGGCATTTCCATAGCCATTGCTAGATACATTGTCATGCAAAATCCATCTTTCTCATGACTTGATGCTATTCCTCATCGTCATAATGCTTTTTCTCGATCATAAAGTCGCATGATAGGTGTTTTTTTCCCTCACAACTTTTTGCTATATGTCGTGCTAATATCATTGCATATCCTGCTTGTAAGGCCCGATATGCGATAATGTTCTAGATCTAGATGTTTCCATCCAGATCCGGGGATGAAGCACATATCGGTCCCACCGAGACATATGACAATTCCATATGCCCGGGTTTCCTACATGATATCTGAAAGTCCAAGTATGTGATCAGAGGGGGAGGGGGTGAATGATCACTTCAAATTTTCGCATGAAACTTTGAAGTGAAGCAAAACTTAGCAGCCGAAGGAATTCAACAGAAGGTAAACAGTGAAGCAGAACTAGAGTGAAGCACAACATAGTGAATCAAAAGAATCGAATCAATTGCATTGAATCAAATCACAGAAGCAATTGCAATACCGAATGTAAGTGCGGAATGTAAAATGAACTCTTGACCCGGCAATGTTTGTTCGACCAGTTCACACTCCAGAAAGTGCTACGTCTGGTTGGAGGGACTTGTGATTGAACACAGGAGCTAACCTCTATCCGTCTGTATCTCCACTGCACCAATCTCCTTGAGCTTAGTCAGTTCTTCACTCGTGGTTGATTATTGAGGAAATCACCGAAACCTTTGACAAACTGGACTTCGAGGCGACAATAACTCTTCGCTCTCTAAAGAACAACACTCTAACCGTCTAGGAGAATTGCAGTTCTCCAAGATAACAAGGCTAGCAAACTTCTTCCGAAGTCATAGTGAATCAACTCAGATCAATAGGACTTATGCTTCGGTGGATGGGTTTTTGGTTTGCTTCGGCGGGGTTGCTCTATCTTAACTGTCAAAATAATCTTGGAGCAGCCACCCGCCAATGAGGGTGCGGGTGGTCTATTTATAGGTGGCGATCCCAAGGAGCAAGTAAATCTGACTCACGGACTTGGTTATGCATCAGGAGCCGAAAGAACAAAGTCTTCGCTGGTGAAGCATTACCTAGTGCACATGAGATTTCTCATCTCTGGCTGCTCACAGGTTTGGATTCGATTTCAGTCTTTTCACCAAAACCTTCGGAGTACATTTACTAAACCCCTCTTGATAGTATGGTTTTTCCTACGACTTACGCAAAAACTACTAAGTCTTGCGCCATCTTGGTCATCTCCTTTGATGAGGCGTGCTTCAGGATTCCTTATCTTTTTGGGGGTCGATGTCCGCGATGAGCTTCACTCCGGAGGATATGCTTCAGTAAATATGTAAATCTTCGTTGAAGCTTCAGCACCAACCTATAACTTCAGGAACCTAACCATATGTTGTACACTAGAAAACCTGTTAGTTCCTCTACTGTTTTGTTCAACAATATCCAAAACTCATGGGGGCATAACTTTGCTCTTACAATCACCCCCTTTTTGGACTATTGTTGACAAAAGAGGCATCGATAAAAATATGGAATTTTGAGTGGAGTTGAGAGAAAACTCTAAGATATGAAGCTTTTGACTCCCCCTGAATGCAAGCGTCAAAGATTTATATAATCGAAGTAAATGCTTGATGGAGGATATTTAATGGGGAGCTTGACACATATCTTAGTTAATCAATTGCATTTAAATGATTTTAGTCTTGAATAATATGCAATCATCCAATGACCTGTGAACTTAATGGAAATAACCACCGGTAAGACAAGATATACGAGAACAACTTGCAAGCACGGGGGTTATTAACACATAACATGTAGCAGTTCACAGACGACTGATGGCAAGAGAGTGTTAATACTCTTCAAGCCCTCGTTGATTACCCCAAGTGCAGAGTGAGATATAGTGCAGCGGCAAGTTTTCCCTTGGCAAAGATACCAAGGTGTGTCTCCCGTAGGACTCCGAAGGATACAAGAAGGTGGTAAAGTGAACAATGGAGCCGAGGTTGCTAACCTCACCTGGACCTGCACACAGATACAAATAACTTTGCTCCCAACGAGTACAAAGGAGTTGTCAATTCCTCCGGCCTTGTTGTTTACAAAGGATCAACGCAAGAGATAATAATAGTGGCAACTGAAGTTAAAGCCTGAAAGTAATAAGGCTGTAAAAAGTGATATGAAGATGGACCAGGGTCCCGTGATTTTCACTAGTGATGTCGCTCTCCCAAAAGACGATAAAAGTGCTAGCGAGGTAAACAAATCACAGTTGGGCAATTGACAGGATTATGAAGGCACCGCGTTGCTAACTATGCTGCAAAGAAAGGAAGGGCTCAAAAGCAATGAGCAGTACGCCAAGGTAAGTAGACCGAAATCCATCTGCATCTACTACGAATCATCCACCTTGAGATATCTATCCAGAACATCTCGCTGGTATTAAGTTGCGAATCCCACCCAAAGTGTAAACTCAAAGCAACAGACAACTGCATTAAAAGAACTTTGCGTAAAGTAAACAATCCTTGCACCCGCAGGTACAAGCACCGTTGTTTTATCCCTGGTGGCAACAACACATCCCCTAGTCTCATGTTTCAGTCACTTAAGCTAGACATCAGGGGGCTGAACCCACAATCGAGCATAACGCTCTCTCTTGGAGTTGCAAATAAAATACTAGGCCAAAGCAAATACCGCAACGGAGAACATGCAAGAAGTTACTCAAGAACAAAATATAAAAGAGAAGAACCAAATATATTACTCATCACAATCTGAACATAGTCTCATAATCCATCAGCTCCCAACAAACTCAGCATAGCAACAACAGAAATTACTTAGATGCCTCGATCATGTGAGGCAGCTCACGAGGACTCCAAAGTGGTAGCACAAAAGGGGGAGAGATAGATCACATAGCTCCTGGTCACGGACCCATGGTCCAAGGGAAAATACTCAGGGCACATACGGGAGGCGTCCATGGCTATGGAGGGTCTCCCGGAGGGGGTAGCTTCTCCCGGCAGGGTGCCGGAGCAGCTTCTCCAGGCAGCCCCGATTAGGGGTTTCCACCCCGAGGGGTAAATATAGGTGAAGGGGGCATCGAGGGGACCCACTAGGCAGCCAGGAGGCCTCCTGGCGCGGCCTAGGGTGTGGCCGCGCCAGGGGCCCTCCTGGCCTCCTGGTGGTGTCCCTCCTCCGCTCCTTTGGTGTTTCCGGAAGCTTCTGTTGCACTGATTTTTTATATATTTTTCCCGCAACTTTTGGAGCACTTTTAATGGCCGGAAAACCTGAAATACAAAAATAGCAGAAAACAGAAACTGGCAACTGGCTGCACTGAGTTAATAGGTTAGTCCAAATAGGTTCAAAAGTGTATGAAAGTTCAAGCAAAACATGGCAAAGTCACACAAAACATGCATGGAACAAGCAGAAATTATAGATACGTTTGGGACGTATCAACATCCCCAAGCTTAATTCCTGCTCGTCCTCGAGTAGGTAAGTGATAACAAGCATAACTTCTGTGGTGACATGCCACATAACCATAAAAGGACTTTTAAGTAAAGCAATCAAAGCATGCAATTCAATTCAAGTCTTAACAAGCAAGAGTCTATATTAGCATTGACAAAAGCAATAAAAGAACAAAAGGTGCAAGAGCTCTCGCTGTCCGTGACTCGAATGTCTCCAAATGGTGTTTGCGTGCAAGCAAGGGATAGGGAAATACGAGAGAAAAAATAAGGTTGTTGAGAACAACTATCTACTAAAGTTTCACACTTGGTCTCCTTTGGATTCTTCTCTGGACTCGTCCCCAGACCACTAGCCAGGTACAAGTCAAACTGATCCACTCCCTTTCGATATTTTGAGCACTCATGCAATGGATGAGCGTGAGCAATAAAGTTGACACCTATAAGGCGAAACAGAAAGAAGGTGGAGGAGGAAGACAAAAAGGTGTGAAAGGCTCACATCAATGAGGACAATCATAGGAGAGAGAAGGCCATATGATATATATGATGTGAGGAGTAGGGATTGCCATACAACTGATGCACATGTGAGCTAAAAGCTCTCCAAGGGAACTAGTGGGGCTGCATCTAACTTTCTTGCTCAAGAAGACCTAGATCTCGTTTGAGGAGGCTCATCATTGGAATATACAAGCCAAGTTCTATAGTGTGAAGGGTCCCCACATAGCTATATGCATGATGATGATCTCTATGGAGTACAAGGGGTAGGAGATGAAGTACTAATGTGGATCTCTCAAAAGGAATAGTAGTATGCCCCCTTCTCTCTTTTTATTTTTTCTCTTTTTATTTTTTATTTTTATTTTTTTGGTGGCCTCAATGGCTCTTTCTATTTAACTCTCATTTGTCCTCTTTGGGATCTTTTCATTTTGTCCTCTTTGGGATATTTTCCTCACTTTCGGGGCAATACTCTATATTTTACAAGAATATAGGAGATCTTTCACACTTTACAAAGGTACTCACATAAAGAAAATGTAACTATCATGATGCAAATGTATGCTTCTGCCAGGATAGCAGGATATGCAATGATACTAGCGCGTCATGTAGAAATGATTAGGGCAAGGCCCAACTAGCATGCGGCTCGTCGATCAAGCAAGTGGCATGTATGACATGAAGATCAAGTCATGAGAAGGTGGATGTTGCATGGCAATGTATCTCAGAAAGGCTATGGAAATGCCTTGATAGGTAGGTATGGTGGCTGTTTTGAGGAGAGATATAAGGAGGCTTATGATGACAGAGCGTATCGTGCCAAGGGTTTGGATGTACCGCCGAAGGTGGACGCCAACTCTTGTAATGAGAAGAAAGCAATGCACTACACAGGAGAGGCTAGAAAAAGTATAGGTGGGTGGAAGTGTCAACTTTCGAATACTCAAATTAGTCCGAAGAACTCATGCACTTATTATCGGCAACTCTCAATCTAATCAGGAGGTTCACAAAGAGACAGGTACCCCGAGGAGGAGTGTATGGGGGTTTGGTTATCCTTGCGCGTCCTCGACTCATGGTACGTGAGTGTACTCTAATATTCGAACCCTCCAGACGTTAGTGATCCATCTAGTAGCTAGAGTTCTCAACAGGGGTTTTTGGTTTTCGAAAAACACACGGATTGCCCAAAATACGACATCTATCACTAATAGGTAAGAGCTCTTGACACCATAAGTTCAAACATCACTCTAATCAATACCTTAAAACTATTGCAAGTTACTACTACAAAGAGAATAGCAACTTTAACTACCTACTTTCAGTCAAGACACAGAACTCAGTGCAACAGGCAAACTCTCTAACAAGATAAAACATGCAACCTATAGAAAGTTCAACCTAAGACAAAAGAAAAGCTCTAGAAAAACTAAAGCACTACAACTAAACAGAACAACAACTAAGAAAAGAAAAAGAACATCTCACAGCTAAAAGAATAAGCATGCAAATCCTATGAGGAGTTCTAGTTCAAGCGGAGCGTGAATCTCTCCCACACAAAAGAGTAAGTTGGGGTCTAACTTGTTACTACAGCAAAAAAAGCAAAAGAAAACTAAAAACAAAACCTAAGAGCGAGACGCTCCAAGCAAAGCACATAACGCATGAAGTGATAAAAATATAGTGCAACGAGAGACGAACTGATAATTGTTGATGAAGAAGGGGATGCACGGGGGCATCCCCAAGATTAGACGCTTGAGTCTCCTTGAATATTTATTGGGGCTTCACAAGGGCATCCCAAAGCTTGAGCGTTTGACCCTCCTGAATCTTCTTTCATCATCCTCCATCGCGCACTTGAAAACTCCCTTCATACATAAGTCATTTTAGGATGATTAGAGAGGTTAGTACCCTAATAAAATAATTTTCCTCTACTGCAAAAAAGATTTCCAGGAAGAGCTACTGTTTCCCAAGTTTTCCAAAAGGTTTTTGCAAAGAAAAAGCAAGCTTAAGGTTTGCAAAAGTGAAGAGAGAAAAAACGTGGCAGAATCTGTGAAAAACAGAACAGCAGATAGAAACAAATTTTTTATAGATACTTCTGCAACTCAAATAAAAAAACTCAGAACATACGGAAGTTTCGTAATTGTATAGAGCATGTTGTGTAAAACATTCAGATCAAAAAGACGAACTGGGATTTTTCTCTGATTTTCCTAGTCACAAGGACAGAATCTGTTTTCTGGACAGCATGTCACAACTTTTACTTCCCTTGCCGTATGAGGCTAAACTTGGCACAAAGATTGAAAAGTAAAGATACAATGATGTTGCTACAGTAGTAACAATCATCAAGACCACAAAGAACAGAACAAAAGCAAAAAGAAAACCTAATGTCATTGCGGGTTGCCTCCCGAAAGCGCTTCTTTAGAGCCATTAGCTAGGCTTAAAGCAGAAGATCATGTCTTTTCAAGAGAATAACTTGCCCGTGTGACGGAATCAAAAGGTAACTTAATCTTTTTCCTAGGGAAATGTTCCATCCCTTTCTTGAGAGGGAATAGGAATTTGATATTCCCATCTTTCATGTCAATAACAACACCAACTGTGCGAAGAAAAGGACGTCCCAAAATAATTGGACAAGAAGGTTCACATTCAATGTCCATAATAGTGAAATCAACGGGAACATAATTTTCATTGACAATGATAAGAACATCGTCGATCTTCCCCAAAGGTTTCTTTACGGAAGAATCAACAAGACGAACACCAAAATAACAAGGATCAAAAGGTTTCAATTCAAGCATGTCATACATTCTTTTGGGCATAACAGAGGTACTTGCTCCAACCTCACAAAGAGCATAACGAGAGAACTTATTCAATTTAACTTTTATCATAGGATCCCAACCATATTCTAGCTTCCTAGGTATGGAGGCTTCTAGTCTAAGCTTATCCTCCCTAACTTTGATTAGAGCATTGGTGATATGCTCTGTGAAGGCAAGATTGAGTGTGCTAGTGTGGGGGTCTCTAGACATCTTGTGTAGGAAACCACTAACTTCAGGTAAAGTGCAGTTGTCAAAGTCTAGGTCACTACTATCTATCAAGGAGGTAGTATTATCATTTAGGTTCACTTGTTGGAAAGCCTCTACGTTCATAGAGGTTTCCTCTTCCATGTTGAGGTGGTAGCATCACCATTGATAGGTCCAGTGGGACTAGGGGTGTGATGGGTGCTAATGGTTTGGACATCCTCAACTACATGGATAGTAGCTACTGTGTGGTGGTAGGAAGGCTCTTAATTCTCTCTTCTTCCTCCTTTTCTCTATCCCATCTCTCTTTGAGTTTAGCCATCATCCTAATATTTTCATTGATTTGTAACTGGATAGCATTAATAGTAGTGACCTTACTCTCCTCAAGGGGAGAGGTTCTAATTTTAACATCTCAACATCAAGGGCTAATTTCTCTACCTTCAAACAAAGATTATATAATTTATCTAGTTTTTCTTCCACATTCTTGTTGAAGACTTTTTGGGTAGTGATAAAGTCTCTAAGAAAGGTCTCTAGTTCTGTAGTGGAGTTTCTGGTGGTAGGATAAGTGTTGTTCCCATAGTTGTTGGATGGGAAAGGCCTAGGATTGTTGCTACCAAAGTTACTCCTATAAGCATTATTGTTGAAGTTGTTTCTAGAGACAAAATTGACATCTACTTGCTCCTGAGCAACCAAAGAATTTAAAGGAACATCTTGAGGATCAATAGAAGGTTGCTTGGTAAGTAGAGACATGATAAGGTCAACCTTTTCATTTAAAGAGGAGATCTCCTCGACAGAGTTTACCTTCTTACCGGACGGAGACCTCTCGGTGTGCCATTGCGAGTAGTTCAGCATCATCTCATCTAGTAGTTTTGTGGAAGAACCAAGCGTGGTTGACATAAAATTTCCTCCCGCAGCTGAATCTAACAGGTTCCGCGAGGTGAAGTTTAAGCCTGCATAATAAGTCTGGATAACCATCCAGGTAGTCAATCCATGTGTGGGGCAGTTCTTGACAAGCGTCTTCATATGTTCCCAAGCCTGGGCAACGTGTTCATTATCCAATTGCCTGAAATTCATAATCTTACTCCGTAATTGAATAATTTTAGCAAGGGGATAGTACTTCTGTCGGGACCCGAGGTTAGTGTATGTAATTCCAGTCACGATACAATCACATCGAGTGCCGAGAGCCGTACCCACTTGTCTAAGCAGACAAGGCCAAGCACAGAACGCTCTCGAAAAGCATCAAACGTGAGGGGCATCCCATCTAGGCCGGATGATCAACTGAGATGGGTCCTCAACGTCCGCTCACAAGTCTAAATGCTTATGGGTGGTGAATCCCATACTCATAGACAAGTCTCCTCAATCATGTTATCGATTGGATCCTAACTCTTACATAGACTTACTCTAGCCCGATCACTTAGTCGGGGTCTAGGGCGGGCTCCATCATACAACAAAGTGTGCACGTGACAGACTCACGAACAATCGCATCGCGATGCCCCAAGCTGCGCACATCTAAGGGCCACTTGGTGTATAAAAGACCGCCAGCCAGATCACAACTAAGGTCTTGAAAACCCATACTAAGACATAGAAATGGCTTAGAGAAGCCTTGTAAACATACATGCCCTTCCACGAGGGACCAGACTGCTGTCTGGAACTATACTACCAAGGTCAAGGTCGATCTTCAGGAAGGTGACTCCATCGGGGTCCGGGTTCTCATCTAAAACATAGAATAAGCAAACGTGAGTACAAAGTTGTACTCAGCAAGACTTACATCAGATCTATACTACTCATGCTCAAGTATCAAGGTAAAGTAGGTGGGGTTTAACATGCAGAAAAGCCAGCTTTGGCTTGCCTAGTCCTGTACTACGAGTACCAGACTTGAGGTAAGAAGCGTACACGAGTCCACTACCAAGTCTCCAACCAATACACCACTATGTATACTTCCTCGACTTCCCCACGAGAAAGCATGCCATAGCACTCACGCTTATCTTGCGAGTTTTATAAGTATCCATTCAAGTTTTCTATGATCAAGTAAAGGTTTCCAAGTAGTCCATAACCGCGGACACGGCTATTCGAATAGTTCATTAACCCTCGTTCTTGTCACCCTTCAAGCAGGTGTCGGACGTGGATGAAACCAAGGCACTACCCTCACATCACCTTCTCTAATCCAGGAGTCGACTACCTGAGTTTGTCACCGCTCGAGAGTCCGGCCGGTTCCACGAAACGGACTCAGATAATGTAAGGGACCGAGACGCCACCTTTAACAGATGGTTTCACTGTCTCACAGGTCCACCCACATATCTATGTATAAATCAAATGGAAAGCCCGAACCTAGTGTGACTCCTGGACCGGATCGGTACGTAAAGAGGCCAAACGGGGCTCCCATAAACCCTACATGTGGTCATACTCTTTTTCTTGGATCACAACACAGGAACTCGGGGCCTAGGGCAGTGTTCAACGAGACAACCCACTGTTTACTCCTACATAGCCTCTCATCGTTCACCTTTGTTTAGGGTGGATTCACCAACACGTTTATCATCAGCATCACTGTGTTCATTCCATCCCGACTCACAATCATAACATCCTCGTTGTATCACTAAGCATCAATAAGCAGTAATAGGTACAGGGGCCACATGCTCATCATTCATCTCCTAAATCTGCTATGATTGTGGTTTGCTTAATACGGTGACAAAATGATAGGTCATGCATCGGAATGGGTTCAACTATGCGAAAGAACGTGTCTCGGTGATCTCCTAAACAAGCATAAGAGAGACTGAGAGGGAAGTAGGATTTTATAGACATGATCAATGGGGTTTTCTTGCCTTGCTGACGAGGTTTAGTATCGGGGTCTTCAACGAAGGGGGTGGCCTCCGGTTCCGGTTCCACTTCTATTAGCAACATGACAATCATAGGATCAAATTAAATTACAATGCACAATCACATGAATAAGATTGCAAGGGTGATATTCATGGTTGCAATGTGGGTACAATTCCATTTAAAAGAAGTGGAATGCAAAATCATTTGCAAATTCACTCCAAATTTGAATTCAAAAGAACTCCATATGCATGTTTGCTACTGTTCACCCATTTTAAAATGTTCAAACATAAAAAAATTGCACATTCTTAATCCTTTCATTTTTCTGATAATTTTTCATATATTATATGTTTAATTTGGAGTTCATATGAATTTTCTATGATTTTTTGGAAGTTTATTCGATTTTCAGCCTTTTTTGTAATTATTTTAATTGCTTTTCTATTTATTGCGTCAGCATTGACGTGTGGATGACATCACTGGTGGTCTGGCCAGTGGGCCACCTCTGTCAGCCATAGTGGGGTTAACCCCCTCTTAGTTAAGCACATGGATTAGTTTAGGGGCACTGGGGCCCAGGGGTCAGTGTGTTAGGGGGGGGGGGTAGTTAGGCACGGGGTTAAGGGTACGGCGGCGCATTGCCGGACTTGGCCATTTGGCCACGGGGAGAGGCGTGGGTGGTACTGGGAGGAAGCCCTCGCCCGTGCGCATCTCACGGAGGAACTGGGGGGCCGCGGAGAAGCTCCAGGCCATGGCAACGTTGACCGAAGCGGCGGCCGGCGCACTGGAAAGACGAAGACGGCGAACCCGTGCGCGAGAAGGGCCGGGGATAGGAGGGTTATGCTCACCCGAGCGCAAGGAAGACGATGGTGTCCACGGCGGGGTCGAAGAAGCACCGCAGGTGGCGAATTTGACGGTGGGGATCCACGGCGGCCCGGGAAAATCGGGCATGATGGCGTCGCTTGCTGTGCCTCCGAGCTCTCGATCTTCTCCACCTTGGTGAAATAGTCTGCGGCGAACACGCTGGACACGAAGCCTTGGCTCAGCGGCGACGATGGCTACGAGCTGAGCACGGCGGCGCTCCGGCAGCTCTCGGGTGCACGTGGGAGAGACGATGCAGAGGCGTGGGGAGGGACCGCGAGTGGAGGGGAAAGTGAGAGGAGGGTCTGGGCGTCTCCGTGGCGAGACGAGGGGCAAGGGGGGCTTCTGGAGTGGCCTCGGTGGCGTGCGCGGCGGTGAGCGCGCCACCGAGCTGCTTCGGCGCTCTGAGGAAGACGACACGCTGGGGGGTGGGCTGGGCCGAGGCCAGGTGGGCCGGGGGGTATTCAGTTGGGCCAGAAGCCAGTGGGTGTTTCCTCTTTTCTTTTTCTTCTTCTTTTCTTTTTCTGTTATTTTGTTTTGCTCTAGGAAAAATAGCAGAGAATTTTATAAAATACCCAAAACTTTTATGTGGGCTTAAGATATAAGTAGCTAGCCACTCATAACTTTTGGGCATTTTTTAAATTCAAATAATTTGAATTTCAAATCAAATAGGGGTTCTTTTAATTTTCCAAGGCACTATTTGAAAATTAGAAAATTCCATGAGCATGGGATTGATCCCAAACCATTTTTAAAATGATCACCATCATTTATAGGAATTTTCCAAATGTTCAAAAGATTTTTGGAAAAAGATTTTTATCTAGCCATTTGAATTAAATTTTCAGGGCTTTCTGCTTCCCCATTTTTGAATTTCTTTTTGAATTTTTTTGCATGATGCAAAGGGCACAAACAAACCCTAGCACTTACCCTAGTTTGGGGTTCTGACAACTTGCCCCCACTCAAAAGAATCTCGTCCCGAGTTTCAGAAGTCGTCGGGAAGAAGGTGGGGTACTCGGCACGGAGGCGGTCCTCTCTTTCCCATGTTGCTTCCTTCTCGGAATGGTGTGACCATTGCACTTTGAGGAACTTGATCTTCTGACGACGAGTGACACGCTCTGCTGAATCAAGAATACGAACAGGGTACTCTCGATAAGAAAGGTCATCTTGGAGATCAAGCGTTTCATGGTCGACTTCGCGGATGGGGTCCTTGAAGCAACGCCTGAGTTGTGACACATGGAATACTTCATGTACTCGGGAAAGGTGCCGAGGTAGTTCAAGTTGGTAGGCAACTTCTCCACGTTTAGCGAGAATGCGGAAAGGTCCGATGTAACGTGGGGCCAACTTGCCTTTGATACCGAATCTTTGGGTTCCCTTCAGAGGAGTAACCCGAAGGTAAGCTTTCTCATCAAGATTGTAGCTCTCTTCTCTATGATGACGATCATAGTAGCTTTTCTGGCGAGACTGAGCGGCTTTCAATCGATCACGAACAATGCGAACTAGCTCTTCTGCTTCCTTGATCATATCCGGTCCAAAGAGTTGTCTTTCACCGGTTTCTGACCAGTTTAGGGGTGTTCGACATCGTCGTCCATAGAGGAATTCAAAGGGAGCCATGTCCAGACTAGATTGATAGCTATTGTTATAAGAAAATTCGGCGAATGGAAGAGATTTCTCCCAATTCTTTCCGAAAGAGATAACACAAGCTCTGAGCATGTCTTCCAAGATTTTATTAACCCTTTCAACTTGACCGCTAGATTGAGGGTGGAAAGCTGTACTAAAGGAGAGATGAGTTCCCATAGAATTTTGAAAACTTACCCTGAATCTAGAGGTGAAAAGGCTACCACGATCAGAATTGATTTCCAAAGGAACACCGTGAAGAGACAAAATTCTAGAGACATAAAAGTCTGCTAACTGACTAGCAGTTATAGACTCGAGAACGGGAAGGAAGTGAGCAACTTTTGAGAGTCGGTCAATGACAACGAAGATGGCATCATTTCCTTTTTGGGTTCTTGGAAAGCCGGTGATGAAGTCCATACCGACCTTGTCCCATTTCCACTCGGGAATAGACAATGGTTGAAGAGTACCAGCAGGTCTTTGGTGTTCTGCCTTAATGCGACGACAAACATCACATTTGGCAACAAATTGTGCAATGTCTCTCTTCATTCGGGTCAACCAAAATCTCTGGCGTAGATCTCGGTACATTTTTGTGCTACCGGGATGAATGGAGAGGGGAGTGTCATGAGCTTCTTTGAGGATCAGCTGCCTTATGTCTTCATTCTCAGGAACTACTAAACGATTTTCAAAGAATATCGTTCCTTGATCATTTGCAAAGAAACATTTAGCAACTCCGCTAACAATGTTCTGCTTGATCTCTTGAATACTACTATCTTAATTCTGGGCGGCTATGATTTGATCCTCCAGGGTTGGTTTCGGCACCAGGGTAGAAAGAAATCCATGAGGAACTATCTCAAGATTGAGGTTGAAAAATTCCTCATGAAGGAGTGGTTGATACTGTTGTAACATGAGGTTGTTATAATACGACTTACGACTTAGTGCATCAGCCATGATATTGGCTTTGCCTAGGGTGTAAGAAATTACTAATCATAATCTCTATGAACTCTATCCAGCGTCTTTGCTTGAGACTAAGATCTGGCTTGGTGAATATCTATCTGAGGCTTTGGTGATCAGAATATATCTCACAACGATTACCAAGGAGGTAATGTCGCCAAGTCTTCAGGGCATGAACTACGGCAGCGAGTTCAAGATCATGGGTAGGATAGTTTTCTTCATGTGGACGCAACTGGCGTGAAGCATAAGCTACCAAATGTCGATCTTGCATAAGTATGCATCCTAACCATTGCCGTCAAGCATCACAATAGATCTCGAAATCCATTTTGGTGTCTGGAGGTGCAAGTACGGGTGTAGAAGTCAATCTTCTTTTTAGCTCTTGAAAGCTTTCCTCGCACTTGGGAGTCCATTGGAATTTCTTATCTTTCTTGAGGAGTTCAGTAAGAGGCTTTGCAACTTTGGAGAAGTTCTCAACGAAGCGGCGGCAATAGCTTTCTAGGCCGAGAAAAATCCTAACTTGCTTAACCGATTCAGGTGGAGTCCAGTCAAGGACGGCCTGAACTCTCTCGGGATTGACTGCAACACCTTTCGCAGAAATCACGTGGCCTAAGTAGGTCACTTCTGGTAGCCAAAATTCATACTTGGAGAATTTAGCATACAGACGATGCTCTCTAAGTTTCATCAATACCAACCTAAGATGTTCTGCGTGCTCTTCTTCGTTTTTCGAGTAGATGAGAATGTCATCAAGATAAACCACAACAAATTTATCTAAGTACTCCATGAAGATCGAATTCA
This sequence comes from Bromus sterilis, assembly GCA_950022295.1. Classification (NCBI taxonomy): domain Eukaryota; kingdom Viridiplantae; phylum Streptophyta; class Magnoliopsida; order Poales; family Poaceae; genus Bromus; species Bromus sterilis. The sequence goes on along the minus strand of OX465600.1, from coordinate 204,843,002 downwards.
TTAAGCGCGAGAATGTGGCGGGGGCATTGGTTAAACTGAAGGACATGACGGTGTACTCGTAAAGACCATAACGAGTAGTGAAAGCCGTTTTTAGAACGTCGTCGTTTCAGATTTTGATTTGATGATAGCCTAATCTCAAATCCATCTTGGAGAAGACACAGGATCCAGCAAGTTGATCATAAAGATCATTGATCCTGGGCAGTGGGTACTTGTTCTTTATCGTCGCTAGATTTAGCGGGAGATAGTCTACGCACATCCTTTCTGTTCCATGTTTCTTCGTTACGAACAGAAAGGGGCAACCCCATGGCGATGAGCTAGGGCGGATGAAGCCTTTTGCCAACGAAGCATCAAGTTGGGTTTTTAGCTCACCTAACTCATGTGGGGCCATTCTATATTGACGTCTAGAAATTGGGGCTGTGCCTGGTATAAGATCCACTATGAATTCTACACACCTGTCGGGTGGCATTCCCGGCAACTCTTCAGGAAAGACGTCCGGGAAGTCACGAACCACCGGAATATCTTCAAGGTCAGGAAGGGGAAGCACATTCAAGGTTTGCATTTGGGTTCTCGATCTGGGTGATGTGTAGTCAATGATCTATCCTGAAGGATGGGTGAGTTTAATTGATTTGGCTTTACAATCAAGGAAATAATTCTTCCTTGATAACCAATCCATGCCTAGGATGACATCAATGTCTGAAGACTTGAGGGCTATAAGAGAAGCAAGGAATACTAAACCCTCAATTGCAATTTGATTGTTATGGCTTACTCTATTAGTTTTCCATTTGGAACCAGGAGTTTGAATGATCATTGGAGAAAACATTTCTTCAAAAGGAAATTCATGACGAAGTGCATAACTCTCCGAAATGAATGAATGAGAAGCTCCTGGATCGAAAAGAACAGAGGCGGGAACATGATTGACTGGGAGTGTACCAAGGATGACGTCAGAAGGAGCAGTGGTTTCCTCAACTGAGATTTGGTTCACACAACCAGTACTTGTGGCTGAAAGCTTTGCTGGGATGGCTTTGGTGGTTGATTTCTTTGGAGGCTTGTGACTAGGTCGACGTGGTGCCACCAAAACTGTAGGGCATTGTCGGAAGTAATGGCCTGTCAGACCACACGTGAAACACATCCTGCCTGAATTGCTGGGAGCAGGATTTCTTGATTGCACACTATCAATCCTGGGAGGAACAATGTGTTGAGGTGGATGGCATATATTGGATGGTGGTCTCTGAAGAAAGTTTTGAGGTATGGCACGAGTTGGAATCCAAATTCGGAGTTTCTGAGGGGCTGAACTAGAAGAAGGAGCAAGCTGAAGAGCATGCTTGCGGGACTCTTCGAACACTTCATTGCGATGCTCAGCTATAAAGGATCTGTTGACTAAATCCTCAAAGGTGGAAAATTCGATGAGGTTGAGATCATGACGAAGGATGGGGCTAAGTCCCTTGCGGAACCTTGCCTGCTTTCTGGCATCGGTGGTGATCTCATCTTGGGCATAACGAGCAAGACGATTGAACTCTCTCACATACTCATGAATGGACATCTCTCCTTGAGTCAGGTTGCATAACTCTTCCTTCTTGCGCTCCATTAACTCATCTAGAAGGTGGTACCCTCGAAAGGCATCACGGAACTCCTGCCAAGTCACTAGGTGACCATCTAGCTGCATCGCAACATAGTTCTCCCACCATGCCGCGAATATAACTCGATCATCGGGAGTAACATGTGCAGTGTCAAGCTTACGCTCGATGGAACAGAGCCAATCATCAGCTTCAAGGGGCTCAGAAGAACATCGAAATACCGGTGGCTTGAGTGTCACAACCCCAAGTTAAGCCTTTGCATCATGATAAAAATTTCAAAAAAAAAGAAATCAAAATGGGAGAGAGAACACCCCCTAGATGAATTAATTCAAATGGCTAAAAATAAAGTTGCTCCAAAAATTCCTTTTGCATTTTTGAAAAGTCTTATAAATGAGTGTGATCACATATCAAGTGATGTGGGACCAACCCCATGCTCACAGATTTTTCAAATATTCAAACAGGAGCATGGATTTAAATTTAAACCCCTATTTGAATTAAAGTTCAAATTATTTGAATTTTAAAAATGTGCAAACTTTATAAGTGGCTAGCTACATATATCTTAAGGCCATATAAAAATTTGGGGCATTTAAAAAAATGTCTAGCTATTTGTTTTTAGCAAGACAAAACAAAAGACAGAAAATAAACAGAAAAGAAATAGAAAAAAAGGCTTACCGACAAAAGGGCCCAACTTACCTGTACCTGGCCCAGCAGCCAGCCCAGCCCACCAGCCCCTTCTTCTCGTCTTCTCCAGGACGGCGAGCACGCAGGTGCGTGTCGAGCATGCCGCGGCCACCGCCGTCGCCCGGCCACCTCCTGCTTCCCCCTGTCCCTATCCCCTCGCCGTCGACGCCTGGAAGGCTCCAGGTCCATCTCCCCCTCTCTCTGCTCACTCTCCCCCTCTCCCGCATCGAATCCGTGACCACCCCGAGAGCTCACCGGAGCGGTCGTCGTGCTCCGACGTGGCCACTGGCCTAGCTAGCCGGTGCAAGGGTGTCTGCCAGCTCCGGCATCGTCAACTCCGTCATTACCCCACCTCAATTGGCGCCAAGCCCCTCTGGAGGTGACGCCCGCTTCAAGCTTCAACCGCCGGCCGCCGAGGAGGACACCTCCGAATTTGTCGTCGTCGAGCACCCTCCAGCCCCGCCGTCTTCTCCATCGCGCTCAGGGTGAGCGTCCCGTCCGTTTGCCCCTAACCCCGCCCCCTCGTGCGCCCTGGAGCTAGACTCCGGCGAGGTCAGAGCTCGTCCTGCCGCCGCGGTTGACGCCCTCCTCGTCACAGAGCCCCGTTTGAACCCCCAGTGGCCTAGCCTGACGCGCGGCTTCGCGCAGCACACGTACGTGCCCTCCAGAACCCCTCCCGTGCCCGAAGCCCCTGCTCCGGCGAGACTCCGGCGAGTCCCGAGCCACCGTCGCCATTAACCCCCTCCCCTCTCTCACTGTCCCGTGGACCCGAGGAAATTAGCCAGCTAATCCCCTCCCCAGCCCAATGACAGTGGGGCCCAGAACCCCCTAATCCCTGGTTAGTTTAAAACTAACCAGGTTAGTTAACCCAGTGAGGCTGACCATTGGGACCCCCCTGTCAGGCCATCCCATGAAGTCAGCCTGGTGTCACACTGACGCAGTAAAGCAATTAAATCATTTTAATTAATTTTAGTAATTCCAGAAATTCCAGAAAATCAGTGAAACTTTGGAAATTCATAACTAATTCATTTTAACTCCAAATTGGACAAATTGTTTCTATGTTTGACCATTTTAAAATGGGTAAACCGTAACAACCATGCATATGGATCCTTTTCAAATTCAAATTTGGAGTGAATTTGCAAATGATTTTGCAACACACTTCTTTTAAATGGTTTCATCCACACATCACAGACATTGTTCCAACTATACAACATCACTTCATGATCAACCTTTTCAAATGAACTTTCATGCATTCAAATGCATTTGAAATTCATCGATAAATCAAATGGAGTTTGAATTTGCGTTTCAAATGCAATATACTCCTTGTAAATGGAATGCTCAACACATCAGTACCATGAACATCACCATTACAATATTATTCATGTGATTGTGCATTGTACTTTATGTTGATCCTATGATTGTCATGTTGCTGATAGACGTGCAACCGGAATCGGAGGCCACCCCCTTCGTTGAAGACACCATTGTCGAAACCTCGTCAGCAAGGCAAGCAAACCCCCATTGATCATGTCGATAAAATCCTACTTCCCTCTCATGTCTCACTTATGCATTGTTTAGGATGATCACCATGATAACGTTTCTACCGCATAGTTGAACCCATATCCTCTGCATGACCTATCATCTTGTCACAGTAGTAAGCAAACCACAATCCTAGAAGATGTAGGGGATGGTTGATATCATGTGGCCCCTGCAACTGTTACTGCTTATTGCATTCTTAGTGGTTCAATGAGGTTGCTTTTGATGTGAGTCGGGATGATGGTGAACATGGTGTTGATGAAAGTGAAACTGTGTTGGTGAATCTACCCTAATACAAGGTGAACGATGATAGGCTGTGTAGGAGTACACAGTGGGTTGTCTCGTTGAACACCGCCTTAAGTCCGAGTTCTTGTGTGGTGATCCAAGAAGAAGAGTACAACCACACATTGGGCTCACTGACCCCTCTCATCCTAGTACCTCACCCCGTTCGAACCCCAGAAGTCGCAGTGGTTCGGAGTTCTGGTAGGGCTGTGGCACGGTCTGCGAAGTGGATGAACGACTTTTCAAGACCGGCTTGGGACCCTGCACACATCGTTTGAGGCTGTACTGGAACCTCGGCCGGACTTCCATACGGATCCCCCTCAGATAGGCGACTCTCTGGACTAGAACGGAGCTGTGGGTAAATGATGGTCATGTGTGTGTAGTAGTACACCCCTGTCGGGACCCGGGGTTAGCGTATGCAAGTACAGCTAAGACATAGTCATATGGAGAGCCGAGAATCGTACCCACTTGTCTAAGCAGACAAGGCCAAGCACAGAACGTTCTCGGAAAGCATCGTACGTGAGGGGCATCCCATCCAGGCCGGATGATCAACTGAGATGGGTCCTCATCGTCCGCACACAAGTCTAATGATACGGGTGGTGAAATCCCATTCAAAGACAAGTCGCCTCAACCATACTATCGACTATCTCAAAACTCTTACATAGACTTACTCCAGCCCGATCACTTAGTCGGGGTCTAGGGCGGGCTCGATCATACCACAAAGTGTGCACGAGACGGAGTCTCGAGCAATCGCATCGCGATGCCCCAAGCTGCGCACATCTAAGGGCCACTTGGTGTATGAAAGACCGCCAGCCAGAACACAACTAAGGTCTCGAAAACCCATACAAAGACATGCATGTTATAAACATACACGCAGCACACATTCCTTGTATGAACAGCAGGTACCATTGCAATTCTCTACAAAGTGTACATTTTTATTGATAACTCTTATAGAGTGCAAACAGAGATCACAAACATGTGATCCAACATTACAACACAAACGGAAGCAAATTATGTCTGAGTACAGACAAGTTTAACAAATGGCTTAAGAAGCCTTATTTAAACACAAGCCCTCCACGAGGGAACCAGTCGTCTGACTGGGACTAGACTAGTTGGTCTTCAGTCGTCCAGCTCGATGAAGAAGCCACCTTCGGGGTCAGTGGTCTCATCTAAAACATAGATTAAGCAAACGTGAGTACAAAGTCGTACTCAGCAAGACTTACATAGGAGCTATACTACTCATGCACATGTATCAAGGTAAAGGGAGGTGGGGTTCACTTGGAGAAGTGCCAGCTTTGACTTGGCTAATCCTGAACTACGAGTACCGGACTTTGAGGTAAGAAGCGTACACAAGTCCACTACTTTCTCCAACCAATACACCACTATGGTGCCTTCCTCGACTTCCCCACGAGGAAGCACGCCATAGCACTCACACTTATCTTGGTGTGTTTTAGAAGTATCCGGTTCAAGTTGTCTAATAATCAAGCTAAGCTTTCCAAGCAGTCCATAACCGCGGACGCGGCTATTCGAATAGTTTTGTTAACCCTGCAGGGGTGTACCGCTACACACACATGATCATCAGTTACCGCCTTTGATCTCGACACCATTCAAGGGGTGCCAGCGAGGATGCTCACCACAACTGTTACCTCATAGCCTATCTAGTCCGAGAAAGCCGCCTACTTGGGTAGGCTACCACTATCGTGAACCCGGCCGGTTTACCGAAGTGGACCCAAGTGATGTGTGCGTGGTGCATAAGCCGGTCTCTTACTTAGCATCCAGGCCACAAGCCTACCAGAACTCTGACCTATTGCGACATCTGGACATCGAAAGGGATGAGTTAGTAAGTTGAGAGGGGTCAGTGAGCCCAATGTGTGGTTGTACTCTTCATCTTGGATCACCACACCAGAACTCGGACTTAGGGCGGTGTTCAACGAGACAACCCACCGTGTACTCCTACACATCCTCTCATCGTTCACCTTGTATTAGGGTCGATTCACCAACACTTTTCTACCAACATCAACATGATCACTACCATCCCGACTCACATCACAGTAACAACATGGTATCATACTAAGCATGCAATAAGCGATAACATTTACAGGGGCCACATGATATCAAACAACTCCTACATTTGCTAGGATTGTGGTTTTCTTACTACTGTGAAAAAATGATTGGTCATGCAAAGGAATGGGTTCCTCTATGCGGTAGAAACGAATCATGGTGATCATCCTAAACAATGCATAAGAGAGACATGAGAGGGAAGTGGGATTTTATCGACATGATCAATGGGGGTTTGCTTGCCTTGCTGACGAGGTTCGGGTTCTGGGTCTTCAACGAAGGGGGCAGCCTCCGGCTCCGGTTCTACCTCTACTCGACAAACAACAAGAAAAGTGGCAAAGTAAATACAATGCACAAACACATGATGGAAGTTTGAATCTTGATGTATATGCTTTGATGTGTAAGGCAATTCCATTTAAATGGAGTATATTGCAAATTGAATTGCAAATTCAAACTCCAATTTGAATTCAAACTTAGTCAAGTTATATGTGACATGGTTTGATCAATTTGAATCATCTTCAAATGTGTATGATATGCCTCTGAAGTGTGGTTGAAATGTAGCATAATTCCATGGTCCAAGTTGCAAAAGCATTTGATTTGAATTTGAATTAATTTCAAATAAACCAAATGACATATGCTACTGGTCCCATTTTGAAATCAACTCCAACATAGTTGAAAGTTGCATATTTGGAAAGATAATTTTCTCCTGATCAGTTTTCATATATTATTTGTCCAATTTGGAGTTAATATGAATTTTCTATGAATTTCCAAAGTTTGGGGTATTTTCTGGAATTTCTGGAATTTCTTTAATTCAAATAATCTCTGGAAATTCATTTAATAGATTTAATGCGTCAGGCTGACGTCAAGCTGGCGTTAGGGGGGGGCTGACAAGGGGGTCCCACCTGTCAGTGGCTGGATGATTTAATCCGCTGGGTTAATTCAATCCAGTGGCTTAATTAAGCCACTGGGCCCACTAGTCAGTGACCCAGGGTTGGGTTAGGAGGTGGATTAGCGAGGGGGGTTTGAGCTAACCCGCCGGCGGCTAAACGCCGGCGGCCTGGTCATGGCGGCGACTCGCCGGAATGGGCTAGGGGCCACGGGAGGCTACGGGGAGGACATCAACGGGCGCAGCAACTTCGTTTACGTCGTCTGGAAGCATCAGGGGTTCACGGGGAGCTCTGAATCGATGGCGGCGACGACTCCGGCGGCAACAGAACGGCGGCGAGGTCGCAGTTGTTGTTGTAGTGCACGGATTGAGTCGATTCGGGGCGCGTTCGAACGCTAGCACACGCAGGAGTCAAACGCGTGCACTGGGGCTTCACGACGGGCACTGGAGCGAGGAGAGCGACGACCATGGCGGCGAGGTGCTCGGGTTCCCATGGCGGATCCGGCTAGAGGAAGCAATCGAAGGGGGAAAAGGAGGGGTTTCGGTCCAGAGCTCACCAGGAACTCAGCAGCGCAGACGGTGAGGTGAACGGCGGCGTGATGATGACGAATTCGTCGGAGAGTTCTTGCGGGTCCGACGGCGGCTCGAGTTCGATTCAGGTGGCTAGGAGGGCTCCGGGCTCGCCTTCTTCTGCAGGTCGATGAAGACGACGACGAGGAAGACGATGGACAAGCTCCGGGGGCTTCTCGGCGTCGATGGCTACGCGGGGGCTCGACGGTGCTCCGGCGTTCTTCTCGGGCGACGATGAATAAGGCGAGAGAGGAAGGGGAAGGAGCTCGTGGAGGGGGGAATGGACGTGGCGTGCTCCAGGGCGTCTCCAGGTGCGAGAAGAGGCCACGGGGAGACCTGGAAGCTCGAAGGCGTCGAGGTGGCGTCCACGGCTGGCTCGGTGGCATTCCACCGAGCAGCTTGGAGGCGCGGGGTGGGGAAGAAGACCCCGCTGCCCCTTTGGGCCGGGTGGGCTGGATGGGCCGGCTTCGCCTGGGCGTCTGGTAAGTCTTTCTAATCCCTTTTCTGTTTTTTTTTCTGACATTTGTTCTGTTTAACTAAATAAAATAGCTAATCATTTTATTAAATGCTGAAAAATTTTATGTGGCCCCATAACAAAATAGACTAGCCACTTATAAAGTTTCAACATTTTTAAAATTCAACTGATTTGAATTTTAAATCAAATAGGGGTATTTGATTAATTCCAAGGCACTTTTTGAATATTTGAAAAATCTATGAGCATGGGGTGGGTCCCAATCACTTGAAATGTGATCACACTCATTTATAAGACTTTTCAAAAATCGAACATGAATTTTTGGAGAAGATTTTTATCTGGCCTTTTGAATTAATACATCTGAGGGGGCTTCCTTCTCCCATTTTGCTTTTTGATTTTGATTTCCAAGATTTCTTTCATGAATGCAAAGTGAAATTGATCCTAGCACATTACCTAACAGAGGGTTCTGACAACTCGCCCCCACTCAAAAGAATCTCGTCCCGAGATTCAGAAGTCTGCGGGAGGAAAGTGGGGTACTCGGCACTGAGACGGTCTTCTCTTTCCCACGTAGCTTCTCTTTCAGAGTGGTGTGAACATTGCACTTTTAGAAACCTAATCTTCTGACGACGAGTGACACGCTCTGCGGAATCAAGAATACGAACGGGGTATTCTCGATAGGAAAGGTCATCTTGGAGATCAAGCGTTTCATGGTCGACTTCGCGGATGGGGTCCTTGAAGCAACGCCTGAGTTGGGACACATGGAATACATCATGTACTCAGGAGAGGTGCGGTGGTAGTTCAAGGTGGTAGGCAACGTCTCCACGTTTAGCAATAATGCGGAAAGGTCCGATGTAACGTGGGGCCAACTTGCCTTTGATACCGAAACGTTGGGTTCCCTTCAGAGGAGTAACCCGAAGGTAAGCCTTCTCATCCAGATTGTAGCTCTCTTGCCTATGATGATGATCATAGTAGCTTTTCTGACGAGACTGGGCTGCTTTCAATTGATCACGAACAATGCGAACTTGCTCTTCTGCTTCCTTGATCATGTCCGGTCCAAAGAATTGTCTTTCACCTGTTTCTGACCAGTTTAGTGGTGTTCGACATCGTCGTCCATATAGGAGTTCAAAAGGAGCCATGTTCAGACTAGATTGAAAACTATTGTTATAAGAAAATTCGGCGAATGGAAGAGACTTCTCCCAATTCTTTCCGAATGAGATAACACAAGCTCTTAGCATGTCTTCAAGAATTTGGTTAACCCTTTCGACTTGACCGCTAGACTGAGGATGGAAAGCCGTACTAAAGGAGAGATGAGTTCCCATAGTATTCTGAAAGCTTCCCCAAAATCTAGAGGTGAAAAGGCTACCGCGATCAGAATTGATTTCCAAAGGAACACCATGAAGGGATACAATTCTAGAGATGTACAAGTCCGCTAACTGGCTAGCATATATAGACTCGCGAACCGGAAGGAAGTGAGCAACTTTGGAAAGCCTATCTATGACAACGAAGATGGCATTGTTTCCTTTCTGGGTTTTTGGAAAGCCGGTGATGAAGTCCATACCGACTTTGTCCCATTTCCACTCTGGAATAGGCAAAGGTTGAAGTGTACCAGCAGGTCTTTGATGTTCTGCCTTAATGTGACGACAAACATCACATTCGGCAACAAATTGAGCAATGTGTCTCTTCATCCTAGTCCACCAAAATCTCTGGCGTAGATCTCGGTACATTTTTCTGCTACCGGGATGAATCGAGAGGGGCGTGTCATGGGCTTCTTTGAGGATGAGTTGCCTTAGTTCCCTATTCTTAGGTACTACCAAACGATTTCCAAAGAACACCGTTCCTTTGTTATCTGTGGAGAAACATTTAGCAACTCCGCTAGCAATGTTCTCCTTGATCCGGCGAACACCTCGTGCACGCCTTTGGGAAACTATGATTTGATCCTCAAGAGTTGGTTTCGCCACCAAGGTAGAAAGATAGCCATGAGGAACAATCTCAAGGTTGAGCTTGCGAAGGTCCTCATGAAGAAGTGGTTGATACTGTTGTAACATGAGGTTGTTACAATACGACTTACGACTTAGGGCATCAGCCATGACATTGGCTTTGCCTGGGGTGTAAGAAATTACTACGTCGTAATCTTTTATCAACTCAATCCAGCGTCTTTGCCTGAGATTAAGATCTGGCTGGGTGAAAATATATTTGAGGCTTTGGTGGTCGGAATAAATCTCGCAATGATTACCAAGGAGGTAATGTCGCCAAGTTGTTAGGGCATGAACTATGGCAGCGAGTTCAAGGTCATGGGTAGGATAGTTCTCTTCATGTAGCCGCAACTGGCGTGAAGCATAAGCTACCACATGTCGATCTTGCAGAAGTATGCATCCTAACCCTTGCCGTGATGCGTCACAATAGATCTCGAAATCCTTTTTAGTGTCTGGAGGTGCAAGTACGGGTGCAGAAGTCAATCTTCTTTTTAGCTCTTGAAAGCTTTCCTCGCACTTGGGAGTCCATAGGAATTTCTTATCTTTCTTGAGGAGTTCAGTTAGAGGCTTTGCAACTTTAGAAAAGTTCTCGACGAAGCGAAGACAATAGCTGGCTAGGCCAAGAAAAAGCCTAACTTGCTTAACCGATTCAGGTGGAGTCCATTCAAGGACGGCCTGAACTCTCTCGGGATTCACAGCAATGCCTTTTGCAGAAATCACGTGGCCTAAGTATGTCACTTCTGGTAGCCAGAATTCACACTTGGAGAATTTAGCATACAGGCGATGCTCTCTAAGTTTCATCAATACCAGCCTTAGGTGTTCGGCATGTTCTTCTTCGTTCTTCGAGTAGATGAGAATGTCATCGAGGTAAACCACGACGAACTGGTCCAAATACTCCATGAAGATTGATTTCATCATGCGTGAGAAAGTGGCGGGGGCATTGGTTAAACCAAAGGACATGACGGTATACTCGTAAAGACCATAACGAGTAGTAAAAGCCGTTTTGGGAATGTCCTCGTTTCGGATTTTGATTTGATGATAACCTAATCTCAAATCCATCTTGGAGAAGACAGAGGATCCTGCAAGTTGATCATAAAGATCATTGATACTGGGCAATGGGTACTTGTTCTTTATCGTCGCTAAATTTAGCGGGCGATAGTCTACGCACATCCTTTCTGTTCCATCTTTCTTCGTTACGAACAGAACGGGGCAACCCCATGGCGATGAGCTAGGGCGGATGAAGCCTTTCTCCAACAAAGCTTCTAGTTGTGTTTTAAGCTCAGCTAACTCACGTGGGGCCATTTTGTATGGGCGTCTAGAAATTGGTGCGGTTCCTGGGGCAAGATCCACTATAAACTCTACACATCTGTCGGGTGGCATGCCCGGCAGCTCTTCAGGAAAGACATCCGGGAAGTCACGAACCACCGGAATATCTTCAAGTTCGGGAAGGGGAAGTACATTCAAGGAATGCACTTGGGTTCTAGTTCTGGGTGAGGTATAGTTGACTGTTCTGCCTGAAGGGTGGGTGAGTTTCATGGATTTGCCTTTCCAATCCAGGTAGGCATTCTGTCTTGATAGCCAATCCATGCCAAGGATGACATCAATATCTGAAGACTTGAGGGCTATGAGTGAAGCAAGGAATACTAAACCCTCAATTGCAATTTGATTACCATGGCTTACACTATTAGTTTGCCATCTTGACCCTGGAGTTTGAATAATCATTGGGGTGGACAATTCAACAAAAGATAACTCATGACGAAGTGCATAACTTTCCGACATGAATGAATGAGATGATCCTGGGTCGAAAAGAACGGAAGTAGGAATATAATTGACTGGGAGCATACCAGGAATGACGTCAGTGGTGTCGTCAGTCTCTTCAGCGGCGATCTGGTTCACACGTCCACGAGTGGCGGGAGGAGCGGGTTTGGCGGTGTAGACCTTCTGGGGTGGCTTGCCACGACCATTGTTGTTGTTGCCTCCGGCACGTGGTGGAGCATTCTGATGCTGGATCTGGTTCTGGGGACACTCGCGAGAGTAGTGGCCTGCCTGACCACACTTGTAACAGGCTCCGAAAACAGTTCGTGGAGCTGGGTTGTTTGGTGGAGCTGGGTGGAACTGGGTTGGTGGACGAGGCGCCACATAGGATGGCCTCGGTGGGTTGTTCTGGCGGAACATACTGTTTGGGATCCAGATCTTGCGCTTCTGGGAGCCAGAACTGGATGAACTTTCGTCTCTAGGGTGTTTGCGAAATTCGTTGGGGGTGTTCATGTCCTCTGCCTTGATGGCCTTGTTGACAAGGACCTGGAAAGTGGCAAAGTCATGAAGGTTGAGCTCACGACGGAGTCCAGTGTTGAGGCCACGACGGAACCTCTCTTGCTTCTTGGGGTCGGTGGAGACTTCTTCGGTAGCATAACGAGCAAGTCGGTTGAACTCACGACTAAACTCGTCAACGGTCCTTCTTCCTTGAGTGAGGTTGCAGAACTCCTCACGCTTGCGGTCCATAAGACCTTTGGGAATGTGGTGCTCACGGAAGGACGCGCACAATTCCTCCCAAGATGCAGGCGGTCCAACGGGACGCATATTCAGAAAGTTCTCCCACCAAGAGCTAGCTGCACCTTCAAGGTGATAGGTGGCATAGCTGACCTTGTCGCCATTTGCAACACGGCCTGCTTGGAGCTTCCTCTCGATGCTGCGAAGCCAGTCATCGGCGTCAAGGGGCTGGGTGGAGTAACTGAAAACTGGGGGATGAAGCCGGATGATGTCGTTCAGGGACACCAGTTCATTGCGCTGCTGAGTGGTGTTGCGAGCAATGACTTCCAGCAGGTGGTGAGAGTCTCGGCGGTTCGTCTCAACCTCCATTAGAACCTGAGCCATCGTGGGTGGGGGTGGAAGGTTGCCTTCCTCCTGATCATTCCCACGACCCTGGTTACGACCAATCTGGCCACGGGTTCCTTGAGACATCCTAAAGGTGAAAAACCAAAGTCAAACAGAGTTGATTGGGAGAGTGTAAACAAGGTATTGAAGTACTGGAAGGATTACAGAGCAAAGGAAGTAATCATCTTGACAACATGGTGATAAAAGCATACAAGCCATATATTCACAAGCTGTCATACAAACCATACATCGTTTTAGTACAAGCACCAAGCTAATACAAACGTGATGAAGATGATACATCCTTCAGAGGCACTCTGACTTCCTATACATTATTTATCTAAGCCTCTGGAACTTAGACCCTTGCGTACAATATACTAAGATACTACTACATCCTCACTAAGTAAGACCACAGGCGGTCTCACTCATCTCCATCTCCATAGTAGTCCTCATAAAAGTTACCCGCGTATCCCGGTAGCTGGAGGTGACCATCGGAAAACACGGAGGCCTGTGGACCCTGATATCCATTTGGGCAAGGATGGGGCCTAGGTCCGGCGTAGGGTGGAAGAAAAGGACCACGGGGTGGAAAAATGCCTCCAATCTCGGGCCAAGCAACTCGAGAAGGTATCTGAGTCCTCACTGGATAGATAGCATCATGCTCAACTGATCCAACGCTCACAAAGGGTGCCAAGAGTGTCAGTGCTCGATACAGACGAACACGGGTGGCGTGGAGCTCGAAACGGAGAGCGCGTGCATCACGATCTCGATCACTAGCAAACCTAGCAGTCACCTGAAGTGCTGGATACTCTGCAGAATGATCTGAGTAGAGTCCGTTGTAATATCCCTCTTCTCCTGGAAGTGCAGCAGGGATATAGCGGAAAGAGGTCTCTCTCAGCAAAGTGTGCTCCTCTCTCAGTAGTGTCATACATGAGTATGCTGCATCCTGCACAGCCATGTTCTCGGTAATGCCAATGCCATGTCCAAAATGGATAGGCTGGGTGACTCCAACGTGGTGCGGGTATATCCTGACGATGTAGTGGAACTGTGTCTAGTTGAAGTCGTGGAACTGCTCCTCGACGGTGTACTCAGGGTACCACCGGTATCCCACATAGGACATCATCTCGATCAACGTGGCGGGATGGCCACGCACACCGAGGCACCTGGTCAAACGAATAATCTGCCGAGGGGGAAGATCTTCCATCTGAAACAGAAGAAGGAGTTTGCAAATGCATCAGATTATGAAATAAACCTGGAATGACTCAGACAACATAACGGCTGTAATTGCAAGAAAAAGACAATTTCTTACAACATGGAAACAACACTTACATACGATGTAATACATTAGGGAGCATAACCACTCTAACAAACCGGTCACAACTTTCCTACGGCTACAAGGAAGCAAACAACGAGATGTTCTAATCAGACAGAGGAGAGCCTAGTCCTATCTTCTCGTAGAATAAGATGAGGGTGACTCAGAACTCAGAACGAAGGGGTAAGGAGAAAAAAGAAGCCTTACGTTGTTCCCTTATATACCCAGAGTAACTATATAACTATATCAAGCTAGACTCAACTTCGGCCAAGGCTACTAGTCCTACAGTCAGTCCTGCTCTGATACCAAGTCTGTCGGGACCCGGGGTTTGCGTATGCAAGTACAGCTAAGACATAGTCATATGGAGAGCCGAGAATCATACCCACTTGTCTAAGAAGACAAGGCCAAGCACAGAACGTTCTCGGAAAGCATCGTACGTGAGGGGCATCCCATCCAGGCCGGATGATCAACTGAGATGGGTCCTCATCGTCCGCACACAAGTCTAATGATATGGGTGGTGAACTCCCATATTCAAAGACAAGTCGCCTCAACCATACTATCGACTATCTCAAAACTCTTACATAGACTTACTCCAGCCCGATCACTTAGACGGGGTCTAGGGCGGGCTCGATCATACCACAAAGTGTGCACGAGACGGAGTCTCGAACAATCGCATCGCGATGCCCCAAGCTGCGCACATCTAAGGGCCACTTGGTGTATGAAAGACCGCCAGCCAGAACACAACTAAGGTCTCGAAAACCCATACAAAGACATGCATGTTATAAACATACACGCAGCACACATGCCTTGTATGAACAACAGGTACCATTGCAATTCTCTACAAAGTGTACATTTTTATTGATAACTCTTATAGAGTGCAAACAGAGATCACAAACATGTGATCCAACATTACAACACAAACGGAAGCAAATTATGTCTGAGTACAGACAAGTTTAACAAATGGCTTAAGAAGCCTTATTTAAACACAAGTCCTCCACGAGGGAACCAGTCGTTTGACTGGGACTAGATTAGTTGGTCTTCAGTCGTCCATCTCGATGAAGAAGCCACCTTCGGGGTCAGTGGTCTCATCAAAAACATAGATTAAGCAAACGTGAGTACAAAGTCGTACTCAGCAAGACTTACATAGGAGCTATACTACTCATGCACATGTATCAAGGTAAAGGGAGGTGGGGTTCACTTGCAGAAGTGCCAGCTTTGACTTGGCTAATCCTGAACTACGAGTACCGGACTTTGAGGTAAGAAGCGTACACGAGTCCACTACTTTCTCCAACCAATACACCACTATGGTGCCTTCCTCGACTTCCCCACGAGGAAGCACGCCATAGCACTCACACTTATCTTGGTGTGTTTTAGAAGTATCCGGTTCAAGTTGTCTAATAATCAAGCTAAGCTTTCCAAGCAGTCCATAACCGCGGACGCGGCTATTCGAATAGTTTTGTTAACCCTGCAGGGGTGTAACGCTACACACACATGATCATCATTTACCGCCTTTGATCTCGACACCATTCAAGGGGTGCCTGTGAGGATGCTCACCACAACTGTTACCTCATAGCCTATCTAGTCCGAGAAAGCCGCCTACTTGGGTAGGCTACCACTATCGTGAACCCGGCCGGTTTACCGAAGTGGACCCAAGTGATGTGTGCGTGGTGCATAATCCGGTCTCGGATGAGCCGTTCTCTCACTTAGCATCCAGGCCACAAGCCTACCAGAACTCCGAACTATTGCGATATCTGGACATCGAAAGGGATGAGTTAGTAAGTTGAGAGGGGTCAGTGAGCCCAATGTGTGGTTGTACTCTTCATCTTGGATCACCACACCAGAACTCGGACTTAGGGCGGTGTTCAACGAGACAACCCACCGTGTACTCCTACACAGCCTCTCATCGTTCACCTTGTATTAGGGTCGATTCACCAACACTTTTCTACCAACATCAACATGATCACTACCATCCCGACTCACATCACAGTAACAACATGGTATCATACTAAGCATGCAATAAGCGATAACATTTACAGGGGCCACATGATATCAAACAACTCCTACATTTGCTAGGATTGTGGTTTGCTTACTACTGTGACAAAATGATAGGTCATGCAAAGGAATGGGTTCATCTATGCGGTAGAAACGAATCATGGTGATCATCCTAAACAATGCATAAGCGAGACATGAGAGGGAAGTGGGATTTTATCGACATGATCAATTGGGGTTTGCTTGCCTTGCTGACGAGGTTCGGGTTCTGGGTCTTCAACGAAGGGGGCAGCCTCCGGCTCCGGTTCCACCTCTACTCGACAAACAACAAGCAAAGTAGCAAAGTAAATACAATGCACAAACACATGATGGAAGTTTGAATCTTGATGTATATGCTTTGATGTGTAAGGCAGTTCCATTTAAATGGAGTATATTGCAAATTGAATTGCAAATTCAAACTCCAATTTGAATTCAAACTTAGTCAAGTTATATGTGACATGGTTTGATCAATTTGAATCATCTTCAAATGTGTATGATATGCCTCTGAAGTGTGGTTGAAATGTAGCATAATTCCATGGTCCAAGTGGCAAAAGCATTTGATTTGAATTTGAACTAATTTCAAATAAACCAAATGAAATATGCTACTGGTCCCATTTTAAAATCAACTCCAACATAGTTTAAAGTTGCATATTTGGAAAGATAATTTTCTCCTGATCATTTTTCATATATTATTTGTCCAATTTGGAGTTAATATGAATTTTCTATGAATTTCCAATGGGGTATTTTCTGGAATTTCTGGAATTTCTTTAATTCAAATAATCTCTGGAAATTCATTTAATAGATTTAATGCGTCAGGCTGACGTCAAGCTGGCGTCAGGAGGGGGGGGGCTGACAAGGGGGTTCCACCTGTTAGTGGTTGGATGATTTAATCCGCTGGGTTAATTCAATCCAGTGGCTTAATTAAGCCACTGGGCCCACTGGTCAGTGACCCAGGGGTGGGTTAGGAGGTGGATTAGCGAGGGGGGTTTGAGCTAACCCGCCGGCGGCTAAACGCCGGCGGCCTGGTCACGGCGGCGACTCGCCGGAATGGGCTAGGGGCCACGGGAGGCTACGGGGAGGACATCAACGGGCGCAGCAACTTCGTCCGCGTCGTCTAGAAGCATCAGGGGTTCACGTGGAGCTCTGATTCGATGGCGGCGACGACTCCGGCGGCAACAGAACGGCGGTGAGGTCGTAGTTGTCGTTGCAGTGCATGGATTGAGTCGATTCGGGGCGCGTTCGAACGCTAGCACACGCAGGAGTCAAACGCGTGCACTGGGGCTTCACGACGGGCACTGGAGCGAGGAGAGCGACGACCATGGCGGCGAGGTGCTCGGGTTCCCATGGCGGATCCGGCTAGAGGAAGCAATCGAAGGGGGAAAAGGAGGGGTTTCGGTCGTGAGCTCACCAGGAACTCAGCAGCGCAGACGGTGAGGTGAACGGTGACGTGATGATGAAGAATTCGTCAGAGAGTTCTTGCGGGTCCGACGGATGCTTGAGTTCGATTCAGGTGGCTAGGAGGGCTCCGGGCTCGCCTTCTTCTGCAGGTCGATGAAGACGACGACGAGAAAGACGATGGACAAGCTCCGGAGGCTTCTCGGCCTCGATAGCTATGCGGGGGCTCGACGGTGCTCCGGCGTTCTTCTCGGGCGACGATGAATCAGGCGAGAGAGGAAGGGGAAGGAGCTCGTGGAGGGGGGAATGGACGTGGCGTGCTCCAGGGCCTCTCCAGGTGCGAGAAGAGGCCACGGGGAGGCCTGGAAGCTCGAAGGCGTCGAGGTGGCGTCCACGGCTGGCTCGGTGGCATTCCACAGAGCAGCTTGGAGGCGCGGGGTGGGGAAGAAGACCCCGCTGCCCCTTTGGGCCGGGTGGGCTAGATGGGCCGGCTTCACCTGGGCGTCTGGTAAGTCTTTCTGATCCCTTTTCTGTTTTTCTTTTCTGACATTTCTTCTGTTTAGCTAAATAAAATAGCTAAACGTTTTATTAAATGCTGAAAATTTTTATGTGGCCCCATAACAACATAGACTAGCCACTTATAAAGTTTCAACATTTTTTAAAATTCAACTGATTTGAATTTTAAATCAAATAGGGGTATTTGATTAATTCCAAGGCACTGTTTGAATATTTGAAAAATCTATGAGCATGGGGTGGGTCCCACATCACTTGAACTGTGATCACACTCATTATAAGACTTTTCAAAAATCTAACATGAATTTTTGGAGAAGATTTTTATCTGGCCTTTTGAATTAATTCATCTAGGGGGGGGGGTTCCTTCTCCCATTTTGCTTTTGATTTTGATTTCCAAGATTTCTTTCATGAATGCAAAGTGAAATTGATCCTAGCACATTACTAACAGAGGGTTCTGACAACCCCTGTAGGGTTAACAAAACTATTCGAATAGCCGCGTCCGCGGTTAAGGACTGCTTGGAAGTGCTATGGAGTGCTTTCTCGTGGGGAAGTCGAGGAAGGCACCATAGTGATGTATTTGATTGGAGATGTAGTGGACTCGTGTACGCTTCTTACCTCAAGTCTGGTACTCGTAGTTCAGGACTAACCAAGTCAAAGCTGGCATTTCTGCAAGTGAAACCCTGTCAGAACCCCAACTAGGGTAAGTGCTAGCTTTGTTTGTGCCCCAAAAGAAATTCAAAAATGGGGAAAAGAAAAGCCCTGAGAAATTAAATCAAATGGCCAGATAAAAATCTTTTTCCAAAAATCATTTGAATGTTTGGAAAATTCCTAGAATTGTTGCTGATCATTGCAAAAGTGGTTTGGGGATTTTCCCATGCCCATGGAATATTCAAAAATTCAAAATGTGCATTGGAAATTAAATTTAACTCCAATTTGAATTTAAATTCAAATTGTTTGAATTTCAAAAGTCACCAAAACTTATGAGTGGCTAGTGGCATGAACCCTAAGCCCACATAAAAGTTTTGGGGATTTTTAAAAATGTTTTGGTATTTATTTACCAGAACAAAACAAAAGAAGAAAAAGAAAAACAGAGGAAAAATTAAAAAGAAAAGGAAAAAGAATCCCAGCCCACCCCTTAGGCCGCAGGCCCAACTGACTCCTACCCCGGCCCAGCCCAGCTCGCCCGCGTGTCGTCTTCCTCCCCTCGCCTCCAAGCAGCTCGGTAGCGAGCCGAGCACCGTGGACGCCACCGAGGCTCACCTGGAACCCCCCAGGCCTCCTCCTCACGCCACGACGCACACGAGAAGGCTCCGCACCCCTCCCCCTCTCCCTGGACCTCATCTCCCTCTTCCTCGCCTTTTCTCCCGTGCGAACCGAGCGCCGCCGAGCTTGCCGTCGAGCACAACCGTGGCCAACGGGAAAGGATCTCCGTGCCACCTTGTCCAAGAGGACCGCCGCCGTGGACTTCGTTGAACTTCGGTCCGAATCGAGCCCCAACGGCCCAGACGACGACGCCCTCTTCAACCTCTCGCCGCCGGCCGCAGTAGATCCCGGCGGGAAATTCCTCACCGCCTCGCCTCCTCCGTCTTCCTCGATCCCGTGACTGCACCCAGGGTGAGCGTGCGCTCTTTTTCCCTCTCGCCGCACTCGTTTCCGTGCCCCGCAGCAGCGTCTTCATCTTCGCAGAGCTCCGGCCGCCGCCACGTTACTCGCCGCCGTTGCCCTGGACCTCCCCGACGACGATGGCCTACTCCATCGTGTGCGGGAGGCCACGGGGAGCGTTTTGATGTAGCGCGTGCGTCTTCTGGACCCCGGGAGTCTCCTCCCCGTGGAGCGCCGCTGTGTCCAGAGGCCGCCGGCGTCAAGCCGCCGGCCATTAGGGCCCTAATAACCAGCTAACCCCCCCCCTAGTCCAATGACAAGTGGGGCCCCAGGCCCCCTAAACCTCTTTTTGTTTTAATTAACAGAGGGGATTAACCCCCTAGACACTTACAGGTGGGCCCCTGTTGTCAGCCCCCCCTGTGACATCACCCCCACCTCAGCATGACGCAATAAAGACTTTCCAGAAAAATAGAAATATTTTAAAGAAATTACAGAAATTGCAGAAAATCATTTAAACTTTGAAAAATCATAGAAAATTCATATGAACTCCAAATTGGACAAATAATATATGAAAAATGATCTGCATAAAATTCTCTATCCAAATATGCAACTTTCAACCATGTTTGAGTTGATTTTAAAATGGGACCAGTAGCTTTTGCTATTTGGCTTAATTGGAATTAATTCAAATTTAATTCACATGCAATTCAAATTTTAACCATTACAATGCAAACATGATCACTTGAACTTCAGAAGCATATCACACACATGATCACATGGTTTCAAATGATCAAACAATTTCAAATGCAATTTGGTTAAATTGAAATTCATATGTGGAGTTTGAATTTGCATTTCAAATGCAATACACTTCATTTAAATCAAATGTACCACAAACCAGTACCCTTTACATCATGTCACAACTTAACATGTGCTTGAGCATTGTACTTTATTTGTGTTCCCCCCTTGTTGATGATTGTTTCCGGTACCAGCTTTTCCGAGACGGTGATCACCCCTGAAGAAGAAGACCACCGTTAAACCCAGTGTATCGTCAGCAAGGCAAGCAAACCCCATTGATCATGTCTATAAAATCCCAATTCCCTCTCAGTCTCGCTTATGCATGTTTAGGAGATCATCTTGTATCGATTCTACCGCATAGTTGAACCCATATCCGATGCATGACCTATCATCTTGTCACAGTAGTAAGCAAACCACAATCCTAGCTGACATAGGAGTTGGTTGATATCATGAGGCCCCTGCAACTGTTATAGCTTATTGCATGCTTAGTGTTACATGAGGTTTCTTTTGATGTGAGTCGGGATGATAGTGAACATGGTGTTGATGAAAGTGAAACTGTGTCGGTGAATCCACCCTAATACAAGGTGAACGATGAGAGGCTGTGTAGGAGTACACATTGGGTTGTCTCGTTGAACACCGCCTTAAGCATCGAGTTCTTGTATGGTAATCCAAGACAAAGAGTACAACCACACATTGGGCTCACTGATCCCTCTTCGCCTACTACCTTGATCCGTGTCGACGTCCAGGAGTCACATTAGTTTGGGCTTTCCATTTGACATGTGCATAGAAAAAGAACGAAGGAACTGGTTGCATCATATAGATATGTGGGTGCACCTGTGAGGCAGGAAAACCATCTGCAAGAGGTGGCGTCTCGGTCACCTACATTGTTTGAGTCCGTTTCGTTGATCCGGCCGGGCTCTCGAGCGGAGGCAAACTCAGATAGTCGACTCCTGGAATAGACCGGTTGTGAGCGAAGTGTCATGGTGAACATCCTCGCTGTCACCTCTTGAACGGTGGCGAGACCTGGCGGTAACCGATGGTCATGTGTGTGTAGCTTACACCCTTGCAAGGTTAACAAAACTATTCGAATAGCTGCGTCCGCGGTTAAGGACTACTTGGAACTTGTACCTGATTATTAGACAACTTGAATGGATACTTATAAAATTCGCAAGATAAGCGTGAGTGCTATGGTGTGCTTCCTCGTGGGGAAGTCGAGGAAGTAACCATAGTGGTGTATTGGTTGGAGATGTAGTGGACTCGTGTACGCTTCTTATCTCAAGTCTGGTACTCGTAGTTCAGGATTAGCCAAGTCAAAGCTGGCACTTCTGCATGATGAAACCCCACCTCCTTTACCTTGATACTTGAGCATGAGTAGTATAGATCTGATGTAAGTCTTGCTGAGTACGACTTTGTACTCACGTTTGCTTATTCTATATTTTAGATGATAACCCGGACCCGATGGAGTCACCGACCTGAAGAATCGACGTTGACTAAGTTAGCATAGTCCCAGACAGCAGTTCTGTCCCTCGTGGAAGGGCATGTTTGTTTACAAGGCTTCTCTAAGCCATTTGTTAAACTTTTCTGTACTCAGACCTAATTTTCTTCCGTTTTATGATGTAATGTTGATCACAGACATGTGATCTTTGTATGCTCTATGTGCATATCAATAAAGATTACTTTGTAGAGTTATGTGATGATACCTGCTGTTCATACTAGGCATGTGTGCTGCGTGTATGTTTATAACATGCATGTCTTAGTATGGGTTTTCGAGACCTTAGTTGTGATCTGGCTGGCGGTCTTTTATACACCAAGTGGTCCTTAGATGTGCGCAGCTTGGGGCATCGCGATGCGATTGTTCGTGACTCTGTCACGTGCACACTTTGTTGTATGATCGAGCCCGCCTTAGACCCCGACTAAGTGATCGGGCTCGAGTAAGGCTATGTAAGAGTTAGGATCCAATCGATAACATGGTTGAGGCGACTTGTCTATGAGTATGGGATTCACCACCCATAAGCATTTAGACTTGTGAGCGGACGTTGAGGACCCATCTCAGTTGATCTCAGTTGATCATCCGGCCTGGATGGGATGCCCCTCACGTTTGATGCTTTCCGAGAGCGTTCTGTGCTTGGCCTTGTCTGCTTAGACAAGTGGGTACGGCTCTCGGCTCTCCATGTGATTGTATCGTGACTGGAATTACATACGCTAACCCCGGGTCCCGACAGACTTGGTATCAGAGCAGGACTGTCTGTAGGACTATCAAACCCTTGGTCGAAGTCGAGTCCAGCATTCCATAGTTATATAGTTACTCTAGGTATAAGGGAACAACGTAAGACTTCTTTTTCTCCTTACCCTCATCGATCTGAGTTCTGGGTCACCCTTAACTTTTCTACGGGATGATAGGACTAGGCTCATCTATGTCTGACTAGAACATCTCGTTGTTTGCCTCCTTGTAGCCGTAGGAAAGTTGTGGTCGTCCAGAGTCTCCGTGTTTTGAGTTCCTTGAGGAAGTTATGTCCAATCTCCTCAAGGTTATCTTGTTTTCCATCCCGGTGTAGCCATTATGCTGCCCGATTTTTCCCGTGATTCTATGAATCTTTGCCTTTGCATTACAATCTTTTCCTCCTAGTTATGTCCTCTTTTCTTTGATTCCATCATACAACCTGTTCTGATTGTTGATTTTTATCACACAGGATGTCAGGTGGAACTTGTAGTACTGTTCGTCGGAATCGAGACCGTGTTCGGAATCGAAATGATGATGAACCTCTACCATCGCCTTCTGCGCCGGAAATCATGATGGAAGCTGAGAAGAATCGACGTGATCAAACCCGCCTTCTGGAGCTCATCGAGCAGAATACCGCCCGTCATTGCAATGTGGTTGTGAGCGTTCAGGACTTCATCCTCCTCAAGCCACCGGTATTCCGATGTTCTTCTGAACCCCTTGAAGCTAATGATTGGCTCCGTTCCATCGAGCGTAAGCTTGATACTGGACATGTTGCTCCCGATGACCGAGTTATATTCGCGGCATACTTTCTGGAAGGTGCTGCCGCTGAATGGTGGGAGAACTATGTTGCGATGCAGCCAGATGGTCACCTAGTGACTTCGCAGGAGTTCTGTGTTGCCTTTCGAGGGTACCATCTTCTGGATGAGTTGATGGAGTGCAAGAAGGAAGAGTTCTGCAATCTGACTCAAGGAGAGATGTCCATCCATGAGTATGTGAGAGAATTTAACCGTCTTGCTCGTTATGACCAAGATGAGATCACCACCGATGCCAGAAAGCAGGCAAGGTTCCGTAAGGGACTTAGCCCCATCCTTCGTCATGATCTCAACCTCATCGAATTTGCCACCTTTGAGGATTTAGTCAACAGATCCTTCAGAGATGAGCATGGCAATGAAATTTTCGAGGAGTCCCGCAAGCATGCTCTTGAGCTTGCTTCTTCTTCCAGTTCAGCCCCTCAGAAACGCCGAATTTGGATTCCAACCCGTGCCATACCTCAAAACCTTCTTCAGAGACCACCACCGAATATATGCCATCCACCTCAACACATTGTTCCTCCCAGGAATGATGGTGTGCAGCCAAGTAATCCCACTCCCAACAATTCAGACAGGGTATGCTTTAAGTGTGGTCTTCCAGGCCATTACTATCGTCAATGCCCTCAGGTCTTGATGGCACCACGTCATTCTCGAGCCAAGCCTTCAAAGAAATCAACCACCAAAGCCTTCCCAGCAAAGCTTTCAGCCACAAGTAGTGGTTGTGTGAACCAAATCTCAGTTGAGGAAACTACTGTTTCTTCCGACGTCATCCTTGGCACACTCCCAGTCAATCATGTTCCCGCCTCTGTTCTTTTCGATCCAGGAAGCTTCTCAATCATTCATGTCGGAGAGTTATGCACTTCGTCATGAATTTCCTTTTGAAGAAATGTTTTCTCCAATGATCATTCAAACTCTTGGTTCAAAGTGGCAAACTAATAGAGAAAGCCATGGTAATCAAATTGCAATTGAGGGTTTAGTATTCCTTGCTTCTCTTATAGCCCTCAAGTCTTCGGACATTGATGTCATCCTAGGAATGGATTGGTTATCAAGGCAGCATGCTTTCCTTGATTGTAAAGACAAATCAGTCAAACTCACCCATTCTTCAGGCCAGATCATTGACTTCACATCACCCAGCTCTAGAATCCAGATGCATACTTTGAATGTGCTTCCCCTTCCAGACCTTGAAGATGTTCCGGTGGTTCGTGACTTCCCGGATGTCTTTCCTGAAGAGTTGCCGGGAATGCCACCCGACAGGTGTGTAGAATTCATAGTGGATCTTATACCAAGCACAACCCCAATTTCCAGACGCCCATATAGAATGGCCCCACATGAGTTAGCTGAGCTAAAAACCCAACTTGATGCTTCATTGGCAAAAGGCTTCATCCGCCCTAGCTCATCGCCATGGGGTTGCCCCGTTCTGTTCGTAATGAAGAAAGATGGAACAAAAAGGATGTGCGTAGACTATCGCCCGCTAAATCTAGCGACGAGAAAGAACAAGTACCCACTGCCCAGGATTAATGATCTTTATGATCAACTTGCAGGATCCTCTGTCTTCTCCAAGATGGATTTGAGATTACGCTATCATCAAATCAAAATCCAAAACGAGGACATTCCAAAAACGGATTTCACTACTCGTTATGGTCTTTACGAGTATACCGTCATGTCCTATGGTTTAGCCAATGCCCCCGCCACATTCTCACGCTTGATGAATTCGATCTTCATGGAGTACTTAGATAAATTTGTTGTAGTTTATCTTGATGACATTCTCATCTACTCGAAGAACGAAGAAGAGCACGCAGAACATCTTAGGTTGGTATTGATGAAACTTAGAGAGCACCGCCTTTATGCCAAGTTCTCCAAGTGTGAATTTTGGCCACCAGAAGTGACCTACTTAGGCCACGTGATTTCTGTGAAAGGTGTTGCAGTCAATCCCGAGAGAGTTCAGGCCGTCCTTGACTGGACTCCACCTGAATCGGTTAAGAAAGTTAGGAATTTTCTTGGCTTAGACAGCTATTGTCGTCGCTTCGCAGAGAACTTCTCCAAAGTTGCAAAGCCTCTTACTGAACTCCTCAAGAAAGATAAGAAATTCCAATGGACCCCCAAGTGCGAGGAATGCTTTCAAGAGCTAAAAAGAAGATTGACTTCTGCACCCGTACTTGCACCTCCAGACACCAAAAGGGATTTTGAGATCTATTGTGACGCTTCACGAATAGGGATAGGATGCATACTTATGCAAGATAGACATGTGGTAGCTTATTCTTCACACCAGTTGCGGCCACATGAAGAGAACTATCCTACCCATGATCTTGAACTCGCTGCCGTAGTTCATGCCCTCAAGACTTGGCGACATTACCTCCTTGGTAATCGTTGTGAGATCTATTCCGACCACCAAAGCCTCAAATATATTTTCACCCAGCCAGATCTTAATCTCAGGCAAGGACGCTGGATTGAGTTGAAAAAAGATTATGAATTAGGAATTTCTTACACCCCAGGCAAGTCCAACGTCATGGCTGATGCACTAAGTCGTAAGTCGTATTGTAACAACCTCATGTTACAACAGTATCAACCACTTCTTCATGAGGAATTTCGAAAGCTCAATCTCGATATTTTTCCTCGTGGATCTCTTTTCAACTTGGTGGCGAAACCAACCCTTGACGATCAAATCAGAGTTTCCCAAAGGCGTGCACGAGGTGTTCGCCAGATCAAGGAGAACATTGCTAGCGGAGTTGCTAAATGTTTCTCCACAGATAGCAAAGGAACGGTATTCTTTGAAAATCGTTTGGTAGTACCTAAGAATTGAGATCTAAGGCAACTCATCCTCAAAGAAGCCCATGATACACCCCTCTCAATTCATCCCGGTAGCACAAAAATGTACCGAGATCTACGCCAGAGATTTTGGTGGACCAGAATGAAGAGAGACATTGCTCGATTTTTTGCTGAATGTGATGTTTGTCTTCGCATTAAGGCAGAACACCAAAGACCTTCTGGTACAATTCAACCTTTGCCTATTCCCAAGTGGAAATGGGAAAAAGTCGGTATGGACTTCATCACTGGCTTTCCAAAAACCCAGAAAGGAAATGATGCCATCTTCGTTGTCATAGATAGGCTTTCCAAAGTTGCTCACTTCCTTCCCGTTCGCGAGTCTATAACTGCTATTCAGTTAGCGGACTTGTATATCTCTAGAATAGTGTCTCTTCACGGTGTTCCTTTGGTGATCAATTCTGATCGTGGTAGCCTTTTCACCACTAGATTCTGGGGAAGCTTTCAGAATGCTATGGGAACTCATCTATCCTTTAGTACAGCTTTCCATCCTCAGTCTAGCGGTCAAGTCGAAAGGGTTAATCAAATCTTGGAAGACATGCTCAGAGCTTGTGTTATCTCTTTCGGAAAGAATTGGGAGAAATCTCTTCCCTTCGCCGAATTTGCTTATAACAATAGCTATCAATCTAGTCTGAACATGGCTCCTTTTGAACTCCTTTACGGACGACGATGTCGAACACCCTTGAACTGGTCAGAAACCGGTGAGAGACAACTCTTTGGACCGGATATGATCAAGGAAGCAGAAGAACAAGTTCGCATTGTTCGTGATCGATTGAAAGCCGCTCAATCTTGTCAGAAAAGCTACTATGATCGTCATCATAGAAAGGAGAGTTACAATCTGGATGAGAAGGCTTACCTTCGGGTTCCTCCTCTGAAGGGAACCCAACGATTCGGTATCAAAGGCAAGTTGGCCCCACGTTACATCGGACCTTTCCGCATTCTAGCTAAACTTGGAGAAATTGCCTACCAACTTGAACTACCCCCTCACCTTTCCCGAGTACATGATGTATTCCATGTGTCACAACTCAGGCGTTGCTTCAAGGACCCCATCCGCGAAGTCGACCATGAAACGGTTGATCTCCAAGATGACCTTTCTTATCGAGAGTACCCTGTTCGTATTCTTGATTCCGCAGAGCGTGTCACGCGGTGTCAGACGATCAAGTTCCTCAAAGTGCAATGGTCACATCACTCCGAGAAAGAAGCTACGTGGGAAAGAGAAGACCGCCTCCGTGCCGAGTACCCCACCTTCCTCCCGACGACTTCTGAATCTCGGGACGAGATTCTTTTGAGTGAGGGCGAGTTGTCAGAACCCCAACTAGGATAAGTGCTAGGTTTGTTTGTGCCCTTTTGCATCACGCAAAAATTCCAAAAGAAATTCAAAAATGGGGAAAAGAAAAGCCCTGAGAAATTAAATAATATGGCCAGATAAAATCTTTTTCCAAAAATCATTTGAATGTTTGGAAAATTCCTAGAATTGTTTCTGATCATTGCAAAAGTGGTTTGGGGATTTTCCCATGCCCATGGAATATTCAAAAATTCAAAAGGTGCATTGTAAATTAAATTTAACTCCAATTTGAATTTAAATTCAAATTGTTTGAATTTCAAAAGTCACCAAAACTTATGAGTGGCTAGTGGCATGAACCCTAAGCCCACATAAAAGTTTTGGGGATTTTAAAAAATGTTTTGGTATTTATTTACCAGAACAAAACAAAAGAAGAAAAAGAAAAACAGAAGAGAAATTAAAAAGAAAAGGAAAAAGAATCCCAGCCCACCCGTCAGGCCGCAGACCCAACTGACTCCTACCCCGGCCCAGCCCAGCTCGCCCGTGTGTCGTCTTCCTCCCCTCGTCTCCAAGACTCTTGGTGGCGAGCCGAGCACCGTGGACGCCACCGAGGCTCGCCTGGAACCCCCCAGGCCTCCTCCTCGCGCCACGACGCACACGAGAAGGCACCGCACCCCTCCCCCTCTCCCTGGACCTCATCTCCCTCTTCCTCGCCTTTTCTCCCGTGCGAACCGAGCGCCGCCAAGCTCGCCGTCGAGCACAGCCGTGGCCAACGGCAAAGGATCGCCATGCCACCTTGTCCAAGAGGACCGCCGCTGTGGACTTCGTCGAACTGCGCTCCGAATCGAGCCCCAACGGCCCAGACGACGACGCCCTCTTCAACCTCTCGCCACCGGCCGCAGTAGATCCCGGCGGGAAATTCTTCACCGCCTCGCCTCCTCCGTCTTCCTCGAGCCCGTGACTCCACCCATGGTGAGCGTGCGCTCTTTTTCCCTCTCGCCGCGCTCTTTTCCATGCCCCGCAGCAGCGTCTTCGTCTTCGCAGCGCTCCAGCCGCCGCCACGTTACTCGCCGCCGTTGCCCTGGACCTCCCCGACGACGATGGCCTACTCCATCGTGTGCGGGAGGCCACGAGGAGCATTTTCATGTAGCGCGTGCGTCTTCTGGACCCCGGGAGTCTCCTCCCCGTGGAGCGCCGCCGTGTCCAGAGGCCGCCGGCGTCAAGCCGCCGGCCATTAGGGCCCTAATAACCAGCTAACCCCCCCCCCTAGCCCAATGACAAGTGGGGCCCCAGGCCCCCTAAACCTCTTTTTGTTTTAATTAACAGAGGGGATTAACCCCCTAGACACTTACAGGTGGGCCCCTGTTGTCAGCCCCCCCTGTGACATCACCCCCACCTCAGCATGACGCAATAAAGACTTTCCAGAAAAATAGAAATGATTTAAAGAAATTACAGAAATTGCAGAAAATAATTTAAACTTTGAAAAATCATAGAAAATTCATATGAACTCCAAATTGGACAAATAATATATGAAAAATGATCAGCATAAAATTCTCTATCCAAATATGCAACTTTCAACCATTTTTGAGTTGATTTTAAAATGGGACCAGTAGCTTTTTCTATTTGGCTTAATTGGAATTAATTAAAATTTAATTCAAATGCAATTCAAATTTTAACCATTACAATGCAAACATGATCACTTGTACTTCAGAAGCATATCACACACATCATCACATGGTTTCAAATGATCAAACAATTTCAAATGCAATTTGGTTAAATTGAAGTTCATATGTGGAGTTTGAATTTGCATTTCAAATGCAATACACTTCATTTAAATCAAATGTACCACAAACCAGTACCCTTTACATCATGTCACAACTTAACATGTGCTTGAGCATTGTACTTTTTTTGTGTTCCCCCCTTGTTGATGATTGTTTCCGGTACCATCTTTTCCGAGACGGTGATGACCCCTGAAGAAGACCACCGTTAAACATAGTGTATCGTCAGCAAGGCAAGCAAACGCCATTGATCATGTCTATAAAATCCCAATTCCATCTCAGTCTCGCTTATGCATGTTTAGGAGATCATCTTGTATCGATTCTACTGCATAGTTGAACCCATATCCGATGCATGACCTATCATCTTGTCACAGTAGTAAGCAAACCGCAATCCTAGCTGACATAGGAGTTGGTTGATATCATGAGGCCCCTGCAACTGTTATAGCTTATTGCATGCTTGGTGTTACATGAGGTTGCTTTTGATGTGAGTCGGGATGATAGTGAACATGGTGTTGATGAAAGTGAAACTGTGTCGGTGAATCCACCCTAATACAAGGTGAACGATGAGAGGTTGTGTAGGAGTACACAGTGGGTTGTCTCGTTGAACACCGCCTTAAGCATCGTGTTCTTGTATGGTAATCCAAGACAAAGAGTACAACCACACATTGGGCTCACTGACCCCTCTCGGCCTAGTACCTTGATCCGTGTCGACGTCCAGGAGTCACATTAGTTTGGGCTTTCCATTTGACATGTGCATAGAAAAAGAACGAAGGAACTGGTTGCATCATATAGATATGTGGGTGCACCTGTGAGGCAGAAAAACCATCTGCAAGAGGTGGCGTCTCGGTCACCTACATTGTTTGAGTCCGTTTCGTTGATCCGACCGGGCTCTCGAGCGGAGGCAAACTCAGATAGTCGACTCCTGGAATAGACCGGTTGTGAGCGAAGTGTCCTGGTGAACATCCTCGCTGTCACCTCTTGAACGTTGCCGAGACCTGGCGGTAACCGATGGTCATGTGTGTGTAGCTTACACCCTTGCAAGGTTAACAAAACTATTCGAATAGCCGCATCCGCGGTTAAGGACTACTTGGAACCTGTACCTGATTATTAGACAACTTGAATGGATACTTATAAAATTCGCAAGATAAGCATAAGTGCTATGGTGTGCTTCCTCGTGGGGAAGTCGAGGAAGTAACCATAGTGGTGTATTGGTTGGAGATGTAGTGGACTCGTGTACGCTTCTTATCTCAAGTCTGGTACTCGTAGTTCAGTATTAGCCAAGTCAAAGCTGGCACTTCTGGATGATGAAACCCCACCTCCTTTACCTTGATACTTGAGCATGAGTAGTATAGATCTGATGTAAGTCTTGCTGAGTACGACTTTGTACTCACGTTTGCTTATTCTATGTTCTAGATGAGAACCCGGACCCCGATGGAGTCACCGACCTGAAGCATCGACGTTGACTAAGTTAGCATAGTCCCAGACAGCAGTCTGGTCCCTCGTGGAAGGGCATGTTTGTTTACAAGGCTTCTCTAAGCCATTTGTTAAACTTGTCTGTACTCAGACCTAATTTGCTTCCGTTGTATGATGTAATGTTAATCACAGACATGTGATCTTTGTATGCTCTATGTGTATATCAATAAATATTACTTTGTAGAGTTATGTGATGACACCTGCTGTTCATACTAGGCATGTGTGCTGCGTGTATGTTTATAACATGCATGTCTTAGTATGGGTTTTCGAGACCTTAGTTGTGATCTGGCTGGCGGTCTTTTATACACCAAGTGGCCCTTAGATGTGCGCAGCTTGGGGCCTCGCAATGCGATTGTTCGTGACTCTGTCACGTGCACACTTTGTTGTATGATCGAGCCCGCCCTAGACCCCGACTAAGTGATCGGGCTGGAGTAAGGCTATGTAAGAGTTAGGATCCAATCGATAACATGGTTGAGGCGACTTGTCTATGAGTATGGGATTCACCACGCATAAGCATTTAGACTTGTGAGCGGACGTTGAGGACCCATCTCAGTTGATCATCCGGCCTGGATGGAATGCCCCTCACGTTTGATGCTTTCCGAGAGCGTTCTGTGCTTGGCCTTGTCTTCTTAGACAAGTGGGTACGGCTCTCGGCTCTCCATGTGATTGTATCGTGACTGGAATTACATACGCTAACCTCGGGTCCCGACAAACCCCACCTCCCTTTACCTTGATACATGTGCATGAGTAGTATAGCTCCTATGTAAGTCTTGCTGAGTACGACTTTGTACTCACATTTGCTTATTCTATGTTTTAGATGAACCCACCGACCCCGATGGTGGCTTCTACCTGAAACTCAAAGAATGAAGACTCAGACCAAGACCAAGCTAGTGTAGTCCCAGTCAGACGACTGTTCCCTCGTGGAAGGGCTTGTTTTTAGATAAGGCTTCTCTAAGCCATTTGTTAAACTTGTCTGTACTCACACCTACTTTGCTTCCGCATGTTTGATGTAATGTTGGATCGCAGACTTGTGATCTTTGTGTGCACTCTGTAAGAGTTATTAATAAAGATGTATACATTGTAGAGAATTGCAATGATACCTGCTGTTCATCCTAGACATGTGTGATGCGTGTATGTTTATAACATGCATGTCTTAGTATGGGTTTTCGAGAACTTGGTGTATAAAAGACCGCCAGCCAGATCACAACTAAGGTCTCGAAAACCCATACTAAGACATGCATGTTATAAACATACACGCAACACACATGTCTAGTATGAACAGCAGGTATCATTGCAATTCTCTACAAGCTATACATCTTTATTAATAACTCTTACAGAGTGCACACAGAGAAGTGCCAGCTTTGACTTGGCTAGTCCTGAACTACGAGTACCAGACTTGAGGTAAGAAGCGTACACGAGTCCACTACTTTCTCCAACACTTTACACCACTATGGTGCCTTCCTCGACTTCCCCACCAGAAAGCACGCCATAGCACTCACACTTATCTTGGTGTGTTTTAGAAGTATCCAGTTCAAGTTGTCTAATAATCAAGCTAAGCTTTCCAAGCAGTCCTTAACCGCGGACGCGGCTATTCGAATAGTTTTATTAACCCTGCAGGGGTGTACCGCTACACACACATTTCATCAGTTACCGCCTTTTGCGTTTCACCGTTCAAGAGATGACAGCGAGGGTGCCACCACAGCTGTTACCTCATAGCCGATCTAGTCCATGAAAGCCGCCTATCTGGGTTGTCTTCCACTATCGAGAACCCGGCCGGTTTACCGAAGTGGACCCAGACGATGTGTGCGTGGTGCGAAAGCCGGTCTCGGATGAGTCGTTCTCTCACTTGGCTACCAGGCCACAATACATACAGAAATCCAAACTACTGCGACATCTGGACATCGAAGGGGATAAGTTAGTAAGCTGAGAGGGGTCAGTGAGCCGAATGTGTGGTTGTACTCTTCATCTTGGATCACCACACAAGAACTCGGACTTAGGGCGGTGTTCAACGAGACAACCCACCGTGTACTCCTACACAGCCTCTCATCGTTCACCTTGTATTAGGGTAGATTCACCAACACTTTTCTACCATCAACATCATGATCACTACCATCCCGACCCACATAATAGTATCATCATGGTAATACTCTAAGCATGCAATAAGCAGTAACAATTGCAGGGGCCACATGATATCAATGAACTACTACATTTGCTAGGATTCTGGTTTTGCCTACTACTGTGACTAATGATAGGTTATGCAAAGGAATGGGTTTATCTATGCGGTAGAAACGCATCATGGTAATCATCCTATACAATGCATAAGCGAGACATGAGAGGGAATTGGGATTTTATCGACATGATCAATGGGGGTTTGCTTGCCTTGCTGACGAGGTTCAGTCACAGGGTCTTCAACGAAGGGGGTGATCTCGGATTCTGGCTCCACTTCTATCAGCAACATTACAATCATAGGATCAACATAATGTACAATGCACAATCACATGAATAAGATTGTAATGGTGATGTTCATGGTACTGATGTGTTGAGCATTCCATTTAAAAGGAGTATATTGCATTTGAAATGCAAATTCAAACTCCATTTGATTTATCGATGAAATTCAAATGCATTTGAATGCATGAAAGTTCATTTGAAAAGGTTGATCATGAAGTGATGTGGTATAGTTTAAGTAATGTCTATGATGTGTGGATGAATCCATTGGAATTAAGGGTGTTGAAAAATCATTTGCAAAATCACTCCAAATTTGAATTTGAAAAGGATCCATATGCATGTTTGCTACTTTTCACCCATTTTAAAATGGTCAAATATAGAAACAAGTTGCATATTTATAATCCTTGTATTTTTCTGATAATTTTAGACATATTATTTGTCCAATTTGGAGTTAAAATGAATTTTCTATGAATTATTGAAGTTTAAGCTATTTTCTGGAATTTTCTGGATTAATTAAAACGATTTAAAACCATTACTGCGTCAGCATGATGTCATTGTGACATCAGGGGGGGGGGGGCTGACTGGTGGGCCAGGGATGTCAGTGACACAGGGCTTAATTAACCTCTGTTTAAAATTAACCCAGGGTTAATTAACATCCTGGGCCCACATGTCAGTGGCCCAGGGCTGGGTTAATTAGGGTTAACCCCGCCGGACACGTGGGCTCACCGGCGGGAGGTCGCCGGCGACCAAAAACGCGGCGGCGTGGCTCGGATTCGCTGCTCTCGTGCATCATTCGATGCGCTGAGACCACGGGAACGTAGCCCGTGCTCTCGCGCGTCATCTGGTGCACGCGGGCGGCCTCAGGGTGACCAGGGCGACGATGGCGACCTCACCGGCGGCAATAGGAGGCCGGCGAACATGCAATCGTCGTCACAGGGCACCAAAAGGGCCAAGCTCTAGTGCATTAGACGTGTAGGAACAAGTCGGAGATGACGGACAGGCTTGGAAGCTCGCTTGCTTTACGGGTGCTCGCCGACGAGCAGCGTGGCGGCTCTGTTTTCCGGCGACATGGCAGAGGTGGCTAGGGGATGAACGGGGCGCCGTGGGTTTAGGGGAAAGGATCAAAAGCTCACCACGAGCACGATGATGCAGCCAGTGGGCTCGGGGAGACCTCAACGGCAGCGAATCGACGTCGACGATCTTCGGCTGCCGGCGGCGAGTTGAGGAGGCTTGCGTTCTCTCGGGGCCGAATTGGCTTGCCAGCTTCTGCAGAGTGACGAAGTCGTCGATGAGGAGCACGGGGGGACACGCTTCTTCGGTCTCTAGGGCACGGTGGCCGCGTCTGCCATGGCGGTGTGCTCCGGCGATCTCTCTGTCCATGGTGAAATCGAACGAGCGAGGGAGAAGAGATGGCGCTGGAGAGGGGGAAAGGGGTCACGGCTGCAAGGCGATTCTCCAGGACACAAAGAAATGGCACGGGGCATCCTGGAAGTCCCTGGACGTCGCGGTGGCGTCGAGCACGCCCTCGGCTCGACAACGAGCTGCTTGAAGAAGACGACACGGGAGGTAGGTGGGCCTGGGCCGGCTGGGGAACAAGTTGGGCTGAATCCCAGGTAGGCCCCTTTTCTATTTTCTGTTTCCTTTTCTTTTCTGTAATTGTTTTGTCTTAGCTAAAAAAAATAGCTAGACATTTTCTAAAATGTTACAAATTTTTATGTGGCCTCACTATATATAGATCTAGCGACTTATAAAATTTGAGCACTTTTAAAATTCAAATAATTTGAACTTTAATTCAAATAGGGTTTTAAATTAATTGCAAGCTCCTGTTTTGAATATTTGAAAAATCCATGAGCATGGGATTGCTACCACATCACTTTATATGTGATCCCACTCATTTATGGGACTTTTCAAAAATGCAAAACGAATTTTTGGAGCAACTTTTTATCTGGCCATTTAAATTAAATTCTCAGGGCTTTTCTTGTCCCCAATTTTTATTTTATTTTTGATTTTTTCACATGATGCAAAGGGAACTCAAACCCGAGCACTTGCCTAAATTGGGGTTGTGACAACTCGCCCCCACTCAACAGAATCTCGTCCCGAGATTCAGAAGTCTGCGGAAGGAAGGAGGGGTACTCGGCACGGAGGCGGTCTTCTCTTTCCCACGTAGCTTCTCTCTTAGGGTGGTGTGACCATTGCACTTTCAGAAACCTAATCTTCTGACAACGAGTGACAGGCTCTGCGGAATCAAGAATACAAATGGGGTATTCTCGATAAGAAAGGTCATCTTGGAGATCAAGCGTTTGATGGTCGACTTCGCGGATGGGGTCCTTGAAGCAACGCCTGAGTTGGGACACATGGAATACATCATGTACTCGGGAAAGGTGCAGGGTAGTTCAAGTTGGTAGGCAACTTCTCCACATTTAGCAATAATGCGGAAAGGTCCGATGTAACGTGGGGCCAACTTGCCTTTGACACTGAAACGTTGGGTTCCCTTCAGAGGAGTAACCCGAAGATAAGCCTTCTCATCCAGATTGTAGCTCTCTTGCCTATGATGACGATCATATTAGCTTTTCTGACGAGACTGGGCAGCTTTCAATTCATCACGAACAATGCGAACTTGCTCTTCTGCTTCCTTGATCATATCTGGTCCAAAGAATTGTCTTTCGCCGGTTTCTGACCAGTTTAGTGGTGTTCGACATCGTCGTCCATATAGGAGTTCAAAAGGAGCCATGTTCAGACTAGATTGAAAACTATTGTTATCAGAAAATTCGGCGAACGGCAGAGATTTCTCATAATTCTTTCCGAATGAGATAACACAAGCTCTGAGCATGTCTTCAAGAATTTGGTTAACCCTTTCGACTTGACCGCTAGACTGAGGATGGAAAGCTGTACTAAAGGAGAGATGAGTTCCCATAGCAATCTGAAAGCTTCCCCAAAATCTAGAGGTAAAAAGGCTACCACGATCAGAATTGATTTCCAAAGGAACACCGTGAAGGGATACAATTCTAGAGACGTACAAGTCCGCTAACTGGCTAGCAGTTATAGACTCGCGAACCGGAAGGAAGTCAACAACTTTGGAAAGCATATCTATGACAACGAAGATGGCATTGTTTCCTTTCTGGGTTTTTGGAAAGCCAGTGATGAAGTCCATACCGACTTTGTCCCATTTCCACTCGGGAATAGACAAAGGTTGAAGTGTACCAGCAGGTCTTTGATGTTCGGCCTTAATGCGACGACAAACATCACATTCGGCAACAAATTGAGCAATGTCTCTCTTCATCCTAGTCCACCAAAATCTCTGGCGTAGATCTCGGTACATTTTTGTGCTACCGGGATGAATTGAGAGGGGTGTGTCATGGCCTTCTGCCTTAGTTCCCTATTCTTAGGTACTACTAAACGATTTTCAAAGAATACCGTTCCCTTGCTATCTGTGGAGAAACATTTAGCAACTCTGCCAACAATGTTCTCCTTGATCCGGCGAACACCTCGTGCACGCCTTTGGGCAACTATGATTTGATCCTCAAGAGTTGGTTTCTCCACCAAGGTAGAAAGATAGCCATGAGGAACAATCTCAAGATTGAGCTTGCGAAATTTCTCATGAAGAAGTGGTTGATACTGTTGTAACATGAGGTTGTTACAATACGACTTACGACTTAGTGCATCAGCCATGACATTGGCTTTGCCTGGGTGTAAGAAATTACTACGTCGTAATCTTTTATCAACTCAATCCAGCGTCTTTGCCTGAGATTAAGATCTGGCTGGGTGAAAATGTATTTGAGGCTTTGGTGGTCGGAATAGATCTCGCAATTACCAAGGAGGTAATGTCGCCAAGTTGTTAGGGCATGAACTACGGCAGCGAGTTCAAGGTCATGGGTAGGATAGTTCTCTTCATGTGGCCGCAACTGGTGTGAAGCATAAGCTACCACATGTCGATCTTGCAGAAGTATGCATCCTAACCCTTGCCGTGATGCTTCACAATAGATCTCGAAATCCTTTTTGGTGTCTGGAGGTGCAAGTACGGGTGCAGAAGTCAACCTTCTTTTTAGCTCTTGAAAGCTTTCCTCGCACTTGGGAGTCCATAGGAATTTCTTATCTTTCTTGAGGAGTTCAGTTAGAGGCTTTGCAACTTTAGAAAAGTTCTCGACGAAGCGACGACAATAGCTGGCTAGGCCAAGAAAACTCCTAACTTTCTTAACCGATTCAGGTGGAGTCCAGTCAAAGACGGCCTGAACTCTCTCGGGATTCACAACAATGCCTTTTGCAGAAATT
Organism: Bromus sterilis; assembly: GCA_950022295.1. Lineage (NCBI taxonomy): Eukaryota > Viridiplantae > Streptophyta > Magnoliopsida > Poales > Poaceae > Bromus > Bromus sterilis. Next base: position 204,805,366 of record OX465600.1, on the reverse strand, counting down.
ACGTGGCCTAAGTAGGTCACTTCTGGTAGCCAAAATTCACACTTGGAGAATTTAGCATACAGGCGATGCTCTCTAAGTTTTACCAATACCAGCCTTAGGTGTTCGGCATGTTCTTCTTCGTTCTTCGAGTAGATGAGAATGTCATCGAGATAAACCACAACAAATTTATCTAAGTACTCCATGAAGATCGAATTCATCATGCGTGAGAAAGTGGCGGGGGCATTGGTTAAACCAAAGGACATGACGGTGTACTCGTAAAGACCATAACGAGTAGTAAAAGCCGTTTTGGGAATGTCCTCGTTTCGGATTTTGATTTGATGATAACCTAATCTCAAATCCATCTTGGAGAAGACAGAGGATCCTGCAAGTTGATCATAAAGATCATTGATCCTGGGCAATGGGTACTTGTTCTTTATCGTAGCTAAATTTAGCGGGCGATAGTCTACGCACATCCTTTCTGTTCCATCTTTCTTCGTTGCGAACAGAACGGGGCAACCCCATGGCGATGAGCTAGGGCGGTTGAAGCCTTTTTCCAACAAAGCTTCCAGTTGGTTTTTAAGCTCAGCTAACTCACGTGGGGCGATTTTGTATGGGCGTCTAGAAATTGGTGCGGTTCCTGGGGCAAGATCCACTATAAACTCTACACATCTGTCGGGTGGCTAGGTTTAAGGATTTTGGTTACTGGATGGTTTTCCTGAGGATGACCATGGCTTACTAGGGCTACAACAGATATGTCAGAGTAGCAAAGTACCCCAACACGATGGTTAGTGTGGTTCTTCTGGCTAGAAGACATCTAAAGTGGGAGCAAGAGCTTCAACTCAATCACTATAGGTTTCTAGAAGAAAACCTACATCAAACTCTATGGAACTGTCGGGCATGCCACCTAGAAGGTCTTCTAAAAGGACAACCGAAAAGGAGGGAAGAATTTTGCAAATGCATCAGATTTTGAAGAAACCTGGAAAGACTCGGACAGCATAACGGTTGTAATTGCAAGAAAACAATTTTCTTTCAATGTAGATACAACACTTACATAATACGATGTAAGAAATCTGCATTACAACAATGCTAGGAAACCGGACACAACTTTCCTACGGCTACAAGGAAGCAAACAACGAGATGTTCTAATCAGACAAAGGTAAGCCTAGTCCTATCCTCCCGTAGAATAAGATGAGGGTGACTCAGAACTCAGATCGATGAGGGTAAGGAGAAAAAAGAAGCCTTACGTTGTTCCCTTATATACCCATAGTAACTATATAACTATAGAAGGCTAGACTCGACTTCGGCCAAGGCCGATAGTCCTACAGTCAGTCCTGCTCTGATACCAAGTCTGTCGGGACCCGGGGTTAGCGTATGCAAGCCTCGCTACAACACAATCATATGGAGAGCCGAGAACCGTACCCACTTGTCTAAGCAGACAAGGCCAAGCACAGAACGTTCTCGGAAAGCATCGAACATGAGGGGCATCCCATCCAGGCCGGATGATCAACTGAAATGGGTCCTCATCGTCCGCACACAAGTCTAAATGATATGGGTGGTGAACTCCCATACTCATAGACAAGTCGCCTCAACCATACTATCGATTGTATTATAACCCTTACATAGACTTACTCCAGCCCGATCACTTAGTCGGGGTCTAGGGCGGGGTCGATCATACATCAAAGTGTGCACGAGACGGAGTCTCGAGCAATCGCATCGCGATGCCCCAAGCTGCGCACATCTAAGGGCCACTTGGTGTATAAAAGACCGCCAGCCAGATCACAACTAATGTCTCGAAAACCCATACTAAGACATGTATGTTATAAACATACACGCAGCACACATGTCTAGTATGAACAGACAAACGGAGCAAAGTAGGTCTGAGTACAGACAAGTTTAACAAATGGCTTAGAGAAGCCTTATCTAAAAACAAGCCCTCCACGAGGGAACCAGTCGTCTGACTGGGACTACACTGGCTTGGTCTTGGTCTGAGTCTTCATTCTTCGAGCTTCAGGTAGAAGTCACCATCGGGGTCGGTGGGTTCATCTAAAACATAGATTAAGCAAACGTGAGTACAAAATCAGACTCAGCAAGATTTACATAGGAGCTATACTACTCACGCATATGTATCAAGGTAAAGGGAGGTGGGGTTTCACTTGCAGAAGTGCCAGCTTTGATTGGCTAGTCCTGAACTACGAGTACCAGACTTGAGGTAAGAAGCGTACACGAGTCCACTACTTTCTCCAACCAATTACACCACTATGGTGCCTTCCTCGACTTCCCCACGAGAAAGCACGCCATAGCACTCACACTTATCTTGGCGTGTTTTAGAAGTATCCAGTTCAAGTTGTCTAATAATCAAGCTAAGCTTTCCAAGCAGTCCTTAACCGCGGACGCGGCTATTGGAATAGTTTTATTAACCCTGCAGGGGTGTACCGCTACACACACGTGTCATCAGTTACCGCCTTTTGCGTGTCACCGTTCAAGAGATGACAGCGACCACAACTGTTACCTCATAGCCGATCTAGTCCATGAAAGCCACCTATCTGGGTTGTCTTCCACTATCGAGAACCCAGCCGGTTTACCGAAGTGGACCCAGACGATGTGTGTGTGGTGCGAAAGCCGGTCTCGAATGAACCGTTCTCTCACTTGGCTACCAGGCCACAATACCTACAGAAATCCGAACTACTGCGACACCTGGACATCGAAGGGGATGAGTTAGTTAGCTGAGAGGGGTCAGTGAGCCCAATGTGTGGTTGTACTCTTCATCTTGGATCACCACACAAGAACTCGGACTTAGGGCGGTGTTCAACGAGACAACCCACCGTGTACTCCTACACAGCCTCTCATCGTTCACCTTGTATTAGGGTAGATTCACCAACACTTTTCTACCATCAACATCATGATCACTACCATCCCGACTCACATAACAGTATCATCATGGTATTACTCTAAGCATGCTATAAGCAGTAACAATTGCAGGGGCCACATGATATCAATCAACTCCTAAATTTGCTAGGATTGTGGTTTTGCCAACTACTGTGAAAAATGATAGGTCATGCAAAGGAATGGGTTCATCTATGCGGTAGAAACGCATCATGGTAATCATCCTATACAATGCATAAGCAAGACATGAGAGGGAATTGGGATTTTATCGACATGATCAATGGGGGTTTGCTTGCCCATCTGACGAGGTTCAGTCACGGGGTCTTCAACGAAGGGGGTGATCTCGGATTCCGGCTCCACTTCTATCAGCAACATGACAATCATGGGATCAACATAATGTACAATGCACAATCACATGAATAAGATTGTAATGGTGATGTTCATGGTACTGATGTGTTGAGCATTCCATTTAAAAGGAGTATATTGCATTTGAAATGCAAATTCAAACTCCATTTGATTTATCGATGAAATTCAAATGCATTTGAATGCATGAAAGTTCATTTGAAAAGGTTGATCATGAAGTGATGTGGTATAGTTGAAGTAATGTCTCTGATGTGTGGATGAATCCAATGAAATTAAGGGTGTTGCAAAATCATTTGCAAAATCACTCCAAATTTGAATTGGAAAAGGATCCATATGCATGTTTGCTACTTTTCACCCATTTTAAAATGGCCAAACATAGAAACAAGTTGCATATTCATAATCCTTGTATTTTTCTGATAATTTTAGACATATTATTTGTCCAATTTTGAGTTAAAATGAATTTTCTATGAATTATTGAAGTTTAAGCTATTTTCTAGAATTTTCTGGATTAATTAAAACGATTTAAAACCTTTACTGCGTTAGCATGATGTCATTGTGACATCAGGGGGGGGCTGACAGGTGGGCCAGGGATGTCAGTGACACAAGGCTTAATTAACCTCTGTTTAAAATTAACCCAGGGTTAATTAACATCCTGGGCCCACATGTCAGTGGCATAGGGCTGGGTTAATTAGGGTTAACCCCGCCGGACACGTGGGCTCACCGGCGGGAGGTCGCCGGCGACCAAAAACGCGGCGGCGTTGCTCAGATTCGCTGCTCCCGTGCATCATTCGATGCGCTGAGACCACGGGAACGTAGCCGGTGTCTCGCACGTCATCTATTGCACGCAGGCGGCCTCGGGGTGACCAGGGCGACGATGGCGACCTCACCGGCGTCAACAGTAGCCCGACGAACATGTAATCGTCATCACAGGGCACCAAAAGTGCCAAGCTCTAGTGCATTAGACGTGTAGGAACAAGTCGGAGACGACGGACAGGTTTGGAAGCTCGCTTGCATTACGGGTGCTCGCCGACGAGCAGCGCGGCGGCTCTGTTTTCCGGCGACATGGCAGAGGTGGCTAGGGGATGAACGGGGCGTCGTGGGTTTAGGGGAAAGAATAAAAATCTCACCACGAGCACGATGATGCAGCCAGTGGGCTCGGGGAGACCTCAACGGCGGTGAATCGACGTCGACGATCTTCGGCTGCCGGCGGCGAGTTGAGGAGGCTTGCGTTGTCTCGGGGCCGAATTGGCTCGCCAGCTTCTGCAGAGTGACGAAGTCGTCAATGAGGAGCACGGGGGGACACGCTGGTTCAGTCTCTAGGGCACGGTGGCCGCGTCTGCCATGGCGGTGTGCTCCGGCGATCTCTCTGTCCATGGTGAAATCAAGTGAGGGAGGGAGAAGAGATGGCGCTGGAGAGGGGGAAAGGGGTCACGGCTGCGAGGCGATCCTCCAGGACACAAAGAAATGGCACGGGGCGGCTTGGAAGTCCCTGGACATCGTGGTGGCGTCGACCACGCCCTCGGCTCGACAGCGAGCTGCTTGAAGAAGACGACACGGGAGGTAGGTGGGCCTAGGCCGGCTGGGGAACAAGTTGGGCTAAATCCCAGGTAGGCCCCTTTCTATTTTCTGTTTCCTTTTCTTTTCTGTAATTGTTTTGTCTTAGCTAAAAAAAATAGCTAGACATTTTCTAAAATGCTACAAATTTTTATGTGGCCTCAGTATATATAGAGCTAGCCACTTATAAAATTTGAGAACTTTTAAAATTCAAATAATTTGAACTTTAATTCAAATAGGGTTTTAAATTAATTCCAAGCTCTTGTTTTGAATATTTGAAAAATCCATGAGCTTGGGATTGCTACCACATCACTTTATATGTGATCCCACTCATTTATGGGACTTTTCAAAAATGCAAAAGGAATTTTTGGAGCAACTTTTTATCTGGCCATTTAAATTAAATTCTCAGGGCTTTTCTTTTCCCCAATTTTGATTTTCTTTTTGAATTTTTCATATGATGCAAAGGGAACTCAAACCCTAGCACTTGCCTAAATTGGGGTTGTGAGATGTTTCCCTTCAAGAGGGTGTCGGACGTGGATGAAACCAAGGCACTACTCTCACATCACCTTCTCTAATCCAGGAGTCGACTACCTGAGTTTGTCACCACTCGAGAGTCCGGTCGGTTCCACGAAACGGACTCAGATAATGTAAGGGACCGAGACGCCACCTTTGACAGATGGTTTCACTGTCTCACAGGTCCACCCACATATCTATGTATAAATCAAATGGAAATCCCAAACCTAGTGTGACTCCTGGACCGGATCGGTACGTAAATAGGCCAAAAGGGGTTCCCATAAACCCTACATGTGGTCATACTCTTTGTCTTGTATCACAAAACAGGAACTCGGGGCTTAGGGCAGTGTTCAACGAGACAACCCACTGTGTACTCCTACACAGCCTCTCATCGTTCACCTTTGTTTAGGGTGGATTCACCAGCACGTTTATCATCAGCATCACTGTGTTCATTCCATCCCGACTCACAATCATAACATCCTCATTGTATCACTAAGAAGCAATAAGCAGTAACAGTTGCAGGGGCCACATGCTCATCATTCAACTCCTAAATCTGCTAGGATTGTGGTTTGCTTAATACGGTGACAAAATGATAGGTCATGCATCGGAATGGGTTCAACTATGCGAAAGAATGTGTCTCGGTGATCTCCTAAACATGCATAGGCGAGACTGAGATGGAAGTAGGATTTTATAGACATCATCAATGGGTTTTTCTTGCCTTGCTGACGAGGTTCAATATCGGGGTCTTCAACGAAGGGGGTGACCTCCGGTTCCGGTTCCACTTCTATTAGCAACATGACAATCATAGGATCAAATTAAATTACAATGCACAATCACATGAATAAGATTGCAATGGTGATGTTCATGGTTGCAATGTGGGTACAATTCCATTTAAAAGAAGTGGAATGCAAAATCATTTGCAAATTCACTCCAAATTTGAATTCAAAAGAACTCCATATGCATGTTTGCTACTGTTCACCCATTTTAAAATGGTGAAACATAAAAAATTTTGCATATTCTTAATCGTTGCATTTTTCTGATAATTTTTCATATATTATATGTTTAATTTGGAGTTCATATGAATTTTCTATGATTTTTTGGAAGTTTATTCAATTTTCAGCTTTTCTGTAATTATTTTAATTGCTTTTCTATTTATTGCGTCAGCAGTGACGTGTGGATGACATCACTGGTGCTCTGGCCAGTGGGCCAACTCTGTCAGCCATAGTGGGGTTAACCCCCTCTTAGTTAAGCACCTGGATTAGTTTAGGGGCACTGGGGCCCAGGGGTCAGTGGGTTAGGGGGGGTAGTTAGGCATGGGGTTAAGGGCTACGTGCCCGGCGGCTTGACGCCGGCGGCTTGGGTACGGCGGCGCATTTCCGGACTTGGCCATTTGGGCATGGGGACAGGCGTGGGTGGTACTGGGAGGAAGCCCTCGCCCGTGTGCATCTCGCGGAGGAACTGGGGGGCCGCGCAGAAGCTCCAGGCCATGGCAACGTTGACCGAAGCGGCGGCCGGCGCACTGGAAAGACGAAGACGGTGAACCCATGCGCGAGAAGGGTCGGGGATAGGAGGGTTATGCTCACCGGAGCGCGAGTAAGACGATGGTGTCCACGGTGGGGTCGAAGAAGCACCGCAGGTGGCGAATTTGACGGTGAGGATCCACGGCGGGCGGGGCAAATCGGGCGTGATGGCGTCGCTTGTTGTGCCTCAGAGCTCTCGATCTTCTCCACCTTGGTGAAGTAGTCTGCGGCGAACACGCTGGACACGAAGCCTTGGCTCAGCAGCGACGATGGCTACGAGTTGAGCACCGTGGCGCTCCGGCAGCTCTCGGGTGCACGCGGGAGACACGATGCAGAGGCGTGGGGAGGGACCGCGAGTGGAGGGGAAGTGAGAGGAGGGTCTCGGCGTCTCCATGGCGAGACGAGTGGCAAGGGGAGCTTCTGGAGTGGCCTCGGTGGCGTGCGCGGCGGTGAGCGCGCTACCGAGCTGCTTCGGCGCTCTGAGGAAGACGACACGCTGGGGGGTGGGCTGGGCCGAGGCCAGGTGGGCCGGGGGGGATTCCGTTGGGCCAAAAGCCAGCGGGTGTTTCCTCTTTTCTTTTTATTCTTCTTTTCTTTTTCTGTTATTTTTTTTGCTCTAGGAAAAAAGCAGAGCATTTTATAAAATACCCAAAACTTTTATGTGGGCTTAAGATATAAGTAGCTAGCCACTCATAACTTTTGGGCATTTTTGAAATTCAAATAATTTGAATTTCAAATCAAATAGGGGTTCTTTTAATTTTCCAAGGCACTATTTGAAAATTAGAAAATTCCATGAGCATGGGATTGATCCCAAACCATTTTTAAAATGATCACCATCATTTATAGGAATTTTCCAAATGTTCAAAAGATTTTTGGAAAAAGATTTTTATCTAGCCATTTGAATTAAATTCTCAGGGCTTTCTGCTTCCCCATTTTTGAATTTATTTTTGAATTTTTTTGCATGATGAAAAGGGCACAAACAAACCCTAGCACTTACCCTAGTTTGGGGTTCTGACAACTTCCCTATAAAAGCGTCTTTGCATTTACTCCAAGAATCGATACTGTTCTTGGGCAAAGATTGTAGCCACTCCTTGGCTATTCCTCTCAAAGAGAAAGGAAAAAAGCTTCATCTTGACGATGTCTCCATCCACTTCCTTGTACTTCTGCATGTCGTAGAGCTCGATAAAGTTGTTTAGTTGCAAGGCAGCATCTTCTCCTGCTCCTGAGAATTGATCTTTCATGACAAGGTTAAGCAGAGCAGGTTTAATCTCATAAGAAGGTGCTGAAGTGGCAGGTGGAGCAATAGGAGTGCAGATAAAGTCACTGTTGTTGTGACTAATGAAGTCACACAACTTAGTGTTTTCATTGGAACCCATAGTAGCAGCAGGTATTTTTGGTATTTTTGATTAAGGACACAAAAGTAAAAACTGAAAGGTAAACTAATAAAACTAAAAAGCAAAGGTAAAAGATTGTGTGCAACTCCCCTATCTTGTAGATTGGAGTCCCCGGCAACGGCGCCAGAAAACTTGCTGATGGCAAGAGAGTTTTAATACTCTTCAAGCCCTCATTGATTACCCCAAGTGTAGAGTGAGATATAGTGTAGCGGCAAGTTTTCCCTTGGCAAAGATACCAAGGTTTGTCTCCCGTAGGACTCCGAAGGATACAAGAAGGTGGTAAAGTGAACAATGCCGCCGAGGTTGCTAACCTCACCTGGACCTGCACACAGATATAAATAACTTTGCTCCCAACGAGTACAGAGGAGTTGTCAATTCCTCCGGCCTTGCTGTTTACAAAGGATCAACGCAAGAGATAATAATATTGGCAACTGAAGGTAAAGACTGAAAGTAATAAGGGTGTAAACAGTGATATGAAGATGGACCAAGGTCCCGTGATTTTCACTAGTGATGTCTCTCTCCCAAAAGACGATAAAAGTGCTAGTGAGGTAAACAAATCACAGTTGGGAAATTGACAGGATTATGAAGGCACCGCAATGCTAACTATGCTGCAAAGAAAGGAAGGGCTCAAGAGAAATGGGCAATACGCCAAGGTAAGTAGACCGAAATCCATCTGCATCTACTACAAATCATCCACCTAGAGATATCTATCCAGAACATCTCGCTGGTATTAAGTTGCGAATCCCACCCAAAGTGTAAACTCAAAGCAACAGACAACTGCATTAAAAGAACTTTGCGTAAAGTAAACAATCCTTGCACCCGCAGGTACGAGCACCGTTGTTTTATCCCTGGTGGCAACAGCACATCCCCTAGTCTCATGTTTCTGTCACTCAAGCTAGACATCAGGGGGCTGAACCCACAATCGAGCATAACGCTCTCTCTTGGAGTTGCAAATAAAATACTTGGCCAAAGCAAATACCGCAACGGAGAACATGCAATAATTTACTCAAGAACAAAATATAAAAGAGAAGAACCAAATATATTACTCATCACAATCTGAACATAGTCTCATAATCCATCAGATCCCAACAAACTTAGCATAGCAACAGCAGAAATTACATAGATGCCTCGATCATGTGAGGCAGCTCACGAGGACTCGAAAGTGGAAGCACAAAAGGTGGAGAGATAGATCACATAGCTACTAGTCACGGACCCATGGTCCAAGGAAAATTACTCACGGTACATACGGGAGGCGTCCATGGCTATGGAGGGTCTCCCGGAGGGGGTAGCTTCTCCCGGCAGGGTGCCGGAGCAGCTTCTCCAGGCAGCCCCGATCTAGAAACGGCCGAGGCGGCGGAACAGAGGCGAGATCGCGAAAGAGGAGTCCCTATTAGGGGTTTCCACCCCGAGGTGTAAATATAGGCGAAGGGGGGCGTCGAGGGGACCTACCAGGTAGCCAGGAGGCCTCCTGGCGCGGCCTAGGGTGGGGCCGCACCAGGGGCCCTCCTGGCCTCCTGGTGGTGGCCATCCTCCGCTCCTTTGGTGTTTCCGGAAGATTCTTTTGCGCTTATTTTTTATATATTTTTCCCGGAATTTTTGTAGCACTTTTAATGGCCGGAAAACCTGAAATACAAAAACAACAGAAAACAGAAACTGGCAACTGGGTGCACTGAGTTAATATGTTAGTCCAAATAGGTTCAAAAGTGTATGAAAGTTCAAGCAAAACATGACAAAGTCACACAAAACATGCATGGAACAATCAAAAATTATAGATACGTTTGGGACGTATCAACGAAGTAAAACCTAAGTTACAACCCAATCAAAGCGAATGGAACGTTTGTTGTAACTTAACACAAAAGATCGAATCAAAACCCTTAAACCCCACAGCGAATCTAAGCTCAATCGATGCTACATTATCCCCCTTTTTTTCAATGATTGGACAAAAGTTTGAGAAGTATATCAAGAGTATTTACTCGTTGGCTGCAACACGGGGACCCCGCTGACGTTCTTCGCCGGAAGAAGATGCATCGCCAGTAGTGTCTCCTTCGGCTGAGGCAGGCGAATCCATTTCTTCAACGTCAAGTGGCGCCTGCAGCAAGTCAAGGTCACTGTCGTTGAGAAGGTCATCTTCTTGCTTCGATGTGTGAGAGTCTTCGTCAGAGAAAGTGTCAGGGCGAATCTGTTCAGCTGGATTGACAAATAAAACCTCGTCAATCTTCTCCAGTGAATGAATCTTCGGGTTGGGGTGGTCTATCGAATCATTTCTTGAAAAGTGTCATTGAAGATGCGGATACTCCTTGTAAATCCGGGCATCTTAAAGCTTCTTGACTGAGTTGAATTTCCTCAAACCTTTCCATGAGTGGCGCTTCAGCACTTTCAGGTATTGTTTGTTGTTTAGAGCAATGTTGCCAACTCTATTGATTTCATCAGAGAGATGTTGCATTTGGCGTTGATTGCCAACTTTAAAGTGATAGACTTCTTTCTGGAAAGACTTCAACATGTTTCGTTCATTGCATGATGTTTGACTCCTACATAAGTGGCAAATGGATCATTTGGCCTTCTGAATATATTCATTGTATCGCTCACAGGAGGACAGAACAACTTTAGATGATGCTTGGCAACAAAGTCTTCACTGCGCCCATAGTTGCATTTGGCTTGGAGCCAGGGACCATAAGGCTTCAATTGATGAACCAGTTCAGCAGCTTGAACCATACAGTGAAGAAAACAATCCTCGAAGTCAAACACATGACCATGAGTGAGCTTCAGCAGAGCATGACGTACATGGTAGTGAATGTTAGACTCATAATTTGCAGTGCTGAGAGGCATCAAAGAATTAGACAAGATATAAAACCAAGTCTTAGAAATGAAAACCAGATGCTTCGGGCGAATGTTTTCTGGCATGTGATCCGTAGTGACTTCAGGATCCAATAGCGAAGCAAATTCAACTTCAGTTGGATCAGGCAGCAAGTGAACCTTTGCCAGTTTGCGAGTGTGCCGAGGGATATTTACAATTTCCATGAATTCATCAGAATGCATGCAAAATACTTTGCCTCAGATCATCCACTCCAGCACCCAAGTGGCAGTATCATCAGGATTTCCAGATACATATAATGTGGCATAGAATTGCTTGATCAATTCAGAGTTGAATGGTGTCTCCATGGAAAACAAGCTTGTCAGATTCTGTGCTTCAATAGTTTCCATGATGTTCTGGAAGAACGTTGCAGAAGATAGGCTTCACATGTCCAAATACTTGTGCCTGAACAAAACACCCTTTTGGCAGTACAGCTTCGTGTACAGAATCTGCTGTTCAGCAGTCCAGAAGCGAAGGTCATCAGCTGTCCTGGGAGAATCATAAGGACTGGTTGCAAAGAAGCGAAGCTTCTGGCGATGAGCTTCGAGATCGAATTCTGGCCCATTTCTTGTTGAAGAACAATCATAAGGTTTCGCGTGGGTAGATGGAATCAAGTTGAGTGTCCTGAGTAGGTGTGCAATGGGCCGCCTGCCTTCGAGAAAATATGGCTCGTTCTTGGGGTTGAGTCATGATAGCCAATTCATTTTCTTCAGCAGCACCTGCATTGGCTTCGGGCTCTTCTGGAATAGCTTGATCGTTGGCTTCACTTTCTTTTTATTCGGACTCATCCGCAGAGTGAGCCGAAGAGTAATCTCTTGATGGAACTGGCCTGTCTTGAGCCTGTGGTGAAGGCAGTGGCTGGAAGTTGGCATGGTGTGATGGTTGAGGAGCGGGTTGAGGTGCAGGTGGAGGTGGAGCACGGGGTGGAACGGCTTCGGGAGCAGGTGGATTTGCGGTTGGAGTGGGGAGGGTGATGGTCTTGCATCGAGGGGGCAAAGCGCGTCTTGGGATCTTCTTTGTAGGATGAGAGTTAACTTCATCAGGTTCGTCAGCAGCATCAGCGATAAGACGACACTTCCTTGGCTGCAACTGGGGAACAGGAGAAGTGAGTTGCTTGAGCATAGCTTCAATCTTATTGGAATCAAGAGCCATGACTGAAGAATTATACGTCTTGCAACATTCTTCGATGGCAGATTTGATCTTGCCTTGAAATACTTGAATATTTTGCTTCGTCTTCTCATTGACATCAGCAATTTTCTTTGAAGAAGATTCAGCTTCGGCCTTGAAGTCTTCATCAGATTCAGCGTCATCTTTCTTTTTAAACTTCAGTACTTTGGTTGACTCAGACCTGTCCCTTGCATGCAAGTCCCTTAGATGATTGTAAAAAGTTTCAATCATCGTGCAGAGTGTTGGTGATATTTATACATTCACAACATCAACAACTTCGGGATCAACAGCTTCCGCGAGCTTGCAGAACGCCTGATGCAGGCTCAAACAATCCCATAGTTCACCTTCTCGTGCATTAGGGAAGTTGTGGTGACTGTGTTCAGCTTCTTCATGAGTTTCGGAGGCAAGAGCTGTGGGTCACTTCGGAGTAACATCTGTTGGAGTCATATCCACTGCAGCTTCCTTCTGAATAGCTCTAGCACCTTTCTCTGCTTGTTTTGTTCTCAAGGTGTTAAGTGTTGCCTTGCGCTTGGCTGCGGCTTCGCTAAGTTGTTTCGCTTCAGCAGAACCCTTAGCTTCTTGCTTCTGCACTTTGGCGAGCGTACGCTTTGCTTCAGTTTTCTGATTGGCTTCAGCCAAGTCCTTCCTTTGTTTTTCAAGAAAGGCAGCTTCTTTGTCAGCCTTTTCTTTCGCTTGAGCTTCTTTATCAGACTTAGCTTGGGCTTGTGCTGCAGAGTGTAGTCGTTCAGCTTCAGCACGGTCTCTCTTGCGCAGTTCAGCTTCAGACAGCTTCTTGGTGCCAACCTGAGCATAAGATTGGCCAGGCTTTGCAACAAAGGATTTCAGCTTCGAAACTTTGGCAATGTCAGGAGCATTTTCTTCGGGCTGATCAGCAGGCTTTGGTTCGGGTCATGCCTTTCCTTTGTCCTCTGCTCTGTTGGGACCAGGCGGCGAGGGGGCTTTGAAGCCAATGGAGCCTCAACTACCAAATTGGTTAAGTCAATTATGGGCCTAGGAGCAGGAGGATCAGAGGGATATTCAATTCTCACGCCTCTCGAAGGAGGCGGTTTCTCTCCAGCCTTTTTCTTCAGAGGCTTCTGAATCTTTTGTCTCTTGGGACTAGGAGCAACTGGGGTGTGCTCGGATTCGTCATCGGCATCAGCTGCAGGATCCTCATCAATGGAGTCCTCAAGCTGTGCGGCAACATCATCTTCATCATCTCCAGCCTGCTCACTGTCTTCATCTGAGATAGCAGGAGGTGGTGAGGAACTCAATTACCTCAGTCTGCGTCTCTTAGGCTTCGATGAGCCAGCTTCAGCATGGCCTTCAGCAGCTTGTGCTTTGGCCTTCTTCTCTTCTCTGAGCCTTTTCTTCTCAGCAAGAATAGCGAGTCTCTTTTGCTCCTCGGGGTAATCATCAGGCGTCTTGATAGAATTGGGGTGAGGGACAGCGGGTGGCTTCGAGTAGTATTTCCTTCAGTTCGCAGCATTGTACTGAGCACAAAGAGCAGTAGTGTACCGGTATGGTGGGCTAAACGAAAACTGCATGGCCCACTTCCAATCTGGAATGCTCTTGTACTTTTACCATCTAATCGCCCAGTAGCGGCGAATCTTTTGCAGGAGAATCTTTCGCATGTGATCAGTTTCTTCGGGAGGAGTGTCATAGCCCATCTTTATACGAATGGCTTCGGGAATTCCTCGGGCATTATTGACTTCTTTTGTCTTGCCTCCTTTGCCTTTCTGCTTCGGGGGCTCAGGGAGATCCTCAAGCCCTTCGACAATAGGGGATTCATTCCCAATGGCGGCCTCTTCATCAGACATCCTGTGAACAGAATAGTAGAAAAGAGCGAATAGGATAGGAATGAATAAGCACAGGCAAAGGCTTCGACCGAAAACCAATTTTTACAAGAATTCAGGGAAAACTAAGACCAGATGCATATCTGTCGTTGGATTAGGCTAGAACGAATTCAAGAACAAGTTCTAACTCAGTCCAAACACAAACAGATCTAATGTCAACACAGACCTGAATAGATGGGATACTTTGATGCTACAAACAAGTTTCCCGAAGAGCAAGGATCAACACGGATCAGAACAACCCTAGAAAACAAAAAAAAACTCAGATCCAACTGCAATGGATAAGAACACGGGAGTGAAGTTGGATTGGAGAGCCCAACGTACCCTAACTTGGTGGCACAGAGCGGCTACAACAACGAAGAGCGGCGAAGTGCGCTTCGTTGGCAGGGAACGTCCACGGCGACGACTGTCCGGCAGTGAAGCGGCGTGGTCGTCGTCGGAGGCGAGAACTCTACGGCGTGCTCGAGGAGGGAGAAGGGGATCGGAGGAGACGAATGAGCCGAGGGCGGTTCGCAGTGGAGGGGATTTCCTTATATAGTGGCCGATCTGAAATGGTTATCAGATCGCATCGGACGACACCCTGCGAGTGTCTCTTCCGATTCAACGGTGGGGATGGAGTGGCGGTTCGCGAGCGAAACTCATCGGACCGAAAAAGATGGGGACTCAACGGTCCAAGAATAACTCTTGACCAAGAGAAAAACTTCGATAAAGTTGGAAGCATTTGATTCGGAAATCAATGATGTTCGAAGCAATATGCTTTCCGTTTCAATTGTGCTTAACCATTCAATACAAAATAGATTGGGAACGAATCAGAATGGAGGGGATAGGGTCCGAAACTTATCACTTCGAAGAAAAACAACAACGAATCTAAAAGTGACAAGCACAGGGGACAAACGAAACGAATAAAAACCAACACAAAACTGAAAGCAAATGGCAAACGAAACTAGACACATAAACAAGGACGAAGGAAAGACTTGAGCGAAACTAAATAAACAAAACACACAACAAAGGTGAATATGTACACGAAAAAGTTTTGATCTTACTGAACATTGTGTGAGTCTAGGTTGTTTAGCTCACATCTCAATGCACAGAACCTCTTCTCGTCCAATGGCTTCGTGAATATATCTGCCAATTGATCTTCAGTTCTGACATGACTGATCTCAATGTCTTCGCGCTGAACATGATCTCAAAGAAAATGGTGGCGAATGTCGATATGCTTCGTTCGAGAGTGTTGCACATGATTGTGTGCAATTTTGATAGCACTCTCATTATCACAAAGCAAAGGGATTTTCTTCATATAAATACCATAATCTTTCAGCGTCCGCTTAACCAAAGTATCTGAGTGCAGCATGAGCTAGCAGAATTGTATTCGGCTTCAGCAGTAGATATTGAGACACAGGTTTGTTTCTTTGAAGCCCAACACACAAGAGATCTACCAAGAAAATGACAAGTGCATGAGGTAGATTTCCTGTCAACTCTATCACGAGCCCATTATGAATCAGAATACCAATCAAGTCAAACTGAGTTCCTTTGGATTACCAAAGTCCCAATGAAGGAGTATGTGCTAGATACCGAAGAATTCGCTTTACAGCAGTATGATGTGATTCCTTCGGATTAGCCTGAAAATGAGCACAGATACAAATTGATAGCATAATATCAGGTCTAGATGCACATAAGTATAAGAGTGAACCTATCATAGACCGATACTTCTTCTGATCAAAGGGTTTTCCTTTTTCATCAGCAGCAAGAAAACCATTGGTTGGCATGGGAGTTCTCATAGT
Source organism: Bromus sterilis (assembly GCA_950022295.1). Lineage (NCBI taxonomy): Eukaryota > Viridiplantae > Streptophyta > Magnoliopsida > Poales > Poaceae > Bromus > Bromus sterilis. The sequence continues at coordinate 204,789,508 of OX465600.1, read as the reverse complement.
CTTGCATTCAGTAGGATCAAATTTCTTCAGGCAATCCTTCAAATATTTTTCTTGTGAAATAAAGGTGCCATTCTTCTGTTGGCGAATCTGAAGTCCAAGGAAAAACTTCAATTCACCCATCATGGACATCTCGTATTTCTTCGACATCATCCTTGCAAATTTTTCGCTGATTTCAGTGTTAGTGCAGCCAAAAATAATATCATCTACATATATCTAACACACAAATAGATCATTGTTATCTGATCGAGTGAAAAGAGTGGGGTCAGTGGTTCCAGGTTTGAAGCCTTTCTTCAGGATGAAATTCTTCAATGTTTCATAACAAGCACGAGGTGCTTGCTTCAGTCCATACGAAGCCTTGTGAAGCCTATACACCATATCAGGATTCTTCGAGTCTTCAAAACCTGGTGGCTGCATAACATACAACACTTCTTCTATCTCACCATTAAGAAATGCACTTTTGACATCCATTTGATATAGTAATATATTTTTGTGGTTAGCAAAAGAAAGCATGACATGAATGGATTCGAGACGGGGTACTGGAGCATAGGTTTCACCAAAATCAATGCCTTCGATTTGGGTGTACCCTTGTGCTACCAGTCTAGCCTTATTTCTTACCACAATACCATCTTCATCTTGCTTGTTGTGAAATATCCACTTAGTGCCAATAATATTGTGCTTCGTGCGATCAGTCCTGTCAACAAGTGGCCAAACTTTGTTTCTTTCAAACTGGTGAAGTTCTTCCATCATAGCCAATAACCAGTTTGGATACTTCATAACTTCATCAAATTTTGAAGGCTCTAGCATGGAAACAAAGGAAAAACTTCCACAGAAGTTAGCCAAACGAGTACGAGATCGATTAGTGGGATGACCTGGTTGATGAATGTCTTCGAGGATTGAATCAACATAAACTCTTCTTCGAACTCGTGATAACTTAGTATCATTTGCTTCAGGATCAACTTCAGCTTCAGGATCTGCTTCAGCTTCAGGATCTGCTTCACCTTCAACTTCAGCATTTCCTTCAGGATTAGCATTTTCTTCGTTCCCTCGTCCTTCTTCGTCCTGTTCACCATTAGCTTCAGGATGTTGATCTCCAGCGCCCCGGGCTAGGTGTGGGAACATTGGATCATCATCATCCCTATTAGCTTGACGAGGATTTGCTTCAATAGGGCGAATCTCTCCAATAGCCATGGACCTGATCACTTCATCAAGTGGAGGTTCATCTAGATCATGAGGCAAACGCTCTTTTTGAGAGCCATTAGTTTCATCAAACCTCACATTTAAAGTTTCCATAATTTTCCCAAAGTGAGAGTTATACACTCTGTAAGTGTGAGACTTTGAGCCATAACCTAAAAGAAAACCTTCATGGCCTGAGGGGAAAATTTGGAGCTATGATTCATATCTCTAATAAAGCAAGGAGCACCAAACACTACTAGGGAAATAGCTATACATGGAAAGCTTATTAGTGGCGCATGTAGAAAGCGATGCGCCACCATCTGTTATGGGTGGCGCACTTGAAAATAATGCGGCACCCATAAGGTCTTATGGGTGGCACATTATTTTCCAGTGCGCCACCCCTAAGAGTGCGCCAGCCTGGATGACCTTATACGTGGCGCATCTACCAATATGCGCCACCCCTAAGGACCTTATGGGTGGCGCATTTACAGAATGCGCCACCCCTAAGAGCTTAGGGGTGGCGCATTCTGTAAATGCGCCACCCATAAGGTCCTTAGGGGTGGCGCATCCGTGAAATGCGCCACCCATAAGAGCTTAGGGGTGGCGCATTTCACAGATGCGCCACCACTGACTTCCTATATGCGCCACTAAAGGCCTAGAGCTGCCCTTATCTACTCCACCCCACCTACCACCTCTCATTCACTCCACACAATTCTCAAACTAGATCCACTCTTCTCACCCTAGAGCTATTCGGTTTTCTCCTCCTCCCCACCTCATTTCTTCCAGTTATCCATCGATACTTGGCATTACATCTATTTTGTTTCATATTGAAGTAAGTGGACCTCCTCCCAAACTCTTTTGTTCCATTTATGACCCATATACTTGCCTTTATTAGCTTGGGGTTTGTTGTATATGTGAAGCTTGGGTTTGATGTATGTGTGAAGCTTATGGTGGTTTGATGTATATGTGTATCTTGGGTGGAAAATGTTTTGCCGAAATGTCGATTCATTTCCGTTTCGGCAAATTTCTAGCGCACTCTCCGCATGCTCCCATGCATTATTAGGGAAGGTCATGCCGAATTTTTCCGGCGACGACTGTGATATATAATTGTGTTGCTCTCTCCGTGCACGCAGGTGATCGACCATGGTCCGCGAGATGCTGAGCGATATCACTGTGGCTAGGTGGATGCAATGTGCGACAAACGACATGCTAAGGAATAATAGGTCGGATATAAGATGTCCGTGTCGGAGATGCAAACTGCAGTGCGTGACCGAGCCTGATTCCGGAATATTGCAAAGACACCTGAAGCGTAATGGTTTGATGGATGGCTACACACGATGGATAAGTGATGAAGCTGGTGAGGAGGAGGACGTCAATGGTGGGGCGCCACTAAATGAGGAAGGGCAACCAGAAAACAGCGGCGGGCGAGATGACGAAGAGCATCCCGTACATGATCATGAAGAAGATGCCGAAGCGGATCATGTAGATCAAGATGCCGGACATGAAGATCAATATGTCGGACATGATGATTCAAGCTGGGTGCGGGACCCTCATGTTCAAGAGCTGCTTGTCAAAGAGGCGTTGAACGCAAGAGGTGCATCTAGAGAGAAAGCCAAGATGGCACAACTCGAGAAAGACGCGATTACGAAGTTGTACGAAGGATGCAACGACGAGGATACCCGCTTAAATGTAACACTTGGGGTTATGGAGATGAAGGCAAAACACAAATGGACCGACGAAAGCTTCGATGATAACATGGCATTCTGGCACGGTCGTCTTCCGAAGGGCAACACGTGCCCAACTAGTATCGCTGAGGCCAAGAAAGTCCTTTGCCCTCTCGATCTTCCGCACGTTAAATACCACGTCTACATAAATGATTGCATGATCTATCGGGGTGAGGACGAAGATAAAACCACATGTTCGGTGTGCGGTGTTAGTCGATACAAGAGAGGGAAGAAAGTTCCTAGAAAAGTGGTATGGTACTTTCCGATCACTCCTCGTCTGCAGAGGTATTTTGTAGATCCCGAGGAAGCAAAGCTCATGACCTGGCACGTGGATAGAAAGAAGCTAAAAGAGGATGACCCGAACCCGGATCCGGAAAAGGAGGACATGCTGAGGCACCCTTCAGATGGTAGCCAATGGACTGCGTTGGACCTCGAATAGCCAGATTTTGGGAAAGAACCAAGGAACTTCAGGATTGGTGTGAGCGCCGATGGAGTCAATCCGTTTGGCGGCCAGAGCAGCACACACAGTACCTGGCCCGTGTTTGTATGCATATACAACCTTCCCCCCTGGAAGTGCATGAAGAAAAAGTACATAACAATGTGTATGCTAGTTCAAGGGCCGAAACAACCAGGTACAGACCTCAATCTATATCTGCAGCTATTGAAAGAGGAGCTAGAAACGTTATGGAAAGACGGAGACAATACGTGGGACGCCGCGGCAAAAGAATATTTCCCAATGAAAGCCGCGGTGATCACGACGGTGCACGACTATCTCGGATACGGATATTTCTCAGGGCAGGTGGTCCAAGGATTCTGTGCATGCGTTAGGTGCATGGATAATACAACGTACCGCCAGCTACCAACAGATCCCGGATCTTGAAAAACCGTGTTCCAGGGGTCTCGGAGGTGGCTTCCCAAGAAACACGCATGGAGAGAACAGGGACATCTGTTTGATGGAAGCGAGGAGCTCCGAGCACCCCCAACTCGAAGGAGCGGCAAAGAAATCGACAACTTGCTGAAAACTTGGAAAGAGTGCCCCGCGCCGGGAAAGAAAAAAAAGAAGACTCAGCCGTTGATGAGGGTAAGGAAAGCGAGGTCTGTTTTCTGGGATTTGCAATACTGGAGTCTACTCCGCAGTCCTCATAGCCTTGATCTAATGCATATCACAAAGAACGTGTGCGAGAGCTTGTTTGGCACGCTCCTCAACATGCCGGAGAAGACCAAGGACGGGCCAAAAGCAAGGAATGACTTGAAATTTATGGGCATCAGGAGGGAACTTCACCCCCCTAGTGACGACGATGATGAGCTGGAGGAGGAAGAGGATACGGAAATGCAAAACTCTCGCAAACGAAAAAGGACGACCAAGAAGAAGGCCGGTATTGATCACTGCCCCCCGGCATGCTTCACTCTGTGCGAGGAGGAGATCAAGAGGTTTATCCACTGCCTCATAAGCAGATACCTAGACGAGGCGAAACCGCGTTTCAGCGGGATGAAATCTCACGACTGTTTCGTGCTGATGACGCAGATTCTCCTGGTTGCGATGCGAGGGATAATGGACGAGCACGTCCGTAAAACGTTGTTTGGCCTTTGCAACTTTTTTGACGTCATCTCCCGGAAGTCGATTTGCGCTACGCAACTCAAAAGGCTACAGGAGGAGATCGTGCTCATACTATGCGAGCTTGAGATCTATTTCCCGCCCGCGTTCTTCGACATTATGGTGCATCTGCTGATCCACGTCGTGGAGGATATCGTCCAACTCGAAAGGATGAATGGGCACATCAAAAAATACGTTCGTAACAGGTCCCGTCCAGATGCAAGCATAGCGAAGGGCTTTCTAACCGAAGAGTGCATCTCTTTTTGCACGAATTATCTCAACACCGAGAACCCTGTTGGTCTGGCCGTCAGCAAGCACTTTGGCAGGACCGATGGGTGTGGTCACCACGAGGGAAGCCGCGCAATGCATGTCAACTTTGACGGTCGAGACATCAACTTTGAAAGAGCAAGCCTAGTCGCGCTACAACACATCCAGCTGGTCGATCCTTGGATAGTAAAGCACAAGGATTTAATCAGGAAGAAGTACAGTGACCAGGGCCTGCAGATAACGGACCGAGATCCACGGCTAATCAAAGAGCACAACTCCGGTTTCATGACTTGGTTCAGGGACGAGCTTCGTGCTAATCCCCCGCGAAGGAACGTTTCCGAGGACGAAAAGATGATATTCACCTTGTCACAGGGTGCCACACACAACCTGATGACCTATCAAGCGTATGATATCAACGGCTACACATTTTACACGGAGGAAAAGGACAATAACTGCGATTACCAGAACTCAGGGGTAACGGGGATATTCTACACCGATGACGTCAAGGAAAGATTCTATGGAAGGATCGAGGACATATGGGAGCTCGACTACTGTGGAGAGAAGGTGCCGATGTTCCGTGTGAGATGGGCCAAGAGCGTCGTAAAAGAAGACCGGTACTTCACCATCATGGTTATACCCGAAGCCAAATCCAAGTCTACGGGCGCAAACGTCACCACGAAAAATGAGCCATGGGTACTGGCTAGCCAAGTGGACCAATGCTTCTTCATTACCGACCCATCAAAGCCGAGCCGCGTTGTAGTGAGGAGAGGCAAAAGAAACATCATCGGAATGGATGGAGTTGCCAACGAGCAAGACTTTGACAAGTACGGTGATCCGAAGATGGAGGATGAGTACGCCGCTCAGGATACATACACCACAACCCTACCGAAGAAAGGTCACCTCCCGTTCAAGAGGAAAAGTGAAGGCGTCCCGGGCCTAAATTATTCAACCACCACAAAGAAGGGCAAGAAGAAGATCATGAGGAAACGATAGCTAGATAGCTAGCTCCAAATTTAAGAAAATCTTTTGTAATTCATGATCACTTTGTGTATGCATGGATTTAATATGACTTTGTAATTGATGATCACAATCTTATGTTTCCAAATGCCACCACACCATGTGTTTGTGGATCTTGGTTCGGCGAGGACACGGTTAAGGCATGGTACGTGGATCGATATGATCACATTAATATGTTTGAAGTGTATGAACATCGACGATACACAATCGAAGCACCATTCTCAAAAGCAAGTACTCTCTCCGTTTATTTTTAGTCCGCATATAAGATTTGGTCAAAGTCAATCTTAATAAAGTTTCACCACTTTTATAGAAAAATGTACTCCATAATTATTATTTTTAAATGGTTTCACTTTAATTAAAAAAAATAATTGTTTAAACTCTAATTAAAAAATAAAAAAGCATAGGGGTGGCGCATATTGTTGAAATTTGCCACTAAGTGTTCTTAGGGGTGGCGCATTTTGCCAGAATGCGCCACCAACAGGTTTCTTATGCGTGGCGCATTTTTCCGAGATGCCTAGGCTCAAATTTTAGATGTATAGGGTCCAATTTTTCAGTAATTACAGTGCTAAAATGTTTACCTTGTGAATATAGCAGCAAGCTAATTTAGTTGAGCCATAAGAATAGGTTTCAGTTTGTGCATTACATCTCAGTGAGTGGTGGCAGTTTGATCATGTAAGAATGCTTGCTTGCTTGCTCTTGCAGAAGCTGTGTACTTGGACCTTGTCCAAATCCTTTGTTTTTTAATACATAGATCATCCACAGATTTCACTTTTACTTGGCAAGTAATATTCCTCACCTTTTTTTACTTTTAAAAATATTGCATGCTCTGCCAAATTTTTTATCAAAATTGAGATTCACTAGGTATGTACATGTACATCTGTTGGTCATGCAATCAAACTGCATGCAGGGTAGGGGTGCAGTAATATATATGCTCATGACTACATGTATGGCTATTGCATGATCTATGCATGAGTGTTATTTCTATATATATAGTCCATCCCAAAACGTATTTTCCTTCCTGCAGTTACAACTTACAACTGTAGTGAAACAGAAACCTATTGGAGTGAAACAGTGATGTTGGAGTGAAACAGTCATGGGTCCAGTTACTTGTCTCAAAAACCCTTATGGGATGTTGGAGTGAAACATACAAGATAGTTGTTCCCACCATTGAGTAGCTTGCTTCTAGACAAGTTGGCATTCCGTCTTGTTCAATATATGTGTCTTGACACAAATCAAATAAAAACACCTAGTGGATAGTGGATACACACACAGAGAAAACCACTTTTTGTTTTGTGTGGTAGCAGTGGAATAGAATTTTAGGATTCTAGCATAGCATATGTTGTAAATGATCAAGCAAAGTGACAAGTAGTTGCTACTGCTTCTGTTGTTGTTTTTAAATGATGTTTTTTAGTGCATTGACAAGATGCTTTTCTTATCAATATTTGTATGCACTGTTTAGTGCATTGCTAGAATATGTACTGTTCTACACTATATATGTGTTGCTTGTGCCTACATGTAGGCATTTTTTATGTGCAGGGACTCTCATTATCCCCTTTCTCCCGAAATGTTGATTAACTTCCGTTTCGGTTGGGAATGGGGCACTCTCATGTTAAGAAAAAGAGCAAAGGTCATGCCAAATTTTTCCGTGAATTCGTGCATGACCTTTGCTATTTTTCTTAACATGAGAGTATTTGCATTTATTTATTGTGCTAATTAATTAAGTAGTTGCATTTTTTAATATTGTACTAGTGCAAACATGTCGACCGGAGCCGACGCCGGTCCTTCTTCTCAGCCGGGTACAAAAAGGAAGCAATTTTGGGAATACTCCCAGGAGGAGGTCGAGGAGCAGAGAGAAGAGGAAGTACCTCCGGGCGAGGAGGAGTATGAGGAGGAGATAGAGTCGGAGTCCGACTCATCGGATGATGACTTGGAGGAGGCTGGTACGACAGACGGCGAGAGGAACATCGGCGAGGATGATGGGACCGGTGGCTCCAACACAGATGGTACCCAGTCGAAGAAGAGGAAATGAAAATCGCCTCATCGCAGGAGTCGTCGGTTAGGGCGGCCGGCCCGTGGGACAACGCCTTCAACAGGGCGTTGAACAAGGTCAAGAAGGTTGACGACGTGACGGCGAAGCCATCGTCAGCCGGCCGTGGTGGTCGGCTTTGGTGCGGACCTAAATTGGTCCGAATATTATGGAAAATCGGCGGAGCAGTCCGGTTCGAGGGGGCGCAAGGCGAGAAGGACCGAAGAAGATGCCGCTTATGTTCGTGGACTGGAGGAGAAGGTGAACATGCTCCCGCAGCTTGTCCAGGACGAAGTGGCGAAGACGATGAACGCTCTCCTTCCAGATATGATGCAGTCGCTCGCGAATTGGCAAGCGTGTGGTGGACAAGGGCCCATACCAGTCCCCAGCATGGTCGCCAGCAACTCGGGCCCCGCGGCGCCTGCAGTCCCGACTCCGGCCATAGTGGTGGCTCCCACACCGACTCCCGGCGTATTGGTGACTCCAGCCGCCAACACTGCGGCGGCGACGTCGGACGTGATGGTAACTCCTCCGGCCACGATCGAGCAACCGGGGCATAAAAATAATGGACCCGGCGGCAGCACAAATAGGGCGACCGACGCCACGGGAGGCAGCGCGCCCTCCGTCTCTTGCATGCCCGCCGTCATCGGCGGGGTCTCTTCACTAGCCGACCTCGACGCCCTCAAGGTATCTATAAGCGTCTACAACTCAAACGAGGACTTCATCTCCTTGCAACTCAAACGAGGACTTCACCTCGACGCCCTTTTTTAGTGGAATCTCTCTGATGCATATATATATATATATATATATCTCTTTCGCAGGAGGACACTCCATGCATTCTATTACAAGTCGTGGACAGCGAGTTGAAGGATGTTGCCAAAGGTAAAATCATTCAACCACAAAATCGAATCATGCACAATATGCCGATGGCACCGGAGATGCATAGGGTTCAAATCTCTCTCGTGATTTCGGGCTACGAGAGAGTTGAACCTCCCATTCAACCCCCCGGATACGATGAGGATGAGCCGGCAGTCCTCAGTGACTGTTTCAACCAAATATTCCTATGGCCGAAGAGCCAAATGCGTTTAATGACGGGGGAAAGGGGCACCACACCTAGGACAACACCGCTAGTCATCGTGTCGGCGCCACATGATCCCATCGGAGCACAACAAGAAGACAATGATCTTGATGATGATATCAGCGCCGACCAGTTCATCAATACTTTGTATGATGCTGATGACTTATTCATGCCTCCTGCTGAAGGATCCTGTCAGCATGACGAGGAAGCTCGCGGTCCAGCTGATCCTGCGGCGAAGCCTGCTTGCTCCACGCGTCTCTTCGCTGCTTCTCAGGACATGTCTCCAGCAGCTTGCGCCTTCACCGAGCCTCAAGCAGATGCCACAAGATCTATTCTCAGCCCGTCCATACTCCATAAGGCGGCCACTGAGCAGATAAAGGCCGGTGACTGCTCAAAATCAGAAAAGAAGAAGGGACGGAAAAGAAAGAAGAGCATCACTTCTAGTAGCCAACCTTCGATGCCGATCCGGGCTCAGGACGGGCCACCAAGACCCAAGGATCTCTCGTTTGAAATCCATGTGGCTGGTAGGGCGATGCTACCTAAGGACATGCTGGACCTTGCAACTTCGGATATGCAGAGTGTGCATCATAGTATTATGGCATTAGAGAAGATTCTTCTTCGAGAAGAGAATCCCTCGTACCCGGTTTTCATGGCCAAGGTGCCACTCAACATGGGCTTCATCAACACTATCCCCGCGGATACACTACTGGAATTCACAAGTTTGCCATGTGCCAGGACCTTTGCCGTCTGTTTTTCGTCGGGGCAGACGGCAAAGTAGGTATATGCCGTCTGCTTCCATGGATACAGACGGCAAATCAGGGACATACGGCAAACAACTGCTTTGCCGTCTGCGTCGGCCAAAACAGACGGCAAAGGATACTATGCCGTCTAGGGGCAGACGGCAAACGACCTAGGGGCCCACTCAAGCGAGAACGGCGGCCTGGCTAACTGCCCACGGCTTTGCCGTCTGCAGACAGACGGCAAAACGAACTTCTCCGTCTGTCTGCAGACGGCAAAGCCGTGGGCCGTTAACTGCCCGTGCGGCCTCTCTCTCTCCCCCACTCTTCCCCACATCCTCCACCCACCCCGCGTCCTCACCGCCGCCGCGCCCCTCACCGTCGCCGTGCCCGCCGCCGCCCTCGCCGCCTGCTGCCGGTGAGGCCCGCCGCCCGCCCCTCTCCTCCTCCCTCCTCTCTCTCCTCTCCTCCTCTCTCCTCCTCTACCCCTCTAACAGCCTCCGCCGCCCTCACTGTAGTGCGCCGCCGCTGCCATCCTCGTCGTCGTCGCCGGCGCCACCTCCTCCCCCCCCCCCCCCGCTGCCGTCGTCCCCACCGCCGTCGTCCCCCACACCGGCAGGTGAGCCCCCTCCCCCTCTCTATTTTTTTTTCTGTTTTAGTTAATTTGTAGTTAGTTTTAGTTAGTTAGTTGTAGTTAGGTTAGTTATTTTTAGTTAGAATTTTAGATTTTAGAGACTTTTTCTGTTTTAGTTAGTTGTATTTAGTTTTAGTTAGAATTGCTACTGTTTTTAATATAAGTTAGTTAGTTTTTAATTGCTACTGTTTTTAATAGATTTTAGATTAGTAAATTTTAGTATTGTATTAGCTAGTATATTTTAGTTAGTTAGTTTTATTTAGTTTTACTTATTAGTTGTAGTTAGTTTTTTTATTTAAATTTTGTTATTAGAAGAAGGTAAAGAATTAGAAAATAAAAATAATTAGAAAAGGAGAAGGAACAAGAAGAAGAATAAGAAGAGAAGAACAAGAGGAGAAATAGAAGAGGAAGAAAAAGAAGAAGAGGAGAAAAAATAATTAGAAGAAGAAGTAGAAGAAGAAGAATAGGAGTAAGAAGAATAAGAAGAAGAGGAGAAGGAAAAGAAGAAGAATAGGAGAAAGAAAAAGAAGAAGAGAAGAAGAATAAAAGTTGGGGGTTAGATTATTAGTATTAAGCCCATGTTTTATTTGTTCTAGTTAGTATAGGTTTTATGTATAGTTAGTTTTAGTTAGCAATTAGTAAGAAACAAATGAAAACGACAGAGAAAGAAAGTTGAATAAAGAAAGAAAACAAAACAAAGAAAGAAAAGGACAAAGAAAAAGGATTACATAAAGAAAGAAAAGAAAAGGAAAAAATAAATGAAAAGAAGGAGGAGGAGGAGGATAAGAAGAAGAAGGTGAAGAAGAAGAAGGAGAAGAAGGAGAAGAAGGTGAAAGAGGATTGTGTTAGATTTTTTTAGGGTTAATTAGATATGTTTTCTTCTCTGTTTAGTTTAGGTAGTGTAAGTTTTTTGTAGGAATGAGGAGATAGAGTAGAGAGAGATAGAGTGTGAGTGTATTGGACTTCTCACAGGAAAAATAAAAAGAGCTTAGAGGTCATGTTAAGATTCCTTAGGAATTTGGTGGTGTCAATCCTATGATCCAAAGGCAATCCATAAGAAAAATCCTTAGGAATCCAAAAAATCCCTTAGGAGTAAAAGTTGAATAGGAAAAGAAGAAGAGAAAGAAAGAAAAGAAAGGAAATAAAAGAAGAAGAGGGAAACAAATTAGGGGTAAAAGTAATAGTAAAAGAAGAAGAGAAAAAAGAAGTTGAAGGTTAATAAAAAGAACAAGGAGGAGGAGGGGAGCTTGGGGTAAAATAAGAATAAGAAGAAGAAGTTGGAGGTGGAGATGAATAAGTAGAAGTTGGAGGTGGAGAAGAATAATAAGAAGAAGTTGGAGGTGGAGATGAATAAGTAGAAGTTGGAGGTGGAGAAGAATAAGAAAAATAAGTTAGGGGTGAAGAAGAAGTTGGAGGTGAAGAAGAAGAAGGAGGAGGAGGAGGAAAAAAGAAGAGAAAATGAAATGAAGTAAATGAAAATAATAGGGAAAAAAATAAAAAAGATGTAATTACCGGGATCAAGTGTGTGTGTTGATTGGGTGCATTTTAATGTGCAGGAATTTTCCTGGTGTGAAGGTCTAGTGGTCGACGACCTCTGCCCTCTCCATTCGGCGACCTCCCTGAGTTCAAGGGTGAGCAAAAAAATTCTTGTCCTCTCCCCCTTTTTCCTTTGCTCAATTCTGGCCTTCATGCCGATTACGGTAGCTCTAGCAGTATGTAAAGTTGCGTAACCAGTATGCGTCTCCCATTCGAAAGGATTACAGTATAAATATGCATTCATTTGCATATTTATAATAGTAATTCTTTCGAATTGTCCAACGTTATCCATGGACAGCCCGCGTATGTGTAGATTGGGTCGTTTTTTCATGCTCTGGTCCTGATCCGACGCGGAATTTCGTCAGCGCCTCCCTGTTGTTCTCCGGATACACAACCTCTCGGCTTGTTGTCGAGACGTGTATTAGGAGAACAGCGGGGAGGTGCTACCGAAATACCGCGTCGGATCGGGACCAAAGCATGGGAAACCGACCCAATCTACACACTCTCGGGTGGGATTAGGACCTATCTTTACCTATTAGTGTGTAGGTTAATTGCATATGCCGTAGCTATGTATGATAAAAGCAATAAAAAGTGGACGTAATAAAATGGTATATTTGTTGTTTAGTAGCTAGCTGTAGCAACAAGATGAGCGATGATCGTGCGTGGATGTACACTGGTCGCTCTAATCAGAAAGAGATCACCAATGAATGGGCAATGAAAACCAAGGAGTTTCTGAGAGCGGCGTTTGCAAATGGGCAGAGAAAAACCTGGTGCCCCTGCGTTAGGTGCGACAATTATAAACAGGCGACAGAGGTGGATATGGGTAAACACTTGCAGCAGTGGGGTTATAAGCCTGGTTATACGGTGTGGACCTTCCATGGTGAGTCTGGCGGACGACGGAGAGAGGAGGTGGTCCGTCAGCGCACGGATGAGTACGGAACTGGGATCGAAGACATGGTGCAGGACTTTGACGATGCGCGGGATGAGGATGATGAGATGGAGGAATCTGCGAAGGCCTTCTATGATATGTTGGAGTCTTCGAAACGTCCGCTGCACGCTCACACTGAGCTTTGTCAGCTCGATGCCATCGCACAGTTGATGGCTTTGAAGGCACAATTCAACTTGGGCACAGATTGTTACAATGCGATCACGACCCTAATTGGGCGGTTTCTACCAAAAGATCATGTTATGCCTGCAAACCTGTACCAATCGGATAAAATCCTCAAGGTACTTAAGATGCCCTATGAGCAGATACATGCTTGTGAAAATGGATGTGCTTTATTTAGGAAAGAGTATGCGGACGAAGACTATTGTCCCAAATGCAAGTCATCCAGGTATGTTGTGGTAGACAATGGTCAAGGTGAGAAGACGCAGACCAAAATACCCGTAAATGTTCTTAGGTATCTTCCAGTGATACCAAGAATTCAACGCCTTTACATGATGGAAGAGACAGCCAGACAGATGACATGGCACAAACATGGGAAGAGAACAGAATTTGATGCAGATGGGAAGCCGATGTTGACTCACCCATCGGATGGTTCAGCATGGAAGCACTTTGATGAAAAACATTCGGAAAAAGCTAAGGAGCCAAGGCATTGCCGAATCGCCGTCGGCACAGATGGGTTCAATCCTTTCGGTGTGATGGCAGCCCCATACAGTTGTTGGCCTGTATTTGTCATGCCACTCAATCTCCCCCCTCAGAGATTATGAAAAGGAAGAACATTTTCCTGACGTTGATAATACCAGGGCCCAAATATCCGGGGAAGAATATGGATGTGTACATGCAACCGCTCAAGGAGGAATTGCAACAAGCTTGGGACGAAGGGTTCAAGACATACGATGCAGCTAGCAAAAAGAACTTCAAAATGCATGTTTGGTACCAGTACTCGATGCATGACTTGCCGGCGTATCCGCTTTTCGCTGGCTTCTGTGTTCATGGAAAGTTCGGGTGCCCAACATGCAAGGCTGCTCTTCAGTTTCATTGGCTGAAGGCGGGTGGCAAGTATTCCTGCTTTGACTTGCATAGACAGTTTCTGCCTCCTAAGCATCCTTTTAGAAAAGACAAGAAGAACTTCATCAAAGGCAAAGTTGTCAAAAACCTGGGAGCACCTACGATGACGGGCGAACATGTCTTGGAACAGTTGAACTCTCTCGAGCCTGATCCAGAACGTCCCAGGTATTTCAAGGGATATAATTCAGAACACGCCTGGACTCACAAGACATGCTTCTGGGATCTCCCCTACTTCAAAGACCTCGAACTTCCACACAATATTGACGTGATGCACACTGAAAAAAATATCGGCGAGGCCCTGTTTGGTACATTTTTCGGCATACAAGGGAAGTCAAAGGATAATCCTAAAGCTAGAGTCGACCAGGAGACTCTATGTGATAGACCCTCACAGAACATGCGACAGCCGAAAGGAAAGAAGAATTGGTCCAAGCCAAGGGCCTGGTTCAATCTTGAAAGGGGGCATATCAGGGAAATTCTCTTGTGGGTGCAAAACAGTTTGATGTTCCCCGATGGGTATGCAGCGAATCTGAGGAGGGGAGCGAGTCCTGAAAAACATAAAATATTAGGGCTGAAGAGTCATGATTGGCACATATGGCTTGAGCGGGTAATGCCGGTGATGTTGCGCGGCTATATCCCCGAGGAAGAGTGGCTAGTACTGGCAGAACTGAGCTATTTCTTTCGTGTTCTTTGTTCTAAAGAACTATCCGATGGCGTGCTAGAAGACATGGAAGATATGGGGCCGGAGTTGCTCTGCAAGTTAGAGAAGATCTTTCCACCGGGTTTTTTTAATCCGATGCAGCATTTGATATTGCATCTCCCGACTGAGGCAAGATTAGGGGGCCCTGTGCAAAATCGTTGGTGCTATTCAACGGAGAGAATGCAGAAGACGCTTCGAGCAAAATGTAAAAATAAACGTAGAATTGAAGCATCGATGGCCGAGGCTTTCATTACCGAGGAGGCGGCAAACTTCGTGACAGCACATTATGAAGCCAAAAATCGCCATTTGCATAATCCAAAGCCTCGGTACAATACTGGCGACCCCCAACGGCGTCAATCCAACCTCAGCCTATTCAAAGGGAAGCTTGGACCTGTTGGTGCTTCGAGAAATAAGAATTTGGATATCAAAGAATGGCAGACTCTTACACTGTATATCTTCACCAACCTAACAGAAGTGCGACCGTACATCGAGTAAGTGCTCGGTACGTACATTGTTTCGCAACTTCTAATAATTCTTGTTTCTTATTAATTCCCCTGAATTCATACAGTCGATACGTCGCCAAATTCTCGAATGGAGTGGTTATTGAAAGTGATTCCATCGCAGAGTATGAGCTTCTTGCCAATCAAGGAGACGGCAATCCTGGTTTCATCTCTTGGTTCAAACGAACGGTAACTATCATTCATATATAGGGTTTCATTTGTTGGTTCGACCTATTTTTCACTAATATAACAATCCTTTCCTATAAAACTTATAGGCAAATGAGGAGCCTATGGACGCCGAATTGAGACAAGTCGCTAATGGTTTTGACAATAAGGTCCGTGTATTTGAGAAATACGACATCAACGGGTATCGCTTTCGTACCGTTGATAAAGAGCGAAAAATGGCCGGCCGAAAAAGTACAAATTCGGGTGTCTCTGCTGTCGGCGACGGAGGTATTGAGTATTATGGAAGAGTTGAAGCAATATACGAACTTCTATTCTATGGTGAAAATCCTCCCAACGTCGTTGTCTTCAAATGTCATTGGTTTCTCCCGTCGAGGACTAGACGAACTCATGAACATGTAGGTCTAGTCGAAATTCGACAAGACACCCATTTTAATGTCCCCGATGTCTATATTACGGCTCAACAGGCCACCCAGGTTTTCTATCTATCCTACCCCTGCCAAACGGTTGAAAACCTAAAAGGTTGGGATGTCGTTTATGATGTGCCACCTCATATTAGACCACCTCCCCCAAATGAAGAGGATTATGTACCCCACATTGACCCAGAGACATATGAAGGAGAATTCTTCCAAGAAACACGCGTGATAAAAAAATGTTTCCGAAACCTCTCTACGCAACCCCAGAACATGGAATAAGACAATGAGAGTGAACCCGCTAACGACGATGTTGAAGAGCCTGAAGAAGAAGAGGTTACTGCTCCAGATGACCTGTCAATGCTTGACCGTTTACATAAAGGCCTTCCAAATGTTGGTGTTGTTGAACCTGATGAGGCCATCATTATCGACGACACGCGTGATAGCGATGACGATCCTTCAATTGATCGCGTAGAAGAGACCGATGATCCCGACTATTGTTAGTTGTATGCATCTCAACTTTAATTACATTATTCTCATTAGTTGTATATATTCTCATTATTGCAGTAATTACTGTTGTATTATTAATTCTTTTTCTCATTGTACTAATTATTTTATTTTAATTCTTGGCAGGTTCGTGACAGATATGGAGGGCGAGACCTCAGGCTCGCGAGGGAGGGGTCGGGGTCATGCGCTCCCACCTCTGGCTCTACGGAGGTCTTTGCTCGAGAGTATTTCCTCGCCTCCTCCTTCTACTGATGAGCCGCCCAGGGGGAGAGGAGGTCGGAAGAAGACCGGGAGAGGCAAAGCAGGTGGTGGTCGCGGGAAAGGGAGACGAGCACCTGCTGCTGCTTCCTCGCCGCCACCTCCGGCTGATTCACCAGAGCACTGCAGGGTGGACCAGCCTGAGGTGGAGGAGGAGGCTACGTCCACCCGCACGACATGGAGTCCCTGGCCGGATCAGCCGGAGCAGCACACGCCTGAGGGGGAGGCTGGTGCCGAGCTGGACACTACGGATGAGGAGGAGGTAGCTGAGGGTACCACCGTGTACCAGCGTGGGGGTACACGGCTCCCGTCCGTGCCGGTGACTCCCGCCCATAAGTGGTTGATTACGCCTGATGGAGAGACGTAAGTGCACTTATACTCTCTTCCGGTACCTTCTATACTTATGTCTATCTGATGGCTTTGTCTTTTTATACTGCAGGGGTTGGACATATTGCAATGGTGTCCGCAATCCCAACTCCATCCTTGGTGTGCTCGTCAGGGAGAACTTCCCGGGGCTGGTTCAATTGCCCGGACCTGATGAGGTTCCGCAGCCTGGACTCAAGTGGGAGCACTATTGTGCTGCCCCGGCCCCGCCGGATACGACCATCAACGGGGTCGAATGCCACACCAGAGCCGACATGGTCATCAACGGCTTTTGGGTAATTTCCGTTTCACACAATAAAATCATGCTATTGCTGTGTTGTCTCGTGCACTCATCAGTGTTGTCATCAGTGTTGTCTCATCAGTGCACTCATCAGTGTTGTCTCGTGCTATTGCAGGTCTACTACAAGGTCGATGAGTCCAAGGAGCAGGAGGCGGAGGACGTGTTAGTTGCAGAGGCCACGCGCCTCTTGCAGAACACAAGGCACGAGATGCGAGTGCAGGCGGTCCGTGACTACTACGCCAAGCAAGGGCGCAAGCGTAGCAAGAAGGACTGCCGCAAGAAGTTTCTGACCAGGGCCCAGACATGACGGTAACCCTTCTTAAGTCTTGAATAGTTTGCTTGATTTGATTCCTATCTAGGCTACTTATTAGTTTCCTTGTTTACTAACTTAGGCGCCCCCGAGATGGTGTGCGGACAAGATGGATTGTTGGGAGGCCATTATGGACCACTGGTGCTCAGATGCCTGGTTGGCCATCCACAACAATGCCAAGGAGCGCCGCGCCCAAATGGTTGGTGTGCCACACCATCAAGGAAGCCGCAACTTAGCTGGTTACGGGAATAAATGGGTATGTGCTTTGCTTCAATTTTCATGCAAATTCTACTTTTCTTTGTCTTTTTGGCACCCACAACTTACTAATATCGTGCTTTGCTTTGTCTTTTAGGCGGAGCATAATAAAACGGAGGTGCCTCAGGTGTTCGACATGTATGGCATGGCCCATACAGCGTCGTACAAGAAGGCAAAGGCGCTCTCAGAGTCTGATCTCGCAGTCCTTCGACTTTCACCAACATTGCCACCTATAGTAAGCTCAAGGCTTATACTGAGGTGGCGAAGGAGAAGCACGGGGAGGATTATAACCCACTTGGGAAGCCTATTGAGACGGAGCTGGTGATGATCTCTGGTGGCGGAAGGCGCCATGGCGCCATGGCCATTGGAGATAAGTTGATCAGGTGCGATAAGACTCTTCCTGAGATCAAGGCGCGCCAAACGAGCACTTCTCCTGCTATAAGGACTCGTCCGCGGCCAGTCGACCTCGCTAACCAGGTTATACATAAGGACTCTTGCATTCTTGTTTTCTCTCATCGAATATTACAATGCTAACTAGAGGAGTGGGGTTGCAGGAAGCTCTTGATAAAGAGCGACAGAACACCCAGCGGCTACTAGAGTAGAAGGAGCGGTTGGCAGAGGAGAAGGCAGCAGAGAGAGAGCGGCTGGCGGAGGAGAGGACGGCGAAGGCTCTCGAGGAGGCCGCGGCACGACACGATGCAACGAACCGGGCCTTGTATGAGCTCTTCGTGGTAAGTCACTTGTTCATATTCACCCAAAGAATGCGTCATGAGTGGCCTAATATGATTGACTCATGAATAACAAATGTGCAGACTATGTGCGAGAAGACTGGTCAGGCCGCTCCACCGATGCCGATCATTTCTCCTGTGGGGACGGTGAGTATCTTTCGATGATCATCAATACCATATTGAGTGGCGTCGTGCTAACCTCTAGTTGATATTTTTGTGCAGCATAACTCTCGGGCTGCGTCCCATGACCCTTCTCCACCGTCAACATTGGGCAACCCGACGGATGCTTCTCAGCCACCTCAGCCTTGAGGGCTACACTCCGGTAAGTTTTAAAATGCTTACTTAGTTTGAAAATGCATATTTAGCTTCTAAAATCCTATATTTAATCAAAAAATGCCATACTTTGCATATTTTGCACATAAAAGACATAACTAGCTTAGTTAGTTCAAAAACTTACATAGTCAACTTAGTTTGCTCACAAAATGCTAAATCTAGCTTAATTGGGTCAAAAATGCTAAAGCTAGCTTAAGTTGGCTCAACAATTGCTAAAGTTTGCTTAGTTGCTCAAAAATGCTAAATTTAGCTCAATTTCCTGAAAATATGCTAACTCTAGCTTAATTTGATCACCATTGCTTATGTTAGCTTTGTCTGCTCAAAAGAAGAAGAAAATAGAAGAAGGAGAGGATCTTTCTTCTTCTTCTTCTTCTTCTTCTAGATTCTTCTTCTTCTCTTCTCCTTCTTCTTCTTCTTCTTCTCCTTATTCTTCTTATAACTTTTTTAGCTTCATTTTGCAGATTTGCTTCAAGGGAGTCATGCTATGATGGAGTGCTGCATTTGGACTTGTAGTTTAGTTTCATAAACTGTTTTGGTCACTATGTGCTATGTATGTGCCATGTATATATGTGAAACAATGAAATGCTTGTTGGAACCTTGTTCACATGTGAATCTTGTATGAAAACCTTGTTGGAGACTATATATTGTTGTTGGTTACTATATACTGTTTGTTGGATACTATATAATGTTGTTGGAGATTATATATATATATTTGTCAAAATGCAGGGATTTGAAAGAAAACAGATAAAACAGAGGCTATATAGCCTCTTTGCCGTCAGCAAGCAGACGGCAAAGGCCTTTGCCGTCTGCTTGCAGTTGGCAAAGAGGACACATGGCGCCTAGCTGTGCAATCTGGCAACAGCTGGGTGACCATTTGGTCATTATGCCGTCTGCCACCGGCAAGGCAGACGGCAAAGCCTAGGACTTTGCCGTCTGCTGCTGGACGGCAAACATATGACGGGGGGGGGGGGGTGACGTCATTACCTTATCCGATGACGTCACCGCTCTTTGCCGTCTGTCCGTAGACGGCAACCCCGCCGTTAAGGGCCTGACGGAGCCGGCCGGCAAAGCTTCACCGTCAAGCTTCTCTGCCGTCTGTTTCTTATTCCAGCGGACGGCAAACATATTTGCCGTCCGTCGATATACAACAGACGGCAACGCACCTCTTTTCCGATGAAATGGCTGACGGGTGGTTTACCGTCCGGGGGCAGACGACCAAAGGTTTTGCCGTCGGCCATTCAGGTCTTTGCCGTCCGCCCTGGCAGACGGCAAACAGGAGAATTCCAGTAGTGATATGATAATCCTACGGTTTTCGGAGATCTTCAATTTGTACCATCTCAAGCGGCTTGACCATAGCCTTATCCGTCTGTTCTCTCTCAGCCTTTCTATGAGTATCAGGAGAGATAAGACCCCGAGCGTCGCGATATTGGAACCCTTCTACATGCGTGAAAGCATCTTGATGGACGACGGGGACGCGGCTCTCGCGGCGGGGTACATCACAGACTTCATGCTACGGAACGCCGACAAAGATTCATTTCTTATGACCTACTCTCCCAAGTAAGTCATTCGCTCGCCTCCGTAGCATATATGCTTTCTTAGCTTTCCATTGTCCTCTTCCAAAATTCCTTTTGGATTGTTTTAATTATGCAGTGAGGATCAAGACTGCGTGCTCATCTGCTTTTCACCGCAACACTCGCATGCTGTGTATTTAGACTCGGGGAGTGTGAAAAAAAAAGATTACAAGTATATCATGAGAGTTTTGGATGATGCTCTCGTCGGCTACATAAAAGCCGGAGGCAAGATCATGAAGCACAAGTTCAGGAAAAATCAGCCTGGCGTGAACGTGTTCAACCACGTAACGCAGTTCCCGTGCGTCAAGCAGCCGGCTGGCAGTGTGAGGGATGCGTACTACGCCCTTCATCACATGAGGGCGATTGTACAGGAACAATGCAACCTTACGCTGCCAAGTCATCTCAGAGTGTGGGCTGAAAGGAAGGCGGAAATCGCCGATGCAAATCTGAAGGAGGAGTTCTTTCACATCCAAGCGCAGATGGCGACTATCATCCGTCATGAAGTACAAATGAGGGGGTCGATCTTCCACTCCAACATTGCACCATCCAATGGGGAGATAGAAGTCCGCCTAAAGGCCCTGCGTGACACAAGGCCTTTCATGACGAAAGAAGGATGCCGCCCATTCCCCGAGCCGAGTCAAAACAATTAATTGAATGTACTCTTTGTGTAATTTGGATGTACTCTTTGTGTAATTTGGATGTACTCTTTGTGTACTAGATGGTATGATGGATGTGACCTCTAAAGCTTTGTTTTGTGAAGGTTGAAGAGCAAACAAGTAGTGATGACGAAAGTAGCTTTCGGTTTTCAATAATTGTTGGACTCTTTGTAATTTTGTGAAGGAATGTAATCTTGTGAATCTTGTTGGCCTCTAAATCTTTGTAATAAAAATTATATTGCAAGTCTTTTGTATCAATAATTGTTGGCCTCATTGTTATATTGTATTTTGCATTTCTGTAATATAATAAAAATATCTGTAATGCTTTTATTCTTTTATGTAATTCTTTTTTGTTTTCTGTAATTATTTAGTGGCGCATCTTGTTAGGATTTAGTGGAGCACTGTGAATGCGCCACCCCTAAGGCCCTTAGGCGTGGCGCATACCAGAATGCGCCACCCCTAAGAGCTTAGAGGTGGCGCATTCTGAGATGCGCCACGCCTAAGGGCCTTAGGGGTGGCGCATCCAGAATGCGCCACCTCTAAGCCCTTATTAGTGGCTTGTAGTTAGTGGCGCACTGTGAATGCGCCACTAAACTCAAAAGCAGTGCGCCACCATAAGGGTATTCCCTTGTAGTGAAATACCCTAAGATACGAAACATTTGGTTTGTTACCAGTGATAAGCTCATGTGAAGTTTTATTCAGAAATTTGTGAAGGTAAACCTTGTTGATGATATGACATGCTGTGTTAATTGCTTCGGCCCAGAACCTAATAGGAGTCTTGTATTCAGCAAGCATAGTTCTGGCCATTTCAATAAGAGTTCTATTCTTCCTTTCAACCATTCTGTTGAGGTGTATAAGCAGCAGAGAACTCATGAGTAAAGCCATGATCATCAAGAAATTCTTCAATATGAGTATTTTTGAATTCAGTTCCATTATCACTTCAGATATGCTTCAGAGATAATTCATATTCTGTTTGAGATCTCTTAGCGAATGACTTGAAGATTTCAACAACTTTGCTCTTGTCAACCAGAAAGAAAACCCAAGTATAACGAGAAAAGTCATCAACAATAACAAGACCATATTTGTTTCCTCCCAGACTTGCATAATTTTGAGGACCAAAAAGATCCATATGAAGTAATTCAAGAGGTAGAGTAGTAGTCATGATAGTCTTCGCTGAATGATGTTTCTTCGTAATTTTACCGGCTTCACAAACACTCCAGAGACGATCCTTATCGAATTTTACTTCGCTAAGTTTCTTCGTAATTTTACCGGCTTCACAAGCACAACAGAGACGAGTCTTTTGATTTGAACTTTATTAAGCTTTGTTGCCCTGTCAGAACCCTCTGTTAGGTAATGTGCTAGGATTAGCAAGTCACCTTGCATCATGTTAAAAATTTCAAAAGAAATCAATTGAAATCAATTTCAAACTCAAATGGGAGAAGGAACCCCCCCCCCCAAGATGAATTAATTCAAAAGGCCAGAAACAAATCTTCTCCAAAAATTCATGTTTGATTTTTGAAAAGTCTTATAAATGAGTGTGATCACATATCAAGTGATGTGGGACCCACCCCATACTCATGGATTTTTCAAATATTCAAACAGGACCTTGGAATTAATAAAAAAAACCCTTTTCGATTTAAGATTCTAATAATTTGAATTTTAAAAAGTGCCAAACTTTGCAAATGGCTAGTCTATAGTATTACAGGGCCATATAAAAAGTTTTAGCATTTAAAAAAATGGTTTGCTATTTTATTTAGCAAAACCAAAACTGTCGGGACCCGGGGTTAGCGTATTCAAGTCCCGCTACGACATAGTCATATGGAGAGCCGAGAACCGTACCCACTTGTCTAAGCAGACAAGGCCAAGCACAGAACGTTCTCGGAAAGCATCGTACGTGAGGGGCATCCCATCCAGGCCGGATGATCAACTGAGATGGGTCCTCATCGTCCTCACACAAGTCTAATATATGGGTTATGAACTCCCATATTCACAGACAAGTCGCCTCAACCATACTATCGACTATCTCATAACTATTACATAGACTTACTCCAGCCAGATCACTTAGTCGGGGTCTAGGGCGGGCTCGATCATACCACAAAGTGTGCACGAGACGGAGTCTCGAGCAATCGCATCGCGATGCCCCAAGATGCGCACATCTAAGGGCCACTTGGTGTATGAAAGACCGCCAGCCAGATCACAACTAAGGTCACGAAAACCCATACAAAGACATGCATGTTATAAACATACACGCAGCACACATGCCTTGTATGAACAGCAGGTATCATTGCAATTCTCTACAAAGTATACATTTTATTGATAACTCTTACAGAGTGCACACAAAGATCACAAGTATGTGATCCAACATTACAACAACAAGCGGAAGCAAAGTATGTCTGAGTACAGACAAGTTTAACAAATGGCTTAAGAAGCCTTATTTAAACACAAGCCCTCCACGAGGGAACCAGTCGTCTGACTGGGACTAGACTAGCTTGATCTTCAGTCGTCCATCTCGATGAAGAAGCCACCTTCGGGGTCAGTGGATTCATCTAAAACATAGATTAAGCAAACGTGAGTACAAAGTCGTACTCAGCAAGACTTACATACGAGCTATTATACTCATGCACATGTATCAAGGTAAAGGGAGGTGGGGTTTCACTTGCAGAAGTTCCAGCTTTGACTTGGCTAGTCCTGAACTACGAGTACTAGACTTTGAGGTAAGAAGCGTACACGAGTCCACTATTTTCTCCAACCAATTACACCACTATGGTGCCTTCCCCGACTTCGCGACGAGAAAGCACTCCATAGCACTCACACTTATCTTGGTGTGTTTTAGAAGTATCCAGTTCAAGTTGTCTAATAATCAAGCTAAGCTTTCCAAGCAGTCCTTAACCGTGGACGCGGCTATTCGAATAGTTTTGTTAACCCTGCAGGGGTGTACCGCTACACACATGATCATCTGTTACCGCCTTCGTACTCAACACCGTTCAAGAAGTGTCGGCGAGGATGCTCACCACAACTATTACCTCATAGACGATCTAGTCCAAGAAGGCCGCCTACCTGGGTTGACTACCACTATCGTGAACCCGGCCGGTTTACCGAAGTGGACCCAAGTGATGTGTGCGTGGTGCATAAGCCGGTCTCGGGTGAGCCGTTCTCTCACCTAGCAGCCAGGCCACAAACCTACCAGAACTCTGAACTATTGCGACATCTGGACATCGAAAGGGATAAGTTAGTAAGCTGAGAGAGGTCAGTGAGCCCAATGTGTGGTTGTACTCTTCATCTTGGATCACCACACAAGAACTTGGACTTAGGGCGGTGTTCAACGAGACAACCCACCGTGTACTGCTACACAACCTCTCATCGTTCACCTTCTATCAGGGTAGATTCACCAACACCTTTCTACCATCATCATCATGATCACTACCATCCCGACTCACATAACAGTATCAACATGGTATCATTCTAAGCATGCAATAAGCAGTAACAATTGCAGGGGCCACATGATATCAATCAACTCCTACAGTTGCTAGGATTGTGGTTTGCCTACTACTGTGAAAAATGATAGGTCATGCAAAGCAATGGGTTCATCTATGCGGTAGAAACATAGCATGGTAATCATCCTATACAATGAATAAGCGAGACATGAGAGGGAAGTGGGATTTTATCGACATGATCAATGGGGGTTTGCTTGCCTTGCTGACGAGGTTCGGGTTCGGGGTCTTCAACGAAGGGAGAAGCCTCCTGCTCCGGTTCCACCTCTACTCGACAAACAACAAACAAGGTAGCAAAGTAAATACAATGCACAATCACATGGTTGAAGGTTGAAACTTGATGTATATGCTTTGATGTGTGAAGCAATTAAATTTAAATGGAGTATATTGCAAATTGAATTGCAAATTCAAACTCCAATTTGAATTCAATTTAGTCAAGTTGCATATGACATTGTTTGATCAAGTTAAATGGTTATGATATGCCTCTAAAGTTCAAGTATAATGTGATATGTTGATATGGTTCAAAATGCAAAAGCATTTGAAATAATTTTGATTTAATTCCATTTAAATAAAATAGTAAATGCTACTGATCACATTTTAAATTCAACTCAAACATGGTTCGAAGTTGGATATTTGGAGAGCTTATGTTCTCCTGGTCATTTTTCATATATTATTTGTTAAATTTGGAGTTGATATGAATTTTCTATGAATTTCCAAAGTTTCAGTCTTTTTCTGGATTTTCTGGAATTTCTTGAAATCTTTTTATTCTGGAAAAGCTTTTACTACGTCACTGTGACGTCAATGGGGGGGGTCTGACCAGTGGGGCCGGGGTGTCAGTCACTGGGTTAATTAACCCGGTTAGTTTAAACTAACCGGGGGGGATTAAGGCCCTGGGCCCACTTGTCATCGGCTTTGGGGGTCATTAGGGGGGGTGGTTAACTCCTAATGACCGTGGCCATGTCGGACTTGCCGGCGTCGAGGCGCCGGTGGCCACCAGTGCGGCAGCGCTGTACGGGAAGGGCGCTCCCGTGGTCCAAATCGAGCGCCGCAACCACCGAGACTTCGCTCTTGGTGCTGCGCATCGAATGGAACCAAGTGGGGGGCCTGGGAGGCACTGGTTTGACGGCGACGACGAGCCCTAGCCGCGGCGGAGCTGCTGGCTCGAGGTGAACAAGGCTATAGGGCACCATTTGGGGCGGGTTTAGGCTGGATCGAACCAGAGGAGCTCTGCGGTGACAACGGACAGGGTGACAGGGTCGAATGCTTTGCGTAGGCTCATCGACGACGAGCATGGCGGCTCTGTGCTCCGTCGTCCATGGCGGAAAGGGCTAGAGGAGGCGAGCGGTGCCGTCGCTTGAGGGAAAACGCTCACCAGACGCTGGTGAACACGTTGGAGCAGGCGTCGGAGGCGGGGAGGTTACGGCGGCGGCGAATCGATCAACTCGAGCTCCGGCGGCCGGCGGCGATCCAAAGAAGCGTGCGTCTCTTCGGGGCTGAATTGAAGCTCCAGCTTCTGCGAGAAGACGAAGTCGATGGTGAGGAGCACGTTGGACTTGCTTGCTCGAGCCCTAGGTGTCGTTGGCCGTGGAAACCATGGCGGGGCGCTCCGGCAAGTCTTCGGGAGGTGGAGAAATCGGGCGAGGGAGACGGGGAGGGTGTCCGTGGAGAGGGGGAATGGAACGGGGAGGCTTCTGGGCGTCTCCAGGACACGTAGAAGGGGGCGTTGAAGCAGCTGCGTGGCCAGGGCGTCGCGGTGGCGTCGGCGGCCTCGGCATGGCCGGCATGCAGTAGCGTGCCCGCTTGCCTGGGGAAGACGACAAGCGTCCAGGTGGGCTTGGGCCAGGGGGCGTTGAGTTGGGCCAGATTAGAGGTAAGCCCTTTTCCGTTTTTCTTTTTCTTTTCTATTTTCTTTTCTGTCTTTGTTTTGGTTTTGCTAAATAAAATAGCAAACCAATTTATTAAATGCTGAAACTTTTTATGTGGCATCACAATATACTACGCTAGCCACTTGTAAAGTTTGAACATTTTTAAAATTCAAATGATTTGAACTTTAAATCAAATAGGGTTTTTTTTATTAATTCCAAGGCACTGTTTGAATATTTGAAAAATCCATTAGCATGGGTGGGTCCTACATCACTTGATATGTGATCACACTCATTTATAAGACTTTTCAAAATTCTAACATGAATTTTTGGAGAAGATTTTTGTTGACCTTTTGAATTAATTCAATGGGGGGGGGTTTCTTCTCCCATTTTGCTTTTGAATTTGATTTCAAAGACTTCTTTTGAAATTTTTAACATCATGCAAGATGACTTTGATCCTAGAACATTACCTAACAGAGGGTTCAGACAAATCGCCCCCACGCAACAGAATCTCGTCCCGAGATTCAGAAGTCCGCGGGAGGAAGGTGGGGTACTCAGCACTGAGACGGTCTTCTCTTTCCCACGTAGCTTCTCACTCAGAGTGGTGTGACCATTGCACTTTCAGAAACTTAATCTTCTGACGACGAGTGACACGCTCTGCGGAATCAAGAATACGAACGGGGTATTCTCGATAAGAAAGGTCATCTTGGAGATCAAGCGTTTCATGGTCGACTTCGCGGATGGGGTCCTTGAAGCAACGCCTGAGTTGGGACACATGGAATACATCATGTACTCGGGAAAGGTGCGGGGGTAGTTCAAGTTGGTAGGCAACTTCTCCATGTTTAGCAAGAATGCGGAAAGGTCCGATGTAACGTGGGGCCAACTTGCCTTTGATACCGAATCGTTGGGTTCCCTTCAGAGGAGTAACCCGAAGGTAAGCCTTCTCATCCAGGTTGTATCTCTCCTGCCTATGATGACGATCATAGTAACTTTTCTGACGAAACTGGGCTGCTTTCAATTGATCACGAACAATGTGAACTTTCTCTTCTGCTTTCTTGATCATATCAGGTCCAAAAAATTGTCTTTCACCGGTTTCTGACCAGTTTAATGGTGTTCGAGATCGTCGTCCATATAGGACTTCAAAAGGAGCCATGTTCAGAATTGATTGGAAGCTATTTTTATAAGCAAATTCGACGAATGGCAGAGACTTCTCCCAATTCTTTCCGAATGAGATAACACAAGCTCTGAGCATGTCTTCAAGAATTCTGAAAGCTCTGAGCATAACCCTTTCGACTTGACCGCTAGACTGAGGATGGAAAGCCGTACTAAAGGAGAGATGAGTTCCCATAGCATTCTGAAAGCTTCCACAAAATCTAGAGGTGAAAAGGCTACCGCGATCAGAATTGATTTCCAAAGGAACACCGTGAAGGGATACAATTTTAGAGACGTACAAGTCCGCTAACTGGCTAGCAGTTATAGACTCGCGAACGGGCAGGAAGTGAGCAACTTTGGAAAGCCTATCTATGACAACGAAGATGGCATCGTTTCCTTTCTGGGTTTTTGGAAAGCCGGTGATGAAGTCCATACCGACTTTGTCCCATTTCCACTCTGGAATAGGCAAAGGTTGAAGTGTACCAGTAGGTCTTTGATGTTCTGCCTTCATGCGACGACAAACATCACATTTGGCAACAAATTGCGCAATGTCTCTCTTCATCCTAGTCCACCAAAATCTCTGGCGTAGATCTCGGTACATTTTTGTGCTTCCGGGATGAATCGAGAGGGGTGTGTCATGGGCTTCTTTGAGGATGAGTTGCCTTAGTTCCCTATTCTTAGGTACTACCAAACGATTTTCAAAGAATACCGTTCCTTTGCTATCTGTGGAGAAACATTTAGCAACTCCGCTAGCAATGTTCTCCTTGATCCGGCGAACACCTCGTGCACGCCTTTGGGAAACTATGATTTGATCCTCAGGAGTTGGTTTCGCCACCAAGGTAGAAAGATAGCCATGAGGAACAATCTCAAGATTGAGCTTGCGAAATTCCTCATAAAGAGGTGGTTGATACTGTTGTAACATAAGGTTGTTACAATATGACTTACGACTTAGTGCATCAGCCATGACATTGGCTTTTCCTGGGGTGTAAGAAATTCCTACGTCGTAATCTTTTATCAACTCAATCCAGCGTCTTTGCCTGAGATTAAGATCTGGCTGGGTGAAAATTTATTTGAGGCTTTGGTGGTCGGAATAGCTCTCACAACGATTATCAAGGAGGTAATGTCGCCAAGTTGTTAGGGCATGAATGTCGGGTCCCGGGGTTAGCGTATGCAAGCCTCGCTACAACATAATCATATGGAGAGCCGAAAACCGTACCCACTTGTCTAAGCAGACAAGGCCAAGCACAGAACGTTCTCGGAAAGCATCGAACGTGAGGGGCATCCCATCCAGGACGGATGATCAACTGAAATGGGTCCTCATCGTCCGCACACAAGTCTAAATGATATGGGTGGTGAACTCCCATACTCATAGACAAGTCGCCTCAACCATACTATCGATTGTATTATAACCCTTACATAGACTTACTCCAGCCCGATCACTTAGTCGGGGTCTAGGGCGGGCTCGATCATACATCAAAGTGTGCACGAGACGGAGTCTCGAGCAATCGCCTCGCGATGCCCCAAGCTGCGCACATCTAAGGGCCACTTGGTTTATAAAAGACCGCCAACCAGATCACAACTAAGGTCTCAAATACCCATACAAAGACATGCATGTTATAACCATATACGCAGCACACATGTCTAGTATGAACAGCAGATATCATTGCAATTCTCTACAATGTATACATCTTTATTAATAACTCTTACAGAGTGCACACAGAGATCACAAGCATGTGATCCAACATTACAACAGACAAGCGGAAGCAAAGTAGGTCTGAGTACAGACAAGATTAACAAATGGCTTAGAGAAGCCTTATCTAAAAACAAGCCCTCCACGAGGGAACCAGTCGTCTGACTGGGACTACACTAGCTTGGTCTTGGTCTGAGTCTTCCTTCTTCGAGCTTCGGGTATAAGCCACCATCGGGGTCAGTGGGTTCATCTAAAACATAGATTAAGCAAACGTGAGTACAAAATCGTACTCATCAAGACTTACATAGGAACTATACTACTCATGCACATGTATCAAGGTAAAGGGAGGTGGGGTTTGACTTGCAGAAGTGCCAGCTTTGACTTGGCTAGTCCTGAACTACGAGTACCAGACTTGAGGTAAGAAGCGTACACGAGTCCACTACTTTCTCCAACCAATTAAACCACTATGGTGCCTTCCTCGACTTCCCCACGAGAAAGCACGCCATAGAACTCACACTTATCTTGGTGTGTTTTAGAAGTATCCAGTTCAAGTTGTCTAATAATCAAGCTAAGCTTTCCAAGCATTCCTTAACCGCGGATGTGGCTATTCGAATAGTTTTGCTAACCCTGCAGGGGTGTACTACTACACACACATGACCATTAGTTACCGCCTTTGGCCTCGACACCATTCAAGGGGTGTCGGCGAGGATGTTCACCACAACACTTCGCCGACAGCTCCGTTCTAGTCCAGAGAGTCGCCTACCTGAGGGGGATCCGTATGGAAGTCTGGCCGAGGTTCCAGTACAGCCTCAAACGATGTGTGCAGGGTCCCAAGCCGGTCTTGAAAAGCCGTTCATCCACTTCGAAGACCGTGCCACAGCCCTACCAGAACTCCGAACTACTGCGACTCTTGGGGTTCGAACGGGGTGAGGTACTAGGATGAGAGGGGTCAGTGAGCCCAATGTGTGGTTGTACTCTTCTTCTTGGATCACCACACAAGAACTCGGACTTAAGGCGGTGTTCAATGAGACAACCCACTGTGTACTCCTACACAGCCTCTCATCGTTCACCTTGTATTAGGGTAGATTCACCAACACTTTTCTACCATCATCATCATGATCACTACCATCCCGACTCACATAACAGTATCATCATAGTATCACTCTAAGCATGCAATAAGCAGTAACAATTGCAGGGGTCACATGATATCAATCAACTCCTACAGTTGCTAGGATTGTGGTTTGCTTACTACTGTGACAAATAATAGTTCATGCAAAGGAATGGGTTCATCTATGCGGTAGAAACGTAGCATGGTAATCATCCTATACAATGCATAAGCGAGACATGAGAGGGAAGTGGGATTTTATCGACATGATCAATGGTGGTTTGCTTGCCTTGCTGACGAGGTTCGGGTTCGGGGTCTTCAACGAAGGGGGAAGCCTCCTGCTCCGGTTCCACCTCTACTCGACAAACAACAAACAAGGTAGCAAAGTAAATACAATGCACAATCACATGATGGAAGGTTGAAACTTGATGTATATGCTTTGATGTGTGAAGCAATTCCATTTAAATGGAGTATATTGCAAATTGAATTGCAAATTCAAACTCCAATTTGAATTCAAACTTAGCCAAGTTACATGTGACATTGATTGATCAATTTGAATCATTTGGAAATGTGTATTATATGCCTCTGATGTGTAAGTGAAATGTAGCATGTTGCCATGGTTCAAGTTGCAAAAACTTTTGAATTGAATTTGATTTAATTCCATTTAAAAAAATAGCAAATGCTACTGATCCCAATTTAAAATCAACTCAAACAAAGTTCAAAGTTTGATAATTGGATAGCTTATTTGCTCCTGATTATTTTTCATATATTCTATGTCCAATTTGGAGTTGATCTGATTTTTCTATGAATTTCCAAAGTTTGGGCTATTTTCTGGATTTTCTCGAATTCTTTAATTCATTTCAATTTCTGGAAAAAGGTTTACTGCGTCAGCATGACCTCATGTTGGCGTCAGGGGGCCACTGACTGCTGGGACCCACTGGTCAGCCTCTCACTGTTTTAATTAAACGATTTGAATTAAGTTAACTCAACAGGGGGGATTAGTGAGGCTGTGCCCACATGTCATAGTCTGTGGGGGGTCATTAGGGGGTCATTAGCCTAACCGGCCGGCGGCTAGCCGACGGTGGCCACAGACGCGGCGGCGCTGAACGGGTTCGCACTCTAGACGTGCGTTTGGCACGCCAGAGGCACAAAACGTCTACTCGGAGGATGTCGCGTCGAATGGAGCCAGCCAGGGGGGCTGGAACTCACCGGAGCGTCGTCGGCGTCAAGCCCTAGCGGTGGCCGTGGCTCGGGCTCGAGGCAAAGCTTGCTGCGGTGCTCCATTTGAACCGGTGATGCTCGCAATTGACGCAGAGGAGCAAGGCGAAGACGATGGACATCCCCCCGAGCTCGTTTGCTTTACTGGTGCTCGACTACGACGACCGTGGCGGCGAGGAACTTCGG
Source organism: Bromus sterilis (assembly GCA_950022295.1). NCBI lineage: Eukaryota > Viridiplantae > Streptophyta > Magnoliopsida > Poales > Poaceae > Bromus > Bromus sterilis. The sequence continues at coordinate 204,757,932 of OX465600.1, read as the reverse complement.
CTTCCATGGCGGATCGACAAGGAGACAACGATAAGGGGAGGGGAGAGAGGGGTTTGGACCGCCTGCTCACCAGGAACTCGCCGGATGTGGCAGCGAGGGCTGGGGTGGCTCGACGGCGACGTAATCGACGATGGCGTCCTTCGGGTCCGGCGACGGCTCGAGCTCGATTCCGGCGACTAGGAGGGCTCCGGTTCCGATTCGCTGCACTGGAAGACGTAGACGACGACGTAGCGCGAGGGGGACACGGTCTTCTGGCTCTTCTCCGGCGTTGGCCACGGGTTATTGCGACGGTGAGCGGCGGTTGCTCTCGGGGAAGAAGGGGGAAACGCGTACGGAGCTTGAGAGGAGGCGGCGATGGGGAAAAGAGAGAGAGGGCGATGAGGACGTCTCCTTGGCGCCCATTGGTGAGCTGGGGAGGCCTGGAACTCTTCGGGCGTCGCGGTGGCGTCCACGGCGTTGGTGCCTCGCCACCGAGCTGCTTGGGCGCGCGGGGAGGAAGACGATAGGGGATTTCCGGGTTGGCTGGGCCGGCCAGGTGGGCTGTAGGGAGCTAGTCGGGCTGGAAGCCAGGTGAGTTTCCCTTTTCCCTATTCTGTTTATTTTTCTTTTTTTCTTTAATGCCTTTTTTTTGTTGTGCTAAATAAATAGCTAGGCATTTTATTAAATGCTGAAAAATTTTATGTGGCATCATAATAATATAGACTAGCCACTTATAAAGTTTCAACATTTTAAAAATTCAAATAATTTGAATCTCAACTCAAATAGGGGTTTTTAATTAATTCCAATGCACTGTTTGAATATTTCAAAAATCTATGAGCATGGGGTGGGTCCCACATCACTTGATATGTGATCACACTCATTTATAAGACTTTTCAAAAATCTAACATGAATTTTTGGAGAAGATTTTTATCTGGCCATTTGAATTAATTAATCTGGGGGGGTTTCTTCTCCCATTTTTCTTTTGATTTTGATTTCAAAGATTTCTTTTGAAATTTTTAACATGATGCAAGTGACTTGCTAACCCTAGCACATTACCTAACAGAGGGTTCTGACAACTCGCCCCCACTCAACAGAATCTCGTCCCGAGATTCAAAAGTGTGCGGGAGGAAGGACGGATACTCGGCACTGAGACGGTCTTCTCTTTCCCACGTAGCTTCTCTCTGAGACTGGTGTGACCATTGCACTTTCAGAAACCTAATCTTCTGACGACGAGTGACACGCTCTGCGGAATCAAGAATACGAACAGGGTATTCTCGATAAGAAAGGTCATCTTGGAGATCAAGCGTTTCATGATTGACTTCGCGGATGGGGTCCTTGAAGCAACGCCTGAGTTGTGACACATGGAATACATCATGTACTCGGGAAAGGTGCGGGGGTAGTTCAAGTTGGTAGGCAACTTCTCCACGTTTAGCAAGAATGCGGAAAGGTCCGATGTAACGTGGGGCCAATTTGCCTTTGATACCGAATCTTTGGGTTCCCTTCAGAGGAGTAACCCGAAGGTAAGCCTTCTCATACAGATTGTACATCTCTTGCCTATGATGACAATCATAGTAGCTTTTCTGACGAGACTGGGCTGCTTTCAATTGATCACGAACAATGCGAACTTGCTCTTCTGCTTCCTTGGTAATATTCGGTCCAAAGAATTGTCTTTCACCGGTTTCTGACCAGTTTAAAGGTGTTCGACATCGTCGTCCATAAAGGAGTTCAAAAGGAGCCATGTTCAGACTAGATTGAAAACTATTGTTATAAGCAAATTCGGTAAATGGAAGAGATTTCTCCCAATTCTTTCCGAATGAGATAACACAAGCTCTGAGCATGTCTTCAAGAATTTGGTTAACCCTTTCGACTTGACCGCTAGACTGAGGATGGAAAACCGTACTAAAGGAGAGTTGAGTTCCCATAGCATTCTGAAAGCTTCCCCAGAATCTAGAGGTGAAAAGGCTACCACGATCAGAATTGATTTCCAAAGGAACACCGTGAAGGGATACAATTCTAGAGACGTACAAGTCCGCTAACTGGCTACCAGTTATAGACTCGCGAACTAGAAGGAAGTGAGCAACTTTGGAAAGCCTATCTATGACAACGAAGATGGCAATGTGTCTTTCTGGGTTTTTTGAAAGCCGGTGATGAAGTCCATACCGACTTTGTCCCATTTCCACTCTGGAATAGACAAAGGTTGCAGTGTACCAGCAGGTCTTTGATGTACTGCCTTAATGCGACGACAAACATCACATTCGGCAACAAATTGAGCAATGTCTCTCGTCATCCTAGTCCACCAAAATCTCTGGCGTTGATCTCGGTACATTTTTGTGCTATCAGGATGAATCGAGAGGGGTGTGTCATGGGCTTCTTTGAGGATGAGTTGCCTTAGTTCCCTATTCTTAGGTACTACCAAACGATTTTCAGAGAATACCGTTCCCTTGCTATCTGTGGAGAAACATTTAGCAACTCCGCTAGCAATGTTCTCCTTGATCCGGCGAACACCTCGTGCACGCCTTTGGGCAATTATGATTTGATCCTCAAGGGTTGGTTTCGCCACCAAGTTGAAAAGAGATCCACGAGGAACAATCTCGAGATTAAGCTTTCGAAATTCCTCATGATGAAGTGGTTGATACTGTTGTAACATGAGGTTGTTACAATACGACTTACGATTAGTGCATCAGCCATGACATTGGCTTTGCCTGGGGTGTAAGAAATTCCTAAGTCATAATCTTTTATCAACTCAATCCAGCGTCTTTGCCTGAGGTTAAGATCTGCCTGGGTGAATATGTATTTGAGGCTTTGGTAGACGGAATAGATCTCACAACGATTACCAAGGAGGTAAGGTCGCCAAGTTGTTAGGGGATGAACTACGGCAGCGCGTTCAAGATCGTGGGTAGGATAGTTCTCTTCATGTGGCCGCAACTGGCGTGAAGCATAAGCTACCACATGTCGATCTTGCAGAAGTATGCATCCTAACCCTTGCCGTGATGCGTCACAATAGATCTCGAAATCCTTTTTGGTGTCTGGAGGTGCAAGTACGGGTGCAGAAGTCAATCTTCTTTTTAGCTCTTGAAAGCTTTCCTCACACTTGGAAGTCCATAGGAATATCTTATCTTTCTTGAGGAGTTCAGTCACAGGCTTTGCAACTTTAGAAAAGTTCTCGACGAAGCGACGACAATAGCTGGCTAGGCCAAGAAAACTCCTAACTTTCTTAACCGATTCAGGTGGAGTCCAGTCAAGGACGGCCTGAACTCTCTCGGGATTCATAGCAATGCCTTTTGCAGAAATCACGTGGCCTAAGTAGGTCACTTCTGGTAGCGAAAATTCACACTTGGAGAATTTAGCATACAGGTGATGCTCTCTAAGTTTCATCAATACCAGCCTTAGGTGTTCGGCATGTTCTTCTTCGTTCTTCGAGTATATAAGGATGTCATCGAGGTAAACCACGACGAACTGGTCCAAATACTCCATGAAGATCGAGTTCATCATGCGTGAAAAAGTGGCGGGGGCATTGGTTAGACCGAAGGACATGAAGGTGAACTCGTAAAGACCATAACGAGTAGTGAAAGCCGTCTTGGGAATGTCCTCGCTTCGGATCTTGATTTGATGATATCCTAATCTGAAAACCATCTTGGAGAAGACAGAGGATCCTGCAAGTTGATTATAAAGACCATTGATCCTGGGCAGTGGGTACTTGTTCTTTATCGTCCCTAGATTTAGCGGGCGATAGTCTACGCACATCCTTTCTGTTCCATCTTTCTTCGTTACGAACAGAACGGGGCAACCCCATGGCGATGAACTAGGGCGGATGAAGCCTTTTTCCAACAAAACTTCCAGTTGGGTTTTAAGCTCAGCTAACTCACGTGGGGCCATTTTGTATGGGCGTCTGGAAATTGGGGCGGTTCCTGGGGCAAGATCTACAATGAACTCTACACATCTGTCGGGTGGCATGGTTTAAGGATTTTGGTTACTGGATGGTTTTCCTGAGGATGACCATGGCTTACTAGGGCTACAACAGATATGTCAGAGTAGCAAGGTACCCCAACACGATGGTTAGTGTGGTTCTTCTGGCTAGAATACATCTAAAGTGGGAGAAAGAGATGCAAATGAAACATTATAGGTTTCTAGAAGAAAACCTACATCAAACTCTATGGAATTGCCGGGCATGCCATCTAGAAGTTCTTCTAAAAGGACAACCGAAAAGGAGGAAAGAATTTTGCAAATGCATCAGATTTTGAAGAAACCTGGAATGATTCGGCCAGCATAACGGCTGTAATTGTAAGAATTGTCTTTTCTTGCAACGTAGAAACCACACTTACATAATACGATGTAAGAAATCAGCATTACAACAATGCTTGGAAACCGGACACAACTTTCCTATGGCTACAAGGAAGCCAACAACGAGATATTCTAATCAGACAGAGGTGAGCCTAGTCCTATCTTCCCATAGAATAAGATGAGGGTGACTCAGAACTCAGAACGATGAGGATAAGGAGAAAAAAGAAGCCTTACATTGTTCCCTTATATACCCAGAGTAACTATATAACTATAGAAGGCTAGACTCGACTTCGACCAAGGCTGATAATCCTAAAGTCAGTCCTTCTCTGATACCAAGTCTGTCGGGTCCCGGGGTTAGCGTATGCAAGCCTCGCTACAACACAATCATATGGAGAGCCGAGAACCGTACCCACTTGTCTAAGAAGACAAGGCCAAGCACAGAACGTTCTCGGAAAGAATCGAACGTGAGGGGCATCCCATCCAGGACGGATGATCAACTGAAATGGGTCCTCATCGTCCGCACACAAGTCTAAATGATATGGGTGGTGAACTCCCATACTCATAGACAAGTTGCCTCAACCATACTATCGATTGTATTATAACCCTTACATAGACTTACTCCAGCCCGATCACTTACTCGGGGTCTAGGGCGGGCTCGATCATACATCAAAGTGTGCACGAGACGGAGTCTTGAGCAATCGCATCGCGATGCCCCAAGCTGCGCACATGTAAGGGCCACTTGGTGTATAAAAGACCGCCAGCCAGATCACAACTAAGGTCTCGAAAACCCATACAAAGACATGCATGTTATAAACATACACGCAACACACATGTCTAGTATGAACATCAGGTATCATTGCAATTCTCTACAATGTATACATCTTTATTAATAACTCTTATAGAGTGCATACAGAGATCACAAGCATGTGATCCAACATAACAACAGACAAGCGGAAGAAAAGTAGGTCTGAGTACAGACAAGATTAACAAATGGCTTAGAGAAGCCTTATCTAAAAACAAGCCGTCCACGAGGGAACCAGTCGTCTAACTGGGACTACACAAGCTTGGTCTTGGTCTGAGTCTTCCTTCTTCGAGCTTCGGGTATAAGCCACTATCGGGGTCAGTGGGTTGATCTAAAACATAGATTAAGCAAACGTGAGTACAAAATCGTACTCAGCAAGACTTACATAGGAACTATACTACTCATGCACATGTATCAAGGTAAAGGGAGGTGGGGTTTCACTTGCAGAAGTGTCAGCTTTGACTTGGCTAGTCCTGAACTACGAGTACCAGACTTGAGGTAAGAAGCATACACGAGTCCACTACTTTCTCCAACCAATTACACCACTATGGTGCCTTCCTCGACTTACCCACGAGAAAGCACGCCATAGCACTCACACTTATCTTGGTGTGTTTTAGAAGCATCCAGTTCAAGTTGTCTAATAATCAAGCTAAGCTTTCCAAGCAGTCCTTAGCCGCGGACGCAGCTATTCGAATAGTTTTGTTAACCCTGCAGGGGTGTACTACTACACACACATGACCATCAGTTACCTCCTTTGGCATCGACACCATTCAAGGGGTGTCGGCGAGGATGTTCACCACAACACTTCGCCCACAGCTCCGTTCTAGTCCAGAGAGTCGCCTATCTGAGAGGGATCCGTATGGAAGTCCGGCCGAGGTTCCAGTACAGCCTCAAACGATGTGTGCAGGGTCCCAAGCTGGTCTTGAAAATCCGTTCATCCACTTCGCAGACCGTGCCAAAACCCTACCAGAACTCCGAACTACTGTCACTCTTGGGGTTCGAACGGGCTGAGGTACTAGGATGAGAGGGGTCAGTGAGCCCAATGTGTGGTTGTACTCTTCTTCTTGGATCACCACACAAGAACTCGGACTTAAGGCGGTGTTCAACGAGACAACCCACTGTGTACTCCTACACAGCCTCTCATCGTTCACCTTGTATTAGCGTAGATTCACCAACACTTTTCTACCATCATCATCATGATCACTACCATCCCAACTCACATAACAGTATCATCATAGTATCACTCTAAGCATGCAATAAGCAGTAGCAATTGCAGGGGTCACATGATATCAATCAACTCCTACAGTTTCTAGGATTGGGGTTTGCTTACTACTGTGACAAATGATAGGTCATGCAAAGGAATGGGTTCATCTATGCGGTAGAAACGTAGCATGGTAATCATCCTATACAATGCGTAAGCGAGACATGAGAGGGAAGTGGGATTTTATCGACATGATCAATGGGGGTTTGCTTGCCTTGCTGACGAGGTTCGGGTTCGGGGTCTTCAACGAAGGGGGCAGCCTCCTGCTCCGGTTCCACCTCTACTCGACAAACAACAAACAAGGTAGCAAAGTAAATACAATGCACAATTACATGATGGAAGGTTGAAACTTGATGTATATGCTTTGATGTGTGAAGCAATTCCATTTAAATGGAGTATATTGCAAATTGAATTGCAAATTCAAACTCCAATTTGAATTCAAACTTAGCCAAGTTACATGTGACATTGATTGATCAATTTGAATCATTTGGAAATGTGTATGATATGTCGATGATGTGTAAGTGAAATGTAGCATGTTGCCATGGTTCAAGTTGCAAAAACTTTTAAATTGAATTTGATTTAATTCAATTTAAATCAAATAGCAAATGCTACTGATCCCAATTTAAAATCAACTCAAACAAAGTTGAAAGTTGCATATTTGGATAGCTTATTTTCTCCTGATCATTTTTCATATATTATTTGTCCAATTTGGAGTTGATATGAATTTTCTATGAATTTCCAAAGTTTGGGCTATTTTCTGGGTTTTCTGGAATTCTTTAATTCATTTCAATTTCTGGAAAAAAGTTTACTGCGTCAGCATGACCTCATGCTGGCGTCAGGAGGCCACTGACTGCTGGGACCCACTGGTCAGCCTCTCACTGTTTTAATTAAACGATTTGAATTAAGTTAACTTAACAGGGGGGGATTAGTGAGGCTGGGCCCACATGTCATAGTCTGTGGGGGGTCATTAGGGGGTAATTAGCCTAACCGGCCGGCGGCTAGCCGCCGGTGGCTACAGAGGCGGCGGCGCTGAACGGGTTCACGCTCTGGACGTGCGTTTGGCACGCCAGAGGCACCAAACAGCTGCTGGGAGGATGCCGCGTCGAATGGAGCCAGCCAGGGGGGCTGGAACTCACCGGAGCGTCGCCGGCGTCAAGCCCTAGCGGCGGCCGTGGCTCGGGCTCAAGACAATGCTCGCTGCGGTGCTCCATTTGAACCGGTGATGCTCGCAATCGACGCAGAGGAGCAAGGCGAAGACGATGTACATGCCCCCGAGCTCGTTTGCTTTACTGGTGCTCGACTACGACGACCATGGAGGCGAGGAACTTCGGCTTCCATGGCGGATCGACAAGGAGACAACGATAAGGGGCGAGAAGAGAGGGGTTTGGACCGCCTGCTCACCAGGAACTCGACGGAGGTGGCGGCGAGGGCTGGGGTGGCTCGACGGCGACGTAATCGACGATGGCGTCCTTTGGGTCCGGCGACGGCTCGAGCTCGATTCCGGCGACTAGGAGGGCTTCGGTTCCGATTCCCTGCACTGGAAGACGTAAACGACGACGTAGCGCGAGGGGGACATGGTCTTCTGGATCTTCTCCGGTGTTGGCCACGGGTTCGTGCGACGGTGAGCGGTGGCTGCTCTCGTGGAAGAATGGGGAAACGCGTACGGAGATCGAGAGGAGGCGGCGATGGGGAAAAGTGAGAGAGGGCAATGCGGACGTCTCCTTGGTGCTGTTTGGTGAGCTGGGGAGGCCTGGAACTCTTCGGGCGTCGCGGTGGCGTCCACGGCGTCGGCGCCTCGCCACCGAGCTGCTTGGGCGCGCGGGGAGGAAGACGACAGGGGATTTCCGGGTAGGCTGGGCCGGCCAGGTGGGCTGCGGGGAGCCAGTCGGGCTGGATGCCAGGTGAGTTTCCCTTTTCCCTATAGACTAGCCACTTATAAAGTTTCAACATTTTTAAAATTCAAAATAATTTGAATCTTAACTCAAATAGGGGTTTTTAATTAATTCCAAGCCACTGTTTGAATATTTGAAAAATCTATGTGCATGGGGTGGGTCCCACATCACTTGATATGTGATCACACTCATTTATAAGACTTTTCAAAAATCTAACATGAATTTTTGGAGAATATTTTTATCTGGCCTTTTGAATTAATTCATCTCGGGGGGTTTCTTCTCCCATTTTGCTGTTGATTTTGATTTCAAAGATTTCTTTTGAAACTTTTAACATGATGCAAGTGACTTGCTAACCCTAGTACATTACCTAACAGAGGGTTCTGACAATGAACTACGGCAGCGAGTTCAAGGTCATGGGTAGGATAGTTCTCTTCATGTGGCCGCAACTGCCGTGAAGCATAAGCTACCACATGTCTATCTTGCAGAAGTATGCATCCTAACCCTTGCCGTGATGCGTCACAATAGATCTCGAAGTCCTTTTTGGTGTCTGGAGGTGCAAGTACGGGTCCAGAAGTCAATCTTCTTTTTAGCTCTTGAAAGATTTCCTCGCACTTGGGTTTTAAGCTCAGCTAACTCACGTGGGGCCATTTTGTATGGGCGTCTGGAAATTGGGGCGGTTCCTGGGGCAAGATCTACAATGAACTCTACACATCTGTCGGGTGGCATGGTGTAAGGATTTTGGTTACTGGATGGTGTTCCTGAGGATGACCATGGCTTACTAGGGGTACAACAGATATGTCAGAGTAGCAAGGTACCCCAACACGATGGTTAGTGTGGTTCTTCTGGCTAGAATACATCTAAAGTGGGAGAAAGAGATGCAAATGAAACACTATAGGTTTCTAGAAGAAAACCTACATCAAAATCTATGGAATTGCCGGGCATGCCATCTAGAAGTTCTTCAAAAAGGACAACCGAAAAGGAGGAAAGAATTTTGCAAATGCATCAGATTTTGAAGAAACCTGGAATGATTCGTCCAGCATAATGGCTGTAATTGTAAGAATTGTCTTTTCTTGCAACGTAGAAACAACACTTACATAATACGATGTAAGAAATCAGCATTACAACATTCTAGGAAACCGGACACAACTTTCCTATGGCTACAAGGAAGCCAACAACGAGATATTCTAATCAGACAGAGGTGAGCCTAGTCCTATCTTCCCGTAGAATAAGATGAGGGTGACTCAGAACTCAGAACGATGAGGATAAGGAGAAAAAAGAAGCCTTACGTTGTTCCCTTATATACCCAGAGTAACTATATAACTATAGAAGGCTAGAGTCGACTTCGGCCAAGGCTGATAATCCTACAGTCAGTCCTGCTCTGATACCAAGTCTGTCGGGTCCCGGGGTTAGCGTATGCAAGCCTCGCTACAACACAATCATATGGAGAGCCGAGAACCGTACCCACTTGTCTAAGCAGACAAGGCCAAGCACAGAACGTTCTCGGAAAGCATCGAACGTGAGGGGCATCCCATCCAGGACGGATGATCAACTGAAATGGGTCCTCATCGTCCGCACACAAGTCTAAATGATATGGGTGGTGAACTCCCATACTCATAGACAAGTCGCCTCAACCATACTATCGATTGTATTATAACCCTTACATAGACTTACTCCAGCCCGATCACTTAGTCGGGGTCTAGGGCGGGCTCGATCATACATCAAAGTGTGCACAAGACGGAGTCTCGAGCAATCGCATCACGATGCCCCAAGCTGCGCACATCTAAGGGCCACTTGGTGTATAAAAGACCGCCAGCCAGATCACAACTAAGGTTTGGAAAACCCATACAAAGACATGCATGTTATAAACATACACGCAACACACATGTCTAGTATGAACATCAGGTATCATTGCAATTCTCTACAATGTATACATCTTTATTAATAACTCTGACAGAGTGCATACAGAGATCACAAGCATGTGATCCAACATAACAACAGACAAGCAGAAGCAAAGTAGGTCTGAGTAGAGACAAGATTAACAAATGGCTTAGAGAAGCCTTATCTAAAAACAAGCCCTCCACTAGGGAACCAGTCGTCGAACTGGGACTACACAAGCTTGGTCTTGGTCTGAGTCTTCCTTCTTCGAGCTTTGGGTATAAGCCACTATCGGGGTCAGTGGGTTGATCTAAAACATAGATTAAGCAAACGTGAGTACAAAATCGTACTCAGCAAGACTTACATAGGAACTATTCTACTCATGCACATGTATCAAGGTAAAGGGAGGTGGGGTTTCACTTGCAGAAGTGCCGGCTTTGACTTGGCTAGTCCTGAACTACGAGTACCAGACTTGAGGTAAGAAGCGTACACGAGTCCACTACTTTCTCCAACCAATTACACCACTATGGTGCCTTCCTCGACTTACCCACGAGAAAGCACGCCATAGCACTCACACTTATCTTGGTGTGTTTTAGAAGCATCCAGTTCAAGTTGTCTAATAATCAAGCTAAGCTTTCCAAGCAGTCCTTAGCCGCGGACGCAGCTATTCGAATAGTTTTGTTAACCCTGCAGGGGTGTACTACTACACACACATGACCATCAGTTACCTCCTTTGGCATCGACACCATTCAAGGGGTGTCGGCGAGGATGTTCACCACAACACTTCGCCCACAGCTCCGTTCTAGTCCAGAGAGTCGCCTATCTGAGGGGGATCCGTATGGAAGTCCGGCCGAGGTTCCAGTACAGCCTCAAACGATGTGTGCAGGGTCCCAAGCCGGTCTTGAAAAGCCGTTCATCCACTTCGCAGACCGTGCCACAACCCTACCAGAACTCCGAACTACTGCGACTCTTGGGGTTCGAACGGGCTGAGGTACTAGGATGAGAGGGGTCAGTGAGCCCAATGTGTGGTTGTACTCTTCTTCTTGGATCACCACACAAGAACTCGGACTTAAGGCGGTGTTCAACGAGACAACCCACTGTGTACTCCTACACAGCCTCTCATCGTTCACCTTGTATTAGGGTAGATTCACCAACACTTTTCTACCATCATCATCATGATCACTACCATCCCAACTCACATAACAGTATCATCATAGTATCACTCTAAGCATGCAATAAGGAGTAACAATTGCAGGGGTCACATGATATCAATCAAATCCTACAGTTTCTAGGATTGTGGTTTGCTTACTACTGTGACAAATGATAGGTCATGCAAAGGAATGGGTTCATCTATGCGGTAGAAACGTAGCATGGTAATCATCCTATACAATGCGTAAGCGAGACATGAGAGGGAAGTGGGATTTTATCGACATGATCAATGGGGGTTTGCTTGCCTTGCTGACGAGGTTCGGGTTCGGGGTCTTCAACGAAGGGGGCAGCCTCCTGCACCGGTTCCACCTCTACTCGACAAACAACAAACAAGGTAGCAAAGTAAATACAATGCACAATCACATGATGGAAGGTTGAAACTTGATGTATATGCTTTGATGTGTGAAGCAATTCCATTTAAATGGAGTATATTGCAAATTGAATTGCAAATTCAAACTCCAATTTGAATTCAAACTTAGCCAAGTTACATGTGACATTGATTGATCAATTTGAATCATTTGGAAATGTGTATGATATGTCGATGATGTGTAAGTGAAATGTAGCATGTTGCCTTGGTTCAAGTTGCAAAAACTTTTGAATTGAATTTGATTTAATTCAATTTAAATCAAATAGAAAATGCTACTGATCCCAATTTAAAATCAACTCAAACAAAGTTGAAAGTTGGATATTTGGATAGCTTATTTTCTCCTGATCATTTTTCATATATTATTTGTCCAATTTGGAGTTGATATGAATTTTCTATGAATTTCCAAAGTTTGGGCTATTTTCTGGATTTTCTGGAATTCTTTAATTCATTTCAATTTCTGGAAAAAAGTTTACTGCGTCAGCATGACCTCATGCTGGCATCAGGGGGCCACTGACTGCTGGGACCCACTGGTCAGCCTCTCACTGTTTTAATTAAACGATTTGAATTAAGTTAACTTAACAGGGGGGTATTAGTGAGGCTGGGCCCACATGTCATAGTCTGTGGGGGGTCATTAGGGGGTAATTAGCCTAACCGGCCGGCGGCTAGCCGCCGGTGGCCACAGACGCGGCGGCGCTGAACGGGTTCGCGCTCTGGACGTGCGTTTGGCACGCCAGAGGCACCAAACAGCTGCTGGGAGGATGCCGCGTCGAATGAAGCCACCCAGGGGGGCTGGAACTCACCGGAGCGTCACCGGCGTCAAGCCCTAGCGGCGGCCGTGGCTCGGGCTCAAGACAATGCTCGCTGCGGTGCTCCATTTGAACTGGTGATGCTCGCAATCGACGCAGAGGAGCAAGGCAAAGATGATGTACATGCCCCCGAGCTCGTTTGCTTTACTGGTGCTCGACTACGACGACCGTGGAGGCGAGGAACTTCGGCTTCCATGGCGGATCGACAAGGAGACAACGATAAGGGGCGAGAAGAGAGGGGTTTGGACCGCCTGCTCACCAGGAACTCGACGGAGGTGGCGGCGAGGGCTGGGGTGGGTCGACGGCGACGTAATCGACGATGGCGTCCTTTGGGTCCGGCGACGGCTCGAGCTCGATTTCGGCGACTAGGAGGGCTTCGGTTCCGATTCGTTGCACTAGAAGACGTAAACAAAGACGTAGCGCGAGGGGGACATGGTCTTCTGGCTCTTCTCCGGCATTGGACACGGGTTCTTGCGACGGTGAGCGGTGGCTGCTCTCGTGGAAGAATGGGGAAACGCGTACGGAGCTCGAGAGGAGGCGGCGATGGGGAAAAGTGAGAGAGGGCGATGCGGACGTCTCCTTGGTGCTCTTTGGTGAGCTGGGGAGGCCTGGAACTCTTCGGGCGTCGCGGTGGCGTCCACGGCGTCGGCGCCTCTCCACCGAGCTGCTTGGGCGCGCGGGGAGGAAGACGACAGGGGATTTCCGGGTGGGCTGGGCCGGCCAGGTGGGCTGCGGGGAGCCAGTCGGGCTGGATGCCAGGTGAGTTTCCCTTTTCCCTATAGACTAGCCACTTATAAAGTTTCAACATTTTAAAAATTCAAAATAATTTGAATCTTAACTCAAATAGGGGTTTTTAATTAATTCCAAGGCACTGTTTGAATATTTGAAAAATCTATGAGCATGGGGTGGGTCCCACATCACTTGATATGTGATCACACTCATTTATAAGACTTTTCAAAAATCTAACATGAATTTTTGGAGAATATTTTTATCTGGCCTTTTGAATTAATTCATCTTGGGGGGTTTCTTCTCCCATTTTGCTGTTGATTTTGATTTCAAAGATTTCTTTTGAAATTTTTAACATGATGCAAGTGACTTGCTAACCCTAGTACATTACCTAACAGAGGGTTCTGACAATGAACTACGGCAGCGAGTTCAAGGTCATGGGTAGGATAGTTCTCTTCATGTGGCCGCAACTGCCGTGAAGCATAAGCTACCACATGTCTATCTTGCAGAAGTATGCATCCTAACCCTTGCCGTGATGCGTCACAATAGATCTCGAAGTCCTTTTTGGTGTCTGGAGGTGCAAGTACGGGTGCAGAAGTCAATCTTCTTTTTAGCTCTTGAAAGATTTCCTCGCACTTGGGAGTCCATAGGAATTTCTTATCTTTCTGGAGGAGTTCAGTTAGAGGCTTTGCAACTTTAGAAAAGTTCTCGACGAAGCGGCGGCTATAGCTGGCTAGGCCAAGAAAACTCCTAACTTGCTTAACCGATTTAGGTGGAGTCCAGTCAAGGACGGCCTGAACTCTCTCGGCATTCACAACAATGCCTTTTTCAGAAATCACGTGGCCTAAGTAGATCACTTCTGGTATCCAAAATTCACACTTGGAGAATTTAGCATACTGGCGATGCTCTCTAAGTTTCATCAATACTAGCCTTAGTTGTTCGGCATGTTCTTCTTCGTTCTTCGAGTAGATGAGAATGTCATCGAGATAAACTACAAGAAATTTACCTAAGTAATCCATGAAGATCGAATTCATCATGCGTGAGAAGGTGGCGGGGGCATTCGTTAAACCAAAGGACATGACGGTGTACTCATAAAGACCATAACGAGTTGTAAAAGACGTTTTGGGACTGTCCTCATTTCGGATTTTTATTTGATGATAACCTAATCTCAAATCCATCTTGGAGAAGACAGAGGATCCTGCAAGTTGATCATAAAGATAATTGATCCTGGGTAATCGGTAGTTGTTCTTTATCGTCGCTAAGTTTAGCGGGCGATAGTCTACGCACATCCTTTCTGTTCCATCTTTCTTCTTTACGAACAGAACGGGGCAGCCCCATGGCGATGAGCTAGGGCAGATGAAGCCTTTTTCCAACAAAGCTTCCAGTTGGGTTTTAAGCTCAGCTAACTCACGTGGGGCCATTTTGTATGGGCGTCTAGAAATTGGTGCGGTTCCTGGCACAAGATCCACTATAAACTCTACACATCTGTCGGGTGGCATACCCGGCAGCTCTTCAGGAAAGACATCCGGGAAGTCACGAACCACCGGAATATTTCCAAGGTCGGGAAGGGGAAGTACATTCAAAGAATGCACTTGGGTTCTTGTTCTGGGTGAGGTATAGTTGACGGTCTTGCCTGAAGGGTGGGTGAGTTTCACTGATTTGCCTTTGCAATCTAGGTAGGCATTCTGTCTTGATAGCCAATCCATGCCAAGGATGACATCAATGTCTGAAGACTTAAGGGCTATGAGGGAAGCAAGGAATACTAAACCCTCAATTGCAATTTGATTACCGTGGCTTACTCTATTAGTTTGCCATCTTGACCCTGAAGTTTGAATAATCATTGGGGTGGACAATTCAACTAAAGATAGCTCATGACGAAGTGCATAACTTTCCGTCATGAATGAATTAGATGCTCCTGGGTCGAAAAGAACGGAAGTAGGAACATAATTGACTAGGAGCGTACCAAGAATGACGTCAGTGGTGTCGTCAGTCTCTTCGGCGGCAATCTGGTTCACACGTCCACGAGTGGCGGGAGGAGCGGGTTTGGCGGTGTAGACCTTCTGGGGTGGCTTGCCAAGACCATTGTTGTTGCCTCCGGCACGGGGTGGAGCATTCTGATTCTGGAGCTGGTTCTGGGGACACTCGCGGGAGTAGTGGCCTGCCTGACCACACTTGTAACAGGCTTCAAAGACAGTGCGTGGAGCTGGGTTGTTTGGTGGAGCTGGGTGGAACTGAGTTGGTGGACGAGGCGCCACATAGGATGGCCTCGGTGGGTTGTTCTGGCGGAACATACTGTTAGGGATCCAAATCTTGCACTTCTGGAAGCCTGAACTGTATGATCCATCATCTCTAGGGTGTTTGCGAAAGTCATTGGGGGTGTTCATGTCCTCTGCCTTGATGGCCTTGTTGACAAGGACCTGGAAGGTGGCAAAGTCATGTAGGTTGAGCTCACGAAGGAGTCCTGAATTGAGTCCACGACGGAACCTCTCTTGCTTCTTGGCGTCGGTGGAGACTTCTTCAGTAGCATAACGAGCAAGTCGGTTGAACTCACGACTAAACTCGTCAACTATCCTTCTGCCTTGGGTGAGGTTGCAGAACTCCTCACGCGTGCGGTCCATAAGACCCTTGGTAATGTGGTGCTCACGGAATGAAGTGCAGAACTCATCCCAAGAGGTGGGCGGTCCAATGGGACGCATGTTCAGGAAGTTCTCCCACCAAGAGCTAGCTGCACCTTCAAGGTGATAGGTGGCATAGTTGACCTTGTCGCCATCTGCAACATGGCCTGCTTGGATCTTCCTCTCGATGCTGCGAAGCCAGTCATCGGCGTCAAGGGGCTCAGTGGAGTAACTGAAAACCGGGGGATGAAGCCGGATGAAGTCGTCAAAGACACCAACTCGTTGCCCTGTTGAGTGGTGTTGCGGGCAATGACTTCCAGCAGATGGTGAGAGTCTCGGCGGTTCCTCTCAACCTCCATCAGAACCTGAGCCATCGTGGGTGGGGGTGGAAGGTTGCCTTCCTCCTCTTCATTCCCACGACCCTGGGCATGACCAAGCTGGCCACGGGTTTCTTGAGACATCCTAAAGGTGAAAACCAAAGTCAAACAGAGTTGATTTGAAGAGTCTAAACAAGGTATTGAAGTACTGGAAGGATTACAGAGCAAAGGAAGTAATCATCTTGATAACATGGTGATAAAAGCATACAAGCCATATATTCACAAGTTGTCATACAAACCATACATCGTTTTAGTACAAGCACCAAGCTAATACAAACATGATGAAGATGATACATCATTCAGAGGCACTCTGACTTCCTATACTTTATTTATCTAAGCCTCTGGAACTTAGAACACCTTGCGTACAATATACTAAGATACTACTACATCCTCACTACGTAAGACCACAGGCAGTCTCACTCATCTCCATCTCCATACTAGTCCTCGTAAAAGTTACCCGCGTATGCCGGGAGCTGAAGGTGACCATCGGAAAACACGGAGGCCTATGGACCCTGATATCCATTTGGGCAAGGATGGGGCCTAGGTCCAGCGTAGGGTGGAAGCAAAGGACCACGGGGTGGAAAAATGCCTCCAATCTCGGGCCAAGCAACTCGAGAAGGCATCTGAGTCCTCACAGGGTAGATAGCATCATACTCGACTGATCCAACGCTCACGAAGGGTGCCAAGAGTGTCAGTGCTCGATACAGACGAACACGGTTGGTGTGAAGCTCGGAACGGAGAGCGCGTGCATCACGATCTCGATCACAAGCAAACCTAGCAGTAATCTAAAGTATTGGATCTTCTGCAGAGTGATCTGAGTAGAGTCCGATGTAATACCCCTCTTCTCCTGGAAGTGCAGTAGGGATATAGCGGAACGAGGTCTCTCTCAGCATAGTGTGCTCCTCTCTCAGTAGTGTAATACATGAGTATGCAGCATCCTGCACAGCCATGTTCTCTGTCATGCCAATGCCATGTCCAAAGTGGATAGGCTGAGTGACTCCATTGTGGGGGCGTTGAGTTGGGCCAGATTAGAGGTAAGCCCTTTTCCCTTTTTCTGTTTCTTTTCTATTTTCTTTTCTGTCTTTGTTTTGGTTTGCTAAATAAAATAGCAAACCAATTTATTAAATGCTAAAACTTTTTATGTGGCATCACAATATACTAGGCTAGCCACTTGTAAAGTTCAAACATTTTTAAAATTCAAATGATTTGAACTTTAAATCAAATAGGGCTTTTTTTATTAATTCCAAGGAACTGTTTGAATATTTGAAAAATCCATGAGCATGGGGTGGGTCCTACATCACTTGATATATGATCACACTCATTTATAAGACTTTTAAAAATTCTAACATGAATTTTTGGAGTAGATTTTTATCTGACCTTTTGAATTAATTCAATGGGGGGGTTTCTTCTCCCATTTTGCTTTTGAATTTGATTTCAAAGACTTCTTTTGAAATTTTTAACATGATGCAAGATGACTTTGATCCTAGCACATTACCTAACAGAGGATCCTGACAAAATCAAAGACAAAAAAGAAATTAGAAAAGAAAAACAGAAAGGAGAGAGAAGGGCTTACCTGTCGCCTAGGCGAAGGCAGCCCAGCCAGCCCACCTGGCCCAAAGAGGAAAGGGGGTCTTCTTCCCCGACCCCGCGCCTCCAGGATGCTCGGTGGAATTCCACCGAGCCAGCCGAGCACGGCGACATCCTTGCGGTCGCCACCTGCCCCTCCCGAGCCTCCTAATCGCGCCTGGAGACGCACCCGAGTGCCACGCATCCATTCCCCCCCTCTAGAGCCTCTCCCTCTCTCTCTCTCGCTGAGTTCGACGACGACCCGAGCGCCACCGTCGACATGGATTGAAGCCCGCGTGGCCACCGCCGTCCCAGAGCCGCGTCGTCGTGTCCATCGTCGTCTACGCCGAGCCGCAGAAGGAATCGCCCCGAGGTGCTGTGTAGCCGACGCGAGCTTCATCGTCTTCCACTCCGGCCGCCGTGGATCGAACTCAAATTCCGGCGCCACCGTGACCTCCCCGAGCTCGTCGCCTACTCCATCGAGTTCACCATCACCTGGAGAGAAAAACCCCTCTAGCTACGCCCTCAATTGCTTCCTCTGTGACGTTCCACCATGAGAGCCGAAGCTCCTCGCCGCCGGGAACCATGGAGACGGGCCTCTGCTACGCTAACGTCGCCGTCTTCATGTCCATCGTCTCCGCCTTGCTCTTGTGCGTCGAATTCGTGCATCGCTGGCTCAAGCGGAGCACCACGGCGAGCTTTGCCTCGAGCCCGTGCCTCTACCGCCGCTTGGGCACGTCGTCGTCGCCATTGCAGGGCCTCCCAGCCTTCCCCTCCACTCTAGTTCGACGCGGCGCACTCCCAGCTCGCGAACGCTGCCAGCAGCGCGACAAATGCGTGTCGAGAGAACGATCCCGACGTGCTCCGACGAAAAGTACACGCCGGCGACGACCCCCCCTCCATTAGAGCTTAACCCAGCCCTTAATCCCCCTGGCCCCACCTACCCGTGACCATGACATGTGGGCCCAGCCCCTAATTAATCCCCTGTCAAGTTTAAATCAAAGTTAATCAGTGTAATTAAACAACAGAGTCACTTACATGTGGGTCCCAGTGGTTAGTGGCCCCCTGACATCAGCATGACCTCATGCTGATGCAGTAAATGCTTTTCTAATTAAAACAATTCCAGAAATTGGCAGAAAATACTCTAAACTTTGGAAATTCATAGAAAATTCATATTAACTCCAAATTTAACATATAATATATAAAAAATGATAAGGCGAAAATAATATATCCAAATATACAACTTTCAACTATGTTTTAGTTAAATTTTAAATGGGACCATTAGCATTTTCTATTTGGTTTAATTGGAATTTAATCAAATTAAATTCAAATACTTTTGCAATTTGAACCTTAGCAACATACCCCGATTCACTTGAACATCAGAGGCATATCATACACATGTCAAGATAAATTACATTGATCAAACAATAGCTTTTGTAACTTGCCTAAAATGAATTCAAATTGGAGTTTGAATTTGCAATTTCATTTGCAATATACTCCATTTAAATGGAATTGCCTCACAAATCCGAAGCATATACATCAAGTTTCAACCTTCAACCATGTGATTGTGCATTCTACTTATTGTGCTCCCTTGCTTGTTGTTTGTCGAGTAGATGTGGAACCGGAACAGGAGGCAGCCCCCTTCGTTGAAGATCCCGAGACTGAACCTCGTCAACAAGGCAAGCAAACCCCCATTGATCATGTCGATAAAATCCCACTTCCCTCTCATGTCTCGCTTATGCATTGTTTAGGATGATTACCATGCTACGTTTCTACCGCATAGATGAACCCATTCCTTTGCATGAGCTATCATTTGTCACAGTAGTAAGCAAACCACAATCCTAGCAAATGTAGGAGTTGACTGATATCATGTGACCCCTGCAATTGTTACTGCTTATTGCATGCTTAGAGTGTTACAATGTTGATACTGTTATGTGAGTCGGGATGGTAGTGATGATGTGATGATGGTGGAAATGTGTTGGTGAATCTACCCTAATACAAGGTGAACGATGAGAGGATGTGTAGGAGTACACAGTGGGTTGTCTCGTTGAACACCGCCTTAAGCCCGAGTTCTTGTGTGGTGATCCAAGCTGAAGAGTACTACCACATGTTGGGCAAACGGATCCCCGCTCAACCTACTAACTCACCTCTTCTCAGTTCAATGAGTCGCAGTAGTTCGGAGTTCTAGTAGGTTTGTGGCCTGAATGAAAGGTGAGAGAACGGCTCAACCGAGACCGGCTTATGCACCACACACACATCTTCTGGGACCACTTCGGTAAACCGGCCGGGTTACGAATGTGGAAACCATCCCAGATAGGCATCTTCATTGAACCTGAGTTGGCTGTGAGGTAAAAGTTGTGGAGATTATCCTCGCCGACACCCGCTTGAAGGGTGATGAGATCCCGGCGGTAACTGATGGTTTCATGTGTGTAGCAGTACACCCCT
Source organism: Bromus sterilis (assembly GCA_950022295.1). Classification (NCBI taxonomy): domain Eukaryota; kingdom Viridiplantae; phylum Streptophyta; class Magnoliopsida; order Poales; family Poaceae; genus Bromus; species Bromus sterilis. Next base: position 204,737,731 of record OX465600.1, on the reverse strand, counting down.
GCAGGGTTAATAAACTATTCGAATAGCCGCGTCCGCGGTAAGGGACTACTTGGAAAGTTGTGCCGGATTATTAGACAACTTGAACTAGATACTTATAAAACTTACCAAGATAAGTGTGAGTGCTATGGCGTGCTTTCTCGTGGGGAAGTCGAGGAAGGCACCATAGTGGTGTAATTGATTGGAGATCTAGTGGACTCGTGTACGCTTCTTACCTCAAGTCTGGTACTCGTAGTTCAGGGCTAGCAAAGTCAAAGCTGGCACTTCTGCATTTGAACCCCACCTCCCTTTACCTTGATACATGTGCATGAGTAGTATAGTTCCTACGTAAGTCTTGTTGAGTACGACTTTGTACTCACGTTTGCTTATTCTATGTTTTAGATGAACCCACTGACCCCGAAGGTGGATTCTTCATCGAGCTTGACGACTGAAGACCAAGCTAGTGTAGTCCCAGTCAGACGACTGGTTCCCTCGTGGAGGGCTAGTGTTTAAATAAGGCTTCTTAAGCCATTTTTTAAACTTGTCTGTACTCATACCTACTTTTCTTCCGCTTGTTTGTTGTAATGTTGGATCACAGACTTGTGATCTCCGTGTGCACTCTGTGAGAGTTATCAATAAAATGTATACTTTGTAGAGAATTGCAATGATATCTGCTGTTCATACAAGGCATGTGTGCTGCGTGTATGTTTAACACAGCTTTGGGCATCGCGATGCGATTGCTAAAGACTCTGTCTCGTGCACACTTTGTTGTATGATCGAGCCCTCCCTAGACCCCGACTAAGTGATCGGGCTGGAGTAAGTCTATGTAAGAGCTATGAGATAGTCGATAGTATGGTTGAGGCGACTTGTCTGTGAATATGGGAGTTCATCGCCCATAGCATTTAGACTTGTGTGCTGACGATGAAGACCCATCTCAGTTAATCATCCGGCCTGGATGGGGTCCCCCTCACTTACGATGCTTTCCGAGAACGTTCTGTGCTTGGCCTTGTCTTCTTAGACAAGTGGGTACGGTTCTCGGCTCTCCATATGACTATGTCATAGAGGGACTTGCATACGCTAACCCCGGGTCCCGACAGACTTGGTATCAGAGCAGGACTGACTATAGGATTATCAGCCTTGGCCGAAGTCGAGTCTAGCTTGCTATAGTTATATAGTTACTCTGGGTATATAAGGGAACAACGTAAGGCTTCTTTTTTTGTCCATGCCCCCTTCGTTCTGAGTTCTGAGTCACCCTTAGCTCTTCTACGGGAAGATAGGACTAGGCTCATCTATGTCTTACTAGAACATCTCGTTGTTTGCTTCCTTGTAGCCGTAGGAAAGTTGTGATCGGTTTGTTAGAGTTGTTGTGCTTCCTGATTTCTTACATCGTATGTAAGTGTTGTTTCCATGTTGTAAGAAATTGTATTTTCTTGCAATTACAGCCGTTATGCTGTCCGAGTCATTCCAGGTTTCTTCATAATCTGATGCATTTGCAAACTCCTTCTTTCTGTTTCAGATGGCAGATCTTCCCCCTAGGCAGATTGTTCGTTTGACTAGGTGCCTCGGTGTCCGTGGGCATCCTGCCATGCTGATCGAGATGATGTCCTTCATTGGATACTGATGGTACCCTGAGTACAAAGTTGAGGAGAAGTTCCTTGACTTCAACCAGACCCAGTTCCACTGCATTGTCAGGATCTACCCGCACCACACTGGAGTCACTCAGCCTATCCACTTTGGACATGGCATTGGCATGACTGAGAACATGGCTGTGTAGGATGTTGCATACTCATGTATGACTCTGCTGAGAGAGGAGCATGCTTTGCTTGGAGACACATCTTTCCGCTATATCCCTGCTGCACTTCCAGGAGAAGAGGGTTATTACACCGGACTGTACACAGATCACTCTTTGGAGGATCCTTTGCTTCAGATCACTGCTGGGCACGCTTGTGATAGAGATCGTGATGCACGTGCCCTTCGCTTTGAGCTTCACGCCACCCGTGTCCGTCTGTATCGAGCACTTATACTCCTGGCTCCTTTTGTGAGTGTTGGTTAAGTGGAGTATGATGCTATCAACCCAGCCAGGACACAGATGCCTTCTCGAGTTGCTTGGCCCGAGATTGGAGGCATTTTCCACCCCGTGGTCCTCTGCTTCCACCCTACGCTGGACCTAGGCCCCATCCTTGCCCAAATGGATATCAGGGTCCACAGGCCTCCGTGTTTTCCGATGGTCACCTTCAGCTACCGGGTTACGCGGGTAACTTTTACGAGGATTACTATGGAAATGGAGATGAGTAAGAGACCGCCTGTGGTCTTGCTTTAGTGGGGATGTAGTAGTATCTTAGTATATTGTACGCAAGGTGTTCTAAGTTCCAGAGGCTTAGATAAATAATGTATAGGAAGTCAGAGTGCCGCTGAAGGATGTATCATCTTCATCAGGTTTGTTTTAGCTTGGAGCATGTACTAAAACGATGTATGACAGCTTGTGAATATATGGCTTGTATGATTTTATCACCATGTTGTCAAGATGGTTACTTCCTTTGCTCTGTGATTCTTCCAGTACCTTCAATACATTGTTTAGATTCTTCCAATCAACTCTGTTTGACTTTGGTTTAACCTTCAGGATGTCTCAAGGAACCCGTGGCCAGCTTGGTCGTGCCCATGGTCGTGGAAATGAACTGGAGGAAGGCAATCTTCCACCCCCACCCACGATGGCTCAGGTTCTGATGGAGGTTGAGAGGAACCGCTGAGACTCTCACCATTTGCTGGAGGTCATTGCCCGCAACACCACTCAACAGCGCACTGAGTTGGTGTCTTTGAATGACTTCATCCGGCTTCATCCCCCGGTTTTCAGCTACTCCACCGAGCCCCTTGACGCCGATGACTGGCTACGCCGCATCGAGAGGAAGCTCCAGGAAGGCCATGTTGCGGATGGTGACAGGGTCAGCTATGCCACTTACCACCTGGAGGGTGCAGCTAGCTCTTGGTGGGAGAATTTCTTGAACATGCGTCTCGTTGGACCGCCCACTAATTGGGATGTGTTCTGCAGTTCGTTCCGTGAGCACCACATTCCAAAGGGTCTTATGGACCGCAAGCGTGAGGAGTTCTGCAACCTCACCCAAGGCAGGAGGACTGTTGACGAGTTTAGTCGTGAGATCAGCCAACGGGCTCGTTATGCTACTGAAGAGGTCTCCACCGACGCTAAGAAGCAAGAGAGGTTCCGTCGTGGACTCAATTCCGGACTCCGTCGTGAGCTCAACCTACATGACTTTGCCACCTTCCAGGTCCTTGTCAACAAGGCCATCAAGGCGGAGGACATGAACACCCCCAATGACTTCCTCAAACACCCAAGAGATGATGGTTCATCCAGCTCAGGCTCTGTGAAGTGCAAGATCTGGATCCCCAACAACATGTTTCGCCAGAACAACCCACCGAGGCCATCCTATGTGGAGCCTCGTCCACCAGCTTCGTTCCACCCAGCTCCACCGAACAACCCAGCTCCCCGCACTGTCTTTGGAGCCTGCTACAAGTGTGTTCAGGCAGGCCACTACTCCCACGAGTGTCCCCAGAACCAGCTCCAGAATCAGAATGCTCCACCTCGTGCCGGAGGGAACAACAATGGTCGTGGCAAGCCACCCCCGAAGGTCTTCACCACCAAACCCGCTCCTCCCGCCAATCGTGCACATGTGAACCACATCTCAGCTGAAGAGACTGACGACACTTCTGACGTCATTTTTGGTACGCTCCCAGTCAATTATGTTCCTACTTCCGTTCTTTTCGACCCAGGAGCATCTCATTCATTCATGTCAGAAAGTTATGCACTTCGTCATGAGTTATCCTTTGTAGAATTGTCCACCCCAATGATTATTCAAACTCCAGGGTCAAGATGGGAAACTAATAGAGTAAGCCATGGTAATCAAATTGGAATTGAGGGTTTAGTATTCCTTGCTTCACTCATAGACCTCAATTCTTCAGACATTGATGTAATCCTTGCCATGGATTGGCTATCAAGGCAAAATGCCTACTTTGATTGCAAAGGCAAATCAGTGAAACTAACCCACCCTTCAGGCAAGATAGTCCACTACACCTCACCCAGAACAAAAACCTAGGTGCATCCTTTGAATGTACTTCCCCTTCCCAAACTTGAAGATATTCCGGTGGTTCATGACTTCCCGGATGTCTTTCCTGAAGAGCTGTCAGGCATGCCACCCGACAGATGTGTAGAGTTCATAGTGGATCTTATGCCAGGAACCGCACCAATTTCCAGACGCCCATACAAAATGGCCCCACGTGAGTTAACTGAGCTTAAAATCCAACTTGAAGCTTTGTTGGTAAAAGGCTTCATCTGCCCTAGCTCATCGCCATGGGGTTGCCTCGTTCTGTTTGTAACGAAGAAATATGGAACAGAAAGGATGTACGTAGACTATTGCCCGCTAAATTTAGCGACGATAAAGAACAAGTACCCACTGCCTAGGATCAATGATCTTTATGATCAACTTGCTGGATCCTCTGTATTCTCCAAGATGGATTTGACATTAGGTTATCATCAAATCAAAATCCGAAACGAGGACATTCCAAAAACGGCTTTTACTACTCGTTATGGTCTTTACGAGTACACCGTTATGTCCTTCGGTTTAACCAATACCCCCGCCACTTTCTGGCGCATGATGAATTCGATCTTCATGGAGTAATTAGATAAATTTGTTGTAGTTTATCTTGATGACATTCTCATCTACTCGAAGAACAAAGAAGAACATGCCGAACAATTAAGGCTGGTATTGATGAAACTTAGAGAACATCGCCTGTATGCTAAATTCTCCAAGTGTGAATTTTGGCTACCAGAAGTGACCTACTTAGGCCACGTGATTTCTGCAAAAGGAAATGATGTGAATCCTAAGAGAGTTCAGGCCGTCCTTGAGTGGACTCCACCTGAATCGGTTAAGAAAGTTAGGAGTTTTCTTGGCCTAGCCAGCTATTGCCGTCGCTTCGTCGAGAACTTTTCTAAAGTTGCAAAGCCTCTAACTGAACTCCTCAAGAAAGATAAGAAATTCCTATGGACTCCCAAGTGCGAGGAAAGCTTTCAAGAGATAAAAATAAGATTGACTTCTGCACCCGTACTTGCTCCTCCAGACACCAAAAAGGATTTCGAGATCTTTTGTGACGCCTCACGGCAAGGGTTAGGATGCATACTTCTGGAAGATAGACATGTGGTAGCTTATGCTTCACGCCAGTTGCGGCCACATGAAGAGAACTATCCTACCCATGATCTTGAACTCGCTGCCATAGTTCATGCCCTGACAACTTGGCGACATTACCTCCTTGGTAATCGTTGTGAGATCTTTTCTGACCACCAAAGCCTCAAATACATATTCACCCAGCCAGATCTTAATCTCAGGCAAAGACGCTGGATTGAGTTGATAAAAGATTACGACGTAGGAATTTCTTACACCCGAGGCAAAGCCAATGTCATGGCTGATGCACTAAGTCGTAAGTCGTATTGTAACAACCTCATGTTACAACAGTATCAACCACTTCTTCATGAGGAATTTTGTAGACTCAATCTTGAGATTGTTCCTCATGGTTATCTTTCTACCTTGGTGGCGAAACCAACCCTTGAGGATAAAATTATAGCCGCCTAGAAACGTGATAGTGGTATTTGAGAGATCAAGAAGAACATTGCTCGTGGAGTTGCTAAATGTTTCTCCATAAATGATCAAGGTGTCGTTTTCTTTGGCACTCGATTGGTTGTACCACGAAAACACAATCTTAGGAGGCTAATTCTTAAGGAGGCCCATGACACACCCCTTTCGATTCATCTTGGTAGCAGAAAGATGTACCGAGACCTACGCCAGAGATTTTGGTGGACTAGGATGAAGCGACAAATTTCTCAGTTCATTGACGAATGTGATGTTTGTCGTCGCATTAAGGCAGAACATCAAAGACCTGCTGGTACACTTCAACCTTTGCCTATTCCAGAGTGGAAATGGGACAAAGTCACTATATATTTCATCACTGGCTTTCCAAAAACCCAGAAAGGAAATGATGCCATCTTCGTTGTGGTAGATAGACTTTCCAAAGTTGCACACTTCCAGCCCGTTCGCGAGTCTATAACTACTAGCCAGTTAGCGGACTTGTATGTCTCTAGAATTGTGTCTCTTCACGGAATTCCTTTGGAAATCAATTCTGATCGCGGTAGCCTTTTCACCTCTAGATTCTGGGGAAGCTTTCGGAATGCTATGGGAACTCATCTCTCCTTTAGTACAGCTTTTCATGCTCAGTCTAGTGGTCAAGTCGAAAGGGTTAACCAAATTCTTGAAGACATGCTCAGAGCTTGTGTTATCGCATTCGGAAAGAATTGGGAGAAGTCTATTCCATTTGCCGAATTTGCTTATAACAGTAGTTTCCAGTCTAGTCTGAACATGGCTCCTTTTGAACTCCTCTAAGGACGACGATGTCGAACACCCCTAAACTGGTCAGAAACCGGTGAAAGACAATTCTTTGGACCGGATATGATCATGGAAGTAGAAGAGCAAGTTCGCATTGTTCGGGATCAATTGAAATCAGCCCAGGCTCGTCAGAAAAGCTACTATGATCGTCATCATAGGCAAGAGAGCTACAATCTGGATGAGAAGGCTTACCTTAGGGTTACTCCTCTGAAGGGAACCCAACGTTTCGGTATCAAAGGAAAGTTGGCCCCAAGTTACATTGGACCTTTGCACATTCTTGCTAAACGTGGAGAAGTTGCCTACCAACTTGAACTACCCCCGCACCTTTCCCGAGTACATGATGTATTCCATGTGTCACAACTCAGGCGTTGCTTCAACGACACCATCCGCGAAGTCGACTATGAAACGCTTGATCTCCAAGATGACCTTTCTTATCGAGAATACCCCATTCATATTCTTGATTCAGCAGAGCGTGTCACTCGTCGTCAGAAGATTGAGTTTCTTAAAGTGCAATGGTCACAGCACTCTGATAGAGAAGCCACGTGGGAAAGAGAAGACCGTCTCCGTGCCGAGTACCCCTCCTTCCTCCCGCAGACTTCTGAATCTCGGGACGAGATTCTGTTGAGTGGGGTCGAGTTGTTAGAACCCTCTGTTAGGTAATGTGCTAGGATTAGCAAGTCACCTTGCATCATGTTAAAAATTTCAAAAGAAATCAATTGAAATCAATTTCAAACTCAAATGGGAGAAGGAACCCCCCCTCAGATGAATTAATTCAAAAGGCCAGAAATAAATCTTCTCCAAAAATTCATGTTTGATTTTTGAAAAGTCTTATAAATGAGTGTGATCACATATGAAGTGATGTGGGACCCACCCCATGCTCATGGATTTTTCAAATATTCAAACAGGACCTTGGAATTAATCAAAAACCCCTATTTGATTTAAGATTCAAATAATTTGAATTTTAAAAAGTGCCAAACTTTGCATATGGCTAGTCTATATTATTATAGGGCCATATAAAAAGTTTTAGAATTTTAAAAAATGGTTTGCTATTTTATTTAGGAAAATCAAAACAAAGACAGAAAAGAAATTAGAAAAGAAAAACAGAAAGGAGAGAGAAAGGCTTACCTGTCGCCTAGGCGAAGGCAGCCCAGCCAGCCCACCCGGCCCAAAGGGGCAAGGGGGTCTTCTTCCCCGACCCCGCGCCTCCAAGCTGCTCGGTGGAATTCCACCGAGCTAGCCGAGCACGGCGACGTCCCAGCGGTCGCCACCTGCCCCTCCCGAGCCTCCTAGTCGCGCATGGAGACGCACCCGAGCGCCACACATCCATTCCCCCCTTCCAGATCCTCTCCCTCTCTCTCTCGCCGAGTTCGACGACGACCCGAGCGTCGCCGTCGCCATGGATTGAATCCCGCGTGGCCACCGCCGTCCCTGAGCCGCTCCGTCGTGTCCATCGTCTTCGCCATCGACATCTATGTCTAGCCGCAGAAGGAATCGCCCCGAGGTGCTGTGTAGCCGACGCGAGCTTCATCGTCTTCCACTCCGGCCGCCGCGGATCAAACTCAAATTCCGGCGCCACCGTGACCTCCCCGAGCTCGTCGCCTACTCCATCGCGTTCACCATCACCTGGTGAGCAAAACCCCTCTAGCTACGCCCTCGATTGCTTCCTATGTGCCGTTCCACCATGAGAGCCAAAGCTCCTCGCCGCCGGGAACCATGGAGACGGGCCTCTGCTACGCTAACGTCGCCGTCTTCATGTCCATCATCTCCGTCTTGCTCCTGTGCGTCGAATTCGTGCATCGTTGGCTCAAGCGGAGCACCACGGCAAGCTTTGCCTCGAGCCCGTGCCTCTGCCGCCGCTAGGGCACGTCGTCGTCGCCATTGCAGGGCCTCCCAGCCTTCCCCTCTACTCTAGTTCGACGCGGCGCACTCCCAGCTCGCGAACGGTGCCAGCAGCGCGTCAAACGCGTGCCCAGAGAACGATCCCGACGTGCTCCGGCGAAAAGTACACGCCGGCGACGACCCCCCCTCCATTAGAGCTTAACCCAGCCCTTAATCCCCCTGGCCCCACCTTCAAGTGACCATGACATGTGGGCCCAGCCCCTAATTAATCCCTTGTTAAGTTTAAATCAAAGTTAATCAGTGTAATTAAACAAGAGAGTCACTTACATGTGGGTCCTAGTGGTCAGTGGCCCCCTGACGTCAGCATGACCTCATGCTGATGCAGTAAATGCTTTTCTAATTAAAACAATTCCATAAATTGGTTGAAAATTCATATTAACTCCAAATTTAACATATAATATATGAAAAGTGATCAGGAGAAAATAATCTATCCAAATATACAACTTTCAACTATGTTTGAGTTGAATTTAAAATGGGACAAGTAGCATTTTCTATTTGGTTTAATTGGAATTTAATCAAATTAAATTCAAATGCTTTTGCAATTTGAACCTTAGCAACATACCCCAATTCACTTGAACATCAGAGGCTTATCATACACATGTCAAGATGAATTACATTGATGAAACAATAACATTTGTAACTTGGCTAAAATGAATTCAAATTGGAGTTTGAATTTGCAATTTCATTTGCAATATACTCCATTTAAATGGAATTGCCTCACACATCAGAAGCATATACATCAAGTTTCAACCTTCAACCATTTGATTGTGCATTGTACTTATTGTGCTCCCTTGCTTGTTGATTGTTGAGTAGAGGTGGAATCGGAACAGAAGGCAACCACCTTCGTTGAAGATCCCGAGATTGAACCTCATCAGCAAGGCAAGCAAACCCCCATTGATCATGTCGATAAAATCCCACTTCCCTCTCATGTCTCGCTTATGAATTGTTTAGGATGATTAACATGCTACGTTTCTACCGCATAGATGAACCATTCCTTTGCATGACCTATCATTTGTCACAGTAGTAAGCAAACCACAATCCTAGCAAATGTAGGAGTTGATTTATATCATGTGACCCCTGCAATTGTTACTGCTTATTGCATGCTTAGAGTGTTACAATGTTGATACTGTTATGTGAGTCAGGATGGTAGTGATCATGTGATGATGGTGGAAATGTGTTGGTGAATCTACCCTAATACAAGGTGAACGATGAGAGGATGTGTAGGAGTACACAGTGGGTTGTCTCGTTGAACTCCGCCTTAAGCCCGAGTTCTTGTGTGGTGATCCAAGCTGAAGAGTACTACCACATGTTGGGCAAACGGATCCCTGCTCAACCTACTAACTCACCCCTTCTCAGTTCAATGAGTCGCAGTAATTCGGAGTTCTGGTAGGTTTGTGGCCTGAATGCAAGGTGAGAGAACGGCTCAACCGAGACCGGCTTATGCACCACGCACACATCTTCTGGGACCACTTCGGTAAACCGACCGGGTTACGAATGTGGAAACCATCCCAGATAGGCGTCTTCATTGAACCTGAGTTGGCTGTGAGGTAAAAGTTGTGGAAATTATCCTCGCCGACACCCGCTTGAAGGGTAAAGAGATCCCGGCGGTAACTGATGGTTTCATGTGTGTAGCAGTACACCCCTGCAGGGTTAATAAACTATTCGAATAGCCGCGTCTGCGGTAAGGGACTACTTGGAACGCTGTGACGGATTATTAGAAAACTTGAACTGGATACTTATAAAACTTACCAAGATAAGTCTGAGTGCTATGGCGTGCTTTCTCGTGGGGAAGTCGAGGAAGGCACCATAGTGGTGTAATTGATTGGAGATGTAGTGGACTCGTGTACGCTTCTTACCTCAAGTTTGGTACTCGTAGTTCAGGGCTAGCCAAGTCAAAGCTGGTACTTCTGCATTTGAACCCCACCTCCCTTTACCTTGATACATGTGCATGAGTAGTATAGTTCCTACGTAAGTCTTGCTGAGTACGACTTTGTACTCACGTTTTCTTATTCTATGTTTTAGATGAACCCACTGACCCCGAAGGTGTATTCTTCATCGAGCTCGACGACTGAAGACCAAGCTAGTGTAGTCCCAATCAGACGACTGGTTCCCTCGTGGAGGGCTTGTGTTTAAATAAGGCTTCATAAGCCATTTGTTAAACTTGTCTGTACTCAGACCTACTTTGCTTCCGCTTGTTTGTTGTAATGTTGGATCACAAACTTGTGATCTCTGTGTGCACTCTGTGAGAGTTATCAATAAAATGTATACTTTGTAGAGAATTGCAATGATACCTGCTGTTCATACAAGGCATGTGTGCTTCGTGTATTTTTATCACATGCATGTATTTGTATGGGTTTTCGAGACCTTAGTTGTGATCTGGCTGGCGGTCTTTTATACACCAAGTGGCCCTTAGATGTGCGCAGCTTGGGGCATCGCGATGCGATTGCTCGAAACTCTTTCTCGTGCACACTTTGTTGTATGATCGAGCCCGCCCTAGACCCCGACTAAGTGATCGGGCTGGAGTAAGTCTATGTAAGAGCTATGAGATAGTTGATAGTATGGTTGAGGCCAATTATCTGTGAATATGGGAGTTCATTACCCATATGATTTAGACTTGTGTGCGGATGATGAGGACCCATCTCAGTTGATCATCCGGCCTGGATGGGGTGCCCCTCACGTACGATGCTTTCCGAGAACGTTCTGTGCTTGGCCTTGTCTGCTTAGACAAGTGGGTACGGTTCTCGGCTCTCCATATGACTATGTCGTAGCGGGACTTGCATACGCTAACCCCGGGTCCTGACATGCCCCAAAAAGTTTGATCGTTTTAGCTTTGTTCCTTCGGTTGGTAATTCTGGGGGGGGCTGTGCGTGATTTGGATGAGTTCTGTGTTCTCCGGCTTAGTTAAATTCATTGATTCTTTCGCTCTTGCCATGAACTTCACCTCTACACAATCCGGTGACACTTGGTCTCTGCTCAATATCTATGGCCCTTATTCTGGACCTCACAGAGCAGATTTTATTGATTGGTTGTTCGCCCTGGATATACCAAATGGTGAAGATTGGCTCCTAGTTGGAGATTTTAATCTTCGCAGGCGCCTGATAACAGGAATCGTTCTGGAGGAAATGTGAATGATATGCTTACTTTTAACGACTTTATTCGCGCGCAATCGCTAGTCAAGCTTCGCATCAAAGGGCGTTCGTTCTCGTGGAGTAATATGCAGCAGGATCCGCTGCTGGTCCAACTCGATTGGCACTTCACTTCCATCAACTGGGCGAGCAAATACCCCAACACAGTGGCGTTGCCGTTAGGTAAACCAGTTTCTGATCACTCGCCATGCTACATCTGTATCCAAACGAGTATTCCTAAAGCCAAAATATTCTGCTTTGAGGATTTTTGGATCTCTGCTCCCGGGTTTTTTGAAACAGTTGAACGGGTTTGGACGCGTCGTCACTTTGCCGCAAATTCGGCTGCTCTTCTATCCAGAAAAATGAAATGCCTCAGATATGAACTGAAGAAATGGAGTAAAGGAATTTCACATTTTGCCACGATGATCTCTAACTCCAACCAGGTGCTTGCTGACCTTATTCTATTGGAGGACCTCCGTCCGCTTTCTACCCCTGAACGCAATTTTCTCCTGATCATGAAGAATCATCTCATCACCCTGCTGGATAGGAGGAAAACTTACTGGTGTTGGGAATGTCCCCTAGAGGCAAATAAAATATGTTTTATCGAGCATATTCCATTAGTTCATAATACGTTTGATACTATGCTATAACTGTATTAAGCGGAAACATTAATACATATGTGGTATACAAACAACCAGGTCCCTAGTAAACCCTAGTATACTAGTCCATTAGGCGATTGATGATCAAGGTTTACTGATCATGAGACAATGGCGTCTGTTGACAATGGAGTCGTATCATTGGATAATGATATGATGGACATACACCCAACAGAAGTGTTGCGATGTGATCAAGTCACATAGTTCGACATTGCGATAACTATAACGTAGTGACCAGATCCTTTGACCGTAATGATCATACGTAATTGTCATCTATGAGGAGACTTTGATTTCTATCCCACCGCCTGACTGAAATATGCTGGCTATAACGGTGCACTTTGGGTATTCCGAAATAGATGGTTGATGAGTATGCAAATAGATCATAGCGGGATTTGTCCATCCGTGTGACGGATAGGTACTCTGGGCCCACTCGGTGATGTTACATCATAAAGTTTGCAAACGTGTGACTAGGTCACGGAGTTGTAATATCACGGGAACGAGTAAACTTTTTTGTCGAGAACGAGGACGAACGAGGTATATTGGATACCGATGATCAAACCTCGGACAAGCAAAGTACCATAGGACAAAAGGAACAGGCACACGGTTAACGGATCCAACAACGATTGAAGTTCATTCGATGGAAGCGCAAGGGCTATTAAGGATTGTAACTAGGTCCAATTGATTAGTCATTGATCAATGAGAATTGTCTGAATCATGTCTGATGTTTCCCGGACCGTAGGGTGTTACACTTAAGGGTACTCGACGCAGTAAGGATTGATTCGGGATCACCGGAGAAATTGGAGAGAACACCGGAATTGTTCCGATGAAGGCCGGAAGTTGTTCCGGGTATTTTGAAAGGTTCAAAATATATTTAATAATGTTTAATTAATGTTTATTATTTAATTATATGAATTAAATATTAAAATATAATTAAATATAATTAAAAATGGAAGAAAAGGCATATGGGCCTCATAGGGCCCATTAGGGGGAGAGGGAGTCCTCCCCCATGCGCCATGGCGCCATGAGGGGGCCCACCCCCTTAGGGCTGCGCCAAAACCCCCCTCCCTTGGGATTAGTCCCACCGCGGAAGTGGAGGGGAGGTGGCACCCCTCCTTGGCCTATATAAGGAGGGGTAGGGTGCCCTTTTTTCTTCATACAAATTGATTTGAGACAAGTTTCTCTCGTCTCTCTCTCCCTCCTTTCTCCTTCCTCGAGTGGACTCACCTTGTTTGGATTCTACACTGGGTTGGAGATTTCTCCACTATACGCACGCCGTCGTGCTGCTGGAATCTTGATCCGAATCCATCTTCTTTCCGCTGCTCTACTGGTTCGGAGCCCGGAGGGACGTCGGGTATACTGTATATGTATAATCCCGCGAGGCACTACACTTGTGGTGCTACTTCGTCGTCGTGGACGTATCGCGAGGTATTCATCGACAACGTTCCGACGGGGACGTAATCCCGTCATCGGTCTACAAGGATCGGGTGGCTACAGGAGTCGTCGTGGATCTGCGTGGCATCGGGGATTGTCGGTACGACTACATCAACCACGTTCATGCGGGAACGTTTCCCGCTTAACGGACTAGATACTGGTATGTGACCTATCTCTGTCCGTTACTTGCATTAGCATAGCATAGGTCTTGGGTATGGGTCTCGTAGGTTATGAAAAATTTGTGTTTTCTGCCCCGGGCTCCAACAGTGGTATCAGAGCAAGGCTATGCATAGATGTATTGTACGGATAGAACACATCTAGTATGTGGGCATCAATTCTCCAATTGTTACCCTCTCACGTGTACTCATTTAGCGTTGCGGCAATATTTGATGAAGAGGCCCCCGACCGACCTTACGGGTTTACGCGAGACTGGTTCCACGCTTGACATATGGCTTGTACCATATAAAGTGGCTGGGGGGGTGTCTGTCTCTCTGCATTAGCGATGCGAAGATGTTTGCAACGGAGGGCCCCGACAGGGGTGTAATAGAGACAATTGCGGGATTGGTGTTGTGGCTTGTTTTCGCAGGATAGAGAGTGGTTCTTTTCTCGAAACCCCTAGCAGCCACGTAAAACTTGAAAAAGATAAAGTAGAAAGGCGTTTTCAACTTTAATTTGCATTTTGGGGGGAATCATAGCATTTATGATTTATACTGTTGCATCTTGTTTTGCTAATATGTCAGATATACGACGGTAGCATAATAGGATGATCCCTCACTAATCCAACAAAGTGTCCTTCCTTAGTGAAGCACCATCTGGAAAGTTCTTCATTATGGAGGCATCACATGTCACACGGGTGTCAAACATTTTTACGTTCACAAGAGATGGGTGGAGCAAGCCTAGCATGTCCAGAAACATGGCCTTGCATACGCGACATATACTCACTAAGGTTATTGTGGTGAGCCTGGCATGTGCAGACATGGACTCGGGACACAAGAGACCGAAAGGTCGAGCATGAGTCACATGGATGATGTGATTGGCATGATGGCCTACCTTGAACAACATACTGATGGTCGTGTCACACGGGGGAGGTATGTTCTTCAAGGATCGTGTAATCACTTAGAACAAACTATGAGGGATGTTTGTCTGAGTGGGAGTTCCAGAATTGTTTTTGAAACATGAAATCCATATTATGAACTTAATCTTCATGTCTTAGCAAATATCATTGTACATAACGTCATACCAATGTTTAGAACTATGGCTCTTTTAGTATGATAGAACTTAAGGTAAATGGGTCTTACATCATTGATGTGTACCAACACCATTAGAGACATACTCATTAGTAATGACTTACTAAACATAATACGAAGAATTGCTAGGAGATACACCTGACAACTCCGTAATCAAGGAAGATGATGATGAGTATCGCACTCACCGTCACTTATGAATGACTGTCCAATACACCATAATTCATTCTATGGAATCTGAATTGTGAATGCATGTTGACCAACATGTATGACGTGCTAGGTGAACTTGAAAGCACTTGGTCACAAATCAGAGTAATGGAATATGAGTATATGGACGGGGTTTCTTTCAACTATGGTGGAAGGAACAACCTGCTGAGAAAGTCACTTGGAAAATGTATAAGATACATGGAACACCTTGTGTATAACTTGGACTACTGAATGACTGGTTACTTTGCGATAACTGGGGAGTTGTATCCGCTTCCTCCAAGTTACAAAGACCATGTCTGGACTATGTCATGAAGGAGAATCGTTCACCTGTCATGAGGTCATGGTTAAAGTCAAGAACTTTAAGAGTAGAACCAATGCAGGAATGGTCATTGAGGGAGAAGGTATATTTGATATACGAGTTATAAATGTCTTTCCCACGAAACACTAATTGCGGTTGATTAAGTATTCGATGCTTGAACTTACTGCTTGAGAGTGGCTTGGAAGGGATGAGGTGACAATGTGTGCTGACGGCAATCAAGATAGTTGATGGTCGACAACACTCTCCCTCTACATCTATCAATTGATTAATATATGAATAAATTTTATGATCGTTTGAATGAGGACTTTATTAGTGTGTCTAGCATCTCGCGAAGACAATTATTCATATTAGTGAGAAACAAGTTAGTTGTTCTCCTTTTATGAATGATATCTCTTATGGTCACATTACGATTATGAATGAGTTATTCTTATATTGATGATAGTTGTTTGATCATTTATAAGAAATATTGTAATGCCAAGAAATATCCAGGCTTAATAATGACACTACAGTTGAAGTCATGAATGGTATGATGATGTCTTAATATACTTGATCTCTTGACACATACAAACCATGCCTTTTAGGTGAGATGACTAAAAACCTCGCATTCTGGTAAACGGAATGTGTACTGATTGTTGAGTATCATACATTGTGATGTATCGTATGTCAGCATGTGGTGAATTTCATTATTTCGTGAACTTCGTATGTGGACTTAGATGAATATTTGCATTCACTAATGAAACATGAGTCTGAAATAATTTGATATGATCAAAAATGATTTTAGAGTAAAGATGAATATGAAATTAACAAGAAAGACAAGTCTCTACGATTTGATCAAAGTGACAAATGTTTTGAGTTAGTCTTGGGCATAAAGACTTGTGTGAAAGTTGTTCCACAAATTGCAATGTCTTGAGACACTTCAATATGATTGACGTGCCTGAACATTGTGATCATATTCTATCGAAAAGTGTATGGTCTAAGTTATCTCTTACCAAGTTACGTTATTATTGTTTAGAGTTATTAATTTAATATGCAAACACTCACTTCAGCATAGGGAACCATCTGAGTTCATGGAAACCAACACTATATATGACATGGTGTGTTGTGGTTTCTAGGAAGCTTGATTTATGTAAGATAAATTATCTTTGTAGTGTATCCTTAGACAACTATGGATGCATCTTCCACAACTAGAACCAAAAGGAGCAAAACTTGTATTGCTTTGTTTGGTGTTTGTCAAGAATTGTTCTTGATAAATGTGGTAATGGAAGAAAAGTGAAAGTTCAACCAAGGTAATTGACCTTGCCTCCAAATGTCAGAGTAGTGCAACGGAATATGTTCTGGAAGCAAAGATCTACAATAAGAGGAGAAACTAATGATAATGATCATGATCTTCTGATGGGAGCTTTTACTGAGAAAGGTAGGATTCAAGAATATATATTTGCCCCTGGTGCAAAATGATATTCATGATTCACTTGTCATGTTAATGGAACAAGAAATTCCTACGAACTACAAAGAAGCGATGGTGGACCTAAGTACGAGATATGACTACGAGTCATGAAATCCTATGTTGAGTTACATTTAAGATTGCTTGAATCTTATCAAGTAAGGAGGTTACTTGATATTCACAATAACTTCAGAGTTATGAGGAATAAATGTGAACATCAAAGGGACGTCAAGATTGGTTTGTCACAAAGATTGTTTCTGACAAATTCAATGAGTTGACTCCAATATGTAGCAATGCTAGAGTCAAAGGGATATTCACTACGATTGATCCAGGATTGTTATCAATACCGTGACTTCCTCAAATCCTGTATTTGAAGAAGTGTTCTAATTGGTACAACAAGAAGGTTGTGGAAAAACATATGGATACTAGCGTATCGTAAACTGAATTCTCATTTTGATGGATGATCAAAGGATTTTTGGACTTACCAAAATATCGAGGAAACATGCATTTGCATGAAATTGAGTGGGAGCTAAATAGTTTCCTGAAAATTAATATGTAGACGACATATTTTGAGTGGGAGCTATGGGAGTATTATCCTAGACTTATATGTAAATGACATATTTGAGTAGGAGCCTTGTGGTTAGTATCCTGAACTTAATATGTGTCTGACATATCTAAGTGGGAGCCATGTGGATGTTATCCTTGTCTTATATGTGGCCGAAATATTTGAGTGGGACCAATATGAGTGATATCTTATAACTTAATATGTGCATGACATATTTGAGTGGGAGCATGATAACATTCTCATATATGGATAACATATTATGAATGGTGTAGTTGGTGTTAATGATTATTTGAATCTTTCATAAATGAAGATGAATAAGTATTAAGCGTTGAAGATCTATTAAGATAGATATGTGTTTACTAACATTGAGTCGTAATACTTTCCTGGATAAGATTCTGAAGGAGTTCAGAATGGGAGAAGTCAAGAAGTGGTCTTTACTTGTATATCCAAGAGAAGTGTTGAGTTAATCTCAGTACAAGAACAATGGTTAATGGTTAATGAAAGAAATGGATGTGTTGGATCCTCTATGCTTTTGTCATAGGTTCTTTCGTATCAAACCAGAGCTATGTACTCGACGTAAAGTGACCCAAGTTCTTAATAGTAAGAACATGTTGTGATATGATTTATGAGTAAATCATTGAACCAAGAGTTAAGTTTATCCTTCAGTGTCTGAAGAGAACTGAGGATACATCTCAAATTTGTAAAGGATAGTGGACTTGACCATAAATGTTATGCTGGTTCAAGTTTTGACACTAACCTAGAAAATTGAGATATCATACTAATGATTGCCTAAGTTGAAAGAAACATGGTTAGACATCAAAGTTGCATACAATGCACTAAGGATTGAATCTACATTGATGTGGCTCCTTTAGAAGTAGTAGGAGTTATATTATGGCTTAAGAAGTTCGACTTCTGATTGAGTGAGTTTCAAGTGTGCATGACTATGGAAAGTCCGCGTGACCCACCGGATGTCATTGCAATGACACAGAAAACGAAGTCTCACTTCACCACCAAATGTATATACCCCATCATTATAGTGGATAATGAAGGAATATCAAATTAGGTGACATTATGATTTGCAAAAGGACATACGGTTCTGAATGGTACCCAGACCGTTGATACAACCTCTTCCACGGGCAAGCATGATCAATAAGGAGTTCTGATCCAGAGAAAAATGCAACTAAATTATTTGTACTCTAGTGCAAGTGGGAGACTGTTGGGAATGTGCCCTAGAGGCAAATAAAATATGTTTTATCGAGCATATTCCATTAGTTCATCATACGTTTGATACTATGCTATAACTCTATTAAGCGGAAACATTAATACAGGTGTGGCATACAAACAACCAGGTCCCTAGTAAACCCTAGTATACTAGTCCATTAGGCGATTGATGATCAAGGTTTCGTGATCATGAGACAATGGCGTCTGTTGACAATGGAGTCGTATCATTGGATAATGATATGATGGACATACACCCACCAGAAGTGTTGCGATGTGATCAAGTCACATAGTTCGACATTGCGATAACTATAACGTAGTGACCAGATCCTTTGACCGTAATGATCATACGTAATTGTCATCTATGAGGAGACTTTGATTTGTATCCCACCACCTGACTGAAATATGCTAGTTATAACGGTGCACTTTGGGTATTCCGAAATAGATGGTTGATGAGTATGCAAATAGATCAAAGCGGGATTTGTCCATCCGTGTGACGGATAGGTACTCTGGGCCCACTCGATGATGTTACATCATAAAGTTTGCAAACGTGTGACTAGGTCACGGAGTTGTAATATCACGGGAACGAGTAAACTTGTTTGTTGAGAACGAGGACGAACTAGGTATATTGGATACCACTACTAGGGAAAAGCTTATAGGTAGAGGCTTAAGAGTAGCGCCCTTTAAAGACAGGCGCTACTGCTAATTAGCAGTAGCGCGCTATATGGACGCTCGCTATTGATATGCCTGTATCAGTAGCGCCTTTCCGTTACGCGCGCTGCTGCTAATGTGGACCCAACTTAACCCAGAGGCCCGCAAATAGCAGTAGCGCGTGATCTATTAGGTCGCTACTACTAAAAGAATAGCAGTAGCGCCGTAGCGGTACAGGCGCTACTGGTAAGGCCCAGCAGCCACCTTTTCCACCAACCATCCCCCTCCCCCCTCCTCTCTCTCCCTCACTTGCTTCTTCCTCATTCCTTCTCCTACCTCTTGTCCATCTCCATTAATGCATTACACCATCTCCATTAATGCACTACACACCATCTTCATTAATGCAATATCTCTCTCTTTCCTTCTAATTTGCTCCTCCTCCACCACCACATATCATGCATAAATGCATCTAGCTATCTCTCTTTCTCACCTTTGTCTCCATCCCCTCACTAGCTAGTGCAAGCTTCTCCCAAGTGTGATATTTTAACAAAAGGTATATAATTTCTCTCTCTCTCTCTTAATTAATTACTAGGTAGCTAGGTACCTTGATGCATGAGATGAGATGTGATATGAGAGTTTGCCTATGTTTTGCCGAAATGTCGATTTACTTCCTTTTTGGCGAATTTCGGGCAAACTCTATATGTCCTATTTTTAGGAAGGTCATGCCGAATTTTTGTATGACTTTGATAAGCATATGCATGTCGTTATAATCTTTTGTTTGTATAACTCGTAGGCGACCATGAAGGTCTATGGAAGGATGGTGGATAGATACTTGCGATCCGCAGTGGACGACATAGTTGAAAAAAATGAAAAGGAGATTTTATGTCCTTGTAGAAAATACAAAGAAGGCGTCTGGCTAGACCCCTTTAAGGGTGGAAGTTTGAAGGCGCACCTGCTTAGATATCGTTTCATGGATGGCTATACTCGATGGATAACTGAAGATGATGATGACGATATCGACGGTGCAACCAATAACCCCATGGCAGCGGATGAAGAGATGATTGATGGATCCAAAGACGAAGAGGGTGCTGGAAATGACGACGGAGAAGAGGTGTCGGGACCCGGGGTTAGCGTATGCAAGCCTCGCTTCAACACAATCATATGGAGAGCCGAGAACCGTACCCACTTGTCTAAGCAGACAAGGCCAAGCACAGAACGTTCTCGGAAAGCATCGACTGTGAGGGGCATCCCATCCAGGCCGGATGATCAACTGAAATGGGTCCTCATTGTCCGCACACAAGTCTAAATGATATGGGTGGTGAACTCCCATACTCATAGAAAAGTCGCCTCAACCATACTATCGATTGTATTTTAACCCTTACATAGACTTACTCAAGCCCGATCACTTATTCGGGGTCTAGGGCGGGCTCGATCATACATCAAAGTGTGCACGAGACAGAGTCTCGAACAATCGCATTGCGCTACCCCAAGCTGCGCACATCTAAGGGCCACTTGGTGTATAAAAGACCGCCAGCCAGATCACAACTAAGGTCTCGAAAACCCATACTAAGACATGCATGTTATAACCATACACGAAGCACACATGTCTAGTATGAACAGTAGGTATATTTGCAATTCTCTACAATGTATACATCTTTATTAATAACTCTTAAAGAGTGCACACAGAGATCACAAGCATGTGATCCAACATCACAACAGACAAGCGGAAACAAAGTAGGTCTGAGTACAGACAAGTTTAACAAATGGCTTAGAGAAGCCTTATCTGAAAACAAGCCCTCCACGAGGGAACCAGTCGTCAGACTGGGACTACACTAGCTTGGTCTTGGTATGAGTCTTCATTATTCAAGCTTCAGGTAGAAGCCACCATCGGGGTCGGTGGGTTCATCTAAGACATAGATTAAGCAAACGTGAGTACAAAATCGTACTAAGCAAGACTTACATAGGAACTATACTACTCATGCATATGTATCAAGGTAAAGGGAGGTGGGGTTTCACTTGCAGAAATGCCAGCTTTGACTTGGCTAATCCTGAACTACGAGTACCAGACTTTCAGATAAGAAGCGTACACGAGTCCACTACATCTCTTCAACCAATTACACCACTATGGTTACTTCCTTGACTTCCCCACGAGAAGCACCCTATAGCACTCACGCTTATCTTGGTGTGTTTTAGAAGTATCCAGTTCAAGTTGTCTAATAATCAAGCTAAGCTTTCCAAGCAGTCCTTAACCGCGGACGCGGCTATTCGAATAGTTTTGTTAACCCTGCAGGGGTGTACCGCTACACACACATGATCATCATTTACCGCCTTTGTTCCCGACACCATTCCAGGGGTGCCAGCGAGGATGCTCACCACAACTGTTACCTCATAACCGATTTAGTCCGAGAAAGCCGCCTAATTGGGTTGGCTACCACTATCGTGAACCCGGCCGGTTTACCGAAGTGGACCCAAGTGATGTGTGCGTGGTGCATAAGCCGGTCTCGGATGAGCCGTTCTCTCACTTAGCATCCAGGCCACAAGCCTACCAGAACTCCGAACTATTGCGACATCTGGACATCGAAAGGGATGAGTTAGTAAGCTGAGAGGGGTCAGTGAGCCCAATGTGTGGTTGTACTCTTCATCTTGGATCACCACACAAGAACTCGGACTTAGGGCGGTGTTCAACGAGACAACCCACCGTGTACTCGTACACAGCCTCTCATCGTTCACCTTGTATTAGGGTAGATTCACCAACACTTTTCTACCATCATCATCATGATCACTACCATCCCGACTCACATAAAAGTATCATCATGGTATCACTCTAAGCATGCAATAAGCAGTAACAATTGCAGACGCCACATGATATCAATCAACTCCTACATTTGCTAGGATTGTGGTTTTGCCTACTACTGTGTCAAATGATAGGTCATGCAAAGGAATGGGTTCATATATGCGGTAGAAACGCATCATGGTAATCATCCTAAACAATGCATAAGCGAGACATGAGAGGGAAGTGGGATTTTATCGACATGATCAATGGGGGGTTGCTTGCCTTGCTGACGAGGTTCGGGTTCGGGGTCTTCAACGAAGGGGGCAGCCTCCTGCTCCGGTTCCACCTCTACTCAAAAAACAACAAACAAGGTAGCGAAGTAAATACAATGCACAATCACATGATGGAAGGTTGAAACTTTATGTATATGCTTTGATGTGTGAAGCAATTCCATTTAAATGGAGTATATTGCAAATTGAATTGCAAATTCAAACTCCAATTTGAATTCAAACCTAGCCAAGTTACATGTGACATTGATTGATCAATTTGAATCATTTTGGAAATGTGTATGATATGCCTCTGATGTGTGGTTGAAATGTAGCATGTTTCCATGGTCCAAGTTGCAAAAGCATTTGAAATAAATTTGAATAAATTCCAAATATATCAATGACATATGCTACTGGTCCCAATTTAAAATCTACTCAAACATAGTTGAAAGTTGGATTTTTGGATAGCTTATTTTCTCCTGATCATTTTTCATATATTATTTGTCCTATTTGGAGTTAATATGAATTTTCTATGAATTTCCAAAGTTTGAGCTACTTTCTGGATTTTCTGGAATTTCTTTAATTCATTTCAATTTCTGGAAAAGTCTTTATGGCGTCAGCATGACTTCATGTTGGCGTCAGGGAGCCACTGACTACTGGGACCCACTGGTCAGCCTCTCACTGTTTAATTAAAATGATTTAAACTTAATCCAGTGTTTAGTCAGGGGCTGGGCCCACATGTCATCGGCTCTGGGGGTCATTAGGGGGGTGGATTAGGGCTAACCACCCCGGCCACGTCGGACTTGCTGGCGGCTAGCCGCCGGTGACCAGAACCACGGCGGCGTTGTACGGAAAGGCGCTCCCGTGGTCCAAATCGAGCGCCGCAACCACCGAGACTTCGCTCTTGGTGCTGCGCATCGAATGGAACCAAGTGGGGGGGGGATGGGAGGCACTGGTTTGACGGCGACGACGAGCCCTAGCAGCGGCGGAGCTGCTGGCTCGAGGTGAACTCGGCTACGGGGCAACATTTGGGGCGGTTTTAGGACGGATCGAACCAGAGGAGCTCTGCGGTGACAACGGACAGGGTGACAGGGTCGAAAGCTTTGCGAAGGCTCGTCGACGACGAGCATGGCGGATCTGTGCTCCGGCGTCCATGGCGGAAAGAGCTAGAGGAGGCGAGAGGTGCCGTGGCTTGAGGGGAAAATCTCACCGAGACGCGGGGAGTGCAACGGTGTAGTCGATGGAGTCGGGGAGGGAACGTAGCCGGAGTATTTGTCGACGACAAGTTGCGGATCCGGTGAGGGCTCGAGGATGATTGCGGTGGCTTGAGTCCAAATCACGGCTCCGCCTGCTTTGGGAAGAGGAAGTCGACGACGGTGAGTACGAGGGACACAGCAGCTTGAGCTCTAGGGCACGGTGGCCACGTCGTCCACGGCGGTGCGCTCCGGTGAAGCTTCGGTCGCCGACGAAATCGAGTGAGGGAGACGGGGAGGGGGTTCGTGGAGAGGGGGAAAGGAACGGGGAAGCTCCTGGGCGTCTCCAGGTGTGAAGATGTGGCGCGGGGGAAGCAGGAGGTGGCCAGGCCTCGCCGGCATGCTCGCCACGGCGGCAGAAGCCTGGCTGGCGCGAGGAAGAAGACGGGCTTGCCCCTGGGTTGGGCTGCCTCGGTAAGTTGGGCCCTTTTGCCTGCGAGCCCTTTTTCCCTTTTTATTTACTGTTTTCTTTTCTAACTTTTGTTTTGCTGGGCTAATTAAATAGCTAGGCATTTTATTAAATGCTGAAAAATTTTATATGGCCTCATAATTATATAGACTAGCCACTCATAAAGTTTCAACATTTTTAAAATTCAAATAATTTGAATCTTAACTCAAATAGGGGTTTTTAATTAATTCCAAGGAACTGTTTGAATATTTGAAAATTCCATGAGCATGGGGTGGGTCCCACATCACTTGATTTGTGATCACACTCATTTATAAGACTTTTCAAAAATCTAACATGAATTTTTGGAGAAGATTTTTATCTGGCCTTTTGAATTAATTCATGTGGGGGGTTTCCTTCTCCCATTTTGCTTTTGATTTTGATTTCAAAGATTTCTTTTGAAATTTTAACATGATGCAAGTGAATTACTAACCCTAGCACATTACCTAACAGAGGGTTCTGACAACTCGCCCCCACTCAACAGAATCTCGTCCCGAGATTCAGAAGTCTGCGGGAGGAAGGAGGGATACTCGGCACTGATACGGTCTTCTCTTTCCCACGTAGCTTCTCTCTCAGAGTGGTGTGGCCATTGCACTTTCAGAAACCTAATCTTCTGACGACGAGTGACACGCTCTGCGGAATCAAGAATACGAACGGGGTATTCTCGATAAGAAAGGTCATCTTGGATATCAAGCGTTTCATGGTCGACTTCGCGGATGGGGTCCTTGAAGCATAGCCTGAGTTGGGACACATGGAATACATCATGTACTCGGGAAAGGTGCGGGGGTAGTTCAAGTTGGTAGGCAACTTCTCCACGTTTTGCAAGAATGCGGAAAGGTCCGATAAAACGTGGGGCCAACTTGCCTTTGATACCGAAACATTGGGTTCCCTTCAGAGGAGTAACCCGAAGGTAAGCCTTCTCATCCAGATTGTAGCTCTCTTGCCTATGATGACGATCATAGTAGCTTTTCTGACGAGACTGGGCTGCTTTCAATTGATCACGAACAATGCGAACTTGCTCTTCTGCTTCCTTGATCATGTCCGGTCCAAAGAATTGTCTTTCACCGGTTTCTGACCAGTTTAGTGGTGTTCGACATCGTCGTCCATATAGGAGTTCAAAAGGAGCCATGTTCAGACTAGATTGAAAACTATTGTTATAAGAAAATTCGGCGAATGGAAGAGACTTCTCCCAATTCTTTCCGAATGAGATAACACAAGCTCTGAGCATGTCTTCAAGAATTTGGTTAACCCTTTCGTCTTGACCGCTAGACTGAGGATGGAAAGCTGTACTAAAGGAGAGATGAGTTCCCATAGCATTCTGAAAGCTTCCCCAAAATCTAGAGGTGAAAAGGCTACCGCGATCAGAATTGATCTCCAAAGGAACACCGTGAAGAGATACAATTCTAGAGACGTACAAGTCCGCTAACTGGCTAGCAGTTATAGACTCGCGAACTGGAAGGAAGTGAGCAACTTTGGAAAGCCTATCTATGACAACGAAGATGGCATTGTTTCCTTTCTGGGTTTTGGAAAGCCGGTGATGAAGTCCATACCGACTTTGTCCCATTTCCACTCAGGAATAGACAAAGGTTGAAGTGTACCAGCAGGTCTTTGATGTTCTGCCTTAATGCGACGACAAACATCACATTCGGAAACAAATTGAGCAATGTCTCTCTTCATCCTAGTCCACCAAAATCTCTGGCGTAGATCTCGGTACATTTTTGTGCTACCGGGATGAATCGAGAGGGGTTTGTCATGGGCTTCTTTGAGGATGAGTTTCCTTAGTTCCCTATTCTTAGGTACTACCAAACGATTTTCAAAGAATACCGTTCCCTTGCTATCTGTGGAGAAACATTTAGCAACTCCGCTAGCAATGTTCTCCTTGATCCAGCGAACACCTCGTCCACGCCTTTGGGCAACTATGATTTGATCCTCAAGGGTTGGTTTCGCCACCAAGTTGAAAAGAGATCCACGAGGAACAATCTCGAGATTAAGCTTTCAAAATTCCTCATGAAGTAGTGGTTGATACTGTTGTAACATGAGGTTCTTATAATACGACTTACGACTTAGTGCATCAGCCATGACATTGGCTTTGCCTGGGGTGTAAGAAATTCCTAAGTCATAATCTTTTATCAACTCAATCCAGCGTCTTTGCCTGAGATTAAGATCTGGCTGGGTGAAAATGTATTTGAGGCTTTGGTGGTCGGAATAGATTTCACAACGAGTACCAAGGAGGTAATGTCGCCAAGTTGTTAGGGCATGAACTACGGCAGCGAGTTCAAGGTCATGGGTAGGATAGTTCTCTTCATGTGGCTGCAACTGGCGTGAAGCATAAGCTACCACATGTCGATCTTGCAGAAGTATGCATCCTAACCCTTGTTGTGATGCGTCACAATAGATCTCGAAATCCTTTTTAGTGTCTGGAGGTGCAAGTACGGATGCAGAAGTCAACCTTCTTTTTAGCTCTTGAATGCTTTCCTCACACTTGGGAGTCCATAGGAATTTCTTATCTTTCTTGAGGAGTTCAGTTAGAGGCTTTGCAACTTTAGAAAAGTTCTCGACGAAGCGACGGGAATAGCTGGCTAGGCCAAGAAAACTCCTAACTTGCTTAACCGATTCAGGTGGAGTCCAGTCAAGGACGGCCTGAACTCTCTCGGGATTCACAGCAATGCCTTTTGCAGAAATCACGAGGCCTAAGTAGGTCACTTCTGGTAGCCAAAATTCACACTTGGAAAATTTAGCATACAGGCGATGCTCTCTAAGTTTCATCAATACCAACCTTAGGTGTTCGGCATGTTCTTCTTCGTTCTTCGAGTAGATGAGAATGTCATCGAGATAAACTAGAACAAATTTATCTAAGTACTCCATGAAGATCGAATTCATCATGCGTGAGAAAGTGGCGGGGGCATTGGTTAAACCAAAGGACATGACGGTGTACTCGTAAAGACCTTAACGAGTAGTAAAAGCCATTTTGGGAATGTCCTCGTTTCGGATCTTGATTTGATGATAACCTAATCTCAAATCCATCTTGGAGAAGACAGAGGATCCTGCAAGTTGATCATAAAGATCATTGATCCTGGGCAGCGGGTACTTATTCTTTATCGTCGCTAAATTTAGCGGGCGATAATCTACGCACATCCTTTCTGTTCCATCTTTCTTCGTTACGAACATAACGGGGCAACCCCATGGCGATGAGCTAGGACAGATGAAGCCTTTTTCCAACAAAGCTTCCAGTTGGGTTTTAAGCTCAGCTAACTCATGTGGGGCCATTTTGTATGGGCGTCTAGAAATTGGTGCGGTTCCTGGGGCAAGATCAACTATGAACTCTACACACCTGTCGGGTGGAATGGTTTAAGGATTTTGGTTACTGGTTGGTTTTCCTGAGGATGACCATGGCTTACTAGGGCTACAGTAGATATGTCAGAGTAGCAAAGTACCCCAACACGATGGTTAGTGTGGTTCTTCTCGCTAGAAGACATCCAAAGTGGGAGAAAGAGCTGCAATTGAAACACTATAGGTTTCTAGAAGAAAACCTACATCAAACTCTATGGAACTGTCGGGCATGCCACCTAGAATTTCTTCTAAAAGGACAACCGATAAGGAGGGAAGAATTTTGCAAATGCATCAGATTTTGAAGAAACCTGGAATGATTCGGACAGCATAACGGCTGTAATTGTAAGAAAACAATTTTATTTCAATGTAGATACAGCACTTACATAAAACGAGGTAAGAAATCAGCATTACAACAATGCTAGGAAACCGGACACAACTTTCCTACGGCTACAAGGAAGCAAACAACGAGAAGTTCTAATCAGACAGAGGTAAGCCTAGTCCTATCTTCCCGTAGAATAAGATGAGGGTGACTCAGAACTCATATCGATGAGGGTAAGGAGAAAAAAGAAGCCTTACGTTGTTCCCTTATATACCCAGAGTAACTATATAACTATAGAAGGCTAGACTCGACTTCGGCCAAGGCTGATAATCCTACAGTCAGTCCTGCTCTGATACCAAGTCTGTCGGGACCCGGGGTTAGCGTATGCAAGCCTCGCTACAACACAATCATATGGAGAGCCGAGAACCGTACCCACTTGTCTAAGCAGACAAGGCCAAGCACAGAACGTTCTCGGAAAGCATCGAACGTGAGGGGCATCCCATCCAGGCCGGATGATCAACTGAAATGGGTCCTCATTTTCCGCACACAAGTCTAAATGATATGGGTGGTGAAATCCCATACTCATAGACAAGTCTCCTCAACCATACTATCGATTGTATTATAACCCTTACATAGACTTACTCCAGCCCGATCACTTAGTCGGGGTCTAGGGCGGGCTCGATCATACATCAAAGTGTGCACGAGACAGAGTCTCGAACAATCGCATCGCGATGCCCCAAGCTGCGCACATCTAAGGGCCACTTGGTGTATAAAAGACTGCCAGCCAGATCACAACTAAGGTCTCGAAAACCCATACTAAGACATGCATGTTATAACCATACCCGCAGCACACATGTGTAGTATGAACAGCAGGTATCATTGCAATTCTCTACAATGTATACATCTTTATTAATAACTCTTACAGAGTGCACACAAAGATCACAAGCATGTGATCCAACATCACAACAGACAAGCGGAAACAAAGTAGGTCTGAGTACAGACAAGTTGAACAAATGGCTTAGAGAAGCCTTATCTAAAAACAAGCCCTCCACGAGGGAACCAGTCGTCTGACTGGGACTACACTAGCTTGGTCTTGGTCTGAGTCTTCATTCTTCAAGCTTCAGGTAGAAGCCACCATCGGGGTCGGTGGGTTCATCTAAAACATAGATTAAGCAAACGTGAGTACAAAATCGTACTCAGCAAGACTTACATAGGAACTATACTACTCATGCATATGTATCAAGGTAAAGGGAGGTGGGGTTTCACTTGCAGAAATGCCAACTTTGACTTGGCTAATCCTGAACTACGAGTACCAGACTTTGAGATAAGAAGCGTACACGAGTCCACTACATCTCTTCAACCAATTACACCACTATGGTTACTTCCTCGACTTCCCCACGAGTAGCACCCCATAGCACTCATGCTTATCTTGGTGTGTTTTAGAAGTATCCAGTTCAAGTTGTCTAATAATCAAGGTAAGCTTTCCAAGCAGTCCTTAACCGTGGACGCGGCTACTCGAATAGTTTTGTTAACCCTGCAGGGTTGTACCTCTACACACACATGATCATCATTTACCGCCTTTGATCTCGACACCATTCCACGGGTGCCAGTGAGGATGCTCACCACAACTGTTACCTCATAACCGATCTAGTCCGAGAAAGCCGCCTACTTGGGTTGGCTACCACTATCGTGAACCCGGCCGGTTTACCGAAGTGGACCCAAGTGATGTGTGTGTGGTGCATAAGCCGGTCTCGGATGAGCCGTTCTCTCACTTAGCATCCAGGCCACAAGCCTACCAGAACTGCGAACTATTGCGATATCTGGACATCGAAAGGGATGAGTTAGTAAGCTGAGAGGGGTCAGTGAGCCCAATGTGTGGTTGTACTCTTCATCTTGGATCACCACACAAGAACTCGTACTTAGGGCGGTGTTCAACGAGACAACCCACCGTGTACTCCTACACAGCCTCTCATCGTTCACCTTGTATTAGGGTAGATTCACCAACACTTTTATACCATCATCATCATGATCACTACCATCCCGAGTCACATAAAAGTATCATCATGGTATCACTCTAAGCAGGAAATAAGCAGTAACAATTGCAGGGGCCACATGATATCAATCAACTCCTACATTTGCTAGGATTGTGGTTTTGCCTACTACTGTGACAAATGATAGGTCATGCAAAGGAATGGGTTCATCTATGCGGTAGAAACGCATCATGGTAATCATCCTAAACAATGCATAAGCGAGACATGAGAGGGAAGTGGGATTTTATCGACATGATCAATGGGGGTTTGCTTGCCTTGCTGACGAGGTTCGGGTTCGGGGTCTTCAACGAAGGGGGCAGCCTCCTGCTCCGGTTCCACCTCTACTCGACAAACAACAAACAACGTAGCGAAGTAAATACAATGCACAATCACATGATGGAAGGTTGAAATTTGATGTATATGCTTTGATGTGTGAAGCAATTCCATTTAAATGGAGTATATTGCAAATTGAATTGCAAATTCAAACTCCAATTTGAATTCAAACCTAGCCAAGTTACATGTGACATTGATTGATCAATTTGAATCATTTTGGAAATGTGTATGACATGCCTCTGATGTGTGGTTGAAATGTAGCATGTTTCCATGGTCCAAGTTGCAAAAGCATTTGAAATAAATTTGAATAAATTCCAAATATATCAAATGACATATGCTACTTGTCCCAATTTAAAATCAACTCAAACATAGTTGAAAGTTGGATTTTTGGATAGCTTATTTTCTCCTGATCATTTTTCATATATTATTTGTCCAATTTGAAGTTAATATGAATTTTCTATGAATTTCCAAAGTTTGAGCTATTTTCCGGATTTTCTGGAATTTCTTTAATTTGTTTCAATTTCTGGAAAAGTCTTTATGGCGTCAGCATGACTTCACGCTGGCGTCAGGGGGCCACTGGCTGCTGGGACCCACTGGTCAGCCTCTCATTGTTTAATTAAAATGATTTAAACTTAATCCAGTGTTTAGTCAGGGGCTGGGCCCACATGACATCGGCTCTGGGGGTCATTAGGGGGGTGGATTAGGGTTAACCATCCGGGCCACGTCGGACTTGACGGCGGCTAGCCGCCGGTGACCAGAACCGCGGCGGCGCTGTACGGAAAGGCGCTCCCATGGTCCAAATCGAGCGCCGCAACCACCGAGACTTCGCTCTTGGTGTTGCGCATCGAATGGAACCAAGTGGGGGGGCCTAGGAGGCACTGGTTTGACGGCGACGACGAGCCCTAGCGGCGGCGGAGCTGCTGGCTCGAGGTGAACTCGGCTACGGGGCACCATTTGGGGCGGTTTTAGGCTGGATCGAACCAGAGGAGCTCTGCGGTGACAACGGACAGGGTGACAGGGTTGAAAGCTTTGCGAAGGCTCGTCGACGACGAGCATGGCGGCTCTGTGCTCCGGCGTCCGTGGCGGCTCTGTGCTTCGGCGTCCATGGAGGAAAGAGCTAGAGGAGGCGAGAGGTGCCGTGGCTTGACGGGAAAATCTCACCGAGACGAGGGGAGTGCAACGGTGTAGTCGATGGAGTCGGGGAGGGAACGTAGCCGGAGTATTTGACGACGACGAGTCGCGGATCCGGCGAGGGCTCGAGGAGGATTGCGTTGGCTTGAGTCCAAATCACGGCTCCGCCTGCTTCGGGAAGAGGAAGTCGACGACGGCGAGTATGAGGGACACAGCAGCTTGAGCTCTAGGGCACGGTGGCCATGTCGTCCACGGTGGTGCGCTCCGGTGAAGCTTCGGGCGCCGACGAAATCGAGCGAGGGAGACGGGGAGGGGGTTCGTGGAGAGGGGGAAAGGAACGGGGAAGCTCCTGGGCGTCTCCAGGCGTGAAGATGTGGCGCGGGGGAAGAAGGAGGAGGCCAGGCGTCGCCGGCATGCTCGCCACGGAGGCAGCAGCCTGGCTGGCGCGAGGAAGAAGACGGGCTTGGCCCTCGGCTGGGCTGCCTCGGTAAGTTGGGCCCTTTTGCCTGCGAGCCCTTTTTCCCTTTTTCTTTACCGTTTTCTTTTCTGACTTTTGTTCTTCTATGCTAATTAAATAGCTAGGCCTTTTATTAAATGCTGAAAAATTTTATATGGCCTCATAATAATATAGACTAGCCACTCATAAAGTTTCAACATTTTTAAAATTCAAATAATTTGAATCTTAACTCAAATAGGGGTTTTTAATTAATTCCAAGGCACTGTTTGAATATTTGAAAAATCCATGAGCATGGGGTGGGTCCCACATCACTTGATATGTGATCACACTCATTTATAAGACTTTTCCAAAATCTAACATGATTTTTTGGAGAAGATTTTTATCTGGCCTTTTGAATTAATTCATCTGGGGGGGGTCCTTCTCCTATTTTGCTTTTGATTTTGATTTCAAAGATTTCTTTTGAAATTTTAACATGATGCCAGTGACTTACTAACCCTAGCACATTACCTAATAGAGTGTTCTGACAAGAGGCCGCACATGGTAATGGCGGAGAAGATCAGACCGAACATAACGGAGAAGATGCGGACATGACGGATCCTTCGTCGCTACTAAATTCAATCGTGCGGGACCCTCATGTTCGAGACCTGCTTCGCAAGAAGACGACTAGAGACAGAGCTGGTTCTAGAGAGGAGTCCAAGTTGGAGTAACTGGAGGTAGACTCGAAGACTCCATTGTATGATGGTTGCGCTCCTGAGGTGACCCGCTTGAGTTTAAAGCTCGAACTTCTAAAGATGAAGGCTAAAAACAAATGGAGCGACAAAAGCCTCGATGGTCATCTCAAGTATCTAAACAAGACAGTTCTTCCCCCGGGGAAACTTTCTCCTACTAGTATCGATGAGGCCAAGAAAATTGTGTGCCCTCTTGATCTGCCGCACATTAGATACCATGCATGCATCAACGATTGCATCATTTATTGGAACGAGAACGCAGAAAAAACCAGTTGTCCGGTGTGCAATGCTGATAGATACAAGAAGGCCGGAAAGAAATCTCCTCAGAAAGTTGTATGATAATTTCCGATCATTCCTCGTCTTCAGCGTTATTTCGTAGATCCTAAGGAAGCTGAGCTCATGCGGTGGCACGCGGTCAGGAAGGTGCCCGATGATGGAGATGATCTGAAGATGAGACACCTTGTGGATGGAAGCCAGTGGAGAGCGTTGAACGCCGAATATGGATTTCATCTTGATCCAAGGAACGTCATGCTTGGCGTGAGTTCAGATGGCATGAATCCGTTTGGCAAGCAGAACACCAACCATAGCACATGGCCCGTGTTTGTATGGATGTACAACATTCCCCCGTGGAAGTGCATGAAGACAAAGTACATACACATGAGCATTCTGATTCAAGGGCCGAAACAGCCGGGAAATAATATTAATCTACATCTCAAGCTATTGAAAGAGGAGCTAGAAATTTTATGGAAATCAACAGTCAAGACATGGGACGCTTTCGAAAAAGAATATTTCTATATGAAAGCCGCGGTGCTGACGACGGTGCACGATTATCTCGGTTATGGATATGTATCAGGCCAAGTGTTCCATGGATATTGCGGATGCACGAGGTGCATGGATGATACAACATCTCAGCAGCTAACGAAAGATGGCGGGTCTGCGAAAATCGTGTACATGGGGCATCGAAGATGGCTCGAGAAGAATGACCCGTGGAGAAACCGTGGAGATCTATTCAATGGTGAGGCTGAGCATCGAGGACCTCCACGTAAGAGGAGCGGCGCCGAAATTGATGAGTTGTTGAAAAACTGGAAAGAGTGCCCCGCGCCTGGAAAGATGAAAAATCCGGAGCCACTGCTGAAGGTATGGAAAACTAGGTCTGTTTTCTGGGACTTGGAGTACTGGCCCAAACTCGATACACCTCATTGTCTTGATCAAATGCATATCACGAAAAATGTTCTCGAGAGTTTGCTTGGCACACTAATGAACATGCTGGAGAATACCAAGGATGGGCCGAAGGAAAGAAGAGACTTGGAAGATTTGGAAATAAGGGCAGATCTCCACATGCCCCGTAAAACGGCCGAGACAGAGACGGAGACAGAGGCAGGGGACAGCAGGCGGGGCAAAAAAGTAAAGAAGAAGGAAGAGAAATATTGCCCCAATTCTTGCTTCACCTTCAATACGAAGGAGATCGATCAATTTTTCAAGTGTCTTACCGGAATAAAAGTTAGTTCCGGTTACTGTGGGAAGATAAGCAGATATCTAGACATGCAGAAAAAAAGGTTCAGCGGGATGAAGTCTCATGACTGTCACGTGATGATTACGCAGATACTACCGGTTGCCCTTAGAGGGATAATGGAAAAGCACGTCCGTGACACGCTTACTGGTTTCTGTAATTTTTTCGATGTTATCTCTCGAAATTCGATCAGTTTGAAGCAGCTCAGAAGGCTACAGGAAGAGATTGTTGTCATACTATGTGAGCTCGAGATGTACTTCCTGCCCGCGTTCTTTGATGTCATGGTGCATCTGTGTCTCCACATTGTGGACGACATCATCGACCTTGGCCCGTCATACCTGCACAACATGATGTCGTTCGAGAGGATGAATGGGGTCATCAAAGTATTCGTTCGTAACATGTCCCGACCAGATGGAAGCATCGTACAGGGCTATTTGACACAAGAGTGCATCTCTTTCTGCGAGAATTATCTAAGCAATGGAGACGACGACGTCCCTGTTGTTGGTTTTCCCGTTAACAAGCACCATGGGAGGCTCGGAGGAGAAGGTCACACCAACGGTCGGAGGGAACTGCATGTCGACCACTCGGATCGACTCAATGACTTTGACAGGGCAAACTTAGAAGTGCTACAACATCTTGACGTGGTAGACCCTTTCGTGACACTGCACAAAGAAACCATCGCCAAGAAGTACCATGACCAGGGCCTACGCAAGACGGACGCTGAAGTTACTAGAGAGCACAACTCCACTTTCTTGCCTGGGTTCAAAGAGCATGTTCTTGCCAATCCCCAGGAAGAGGGGTCTACAGACGCATTGCTCATATACGCCTTAGCACATGGCCCTGCTGTCAACTTCCTCACCTATCAGGCATAAGATATAAACGGATACACGTTCTATACGGAGGCCAGATATATGAAAAGTGATTTCCAGAACTCGGGGGTGACGATAGAATGCATGACTGACGACAACGGCTCAACTGAAAGATATTACAGAAGGGTCGAAGAGATCTGGGAGCTTAACTACTCTGGACTACACAATGCGATGATGTTCCGTGTCAGATGGGCTAAGAATGCCGAAAGAGAAAACCGGTATTTCAGTACTATGTCTATACCAGACGCCAAGAGCGCTACCGTGAACGTCATCGCCAAAAATGAGCCATGGAAACACGCTAAGCACGTGACACAATGTTTCTACATAACCGACCCGAGCAATCCCAGCCGTGTTGTCGTGAGGAGAGGCAAAAGAAACATCGTCGGAATGGATGGAGTCGCCAACATAGAAGACTATGACTAGTACGGCAACCCGATGAGGGAAGATGACGACGAAGATGAAGCATATGTCAAAAGAAGAATAAAGACTACATTACCTATGAAAGATCGTACTCCATGGAAAAGGAAAAGTCACAACGAGGGCCTAAATTATTCGGAAACGAACAAAAAGGAAAGAAACTAATCACTAAGAAACGTCCTCGACACTGAGAAACTAAATGTGTGTTGTAATCTATATATGTATCTATTTTGTATACTTGCACTTTAACCGCGTTATCGATCGGTCAAATTATATATTGCCACTGTTAAATATACATTATATAAATTGTATCGG
The DNA here is from genome assembly GCA_950022295.1 of Bromus sterilis. Taxonomy (NCBI): domain Eukaryota; kingdom Viridiplantae; phylum Streptophyta; class Magnoliopsida; order Poales; family Poaceae; genus Bromus; species Bromus sterilis. The sequence continues at coordinate 204,702,380 of OX465600.1, read as the reverse complement.
TCGTTGTTCGAAAAAAAAATTAAAAATGAAATGGAAAGTGGAAAAAAAAGGCCAGAAATATCAGTAGCGGGCCCTATCAGCGCACGCTACTGCTAAGGTTTAGCAGTAGCGGGTCCTGTCAGAGCGGGCTACTGCTAAACTTAAGCGGTTCACCTCTAAGTTTTAGCAGTAGCGGACCCTGTCAGAGCGCACTACTGCTAAACTTAGCAGTAGCGGGCCCTGTCAGCGCGCGCTACTGCTAAACGTAGCAGTAGCGCGCGCTGACAGGGCCCGCTACTGCTAAGTTTCACTTAAACCGGTCAGGCAGGTTCTTCTTTTCATTCCCCTCTATCTCTCCCTCTCGAACTCCTCCCCGGCCGCCGTCGTCGTCGCCGCGCCTCCCGGCCCTCGTCGCCTCCCCTCCGCCGCCCTCGTCGTCTCGCCTCCCCGCCCTCGTCGCCGCGCCTCCGCCACCCTCATCGCCTCGCCTCCGCGGCCGCCGTCGTCGTCAAGCCGCCGCCGCCACCATCGATCTGCTCGGTAAGCCCCCCGCCCCCGTTTCCTCCATCCTCCGTCGATCTTTCCCCGTCCCCATCCTTCACTACTGCCGCACAGCTCGATGATTCCTCCGGCTTCACTTCATCTCACCCTCACTGCTGCGTGCAATAGCCTTTCACGAGCATTCCGTCGAACACGGCAAACAAATGCCGGATCTTGGTCTCTAGATGCCCTGTAGAAACTGAAGAATGTCAAGATGCAGTTCTAAAACTAAAGAATTACTCAAAATTGAATAATTGCTAGTGGCTTTTAGAATTACTCAAAACTGAAGAATTGCTCAACATTGTATAATTGGCAGTGGCCTAGTATATTGCAGTTTCTCAAAATAAACAGAACCCCATCACCAGTACAGTTTTAACTCTCAACTCAATCACCTGTATAATTACTGCTTTCTGAAAATGTGAAAAAAAATGCCAATGGCTAGCTGCACGTACTCCATCAATATTACTCCAAGTACAATTTGAACTCTGAACTCCATCACCAATTTTAAACAGATTAGAGGGACAACAACAAGTAGCCCAATCAAGCATGCAAAAAATTGTAATCACACCTTCTGCTTTATTGTTTTATTTTTTAAAATTCATACAGTATACTCTTAATAAAAATTTGTTATCCTGCAAACTCTGTTCTGTTTAGGAGTACAAAGTTTAACAGTACCAACATGCAAGGAACTGTGCAAGTTAATTGTGCAAAACAACAAGAGATCTTATTTTTATTATTAGTAAAAAGTGAATCATCGGTAGGTCTGATCACTGTTGAACTACTCTACTTAGTGTAACTCTGAAGAGTTGTTCTGTCTAATTGTGTGCGTGGGTATATGCTTAAGACAGAACAATCTGATGGAACAAAACACATGGTCCCCAGTACCCATCTTATTATGCTCTGTGCAACACCATGTGCTCATTACTCACTAGGCCAGATTTGCATCTCAAAACCTTGCACTCTACCGATTTGAATGAATAAAATAACAGTAATATTTAATATTGTTTAGGAGTTTGTATGAACTTTTGGAGTTGATAATGCAAATGAAATGATATTGGGTACGAATTTTCTTCTTTCTCCATATGCAGGGATCCGAGGGGCCTATGTTTTGCCGGAATGCTGATTTATTTCCGTTCCAGCAAATTTCAGGTTCCCGATATGTCCACTTTTTAGCAAAGGTCATGCCAAAATTTACCGTGAATTTCGACATGACTTGTGCTACAAAGTATGACATATCGAGTGCCCGGTATTTGATAGGACGGTATTTAGTCCTTTTTTTATAGTTTGAGAATTAAACTTGGAGACTAAATATATCGTAGGAAACATGTCGACCAATGACGAAGCCGGTGCAAATGAAGATTTTGACTACCAGAAGCATGAATAAGCCTTCCTCGACCATATGTCTTCTCAGCTACGAGACAAAGGTCCAAATGTCGCTAGTGCGACGGACGCTGAAATCGAGTCCGACAGCACTCCTGATGGCACCGATGGCACTGACACCGGCGCCACCGAGACTGGCGGCGCTGAAGCCGCTAATGAACCAGCAAAGAAGAAGAAGGAGAGGGTACGAAAACCAAACAAGCTCGGCACCGACAAACTTCTAGTGACAGAGGTGCATCCTGGCAAATTCGAGCCAATAGCGCCGGCGGAAGCTCGCAAGTGCTACGACAACCAAGTCGGATGCATCCTACAGGAGACCGCGAGCATCAACGACTATGACTTGAGGAGTATACCAAATATGGAACATTTACTCCTTACGAAGCTGCACAACAGATTCAAGTTCCCGGATCGGGATGAGAGCAAAACTCCGTGGGATGATGATGCTATGACTGACATAAACGCCGCCGCCATGGTCAAGTTCAGCAACGAATTGTCCGCGTGGAAAGTGAGGGTGAAACGATTGATTGAGAAGAACAAACCTTTGTCCAAGATTTTTGTGGAGAATCCATCACTTACGGAAGCTAAGTTCTTAAAATTCAAGGACACTTGCGCTACCGACAAAGCCAAGCTTAGGTCCGCGAAATTCAAGGGGCTTCAGAAAATGAACACGGGGAAACACCGCCTCGGAAGCCGTGGTTACATTGGCAAAAGGCCCATATGGTACAAGGAGGACGCGGAACGTAAAGCCAAGGGGATCCCAGACCCCTTGGCGGAGTTCACCGACCCACAGGAGTATGACTTCATCAGGGCCCGCTACAAGTGGGACTCGATGAAAAAGGTATGGTCCACGGACGCGCCCACGAGGGAATTGATGAGATTACTGGTAATATTTTTTTTCCACCTTATATTAGCTTCTCATCAAGTCAGAATACACGTTGTAGTAACATTTGTAAATGGTCCACGTTTCTTCAAAATCACTAGTTTAAGAGTACTCGTTGCAACGAGTACCGCGTTTCCTCTGCGCGCGACACTTGGCGCTTCGCGCGCGCGCCAAGTGGCGCGCTCTGGTGCTTTTCCGTTTTTCCTGTTTTTTAGAGGCACGAGTGCCTCAAAAAAGGAGGCACGAGTGCCTCAAAAAAGAGTCACGAGCGCCTCAAAAAAGAGGCACGATCATACATTTTCTGTTTTTAGAGGCACGAGTGCCTTTTCACGTTTTCTGTTTTTCCTGTTTTTAGAGGCACGAGTGCCTTTTCACGTTTTCTGTTTTTCCTGTTTTTAGAGGCACGAGTGCATCAAAAAAGTAGGCACGAGTGCCTCAAAAAAGGGACGATAGTGCCTTTTCACGTTTTTTTGTTTTTCCTATTTTTTGAGGCACGAGTGCCTCAAAAAAGGAGGCACGAGTGCCTTTTTCGGAGGCATGAGACACGGCTCGTGCCTCCCGCGGAGGTAAGGTCGTGCCTCTTTTTTTTTAAAAAAAATTTGTTTTCTTTTTCACCAAACGTATAGAAAAACGTGCGAAAAACGGAAAATTCGAAAAAACCACCGAAAAAACCAATTTTAAACATAAAAAACGCGTACACAAAAATAAAAAAATTTAAAATCCTGAGGGATCGCTGTGTGCGTGACACGTGGCGCTGTTCGCTGGAGCGGGCTGCGAACGAGTACTCCCTAATTAGTTGCTCCAACATTTCTTTTGCAGAAAGAGCAACACAAGCTTGATGCCGAAAGCGACTCATCGTCTCAGTCGACGATGAGGCCCAAGTGGGACACCCATCTCAACCGGGCCTTGAACATAATGAAGGGCCTCCCTTTGGACACTCGGCCGCAGCATGGACGTGTGCACGGCGTCGGAGACGGTGCCAAGTGGAAGTTTAGTCAGGTCAACATCGAGGACCCTGAGGCAAAAAGGCATTGAAGGAAGTTTAGTCAGGTCAACATCGACGAGAAGGGGAAGCTTGCGGTTGAGAAAAAAGTAGCTGAGACCGAACAAGCGACCAAACAAGAGATGATCAAGTCGGCAGTCAATGCAGCTTTAGCTGTCTGTAGAGATGAGTTCGCAGCTTCGGTTTCATCCTTGATCCCGGTTGTTATCGAGTGGACGAAGCAAAATACAGACAAAACGACAGCGGATTTTCCCTGTACTAGCTTCGTCGGGAGCAACTCGGTGAACATCGCACCAGCGGGGCCTACTCTCGCATCCGGACATGCTCCATTAGCCGCTCATAGCAGCCCGGCCTCTGTCTCTGGCGTTCTAGGTGGGCCTTCGCCTTTGGCTTAGCTCGACGCCCTCACGGTAATTACGTGTCACACCAACATATCTATAATATATCCCTTTTTCGTTGCCTTTTGGATGTCTAACGCCGTAGACATGTTTTCGCAGGCCGAGAGAACCCCGTGCACCTTACTATACATGATCAATGGCCAGACGGTGGATGTGGGAAAGGAAATGATAATAAATCCCAAGGATCGGATGATCCACACCATGCAGATGCCCAATACCACTTTCAAGGTTTCTGTGGCGAGTGTCAAACCGGGCCACGAGGATTTGGCTCCTCCGGTACAACTCGGGGGAGAGGAAGACGAGACCCTTAAGCGGCTTGCAGACTGCAAGGGCTATTTCATCCTATGGCCGAAGGGTCTTCTTCGTGTCGAGTCGGCCGCCGTGATGACCACACCAACGACAACACATCCCCAAGAAGGTATGACCGCCACCACCCCGCCTCTGCAATTATTAGCGCCGCCTGTTATGCTGGGTGAGAGCGGCGAGCGACACGAGGAAGGCGTTCCAAGAAGAGTGGATCGTGATTTCTCCCCCGTGCTCCAGCAAGCAATGGATGATGACATGGACGAGGATGGTGACCCTATGCAATTCCTCAACACCGCCTTCATTAATCAGGAAGTAGAAATGATGAGTCAGCCATATGAGTCGGCCAATAAGGAGCATGTGGACGAGGAGATGGATATTCTGGCGGAGCAGGAGCATACTAGGTCTGAGTGCAAAAAGTCTCTCTTTGTGCAACCCTTGCAGGACACGCCTCCAGATGCCGCCTCAAACCAGCATGAACAACCCTTGCTCAGCATTGGGTTGGCGATCAAGGGCGCTATGAAAGCCTCATCACATCCTCTCCCCCAGAGAAAGACGAGGAAGAGACCAAATAGGAAAGACTTAGCTGCCAAAAAGGCAGTCAATGCTTCTAGCAGCAAGTCGGTTCCACCAACCGGTTTTGCAGACCGTGTACCGATGAAAGGTACGGCGTTGATCCATGTCACGGGTGTCGGGACCCGGGGTTAGCGTATGCAAGCCTCGCTACAACACAATCATATGGAGAGCCGAGAACCGTACCCACTTGTCTGAGAAGACAAGGCCAAGCACAGAACGTTCTCGGAAAGCATCGCACGTGAGGGGCATCCCATCCAGGCCGGATGATCAACTGAAATGGGTCCTCATCGTCCGCACACAAGTCTAAATGATATGGGTGGTGAACTCCCATACTCATAGACAAGTCGCCTCAACCATACTATCGATTGTATTATAACCCTTACATAGACTTACTCTAGCCCGATCACTTAGTCGGGGTCTAGGGCGGGCTCGATCATACATCAAAGTGTGCACGTGACGGAGTCACGAACAATCGCATCGCGATGTCCAAATATGCGCACATCTAAGGGCCACTCGGTGTATAAAAGACCGCCAGCCAAATCACAACTAAGGTCTCGAAAACCCATACAAAGACATGCATGTTATAAACATACACGCAGCACACATGCCTTGTATGAACAGCAGGTATCATTGCAATTCTCTACAAAGTATATATCTTTATTAATAACTCTTACAGAGTGCACACAAAGATCACAAGCATGTGATCCAACATTACAACAGACAAGCGGAAGCAAAGTAGGTCTGAGTACAGACAAGTTTAACAAATGGCTTAGAGAAGCCTTATCTAAAAACAAGCCCTCCACGAGGGAACCAGTTGTCTGACTGGGACTACACTAGCTTGGTCTTGGTCTGAGTCTTCATTCTTCGAGCTTCGGTTATAAGCCACCATCGGGGTCGGTGGTTCATCTAAAACATAGATTAAGAAAACGTGAGTACAAATCGTACTCAGCAAGACATACATAGGAGCTATACTACTCATGCATATATATCAAGGTAAAGGGAGGTGGGGTTTCACTTGCAGAAGTGCCAGCTTTGACTTGGCTAGTCCTGACCTACGAGTACCAGACTTGAGGTAAGGAGCGTACAAGAGTCCACTACATCTCTTCAACCAATACACCACTATGGTTACTTCTTCGACTTCCCCACGAGAAGCACTCCATAGCACTCACGCTTATCTTGGTGTGTTCTAGAAGTATCCAGTTCAAGTTGTCTAATAATCAAGCTAAGATTTCCAAGCAGTCCTTAGCCGCGGACGCGACTATTCAAATAGTTTTGTTAACCCTGCAGGGGTGTACCGCTACACACACGTGTCATCAGTTACCGCCTTTTGCGTGTCACCGTTCAAGAGATGACAGCGAGGATGCCACCAGAACACTTCGCCCAAGGCTCCATTCTAGTCCAGAGAGTCGCCTATCTGAGGGGGATCCGTATGGAAGTCCGGCCGAGGTTCCAGTACAGCCTCAAACGATGTGTGCAGGGTCCCAAGCCGGTCTTGAAAAACCATTCATCCACTTCGCAGACCATGCCATAGCCCTACCAGAACTCCGAACTACTGCGACTCTTGGGGTTCGAACGGGTGAGGTACTAGGATGAGAGGAGTCAGTGAGCCCAATGTGTGGTTGTACTCTTCTTCTTGGATCACCACACAAGAACTCGGACTTAAGGCGATGTTCAACGAGACAACCCACAGTGTACTCCTACACAACCTCTCATCGTTCACCTTGTATTAGGGTGGATTCACCAACACATTTCACTTTCATCAACACCATGTTTATCATCATCCCGACTCACATCATAAGCAACCTCATTGTACCACTAAGCATGCAATAAGCAGTAACAGTTGCATGGGCTACATGATATCAACCAACTCCTACAACTGCTAGGATTGTGGTTTGCTTACTACTGTGACAAGATGATAGGTCATGCAAAGGATATGGGTTCAACTATGCGGTAGAAACGTTATCATGGTGATCATCCTAAACAATTCATAAGCGAGACATGAGAGGGAAGTTGGATTTTATAGACATGATCAATGGGGGTTTGCTTGCTGGCCTTGCTGACGAGGTTCAGTCACGGGGTCTTCAACGAAGGGGGTGATCTCGGGTTCCGGCTCCACTTCTATCCGAGCAAACAATATAAACAAAGCATAATTAAGTTGCAATGCTCAAGCACATGATTATGTTGTCAAATGATGTGAATGTGATCTAGGTTCCATTTCCAACAAGTTAATTGAAGTTGATTTTAAAGTGAATTCAAATTCAAACTCCAAATGTATTTAAATTGGTCCAAGTAGCATTTGCTAGTATTTGTATTTCGTAATCCAAATGATCATGTGTGTGATAAGCTTCTGAAGTGTAGGTGATCATATGTGCATTGCAAAGGTTCAAAGTGGAATTGCATTTGGATTAAATTTGAATTAATTCCATTTAAATCAAATAGAAAAAGCTACTGATCAGAATTTAAATTCAACTCAAACAAAGTTGAAATTTACATATTTGGATAGATAATTTTCTTCTGATCATTTTTCATATATTATTTGCTATATTTGGAGTTAGTATGAATTTATTATGATTTTCCAAAGTTTGTCCTATTTTCTGCCATTTTCTGGAATTTGTTTAATTCTTTTAAATCTTTTCTGTTTATTGCGTCAGCCTGATGTCATGGTGGCATCATGGGGGGGGGGGGGCTGACTGCTGGTACCCACCTGTAAGTCTCAGTGGGGTTAACCCCGTTTTAATTAAGCCCCTGTATTAGATTAGGGGCACTGGGGCCCAGGGGTCAGTGGGTTAGGGGGGGTTAGTTAGGGGTGGGGTTAAGGGCTAAGTGCCCGGCGGCTTAACGCCGGCGGCTCGGGCACGGCGGCGCTCTCGCCGGACTGGGATTTAGGGCGCGGGGGGGGGGGGGGGGGGGGAGTTCTGGAGGCACGGGCTCGTAGCTCTCGGTCGTCCGCGACGGAAGGAGCAAGCAGGGGTCAAGCGGGGGCTAAGTGGGGATGCGTGGCGCAAGAAAGAGGAAGGGGGAGGCCTAGAAGGGGTCGGGCGTCGCGGTGTCGTCGCCGTGGCCATGCTCTGCTCCAGTGAGCAGCTTGGCTCGGCGGGGGATGAAGACGACAAGGAAAAGGGCTGCTGGGCTGGGCCGGCCTGGGTGAGTTGGGCTGAAAGCTAGGGATACTTCCCGTTTTCTATTTCTTTCCTTTTATTATTTCTGCATATAGGTTGACCTAGCTAATAAAAATAGCTAGGCATTTTGTAAAATGCCACAATTTTTTATATGGCCTCATAAAATAGAGAGCTAGCCACTTATAAAATTTGCGCATTTTTAAAATTCAAAACATTTGAATTTTAAATCAAATAGGGTATTTATTTAATTTCCAAGCCATTATTTGAAAATTAGAAAATTCCATGAGCATGGGATTGCTCCCAAACCATTTTTAAAATGATCAGCACCATTTATAGGAATTTTCCAAATGTTCAAATGATTTTTGGAAAAAGATTCTTATCTGGCCATTTGATTTAAATTTCTCAGGGCTTTTCTTTTCCCCATTTTTGAATTTTCTTTTGAATTTTTGCATGATGCAAAGGTGAACTCAAACCCTAGCACTTACCCTAGTTGGGGTTCTGACAACTCGCCCCCACTCAAAAGAATCTCGTCCCGAGATTCAGAAGTCTGCGGGAGGAAGGAGGGGTACTCGGCACTGAGACGGTCTTCTCTTTCCCACGTGGCTTCTTTCTCTGAGTGATGAGACCACTGAACTTTCAGAAACTTGATCTTCTTTCGGCGAGTGACACGCTCTGCGGAATCAAGAATACGAACGGGGTATTCTCGATAAGAAAGGTCATCTTGGAGATCAAGCGTTTCAGGGTCGACTTCGCGGATGGGGTCCTTGAAGCAACGCCTGAGTTGTGACACATGGAATACATGATGTACTCGGGAAAGGTGCGGAGGTAGTTCAAGTTGGTAGGCAACTTCTCCACGTTTAGCAAGAATGCGGAAAGGTCCGATGTAACGTGGGGCCAATTGGCCTTTGATACCGAAACGTTGGGTTCCCTTTAGAGGAGTAACCCGAAGGTAAGCCTTCTCATCCAGATTGTAGCTTTCTTGCCTATGATGACGATCATAGTAGCTTTTCTAACGAGACTGGGCTGCTTTCAATTGATCACGAACAATGCGAACTTGCTCTTCTGCTTCCTTGATCATATCCGGTCCAAAGAATTGTCTCTCACCGGTTTCTGACCAGTTTAGTGGTGTTCGACATCGTCGTCCATAAAGGAGTTCAAAAGGAGCCATGTTCAGACTAGATTGAAAACTATTGTTATAAGCAAATTCGGCAAATGGAAGAGAATTCTCCCAATTCTTTTCGAATGAGATAACACAAGCTCTGAGCATGTCTTCCAAAATTTGGTTAACCCTTTCGACTTGACCACTAGACTGAGGATGGAAAGCCGTACTAAAGGAGAGATGAGTTCCCATAGCACGCTGAAAGCTTCCCCAAAATCTAGAGGTGAAAAGGCTACCACGATCAGAAATGATTTCCAAAGGAACACCGGAAAGGGATACAATTCTAGATACATACAAGTCCGCTAACTAACTAGCAGTTATAGACTCGCGAACCGGAAGGAAGTGAGCAACTTTGGAAAGTCGGTCAATGACAGTGAAGATGGCATCGTTTCCTTTCTGGGTTTTTGGAAAGCCGGTGATGAAGTCCATACCGACTTTGTCCCATTTCCACTCGGGAATAGGCAAAGGTTGAAGTGTACTAGCAGGTCTTTGATGTTCTGCCTTAATGCGACGATAAACATCACATTCAGCAACAAATCGAGCAATGTCTCTCTTCATCCTAGTCCACCAAAATCTCTGGCGTAGATCTCGGTACATCTTTGTGCTACCGGGATGAATTGAGAGGGGTGTGTCATGGGCTTCTTTGAGGATGAGTTGCCTTAGTTCCCTATTCTTAGGTACTACTAAACGATTTCCAAAGAATACCGTCCCTTTACTATCTGTGGAGAAACATTTAGCAACTCCGCTAGCAATGTTCACCTTGATCCGGCGAACACCTCGTGCACGTCTTTGGGCAACTATGATTTGATCCTCAAGGGTTGGTTTCGCCACCAAGTTGAAAAGCGATCCACGAGGAACTATCCCAAGATTGAGCTTTCAAAATTCCTCATGAAGAAATGGTTGATACTGCTGTAACATGAGGTTGTTACAGTATGACTTACGACTTAGTGCATCAGCCATGACATTGGCTTTGCCTGGGGTGTAAGAAATTCCTATGTCGTAATCTTTTATCAACTCAATCCAGTGTCTTTTCCTGAGATTAAGATCTGGCTGGGTGAAAATGTATTTGAGGCTTTGGTGGTCGGAATAGATCTCACAATGATTCCCAAGGAGGTAATGTCGCCATGTTGTTAGGGCATGAACTACGGCAGCGAGTTCAAGGTCATGGGTAGGATAGTTTGTCTTCATGTGGCCGCAACTGGCGTGAAGCATAAGCTACCACATGTCGATCTTGCAGAAGTATGCATCCTAACCCTTGCTGTGATGCGTCACAATAGATCTCGAAATCCTTTTTGGTGTCTGGAGGTGCAAGTACGGGTGCAGAAGTCAATCTTCTTTTTAGCTCTTGAAAGCTTTCCTCGCACTTGGGAGTCCATAGGAATTTCTTATCTTTCTTGAGGAGTTCAGTAAGAGGCTTTGCAACTTTAGAGAATTTCTCGACGAAGCGACCGCAATAGCTCGCTAGGCCAAGAAAACTCCTAACTTGCTTAACCGATTCAGGTGGAGTCCAGTCAAGGACGGCCTGAACTCTCTTGGGATTCACAGCAATGCCTTTTGCAGAAATCACGTGGCCTAAGTAGGTCACTTCTGGTAGCCAAAATTCACACTTGGAGAATTTAGCATACAGGCGATGCTCTCTAAGTTTCATTAATACCAGCCTTAGGTGTTCGGCATGTTCTTCTTCGTTCTTCGAGTAGATGAGAATGTCATCAAGATAAACTACAACAAATTTATCTAAGTACTCCATGAAGATCGAATTCAGCATGCGCGAGAAAGTGGCGGGGGCATTGGTTAAACCAAAGGACATGACGGTGTACTCGTAAAGACCATAACGAGTAGTAAAAGCCGTTTTGGGAATGTCCTCGTTTCGGATTTTTATTTGATGATAACCTAATCTCAAATCCATCTTGGAGAAAACAGAGGATCCAGCAAGTTGATCATAAAGATCATTGATCCTGGGCAGTGGGTACTTGTTCTTTATCGTCGCTAGATTTAGGGGGCGATAGTCTACGCACATCCTTTCTGTTCCATCTTTCTTCCTTACGAACAGAACGGGGCAACCCCATCGCGATGAGCTAGGGCGGATGAAGCCTTTTGCCAACGAAGCTTCAAGTTGGATTTTAAGCTCAGCTAACTCACGTGGGGCCATTCTATATGTGCGTCTGGAAATTGGCGTTGTGCCTGGTACAAGGTCCACTAAGAACTCTACACATCTGTCGGGTGGCATGCCCGGCAGCTCTTCAGGAAAGACATCCGGGAAGTCACGAACCACCGGAATATCTTCAAGCTCAGGAAGTGAAAGCACATTCAAAGATTGTACTTGGTTTGTTGTTCTGGGTGAGGTGTAATCTATTGTCTGGCCTGAAGGATGTGTAAGTCTAACTGACTTTGCTTTACAATCAAGAAAAGCATGTTGTCTTGATAACCAATCCATACCAAGGATGACATCAATGTCTGAAGACTTGAGGGCTATGAGTGAAGCAAGGAATACTAAACACTCAATTGCAATTCGATTGCCATGGCTTACTCTATTAGTTTCCCATTTTGAACCAGGCGTTTGAATGATCATAGGGGTGAACATTTCTTCAAAGGATACATCATGCCGAAGTGCATAACTCTCTGACATGAATGAGTGAGAAGCTCCTGGATCGAAAAGAACAGAAGTGGGAAAAAAATTAACTGGGAGCGTACCAAGAATGACGTCAGAAGTACCATCAGTTTCCTCAGCTGAGATTTGGTTCACACGTCCAAGATTTTCTGAGGTGGATGGCTTAGCAGTGGAAACCTTCGGAGTTGGTTTGGCACGAACAGTGGGTTTTCCTTTGGCATGGGGTGGAGCATTTTGGTTGACGGGGCACTCACGAGAGTAGTGACCAGGCTGGCCACATCTAAAGCAGGATCCAAAGATAGTGCGGGGAGCTGGGTTATTTGGTGGAGCTGGTGGACGAGGCGGCACAAGGGATGGCCTCGGTGGGTTGTTTTGGTGGATCAAACTGTTAGGAATCCAGATCATGCGCTTCTGAGGGCGTGAACTGGAAGAAGGGGCAAGATCAAGAGCATGCTTGCGAGACTTCTCAAAAACTTCATTGCCATGCTCAGCTCTGAAGGATCTGTTAACTAAATCCTGAAAGGAGGCAAATTCGATGAGGTTGAGATCATGACGGAGGATGGGGCTAAGTCCTTTACGGAACCTTGCCTACTTTCTGGCATCGGTGGTGATCTCATCTTGGGCATAACGAGCAAGACGGTTGAATTCCCTCACATACTCATGAATGGACATCTCTCCTTGATTTAGATTGCAAAACTCTTCCTTCTTGCGCTCCATCAACTCATCCAGAATGTGGTACCCTCGAAAGGCAACACAAAACTCTTGCCAAGTCACTATGTGACCATCTGGCTGCATTGCAACATAGTTCTCCCACCACTGAAGAGCAGCACCTTCCAAGAAGTATACCGCGAAAACAACTCGGTCATCGGGAGCAACATGTGCAGTGTCAAGCTTACGCTCGATGGAACGGAGCCAATCATCAGCTTCGAGGGGCTCAGAGGAACATCGGAATACCGTTGGCCTGAGGAGGATGAAGTCTTGAATGCTGACCACCACATTACGATGGTGGGCGGTATTCTGCTCGATGAGCTCCAAAAGGCGTGTTTGATCACGTCTATTCCGCTCAGCTTCCATCATGATTTCCGCCGCAGAAGGCGGTGGTGGAGGTTCATCATCATTTCGATTCCGATCACGGTCTCGATTTTGAAGAACAGCACTACGAGTTCCACCTGACATCCTGTGTGATAAAAATCAACAATTAGAACAGGTTGTTCGATGGACTCAAGGATAAAAGGATATGATTTCAGAAGGAGAAGACTATAATGCAAAGGCAATGATTCAAAGAAACACGGGATAATTCCGGCAGCATAACGGCTACACCGGGATGGAAAACAAGAGAACCTCGAGGAGATTGGACAGAACTTCCTCAAGGAACTCAAAACACGAAGACTCTGGACATCCACGACAATCCTACGGCTATAAGGAGGCAATCAACGAGATGTGCTAGTAAGACATAGATGACCCTAGTCCTATCATCCCGTAGAAAAGGTAAGGGTGACTCAGAAATCAGATCGATGAGGGTAAGGATAAAAAGAAGCCTTACGTTGTTCCCTTATATACCTAAAGTATCTATATAACTATAGAGTGCTAGACTCGACTTCGGCCAAGGCTGATAATCCTACAGTCAGTCCTGCTCTGATACCAAGTCTGTCGGGACCCGGGGTTAGCGTATGCAAGCCTCGCTACAACACAATCATATGGAGAGCCGAGAACCGGACCCACTTGTCTGAGCAGACAAGGCCAAGCACAGAACGTTCTCGGAAAGCATCGCACGTGAGGGGCATCCCATCCAGGCCGGATGATCAACTGAAATGGGTCCTCATCGTCCGCACACAAGTCTAAATGATATGGGAGGTGAACTCCCATACTCATAGACAAGTCGCCTCAACCATACTATCGATTGTATTATAACCCTTACATAGACTTACTCCAGCCCGATCACTTAGTCGGGGTCTAGGGTGGGCTCGATCATACATCAAAGTGTGCACGTGACGGAGTCACGAAAAATCGCATCGCGATGCCCCAAGCTGCGCACATCTAATGGCCACTCGGTGTATAAAAGACCGCCAGCCAGATCACAACTAAGGTCTCGAAAACCCATACAAAGACATGCATGTTATTAACATACACGCAGCACACATGCCTTGTATGAACAGAAGGTATCATTGCAATTCTCTACAAAGTATATATCTTTATCAATAACTCTTACATAGTGCACACAGAGATCACAAGCATGTGATCCAACATTACAACAGACAAGCGGAAGCAAAGTAGGTGTGAGTACAGACAAGTCTAACAAATGGCTTAGAGAAGCCTTATCTAAAAAGAAGCCCTCCACGAGGGAACCATTCGTCTGACTGGGACTACACTAGCTTGGTCTTGGTCTAAGTTTTCATTCTTCGAGCTTCGGTTATAAGCCACCATCGGGGACGGTGGTTCATCTAAAACATAGATTAAACAAACGTGAGTACAAAATCGTACTCAGCAAGACTTACATAGGAGCTATACTACTGATGCATATATATCAAGGTAAAGGGAGGTGGGGTTTCACTTGTAGAGGTGCCAGCTGTGACTTGGCTAGTCCTGAACTATGAGTACCAGACTTGAGGTAAGGAGCGTACACGAGTCCACTACATCTCTTCAACCAATACACCACTATGGTTACTTCCTCGACTTCCCCACGAGAAGCACACCATAGCAGTCACGCTTATCTTGGTGTGTTTTAGAAGTATCCAGTTCAAGCTGTCTAATAATCAAGCTAAGCTTTCCAAGAAGTCCTTAACCGCGGACGCGGCTAGTCGAATAGTTTTGTTAACCCTGCAAGGGTGTACCGCTACACACACGTGTCATCAGTTACCGCCTTTTGCGTGTCACTGTTCAAGAGATGACAGCGAGGATGCCACCACAACACTTCGCCCACAGCTCCATTCTAGTCCAGAGAGTCGCCTATCTGAGGGGGATCCTTATGGAAGTCCGGCCGAGGTTCCAGTACAGCCTCAAACGATGTGTGCACGGTCCCAAGCCGGTCTTGAAAAGCCGTTCATCCACTTCGCAGACCGTGCCACAACCCTACCAGAACTCCGAACTACTTCGACTCTTGGGGTTCGAACGGGGTGAGGTACTAGGATGAGAGGGGTCAGTGAGCCCAATGTGTGGTTGTACTCTTCTTCTTGGATCACCACACAAGAACTCAGACTTAAGGCAATGTTCAACGAGACAACCCACTGTGTACTCCTACACAACCTCTCATCGTTCACCTTGTATTAGGGTGGATTCACCAACACATTTCACTTTCATCAACACCATGTTTATCATCATCCCGACTCACATCATAAGCAACCTCATTGTACCACTAAGCATGCAATAAGCAGTAACAGTTACATGGGCTACATGATATCAACCAACTCCTACATCTGCTAGGATTGTGGTTTGCTTACTACTGTGACAAGATGATAGGTCATGCAAAGGATATGGGTTCAACTATGCGGTAGAAACGTTATCATGGTGATCATCCTAAACAATGCATAAGCGAGACATGAGAGGGAAGTGGGATTTTATAGACATGATCAATGGGGGTTTGCTTGCCTTGCTGACGAGGTTCAGTCACGGGGTCTTCAACGAAGGGGGTGATCTCGGGTTCCGGCTCCACTTGTATCCGAGCAAACAATATAAAGAAAGCATAATTAAGTTGCAATGCTCAAGCACATGATTATGTTGTCAAATGATGTGAATGGTATTGATGTGATCTAGGTTCTATTTGCAACAAGTTAATTGAAGTTGATTTGAAAGTGAATTCAAATTCAAACTCCAAATGTATTTAAATTGGTCCAAGTTGCATTTGCTAGTATTTATATTTCGTAATCCAAATGATCATGTGTGTGATAAGCTTCTGAAGTGTAGGTGATCATATGTGCATTGCAAAGGTTCAAAGTGGAAATGCATTTGGATTAAATTTGAATTAATTCCATTTAAATGAAATAGCAAAAGCTACTAACCAGAATTTAAATTCAACTCAAACAAAGTTGAAAGTTACATATTTGGATAGATAATTTTCTCCTGATCATTTTTCATATATTATTTGCTATATTTGGAGTTAGTATGAATTTATTATGATTTTCCAAAGTTTGTCCTATTTTCTGCCATTTTCTGGAATTTGTTTAATTCTTTTAAATCTTTTCTGTTTATTCCGTCAGCCTGATGTCATGGTGACATCATGGGGGGGCTGACTGTTGGGACCCACCTGTAAGTCTCAGTGGGGTTAACCCCGTTTTAATTAAGCCCCTGGATTAGATTAGGGGCACTGGGCCCAGGGGTCAGTGGGTTATGGGGGGTTAGTTAGGGTGGGGTTAAGGGCTAAGTGCCCGGCGGCTTAACGCCGGCGGCTCGGGCATGGCGACGCTCTCGCCGGACTGGGATTTAGGGCGCGGGGCGGGGGGGGTTCTGGAGGCACGGGCGCGTAGCTCTCGGTCGTCCGCGACGGAAGGAGCAAGCAGGGGTCAAGGGGGGGCTAAGTGGCGATGCGTGGCGCAAGAAAGAGGAAGGGGGGGGGCCTAGAAGGGGTCGGGCGTCGCAGTGTCGTCGTCGTGGCCATGCTCTGCTCCAGCGAGCAGCTTGGCTCGGCGGTGGAGGAAGACGACAAGGAAAAGGGCTGCTGGGCTGGGCCGGCCTGGGTGAGTTGGGCTGAAAGCCAGGGATACTTCCCGTTTTCTATTGCTTTCCTTTTATTATTTCTGCATATAAGTTGACCTAGCTAATAAAAATAGCTAGGCATTTTATAAAATGCCACAATTTTTTATATGGCCTCATAAAATAGAGAGCTAGCCACTTATAAAATTTGAGCATTTTTAAAATTCAAAACATTTGAATTTTAAATCAAATAGGGTATTTATTTAATTTCCAAGCCATTATTTGAAAATTAGAAAATTCCATGAGCATGGGATTGCTCCCAAACCATTTTTAAAATGATCAACACCATTTATAGGAATTTTCCAAATTTTCAAATGATTTTTGGAAAAAGATTTTTATCTGGCCATTTGATTTAAATTTCTTAGGGCTTTTCTTTTCCCCATTTTTGAATTTTCTTTTGAATTTTTGCATGATGCAAAGGTGAACTCAAACCCTAGCACTTACCCTAGTTGGGGTTCTGACAGCGGGCGAGCCGATCCTCCCGCCGAAACCATTGGAGAGCATATCAGGGGATCTTAGGAGACTGCACGACCATGTACTGTCGACAGAGAAAAGCCTTCTCGCGTCGAAGGATCCAGGATATCCACTTTATGCGGTGCGTGTGCCTCCGGGCATGGGCTACGTCGACACGGCGCCTACAGAAGTGTTCTTCCTGCGGTTTGATCACATCTTTGAGATGTTCCTCACTAGGCGGCTCGATTTTACGATCGTCCACCTTTTTGCGCTCCATATGAGCTTTGTCATCAAAAGAGAGGAAATCTCGCAAATCGCGGTGGGAGATCCATACTACATGCATGAGTCCTTCTTGTCGCTTGGTCACTATGAACTTAAAACTGCTAGGGAGTACATCGAAAATTTCATGCTGATGAATAAGGAGAAGGAAATGGTTCTCGTGCCTTATCATCCAATGTAAGTCATTGCCCGATTGCCTTTACATTTCAATCATTCCTTTGCTCGTATGGAGGCTAGCTAATTTGAGGTGCATTTATTTTGCGCAGCGAGGGGCACGCCGTCCTTATCGTTCTTTTCCCGCGAGTCTCCCATGCCGTGTATTTCGACTCGTCTAGGAACTTCAAAAGGAAGGACTACACCAAAGTAATGAGTCTTCTGGATTCCGCTCTCCAGGGCTTCGGCATGAGGGGTGGCCACATCGAGAAAAAGTCACGAAGGAAGGGCGCGCCGTGTTTCTCACATAAAACCAACTTCTGCAGTATCCATCAACCGGAAGGAAGTACAAATGATGGATACTATGTCATCCATCTCATTATGGAGTTTAGAGAGGATCAGCAACGTCTTCGCATGGCAAGAAAAGATGACAATCATATCATGATATGGGCAAAAAACTTAGCCGAACCGGATTATAAAGTAAGAGATGACTTCTTTCGCATCCTAAAGGATATTGCAACCATCATCATGAAAGAAGTCGTCGACAAGAAGGGGAGGTTCTACCACGCCCCAATATCGCGAGCTGATGTTAAAACTCGCGTAGGAATGCAACTTTTGGACATTACGCCGTTCAATAAGCTAGGGTGCGTCCTCCCAGATATGGATGGATGGAAGTTCTAGTGTATTGACTATGCCGATGATGATGTCTCGGTTGAATTTATACTTTTGGAAGCGATATGAAACCTTTGTGATGTAATTTAACGATCATGTTGAACTACTTGTGTAACGCTTGCTAGCTAGTGAATTAGTTGGGGTACCATGAACAACGTGTGTATATTATATTATGTATGTTACTTTATGTTGCATCTATTCACTAACTTTTTGTCTTCGTGTTGCTCAAGTATATTATGTTGTGTACTATTGTTGAATTCCTATAATGAATATGCATCTCTAATAGGTACATAGATCATCGATGGCGAAGAAGTGCTATGCCGTGTACATATGGAAGGTTCCAAGAGTGTACGATGAGTGGCCACAGTGTCAGGCCCAAGTGCACTGGTTCCCGGGCGGCAGCCAAAGAGGGTTCAATACCAGAGAGGAAGTGGAAGCTAGTTACTTGAGATTTACGATAGCGCGAGAGGAAGATCGGAGGCGGCGCTTCATGAGCTACTACATAATTCCACTCTTCATCATAGTGACCGCTCTTCTAGTATATATCATAGTTTAGATGGATGATGAAACTTGCTTGTAGTTTCATGTATTTAAGATATTGTGACAACTTGTATCGCTATTTTAGAGATGACATGATGAGAGACATCATTTGTGTTGGATATGAGAGATCATGATGATATATATATATGGTCATCAGATTATTGTATGTGTATGATATGATGAGATTTGTACTCTGTAGAAAACCTGTGTATGTGTACGAGACTATATTGTATAATACCTGTACAAATACAACAAAAATACGATGGGAAAAAGAAACAGAAAATGAAAAATAAATACCAGTAGCGCCCTGTTACCTGTACGCGCTACTGGTATTAGTAGTAGCGGTCTCTAAGGGGGGCGCTACTGGTGTAGTAGTAGCGGGTGCGTACGCGCGGTCCTGCTACAAGTTAGCTGTAGCGTGCTAACAGTACCGCGCCCTAGGGCGCTACTGATAAGCCAATAGGGGGCACTACTACTAGCCTTTCTCCTAGTAGTGTACCGATGATCAAACCTCGGACAAGCAAAGTACCATAGGACAAAAGGAACAGGCACACGGTTAACGGATCCAACAGCGATTCAAGTTCATTCGATGGAAGCGCAGGGGCTATCAAGGATTGTAACCAGGTCCAATTGATTAGTCATTGATCAATGAGAATTGTCTCGATCATGTCTGTTGTTTCCCGGACCGTAGGGTGTTACACTTAAGGGTACTCGACGCAGTAAGGATTGATTCGGGATCACCGGAGAAATTTGAGAGAACACCGGAATTGTTCCGATGAAGGCCGGAAGTTGTTCCGGGTATTTTGAAAGGTTCAAAATATATTTAAAAATGTTTAATTAATGTTTTATTATTTAATTATCTGAATTAAATATTAAAATATAATTAAAAATGGAAGAAAAGGCATATGGGCCTCATAGGGCCCATTAGGGGGAGAGGGCGTCCTCCCCCGTGGGCCATGGGGCAATGAGGGGCCCCACCCCCTTAGGGCTGCGCCATAACCCCCCTGCCTTGGGACTAGTCCCACCCTGGAAGTGTAGGGGAGGTGGCACCCCTCCTTGGCCTATATAAGGAGGGGTAGGGTGCCCTTTTTTCTTCATACAAATTGATTTGAGACAAGTTTCTCTCATCTCTCTCTCCGTCCTTTCTCCTTCCTCGAGTGGACTCCCCTTGTTTGGAGTCTACACTCGGTTGGGGATTTCTCCGATATACGCACGCCGTCGTGCTGCTGGAATCGGGATCCGAATCCATCTTCTTTACGCTGCTCTACTGGTTCGGAGCCCGGAGGGACGTCGGGTATACTGTATGTGTATAATCCCGCGAGGCACTACACTTGTGGTGCTACTTCGTCGTCGTGGCCATATCGCGAGGTCTTCATCGACAATGTTCTGACGGGGACGTAATCCCTTCATCTGTCTACAAGGATCGGGTGACTACAGGAGTCATCGTGGATCTGCGCGGCATCGGGGATTGCCGGTACGACTACATCAACCACGGTCATGCGGGAACGTTTCCCGCTTAATGGACTACATACTGGTATGTGACCTATCTCTGTCCGTTACTTGCATCAGCATAGCATAGGTCTTGGGTATGGGTCTCGTAGGTTATGAAAAATTTGTGTTTTCTGCCCCGAACCCCAACAACTGGAAGAAACGCTGCACCACCAGATACTTCAATTTTGGTGACGACAATACCAAATTCTTTCATCGCATTGCTACTTAGAGGTACTGAAGAAATTCCATCGCCACCTTAAACAACCCTGATGGCATAGTGGTGTCTGACCACGTGGGAAAGTAAGCGCTGCTCTACCAAACCTACAAGGACAGGTTGGGCACGTCCAATGCTATGGACATTGTGCTTGATTTGCATAGGCTCATTAAACGGGTGGAGGGGCTAGATGCACTGTCAGTACCGTTTTTCCATGTAGAGATTCATGAGGTCGTCAGATGTATGCCTGCTGATAGAACGCCGGGACTTGATGGGTTCAGCGGTGGTTTCCTGAAATCGTTCTGGCACATTATAAAGCATGACTTCTATAAACTTTGCGACAATTTTCACGCTAGGGTGATTGACTTAGAAACCCTCAACACTGGGTTTATCACCCTGATCCCCAAAATCCAGTCACCTGAAACTGCGAATGACTATCGTCCTATCACCCTGCTGAACTGCTGTCTGAAAATTATCACTAAACTTCTGGCAGACCGGTTGCAGGGATTCATATTGGGGCTGGTTCACTCCAACCAGTACGGGTTCTTGAAAGGGAGATCTATACATGACTGTCTAGGCTGGGCGTTTGAATTTCTGCATCAATGCAAGGCCTCTGGTAAACCCATTGTCGTACTAAAACATGACTTCGCAAAAGCTTTTGACACGATCGAGCACAATGTCGGGACCCGGGGTTAGCGTATGTAATTCCAATCATGATGCACTCACATGGAGAGCCGAGAGTCGTACCCACTTGTCTAAGCAGACAAGGCCAAGCACAGAACACTCTCGGAAAGCATCAAACATGAGGGGCATCCCATCCAGGCCGGATGATCAACTGAGATGGGTCCTCAACGTCCTCTCACAAGTCTAATTGATTATGGGTGGTGAATCCCATACACATAGACAAGTCGCCTCAACCATGGTATCGATTGAATCCTAACTCTTACATAGACTTACTCCAGCCCGATCACTTAGTCGGGGTCTAGGGCGGGCTCGATTATACAACAAAGTGTGCACGTGACAGAGTCACGATTAATCGCATCGCGATGCCCCAAGCTACACACATCTAAGGTCTCGAAAACCCATACTAAGACATGCATGTTATAAACATACACGCAGCACACATGCCTAGTATGAACAGCAGGTATCATCACATAACTCTACAAGTACTTCTTTATTGACTTACACATAGAACATACAAAGATCACATGTCTGTGATCAACATTACATCATACAACGGAAGAAATTTAGGTTTGAGTACAGACAATTTTAACAAATGGCTTAGAGAAGCCTTGTAAACATACATGCCCTTCCATGAGGGACCAGACTGCAGTCTGGAACTATACTACCAAGGTCAACGTCGAGCTTCACGAAGGTGACTCCAACGGGGTCCGGTTTCTCATCAAAAACATAGAATAAGCAAACGTGAGTACAAACTCGTACTCAGCAAGACTTACATTAGAAGTAAACTACTCATGCTCAAGTATCAAGGTAAAGGAGGTGGGGTTCAACATGCTGAAGTCCTGAACTACGAGTACCAGACTTGAGGTAAGAAGCCTACACGAGTCCACTACTAAGTCTCCAGCTAATTACACCACTATGGTTACTTCCTCGACTTCCCCACGAGAAAGCACGCCATAGCACTCACGCTTATCTTGCGAGTTTTATAAGTATCCATTCAAGTTGTCTATGATCAAGTAGAGGTTTCCAAGTATTCCATAACCGTGGACACGACTATTCGAATAGTTTATTAACCCAGCAGGGGTGTACATCTTCACACGCGTGTCATCACTTATCGCCTCGTTCTTGTCACCCTTCAAGCGGGTGTCGTACGTGGATGAAACCAAGGCACTACCCTCACATCACCTTCTCTAATCCAGGAGTCGACTACCTGAGTTTGTCACCGCTCGAGAGTCCGGCCGGTTCCACGAAACGGACTCAGATAATGCAAGGGACCGAGACGCCACCTTTGGAAGATGGTTTCACTGCCTCACAGGTCCACCCACATATCTATGCATAAGTCAAATGGAAAGCCCGAATCTAGTGTGACTTCTGGACCGGATCGGGTACGTAAAGAGGACAAACGGGGCTCCCATAAAACCCTACATGTGGTCATACTCTTTGTCTTGGATCACAAAATAGGAACTCGGGGCCTAGGGCAGTGTTCAACAAGACAACCCACTGTGTACTCCTACACAGCCTCTCATTGTTCAACTTTGTTTACTTAGTCGGGGTCTAGGGCGGGCTCGATCATACCACAAAGTGTGCACGAGACAGAGTCTCGAACAATCGCATCGCGATGCCCCAAGCTGCGCACATCTAAGGGCCACTTGGTGTATGAAAGACCGCCATCCAGATCACAACTAAGGTCTCGAAAACCCATACAAAGACATGCATGTTATAAACATACACGCAACACACATGCCTTGTATGAACAGTAGGTATCATTGCAATTCTCTACAAAGTATACATTTTTATTGTTAACTCTTATAGAGTGCACACAGAGATCACAAACATGTGATCCAACATTACAACACAAGCGGAAGCAAAGTATGTCTGAGTACAGACAAGTTTAAAAAATGGCTTAAGAAGCCTTATTTAAACACATGCCCTCCACGAGGGAACCAGTCGTCTGACTGGGACTAGACTAGCTTGATCTTCAGTCGTCCAGCTCGATGAAGAAGCCACCTTCAGGGTCAGTGGGTTCATCTAAAACATAGATCAAGCAAACGTGAGTACAAAGTCGTACTCAGCAAGACTTACATAGGAGCTATACTACTCATGCACATGTATCAAGGTAAAAGGGAGGTGGGGTTTCACTTGCAGAAGTGCCATCTTTGACTTGGATAATCCTGAACTACGAGTACCAGACTTGAGGTAAGAAGCATACACGAGTCCACTACTTTCTCCAACCAATTACACCACGATGGTGCCTTCCTCGACTTCCCCACGAGAAAGCACGCCATAGAACTCACACTTATCTTGGTGTGTTTTAGAAGTATCCGGTTCAAGTTATCTAATAATCAAGCTAAGCTTTCCATGCAGTCCATAACCGCGGACGCGGCTATTCGAATAGTTTTGTTAACCCTGCAGGGGTGTACCGCTACACACACATGATCATCATTTACCGCCTTTGATCTCGACACCATTCAAGGGGTGCCAGCGAGGATGCTCACCACAACTGTTACCTCATAGCCGATCTAGTCCGTGAAAGCCGCCTACTTGGGTAGGCTACCACTATCGTGAACCCGGACGGTTTACCGAAGTGGACCCAAGTGATGTGTGCGTGGTGCATAAGCCGGTCTCGGGTGAGCCGTTCTCTCACTTAGCATCCAGGCCACAAGCCTACCAGAACTATGAACTATTGCGACATCTGGACATCGAAAGGGATGAGTTAGTAAGTTGAGAGGGGTCAGTGAGCCCAATGTGTGGTTGTACTCCTCATCTTGGATCACCACACAAGAACTCGGACTTAGGGCGGTGTTCAACGAGACAACCCACCGTGTACTCCTACACAACCTCTCATCGTTCACCTTGTATTAGGGTAGATTCACCAACACTTTTCTACCATCATCATCATGATCACTAACATCCCGACTCACATAACAGTATCATCATGGTATCACTCTAAGCATGCAATAAGCAGTAACAATTGCAGGGGCCACATGATATCAATCAACTCCTACATTTGCTAGCATTGTGGTTTTGCCTACTACTGTGACAAATGATAGGTCATGCAAAGGAATGGGTTCATCTATGCGGTAGAAACGTAGCATAGTAATCATCCTATACAATTCATAAGCGAGACATGAGAGGGAAGTGGGATTTTATCGACATGATCAATGGGGGTTTGCTTGCCTTGGTGACGAGGTTCGGGTTCGGGGTCTTCAACGAAGGGGGCAGCCTCCTGCTCCGGTTCCACCTCTACTCGACAAACAACAAACAAGGTAGCAAAGTAAATACAATGCACAATCACATGATGCAAGGTTGAAACTTGATGTATATGCTTTGATGTGTGGGGCAATTCCATTTAAATGGAGTATATTGCAAAATGAATTGCAAATTCAAACTCCAATTTGAATTCAAACTTAGTCAAGTTATATGACATTGTTTGATCAATTTGAATCATCTTCAAATGTGTATGATATGCCTCTGATGTGTGGTTGAAATATAGCATATTTCCATGGTCCAAGGTGCAAAAGCATTTGAATTGAATTTGAATAAATTCCAAATAAATCAAATGACATATGCTACTGGTCCCATTTTAAAATCAACTCAAACATACTTGAAAGTTGGATTTTTTGATAGCTTATTTTCTCCTGATCATTTTTCATATATTATTTGTCCAATTTGGAGTTAATATGAATTTTCTATGAATTTCCAAAGTTTGAGCTATTTTCTGGATTTTCTGGAATTTCTTTAATTCTTTTCAATTTCTGGAAAAACCATTATTGCGTCACTGTTGCGTCAAGCTGACGTGGGGGGGGCTGACATGTGGGCCAGGGTTGTCAGCCTCTGGGTTAATTAACCCGGCTGGGTTAACTTAACCAGTGGCTTAATTAAGCCATTGGGCCCACTTGTCATCGGCTCTAGGGGGTCATTAGGGGGTGGATTAGCGAGGGGGTTTAGGCTAACCCACCGGCGGCTAAACGCCGGCGGCTTGGCCACAGCGGCGCTGCACGGATACACTGCTCTCGGCCACTATTCGATGTGCTGAGACCAGGGGAACGTAGCCTGTGCTCTCGCGCGTCGTCTGGTGCACGCGGGCGACCTCGGGGGTGACCAGGGCGACGACGGTGACCTCGCCGGCGGCAACAGAAGCCCGGTGGAGAGACAAACGTCGCCATGGTGCACCAAATCCAGCAGGCGCTAGCTCATTCGATGCGTGAGGCCATCGTGAAGATGACGGACAAAAAGACGAGCTCGATTGCGTAACAGGTGGTCATCGCCATGGCTCCCGGTGGCGAGGAGCTTCGGCCCTCATGGTTGATTGTGCTAGAGAGGAGGAGGAAGACGTTGGGATGGCTCGGGTGAACCGTGAGCTCACCGTGAGTCCAACGGAAGCGGTGGCGAAGTCGTAGGAGCTCGGGGCTAGCCGGAATTGAAGAAGTCGTGCGGCGGCTCCGGCGAGACGATGGCGAAGATTGCGACGGCCTCGGGCTCGATTAGAACGCCAGCTTCTCCCGATCGACGAAGACGACGACGCTGTGCACGAGGGACATGGTTGCTGGCCTTCTTGTCGACGTTGGCCGCGGCTTCTCACGACGATGAACGGCGGAGGCTCTCGGATGAAATGGGGAAAACGCGTAGAGCGCGAGAGAGGCAGCGGCAAGAGGGGGAGAGTGACAAGACGTCCAGGGGCTTCTCCTGGACACGCGGAAGAGGGCGCGGAAGCAGCTGCGTGGACGGCGGCGTCGGCATGCCCTCCAGCGAGCTGCTTGCCTCGTTGGGGGAAGACGACAAGGAGAGCCGCGGGCTTGGGCTGCTGGAATGGTAAGTTGGGCCGAGAGGCCCAGGTAGGTGGGCTCTTTTCCCCTTTTCTATTTCTTGTTTCTTTTTCCTTTCTGTAATTTGTTTTGTTTAGCTAAATAAAATAGCTAAACATTTTAATAAATGTTATAACTTTTTATATGGCCTTATAACAATATAGACTATCCACTTATAAAGTTTGGCACTTTTTAAAATTCAAATGATTTGAATTTTAAATCAAAAGGGGATATTTCATTAATTCCAAGGCACTGTTTGAATATTCGAAAAATCCATGAGCATGGGGTGGTTCCCGCATCACTTGATATGTGATCACACTCATTTATAAGACTTTTCAAAAATCTAACATGAATTTTTGGAGAAGATTTTTATCTGGCCTTTTGAATTAATTCATCTGGGGGGTGTTCTCTCTCCCATTTTGCTTCTGATTTTGATTTCAAAGATTTCTTTTGAAATTTTAACATGGTGCAAGTGAAATGCTAACCCTAGCACATTACCTAACAGAGGGTTCTGACAACTTGCCCCCAGTCAACAGAATCTCGTCCCGAGATTCAGAAGTCTGCAGGAGGAAGGAGGGATACTCGGCACTGAGACGGTCTTCTCTTTCCCACGTAGGTTCTCTCTCAGAGTGGTGTGACCATTGCACTTTCAGAAACCTAATCTTTTGACGACGAGTGACACGCTCTGCGGAATCAAGAATACGAACGGGGTATTCTCGATAAGAAAGGTCATCTTGGAGATCAAGCGTTCCATGGTCGACTTTGTGGATGGGGTCCTTGAAGCAACGCCTGAGTTGGGACACATGGAATACATCATGTACTCGGGAAAGGTGCGGGGGTAGTTCAACTTGGTAGGCAACTTCTCCACGTTTAGCAATAATGCGGAATGGTCCGATGTAATGTGGGGCCAACTTGCCTTTGATACCGAAACGTTGGGTCCCCTTTAGAGGAGTAACCCGAAGGTAAGCCTTCTCATCCAGATTGTAGCTCTCTTGCCTATGATGACGATCAAAGTAGCTTTTCTGACGAGACTGGGCTTCTTTCAATTGATCACGAACAATGCGAACTTGCTCTTCTGCTTCCTTGATCATATCCGGTCCAAAGAATTGTCTTTCACCGGTTTCTGACCAGTTTAAAGGTGTTCAAAAGGAGCCATGTTCAGACTAGATTGAAAACTATTGTTATAAGAAAATTCGGTGAATGGCAGAGACTTCTCCCAATTCTTTCCGAATGAGATAACACAAGCTCTGAGCATGTCTTCAAGAATTTGGTTAACCCTTTCGACTTGACCGCTAGACTGAGGGTGGAAAGCCGTACTAAAGGAGAGATGAGTTCCCATAGCATTCTGAAAGCTTCCCCAAAATCTAGAGGTAAAAAGGCTACCACGATCAGAATTTATTTCCAAAGGAACACCATGAAGGGATACAATCCTAGAGATGTAAAAGTACGCTAACTGAGTAGAAGTTATAGACTCGCGAACCGGAAGGAAGTGAGCAACTTTGGAAAACCTTTCTATGACAACGAAGATGGCATTGTTTCCCTTCTGGGTTTTTGGAAAGCCGGTGATGAAGTCCATACCGACTTTGTCCCATTTCCACTCGGGAATAGACAAAGGTTGAAGTGTACCAGCAGGTCTTTGATGTTCTGCTTTAATGCGACGACAAACATCACATTCGGCAACAAATTGAGCAATGTCTCTCTTCATCCTGGTCCACCAAAATCTCTGGCGTAGATCTCGGTACATTTTTGTGCTACCGGGATGAATCGAGAGGGGTGTGTCATGGGCTTATTTGAGGATGAGTTGCCTTAGTTCCCTATTCTTAGGTACTACCAAACGATTTTCAAAGAATACCGTTCCCTTGCTATCTGTGGAGAAACATTTAGCAACTCCGCTAGCAATGTTCTCCTTGATCCGGCGAACACCTCGTGCACGCCTTTGGGCAACTATGATCTGATCCTCAAGAGTTGGCTTCGCCACCAAGGTAGAAAGATAGCCATGAGGAACAATCTCAAGATTGAGCTTGCGAAAGTCCTCATGTAGAAGTGGTTGATACTGTTGTAACATGAGGTTGTTACAATACGACTTACGACTTAGTGCATCAGCCATGACGTTGGCTTTGCCTGGGCTGTAAGACATTACTACGTCGTAATCTTTTATCAACTCAATCCAGCGTGTTTGCCTGAGATTAAGATCTGGCTGGGTGAAAATGTATTTGAGGCTTTGGGGGTCGGAATAAATCTCACAACGATTACCAAGGAGGTAATGTCGCCAAGTTGTTAGGGCATGAACTACGGCAGCGAGTTCAAGGTCATGGGTAGGATAGTTCTCTTCATGTGGCCGCAACTGGAGTGAAGCATAAGCTACCACATGTCGATCTTGCAGAAGTATGCATCCTAACCCTTGCCATGATGCGTCACAATAGATCTCGAAATCCTTTTTGGTGTCTGGAGGTGCAAGTACGGGTGCAGAAGTCAATCTTCTTTTTGGCTCTTGAAAGCTTTCCTCGCACTTGGGAGTCCATAGGAATTTCTTATCTTTCTTGAGGAGTTCAGTTAGAGGCTTTGCAAATTTAGAAAAGTTTTCGACGAAGCGACGGCAATAGCTGGCTAGGCCAAGAAAACTCCTAACTTGTTTAACCGATTCAGGTGGAGTCCAGTCAAGGACGGCCTGAACTCTCTCGGGATTCACAGCAATGCCTTTTGCAGAAATCACGTGGCCTAAGTAGGTCAGTTCTGGTAGCCAAAATTCACACTTGGAGAATTTAGCATACAGGCGATGCTCTCTAAGTTTCATCAATACCAGCCTTAGGTGTTCGGCATGTTCTTCTTCGTTCTTCGAGTATATAAGGATGTCATCGAGGTAAACCACGACGAACTGGTCCAAATACTCCATGAAGATCGAATTCATCATGCGTGAGAAAGTGGCGGGGGCATTGGTTAAACCAAAGGACATGACGGTGTACTCGTCAAGACCATAACGAGTAGTAAAAGCCGTTTTGGGAATGTCCTCGTTTCGGATTTTGATTTGATGATACCCTAATCTCAAATCCATCTTGGAGAAGACAGAGGATCCTGCAAGTTGCTCATAAAGATCATTGATCCTGGGCAATGGGTACTTGTTCTTTATCGTCGCTAAATTTAGCGGGCGATAGTCTACGCACATCCTTTCTGTTCCATCTTTCTTCGTTACGAACAGAACGGGGCAACCCCATGGCGATGAGCTAGGGCGGATGAAGCCTTTTTCCAACAAAGCTTCCAGTTGGGTTTTAAGCTCAGCTAACTCACGTGGGGCCATTTTGTATGGGCGTCTAGAAATTGGTGCGGTTCCTAGGGCAAGATGCACTATAAACTCTACACATTTGTCGGGTGGCATTCCCGGCAGCTCTTCAGGAAAGACATCCGGGAAGTCACGAACCACCGGAATATCTTCAAGTTCGGGAAGGGGAAGTACATTCAAGGAATGCACTTGGGTTCTTGTTCTGGGTGAGGTATAGTTGACGGTCTTGCCTGAAGGGTGGGTGAGTTTCACGGATTTGCCTTTGCAATCCAGGTAGGCATTCTATCTTTATAGCCAATACATGCCTAGGATGACATCAATATCTGAAGACTTGAGGGCTATGGGTGAAGCAAGGAATACTAAACCCTCAATTGCAATTTGATTACACTTGGCTTACTCTATTAGTTTGCCATCTTGACCCTGGAGTTTGAATAATCATTGGGGTGAACAATTCAACAAAGGATAACTCATGACGAAGTGCATAACTTTCTGACATGAATGAATGAGATGCTCCTGGGTCGAAAAGAACGGAGGTAGGAACATAATTGTCTGGGAGCGTACCAAGAATGACGTCAGTAGTGTCGTTAGTCTCTTCGGTGGCAATCTGGTTCACACGTCCACGAGTGGCGGGAGGAGCGGGTTTGGCGGTGTAGACCTTCTGGGGGGGCTTGCCACGACCATTGCTGTTGCCTCCGGCATGGGGTGGAGCATTCTGATTCTGGATCTGGTTCTGGGGACACTCACGAGAGGAGTGGCCTTCCAGACCACACTTGTAACAGGCTCCAAAAACAGTGCGTGGAGCTGGGTTGTTTGGTGGAGCTGGGTGGAACTGAGTTGGTGGACGAGGCGCCACATAGGATGGCCTCGGTGGGTTGTTCTAGCGGAACATACTATTTGGGATCCAGATCTTGCGCTTCTGGGAGCCAGAACTGGATGAACCATCATCTCTAGGGTGTTTGCGGAAGTCGTTGCGGGTGTTCATGTCCTCTGCCTTGATGGCCTTGTTGACAAGGACCTGGAAGGTGGCAAAGTCATGTAGGTTGAGCTCACAACGGAGTCCAGAGTTGAGTCCACGACGGAATCTCTCTTGCTTCTTTGCGTCGGTGGAGACTTCTTCAGTAGTATAACGAGCAAGTCGGTTGAACTCACGACTAAACTCGTCAACAGTCCTTCTTCCTTGGGTAAGGTTGCAGAACTCCTCACGCTTGCGGTCCATAAGACCCTTGGGAATGTGGTGCTCACGGAATTAAGTGCAGATTTCGTCCCAAGATGCAGGCGGTCCAACGGGACGCATATTCAGGAAGTTCTCCCACCAAGAGCTAGCTGCACCTTCAAGGTGAAAGGTGGCATAGCTGACCTTGTCGCCATTTGGAACATGGCCTGCTTGGAGCTTCCTCTCGATGCTGCGAAGCCAGTCATCGGTGTCAAGGGGCTCGGTGGAGTAACTGAAAACCGGGGGATGAAGTTGGATGAAGTCGTTCAGGGACACCAACTCGTTGCGCTGCTGAGTGGTGTTGTGGGCAATGACCTCCACCAGATGGTGAGAGTCTCGGCGGTTCCTCTCAACCTCCATCTGAACCTGAGCCATCGTGGGTGGGGGTGGAAGGTTGCCTTCCTCCTGGTCATTCCCACGACCCTGGTTACGACCAAGCTGGCCACGGGTTCCTTGAGACATCCTGATGGTGAAAGACCAAAGTCAAACAGAGTTGATTGGGAGAGTCTAAACAAGGTATTGAAGTACTGGAAGGATTACAGAGCAAAGGAAGTAATCATCTTGACAACATGGTGATAAATCATACAAGCCATATATTCACAAGCTGTCATACAAACCATACATCGTTTTAGTACAAGCACCAAGCTAATACAAACGTGATGAAGATGATACATCCTTCAGAGGCACTCTGACTTCCTATACATTATTTATCTAAGCCTCTGGAACTTAGAACACCTTGCGTACAATATACAAAGATACTATTACATCCTCACTAAGTAAGACCACAGGCGGTCTCACTCATCTCCATCTCCATAGTAGTCCTCATAAAAGTTACCCGCGTATCCCGGTAGCTGAAGGTGACCATCGGAAAACACGGAGGCTTGTGGACCCTGATATCCATTTGGGCAAGGATGGGGCCTAGGTCAAACGTAGGGTGGAAGCAAAGGACCACGGGGTGGAAAAATGCCTCCAATCTCGGGCCAAGCAACTCGAGAAGGCATCTGAGTCCTCACTGGGTAGATAGCATCGTACTCAACTGATCCAACACTCACAAAGGGTGCCAAGAGTGTCAGTGCTCGATACAGACGAACACGAGTGGCGTGAAGCTCAAAACGGAGAGCGCGTGCATCATGATCTCGATCACTAGCAAACCTAGCATTCATCTGAAGTGCTGGATCTTCTGCCGAGTGATCTGAGTAGAGTCCGGTGTAATATCCCTCTTCTCCTGGAAGTGCAGCAGGGATATAGAGGAATGAGTTCTCTCTCAGCACAGTGTGCTCCTCTCTCAGCATGGTAATACATGAGTATGCAGCATCCTGCAGAGCCATGTTCTCGGTCATGCCAATGCCATGTCCAAAGTGGATAGGCTGAGTGACTCCAATGTGGTGCGGGTAGATCCTGACAATGCAGTGGAACTGGGTCTGGTTGAAGTCAAGGAACTGCTCCTCAACGGTGTACTCAGGATACCATCGATATCCCACATAGGACATCATCTCGATCAACGTGGCGGGATGGCCACGCACACCGAGGCACCTGGTCAAACGAACAATCTGCCGAGGGGGAAGATCTGCCGTCTGAAACAGAAAGAAGGGGTTTGCAAATGCATCAGATTATGAGATAAACCTGGAATGACTCGGACAGCATAACGGCTGTAATTGCAAGAAAAACACAATTTCTTACAACATGGAAACAGCACTTACATACGATGTAATAAATCCGGGAGCATAACCACTCTAACAAATCGATCACAACTTTCCTACGGCTACAAGGAAGCAAACAACGAGATGCTCTAATCAGACAGAGGAGAGCCAAGTCCTATCTTCCCGTAGAATAAGATGAGGATGACTCAGAACTCAGAACAAAGGGGGTAAGGAGAAAAAAGAAGCCTTACGTTGTTCCCTTATATACCCAGAGTAACTATATAACTATAGCAAGCTAGACTTGACTTCGGCCAAGGCTACTAGTCCTACAGTCAGTCCTGCTCTGATACCAAGTCTGTCGGGATCCGGGGTTAGCGTATGCAAGTCCAATTAAGACATAGTCATATGGAGAGCCGAGAACCATACCCACTTGTCTAAGCAGACAAGGCCAAGCATAGAACGTTCTCGGAGAGCATCGTACGTGAGGGGCATCCCATCCAGGCCGGATGATCAATTGAGATGGGTCCTCATCGTCCGCACACAAGTCTAATGATATGGGTGGTGAACCCCCATATTCAAAGACAAGTCGCCTCAACCATACTATCGACTATCTCATAACTCTTACATAGACTTACTCCAGCCCGATCAGTTAGTCAGGGTCTAGGGCGGGCTCGATCATACCAAAAAGTGTGCACGAGACAGAGTCTCGAACAATCGCATCGCGATGCCCCAAGCTGCGCACATATAAGGGCCACTTGGTGTATGAAAGACCGCCAGCCAGATCACAACTAAGGTCTCGAAAACCCATACAAAGACATGCATGTTATAAACATACACGCAGCACACATGCCTTGTATGAACAGTAGGTATCATTGCAATTCTCTACAAAGTATACATTTTTATTGATAACTCTTATAGAGTGCACACAGAGATCACAAACATGTGATCCAACATTACAACACAAGCGGAAGCAAAGTATGTCTGAGTACAGACAAGTTTAACAAATGACTTAAGAAGCCTTATTTAAACACATGCCCTCCACGAGGGAACCAGTCGTCTGACTGGGACTAGACTAGATTGATCTTCAGTCGTCCAGCTCGATGAAGAAGCCACCTCCGGGGACAGTGGGTTCATCTAAAACATAGATTAAGCAAACATGAGTACAAAGTCGTACTCAACAAGACTTACATAGGAGCTATACTACTCATGCACATGTATCAAGGTAAAAGGGAGGTGGGGTTTCACTTGCAGAAGTGCCAGCTTTGACTTGGCTAATCCTGAACTACGAGTACCAGACTTGAGGTAAGAAGCGTACATGAGTCCACTACTTTCTCCAATCAATTACACCACTATGGTGCCTTCCTCGACTTCCCCACGAGAAAGCACGCCATAGCACTCACACTTATCTTGGTGTGTTTTAGAAGTATCTGGTTCAAGTTATCTAATAATCAAGCTAAGCTTTCCAAGCAGTCCATATCCACGGACGCGGCTATTCGAATAGTTTTGTTAACCCTGCAGGGGTGTACCGCTACACACACATGATCATCATTTACCGCCTTTGATCTCGACACCATTCAAGGGGTGGCAGCGAGGATGCTCACCACAACTGTTACCTCATAGCCGATCTAGTCCGTGAAAGCCGCCTACTTGGGTAGGCTACCACTATCGTGAACCCGGCCGGTTTACCGAAGTGGACCCAAGTGATGTGTGCGTGGTGCATAAGCCGGTCTCGGGTGAGCCGTTCTCTCACTTAGCATCCAGGCCACAAGCCTACCAGAACTCCGAACTATTGCGACATCTGGACATCGAAAGGGATGAGTTAGTAAGTTGAGAGGGGTCAGTGATCCCAATGTGTGGTTGTACTCCTCATCTTGGATCACCACACAAGAACTCGGACTTAGGGCGGTGTTCAACGAGACAACCCACCGTGTACTCCTACACAGCCTCTCATCGTTCACCTTGTATTAGGGTAGATTCACCAACACTTTTCTACCATCATCATCATGATCACTACCATCCCGACTCACATAACAGTATCATCATGGTATCACTCTAAGCATGCAATAAGCAGTAAAAATTGCAGGGGCCACATGATATCAATCAACTCCTACATTTTCTAGGATTGTGGTTTTTCCTACTACTGTGAAAAATGATAGGTCATGCAAAGGAATGGGTTCATCTATGCGGTAGAAACGTAGCATAGTAATCATCATATACAATGCATAAGCGAGACATGAGAGGGAGGTGGGATTTTATCGACATGATCAATGGGGGTTTGCTTGCCTTGCTGACGAGGTTCGGGTTCGGGGTCTTCAACGAAGGGGGCAGCCTCCTGCTCCGGTTCCACCTCTACTCGACAAACAACAAACAAGGTAGCCAAGTAAATACAATGCACAATCACATGATGGAAGGTTGAAACTTGATGTATATGCTTTGATGTGTGGGGCAATTCCATTTAAATGGAGTATATTGCAAAATGAATTGCAAATTCAAACTCCAATTTGAATTCAAACTTAGTCAAGTTATATGTGACATTGTTTGATCAATTTGAATCATCTTCAAATGTGTATGATATGCCTCTGATGTGTGGTTGAAATATAGCATATTTCCATGGTCCAAGGTGCAAAAGCATTTGAATTGAATTTGAATAAATTCCAAATAAATCAAATGACATATGCTACTGGTCCCATTTTAAAATCAACTCAAACATAGTTTAAAGTTGGATTTATGGATAGCTTATTTTCTCCTGATCATTTTTCATATATTATTTGTCCAATTTGGAGTTAATATGAATTTTCTATGAATTTCCAAAGTTTCAGCTATTTTCTGGATTTTCTGGAATTTCTTTAATTCTTTTCAATTTCTGGAAAAACCATTATTGCGTCACTGTTGCGTCAAGCTGACGTGGGGGGGGGCTGACATGTGGGCCAGGGTTGTCAGCCTCTGGGTTAATTAACCCGGCTGGGTTAACTTAACCAGTGGCTTAATTAAGCCACTGGGCCCACTTGTCATCGGCTGTGGGGGGTCATTAGGGGGTGGATTAGCGAGGGGGTTTAGGCTAACCCACCGGCGGCTAAACGCCGGCGGCCTAGCCACGGCGGCGCTGCACGGATCCACTGCTCCTGGCCACCATTCGATGTGCTGAGACCACGGGAACGTAGCCCGTGCTCTCGCGCGTCGTCTGGTGCACGCGGGCGAGCTTGGGGGTGACCAGGGCGACGACGGTGACCTCGCCGGCGGCAACAGAAGCCCGGCGGAGAGACAAACGTCGCCATGGTGCACCAAATCCAGCAGGCGCTAGCTCATTCGACGCGTGAGGCCACAGTGAAGATGACGGACAAAAAGACGAGCTCGATTGCGTAACAGGTGGTCGTCACCATGGCTCCCGACGGCGAGGAGCTTCGGCCCTCATGGTGGATTGTGCTAGAGACGAGGAGGAAGATGTTGGGATGGCTCGGGTGAACCGTGAGCTCACCGTGAGTCCAACGGAAGCGGTGGCGAAGTCGTAGGAGCTCGGGGCTGGCCGGAATTGAAGAAGTCGTGCGGCGGCTCCGGCAAGACGATGGCGAAGATTGCGACGGCCTTGGGCTCGATTAGGACGCCAGCTTCTCCAGATTGACGAAGAAGACGACGCTGCGCACGGGGGACATGGTTGCTGGCCTTCTTGTTGACGTTGGCCGCGGCTTCTCACGACGATAAATGGCGGAGGCTCTCGGATGAAATGGGGAAAACGCGTAGAGCGCGAGAGAGGCAGCGGCGAGAGGGGGATAGTGACAAGGACGTCCAGGGGCTTCTCCTGGACACGCGGAAGAGGGCGGGGAAGCAGCTGCGTGGACGGGCGGCGTCGACATGCCCTCCAGCGAGCTGCTTGCCTTGCTGGGGGAAGACGACAAGGAGAGCCGCGGGCTTGTGCTGCTGGAACGGTAAGTTGGGTCGAGAGGCCCAGGTAGGTGGGCTCTTTTCCCCTTTTCTATTTCTTGTTTCTTTTTCCTTTCTGTAATTTGTTTTGTTTAGCTAAATAAAATAGCTAAACATTTTAAAAAATGCTATAACTTTTTATATGGCCTTATAACAATATAGACTAGCCACTTATAAAGTTTGGCACTTTTTAAAATTCAAATGATTTGAATTTTAAATCAGAAAGGGGGTTTTCATTAATTCCAAGGAACTGTTTGAATATTTGAAAAATCCATGAGCATGGGGTGGTTCCCACATCACTTGATATGTGATCACACTCATTTATAAGACTTTTCAAAAATCTAACATGAATTTTTGGAGAAGATTTTTATCTGGCCTTTTGAATTAATTCATCTAGGGGGTGTTCTCTCTCCCATTTTGCTTCTGATTATGATTTCAAATATTTCTTTTGAAATTTTTACATGGTGCAAGTGAAATGCTAACCCTAGCACATTACCTAACAGAGGGTTCTGACAGCATCGGACGTGGATGAAACCAAGGCACTACCTTCACATCACCTTCTCTAATCCAGGAGTCGACTACCTGAGTTTGTCACCGCTTGAGAGTCCGACCGGTTCCACGAAACGGACTCAGATAATGCAAGGGACCGAGACGCCACCTTTGACAGATGGTTTCACTTCCACACAGGTCCACCCACATATCTATGCATAAGTCAAATGGAAAGACCGAATCTATTGTGACTCCTGGACCGGATCGGGTACGTAAAGAGACCAAACGGGGCTCCCATAAAACCCTACATGTGGTCATACTGTTTGTCTTGGATCACAAAACAGGAACTCGGGGCCTAGGGCAGTGTTCAACGAGACAACCCACTGTGTACTCCTACACAGCCTCTCATCGTTCACCTTTGTTTAGGGTGGATTCACCAACATGTTATCATCAACATCACTGTGTTCATTCCATCCCGACTCACAATCATAACATCCTCATTGTATCACTAAGCAGCAATAAGCTGTAACAGTTGCAGGGGCCACATGCTCAACATTCAACTCCTAAATCTGCTAGTATTGTGGTTTTCTTAATACAGTGACAAAATGATAGGTCATGCATCGGAATGGGTTCAACTATGCGAAAGAACGTGTCTCGGTGATCTACTAAACATGCATAAGCGAGACGGAGAGGGAAGTAGGATTTTATAGACATGATCAATGGCGGTTTGCTTGCCTTGCTGACGATACACGGGTCTTAACGGTGGTCTTCTTCTTCGAGGGTGATCACCATCTCGGAACTTCTGTCATCGGAAGCAATCATCAACAAGGGGGGACAATTTCGGAAGTAAAAATGCACATACACATGAAAAGGTTGCCCGTGATGTGAATGGTACTGGTTTGTAGCGTATTCATCTTAATTGAAGTATATTGCATTTGAAATGCAAATTCAAACTTCAAATTTGAATTCAAATTAAGTTATATGGTAACTTGCTACTGTTCACCCATTTTAAAATGGTCAAACATGAAAACAAATTGCATATTCTTAATCCTAGCATTTTTCTGATAATTTTTCATATATTATGTGTTTAATTTGGAGTTAATATGAATATTCTATGAATTTCCAAAGTTTAATTGATTTTCTGGATTTTTCTCTGTTTTCTTTAATTCTTTTATTTTCTGGAAATTTGTTTATTGCATCAGCATGACGCAGGGCTGATGGCTGGGTCCCACTGGTCAGTGAGAGAGGGGGTTAATCCCTCTCTGTTTAGACTAACAGGGGGTTTAGGGGGGCTGGGGCCCATCTGTCTGTGGGTGTGGGGTTTGTTTAGTGGGTGATTAAGGTTAATTAACCTGGGCCCGTCGGACGGTTTTCAACGGCAACCACAGGCGCGGCGGAGGGCTCGCCGGAATTTGATTTAGGCCACGGGGGGGGGGGGCACGGGCCTTGCGCCAAACGGTCGCCCGTGGTCTTCCGCGTCTGGTGCACCAAGCAGGGGGCGTCGGGGAGCACTGGAGCGACGGCGGCGTCGTCCTGCGCGGCAGCCGTGACCCTGCTCCAACGAGACCAGCGCCTAAAGCACGGGAGGGGTCGGAAGAAGAGGGGAAACGCGAGTGAGATCAACCTGAGCTTGATGGAGGGGTCGAGGACGCCGGAAGAAGAAAGTTGGCGGCTTAATTCCAACAATGGCGCACGGCGGCCATGGGAAAGAACTCGTCGCGGGCGGCGTCTCCAGGGGCTTGCTTGCTCGATTCAGGGTGCAGCTTGATGAAGACGTCGGCTGTGGAGATGCTGGACAGAATGGTCCGCCGGGATATGCTCGATGGCCACGCGTTGCACGGCGGCGTGCTCTGGCAGGCGCTCGGGTTCTCGCCAGATTCGTGAGGAGGAGGAAGGGGACGACCCGTGGATGGGGAGGATGAGCTGGGGGGCGTCTGGCGCTGCGTGGGAAGAGGAGGGAGGCAGGGAAGGCTTAGAAGGCCCTCGGCGGCGTCCACGGCGCTCGGCTCGCCACCGAGGTGCTTGGAAGCGAGGGGAGGAAGAAGACAAGCTCCAGGTGGGCTTGGGCTGGGATTTGGCTAGTTGGGCCTGAGGCCTTAGGGGGGTGGGCTGCTTTTCCTTTTCTAATTTATTTTTCTTTTATTTCTCTGCAAATTTGTTTTCTCTAATAAATAAAATACCAGAGCATTTTTAAAAATCCAAAAACTTTTATGTGGGCTTAGGGGTCATGCCACAAGCCACTCCCAAGCTTTTGGTGACTTTTGAAATTCAAACAATTTGAATTCAAATTCAAATTGGAGTTTAATTTAATTTCCAGGGCACCTTTTGAATTTTTGAATATTCCATGGGCATGGGAAAGAATCCAAACCACTTTTAAAATGATCACCATAATTTATAGGGATTTTTCAAATGTTCAAATGATTTTTGGAAAAATATTTTGTCAGAACCCCAACTAGGGTAAGTGCTAGGGTTTGTTTGTGCCCTTTGCATCATGCAAAAATTCCAAAAGAAATTCAAAAATGGGGAAAAGAAAAGCCCTGAGAAATTATTTCAAATAACCAGATAAAAATCTTTTTCCAAAAATCTTTTGAATATTTGGAAAATTCCTTTAAATGATGCTGATCATTTTAAAAATGGTTTGGGATCAATCCCATGCTCATGGAATTTTCTAATTTTCAAACAGTGCCTTGGAAAATTAAATAAACCCCTATTTGATTTGAAATAAAATAAGTTGAATTTCAAAAATGTCCAAATCCTAAATGTGACTAGCTACTGGTCACCTAGGGTTTATAAAAATATTTGGGCATTTTAAAAAATTGCCTAACAATTTATTTCTAGGCACAACAAAATAACAGAAAAAGAAAAGAACAAAGAAATAGAAAAGGGGACCCCTGGCCATTCTGGCCCAACTGAAGCCCCCAGCCGGCCCAGCCCAG
The DNA here is from genome assembly GCA_950022295.1 of Bromus sterilis. Taxonomy (NCBI): domain Eukaryota; kingdom Viridiplantae; phylum Streptophyta; class Magnoliopsida; order Poales; family Poaceae; genus Bromus; species Bromus sterilis. Next base: position 204,662,988 of record OX465600.1, on the reverse strand, counting down.
CCACTCCCATCTGTCGTCTTCTTCCCCCGCCGTTCGAGCAGCTCCGTGGAGGGCTGGTCACCGTGGACGCCGACGAGGCCCTTCTAGGCCACCCCCTGCCCTCTCCTGGCGCCACGCCAGCACCCAGAAGCCCCACACCTTCTTCCCCCTCTCGCCGCTATCTCTCTGCCCTCTCCCTCGCCGATTACGACGGCACCCGAGAACCCACCGGAGAGCGCCACCGCGCCCAGTCGTGGCCAACGACCTCCTCTCGCCGAGCTGAAGTGTCCAGTAGCACCGGAGCCATCGACTTCATCTTCCCGCGCACCCAATCGAGCTCTTGAAGCTCTGGAGCCGACTCCTTCGTCGCCGAGTCGCCGCCGGCCGCCGTGGAGTTCGACATCGATTACGTCGCCATCCGGCCTCCTCCAACCCCGCCGTCCCGTCCATTCGCTTCGAGGTGAGCTCCCCTGCGTTTCCCCCCTAAACCCCACTCCTCCCCGTGCATGTAGCGCTGTGCCGTCTGCGTCAGTACTCCGGCCGCCGCGCGAGCTCGACCACGGCGAGCTTCCCGTGCTCCCCGGTGATTCCGCGATGCCCAGGAAGGAGCGCGCTTCCACGGGCTTTCGTTTGGTGGCCGCAGCGCTCGTTTTGCTCCACGGAACCGCCGTCCGCAGTGGCGGCGCAGTGCGGTTTGGTCACCGGCGGCTAACCGCCGGCGGGCCCGAGTTAATTTGTGCCTAAATCAAACTTAACCCCCCCTCCGAGTCCATGACAGGTGGGCCCCCTGGCCCCTAAACCCCTCTGTTAATTAAAGAGAGAGGGGTTAACCCCCAGTGACACTGACAGTGGTGGCCCACAGGTCAGCCACCCCCCCCACGTCATGATGACGCATTAAACCAAATTCCAGAGAATTAAAATAATCCAGAAAAATCCAGAAAATCTTTTAAACTTTAGAAATTCATAACTAATTCATATTAACTCCAAATTTAATAAATAATATATGAAAAGTTATCAGAAAAATGCAAGGATTATTAATATGCACTTTGTTTCTATGTTTGACCATTTTAAAATGGGTGAACACTAGCAAACATGCATATGGAGTTCTTTTGAATTCAAATTTGGAGTGAATTTGCAAATGATTTTGCATTCCACTTCTTTTAAATGGAATTGTACCGAAATTTAAACCATGAACATCACCATTGCAATCTTATTCATGTGATTGTGCATTGTAATTTATTTTGATCCTATGTTTGTCATGTTGCTAATAGAAGTGGAACCGGAACCGGAGGCCACCCCCTTCGTTGAAGACCCCGATACTGAACCTCGTCAGCAAGGCAAGCAAACCCCATTGATCATATCTATAAAATCCTACTTACCTCTCAGTCTCACTTATGCATGTTTAGGAGATCATCGAGATACGTTCTTTCGCATAGTTGAACCCATTCTGATGCATGACCTATCATTTTTCACCGTATTAAGCAAACCACAATCCTAGCAGATTTAGGAGTTGAATGACGAGCATGTGGCCCCTCCAACTGTTCTTGCTTTTGCTGCTGAGTGATACAATGAGGATGTTATGTTTGTGAGTCGGGATGGAATGAACCCAGTGGTGCTGATGTTAACGTGTTGGTGAATCCACCCTAAACAAAGGTGAACGATGAGAGGCTGTGTAGGAGTACACAGTGGGTTGTCTCGTTGAACACTGCCTAGGCCCCGAGTTCCTGTTTTGTGATCCAAGACAAAGAGTATGACCACATGTAGGGTTTTATGGGAGCCCCGCTTGGCCTCTTTACGTACCTGATCCAGTCCAGGAGTCACACTAGATTCGGGATTTCCATTTGATTTATGTATAGATATGTGGGTGGACCTGTGAGGCAGTGAAACCATCTGTCAAAGGTGGCGTCTCGGTCCCTTGCATTATCTGAGTTCGTTTCCTGGAACCGGCCGGACTCTCGAGCGGTGACAACTCAGGTAGTCGACTCCTGGATTAGAGAAGGTGATGTGAGGGTAGTGCCTTGGTTTCATCCACGTCCGACATCCGCTTGAAGGGTGAGAAGAACGAGGCGATAAGTGATGACACGCGTGTGAAGATGTACACCCCTGCAGGGTGAATGAACTATTCGAATAGCCGTGTCCGCGGTTATGGACTACTTGGAAACCTTTACTTGATCATAGACAACTTGAATGGATACTTATAAAACTCACAAGATAAGCGTGAGTGCTGTGGCGTGCCTCCTCGTGGGAAGTCGAGGAAGTAACCATAGTGGTGTATTGATTGGAGACTTGGTAGTGGACTCGTGTACGCTTCTTACCTCAAGTCTGGTACTCGTAGTACAGGACTAGCCAAGTCAAAGACGGCACTTCTGCATGTTGAACCCCACCTCCTTTACCTTCATACTTGAGCATGAGTAGTGTAGTTCTGATGTAAGTCTTGCTGAGTACGACTTTGTACTCACGTTTTCTTATTCTATGTTTTAGATGAGAACCCGGACCCCGATGGAGTCATCTTCGTGAAACTCAATGTTGATCTTGTTAGTATAGTTCCAGACAGCAGTCTGGTCCCTCGTGGAAGGGCATGTATGTTTACAAGGCTTCTCTAAGCCATTTGTTAAACTTGTCTGTACTCAGACCTAATTTTCTTCCGTTGTATGATGTAATGATAATCACAGACATGTGATCTTTGTATTCTATATGTGTAAGTAAATAAATAAGTACTTTGTAGAGTTATGTGATGATACCTGCTGTTCATACTAGGCATGTGTGCTGCATGTATGTTTATAATATGCATGTCTTAGTATGGGTTTTCGAGACCTTAGTTGTGATCTGGCTGGCGGTCTTTTATACATAAAGTGGCCCTTAGATGTGCGCAGCTTGGGGCATCGCGATGCGATTGCTCGTGACTCTGTCACGTGCACACTTTGTTGTATGATCGAGCCCGCCCTAGACCCCGACTAAGTGATCGGGCTGGAGTAAGTCTATGTAAGAGTTAGGGTTCAATCGATAACATGGTTGAGGCGACTTGTCTATGAGTATGGGATTCACCACCCATAAGCATTTAGACTTGTAAGCGGACGATGAGGACCCATCTCAGTTGATCATCCGTCCTGAATGGGATGCCCCTCACGTTCGATGCTTACCGAGAACGTTCTGTGCTTGGCCTTGTCTGCTTAGACAAGTGGGTACGGTTCTCGGCTCTCCATGTGTCGGGACCTGGGGTTAGCGTATGCAAGTCCAATTAAGACATAGTCATATGGAGAGCCGAGAACCGTACCCACTTGTCTAAGAAGACAAGGCCAAGCACAGAACATTATCGGAAAGCATCGTACGTGAGGGGCATCCCATCCAGGCCGGATGATCAACTGAGATGGGTCCTCATCGTCCGCACACAAGTCTAAAGATATGGGTGGTGAACTCCCATATTCAAAGACAAGTCGCCTCAACCATACTATCGACTATCTCATAACTCTTACATAGACTTACTCCAGCCCGATCACTTAGTCGGGGTCTAGGGCGGGCTCGATCATACCACAAAGTGTGCACGACACGGAGTCTCGAGCAATCGCATCGCGATGCCCCAAGCTGCGCACATCTAAGGGCCACTTGGTGTATGAAAGACCGCCAGCCAGATCACAACTAAGGTCTCGAAAACCCATACAAAGACATGCATGTTATAAACATACACGCAGCACACACGCCTTGTATGAACAGTAGGTATCATTGAAATTCTCTACAAAGTATACAATTTTATTGATAACTCTTATAGAGTGCACACAGAGATCACAAACATGTGATCCATGATTACAACACAAGCGGAAGCAAATTATGTCTGAGTACAGACAAGTTTAACAAATGGCTTAAGAAGCCTTATTTAAACACAAGCCCTCCACGAGGGAACCAGTCGTCTGACTGGGACTAGACTAGCTTGATTTTCAGTCGTCGAGCTCGATGAAGAAGCCACCTTCGGGGTCAGTGGGTTCATCTAAAACATAGATTAAGAAAACGTGAGTACAAAGTCGTACTCAGCAAGACTTACATAGGAGCTATACTACTCATGTATATGTATCAAGGTAAAGGGAGGTGGAGTTCCACTTGCAGAAGTGCCAGCTTTGACTTGGCTAGTCCTGAACTACGAGTACCAGACTTTGAGGTAAGAAGCGTACACGAGTCCACTACTTTCTCCAACCAATTACACCACTATGGTGCCTTCCTCGACTTCCCCACAAGAAAGCATGCCATAGCACTCACACTTATCTTGGTGTGTTTTAGAAGTATCCAGTTCAAGTTGTCTAATAATCAAGCTAAGCTTTCCAAGCAGTCCATAACCGCGGACGTGGCTATTCGAATACTTTTGATAACCCTGCAGGGGTGTACCGCTACACACACATGATCATCATTTACCGCCTTTGATCTCGACACCATTCAAGGGGTGCCAGCGAGGATGCTCACCACAACTGTTACCTCATAGCCTATCTAGTCCGAGAAAGCCGCCTACTTGGGTAGGCTACCACTATCGTGAACCCGGCCGGTTTACCGAAGTGGACCCAAGTGATGTGTGCGTGGTGCATAATCCGGTCTCGGATGAGCCGTTCTCTCACTTAGCATCCAGGCCACAAGCCTACCACAAGCCTACCCACATTTCAACCATGAACATCACCATTGCAATCTTATTCATGTGATTGTTCATTGTAATTTATTTTGATCCTATGTTTGTCATGTTGCTAATAGAAGTGGAACCGAAACCGGAGGCACCCCCTTCGTTGAAGACCCCGATACTGAACCTCGTCAGCAAGGCAAGCAAACCCCATTGATAATGTCTATAAAATCCTACTTCCCTCTCAGTCTCGCTTATGCATGTTTAGGAGATCATCAAGATACGTTCTTTCGCATAGTTGAACCCATTCCGATGCATGACCTATCATTTTGTCACCGTATTAAGCAAACCACAATCCTAGCAGATTTAGGAGTTGAATGATGAGCATGTGGCCCCTGCAACTGTTACTGCTTTTGCTGCTTAGTGATACAATGAGGATGTTATGTTTGTGAGTCGGGATGGAATGAACACAGTGGTGTTGATGTTAACGTGTTGGTGAATCCACCCTAAACAAAGGTGAACGATGAGAGGTTGTGTAGGAGTACACTGTGGGTTGTCTCGTCGAACACTGCCTAGGCCCCGAGTTCCTGTTTTGTGATCCAAGACAAAGAGTATGACCACATGTAGGGTTTTATGGGAGCCTCGTTTGGCCTCTTTACGTACCCGATCCCGTCCAGGAGTCACACTAGATTCGGGCTTTCCATATTATTTATGTATAGATATGTGGGTGGACCTGTGAGGCAGTGAAACCATCTGTCAAAGGTGGCGTCTCGGTCCCTTGCATTATCTGATTCCGTTTCATGGAACCGGCCGGACTCTCGAGCGGTGACAACTCAGGTAGTCGACTCCTGGATTAGAGAAGGTGATGTGAGGGTAGTGCCTTGGTTTCATCCACGTCCGACATCCGCTTGAAGGGTGACAAGAAGGAGGCGATAAGTGATGACACGCGTGTGAAGATGTACACCTCTACAAGGTTAATGAACTATTCGAATAGCCGTGTCCGCGGTTATGGACTACTTGGAAACCTTTACTTGATCGTAGACAACTTGAATGGATACTTATAAAACTCGCAAGATAAGCGTGAGTGCTATGGCGTGCCTCCTCGTGGGGAAGTCGAGGAAGTAACCATAATGGTGTATTGATTGGAGACTTGGTAGTGGACTCGTGTACGCTTCTTACCTCAAGTCTGGTACTCGTAGTACAGGACTAGCCAAGTCAAAGCTGGCACTTCTGCATGTTGAACCCCACCTCCTTTACCTTGATACTTGAGCATGCGTAGTGTAGTTCTGATGTAAGTCTTGCTGAGTACGACTTTGTACTCACGTTTCCTTATTCTATGTTTTAGATGAGAACCCGGGCCCCGATGGAGTCATCTTCGTGAAGCTCGATGTTGACCTTGGTAGTATAGTTCCAGACAGCAGTCTGGTCCCTCGTGGAAGGGCATGTATCTTTACAAGGCTTCTCTAAGCCATTTGTTAAACTTTTCTGTACTCAGACCTAATTTGCTTCCGTTGTATGATGTAATGATGATCACAGACATGTGATATTTGTATGCTATATGTGTAAGTAATAAAGAAGTACTTTGTAGAGTTATGTGATTAAACCTGCTATTCATACTAGGCATGTGTGATGCGTGTATGTTTATAACATGCATGTCTTAGTATGGGTTTTCGAGACCTTAGTTGTGATCTGGCTGGCGGTCTTTTATACAACAAGTGGCCCTTAGATGTGCACAGCTTGGGGCATCGCGATGCGATTGCTCGTGACTCTGTCACGTGCACACTTTGTTGTATGATCGAGCCCGCCCTAGACCTCGACTAAGTGATCGGGCTGGAGTAAGTCTATGTAAGAGTTAGGGTTAAATCGATAACATGGTTGAGGCGACTTGTCTATGAGTATGGGATTCACCCCCCATAAGCATTTAGACTTGTGAGCGGACGATGAGGATCCATCTCAGTTGATCATCCGGCCTGAATGGGATGCCCCTCACGTTCGATTCTTATCGAGAACGTTCTGTGCTTGGCCTTGTCTGCTTAGACAAGTGGGTACGGTTCTCGGCTCTCCATGTGATTGCATCGTGACTGGAATTACATATGCTAACCCCGGGACCCGACAGACTTGGTATCAGCGCAGGACTGTCTGTAGGCTTATCAAACCCTTGGTCGAAGTCGAGTCTAGCATTCTATAGTTATATAGTTACTCTGGGTATAAGGGAACAACGTAAGGCTTCTTTTTCTCCTTACCCTCATAGATCTGAGTTCTGAGTCACCTTATCTTTTCTACGGGATGATAGGACTAGGCTCATATATGTCTTACTAGAACATCTCGTTGAGTGCTTCCTTGTAGCCGTAGGAAAGTTGTGGTCGTCCAGAGTCTTCGTGTTTTGAGTTCCTTGAGGAAGTTCTGTTCAATCTCCTCGAGGTCGTCTTGTTTTCCATCCCGATGTAGCCGTTAGGCTGCCGGAATTATTTCGAGTTTCTGTGGATCATTGCCTTCGCAATATAATCTTTTTTGTCTTCTTCATGTCCTTCTTGTCTTTGATTCCATCATACAACCTGTTCTGATTGTTGATTTTTATCACACAAGATGTCAGGTGGAACTCGTAGTGCTGTTCGTCGGAATTGAGACCGTGTTCGGAATCGAAATGATGATGCACCTCCACCACCGCCTTCTGCGGCGGAAATCATGATGGAAGCTGAGAAGAATCAACGTGATCAAACACGCCTTCTGGAGATCATCGAGCAGAATACCTCACGTCATTGCAATGTGGTTGTGAGCATTCAGGACTTCATCCTCCTCAAGCCAACGGTATTTCGATGTTCTTCGGAGCCCCTTGAAGCTGATGATTGGCTCCGTTCCATCGAGCGTAAGATTGACACTGCACATGTTGCTCCAAATGATCGAGTTATATTCGCGGCATACTTTCTGGAAGGTGCTGCTGCTGAATGGTGGGAGAACTATGTTGCGATGCAGCCTGATGGTCACCTAGTGACTTGGCAAGAGTTCCGTGATGCCTTTCGAGGGTACCACCTTCTTGATGAACTAATGGAGAGCAAGAAGGAAGAGTTCTGCAATCTGACTCAAGGAGAGATGTCCATGCATGAGTATGTGAGAGAATTCAACCACCTTGCTCGTTATGCCCAAGATGAGATCACCACCGATGCTAGAAAGCAGGCAAGGTTCCGTAAGGGACTTAGCCCCATCCTTCGCCATGATCTCAACCTCATCGAATTTGCCACCTTTGAGGATTTAGTCAACAGATCCTTCAGAGCTGACCATGGCAATGAAGTGTTCGAAGAGTCCCGCAAGCATGCTCTTGAGCTTGCTCATTCTTCTAGTTCATCCCCTCAGAAACGCCAAATTTGGATTCCAACCCGTGCCATACCTCAAAACCTTCTTCAGAGACCACCACCGAATATATGCCATGCACCTCAACACATTGTTGCTCCCAGGAATGATGGTGTGCAATCAAGTAATCCTGCTCCCAGCAATTCAGGCAGGATGTGTTTCTCGTGTGGTCTGACAGGCCATTACTTCCGACAATGCCCTAAAGTGTTGGTGGCACCACGTCGACCTAGTCACAAGCCTCCAAAGAAATCAACCACCAAAACCATCCCAACCAAGCTATCAGCCACAAGTAGTGGTTGTGTGAACCAAATCTCAGTTGAGGAAACCACTGCTGCTTCTGACGTCATTCTTGGCACACTCCCAGTCAATCATGTTCCCGCCTCCGTTCTTTTCGATCCAGGAGCTTCTCATTCATTCATGTCGGAGAGTTATGCACTTCGTCATGAGTTCCCCTTTGAAGAAATGTTTTCTCCAATGATCATTCAAACTCCTGGTTCAAAGTGGCAAACTAATAGAGTAAGCCTTGGCAATCAAATTGCAATTGAGGGTTTAGTATTCCTTGCTTCTCTTATAGCCCTCAAGTCTTCGGACATTCATGTCATCCTAGGCATGGATTGGTTATCAAGGCAGAATGCTTTGCTTGATTGTAAAGCCAAATCAGTCAAACTCACCCATCCTTCAGGCCAGATCATTTACTACACCTCACCCAGCTCTAGAATCCAGATGCATACTTTTAATGTTCTTCCCCTTCCAGACCTTGAAGATATTCCGGTGGTTCGTGACTTTCCGGATGTCTTTCCTGAAGAGTTGCCGGGAATGCCACCCGACAGGTGTGTAGAATTTATAGTGGATCTTATACCAGGCACAACCCCAATTTCCAGACACCCATATAGAATGGCCCCACATGAGGTAGCTGAGCTAAAAACCCAACTTGATGCTTCGTTGGCAAAAGGCTTCATCCGCCCTAGCTCATCACCATGGGGTTGCCCCGTTCTGTTCGTAGCGAAGAAAGATGGAACAGAAAGGATGTGCGTAGACTATCACCCGCTAAATCTAGCGACGATAAAGAACAAGTACCCACTTCACAGGATCAATGATCTTTATGATCAACTTGCTGGATCCTCTGTCTTCTCCAAGATGGATTTGAGATTAGGTTATCATCAAATCAACATCCAAAACGAGGAACTTCCAAAAACTGCTTTTACTACTCGTTATGGTCTTTACGAGTATACAGTCATGTCCTTCGGTTTAACCAATGCCCCCGCCACATTCTCGCGCTTGATGAATTCAATCTTCATGGAGTACCTAGATTAATTTTTTGTGGTTTATCTTGATGACATTCTCATCTACTCGAAGAACGAAGAAGAGTACGCAGAACACCTTAGGTTGGTATTGATGAAACTTAGAGAGCACCACCTTTATGCCAAGTTCTCCAAGTGTGAATTTTGGCTACCAGAAGTGACCTACTTAGGCCACGTGATTTCTGAAAAAGGTGTTGCAGTCAATCCCTAGAGAGTTCAGGCCGTCCTTGACTGGACTCCACCTGAATCGGTTAAGCAAGTTAGGAGTTTTCTGGGCTTAGCAAGCTATTGCCGCCTCTTCGTTGAGAACTTTTCTAAAGTTGCAAAGCCTCTAACTGAACTCCTCAAGAAAGATAAGAAATTCCAATGGACCCCCAAGTGCGAGGAAAGCTTTCTAGAGCTAAAAAGAAGATTGACTTCTGCACCCGTACTTGCGCATCCAGACACCAAAAGGGATTTCGAGATCTATTGTGATGCTTCGCAGAAAGGGTTAGGATGCATACTTATGCAAGATCGACATGTGGTAGCTTATGCTTCACGCCAGTTGCGGCCACATGAAGAGAACTATCCAACCCATGATCTTGAACTCGCTGTCGTAGTTCATGCCCTTAAGACTTGGCGACATTACCTCCTTGGTAATCGTTGTGAGATATATTCCGATCACCAAGCCTCAAATACATATTCACCCAGCCAGATCTTAATCTCAGGCAAAGAAGCTGGATAGAGTTGATAAAATATTATGACTTAGGAATTTCTTACACCCCAGGCAAAGCCAATGTCATGGCTGATGCACTAAGTCGTAAGTCGTATTGTAACAACCTCATGTTACAACAGTATCAACCACTTCTTCATGAGGAATTTCGCAAGCTCAATCTTGAGATAGTTCCTCGTTGATCTCTTTTCAACTTGGTGGAGAAGCCAACCCTTGAGGATCAAATCATAGCCGCCCAGAAACAAGATAGTAGTATTCAAGAGATCAAGCAGAACATTGTTAGCGGAGTTGCTAAATGTTTCTCTGCAAATGATCAAGGAACGATATTCTTTGAAAATCGTTTAGTAGTTCCTGAAAATGAAGACCTAAAGCAGCTGATCCTTAAGCAAGCTCATGACACTCCCCTCTCCATTCATCCCGGTAGCACAAAAATGTACCGAGATCTACGCCAGAGATTTTGGTGGACCCGGATGAAGCGAGACATTGCACAATTTGTTGCCGAATGTGATGTTTGTCATCGCATTAAGGAAGAACACCAAAGACCTGCAGGTACTCTTCAACCATTGTCTATTCCCGAGTGAAAATGGGACAAGGTCGGTATGGACTTGATCACCGGCTTTCCAAAACCCAGAAAGGAAATGATGCCATCTTCGTGGTCATTGATAGACTTTCAAAATTTTCTCACTTCCTTCCAGTTAGCGAGTCTATAACTGCTAGTCAGTTGGCGGACTTGTACGTCTCTAGAATCGTGTCTCTTCACGGTGTTCCTTTGGTGATCAATTCTGATCGTGGTAGCCTTTTCACCTCTAGATTTTGGGAAAGTTTTCAAAATGCTATGGGAACTCATCTCTCCTTTAGTACAGCTTTCCACCCACAGTCTAGCGGTCAAGTTGAAAGGGTTAATCAAATCTTGGAAGACATGCTCAGAGCTTGTGTTATCTTTTTCGGAAAGAATTGGGAGAAATCTCTTCCATTTGCCGAATTTGCTTATAACAATAATTTTCAATCTAGTCTGAACATGGCTCCCTTTGAATTCCTCTATGGCCGACGATGTCGAACACCCCTAAACTGGTCAGAAACCGGTGAAAGACAACTCTTTGGATCGGATATGATCAAGGAAGCAGAAGAGCAAGTTCGCAATGTTCGTGACCGACTAAAGGCCGCTCAATCTCGTCAGAAAAGCTACTATGATCGTCATCATAGGGAAGAGAGCTACAATCTGGATGAGAAGGATTACCTTCGGGTTACTCCTCTGAAGGGAAACCAAAGATTCGGTATCAAAGGAAAGTTGGCCCCACGTTACATCGGACCTTTCCGCATTCTTGCTAAACTTGGAGAAGTTGCCTACCAACTTGAACTACCTCCGCACCTTTCCCGAGTACATGATGTATTCCATGTGTCACAACTCAGGCGTTGCTTCAAGGACCCCATCCGCGAAGTCGACCATGAAACGCTTGATCTCCAAGATGACCTTTCTTATCGAGAGTACCCTGTTCGTATTCTTGATTCCGCAGAGCGTGTCACTCATCGTCAGAAGATCAAGTTCCTCAAAGTGCAATGGTCACATCACTCCGAGAAAGAAGCAACGTGGGAAAGAGAAGACCGCCTCCGTGCCGAGTACCCCACCTTCCTCCCGACGACTTCTGAATCTCGGGACGAGATTCTGTTGAGTGGGGGCGAGTTGTCAGAACCCCAACTAGGGTAAGTGTTAGGGTTTGTTTGTGCCCTTTGCATCATGAAAAAATTCCAAAAGAAATTCAAAAATGGGGAAAAGAAAAGCCCTGAGAAATTATTTCAAATAGCCAGATAAAAATCTTTTTCCAAAAATCTTTTGAATATTTGGAAAATTCCTATAAATGATGCTGATCATTTTAAAAATGGTTTGGGATCAATCCCATGCTCATGGAATTTTCTAATTTTCAAACAGTTCCTTGGAAAATTAAATAAACCCCTATTTGATTTGAAATTCAAATAAGTTGAATTTCAAAAATGTGCAAATCCTAAATGTGACTAGCTACTAGTCACCTAGGGTTTATAAAAATGTTTGGGCATTGTACAAAATTGCCTAACTATTTATTTCTAGGCAAAACAAAATAACAGAAAAATAAAAGAACAAAGAAATAGAAAAGGGGACCCCTGGACATTCTGGCCCAACTGAAGCCCCCAGCCGGCCCAGCCCAGCCACTCCCGTCTTTCGTCTTCTTCCTCCGCCGTTCGAAGCAGCTCCGTGGAGGGATGGTCACCGTGGACGCTGACAAGGCCCTTCTAGGCCACCCCCTGCCCTCTCCTGGCGCCACGCAAGCGCCCAGAAGCCCCGCACCTTCTTCCCCCTCTCGCCGCTATCTCTCTGCCCTCTCCCTCGCCGATTTCGACGCCACCCGAGAACCCACCGGAGAGCGCCGCCGCGCCCAGTCGTGACCAACGGCCTCCTCTCTCCGAGCTGAAGTGTCCAGTAGCACCGGAGCCATTGACTTCATCTTCCCGCGCACCCAATCGAGCTCTTGAAGCTCTGGAGCCGACGCCTTCATCGTCGAGTCCCCGCCGGCCGCCGTGGAGTTCGACGTTGATTACGTCGCTATCCGGCCTCCTCCAACCCCGTCGTCCCGTCCATTTGCTCCGGGGTGAGCTCCCCTGCGTATCCCCCCTAAACCCCGCTCCTCCCCATGCCTATAGCACCGTGCCGCCTGCATCAGTACTCCGGCTGCCGCGTGAGCTCGACCACGGCGAGCTTCCAGTGGTCCCCGGTGACGCCGCGATGCCTAGGAAGGAGCGCGCGTCCACGGGCTTTCGTTTGGTGGCCGCCGTCTGAAGTGGCGCCGCCGTGCGGTTTGGTCACCGCCGGCTATCCGCCTGCGGGCCCGAGTTAATTAGCGCCTAAACCAAACTTAACCCCCCCCCCCCCCCGAGTCCATGACAGGTGGGCCCCCTGGCCCCTAAACCCCTCTGTTAATTAGACAGAGAGGGGTTAACCCCCTGTGAGACTGACAGTGGTGGCCCACAGGTCAGCCACCCCCCCCCCCACGTCATGATGACGCATTAAACCAAATTCCAGAGAATTAAAATAATCCAGAAAAATCCAGAAAATCTTTTAAACTTTAGAAATTCATAACTAATTCATATTAACTCCAAATTTAATAAATAATATATGAAAAATTATCAGAAAAATGCAAGGATTATTAATATGCACTTTGTTTCTATGTTTGACCATTTTAAAATGGGTGAACACTAGCAAACATGCATATGGAGTTCTTTTGAATTCAAATTTGGAGTGAATTTGCAAATGATTTTGCATTCCACTTCTTTTAAATGGAATTGTACCGAAATTTCAACCATGAACATCACCATTGCAATCTTATTCATGTGATTGTGCATTCTAATTTATTTTGATCCTATGTTTGTCATGTTGCTAATAGAAGTGGAACCGGAACCGGAGGCCACCCCCTTCGTTGAAGACCCCGATACTGAACCTCGTCAGCAAGGCAAGCAAACCCCATTGATCATATCTATAAAATCCTACTAACCTCTCAGTCTCACTTATGCATGTTTAGGAGATCATCGAGATACGTTCTTTCGCATAGTTGAACCCATTCCGATGCATGACCTATCATTTTTCACCGTATTAAGCAAACCACAATCCTAGCAGATTTAGGAGTTGAATGACGAGCATGTGGCCCCTCCAACTGTTCTTGCTTTTGCTGCTGAGTGATACAATGAGGATGTTATGTTTGTGAGTCGGGATGGAATGAACCCAGTGGTGCTGATGTTAACGTGTTGGTGAATCCACCCTAAACAAAGGTGAACGATGAGAGGCTGTGTAGGAGTACACAGTGGGTTGTCTCGTTGAACACTGCCTAGGCCCCGAGTTCCTGTTTTGTGATCCAAGACAAAGAGTATGACCACATGTAGGGTTTTATGGGAGCCCCGCTTGGCCTCTTTACGTACCTGATCCAGTCCAGGAGTCACACTAGATTCGGGATTTCCATTTGATTTATGTATAGATATGTGGGTGGACCTGTGAGGCAGTGAAACCATCTGTCAAAGGTGGCGTCTCGGTCCCTTGCATTATCTGAGTTCGTTTCCTGGAACCGGCCGGACTCTCGAGCGGTGACAACTCAGGTAGTCGACTCCTGGATTAGAGAAGGTGATGTGAGGGTAGTGCCTTGGTTTCATCCACGTCCGACATCCGCTTGAAGGGTGAGAAGAACGAGGCGATAAGTGATGACACGCGTGTGAAGATGTACACCCCTGCAGGGTGAATGAACTATTCGAATAGCCGTGTCCGCGGTTATGGACTACTTGGAAACCTTTACTTGATCATAGACAACTTGAATGGATACTTATAAAACTCACAAGATAAGCATGAGTGCTGTGGCGTGCCTCCTCGTGGGAAGTCGAGGAAGTAACCATAGTGGTGTATTGATTGGAGACTTGGTAGTGGACTCGTGTACGCTTCTTACCTCAAGTCTGGTACTCGTAGTACAGGACTAGCCAAGTCAAAGACGGCACTTCTGCATGTTGAACCCCACCTCCTTTACCTTCATACTTGAGCATGAGTAGTGTTGTTCTGATGTAAGTCTTGCTGAGTACGACTTTGTACTCACGTTTTCTTATTCTATGTTTTAGATGAGAACCCGGACCCCGATGGAGTCATCTTCGTGAAGCTCAATGTTGATCTTGTTAGTATAGTTCCAGACAGCAGTCTGGTCCCTCGTGGAAGGGCATGTATGTTTACAAGGCTTCTCTAAGCCATTTGTTAAACTTGTCTGTACTCAGACCTAATTTTCTTCCGTTGTATGATGTAATGATAATCACAGACATGTGATCTTTGTATTCTATATGTGTAAGTAAATAAATAAGTACTTTGTAGAGTTATGTGATGATACCTGTTGTTCATACTAGGCATGTGTGCTGCATGTATGTTTATAATATGCATGTCTTAGTATGGGTTTTCGAGACCTTAGTTGTGATCTGGCTGGCGGTCTTTTATACATAAAGTGGCCCTTAGATGTGCGCAGCTTGGGGCATCGCGATGCGATTGCTCGTGACTCTGTCACGTGCACACTTTGTTGTATGATCGAGCCCGCCCTAGACCCCGACTAAGTGATCGGGCTGGAGTAAGTCTATGTAAGAGTTAGGGTT
Organism: Bromus sterilis; assembly: GCA_950022295.1. Taxonomy (NCBI): domain Eukaryota; kingdom Viridiplantae; phylum Streptophyta; class Magnoliopsida; order Poales; family Poaceae; genus Bromus; species Bromus sterilis. Next base: position 204,647,915 of record OX465600.1, on the reverse strand, counting down.
CAATCGATAACATGGTTGAGGCGACTTGTCTATGAGTATGGGATTCACCACCCATAAGCATTTAGACTTGTAAGCGGACGATGAGGACCCATCTCAGTTGATCATCCGGCCTGAATGGGATGCCCCTCACGTTCGATGCTTACCGAGAACGTTCTGTGCTTGGCCTTGTCTGCTTAGACAAGTGGGTACGGTTCTCGGTTCTCCATGTGTCGGGACCTGGGGTTAGCGTATGCAAGTCCAATTAAGACATAGTCATATGGAGAGCCGAGAACCGTACCCACTTGTCTAAGAAGACAAGGCCAAGCACAGAACATTCTCGGAAAGCATCGTACGTGAGGGGCATCCCATCCAGGCCGGATGATCAACTGAGATGGGTCCTCATCGTCCGCACACAAGTCTAATGATATGGGTGGTGAACTCCCATATTCAAAGACAAGTCGCCTCAACCATACTATCGACTATCTCATAACTCTTACATAGACTTACTCCAGCCCGATCACTTAGTCGGGGTCTAGGGCGGGCTCGATCATACCACAAAGTGTGCACGAGACGGAGTCTCGAGCAATCGCATCGCGATGCCCCAAGCTGCGCACATCTAAGGGCCACTTGGTGTATGAAAGACCGCCAGCCCGATCACAACTAAGGTCTCGAAAACCCATACAAAGACATGCATGTTATAAACATACACGCAGCACACATGCCTTGTATGAACAGTAGGTATCATTGAAATTCTCTACAAAGTATACAATTTTATTGATAACTCTTATAGAGTGCACACAGAGATCACAAACATGTGATCCATGATTACAACACAAGCGGAAGCAAATTATGTCTGAGTACAGACAAGTTTAACAAATGGCTTAAGAAGCCTTATTTAAACACAAGCCCTCCACGAGGGAACCAGTCGTCTGACTGGGCCTAGACTAGCTTGATTTTCAGTCGTCGAGCTCGATGAAGAAGCCACCTTCGGGGTCAGTGGGTTCATCTAAAACATAGATTAAGCAAACGTGAGTACAAAGTCGTACTCAGCAAGACTTACATAGGAGCTATACTACTCATGTATATGTATCAAGGTAAAGGGAGGTGGAGTTCCACTTGCAGAAGTGCCAGCTTTGACTTGGCTAGTCCTGAACTACGAGTACCAGACTTTGAGGTAAGAAGCGTACACAAGTCCACTACTTTCTCCAACCAATTACACCACTATGGTGCCTTCCTCGACTTCCCCACAACAAAGCATGCCATAGCACTCAGACTTATCTTGGTGTGTTTTAGAAGTATCCAGTTCAAGTTGTCTAATAATCAAGCTAAGCTTTCCAAGCAGTCCATAACCGCGGACGCGGCTATTCGAATACTTTTGATAACCCTGCAGGGGTGTACCGCTACACACACATGATCATCATTTACCGCCTTTGATCTCGACACCATTCAAGGGGTGCCAGCGAGGATGCTCACCACAACTGTTACCTCATAGCCTATCTAGTCCGAGAAAGCCGCCTACTTGGGTAGGCTACCACTATCGTGAACCCGGCCGGTTTACCGAAGTGGACCCAAGTGATGTGTGCGTGGTGCATAATCCGGTCTCGGATGAGCCGTTCTCTCACTTAGCATCCAGGCCACAAGCCTACCAGAACTCCGAACTATTGCGACATCTGGACATCGAATGGGATGAGTTAGTAAGTTGAGAGGGGTTAGTGAGCCCAATGTGTGGTTGTACTCTTCATCTTGGATCACCACACCAGAACTCGGACTTAGGGCGGTGTTCAACGAGACAACCCACCGTGTACTCCTACACAACCTCTCATCGTTCACCTTGTATTAGGGTCGATTCACCAACACTTTTCTACCAACATCAACATGATCACTACCATCCCGACTCACATCACAGTAACAACATGGTATCATACTAAGCATGCAATAAGCGATAACATTTACAGGGGCCACATGATATCAAACAACTCCTACATTTGCTAGGATTGTGGTTTGCTTACTACTGTGACAAAAAGATAGGTCATGCAAAGGAATGGGTTCATCTATGTGGTAGAAACGAATCATGGTGATCATCCTAAACAATGCATAAGCGAGACATGAGAGGGAAGTGGGATTTTATCGACATGATCAATTGGGGTTTGCTTTCCTTGCTGACGAGGTTCGGGTGCGGGGTCTTCAACGAAGGGGGCAGCCTCCTGCTCCGGTTCCACCTCTACTCGACAAACAACAAACAAGGTAGCAAAGTAAATACAATGCACAATCACATGATGGAAGGTTGAAACTTGATGTGTATGCTTTGATGTGTGAGGCATTTCCATTTAAATGGAGTATATTGCAAATTGCATTGCAAATTCAAACTCCAATTTGAATTCAAACTTAGCCAATTTACAAGTGACATTGTTTGATCAATTTGGATCATTTCCAAAGGTGTATGATATGCCTCTGATCTGTGGTTGAAATGTAACAAGTTTCCATGGTCCAAGTTGCAAAATCATTTGAATTAAATTTGAATAAATTCCAAATAAATCAAATGACATATGCTACTGGTCCCAATTTAAATTCAACTCAAACAAAGTTGAAAGTTGGATATTTGGATAGGTTATTTTCTCCTGATCATTTTTCATATATTATTTGTCCAATTTGGAGTTGATATGAATTTTCTATGAATTTCCAAATTTTGAGCTATTTTCTGGATTTTCTGGAATTCTTTAATTCTTTTTAATTTGGAAATTCAATTACTGCGTGTGGGGACAGCAAGTCAGTGAGAGGGGGTGTAATTAACCTCTATTTAAAATTAACAGAGGGGGTTAAGGCCTGGGGGCCCCACCTGTCATTGACCTGGGGTCAACTAACAGGGGGGTTTAGCCCCTAATTACGTGGCCTCGCCAGCGGCTAGCCGCCGGTGGCACCAGCACGGCGGCGCTCTTCTAACTCCTCCTCCTGGTCTCCATTCTCTGCGCTAGGACCACCAATCAAAAGTCCGTGATGAGCCGCGTCGATAGCACCACCTGCGCGTCTCCGGGGAGGTCACAGACGACGGCAGCTTCGAGCACTTCTTGCAAAACGTCCACGGGAGGATGCATACGTGCGCGCTTTTGGATTCCCGCGTCCCCAGGAGTAGCACGGACATGCTGGGGAGGAAAAGGGCACACAGGAGCGCGCGTATGGTAGTCCACAGCGGCGACGGAGCTCGGCTCACATGGCGGAAGTTGATAGGAGATGCAATCGAACGAGTAAACATAGGGGTTTGGTGCGCCTGCTTACCAAGATTGAAACGGAAGCGACGGGGAGGTCGGGGATGCTTTAACGGTGATGAAATCGACGGCGGAAAATTTGCGGTGGCCGGAGCACGGTGGTGAAGATAACGTCGCATCCAGATCCTCGTTGCTCGATTAGGTGCGCAGTTCGACGGAGAAGAAGATGGCGGAGCGAATGGGCACTGCCGTGCAGCCTCTCGTCGTCGTTGGCCGCGCGTGGGCGTCGTCGCACTCCGGCGAGCTTCACTGTTGTCTTTGAATCCGGCGGAGGAGGGAGCGGAACTTGCTCTGGAGAGGGGGAAAAAGAACGGCGCGTCTTCCAGACGTTCCACGACGTGGAGATAGACTCAGGGGAGGCCTGGCGCGTCGGCGGCATCGCGGGGGCAGTCGCTGCCCCCGGCATGCTCGACAGCGAGCTGCTTGGGGTAGACGACAGGGGACTTGGCGGGCTGGGCCGGGCTGGTGGGCTCGGGGGGGATTAGTTGGGCTGCTTTCCAGGTTAGTTTCCTTTTCCCTTTTCTTTCTGTTTTCTTTTCTGACTTTTGTTTTGTCTTGCTAAAACAATTAGCTAGACATTTTCTAAAATGCTACAAATTTTATGTGGCCTCACAATAAAATAGGTTAGCCACTTATAAAATTTGACACTTTTTAAAATTCAAATGATTTGAATCTTAAATCAAATAGGGGTTTTTAATTAATTCCAAGGCACTGTTTGAATATTTGAAAAATCCATGAGCATGGGGTGGGTCCCAGATCACTTGATATGTGATCACGCTCATTTATAAGGCTTTTCAAAATTCTAACATGAATTTTTGGAGAAGATTTTTATCTGTCCTTCTGAATTAATTCAACTGGGGGGGTTTTCCTTCTCCCATTTTGCTTTTGATTTTGATTTCAAAGATTTCTTTTGAAAATTTAACATGATGCAATTGACTTACTAACCCTAGCAAATTACCTAACAGAGGGTTCTGACACCATGTGATTGCATCGTGACTGGAATTACATATGCTAACCCCGGGACCCGACAGATTTTTATCTGGCCATTTGAATTAATTTCTCAGGGCTTTTCTTTTCCCCATTTTTGAATTTCATTTGAATTTTTGCATGATGCAAAGAGCACAATCAAACCTTAGCACTTACCTAACTTGGGGTTGTGACACACAAACCGATGATTGAGCTCATGAGATGTATGGGTTTCTGCGCCAGATGGTTGGGGTGGATGGAGGCTATCTTCTCCTCTAGCAAATCGTGCATCTTGCTCAACGGGACGCCAGGGCGTCAGTTCAAATGTTGTCGTGGTGTGCATCAGTGTGACCCATTATCGCCGCTCTTGTTCGTCCTTGTGGCTGATCTGTTACAAGCGGAGATCAAGGACCAAATGCGGTCGGGTGATGTGGTGGCTCCAATCGCCACTCCAGGGGACTACCCTGTAATCCAATATGCGAACGATATCATCCTTGTGTTACCGGCAGACCAAGAGCAGATCCTGAAGATCAAAGGTACGTTGCAGGATTACGCGACTACTTGGGGCTAAGAATCAATTTCTCTAAATCCACATTAGTTCCTATAAACGTGCCCGCTGATTACACTACCGCTTTGGCTGGCCTGCTTGGCTGCATTGTGGGGAGCATGTCGTTCACATACCTGGGGCTTCCCATGGGCACCACCAAGCCCACGGTTCATGATTCCATGCCCGTGATCGCATCTGTGGAAAGGAGGCTATCTACGAATGCTGCCCTGCTTGGCTACGGGTCTAAGCTTACCCTTGTGAACTCCGTGATCAAGTCCCTGTCAATCTATGCTATGTGCTCCATCCGGCTCCCGCCGAAACTGATCGACCACTTGGACAAACTTCGCCGCCGATGCCTGTGGGCTAAATTAGATGACCCGACTACTAAAACCAGCTCGCCTGCTGCATGGGAGCTAGTCTGTCGTCCTAAATCCAAAGGTGGGCTTGGTGTTATTGATCTCAAATGCCAGAATCGGGCGCTGCTCCTCAAGAAACTGCACAAGTTCTATAATAAAGCCGACGTGCCCTGCGTTCAACTAGTCTGGTTTACGCACTACTCTAGGGGAGTCCCTCATGCTGTTGGACCCTGTGGCTCCTTCTGGTGGAAGGACCTCATTCAGCTTGCGCCCATCTACAGAGCGATCAGGACTGTGGAGATTGGGGATGGTAGTAATGTGCTCTTTTGGAAAGATCTCTGGTTATCCAACACCCTAGCTGAGGATTTCCCGCACTTGTTCTCATTTGCGAAGGATGAGGATGTCTCTGTCCAGAGCCTGCTGATTGCAGCCTCAATTGGGGCTAGCTTCCACCTCCCCATGTCGACGCAAGCAGTTGATGAGCTGAGTAGTTTGCCACAAGCTGCTGAAAATGATGTGATGGTGGCAGGCTCCAAGGACGTATGGGACACTATCTGGCAGGGTGGGAGGTTTAACTCTAGCAACTACTAATTATACTGCTTTCGAGATGAGTTGATACTGCCTTCAAATGGATCTGGCGATCGAGCTGCACTAACAAGTGGAAAGTGTTCTCCTGGTTACTGCTAGCAGACATGCTTAATACACGCAACATGCTCAGAAGAAGAGGGATGACTCTACAAGACAACAACTATGGCTGCCTTTTCTATTCTAACCCCCCTGAGGAAACAGTGGAACACCTCTTCTTCACATGCCCTTTCAGTCAGCAGTGCTGGAGTAGATTGGGCATGAGTTGGCCCTTGATTGGTGAAAGGTTCGGAACCATTCATGAAGGGAAGAGGTTGTGGAGTAGGCCCATGTTCATGGAGGTCTTTATGGTTGGGGCCTGGAGTCTGTGGAAGGAAAGGAATAACAAACACTTTAGAGGTGTTGAGCCATCAGTGGACTACTGGCTGCAAAGATTCAAGTCTGATTTTTACCTTCTTAGGCATAGGAATAAGTAAGGCCTAGGGCCTTTCATAACTGATTTTGTACTTTCTCTCAACTTTTTTGAAGCTTTCTGTCTACACCCTAGAGTTTAGTCTTTTCTTCCTAACCCCCCCCCTCCTGCCTCCCCCCCACCATGTAATTCCATCTCCTCTTTTATTGGCTCACTGTTGTTGATCTAATTTAAAGGAAGTAGGGGGGTGCCCCTACTATCATAAAAGCTTCAAAAAAAAGACCAATAACATGCTTCTTCTTCACTAGATTATGAAGATTTCTCATCCCTTCATGACCAAGTCTTCGACACCATAACCAACCGGATGAAGCTTTTGCCATTAGGCATGTGGATACTGCAGGGCCCGAAGAAAAATCAACAATGTATAAATCTCCTTTTCCGTAACCCTCGAAGACAAACTTATAGTCATCCTGTGAAAAGACAACACAACGCGAAGCAGAAAATAGAACAAGCATACCCATATCGCATAACTTCTAAATAGACATAAGATTATATCCAAGTGATTGAACTACATAACCCTATCAATGTGCTTATCTTTCGATATGGCAACCTTACCCAAACCTAAAACTTTACCATTGTTGTTATCACCGAAGGTAATGTACTTCTGAGAAGATTGAGATAGTTTTTCTTTGGTGAAAAACTCCTTGTCTCTGGTCATATGATTTGTGCAACCACTATCCATGACCCATTCGGATCCACCGGAGACATAGCCTTGCAGAAGAATTAGTTCTTCTTAACCACCCACAAACGAGCAGGTGACTGAGAAGAGGTTGAAGCACTGGTTGAAGCAGTATTAAAATGAACAAGATTATATTGCCTAGGGGGACCATCAAGTACACCATAAATGTAAGTCCTTTGCGAATGGTTAGGATAAGAATGAGCATATGCAATCTTATTATGGTTATCATGAGGACGATAAGTATAACGACCAATGCGATAGTATTGCTTCTGAGGAACATTTGATTCGGGCACCATTGAATCATTTCTCTCCTCTAGTGAATAGAAATGATTCGGTGGTACCAAATACTTTCCCTGCATAGTATGGTTAGCAGGCAGTTTTTCCACAAGTGCTTTCTGCACCCATATCTGCCTCTTAAAGAAGCCATTCTTAGGAGGAGTACGAACATACTCAGTAGTAACCTTTCCCTGTTCAACTTTAATGAACTTTTATTCTGAATCAAGTGATTCATCCACAATAACTTTGTTCATTTTGAAGTCGAAACCTAAAAGGTTAGCAATATCAATGGGTTTCTCCTTTGTGTGGCACCCCGGCTCAGAGGACCGGAACGCCCCATGCACCAGCCCACAGATCAAGTCTTCTGGAACACGTCACTGATTGATATAGAACTGAACAACTTTCTATTACCGAAGATAGGGGTACACGAGGTCTATTACAACGCTAGCGGAGAGACAACTTGCTCCTCAGGCTAGCCTCAGCTCTACACCAAGCAGCAGCATAGCTCTAGCAGCGAAATAACAACGGCAGCTGAACAATAACGGCGGTGATGAACTCCAATCCACAGGGACACTGGCTGGGACACCTCCTAGATCGCAAACACCGGGAACGTCGTCCTACGCATCCAAGGCACGGCCTGCAAATCTAGCATAACACGCCAGGTCAGTACATTGAATGTACTTGCAAGCTCACAACAACCATGCAACAAGGCAAAACAATAACATGGCAACAGGTTCAAATATATTAATGAATTAAACAGGTGAGCAACAATATCATGCATACAAATATTTATCAAGCATATTATCCGTATTAATACTAATGCGCACACAATGGACCCCACATGATCATCGCATGATCACGTGGCTTACCTCAGAGTACTTACAGACTCAAGCACCGGGTCACTTCGTGACCAATCACTTCCACGGGTCGTCACATGACCGAACTGGTCATCGCATGACCATTCAACGGGTTAGGTGTCCTTCATTACCACCCAACCAATCCAGTCATCACATGACCAATCCACTTACCACAGATATACCACTGAACTCATGTTGATCAAAGGTGTGACCTAGTACGAATTGTGTTCATTACCGTGGACGCGGCTATTCGAATAGATTTGTGTGACTCTGCAGAGTTTGTGCACGTTACCCACACTATGGAGTTCTTCCTCCATCCAGCACCTCGGTACTTGTCCCATAGGATCCTTGGAACTCGTACCGCAGGAGTGGACTAGGACTTCTCCAACAAGACCGATGCTACCGCGTGTCCCTCTTACCGTATGTCGGGACCCGGGGTTAGCATATGCAAGTCCAGTTAAGACATTGTCATATGGAGAGCCGAGAACCGTACCCACTTGTCTAAGCAGACAAGGCCAAGCACAGAACGTTCTCGGAAAGCATCGTACGTGAGGGGCATCCCATCCAGGCCGGATGATCAACTGAGATGGGTCCTCATCGTCCGCACACAAGTCAAATGATATGGGTGGTGAACTCCCATATTCAAAGACAAGTCGCCTCAACCATACTACCGACTATCTCAAAACTCTTACATAAACTTACTCCAGCCCGATCACTTAGTCGGGGTCTAGGGCGGGCTCGATCATACCACAAAGTGTGCACGAGACGGAGTCTCGAGCAATCGCATCGCGATGCCCCAATCTGCGCACATCTAAGGGCCACTTGGTGTATGAAAGACCGCCAGCCAGAACACAACTAAGGTCTCGTAAACCCATACAAAGACATGCATCTTATAAACATACACGCAGCACACATGCCTTGTATGAACAGCAGGTACCATTGCAATTCTCTACAAAGTGTACATTTTATTTATAACTCTTATAGAGTACACACAGAGATCACATACATGTGATCCAACATTACAACACAGAGTGGAAGCAAATTATGTCTGAGTACAGACAAGTTTAACAAATGGCTTAAGAAGCCTTATTTAAACACAAATCCCTCCACGAGGGAACCAGTCTGCTGACTGGGACTAGACTAGTTTAACTTCAGTCATCCAGCTCGATGAAGAAGCCACCTTCGGGGTCAGTGGCTTCATCTAAAACATAGATTAAGCAAACGTGAGTACAAAGGCGTACTCAGCAAGACTTACATAGGAGCTATACTACTCATGCAAATGTGTCAAGGTAAAGGGAGGTGGGGTTCACTTGCAGAAATGCCAGCTCTGACTTGGCTAATCCTGAACTACGAATACCAGACTTTGAGGTAAGAAGTGTACACGAGTCCACTACTTTCACCAACCAATACACCACTATGGTGCCTTCCTCGACTTCCCCACGAGGAAGCAATCCATAGCACTCACACTTATCTTGGTCTGTTTTAGAAATATCCGGTTCAAGTTATCTAATAATCAAGCTAAGCTTTCCAAGCAGTCCATAACCGCGGACGCGGCTATTCGAATAGTTTTGTTTACCTTGCAAGGGTGTACCGCTACACACACATGACTATCATTTACCGCCTTTGAACTCGACACCATTCAAGGGGTGCCAGCGAGGATGCTCACCACAACTGTTACCTTATAGCCGATCTAGTCCGAGAAAGACGCCTACTTGGGTTGGTTACCACAATCGTGAACCCGGCCGGTTTACCGAAGTGGACCCAAGCGATGTGTGCGTGGTGCATAAGCCGGTCTCGGGTGAGCCGTTCTCTCACTTAGCATCCAGGCCACAAGCCTACCAGAACTCCGAGCTACTGCGACATCTGGACATCGAAAGGGATGAGTTAATAGGTTGAGAGGGGTCAGTGAGCCGAATGTGTGGTTGTACTCTTCATCTTGGATCACCACACAAGAACTCGTACTAGGGCGGTGTTCAACGAGACAACCCACTGTGTACTCCTACACAGCCTCTCATCGTTCACCTTGTATTAGGGTCGATTCGCCAACACTTTTCTACCATCATCAACATGATCATTCCCATCCCGACTCACATCACAGTAACAACATGGTATCATACTAAGCATGCATTAAGAAGTAACATTGCAGGGGCCACTTGATATCAAACAACTCCTACATTTGCTAGGATTGTGGTTTGCTTACTACTGTGACAAAAAGATAGGTCATGCAAAGGAATGGGTTCATCTATGCGGTAGAAACGAAGCATGGTGATCATCCTAAACAATGCATAAGCGAGGCATGAGAGGGAAGTGGGATTTTATCGACATGATCAATGGGGGTTTGCTTGCCTTGCTGACGAGGTTCGGGTTCTGGATCTTCAGCGAAGGGGGTGACCTCTTGCTCCGGTTCCACCTCTACTCGACAAACAAAGCATGAAGTAAAAATCAAATGAATGCAATGCTCAAGCACATGAATGAATGTTGAAACTTGAAGTATAAGTTTTGATGTGTGAGGCAATTCCATTTAAGTGGAATATATTGCATTTAAAATGCAAATTACAACTCCACATTTGAATTCAACTTAGCCAAGTTGAATGTGACCTAGTTTGATCATTTTGAATCAACTTCAAATGTGTATGATATGCCTCTGAAGTGTGGTTGAAGTATAGCTTAAATCCAAGGTTCAAGTGGCAAAATCAATTGATTTGAATTTGAATTAAATTCAAATAAATAAAATGACATATGCTACTGGTCCCATTTTAAATTCAACTCAAACAGAGTTGAAAGTTGCATATTTGGAAAGATAATTTTTTCCTGATCATTTTTCATATATTATTTGTCCAATTTGGAGTTAATATGAATTTTCTATGAATTTCCAAAGTTTGGGGTATTTTCTGGAATTTCTGGATTTATTTTTAATTCAAATAATCTCTGGAAATTCATTTAAATGATTTACTGCGTCAGGCTGACGTCAAGCTGGCGTCAGGGGGGGGGCTGACAAGGGGGTCCCACCTGTCAGTGGCTGGGTTAACTTAACCCGTGGGTTAAATTAATCCAGTGGCTTAATTAAGCCACTGGGCCCACTGGTCAGTGACCCAGGGGTCACTAATTTGGTGAAAACAGGGGGGGGGTTAGAGCTGACTCGCCGGCGGCTTGACGCCGGCGACTGGACCACGGCGGCGCTGCACGGGGAGGACGATTCCGGCCACGGGAGGGGAAACGGAGGGCACCAACTTGCTCCTGGAGGTCTCCAGCGTCTTCTGGAGGTTTCGGGGGTTCACAGGGAGGTCGGGAGCGACGACGGCGACGACTCCGGCGGCAACAGCACGGCGGCGAGGTCGTAGTCGACGTTACCGTGCACGGTTCGGGCTGATCTCGCTCGCGTTCGAAAGCTAACATGACTAGGAGCTAAACGCGCGCGCTGGCTGAGTCGAAGGGGCACAGGGGCGACCTCGAGCTCATCCATGGCGGCGACGTGCTTCGGCATCCACGGCGGATCCGGATAGAGAACGAGAGGGAGGGTGCTAAGTTAGGGAAAACGGTGAGAATCTCACCACGAACGCGACGGGATGGCTAGTCGGCTCGGGGAAGCTCGGAGCTGGCCGGAATTCAAAGTCGATCCGCGGCGGCCGGCGATGAAGACGATGATGCTAGCGAGCTCGTGGAGGCACTCGGCTTTGATTCCTTTCGCAGGTCGATGAAGACGACGACGGCGAAGCGCTTAGACACCTTGGTTCGGCTCCTCGACGTTAGTGGCCACGAGTTCTTGCGACGGCGAGCGGCGGCGCTCTCGGTTGGCGACGGAAACGAGCACGGGAGGAGGAGGAGGAAGTTCTGGAGGGGGGGAATGGATGCGTCGTTCTCCAGGGCAGGTCCAGGTGCGAGAAGGGCCACGGGGAGGGCTGGAAGCTCCTCGGCGACGACGTGGCGTCACCAGCTAGCTCGGTGGCATTCCACCGAGTAGCTTGGAGGCGCGGGGTGGGGAAGAAGACTCCCCTGCCCCTGTGGGCCGGCTGGGCTGGGGTGGGCCGACTTCGCCTGGGCGACAGGTAAGCCTTTTCCTTTTTCTGTTTAATCTTTCCTTTCTGTTTTTCTGTATATTTGTTTTGACTTTGGTAAAAATACCAAATCATTTTATTAAATGCTGAAAACTTTTATGTGGCCTCATAATAATATAGATTAGCCACTCATAAACTTTCAACATTTTTAAAATTCAAATGATTTGAATTTTAAATCAGAAAGGGGTATTTCTTTAATTCCAAGGTACTGTTTGAATATTTGAAAAATCTATGAGCATGGGGTGGGTCCCACATCACTTGATATGTGATCACACTCATTTATAAGACTTTTCAAAACTCTAACATGAATTTTTGGAAAAGATTTTTATCTGGCCTTTTGAATTAATTCATCTGGGGATGTTCCTTCTCCCCTTTGGATTTTGAATTTGATTTCCTTTGAAAATTTTGACATGATGCAAAGGCACTAGCTAACCCTAGCACATACCTAACAGAGGGTTCTGACAACTCGCCCCCACTCAAAAGAATCTCGTCCCGAGATTCAGAAGTCTGCGGGAGGAAGGAGGGGTACTCGGTAAGGAGACGGTCTTCTCTTTCCCACATGGATTCTCTTTCAGAGTGGTGTGACCATTGCACTTTCAGAAACCTAATCTTCTGACGACGAGTGACACGCTCTGAGGAATCAAGAATACGAACGGGGTATTCTCGATAAGAAAGCTCATCTTGGAGATCAAGCGTTGCATGGTCAACTTCGCGGATGGGGTCCTTGAAGCAACGCCTGAGTTGGGACACATGGAATACATCATGTACTCGGGAGAGGTGCGGAGGTAGTTCAAGTTGGTAGGCAACTTCTCCACGTTTAGCAATAATGCGGAAAGGTCCGATGTAACGTGGGGCCAACTTGCCTTTGATACCGAAACGTTGGGTTCCCTTCAGAGAAGTAACCCGAAGGTAAGCCTTCTCATCCAGATTGTAGCTCTCTTGCCTATGATGACGATCATAGTAGCTTTTCTGACGAGACTGGGCTGCTTTCAATTGATCACGAACAATGCGAACTTGCTCTTCTGCTTCCTTGATCATGTCCGGTCCAAAGAATTGTCTTTCACCGGTTTCAGACCAGTTTAGTGGTGTTCGACATCGTCGTCCATAAAGGAGTTCAAAAGGAGCCATGTTCACACTAGATTGAAAACAATTGTTATAAGCAAATTCGGCAAATGGAAGAGAATTCTCCCAATTCTTTCCGAATGAGATAACACAAGCTCTTAGCATGTCTTCAAGAATTTAGTTAACCCTTTCGACTTGACCGCTAGACTGAGGATGGAAAGCTATACTAAAGGAGAGATGAGTTCCCATAGCATTCTGAAAGCTTCCCAAAAATCTAGAGGTAAAAAGGCTACCGCGATCAGAATTGATTTCCAAAGGAACACCATGAAGTGATACAATTCTAGAGATGTACAAGTCCGCTAACTGACTAGCAGTTATAGACTCGCGAACTATAAGGAAGTGAGCAACTTTGGAAAGCCTATCTATGACAACGAAGATGGCATTGTTTCCTTTCTAGGTTCTTGGAAAGCCGGTGATGAAATCCATACCGACTTTGTCCCATTTCCACTCGGGAATAGACAAAGGTTGAAGTGTACCAGCAGGTCTTTGATGTTCTGCCTTAATGCGACGACAAACATCACATTCGGCAACAAATTGAGCAATGTCTCTCTTCATCCTAGTCCACCAAAATCTCTGGCGTAGATCTCGGTACATTTTCGTGCTACCGGGATGAATCGAGAGGGGTGTGTCATGGGCTTCTTTGAGGATGAGTTGCCTTAGATCTCTATTCTTAGGTACTACTAAACGATTGCCAAAGAATACCGTTCCTTTGCTATCTGTGGAGAAACATTTAGCAACTCCTCTAGCAATGTTCTCTTTGATCCGGCGAACACCTCGTGCACGCCTTTGGGAAACTATGATTTGATCCTCAAGAGTTGGTTTCGCCACCAAGGTAGAAAGATAGCCATGAGGGACAATTTCAAGGTTGAGCTTGCGAAAGTCCTCATCAAGAAGTGGTTGATACTGCTGCAACATGAGGTTGTTACAGTACGACTTACGACTTAGTGCATCAGCCATGACATTGGCTTTTCCTGGGGTGTAAGAAATTACTACGTCGTAATCTTTTATCAACTCAATCCAGCGTCTTTGCCTGAGATTAAGATCTGGCTGGGTGAAAATGTATTTGAGGCTTTGGTGGTCGGAATAAATCTCACAACGATTACCAAGGAGGTAATGTCGCCAAGTTGTTAGGGCATGAACTACGGCAGCGAGTTCAAGGTCATGGGTAGGATAGTTCTCTTCATGTGGCCGCAACTGGCGTGAAGCATAAGCTACCACATGTCGATCTTGCAGAAGTATGCATCCTAACCCTTGCCGTGATGCATCACAATAGATCTCGAAATCTCTTTTGGTGTCTGGAGGTGCAAGCACGGGTGCAGAAGTCAATCTTCTTTTTAGCTCTTGAAAGCTTTCCTCGCACTTGGGAGTCCATAAGAATTTCTTATCTTTCTTGAGGAGTTCAGTTAGAGGCTTTGCAACTTTAGAAAAGTTCTCGACGAAGCGACGGCAATAGCTGGCTAGGCCAAGAAAACTCCTAACTTGCTTAACCGATTCAGGTGGAGTCCAATCAAGGACGGCCTGAACTCTCTCGAGATTCACAGCAATGCCTTTTGCAGAAATCACGTGGCCTAAGTAGGTCACTTCTGGTAGCCAGAATTCACACTTGCAGAATTTAGCATACAGGCGATGCTCTCTAAGCTTCATCAATACCAGCCTTAAGTGTTCGGCATGATCTTCTTCGTTCTTCGAGTAGATGAGAATATCATCAAGATAAACCACAACAAATTTATCTAGATACTCCATGAAGATCGAATTCATCAAGCGTGAGAATGTGGCGGGGGCATTGGTTAAACCAAAGGACATGACGGTGTACTCGTAAAGACCATAACGAGTAGTAAAAGCCGTTTTTGGAATGTCCTCGTTTCTGATTCTGATCTGATGATAACCTTATCTCAAATCCATCTTGGAGAAGACGGAGGATCCTGCAAGTTGATCATAAAGATCATTGATCCTAGGCAGTGGGTATTTGTTCTTTATCGTCACTAAATTTAGCGGGCGATAGTCTACGCACATCCTTTCTGTTCCATCTTTCTTCTTTACGAACAGAACGGGGCAACCCCATGGCGATGAGCTAGGGTGGATGAAGCCTTTTGCCAACGAAGCATCAAGTTGGGTTTTTAGCTCAGCTAACTCATGTGGGGCCATTTTATATGGGCGTTTGGAAATTGGTGCGGTTCCTGGAACAAGATCCACTATAAACTCTACACACCTGTCGGGTGGCATGCCCGGCAGCTCTTCAGGAAAGACATCCGGGAAATCATGAACCACCGGAATATCTTCAAGTTCGGGAAGGGGAAGTACATTCAAGCAATGCACTTGGTTTCTTGTTCTGGTTGAGGTATAGTTGACGGTTTGGCCTGAAGGGTGGGTGAGTTTCACGGATTTGCTTTTGCAATCCAGGTAGGCATTCTGTCTTGATAGCCAATCCATGCCAAGGATGACATCAATGTCTGAAGACTTGAGGGCTATGAGTGAAGCAAGGAATACTAAACCCTCAATTGAATTTGATTACCATGGCTCACTCTATTAGTTTGCCATCTTGACCCTGGTGTTTGAATAACCATTGGGGTGGACAATTCAACAAAGGGTAACTCATGACGAAGTGCATAACTTTCCGACATGAATGAATGAGATGCTCCTGGGTCGAAAAGAACGGAAGTAGGAACAAAATTGACTGGGAGCGTACCAAGAATGACGTCAGTGGTGTCGTCAGTCTCTTCGGCGGCGATCTGGTTCAGACGTCCACGAGCGGCGGGAGGAGCGGGTTTGGCGGTGAAGACCTTCTGGGGTGGCTTGCCACGGCCGTTGTTGTGGTTGTTGTTGCCTCCGGCACGGGGTGGAACATTCTGGTGTTGGAGCTGGTTCTGGGGACACTCGCGAGAATAGTGGCCTGCCTGACCACATTTGTAGCAAGCTCCGAAAACAGTGCGTGGAGCTGGGTTGTTTGGTGGAGCTGGGTGGAACTGGGTGGGTGGACGAGGCGCCACATAGGATGGCCTCGGTGGGTTGTTCTGGCGGAACATGCTGTTTGGAATCCGGATCTTGCGCTTCTGGGAGCCAGAACTGGATGAACTATCATCTCTAGGGTGTTTGCGAAAGTCGTTGGGGGTGTTCATGTCCTCGGCTTTGATGGCCTTGTTGAAAAGGACCTGGAAGGTGGCAAAGTCATGAAGGTTGAGCTCGCGACGGAGTCCGGAGATGAGGCCACGACGGAACCTCTCTTGTTTCTTGGAGTCGGTGGAAACTTCTTCGGTAGCGTAACGAGCCAGTCGGTTGAACTCACGACTAAACTCATCAACGGTCCTTCTGCCTTGAGTGAGGTTGAAGAACTCCTCATGCTTGCGGTCCATAAGACCATTGGGAATGTGTTGCTCACGGAAGGAAGTGCAGAATTCCTCCCAAGATGCAGGCGGTCCAACGGGACGCATATTCATAAAGTTCTCCCACCAAGAGCTAGCTGCACCTTCAAGGTGATAGGTGGCATAGTTGACCTTGTCGCCATCTGCAACATGGCCTGCTTGGAGCTTCCTCTCGATGCTGCGGAGCCAGTCATCGGCGTCAAGGGGCTCGGTGGAGTAACTGAAAACCGGGGGATGAAGTCGTTCAGGGACACCAACTCATTGCGCTGCTGAGTGGTGTTGCGTGCGATGACTTCCAGCAGGTGGTGAGAGTCACGGCGGTTCCTCTCGACCTCCATCAGAACATGGGCCATTGTGGGTGGGGGTGGAAGGTTGCCTTCCTCCTGGTCATTCCCACGACCTTGGTTCCAACCAACCTGGCCACGGGTTCCTTGAGACATCCTGAAGGTGAAAACCAAAGTCAAACAGAGTTGATTTCAAGAGTCAAATCAAGGTATTGAAGTACTGGAAGGATTACAGAGCAAAGGAAGTAATCATCTTGAAAACATGGTGATAAAAGCATACAAGCCATATATTCACAAACTGTCATACAAACCATACATCGTGTAAGTACAAGCACCAAGCTAATACAAACGTGATGAAGATGATACATCCTTCAGAGGCACTCTGACTTCCTATACATTATTTATCTAAGCCTCTGGAACTTAGACACCTTGCTTACAATATACTAGAATACTACTACATCCTCACTAAGTAAGACCACAGGCGGTCTCACTCATCTCCATCTCCATAGTAGTCCTCATAAAAGTTACCCGCGTATCCCGGTAGCTGGAGGTGACCATCGGAAAACACGGAGGCTTGTGGACCCTGATATCCATTTGGGCAAGGATGGGGCCTAGGTCCAGTGTAGGGTGGAAGCAAAGGACCACGGGGTGGAAAAATTCCTCCAATCTCAGGCCAAGCAACTCGAGAAGGCATCTGAGTCCTCACTGGATAGATCGCATCAAACTCAACTGATCCCACGCTCACAAAGGGCGCCAAGAGCGTCAGTGCTCGGTACAGACGAACTCGGGTGGCGTGGAGCTCAAAACGGAGAGCGCGTGCATCACGATCTCGATCACTAGCAAACCTAGCAGTCACCTGGAGTGCTGGATCCTCTGCAGAGTGATCTGAGTAGAGTCCGGTGTAATATCCCTCTTCTCCTGGAAGTGCGGCAGGGATATAGCGGAAAGAAGTCTCTCTCAGGATGGTGTGCTCCTCTCTCAGCAGGGTAATACATGAATATGCAGCATCCTGCACAGCCATGTTCTCGGTAACGCCAATGCCATGTCCAAAGTGGATAGGCTGGGTGACTCCAACGTGAAGCGGGTAGATCCTGACGATGCAGTGGAACTGCGTCTGGTTGAAGTCGTGGAACTTCTCCTCGACGGTGTACTCAGGGTACCATCGATATCCCACATAGGACATCATCTCGATCAATGTGGCGGGATGGCCACGCACACCGAGGCACCTGGTCAAACGAACAATCTGCCGAGGGGGAAGATCTGCCATCTGAAACAGAAAGGAGTTTGCAAATGCATCAGATTATGAGATAAACCTGGAATGACTCGGACATCATAACGGCTGTAATTGCAAGAAAAAGACAATTTCTTACAACATGGAAACAGCACTTACATACGATGTAACAAAACAGGAAGCATAACCAATCTAACAAACCGAACACAACTTTCCTACGGCTATAAGGAAGCAAACAACGAGATGTGCTAATCAGACAGAGGAGAGCCTAGTCCTATCTTCCCGTAGAATAAGATGAGGGTGACTCAGAACTCAGAACGAAGGGGTAAGGAGAAAAAAGAAGCCTTACGTTGTTCCCTTATATACCCAGAGTAACTATATAACTATAGAAAGCTAGACTCGACTTCGGCCAAGGCTACTAGTCCTACAGTCAGTCCTGCTCTGATACCAAGTCTGTCGGGACCCGGGGTTAGCATATGCAAGTCCAGTTAAGACATAGTAATATGGAGAGCCGAGAACCGTACCCACTTGTCTAAGCAGACAAGGCCAAGCACAGAACGTTCTCGGAAAGCATCGTACGTGAGGGGCATCCCATCCAGGCCGGATGATCAACTGAGATGGGTCCTCATCGTCCGCACACAAGTCAAATGATATGGGTGGTGAACTCCCATATTATAAGACAAGTCGCCTCAACCATACTACCGACTATCTCAAAACTCTTACATAAACTTACTCCAGCCCGATCACTTAGTCAGGGTCTAGGGCGGGCTCGATCATACCACAAAGTGTGCACGAGACGGAGTCTCGAGCAATCGCATCGCGATGCCCCAAGCTGCGCACATCTAAGGGCCACTTGGTGTATGAAAGACCGCCAGCCAGAACACAATTAAGGTCTCGAAAACCCATACAAAGACATGCATGTTATAAACATACACGCAGCACACATGCCTTGTATGAACAGCAGGTACCATTGCAATTCTCTACAAAGTGTACATTTTATTTATAACTCTTATAGAGTACACACAGAGATCACATACATGTGATCCAACATTACAACACAGAGCGGAAGCAAATTATGTCTGAGTACAGACAAGTTTAACAAATGTCTTAAGAAGCCTTATTTAAACACAAAGCCCTCCACGAGGGAACCAGTCTGATGACTGGGACTAGACTAGCTTAACTTCAGTCATCCAGCTCGATGAAGAAGCCACCTTCGGGGTCAGTGGCGTCATCTAAAACATAGATTAAGAAAACGTGAGTACAAAGGCGTACTCAGCAAGACCTACATAGGAGCTATACTACTCATGCACATGTGTCAAAGTAAAGGGAGGTGGGGTTCACTTGCAGAAGTGCCAGCTTTGACTTGGCTAATCCTGAACTACGAGTACCAGACTTTGAGGTAAGAAGCATACACGATTCCACTACTTTCACCAACCAATACACCACTATGGTGCCTTCCTCGACTTCCCCAAGAGAAAGCACGCCATAGCACTCACACTTATCTTGGTGTGTTTTAGAAGTATCCGGTTCAAGTTATCTAATAATCAAGCTAAGCTTTCCAAGTAGTCCATAACCGCGGATGCGGCTATTCGAATAGTTTTGTTAACCTTGCAAGGGTGTACCGCTACACACACATGACCATCATTTACCGCCTTTGATCTCGACACCATTCAAGGGGTGCCAGCGAGGATGCTCACCACAACTGTTACCTCATAGCCTATCTAGTCCGAGAAAGCCGCCTACTTGGGTTGGTCACCACTATCGTGAACCCGGCCGGTTTACCGAAGTGGACCCAAGCGATGTGTGCGTGGTGCATAAGCCGGTCTTGGGTGAGCCGTTCTCTCACTTAGCATCCAGGCCACAAGCCTACCAGAACTCCGAACTACTTCGACATCTGGACATCGAAAGGGATGAGTTAGTACGTTGAGAGGGGTCAGTGAGCCCAATGTGTGGTTGTAATCTTCATCTTGGATCACCACACAAGAACTCGGACTTAGGGCGGTGTTCAACGAGACAACCCACTGTGTACTCCTACACAGCCTCTCATCGTTCACCTTGTATTAGGGTCGATTCACCAACACTTTTCTACCAACAGCAACATGATCATTCCCATCAAGACTCACATCACAGTAACAACATGGTATCATACTAAGCATGCATTAAGCAGTAACATTGCAGGGGCCACATGATATCATTCAACTCCTACATTTGCTAGGATTGTGGTTTTCTTACTACTGTGACAAAAAGATAGGTCATGCAAAGGAATGGGTTCATCTATGCGGTAGATTCGTAACATGGTGATCATCCTATACAATGCATAAGCGAGACATGAGAGGGAAGTGGGATTTTATCGACATGATCAATGGGGGTTTGCTTGCCTCGCTGACGAGGTTCGGGTTCTGGATCTTCAATGAAGGGGGTGACCTCCTGCTCCGGTTCAACCTCTACTCGACAAACAAAGCACGAAGTAGCAATCAATATGAATGTAATGCTCAAGCACATGATTGAATGTTAAAGCCTGAAGTATAAGTTTTGATGTGTGAGGCAATTCCATTTAAGTCGAATATATTGCGTTTAAAATGCAAATTCAAACTCCACATTTGAATTCAACCTAGTCAAGTTGTAAGTGACATGGTTTGATCATTTTTAATCATCTTCACTTGTATAAGATGTGCTTCTGATGTATGGGTGAATTACATCATAATTCCATGGTCCAAGTAGCAAAAGCATTTGGTTTGAATTTGAATTAAATTCAAATTAACCAAATGACATATGCTACTGGTCCCATTGAACATTCAACTCAAACAGAGTTTAAAGTTGCATATTTGGAAAGATAATTTTCTCCTGATCATTTTTCATATATTATTTGTCCAATTTGGAGTTAATATGAATTTTCTATGAATTTCCAAAGTTTGGGGTATTTTCTGGAATTTCTGGAATTCTTTTAATCCAAATAATCTCTGGAAATTCATTTAAATGATTTACTGCGTCAGGCTGACGTCAAGCTGGCGTCAGGGGGGGGCTGACATGTGGGGCCACCCTGTCAGTGGCTGGTTAACTTAACCCCTGGGTTAACTTAATCGAGTGGCTTAATTAAGCCACTGGGCCCACTGGTCAGTGACCCAGGGGTCACTAATTTGGTGAAAACAGGGGGGGGGGGGGTTTAGAGCTGACTCGCCGGCGGCTTGACGCCGGCGACTGGACCACGGCGGCGATGCACGTTCTCCTTTTCCTGGCCTCCATTCTCTGCGCTGAGACCACCGTTCGAAAGCCTGTGAGGAGCCGCTTCGAAAGCACCATTTGTACGTCGCCGGGGAGGTCACGTTCGTCGACTGCTTCGACCTTGGCGGCGGCCGGAGCCACGGCTTGGAGTCGAACATGCAAAACGGCCACGGGGAGAAGCAGGCATGGTCGCGTTGGGTTGCTGGGGACTCCAGGAGTACTACGGACGCACTGGCGAGGACGGAAGCGCACGGGAGCGAGCGCATGGTCAACCTCGGCGGCAACCGTGCTCGGCTTCCATGGAGGATCAGGCTAGAGGGAGTAATCCTGGGGAAGAAGAGAGGGGTTCCGGTCGGGAGCTCACCAGGAACTCAACGGAGGTGGCGGATTGAGCTAGGAGGGCTTGACGACGACGAAATCGACAAAGGCGTCCTTCGGTTCCGGCGACGGCTCGAGCTCGATTCCGGCGGCTAGGAGGGCTCCGAGTTCGATTCGCTGCACTGGGAGACGTAGTCGACGACGACGAGGAGGATGGATAGCACGGCGCAGCTCAGGGACGTCGTTGGCCACGCGGGCTTCAAGCTATGGCGACGGCGGCGTCCTGTCCTTCGCGGGGCTCAGCGAGAGAGAGGAGGAAAGGCACTGGGGAGGGGTGGAATGAGCTCACGCCGTCTCCAGGCGCGTCCAGGTGCGAGAAGAGGCCACGGGGAGGGCCGGAAACTCCTCGGCGTCGAGGTGTCGTCCCCAGCTAGCTCGGTGGCATTCCACCGAGCAGCTTGGAGGCGCGGGACGGGGAAGAAGACCCCCGTTTCCCTTTGGGCCGGCTGGGATGGGGTGGGCCGACTTCGCCTGGTCGCCAGGTAACATTTTCTAATTTCTTCTGTTTAATCTTTCCTTTCTTTTTCTGTAATTTGTTTTGGCTCTGATAAAAATACCAAACCATTTTATTAAATGCTGAACTTTTTATGTGGCCTCATAATAAAATAAACTAGCCACTCATAAACTTTCAACATTTTTAAAATTCAAATGATTTGAATTTTAAATCAAAAAGGGGTATTTCTTTAATTCCAAGGTACTTTTTGAATATTTGAAAAATCTATGAGTATGGGGTGGGTCCCACATCACTTGATATGTGATCACACTCATTTATAAGACTTTTCAAAATTCTAACAGGAATTTTTGGAGAAGATTTTTATCTGGCCTTTTGAATTAATTTATCTGGGGGGTGTTCCTTCTCCCATTTGGATTTTGAAGTTGATTTCCTTTGAAATTTTTGACATGATGCAAGGTTACGTGATCCTAGCACGTTACCTAACAGAGGGTTCTGACACATAGATAGCATGGCAATGATAACATCAATCATAGCATAGCATGGCAATGATAACATCAATCATAGCATAGCAACATGATCATGGTCACCGATATAAGAATATCATCGAAAAACAATTTTTAAAGACACGTCATAGATTTGCAAAGGTTCAAAGGGTATTGTGGCTTGCCTTTCACCAGATAGGTGTGAAACACTCCCGGATCTTCAACACAAGCAAAACCCTGCAAAACATTTTATAAAAAGATACGACGAAGAAGTCAAACATCATCTTTTGATTGACCAGCAAATAACAACATAAAAACATGGAAAATAACTTAAACCAAACTGAAGAGGAGCTCGATACAAAAACAACGCAAAAAGAATCATCGCGTTTGGACTTACGGATGCGGAGATATCAACGAAACTGTGTCGGGGGGCTGGTTTTGGTGGAAATACGGTTTCCAGAAGCTGAAAGCGTACTTTGGGCTTCTGAACAGAGAAATACTCTTTCTATGACCGAAAGTGCCTTTCGGGCTGAAGAAGGAAGAAATACGCTTTCGATTAGCGAAAGCGAATTCCGGGCTGAAGGAAGCTGAAGTACGCCTTCACCGAGGTGAAAGCGTGTCACCAGGCGTACGCCACCGCTTGAACCTGACTCACGGGGCCCGGTTGTCGGCGACGCGGCTCACCTCCACGTGGGGCCCGCGGGTGCGCCTCTCTCCTCCCCTGCTTCCTCTGTTTCAGGCCAAACAGAGCATCAGCCGTGGGCCGAGCCGGCTCGCCGCAATGGATAGGGACGGGGAAGCTCGCGGATGCAGGGTGCTTCTCACCGGTGAGGATCCGCCGGCGACCGTGGCGCCTCGAGGAGAGGCCTGCAGCGTTGCCTGCCGTGGCTGGCACGGCGGCCGTGGCGGCAGTGCGGCTTCGGGCCGTCGAGGCTGCGGGGTTAAAGGCTCCGGCGGGCTCCGAGGAGGGCGTTGGACTACTGGGAGGGCCCAGGGGGAGGCTAGGTGCGGTCGGAGGAAGAGGGGGCAGCTCTGGTCGCCCAAATTTGGGGAGAGCGCCGGCGGAAGCTACGATCGCCGCGGGAGAAATTGAGCGGCTCCGGCGAGGAATAGCAGTGGGGGAGCTCGCCTCGAAGGGGTGGGGAGTCCGATGGAGTGCTCAGAGGGCTCGGGGGCAAGCCCCTCTTATAGGGGAGGATGATTTGGTGCTCCGGGCTGCGACAATGGCTAGTAGCCGAGGCGTGCGGCGATCTGGCGGCCACGAGGAGGTTCCAGAGGGGGCACGCGGTGCGCGCGAACTGCAGAAAGCCATGCGGTGCCGGAGGACAAGCTACAAGGCGACGAGGCGCACTGCAGCTCGACGTGGACGGGTCGAGCACGCTCGGGGCGCGTCCAGAGCACGCCATGAGCGTCCAGGAGCGTCGCCACCAAAGGCACTGGTGAGTAGGATAGGATCTCGCGTGGCCAAAGATGTCTAGCATGTGCTCCTTTCCACGCTGATCACTGTGGTACAGTTGAATGGTCAAATGGTGCACTGTGGTGATCTCTATCTCAAGAAATAGTTTGATGCAGCAAACTTGGAGCAGAAGTTGGGATCACATGGTGGGGTTTGGTGTGGAGCCATGTTGTCCTAGTGGCTTACAGTTGGAAGGACTAATGCTCTGGAAAGTTTGGGATCAAAATTATCAATGTACATGGTACATCCTTTGCAAATGTAGCAATGCTGCAGAAGGGGTTTGTGCTGTGGCATGGCTTGTACATAGCTCCCCTAGGCATGATATTTTTCCTAGCTCAATCACACAATGGGATGAGTATGTACACCAAGTTTCATCTCATTTGGATCAGGCTAGCTAGCACTTCCTTTGTAAATGTCCAATTGGATCAGAAATGCAAAGTTGAAGCTAGCATCTCATATGATTGGTGGAATTGGCTGAAAATTGGTGTACTGGGGTTATGTGTCATGGAGAAAATGTGTGTAAAATTTCATAGCCATTCGACACACATAGCTAGCACTTGCTTCACAATGTGGCCCACTGACCAGAAACTTAATATTGCCAATGCACTGACATGGTTAATGGGATTTGGCTCACATTTGGTTTAGTGGAGTTATTTGGTGGTAGGATCATGCTCAAAAAGTTTCATGGCAAATGGGATCCCCTATCATGCACTTGCTTCACAATCCCCCCTTCTTGCATCCAAACTTTGGGAATTTATTGTGGGAGTTTGGCTAAGCAAATGGTGGTGGAATTTGGTGGAGATCGATGATGTGATTATATGATATTGCACAAAAAGTTTCACCAGCAATGGATCAAGAGCACTGGCACTCCCTTCACAAAGTTCCATTCTGCCCCCACAGACAAATGAATTTTTCTAGAGGAAAAATCCACTTGGGCGATGAAATGTTTTTGGAGAAATTGGCAAGATATGATGTCCATGACATGTGGGAATTATTTGGGGATTTATGGAGCAATATAAATAGGGGTTGCTTCACAAATCTCAAATAATAGGAATATCCCTTTTATCGGAAAAAGGAATATATGGCTTGCATAAAATGGTGGCTTGGATGAGAAGGAACAATGGAATGGCATTGGAAAGGCATGGAAATAAGGTCCACTGAGCATGGAAAGAAAATATGCTCAAGTTTCAAGTCCAACAGGTGATCAAAATCAAGTCCAATCGCAAATCCAGAAATAAATCAGAAAAGTTTTCGGAAAAAGGAAGTTCCAAAATCCAGGGTGTCACAAACCTACCCCCCTTAGAAAAATCTCGTCCTCGAGATTTGGTTGCTCAGGGAACCATCACAAACTTACTGTCCTTCGGAAACTTGCCGCTTCTCGGATTTCCTTTTACGGCATACTGTTACCATAGTAGCCTCCAATATCTTTGCTAAGGGGGTTTACTTCACCCGGTCCACAATTCTGACGGAAAGTTCTTCATTGATACATCACAACCTTTCCTGCTGATTTCCATCCTCATATCTTCTAAATTGTATGATAACGGGATGTCTTGTCATAGGCTGAATGTTGACGATACCCATACTGTGTCTACGGTACCTCGGGCGTTATTCGTGGTACGGTCTTGAATCCTGTGCATTGGCCTTTTTGACGAAAGCTTGACCTTCATCTGTCGGGACCCGGGGTTAGTGTATGCAAGTCCAGCTAAGACATAGTCATATGGAGAGCCGAGAACCGTACCCACTTGTCTAAGCAGACCAGGCCAAGCACAGAACGTTCTCGGAAAGCATCGTACGTGAGGGGTATCCCATCCAGGCCGGATGATCAACTGAGATGGGTCCTCATCGTCCGCACACAAGTCTAATGATATGGGTGATGAGCTCCCATGTTCAAAGACAAGTCGCCTCAACCATACTACCGACTATCTCATAACTCTTACATAGACTTACTCCAGCCCGATCACTTAGTCGGTGTCTAGGGCGGGCTCGATCATACCACAAAGTGTGCACGAGACAGAGTCTCGAACAATCACATCGCGATGCCCCAAGCTGCGCACATCTAAGGGCCACTTGGTGTATGAAAGAATGCCAGCCAGATCACAACTAAGTTCTCGAAAACCCATACAAAGACATGCATGTTATAAACATACACGCAGCACACATGCCTTGTATGAACAGTAGGTATCATTGCAATTCTCTACAAAGTATACATTTTTATTGATAACTCTTATAGAGTGCAAACAGAGATCACAAACATGTGATCCAACATTACAACACAAGCGGAAGCAAATTATGTCTGAGTACAGACAAGTTTAACAAATGGCTTAAGAAGCCTTATTTAAACACAAGCCCTCCACGAGGGAACCAGTCGTCTGACTAGGACTAGACTAGCTTGATCTTCAGTCGTCCAGCTCGATGAAGAAGCCAACTTCGGGGTCAGTGGGTTCATCTAAAACATAGATTAAGCAAACGTGAGTACAAAGTCGTACTCAGCAAGACTTACATAGGAGCTATACTACTCATGCACATGTATCAAGGTAAAAGGAGGTGGGGTTTCACTTGCAAAAGTGCCAGCTTTGACTTGGCTAATCCTGAACTACGAGTACCAGACTTGAGGTAAGAAGCGTACACGAGTCCACTACTTTCTCCAATCAATTACACCACTATGGTGCCTTCCTCGACTTTCCCACGAGAAAGCACTCCATAGCACTCACACTTATCTTGGTGTGTTTTAGAAGTATCCAGTTCAAGTTGTCTAATAATCAAGCTAAGCTTTCCAAGCAGTCCATAACCGCGGACGCGGCTATTCGAATAGTTATGTAAACCCTGCAGGGGTGTACCGCTACACACACATGATCATCATTTACCGCCTTTGAACTCGACACCATTCAAGGGGTGCCAGCGAGGATGCTCACCACAACTGTTACCTCATAGCCGATCTAGTCCAAGAAAGCCGCCTACTTGGGTTGGTTACCACTATCGTGAACCCGGCCGGTTTACCGAAGTGGACCCAAGTGATGTGTGCGTGGGGCATAAGCCGGTCTCGGGTGAGCCGTTCTCTCACTTAGCATCTAGGCCACAAGCCTACCAGAACTCCGAACTATTGCGACATCTGGACATCGAAAGGGATGAGTTAGTAAGCTGAGAGGGGTCAGTGAGCCCAATGTGTGGTTGTACTCTTCATCTTGGATCACCACACAAGAACTCGGACTTAGGGCGGTGTTCAACGGGACAACCCACCGTGTACTCCTACACAGCCTCTCATCGTTCACCTTGTATTAGGGTAGATTCACCAACACTTTTCTACCATCATCATCATGATCACTACCATCCCGACTCACATAACAGTATCATCATGGTATCACTCTAAGCATGCAATAAGCAGTATCATTTGCAGGGGCCACATGATATCAATCAACTCCTACATTTGCTAGGATTGTGGTTTTGCCTACTACTGTGACAAATGATAGGTCATGCAAAGGAATGGGTTCATCTATGCGGTAGAAATGTAGCATGGTAATCATCCTATACAATGCATAAGCGATACATCAGAGGGAAGTGGGATTTTATCGACATGATCAATGGGGGTTTGCTTGCCTTGCTGACGAGGTTCGGGTTCGGGGTCTTCAACGAAGGGGGCAGCCTCCTGCTCCGGTTCCACCTCTACTCGACAAACAACAAGCAAAGTAGCAAAGTAAATACAATGCACAATCACATGATGTAAGGTTGGAACTTGATGTAAATGCTTTGATGTGTGAAGAAATTCCATTTAAATGGAGTATATTGCAAATTGAATTGCAAATTCAAACTCCAATTTGAATTCAAACTTGACCAAGTTACATGTGACATTGTTTGATCATTTTGAACCTTTTGGAAATGTGTATGATATGCCTCTGAAGTGTGGTTGAAATGTAGCATAATTCCATGGTCCAAGTTGCAAAAGCATTTGAATTGAATTTGAATAAATTCCAAATAATTCAAATGACATATGCTACTGGTCCCATTTTAAAATCAACTCAAACATAGTTGAAAGTTGGATTTTTGGATATCTTATTTTCTCCTGATCATTTTTCATATATTATTTGTCCAATTTGGAGTTAATATGAATTTTCTATGAATTTCCAAAGTTTGGGTTATTTTCTTGATTTTTCTGAATTATTTTTATTTTCCTTTCTTATTTGGAAATTCCTTTATTCCTTTTATTGCATCAGCATGATGCACTGCTGGCGTCACCAGGGGGCTGACAGGTGGGCCAGGGTTGTCAGTGTCACTGGCTAATTAACCCGGCTGGTTAATTTAATCCAATGGCTTAATTAAGCCACTGGGCCCACTGGTCAGTGGCCCAGGGTGGGGTTAGGAGGGGGATTAGTGGCTAACCCACCGCCGGCTAAACGCCGGCGGCCAACCCACGGCGGCGCTGCACGGGAGGAGGCTGCCGTGGTCCTTTTGAAGCGCTGGAGGCACCAAACGCAAGCTCGTGGAGCCGCGCGTCTCGGGGAGGGTCCAGGTGACCAAGGAGTCCACCGGAGCGACGTCGGCGACGACCTTCCGCGGCGGCCGTGGCACGGGCTCGGGGTCGATCTCGCTGCAGAGCACCATTTGAGCCACCGCTGGGCGCGTTCGAAGCAGCAGTTAACGGCGGAGGTGATGGACAAGACGGCGAAGATGATTGCCTAGCAGATGCTCGCCGACGACGACCGTGGCGGCTCGGTACTCCTGCGACCATGGAAATCGGTGACAGAGGAAGAAATCGAGGGGGAGAGGTTAGGGGTTTTGACCGTGAGCTCACCAGGAACTCAACGGAGGTGGTGGGGAGGGCTGGGGTGGCTCGACGGCAATGTAATCGACGATGTTGCGCGGCGGCCGTAGATGAAGACGACGACGCGATTCGGAGCTCCAGAGGGCTTCAGCTCCCCATATTCCTCTCAAAGAAGAAGACAACTGCGGTGAAGATGATGGACAGGATCCGGGGGCTTCTCGGCGTCGATGGCTACGCGGGGGCTTGACGGAGCTCCGGCGAGCTTCACAGACGTCGGCGGAACGGGCGAGAGAGGAGGGGGAGGTGGTTCTGGAGGGAGGGGAGTGGACGTGGGCGTCTCCAGGACGCGTCTAGAGGGCTCGGGAGGCTGGGGGGCGCCAGGCAAGCAGGTGGCGTGGCGGCCGTGGCATCCCGGGCATGCAGCTGCCTGGCTGCCTGAGGAAGACGACAGCCCGGGTGGCGGCTGGGCCTAGCTGGGCCAAGGTAGGTGGGCCTCGCCTAGGCGCCAGGTAAGTTCTTTCCCGTTTTCCTTTCTTTTTTCTTTTCTGTCTTTTGTTTTGCTGTGCTAAATAAATAGCTAGGCATTTTTTTAAATGCTGAAAATTTTTATATGGCTTCATAATAATATAGACTAGCCACTTATAAAGTTTCAACATTTTTAAAATTCAAATAATTTGAATCTTAACTCAAATAGGGGTTTTTGATTAAGTCCAAGGCGCTGTTTGAATATTTTAAAAATCTATGAGCATGGGGTGGGTCCCACATCACTTGTTATGTGATCACACTCATTTATAAGACTTTCATCTGGGGGGGGGTTCCTTCTCCCATTTTGCTTTTGAATTTGATTTCAAAGATTTCTTTTGAAATTTTAACATGATGCAAGAGTACTAACTAACCCTAGCACATTACCTAACAGAGGGTTCTGACAACTCGCCCCCACTCAACAGAATCTCGTCCCGAGATTCAGAAGTCTGCGGAAGGAAGGAGGGATACTCGACACTGAGACGGTCTTCTCTTTCCCACGTAGCTTCTCTCTCAGAGTGGTGTGACCATTGCACTTTCAGAAACCTAATCTTCTGACGACGAGTGACATGCTCTGCGGAATCAAGAATACGAACGGGGTATTCTCGATAAGAAAGGTCATCTTGGAGATCAAGCGTTTCATGGTCGACTTCGCGGATGGGGTCCTTGAAGCAACGCCTGAGTTGGGACACATGGAATACATCATGTACTCGGGAAAGGTGCGGGGGTAGTTCAAGTTGGTAGGCAACTTCGCCACGTTTAGCAAGAATGCGGAAAGGTCCGATGTAACATGGGGCCAACTTGCCTTTGATACCGAAACATTGGGTTCCCTTCAGAGGAGTAACCCGAAGGTAAGCCTTCTCATCCAGATTGTAGCTCTCTTGCTTATGCTGACGATCATAGTAGCTCTTCTGACGAGACTGGGCTGCTTTCAATTGATCACGAACAATGCGAACTTGCTCTTCTGCTTCCTGGATCATGTCCGGTCCAAAGAATTGTCTTTCACCGGTTTCTGACCAGTTTAGTGGTGTTCGACCTCGTCGTCCATATAGGAGTTCAAAAGGAGCCATGTTCAGACTAGATTGAAAACTATTGTTATAAGAAAATTCGGCGAATGGCAGAGACTTCTCCCAATTCTTTCCGAATGAGATAACACAAGCTCTGAGCATGTCTTCAAGAATTTGTTTAACCCTTTCGACTTGACCGCTAGACTGAGGATGGAAAGCCGTACTAAAGGAGAGATGAGTTCCCATAGCATTCTGAAAGCTTCCCCAAAATCTAGAGGTAAAAAAGGCTACCGCGATCAGAATTGATTTCCAAGGGAACACCGTGAAGGGATACAATTCTAGAGATGTACAAGTCCGCTAACTGGCTAGCAGTTGTAGACTCGCGAACCGGAAGGAAGTGAGCAACTTTGGAAAGCCTATCTATGACAACGAAGATGGCATTGTTTCCTTTCTGGGTTCTTGGAAAGCCGGTGATGAAGTCCATACCGACTTTGTCCCATTTCCACTCGGGAATAGACAAATGTTGAAGTGTACCAACAGGTCTTTGATGTTCTGCGTTAATGCGACGACAAACATCACATTCGGCAACAAATTGAGCAATGTCTCTCTTCATCCTAGTCCACCAAAATCTCTGGCGTAGATCTCGGTACATTTTTGTGCTACCGGGATGAATTGAGAGGGGTGTGTCATGGGCTTCCTTGAGGATGAGTTGCCTTAGTTCCCTATTCTTAGGTACTACCAAACGATTTTCAAAGAATACCGTTCCCTTTCTATCTGTGGAGAAAAATTTAGCAACTCCGCTGTCAATGTTCTCCTTGATCTGGAGAACACCTCGTGCACGCCTTTGGGCAACTATGATTTGATCCTCAAGAGTTGGTTTCGCCACCAAGGTAGAAAGATAGCCATGAGGAACAATCTCAAGGTTGAGCTTGCGAAAGTCCTCATGAATAAGTGGTTGATACTGTTGTAACATGAGGTTGTTACAATACGACTTACGACTTAGTGCATCGGCCATGACATTGGCTTTGCCTGGGGTGTAAGAAATTACTACGTCGTAATCTTTTATCAACTCAATCCAGCGTCTTTACCTGAGATTAAGATCTGGCTGGGTGAAAATGTATTTGAGGCTTTGGTGGTCGGAATAGATCTCGCAACGGTTACCAAGGAGGTAATGTCGCCAAGTTGTTAGGGCATGAACTACGGCAGCGAGTTCAAGGTCATGGGTAGGATAGTTCTCTTCATGTGGCCGCAACTGGCGTGAAGCATAAGCTACCACATGTCGATCTTGCAGAAGTATGCATCCTAACCCTTGCCGTGATGTGTCACAATAGATCTCGAAATCCTTTTTGGTGTCTGGAGGTGCAAGTACGGGTGCAGAAGTCAACCTTCTTTTTAGCTCTTGAAAGCTTTCCTCGCACTTGGGAGTCCATAGGAATTTCTTATCTTTCTTGAGGAGTTCAGTTAGAGGCTTTGCAACTTTAGAAAAGTTCTCGACGAAACGACGACAAAAGCTGGCTAGGCCAAGAAAACTCCTAACTTGCTTGACCGATTCAGGTGGAGTCCAGTCAAGCACGGCCTGAAATCTATCGGGATTCACAGCAATGCCTTTTGCAGAAATCACGTGGCCTAAGTAGGTCACTTCTGGTATCCAAAATTCACACTTGGAGAATTTAGCATACAGGCGATGCTCTCTAAGTTTCATCAATACCAGCCTTAGGTGTTCGGCATGTTCTTCTTCGTTCTTCGAGTATATAAGGATGTCATCGAGGTAAACCACGATGAACTGGTCCAAATACTCCATGAAGATCGAATTCATCATGCGTGAGAAAGTGGCGGGGGCATTGGTTAAACCAAAGGACATGACGGTGTACTCGTAAAGACCATAACGAGTAGTAAAAGCCGTTTTGGGAATGTCCTCGTTTCGGATTTTGATTTGATGATAACCTAATCTCAAATACATCTTGGAGAAGACAGAGGATCCTGCAAGTTGATCATAAAGATCATTGATCCTGGGAAGTGGGTACTTGTTCTTTATCGTCGCTAAATTTAGCGGACGATAGTCTACGCACATCCTTTCTGTTCGATCTTTCTTCGTTACGAACAGAACGGGGCAACCCCATGGCGATGAGCTAGGGAGGATGAAGCCTTTCTCCAACAAAGCTTCCAGTTGGGTTTTAAGCTCAACTAACTCACGTGGGGCCATTTTGTATGGGCGTCTAGAAATTGGTGCGGTTCCTGGTACAAGATCCACTATAAACTCTACACATCTGTCGGGTGGCATGCCTGGCAGCTCTTCAGGAAAGACATCCGGGAAGTCACGAACCACCGGAATATCTTCAAGTTCGGGAAGGGGAAGTACATTCAAGGAATGCACTTGGTTTCTTGTTCTGGGTGAGGTATAGTCGACGGTTTTTCCTGAAGGGTGGGTGAGTTTCACGGATTTGCCTTTGCAATCCAGGTAGGCATTCTGTCTTGATAGCCAATCCATGCCAAGGATGACATCAATATCTGAAGACTTGAGGGCTATGAGTGAAGCAAGGAATACTAAACCCTCAATTGCAATTTGATTACCATGGCTCACTCTATTAGTTTGCCATCGTGACCCTGGAGTTTGAATAATCATTGGGGTGGAAAATTCAACAAAAGATAACTCATGACGAAGTGCATAACTTTCCGACATTAATGAATGAGATGCTCCTGGGTCGAAAAGAACGGAAGTAGGAACATAATTGACTGGGAGCGTACCAAGAATGACGTCAGTGGTGTCGTCAGTCTCTTCGGCGGTGATCTGGTTAACACGTCCACGAGTGGCGGGAGGAGCGGGTTTGGCGGTGTAGACCTTCTGGGGTGGCTTGCCACGACCATTGTTGTTGCCTCCGGCACGGGGTGGAGCATTCTGATGCTGGATCTGGTTCTAGGAACACTCACGAGAGTAGTGGCCTGCCTGACCACACTGGTAACAGGCTCCAAAAACAGTGCGTGGAGCTGGGTTGTTTGGTGGAGCTGGGTGGAACTGATTTGGTGGACGAGGCGCCACATAGGATGGCCTCGGTGGGTTGTTCTGGCGGAACATACTGTTTGGGATCCAGATCTTGCTTTTCTGAAAGCCAGAACTGGATGAACTGTCGTCTCTAGGGTGTTTGCGGAAATCGTTGGGGGTGTTCATGTCCTCTACCTTGATGGCCTTGTTGACAAGGACCTGGAAGGTGGCAAAGTCATGTAGGTTGAACTCACGACGGAGTCCAGAGTTGAGGCCACGACGGAACCTCTCTTGCTTCTTTGCGTCGGTGGAGACTTCTTCAGTAGCACAACGAGCAAGTCGGTTGAACTCACGACTAAACTCGTCAGCGGTCCTTCTGCCTTGAGTGAGGTTGCAGAACTCCTCACACTTACGGTCCATAAGACCCTTGGGGATGTGGTGCTCATGGAAGGAAGTGCAGAATTCATCCCAAGATGCGGGCGGTCCAACGGGACGCATATTCATAAAGTTCTCCCACCAAGAGCTAGCTGCGCCTTCAAGGTGATAGGTGGCATAGCTGACCTTGTCGCCATCCGCAACATGGCCTGCTTGGAGCTTCCTCTCGATGCTGCGGAGCCAGTCATCGGCGTCAAGGGGCTCGGTGGAGTAACTGAAAACCGGGGGATGAAGTCGGATGAAGTCATTCAGGGACACCAACTCGTTGCGCTGCTGAGTGGTGTTGTGAGCAATGACTTCCAGCAGGTGGTGAGAGTCTCGGCGGTTCCTCTCGACCTCCATCAGAACCTGAGCCATCGTGGGTGGGGGTGGAAGGTTGCCTTCCTCCTGGTCATTCACACGACCCTGGTTACGACCAATCTGGCGACGGGTTCCTTGAGACATCCTGAAGGTGAAAAACCAAAGTCAAACAGAGTTGATTGGGAGAGTCTAAACAAGGTATTGAAGTACTGGAAGG
Source organism: Bromus sterilis (assembly GCA_950022295.1). Lineage (NCBI taxonomy): Eukaryota > Viridiplantae > Streptophyta > Magnoliopsida > Poales > Poaceae > Bromus > Bromus sterilis. Next base: position 204,613,675 of record OX465600.1, on the reverse strand, counting down.
ATTACAGAGCAAAGGAAGTAATCATCTTGACAACATGGTGATAAAGCATACAAGCCATATATTCACAAGCTGTCATACCGGCCATATATCGTTTTAGTACAAGCACCAAGCTAATACAAACGTGATGAAGATGATACATCCTTCAGAGACACTCTGACTTCCTATACATTATTTATCTATGCCTTTGGAACTTAGACCCTTGCGTACAATACACTAAGATACTACTACATCAACACTAAGTAAGACCACAGGCGGTCTCACTCATCTCCATCTCCATAGTAGTCCTCATAAAAGTTACCCGCGTATCCCGGTAGCTGAAGGTGACCATCGGAAAACACGGAGGCCTATGGACCCTGATATCCATTTGGGCAAGGATGGGGCCTAGGTCCAGCGTAGGGTGGAAGCAAAGGACCACGGGGTGGAAAAATGCCTCCAATCTCGGGACAAGCAACTCGAGAAGGCATCTGAGTCCTCACTGGGTAGATAATATCATACTCAACTGATCCAACGCTCACGAAGGGTGCCAAAAGGGTCAGTGCTCGATACAGACGAACACGGGTGGCGTGGAGCTCGAAACGGAGAGCGCGTGCATCACGATCTCGATCACTAGCAAATCTAGCAGTCATCTGAAGTGCGGGATCCTCTGCAGAGTGATCTGAGTAGAGTCCGGTGTAATATCCCTCTTCTCCTGGAAGTGCAGCAGGGATATAGCGGAACGATGTCTCTCTCAGCATAGTGTGCTCCTCTCTCAGCAGTGTAATACATGAGTATGCAACATCCTGCACAGCCATGTTCTCGGTAATGCCAATGCCATGTTCAAAGTGGATAGGCTAAGTGACTCCAACGTGGTGCGGGTAGATCCTGACAATGCAGTGGAACTGGGTCTGGTTGAAGTCGAGGAACTTCTCCTCAACGATGTACTCAGGATACCATCGATATCCCACATAGGATATCATCTCGTTCAACGTGGCGGGATGGCCACGCACACCGAGGCACATGGTCAAACGAACAATCTGCCGAGGGGGGAGATCTGCCATTTGAAACAGAAAGAAGGAGTTTGCAAATTGATCAGATTATGAGATAAACCTGGAATGACTCGGACAGCATAACGGCTGTAATTGCAAGAAAAAGACAATTTCTTACAACATGGAAACAACACTTACATACGATGTAATAAATCAAGAAGCATAACCACTCTAACAAACCGATCACAACTTTCATACGGCTACAAGGAAGCAAACAACGAGATGTTCTAATCAGACAGAGGAGAGCCTAGTCCTATCTTCCCGTAGAAAAAGATGAGGGTGACTCAGAACTCAGAACGAAGGGGGTAAGGAGAAAAAAGAAGCCTTACGTTGTTCCCTTATACACCCAGAGTAACTATATAACTATAGCAAGCTAGACTCGACTTCGGCCAAGGCTACTAGTCCTACAGTCAGTCCTGCGTTGATACTAGTCCTACAGTCAGTCCTGCTCCAATACCAAGTATGTCGGGACCGTCCTACAGTCAAGGTTAGTGTATGCAAGTCCAGCTAAGACATAGTCATATGGAGAGTCGAGAACCGTACCCAGTTGTCTAAGAAGACAAGGCCAAGCACAGAACATTCTCGGAAAGCATCGTACGTGAGGGGTATCCCATCCAGGCCGGATGATCAACTGAGATGGGTCCTCATCGTCCGCACACAAGTCTAATGATATGGGTGATGAGCTCCCATGTTCAAAGACAAGTCGCCTCAACCATACTACCGACTATCTCATAACTCTTACATAGACTTACTCCAGCCCGATCACTTAGTCGGGGTCTAGGGCGGGCTCGATCATACCACAAAGTGTGCACGAGACAGAGTCTCGAACAATCGCATCGCGATGCCCCAAGCTGCGCACATCTAAGGGCTACTTTGTGTATGAAAGACCGCCAGCCAGATCACAACTAAGGTCTCAAAAACCCATACAAAGACATGCATGTTATAAACATACACGCAGCACACATGCCTTGTATGAACAGTAGGTATCATTGCAATTCTCTACAAAGTATACATTAATATTGATAACTCTTATAGAGTGCAAACAGAGATCACAAACATGTGATCCAACATTACAACACAAGCGGAAGCAAATTATGTCTGAGTACAGACAAGTTTAACAAATGGTATCCCTCTAAGCATGCAATAAGCAGAAGCCTTATTTAAACACAAGCCCTCCACGAGGGAACCAGTCGTCTGACTGGGACTAGACTAGCTTGATCTTCAGTCGGCCAGCTCGATGAAGAAGCCACCTTTGGGGTCAGTGGGTTCATCTAAAACATAGATTAAGCAAACGTGAGTACAAAGTCGTACTCAGCAAGACTTACATAGGAGCTATACTACTCATGCACATGTATCAAGGTAAAAGGAGGTGGGGTTTCACTTGCAGAAGTGCCATCTTTCACTTGGCTAATCCTGAACTACGAGTACCAGACTTGAGGTAAGAAGCGTACACGAGTCCACTACTTTCTCCAATCAAATACACCACTATGGTGCCTTCCTCGACTTTCCCACGAGAAAGCACGCCATAGCACTCACACTTATCTTGGTGTGTTTTAGAAGTATCCAGTTGAAGTTGTCTAATAATCAAGCTAAGATTTCCAAGCAGTGCATAACCGCGGACGCGGCTATTCGAATAGTTTTGTTAACCCTGCAGGGGTGTACCGCTACACACACATGATCATCATTTACCGCCTTTGAACTCGACACCATTCAAGGGGTGCCAGCGAGGATGCTCACCACAACTGTTACCTCATAACCGATCTAGTCCAAGAAAGCCGCCTACTTGGGTTGGTTACCACTATCGTGAACCCGGCCGGTTTACCGAAGTGGACCCAAGTGATGTGTGCGTGGTGCATAAGCCGGTCTCGGGTGAGCCGTTCTCTCACTTAGCATCTAGGCCACAAGCCTACTAGAACTCCGAACTATTGCGACATCTGGACATCGAAAGGGATGAGTTAGTAAGCTGAGAGGGGTCAGTGAGCCCAATGTGTGGTTGTACTCTTCATCTTGGATCACCACACAAGAACTCGGACTTAGGGCGGTGTTCAACGGGACAACCCACCGTGTACTCCTACACAACCTCTCATCGTTCACCTTGTATTAGGGTAGATTCACCAACACTTTTCTACCATCATCATCATGATCACTACCATCCCGACTCACATAACAGTATCATCATGGTATCACTCTAAGCATGCAATAAGCAGTATCATTTGCAGGGGCCACATGATATCAATCAACTCCTACATTTGCTAGGATTGTATTTTTGCCTACTACTGTGACAAATGATAGGTCATGCAAAGAAATGGGTTCATCTATGCGGTAGAAACGTAGCATGGTAATCATCCTATACAATGCATAAGCGAGACATGAGAGGGAAGTGGGATTTTATTAACATGACCAATGGGGGTTTGCTTGCCTTGCTAACGAGGTTCGGGTTCGGGGACTTCAACGAAGGGGGCAGCCTCCTGCTCCAGTTCCACCTCTACTCGACAAACAACAAGCAAAGTAGCAAAGTAAATACAATGCACAATCACATGATGGAAGGTTGGAACTTGATGTAAATGCTTTGATGTGTGAAGCAATTCCATTTAAATGGAGTATATTGCAAATTGAATTGATAATTCAAACTCCATTTTGAATTCAAACTTGACCAAGTTACATGTGACATTGTTTGATCATTTTGAACCTTTTGGAAATGTGTATGATATGCCTCTGAAGTGTGGTTGAAATGTAGCATAATTCCATGGTCGAAGTTGCAAAAGCATTTGAATTGAATTTGAATAAATTCCAAATAATTCAAATGACTTATGCTACTGGTCCCATTTTAAAATCAACTCAAACATAGTTGAAAGTTGGATTTTTGGATAGCTTATTTTCTCCTGATCATTTTTCATATATTATTTGTCCAATTTGGAGTTAATATGAATTTTCTATGAATTTCCAATGTTTGGGGTATTTTCTGGATTTTTCTGAATTATTTTTATTTTCTTTTATTATTTGGAAATTCCTTTATTCCTTTTATTGCATCAACATGATGCACTGCTGGCGTCACCAGGGGGCTGACAGGTGGGCCAGGGTTGTCAGTGTCACAGGCTAATTAACCCGGCTGGTTAATTTAATCCAGTGGCTTAATTAAGCCACTAGGCCCACTGGTCAGTGGCCCAGGGTGGGGTTAGGAGGGGGATTAGTGGCTAACCCACCGGCGGCTAAACGCCGGCGGCCAACCCACGGCGGCGCTGCACGGGAGGAGGCTGTCGTGGTCCGTTTGAAGCGCTAGAGGCACCAAACGCAAGCTCGTGGAGCCGCGCGTCTCGGGGAGGGTCCAGGTGACCAAGGAGGCCACCGGAGCGACGTCGGCGACGACCTTCCGCGGCGGCCGTGGCACGGGCTCGGGGTGGATCTCGCTGCAGAGCACCATTTGAGCCACCGCTGGGCGCGTTCGAAGCAGCAGTTCACGGCGGAGGTGATGGACAAGACGGCAAGGATGATTGCCTAGCAGATGCTCGCCGACGACGACCGTGGCGGCTCGGTACTCCGACGACCATGGCAATCGGTGACAGAGGAAGAAATCGAGGGGGAGAGGTTAGGGGTTTTGACCGTGAGCTCTCCAGGAACTCAACGGAGGTGGTGGCGAGGGCTGGGGTGGCTCGACGGCGATTTAATCGACAATGTTGCGCGGCGGGCGTAGATGAAGACGACGACGCGATTCGGCAGCTCCAAGGGGCTTTCGCTCCCCATATTCCGCTCAACGATGAAGACAACTGCGGTGAAGACGATGGACAGGATCCGGGGGCTTCTCGGCGTCGATGGCTACGCGGGGGCTTGACGGCACTCCGGCGAGCTTCACGGACGTCGGCGGAACGGGCGAGAGAGGAGGGGGAGGTGGTTCTTGAGGGAGGGGAGTGGACGTGGGCCTCTCCAGGACGCGTCTAGAGGGCTCGGGAAGCTGGGGGGGCGCCAGGCAAGCAGGTGGTGTGGCGGCCGTGGCATGCCGGGCACGCAGCTGCCTGGTTTCCTGAGGAAGACGACAACCCGGGTGGCGGCTGGGCCTAGCTGGGCCAAGGTAGCTGGCGCCAGGTAAGTTCTTTCCCTTTATCCTTTCTGTTTTCTTTTCTGTCTTTTGTTTTGCTGTACTAAATAAATAGCTAGGCATTTTTTTAAATGCTGAAAAAAATTATATGGCTTCATAATAATATAGACTAGCCACTTATAAAGTTTCAACAGTTTTAAAATTCAAATAATTTGAATCTTAACTCAAATAGGGGTTTTTCATTAAATCCAAGGCACTGTTTGAATATTTGAAAAATCTATGAGCATGGGGTGGGTCCCACATCACTTGATTTCTGATCACACTCATTTATAAGACTTTTCAAAAATCTAACATGAATTTTTGAAGAAGATTTTTATCTGGCCTTTTGAATTAATTCATCTGGGGAGGGTTCCTTCTCCCATTTTGCTTTTGAATTTGATTTCAAAGATTTCTTTTGAAATTTTAACATGATGCAAGAGTACTAACTAACCCTAGCACATTACCTAACAGAGGGTTTTGACATCATCGGTAGTTGGTATCTCAGAATGTTTACTGTTGGACCTTGACTGACGGCTCGTGGGCTTGCCTCACATTTCTTTTGGCCTGTCCACCGCGCTCACGGATTCGGAGCGGGGCACAAATTCTGGACATTCACTTATGCTGAGATTTTCCTGACAGGTGGCCCTATCCGGGTGGCGATAGGTCATGATATACTTTAATACGATTCTTGTATTAAAATGCCGAGCTGAGCGGGTGGCCTTTAATGAAGCAGACTGGGTATCTCGGCAAGACGGACGATTCTAAACTTGAGTAACTGCTCAGGCTAACTGGGCCGGTACACGGTCCTTGGCCCATAGTGAATGACCTTTCTTTGTGGTAGATATCCACGGTGGTCCACATGACTTCAACTGACCGCGGAAAATTTGACTTGAGGTCCATGCGATTTATTCTGCCTAACTTGTCGGGCTCGAGAGTGGCATACTGTAACAGCCCAGTTTTCACAAAAATTAAAAATTTTGTTTTCGGCGTGAATTGTTTGATTGTCTGAATTGTTTGCTGTGTTTGCATCCCCGATCTATCGATCGGCGATTATTTTTCCCCTTCTTATCTCATATCGGACGGAGACCGACCCTTGCCACCCTGACACTCGACCTTTGCGACACCGGGTTTCACCCGATCACCGTCGCGAAAATCGCACGAGACCAGCCGCAGCCAACGGAACGAAAAACCCTGTTTAATAATTAAACGGGATATTTTTATAGCACGGTCGGCTGTTGAGTTGGATGTCGACTCACCGGGGGCCACCCGGATTTGTGCGTTGTTAGTTAGAGGGACTTGTCGTTTCGGATCTCTTGGGACTAAATCATAAAATGGTTGCCTATCATGGGTAGCAACTGAGAGAGATGGGCGTGCGTGCGGAGCCTTGTAATGGGCAGTTGGTACACCCCTGCAGGGTTAAATCTTTTCGAGAAGCCGTGTCCATGGTTATGGATGACTTGAGACATACTCCTTGTTCATAGACAATAACAACTGAGTTAATCTTAATATAACTTGATCAACGTGTGTGTGTGCCTTGAATGCTTCTTCTTCGTCGGGATGCGAAGAGGAGGACAAGGATAGGATAGGTGTTATATTTGCGTAAGTAGTTGATAGCAAGACTTGTTGGAGGCGATTCCTCATCGAATTCTTGGCTTCTTATCTTACTCTCTAGATCGTTAGCCACTTCATAAATGCTAGTGCGGCAGCAACCTCACCACTTACCCCCTCCTTACCGTAAACTACTAGTTGTCCTAGAATGACGAGTGATGAAGTCCTTGCTGGGTCAGATGACCACTACAGTTGGATGCTGGGTACCTCTGTACTCATGATACTACCCCCAAACTCTTTTCAGGGTTCTTGATCGACAACAGGTATGGTGATCGACATTTCACGTGGAGACTCGACGACGACTAGTTAGGCGGATCCCGGCGGAGGGCCTGGACCCGTGTAGTTATGGGATCGATGTTTTCTCTTTGCCAGTAGGCATTTGATTGTAGTCTGTACTCAAACATGTACCTTCCGCTGTTGTATTGTATTTAAGGCAATTGTATGCCGATTGTATGAGATGTTGTATCCTTGTATCTATAATGTTGTGATATCATGTTGGAAATCCGGGGCATATGACTTCGTCATATGTCGCGGTGGGAACGATATGTGCTTCGTCCCCGGATCTGGATGGAAACATCTAGATCTGGAACAGCACCGCATATCGGGCCTTACAACTTGGTATCAGAGCCTTACCGACCGTAGGATCCATTCTCTGGCCGAAGTCGAGTCTAGACAAAAATTATTTTGTAGTTATTAAGTTAGTTATCGGAGAGTAGGATCTTTTTACTCCTTACCTTTGCTCTGGTCAGGACAAGTGCCGTCAGTGTTTTAATCCTTATCTCACCCCCTTCAAACTCTAGGATCTCGAGTGTGTGGAGTATCGGAACCGTTACAATGCCTTGCTTGCAGCGTATTGTCTCGATTCAGAGCTCAGGTGGGAATTCCTGTAGTACCTTTAGCTTCTCCGATTTCGGTTATCATCTGGGTCATCCATTGCCATCCCTCCTTTTGCCCGGTGTTTTCACGACTTGCGTCGAAGACACTATCCTTTGATCCGGTTATCATTGTCGTTCCTCCTCTTGACACCGAAGGTTTCGTATTTTCGACGATGTCGTCTCTCTGCGGAAATTTATCTCGACCGAAGTTCGACGTCGACATGGAGCAGAGTCCCTTGTTGGTGGTGTTGAAGATCGTCGTCTCTCTTTTCTCTTCCCCCTCTCCCCCGGATCGTCCTGGATCTCGGGACGAGATCCCTTGTTGGTGGTGTTGTATTGTAACAGCCCAGTTTTCATAAATTAAAAATTTTGTTTTCGGCGTGAATTGTTTGATTGTCTGAATTGTTTGCGGTGTTTGAATCCCCGATTTATCGATCGGCGATTATTTTTCCACCTCTTATCTCCTATCGGACGGAGACCGACCCTTGCCACCCTGACACTCGACCTTTGCGACACCGGGTTTCACCCGATCACCGTCGCGAAAACCGCTCGAGACCAGCCACAGCCAATGGAACGAAAAACCCTGTTCAATAATTAAACGGGATATTTTTATAGTGCGGCCGGCTGTTGAGTTGGATGTCGACTCACCGGGGGCCACCCGGATTTGTGCGTTGTTAGTTAGAGGGACTTGTCGTTTCGGATCTCTTGGGACTAAATCATAAAATGGTTGCCTATCATGGGTAGCAACTGAGAGAGATGGGCGTGCGTGCGGAGCCTTGTAATGGGCAGTTGGTACACCCCTGCAGGGTTAAATCTTTTCGAGAAGCCGTGTCCACGGTTATGGACGACTTGAGACCTACTCCTTGTTCACAGATAACAACAACTGAGTTAATCTTAATATAACTTGATCAACGTGTGTGTGTGCCTTGACTGCTTCTTCTTCGTCGGGATGCGAAGAGGAGGACAAGGATAGGATAGGTGTTATGTTTGCGTAAGTAGTTGTTAGCAAGACTTGTTGGAGGCGATTCCTCATCGAATGCTTGGCTTCTTATCTTACTCTGTAGATCGTTAGCCACTTCATAAATGCTAGTGCGGCAGCGACCTCACCACTTACCCCCTCCTTACCATAAACTACTAGTTGTCCTAGAATGACGAGTGATGAAGTCCTTGCTGGGTCAGATGACCACTACAGTTGGATGCTGAGTACCTCTGTACTCATGATACTACCCCCAAACTCTTTTCAGGGTTCTTGATCGACAACAGGTATGGTGATCGACGTTTCACGTGGAGACTCGACGACGACTAGTTAGGCGGATCCCGGCGGAGGGCTTGGACCCGTGTGGTTATGGGATCGATGTTTTCTCTTTGCCAGTAGGCATTTGATTGTAGTCTGTACTCAGACATGTACCTTCCGATGTTGTATTGTATTTAAGGCAGTTGTATGCCGATTGTATGAGATGTTGTATCGTTGTATCTGTAATGTTGTGATATCATGTTGGAAATCCGGGGCATATGACTTCGTCATATGTCGCTGTGGGACTGATATGTGCTTCGTCCCCGGATCTGGATGGAAACATCTAGATCTGGAACAGCACGGCATATCAGGCCTTACACATACCTCTGACAACTTCCGAGGTGCCACGCTTGCTCAGATTGCAGCAAGGTTTGACACCTACCATGTATGTCTGCCCTGGGTCTTGCTCCTATTGCAATCACTTTTCTTGTACTGGATTTTCTTTAGTCAGGGTTCTTTTCTTCTTGCATCACGGCTTATTGTTCTGCCGAAATCTCCCTCTGAGATAGACAGGATACCATCACCTTTTGTCTCTTGTCTCATCCTGATAACCATAGTTGCAATGAACGGGGTCTCCAGATTATTCCGCTTCTGGGCTTTGTCGGTCGTGAGGAGCTGACCTTCATGACGGGAGCAGGATTCAATGCTCGTTGCTTCCTTTCTTCAGGGCAACTTTTTCGGTCTTTCTTTCAGGCTGAGATGTGTATCCGCCTCTTCTGTTGACTTGTTTCCCGCAAGTTGCGGTTCTACACCGTCGTTCAGGTGCATAATTATTCCTTGATTGCGAACATGGTGGTATCTGCACCGGTGTAGCTTTCATACTTGATAAGGGTACCCATAACCATGTGCGCGTCCTGACGATGCTGAAGCCTTCACAATCCTGCATGGCTGGATTTCTGACAATACTATTGCAGGAATGATGACGCGTCGAGGAAGACTGGTATCTTTTCCGTGACGCTTGGGGTAGCTTGCTGGGGAAGGTTGGGTACCGTACCCCGGAAGTTTTACTCCGGTGGCGTATCGAGGAAGGCAGGGTGTCGTACACGGGAAGCTGCCTCGATAGCTTGCTGGAGAAGACTAGGTGTGTTTCCTTGGAAGTTTGCCTTCTTGCACTGTGGACATACCGGTCCCTTCTGCTGGAAGTTTCTGCGGCAGTTCACTGTAGACGACCGAGCGGCTTGTGCTGGCATCATCCTTGTGGCGTACCGAGCCCGATCGAGTGCCTTGCACTGTAAGCTGCTGCCGGTGGCTTGTGGAGGAAGGCTGACTGTCTTGGCTGAGAAGATATACAGATTGCGTACTGAGGAAGACTGGTACACTGTATGTGTCTTCTGTGCCAGGTACCTTGTCACGAAAGGCTGGGGTTCCTTCTGCGGGAAGCTTTCCCTCAATGACGTGGAGAAAGATCTGACCATGGTGTATGACAGGCTTCTGACTGCCCGCTGGTGAGGCGGAAACATTCTTCCGATCATCCGGGCTTCATGATATGTCTTGGCCACCTTCCGTAATATACTGAAATAAATTGCATCGGACAAGATTGTAGCTGGTGGTTGTCCTGCCTTGGGAGCATATGCTCGTGGTTAACCGTTTCTTCTTATCTTTGCATGAATCTCTGCGACTGTCGTAGTCGATGTAGATGGGACTCAATGGATAGCTTGGGTAGTATCCATTCGTGAGCCACTTGCTTCCAACCCAACTGGGTAAAAGTCCTGTTTGACTTGCTGATTTCCCGCATCATTGCGACCTTTAACTGTCCGAGTCTTCAGGATGTTCTGGTTACAGACGAAATTCAGTCCTCATGATTGCCGTATGCTTCACACTTGAGCCAGAATGCTTCCGATGCAACCGGATACGAGCTATTCATGCCTTCCTTATTTCTTTGAGGTCTTCCACTGATGGAATCTTCATAGCCACACGATTACTGGAATAATGCGGACTTGGTTCATTCAGGCAGAACTCATATGGGGTTGAATACTTCTGCTGCAAGCGGATGTGGATCCTTGACTTGATGTCTTCATGATGCTCTGCGGTGTTGCACTGGTTCTTCGAGGTATGCGGGGGTTATGAGCAACTTTCCATTGGGGTGGAGAAAGTGTCACCAAAGAACCAAACGAAGAACCAACGCAGAAAATCACGGGGCAAAATCAAACGAGTTCTTCCTCCATCCAGCACGTTACCCACACTATGGAGTTCTTCCTCCATCCAGCACCTGGGTACTTGTCCCACAGGATCCTTGGAACAAGTATCGCAGGAGTGGACTAGGACTTCTCCAACGAGACCGATGCTACCGTGTGTTCCTCTTACCGTATCACCGACATCCCGTCTTGGCTAGCCGTGTGGTTAGGTGTCCTTCGTTACCACCAGAACCACTCTGACCATCACTTGGTCCTGAAACTTTGTCCCCCGTCAGGGACCGCGCGCAAAACATACTTTGGCTGTCAAGGTTATCACCACCTATTGGGCCAGGGTAGTGTGCGTGCATAACCTCCCCTCTTTGGTGCTAGAAATAAGAGAAGCCCACCGGTAGACCGAGTCAAGGCCTGCCCATACAAGCAAAGGTGGCTGCACGGATAAGTCCGGTTCGGTGGCACATGATCAACTTGTCATGAAGCATGTCTCCAACAGCAAACACAAGTATCAGGTGCAACATGAGTAGATCATACATTTCATAACATACTAGCATAATGATTCCATACATGATCAAGCACATTTAGATGGTGAACTTATCCGTGTTAACAAGGTTAAGTTATTAACCTGGAAACATTATGAATGCAATTGAACATAACTTAGGCATAAGATGAGCAGGTGTAGGAATAATATGAGCACTTAACATGGTGTTGTTGTGGTTACGATGATTCAAGATATAGCATGGCAATGATATGATCAAGGCATAGCATGAATATCACATGGCAAAACATAGCATAGCATGGTAATCATAACACCAATCATAGATAGCATGGCAATGATAACATCAATCATAGCATAGCATGGCAATGATAACATCAATATTACCATAGCAACATGATCATGATCACCGATATAAGCTTATCATCGAACAACAAATTTTAAAGACACGTCAAAGCTTTGCACAGGTGCAAAGGGTATTGGCTTGCCTTTCACTAGAGAGGTGTCAAACACTCCCGGATCTTCAACACAAGCAAAACCCTGCAAAACATTTTATAAAAAGACACGGCGAAGAAGTCAAACATCATCTTTTGTTTGACCATCAAATAACAACATAAAAACATGGCACAAAACTTATGCCAAACTGAATAGGAGCTCGATACAAAAACAACACAAAAAGAATCACCGCGTTTGGACTTACGGTTGCAGAGATATCAACGAAACAGTGTCGGGGGGGCTGGTTTTGGTGGAAATACGCTTTCGAGAAGCTGAAAGCGTACTTTGGGCTTCTGAATAGAGAAATACGCTTTTTGTGACAGAAAGCGCCTTTCGGGATGAAGAAGGAAGAAATACGCTTTCTATTAGCGAAAGCGCATTCCGGGATGAAGGAAGCTGAAGTACGCCTTCACTGTGGTGGAAGCGTGTCACCAGGCGTACGCCACCGCTTGAACCGGATGCGCGGGGCCCGACTGTCGGCGATGCGGCTCACCTCCACGTGGGGCCCGCGGGCGCGCCTCTCTCCTCCCCTGCTTCCTCTATTTCAGGCCAAACAGAGCATCGGCCGTGGGCCGAGCCGGCTCGCCGCCATGGATGGGGACGGGGAAGCTCGCGGATGCAGGGCGCTGCTCACCGGGGAGGATCTGCCTGCGAAAGCGGCGCCTCGAGGAGTGGCCATCAGCGTTTCCTGCCGTGGCTGGCACGGCGGTTGTGGCGGCAGTGTGGCTTCGGACCGTCGGGGATGCAGGGGAAAAGGCTCCGGCGGGCTCCTAGGAGGGCGTCAGGCTACTGGGAGGGCCCAGGGGGAGGCTAGGTGCGGTCGGAGGAAGAGGGGACGGCTCGGGTCGCCCGAATTTTGGGAGAGGTCCGGCGGAAGCTACGGTGGTCGCGGGATCAATGGAGCGGCTCCGGCGAGGAATTAGAGTGGGGGAGCTCAGCTAGGAGAGGTGGGGAGTCCGCTGGAGTGCTCAGAGGGCTCGGGGCAAGCCCCTCTTATAGGGGAGGAGGATTCGGGGCTCCGGGCCGCGACAATGGCTAGCGGCCGGGGCGTGCGGCGAGCTTTCGGCCACGAGGAGGTTCCAGAGGGGGCACGCGGCACACGCAAACTGCAGAAAGTCGTGCGGCGCAGGAGGACAAGCTACAAGGCGACGAGGCGCACTGCAGCTCGAGGTGGACAGGTCGAGCACGCTCGGGGCGCATCCAGAGCACGCCATGAGCGTGGCCACCAAAGGAACATGTGATTAGAATAGGATCTCGCGTGGCAAAAGATGTCTAACATATGATCCTTTCCACGCTGTTCACTGTGGTACAGTTGAATGGTCAAATGGTGAACTTTGGTGATGTCTATCTCAAGCAATAGTTTGATTCAGCAAAATTGGAGCAGAAGCTGGGATCACATGGTGGGGTTTGGGGTGGAGCCATGTTGTCCTAGTGGCTTAGAGTTGGAAGGACTAATGCTCTGGAAAGTTTGGGATCAAAATGATCAATGTACATGGTACATCCTTTGCAAATGTAGCAATGCTACAGAAGGTGTTTGTGCTGTGGAATGGCTTGTACATAGCTCCCCTATGCATGATATTTTTCCTAGCTCAATCATACACTAGGATGAGTATGTAAACCAAGTCTCATCTCATTTGGATCAGGCTAGCTAGCACTTCCTTTGTAAATGTCCAATTGGACCAGAAATGAAAAGTTCAAGCTAGCATCTCATAGGATTGGTGGAATTGTCTGAAAATTGATGTACTGGGGTTGTCTGGCATGGTGCAAATGTCTGTAAAATTTCATAGCCATTGGACACACATAGCTAGCACTTGCTTCACAATGTGGCCCACTGACCAGAAAGTTAATATTGACAATGCACTCACATGTTTAATGGGATTTGGCTCACATTTGGTTTGGTGGAGTTATTTGGTGGTAGGATCATGCTCAAAAAGTTTCAAGGCAAATGGTGGTGGAATTTGGTGGAGATCAATGACATGATCATATGAGATTGCCCAAAAAGTTTCACCAGCAATGGATCAAGAGAAGTGGCACTCCCTTCACAAAGCCCCATTCTGCCCCCACAGACAAATGAATTTTTCTAGAGGAAAAATCCACTTGGGCTATGAAATCTTTTTGGAGAAATTGGCAAGATATGATGTCCATGACATGTGGGAATTATTTGGGGATTTATGGAGCAATATAAATAGGGGTTGCTTCACAAACCTCAAATAATAGGAATATCCCTTTTATCGGAAAAAGGAATATATGGCTTGCATAAAATGGTGGCTTGGATGAGATGGAACAATGGAATGGCATTGGAAAGGCTTGGAAATAAGGGCCACTTGCGCATGGAAAGAAAATATGCTCAAGTTTCAAGTCCAATGAGGTGATCAAAATCAAGTCCAATCGCAAATCCAGAAATAAATCAGAAATTTTTTCGGAAAAGAAAGTTCCAAAATCCAGGGTGTCACACTTCTCTAGGACTCAAACAGTCTTAGGATACTGCTCAGGTTCCCAATAGGTGCCATCAGGGTTTATCGTTCTCTCGAAACCAACACCCTCAGTCCTGGGATTCCTGTGAAGGAGAGGCTTCCTCAGGATATCACAAAGATACTGGTGACCTTCGACACTTTTGAACATGCCTGTTTCAAATAATTTTTTCAACCTGACGAGTTCCTCGGTAACAACAGGATTTTCCTCATCCGAGGCATTAGTATCATCAATAACAATAGGAGCTTTTCCTTTGGAATCAGTTTTGCTTCGTTCCAGACAATTTAAGCAAGGTGAATAAGTTTTATGATTTGCTTCAGAACCTTGTTGAGCCATGTGAGAGAGATTGACATTTTCCAACTCTTCATGAGCCTCTTTCAGTCTTTCAAGAGCCATTTTCCTTTGAAGAAATTCATAGGTGAGCTTCTCATAATCAACTGAAAGAAGATCATGCCGAGAGGATAATTCTTCAAACTTTTCTTTCAGAGCAGCATGCTCATTGGTTAAAGTTTGACCTTTCTCTATCTCATCAATCAACAGAGTTTCTGACTTCTTAATCATTTTTCTTAGAGAATCAAGTTCATCTTGTTGGATTGAAGCAATTTTAGCAAGTTTAGCATAACTTTTCTTCGAATCACTATCATATGAGGAACAATCAGAAGTATCATAGGTAATTTTAGGTGAAGATACCTTCGCTTTGGCCATGAAGCAATATGCAGGAGTTTCATCTTCACTACTATTGTTGGTGAAGAATGAGCTCAAAGCTTTGGTTGAAGCATCTGCTGAAGCGAATGCCAAACCAGCAACACCATCTAATTCGGACCCAGACCCAGACCTTTAGCCTGATTCAGCTTCGGACCTAGAGGCTTCATCTTGAGAGTTCATTTCCTTTCCCCGATAGGCCTTGGCACAGTGAGAGCTTCTTCGACGAGACGAGTGAGTCTTCGATGAAGAACCCTCACGCTTCTTATGATACTTCTTCCTCTTCTCATCATCAGAATCTTTCTTCTTTTCTCTTCTTGAACTGGAATCATGTCTCTTGGACTCATAGCTTCTGGAGGATCTGTGGGATCTGGTTGAGGAGTCTCTGAGTGAATGCTTCGATTTGTTCTCAGCTCCCCACAGAGGGCAATCAGCAATGTAGTGACCTGGTTTCTTGCACTTGTAGCAGCAGTTGTCCTTCGATGGAGAGCTTCTTGAGGATGAGCGGTGAGATGAGTGACTTGAGCTCCTTGAAGAATAACTCTTCTTGGGTGAAGAGAAACCTTTTCTTTGGAAGCAGTTGAAGCGTCTCATGATGAATGCTAAATCCTTCCCAATGCTTGCAGGATCATGAGATTCGACATCTGAAGCAGAACTTGCTTCGGGTGAAGAATGACGCGAAGCTTTTTCTTTCAAAGAATGTGGTCTTCTTCAAGAGCCATTAATGTCACGTTTCTCATCTTCTTCCATTTCAAAACTATTGAGTCTCTCAAGAATATCAGCGGCAACAAGACGTCTGAAATCAGTTCTTTCCTTGATCATGAACACAATGTGATCAAACGAATCATCCAATGAGCGAAGCAAAGTTCTCACAACTGAGTGAGGAGTAATGTCATCACCACCAAGGGAAATCAACTCATTAGTAAGAGCAGTGAGTCTGCTGTAAATGGAGCTGACTTTTTCGCCCTCGTTTCTCTTGAATCGATAGAATTTGCTTCAGAGTGTGTTAATTCTGGCATCCTTCTGGGTAGAAACACCTTCACAAATCTTTTCCAGATAGTCCCAGACACCTTTGGCAGTTGGGATATTCTTCACTTCATGATACTTCTCTGGTGTCAGATGATTGGTGATGAATACCCAGACTTCAGAATGAAGATCAATAAATTTTGCTTCTTCAGGAGTGATGGCAGTCTCATCAGCGACTGTGACTCCAAATAAGACAACTTTCCAGACAACAGAATTGATAGCCATGATATTTATCTTCATTTTCTCCTTCCAGTACGGGTAGTCCTTCCCATTGAAAACAGGAATAGGTTCGCCGGAGCGAATAGCTGCGAAAGACATACTTTAAAGCACTCCAGGAGGTTAATCCAAAACACACAGAGTGTAGGGAGTGACTAGCTCTGATACCAATTGAAAGTCCAAGTATGTGATCAGAGGGGGAGGGGGTGAATGATCACTTCAAATTTTCGCATGAAACTTTGAAGTGAAGCAAAACTTAGCAGCCGAAGGAATTCAACAGAAGGTAAACAGTGAAGAAGAACTAGAGTGAAGCACAACATAGCGAATCAATTGCATTGAATCAAATCACAGAAGCAATTGCAATACTGATTGTAAGTGTGGAATGTAACACAAACTCTTGACTCGGTGATGTTTGTTCGACCAGTTCACACTCTGCAAAGTGCTACGTCTGGTTCGAGGGACTTGTGATTGAACACAGAAGCTAACCTCTCTCCGTCTGTATCTCCACTTCACCAATCTCTTTGAGCTTGGTCAGTTTTTCACTCGTGGTTGATTATTGAGGAAATCACCGAAACCTATGACAAACTGGACTTCGAGGCGACAATAACTCTTCGCTCTCTAAAGAACAACACTCTAACCGTCTAAGAGAATTGCACTTCTCCAAGATAACAAGGCTAGCAAACTTCTTCCTATGTCATAGTGAATCAACTCAGATCAATAGGAATTTTGCTTCGGTGGATGGGTTTTTGGTTTGCTTCGGTGTGGTTGCTCTCTCTCTTAACTGTCATAATAATCTTGGAGCAGCCACCCGCCATTGAGGGCGGGGGTGGTCTATTTTTAGGTGGCGATCCCAAGGTGCGAAATGACTGAAGTGACCCGATGCCACATCTTGACACATGTCCGCAACGGTCGTATTTTGGTTCAATGCGTAACTTTACTTGCGGAGCAAGTAAAGCTGACTCACGGACTTGGTTATGCTTTAGGAGCCGAAAGAACAAAGTCTTCGCTGGTGAAGCATTACCTAGTGCACATGAGATTTCTCATCTCTGGCTTCTCACAGGTTTGGATTCGATCAGAGTCTTTTCACCAAAACCTTAGGAGTACATTTACTAAACCCCTCTTGATAGTACTGTTTTTCCTACGACTCAAAGAAGTGAAAAAGAACTTTGCAAAAACTACTAAGTCTTGCGACATCTTGGTCATCTCCTTCGATGAGGCGTTCTTCAGTATTCCTTATCTTTTTGGGGGTCGACGTCCGCGATGAGCTTCACTCCAGAGGATATCCTTCAGTAAATATGTAAATCTTCGTTGAAGCTTTAGAAACAACCTATAACTTCACAAACCTAGCCATCTGTTTTACACTAGAAAACCTGTTAGTTCCTCTATTGTTTTTTCCAACAATATCCAAAACTCATGGGGGCATAAGTTTTCTCTTACAATCACAACATTACAACTACAAGGATACAAGATCTCATACAATCGGCATACAACTACCTTAACTACATTACATCAGCGGAAGATACATGTCTGAGTACAGACTACAATGAAATGCCTATTGGAAAAGGTAAAACACACCATTCCTCTAACCACACGGGTCCAGGGTCTCCGCCGGGATCCACCTAACTAGTCGTCGTCGAGTCTCCGCGAAGGCGTCCAGAAGAGGGGTCGCCGAGCTCCTCTGAAGGCCAAGATCATTTGCATAACGTGCGTAAAAGAGAGAATAAGGGGTGAGCTATATCAACAAGTCTTGTAACTAAGTTCTCACGGTAAGATGGGGGTAGTGGTGAGGTTGTGGTCGCATTAGCAATATCAGTGGCTAACGATCTATGTAGAGTAAGATGAGAACCAAGCATTCGATGAGGAATCGCCTCCAACAAGTCTTGCTATCAGCTACTTATGCAAACATGACACCTATCATATTCTTGTCCTCCCCTTCGCATCCCGACGAAGAAGAAGCGGTCAAGGCACATACATGTTGATCAAGTTTATTAAGATTATCTCAGTTGTTGTTGTCTATAAAAAAGGAGTAGGTCTCAAGTCGTCCCTAACTGTGGACATGGCTTCTCGAAAAGATTTAACCCTGCCGGGGTGTACCAACTACCCATTACAAGGCTCCGCACGCACGCCCATCTCTATCAGTTGCTACCCATCATAGGAAACCATTTTATTATTTAGTTCCGAGAGATCCGAAAGGAAAGTTCGCTCTAACTAACAACGCACAAATCCGGGTGGCCCCAGTATGACGACATCCAGCTCAGGAGCCGTCCGCGCTCTCAATCTGGCCTCTACCGTCTATCGCTGGTTTGGATTTCCGGTAAATTCTCACATGGGGCTGGGTCCTCAGCCGGACAAGTTGGACCAACAAGGAAACCATGTCCCCGCTGGCCCAGGTTGTTTTAAAGAATATATGCTAGGAGCTACCCAACAGACATATATGCATGGTTTTCAAATGGTAAATCAGCTTGGCCCACCACTAGAAATGTTTGAAGCTTGGTAGGTAAGAAAAGGGGACCCCATAAAATCCCACACGCGATTAGGCACGCTCGTCAAGAGACACAATACCCGGAACTGGGGTCCTAGGTCAATCGGATGGAACAAAGCGTCGTGGCGGGGTAGCCTAGGCCTCCATCCTTCGTCGAGTATTGTCAACATTATAATAATCATATCATCCACAAAATATAATAATGTGATAGCCCAATCCAAGGAGTAACAGGATAACAGTTGATATCATCCTAGCATGCATACTAAGCAGTGGATGAGCAGCGAGCAATAGTAACACAACCGAACAAGGTTTGCTGGGATGTGGAGGACATGGATGTTTGTGTTTATTTGAGAGGCATGAATATGAAGTGGTAGGGTCAAGAAATCGGTCCATCCTACACCTAGGCGCGAGAGCTGAAAGTTATAAGCATGATATATGCTCCCCCCTTACCTGTTGAGAAGTCGTAGTCGAAGGCGTAGTCGATCGCAAACTCGCAATGTCTCCGAGAGTACCCGCGAGAGCACGCAAGAAGTAAACACTGGAATGACAACCAACAGAGATGCATCTATTACTACGAAGCAATCACGAGAAATCAACAACAAGAAGGCAACACGGGACAACGCACGGTATCGCATCTATCGTCAAGTGCGGCTACTAACAGGTTAAGTGTAGTATTCGTCACACACGACGATAACGCAGATTTAGAACGGTTCAAGTTGTTTAGCTACACAACATGAACAAAGGTTGTTCACATGGCATATCAGTCAAGCATGGCGTAGCACACAATCATGGAAAGAGGTGAAGCATAAAGTAAACTATCTATGCTAGTCACTTTAAGTGGGAGGTAAAACCTATACATGGCAACTGTTACGGACCCCACGATAATTATTGCATTTGGTACTGTTCTGGCCTGAACATAATTTTATTATTTTTATTAGCAAGAAAGAGAAGCATAATTACAATCTACATGAAATTCTAGTCAAGTTACATATAAAGAACATTTTAACCGGAGCAACGGTTAAAAATTTATAAAATAAACATTTTATAGTGGCATGCGATGTAAATAGAAGTTAAACTACATGTAGACAAGGGCAAACATGGCAAAGAAGCACATTTTATTAATCTACATCAAAACGGAGGAACTTTCATATAGAAAGCGTCTCCATCCGAACTACCGGTGAAAAAATATTCGCATCGCGAAACGGTAACACGATCTGCAATTTATTCTAATGGGAAAAATAAAGAAAAGACCCACTGGGCCGAATCTAGCCTAACAGGCCTAACAGCACCAGGCGAGACTTAACTATAATGTACCCTGAGCGCAACATAGCGGCAACAGACCGGGCTAATCCCACAACAACAAGGAAAGAAAAAGGGAGTGGGCTCCTCACCGAGCGGGCCACGACCCAAGTAGGCGGGGTGGGCGCTGCATAGACAGCCAACGCCCGGGGCGAGGAGAGGTCGCGGGCCGCGGCGGCGTGCTGGGCTGAGGCAGGGGTGGCTGGGACTTGAGGCTCCACGGGGCCCAGTTGGCCGGATGGCCGAATCGGGACGGGATCCCATCGATCCCGACCGCGGCGCCACCTGTGTTGCGCCGGCGAGTGCGGCGGCCCTCCGGCGAAGGGGCGGCAAGGCAGGAGGCCCGGAGGGCACCACAGGGCGGCGGCGGCCTAGATCTAGTCATTGGTGAAGTCACGGCGCGGTACCAGCGAGCTCCGAGCTCGGACGAGGCGTCCATGGCGGCGACTGGAAATGGAAAGAGAAGGGGAGATTAGAAAGATGGGAGGAGAGGGTAAGGAGAGGGAGGCGCAACACACTGGACCTGCGGGTGCGGCTCGCCGGCGGCGGTGCAGTGCCGGTGGCGGAGGCGGACGAGCACGGGCGGCTCGGGCATGGAGGATCGGGTGGAGGAGCTCCACCACAGGTTGGTTCCTGGTTCCGGTGACGTGGCGCCATGTGAACCATCCGATATGGATCCAATGGATCTGATTGGAGCTGCAGATCTGGATGATGGGGGTTGGTGGTTGTGTATGGTGGCGGATGGGGAGAGGGAAGGTGCAGAACGAGAGGGATTAGGTCTAGGGTTTTTCAATTTTGGTAGGGCAATACCTACTATTTATAGTAGGTGGTTGTTTGGGGTTGTTTTGGCCTCAAAATAATATGTTTTGGGCCCAATTTTTGGGTGGTCTTAGAATAGCAGATAAGAGAGAAACAATTGTTGGTCGGTTGCCTGCCCGCATGACGTTTTATAAATATACCCCTTGATTTACACCGGCTACTATGCCTGGCACATCGGATCGATCACCTGCTAAACGAAACCGGAATCTCATGAAATTCGAACCACCGCCTCGTTGCACTAAATTGACATCGTCTACATCGTTTAACGCCAAAGGAGAACGTCGAGCACCTCCCGATAAAATAACCCATTTAAATATAAATGGGGGTTTTTGAATCGATGGTGAAGGTTGGTCCTGTGTCGGAAGTTGCAACGGTGCTCGGGTGAACCCGATGTCGCAAAGGTCGTGTGACGTTTTTGAAAAAGTTTTAGTCACGCATGCTGGTACGAGAAACAGGGGAGGAAATATTGCCCGATTAATAATTAGGCGGAGCAAACACTACAAACAATAAACGCAATCATCACAGCAACGCCACAAACAAAATTTTAAATGTGGGTGAAAACCCCGGGCTGTTACAATAAAACACCACCAACAAGGGATCTCGTCCCGAGATTGGGTGAGAGGGGGAGAGAAAAAGAGAGTCGACAATCATCAACACCACCAGGGACTCTACTCCATGTCGACGTCGAACTTTCGTCGAGATAATTTTCCACGGAGAGATGGCAACGTCGGAGAACGAAAGCATCGGGAGATCAAGAGGAAGAACGATAGTTCAAAGCGACGATCAAGGGAAGCATTCTCACTCAGATCTTGAGGATACTAGGAAAAAGGAATGAAGTCAATGGACGACCAAGATGTTATCAAGAGTCGGAGAAGCTAAAGGTACTACAGGAATTCCCAAACCTGAGATCGGAATCGAGATAATACGCTGCAAGCAAGACATTGTAAAGGTTCCGAAACTCCACTTACTCGAGATCCTAGAGATTGAAGGGGATAAGTCGAGAATTAATACACTTACGACACTTGTCCTCACCAGAGCAAGGGTAAGAGTAAAAACAATCCTACTCTCTCATAACTAACTTAGTAACTACAAAATAGTTTTTCTCTAGACTCGACTTCGGCCAGAAAAAGGATCCTATGGTCGGTATGGCTCTGATACCAAGTTCTAAGGCCCGATATGCTATACTATTCCCGATCTAGATGTTTCCATCCAGATCCGTGGACGAAGCACATATACGTCCCACCGCGACATATGAAAATACCATATGCCCCGGATTTCCAACATGATAACACAACATTACAGCTACAAGGATACAACATCTCATACAATCGTCATACAACTGCCTTAATTACGTTATATTAGAGGAAGATACATGTCTAAGTAAAGACTACAATCAAATGCCTATTGGCAAAGGTAAAACACACCATTCCCGTAACCACACGGGTCCAGGCTCTCCGCCGAGGATCCACCTAACTAGTCGTCGTCGAGTCTCCGCGAAGGCGTCCAGAAGAGGGGTTCCCGAGCTCCTCTGAAGTCCAAGATCGTTTGCATAACATGCGTAAAAGACAAAAGAAGGGGTGAGCTATATCAACAAGTCTTGTAACTAACTTCTCACGGTAAGATGGGGGTAGTGGTGAGGTTGCAGTCGCACTAGCAATATATGAGTGGCTAACGATCTATGTAGAGCAAGATGAGAACCAAGCATTCGATGAGGAGTCGCCTCCAACAAGTCTTGCTATCCGCTACTTACAAAGAAGAAGCAAAGAAGAAGCAGTCAAGGCACACACACGTTGATCAAATTTATTAAGATTATCCCAGTTGTTGTCGTCTTTGAACAAGGATTAGGTCTCAAGTCGTCCATAACCGTGGACACGGCTTATCGAAAAGATTTAACCCTGTAGGGGTGTACCAACTACCCATTACAAGGCTCCGCACGCACGCCCATCTCTCTCAGTTTCTAACCATCATAGGCAACCATTTTATGATTTAGTTCCGAGAGATCCGGAACGACAGGTCCCTCTAACTAACAATACACAAATCTTGGTGCCCCCCGGTGAGACGACATCCAGCTTAGGAGTTGGCCGCGCTCTCGATCTGGCCTCTACCGTCTGTCGTAGGTTTGGATTGCCGGTAAATTCTCACATGAGGCCGGGTCCTCAGCCGGACAGGTTGGACCAACAAGGAAACCCTGTCCCCGCTGGCCCAGGTTGTTTTAAATAATATGTGCCAGCAGCTACCCAACAGACATATATGCATGGTTTTCAAATGGTAAATCAACTTGGGACACCACTAGAAATTTTTGAAGCTAGGTAGGTAGGAAAAGGGGACCCCATAAAATCCCACACGCGGTTAGGCACGCTCTTCAAGAGACACAATACCCGGAACTCGGGTCCTAGGTGACTCGGATAGAAAAAAGTGTCGGGGCGGGGTAGCCTAGAACTTCCATCCTTCATCGAGTATAGTCAACATTACAATAATCATATCATCCACAACAATATAATAATTTGATAGCCCAATCCAAGGAGTAACAGGATAACAGTTGATAGCATCCTAGCATGCATACTAAGCAGTGGTTGAGCAACGAGCAATGGTAACATAGCCGAACAAGGTTTGCTGAGATATGGAGGACATGGCTGTTTGGGTTTATTTGAGAGGCATGAATATGAAGTGGTAGGATCAAGAAATTGTTCTATCCTACACCTAGGCGCGAGTGAGCTGAAAGTTATAAGCATGGTATATGCTCCCCCTTACCTATTGAGAAGTCGGAGTCGAAGGCGTAGTCGATCGCACACTCGCAACGTCTCCGAGAGTACACGCGAGAGCACACAAGAAGTAAACACTGGAAAGACAACCAACAGAGACGCATCTATTACAACGAAGCAATCACGAGCAAGCAACAACAAGAAGGAAACATGAGACAAGTCACGGTATCACATCTATCGTCAAGAGCGGCTACTAATAGGTTAAGTGGAGTATTCGCCACACACGACGATAACGCACATTTAGAATGGTTCAAGTTGTTTAGCTACACAACATGATCAAAGGTTGTTAACATGGCATATTAGTCAAGCATGGCACAACACACAATCATGGAAAGAGGTGAAGCATAAATTAAACCATCTATGCTAGTCACTTTAAGTGGGGGGTAAAACCTATACATGATAATTATTGCATTTGGTACTGTTCTGTCCTAAGCATAATTTTATTATTTTTATTAGAAAGCAAGAGCAGCATAATCACAATCTACATACAATTCTAGTCAAGTTACATATAAAGAACATTTTAATCGGAGCAACGGTTAAAAAGTTATTAAATAAACATTTTTCAGTTGCATGCGATGTAAATAGCAGTGAAATAACATGTTGACAAGGGAAAATATGGCAAAGATGCACATTTTATTAATCTACACAAAAAACGGAGCAACTTTCATGTAGAAAGCGTCGCCATTCGAGCTACCGGTGAAAACATATTCACATCGCGAAACGGTAACACGATCTGCAATTTATTCTAATGGGAAAAATAAATAAAAGACCCACTGGTCCTAATCTAGCCTAACAGGACTAACAGCACCTAGAAAGACTTAACTATAATGTACCCTGAGCGCAACATAGAGGCAACGGACCGGGCCAAGCCCACAATTGTAAGGAAAATAAAGGGATTGGGCTCGTCACCGAGCGGGCCACGATCCAAGTACGCGGGGTGCGCACTGCATCGACAGCCAACGCCCAGATCGAGGAGGTGTCGCGGGCCGCGCAGCGTGCTGGGCTAAGGCCGGGGTGGTTGGGCCTCGAGGCTCCACGAGGCCCAGTTGGCAGGCTGGCCAGATCGGAACGGGATCCCATCGATCCTGACCGCGGCGCCACCTGTCCTGCGCCGGCGAGGGCGGCGAGGCAGGAGGCCTGGAGGGCACCACGGGGTGGCGGCGGCCTAGATCTAGTCATTGATGAGGTCCACGGCGCCTGTGGTGGAGGCGGACGAGCACGGGCGGCTCGGGCGTGGAGGATCGGGTGGAGGAGCTCAACCACAGGTTGGTTCATGGTTCCGGTGACGTGGCGCCATGTGAACCACCCGGTCTGGATCCAACGTATCTGATTGGAGTTGTAGATCTGGATAGTGGAGGTTGGTGGTTGTGTAAGGTGGCGGCTGGGGAGAGGGCAGGTGCGGAATCAGGGGGATTAGGGCTAGGGTTTGTCCATTTTGGTAGGGCAACACCTACTATTTATAGTAGGTGGTTGTTTGGGGTTGTTTGGGCCTCAAAATAATATGTTTTGGGCCCGATTTTTGGGTGGGCTGAGAATAGCAGATAAGAGAGAAACAATTGTTAGTCGGTTGGCTGCCCGCATGACATTTTATAAATATACCCCTGGATTTACACCAGCTACTATGTCTGGCACATCCGATCGATCACCCGCTAAACGAATCCGGAATCACATGAAATTCGAACCACCGCCTCGTTGCACCAAATTGACGTTGTCTACATCGTTTAACGCCAAAAGAGAACGTAGAGCACCTCCCAATAAAATAACCCATTTAAATATAAATGGGGGTTTTTCGAACCGATGGTGAAGGCTGGTCCTATGCCGGAAGTTGCGACGGTGCTCAGGTGAACCCAGTGTCGCAAAGGTCGTGTGCCGTTTGGGAAAAAAGTTTAGTCACGCATGCCGGTACAAGAAAGAGGGGGGAAATATTTCCCGATTAATAATTCGGCGAAGCAAACACTACAAATAATACAGGCAATCATCACAACAATGCGACAAACAATTTTTTTAATTTGGATGAAAATCCCGGGTTGTTACACTGCTACACTAGCAGAGGCATAACTTCCATACATCATAATATATTTTCAGTTTTATTATGAGTACCTTATAAAAATGTGTTGGTCATGGTCATCTTTATATAGAGTGTTGCCCTTAATGTGAGGAAAAGATCCCAAAGATGAAAAAATTACAATATCTTAAAAGAGGACACATGTAACGATCCCAAAGAGGACAAATGGGAGATATAAAAGAATGAGCCATAGAGGCCACACAAAAAAAGGAAATAAAAAGAGGAAAAGGGGAAACACTACTATTTTTCTTTTAAAGATCCACACTTGTACTTCAAACTAGCAATTTCACTTCACGGAGAGTTTTCATATCATTCATGCGTAACTATGTGGGAACCCTTACACTAAATAACTTGGCTTGTATATTCCAATGATGAGCCTTCTCAAAAGATCTCTAGGTCTTCGTGAGTAAGCAAGTTGGATGCACCCCCTCGGGTTCCATTGGAGAGCTTTCATATTCTCATAGCTCTATATGCATCCGTTTCATTTCAATCGCTATTCCTTACACCATATCTACCATTAGGCTTACCCTCGCCTAAGGTTGTCCTCATTGGTGTGAGAATTTCTTATTTTTTACTTCCTTCCACATTATTTATTCTATTCACAATCCTAAGTTGCAAATAATATTTCTTGCACTCATTCATTTCATGAGTGCTCAAAGTCGACAGGGAGAGGATTGGATTGTCTCGTACCTAGCCGACGGTCTGGGGATGAGTCATAATAAGATTCCAATAAAAATATGTGTGAAAATTAGTAGATTTAGTTCTCAACAACTATTCAGTATTTTTATGCTCTAAACTCATCGCCCATTCTTCACGGGAACACTGATTGAGACATTTGAGTCACGAACAACAAGAGCTCTAACATCTTTATGTTCTTACTTTACTAGTTTCAATACTAGATATAGACTCTGGTTTGTAATTATCTTGTCTCGATTTATACATATTACTTGTTGTACTTAAATTTTATATTTGTGTTGGTAGCATGTCATCAAAAAAATTATCTTTGTTTTCATTTACATACTCGAGGACGAGTAGGCATTAAGCTGGGGGATGTTGATACGTCCCAAACATATCTATAATTTTTTCCTGTTCCATGCTTGTTTTGGTGACTTTGCTACATGTTTTGATGCACTTTCATACCATTTGCAACATATTTTGGACTAACCTATTAACCTAGTGCCCAGTGCCAGTTTTTGTCTATTTTTGTCTATGCATCATAGAAATAAGGTGAAAATTTGATATTACCGAAAAAATTCCAGAATTTCTTATTTGTCGGAAGACTCTAGAAGCCTAAAGGGGACCAAAGGGGTGCCCTATTTCGCCTATATTTACCCTGTAGCAGAAAAAATAAATTTTCCAAACAATGTACTCCCAACGCCCAAGATCTATCTAGGTGTAATGTTGTAATAGGAGGAAATCGGTAACATACCCAGATGTTGTTCGTTAAGCTGTAACCGTTCCTGCATGAACGTAGTTTATGTAGTCGTACCCATCCATCCTCGATGCCTCGGGGATCCTCGCACGACTCCAGAATCGACCCGGCCGTCGAAGAACGATGACGGGATTACGTCCCGGTTGGAATGTTATCGGTGAAGACGTACACCCATGACGATCTCTTGGCTGCATCGATGCTTCAGCGATGAGTGACGCATGTGTGATATGCGAGAGAGGACAATTGCTTCTCGCCCTTCGGTGGTTACCCCAAGTGGAAGGTGAGATGCAGCATAGCGGCAAGTTTCCCTCGGTCAAGATACCGAGGTTGAGATCGACCAGTAGGACTCCGACAATGATAAGTAGGTGGTTCGGCAAGTGACGCGCCGCTTACGATAATCACTTGCTTCTCCTGGACCTTCGCATGATACAAATAACTTTTCTCCCAACGAAGTTTAGAGAGGTTGTCAATCTCTCCGATCTTGTTGTTTACAAAGGATAAAAAACACAAGGGATAATGATAATGATAGCAACTGAAAGTAAATACTGAAAAGTAAATGAGGTTGTAAACAATGATGAGAATATGGACCGGGGTCCCGTGATGTTCACTAGTGATGTCTTTCTACCAAAAGACGATAAAATGCTATGCGAGGTAAACAAATTACATATGGGCAATTGACAGGATTATAAACGCACCGCAATGATAACTATGCTACAAAAGAAAAGAAGAGGCTCATAAGCATGGGCAGTACGCCAAAATAAGTAGACCGAAATCCATCTGCATCTACTACTAATCATCCACCTTGAGATATCTATCCAGAACATCTCGCTTTTATTAAGTTGCGAGCCCACCCAATGTGTAAACCCAAAGCAACAAATAACTACATTAAAAAGAACTTTGCGTATAGTAAACAATCCTTGCAACCGCGGTTACAAGCACCGTTGTTTCCCCTTGCGGCCACAACACATCCCCTAGACTCATGTTTCGGTCACTCAAGTGTGTCATCAGGGGGCATGTACCCACAATCGAGCATAACGTTCCCTCTTGGAGTCACTACCTACTACTTGGCCAAAGCAATAAACACCAACGGAGAACATGCAACAATTACTTAGGAACAAAAACATAAGAAATAAAAACCAAATATATTACTCTGTCACAATCTGAACATAATCTCATAATGGATCAGATCCCATCAAACTCAGCATAGCAACATCAGAAGAATTACATATGTGCCTCGATCATGTAGGGCAGCTCACGAGGTCTAAACCATGAAGAACAAAGAGGTGAGGAGAACATCACATATCTACTGATCACGGGACCATGGTCCAAGCTAGACTACTCACGGCACATTCTCCCTCCGGTGGAGGAGAAGCTCCCGGAGGCCGATTCTCCCTACGGCAGGGTGCCGAGAAGGGTCCTGAAGGTGCTCCCGATCTTGGAAGCGCGGCGGCGGCGGAACAGAGGTGAGTTTGCGAAATAGGGTTATGTCTTGGAAGTTTTCCCGTGATGAAGATTAAATAGGCGAAGGGGGCCAGCCAGGGGGCCACCAGGGGTCCAGGCGCCCCCCTGGCACGGCCAGGCCTCTGGCCGTGCCAGGTGGCCGCCTGGGCACCTGGTGGTGGCCCCCTGGCCCTCCTTCGGGGCAATTGAAGCTTCCGGCATGCTGATTTTTTATCTGATTTTTCCCGGATTTTTGGAGCATTTTTTATATGGGGAAAAACTGAAATAGAAAAACAGCAGAAAACAGGAACTGGCACTAGGTGCACTGAGTTAGTACGTTAGTCCAAATATGATCAAAAGTGTATGAAAGTGTATCTAAATCATAGAAATATCACACAAAACATGCATGGAACGAGCAGAAATTATCGATACGTTTGGGACGTATCAACATCCCCAAGATTAATTCCTTCTCTTCCTCGAGTAGGTAAATGATAATAAACATAATTTCTGTGGTGACATGCTAGAAACCATATAAGAACTTTGAAAAGTAAAGCAATCAAGGTATGTGATTCAATTCAAGT
This sequence comes from Bromus sterilis, assembly GCA_950022295.1. Lineage (NCBI taxonomy): Eukaryota > Viridiplantae > Streptophyta > Magnoliopsida > Poales > Poaceae > Bromus > Bromus sterilis. Next base: position 204,584,385 of record OX465600.1, on the reverse strand, counting down.
CATATCATGCAAGAGTCTATATTAGCATTGAAACAAGTAACAAAAGAACACTAGGTGCAAGAGCTCTCGCTGTCTGTGACTCGAATGTCTCCAAATGGTGTTTGCGTGCAAGAACGGGGATAGGGACTACGAGAAAAAAGTAGTTTTTTTAGAACTCAATCTACTAAATTTTCACACTTGGTCTTCTTTGGAATCTTATCTTGACTCGTCCCTAGACCACTAGGCAGGTACAAGTCAATTTGATCCACTCCCTTTCGATATTTTGAGTACTCATGCAATGGATGAGCGTAAGCACGAGAGTTGACACTTAGGATGGCAAAGAGAGAATATGGTGGAGAAGGAAGACAAAAAGGTGAGAAGGGCTCACATCAATGAGGATAATCATAGGCGAGAAGGCCAAATGATAGATATGTTGTGAGGAGTTGGGATTGCCATGCAACGGATGCACATAAGAGCTGAAAATCTCTCCAATGGAACTAGTGGGGGTGCATCTAACTTGCTCGCTCATGAAGACCTAGAGCTCTTTTGAGGAGGCTCATCCTTGGAATATGCAAGCTAAGTTCAATAGTGTGAAGTTCTCGACATAGCTATATGCATGATCATCTCTATGCAGTACAAGTATAAGAGGGAGTACTAGTGTGGATCTTTCAAAAGGATAGTAGTGTTGCCCCTTTCTCTGTTTTTATTTTATTTTTCTCTTTTTTAAATTTTTTTGGATTTTTTTGGTGGCCTCAATGGCTCTTTCTATTTAAATCTCATTTGTCCTCTTTGGGATCTTTTATTTTGTCCACTTTGGGATCTTTTCCTTACTTAAGGGCAACACTCTAATTTACATGAGGGTATAGAAGATCTTTCACACTTTCAAGGTACTCAAATAATAAAGAAGATGTAGCTATCATGATGTATGCAATGTATGCCGCTGCCAGTGTAGCAGGAACATGTATGACATGAAGATCAAGTCATGAAGAGGTGGATGTTGCATGGCAATATATCTTGGAAAGGCTATAGCAATGCCTTGATAGGTAGGTATGGTTAGGACGGATATAAGGAGGTTTATGATGACAAACCGTATCATGCCAAGGGTTTGGATGTACCGCCGAAGGAGGACGCCAACTCTCGGAGTGAGCAGAAGGCAATGCACGGCACAGGAGAGGCTAGCAAATATGAGGAGGTGGAAGTGTAAACTTTCAATACTTAAATTAGTCCAAAGAACTCATGCACTTATTATCGGTAACTCTCAGTCTGATGAGGAGGTTCACAAAGAGACAATTACCTCATGGAGGAGTGTATGGGGGTTTGGTTATCCTTGCGCATCCTCAACTCATGGTACGTGAGTGTACTCTAATATTCGATCCCTCCAAAGATTAGCGATCCATCTAGTAGCTAGAGTTCTTAACTAGTTTTGTAGGTTTTGAAAATAAACACGGATTGCCCAAAACACGACACCTATCACTAATAGGCTAGAGCTCTTGACAACAAAAGTTAAAACATTACTCACATAAATACCTCAAAACTATTGCAAGTTACTACTAAAATTAAATAGCAACCTCAATTATCTACTCTCAAAACAAGACACAACTCAGCGCAACAACCAACTCTCTTAACAAGATAAACATGAAAAATAAAGAGATTTCCAGCTAAAAAATAAACAAAAGCCAAGGCTCTTGCTAAAGACAAACTAAGACTAAAACTAAACATGGCAGTAGCTACGAAAAGATAAAGAACACACAAGAGCAAAAAGATAGGCATGACGAATCCTATGATGTGTTCTAGATTTTGAAAGTGGAGCGTGTTACTCTCCCACACATAGTAAGACAGGATCTAACTTGTTATGAAAAGCAAGAAAAGCTAAAGAAAACTAAAAAATAAAACCTAAGAGTGGGACGCTCCAAGCATAACACATAACGCATGAAGTGATAAAAATATCGTGAGACGAAGGACGAACTGATGATTGTTGATGGAGAAGGGGATGAACGGGGGCATCCCCAAGCTTAGACGCTTGAGTCTCTTTGAATATTTTTTGGGGATGCATGGGGGCATCCCCAAGCTTGAGCGCTTGACACTCTCGAATCTTCCTTCATCATCTTCCATCCCACACTTGAAAACTCCCTTCATACATAACTCATCATAAGCTGATTAGAGAGGTTAGTACCCTTAATAAAATAATTTTTCCCCACTGGATATAAAGATATTATTGAAGAGATACTGTTTCTCAAGATTTCCAAAAGAATTTTGCAAAGAAAAAGCAAGCTTAAGGTTTTCAAAATGTTAGGAGAGACAAAACATGGCAGAATCTGTTAAAAACAGAACATCAGGTAGTAAAGAATTTTTTAGGGGCACTTCTGCAACTCAAATTTAAAAACTCAGAAGATACGAAAGTTCCGAGATTGTATAGAGCACGCTGTGTAAAAAATTAAGATCAAAAAGATGAACTGGCGGTTTGATCCGATTTTTTCCGTCACGAAGACAGAATCTGTTTTCTGGACAACATGTCATAACTTTCGCTTCCCTTGTCATATGACGCTATAACTTGGCACAAAGTTTGAAAATAAAGATACAATGATGTTGCTACAGTAGTAACAATCATCAAGACCACTAAAAACATAAGTAAAAACATCTTGGGTTGCCTCCCAACAAGCGCTTTCTTTTACGCCTTTAAGCTAGGCATAAGAAAAAAGATCAAGTTGTATCAAGAGAAAGAGAATAGCTAGCCCGTGTAACGGACTCAAAAGGTAACTTGATTTTCTTTCTAGGGAAGTGTTCCATCCCCCTTTTTAGAGGGAATTTAAATTTTATATTCCCCTCTTTCATGTTAATGATAGCACCAACGGTGCGGAGAAAAGGATGTCCCAAAATAATTGGGCATAAAGGTTCACACTCTATATCCATAATAATAAAATCAACGGGAACATAGTTGTCATCGATAATGATAAGAACATCGTCGATCTTCCCCAAAGGTTTATTAATGTAAGAGTAGACAAGACGAACACCAAAAGAAAAAGAATCAAAAGGATTCAATTCAAACATATCATACATTCTTTTGGGCATGACGGAGGTACTAGCTCCAACGTCACATAAATCATAGGAAGAGAAGTTATTTAATTTAATTTTGAAGATACGGTCCTAACCATCATCTAGCTTCCTAGGTATGGAGGCTTCTATCCTTAGCTTCTCCTCACTATCTTTTATGTGAGCATTTGTGATATGCTTCGTGAAGGCAAGATTAAGTGTGCTAGTGTGGGGGTCTCTAGACATTTTGTGTAGTAAGCTAATAACTTCTGAGAGGGTGCAACCATCAAAATAAATATCACTACTATCAAAGGTGGTAGTAGTGTCATCTAGGCTCACTTGTTTGAAATCCTCTATGTTCATAGGAGTTTCTTCTTCTATGGTTGAGGTATTAGCATCACCATTAGTAGGTCCAATGGGACCAGGAGTGCATTGGATGCTAATAGTTTCGGTGTCCTCAACAATTTGGATTGTGGAAACTGTGTGGTGTGTAGGAAGGCTCATAATTGTATCCTCTTCCTCTTTTTATCTAACCCATATTTCTTTAAGTTTAGCCATCATCCTAATATTTTCATTAATTTGTAACTGCATGGCATTAATAGGGGTGGCCTTGCTGTCCTCAAGGGGAGAGGTTCTAATTTTCAACATCTCGACATCAAGGGCTATGCTGTCTACCTTCAAACAAAGGTTATCTAATTTAGCTAGCTTTTCTTCCACATTCTTGTTGAAGGATTTTTGGGTAGTGATAAAGTCTCTAAGCATGTTTTCTAATTCAGAAGTGGGGTTCTTGTTGCTACGGTAAGTGTTGTTGTTCCCATAGTTGGATGGAAACGATCCAGGATTACTAGCAAAGTTGCCCCTATAAGCATTATTATTAAAGTTGTTTCTAGCAATGAAGTTTACATCTACTTGTTCCTGAGCAACCAAAGAATTTGAAGGAACATGATGAGGGTCAATAGAGGGTTGTTTGGTAAGTAGAGACATAATTAAATCAACTTTATCGTTTAGGGAGGTAATTTCCTCGACACAATTTACCTTCCTACCTGTTGATGTGCGTTTTGTGTGCCATTGGGAATAGTTGGTGATTATCTCATCGAGGATTTTTGTGGCAGCACCTAGGGTAGTTGACATAAAGGTTCCTCCCGTGGCCGAATCTAACAGGTTCCGCGAGGTATAGTTCAAGCATGCATAAAAAGTCTGGATAACCATCCAGGTAATCAAACCATGTGTAGGGCATTTCTTAATGAGAGATTTCATACATTCCCAAGCCTGGGCAACGTGTTCATTATCCAATTGCCTAAAACTCATAATGTTACTCATCAATTGGTTAATTTTAGCAGGTGGGTAGTATTTCCCAATAAAAGCGTCTTTGCACTTATCCCTTGAATCTATGCTATTCCTAGGAAAAGATTGAAACAAGATTTTAGCTCCATCCCTCAAAGAGAAAGGAAAAAGCTTGAGCTTAACAACATCACCTTCTACTTCTTTATACTTTTGCATATCACAGAATTCAACAAAATTATTCAAGTGTAAAGCAGCATCATCTCCAACACCAGAGAATTGATCTCTCATAACAAGGTTTAGCAAGGAGGGTTTAATTTCATAAGAGGTAGCTGAAGTGGCATGTGTGGCAATAGGAGTGCAGATAAATTCTTTGTTTTTGTGACTGGTGAATTCACACAACTTGGTGTTTTCAGTGGAACCCATAGTAGCAGCAAGTGTGGCTGATTGTTTTGTGATTTTTGATATAAGACACAAAGATAAAAACAGAAAAGTAAACTAACAAGACTAAAAAGTAAAGGTAAAAGGTAGTGGGCAAGTCCCCTATCTGATCACTTGGAGTCCCCGGCAACGGCGCCAGAAATTTTCTTGATACGCGAGACACGATTGATACGTCGCAAATCTATCTATAAATTTTGCTTGCTCCATGCATGATTTGTGTGACTCTGCCATGTTTTGCTTGAACTTTCATACACTTTTGATCATATTTGTAATAACCTATTAACTCAGTGCAACCAGTTGCCAGTTCCTGTTTTTTGTTGTTTTTGTATTTCAGGTTTTCCGGCCATTAAAAGTGCCAAATAAATCCCGGAAAAATTATATAAAAAATCAGCGACCCGGAAGCTTCCCGAAGAACTAAAGATGGAAGGGGGTGGACCCACCAGGGCCCCAGGAGGGTCCCTGACGTGGCCCCACCCTAGGCCGCGCCAGGAGGCCTCCTCTCGGTGCCCCCTTTGGCCTATATTTGGTCCCCGTGACGGAAACCCCTAAGATCGATCTGCTATTCCCGTTCTCCTCTCTGTATCACCGCCACCGCCGTTTCAAGATCGGGGCTTCCAGGAGAAGTTGCCCCGGCACCATTCCAGAAGGAGGAATCCCCTTCGGGAGACAATCCATCACCATGGACGCCTCCCGGATGTCTTGTGAGTAGTCCCCCTTGGACCATGGGTCCATGACCAATAGCTACGTCATGTTCTCCTCCCCTCTTTGTGCTTCGACTTTCGAGACCTCTAAGCTGCTGATACGTCCAAAATGCATCACTATTTTATATCGTAATGCATCCTTATTCATGGATATATTTCACATTACGATGATGTTCTTATGTTATTTTGGCTTATTTTACACAGTTTGCAACTTTCCGGTGCCGAAGCAGAAGACACAGGATTCAGCGTTAAAATGTGGATGCTGGGTTGCTGAAGAAGAATACCACCAAATTACCTGAAACTCGACGGAGGGTATTTTCCGAAGGATTAACGAAGACTCATAGAATAGGGGCCAGAGGGGGGGCACGGGGGCCCCAGGCGGCCACCTGGCGCGGCCCCACCCCTGGCCGCGCCGGGAGGGCGCCTGGAGCCCTGGGGCCACTCCCGGCTCCCCCCTCTGGCCTATATACTCCTCGTTACGCGAAAACCCTAAAAAGGGAAGCTTTCACGGAGTTCCGCCGCCGCTCCGTGGTAGAAACCTACAGAGAGGAAAAGGGCTCTCCGGCGGGCAGATTCTGCCGAGGAGATCACCTCCCAGAAGGGGAGATCATCACCATCGTCGTCACTATCGTCACGGGAATCATCGAGATCATTATCAACATCATCCCCAACATCAGCACCATCTCCACCACCATCCAATCTCAACTCACAAGTTTATCTTGTGTTGTAATCCGAACTATCTATCCTCTCTACTCTATCGGTGTTGATTACTACTTTGTGGTGAATACTATTCAGTTTTGTTGGAGAAATATCATTATGTCCAGATTGTTTATCATATATTTATCACCTCTGATCATGATCTCTTTTATGTCTTGTGAGTAGTTACTTTAGTTCTTGAGGACATGGGAGAAGTCTAGTTGTTAGTAGTCATATGAAGTTGAAGTAATTTGTGTTGTTTGATATTTAGGTTGTGTTGTTATTTTCCTAGTGGTGTTGTGTGAGTCGAACACTCAACACTTTGCCTTATTAGGGACCTAGGGGGATACATTGTGTATAAAGAATGCTTATGGTGGGTTGCCGGAGTGACAGAAACCTGAACCCTAGTTTATACACTTTTGCACAAGGGAATAATGGATCCTTAATCTTATTGTTGTGGTTAGGCTTTGCCTTAATTACTATCTTGTATTTGCGGATGCTTGAAAGATGTTTAATCATAAGAGTGCACTTATCTTAGTCTAGAAGGTGGGCTAGCATAGATCCACCCACTCAACACTTATCTGCACAACACTTGTTATCGATACAGAGTATGGCGAAAACACGTGACTACCTCTCCATGTGTCCTCAAGAACGCTTTAGTCTTTATAAGTTCAGTTGCCAGGCTTATCCTTTTCTCAAAAGGATTGTGCCGCTTGATGCTCCTCAGCGCCATTTACTTTGCTTGCTTTTCTCTTATTGTCGTTTATATCGAAAACCCCTAAAAAGTTTTCTTTTAGTGCTTGCAGCTATTCCTTGTCCAAATCACCTATCAATACCTTTCGCTCCTCGTTGGGTTCGTCACTTTTACTTATAAAAAATGTTGCAACAGATCGCTTTACGTTGAGGGTCATCAAGTAACGTTTTCTAGCGCCGTTGCCGGGGAGCATAGTGCTATTGGTAAGTGAAGCTGGTAAGGAAATTTTTATATTGTTGTTTTTATTTTGCTGTTGCTGCTCTTTGTCCGTATGGACAACCTAGCTTTTGGATCGTTGCTTACGGGGAAACACCACACATCTGTGGTGGTTGTTCCTCCCCCTACTGAAATTGTGCCTTATATAATACCAGTTGGTATTATCGATTGTGTTTTGGCTAATCATTATGCAGGAGACAGGCATCCCAGTGAGCACTTGCTATATTTATCACAACTATGTTCACTATTTAAGCTTGCAGTTGTATCAATGGAATTTGTCATGAAGAAATTGTTCTCCGTATCACTTATAGATAAAGCTTAAGATCGGGATAAGCTTCTCGATAACTCTCATTATCTTGATTGGCAAGAGCTTATGTCTCTCTTTTATACCAAGTTTTATCCTCTTCGTGAAATTCATCGAGACAGGAACTATATCTATAACTTTAGGTCTCATGACGGAGAAAGCATCGCTCAAGCTTGGGGGAGATTGAAATATCTAATGCTCAAATGTCCTATTCATGATCTCCCCAAGAAAACTATTCTTACAAATTTTTATGCTAGACTTTCACGTCAGGATAAGGAGATGTTGGATGCCTCCTCTAGTGGGGTGTTCCAGACGAAAAGCGTTGAAGAAAGATGGGATCTCCTTGAAAGGATCAAGAAGAATACCGAAGATTGGGAAATAGATAAAGGTATTGAATCCACTATAAATTATGAGCATGATTATATAGAGAGCTATGTGAAAACTGATTATTTTAATACCTTTTGCTCTAAGATTTGTCTTGATTCCCATCTGATGATTGATTTTTGTATGGACTTCACCTCTCATATTGATTCTTCTAAGAAGAAGAAGGATCAGCATCATAAACCCTTCAAAGAATTACCTATTGATATTCATGTTGCTGACCCCATTTTCCCTGAAGTTATATATGAAAAGCCCCCTTTTCCCGTAAGAATAAGGGAGCACTCTTTTATGACAGTCATAATGAGTAAGAGTGAGATAATAATTGATGAGCCTGAGGACCAGATCAAGGTCGATCCTCGAGTTGCATTGGTTAAGGATCTTATTACTAATGATGCTTTAGATTCCAATATAAATGTTTGTGCTGTTTCCACTAACCTTGTCATAGCCAAGAATAAAGGCCCAATTTCAGGTACTCCAGTAGTATCTGTTAAAATAGGAGATCACAATTATTATGGGCTATGCCATTTGGGATCGAGTGCTAGTGCTATCCTGTATTCACTTTATCAAGAAATCATAGGTGAGATTTCACCTTGTGAACTTGAAGAAGTTGATGTTACTATTCATCTTGCAAACAGAGCAAATATCTCTCCTATCGGAATTGTGAGAGACGTTGAAGTCTTATGCGGAAAGGGATAATTTTTGTCCTATTATTTTCGGTAGACCTTTTCTCAAAACTTGTGGAGCTATAATAGATTGCAAGAAAGGTAAAGTTTCTGTTGAATTCAATGGTGAGCCCTATGAATTTAACTTTTCTAAGTTCTCTAAGCAGCCTCCTAGTACTGATTTGACTAGTAATGATAAGATTATTGAAGATATTGCTTCCATTGCTACCCCTCCTAATGATCCTTTGCAACAATATATGGAGGACCACGAGAATGATTTGCATATGCAGGAGATAAATGAGCTGGATGACATATTCTTGAGACAACCTGCTATCCTAAAGCACAACTTTCCAGTTGAGCCTTTGTGAATTTTATCGAAACCAAAAGAAGATCCAGTGTTTGATCTTAAACCTCTTCCCGATACGCTCAAATATGCTTATTTATATGAAAAGAAAGTATATCCTATTATTGTCAATTCTAACCTTTCAGGGTATGAAGAAGAGCGACTATTGGAAGTACTCCGCAAACATCGAGGTGGGAAGGGCCATTTCATATTGAAGAAGTCTACCGCTCGGGAGCGATCATGATTAACAAATTTGAAGGCACCAAACCTCAAGTGGTGAATGGGCAAAGACTTAAGCATTACATAGCAGGAGACCCTGTCAATGTTGATGTGGATTTGGTATACACAACAACTCATGAAGAACATGTTGCAGCCTTGTTTCAGACACCAGCAGAAGCAGAATAAGGAAAGGTATGCATTACGGTAAGGAAACATCGCGAAACCGCCACAAAAGTTCCAGAATACGAGTTTTTGCAAAATATAGAAAATTCGAGGTCAAAGTGGAGCCGGAGACCAGCTCCAGGGGGCCCAGGCGCCCCCCTGGCGCAGCCCCACCCCTGGCCGCGCCGGGAGGCCGCCTGGGCACTCAGGAGCCCATCTCCGATTCCACTTTGACCCGTTACCTTCCTTTCTGTGCAGAAATTTTTGCTATATATTTGCCCGGGTTGCTCCGGCAACGTATCTCGCAATTTCGTGCGTTTTCTTTCCGATCTGTTTCTGCCAGAAAATCTTTCAGCTAGACCTAGGTGGCTTGGCTTCCCCAAGTTCCCCGAAGGACAAGTTCGTCGTCAACGTCATAAAAAATTACCTCGCTGAGGTGAAGAAGCACCCGCAGATCTTTCGTGTGGAGGACGGTGACCTCCACAAGGAGGATCTGAAGGGACCAGTCAAGGAGGGAAGCACCGAGGAGCGGTTGAAGGAGATGGAGCATGCAGTTTTCAAGTTCAAGAAGATGGTGGAGCGTGGTGTTGAAGCTAACTTCGATATCATGAACGAAGTAGAAGTTTCCCACAAGAAGGAGATGAAGGAAATGTGGTCAAGTTTGGCCGCGCTAGAAGAAAAAGTTTATGAACTCCAAGCTTAGATCTATGATCTGCAGAACCAGAACTGTGAGTATGAACTAAAGTTTCTGCGCATGGGTTTGGGTGTTGAGTGCAGGATCCTGGAGACGGGAATGTCCTTTGAGACTGGAGAACAGCTACCATGGAAGCGCTTAGCCAAGGAGTACGTGACCAACAAGAACAAGAATGAGGAGTTAAACGCCTTGGGTAATGGCATCCCCTTAGCTTGTTCCAAGCTTGGGGGAGTTCCCGGTATCTTTATCTTTATCTTTGTCTTTTAGAGTCAAGTAGAGTCGTATCATGTCTAGGGAAGTTATCTTATAAAATAGGTTTTTGCATTGAGGTCTATCACTCATCCGTGAGTGTGGAGCCGTCTATGATGGAATATTAATGAGAAGTCTATTTATCCCTTCGCTGCACTCGGTATTCTCTTCACGCAATCGACCTTATGAGGATTCTTGTGGGGAGTATTGACCTTATATCAGGTATGGCTTTGAAAACTTTATTTAATATTGGCAAACATAGCTTTGGTCATAACAACAAGCATGTTATTTTTTTTCAAAGTAGCGACATAGCCAAACCCTCTTTGTTATTATGCTTCTAGTGTTATGTTGACAAGGAAGACAACTTGATGTGCTATGCTTATTATAATGTTTATGCTTTATATTGCTTTGCATCCAAGTCATCATCAACTGTCTGTTCTCTCAAAGCCTTTGCTAGCCAAACTCCTGTACTAAGCGGAATTCTGCTTGTGCATCCATACCCTGAAACCAGTATCTCCCATATCAGTCCACCATACCTTCCTATTCGTGGTATTCCACTACCACTCCTAAAGTATAGAATTTTTGTGTTATCCTTAAATGCTCAAAATCTTCTATTTGTGCCCCTGTTTTAGCTCATGAGGAAGTAGTAGTTAATTCATGATCTTCTTAAGTTGGACAAGTTTTATCCCGGGATTGCATGTCTAATCTGCAAACCCCTAATACGAGGAGGAACTGGCATGAGTGCGCCCAGCTCACAAAAGATAATACAACAAACAAACCCTCCTTCACGCTTTGTTCATGAGAAATCAGAAAACTTTGGCAATGATAAGTAAAAGAAATTGCGGGGATGTGATCGTCCCCGCTTGGGAGCCGTTCCTCGAAACTTGTCTAATCTGAGAAGTAATTGAGTTATCTATTAGCATTCGTTGACAAATCATGCACCTCTCAAAACTTGTTTTTCATTCTGTTTGATTTAAGGATAGCACTTTAGTTTTCCCTACTTGCCTTTAACAAGGCCTTTCCTTTACTTTTATGTTGAGTCAGTTTCCTACTTCCTCCTTTCCCAAAGAGAACAGACACTTGGTGTTGATGAGGATTCATCCATATAATGTTGCATTAAGTTTTGCCATGCCATATCATTGTTGACATTATCTGTTGATAAGTAAGTTGTTTGCAAAAGCATTTGCCAAGCAAACATATTACATTGTGTTACCATTTTCACTTCATGACTAATAGCTTGTTCTTTCAAAAGTTCTAAATTGTCTCTTCAAATTATAAAAAGAAAGAGAAAAAGTAAAAGCTTTTAGTTGTTCTTGACCTAAGGACATGTTTGCCTTGATTTGATGAGTTTCCTTAGCCATACTCTTGTTTATAATTGTTATTACACTTTCATAAGGGCCATATGAGTTGAAGATTGCTGATGAGGATGTTTTAGTTTGGTGAACAAATCATGATGCTTCTTGTCCGTATTTTATTTATCGACACTTCACTCTCTAAACTTGTGGATGGGTTTACCAAGCTCAGTTTTTGATTGGGGACAAGCGAGGTCTAAGCTTGGGGGAGTTGATACGTCCAAAATGCATCACTATTTTATATCGTAATTCATCCTTATTCATTGATATATTTCACATTACGATGATGTTCTTATGTTGTTTTGGCTTATTTTCCAAAGTTTGCAACTTTCAGGTGCCGAAGCAGCAGACGCAGTATTCAGCGGTAAAAAGTGGGCGCTGAGTTGCTAAAGAAGAATACCTCCAAATTATCTGAAAATCGACGGAGGGTATTTTCCGAAGGATTCGCGAAGACTTGCCGAAGAGGGGCCAACGGGGGGCCACGGGGGCCCCAGGCGGCCACCTGGCGCGGCCCACCCCTGGCCGCGCCGGGAGGGCGCCTGGAGCCCTGGGGCCACTCCCGGCTCCCCCCTCTGGCCTATAGACTCGTCATTACGCGAAAACCCTAAAAAGGGAAGCTTTCATGGAGTTCCGCCGCCGCTCCGTGGCGGAAACCTACAGAGAAGAAAAAGGGCTCTCCGGCGGGCAGATTCTGCCGAGTAGATCACCTCCCGGAAGGGGAGATCATCGCCATCGTCACCAGCATCGTCACGGGCATCATCGAGATCATCATCAACATCATACCCAACATCAGCACCATCTCCACCACCATCCAATATCACCTCACAAGTTTATCTTGTGTTGTAATCCGAACTATCAATCCTCTCTACTCTATCGGTGTTGATTACTACTTTGTGGTGAATACTGTTGAGTTTTGTTGGAGAAATATCATGATTTCCAGATTGTTTATCATATATTTATCACCTCTGATCATGATCTCTTTTATGTCTTGTGAGTAGTTACTTTAGTTCTTGAGGACATGGGAGAAGTCTAGTTGTTAGTAGTCATATGAAGTTGAAGTAATTTGTGTTGTTTGATATTTAAGTTGTGTTGTTATTTTCCTAGTGGTGTTGTGTGAGTCGAACACTCAACACTTCGCCTTATTAAGGACCTAGGGGGATACGTTGTGTATAAATAATGCATATGGTTGGTTGCTGGAGTGAAAGAAACCTGAACCCCAGGTTGCACACTTTTGCACAAGGGAATAATGGATCCTTGATCTTATTGTTGTGGTTAGGCTTTGCCTTAATTTCTATCTTGTATTTTCGGATGCTTGCAAGATGTTTAATCATTAGAGTGCACTTATCTTAGTTTAGAAGGTGTGCTATCATAGATCCACCCACTCAACACTTATCAGCACAAGACTTGTTATCGATACGGAGTATGGCGAAAACACGTGAATACCTCTTCATGTGTCCTCAAGAACACTTTAGTCATTATAAGTTCAGTTGTCAGGCTTATCCTTTGCTCAAAAGGATTGTTCCACTTGCTGCTCCTCAGCGCCAGTTACTTTGCTTGCTTTTATATTATTGTCTCTTATATTGAAATCCCCTAAAAATTTATCTTTCAGTGCTTGCAGCTATTCCTTTTCCAAATCACCTATCAATACCTTTCGCTCCTCGTTGGGTTCGACACTCTTACTTATCGAAAACGTTGCAATAGATCCCTTTACGTTGAGGGTCATCAAGTAACGTTTTCTAGCGCCGTTGCCGGGAGCATAGTGCTATTGGTAATTGAAGCTGGTAAGGAAATTTTTATATTATTGTTTTTATTTTGCTGTTGCTGCTCTTTGTCCGCATGGACAACCTAGCTATTGGATCGATGCTTACGGGGAACACCCCACCTCTGTGGTGGTTGTTCCTCCCCCTACTGAAATTGTGCCTTATAAAATACCAGCTGGTATTATCGATTGTGTTTTGGCTAATCATTATGCAGGAGACAGGCATCCAATTGAGCACTTGCTATATTTATCACAACTATGTTCACTATTTAAGCTTGCAGGTGTATCAATGGAGTTTGTCATGAAGAAATTGTTCTCCGTATCACTTATAGATAAAGGTTCAGATTGGTATAAGCTTCTCGATAACTCTCATTTGCTCGATAGCACCTTTGTAATTTCTGTGTCGCTATGCTGAGTTTGCTGGGATCTGATGGATTATGAGATTATGTTCAGATTGTGATGAGTAATATATTTGGTTCTCTTTTATATTTGTGTTCTTTAGTAAATTCTTGCATGGTCTCCGTTGCCGTATTTTGCTTTGGCCAAGTGATTTGTTGCAACTCCAAGAGGGAGCGTTATGCTTGATTGTGGTTTCAGCCCCCTCATGTCTAGCTTGAGTGACAGAAACATGAGACTAGCGGATGTGTTGTTGCCACCAGGGATAAAACAATGGTGCTTGTACTTGCGGGTGCAAGGATTGCTTACTTTACGCATAGTTATTTTAATGAAGTTGTTTGTTGCTTTGAGTTTACACTTTGGGTGAGATTCACAACTTAATACCTACGAGATGTTCTGGATAAATTTCTCAAGGTGGATGATTCGTAGTAGATGCAGATGGATTTTGGTCTACTTACTTCGGTGTACTGCCCATTGCTTTTGAGCCTCTTCCTTTCTTTTGTAGCATAGTTAGCATTGGGGTGCGTTTATAATCCTTTCAATTGCCCAGCTGTGATTTTTTTACCTCTCTAGCACTTTTATCGTCTTTTGGGAGAGAGACATCACTAGTGAACGTCATGGGACCCCGGTCCATATTTCCACCATTGCTTACGTCTTCAATTTACTTTGAGTCTTTACTTTGAGTTGCCACTATTATTATCTCTTACGTTGATCCTTTGTAGACAGCAAGGCCGGAGGAATTGGAAACTCCTCTGTACTTGTTGGGAGCAAAGTTATTTGCTGTCTGTGCAGGTCCAAGCGAAGTTAGCAACCTCGGCGCCACTGTTCACTTTACCACCTTCTTGAATCTCTGCGAGTCCTACGGGAGACAAACCCTATCCTCCACATAGGGGAAATCTGCTGCGACGCTACATCTCACCTTCCACTTGGGGTAACCAACGAGAAGTGAGAGAACTATCTTCCTCACCGCATCTAGTAATTTCTGGCGCCATTGCAGGGGACTCTAGTCTACAAGATAGGGGAGTTGCACACTATCTTTTACCTTTGCTTTTTAGTCTTGTTAGTTGACCTTTCAGTTTTTACTTTTGTGTCCCATATCAAAAATACCAAAAATACCTGCTGCTACTATGGGTTCCAATGAAAACACCAATTTGTATGGCATCACTAGTAACAACAACAGTGAATTTATCTGCACTCCTATTGCTCCACCTGCCACTTCAGCATCTTCTTATGAAATGAAACCTGCTTTGCTGAATCTTTTTGTGAAAGATCAATTCTCAGGTGCTGGAGAGGATGCTTCCTTGCACTTAAATAATTTTGTTGAGCTTTGTGATATGCAAAAGTACAAGGTAGTAGATGGAGACATCGTCAAGCTGAAGCTTCTTCCTTTCTCCTTAAGAGGAAGAGCCAAGGAGTGGCTGCAATCCTTACCTAAGAATAGCATTGATTCTTGGGACAAGTGTTAGGATGCTTTTATTGGGAAGTACTATCCCCCTGCTAGAATTATTAAGTTGAGAAGTAACATTACGAATTTTAGGCAATTGGATAATCAACACGTTTCCCAAGCTTGGGAACGCATGAAATCTCTTGTTAAGAACTGCCCTACACATGGTTTGACTACTTGGATGGTTATCCAGACTTTTATGCAGGCTTAAAGTTTACCTCGCGGAATCTGCTAGGCACGGCCGCGGGAGGAACTTTAATATCAACCACACTTGGTGCTGCCACGAAGCTACTTGATGAGATGATGAACTACTCTCAGTGGCACACCGAACGATCTCCAATTGGTAAGAAGGTAAATTCTGTCGAGGAGATCTCCTCTCTTAATGAAAAGGTTGACTTGATCATGTCTTTACTTACCAAGCATGCTCCTATTGATCCTCAGGTTGTTCCTTTAAATTCTTTGGTTGCTCAAGAACAAGTAGATGTGAACTTTATCTCTAGAAACAGTTTCAACAATAATGCTTATAGGAGTAATTTTGGTAGCAACAATCCTAGACCTTTCCCATTAACCGACTATGGGAACAACAACACTTACCCTCGCACCAAAAACTCCACTTATGAACTAGAGAGTATGCTTAAAGAATTCATCACTACCAAAAAACCCTTCAACAAGAGTGTAGAAGAGAAATTAGAAAAATTAGATATCCTCTCTTCGAAGGTAGACAACATAGCCCATGATGTTGAGATGCTTAAGATTAGAACTTCTCCCCGCGAGGAGAGGCGCACCACTCGTATGAATGCAATCCAAGTGCAAATAAATGAAAACATTAGGATGATGGGCTAGAGAAAAGGAGGAAGAAGAGAGAGTTAAGAGCCTTCCTACCTACCACACCGTAGCCACTATCCAAGTTGTTGATGATGTTCAAACTATTAGCACCCATCGCACCCCTAGTCCACCTTGACCTATCAATGGTGATCCTACTACCTCAACCATAGATGAAGAAACCTCTATGAACATAGAGGCTTTCAAACAAGTGAGCCTTAATGATATCACTACCTCATTGATAGATAGTAGTGACTTAGACTTTGACAACTGCACCTTACCTGAAGTTATTGGTTTCCTACACAAGATGTCTAGAGACCCCCACACTAGCACATTTAATCTTGCCTTCACAGACCATATCGCCAATGCTCTAATCAAAGTTAGGGAGGATAAGATTAGACTAGAAGCCTCCTTACCTAGGAAGCTAGAAAATGGTTGGGATCCTATGATAAAAATCAAATTGAATAACTTCTCTCGCTTTTCTCTTTGTGATGTTGCAGCTAGTACCTCTGTTATGCCCAAAAGAATGTATGATATACTTGAATTGAAACCTTTTGATCCTTGTTCTTTTGGTGTTCGTCTTGTTGATTCTTCCATAAATAAACCTTTGGGGAAGATCGATGATGTTCTTATAATTGTCAATGACAATTATGTTCCCGTTGATTTTACTATTATGGACATTGAGTGCGAGCCTTCTTGTCCAATTATTTTGGGATGTCCTTTTCTTCGCACCGTTGGTTCTGTTATTGACATGAAAGAGGGGAATATAAAATTCCAATTCCCTCTCAAGAAAGGTATGGAACACTTCCCTAGGAAAAATATTAAGTTGCCTTTTGAGTCTGTCACACGGCCTAGTTATTTTCTTGATAAAACTTGATCTTTTGCTTTATGCCTAGCTAAAAGGCGTAAAAGAAAGCGCTTGTTGGGAGGCAATCCAAGATGTTTTTACTTCTGTTTTTAGTGGTCTTGATGATTGTTACTACTTTAGAAACATCATTGTATCTTCATTTTTCAAGGTTTGTGCCAAGTATTGCCTCATATGACAAGGGAAGTGAATGTTGTGACATGCTGTCCAGAAAACAGATTATGTCCTCGTGACGGGAAAAATCATACAAAATTACCAGTTCATCTTTTTGAGCTGAATTTTTTACACACCGTGCTATATATAAGCACGGAACTTTCGTATGTTCTGAGTTTTTTGATTTGAGTTGCAGAAGTATCCCTGAAAAATTCTTTACTACCTGCTGTTCTGTTTTTCACAGATTTTAACACGTTTTGTCTCTCCTAACTTTTGCAAGCCTTAAGCTTTCTTTTTCTTTTAGAAAACATTTGGAAATCTTTAGAAACAGTATCTGTTCAAGAATATCTTTATTTCCGGTAAGTTAAAAATTATTTTAGTAGGGTACTAACCTCTCTAATCAGCTTATGATGAGTTGTGTATGAAGGGAGTTTTCAAATGTGCAATGGAAGATGATGAAAGAAGATCCTGGAGTGTCAAACGCTCAAGCTTGGTGATTCCCCCATGCATCCACAACAAATATTCAATGAGACTCAAGCGTCTAAGCTTGGGGATGCCCCCGTGCATCCCCTTCTTCATCAACAATTATCAGTTCGTCCCTCGTTGCACTATATTTTTATCACTTCATGCGTTATGTGCTATGCTTGGAGCGTCTCACTCTTTACTTTTCTTAGGTTTGTTTTTTCTTTGTTTTCTGTTCATAACAAGTTTGACCCCAGCATTCTTTTGTGTGGTAGAGAAACACGCTCCTCTTGAATTAGAACTCCTCATAGGATTTGCATGCTTATTTTCGTAGCTGTGAGTTGTTCTTTTTCTTTTCTTAGTTGCTGCCCTGTTTAGTTGAAGTGCTTTAGTTTTATTCTAGACATTTTCTTTTGTCTTAGGTTGAATTTTCTATAGGTTGCATGTTTTATCTTGTTTAGAGAGTTTTCCTGTTGCACTAAGCTTTGTGTCTTGACTAGAGAGTAGGTAGTTGAAGTTGCTATTCTCTTTGTAGTAGTAACTTGCAATAGTTTTGAGGTATTGATTAGAGTAATGTTTGAACTTATGGTGTCAAGAGCTTTAGCCTATGAGTGATAGATGTCATATTTTGGGCAATCTGTGTGATTTTCGAACACCAAAACCCTGTTGAGAACTCTAGCTACTAGATGGATCACTAACCTCTGGAGGGTTCGAATATTAGAGTACACTCACGTACCATGAGTCTAGGATGTGCAAGGATAACCAAACCCCCATACACTCCTCCTCGGGGTACTTGTATCTTTGAGAACCTCCTAATTAGATTGAGAGTTACCGATAATAAGTGCATGAGTTCTTAGGACTAATGTGAGTATTCGAAAGTTGACACCTCCACCTTCCCATATTTTTCTAGCCTCTCTTGTGCCGTGCATTGCCTTCTTCTCACTCCGAGTGTTGGCGTCCACCTTCTCCAGTACATCCAAACCCTTGGCATGATACGCTCTGTCGTCATAAACCTCCTTATATCCTTCCTCAAAATAGCCACCATACCTACCTATCAAGGCATTTCCATAGCCTTCCCGAGATATATTGCCATGCAACATCCACCTGCTCATGACTTGATCTTCATGGCATACATGCTAATTCCTTGATCGATGAGCCGCATGCTAGTTGGGCCTTGCCCTAATCATTTCTACATAACGTGCTAGTATCATTGCACATCCTGCTACCCTGGTAGAGGCATACATTTGCATCATGATAGTTACATCTTCTTTATGTGAGTACCTTTGTAAAGTGTGAAAGATCTCCTCTATTCTTGTAAAATATAGAGTGTGGCACCTAAAGTGAGGAATATCCCAAAGAGGGAAAAATCAAAAGATCCCAAGGAGGAGAAATGAGAGAAATAGAAAGAGCCATTGAGGCTAGCAAAAAAATAAAAAAATAGAAAAAAGAGGAAAAGAAAATAAAAAGAGAGAAGGGGGCACACTACTATTCCTTTTGAGATATCCACACTAGTACTCCATCCTCTATCCCTTGTACTCCATAGAGATCATCATACATGCATATAGCTATGTGGGGACCCTTCACACTATAGAAATTGTCTTGTATATTCCAATGATGAGCCTCCTCAAAATATCTCTAGGTCTTCTTGAGCAAGCAAGTTGGATGCACCCCCACTAGTTCCCTTAGAGAGCTTTTAGCTCACATGTGCATCCGTTGCATGGAAATCCCTAATCCTCACACTGTAACTATCATATGGCCTTCTCTCGCCTATGATTTTCCTCATTGATGTGATCCTTTCACACCTTTTTGTCTTCCTCCTCCACCTTGTTTCTGTTTCGCCTTTTAGGTGTCAACTTTCTTGCTCACGCTCATCCATTGCATGAGTGCTCAAAATATCGAAAGGGAGTGGATCAATTTGACTTGTACCTGACTAGTGGTCTGGGGACGAGTCAAGATAAGAATCCAAAGGAGACTAAGTGTGAAACTTTAGTAGATAGTAGTTATCAACAACTATTTTCTTTATCTCGTATTCGCATATCCCCTTTCTGGCACGCAAACACCATCTGGAGACATTCGAGTCAAGGACAGCGAGAGCTCTTGCACCCTTTGTTCTTTTGTTATTTGTGTCAATGCTAATATAGACTCTTTCTTGTTAAGACTTGAACTTAATTGCATGCTTTGATTGCTTTACTTAAAGGTCCTTATATGGTTGTGTGGCATGTCGCCACAGAAATTATGCTTGTTATCATTTCCCTACTCGAGGAAGAAAAGGAATTAAGCTTGGGGATGTTGATACATCCCAAACGTATCAATAATTTCTGCTTGCTCCATGCATGATTTGTGTGACTTTGCCATGTTTTTCTTGAACATTCATACACTTTTCATCATATTTGTACTAACCTATTAACTCAGTTAACCCAGTTGTGAGTTCCTGTTTTCTGCAGTTTTTCTATTTCAGGTTTTCCGGCCATTAAAAGTGCCAAATAAATCCCGAAAAAATTATATAAAAAATGAGCGACCCGGAAGCTTCCCGAGGAACTAAAGATGGAAGGGGGTGGACCCACCAGGATCCCCAGGAGGGTCCCTGGCGCGGCCCCACCCTAGGCTGCGCCAGGAGGCCTCCTGGCTGCCCTGTGGCCCCTCTCGGTGCCCCCTTTGGACTATATTTATCCCCACGAAGGAAACCCCTAAGATCGATCTGCTATTCCCGTTCTCCTCTCTGTACCGCCGCCGCTGCCGTTTCAAGATCGGGGCTGCAAGTAGAAGCTACCCCGACACCCTGCCGGAAGGAGGAATCCCCTCCGAAAGACCATCCATCACCATGGACGCCTCCCGGATGTCATATGAGTAGTCCCCCTTGGACCATGGGTCCATGACCAGTAACTATCTGATGTTCTCCTCCCCTCTTCGTGCATCCATTTTTCGAGACCTCGTGAGCTGCCTCACATGATCGAGGCACCTTTGTAATTTCTGTGTTGCTATGCTGAGTTTGCTCGGATCTGATGGATTATGAGATTATGTTCAGATTGTGATGAGTAATATATTTGGTTCTCTTTTATATTTGTGTTCTTTAGTAAATTCTTGCATGTTCTCCGTTGTCGTTCTTTTTTTTCGCCAAGTCATTTGTTGCAACTCTAAGAGGGAGCATTATGCTTGATTGTGGGTTCAGCCCCCTGATGTCTAGCTTGAGTGACAAAAACATGAGACTAGGGGATGTGCTGTTGCCACCAGGGATAAAACAACGGTGCTTGTACTTGCGGGTGTAAGGATTGTTTACTTTACGCATAGTTCTTTTAATGCAGTTGTCTGTTGCTTTGAGTTCACACTTTCGGTGGGATTCACAACTTAATACCAGCGAGATGTTCTGGATATATATCTCAAGGTGGATGATTCGTTTTAGATGCAGATGGATTTCAGACTACTTACTTTGGCGTATTGCCCATTGCTTTTGAGCCTCTTACTTTATTTTGTAGCATAGTTAGCATTGCGGTGCGTTTATAATCCTGTCAATTGCCAAGCTGGGATTTGTTTACCTCGCTAGCACTTTTATCGTCTTTTGGGAGAGAGACATCACTAGTGAACGTCATCGGCCCCGGTCCATATTTCCACCATTGTTTACGTCTTCAATTTATTTTCAGTATTTACTTTCAGTTTCCACTATTATTATCTCTTGCGTTGATCCTTTGTAAACAGCAAGGCCGAAGGAATTGGCAACTCCTATGTACTCGTTGGGAGGAAAGTTATTTGCTGTGTGTGCAGGTCCAGGAAAAGTTAGAAACCTCGGCGCCAATGTTCACTTTACCACCTTCTTGTATCTCCGCGAGTCCTCTGGGAGACATACCCTATCCTCCACATAGGGGAAATCTGCTGCTACGCTACATCTCACCTTCCACTTGGGGCAACCAACGAGAAGTGAGAGAACTATCTTCCTCACCGTATCAAGGATAATTGCTTCTCGCCCTTCGTTGGTTACCCTAAGTGGAAGGTGAGATTCAGCGTAGCGGAAAGTTTCCCTCGGTAAAGATACCGAGGTTGAGATCGACCGGTAGGACTCCGACAATGATAAGTAGGTGGTTCGTCAAGTGAAGCGCCATTTACGATAATCACTTGCTTCTCCTGGACCTGCACACGACACAAATAACTTTGCTACCAAAGAAGTTCAGAGAGGTTCTCAATATCTCCGGTATTGTTGTTTACAAAGGATGAAAAACATAAGGGATAATGATAATGATATCAACTAAAAGTAATACTGAAAAGTAAATGAGCTTGTAAACAGTGATGAGAATATGGAACGAGGTCCCGTGATGTTCACTAGTGATTTCTCTCTCCCAAAAGACGAGAAAACTTCTATGCGAGGTAAACAAATTACAGATGGGTAATTGACAGGATTATAAACGCACTGCAATGCTAAATATGCTCCAAAAGAAAGGAAGAGGCTCATAAGCATGGGCAGTACGCCAAAATAAGTAGAGCGAAATCCATCTGCATCTACTACTAATAATCCACCTTGAGATATCTATCCAGAACATCTCGCTGGTATTAAGTTGCGAGCCTCACCCAAAGTGTAAACCCAAAACAATGGACAACTGCATTAAATTGAACATTGCGTAAAGTAAACAATCCTTGCAACCGTGGTTACAAGCACCGTTGTTTTCCCCCTTGTGTCCACAGCACATCCCCTAGAGTCATGTTTCTGTCACTCAAGCGTGTCATCAGGGGGCCTGTACCCTCAATTGAGCATAACATTCCCTCTAGGAGTCACTACCTACTACTTGGCCAAAGCAATAAACACCAACGGAGAACATGCAAGAATTACTTAGGAATAAAAATATAAGAGATAAAAACAAAATATGTTACTCTATCACAATATGAACATAATCTCATAATCCATCAGATCCCATCAAACTCAGCATAGCAACGAGGTCTAGACCATCAAGAACAAAGAGGGGAGGAGAACATCACATAGCTACTGATCACGGACCCATGGTCCAAGGTAGACTACTCGCGGCACATCCGGGAAGCGTCCATGGTGGACGAGAAGCTCCCGGAGGTCGATCCTCCCTCCGGCAGGGTACTGGGAAGGTTCTTGATGGTGCTCCCGATCTTGGAAGTGCGGTGGCTGATACGTCCCAAACGTATCTATAATTTACACTTTCTCCATGCATGATTTGTGTGATTTTTCCATGTTTTGCTTGTACTTTCATACACTTTTGATCATATCTGGAATAGCCTATTAACTCAATGCACCCAGTTGCCAGTTCCTGTTTTCTGCTGTTTTTATATTTCAGCGTTTCCGGCCATTAGAAGTGCCAAATAAATTCTGGAAAAATCATATAAAAAATCAGCGTCCCGGAAGCTTCCCGAAGAACCAAGGATGAAAGGGAGTGGACTCACCAAGTCCCCAGGAGGGTCTTTGGCGCGGCCCCCCCTAGGGCGCGCCAGGCACCCTCCTGGCTACCCTATGGCCCCCTCGGTGCCCCCCTTGGCCTATATTAGTGGCCTCGGGGGAAACCCCTAAGATCGATCTGCTATTCCCATTCTCCTCTTTGTATCGCCGCCACCGCCGTTTTAAGATCGGGCTGCCATGAGAAGCTGCCCCGGCACCCTGCCGGAAGGAGGAACCCCCTCCGGGAGACCATCCATCACCATGGACGCCTCCGGGATGTGTTGTGAGTAGTCCCCCTTGGACCATGGGTCCAGGACCAGTAGTTATGTGATTTTCTCCTCCCCTCTTTGTGCTTCCACTTTCGAGACCTCGTGAGCTGCCTCACATGATCGAGGCACCTTTGTAATTTTCTGTGTTGTTATGCTGAGTTTGCTGGGATCTGATGGATTATGAGACTATGTTCAGATTGTGATGAGTAATATATTTGGTTCTCTTTTATATTTGTGTTCTTGAATTAATTCTTGCATGTTCTCCGCTGTCGTATTTTACTTTGGCCAAGTGATTTGTTGAAACTCCAAGAGGGAGCGTTATGCTTGATTGTGGGTTTAGCCCTCTGATGTCTAGCTTGAGTGACAGAAACATGAGACTAGGGGATGTGTTGTTGCCACCAGGGATAAAAACAACGGTGTTTATACCTGCGGGTGCAAGGATTGTTTACTTTACGCAGAGTTCTCTTACTGCAGTTGTATGTTGCTTTGAGTTTACAAATTGGGTGGGATTCGCGACTTAATACCAGCGAGATGTTCCGGATAGATATCTCAAGGTGGATGATTCGTAGTAGATGAAGATGGATTTTGGTCTACTTTCCTTAGCATACTGCCCATTGCTTTTGAGCCTCTTCCTTTCTTTTGTAGCATAGTTAGCATTGCGGTGCGTTTATAATCTTGTCAATTGCCCTGCTGTGATTTTTTTACCTCGCTAGCACTTTTATCGTCTTTTGGGAGAGAGACATCACTAGTGAACGTCATGGGACCCCGGTCCATATTTCCACCATTGTTTACACCCTCAATTTACTTTCAGTTCTTACATTCAGTTGCACTTTTATCTCTTGCGTTGATCCTTTGTAAACAGCAAGGCCGGAGGAATTGACAACTCCTCTGAACTCGTTGGGAGCAATGTTATTTGCTGTGTGTTCAGTTCTAGGTGAAGTAAGAAATCTTTAGATTGTGAACGGCGCCATTATTCAGTTTACCACCTTCTTGTATCTCTTGGAGTCCTACTGGAGACAACCTAAACCTTAGCATCTTCGCTAAGGGAAATTTGCTGCTACGCTACATCTCACCTTCCACTTGGGAAAACCAACGAGAATTGACAGAACTATCTTCCTCACCTTATCAGCGGCGGAAGAATAGAGGCGAGTTTGAGAAATAGGTTTCTCTCTTTGTATTTTTCCCGTGACGGAGATTAAATAGGCGAAGGGGGGCAGCCAGGGGGGCCACGAGGGGTCCAGGCGCCCCCTGGCTCGGCCAGGCCCCTGGCCGCGCCAGGTGGCTGTCTAGGCACCTGGTGGTGGCCCCCTGGCCCTCCTTCGGGGCACTGGAAGCTTCCGGCACTCTGATTTTTTTATCAAAATTTTCCCGGATTTTTGGAGCATTTTTTATATAGGAAAAAACGGAAATAGAAAAACAACAGAAAAGGGGAACTGGCACTGGGGTGCACTGAGTTAGTATGTTAGTCCAAATATGATCAAAAGTGTTTGAAAGTGTATCTAGATCATAGCAATATCACACAAAACATGCATGGAAGGAGCATAAATTATTGATACGTTTGGGACGTATCAATGTGCAACACCTCTTAGTAATCACACACATACGGTGCATGCCATGTCCCCCAGGCTCCGAATCAGCAGAGGTAGAGGAAGAGAAAATATCCGGACCAAGAGTCCAGCAGCATGACTAAGTGCGTATGGTGAAGAAATTACCACTATGTGCACAACCTATTGAAGGGGCCACGCTCCATAGGAGAAAACACCGTAAATAACCCTTCAGAATTTTGTGAAAATTATCCTATAATTTTCTGTGTCAAAAAGGGGTAGCATCCTCTCGTGGGCAAGTCACGGCAGATGTCCTCATTAGGGAACTTAGAGTGGGACCTTTGATGCGAGGTGGTTTCGAGAAGGTGAGTCGGCGAGAACACAAGACACGAGTTTTACCCAGGTTTCGTCCCCTCGAAAGGCAAGGACCTACTCTTGCTTTTATATTATGGGGTGTCGACTTCTCGAATACAAAGGTGCGAGAGCGCTGCCTATGCCTCGAGAGGATCTAAGTTCAGTTGTCCCTATTGGGTCCAAGGGTGCCGGTTTATATAGATGCCGGATCCCTGGGATTACAAGAGTCCTAATCTAGTTCTACAACATAATTTCCTTATTACATAAGGTAAGTCTATTTCTCTCTGTGGCCTTCTGTCTTCATGATGACGTGACTCGGTCCGGGCCGAGTCCCCTTCTTGGCCTTCTCCTTGATGAGTCGGCCCGGTTCTTCTGTACGCCGGGTCATGGTGATGGGCCATGCTCCCGACATTAGCCCCCAAGATTGGCGTGACGCTTCAGCTTCACGGCGATATTTTCGAATTTCTTCATAGGCCGACTCTCCGAGGTCGGCTTCCATCAAAATTTTCCAACGCATTTATTGTAGGGTTTCAAAAACGATTCCCCAGATCGTTCACTTTATATGTCGGGACCCGGAATATGCATATGTAATTCTAGCCACAATTCAATCATAAGGAAATCCGAGAGCCAAAACCACTTGTCTAAGCAGACAAGGCCAAGTACAAGACACTCTTGGAAAGATCGAACATGAGGGGCATCCCATTCTGGCCCGGATGATCAACTGAAATGGGTCCTCATCGTCGCTCACAAGTCTAAATGCTTATGGCTGGTGAAATCCCATCCTTATAGACAAGTATCCTCAACCATATTGTCAATTGAACTATAGCATTTACATAAAAAACTTCGGCCCGGTCACTTAGTCGAGGTCTCGGGCGGGCTCCATCGTACAACATACTGTGCCACGTGACGGAGTCATGAGCAATCACATCGCGATGCAACAAGCTGCACACATCTCAGGGCCACTTGTTGTAAGAAAGACCGCCGACGAGAACACAACTAAGCTATACAAACACACACTAAGACATGCGCGCTATAACCATACACGTAGCATACATGTCTAGTGTAAACAGCAGGTACTCATCACATGAACTCTACAAAGTATACATCTTTATTGACTGACATATAGAGTACATAAAGAGATCACATGACTATGATCCAACATTACATCAAACAACGGAAGCAACTTAGGTTTGAGTACAGACAAGTTTAACAAATGGCTTAGAGAACCCTAGTTCAAACATACATAGCCCTCCACAAGGGACCAGACTGCTGTCTGGAACTATACTAGCTCAGTCCACGTTGAGATCCACAAAGAAGACTCCATCGGGGTCAGGGGGGTTTCATCAAAAACATAAAATAACCAAACGTGAGTACAAAGTCATACTCAGCAAGACTTACATCAGAACTATACTGCTCATGCTCAAGTTTCAAGGTAAAGAGAGGTGGGGTTTGTAATGCAGAAGTGCGAGCATTGACTTGAATAATATTGTGCTACGAATACCAGAATGAGGTAAGGAGCATACTCGAGTCCATCTATCCAAGTCTCCCAATCAATACACCACTATGGATCCTTCCTCGACCTCCCACGATAAAGAAAACCATAGCACTCACACTTATCTTGGCAAGTTTTAGAGTAACCGCTGAAGTTGTCTAATAATCAAGCATAGGTCTCCAAGTAGTCCATTAATGTGGACGCGTCTATTCGAGTAGTTTTGTTAACCCTACAGGGGTGTAAACTACACACACATGACCATCAGTTACCTCCAAGTATTCGTCACCATTCAAGGGGTGCCGGCGAGGATGTGCACCACGATACTTCGCTCACAACCGGTCCACTCCAGGAGTAAACTATCTGAGTTAGATCCTCTCGAGAGTCCGGTCGGATCAACGTTACGGACTCAGAGAATGTACGGAACCGATACGCCATCCTGAGATGGTTTCACTGTCTCACAGATCACCCACATATCTAAATGATGCTACATTTCACTCACTCTTTTTCTATGCATATGAAAAATGGAAAATCCGAACTAGTGTGACTCCTGGACGTCAAAGCAGATTGAGGTAATAGGACGAGAGGGGTCAGTGATCCCAATGTGTGGTTGTAACCTTTGTCTTGGATTACCATCCAAGAACTCGGGCTTAAGGCGGTGTTCAACGAGACAACCCACTGTGTACTCCTACACAGCCTCACATAGTTCACCTTATTTAGGTCAAGTTCACCAACACATTTCCACCTTCATCACATGATCATTACCATCCTGACTCTCATAAGAGTAACCTTATTGTAACACTAAGCATGAAATAAGCAGTAACAGTTGCAGGGGCCACATGATATCAACCAACTCCTACATCTGCTAGGATTGTGGTTTGCTGACTGCTGTTACAAAATGATAGGTCATGCAAAGGAATAGGTTCAACTATGCGGTAGAAACGCATCATGGTGACATCCTAAACATGCATAAGCGAGACTAAGAGGGAATTGGGTTTCTATAGACATGATCAATAAGGGTTTGCTTGCCTTGCTGACGATACACGGGTTACGGTTCTTCTGCTTTAGGAACGTAGTTTGTCTCGGAAACACTATTACCGAAGCAATCATCAACGAAGGGGAACATACATCGGAAGTACAATGATCAAGCACATGATATGGTTGTGATAACATGAGGTACACGGTACTGGTTTGTGGAAAATTCCATTTAATTGAAGTCTATTGCAAAAGGTTTGCAAATTCAAACTCCAAATTTGAATTCAAAATATTACATATCCATATTTGCTACTGTTCACCCATTTAAAAATGGTCAAACATGAATTTTTTTTTGCATATTCATATTCCTTGATCTTTTATGATAATTTTTCATATATTATTTATTTAATTTGGAATTATGGTCGATTTTCTATGAATTTTCAAAGTTTAAACTATTTTCTGGAATTTTCTGATTATCTTTAATCTGGAAAAGTTTTATTGCGTATTGCTGGCGTTAGCATGACTTGGTGGGGGGGGGCTGACCAGCGGGGTCCACTGGTTAGTGACCCAGTGGTTAAACCCGGTTAGTTTAACTTAACAGGTCATTTGGGGGGCCAGGGCCCACGTGTCAGAGAGTGCTTAGGGGGTGGGGTTGGGCTTATTTAAGCCGGTCACGTCGGCTCGCCAGCGTTGAGCCGCCGCTGGCCAACCGATACGGCGGAGGCTCGTCGGAGTGGGCTTCCCGGCAACGGCTCGGCACGGGGAAATCATGGGGCTGCTCCCCAGCCTCGTCTGCGTCCCCTCTTGTCCACGGAAAGGCCTAGAGGGTACCGGAGCCTCGCCGGCGTTGAGCCCCACGGCGGCCGGCGGACTGGCGCAGGCGGCGCAGCGCTACGGGCACGTGGAGGAGTGGGTTTTAGGTGGGAATCGGGAATGAGCTCACCCTGGACTGGATGGCGGTGTCAAAGAGGCCAGAGGAAGCGCGACAGCGGCGCAATCCGGCGAGGAAGCTCAAGGCGGCCGAAGGCACGTCGTTGACGATGGCGTCGTCTATAGGGCACCCGGTTCTCGAGGCGGTTGCGCTCGGTGGCTGCGACATCCACGTCGTCGTGCTCCGGTGGGCTCTCGGGCAGCGTCGAATTCTAGAAGGAGAGAGGTGAAAGTGAGCTGCGAGGGGGGGGGGGGGGAATGGCCGAGGGAGGTCTCTGGGCGTCTCTGGGCGCGAGGACGTGGGCAGGGAGGCAGCTGCGTTGCCACGGCATGGTCGCCACCGAGGTGCTTGGCTCGGCGGGGAGGAAGACGACAGCGCGGAGAGTTGGGCTGGGCCGGCTAGGTAAGTTGGGCCCGTGGCCTGGGTAAGTGGGCTCGGTTTTATTTTTTCTATTTTCCTTTCTATTTTGTTTCTGACATGTGTTCTGTTTTTATATATTAAATACCAAAACATTATATAAAAATCCCAAAACTTTAATACGGCATTATGTGACATACTAGTAGCTAGTCCCAAGTTTTTGAGATTTTTTAAATTCAAATTATTTGAATTTCAATTCAAATAGGGTATTTATTTAATTTCCATGCCCTTTCTGTATTTTTTGAAAAATCTCGGAGCATGCAGTGGGACCCACTTCACGTTATATGTGGTCATGCATATTTATAAGACTTTCCAAAAAGTTCAGAGGATTTTTGGAAGAAATTGTTTGGATGGCCATTTAAATAAAAATTCATTTGGGGATTTTCTTTTCCCCATTTCCTTTTTATTTTGAATTTTTTGCATGATGCAAAGATGCTAGCCTAGCTTAGCACATACCTAAGTTGGGGTTGTGATATTATACTAACGAACACCACAAAGTAGTAACAAAGTAGTAGAAGCAAAGAGAGCAATTGTAACAACGAAGGCAATGAAGATGAAAGATGGACCGGGGTTCAAGGTTTCACTGGTGGTAACTCTCCAAGAAAAATAACAAGGTGTTGGGTGAACAAATTACAATTGGGCAATTGACAAAATTGTACAAACTCTTGCCAAAGAACAAACTAGAGAAATCCTAGTCTAAGAACCAAACGTAGTCATGTGTTCCATATGTAGTTTTACATGCTTGCAATAAGATCTTGCACAACATGTTTTGTCCTACCGTCCCGCTACAAACGGGGCTAAAAGGAACTTACGGAGATTAAGGTGCTCCTGTCAAAGAGCACCGGAACAAAGCATTAACAGTCTATGAACACATGTGATCCTCAAATTATAGCCCATCCCCTTTGGTGTCCCAAGATGTCACATTTGGGATCGCTAGTTCCGGACTATAACAAGAGCATACAACTGTAGATAAGATCTAGAAGAACAATTATAATCATGCAACTATAACGTGCTGAGATCTGAAATCATTCTAATCGTGCACTTGTAGCGAGCATTAAGAACAACAAAATTGCAGAAACAATAATTCATAAACCTCTTAGGATTGAACAAGGTAACAATTCATCAGATCCCAACAAACACAACACCAATTACATCATATCGATCTCAATCATGCAGGGAAGCTCATGAGAAATTTTTATTGAAGAACTAGGGGGAGAAGATACCAACAAGCTACTGCCAAAAACTTGTAGTCCAAGGAGTAACTACTCACGATCCATCATGGGGTGAAGAAGAGTTGATGAAGATGGCCCCGGGGGCCAAGGCCCTCTCCGGCACGGTGCCAAGCAGGATCCTAGTGACCCTCGAAGCTAGGTGTAATAGCCCGGGATTTTCACCCAAATTAAAAATTTTGTTTGTTGCTTTATTATGTTGAATTTGCTGAATTGTTTGCAGTATTTGCTTATTCGGTGAATATTCTCCCCCCTCTTTCTCGTATCATATGCGGGACCGAACTGTTCTCCCAACGGCACACGAACTTTGTGACACCAGGTTTCACCCGAGCACCGTCGCAACTTCCGGCACAGGACCAACCATCTCCATCTGAACGAAAACCCCGTTTATTTAATAAACGGATTATTTTATTGGGTGCTGGAAAAAACTCTTAGAACGGTATCGAAGTGAGGTAGGACTGATGGGCTTGCTGCTTTGAGTGCGTGGTTAGAGATTTCGCCCGAATCGGAGGTCATATGGACTCCCTGCGGTTAGAAACGTGGAGTACCGGACACGGGAGGGAAAACTCGAGACCATTTGCGTAAACCAGCCAGCCAGGCCAGCCTATATATAGACCACCACACTCTCCTAGCCCATCTAGGGTTTCCTTCTTGTAAAAATTTCAGCCACCCCCTCCAAAATACCCAAAATTTCCCCCCAAGTCCTCCAGAGCCGAAACCCTAGCCCCTCCAGAGCAGTCGGATCTATGATCCGACGCTCCAGGACTTTCCACGTCGTCCCAAACCCTCCACCTCTAGCCAGCACCGTGACCGGGCACCTCAGGGTCGGGATCCCACCGCCAGGGCCCGCCCAGGCCCGGATCTGGGCCGAGCCACCCGTGGAGGCGCCGCAACCTAAAGCTCCGGCGAGCACCACGAAGATGACCACCACGCTCGCCCAGCCGACCACCTATCGCCGCGACCTCCCTCTGCCCTTTCCTCTCCTACCCCTCGCCTCTCTGACCCCTCCCTCTCCCATGTAGACGCCGGAGCCGCCGCCACCAAGGACGCCGAGGCGAGCTCGCACCGCCACCAGCCAACCCGCGGCCTCCGGCAACCTCCTCGCCGCCGCGCGCCATTCACCTCCGCCCAGGCTCCGCGCCGCCCCTGGACCCGCGTCTGAAGCCCGTAGCCGCCGCCTCCTCGCGCCCACAGCCGCCACGCCACTGCGCCGGGGCGACGCCGGCCGGCCAGTGCCCGGATCCGATCTGCAGAACGGGTCAACCGCCGCCGTGGGCCGATCCAGACCGCCGCGGCCCACATGGCGTCCGGCGGCCCGCGCATCCCCTCCACTTGGAGCGTTCAGGCAGCTATGCCTCGCTCACTTCCAACTGGGCCTCAGCCCAACTGGGTGAGCCAGCCCATGCTTTCTTTTTTCTTCTTCTATTTTGCGATGTAATTTGCGATAGATCCGTAGACCGTATGAGGTTGCGCCCAAAATGAAAAGTGCCCAGTTTTGTGTGCTCTTCTGTTTTGCTTTGGTGACTTAATTTATTTGAGTCCATCTAGTTGATGTAAATCACTGCCGAAGTGGGCACCAGATTGTTTACTGTTGTTGTTGTTATTTTATTCAAAGTTTTATTGATGATTGTGTCACATCCATGAGGCCTATGCTATTGATTCTTTCATGTATGTGTTAAGCATCATGTGTACTCCAACTAGATGCATCCATTTTCCATGTTTACCTACTATAGCTATTTTGTTTCTTGCTCCAAAGTGGTGACCCTGATATTATGTGTTGTTGTTTGTATAAGGTTGCTACTTTGCTGCCTTATAGCTATTGATCCATGCTTCATATGCATTAGCTCCAATGTAATTAATTGCTCCTTGTTATGTGTACTTTGATGCCATGCTTTGATTTTCCATGATGTGGTTGCTGTTCATATAGTTATAGAGCTCCCAAATTGCAACCCTGCTATTTTCTGTCACATACCCTTTAATTTCACTAAGTCTGGAATATAATATGGATTTCTTGCATGCTTAATACTTATTCATCCATGGGTCCTATGACCATAAGTGATATGTATGAACTGATTAGCATCATCTAGCCTCCATGTTTATATATTCCATGGTCATGTTGTTGTATATTTGCTATCACCTTTGCTACTGTTTATGTAGAATGTTTATAACAGTTTGCCATGCCTATGTTTTTCACTAAGTCCTAGACAAGTAGTATTATTTAGCTTTTTGCATGGGTTACAATTAATTGTTCCTGGTGCTCATGTACATGAACCTTTGATGCCATGCCTTCCTTGTCATGCCTACTGTAAATACATGTTATTTTGGTGCATGTTTGCATTCAGTAGCTTGTTGTTGCATTGCTCCCAAGTTTGCTACCTGATGTTAATAGCATGTCTCATAACTTGTGATGCTTGTATCTTTTTAACCGTAACTCCATTTGGGGTGTTCTTTATATGTAAGTTGACTAGAATTTCATGTAGATTTTTATTGTGATATGTTTTTATGTTTTTAACCAACCTCAAATACGGCGTAGGCAGAACAGTACAAAATGCCTTAATTTGCATGGGGTACTTAGTGATGTGCCATGTTTAGGGTGTTACCTTTTAAATAGACTAGCCTAGATAGTTTACTTTATGCTTCACCTATTTACATGCTTGTGTGATATTCCATGCTTGTTTGAGATGCCATGTTAACACAGTTTGCTCATATTGTGTAGCTAAACAACATGAACCCTTGATGATAAATGTGCGGTATCGTCGTGTGTGACGAGTACTCCACTTAACCTGTTAGTAACCTCTCTCAACGATAGATGTGATACTGTAGTGCGTTGTCTCGTGTTGCCTTCTTATTGATGCTTGCTCGTGATTGCTTTGTAGTAATAGATGTTTTCTCGTCGATTGCCTTTTCAAGTGTTTACTTCTTGTGTGCTCCCGCGGTTACTCTCGGAGACGATGCGAGCTTGCGATCGACTACACCTTTGGTTTCGTCTTCTCATCAGGTAAGGGGGATCATATATCATGCTTATAACTTTCAGCTAACTTGTGCCTATTTATAGGATAGAACGATTGCTTGATGCTACCACTTCATATTTATGCCTCTCAAATAAACCCAAACAGCCATGTCCCCCACATCCTAGCAAACCATTGTTTGGACATGTACCTTGCTTTATTAACCACTTCTTAGTATGCATGCTAGGATGCTATAAACTGTTACCTCCTGTTACTCCTTGGATTGGGCTATCACACTATTATATTATTTGTGGATGATGTGGTTATTATAATGTTGACTATATTCAACAAAGGATGCAAGGTCTAGGCTATCCCGCCCCGATGCTTTGTTCCATTCGAGTCACCTAGTACCCGAGTTCTGGGTATTGTGTCTCTTGAGGAGCGTGCCTAACCGCGTGTGGGATACTATGGGGTCCCCTCTTCTTACCTACGTAGCTGCAAACATTTCTAGTGTTGGCCCAACCTTATTTACCATTTGTAACCCGTGTGTATGACTGGTGGCGCCCCAGCAGATTTAAAACAACCCGGACTAGTGAGGGCAGTGATCCTTATTGGTCCGAACTGACCGGCTGAGGACCCGAGCACAGTGATGCCATGGTAACCCAAACCTGGAGTCAGGCGGTAGAGACCAATTCGAGAGCGCGACCGGCTTTTGACTTGGAGGTCGACTCACCGGGGGCCACCCGGATTTGTGCATTGCTAGTTAGAGGGACATGTCGTTTCGGATCTCTCGGAACTAAATCATAAAATGGTTGCCTGTGATGGGTAGCAACTGAGAGAGATGGGCGTGCGTGCGGAGCCTTGTAATGGGCAGTTGGAACACCCCTGCAGGGTTTAATCTTTTCGAGAAGCCATATCCACGGTTATGGATGACTTGAGACCTACTCCTTGTTGATAGACAACAACAACAACTGAGATAATCTTAATAACTTGATCAATTAGTGTGTGCCTTGAATTCTTCTTCTTCGTCGGGATACGAAGGGGAGGACAAGGATAGGATACGTGTTATGTTTGCGGAAGTAGCTGATAGAATACTTTTTGGAGGCGATTCCTCATCGAATGCTTGGTTCTCATCTTACTCTAAATAGATCGTTAGCCACTTATATAATGCTAGTGCAACTGCAACCTCAACCACTACCCCCATCTTACCGTGAGAAGCTAGTTACAATACTTGTTGATATATCTCACCCCTTCTTTTATCTTTTACGCACGTTATGCAAATGATCATGGACTTTAGAGGAGCTCGACGACCCTTCTTTTGGAAGCCTTCGTGGAAACTCGACGACGACTAGTTAGGCGGATACCAGCGGTAAGCCTGGACCCGTGTGGTTACGGGAATGGTGTGTTTTACCTTTTCCATTAGGAATTTGATTGTAGTCTATACTCAGACATGTATCTTCCGCTGATGTATTGTATTAAGGCAGTTGTATGCCGATTGTATGAGATGTTGTATCCTTGTAGCTGTAATGTTGTGATATCATGTTGGAAATCCGGGGCATATGGCATTTTCATATGTTGTGTTGGGACCAATATGTGCCTCGTCCCCGGATCTGGATGGAAACATCTAGATCTGGAACAGTACCGCATATCGGGCCTTACACTAGGTTTCGATGACGTCGGAGATCAGGAGCGCTTCTGGAAAAAGGAGTTCAATATCTAAGGTTTTTGCGTCACGGGTAAATATATAGGCCAAGGGGGGGTCTGAGGCGGTGCCAAGGTCACCCAGGCGGCCACTCGGAGCGGCACTACTAGGGAATACCCTTATGGTGGCGCCCTTTTTTGTGTTTAGTGGCGCATTAGGGATGCGCCACTACATACAAGCCACTAATAAGGGCTTTGAGGTGGCGCATTCTGGATGCGCCACCCCTAAGGCCCTTAGGCGTGGCGCATTCTGATATGCGCCACGCCTAAGGTTCCTTAGGCGTGGCGCATTCCCAGTGCGCCACTAAACCCAGACAAAATGCGCCACTAAAGAATTACACAAAAAAATAATTACAGAAAAGAATATAAACATTACAGATATTTTTATTATATTACAGAAATGCAAAATACAATATAACAATGAGGCCAACAATTATTGATACAAAAGAATTGCATTATAATTCTTATATCCAAATTACACAAAGAGTACATTCAATTGTTCTGATTCGGCTCGGGGATTGGGCGGCATCCTTCTTTCGTCATGAAAGGCCTTGTGTCATGCAGGGCCTTTAGGCGGACTTCTATGTCCCCATTGGATGGTGCAATGTTCGAGAAGAAGATCAACCCCCTCATTTGTACTTCATGACGGATGATAGTCGCCATCTGCGCTTGGATGTGAAAGAACTCCTCCTTCAGATTTGCATCGGCGATTTCCGGCTTCCTTTCGGCCCACGCTCGGAGATGACTTAGCAGCGTAAGGTTGCGTTGTTCCTGTACAATCGTCCTCATGTGAATTCGGTCTGCAGATCATCTTTTTATTGCTGGAAGAGGTTAGGTATGCCCACAGCGGCGTACTCGGCATCCTCCTTGTCCCATTTAGGCTTGGAACTTTTGTAAGCACCGGCTCCGAGACGGTGGTTACCTATGACCTGCGACCGCATGGCCTTGCCCTTTGCACCCGCGGCCTTGGCTTGCTCGGACTCACACCTAGCCTTGAAAAGGTTGTAGGTAGCTTCGTCGATCAACGGCTCTTTCTCCTTGAGCTCCTCCCAGGTTTTGTTCTTTTCAAAAATTACCCTCTTCACCCGGGTTTTCCAACTAGACAAGGCCTTGCTCATCTTCCTGAGGGCCCATGTGTTTACTTTGTTCCCTCTGAGTTTGGTGTTATCGTACGGCTCCGGAAACTTGTATCGTCCGTGCAGCTTGTTGATAAGAAGCTGACAATAATGAATATTCTCACGACTCCTGAGGTTAATCATGGTGATCGGCACGGTGTTGCGGAGGATCGCCGCGACTTGACGCCGTACCCTTCCGAAAAACGTCCGGGCTCTTTAGGAATCCCGACGGCGGTCACAACAGTAAACTCTTGCCTGATGACGCCGACCTTGGTCGGTTTCCGATTCATCTTCTTCGACTAGGTACCATCTGTGTTGGAGCCACCGGTCCCATCATCCTCGCCGATGTTCCTCTCGCCGTCTGTCATACCGGCCTCCTCCTCCATGTCATCATCCGATGAGTCAGACTCCGACTCTATCTCCTCCTCATACTCCTCCTCGGCCGGAGGTACTTCCTCTTCTCTCTGCTCCTAGACCTCCTCCTGGGAGTAATCCCAAAATTGCTTCCTTTTTTCTCCCGGCTGAGAAGAAGGATCGGCGTCGGCTCCGTCGACATGTTTGCACTAGTAGAATATTAAGGAATGCAACTATTTAATTAATTAGCACAATAAATAAATGCAAATACTCTCATGTTAAGAAAAATAGCAAAGGTCATGCACGAATTCACGGAAAAATTCGGCATGACCTTTGCTCTTTTTCTTAACATGAGAGTGCCCCATTCTCAACCGAAACGGAAGTTAATCAACATTTCGGGAGAAAGGGGATAATGATTTGTACCTGCACAACATATATATAGGCTAGCAAAATATTTAATAAGAACATATGCTATGCTTGCTAAGCAATGGCAGCAAGCAAAAAAAATATTTAATAAGCATGAACTTAAGATGTAGGACACACACACACACTGGTTTTTCTCCTCTCTCTTTTTTAATTCTTACTAAATCATATAAGAGTCAAACCAAAAAACTAGATAAAAAATTGTATTGCAAAGTTGTTCATGTCACAAACTTGCTACAAAATTTGAAAAAATGCATAGTAGTTATTTCATCTCATGTCATCTCAAAAGATTTTGTGAAATTTATTGGTTTTTCGATTTCAGTATGTCACCTCATTATACCACATACTCCAGTTCCTAAACGTCCATGAATGAATTATATATGCTTCATCCTATAAATGAATCATCAGCAAACTAGCATATGCAAAGACAGCTACGGGCTTCCATAACATTTAAAATAGAACATGCATATCAAATCATGAACGCAATTGCCAAGACATAATCTGAGTTGAAAAGTCCAAGCACCTCATACAAAACAGAGGCATGACTATATAAAAAACGGAGGCACTTCCTCATTTCAAAACGGAGGCACGACCTCATATAAAATGGAGGCACGACCTCATACAAAATGGAGGCACGACTTCTTATAAAACGGAGGCACGACTTCTTATAAAATGGAGGCACGACTTCTCATAAAACGGAGGAAGACCTCAGACAAAATGGAGGCACAACCTCATATAAAACGGAGACACGACCTCATACAAAATGGAGGCACGTTGGATAGAGTTTGAAGGATTGATGCATGGCCGCATGTTACGATACTGTTCACTGGTGACATGCCATGGGCATGTCACTGGATCTCTGTCCGCTACAAAGAGGAATTTTGGTGGCGAGCAGCAATGGCGAGAAGCAATGGCGAGCGGGCCGCGGCCGAGCGCGAGGAAAAGATGGAGGAGAGAGGGGGGAGTATGGGATGTACCTGGCAATGGCGAGCGGGATGGAGGGGAGGGGTCGCCGGACGATGGACGGTGGCGCGGCGTGGCTATGGTGGGACTGCGACCGTCGGCGGCTCCTCCACGGTGGCGTCGAGGGGCAGGGGTGACGGCTCCGGTGGGCTCCTCCGCGGTGGCGTCGAGGGGCAGGGGTGAGGGATCCGGTGTGCCCTCCGCGGTGGCGTCGAGGGGCTCCTGTGAGAACCCGGAATTAATTTCCAGACCCTCCTGTGTTTAATTGTCAACCCCAGGATCATTGTTGACAACACAGCAAAATGGTATCATTGCAGAATACATAAAGATTTTACAAGTACCATAATCTGCCATAAGGCATACATATAAATTTATTACAAACAGGAAACAACGGAAAGTAAAATGCGTAGCGACTCCATCTCAGCCACAGGCAGTCGATGTAGTCCACGTGACCTCACTCCTACGGATCGACATAGTAGTAATCATCACCTTCGTCTTCATGGAACTCTGTTTCAACAAAATTATTGCCATGAGTACATTTCGTACTCAACATGCCTCCCGGGAAAGTCCCTAATAACTATATGAGGCTTCAAAGGAAGGCTGTATGGTTCTTTTGCAGAAAACTAATTTTGTTTGAAAAACATAATAGTTTGATAAAGCGGTTTTAGATGAAAACAACATTTTCTCCATCATAACCTTCAACAACGTGAGGATCATCGATCCACTCACATCCTTCATAGGTTCCAAGAATAGGGGCAAAGAGGGAATAAGAAAGACAGGTTCCCGTATGTCAAGAAAGATTGATGTGTCGTCCATGACCGTGGACACGGCTATTCGAATAGTTTTACACTCTGCAGAGGTTGTACCCTTTACCCACACGACACAATCTCGTCTTGTTGCCACCAGTGGCCGCTGGCGTAGTACACTATGTTGTATACCGGCAGGGAGATTTTGACGAGGTCTTTCATTAGACCCACCCTTACTATGACATGCCCACTAGGTTTCACAAGGTAGTAACCGCAGTTCACAGTCCTTGCCCCCTTTTGTGCCGAGGTTCTCCTCGCAAGGAAGCTATCCCATCTGCGGTACGGCGATGACCATAATAAGGATGACCTAACTAATTACCCAAGCCAGTGCCCATATAGCATGTGGTTGTACGGTTGTCACAATCTCCAAATCCAAGACTTATTGGGCCTCATGCGGCACGGACGACGGATTGCCCCCTTCACCTCGTGAAGGGCAGCCAATCGCTCCTTCAATCCTTGATCCAGCTGTCGCCCGCGCCAGTATTTAGATGGTAAGTTTCATCCAGAGTAGAAGAGAGTAGAGGAAGTCAAAATGGCCAACCGGCCAAGCTTAGCAAGCTCAGTAACAAGTTTCAAGTGTTAATGATCCGAAGATCATTCAGATAAGCACCTATAGAATAATTAGCATGGCTAAGCATTTCTACTCTACTAGATTATTATATAATTCTACTCAGGTGTCAGGTAAATAGGAGACAAGAGGATCAGGGTAATGTGTCAATCGACACGCTAGCTACAAGATAAAATAGCATGCAATAATGGTTATAAAATACAATGCAATTTTACAAAACATAGGATAAACATGATCAAAGAGGGAGGCATGCCTTCGTTGTTGAGTCCATCTTCAGTAACTTGAGTTTGTCTGTATCCAACATCGTCACTCCCTACTCGTCGTAACGATAGAAAATGAAAACAAATAAATACCAAAGCAAAAGTAAATCCAAATAACATCCAAAATAGATTAAGGTAGGATGGATAGCAATATATTGATCAAGATGGAGATTTCAAGACGAGGTAGAACGATAGGAAGATAGGTTGAGAGGATTCAATGAATAATGGATTGAATTGATATGGCTAAGGAAGGCTCGACGGTCAAGACTAATGTTCTAACTAGAACCATGACAATAGCAGCTAGTGGCGCCCACTACACATCTCGACTAACTATGCCAGAAACTACCACATAACAAATGTAATGGCATCAGCACATGGAATGAAATCATCCTATGCATTTTAACTACACAATCACAACATGGCACGAAGAAGGTAAAATTTAACCACAAATAAATATTTAGATTATCCTAAATATTTATAATGGTTAACTTCAAGCATAATCAAAGATCAAACATAACAACTATTACCAAGCATTTCTAAAACAAGAGTATCCCCAACACGATGGTGAAACATAATTAAACAACTAAATACCAAGACACATATCATACAAGGCATATGAATATTGAATCATCAAGATGTCTTATCTAATAACACAAGCATCAAACACACGAGTGATCATGAGAAAATACTAAAGTAGGACATGATCTTTATAACAAGAACAATAATTATCCAATAGAATTGACTAAACGATTATCACCACATGATTGAAATAACATAGCAAGCTATGCATGCTAAGCTAATGGTCAAGAAAATTGTACTAACATGAAATATATACTATCCTAAGCATATGATGAACTATTACAACAATATCAAACACTCATAATACTAACATGAGATAAGTCATGAATATATAAACAATACAAGCTATTAGCACATAGAACAAACTAAATACCTAAATGATCACTATCATGCCACAACATCTAGGCGTAGGTATACGACAAATGACATACTAAGATAAAATATATATAGTCCTAAGCATGGAGATGATGAACACATGAGATATCATACTATGCTACCAATACAATATAATTCATAACCGTAATATAACTTAGATGATATCACCTAACATAAACATCAACCATGACATTATCACATAACTCTATAATACTAATTATGACATGTAAGAAGAAAGCATTGCATTATCACACAAAACTAGCATGCTAGAAATAAACATTTGAACGTAGCATAGTAAGCATGTGGAAAGTAAACAAATAGATCATGACATCAAGTAAATCAATATGTAATATACAAGTATGAATAGATGACATGCATTTCTATCCAATACATCCTACACATGCATAGACATATGACACAACTAGGTATGATCTAATACTACACACATGCAATACATTCTAGTTATACAATCACAATAACTGGCATGTCATTAATCAAGCAAATGAAAACATAGTTATATAAACATGAGAACAAACATGTATAACTAACAAATAAAGTTAACCATATCCATCAACGTTGAATACTAACTAGCAAGTTGTAACACAAAAGAAAGATACAATCAAAACATGAATTATATTTTGAGAAAATATTAACATGACATGGCAATAAACTAAGCATGCATATGGGTAGATAAAATACACATGATAATTACCAACAGGTAATAAACTAAATTCTATATCACAAGAATAATTCTAGATAACAATAAAAATAGTAATCATGAAATAATGTGTCCAACCATGTAGACTTGGATAACAAACATCAACAAAACAAGAGAAATAACTAGTCAATAATATCATATGCAAGAAGTAAATACAATGTAATAGTTCCTAAAGATCATGACAATTCATATAACTTGTAGCATATATAAACTATGCAAGAACACGTACTACAAATAAATAAACATTTACCATAGACATGACATGATTTAGAATGAATAAATAAAAGATGTGAGATAAGCGAATATTAATATGTAAATCATAATCAAATAAAGCAAGCAACGCTAATAGTAATTCTACGAAATTATAAGCATGGCGAACAATCACTAACTTTGTACATGCACAAGCGAGGACTAAAAAATATATCTAACATTATCAACATGATATATCACATGAACTATATTTAATAACACAAATAAAATCTAGATTAAATATATAAATACTTAGCATGACAATAATCCGTAAATAAATTAGTACACATGCATAAATAAAACTAAACATGGTAACGTAAGTTATCAAGCGAAAACAATATATACAATTATTTTAACAACTATCAATAAGAGTAAAATCAATCTAGTAAAATATATGTCACTCCAAGGATTAGGAAACAATTAGGAGCGACTCATAGGCATATCAAGAACATGTGAAAAAAAAACATTATACTAACACAAAGTTTACGGGTCGACTACTACACATGATAATAAATCACGAAAACTATACAAAGATATATCACACTACTAAATAATATATAAAATTATCATACAAAATCGTACAAAACTATATTAAAATATATTGCTCTAATCACAAGAACGATTAGATAAAATCTACACTAAATATCTATTGACCAAACAAGCAATCTAACTTCACCTGTGGGTTTCAACAATCACATAAATCATTTCATCTATTGGGCATGAAGTCATCCGAGGAACGAAAAATACGGAAAACAATGATGCCATCGGATGGTCATCGATCTGGGTGAGCGCGGCCAACTAAAGAAATAGATCAAGTTATGATGTCTAGGAGATACACTGGATGATGTTGAATAGATGTGCAAAACGAATTGAGGCGGAACTCACCGAGTTTGATGAATCGATGTGATGAACTCGACGAACAGTGTACACGTACATATAAAATTCTCCACGTGTGTTCAATGGAATGAGTTCCTTCTTCTCTGAATGGATTCATAGCGTGGAGGAGAAACTTCCGGTGCAAAGGCACGGATAGAGATGGCCTGCACCACCAAGCTCGAGCACCGGCGTCTATGGAACTTCAAAAGTTCAAAGAGAGGTCTTGGAGAGAGGAGGAAGGGAGAGAGCAGGAAAAATGGTGGAATTGGAAGAGGAGGTTGAGGAGCACATCCTTATATACTTGGATTTGGAAACTGAAGCAATTAAAGGAAGAATGAAGAGAGGTGCATAGTGCTGATACGTTTCATGTGTGTGTTAAAGGTATGAGATGTGTACGTGAAGGTGGAGGTGGAAGAGGAAGAAGAAAGGATCGGTCACCGTGAAGGAAATGGGCTAAGGGCCCAAGTGGAAAGAAAATATTGAAATAAGGAAAAGAAAAAAGAGGTTGGGCTAAGCCCATGCGATTTGGAAGTAAACAAAAATAAAGATTGACTTCACATAGAAATAAAATAAATAAATAAAAGATATTGTGCTAGAGAACTTTGGCTAGAGTTTGATAGAGGAAAATAATGAGGATTTTCCTGAAAGGAAAATCTAGAAAATAAATAAAAGATCAAACAAAAATCAAATAAAGTTTCAAAATACAAGTGCGCATAATTTAATATGCGAGAGACAGAAAAATAAATATTCAACAAAAAGAACAATAAAACTCAAAATTTTATTTACGTTGACATTAGTTCAAATTAAATTCTCCAAAATTATGAAAACTCAATTTAAGCTTTTAATTATCAAATAAAATAAACGAAATTTTCTGGCCCTCATTTTTGGAAAAAAAATTCTTAAACATTCCGAGCATCGGGATGTTACAGCTCCGGTGTGCTCTGGTGTGCTCTGGTGTGCTCCGGCGGCAACGGCTAGGGCTAGGGGGGATCGAATGGGTGTGGGCACGGGCAACGGGAGGAGGTGATGGAGGTTATGGCTTAGGGGTGGCGCATTTCTCCGAAATGTGCCACGCATAAGGTTTCTTATGCGTGGCGCATTCTGGCGAAATGCGCCACGCATAAGAAACCTTTTGGTGGCGCATTTCAGAAAAATGTGCCGCGCATAAGAGCACTTAGTGGCGCATTCCGGAAATATGCGCCACCCCTAAGCGTTTTTTTTTTTTTTGTTGAATTATTTTTTCATTAAACATGCCTTGTCACATTATGAATGAATATTTTTCTTCTTGGAGTATATTGTAAGTATGTAACAACAAAGATTGTGTTTGATGTGTGTTTCTTGCTTCAGGTTCTGTTCCCATCGGTGTGTTTTGAGGTTCATTTCTTCTGGGTTTTTTAGCGACGCCATGGCCTTCCTTCCCATCGGTATGTTACTCATCCTATCGATACACGTACCATGCATTAACCGTGTCGTCGCCGAACCTAGATCCACAAACACAAGGTGTAGCGGCATTTGGAAACATAAGAATGTGATCGTCAATTACAAGGTGTAGCTGGCCATTTCATCTTTTTTAAGGAGTTAGGCATGATGCTTCAATTGTGTATCATCGACGTTCATACACTTCAAACCTAAGAATGTGATCATCAATTACAAAGTGCATATTAAATCCATGCATACACAAAGTGATCATGAATTACAAAATATTTTTCTTAAATTTGGAGCTAGCTATCTAGCTATCGTTTCCTCACAATCTTCTTCTTTCCCTTCTTTGTCGTGGTTGAATAATTTAGGCCCGGGACGCCTTCACTTTTCCTCTTGAACGGGAGGAGACCTTTCCTCGGTAGGTTTGTGGTGTATGTATCCTGAGCGGCGTAGTCATCCTCCATCTTCGGGTCGCCGTCCTTGTCAAAGTCTTGCTCGTTGGCGACTCCATCCATTCCGATGATGTTTCTTTTGCCTCTCCTCACTACAACGCGGCTCGGCTTTGATGGGTCGGTAATGAAGAAGCATTGGTCCACTTGGCTAGCCAGTACCCATGGCTCATTTTTCCCGGTGATGTTTATGCCCACAGACTTGGATTTGGCTTCGGGTATAACCATGGTGGTGAAGTACCGGTCTTATTTTACGAAGCTCTTGGCCCATCTCACACGGAACATCGGCACCTTCTCTCCACAGTAGTCGAGCTCCCATATGTCCTCGATCCTTCCATAGAATCTTTCCTTGACGTCATCGCTGTAGAATATCCCCGTTACCCCTGAGTTCTGGTAATCGCAGTTATTGTCCTTTTCCTCCGTGTAAAATGTGTAGCGTTGATATCATACGCTTGATAGGTCATCAGGTTGCGTTCGGCACCCTGTGACAAGGTGAATATCATATTTTCGTCCTCGGAAGCGTTCCTTCGAGGGGGATTAGCACGAAGCTCGTCCCTAAACCAAGTCATGAAACCGGAGTTGTGCTCTTTGATTAGCCATGGATCTCGGTCCGTTACCTGCTGGCCCTGGTCACTGTACTTCTTCCTGATTAAATCATTGTGCTTTACTATCCAA
Source organism: Bromus sterilis (assembly GCA_950022295.1). NCBI lineage: Eukaryota > Viridiplantae > Streptophyta > Magnoliopsida > Poales > Poaceae > Bromus > Bromus sterilis. The sequence goes on along the minus strand of OX465600.1, from coordinate 204,539,945 downwards.
GGATCGACCAACTGGATGTGTTGTAGCGCGACTAGGCTTTCTCTTTCAAAGTCGATGTCTCGACCGTCAAAGTTGACATGCATTGCACGGCTTCCCTCGTGGTGACCACACCCATCGGTCCTGCCAAAGTGCTTGTTGACGGACAGACCAACAGGGTTCTCGGTGTTGAGATAATTCGTGCAAAAAGAGATGCACTCTTCGGTTAGAAATCCCTTCGCTATGCTTGCATCTGGACAGGACCTGTTATGAACGTATTTTTTGATGTGTCCATTCATCCTTTCAAACGACATCATGCTGCGCAGAAACGCAGGCCCGAGTTGGACGGTATCCTCCACGACGTGGATCAACAGATGCACCATAATGTCGAAGAACACGGGCGGGAAATAGATCTCAAGCTCGCATAGTATGAGCACCATCTCCTCCTATAGCCTTTTGAGTTGCCTAGCGCAAATCGACTTCCGGGAGATGACGTCAAAAAAGTTGTAAAGGCCAAACAACGTTTTACGGATGTGCTCGTCCATTATCCCTTGCATCGCAACCGAGAGAATCTGCGTCATCAGAACAGCACAGTCGTGAGATTTCATCCCGGTGAAACGCTGCTTCGCCTCGTCTAGGTATCTGCTTATCTTCCCCGCATAGCCGTTCGGAAATTTTACTCCTATGGGGCAGTGGATAACCCGCTTGATCTCCTCCTCGCACAGAGTGAAGCATGCCGGGGGGCAGTGATCAATACCGGTCTTCTTCTTGGTCGTCCTTTTTCGTTTGCGAGAGTTTTGCGTTTCCGTATCCTCTTCCTCCTCCAGCTCATCATCGTCGTCACTAGGGGGTGAAGTTCCCTCCTGATGCCCATAAATTTCAAGTCATTCCTTGCTTTTGGCCCGTCCATGGTCTTCTCCGGCATGTTGAGCAGCATGCCAAACAAGCTCTCGCACACGTTCTTTGTGATATGCATTAGATCAAGGCTATGAGGACTGCGTAGTAGACTCTAGTATTCCAAATCCCAGAAAACAGACCTCGCTTTCCATACCCTCATCAACGGCTGAGTCTTCTTTTTTTTCTTTCCCGGCGCGGGGCACTCTTTCCAAGTTTTCTTTGCCGCTCCTTCGAGTTGGGGGTGCTCGGAGCTCCTCGCTTCCATCGAACAGATGTCCCTGTTTTCTCCACGCGTGTTTCTTGGGAAGCCACCTCCAAGACCCCTGGAACACGGTTTTTGATGATCCGGGATCTTTTGGTAGCTGGCAGTACGTTGTATTATCCATGCACCTAACGCATGCACAGAATCCTTGGACCACCTGCCCTGAGAAATATTCGTATCCGAGATAGTCGTGCACCGTCGTGATCACCGCGGATTTCATTGGGAAATATTCTTTTGCCGCGACGTCCCACGTATTGACTCCGTCTTTCCATAACGTTTCTAGCTCCTCTTTCAACAGCTGCAGATATAGATTGAGGTTCGTAGCTGGTTGTTTCGGCCCTTGAACTAGCATACACATTGTTATGTACTTTTTCTTCTTGCACTTCCAGGGGGGAAGGTTGTATATGCATACAAACACGGGCCAGGTACTGTGTATGCTGCTCTGGCCGCCAAACGGATTGATTCCATCGGCGCTCACACCAATCCTGAGGTTCCTTGGTTCTTTCCCAAAATCTTGGTATTCGAGGTCCAACGCAGTCCATTGGCTACCATCTGAAGGGTGCCTAAGCATGTCCTCCTTTTCCGGATCCGGGTTCGGGTCATCCTCTTTTAGCTTCTTTCTATCCGCGTGCCAGGTCATGAGCTTTGCTTCCTCGGGATCTACGAAATACCTCTGCAGACGAGGAGTGCTCGGAAAGTACCATACCACTTTTCTAGGAACTTTCTTCCCTCTCTTGTATCGAATAACACCGCACACGGAACCTGTGGTTTTATCTTCTTCCTCACCCCGATAGATCATGCAATCATTTATGCAGACGTGGTATTTAACGTGCGGAAGATCGAGAGGGCAAAGGACTTTCTTGGCCTCAGCGATACTAGTTGGGCACGTGTTGCACTTCGGAAGACGATCGTGCCAGAATGCCATGTTATCATCGAAGCTTTCGTCGGTCCATTTGTGTTTTTCCTTCATCTCCATTGCCCCAAGTGTTACATTCAAGCGGGTATCCCCGTCATTTCATCCTTCGTACAACTTCGTAATCGCGTCTTTCTCGAGTTGCGCCATCTTCTCTTTCTCTCTAGCTGCACCTCTTGCGTTCAACACCTCTTTGACAAGCAGCTCTTGAACATGAGGGTCCTGCACCCAGCTTGAATCCTCATCATCTCCGACATCTTGATCTTCATGTCCGACATCTTGATCTACATGATCCGCTTCGGCATCTTCTTCATGATCATGTACGGGATGCTCTTCGTCTTCTCACCCGCCGCTGTTTTCTGGTTGCCCTTCCTCATTTACTGGCGCCCCACCATTGACGTCCTCCTCCTCACCAGCTTCATCACTTATCCACCGTGTGTAGCCATCCATCAAACCATTACGCTTCAGGTGTCTTTGCAATATTCCGGAATCAGGCTCGCTCACGCACTGCAGTTTGCATCTCCGACACGGACATCTTATATCCGACCTATTATTCCTTAGCATGTCGTTTGTCGCACATTGCATCCACCTAGCCACGGTGATATCGCTCAGCATCTCGCAGACCATGGTCGATCACCTGCGTGCACGGAGAGAGCAACACAATTATATATCACAGTCGTCGCCGGAAAAATTCGGCATGACCTTCCCTAATAATGCATGGGAGCATGCAGAGAGTGTGCCAGAAATTTGCCGAAACGGAAATGAATCGACATTTCGGCAAAACATTGGCCACTCAAGATAGACATATACATCAGACCACCATAAGCTTCACATATACATCAAACCACCACAAGCTTCACATATACATCAAACCCAAGCTTCACATATACAACAAACCCCAAGCTAATAAAGGCAAGTATATGGGTCATAAATGGAACAAAAGAGTTTGGGAGGAGGTCCACTTACTTCAATATGAAACAAATAGGATGTAATGCCAAGTATCGATGGATAAATGGAAGAAATGAGGTGGGGAGGAGGAGAAAACCGAATAGATCTATGGTGAGAAGAGTGGATCTAGTTTGAGAATTGTGTGGAGTGAATGAGAGGTGGTAGGTAGGGTGGAGTAGATAAGGGCAGCTCTAGGCATTTAGTGGCGCCTATAGAAAGTCAGTGGTGGCGCATTGGCGAAATGCGCCACCCCTAAGCTCTTATGGGTGGCGCATTACATAAATGCGCCACCCCTAAGAACTTCAGAAACTAGTCTTATAACCCACAAGTGTAGGGGATCGCAACAGTCTTCACAGGTAGGTATAAACCAATTTATTGATTCGACACAAGGGGAGCCAAAGAATACTTATAAGCCTTAGCAGTTGAGTTGTCAATTCGACCACACCTGAAAAAGCACTAGAAAAGATATTTAGTAGCAACGGTGTGTTGACGGGTGTAGCCTTAAGGATTCCGCAATCACCAACACCACAAAGTAGTAACAAAGTAGTAGCAGCAAAGAGAGAAATTGTAACAACGAAGGCAATGAAGATGAAAGATGGACCGGGCTTCAAGGTTTCACTAGTGGTAACTCTCCAAGAAAAATAACAAGGTGTTGGGTGAACAAATTACAGTTGGGCAATTGAGAAAATTGCACAAACTCTAGACAAAGGACAAACTAGAGCAATCCTAGTCTAAGAACCAAACATAGGCATGTGTTCCGTATGTAGTTATACGTTCTTGCAATAAGAACTTGCACAACATATTTTGTTCTTGTAAGAGAAAGTTTTGCCCCCGAAGGTTTTGGAGATTGTTGGATAAAGCATTAGTTGAAATAATATTGTTTTCGAGTGTAAATAGATACTTAGGTTCCGAAAGAATGGAGTTTGCAAGTGGAAGGTCGAAGGACAACTCACTACAGCGAAGCTGCAGTCAACTACTGAAACCTTTGAAGGAAGACGACCCCCAAAAATGTCGTTGATAAAGAAGATGCTCTCGAGTAAAAGCACAACGAGGTGAAAGCTGAAGCTGGTCGAAGACTTAGTCTTTTTACTAGTTTCTCTTCATTTTCTTGAGATGTAGGAAAAACCGTACTATCAAGATGGGTTTTCTAGTTGAGATCTTTGTTGAAGTGAATTTTCTCTACTGAACCTAAACCCACAAAAAGCCTACCGAGAGAAATCTTACTGATTCGAGTAAATAGCTCGAAGGAAAAGTCATCGTACTTCGTGCCTTCGAGAGAGAAATCAGTCGGTAAGTCAGCTTACTTGCTCCGCAAGTAAACTTTCATAGTGATTGAAATCCGACCGTTGTGGACACGCCTCAAGCGGTTGCATCAGGTCACTTCAGCCATTTCACCCATTGGGATCGCCACCTAGAAATACCCCGCACCTACCCGCCAGTTTGGGTTGGCTGCTCCACTGAAGATTCTAAGACAGAAGCACTGTGAGCATACCAAGAGAATACTCGAGAGAAAACCAAAACCCAAGTCTGAACTGAGTTGAGAAATTCACAGAGACTTAGGTCGAGATTAGCCAATCTTTTTATCTTGGAGACTTGCAAGTCTCCTAGACGGTTAGGCGTCGCCTATCAAGCAGTTGAAGAGAAATTGTCGCTGCTGAAGGAAGTTTGTAAAGGTCTCGGAGATGTCCTGAATCAGCTACTACGAGTGAAAACTGGACAAGCTCGAGGAGTTTGTTGCAGTGGAGAATAGGACGGAGAGAGTTTTGCTCCAGGTGTTCTATCACAAGTCCCTCCAACCAGACGTAGCACTTTGCAGAGTGTGAACTGGTTTACCAAACATCGTCGTGTTAGGCTCGTTTTCCTTCCTGTAATTACTTTCAGTATTTACTCGTTGCCGGTTTGCCTTCGATGATTTCCCTCGCCCCCAATCCTATCGAGTTGTGCATGTCTTTCGATACAGTAATTCTTTCGAGATGCCTTTAGTCCTTCGTTGTTTGCATGAATTCCTTCCAAGTTCCTTAGAATTTTTAGAAGTGATCATTCAACCCCTCCCCCTCTACTCATTCTTGTGCTTTCAATTGGTATTAGATCTAGGCACTCCCTAAGCTCTGCGTATTTTGGTCTAACCACCTGAAGTGTTGTCAATAATGTCGTTTGCAGCTGTTCGCTAGGGCGAACCGATTCTTATCTACAATGGGAAGGACTATCCTTATTGGAAGGACAAAATGAAGAGGAACATCATGGCCATCAACTCTTCAACTTGGGAAGTTGTCAAGAATGGTGTAAATTTAAAGGACAAGAGTGCTATCACCCCTGATAAGGCAAAGAAAATGTCTCTCGATTCTGAAGTCTGGGTGTTCATCACAAATCATCTGACTCCAGAAAAATATCATGAGGTCAAGAATATTTCTACGGCCAAAGGTGTCTGGGACTATCTCGAGAAGATTGGTGAAGGTGTCTCTACTCAGAAAGATGCTCGTATTGACACCCTTCGAAGCAAATTCTATCGATTCAAGAGGCACGAGGGAGAAAAAGTTAATTCCATATACAACAGACTCACTGCCCTATCAAATGAACTGATTTCCCTCGGTGAGGGAGATATTACCAGTTAGATACTTGTCAGAACTTTGCTCCGTTCTCTTGATGATTCCTTCGATCACATTGTGCTGATGATCAAGGAAATGATTGATTTCAAGGATCTTGTTGCCGCTGGTATTCTCGAGAGAATCAACACATTTGAGATGGAAGAAGAAGAAAAACATGATGTCAACGGAACTCGAAGAAAATCTCATGCACTCAAGGCCAAAGCTTCACATCAGTCCTCTCCTGAAACCAGTTCTGAATCTGGAGGTGCCTCAGATGACCCCGAAAATATTGGAAAAGATCTGGCACTGATAATGAAAAGATTCAACCGCTTCCAGTTAAGGAATTACTCTTCGCCGAAGAAAAACTACTCCTCCAGACATTCGAGCAATTCATCACAGCATCGATCATCATCCAAAAACTCTTCAATGAAAGATAACTGCTGCTACAAGTGCAAGAAGCCTAGTCACTTCATTACTGATTGTCCTCTCTCGGAAATTGAACATAGATCAAAACATTCACACAGAAACTCTTCCGGCAAGTCACACAGATCGAGAAAAAAGTATGACTCGAAGAGATATGATCCAAAGTACAGAAAAGACAAGAAAGATAGTTCTGATGATGACAAGAAGAAGAAGTATCACAAACATCGAGAGAGTTCTTCCTCGAAATCACATTCCTCTCGACGCAAGAATTCTCACCGTGCCAAGGCCTATCTGGGTAAAGAGATGAACTCTGAAGATGAAGCCTCTGGTTCCGAAGCTGAATCAAACTCAAGATTTGGTTCTGGTTCTGGTTCTGGTTCTGAATCTGATGGTGTTGCTGGTCTAGCTTTTGCCTCGAACAAGACTTCAAGTTCATTCTTCACCAACCAAAGCAGTGAAGATGAATCTCCAGCTTACTGCTTCATGGGCAAGGCTAAGGTATCCTCTTCTAAGAATTCCTACGATACTTCTGATGGATCTGCTTATGAAAGTCACTCTAGGATAAGCTATGCCAAACTTGCTAAGCTTGCTTCTATCCAACAAGATGAACTAGATTCTCTAAGTGAAACTATTCAAAAATATGAGACCTTGTTGATCGATGAGATTGAGAAAGGTCAAACTTTGACGAATGAGCATGCTTCTCTGAAAGATAAATATGATGAACTTTCGTCTCAGCATGATCTTCTCTCAGTGGACTACGAGAAGCTAACCTATGAATTCCTTAAAAGGAAAATTTCTCTCGAGAAATTAAGAGAGGCTCATGAAGAGTTGGAGAATGTCAATCTCACGCTCATTGCTCAAAAGGGCTCAAAAGCTAAAAATGAATCTACTTCACCTTGCTTGACTTGTTTGGAACCAAGTAAAATTGAGTCTATTTCTGAGAAATCGAAAGGAAAAGAACCTATTGGCATTGATGATGCTAACCCCTCGAACGAGGAAACTGTTACCAAGCAACTCCTCAGGTTGAAAGATCTATTTGATACACGCATGTTCAAAAGTGTTCAGGGACACTAGTACCTATGTGATATCCTAAATAAGGCTCTTCTTCATAGGAACCCTCGAAACGAAGGTGTTGGTTTCGAAAGGAAACTCAACCCTGATGGCACATACTAAGAATCCGAGAAGTATCCCAAAACTGTCTGGGTTCTGGCGAAAGAAAAGCCCATTGATATTTCTAACCTTTCAGGTTTCAACTTCAAAATTGCTAAGGCTATTGTTCATGAATCACTTGATTCTAACTACAAGCTTATCAAAGATCAAGAAGGAAAGGTGTCTGCTGAATTCTTTTGTACTCCTCCGAAGAATGGTTTCTATAAGCGACAGATTTGCGTTCGCAAATCTCTCGTAGAAAAACTGCCCTCTAACCATTCTATGCAGGGAAAATATTCGGTACCACGGAAACACTACTATTCTCACGAGGATAGAAATGAACCTTTGGTGCCCGCTTCAAATGTTCCCCAGAAGGACACTATCAAGTAGATAGAAATGTTTATCATCATCGTGACAATAACGACAAAATTTCATTCACCTACCAGTATTTTAACCCCTCTTCGAGGAATTATGTTTATGGTGTGCTCGATGGTCCCCCTCGCCAATATGATCCTGTTCGCTATAATACCGCTGCTTCATCTAGCACTTCCGTGCCTTCTTAGTCACCTGCTCGTTTGTGGGTGGTTAAAAAAACTAATTCTTCTGTAGGGCTATGTCTCCGGTGGATCCGAATGGGTCATGGATAGTGGTTGTACAAATTATATGACCGGAGACAAAGATTTGGTCACCAAAGGAAAACTTACTGAATCTTCTCAGAGATATATTACCTTCGGTGAAAACAACAAAGGAAAAGTACTTGGTTTGGGTAAGGTTGCTATATCGAAGGATAAGCATATTGACAAAGTTATGCTTGTTCAATCTCTAGGATATAATCGTATGTCTATCTCAAAACTTTGTGATATGGGTATGCTTGTATTGTTCTCTGATTCTCGTTGTGTTGTCTTTTCACAGGATGATTATTCCTTCGTGTTCAAAGGATATCGCAAAGGTGATCTATATATTGTCGATTTCTCTTCGGGACCTGCAGTGTCCACGTGCTTAATGGCTAAAGCCACATCTGGTTGCTTATGGCATCGAAGACTTGGTCATGCAGGGATGAAAAATCTTCAAAATCTTATCTCAAAGAAGAATATTGTTGGTATTGATAACGTGAAATTCGATAAAGATCGTCTATGAAGTGCCTGTGAAGCAGGAAAGATTGCCAAGAAACATCACTCAGCAAAGACTATCATGACTACTACTCGTCCTCTTGAATTACTTCATATGAATTTATTCGGTCCTCAAAATTATGCTAGTCTTGGAGGTAACAAGTATGGTCTGGTTATTGTTGATGATTTCTCTCGATATATGATACGTCTCAAACGTCTCGATAATTTCTGCTCGTTCCATGCATGTTTTGTGTGATATTGCTATGATCTAGATACACTTTCATACACTTTTGATCATATTTGGACTAACCTACTAACTCAGTGCACCCCAGTGCCCGTTCCTGTTTTCTGCTATTTTTCCATTCCAGGTTTCCCCCATATTAAAAATGCTCCAAAAATTCGGGAAAAATCGGATAAAAAATCAGCGCAACGGAGTGTTGCAGAATCACCAAAGTTGGGCTAGAGGGCCACCACCAGGTGTCCAGGCGGCTACCTGGCGCGGCCAGGGGGCGCCTGGACCCCTGGTGGCCCCCCTGGCTTCCCCCCTTCGCCCAATTATTCTCCTTCACAGGGAACTCCGAAGACAGAACCCTATTTCGCAAACTCGCCTCTATTCCGCCGCCGTTGCGTTTCCAAGATCGGGAGCACCGTCAGGACCCTTCCCGACACCCTGCCGGAGGGAGGATCGACCTCCGGGAGCTTCTCCTCCACCATGGATGCTTACCGGATGTGTCGTGAGTAGTTTCCTGTGGACCATGGGTCCGTGATAAGTAGCTATGTGATGTTCTTCTCCCCTCTTTGTTCTTCATGGTTTAGACCTCGTGAGCTGCCCTACATGATCGAGGCACATATGTAATTCTTCTGCTCTTGCTATGCTAAGTTTGATGGGATCTGATGGATTATGAGATTATGTTCATATCTTGATAGAGTAATATATTTGGTTTTTATCTCTTATATTTTTGTTCCTAAGTAATTCTTGCATGTTCTCTGTTGTTGTTTATTTCTTTGGCCAAGTAGTAGGTAGTGACTCCAAGAGGGAACGTTATTCTCGATTTTTGGTACATGCCCCCTGATGAAACAGTTGACTGACAAAAAAATGAGTCTAGGGGATGTGATGTGGCCACAAGGGGGAAAACAATGGTGCTTGTAACCGCGGTTGTAAGGATTGTTTACTTTACGAAAAGTTCTTTTTAATACAGTTGTATGTTGCTTTGGGTGTACACTTTGGGTGGGACTCGCAACTTAATACCAGCGAGGTGTTCTGGATAGATATCTCAAGGTGGATGATTAGTAGTAGATGCAGATGGATTTTTTCTACTTATTTAGGCGTACTGCCCATGCTTTTGAGCTTCTTCCTTTCTTTTGTAGCATGGTTAGCATTGCGGTGCGTTTATAATCCTGTCAATTGCCCGTCTGTAATTTGTTTACCTCGCATAGTAGTTTTATCGTCTTTTGGGAGAGAGACATCACTAGTGAACATCACGGGACCCTCGTCCATATTCTCATCATTGTTTACATGCTCATATATTTTTTATCTTTTACTTTCAGTTGCTATCATTATCATTATCTCTTGTGTTTGATCCTTTGTAAACAACAGGACCGAAGAGATTGACAACCTCTCTGAACTTCGTTGGGAGCCAAGTTATTAGTGTCTGTGTGCAGGTCCAGGTCAAGGAGGCAACTTTTGTCTTATTCGGTGCCATTGCTTCCTTGCCACCTACTTATCATCGCCGTAGTCCTACGAGAGACAAACCCGATCCTCTACATAGGGGAAATTTGCTGCTATCCTACATCTCACCTTCCACTTTGCACTACTAGAAAACAGGCTATAGATAATATGAACATTAATGGCGCACTATACATGTGGTGCGCCACTACTATATAGTAATGGCGCACCTATACATAGTGCGCCATTAGTAACCAAAATAGCAATGGAGCACCTAATAAAAAATGCGCTTTTACTATGTTTGGCCAAATTTTGACCCATTTCTAAACATAATAATGGCGCACTTTTCATATATGCGCCATTAGTAGCTTAACATAGCAATGGCGCACCTTTACAAAAATGCTCCACTACTATGTCCAAAAATAGATGTGAATGGCGCATCATACTAGTGCGCCAGTGGTAAGCGCTGGACACCTCACACATGCCCACAGCCCACCCCGCCACCCACCACACCACACACATGCTCGTGGGGTCCCACCCTGCCACCCACCGCACACAGCAACACAGCCCCACCCTTTCTCTTCTCAATCCCCTCCCAAGTCCCACCGCTCTCCCAATCCATTCCCAGGTTTCTCCTAGCACCAAGATCCCCCACAAGCCCAGCCCCAAACCCTAGCCGTCGGGGAGCTCTTTTGGGCCAAGACCCAGGGCGCGCGTCGAAGTCACCTAGGGGCGCCGCGCCACGACGTCGTGGTGCACTGCCCCGGAGTTGGACCTCGAGCCCCCGCGGCGTAGGACCCACGTCGCCCCGGAGTCTCGTGAGCTCAGGCAGCTCCTCCTCCGCTGCGTGCAGCGCCCGCTCCAGCGCATCGGCGTCTCCCTCGCTGCCTCCGAGTTCGTCTTGACCGAGCCACTCGAAGCGCCTCATGCTCCGCCTCCGCCTCCGCCGAGAGGTCCTCCCCGGCTGCGGCGTCGCTCTCGAGCGGGACCACACCGTCGAGTTCGCCGTCCACGACCGCTTCTGCAACCCCTGCGGCCAGGCCCGCGCCGACCCGGACCAGGACCAGTGGCACGCCGTCGTGCCTCCAAGCCCCTAACCCCGACGCCCCCATCGTATCCTCCCGCAACGCCGACTACTCCGCTGACCAGCGCCCTACCACTGCCCTCAAGCCCCTCCTCTCCGCGCTAGACACCGACGCGCTCGCCAAGGCAAACACCGCGCTCGCCTTGCTCGCCTCCATCGCCCAGGCCAGGGCCACAGCCGTCGGGATCCTCCGCGACGCCCTCATCTGCCGTCGGCCAAGACCGCCCGCCATCGGCCTGCTGGACCGTGCCAGGCTCGATCGAGAGCTACCAACGCTTCTCGACCCAAGAACTCATCGACAAGATCCGGTTCGTTTGTCCTCCCTTTCGTTTTCGTTTGTACTTGCAGATCCGGTTCAGACCTTGCTCCTCCTTCATCTCCTGGTTGCAGGGCATCGATAGCCATGAAGATCAAAACCAGGAAGGGCAAGAAAACGACATTCCCGCACTCCCTAGTGTAGCAACACGCATAGGCCACCACTGCCTCCTCCGGCTATCCGACCGAGACACGGAGGCCATGGTGGCGGCCGAGGTCGACGCCATCGCTTCCTCTCTGTCGTCTCCGATGCGCGGCTCACCGACAGGACGCCGCTCAGCTGCCATTCGCCCCCGCCTCCTCGCACTCGTCACGGCCGCCACCATCGAGACAACCTCGCCTCCTACCAGATCATGGACAAGCGTGTCCGGGCAACAACGCCGGCACCACTGATTCAAAAGGATTTGATTGTGTTTTTTCTTTTTTGTAGGGTCCTAGGTGCAAAGTTTAGAATTTTTTGGTTGTATTTTTTCATTTAGGTCCTGTAATAACTCTGATTTTTCATAGAATAAAGTGGCCTTTTTTAAACCGGTCACCCCACACCCACCGCATCTAAATTTGTTCAGAACCACCGCCTGCCACACCCAGGCCCACATGGTCTTTCTAATTTATTCGTTAAATAGTGGCGCACACGATGAATATATAAATGGTGCACCCTATTGTTATAACAGTGGCGCACATTGTAGCTATTAATGGCGCACGTCTTGATGCGCCACTATTACCTGAGATAGTAATGGCGCACAAAATGTGCGCGATTACTATAAGTTACTAATGGCGTGATAGTAATGGCGCACCGAATGTGCGCCATTAGTAGGAAAAATAGGTGCGCCATTAATGTCTTGTTTTCTAGTAGTGTTGGGTAACCAACGAATGGCGAGAAGCCATTACCACTTCCACGCCATCAATATACTTGGATTTTCTTTCTAGATGACAAGAGCCAGGTTGTTGAAATTTTCAAAACTTTTGCAAAGAGAGCATAGAATGAGTATGAATGATCTCTCAAGCATATCAGAAGTGATAATGGTACATAATTCAAAAACACTCATATCGAAGAATTTCTTGATGAATATGGCTTCACTCATGGATTCTCGGCTGCTTATACACCGCAACAAAATGGTGTGGTCGAGAGAAAGAACTTAACTCTTATTGAAATGGCCAGAACAATGCTTGTTGAATACAAGACTCCTATTAGGTTCTGGGCCGAAGAAATTAACACTTCATGTCATATCATCAACAAACTTTATCTGCACAAATTTCTAAAGAAAACTTCACATGAGATTATCACTGGTAAAAAGCCAAATGTTTCAAATCTAAGGGTTTTTGATGCTCCATGATATATCAGAGATATGAATCACAACTCCAAGTTTGCTCCAAAGGCACAAGAAGGATTTCTCCTAGGTTATGGTTCGAGTTCTCACAATTATAGAGTATACAACTCTCATCTTGGCAAGGTGGAGAAACTATAAATGTTCGATTTGATGAAACTAACGACTCTCAAAAGGAGCAATTACCTCTTAACCTAGATGAACCACCTTTGGATGAAGTTATCAGGTACATGGCTATTGGAGATATTCGGCCTGTCGAAGGAAATGCACATCAAGTCAACAAGGATGAGGATGGTCCAATGTTCCCACACATAGCTCGGGGCGCTGCAGATCACCATCCTGAAGTTAATGATGTACAGGTCGAAGGAGAACACATAAACGAAGAAAATTCTCAACCCTAAGGTCAAGCTGAACGGTAAGGAAATGATCTCGAAGGACAAGTTGATCCTGAAGAACAACCGGATCCTCAGGCTGTAGAAGGAGCTTTATCTCGTGTTCGAAAGAGAGTGGACGTCGACTCAATACTCGAAGAGAATCGTCTACCAGGTCGTCCTACCACTCGCTCGCGCACTTGTTTAGCTAACTTCTGTGGAAATTTGTCGTTTGTATCTATGCTAGAACCGTCGAAATTCGATGAAGTCATGAAGGACTCAGACTAGATGACTGCCATGCTCGAAGAACTTAATCAGTTCGACAGAAATAAAGTCTGGTCCCTTGTTGATAGACCTGATCCCAAGAAGCATAATATCATTGGTACAAAGTGGATTTTTCGCAACAAGAAAGATGAAGATGGTATGGTGGTAAGAAATAAAGCTCGACTGGTTGCACAAGGTTACACCCAAATCGAAGGTATTGATTTCGGTGTGACTTATGCTCCAGTTTCTCGACTTGAATCCATTTGTGTCATGCTTTCTTTTGCCAATTACAATGGTATATTTCTCTATCAAATGGATGTCAAAAGTGCATTTCTTAACGATGAAATCGAAGAAGAAGTGTATGTTATGGAGCCACCAGGTTTTGAAGACCCGAAGAAACCTGATAAGGTGTTGATACATGAGAGAGGATTCCTTCTCGCCCTTCGTTGGTTACCCCAAGTGGAAGGTAAGATGCAGCGTAGCAGCAAGTTTCCCTCGAAGATACCGAGGTTGAGTATCGACCAGTAGGAATCCATCGATGATAAGTAGGTGTTAGGGGCGCACCTCACGCGGACCTACACACAACACAATTAACTTTGCTCCCAACAAAGTTCAGAGAGGTTTTCAATCTCTCCGGTCTTGTTGTTTACAAAGGATCAAAAATACAGGATAACGATAATGATAGAAACTGAAAGTAAATAATGAAAAGTAAATGAGCGTGTAAACAGTGATGAGAATATTGACTGGGGTCCCGTGATGTTCACTAGTGATGTCTCTCTCCCAAAAGACGATAAGACTGCTATGGGAGGTAAACAAATTACAGAAGGGTAATTGACAGGATTATAAATGCACCGCAATGCTAACTATGCTACAAAAGAAAGGAAGAGTCTCAAAAGCATGGGCAGTACGCCAAAATAAGTAGACCGACCATACCATCTTGAGATATCTATCCAGAACATCTCGCTAGTATTAAGTTGAGAGCCCCACCCAAAGTGTAAACCCAAAGCAACATACCACTGCATTAAATAGAACTTTGCGTAATGTAAACAATCCTTGTAACCGCGATTACAAGCACCGTTGTTTTCCCCCTTGTGGCCACAGCACATCCCCTAGACTCATGTTTCTGTCACTCAAGCGTGTCATCAGGGGGGATGTACCCACAATCGAGCATAACGTTCCCTCTTGGAGTCTCTACCTACCAGTTGGCCAAAGCAATAAATAGCAATGGAGAACATGCAAGAATTACTTTGGAACAAAAATACAAAAGATAAGAACCAATTATATTACTCTATAACAATCTGAACTTAATCTCATAATCCATCAGATCCCATCAAACTCAGCATAGCAAAAGCAGAAAGAATTACATATGTGCCTCGATCATGTAGGTCGTCTCATGAGGTCTAAACCATGAAGAACAAAGAGGGGAGGAGAACATCACATAGCTACTGATCACGGACCCATGGTCCAACTAGACTACGCACGACGCATCCGGAAAGCGTCCAGGGAGGAGGAGAAGCTCCCGGAGGTCGATCCTCCCTCCGGCAGGGTGCTGGGAAGAGTCGTGACAGTGCTCCCGATCTTGGAAACGCGGCGGTGGCGGAACAGAGGAGAATTTGCGAAATAGGGTTTTGTCTTCGAAGTTTCCCCGTAACGGAGAATAAGTAGGCGAAGGAGGCCAAGCCCCTAGCCGCGCCAGGTGGCCTCCTGGGTGCCTGGTGGTGGACCCCTGGCCCTCCTTCGAGATTCTGGAGTCTTCCGACACGCTGATTTTTTATCTGATTTTTTCCGGATTTTTGGAGTATTTTTTTATATGGAGAAAAACTGAAATAGAAAAACAGCAGAAAACAGGAACTGGCACTTGGGTACACTGAGTTAGTAGGTTAGTCCAAATATGATAAAAAATGTATGAAAGTGTATCTAGATCATAGAAATATCACACAAAACATGCATGGAGCAAGCAGAAATTATCGATACGTTTGAGATGTATCAACATCCACAAGGTTAATTCCTGCTCGTCCTCGAGTAGGTAAATGATAATAGGCATAATTTCTTTGGTGACATGCTAGCAACAATATAAGGACTTTGAAAAGTAAAGCAATCAAGGTATGTAATTCAATTCAAGTCATAACATGCAAGAGTCTATATTAGCATTGAAACAAGCAACGAAAGAACATTAGGTGCAAGAGCTCTTGCTGTCCGTGACTCGAATGTCTCCAAATGGTGTTTGCGTGCAAGAAGGGGGATTGGGAATACGAGAAAAAATTATTTTTGTGTTGAGAACTCAATCTACTAATGTTTCACACTTGGTTTCACATTAGGTACAACTCAATTTGATCCACTCCTTTTCGATATTTTGGGCACTCATGCAATGGATGAGCGTAAGCACGAGAGTTGACACTTAGGATGGAAAAGAGAGAATAGGGTGGAGGAGGAAGTAAAAAAGGTGAGAAAGGCTCACATCAATGGGGACAATCATAGGAGAGAAGGCAAAATGATAGATATTATGTGAGGAGTAGGGATTGCCATGCAACGGATGCACATATGAGCTGAAAAGCTCTCAAATGGAACTAGTGGGTGTCCATCTAACTTTCTCGCTCAAGAATACCTAGAGCTCTTTTGAGGAGGCTCATCCTTGGAATATGCAAGCCAAGTTCTATAGTTTGAAGGTCCCCACATAGCTATATGCATGATCATCTCTATGGAGTACAAGGATAAGAGGGAGTACTAGTGTGGATCTTTCAAAAGGATAGTAGTGTTTCCCTTTCTCTCTTTTTTTTCTTTTTCTCGTTTTTCTATTTTTTTGTGTTTTTTGGTGGCCTAAATGGCTCTTTCTATTTAACTCTCATTTGTCCTCTTTGGGAACTTTTAATTTGTCCACTTTGAGATCTTTTCCTCACTTAAGGGCAACACTCTAATTTACAAGAGGGTATAGAAGATCTTTCACACGTTACAAGGTACTCAAATCATAACGAAGGTGTAGCTATCATGATGTATGCAATGTATGCCGCTTCCAGTGTAGCAGCAGCATGTATTACATGAAGATCAAGTCATGAAGAAGTGGAAGTTGCATGGAAATATATCTCGGAAAGGTTATGGAAATGCCTTGATAGGTAGGTGTGGTGGCTGTTTTGAGGAAGGATATAAGGAGGTTTATGATGACAGAGCGTATTATGCCAATGGTTTGGATGTACCGGCGAAGATGCACGCCAACTCTCATAGTGAGAAGGAGATACATCACGACACAGGAGAGGCTAGCAAATATGAGGAGGTGGAAGTGTCAACTTTCAATACTTACATTAGTCCGAAGAACTCATGCACTTATTATCGGTAACTCTCAATCTAATGAGGAGGTTCACAAAGAGATAAGTACCCCGAGGAGGAGTGTATGGGGATTTGGTTATCCTTGTGCATCCTCGACTCATGGTACATGAGTGTACTCTAATATCCGACCCCTCGGAAGAGTAGTGATGCATCTAGTAGCTAGAGTTCTCAACTAGTTTTGTAGGTTTTTGAAAATAAACACGGATTGCCCAAAATACGACACCTATCACTAATAGGCTAGAGCTCTTGAAACCAAAAGTTCAAACATTACTCACATCAATACCTCAAAACTATTGCAAGTTACTACTAAAATTAAATAGCAACCTCAATTACCTACTCTCAAGACACTACTAGGGAATACCCTTATGGTGGCGCCCTTTTTTTCAGTTTAGTGGCGCATTACGGATGTGCCACTAACTACAAGCCACTAATAAGGGCTTAGAGGTGGCACATTCTTGATGCGCCACCCCTAAGTCCCTTAGGCGTGGCGCATTCTGATATGCGCCACGCCTAAGGTTCCATAAGGGTGGCGCATTCACAGTGCGCCACTAAAGCCAGACAAAATGCGCCACTAAATGCGTTACAGAAAACAAAAAAAAGAATTACAGAAAAGAATAAAAACATTACAGATATTTTTATTATATTACAGAAATGCAAAATACAATATTACAATGAGCCCAACAATTATTGATACAAAAGAATTGCATTATAATTCTTATTCCAAAGATTTACAAAGGTTTAGAGGCCAACAAGATTCACAAGATTACATCCATCACAATATTACAATGAATCCAACAATTATTGAAAACCGAAAGCTACTGTCGTCATCATCTCTTGTTTGCTCTTCAACCTGCACAAAACAAAGCTTTAGAGGTCACATCCATATGAATTCATACCAAAGGAGAACAAAGCAATGTAGCATCTATTCTTATCAATAACTTAAAGCAAGTCGATCAATGGCGAGGAGCATGCACATATGCATAAAAATGCATATGAAGTGACCTTTATACACAAAGAGCACCAAGAGTATTTGACACTACCATCTACTACACAAAGAGTACATCCAAATTACATGTAGGGCACACATTCATCAAACGACTTCCATATATGACATAAATTATTCAATTGTTCTGACTCGGCTCGGGGAATGGGCGGACTTCTATCTCCCCATTGGATGGTGCAATGTTCAAGTGGAAGATCGACACCCTCATTTGTACTTCATGACGGATGATAGTCGCCATTTGCGCTTGGATGTGAAAGAACTCCTCCTTAAGATTTTCATCGGCGATTTACGCCTTCCTTTCGGCCCACGCTCTAAGATGACATGGCAGCGTAAGGTTGCGTTGTTCCTGTACAATCGCCCTCATGTGATGAAGGGCGTAATACGCATCCCTCACACTGCCAGCCGGCTGCTTGATGCACGGGAACTGCGTTACGTGGCTGAACACGTTCACGTCAGGCTGATTCTTCCTGAACTTGTGCTTCACCATCTTGCCTTCGGCTTTTATGTAGCCGGAGAGAGCATCATCCAAAACTCTCATGATATACTTGTAATCATTATTTTTCACACTCCCCGAGTCTAAATTCACGGCATGCGAGTGTTGCGGTGAAAAGCAGATGAGCAAGCAGTCTTGATCCTCACTGCATAATTAAAACAATCCAAAAGGAATGTTGGAAGAGGACAATGGAAAGCTAAGAAAGCATATATGCTACGGCGGCGAGCGAATGACTTACTTGGGAGAGTAGGTCATAAGAAATGAATTCTTGTCGGCGTTCTGTAGCTTGAAGTCTGTGATGTACCCCGCCGCGAGAGTCGTGTCCCCGTCTTCCATCAAGATGCTTTCACGCATGTAGAAGGGGTCCAATATCGGGACGCTCGGGGGTCTTATCTCTCCTGATACTCATAGAAAGGCTAAGCGAGAACAGATGGCTAAGGCTATGGTTCAGCCGCTTGAGATGGTACAAATTGAAGATCTCCGAAAACCGCAGGATTATCATATCCGCGGGGATAGTGTTGATGAAGCCCATGTTGAGTGGCACCTTGGCCATGAAAACCGGGTACGAGGGATTCTCTTCACGAAGAAGAGTCTTCTCTAATGCCATAATACTATGATGAACACTCTGCATATCCGAAGTTGCAAGGTCGAGCATGTCCTTAGGTAGCATCGCCCTACCAGCCACATGTATTTCAAACTAGAGATCCTTGGGTCTTGGTGGCCCGTCCTGAGCCCGGATCGGCATCGAAGGTTGGCTACTCTAAGTGATGCTCTTCTTTCTTTTCCGTCCCTTCTTCTTTTCTGATTTTGAGCAGTCATCGGCCTTTATCTGCTCAATGGCCGCATTATGGAGTGTGGACGGGCTGAGAATAGATCTCCTTGTGGCATCTGTTTGAGGCTCGGTGAAGGCGCAAGATTCTGGAGACATGTCCTGAGAAGCAGCGAAGAGACGCATGGAGCAAGCAGGCTTCGCCGCAGGATCAGCTGGACCGCGAGCTTCCTCGTCATGTTGATAGGCTCCTTCAGCAGGAGGCATGAATAAGTCATCATCATCATACAAAGTATTGATGAACTGGTCGGCGTTTATATCATCATCAAGATCATCGTCTTCTTGTTGTGCGCCGATGGGATCATGTGGCGCCAACACGATGACTAGCAGTGTTGTCCTAGGTGTGGTGCCCCTTTCCCCCGTTATTAAACGCATTTGGCTCTTCGGCCATAGGCATATTTGGCGGAAACAGTCACTGAGGACTGCCGGCTCGTCCTCATCGTATCCGGGAGGTGGAATGGGAGGTTCAACTCTCTCGTAGCCCAAAATCACGAGAGAGATTTGAACCCTATGCATCTCCGGTGCCATCGGCATATTGTGCATGATTCGATTTTGTGGTTGAATGATTTTACCTTTGGCAACATCCTTCAACTCGCCGTCCACGACTTGTAATAGAATGCATGGAGTGTCCTCCTGCGAAAGAGATATATGCATGTAGGGCATCAGAGAGATTTCACTAAAAAAGGTAAGGAGATGAAGTCCTCGTTTGAGTTGCAGACGCTTATAGTTACCTGGAGGGCGTCGAGGTCGGCTAGTGAAGAGACCCCGCCGATGACGGCGGGCATGCAAGAGACGGAGGGCGCGCTGCTTCCCGTGGCGTCGGTTGCCCTATTTTGCTCTACTCCCGGGTGCATTATTATTATGCCCCGGTTGCTCGATCGTGGCTAGAGGAGTTAACATCACGTCCGATGCCGCCGCCGCGGTGTAGGCGGCCAGAGTCACCAATACGCCGGGAGTCGGTGCGGGAGCCACCACTACGGAAGGAGTCGGGAATGCAGGCGCCGCGGTGCCCGAGTTGCTGCCGACCATGCTGGGGACTGGTATGGGCCCTTCTCCACCACGCTCTTGCCAATTCGCGAGTGACGGCATCATATCTGGAAGGAGAGCGTTCATCGTCTTCGCCACTTCGTCCTGGACAAGATGTGGAAGCATGTTAACCTTCTCCTCCAGTCCACGAACATAAGCGGCGTCTTCTTCGGTCCTTCTCGCCTTCCACCCCCTCGAACCGGACTGCTTTGCAGGTTTTCCATAATATTCGGACCAATTTAGGTCCGCACCAAAGCCCACCACACGGCGACCTGACGATGGCTTTGCCGTCACGTCGTCAACCTTCTTGACCTTGTTCAACGCCCTGTTAAAGGTGTTGTCCCACGGGCCGGCCGACTTAACCAACGACTCCTACGATGAGGCAATTTTCATTTCCGCTTGCTACAAAAAGAATGTGAAACGTTAAGAAATTGTGAACTTCACTCGAGAATTCAATCGACAAGGCCGCGTGGTAAACTAATTACCACGGCAGTCATAAACTCCTGAATCTTAGGATCGATAATTATTTTCGAGGTTGCTTTGTCCTTATAGCTCCGGGCCCTCACCAAGAATTCGGTCTGCGGATCATCTTTGTATTGCTGGAAGGGGTTATGACGAGGGGGTGACCCCACGACTCCTACGGATAAGACTACCTGGTGTCCATGAAGATAAAAGGCCCATGAAGATACAGCCTCGGCTCGCTAGCTTGCACCGACGTAGGAGTCCACGACTCACAAGGAAGGGGCAAAGACCTGCCGTACGGATCGAGCTAAGGTTAGGAAAGCTTACTTGTAAACGCAGATGAACTCCCCGGGACCGAGCCCGGTATATAAGGGCTAGGAGGGGCGACGCCAAAGACATCTAAGATGACCTGTAACCCTAGCCTTTATTGCTCCAGCCTTGGCCTCCATTGTAATCGCATCTCCCCCATCAATAATATCGAGCAGGAGCGATCCTTCCTGTTTGCCGACGAGCTATCGTCCAACTTGTGCATCTCATGACTAACCCAGGGTCCCTGACCATGGGATTTGCCGGGGTTGATCCCCATCAATTGGCGCCGTCTGTGTGAACTACATAGGTTGGGATCACGATCTCGGCGGTCCCGTCTTCAGCAAGCTACAACTCAAAAGCAAGAACCAGATCTAGCCCACTCGAAGGATTCAAGATCACGGCAGACATCTCTGCCTCCCCATCAAGACCGCTCGAGCTACAGTTGCGCCAGGACCGATACTACGGTAACGGCCAAGTGCAGCGCCAGAGCCGAAGGAGTCGACGACCCAGAAGAACGGTGAGGGGCCTCTACGAAGAAATTCCACTCGACGAACCGCGACGCGGAGCGGAGGACTCGCAAATCTTTCGACAACCCACCACCGCCCGGGCACCCACCGCACATCAAGACGATGACTACGAGATCGAATCCAGCTATCAGCAGAACCACCACCAAAGGAGAAGGAATCGACGACCCAAAAGGCGCGGATGGGAGATCTACGGCGAGGCCCCAATGAACGAGCCACATCACGCAGCCGCACAACCAACGACCACTCGACGACACGCCGTCGCGCGAGCACCTGCCGCCAACCAAGACAGCGACTCCGAGACACCTATAGGCGAGTACTACGACCCAGATCGAAGGCCGGATGAATTCGCCAACCTCATCAAGAACCAAGACATGAGTCGAGGAATCGAAACCGACCCTCGCTTCCACGAACACCCGGAGGATCACGAGCACATCTTCAGAATCTCAAGACGGAAGAGGCACGCCGGATCTCCAAACTCACGGTTAGAGAGTATCTAGCAGGACCCTGCACGATCCACAGCTTCGAGGATGACTGGGGACACGTCAGGTCAGGTCACACTTTGAGAAACTGCTGCCTGTTTAACGAACTAGCCGACGACCTCAAGAAGGAGAAGCAGAAAGAAGACAGGCGCAACCGACGACCCGAACAATCGCCGACCTCAAGCCCGGAAGGACGTCACAACCCGCTGCAAGAACAGGTGCTCATGATCCAATAAGGAAGGGTACCACAAGCACAACGCGACGCCCACACCCTGTAGGCTAGAGCAGCTGAGAGCATAAACATAGTCGAAGTCTACCAGCTACATGACACGGAGACCACCATCACGTTCTCATGGATGGAGGCAGGAGCATGAACATCATCTTCGCCAGCACCCTGCAAAAGATGCTGATCCCACGATCAGTATGGAGAAAATCAAGCACCGAGTTACACGGGGTTGTCCCAGGAGAAGCAGCCACCTCCCTCGGAGTCATCGAACTCGAAGTTGTCTTCCGCAACCGACGCAACTTCGCAAAGCTCGTCCTCGAGTTCGAGGTAATCGACTGGAAATCGAAGTATCACGCCATATTGGGACGGCCAGCATTCGCGCAGTTCATGGCGGTCCCACACTACGCCTACCTCAAGCTTAAAATGCCAGGATCATCAGGAGTCCTCACAATCAACGGAAGCTTCATCAAATCAGATCAATGTGATCCTGACTTTCACAGAATCTCCGACACATTCGGAGCCGAACAAGAACTCAGAGAAATAGCCATGGTGACGGACAAGAGTACCTTCCCATTGGTGAACCGAAGCGAATCCAGGGAGTACGGACGCGACTTCAGCATCGACAGCGACACAGTCACTCACCAACTGCACCCGACGGACCCGGACAAAACAGTCCGCGTGTACAACCACCTACAAGAGGAGCAGGCGACGACTCTCGTCGCTTTCCTTCGAGACGAGTGGGAAATATTCGCCTGGTGTCCAACCGACATGCCTGGGATACCACGCGAATTCGAGGAACACGCCCTACGCATCAAGCAAAACACGAAGCCGGTGAAGCAAGCGCTGAGACGATTCTCGGAGCCCAAGCGCAGAGCAATCAGAGAGGAAGTCAACCGGTTACTCGACGCTCAAGTCATCCGAGAAACGAAGAAAGCCACATGGATAGCCAACCCAGTGCTGGTGCCCAAGAAAGACACGACCGTTCTACGCATGTGTGTCGACTACGGACCAGTCAACAAGGATTGCTCGAAGGATCACTTCCCCCTTCCTAGAATCGATCAGATAATCGACTCAACAGCAGGGTGCGATCTACTTTCCTTTCGCGACGCTTACTCAGCATACAACCAGATCAGGATGAAGGAAGAAGACGAAGAGCACACATCGTTCATCACCCCCTATGGAGTATTCTCCTACAGGACCATGCACTTCGGGCTCAAAAACGCAGGCGCCACTTAGCAACGAATGATGCAGGCCTGCCTGAAGGAGCAAATCGGAAGAAACGTGCAAGTCTACGTGGACGACATCGTTATCAAGACCTACAAAGCAGCCACACTACTCGACGAACTGCGCGAAACCTTCGCGGCGCTCAACAAATACAAAATCAAACTCAAGCCAAAGAAGTGCGTATTCGGCGTACCGGCGGGAAAGTTTCTTGGCTATATGGTCTCTGCCCGAGGAATCAAGGCAAACCCTGAGAAAGTCCAAGCCATCACCCGCATGCAAGAACCAACCGACGTCAAAGGAGTACAACACCTCACTGGAAAACTCGCAGCCCTAAGCCGCTTCATCAGCAGGCTGGGAGAACGCAACCTGCATTTCTATCAGCTGCTCAGGAAAAGGAGAGAAGTTCGAGTGGACGGAGGAAGCCCGCCAAGCATTCGCGGACCTGAAAAAGACACTCTCGACCCCACCAATCCTGGCGGTACCTAAGGACCGAGAGAAGCTATACCTCTACATGGCAGCACGTAGCAGTGTAGTAAGCACAACGCTTGTTGTCGAACGCGAAGAAGAAGGCAAGGTCCAGAGCATCCAAAGACCAATCTACTACCTCAGCATGCTCCTGACCAAATCCCAGCAGCGGTACCCGCACTATCAGAAGCTACTACTGGCCATCGTCATGACCTCAAGAAAGGTGTGCCACTACTTCGACGAGCACTCTATCACAATCGTGAGCAGCGCACCACTCACTGACATACTCAACAACCCTGGAGCAACCGGGCGAGTCGCCGACTGGAACATTCAGCTCAGCCCACGGGACCTGCAGTTCAAGCACCCAACAACCATCAAAGCACAAGTACTCCCAGATTTCCTGGTCGAGTGGACGGAGGTTCAGACACCAGGCCCCCCAGACCTATCAAGCTCATGGTCAATGTTCTTCGATGGGTCCAAGAAAAAACAAGGAGCTGGGGCAGGAGTTGTGCTCATCTCCCCTAAAGGAACAAAGCTGAAATATGTCCTCCAGATCAACTTCAGTCATGCCTCCAGCAACGAAGCAGAATACGAGGCACTCCTCCATGGCATGCGCATGGCCAAAACATGCGGAGACAGTCGCCTCATAATTTACGGGCACTCCAATCTCATCGTCCAGCAGACGATGAGAAACTGCAACGCAATAGCCGACAACATGGCGGCCTACCAAAAGCTCTACAACGAACTCGAAGGAAGTTTCGACGGTTGCGGGCTCAACTACATCACCAGGGACAACAACACAGAAGATGACGAGCTCGCAAACATCGGTTCGACCCGGGGCCTGTACCACCCGGCGTTTTCCTCGAAAGCATCAGCCGGAGATCCATCAAGGTACAGGCA
Source organism: Bromus sterilis (assembly GCA_950022295.1). Classification (NCBI taxonomy): domain Eukaryota; kingdom Viridiplantae; phylum Streptophyta; class Magnoliopsida; order Poales; family Poaceae; genus Bromus; species Bromus sterilis. The sequence continues at coordinate 204,515,394 of OX465600.1, read as the reverse complement.
GCAACACCTAAAGCAGTCGCGGACAGCGAAGACGCAACAGAAATGGCGCAGGTGGCAACAGCAACCCCATCAGAAGGCACAAGAACAAGCACATCGGACAGCACAGCTCCGACAGAGCTCGAAGGACCCGTCTGGAAAAAACCGTTCCTCCGATTCCTAATCGAAGGCACGCTACCACAAGACTTATCTGAAGCACGACGCATCAGCCGACGATCCATGGCGTTCACGGTGATCAACAGACAACTTTACAGGCGCAGCATCACCCAGATACTCCAAAGGTGCATCGAGGAAGAGGACGGCAAAGCCCTACTGCTCGAAATCCACGAAGGAACCTGCGGGAACCACGCGAGCAGTCGAGTACTCGTGTCCAAAGCATTCCGAGCGGGGTTCTACTGGCTCACAGCCATGAAAAACGCAGAGGAAATCGTGCGACGTTGTGTCGGTTGCCAGAAATTTGCCAACAGGCCACACGCACCCGCATCAGAGCTCAAGACCATACCACTATCCTGGCCGTTCGCCACCTGGGGACTCGGCATGGTGGGCCCACTCAAGAAATCATCCAAGGGCGGAAGGACACACCTGCTCGTTGCAGTCGACAAGTTCACTAAATGGATTGAAGCAGTGCCCATCACGAGCTCCACAGCCCTCACGGCTGTCAACTTCATCAAATCGATCATCTTCAGATTCGGAGTGCCACACAACATCATCACGGACAACGGCACGAACTTCACAGCCGCAGAATTTCAGAACTTCTGCGAAGAACTGGGCATCAAAATCAATTATGCATCAGTCGCGCACCCGCAGTCCAACGACCAGGTGGAAAAAGCAAACGGCCTTGTCTGCGGGGGAATCAAGAAACGGCTCCTCGCACCACTCGAGCAAGCCGCAGGAAACTGGGTAGAAGAGCTGCCCACAGTCCTATGGAGTCTACGTACTACACCAAACACCGCGACCCAGTACATACACTTCTTCATGGTGTACGGGGCACAGGCAGTCCTACCACATGACCTCAAGTTCGGAGTACCCCGGGTCACCGGATACGAAGAAGAAGAAGCAGAAGAAGCACTACAAGATGACAAAGATACGGTTGACGAAGCAAGAGACAAATCCCTGACAAAATCAGAGGGGTACCAAGACAAACTACGTACCTACCAAAGCAGTCGATTGCGCACTAGAACCTTCAACAAAGGTGACCTAGTCCTACGACTGATACAAGAGAAGGTCCACAAACTTGCCCCCCAATGGGAAGGACCATTCATAGTCTCAGAAGTCATCGAAGGCGGCGCCTACAGGCTGAGGAACCCGAAGACAGACGAGGACGTGGGCAACCCGTGGAACGTAGCAAACTTGCGACTGTTCTATCCATAGCCCCTATCGGTCGGACATGACTGGCAACTCATGTAACCGCTTGACCGCAATAAAAGAAATGCTGCCCAAATATTGCCATCTCAAAAGCACTCGGGGGCTTAAGAATAAAATCCCCCTGAGAGACGCTATCGTCTATGGGATCTTAATCAAAGCACTCGGGGGCTTAAGAAATAAAATCCCCCCGAGAGATGCTATCGCCTACGCGATCTTAACCAAAGCACTCGGGGGCTTAAGAATAAAATCCCCCCGAGAGACGCTATCGCCTACGCGATCTTACCCAAAGCACTCGGGGCTTAAAGAATAAAATCCCCCCGAGAGACGCTATCGCCTACGTGATCTTAATAAAAGCACTCGGGGGCTTAAGAAATAAAATCCCCCCGAGAGATGCTATCGCCTACGCGATCTTAACCAAAGCACTCGGGGGCTTAAGAATAAAATCCCCCCGAGAGACGCTATCGCCTACGCAATCTTACCCAAAGCACTCGGGGGCTTAAAGAATAAAATCCCCCTGAGAGACGCTATCGCCTACGCGATCTTAACCAAAGCACTCAGGGGCTTAAGAGAAAAATCCCCCCGAGAGATGCTATCACCTACGCGATCTTCATCAAAAGCACTCGGCGTCTCGAGCACAAGAACTCCCAACGAAGGAAGGTACCGTCACCCATGCGACCCCTACATCCAAGCACTCGGGAGCTCGTGGACCATCGCCTCCCGAAGACCTTTCGAGCAGTCTGAAGCTTAAAAAGCGATCAAAAAATACCCGGCCAGCCCCACCTGCTGAAAACAAGGCTCGAAAGACATGGCCACAATCAGATAGAGCACCAAGTACTCTGAAGAAACTTTGAAGAAACTCTGGAGGAAGCACAGGACACAGGCTCATTCGTCTTCACGCGATCGCTAACGATCACCTAAAGACTCGGGGGCTACTCCCATCGGAAGCGTTGCCGCGCACCCGATAAAAGACAGAAACTAACGACAAAGGCAACAAATTCTAGCCTACGCTGGACCCTTCGACTCAAGCGTAGCCTCAGGGGCTACTCCCATCGGGAGAGCTGTCGCACACCCGACAGAACCCACAATGCAAAGTATTGGACGGACTCGAAGACAGCTCTCGGCCGCAAAGGACTCGAACACAACTCTCGGTTCCAAAGAAATTGAAGACAGCTCCTGATCGTGAAAGTCTCGAACTCAGATTTCGGTTGCATAAAGGCCCAAATATAAATTCCATTGCAAAGGATCAAGCAGAGTTTACACCATAAGGATCATCTTCAGTACAAAAAGGACTCAACTACATTTGGATAGAAGGCAACTCCTGTTACAAGAGTGTCAGATCCCTCTGTTAGGTATGTACTAGGGTTAGCTAGTACCTTTGCATCATGCAAAAGTTTCAAAAAGAAACCTTGAAAATCATTTTCAAAATCCAAATGGGAGAAGGAACACCCCCCAGATGAATTAATCCAAAAGGCCAGATAAAAATATTTTCCAAAAATTCATGTTAGAGTTTTGAAAAGTCTTATAAATGAGTGTGATCACATATCAAGTGATGTGGGACCCACCCCATGCTCATAGATTTTTCAAATATTCAAACAGTACCTTGGAATTAAAGAAATACCCCTTTTTGATTTAAAATTCAAATCATTTGAATTTTAAAAATGTTGAAAGTTTATGAGTGGCTAGTCTATATTATTATGAGGCCACATAAAAGTTTTCAGCATTTAATAAAATGGTTTGGTATTTTTTTATGAGAGCCAAAACAAATTACAGAAAAAGAAAGGAAAGATTAAACAGAAAATAAAAGGAACAGCTTACCTGTCGCCCAGGGGCGAGGCCCACCTCTCCAGCCGGCCCAGCCCACCTGGACCCTCCCCTGTCGTCTTCCTCCCCGCGCCCCCAAGGTGCTCGGTGGAAAGCCACCGATGCCACCGACGCCACCGCGACGCCCCGCAGCCCTCCACCTGCCTCCCCGGCCGCCTTCTAGCGACGTGGAGAACCCTCCAAGCTCATCCTCTCCATTTCCCCCCTGGAAACCTCCTCCCCCTCTCCTCTTCGCGAGTTCATCGACGTCCGAGAGCTCACCGGAGCGCACCGCCGTGGAAACCTGTGGCCACCTTCCTCCTAAGCCGCTGCCACGTTGTCTAGGACGCGCGCCGTCGTCGTCTTCATCGCCGTGTGCAAGCAATCGAAGCCAGGAGCCCCGAGCACGTCGTCCTCTTCACCGAGCCGCCGCTGAACCCGCAAGAGCTCGTCGTCGATTCCGCCGCAGCCACAGCTCCTCCGGCTTCCTCGAGTCTGTCTCTGCAACCAGGGTGAGCAGGCGCGTTTTTCCCCTCATCTTGCCGCTTGAATCCGTGCCCGAATCGTCATTCCGACGAGGTCCGAGACCAAGCGCCGCCGCTTGTCGTCGAGGTCATTCACCAGAGCCCCCGTTTGACCCCTGGATGGCTCCACTAGCTCCGCACACACCCCAGCTTCATTTCCATGCTCTCGGTTTCCAAATCCGTGCACAATTTGAAGAACCCGACGAGTCCAGTGCACGACTTCCGCCGCCGCTCGTCGCCGATGACGCTCCGGTGATCCCCGTGGCTCCCTGATGACTCCACCCGATGCGGACGACCTCAAGGAGCAAGATGCCGTCCTCCCCGTGCTCTCCCGTGGCCGTTTGGTCACTCCGGCGACCACGCCGCCGTGTCCAGTGCCGCCGGCGACTAGCCGCCGGTAGGCTAGGTTAATTAGGGGGGCTAACCCCTGTTTAATTAGGCCATTGGGCCACTGACAGGTGGGGCCAGCCACTAATTAACCCTTCGGGTTAATTTTAATCAGGGGATTAACCCCCCACTGTGGATGACAGGTGGGACCCCTTTGTCAGTTTGACTGGTCAAACTCCCCTGCTGACGCAATAAATCAAAATTGTTTAAAAAGAATTCCAGAAAATCCAGAAATTACCCCAAACTTTGGAAATTCATAGAAAATTCATATTAACTCCAAATTGGACAAATAATATATGAAAAATGATCAGGAGAAAATTATCTTTCCAAATATGCAACTTTCAAATCTATTTGAGTTGAATTTAAAATGGGACCAGTAGCATATGTCATTTGGTTTATTTGAATTTAATTCAAATTCAAACCAAATGATTTTGCCACTTGGACCATGGATTTATGATGCAAATCAACCACACTTCAGAGGCATATCATACACATTTGAAGTTAATTCAAATTGATCAAACTATATCATATATAACTTGATTAAGGTTGAATTCAAATGTGGAATTTGAATTTGCATTTAAAAATGCAATATATTCCACTTAAATGGAATTGTCTCACACATCAACACTTATACTTCAAGCTTCAACATTCAATCATGTGCTTGAGCATTGCATTCATATTGATTGCTACTTCGTGCTTTGTTTGTCGAGTAGAGGTGGAACCGGAGCAAGAGATCACCCCCTTCGCTGAAGATCCAGAGTGGGGAAGTCGAGGAAGGCACCGAGATAACTTGAACCGGATACTTCTAAAACACACCAAGATAAGTGTGAGTGCTATGGCGTGCCTCCTCGTGGGGAAGTCGAGGAAGGCACCATAGTGATGTATTGGTTGGTGAAAGTAGTGGACTCGTGTACGCTTCTTACCTCAAAGTCTGGTACTCGTAGTTCAGGATTAGCCAAGTCAAAGCTGGCATTTCTGCAAGTGAACCCCACCTCCCTTTACCTTGATACATGTGCATGAGTAGTATAGCTCCTATGTAAGTCATGCTGAGTACGACTTTGTACTCACGTTTGCTTAATATATGTTTTAGATGACGCCACTGACCCAGAAGGTGGCTTCTTCATCGAGCTGGACGACTGAAGTTAAGCTAGTCTAGTCCCAGTCAGCAGACTGGTTCCCTCGTGGAGGGCTTTATGTTTGAATAAGGCTTCTTAAGCCAATTTGTTAAACTTGTCTGTACTCAGACATAATTTGCTTCCGTTCTGTGTTGTAATGTTGGATCACTCGTAAGTGATCTCTATGTGTACTCTATAAGAGTTATAAATAAAATGTACACTTTGTAGAGAATTGCAATGGTACCTGCTGTTCATACAAGGCATGTGTGCTGCGTGTATGTTTATAACATGCATGTCTTTGTATGGGTTTTCGAGACCTTAGTTGTGTTCTGGCTGGCGGTCTTTTATACACCAAGTGGCCCTTAGATGTGCGCAGCTTGGGTCATCGCGATGCGATTGCTTGAGACTCTGTCTCGTGCACACTTTGTGGTATGATCGAGCCCTCCCTAGACCCCGACTAAGTGATCGGGCTGGAGTAAGTCTATGTAAGAGTTTTGAGATAGTCGATAATATGGTTGAGGCGACTTGTCTTTGAATATGGGAGTTCACCACCCATATCAGTAGACTTGTGTGCGTACAATGAGGACCCATTACAGTTGATCATCCGGCCTGGATGGGATGCCCCTCACGTACGATGCTTTCCGAGAATGTTCAGTGCTTGGCCTTGTCTGCTTAGACAAGTGGGTGCGGTTCTCGGCTCTCCATATGAATATGTCTTAACTGTACTTGCATACGCTAACCCCGGGTCCCGACAAAGAGGGAATCACCCAAGGAATTATGACTTCGACATGTGTGCCCAAGAGGGGTAATCGACTCTAGTACAAGAGCATGATCATGATGTTAATGAGATAACAAAAGGTGAAGCTCGACTTATTTGCAGAGCCATTGAAGAAGATGCTCCACCAGCTTCTTCTCCTGCTCCTCTAGCTTCTTCTCTAGCTCCGCCCAAGCTGCCGGCGAAGATGACGCCGCTGCCTCCAGTTCTACAAGGTCGCCTGCCGCGCTCGTTTAACCGGTGGCTTGACATCGAGGTCTTCTTCAGAGCCAGAGGGGGAAGAAGTTCAAGACGGCTCACCACCAGCACCAGAAGAGCCCCTGGAGGAAGAAGCAGTCGAAGACGCAGGCGAAGGACTCCTCGACTTTGTGGAACTGACGCTGCTCGACTCCTACCAACGCGGATCCATGCTGTTGCCGCTCGGGTCGAACGCGCGGACAGAGACAGTGCTTTCGCCGTCAAAACGACAGCTGAGCACATCCCCGTCTTGCAAATTCAATCGCCGAGAAAACAAACTCCAACCAGAGCCAAGAAAAATCAAGCGGGAACTATCAACCTCCAAGTCAACATATGAAGTAGATCGACAGCTCCCTTGAAGATGCAGAAGCAAGCCATCGAAGCCACGTTCAGAGACAATGGCGGAAAAAGCAGAAGGAAGAAGAACGCGATTGGCACTTTGGCCACAAACATGTAAAAGAAAGTCTTAGTGCCAGAATCCCTCCTCCAAGGGAGAAGAGGAAGGCACTGGCACCGCACCATGGCGACCACCAAGACATGAACGTGGTGTACGGCCACCACGGCCAACACACCGTTTGGGAGCCATGAGAGGAACAATAGAAGAAGGAAGAGGCAAAGCAGCAAGCTGGATAGAGGCGGAACGCTGTGGAAGAGAAAGGCTTATTTATAGAACAACAATCCCCAAGCACAGAGAAGCCAAGACGACATCATCAATTATTTCAAAGACTAAACGTCGCTGACGTCTCGAACTCCAAGACGAAGATGCTCTCCCACGGGACGCACTGTGCGCAAGATGCGTCAATTTACGCGCGTTTCCAACGCGCGTATCGGAAACTCAACCGGCGCCTGCCGCACGCCAAAGCGGCCATTATTATGACCGGTCATGAAGACGTAACGGTTCACTGACAGAGCATCCCTGACAGACATCAAACAGAGGCATCTCTATCCCTGACAAGCGGCGAAGAAAACCAAAGGCCCTGAGATTCCATCTCTCAGATCTTTTTTCCCCATGAAGAACAAAAAAAACATCTTACTCCCATCGGGAGAGTACATCATAAGAATCCCGGGTGCTCCCTCACCTAAAGGTCAGCCATATGCTCGAGTGACCACTCGCACTTATGAGAGTCTCGGGTGCTCCCTCAACCCCGCGTGAGAAAAACATGCATTCGCCAAGACCATACGGCGCTAAGAGTCTCAGGTTCTCCCTCACCTCAAGAGCCGAAACGGCATTCGAGTGATTACTCGCGAAAAAACCTCGACTGAGCACTCGAAACAAAGCTCCTCGGGTGAATGAGTGAACAGCTCGCTTGATGTTTTGTTCCAAGCGGTGCAATGCTATAAGGCTCCGCGCCTCAAAAACACACATTCCTGCAACATATACACTGTGCCCAGATGCCACGCAAGATTAGCGTGTAGGTAAGACCCCGCTGCGAAGTACGGCCGGGATGGGACTTGCCGAAGAGCGATTTCACTCCCAACCTTTCCCATGCGCTGCGCATGATAGAAAAGCCGGGCGGATGCGCCTTAGGCTATGCACATTACTGGCGGCAAATGAACACCGTAAGACCTGAAGCGACCGGACTTTTGCTCGACACCAGTGTTCCAAGCTCACGTCGAGGGACGTGGGTTTGATTGGGCTACTGTAGGTATTTGCCCTAGTGCAATTCACCAAGGCTCGACCCGTCGACTCCTTGGGCCCTTTCAGCTTAGCATCCCTCGAAACAGGTTTTGTCATGGCCACCAGACTGCCAGCGACCCGCGAATGAACCGCGCATACCAATAACCAACAAATGAATGTACTCGAGTCCCTGCGCGACTCTTCGAGTCCCCCAGGAACTCGGGGGCTACTGACGAGGGGGTGACCCCACGACTCCTACGGATAATCCTACCTGGTGTCCATGAAGACAGAAGGCCCATGAAGATACAGCCTCGGCCCGCTAGCTGGCACCGACATAGGAGTCCACGACTCACAAGGAAGGTGCGAAGACCTGCCGTACGGAGCAAGCTATGGTTAGGAAAGCTTACTTGTAAACGTAGATGAACTCGCCGAGACCGAGCCCCGTATATAAGGGCTAGGAGGGGTGACGCCAAAGACCTAAGATCACCTGTAACCCTAGCCTTGAGCGCTCCAGCCTTGGCCTCCATTGTAATCGCATCTCCCCCATCAATAATATCGAGCAGGAGCGAGCCTTCCTTTTTGCCGACGAGCTATCGTCCAACCTGTGCATCTCATGACCAACCCAGGGACCCTCACCATGGGATTTTCCGGGGTTGATCCCCGTCAGGTTAGGTATGCCCGCATCGGTGTACTCGGCATCCTCCTTGTCCCATTTAGTCTTGGAACTTTTGTAACCACTGGCTCTGAGACGGTGGTTACCTATGACCTGCGACCGCATGGCCTTTCCCTTTGCACTCGCTGCCTTGGCTTGCTCGGACTCACACCTAGCCTTGAAAAGGTTGTAGGTAGCTTCGTCGATTAACGACTCTTTCTCCTTGAGCTCCTCCTAGGTTTAGTTCTTTTAAAAAATTGCCCTCTTCACCCGGGTTTTCCAACTGGACAAGGCCTTGCTCCTCTTCCTGAGGGCCCATGTGTTTACTTTGTTCCCTTTGAGTTTGGTGTTATCGTACGGCTCCGGAAACTTGTATCGTCCGTGCAGCTTGTTGATAAGAAGCTGACAATAATGAATATTCTCACGACTCCTGAGGTTAATCGTGGTGATCGGCACGGTGTTGCGGAGGATCGCCGCGACTTGACGACCGTACCCTTCCGAAAAACGTTCGGGCTGTTCAGGAATCCCGACGGCGGTCACAACAGTAAACTCTTGCCTGATGGCGCCGACCTTGGTCGGTATCCGATTCCTCTTCTTCGAATGGGTACCATCTGTGTTGGAGCCACCGGTCCCATCATCCTCGCCGGTGTTCCTCTCGCCGTCTGTCGTACCGGCCTCCTCCTCCATGTCATCATCCGATGAGTCGGACTCCGACTCTATCTCCTCCTCATACTCCTCCTCGCCCGGAGGTACTTCCTCTTCTCTCTGCTCCTCAACCTCCTCCTGGGAGTATTCCCAAAATTGCTTCCTTTTTTTTCCCGACTGAGAAGAAGGATCGGCGTTGTCTCCGGTCCACATGTTTGCACTAGTACAATATTAAGAAATGCAACTACTTAATTAGAGTACAATGGTAAGAAAAATAGCAAAGGTCATGGACGAATTCACGGAAAAATTCGGCATGACCTTTGCTATTTTTCTTAACATGAGAGTGCCCCATTCTCAACCAAAACAGAAGTTAATCAACATTTCGGGAGTCCCTGCACACAAAAATGCCTTGTATGTAGGCACAACCAGCATATATGAAGAACACAAGCACCACATACATTTTATTCTACACTATTTTGTGATGCCATCACACACACACACACAGGACACACACACATCACACACCCACATATTCTACACATCACACACACACAAGACACACACACACATGACACACAGAGGACACCAAGAAAAACAAGCAACAAAAATATTTAATAAGCATGATATTCACATGGTCATGCATGGTCAGTAGCACACACACATATCACACACACACACACACACAGGAACATAGCCTACATTATGTTTTTCTTTTTAATATAATTAATGTTTAGTTTTCTAGTACTCCCTTGGTTCCTAAGTATAATTTTCTTTTAGAGATTTTGCATGGAGTAAATTTGCTCTGAAAGCAACATAGCAAAATAGTTTCACACTAGTTACCTGATACCCTAGCTCCTTTAGCATTTCAAAGCTGGTTTGTATCGATAATAAAATAAACAATATAACTCAAACAAACCATTATCAAGAATAAATACTGACAAGAAATACACTTCATGAATTGCTTACTACTTAATTTTAGAAAGTATGGGACAGTTTAGCAAAGTTCAGTGGATTCTTGTTACAAAATATTATGGTGTTATTAATTAATCTAAGATAACAGAAAGCTAACATCAACTCTATGCACTGATTCAAGGATTGTTTCTTAGTCATGGAAGAAACCATATGCATCATCATATATGGAGTAAGTTTCTAGCAATTTCTTAACAATTTCTAGTAAGAAAACAAACACATGTGCAGGATTCCTTAACAATTTCTAACAAACACATGGAAGAAAACATATGCATCATCATATATGTACCAAGAATCTCAAATCCCCTCTCTGTTTTCTTTGAATAACAGGGGAAGTAAGTAGCGGGAAGGGATGGAGATAGAGGTGTCGAGGGGGATGACCTCGGGGGCGTCGGGGTGGCGGCTCCGGTTGTGTAGAGGGGCTCCGGTGATGTCGAGGGGCTCCGGTGGCGGCGAGCGGCTCCAATGGTGTCGAGCGGACCCTCCGCGGTGGCGTCGAGGGGCGGCTCCAGTGGCGTCGAGTTGCGGCTTCGGCGTCGACGGCGAGGACGATGGAGGCTAGGGCTCGAGAGGGGATCGTGCTCGAATGGGTGCTGTGACAAGCAAGGGGGAGGGGGCCATGGAGGTTAAGGCCTAGGGGTGGCACATTTTGCCAGAATGCGCCACCAAGGGGTTCCTTATGCGTGGTGCATTCCGCCGAAATGCGCCACACATAAGGAACCTCTTGGTGGCGCATTCTGGCAAAATGCGCAACCCCTAAGGACATTTAGTGGCGCATTTATGAAAGATGCGCCACCCCTAAGAGTTTTTTAATTTTTTTTATTAATTGGACTAGCTATCTATCTGGTTTTTTATCGCTACTAGTTTTTTTATCGCTACTAAATATCTGGGTTTTTTAGCGAGGCCATGGCCTTCCTTCCCATCGGTGTGTGTTACTCATCCTATCGATCCACGTACCATGCTTTAACCGTGTCGTCACTGAACCAAGATCCACAAACACAAGGTGTAGCGGCATTTGGAAACATAAGAATGTGATCATCAATTACAAGGTGTAGATGACCATTTCATATTTTTAAGGAGTTAAGCATGATGCTTCCATTCTGTATAAAAGTGGTCAAACTTTATTAAGATTGACTTGGACCAAATCTTATATGCGGAGTAAAAAGAAACGGAGGGAGTACTTGCTCTAACCGACCTTGAGAATGGTGCTTCGATTGTGTATCGTCGATGTTCATACACTTCAAACTATGATCCAAACATAAGAATGTGATCATATCGATCCACGTACCATGCCTTAACCGTGTCGTCGCCGAACCAAGATCCACAAACACAAGGTGTAGTGGCATTTGGAAACATAAGATTGTGATCATCAATTACAAAGTGCATATTAAATCCATGCATACACAATGTGATCATGATTACAATTTTTTTTGCTTAAATACAAGGTGTAGTGGCATTCCTCACGATCTTCTTCTTTCCCTTCTTTGTCGTGGTTGAATAATTTAGGCCTCGGACGCCTTCACTTTTCCTCTTGAACGGGAGGAGACCTTTATTCGGTAGGGTTGTGGTGTATGTATGTTGAGCGGCGTAGTCATCCTCCATCTTCGGGTCGTCGTACTTGTCAAAGTCTTGCTCGTTGGCGACTCCATCCATTCCCATGATGATTCTTTTTCCTCTCCTCACTATGTCGCGGCTCAGCTTTGATGGGTCGGTAATGAAGAAGCATTGGTCCACTTGGCTAGCCAGTACCCATGGCTCATTTTTCGCAGTGACGTTTGCGCCCGCAGACTTGGATTTGGCTTCGGGTATAACCATGGTGGTGAAGTACCGGTCTTATTTTACGAAGCTCTTCGCCCATCTCACATGGAACATCGGCACCTTCTCTCCGCAGTAGTCGGGCTCCCATATGTCCTCGATCCTTCCATAGAATCTTTCCTTGACGTCATCGGTGTAGAATATCCCCGTTACCCCTGAGTTCTGGTAATCGCAGTTATTGTCCTTTTCCTCCTTGTAGAATGTGTAGCCGTTGATATCATACGCTTGATAGGTCATCAGGTTGTGTGCGGCACCCTGTGACAAGGTGAATATCATATTTTCGTCCTCGGAAACGTTCCTTTGCGGGGGATTAGCACGAAGCTCATCCCTGAACCAAGTCATGAAACCGGACTTGTGCTCTTTGATTAGCCGTAGATCTCGGTCCCTTATCTGCAGGACCTGGTCACTGTACTTCTTCCTGATTAAATCCTTGTGCTTTACTATCCAAGGATCGACCAGTTGGATGTGTTGTACCGCGACTAGGCTAGCTCTTTCAAAGTCGATGTCTCGACCGTCAAAGTTGACATGCATTGGGCGGCTTCCCTCGTATATGAAAGTTGACATGCATTGGGCGGCTTCCCTTTAAATAGGGTTCTGTCTTCTGACACGCTGATTTTTTATCTGATTTTTCCCATATTTTTGGATCATTTTTTATATGGGGAAAAACTGAAATAGAAAAACAACAGAAAATAGGAACTTGCACTGGGGTGCACTGAGTTAGTAGGTTAGTCCAAATATGATCAAAAGTATATGAAAGTGTATCTAGATCATAGCAATATCACAGAAAACATGCATGGAGCGAGAAGAAATTATCGATATGTTTGAGACGAATCAGGTGTACAGGTTGCACAAGGCCCTCTATGGGTTAAAGCAAGCACCTCGTGCTTGTTATGAAACACTGAAGTTTGATGTCACAACCCCAAGTTAGGTATGTGCTAGGATCAAGTGCTCCTTTGCATCATGTGAAAAATTCAAAAAGAAAATCAAAATTGGGGAAAAGAAAAGCCCTGAGAAATTAAATTAAATGGCCAGATAAAAATCTTTTTCCAAAAATCATTTGAACACTTGGAAAATTCCTATAAATGGTGCAGATCATTTTAAAAATGGTTTGGGAGCAATCCCATGCTCATGGAATTTTCTAATATTCAAACAGTGGCTTTGGAAATTAAATAAAACCCTATTTGATTTGAAATTGAAATTATTTGAATTTCAAAAATGCCCAAAAGTTATGAGTGGCTAGCTCTCTATTTTATGAGACCACATAAAAATTTGGGGCATTTAATAAAATGCCTAGGTATTATTATTTTTTCTAGGCAGAACAAATAGAACAGAATTAAATAAAAAGAAAAGGGCAGGGAAAGCTTACCTCTCGCCCAGGGCGAGGCCCAGTAGACGGCCCAGCAGCCTTCTCCGTTGTTTTCTTCCTCCCCGCGCCCCTAAGGTGCTCGGTGGAAAGCCACCGACGCCACCGACGACGCCACCGCGACGCCTCGCGGCTTCCAGAGACTCCCCCTCCTCCTAAGCACGCCACGGAGCTTCACACGACGCCCCCGTTCCTTTCCCCCTCCTCTGGCTCTCTCTCCACCCCTCCCTCGTCGGAAATCCGCAACGCCCGAGCGCTCCCGCGGAGAGCGACGCCGTTCCCACGCGGCCAACGACGGCAGGACGCTGCACCGCCATGTCCCTCGTCTTCGCCGTGGTCGTCTTCATCTCAGAGCGCAAGGAATCGGACCCTTAAGCCTCGAGCACGCCGTCCCCTTCATCTTCTTCACCGCCGGCCGCCACGGAGTCTTCGCCGGAATTCGTCGCCGAGGAACCCTCTTCGACCTCGCCGTCCACTCCAGTAGCTCCAGGGTGAGCAGCTTTACGTTTCCCCAACTGGTCGCCTCCCCGTTTGGCCCCTAGCTCGATCCGCCATGGGAGCCGAGCGAGCTCGCCACCATGGTCGACGAATTGCTCGCTCACGTGCTCCCAAGTCCTGCCCAGCGCGCGCGTTTGGCTCCTGGAGTTCGTAGCAGTCGAATGCAACCTTCCCGGCTTCAAACCGTGCCCTCTAGTTCCACTTCCGAGCTCGCCGTTGTTCTTCTTCCGCCGGGGAAGACGCCGCCGTCCCTCTGGTCCTCCTCTCGAACCCCAGCTGTTTCCATTCGACGCGCGGGAGCACAAGGAACACGCCCGTGCTCTCCGTTGTCCTCCCCGTGGCCTCCTTCGCCATCGCCGTAGTGCTCCGTCTCCGGCCGCCGCGAACGTCGTCGTAGCCATGGCCACAGACCTCCCCGCGTTGCTCCGATGGCACCAGTGGACGCGCGCGAACCCCAGCTTCCTCCCCGTACCACCCACGCCTCTTCCCGTGGCCAAATGCCCAGTCCGGCGAGAGCGCCGCCGTTCCAGTGCCGCCGGCGTTAAGACGCCGGCCACTTAACCCTAACCCCGAGCTTAGCCCCCCCTAATGACCCTCTTAAACCTAACCCTGTGACTGACAGGTGGGGCCAGCCCCCTCTAAATCAAATTAAGTTTTAATTAATCCGGGTTTAACCCCACTGTGGATGACAGGTGGGACCCCCTAGTCAGTTTGACTGGTCAGCCCCCCCTGCTGACGCAATAATTCAAAAAGAATTAAAAATAATCAGAGAAATTCCAGAAAATGCTATAAACTTTTGAAATTCATAATTAATTCATCCTAACTCCAAATATAGCAAATAATATGTCTAAAATTATCAGAAAAATACAAGGATTATGAATATGAAATTTGTTTTCATGTTTGACCATTTTAAAATGGGTGAACAGTAGCAAACATGCATATGGATCCTTTTCAAATTCAAATTTGGAGTGATTTTGCAAATGATTTTGCAACACCCTTAATTCCAATGGTTTCATCCACACATCAGAAACATTACTTCAACTATACCACATCACTTCATGATCAACAAATTTAAATGAATTTTCATGCATTCAAATCCATTTGAAATTCATCGATAAATCAACTGGAGTTTGAATTTGCATTTCAAATGCAATATACTCCTTTTAAATGGAATGCTCAACACATCAGTACCATAAACATCACCATTAAAATATTATTCATGTGATTGTGCATTGTACATTATGTTGATCCTATGATTTTCATGTTGCTAATAGAAGTGGATTCGGAGCTTGAGATCACCCCCTTCGTTGAAGACTCCGTTATCGAAACCGAGTCAGCAAGGCAAGCAAACCCCCATTGATCATGTCGATAAAATCCCACTTCCCTCTCATGTCTCGCTTATGCATTGTTTAGGATGATCACCATGATTCGTTTCTACCGCATAGATGAATCCATTCCTTTGCATGACCTATCTTTTTGTCACAGTAGTAAGAAAACCACAATCCTAGCAAATGTAGGAGTTGTTTGATATCATGTGACCCCTGCAACTGTTACTACTTATTGCATGCTTAGTGGTACCATGAGGTTGCTTATGATGTGAGTCGGGATGATCATAAACATGGTGCTGATGAAAGTGAAATGTGTTGGTGAATCCACCCTAATACAAGGTGAACGATGAGAGGTTGTGTAGGAGTACACAGTGGGTTGTCTCGTTGAACACCGCCCTAGTACGAGTTCGTGTGTGGTGATCCAAGATGAAGAGTACAACCACACATTGGGCACACTGACCCCTCTCGGCTTACTAACTCAACCCTTTCGATGTCCAGATGGCGCAGTAGTTCGGATTTCTGTAGGTATTGTGGCATGGTAGCCAAGTGAGAGAACGGCTCATCCGAGACCGGCTTTCGCACCACGCACACATCGTCTGGGTCCACTTCGGTAAACCGGCCGGGTTCACGATAGTGGCAGACAACCCAGATAGGCGGCTTTCATGGACTAGATCGGCTATGAGGTAACGGTTGTGGTGGCATCCTCGCTGTCATCTCTTGAACGGTGACACGCAAAAGGCGGTAACTGATGGCACGTGTGTGTAGCGGTACACCCCTGCAGGGTTAAAAAAACTATTCGAATAGCCGCGTCCGCGGTTATGGACTTCTTGGAAAGCTTAGCTTGATTATTAGACAACCTGAACTGGATACTTCTAGAATACACCAAGATAAGCGTGAGTGCTATGGTGTGCTTCTCGTGGGGAAGTCGAGGAAGTAACCATAGTGGTGTAATTGGTTGAAGAGATGTAGTGGACTCGTATACGCTTCTTACCTCAAGTCTGGTACTCGTAGTTCAGGACTAGCCAAGTCAAAGCTGGCACTACTGCAAGTGAAACCCCCCCCCTTTACCTTGATACATATGCATGAGTAGTATAGTTCCTATGTAAGTCTTGCTGAGTACGATTTTGTACTCACGTTTGCTTAATCTATGATTTAGATGAACCCACCGACCCCGATGGTGGCTTCTAACCGAAGCTCGAAGAATGAAGACTCAGACCAATACCAAGCTAGTGTAGTCCCAGTCAGACGACTGGTTCCCTCGTGGAGGGCTTGTTTTTAGATAAGGCTTCTCTAAGCCATTTGTTAAACTTGCCTGTACTCAGACCTACTTGCTTCCGCTTGTTTGTTGTAATGTTGGATCACATGCTTGTGATCTCTGTGTGCACTCTGTAAGAGTTATTAATAAAGATATATACTTTGTAGAGAATTGCAATGATACCTGCTGTTCATACAAGGCATGTGTGCTGCGTGTATGTTTATAACATGCATGTCTTTGTATGGGTTTTCGAGACCTTAGTTGTGATCTGGTTGGCGGTCTTTTATACACCAAGTGGCCCTTAGATGTGCGCAGCTTGGGGCATCGCGATGCGATTGTTCGAGACTCTGTCTCGTGCACACTTTGATGTACGATCGAGCCCGCCCTAGACCCCGACTAAGTGATCGGGCTGGAGTAAGTCTATGTAAGGGTTATAATACAATCGATAGTATGGTTGACGCGACTTGTCTATGAGTATGGGAGTTCACCACCCATATCATTTAGACTTGTGTGCGGACGATGAGGACCCATTTCAGTTGATCATCCGACCTGGATGGGACGCCCCTCACGTTCGATGCTTTCCGAGAACGTTCTGTGCTTGGCCTTGTCTGCTTAGACAAGTGGGTACGGTTCTCGGCTCTCCATATGATTGTGTTGTAGCGAGGCTTGCATATGCTAACCCCGGGTCCCGACAGACTTGGTATCAGAGCAGGACTGACTGTAGGATTATCAGCCTTGGCCGAAGTCGAGTCTAGCACTCTATAGTTATATAGTTACTGTGGGTATATAAGGGAACAATGTAAGGCTTCTTTTTCTCCTTACCCTCATCGTTCTGAGTTCTGAGTCACCCTCGTCTTATTCTACGGGAAGATAGGACTAGGCTCTCCTCTTTCTGATTAGAACATCTCGTTGTTTGCTTCCTTGTAGCCGTAGGAAGTTGTGTCCGGTTTTCCTTGCATTGTTGTAATGCTGATTTCTTACATCGTATTATGTAAGTGCTGTATCTACATTGAAATAAAATTGTTTTCTTGCAATTACAGCCGTTATGCTGTCCGAGTCATTCCAGGTTTCTTCATAATCTGATGCATTTGCAAAATCCTTCCCTCCCTTTCGGTTGTCCTTTTAGAAGATTTCTAGGTGGCATTACCGACAGTTCTATAGTGATTGATGTAGGTTTTCTTCTAGAAACCTATAGTGTTTCATTTGCAGTTCTTCCTCCCACTTTAGATGTCTTCTAGCCAGAGGAACCACACTAACCATCGTGTTGGGGTACTTTTCTACTCTGACATATCTGTTGTAGCCCCTAGTAAACCTTGGTCATCCTCTAGGAAGCTATCCAGAGATCCAACCTCTTAAACCTAGCCACCCGACAGATGTGTAGAGTTCATTGTAGATCTTGCCCCAGGAACCGCACCAATTTCTAGACGCCCATACAAAATGGCCCCACGTGAGTTAGCTAAGCTTAAAACCCAACTGGAAGCTTTGTTGGAGAAAAGCTTCATCCGCCCTAGCTCATCGCCATGGGGTTGCCCCGTTCTGTTCGTAATGAAGAAAGATGGAACAGAAAGGATGTGCGTAGATTATCGCCCGCTAAATTTAGCGACGATAAAGAACAAGTACCCACTGCCCAGGATCAATGATCTCTATGATCATCTTGCAGGATCCTCTGTCTTCTCCAAGATGGATTTGGGATTAGGTTATCATCAAATCAAAATCCGAAACGAGGACATTCCCAAAACGGCTTTTACTACTCGTTATGGTCTTTACGAGTTCACCGTCATGTCCTTTGGTCTAACCAATGCCCCCGCCACTTTCTCACGTATGATGAATTCGATCTTCATGGAGTATTTGGACGAGTTCGTCGTGGTTTACTTCGATGACATCCTTATATACTCGAAGAATGAAGAAGAACATTTTGAACACCTAAGGCTAGTATTGATGAAACTTAGAGAGCATCGCCTGTATGCTAAATTCTCCAAGTGTGAATTTTGGCTACCAGAAGTGACCTACTTAGGCCACGTGATTTCTGCAAAAGGCATTGCTGTGAATCCCGAGAGAGTTCAGGCCGTCCTTGACTGGACTCCACCTGAATCGGTTAAGCAAGTTAAGAGTTTTCTTGCCCTAGCCAGCTATTGCCGTCGCTTCGTCGAGAACTTCTCTAAAGTTGCAAAGCCTCTTACTGAACTCCTCAAGAAAGATAAGAAATTCCTATGGACTTCCAAGTGCGAGGAAAGCTTTCAAGAGCTAAAAAGAAGGTTGACTTCTGCACCCGTACTTGCACCTCGAGACACCAAAAAGGATTTCGAGATCTATGGTGACGCCTCACGGCAAGGGTTAGGATGCATACTTCTGCAAGATCGACATGTGGTAGCTTATGCTTCACGCCAGTTGCGGCCACATGAAGAGAACTATCCTACCCATGACCTTGAACTCGCTGCCGTAGTTCATGCCCTAACAACTTGGCGACATTACCTCCTCGGTAATCGTTGTGAGATTTATTCCGACCACCAAAGCCTCAAATTCATTTCCACCCAGCCAGATCTTAATCTCAGGCAAAGACGCTGGATTGAGTTGATAAAATATTACGACGTAGTAATTTCTTACACCCCAGGCAAAGCCAATGTCATGGCTGATGCACTAAGTCGTAAATCGTATTGTAACAACCTCATGTTACAACAGTATCAACCACTTCTTCATGAGGACTTTCGCAAGCTCAATCTTGAGATTGTTCCTCATGGCTATCTTTCTACCTTGGTGGCGAAACCAACTCTTGAGGATCAAATCATAGTTGCCCAAAGGCGTGCACGAGGTGTTCGCCGGATCAAGGAGAACATTGCTAGAGGAGTTGCTAAATGTTTCTCCACAGATAGTAAAGGAACGGTATTCTTTGGAAATCGTTTGGTAGTACCTAAGAATAGGGAACTAAGGCAACTCATCCTCAAAGAAGCCCATGACACACCCCTCTCAATTCATCCCGGTAGCACAAAAATGTACCGAGATCTACGCCAGAGATTTTGGTGGACTAGGATGAAGAGAGACATTGCTCAATTTGTTGCTGAATGTGATGTTTGTCGTCGCATTGAGGAAGAACATCAAAGACCTGCTGGTACACTTCAACCTTTGCCCATTACTGAGTGGAAATGGGAAAAAGTCGGTATGGACTTCATCACCGGCTTTCCAAAAACCCAGAAAGGAAACAATGCCATCTTCGTTGTCATAGATAGGCTTTCCAAAGTTGCTCACTTTCTTCCGGTTCGCGAGTCTATAACTGCTAGCCAGTTAGCGGACTTGTACATCTCTAGAATTGTGTCTCTTCACGGTGTTCCTTTGGAAATCAATTCTGATCGCGGTAACCTTTTCACCTCTAGATTTTGGGGAAGCTTTCCGAATGCTATGGGAACTCATCTCTCCTTTAGTACGGCTTTCCATCCTCAGTCTAGAGGTCAATTCGAAAGGGTTAACCAAATTCTTGAAGACATGCTCAGAGCTTGTGTTATCTCATTCGGAAAGAATTGGGAGAAATCTCTTCCCTTTGCCGAATTTGCTTATAACAATAGTTTTCAATCTAGTCTGAACATGGCTCCTTTTGAACTCCTTTATGGACGATGATGTCGAACACCCTTAACTAGTCAGAAACCGGTGAAATACAACTCTTTGGACCGGATATGATCAAGGAAGCAGAAGAGCAAGTTCGCATTGTTCGTGATCAATTGAAAGCAGCCCAGTCTCGTCAGAAAAGCTACTATGATCGTCATCATAGGCAAGAGAGCTACAATCTGGATGAGAAGGCTTACCTCCGGGTTACTCCTCTGAAGGGAACCCAACGTTTCGGTATCAAAGGCAAGTTGGCCCCACGTTACATCGGACCTTTCCGCATTATTGCTAAACATGGAGAAGTTGCCTACCAACTTGAACTACCCCCGCACCTTTCTCGAGTACATGATGTATTCCATGTGTCACAACTCAGGCGTTGCTTCAAGGACACCATCCGCGAAGTCGACCATGAAACGCTTGATCTCCAAGATGACCTTTCTTATCGAGAATACCCTGTTCGTATTCTTGATTCAGCAGAGCGTGTCACTCACCGAAAGAAGATCAAGTTTCTGAAAGTTCAGTGGTCTCATCACTCAGAGAAAGAAGCCACGTGGGAAAGAGAAGACCGTCTCCATGCCGAGTACCCCTCCTTCCTCCCGCAGACTTCTGAATCTCGGGACGAGATTCTTTTGAGTGGGGGCGAGTTGTCACAACCCCAAGTTAGGTATGTGCTAGGATCAAGTGCTCCTTTGCATCATGTGAAAAATTCAAAAAGAAAATCAAAATTGGGGAAAAGAAAAGCCCTGAGAAATTAAATCAAATGGCCAGATAAAAATCTTTTTCCAAAAATCAATTGAACATTTGGAAAATTCCTATAAATGGTGCAGATCATTTTAAAAATGGTTTGGGAGCAATCCCATGCTCATGGAATTTTCTAATATTCAAACAGTGGCTTTGGAAATTAAATAAAACCCTATTTGATTTGAAATTCAAATTATTTGAATTTCAAAAATGCCCAAAAGTTATGAGTGGCTAGCTCTCTATTTTATGAGACCACATAAAAATTTGGGGCATTTAATAAAATGCCTAGGTATTATTATTTTTTTCTAGGCAGAACAAATAGAACAGAATTAAATAAAAAGAAAAGGGCAGGGAAACTTTACCTCTCGCCCAGGGCGAGGCCTAGCAGACGGCCCAGCAGCCTTCTCCGTTGTCTTCTTCCTCCCCGCGCCCCTAAGGTGCTCGGTGGAAAGCCACCGACGCCACCGACGACGCCACCGCAACACCTCGCGGCTTCCAGAGCCTCCCCCTCCTCCTAAGCGCGCCACGGAGCTTCACACGACGCCCCCGTTCCTTTCCCCCTCCTCTGGCTCTCTCTCCACCCCTCCCTCGTCGGAAATCCGCAACGCCCGAGCGCTGCCGCGGAGAGCGACGCCATTCCCACGCGGCCAACGACGGCAGGACGCTGCACCGCCATGTCCCTCGTCTTCGCCGTGGACATCTTCATCTCGGAGCGCAAGGAATCGGACCCTTAAGCCTCGAGCACGCCGTCCCCTTCATCTTCTTCACCGCCAGCCGCCGTGGAGTCTTCGCCGGAATTCGTCGCCGAGGAACCCTCTTCGACCTCGCCGTCCACTCCAGTAGCTCCAGGGTGAGCAGACGCCCCCGTTCCTTTCCCCAACTGGTCGCCTCCCCGTTTGGCCCCTAGCTCGATCCGCCATGGGAGCCGAGCGAGCTCGCCGCCATGGTCGACGAATTGCTCGCTCACGTGCTCCGAAGTCCTGCCCAGCGCGCGCGTTTGGCTCCTGGAGTTCGTAGCAGTCGAATGCAACCTTCCCGGCTTCTAACCGTGCCCTCTAGTTCCACTTCCGAGCTCGCCGTTGTTCTTCTTCCGCCGGGGAAGACGCCGCCGTCCCTCTGGTCCTCCTCTCGAACCCCAGCTGTTTCCATTCGACGCGCGGGAGCACAAGGAACAAGCCCGTGCTCTCCGTTGTCCTCCCCGTGGCCTCCTTCGCCATCGCCGTAGTGCTCCGTCTCCGGCCGCCGTGAACGTCGTCGTAGCCATGGCCACAGACCTCCCCGCGTTGCTCCGATGGCACCAGTGGACGCGCGCGAACCGCAGCTTCCTCCCCGTACCACCCATGCCTCTTCCCGTGGCCAAATGCCCAGTCCGGCGAGAGCGCCGCCGTGCCAGTGCCGCCGGCGTTAAGCCGCCGGCCACTTAACCCTAACCCCGAGCTTAGCCCCCCCTAATGACCCTCTTAAACCTAACCCAGTGACTGACAGCTGGGGCCAGCCCCGTCTAAATCAAATTAAGTTTTAATTAAACCGGGTTTAACCCCACTGTGGCTGACAGGTGGGACCCCCTAGTCAGTTTGACTGGTCAGTCCCCCCTGCTGACGCAATAATTCAAAAAGAATTAAAAATAATCAGAGAAATTCCAGAAAATGCTATAAACTTTGGAAATTCATAATTAATTCATCCTAACTCCAAATATAGCAAATAATATGTCTAAAATTATCAGAAAAATACAAGGATTATGAATATGCAATTTTTTTTCATGTTTGACCATTTTAAAATTGGTGAACAGTAGCAAACATGCATATGGATCCTTTTCAAATTCAAATTTGCAGTGATTTTGCAAATGATTTTGCAACACCCTTAATTCCAATGGTTTCATCCACACATCAGAAACAGTACTTCAACTATACCACATCACTTCATGATCAACAAATTTAAATGAATTTTCATGCATTCAAATGCATTTGAAATTCATCGATAAATCAACTGGAGTTTGAATTTGCATTTCAAATGCAATATACTCCTTTTAAATGGAATGCTCAACACATCAGTACCATAAACATCACCATTACAATATTATTCATGTGATTGTGCATTGTACATTATGTTGATCCTATGATTGTCATGTTTCTGATAGAAGTGGATTCGGAGCTTGAGATCACCCCCTTCGTTGAAGACTCCGTTATCGAAACCGCGTCAGCAAGGCAAGCAAACCCCCATTGATCATGTCGATAAAATCCCACTTCCCTCTCATGTCTCGCTTATGCATTGTTTAGGATGATCACCATGATTCGTTTCTACCGCATAGATGAATCCATTCCTTTGCATGACCTATCTTTTTGTCACAGTAGTAAGCAAACCACAATCCTAGCAAATGTAGGAGTTGTTTGATATCATGTGACCCCTGCAACTGTTACTACTTATTGCATGCTTAGTGGTACCATGAGGTTGCTTATGATGTGAGTCGGGATGATCATAAACATGGTGCTGATGAAAGTGAAATGTGTTGGTGAATCCACCCTAATACAAGGTGAACGATGAGAGGTTGTGTAGGAGTACACAGTGGGTTGTCTCGTTGAACACCGCCCTAGTACGAGTTCTTGTGTGGTGATCCAAGATGAAGAGTACAACCACACATTGGGCTCACTGACCCCTCTCTGCTTACTAACTCATCCCTTTCGATGTCCAGATGTCGCAGTAGTTCGGATTTCTGTAGGTATTGTGGCCTGGTAGCCAAGTGAGAGAACGGCTCATCCGAGACCGGCTTTCTCACCACGCACAAATCGTCTGGGTCCACTTCGGTAAACCGGCCGGGTTCACGATAGTGGCAGACAACCCAGATAGGCCGCTTTCATGGACTAGATCGGCTATGAGGTAATGGTTGTGGTGGCATCCTCGTTGTCATCTCTTGAACGGTGACACGCAAAAGGCGGTAACTGATGGCACGTGTGTGTAGCGGTACACCCCTGCAGGGTTAACAAAACTATTCGAATAGCCGCGTCCGCGGTGATGGACTGCTTGGAAAGCATAGCTTGATTATTAGACAAACTGAACTGGATACTTCTAAAATACACCAAGATAAGCGTGAGTGCTATGGTGTGCTTCTCGTGGGGAAGTCGAGGAAGTAACCATAGTGGTGTAATTGCTTGAAGAGATGTAGTGGACTCGTGTACGCTTCTTACCTCAAGTCTGGTACTCGTAGTTCAGGACTAGCCAAGTCAAAGCTGGCACTTCTGCAAGTGAAACCCCACCCCCCTTTACCTTGATACATATGCATGAGTAGTATAGTTCCTATGTAAGTATTGCTGAGTACGATTTTGTACTCACGTTTTCTTAATCTATGTTTTAGATGAACCCACCGACCCCGATGGTGGCTTCTAACCGAAACTCGAAGAATGAAGACTCAGACCAAGACCAAGCTAGTGTAGTCCCAGTCAGACGACTGGTTCCCTCGTGGAGGGCTTGTTTTTAGATAAGGCTTCTCTAAGCCATTTGTTAAACTTGTCTGTACTCAGACCTACTTGCTTCCGCTTGTTTGTTGTAATGTTGGATCACATGCTTGTGATCTCTGTGTGCACTCTGTAAGAGTTATTAATAAAGATATATACTTTGTAGAGAATTGCAATGATACCTGCTGTTCATACAAGGCATGTGTGCTGCGTGTATGTTTATAACATGCATGTCTTTGTATGGGTTTTCGAGACCTTAGTTGTCATCTGGCTGGCGATCTTTTATACACCAAGTGGCCCTTAGATGTGCGCAGCTTGGGGCATCACGATGCGATTGTTTGAGACTCTGTCTCGTGCACACTTTGATGTATGATCGAGCCCGCCCTAGACCCCGACTAAGTGATCGGGCTGGAGTAAGTCTATGTAAGGGTTATAATACAATCGATAGTATGGTTGAGGCGACTTGTCTATGAGTATGGGAGTTCACCACCCATATCATTTAGACTTGTGTGCGGACGATGAGGACCCATTTTAGTTGATCATCCGGCCTGGATGGGACGCCCCTCACGTTCGATGCATTCCGAGAACGTTCTGTGCTTGGCCTTGTCTGCTTAGACAAGTGGGTACGGTTCTCGGTTCTCCATATGATTGTGTTGTAGCGAGGCTTGCATACGCTAACCCCGGGTCCCGACATTTGACCTTGTCAATTGCAAATCTATTAAGACTCCAATGCCTACGAATGTTCACCTAGATGAAGACGAGAAGGGCAAACCTTTCGATCAGAAGAAATATCGCTCGATGATCGTTTCGCTTCTTTACCTATGTGCATCTAGATCTGACATTATGCTATCAATTTGTATGTGTGCTCGTTTCAGGAAAATCCGAAACAATCACCTACTTTGGGACTTTGGTATCCCAAAGGTGCCCAGTTTGATCTCGTTGGATATTCTGATTCTGACTGGGCTGGTGATCGAGTCGACAGGAAATCTACATCACGCACATGTCATTTTCTCGATAGATCTCTTGTCTGTTGGGCTTCGAAGAAACATAATTGTGTATCTATTTCTACGGCTGAAGCCGAGTATATTTCTACCGGTTCATGCTGAACTCAAATTATGTGGCTCAAGTGAACGCTGAAGGAATACGGTATTCTCGAAAAGAAAATTACATTGCTATGTGATAACGAGAGTGCTATCAAAATTGCCCATAATCCAGTACAACACTCTCGAACGAAGCATATTGATATTCGTCATAATTTTCTTCGAGATCAAGTTTAGCGAGAAGATATCGTTAGCAACCATGTTTGCACCGAAGATCAATTGGCTGATATCTTTACAAAGCCCCTAGACGAGAAAAGGTTTTGTGGACTAATGTGTGAGTTGAAGATATTGGACTCATGCAACGTGTAGTAAGATCATAACTATCGGTACTTTGTATTATATGTTTACTTTCTAGAAGTGGTTTACTTACGTTGGTTTGTCAGTTTTTTTTCTTTTTTCTTTTTTGATTTTGTTCGTTTGGTGTTGTCCTATACACTTATCACTCTGAGCTCTCTTGTCGTTCGTTATCTCTCGGATTGATTAAGTATCGGACCTTGTTATCCCTCCATTCTATCCCTACCCAATCTTTGATTTTCTCTCGTGAACGTGTATATTTGTACTCGATTAAGATTTCCTTCGAATGTCATTGATTCCGAAGGAGTTTCTATCGAACTTTTATGTACCTTTATACTCGATGTTCGATGAGTTTTCTCTCGGACGTGGAGCAACTTTCTTTTGGTTCGTTGGAATTTTTCCGCGATTACCGCCACAAAAACCGTCCATTGAATTTGGAGAGACGCGAGATCTGCACCGTTGATATCAGATTTGACCGTTACGTCAGACCCCTCCCGTATAAATACTGATCCACCCCCACCGGCACAGGTCCTCCACTTCCTCGACTTCGTCTCTCCCCCTCGCACACGATCTCTCACGCGCCGCCATGTTGTTCTGTCACCGTCGATTCCATCGCCGCTTCACTGCCGGAAGGAAGTCGCCGGAGGCTTTCCCGTTGATAAGTATCTTCATCCGCGTCGTCGTAGATCTCACGCATCACCGAGTTAGGGTATGTGCGAGGCTAGAGCTCAATTCTTCTCCAATCTGTTCTTTGAGCCCTAGATTTGTTCTTGATTTTTTTTCTGTTTTATTAGGTCTGTTTGATCCGTTCGGGTCATTGCACTTTGGGAAATCTGCTTCTAGCATTCTCTGTATAATTCCCATCTGATCTAGGTAAGAAATCCCTCGTCCCGTGGAATTTCTCACTTCGGCAAATCTCATAGATTCATATCGATGGATTTACGCCTTGAGCAATTCTTTCACACCAGTCCTTCGTTAGATTTGCACCCGATGAAAATCTAGCCTAGCACTTGCATGAAAATTTGCTTCAAGATAAATCCCTCTATATGTTTATTGCTTTCAAAATGTTTTTCCTCGAAAACATCTGGTACATGTTCATATCTTCTCTATTTTTACCCTCGTACCTATCTATTTCGCAGGAAAATTTCTGAGAACGAAGGAAACTTCAGGGAACCCAAGCGTGTAGGAGGTCGAACAAAAATCACCAACAATTCCAAAGGCATGTCTGAGGACTTGATTATTGAGAAGAATCTGAGAACGCCTGAAGGTTCAGTTGAAGATGCTCGATCGAGAGAAAATAGATTGCAAGAGATTCGAAGGCTTCAAGCGCGTCGATGGTATGAATACAAGAAGATTATCGATCGATGGGAGAGGCTGTTTGCTCTAATGAACCCATGGTCTGATGTCAAGGCGCTAAGGACCAAGTGGACGAAAGCAAACAGACCTCATCCTCCACCTAATGCCCACGCATCCACTCCCAAAACCCCTGATGATTTTAAAGAGTTGGTTGCTTCTCGGGCTGAACGAGCTGAAAAATGTAAGGAAGCCAAGGACAGGAAGGGTGCTGCTGAGGGCAACGAAGGAGTTGCCGAGGATGTTGGTCCTAGCACCAAGTCGAAGGCTGGCAAGAAATCAGCCAAGCGACAGAAAAAGGTTGTTGTTGTTTCTCCACCAGAGGGAACTTCTGACGAAGAGGAAGTCAGCACTGAAAGACAAGACCTTGGCACTGAGGCTGATGTCGAGGATATTCCTCTGAAAAAGAAGCCTAGCAACAAGGGCACCACGATTCAGGAGCCAGCTGCTGTGGCTCCTCGAGCAACTATTGACAAGACAAATTTAGTCACAGATCCGCCAATTTCCTCTGCACCCCCGGTGCCCCCACGTCGACAAAAACCCTCGGCCACGTCTAAGGGAAAGCAAGCCCATGTGGCCAAAGATTATGAAACCCTGATCCAGCGAAAGGAAAGGTTGGCCAAGCAACAGGAACTTGATGAACAAGACTTGATAAAGTACAAGCTTCTCAACTTCCATAGTCAGCCCGAGGATAATAAGGAAAAGGTTGCTCAACCATTGGGCATATTACATCGGGTCAATGAGAGGTACAGACGCCAGATCGAAGGAATTCTAGCCCCCAGTACCCCGAAAGAAATTGTCGTGGCCCCTAGTGCCACCGAGAAAGTTGTGACTCCCATAGTCACGAAGGAGAAAGATGCAGCCGCTAGTGCTGCGAAGAAAAATGTTGAGGCTATTGGCCCCGAAAAAGAAAAAGTTGCGGCCCCCAGTGCCGTAACAAAACCGGTTGCTGCTGCCAAGGCCAACAAGGAGGCCGAAAGGAAAGCCAAGGAGGATAGGCAGAAGTCTCAGACTGCTCCAGTCCCTTGAGCTGCCGCTGCCCCTGCTCCTGCTGCACCAGTTGTGTCCGGCCCTCGTGCTGATGAAGAAAGCTCCAAGGAAGGATATTCAACCGCCAATGCTGCATGGGATGCAGTTCAGATTTCAAATGTTCTTTGGCGAATGGTCACCACTCCCAGCAAGATAACTCCCGAGGATGATGTTCCTGCTGAGATCCAAGACCGAATTGCTCGCTACATGATTCGATGGGATGGTTATCTCACCCAGGATCGCAAGGACCGCGAGCAAGATATATTCTATACACAACAACTTCAAGAAGAAACTGAGGACCTTGAGTCTCGACAGTTTTTCAAGTCCAAGCTCGCTACACTTTCCGCTTCCAGAAGAGCCCAGTAGGAAAATATCACTCTTTTCAATGACAAAGTTCGACAGATTGTGACGGATATGTGCCAAGAGCACAATGCTGCCCTCACCAAGAGACAATCTCGAAAGAGAAAGTCCTCTGCCCCATCCTCTCTGCGTGGGACGCCAGAGATCGAGAAAATAGCCAAGAATAAGAAGTCTACCGAAGTCGATGCGGCACCAGCTCGACTAGAAACTGCACCTGCCCCAGCCAAACAACCCACTCCACCCCGATGAAAAACGCCACCACCTCACCAAGCCACTCCTCCACCTTGCCAAAAAACTCCACCAAAAGCTTCGTCACCACCACCCCACCCACCATCACCCCGACAAGTCATTCCCTCTTCCACCCTAGCTTTCGAGCCCCAGGCTCAAGTTGAGACCGAGAAAAATGCTCAGCTCGAGCAAGAACCACCTGCCACAGTTCCATCGGTGCAGAAGGATTACTCCTCTGACCAACGCTGCACGAAGGAGAATATGCTCACATGGATGTGACCACGGTTTCATCTCGTCAAGAGGCACCGCCTGCTGAAGATGAGGCCGCTACCGAAGAGGAAAGTTCAAGTACTAAAAGTAGTGACAGCGCCTCTTCTTCTTCGAATTCTTTGAACAAAGAAAGGCTAGATTCTTTTGCACAACTTGTTGAAGATCTCAACGCCATGGAGACTGAAGAGGCCGAGCAGAATGCAAATGCCTACGAAGGAGATGTCGTCGATGAGCAAGCCGAGGAAAATGCTCCTGTAGCTATCCCATCTCAGGTCATTGTCAATGTCCCATCTTCATTTCCTCGCCCTACTGAACCCGTTCTACAGATGCTAGAAAATGCAGATGAAGTGTTTCCGGTCCATGAGCTACTCCACTCTACTCATCCGAGAGAAATGCTGCCTTTGTTCCTCCCTGATGTCCCTCGAGGAGGTCTTATCTTCAAGAGGCGTGAACACAAGCCATTTTTCTTCGGGCCAAATCCCTACGAGAACCCAAGGAATGCATATTCTCTTCGGTTTTGGGCCTATGAGCAAGCCATCTATTACACTCATGTGCTTTACAACAAGGCCAGAGTTTTTCAACTTCAATATCTTGATATGCCTTCGGTGTACGCCACATCATGTTTCGAGAATGTTGCCGAAACAATTGATGGTCTTCATGCTCACAGGATGTTTGCTCTAGATTATGGATATAATCCTGAGCTCATCAATCAGTTCTATGCCACACTTTATGTCACTGTGATCCATAAAACTAGAAGACTTGGAAGTTTGATTACATGATTCAAGGAAAAGTGTTCCACATGACTGTCGATGAATTTCTGGCAGTGTTCAACTTGCCTCGTTTCGAAGGATTACCACACAAGCTGCATGATTTTCCTTCTCTATGTCCTACTGAATTTTCTATGCTGATGAATCCGGATTCCGTGCGAGATCACTACCCCACTGAGCCCATGCCCAAGCACTTAGTCTTTTAAGCCAAGTACAAGTTTTATATTATGTCAAAGACTTTGATGCCCATGCTTGATGTGCATGACATTTTTCCATCCCCAATGATGTGCAACTTGGTCTGATGAAGTTAGTCCATGGTCATCCCTTCTATTTTGAAGACTACTTCACTTGTACGATGTTTTCCTGTGCTGATGATCATAATTCTCACAAGCTATATGCACCCTGGCTGATGTCCATCTGCAATTACTCTCGGGACGTGCAATTCCATCTGTCAATTTATCTGAAAATCTTTACTCCACCAGTGATGGAAGTGTTGCAGATTATTGCTTGCCCCAATGATAAATTTGTTGAGCACACTGGCATCCGAGAATATATGACTGAATGTAATATTCGCTCGAAGTTCATCAAGCCAGTGCATCACACGGAAGTATCTCTTCGGTCACAGCAAATGCTTCAGCATCACATCGACCAAGATTTCCTGCAGAAATAGAAGATGATGGATGAAATAAACAATTTGCGCAACATCACTATGAACAATAATCAGCTTCTGCATGATGGCCTTCACCGGGATTGGAGAGGACTGCGCAAGTTTAATTCCCTCGGTCAGTTGCAGCGCTGCGGATTCGAAGAATATCCTCCGCATCTGCACAGGAAATGGACCAATGATGATCGTGTGGACCGACCAGATTCTACCATTCCGCTGCTGCCGAAGAACACGGATGTCATCCGTGTCAATGATTATTATCACATCAACTTGAACACTATTTCCTCCGACTCCGACCCCGAGCAAGAACCAAGGCGCCAATCGAGAGTTTACTCTCCCCTTTCGTGAAGCCCTCGGACTCCTCCTGAATCACAGTTGGTCACATCTGATGATCAACATTCTTTTAGGCGAAGATTACTCCTCGAGGCGGTCGCCCCATTCGACGCCCTTCAACGATCGCAACATCTTCTCAACGTCGCCAGCGCAGCTCAAGAGTGTAGGGATATCTTTCGACCCTATTCTCTCGACTTTTTGTTCGTTGTGACAAAAAGGGGGAGATGTAGTGGCATCGAACAAATTAGTTTGATATCGGGGTTAAGGGCTTTTATTTTTAGTCGGTGAACTCTTTATACTTTGAGTTTTTAAGTTGTTTCAACAAACATTCGATTCACATTCAATCTGGTTGTAACTAACTCTAAGTAGGTCTGTGAACTGCTATTTCATCGTAAGATATCTATCTGCTATGCTTGTAATACTTAACCTTTTGCAGGAAGTTATCTTTAATATAAGTTCACAGTTTATTCGAGGAGATTGCATATTTCTCATTGAATATTATTTGGACTGCAATCTTGCTCGCTAAGATTATGATGTTTTTCCCTCGACTCAATACTTGTCTATGTGCACTTCACTGGAAATTTATATCTTCTGTGCACACATCAAGGGGGGGTGTATTTCATCGACCTTAGAACTTGTTTATCATCGAAAACTCAGAACTCTTCAATTATTTATCGATGCCTGTTTTGTCAACAATCGTCCAAAAAGGGGGAGATTGTAAGAGCAAGTTTTGCCCCCGAAGGTTTTGGAGATTGTTGGAAAAACCAGTAGTGGAACTAATATTGTTTTCGAGTATTAACAGATACTTAGGTTCCGAAAGAATGGAGTTTTCAAGTGGAAGGTCGAAGGACAATTCACTACACCGAAGCTTCAGTCAACTACCGAAACCTTTGAAGGAAGGCGACCCCCAAAAATGTCGTCGAGAAAGAAGATGCTCTCGAGTAAAAGCGCAACGAGGAGAAAGCTGAAGCTGGTCGAAGACTTAGTCTTTTTAATAGTTTCTCTTTATTTTCTTGAGTCGTAGTAAAAACCGTACTATCAAGAGGGGTTTGCTAGTTGAGATCTTTGTCGAAGTGAATTTGCTCTGCTCAACCTAAACCCACAAAAGGCCTACCGAGAGAAATCTTACTGAGTCGAGTAAATAGTTCGAAGGCAAAGTCATCGCACTTCGTGCCTTCGAGAGAGAACTTGTTCAGTAAGTAAGCTTACTTACTCCGCAAGTAAAGTTGTGAATTGATTGAAATCCGAACGTTGTGGACACGCGTCAAGCAGTTGCATCAGGTCACTTCAGTCATTTCACCCATCTGGATCGCCACCTATTAATACCCCGCACCTACCCCCATTTCGGGTTGGCTGCTCCACTGAAGATTCTATGACAGAAGAAATGTGAGCATCCCAAGAGAATACTCGAGAGAAAACCAAAACCCAAGTCTAAACTGAGTTGAGCAATTCACAGATACTTAGGTCAAGATTAGCCAATCTTTTTATCTTGGAGAACTGCAAGTCTCCTAGACGGTTAGGCGTCGCCTATAAAGCAGTCGAAGAGAAATTGTCGCTGTTGAAGGAAGTTTGTAAAGGTCTCAGAGAATTCCATAATCATCTACCACGAGTGAAAACTGGACAAGCTCGAGGAGTTTGGTGCAGTGGAGAATAGGACGGAGAGATTTTTGCTCCAGGTGTTCATTCACCAGTCCCTCCAACCAGACGTAGCACTTTGCAGAGTGTGAAATGGTTTATCAAACATCGTCGTGTTAGGCTTGTTTTCCTTCTTGTATTTACTCGTTGTCTGTTTGCCTTCGATGATTTCCCTCGCTCCCAATCCTTTCGACTTGTGCATTTCTTTCGATACGGTAATTCTTTCGAAATGCCTTTAGTCCTTCGTTGTTTGCATGAATTCCTTCTAAGTTCCTTCGAATTTTTAGAAGAGATCATTCACCCCCTCCCCCTCTAATCATTCTTGAGATTTCGGTTCTATCTTCCCGCTAGAAACGGGGCCAAAAGGAACTTACGGAGATTAAGGTGCTCCTGTCAAAGAGTGCCGGAACAAAGCATTAACACTCTATGAACACATGTGATCCTCAAATTATAGCCCATCCCCTTTGGTGTCCCAACCTGCCACCTTTGGGATCACCAGTTCTGGACTATAACAAGTGCATACAACTGTAGATAAGATCTAGAAAAACAATTATAATCATGCAACCATAACATGCTCAGATCTGAAATCATGCTACTCGTGCACTAGTAGCAAGCATTAACAACAACAAAATTGCAGAAACAATAATTCATAAACCTCTTAGGATTGAAAAAGGTAACAATTCATCGGATCCCAACAAACACAACACCAATTACATCATATGGATCTCAATCATGTAGGGAAGCTCATGAGAACTTTGTATTGAAGAACTAGGGGAATAATATACCAACAAGCTACTGCCATGAACCCGTAGTCCAAGGAGGAACTACTCATGATCAATCATGGGGTGAAGAAGAGTTGATGAAGATAGCCCCGGGGGCCAAGGCACTCTGCGGAAGGGTGCCGGAGCAGGATCCTGGTGACCCCCGAAGCTAGGTTTCGATGGAGGCGCAGATGGAGAGCGCATTTGGAAAAAGGAGTTCGATATCTCGGGTTTTTGTGTCACATGTAAATATATAGGCCAAGGGTGAGTCCGAGGCGGTGCCCGGGTCACCCAGGAGGCCACCCGGCGCGGGTCCACCCCTGGCCGCGCCAGGAGGACGCCTGGGGGCCTGGGGCCACCTCCTGACTCCATCCTCCGGCTGGAGGACCCTTCCAATGTAAATATTTTTTGGTAATTTTTTGGGAATTTTCTAAGCAATTTCATTTATGGACTTTTTCTGCAATGCAAAGACAAAACAGACAGGAACTGGCACTGGGCTCTATATTAGTAGGTTAGTCCAATAAATTATTCAAAAGCATGGAAAAAAGATGTAGCAATGACACAAATAGGGTATGGAACAAGCAAAAATTATAGACACGTTTGAGACGTATCAGCATACCCAAGCTTAATTCCTGCTCGTCCTCGAGTAGGTAAATGATAACACGATAATTTTTGATGTGACATGCTACTTAGGAGTAAAGGCGATCAATCTAATGTAATGAATATGCATAAGTCTATAGTCTATATTAAGCAAGCAATGATAGAACATCTAGAGAATTGAGCTCTTTCTGTCCGTGAATCGAATGTCTCAGTAAGAGTCCCCATGCCAAGAGTGGGGAATTTCTAGAGCATAAAAATACTGAATAGTTGTTGAGAACTCAATCAACTAATTTTCACACATGGTCGCTTTGGAATCTTATTATGACTCGTCCCCAGACCACTAGTCAGGTACAACTCAAATTGATCCTCTCCCTTTCGACTTTGAGCGTCATGCAATGGATGAGCGCGAGAAAGATAGTTGGCACTTAGGATGGCAAAATAGAATAATGAGGGGAATACGAAATCAAAAAAGTGAGAAAGGCTCACACCAATGAGGACAATCATAGGCGGGAGAAAGACAAATGATAGATATGGTGTGCGGAGTAGGGATTGCCATTCAACATGCGGATGCACAAAGAGCTAGAAGTGTATGAAATCCCTCGAATGGAACTAGTGGGGGTGCATCCAACTTGCTTTCTCATGAAAACCTAGAGCTGTTTTGCCGAGGCTCGACCTTGAAATATGCAAGCCAAGTTCTATAGTGTATAGATCCCCACATAGTTATCAATTAATCATATGAAAAGTCTCTATGAAGTACGGGTGCTACTTTGAAGCACAAGTGTGGAATAAAGGATAGTAGTGCTGCCCCCTCTCTCTTTTTATTTTTTTTTCTTTTTCACCTTTTTTTAGATTTTGGGTGGCCTCCATGGCTCTTTATCCTCTCTCTCTCTATTTTATTTCGTCCACTTTGGGATCTTTTATTTCTTTCCTCACTAGTAGGAGCAACACTCTTTAAGAACATCAACACACTTTTATTTACATACAACTCCAAATCAAAAAGTAAATGACTCTATATGAATGCCTCTGCCAGTGTAGCAGTAGGCAATATGACAATGAAGGATAAGTCATATGAACATGAAGAACGATGGATGTTGCATGGCAATATATCTCAGAAAGGCTATGGAGATGCCTTGATAGGTAGGTATGGTGGCTGTTTTGAGGAATATATAAGGAGGTTTATGTATGACAGAGCAAATCATGCCTAGGGTTTGGATGCACCGGCGAAGTTTGCACCAACTCCCACGAGAATGGAAATGAACGGTACTGAAGAGGCGAGCAAAATATGGGAAGGTGGAAGTTCCAACAATCGAATACTCCCATTAGTCCGAAGAACTCATGCACTTATTATCAGTAAATCTGTATCTAGTCAACAAATTCACAAAGATACAAGTACCCCGAGGAGGGGTGTATGGGGGCTTGGTTATCCTTGCGCATCCTCGACCCATGGTACGTGGGGGTACTCTATATATTCCAACCCTACAGAGATTAGTGATCCTTTTAGTAGCTAGAGTTCTCACCTAATTTTTTTTAGTTTTAAAAAATAAGGCACGGTTAGCCAAGATACATCACCTATCACTAATGGGCGCAAGCTTAATTACATAAAAATTCATCATTACTCAAACAAGATCTAAGATTTCTACAAAATAAATTAATTGATCTCAAACAAGATCTAAGTGAAACACAAGAGCTAGCAAAACAGGCAGTAGTTAAATTAAACAGTCAACAGATATAAGTGAAGCTCTAGAGTGTTCTATGATAAAGTGGAGCGTGTATCTCTCCCAATCAAGCATGATAGGGTCCGACATTGTAATGACCAGCAAACAAAATAAAACAAAACTAAAAGAAAATATACAGACGCTCCAAGACCAGCCTATATCATGCGAAGTAATAAAATAATAGTATTGGAAGAGACGACCTAATAATTGTTTGATGAAGAAGGGGATGCAAGGGGGCATCCCCAAGCTTTGATGCTTGAGTCTCCTCGAATATTTGGTGGGGGTGCCAGGGGCATCCCCAAGCTTATGATTTTGGCACTCCTAAATCTTCTTTCATCATCTCCCTTCGCACACTTGAAAACTTCCTTCACATAAAACTTCTCATAAACTTATTAGAGCGGTTAGTACACTAATAGATAATCTGCCAAAACAGGACAGATTTTAAAGATTGATTTTTAGGTGCACTTATGTAGCTCAAATAAGAAAACTCAAAACAGATGAAAGTTTCAAAATTGTATAGAGCATGTTGTGTAAACAATTCAGCACGGTTATTTATCGTGAATTTTTCCGTCAAGCAGACATAATCTGTTTTCTCGACATCATGTCACTACTTTTGCTTCCCTTATCATAAGAGGCTAGAACTTGGCACAAAACTTGAAAATAAAGATACAATGGAGTTTCTAAAGTAGTAACAACATACAAGAAACAACAAAATCAAAATAAACCTAACCCGTTTTGGGTTGCCTCCCAGAAGTGCTTCTTTAAAGCCATTAGCTAGGCAACAGTGTAACGATGCTCATAAAAGAATAAAAATTTAAGCCAAATATAAACCAAATTTAAAGCTAAGCACAAAAGAGAGCATCAAACGAGCAAATATAAACCAAATTTAAGTCTAACATTCTTCCTATGCATGGGCATCTTGTAAGAAAATAAATCAATGAAGCACAAAGTATCAAGCATAGGAAGGTAAAACAAGAGAACTTTCAAGATTTTCAACATGGAGAGAGGTGTTTTTCTAACATGAAAATTTCAACAACCAAATTTTATCTCTCATAATAATTTTCAGTAGCAACATGAACAAACTCAACAATATAACCATCACATAAAGCATGCTTTTCATAATCTACTAGCACATAATTTCATAAGCACATCCATAGTAGGCAAAAATAGAGGGTTATCATAAGACGTATCAAAGAAACAATGGTTATCATAAATAACAGTAGTAAAATCATCATTGCAAGTCTCATTCATAGAGGCATCATGGCCACCAGAATCAATTTCATCAAACAGGGATATTTCACATATTCAAAAAGATCATAGCAATCAATATAGCATTAATCCTCCGTCGATGAGCATGGAGGACAATTATATAAAGTAAGAGTCAAAGAGTTACTCTCATTAGTTTGTAGAGATGGGTAGCTACTCCATTCTTCCCCCTTTGTTCGTCACTCTCCTCGTCTTTTTCATCCAAGCAGCATTTAGTTTCAGCGATTTCTTCTTCTGTAGAGTCCTGCAAAGCATTAGTCTCTTCCTCTTGTGGAGAGAACCTTTTAAGATAGTTAGTAATATAAGCATTATCATTAAAATTCTTAAAGAAATATTTAAGTATATCAAGACTCTCAGATTTATAAGGGGCATCTTCAATATTTTCAATAAAGGAAGAAAATTCATAGGCACCCTTAAAGACAAATTTTTTTTCTATTTGTGCTACATCAAAGAAATCATAACGATCTTTGGC
This sequence comes from Bromus sterilis, assembly GCA_950022295.1. Lineage (NCBI taxonomy): Eukaryota > Viridiplantae > Streptophyta > Magnoliopsida > Poales > Poaceae > Bromus > Bromus sterilis. The sequence goes on along the minus strand of OX465600.1, from coordinate 204,478,420 downwards.
ATAAGAAGCCATGGTTTCGTTATCATTACACCAACATTGGAAAGGAAGGAGTTTAAACGGCAAGAAACAACAAGATTCATCACAGCAATAAGATATATCATAATCAGAGCATAATTTTCTAGCATAGTGATACTCCCTCCGTTCCTTGATATAAGGTGTATAGTTTTCTTTAAAAATTCAAACTTTTTTAGCTTTGACCAAATTTATAGGAAAAAATATCAAAATCTATGATATTTAATAAATGCAATATGAAAATATGATTCAAGACGAATCTAATGATACTTGTTTGGCATAATTTATATTAATACATTTATCTACAAATATGGTCAAAGTTTACTAAGTTTGACTTTTTAAAAGAAACTATACACCTTATAATTAGGAATGGAGGGAGTATAATTTTTGTAGCGGATTCCATATAAATATCCCTTTTTCAGACAAGCGGTATTACTTATAATATTTTTGTTGATCCTCCGTGAATCCACCTTGCCAATAAGATCTAGTTTCATAGAAAGTAATCATTGTAAGAAAACAGAGTAATAATATAAAGTGTACTTATCGAGTGAACTTATGAGTAAAGCTATGGTCCCCGGCAAAGGCGCCAGAAAATTGTCTTGATAACCCACAAGTGTGGGGGGTCTGAACTGTCTTCGCGGGTAGGTAAAACCCAATTTATTGATTCGACACAAGTGGAGCCAAAGAATACTTATAAGCCTTAGCATGTGAGTTATCAATTCAACCACACCTAAAAAATCACTATACAATATATTTAGTAGCAACGGTGTGTTGACGGATGTAGCCTTAAGACTTCCCCAATCACGAACACCACAAAGTAGTAACAAAGTAGTAGCAGCAAAGAGAGAAATTGTAACAACGAAGGCAATGAAGATGAAATATGGGCCGGGGTTCAATGTTTCACTAGTGGTAGCTCTCCAAGCAAAAGAACAAGGTGTTGGGTGAAAAAAATACAGTTGGGCAATTGAAAAAATTGCACAAACTCTAGCCAAAGAAAAAACTAGATCAATCCTAGTCTAAGAACCAAACGTAGGCATGTGTTCCATATGTAGTTGTACGTTCTTGCAATAAGAACTTGCACACCATCTTTTGTCCTACCGTCCCGCTACGAATGGGGCCAAAAGGAACTTACGAAGATTAAGGTGCTCCTGTCAAAGAGCACCGAAACAAAGCATTAACACTCTATGTACATATGTGATCCTCAAATTATAGCCCATCCTCTTTGGTGTCCCAAGCCTGTCACCTTTGGGATCGCCGGTTCCGGACTGTAAGAAGTCCATACAACTATATATAATATCTAGAACAACAATTATAATCATGCAACCATAACATGCTCAGATCTGAAATCATGCTACTCGTGCACTAGTAGCAAGCATTAAGAAGAACAAAATTGCAGCAACAACAATTCATAAACCTCTTAGGATTGAACAAGGTCACAATTCATCGGATCCCAACAAACACAACACCAATAACATCATATGGATCTCAATCATGTAGGGCAGCTCATGATAACTTTGTATTCAAGAACTAGGGGGAGAGGATACCAACAAGCTAGTACCAAGAACCCGTAGTCCAAGGAGGAAATACTCACGATCCATCATGGGGTGAAGAAGAGTTGATGAAGATGGCTCCGGGTGCCAAGGCCCTCTCCGACAGGGTGCCCGAGCAGGATCCTGGTGACCCCTGAAGCTAGGTTTCGATGGCGGCGGAGATCGAAAACGCTTCTGGAAAAAGGAGTTCGATATCTCGGGTTTTTGCGTCATGGGTAAATATATAGGCCAAGGGGGAGTTTGAGGCGGTGCCCAGGTCATCCAGGAGGCCACCCGGCATGGGTCCACCCCTGTCCGCGCCAGGAGGGCGCCTGGGGGTCTGGGGCCACCTGCTGACTCCATCCTCTGGCTGGAGGACCCTTCTGATGTAAATATTTTTTGGTGATTTTTTGGGAATTTTCTGACCAACTTCATTTATGGACTTTTTCTGCAATGCAAAGACAAAACAGACAGGAACTAGCAATGGGCTCTATATTAGTAGGTTAGTCCAATAAATGATTGAAAATCATGGCAAAAAGATGAGCAATGACACAAAAAGGGTATGGAATGAGCAAAAGTTATAGATACGTTTGAGACGTATCATTCTCACATGACCTCACTAAAGTTGAAGAAACTAGAGAAAGCTGGGATTCTTCCCCCTCAGTCGGAAATAAAATGGCGTGATCACAAAAAGGAGACCCGACAACATCCTCAAGAAGGCGAAGTAATCGTTTTTACCGATCACATAACCCGGGGATTTCGTCCTCCCGGGTCCATGTTTTTAAGGAAATTTCTGTATGCTTATGACTTACACCCTCAAGATGTGGCACCTAACTCCATCCTGAGCATCTGTCATTTCCATGTTTTTTGTGAAGTATACTTGCAAACAAAGCCAACTCTAGCCCTTTTTCCGAGTTCTTTCATGGCAACAAGCCAACTGGGTATAGAAGAGGTCCCCTCATAGAGTGTGGAGGAGTCGCGATCCAGAAGCGCCGGAATAGTATTTTTCTGACTTTGAAGTTATCCACGCATGTGAAGGGGTGGTAGAAATCATTTTTCTATTGCACCGTCAAGATTCCAGAGGATTAATATCCACTTCCCGGCTTTCGGTACATCCAACTTGTCTATAATGGAAGCCTGAATGTTTATCCGGATGATAAGTAAAGGGAAGAACTGGCTCCCTTGCTTTCCCGAATGAAAGCTTTATTTTCCCATGGACTTCTGGTCACCGATCTGATCTGGTGCTGGGTCGACTTGGACATCCAACCCCTCATTGCGAGAGACCGGCTTCTATGTGAATATTCGGTGATAGATGATCCTATGCGATATGCGCACACACCCTCTAAACCAACTGCTCTTGTGTCAGCCTGCAAGAAATATCTTGCTGAGAGTAAGAAGGATATCGCAATAGTCGGTATTCCCCCGTTCTGTGTTGACAACCCATCTCCAGAGGTATGCTGACTTTGCTAAATAAAAACCGACTTTGCTTAGTTTTGTCATGCTTCATTTTCTTCCACATTTTTTTCAGGCCAAGGATCCATGATGGTTTACCAACCAAGAACGATAGATTGTTGATGAAGAGGCGGACGCTCAAATCCCGAGTCAGATCGTAAGTAATAAATCATTTTCATCTCTATGAGATGACATCTTATATGCTTTTACCCATCTTAGAATGACTCGGAGGAGGAAGATGATGATGATGATGTTGAAGACGATGATGATGATGAAGATGAGGATGAAGATGGAGATCCTCCTGCAAGAACCGACACTCCTAGGGTAGAGGAAAACCAAGTTCCTGAGAAAAAGGTATCATTTACTAATTTCCCAAATTGTCTTTGTGGGGATATTCATCACATATATATATTGTCGTAGGAACAAGAAAAGAAAGAAATACCCGTAGCTCTGAGTCCGCCGCCCCCTTGATGCTGGGATTCCCAATTCCCCGCGCCGACTTCGTCAAAAAGTTGGTGCCGAGTCAAATCCTATTAGGCAGCCTCGGCCCGAAGAAACTGATCCCTATTTTAGGGATTCATTTGTCCACCTCCCTAGCAATATTCCTATGAACAGTGGGTAAGTGCTATAGGCTCTTATGATATACTTATTTTTTTATTTTCATCAACCTCACGTTGTTTCTTCTTTTTAGGAAACAAGCTAAAAGTAAAGCACACCCCGGTTCTCTGCCAGTACAGGGGCCGGTTGTCACTGTCGGGACCCGGAATATGCGTATGTAATTCCAGTCATGATACAATCACATGTAGAGCCGAGAACCGTACCCACTTGTCTAAGCAGACAAGGCCAAGCACAGAACGTTCTCGGTAAGCATCGAACATGAGGGGCATCCCATTCAGGCCGGATGATCAACTGAGATGGGTCCTCATCGTCCGCTCACAAGTCTAAATGCTTATGGGTGGTGAATCCCATACTCATAGACAAGTCGCCTCAACCATGTTATCGATTGAATCCTAACTCTTACATATACTTACTCCAGCCCGATCACTTAGTCGGGGTCTAGGGCGGGCTCGATCATACAACAAAGTGTGCCACGTGACAGAGTCACGAAGAATCGCATCGCGATGCCCCAAGCTGCGCACATCTAAGGGCCACTTGGTGTATAAAATACCGCTAGCCAGATGACAACTAAGGTCTCGAAAACCCATACTAAGACATGCATGATATAAACATACACGCAGAACAGATGCCTAGTATGAACAGCAGGTATCATCACATAACTCTACAAAGTACTTCTCTATTGACTTACACATAGAGTATACAAAGATCACATGTCTGTGATCAACATTACATCATACAACGGAAGCAAATTAGTTCTGAGTACAGACAAGTTTAACAAATGGCTTAGAGAAGCCATGTAAACATACACGCCCTTCCACGAGGGACCAGACTGCTGTCTGGAACTATGCTACCAAGGTCAACGTCGAGCTTCAGGTCGGTGACTCCATCGGGGTCCGGTTTCTCATCTAAAACATAGAATAAGCAAACGTGAGTACAAAGTCGTACTCAGCAAGACTTACATCAGAACTACAATACTCATGCTCAAGTATCAAGGTAAAAGGAGGTGGGGTTTCAACATGCAGAAATGCCAGCTTTGACTTGGCTAATCCTGAACTACGAATACCAGACTTGAGGTAAGAAGCGTACACGAGTACACTACATCTCCAACCAATTACACCACTATGGTGCCTTCCTCGACTTCCCCACGAGAAAGAACGCCATAGCACTCACACTTATCTTGGTGTATTTTAGAAGTATCCAGTTCAAGTTGTCTAATAATCAGGTACAGGTTCCAAGTAGTCCATAACTGTGACTTCCTGGCTTAATAGGAATGATAGACTACTCATATCAACAAGGTGCACCTTCTTTTCCGGAAGCACATCTTCAAAGAACTCAAAAGTTAAGCGTGCTTGGCTTGGAGCAATTTGAGGATGGGTGACACCAGGCCGCCCCATGGGCGGGTGTTGTCCGCCGGCGGCGTGCCGGTGCCTCCTGTCGCTCTGGTGGGCTCCACCGCCTTCGCCCGGGAGGTGGAGGCAGCTCGCGCCCAGATGACGGCGGCAGAACGCACCGACCGGGAGAACGCTGCGAACAACACGCCGGGGTGGGACGCCTACTTCAGGCTCCGGCGGAACCAGGCCGTTGCCTCCGGTGGTGGAGCGCGCAGGGCCGCTCCCTCGAATGGGTCATGCGGTACATCGAGCACGGCAATGTGTCGCGGCTCCATGGACGATCAATACGCCTTCTTCTTCCAGCAGTAGACTAGTTTTTCTTTTTCTTCGTCGTTTATGGAAAATATGCCCGAATATTAATGAAATCGGTCGAAGTTGGTCTAATTTACTTGATTTGGCCCAAATTTACTTTGAATTGGTCGAAATTTGGCAGAACTTGGGGGGGTATCTTGGGGACGCGGCTGGGTAGCCGGCCCCCCCAAGCCGTTTTCGCCGCCCGAGCGCCCCCAAGTGGCGCTAAAATAGCTCCAAAAATCGTCTTGGGGGGCGAACGGCTGGAGATTCTCTTAGATACAACACATCAACAGAAGATACATGTCTGAATATAGACTACTATGAAATGCCTATTGGCAAAGGTAAAACACGCCATTCCCGTAACCACACGGGTCCAGGCGTCCAGAAGAAGGGTCGTCGAGCTCCTCTATAGTCCAATATCGTTTGCATAACGCGCGTAAAAGAGAAAAAAAGTGTGAGCTATATCAACAAGTCTTGTAACTTACTTCTCACGGTAAGATGGGGGGAGTGGTTGAGGTTGCAGTCGCACTAGCAATATATGAAGTGTCTAACGATCTATTTAGAGTAAGATGAGAACCAAGCATTCGATGAGGAATCGCCTCCACCAAGTCTGCTATCAGCTACATACGCAATCATAACACCTATCATATCCTTGTCCTCCCCTTCGCATCCCGACGGAGAAGAAGAAGTCAAGGCACACACACGTTGATCAAGTTATAGTTATGATTCAGTTGATGTTATCTATGAACAAGACGTAAGTTCCAAGTCGTCCATAACCGTGGACACAGCTTCTTGAAAAGATTTAACCCTTCAGGGGTGTACCAACTGCCCATTACAAGGCTCCGCACGCACACCCATCTCTCTCAGTTGCTACCCATCACAGGAAACTGATACACGAGATATCTTCTCGTCCCTCGTTGGTTACCCCAAGTGGAAAGTGAGATGCAGATAGCAGCAAGTTTCCCTTAGAAAAGATGCTAAGGTTGAATATCGAACGAGTAGGACTCCAACAGATACAAGTAGGTGGTGAAGTGAACAATTGGCGCCGTTGACAATCTAAGGATTGCTAACTTCACCTGGACCTGCACACACAGCAAATATCTTTGCTCCCAACGAGTACAGAGGAGTTTTCAATTCCTCCGGCCTTGTTGTTCACAAAGGATAAAACGAACGGGATAATAATGATAGTGATAGCAACTGAAAAGTAAATACTGAAAGTAAATTGAAGGTGTAAACAGTGTTGTTAATATGGACCGGGGTCCTATGATGTTCACTAGTGATGTCTCTCTCCCAAAAGACGATAAAATAGTCATGCGAGGTAAACAAATCACAGCTGGGCAATTGACAGGATTATGTGCACAAACCAATGCTAATTGTGCTATGCAGAAAGGAAGAGGCTCAAAAGCATGGGCGGTACGCCAAGACAAGTAGACCAAAATCCATCTGCATCTACCTACTAATCATCCACCTTGAGATATCTATCCAGAACATCTCGCTGGTATTAAGTTGCGAATCCCACCCAAAGTGAAACTCAAAGCAACAGACAACTTCATTAAAGAACTTTGTGTAAAGTAAACAATCCCTACACCCGCAAGTACAAGCACCGTTGTTTTCCCCCTTGTGGCAACAACACATCCCCTAGACTCATGTTTCTGTCACTCAAGCTAGTCATCGGGGGGCATGAACCCACAATCAAGCCTAACGCTCCTTCTTGGAGTCACTACCTACTACTTGGCCAAATCAATAAACAGCAACGGAGAACATGAGACAAGGCACATTATCGCATCTATCGTCGAGTGCGGTTAATAAAAGGTTAAGTGGAGTACTCGTCACACACGACGATACCGCACATTTACAATGGTTCAAGTTGTTTAGCTACACAACATGAGCAAAGTTTGTTAACATGGCATCTCACTCAAGCATGGAATAGAACACAAACATGACAAGAGATGAAGCATAAGGTAAACTATATATGCTAGTCAATTTAAGTGAGGCACAACCTAAACATGGCATTCCACTAAGTACCCCATGACAAATTTAAGCATTTGGTACTGTTCTGCGCTAAACCATATTTTAGGTTGGTTAACAACAGTGAACAATGGCATAAACACAAAGTTCATGAAATTCTAATCAAGTTACATATAAAGAACACCCCAAACGTAGTTACGGTTAAAAAGATACAAGCATCACAATTTACGGGTACATGTTGTTAACATCAGGGAGCATACTTTACAGCAATGAAACAATTATCTAATGGATGCAAACATGCACCAAAATGATGTGGATCCATAGTAGACATGACAAGGAAGGCATAGCAACAAAGTTTCATGTATATTAGCATCAGGAACAAGAAATTGTAACCCATGCAAAAAGCAAAAAAATACTACTGGTCTAGGGACTTAGTGAAAAAATGGGCATGTGACAGCAAATAGCAGGGTTGCACTTTGGGAGCGTGATGTCGGGACCCGGGGTTAGCGTATGTAATTCCAGTCACGATACAATCACATGGAGAGCCGAGAACCGTACCCACTTGTCTAAGCAGACAAGGCCAAGCACAGAACGTTCTCGGTAAGCATCGAACGTGAGGGGCATCCCATTCAGGCCGGATGATCATCTGAGATGGGTCCTCATCGTCCGCTCACAAGTCTAAATGCTTATGGGTGGTGAATCCCATACTCATAGACAAGTCGCCTCAACCATGTTATCGATTGGATCCTAACTCTTACATAGACTTACTCCAGCCCGATCACTTAGTCGGGGTCTAGGGCGAGCTCGATCATACAACAAAGTGTGCACGTGACAGAGTCACGAGCAATCGCATCACGATGCCCCAAGCTGCGCACATCTAAGGGCCACTTGGTGTATAAACGACCGCCAGCCAGGTCACAACTAAGGTCTCGAAAACCCATACTAAGGCATGCATGTTATAAACATACACGCATCACACATGCCTTGTATGAACAGCAGGTATCATCACATAACTCTACAAAGTACTCTTTATAGATATGCACATAGAGCATACAAAGATCACATGTCTGTGATCAACATTACATCATACAACGGAAGAAAATTAGGTCTGAGTACAGACAAGTTTAACAAATGGCTTAGAGAAGCCTTGTAAACAAACATGCCCTTCCACGAGGGACCAGACTGCTGTCTGGGATTATACTACCAAGGTCAACATCGAGCTTCATGAAGGTGACTCCATCGGGGTCCGGTTTCTTATCTAAAACATAGAATAAGCAAACGTGAGTACAAAGTCGTACTCAGAAAGACTTACATCAGAACTACACTACTCATGCTCAAGTATCAAGGTAAAGGGGAGGTGCGGTTCAACATGCAGAAGTGCCAGCTTTGACTTGGCTAATCCTGAACTACGAGTACCAGACTTGAGGTAAGAAGCGTACACGAGTCCACTACATCTCCAAACAATACACCACTATGGTTACTTCCTCGACTTCCCCAAGAAGAAGCACACCATAGCACTCACGCTTATCTTGCGAGTTTTATAAGTATCCATTCAAGTTGTCTATGATCAAGTAGAGGTTTCCAAGTAGTCCATAACCGCGCACACGGCTATTCGAATAGTTCATTAATCCTGCAGGGGTGTACATCTTCACACGCGTGTCATCACTTACCGCCTCGTTCTTGGCATCCTTCAAGCGGATGTCGGACGTGGATGAAACCAAGGCACTAACCTCACACCACCTTCTCTAATCCAGGAGTCGACTACCTGAGTTTGGCACCGCTCGAGAGTCCGGCCGGTTCCACGAAACGGACTTAGATAATGTAAGGGACCGAGACGCCACCTCTGCCAGATGGTTTCACTGCCTCACAAGTCCACCCACATATCTAGGATGATGCAACCTTTTCTTCATTCTTTTCTATGCACATGCCAAATGGAAAGCCCGAATCTATTGTGACTCCTGGACTGGATCGGGTATGTAAAGAGGCCAAACGGGGCTCCCATAAAACCCTACATGTGGTCATACTCTTTGTCATGGATCACAAAACAGGAACTCAGGGCCTAGAGTAGTGTTCAACGAGACAACCCACTATGTACTCCTACACAGCCTCTCATCGTTCACCTTTGCTTAGGGTGGATTCACCAACACGTTTCACTTTCATCAACACCACTGTGTTCATTCCATCCCGACTCACAATCAAAACATCCTCATTGTATCACTAAGCAGCAAAAGCAGTAACAGTTGCAGGGGCTACATGCTCATCATTCAACTCCTAAATTTGCTCGGATTGTGGTTTGCTTAATACGGTGACAGAATGATAGGTCATGCATCGAAATGGGTTCAACTATGCGAAAGAACGTGTCTCGGTGATCTCCTAAACATGCATAAGCGAGACTGAGAGGGAAAAATAGGATTTTATAGACATGATCAATGGCGTTTGATTGCCTTGCTGACGAGGTTCGATAACGGTGTCTTCAACGAAGGGGGTGGTCTCCGGTTCCAGTTGCACGTCTATCGAGCAAAAAATCAAACAATGGTATAAATTTATTTGCAATGCATCAAACACATGATCAATATTGAAATGGTGATGTTCTTGGTCACAAAGTGTGTACAATTCCATTTAAAAGAAGTCACATGCAAAGTCATTTGCAAATGTGCTTCAAATTTGAATTTGAATTAAAGCCATATGGATGTTTTGCACTGTTCACCCAATTTGAATTGGTCAAACATGAAAACAGAGCCCGTATTCATAATCCTTGGATTTTTCTGATAATTTTAGACATATTATTTGTTATATTTGGAGTTCATATGAATTAGTTATGAATTTCCCAAGTTTAAATGATTTTCTGGAATTTTTTGGAATTACTTTAATTCTTTTCTATTTCTCGAAATTCTTTACTGCATCAGCATTGCGTGGGGATGACGTCAAGGGGGGCTGACCAGTGGGTCCAGGCTGTCAGCATCAGGGGGTTAATCCCCGGTTGGATTAAATTAACAGAGGGGTTAAATTAGGGGCAGGGCCCACCTGTCATTGGGCTAGGGGGTGGGTTAACAGGGTCATTAGGGATAATGGCCGGCGGCTAACCGGCGGCAGCTACAGGCGCGGCGGAGGGCTCGCCGGAGTGACCAAACGGCCACGGGAGAGGGGGAGAAAGGCATGGGCACGTAGCCCGCAGCCTCGCGCACTCACGCATGCCATCTGGGCCTCAAGAAGAAGCACGGGAGCTCGCCTACGTCGTCCATGGCGGCGGCCGGCGGCGGTTGAAGAGGGAAAACGACTACGAGGAGCGGGGCGAAGCGCGGATGGAGTCAAAATGCGCGCAAGCTCACCGTGAAGGTGATGGCGAGGTCGAGGGAGCCGGAGGGATTGCGGCGGAGGCGTAATCGACGGCGAGGTCTTGCGGGGCCGGCGGCGGCTCGTTGTCGATTCCGGCGAATCGAAGCGTTCCGGGCTCGGGGCCTTCTCCAGGGCGATGAGGAGGAGGGTGCTGCGTCTGATGGACAGCTCGGCGTCGCTTGGGAGGGCCGTTGGCCACGCAAGTCCAACAGCGGCGCTCCGGTGTGCTCACGGCATGTGCGGGGAAGACGACGCAGAGGCGCGGGGAGGAACCGCGAGCATAGGGGAAAGGAAGAGGGGGGTTCTGGGCGTAGCTTGGCGCAAGCAGAGGGCAGGTGGAGGCCTAGAAGCTTCCCGGCGGCCACGGCGGCGTCGCCGTGCTCTCCCAGCTCGCCACCGAGCTGGTTGAGGAAGAGGACAAACGGCAAGGTGGGCTAGGCCGTGGTGCTGGGCCAGACAGGCTTGAGTTGGGCTGAAGCCACGGTTGTTCTCCTTTTCTAAATCTTCTCTGTTTTATTTTTCTGCCCTTTTGTTTTGCCCTGGTAAAAATACCAAAGCATTTTATAAAAATTCCCAATTACTTTTATAAATACTAGGTGACCAGTAGCTAGTCACATATGAAATTTGGGAATTTTTGAAATTCAATATATTTTGAATTTCAATTCAAATAGGGTTATTTTAATTTCCAAAGCCACTGTTTGAATATTAGAAAAATCCATGTGCATGGGATTGATCCCAAATCACTTTTAAAATGATCAGCATCATTTATAGGAATTTTCCAAATGTTCAAAAGATTTTTGGAAAAAGATTTTTCTCTGGCTAATTGAATTAAAATTTCTAGGGCTTTTCTTTCCCCATTTTGAATTTCTTTTTGAATTTTTGCATGAGGCAAAGGGCTCAATAAACTTAGTACTTACCCTAGTTGGGGTTCTGACACTTGATAACTATATGAACAGCAACCATATCATGGCAACTCAAAGAATGGCATCAAATTACACATAACAAGGAGCAAATAATTACATTGGAGCTAATGCATATGAAGCATGGATCACTAACTATAAGGCATCAAAGTAGCAACTTTATACAAAAGTGGCACATGTTATCAGGGTCACCACTTTGGAGTAAGATATAAAATAGCTACAACAGGTAAAAATGGCAAAGGGATGCATCTAAATAAAGTACACATGATGCTTAACACATACAAGAAAGACTGAACAGCATAGGCCTCATGGATGTGACACAATCATCAACCGAAGTTGCAAGAAAATAAAAGCAGCAGCAATTAACAGAAAGTAGCAGTAGTAAACATTATGGTGCACACTTCAACAGTGATTTACATCAACTAGATGGCCTCAAATCAATTAACTCAATAAATCAAAAAGTTAGAGCACACAAAACTGAGCACTTTTCCTTTTGGGCGCAAGTTCATCTGGGCTACGGTTCATTCTCAATAGTCGTAGCAAAAGAGATAAAAATAACAATTACAGGGGACTTAGCAGAAATAATAAAAAGGAAAAAAACAACAAAGCATAAAAACATAGAGGGGGGCTCGGTGGGCTGCTCACCCATGGGCTAGGCCCAACAGCAGGGGTGGCGCGGGATAAGCCCATCTCGCTCACGGGCGAGGAGGTGGCCGTGGGCCGTGCTGGGCTGGTGGTGGGCACGCCGGCCCACCACGGCGGTTACAGCGGCTGGCGGCACGACGCCCCCGTCGCGGCTATTCCGACGAGGCGAGGCGCGGCGGCGGTAGGTAGAGAAGGCCGAGAGGCGCCGGATCCCGTCTGATCCGGTAATTGGCGAGTACACGGGCGGCGTGGGGCGCGGTGGTTGGAGGAGCCCGCGGCCGGCTCGACCTCCAGGCCGAGGTGGCCATGGCGGCTCCGACGACTCACCGGACGGTGCGGTGGCTCCCATGACGTGTGCTGTGCGGGCTGCCTGCGAGGGAGAGGGAGTAGGTCAGGGGAGAAGAGGGGGAGGCGTGGCGGAGGGGCGGTAACCGTACTGCGGCGACGGCTTCCGGCGAAGGACGGCGGCAGCCGGCAGCTCCATCCGCGGCGGCGCGGCTCGGGTGTCCGGGGCGGCTTCCAGATGGGCTCGGTGGGACTGGCGGCTGCGGTGCGGGCCCGGTGCGGCCTGGACTGGCTGGGAGGCTGCTGTGGAGGGTTTGGGGGTGACATGGCACCTCCCTAGCCACTGATCTGCAGATCTGAGGGTTGAATTTTCCCTGGATCTAGGGTTTCAGGGAGAGGAGGTGGTTTTGGGAAGATCTGATAATTTTGAGGGGGGTGACTGCAATTTTTCCAAGGCGGAAACCCTAGAAATGGTAGGGGAGGTGGGAGGTCTCTATATAGGCTAGCCTGGATGGCAGGTTTACGCAAAAGCCCTCGGGTTCGCGTCCGATACTCCACTTTTCTGACCGCCGGGAGTCCATACGAGCTGCGATTCGGGCGAAATCTTGAACTAGACGCTCAGCGCAGCGAGCCCGTAAGTCATAGCTCACTTCGATACCGTTTCGAGAACATTTTCCGGCGCCCAATAAAATAATCCATTTAATTTTGAAATGGGTTTTTTTCATTCCGATGGCGACGGCTGGTCTCGTGCCGAAAATTAGGAAGGTGCTCAGGTGAAACCCGGTGTCGCAACGGTCGTGTTCCGTTGGGAAAAGGTTTGGTCGCACATCCGATATAAGAAGGAGGGGGAAATATTCACCGATTAATAAATCAGCGAAGCAAATACTACAAAAAATTATAGCAATCAACAAAAATAAAGCAACAAACAAAATTTTTAATTTGGGTGAAAATCCCTGGCTTTTACAATACTGTTCTTTCTCGGGCCTGAGCCGGTTTCCTTTAATCAAGTGGATGGATTCATCCTTTGAAGATTCCGTTGGATTGTTGCGGTCTAGGGTTTTGACCGTACGATCCATCCTTTGAGATCCACTGATAACTCCGATAAAAACATGTCTGGAGTCGGTTTCTGGCCGACCCTCGGTTATGTCGAGTTCTTATTTAGTTTCATCCGGCCCTCCGATGAGGTGGCGGTTAGGATCAACCTGGGTCCGATAAGCCGACTCGATGGAATCGATCTGAGGGGCCCAGGTGGTGTTGTAGATGCAAAACTTCTTCTTCTGGTTTCGGGCGATCAAATCAGCTGTGAAATTGTCCATACCTTGCCGGGCTTCCTCCAAGACCGCGACACCTTCATGCACAGGCCCCAAGGTGGGCGCCAACTATCGTGGGAAAGTCACAGCAGATGTCCTCATTAGAGAACTTAGAGTGGGACCTTTGCTGCGAGGTGATTTCGAGGAGGTGAGTCGGCGAGAACACAAGACACGAGATTTACCCAGGTTTCGGCCCCTCGAAAGGTAAAGACCTACTCGTGCTTTTCTATTATGGGGTGTCGACTTCTCGAATACAAAGGTGCGAGAGCGCTGCCTATGCCTCGAGAGGATCTAACTTGAGTTGTCCCTATTGGTCCCAAGGGTGTCGCCTTATAAAGATGCCGGATCCCTATGGTTACAAGAATCCAACTCCCACACGAGATGGAGTCCTAATCTAGTTCTGCAACATAATTTCCTTATTACACAAGGTACGTCTATTTCTCTCTACGGCCTTCTGTCTTCATGATGATGTGACTCGGTCCAGGCCGAGTCCTGTCAGAACCCTCTGTTATGTAATGTGCTAGGGTTAGCCAGTACTCTTGCATCATGTTAAATTTTCAAAAGAAATCTTTGAAATCAAAAAATCAAAAGCAAATGGGAGAAGGAACCCCCCAGATGAATTAATTCAAAAGGCCAGATAAAAATCTTCTCCAAAACTTCATGTTAGATTTTTGAAATGCCTTATAAATGAGTGTGATCACATATCAAGTGATGTGGGACCCACCCCATGCTCATAGATTTTTCAAATATTCAAACAGTGCCTTGGAATTAATCAAATACCCCTATTTGATTTAAAATTCAAATCTTTTGAATTTTAAAAATGTTCAAAATTTATGAATGGCTAGTATATTGTTTTATGACGACACATAAAAATTATGAGCATTTATTAAAATGTTTAGCTATTTTATTTAGCTAAACAGAACAAATGTCAGAAAAGAAAAACACGAAAGAACAGAGAAGAGAGAGAAGAGGCCCAACTTACCGTACTTGCCCAGCAGCAGCCCAGCCCACCCCACCGGGGGGCACATGCGTCTTCAACCCCGGCCAGGCAGGCACCCAGGTCGCCGGCGACCACCGTGGGGGCGCCAGGCAGCTGCCTGCCTGCCCAGGGCTTATCTCCTCGCCTGGAGACGTCTGGGAGACGTCCCGATCCATTCCCCCCCTCCTTATCGTCTTCCCGCTCCTCCTGCGCCCGATTTCATCGCCGCCCGTGAGCATCCGTGGAGCACGCCGCCGTCTTCACGCGGCCACCGTCGACGAGAGGCCTCTACGCCAAGTCCAACCGCTCCGCCGTCGTCTACAACCCCACCGTGCAGAAGGAATCGGAGCCAGACGCCTCCACGAGCTCGCTAGCTTCGTCGTCTTCGTCTCCGTCCGCCGCGGATCGACCTTGAATTCCGGCAGCACAAGAGCCTCCCCGAGCAAGCAGTCGCTTCAGTTAGACTCAGGGTGAGCTCGGGATCAAAACCCCTAACTTTTCCCCCTCGATTGCTCCCTCTAGCCGGATCCTCCATGGGAGCCGAGCACGGCCTCCGCCATGGATGAGCTCGAGCTAGCTCCCGTGCTCCTCTGCCTGCACCGAGTTGTTCATCATCTTCACCTTGTTTCTACGCGTCGAACGCACCAAGCCACGCTCAAGTTGGTGCACCACAGTGATGATTGCGTCCTCTCCGCATTTCTGTTGCCGCCGGTGAGCTCGCCGTCGTCGATTTGGTCACCCCCAAGGACAACCGCGTGCACCAGGTGACGTCCGAGCGCATGGGCTACGTCCCGGTGGTCTCGGCGTAGCGAATGGTGGCCAGGAGAGGGAGAACGCAGAGCGCCGCCACGGGTCTGGTCGCCGACGTTTAGCCGCCGGCAGCCCCGCCGACGTGGCCGTGCTGAGGGACTTAACCCCACCTGGGTTAAGTGACCCTAGGTCACTGACCAGTGGGCCCAGTGGCTTAATTAAGTCACTTGTTAAGTTAACCCAGCCGGGTTAATTAACCCAGCCACTAACACCCTGGACCCACAATTCAGCCCCCCCCTGACGTCAGCCTGGTGCAATAAATCGAATATATGAATTTCCAGAAATTAAATGAATTAAAGAAATTCAGAAAAATCCAGAAAATAGCCCAAACTTTGGAAATTCATAGAAAATTCATATTAACTCCAAATTGGACAAATAATATATGAAAAATGATCAGGAGAAAATAAGATATCCAAAAATGCAACTTTCAAATATGTTGGAGTTGATTTTAAAATGGGACCAGTAGCATATGTCATTTGAATTATTTGGAATTAATTCAAATTCAAATCAAATTCTTTTGCAACTTGGACCATGGAATTATGCTATATTTCAACCACACTTCAGAGGCATATCATACACATTTCCAAAAGGTTCAAAATGATCAAACAATGTCACGTGTAACTTGGTCAAGTTTGAATTCAAATTGGAGTTTGGATTTGCAATTCAATTTGCAATATACTCCATTTAAATGGAATTGCTTCACACATCAAAGCATATACATCAAGTTTCAATCTTCCATCATGTGGTTGTGCATTGTATTTACTTTGCTACTTTGCTTGTTGTTTGTCGAGTAGAGGTGGAACCGGAGGAGGAGGCTGCCCCCTTCGCTGAAGACCCAGAACCCGAACCTCGTCAGCAAGGCAAGCAAACCCCCATTGATCATGTCGATAAAATCCCACTTCCCTCTCATGTCTCGCTTATGCATTGTTTAGGATGATCACCATGATTCGTTTCTACCGCATAGATGAACCCATTCCTTTGCATGACCTATCATTTTGTCACAGTAGTAAGCAAACCACAATCCTAGCAAATGTAGGAGTTGATTGATATCATGGGGCCCCTGCAAATGATTATCGCTTATTGCATGCTTAGTATGATATCATGATGATACTGTGATGTGAGTCGGGATGGTAGTGATCATGATGATGATGGTAGAAAAGTGTTGGTGAATCGACCCTAATACAAGGTGAACGATGAGAGGCTGTGTAGGAGTAGACGGTGGGTTGTCTCGTTGAACACCGCCCTAAGTCCGAGTTCTTGTGTGGTGATCCAAGATGAAGAGTACAACCACACATTGGGCTCACTGACCCCTCTCAACCTATTAACTCATCCCTTTCGATGTCCAGATTTTGCAATAGTTCGGAGTTCTGGTAGGTCTGTGGCCTGGATGCTAAGTGAGAGAACGGCTCATCCGAGACCGGCTTATGCACCACGCACACATCACTTGGGTCCACTTCGGTAAACCGGCCGGGTTCACGATAGTGGTGCCAACCCAAGTAGGCGGCTTTCTTGGACTAGATAGGCTATGAGGTAACAGTTGTGGTGAGCATCCTCGCTGGCACCCCTTGAATGGTGTCGAGATCAAAGGCGGTAAATGATGATCATGTGTGTGTAGCGGTACACACCTGCAGGGTTAACAAAACTATTCGAATAGCCGCGTCTGCGGTTATGGACTGCTTGGAAAACTTAGCTTGATTATTAGATAACTTAAACTGGATACTTCTAAAACACACCAAGTAAGTGTGAGTGCTATGGCGTGCTTTCTCGAGGGGAAGTCGAGGAAGGCAACATAGTGGTGTAATTGGTTGGAGAAAGTAGTGGACTCGTGTACGCTTCTTACCTCAAGGTCTGGTACTCGTAGTTCAGGACTAGCCAAGTCAAAGCTGGCATTTCTGCAAGTGAAACCCCACCTCCCTTTACCTTGATACATGTGCATGAGTAGTATAGCTCCTATGTAAGTCTTGCTAAGTACGACTTTGTACTGACGTTTTCTTAATCTATGTTTTAGATGAGACCACTGACCCCGAATGTGGCTTCTTCATCGAGCTGGACGACTGAAGACCAACTAGTCTAGTCCCAGTCAGACGACTGGTTCCCTCGTGGAGGGCTTGTGTTTAAATAAGGCTTCTTAAGCCATTTGTTAAACTTGTCTGTACTCAGAAATAATTTGCTTCCGTTTGTGTTGTAATGTTGGATCACATGTTTGTGATCTCTGTATGCACTCTATAAGAGTTATCAATAAAATTGTATACTTTGTAGAGAATTGCAATGTTACCTACTATTCATACAAGGCATGTGTGCTGCGTGTATGTTTATAACATACATGTCTTTGTATGGGTTTTCGAGACCTTAGTTGTGATCTGGCTGGCGGTCTTTCATACACCAAGTGGCCCTTAGATGTGCGCAGCTTGGGGCATCGCGATGCGATTGTTCGAGACTCCGTCTCTTGCACACTTTGTGGTATGATCGAGCCCGCCCTAGACCCCGACTAAGTGATCGGGCTGGAGTAAGTCTATGTAAGAGTTATGAGATAGTCGATAGTATGGTTGAGGTGACTTGTCTTTGAATATGGGAGTTCATCACCCATATCATTAGACTTGTGTGCGGACCCATCTCAGTTGATCATCCGGCCTGGATGGGATGCCCCTCATGTACGATGCTCTCCGAGAACGTTCTGTGCTTGGCCTTGTCTGCTTAGAAAAGTGGGTACGGTTCTCGGCTCTCCATATGACTATGTCTTAACTGGACTTGCATACGCTAACCCCGGGTCTCGACAGACTTGGTATCAGAGCAGGACTGACTGTAGGACTAGCAGCCTTGGCCGAAGTCGAGTCTAGCTTGCTATAGTTATATAGTTACTCTGGTTATATAAGGGAATCACGTAAGGCTTCTTTTTTCTCCTTACCCCTTCGTTCTGTGTTTTGAGTCACCCTCATCTTATTCTACGGGAAGATAGGACTAGGCTCTCCTCTTTCTGATTAGAACATCTCGTTGTTTGCTCCTTGTTGCCGTAGGAAAGTGGTGACCGGTTTGTTAGAGTGGTTATGCTTCCTGATTTATTACATCGTATGTAAGTGTTGTTTTCATGTTGTAAGAAATTGTCTTTTTCTTGAAATTGTTGTCGTTATGTTGTCCGAGTCATTCCAGGTTTATCTCATAATCTGATGCATTTGCAAACTCCTTTCTGTTTCAGATGGCCGATCTTCCCCCTCGGCAGATTGTTCGTTTGACCAGGTGCCTCGGTGTGCGTGGCCATCCCGCCACATTGATCGAGATGATGTCCTACGTGGGATATCGATGGTACCCTGAGTACACCGTCGAGGAGCAGTTCCACGACTTCAACCAGACGCAGTTCCACTGCATTGTTCGGATCTACCCGCACCACCTTGGAGTCACTCTGCCTATCCACTTTGGACATGGCATTGGCATTACCGAGAACATGGTTCTGCAGGATGCTGCATATTCATGTATGACCCTGCTGAGAGAGGAGCACACCATGCTCAGAGAGACCTCATTCCGCTATATCCCTGCTGCACTTCCAGGAGAAGAGGGATATTACACCGGACTCTACTCAGATCACTCTGCAGAAGATCTAGCACTTCAGGTGACTGCTAGGTTTGCTAGTGATTGAGATCGTGATGCACACGCTCTCAGTTTTGAGCTCCACGCCACCCGTGTTCGTCTGTATCGAGCACTGACACTCTTGGCACCCTTTGTGAGCGTGGGATCAGTTGAGCATGATGCTATCTACCCAGTGAGGACTCAGATGCCTTATCGAGTTGCTTGGCCCGAGATTGGAGGCATTTTTCCACCCCGTGGTCCTTTGCTTCCACCCTACGCTGGACCTAGGCCCCATCCTTGCCCAAATGGATATCAAGGTCCACAGGCCTCCGTGTTTTCTGATGGTCACCTCCAGCTACCGGAATACGCGTGTAACTTTTATGAGGACTACTATGGAGATGGAGATGAGTGAGCTCGCATGTGGTCTTACTTAGTGAGGATGTAGTAGTATCTTAGTGTATTGTAAGGAAGGTGTCTAAGTTCCAGAGGCTTAGATAAATAATGTATAGGAAGTCAGAGTGCCTCTGAAGGATGTATCATCTTCATCACGTTTGTATTAGCTTGGTGCTTGTACTAAAACGATGTATGATTTGTATGATAGCTTGTGAATATATGGCTTGTATGCTTTTATCACCATGTTGTCAAGATGATTACTTCCTTTGCTCTGTAATCCTTCTAGTACTTCAATACCTTGATTAGATCCTTCAATCAACTCTGTTTGACTTTGGTTTTTCACCTTCAGGATGTCTCAAGGAACCCGTGGCCAGATTTGTCGTAACCAATGTCGTGGAAACGACCAGGAGGAAGGCAACCTTCCACCCCCACCCACGATGGCTCAGGTTCTGATGGAGGTTGAGAGGAACCGCCGAGACTCTCACCACCTGCTGGAAGTCATTGCTCGCAACACCACTCAGCAGCGCAATGAGCTGGTGTCCCTGAACGACTTCATCCGGCTTCATCCCCCGGTTTTCAGTTACTCCACCGAGCCCCTTGACTCCGATGACTGGCTTCGCAGCATCGAGAGGAAGCTCCAAGCAGGCCATGTTGCAAATGGCGACAAGGTCAGCTATGCCACCTATCACCTTGAAGGTGCAGCTAGCTCTTTGTGGGAGAACTTTCTGAACATGCGTCCCGTTGGACCGCCTGCATCTTGGGAGGAATTCTGCACGTCCTTCCGCGAGCACCACATTCCCAAAGGTCTTATGGACCGCAAGCGTGAGGAGTTCTGCAACCTCACCCAAGGCAGAAGGACCGTTGACGAGTTTAGTCGTGAGTTCAACCGACTTGCTCGTTATGCTACCGAAGAAGTCTCCACCGACTCCAAGAAGCAAGAGAGATTCCGTCGTGGCCTCAACTCTGGACTCCGTCGTGAGCTCAACCTACATGACTTTTCCACCTTCCAGGTCCTTGTCAACAAGGCCATCAAGGCAGAGGACATGAACACCCCCAACGATTTCCGCAAACACCCTAGAGACGACAGTTCATCCAGTTCTGGCTCTCAGAAGCGCAAGATCTGGATCCCTAATAGTATGTTCCGCCAGAACAACCCAACGAGGCAATCCTATGTGGCGCCTCGTCCACCAACCAAGTTCCACCCAGCTCCACCAAACAACCCAGCTCCACGCACTATTTTCGGAGCCTGTTACAAGTGTGGTCAGGCAGGCCACTATTCTCGTGAGCGTCCCCAGAACCATCTCCAACATCAGAATGCTCCTCCCCGTGCCGGAGGCAACAACAACAATGGTCGTGGCAAGCCACCCCAGAAGGTCTACACCGCCAAACCCGCTCCTCCCGCCACTCGTGGACATGTGAACCAGATCGCCGCCGCAGAGACTGACGACACCACTGACGTCATTCTAGGTACGCTCCCAGTCAATTATGTTCCTACTTCCGTTCTTTTCGACCCAGGAGCATCTCATTCATTCATGTCGGAAAGTTATGCACTTCGTCATGAGTTATCTTTTGATGAATTGTCCACCCCAATGATTATTCAAACTCCAAGGTCAAGATGGAAAACTAATAGAGTAAGCCATGGTAATCAAATTGCAATTGAGGGTTTAGTATTCCTTGCTTCACTCATAGCCCTCAAGTCTTTAGATATTATGTCATCCTTGGCATGGATTGGCTATCAAGACAGAATGCCTACCTGGATTGCAAAGGCAAATCCGTGAAACTCACCCACCCTTCAGGCAAAACCGTCAACTATACCTCACCCAGAACAAGAACCCAAGTGCATTCCTTGAATGTACTTCCCCTTCCCGAACTTGAAGATATTCCGGTGGTTCGTGACTTCCCGGATGTCTTTCCTGAAGAGCTGCCGGGCATGCCACCCGACAGATGTGTAGAGTTTATAGTGGATCTTGTACCAGGAACCGCACCAATTTCCAAACGCCCATACAAAATGGCCTCACATGAGTTAGTTGAGCTAAAAATCCAACTTGATGCTTTGTTGTGGCAAAAGGCTTCATCTGCACTAGCTAATCGTCATGGGGTTGCCCCGTTCTGTTCGTAAAGAAGAAAGATGGAACAGAAAGGATGTGCGTAGACTATCACCCGCTAAATTTAGCGACGATAAAGAACAAATACCCACTGCCCAGGATCAATGATCTTTATGATCAACTTGCAGGATCCTCCGTCTTCTCCAAGATGGATTTGAGATTAGGTTATCATCAGATCAAAATCCGAAACGAGGACATTTCCAAAACGGCTTTTACTACTCGTTATGGTCTTTACGAGTACACCGTCATGTCCTTTGGTTTAACCAATGCCCCCGCCACATTCTCACGCTTGATGAATTCGATCTTCATGGAGTACCTAGATAAATTTGTTGTGGTTTATCTCGATGATATTCTCATCTACTCGAAGAACGAAGAAGATCATGCCGAGCACTTAAGGCTGGTATTGATGAAACTTAGAGAGCATCGCCTGTATGCTAAATTCTCCAAGTGTGAATTCTGGCTACCAGAAGTGACCTACTTAGGCCACGTGATTTCTGCAAAAGGCATTGCTGTGAATCCCGAGAGAGTTCAGGCCGTCCTTGACTGGACTCCACCTGAATCGGTTAAGCAAGTTAGGATTTTTCTTGGCCTAGCCAGCTATTGTCGTCGCTTCGTCGAGAACTTTTCTAAAGTAGAAAAGCCTCTAACTGAACTCCTCAAGAAAGATAAGAAATTCTTATGGACTCCCAAGTGCGAGGAAAGCTTTCAAGAGTTGAAAAGGAGATTGAATTCTGCACCCGTACTTGCACCTCCAGACACCAAAAAGGATTTCGAGATCTATTGTGACGCATCATGGCAAGGGTTAGGATGCATACTTCTGCAAGATCGACATGTGGTAGCTTATGCTTCACACCAGTTGCGGCCACATGAAGAAAACTATCCTACCCATGACCTGGAACTCGCTGCCGTAGTTCATGCCCTAACAACTTGGCGACATTACCTCCTTGGTAATCGTTGTGAGATCTATTCCGACCACCAAAGCCTCAAATATATTTTCACCCAGCCAGATCTTAATCTCAGGCAAAGACGCTGGATTGAGTTGATAAAAGATTACGACGTTGGAATTTCTTACGCCCCAGGCAGAGCCAATGTCATGGCTGATGCACTAAGTCGTAAGTCGTATTGTAACAACCTCATGTTACAACAGTATCAACCACTTCTTCATGAGGAATTTCGCAAGCTCAACCTTGAGATTGTTCCTCATGGCTATATTTCTACCTTGGTGGCGAAACCAACTCTTTAGGATCAAATCATAGTTGCCCAAAGGCATGCACGAGGTGTTCGCCGGATCAAGGAGAACATTGCTAGCGGAGTTGCTAAATGTTTCTCCACAGATAGCAAGGGAACGGTATTCTTTGAAAATCGTTTGGTAGTACCTAAGAATAGGAACTAAGGCAATTCATCCTCAAGGAAGCCCATGACACACCCCTCTCAATTCATCTCGGTAGCACAAAAATGTACCGAGATCTACGCCAGAGATTTTGGTGGACTAGGATGAAGAGAAGCATTGCTCAATTTGTCGCCGAATGTGATGTTTGTCGTTGCATTAAGGCAGAACATCAAAGACCTGCTGGTACACTTCAACCTTTTTCTATTCGCGAGAGGAAATGGGACAAAGTCGGTATGGACTTCATCACCGTCTTTCCAAAAACCCAGAAAGGAAACAATGCCATCTTCGTTGTCATAGATAGGCTTTCCAAAGTTGCTCACTTCCTGCCGGTTCGCGAGTCTATAACTGCTAGCCAGTTAGCGGACTTGTACATCTCTAGAATTGTATCCCTTCAAGGTGTTCCTTTGGAAATCAATTCTGATCGTGGTAGCCTTTTCACCTCTAGATTTTGGGGAAGCTTTCAGAATGCTATGGGAACTCATCTCTCCTTTAGTACAGCTTTCCATCCTCAGTCTAGCGGTCAAGTCGACAGGCTTAACCAAATTCTTGAAGACATGCTCAGAGCTTGTGCTATATCATTCGGAAAG
Source organism: Bromus sterilis (assembly GCA_950022295.1). Taxonomy (NCBI): domain Eukaryota; kingdom Viridiplantae; phylum Streptophyta; class Magnoliopsida; order Poales; family Poaceae; genus Bromus; species Bromus sterilis. The sequence goes on along the minus strand of OX465600.1, from coordinate 204,454,835 downwards.
GATTGGGAGAAGTCTCTTCCATTTGCCGAATTTTCTTATAACAATAGTTATCAATCTAGTCTGAACATGGCTCCTTTTGAACTCCTATATGGACGACGATGTCGAACACCACTAAACTGGTCAGAAACCGGAGAAAGACCATTATTTGGACCGGATATGATCAAGGAAGCAGAAGAGCAAGTTCTCATTGTTCGTGATCAATTGAAAGCAGCCCAGTCTTGTCAGAAAAGCTACTATGATCGTCATCATAGGCAAGAGAGCTACAATCTGGATGAGAAGGCTTACCTTCGGGTTACTCCTCAGAAGGGAACCCAACGTTTCGGTATCAAAGGCAAGTTGGCCCCACGTTACATCGGACCTTTCCGCATTATTGCTAAACGTGGAGAAGTTGCCTACCAACTTGAACTACCCCCGCACCTTTCCCGAGTACATGATGTATTCCATGTGTCCCAACTCAGGCGTTGCTTCAAGGACCCTATCCGCGAAGTCGACCATGAAACGCTTGATCTCCAAGATGACCTTTCTTATCGAGAATACCCCGTTCGTATTCTTGATTCCGCAGAGCGTGTCACTCGTCGTCAGAAGATTAGGTTTCTGAAAGTGCAATGGTCACACCACTCTGAAAGAGAAGCCACGTGGGAAAGAGAAGACCGTCTCAGTGCCGAGTACCCCACCTTCCTCCCGCAGACTTCTGAATCTCGGGACGAGATTCTTTTGAGTGGGGGCGAGTTGTCAGAACCCTCTCTTAGGTAATGTGCTACGGTTAGCCAGTACTCTTGCATCATGTTAAATTTTCAAAAGAAATCTTTGAAATCAAAAAATCAAAAGCAAATGGGAGAAGGAACCCCCCAGATGAATTAATTCAAAAGGCCAGATAAAAATCTTCTCCAAAAATTCATGTTAGATTTTTGAAAAGTCTTATAAATGAGTGTGATCACATATCAAGTGATGTGGGACCCACCCCATGCTCATAGATTTTTCAAATATTCAAACAGTGCCTTGGAATTAATCAAATACCCCTATTTGATTTAAAATTCAAATCTTTTGAATTTTAAAAATGTTCAAAATTTATGAGTGGCTAGTATATTGTTTTATGAGGCCACATAAAAATTATGAGCATTTATTAAAATGTTTAGCTATTTTATTTAGCTAAACAGAACAAATGTCAGAAAAGAAAAACAAAAAAGAACAGAGAAGAGAGAGAAGAGGCCCAACTTACCGTACCTGGCCCAGCAGCAGCCCAGCCCACCCCACCGGGGGGCACATGCGTCTTCAACCCCGGCCAGGCAGGCACCCAGGTCGCCGGCGAGCACCGTGGGCGCGCCAGGCAGCTGCCTGCCTGCCCAGGGCTTATCTCCTCGCCTGGAGACGTCTGGGAGACGTCCCGATCCATTTCCCCCCTCCTTATCGTCTTCCCCCTCCTCCTGCGCCCGATTTCATCGCCGCCCGTGAGCATCCGTGGAGCACGCCGCCGTCTTCACGCGGCCACCGTCGACGAGAGGCCGCTACGCCAAGTCCAACCGCTCCGCCGTCGTCTACAACCCCACCGTGCAGAAGGAATCGGAGCCAGACGCCTCCACGAGCTCGCTAGCTTCGTCGTCTTCGTGTCCGGCCGCCGCGGATCGACCTTGAATTCCGGCAGCACCAGTGCCTCCCCGAGCAAGCTGTCGCTTCAGTTAGACTCAGGGTGTGCTCGGGATCAAAACCCCTAACTTTTCCCCCTCGATTGCTCCCTCGAGCCGGATCCTCCATGGGAGCCGAGCAGGGCCTCCGCCATGGATGAGCTCGAGCTAGCTCCCGTGCTCCTCTGCCTGCACCGAGTTGTTCATCATCTTCACCTTGTTTCTATGCGTCGAACGCACCAAGCCACGCTCAAGTTGGTGCACCACAGTGATGATTGCGTCCTCACCACGTTTCTGTTGCCGCCGGTGAGCTCGCCGTCGTCGATTTGGTCACCCCCAAGGACAACCGCGTGCACTAGGTGACGTGCGAGCGTATGGGCTACGTCCCGGTGGTCTCGGCGTAGCGAATGGTGGCCAGGAGAGGGAGAACGCAGAGCGCCGCCGCGGGTCTGGTCGCCGACGTATAGCCGCCGGCAGCCCCGCCGACGTGGCCGTGCTTAGGGACTTAACCCCACCTGGGTTAAGTGACCCTAGGTCACTGACCAGTGGGCCCAGTGGCTTAATTAAGTCACTGGTTAAGTTAACCCAGCCGGGTTAATTAACCCATCCACTGACACCCTGGACCCACATGTCAGCCCTCCCCCTGATGTCAGCCTGGCGCAATAAATCGAATAAATGAATTTCAAGAAATTAAATGAATTAAATAAATTCAGAAAAATCCAAAAAATACCCCAAACTTTGGAAATTCATAGAAAATTCATATTAACTCCAAATTGGACAAATAATATATGAAAAATGATCAGGAGAAAATAAGCTATCCAAAAATGAAACTTTCAACTATGTTGGAGTTGATTTTAAAATGGGACCAGTAGCATATGTCATTTGAATTATTTGGAATTAATTCAAATTCAAATCAAATTCTTTTGCAACTTGGACCATGGAATTATGCTATATTTCAACCACACTTCAGAGGCATATCATACACATTTCCACAAGGTTCAAAATGATCAAACAATGTCACGTGTAACTTAGTCAAGATTGAATTCAAATTGGAGTTTGGATTTGCAATTCAATTTGCAATATACTCCATTTAAATGGAATTGCTTCACACATCAAAGCATATACATCAAATTTCAACCTTTCATCATGTGATTGTGCATTGTATTTACTTTGCTACTTTGCTTGTTGTTTGTCGAGTAGAGGTGGAACCGGAGCAGGAGGCTGCCCCCTTCGCTAAAGACTCAGAACCCGAACCTCGTCAGCAAGGCAAGCAAACCCCCATTGATAACGTCGATAAAATCCCACTTCCCTCTCATGTCTCGCTTATGCATTGTTTAGGATGATCACCATGATTCGTTTCTACCGCATAGATGAACCCATTCCTTTGCATGACCTATCATTTTGTCACAGTAGTAAGCAAACCACAATCCTAGCAAATGTAGGAGTTGATTGATATCATGTGGCCCCTGCAAATGATTATCTCTTATTGCATGCTTAGTATGATATCATGATGATACTGTGATGTGAGTCGGGATGGTAGTGATCATGATGATGATGGTAGAAAAGTGTTGGTGAATCGACCCTAATACAAGGTGAACGATGAGAGGCTGTGTAGGAGTAGACGGTGGGTTGTCTCGTTGAACACCGCCCTAAGTCCGAGTTCTTGTGTGGTGATCCAAGATGAAGAGTACAACCACACATTGGGCTCACTGACCCCTCTCAACCTATTAACTCATCCCTTTCGATGTCCAGATGTCGCAATAGTTCGGAGTTCTGGTAGGTCTGTGGCCTGGATGCTAAGTGAGAGAATGGCTCATCCGAGACCGGCTTATGCACCACGCACACATCACTTGGGGCCACTTCGGTAAACCGGCCGGGTTCACGATAGTGGTAGCCAACCCAAGTAGGCGGCTTTCTTGGACTAGATAGGATATGAGGTAATAGTTGTGGTGAGCATCCTCGCTGGCACCCCTTGAATGGTGTCGAGATCAAAGGTGGTAAATGATGATCTTGTGTGTGTAGAGGTACACCCCTGCAGGGTTAACAAAACTATTCGAATAGCCGCGTCCGCGGTTATGGACTGCTTGGAAAGCTTAGCTTGATTATTAGATAACTTAAACTGGATACTTCTAAAACACACCAAGTAAGTGTGAGTGCTATGGCGTGCTTTCTCGAGGGGAAGTCGAGGAAGGCACCATAGTGGTGTAATTGGTTGGAGAAAGTTTGGACTCGTGTACGCTTCTTACCTCAAAGTCTGGTACTCGTAGTTCAGGACTAGCCAAGTCAAAGCTGGCATTTCTGCAAGTGAAACCCCACCTCCCTTTACCTTGATACATGTGCATGAGTAGTATAGCTCCTTTGTAAGTTTTGTTGAGTACGACTTTGTACTCACGTTTGCTTAATCTATGTTTTAGATGAGACCACTGACCCCGAATGTGGCTTCTTCATCGAGCTGGACGACTTAAGACCAACTAGACTAGTCCCAGTCAGACGACTGGTTCCCTCGTGGAGGGCTTGTGTTTAAATAAGGCTTCTTAAGCCATTTGTTAAACTTGTCTGTACTCAGACATAATTTGCTTCTGTTTGTGTTGTAATGTTGGATCACATGTTTGTGATCTATGTGTGCACTCTATAAGAGTTATCAATAAAATTGTATACTTTGTAGAGAATTGCAATGTTACCTACTATTCATACAAGGCATGTGTGCTGCGTGTATGTTTATAACATACATGTCTTTGTATGGGTTTTCGAGACCTTAGTTGTGATCTGGCTGGCGGTCTTTCATACACCAAGTGGCCCTTAGATGTGCGCAGCTTGGGGCATCGCGATGCGATTGTTCGAGACTTCGTCTCGTGCACACTTTGTGGTATGATCGAGCCCGCCCTAGACCCCGACTAAGTGATCGGGCTGGAGTAAGTCTATCTAAGAGTTATGAGATAGTCGATAGTATGGTTGAGGTGACTTGTCTTTGAATATGGGAGTTCATCACCCATATCATTAGACTTGTGTGCGGACCCATCTCAGGTTATCATCCGTCCTGGATGGGATGCCCCTCACGTACGATGCTCTCCGAGAACGTTCTGTGCTTGGCCTTGTCTGCTTAGACAAGTGGGTACGGTTCTCGGCTCTCCATATGACTATGTCTTAACTGGACTTGCATACGCTAACCCCGTGTCTCGACAGACTTGGTATCAGAGCAGGACTGATTGTAGGACTAGCAGCCTTGGCCGATGTCGAGTCTAGCTTGCTATAGTTATATAGTTACTCTGGTTATATAAGGGAATAACGTAAGGCTTCTTTTTTCTCCTTACCCCCTTCGTTCTGAGTTATGAGTCACCCTCATCCTATTCTACGGGAAGATAGGACTAGGCTCTCCTCTTTCTGATTAGAACATCTCGTTGTTTGCTTCCTTGTAGCCGTAGGAAAGTTGTGTCCGGTTTGTTAGAGTGGTTATGCTTCTTGATTTATTACATCGTATGTAAGTGTTGTTTCCATGTTGTAAGAAATTGTCTTTTTCTTGCAATTGAAGTCGTTATGTTGTCCGAGTCATTCCAGGTTTATCTCATAATCTGATGCATTTGCAAACTCCTTTCTGTTTCAGATGGCCGATCTTCCCCCTCGGCAGATTGTTCGTTTGACCAGGTGCCACGGTGTGCGTGGCCATCCCGCCACGTTGATCGAGATGATGTCCTACGTGGGATATCGATGGTACCCTGAGTACACCGTCGAGGAGCAGTTCCACGACTTCAACCAGACGCAGTTCCACTGCATTGTTCGGATCTACCCGCACCACCTTGGAGTCACTCTGCCTTTCCACTTTGGACATGGCATTGGCATTACCGAGAAAATGGCTGTGCAGGATGCTGCATATTCATGTATGACCCTGCTGAGAGAGGAGCACACCATGCTGAGAGAGACCTCAATCCGCTGTATCCCTGCTGCACTTCCAGGAGAAGAGGGATATTACACTGGACTCTACTCAGATCACTCTGCAGAAGATCCAGCACTTCATGTGACTGCTAGGTTTGCTAGTGATCGAGATCGTGATGCACGCGCTCTCCGTTTTGAGCTCCACGCCACCCGTGTTCGTCTGTATCGAGCACTGACACTCTTGGCACCCTTTGTGAGCGTGGGATTAGTTGAGCATGATGCTATCTACCTAGTGAGGACTCAGATGCCTTCTCGAGTTGCTTGGCCTGAGATTGGAGTCATTTTTCCACCCCGTGGTCCTTTGCTTCCACCCTACGCTGGACCTAGGCCCCATCCTTGCCCAAATGGATATCAAGGTCCACAGGCCTCCGTGTTTTCTGATGGTCACCTCCCGCTACCGGAATACGCGGGTAACTTTGATGAGGACTACTATGGAGATGGAGATGAGTGAGACCGCATGTGGTCTTACTTAGTGAGGATGTAGTAGTATCTTAGTGTATTGTAAGCAAGGTGTCAAAGTTCCAGAGGCTTAGATAAATAATGTATAGGAAGTCAGAGTGCCTCTGAAGGATGTATCATCTTCATCACGTTTGTATTAGCTTGGTGCTTGTACTAAAACGATGTATGATTGTTATGACAGCTTGTGAATATATGGCTTGTATGCTTTTATCACCATGTTGTCAAGATGATTACTTCCTTTGCTCTGTAATCCTTCCAGTACTTCAATACCTTGATTAGATCCTTCAATCAACTCTGTTTGACTTTGGTTTTTCACCTTCAGGATGTCTCAAGGAACCCGTGGCCAGATTGGTCGTAACCAATGTCGTGGAAACGACCAGGAGGAAGGCAACCTTCCACCCCCACCCACGATAGCTCAGGTTCTGATGGAGGTTGAGAGGAACCGCCGAGACTCTCACCACCTGCTGGAAGTCATTGCTCGCAACACCACTCAGCAGCGCAATGAGCTGGTGTCCCTGAACGACTTCATCCGGCTTCATCCCCCGGTTTTCAGTTACTCCACCGAGCCCCTTGACGCCGATGACTGGCTTCGCAGCATCGAGAGGAAGCTCCAAGTAGGCCATGTTGCAAATGGCGACAAGGTCAGCCATGCCACCTATCACCTTGAAGGTGCAGCTAGCTCTTGGTGGGAGAACTTTCTGAACATGCGTCCCGTTGGACCGCCTGCATCTTGGGAGGAATTCTTCACGTCCTTTCGCGAGCACCACATTCCCAAAGGTCTTATGGACCGCAAGCGTGAGGAGTTCTGCAACCTCACCCAAGGCAGAAGGACCGTTGACGAGTTGGGTCGTGAGTTCAACCGACTTGCTCGGTATGCTACCGAAGAAGTCTCCACCGACTCCAAGAAGCAAGAGAGATTCCGTCGTGGCATCAACTCTGGACTCCGTCGTGAGCTCAACCTACATGACTTTGCCACCTTCCAGGTCCTTGTCAACAAGGCCATCAAGGCAGAGGACATGAACACCCCCAACGATTTCCGCAAACACCCTAGAGACGACAGTTCATCCAGTTCTGGCTCTTAGTAGCGCAAGATCTGGATCCCTAATAGTATGTCCCGCCAGAACAACCCACCGAGGCCATCCTATGTGGCGCCTCGTCCACCAACCCAGTTCCACCCAGCTCCACCAAACAACCCAGCTCCATGCACTGTTTTCGGAGCCTGTTACAAGTGTGTTCAGGCAGGCCACTATTCTCGTGAGTGTCCCCAGAACCAGCTCCAGCATCAGAATGCTCCACCCCGTGCCGGAGGCAACAACAACAATGGTCGTGGCAAGCCACCCCAGAAGGTCTACACCGCCAAACCCGCTCCTCCCGCCACTCGTGGACGTGTGAACCAGATCGCCGCCGAAGAGACTGAAGACACCACTGACGTCATTCTTGGTACGCTCCCAGTCAATTATGTTCCTACTTCCGTTATTTTCGACCCAGGAGCATCTCATTCATTCATGTCGGAAAGTTATGCACTTCGTCATGAGTAATCTTTTGATGAATTGTCCACCCCAATGATTATTCAAACTCCATGGTCAAGATGGCAAACTAATAGAGTAAGCCATGGTAATCAAATTGCAATTGAGGGTTTAGTATTCCTTGCTTCACTCATAGCCCTCAAGTCTTCAGATATTGATGTCATCCTTGGCATGGATTGGCTATCAAGACAGAATGCCTACCTGGATTGCAAAGGCAAATCCGTGAAACTCACCCACCCTTCAGGCAAAACCGTCAACTATACCTCACCCAGAACAAGAACCCAAGTGCATTCCTTGAATGTAATTCCCCTTCCCGAACTTGAAGATATTCCGTTGGTTCGTGACTTCCCGGATGTCTTTCCTGAAGAGCTGCCGGGCATGCCACCCGACAGATGTGTAGAGTTTATAGTGGATCTTGTACCAGGAACTGCACCAATTTCCAAACGCCCATACAAAATGGCCTCACATGAGTTAGCTGAGCTAAAAATCCAACTTGATGCTTCGTTGGCAAAAGGCTTCATCCGCCCTAGCTAATCGCTATGGGGTTGCCCCGTTCTGTTCGTAAAGAAGAAAGATGGAACAGAAAAGATGTGCGTAGACTATCGCCCGCTAAATTTAGCGACGATAAAGAACAAATACCCACTTCCCAGGATCAATGATCTTTATGATCAACTTGCAGGATCCTCTGTCTTCTCCAAGATGGATTTGAGATTAGGTTATCATCAAATCAAAATCCGAAACGAGGACATTTCCAAAACGGCTTTTACTACTCGTTATGGTCTTTACGACTACACCGTCATGTCCTTCGGTTTAACCAATGCCCCCGCCACATTCTCACGCTTGATGAATTCGATCTTCATGGAGTACCTAGATAAATTTGTTGTGGTTTATCTCGATGATATTCTCATCTACTCGAAGAACGAAGAAGATCATGCTGAGCACTTAAGGCTGGTATTGATGAAACTTAGAGAGCATCGCCTGTATGCTAAATTCTCCAAGTGTGAATTCTGGCTACCAGAAGTGACCTACTTAGGCCACGTGATTTCTGCAAAAGGCATTGCTGTGAATCCCGAGAGAGTTCAGGCCGTCCTTGACTGGACTCCACCTGAATCGGTTAAGCAAGTTAGGATTTTTCTTGGCCTAGCCAGCTATTGCCGTCGCTTCGTCGAGAACTTTTCTAAAGTAGAAAAGCCTCTAACTGAACTCCTCAAGAAAGATAAGAAATTCTTCTGGACTCCCAAGTGCGAGGAAAGCTTTCAAGAGCTGAAAAGGTGATTGACTTCTGCGCCCGTACTTGCCCCTCCCGACACCAAAAAGGATTTCGAGATCTATTGTGACGCATCACGGCAAGGGTTAGGATGCATACTTCTGCAAGATCGACATGTGGTAGCTTATGCTTCACGCCAGTTGCGGCCACATGAAGAAAACTATCCTACCCATGACCTGGAACTCGCTGCCGTAGTTCATGCCCTAACAACTTGGCGATATTACCTCCTTGGTAATCGTTGTGAGATCTATTCCGACCACCAAAGCCTCAAATATATTTTCACCCAACCAGATCTTAATCTCAGGCAAAGACGCTGGATTGAGTTGATAAAAGATTACGACGTAGGAATTTCTTACACCCCAAGCAGAGCCAATGTCATGGCTGATGCACTAAGTCGTAAGTCGTATTGTAACAACCTCATGTTACAACAGTATCAACCACTTCTTCATGAGGAATTTCGCAAGATCAACCTTGAGATTGTTCCTCATGGCTATCTTTCTACCTTGGTGGCGAAACCAACTCTTGAGGAGCAAATCATAGTTGCCCAAAGGCGTGCACGAGTTGTTCGCCGGATCAAGGAGAACATTGCTAGCGGAGTTGCTAAATGTTTCTCCACAGATAGCAAGGGAACGGTATTCTTTGAAAATCGTTTGGTAGTACCTAAGAATAGGGAACTAAGGCAACTCATCCTCAAGGAAGCCCATGACACACCCCTCTCAATTCATCTCGGTAGCACAAAAATGTACCGAGATCTACGCCAAAGATTTTGGTGGACTAGGATGAAGAGAGACATTGCTCAATTTGTCGCCGAATGTGATGTTTGTCGTTGCATTAAGGCAGAACATCAAAGACCTGCTGGTACACTTCAACCTTTGTCTATTCCCGAGTGGAAATGGGACAAAGTCGGTATGGACTTCATCACCGTCTTTCCAAAAACCCAGAAAGGAAACAATGCCATCTTCGTTGTCATAGATAGGCTTTCCAAAGTTGCTCACTTTCTGCCGGTTCGCGAGTCTATAACTTCTAGCCAGTTAGCGGACTTGTACATCTCTAGAATTGTATCCCTTCAAGGTGTTCCTTTGGAAATCAATTCTGATCGTGGTAGCCTTTTCACCTCTAGATTTTGGGGAAGCTTTCAGAATTCTATGGGAACTCATCTCTCCTTTAGTACAGCTTTCCATCCTCAGTCTAGCGGTCAAGTCGAAAGGGTTAACCAAATTCTTGAAGACATGCTCAGAGCTTGTGCTATATCATTCGGAAAGGATTGGGAGAAGTCTCTTCCATTTGCCGAATTTGCTTATAACAATAGTTATCAATCTAGTCTGAACATGGCTCCTTTTAAACTCCTATATGGACGACGATGTCGAACACCACTAAACTGGTCAGAAACCGGAGAAAGACAATTCTTTCGACCGGATATGATCAAGGAAGCAGAACAGCAAGTTCTCATTGTTCGTGATCAATTGAAAGCAGCCCAGTCTCGTCAGAAAAGCTACTATGATCGTCATCATAGGCAAGAGAGCTACAATTTGGATGAGATGGCTTACCTTCGGGTTACTCCTCTGAAGGGAACCCAACGTTTCGGTATCAAAGGCAAGTTGGCCCCACGTTACATCGGACCTTTCCGCATTATTGCTAAACGTTGAGAAGTTGCCTACCAACTTGAACTACCCCCGCACCTTTCCCGAGTACATGATGTATTCCATGTGTCCCAACTCAGGCGTTGCTTCAAGGACCCTATCCGCGAAGTCGACCATGAAACGCTTGATCTCCAAGATGACCTTTCTTATCGAGAATACCCCGTTCGTATTCTTGATTCCGCAGAGCATGTCACTTCTCGTCAGAAGATTAGGTTTCTGAAAGTGCAATGGTCACACCACTCTGAAAGAGAAGCCATGTGGGAAAGAGAAGACCGTATCAGTGCCGAGTACCCCACCTTCCTCCCGCAGACTTCTGAATCTCGGGACGAGATTCTTTTGAGTGGGGGAGAGTTGTTAGAACCCTCTGTTAGGTAATGTGCTAGGGTTAGCCAGTACTCTTGCATCATGTTAAATTTTCAAAAGAAATCTTTGAAATCAAAAAATCAAAAGCAAATGGGAGAAGGAACCCCCCAGATGAATTAATTCAAAAGGCCAGATAAAAATCTTCTCCAAAAATTCATGTTAGATTTTTGAAAAGTCTTATAAATGAGTGTGATCACATATTAAGTGATGTGGGACCCACCCCATGCTCATAGATTTTTCAAATATTCAAACAGTGCCTTGGAATTAATCAAATACCCCTATTTGATTTAAAATTCAAATGTTTTGAATTTTAAAAATGTTCAAAATTTATGAGTGGCTAGTATATTGTTTTATGAGGCCACATAAAAATTTTGAGCATTTATTAAAATGTTTAGCTATTTTATTTAGCTAAACAGAACAAATGTGAGAAAAGAAAAAGAGAAAAGAACAGAGAAGAGAGAGAAGAGGCCCAACTTACCGTACCTGGCCCAGCAGCAGCCCAGCCCACCCCACCGGGGGGCACATGCGTCTTCAACCCCGGCCAGGCAGGCACCCAGGTCGCCGGCGAGCACCGTGGGCGCGCCAGGCAGCTGCCTGCCTGCCCAGGGCTTATCTCCTCGCCTGGAGACGTCCTGATCCATTCCCCCCCTCCTTATCGTCTTCCCCCTCCTCCTGCACCCGATTTCATCGCCGCCCGTGAGCATCCGTGGAGCACGCCGCCGTCTTCACCCGGCCACCGTCGACGAGAGGCCGCTACGCCAAGTCCAACCGCTCCGCCGTCGTCTACAACCCCACCGTGCAGAAGGAATCGGAGCCAGACACCTCCACGAGCTCGCTAGCTTCGTCGTCCTCGTCTCCGGCCGCAGCGGATCGACCTTGAATTCCGGCAGCACCAGAGCCTCCCCGAGCAAGCCGTCGCTTCAGTTAGACTCAGGGTGAGTTCGGGATCAAAACCCCTAACTTTTCCCCCTCGATTGCTCCCTCTAGCCGGATCTGCCATGGGAGCCGAGCACGGCCTCCGCCATGGATGAGCTCGAGCTAGCTCCCGTGCTCCTCTGCCTGCACCGAGTTGTTCATCATCTTCACCTTGTTTCTACGCGTCGAACGCACCAAGCCACGCTCAAGTTGGTGCACCACAGTGATGATTGCGTCCTCGCCGCGTTTCTGTTGCCGCCAGTGAGCTCGCCGTCGTCGATTTGGTCACCCCCAAGGACAACCGCGTGCACCATGTGACGTGCGAGCGCATGGGCTACGTCCCGGTGGTCTTGGCGTAGCGAATGGTGGCCAGGAGAGGGAGAACGCAAAGCGCCGCCACGGGTCTGGTCGCCGACGTTTAGCCGCCGGCAGCCCCGCCGACGTGGCCGTGCTTAGGGACTTAACCCCACCTGGGTTAAGTGACCCTAGGTCACTGACGAGTGGGCCGAGTGGCTTAATTAAGTCACTGGTTAAGTTAACCCAGCCGGGTTAATTAACCCAGCCACTGACACCCTGGACCCACATGTCAGCCCCCCCCCCTGACGTCAGCCTGGCGCAATAAATCGAATAAATGCATTTCCAGAAATTAAATGAATTAAAGAAATTCAGAAAAGGTGAACAATAAGAGGCTGTGTAGGAGTACACGGTGCGGTGTCTCATTGAACACCGCCCTAAGTCCGAGTTCTTGTGTGGTGATCCAAGATGAAGAGTACAACCTATTAACTCATCCCTTTCGATGTCCAGATGTCGCAATAATTCGGAGTTCTGGTAGGTCTGTGGCCTGGACGCTAAGTGAGAGAACGGCTCATCCGAGACCGGCTTATGCACCACGCACAAATCACTTGGGTCCACTTCGGTAAACCGGCCGGGTTCACAATAGTGGTAGCCAACCCAAGTAACAGTTGTGGTGAGCATCCTCGCTGGCACCCCTTGAATGGTGTCGAGATCAAAGGCGGTAAATGATGATCATGTGTGTGTAGCGGTACACCCCTGCAGGGTTAACAAAACTATTCGAATAGCCGCGTCCGCGGTTATGGACTGCTTGGAAAGCTTAGCTTGATTATTAGATAACTTAAACTGGATACTTCTAAAACACACCAAGTAAGTGTGAGTGCTATGGCGTGCTTTCTCGAGGGGAAGTCGAGGAAGGCAACATAATGGTGTAATTGGTTGGAGAAAGTAGTGGACTCGTGTACGCTTCTTACCTCAAAGTCTGGTACTCGTAGTTCAGGACTAGCCAAGTCAAAGCTGGCATTTCTTCAAGTGAAATCCCACCTCCCTTTACCTTGATACATGTGCATGAGTAGTATAGCTCCTATGTAAGTCTTGCTAAGTAGGACTTTGTACTCACATTTGCTTAATCTATGTTTTTGATGAGACCACTGACCCCGAAGGTGGCTTCTTCATCGAGCTGGACGACTGAAGACCAACTAGTCTAGTCCTAGTCAGACGACTGGTTCCCTCGTGGAGGGATTGTGTTTAAATAAGGCTTCATAAGCCATTTGTTAAACTTGTCTGTACTCAGACATAATTTTCTTCCGTTTTTGTTGTAATGTTGGATCACATGTTTGTGATCTATGTGTGCACTCTATAAGAGTTATCAATAAAATTGTATACTTTGTAGAGAATTGCAATGTTACCTACTGTTCATACAAGGCATGTGTGCTACGTGTATGTTTATAACATACATGTCTTTGTATGGGTTTTCGAGACCTTAGTTGTGATCTGGCTGGCGGTCTTTCATACCCCAAGTGGCCCTTAGATGTGCGCAGCTTGGGGCATCACGATGAGATTGTTCGAGACTCCGTCTCGTGCACACTTTGTGGTATGATCGAGCCCGCCCTAGACCCCGACTAAGTGATCGGGCTGGAGTAAGTCTATGTAAGAGTTATGAGATAGTCGATAGTATGGTTGAGGTGACTTGTCTTTGAATATGGGAGTTCATCACCCATATCATTAGACTTGTGTGCGGACCCATCTCAGTTGATCATCCGGCCTGGATGGGATGCCCCTCATGTACGATGCTCTCCGAGAACGTTCTGTGCTTGGCCTTGTCTGCTTAGAAAAGTGGGTACGGTTCTCGGCTCTCCATGTGACTATGTCTTAACTGGACTTGCATACGCTAACCCCGGGTCTCGACAGACTTGGTATCAGAGCAGGACTGACTGTAGGACTAGCAGCCTTGGCCGAAGTCGAGTCTAGCTTGCTATAGTTATATAGTTACTCTGGTTATATAAGGGAATAACGTAAGGCTTCTTTTTTCTCCTTACCCCTTCGTTCTGTGTTTTGAGTCACCCTCATCTTATTCTACGGGAAGATAGGACTAGGCTCTCCTCTTTCTGATTAGAACATCTCGTTGTTTGCTCCTTGTTGCCGTAGGAAAGTGGTGACCGGTTTGTTAGAGTGGTTATGCTTCCTGATTTATTACATCGTATGTAAGTGTTGTTTTCATGTTGTAAGAAATTGTCTTTTTCTTGCAATTGTAGTCGTTATGCTTTCCGAGTCATTCCAGGTTTATCTCATAATCTGATGCATTTGCAAACTCCTTTCTGTTTCAGATGGCCGATCTTCCCCCTCGGCAGATTGTTCGTTTGACCAGGTGCCTCGGTGTGCGTGGCCATCCCGCCACATTGATCGAGATGATGTCCTACGTGGGATATCGATGGTACCCTGAGTACACCGTCGAGGAGCAGTTCCACGACTTCAACCAGACGCAGTTCCACTGCATTGTTCGGATCTACCCGCACCACCTTGGAGTCACTCTGCCTATCCACTTTGGACATGGCATTGGCATTACCGAGAACATGGTTCTGCAGGATGCTGCATATTCATGTATGACCCTGCTGAGAGAGGAGCACACCATGCTCAGAGAGACCTCATTCCGCTATATCCCTGCTGCACTTCCAGGAGAAGAGGGATATTACACCGGACTCTACTCAGATCACTCTGCAGAAGATCTAGCACTTCAGGTGACTGCTAGGTTTGCTAGTGATTGAGATCGTGATGCACACGCTCTCAGTTTTGAGCTCCACGCCACCCGTGTTCGTCTGTATCGAGCACTGACACTCTTGGCACCCTTTGTGAGCGTGGGATCAGTTGAGCATGATGCTATCTACCCAGTGAGGACTCAGATGCCTTATCGAGTTGCTTGGCCCGAGATTGGAGGCATTTTTCCACCCCGTGGTCCTTTGCTTCCACCCTACGCTGGACCTAGGCCCCATCCTTGCCCAAATGGATATCAAGGTCCACAGGCCTCCGTGTTTTCTGATGGTCACCTCCAGCTACCGGAATACGCGTGTAACTTTTATGAGGACTACTATGGAGATGGAGATGAGTGAGCTCGCATGTGGTCTTACTTAGTGAGGATGTAGTAGTATCTTAGTGTATTGTAAGGAAGGTGTCTAAGTTCCAGAGGCTTAGATAAATAATGTATAGGAAGTCAGAGTGCCTCTGAAGGATGTATCATCTTCATCACGTTTGTATTAGCTTGGTGCTTGTACTAAAACGATGTATGATTTGTATGACAGCTTGTGAATATATGGCTTGTATGCTTTTATCACCATGTTGTCAAGATGATTACTTCCTTTGCTCTGTAATCCTTCTAGTACTTCAATACCTTGATTAGATCCTTCAATCAACTCTGTTTGACTTTGGTTTTTCACCTTCAGGATGTCTCAAGGAACCCGTGGCCAGATTGGTCGTAACCAATGTCGTGGAAACGACCAGGAGGAAGGCAACCTTCCACCCCCACCCACGATGGCTCAGGTTCTGATGGAGGTTGAGAGGAACCGCCGAGACTCTCACCACCTGCTAGAAGTCATTGCTCGCAACACCACTCAGCAGCGCAATGAGCTGGTGTCCCTGAACGACTTCATCCGGCTTCATCCCCCGGTTTTCAGTTACTCCACCGAGCCCCTTGACTCCGATGACTGGCTTCGCAGCATCGAGAGGAAGCTCCAAGCAGGCCATGTTGCAAATGGCGACAAGGTCAGCTATGACACCTATCACCTTGAAGGTGCAGCTAGCTCTTGGTGGGAGAACTTTCTGAACATGCGTCCCGTTGGACCGCCTGCATCTTGGGAGGAATTTTGCACGTCCTTCCGCGAGCACCACATTCCCAAAGGTCTTATGGACCGCAAGCGTGAGGAGTTCTGCAACCTCACCCAAGGCAGAAGGACCGTTGACGAGTTTAGTCGTGAGTTCAACCGACTTGCTCGTTATGCTACCGAAGAAGTCTCCACCGACTCCAAGAAGCAAGAGAGATTCCGTCGTGGCCTCAACTCTGGACTCCGTCGTGAGCTCAACCTACATGACTTTTCCACCTTCCAGGTCCTTGTCAACAAGGCCATCAAGGCAGAGGACATGAACACCCCCAACGATTTCCTCAAACACCCTAGAGACGATAGTTCATCCAGTTCTGGCTCTCAGAAGTGCAAGATTTGGATCCCTAATAGTATGTTCCGCCAGAACAACCCAACGAGGCAATCCTATGTGGCGCCTCGTCCACCAACCAAGTTCCACCCAGCTCCACCAAACAACCCAGCTCCACGCACTGTTTTCGGAGCCTGTTACAAGTGTGGTCAGGCAGGCCACTATTCTCGTGAGCGTCCCCTGAATCAGCTCCAGCATCAGAATGCTCCTCCCCGTGCCGGAGGCAACAACAACAATGGTCGTGGCAAGCCACCCCAGAAGGTCTACACCGCCAAACCCGCTCCTCCCGCCACTCGTGATCATCCGGCTAAGTGATCGGGCTGGAGTAAGTCTATGTAAGAGTTATGAGATAGTCGATAGTATGGTTGAGGCGACTTGTCTTTGAATATGGGAGTTCACCACCCATATCACTAGACTTGTGTGCAGACGATGAGGACCCATCTCAGTTGATCATCCGGCCTGGATGGGATGCCCCTCACGTACGATGCTCTCCGAGAACGTTCTGTGCTTGGCCTTGTCTGGTTAGACAAGTGGGTACGGTTCTCGGCTCTCCATATGACTATGTCTTAACTGGACTTGCATACGCTAACCCCGGGTCCCGACAAGTCCCCTTCTAGGCCTTCTCCTTGATGAGTCGGCCCGGTTCTTCTATACGCCGGGTCATGGTGCTAGGCCATCCCCCCGACACATCCCTTTTTTATATAGCAAAAGAGGACGTGCAACCTAGCTAGCTTAGCCATGGGACTATTCACATGTACTAGATCATTCTGGATAAATTTTGTATCCATGCGGAACTTTTCTGATTCCTTATTTTATTTTCTCCCGTAATCCTGATGAACTTCGAGTCTATCCCTAAGCATGTATACCCTTAAGTTTGTTACCCTACGGTCGTGAACGCTCCAGACATGACCGAGACTAATCTCCAGTCAATGATCATAGCAGGACCTGGCTGCCATAATGACCCATGTGCATTCTACGATTTATTTTAATCGCCTGAACCATAAACGTCGAGTCCTATTCCCGTTGTCATAGCGATACTATCGTTTGAGATTTGATCATCGGTATCATTATACCTAGTTCAATCTCGTTACCAACAAGTTTTATTGACTCGTTCCTGTAATATTCCATCGTCGTGACCTAGTCATGTGTTTCAACTTCAGATGTAATCTCACCGAGTGGGCTCAGAATATCCATCCGTCATGCGGAATAGAAAAATCCTGGTCTTGATCCATACGCCTCAACGTATCCCTTTGTAATACCCAAAGAAACCTGTATGATCACCCTTTTAAAGTGTGACAGTTGGTCCAATTAAGGTATCATCCAGAGATAGCAATGAAGTATTATCTCACGGTCTAAGGATTAGGTTACTACGTTTCTGTCACATCCCGACTTTTATTACCCTGTTATTAGAATAGCAAAAATTAGGAGTAACAAAAAAACTTTCTAAGGTTGTGATGTGATTGCCCTGCCATACTTGCTTTCCCTGGTCTTGCTAAAAAAAGAATCAACCAATGAAAATAATTAGCACGTACCACACCGATTGATCAACCAACTTATCACAACCAAAGCATATTAGCATCAATAATATTTTCACCAAATGAAGTTTTTCTTGCACATAAATTCACCTTTTAAATAATGAAAAATACCCCTATAGCAGAAAGTATTTAATAAAGATTATTTCAAAACTGCTAATTAAACTATTACTATTACTATAATAGTAATAATATTATTAACCCAATTAAAAATTCTATAAAAACTCTAAATAAATTATAATAATACTCCTGGAGTTTTATAAATTATTTGGGAGGTTTGAATTTGAATTCTTGTCTCATATTTGAACCAAACCGAAGGAGAAGTTTTGAAAAACTGGTTTTGTTGGTACAAAAAAAAGAGAAACCTACACTACTTGGGCCGCAGCCCATCTCTCTCCCTCTCTCTATCTCTCTCTCTCCCCCAGCCCGCACAGCACCCTCCCTCTCCTGACGTCACCCCCAGGCTTCCCGGTGACGCATGCCCTCGCACCGTTTGGACTGGCCAATAGACGAGTAGCCTCTCCCTCGGCTCGCCTCTCCCGCTTCCGCACCCCCCCTTCCATCCTGCTATAAAACCCCACCCCCGGCGCCCCTCCTCACCCCACTCCCCCATCACCAGAACACCACAGCAGCTCCACCCCCCCACTGATCGGTAGCAGAAGAAAAGAAACAGAAGAGAAGGAAGAAAGAGAGAAGGAAGAAAGGAGGAAGGAGGAGGAGGGAGGAGGAAGAAGAGGAGAGGAGGGAGAGGCCGGCGCGCCTCTCCACCTCCGCCACCTCTCGCCGGAGCCGGCGCCGGCGAGGAGCCGCGCCAGGAAGACCGCGCCGCCGCCCCAAGTCGCCCGTTCTTCTACCCCGAGCCCGACCTCCACGCCGACGTCCCCGGCCGCCGCAAACGCAAAAAACGGAACCCCACCGGAGTCCTCTACGCCTGCCTCCCCTCCACGACGCCCGCCGTCGCCTGAGACGACCCCGGTGAGCCGCCCGAGCCCAAACTGACCGTCCCATGCGCCCCCGTTTTCCACGATGCATGCCCCATATTTGTGCGAAAATGGAACCCCCTAGGGGCCCCCTACCCCCGCCGCCGCTTGCCACCGGCCGCCGGCCGCCGGAGGGCCGCCAGCGAGGCCAGGCATCCCCCTGGCGCCATGGGAGCTCCCTCCCGAGCTCCAAGCCGGCCCGAGCAGGAAGACGGCCCCTGGCCGTCCGATCGGACTTGATCCAACGGCCAGGAGGCCCCCGTACCCCTTCTCTTAAAAAAAAAAAACACAGCCGCCGCGCCCTGTGCTGGGCTCGGCCCGATGAAAAAAAAAATGGAAACTTTTTTTTCTTTTTCTTAAAAACTGCAGCACTAAAATAATTCTAGAAAAATAACCATAGGTCATAAAAATGTGAAATAAATTTTGTGTGGTTTAGAAAATTGTGTTTTATTTTTCTGTATACTTAGAATAATTTTTATGCAGTGTCAAATTAACTGATTTAGTTTAAACTAGTTAATTGTGCTTTTTAGCAGCTAGTAATAGTTTTAATCAATTCCCTGTAAACCCTAAAAATGTAATGTTGATTTTTATTTACTCCTGTGATTATTCTTGATTTTTCTTTGTGTGTAGAATATTATTTGGACTAAATAAATTTGTGACCTTTTTATTATTATTATTATTATTACTATTGCTAGTATTCCCTTTGTAACTTATGTTAGTACTATTTTGGTTATTAGTTTATTATTAAACTAGCATGTGGTCAGAATGTTATTGCTTTGAACTTGGTTATGCAATTAAACAAGTTAATAAGTTGTTAGTAAATCACTTAACATGACTCTAGTTAAGAATTGCTTAATAAAATCATGTTGTCGTAATCCTATTAAATTATTCCAATGTCATGTTTTGATATTTAACTTTGTACTGTTGATTTAGTATTTCAATGCTAGTACAAATGATACTCTTAATTACTAGTTGTTTGTTAGTAAAGTTGAGTGTTGTGTGCTTTGTTTGTTTTGCCCGATTGTAATGGTGAATCTGTTTCTTCCCCAACGTGTAGACGATACGCCGTACGTTGCAGGTGAAGACTCCTTCCTTGCCACCGAAGAAGCCGATCCAGGGTACATCGTCGAGGAAGGCAAGCCACCGTCAAAACTCAAACTCCGCATTACCCATTTTTACTTTCTTGGTATCATTTATATTGTATCATGCTAGTATTAAAGTCATATGGTTTGGGATTATAATAGTTGTATTACATAGCCTACCTAATTGGGAAAAACTAAGTAGAACCCCGATGATCCCGGCATTCTGCCGAGACCATCACTCAGCTTTAATACTTAGTATTACATAACAACTTGGAAAGTCATACTTCATCCTACTTGGTACGACATTCACCTAAGAAGGTGGTATAGCCGGGATTGTGGAACATCGTCGGACATGGACAAAGTCTGGAGGGACTCTCTATTTGTGCCGCCAAAAATCTAGCATTACAGTACAACCACTATACTCTGGTATGGGACAGGGCTAGTTGGAAGCTTGTTTGTCTTAGTACGGGGGTCCTATAACTACACATGGATGCGTGGTTCCACGAATCCGATAGCCCTCGAAGTCGATGGGTGAAATTCGCTAGGCTTAGTGTCGGAAGGAACCTTGGTACTCTTCTACTATGGTGCAGGCTTGGGTCCAAGAGGAGCATGTCCTGTCACACGGAAAGTCCCTGCAGTACGCAAGGGGTGGATTCACCTGTACTAGGGCAGACAAGGGGAAAGCTAAGGTCGATTATCCGAGACCCGCATACTGAAGTATGACGATCCGTGGGGACACACGGCGGATGTATCGAATGTGGTGGGTAAAGTGTACAACCTCTGCAGAGTGTAAATCTATTCGAGTAGCCGGAGTCCACGGTCATGGACAGCTAGTGAGGCCACACTTTGTGGGGAATAGATGAGAAAGCCGGTACTGAGTTTATGGTTCGCGATGATGGTGTTGTTCTAGTTGAAAAAGGGTTGGACTTGACTTATCCAAATGCAATGTGGGAAATAAAACTTGCCAAGTTTAAAACTTTGACAACTTAATAATAATGTTGAGTAGATAGGAAACCCTATGAGAAACTCCACCATATAGCCATCCCATTATTTTCTTGTACAAAACTTTGTTTCTTTCTTTAGGTGGTTTGCGAGTACTTTGTATGTACTCACGGCTTTGTCCCTGGTTATTCCATCGGCCAGGATTGGAGGAGCAGGTATATGACGACGATGCTACCGGCGAATACTAGGACGTGTTATGCTCTGATCTACCCTGTGGATTGTGTCGCCCCTACCTTTGTTGCTTTTGCTTTTCCGCTGCTATTTGAGCCCGATGAGGCAATGTAAGACTTTATTAATGTATGACTTGTATTCGGTATTGTATGAACATTGAGACTATGATATTCATGTCGAGTTGTGTGTCATGCGAACTGATCATGGGAGCATGACTGTATACAAAGCTGGTCGCTTCAGACATATAGTCCGGGGTGCCCACAGTTTCATAATCACCGCAACGTTGAACATTGTGACTTGATCGCTTTGCAATACTTATGTTGGCTAATGTCCACAGTTTCATAATCATTCACCTAATGACATAACCCCATTGTTAACCCACAGTTTCATAATCATTCACCTAATGACATAACCCCATTGTTAACAGACTTTTAATGTCTCATGATCAGGAAACCTTTATCGTCAATTCCCCAATGTGAAGGGGAACGTGGCAGGCTAAGATAGCGCCAAATTAAAAGTTCGTACCGTCCACAACCAAGATCTTGCCGCTGGAGAAGAACTACTTGATAAGGGATTACCACTAGAGGTGCACTCACGACAGCAGAAGGAGAGTTGGCGATGCGCATCGTCGGCTGCTACTCGAATCCCTCGAACTGATCCCTTGTACTGATCCCACGGAAGGAGTCCCTCGATCCGATCCCGCGAACAGTCTGTCCGAGTGTCGTAGGTGCGGCGCCTCGAAGGGATGCGCACATAGAAGGAGGAGCATCGGGCGACGGACTGCTAGGTCCGGTGGCTCGGCCTGGAGGAGGAGTGGCGGCTATGGTTGTGGACTAACCCGTACCCCTTCAGGGTTTGTCGTAGCCCTCATATAGGCGTCCGTGGAGTGGCCACAACCCTTTAGAAAATCCGGACCCTCCATCCATAATCCATTCAGATCACATCCGAATGGGCTCCTTTCCCCTTTAGCACGCGGCCCTATAGGTTCACATACACATGGACATGACCCGGATCACATCTGGTTCGATAGTCGGTAACGGTTCCTAGAAGAACGTGTCGGCTCCCATATGTGCATAAAGTCATAAGATGAACCATTACAAAGTGTCATATGCAACATTCCTTTTGCCTCCTGATATATGTTGTCAAGCTCAAGGTGAGTACTTGTCACCCTTGTGATAGGTTGACCTCACTTCTCAAAACCATGATACAGATTACTGAACCGGGTTAACACTTAACCCATGTCGCATGGCCACGCTTTCTGAATCGTATCACTCGAGAGGGCCCAGAGAATATCTCTCCATGGTGGAGGGGAAAATCCCATCTTGATCAACCATGTCTCGCGTCATGTATCATGACTCACCCGTAAGCTGACTTTATCACTACCCAGTTACGGTGTAGTGTTTGATAGTCCCTAAGTGAGTCATTCATCATCCCAAGAACATGCGAGGACCTCAGGTTTAGGACATGGCATAAACATTGTATTGAGATTAACAGATGACAGTATCTCGTTGCATCTCAAAGTGGGTCTATGACCAACTCAGTGATCCCATCACTAAGTCCATACTATCGGGTAGCATCTCCAAACCCATGACTTGTGAAACATAGTCATCAACCGAATCAGATACTAGTCAAGGATATGTGTCCACATAACCTTATCAACTAGGGACCATTAGAACAATCATCATATAAAATATAGTCTCACAAATAAGTCACATACTTATTGATACATGTCAGTGATGTTGTTCAAGGACAATATAAAACTCATGAATACATAAGGACATAACATCATGACATGATTGCCTCTAGGGCATATGTATAACAGTCTCCCATGGCTCTACGGCCCATGGCTCTTATGTGCGCCTCATGCTTCGGCATTGGGAGATGCTTCATCTAAGGATAAACAACATTTGCATCCGTCTGTACTTTGCATACATTTATATTACCATCCTCTACGAATTATCGTATGAGATGATGACATCTTTCTATGTGCTTGGATTTCTGGTGATGCCTTGGCTCCCTGGCCTTTGCAATGGCACCACTTTATCACAATAAAGGTCCAACGGGTTTGCCAAGTTTGGAACCACACCAAGTAAGGAAATGAAATTTCTTGTACAATCATCTTCCTTTGAAGCTTCAGAAGCTGCAAGGTACTCGGTCTATGTTGTAGAATCAGCTAGCGTTCCTTGCTTGGACCTTTTCCAGTTCACCGCACCTCTGTTCAGAATGAACTCATAACGAGATTACAAACGAAAGTCATCCTTATCGTTTTGGAAACTAGCATCTGAGTAACCCTTTACAACGAGCTCATCCTCACCTCCATAAACTAGGAACATATCATTTGTCCTTCAGGATACTCTTAATTGTTGTCCAGTGCCTCTCGCCTGGATTGGCATGGTATCTGTTCGTACCACTTAGAGCATAGGAAACATCTGGACGAGTACATACCATAGCATACATGATAGAACCGATGGCCGAAGCATACGGAATATTATCCATGCATCTTTTCTCATCAGGAGTTGATGGACCCTGAGTCTTTATTATATAAATGCCATGTGACATAGGCAAGAACCCTTTCTTAGCCTCATGCATGTTGAACCTTTTCAACACCTTGTATATATACTTACTCTTGCTTAATCCAATAATCCTCCTTGATCTATCTCTATAGATCTTGATTCCCAAAATGTAAGCTGCTTCTCCCAAGTCCTTTATTGCAAAACTATTTTTCAATGAATCCTTGACAGCTTCAAGCATTTGAATGTCATTCCCAATCACTAATATGTTCTCCACATATAAAATTATAAATACGATTGAGCTCACACGAAACTTCTTGAACACACAAGGTTCCTCTTAGTTCTCGATGAAGCCAAAAAAATTTACAACCTCTTTAAAAAGAGTATCCCAACTCCGAGATGATTGCTTCAATCCATAAATGGATTTATGAAGTTTGCATACTTTACTAGCATTCTTTGGATCAACAAAACCCTTGGGTTGTCTCATATACATGTCCCCTTCAAGATTTACATTAAGTAAAGTTGTTTTGACATCCATCTGCCAAATCTCATAATCGCAATAGGCATCTATAGCTAGAATAATCCGAACTGATTTAAGCATCGCTACAGGTGAGAGGTCTCGTTGTAGTCAATTCCCTGAACTTGTCGAAACCACTTTGTAACACCCCGGGTGTCACGCTACAGTAATCACCTTTGTGGAACAAAAATCACTCTGTTGAAAGCCAAATCACTGTGATTAGCCATGCTTGATCATGCCTCATTTAAATTCCCTCTCAGATAAAAATTCCAAATAAATGAGAAAAATAAAGTTGCAACAAAAATTGTGCAATCAATTTTGCTAAATCCCTAAAAGTCAGTGGGCAGTGTTAAACCAACCTTGAGCATTTGTTATAACACTTTAATATTTTAAACAATTCAAACATTATCCTAAAAAGTCCATTTTACTTCTTTAATACTTAAATAAAATACTAAATGATTTTGTTTAAAGTCCAAACTTTTTGTAGCACTTGTGTGGGTTACAACACTAATATTGGAACATGTCCTATGTTCTACAAAAATACTAAAGTAGCTTAAAAATTACAAAACAGAGAAGAAATAAAGTAGAAAAGAAAAAGAAACAAAAAAAGGAAAGAACTAAAAGTCGCATAGGGCGGCAACCCCCACTAGTCCAACCCAGCCCACTAGCCCACCCCAGGCTTTCCCCTACCTCGCTACAGGAGAGGGCGACCGTGGCAGGCATTCACGACCTCCATGGCCTTCCCCATCGCCGTGTCACCCATCCCCTGGCTCCCTGGCGGGGATAAGGTCCCAGCCTCCCCTAGAACCTTAGAAACCCCACGCAAGATCTCCCCCTGCCTATCCCCTGTTTGCTCCCCGGCCTGCCGTGGCTTTCCCGTAGCCGCCACCACACAACTGTGGCTGCGCCACCACACAACCCTGGCCAACGCCCACCTCCGACCGCGCCGACATGCCCAGCACCTTCCTCGTCCTCGTCTCCTTCATGCCCTGCAAGGAATCGGCCCGCAATGCCCCATGGACGCCACCCCCTTCTCATGCTACCTCCACGACCGTCGGTCGTCGTCGTCTGATTCGTCGTCGGCAGCCTCCCCCGAGCCCACTGCCGCCCCCCTACGCGTTCCCTGTGAGCTCACGCCTCCCTCCCCCTCCCAGTTGCGCCACCCCAGCCCGTAGAACCTCCCCTTACCGCCGCTTTGTGCTCGCCGCGCTCTGTCTCGAGCTTGGCTGCGCCCAGTGCGCCGTCGTGGCCGCGGTCCGCGCGCCCCCTACCTACGGCTGCTTCCGTGCACGCGTGCGCACTCGTCGTGCTCCGCCCGCACTCTCCCTTCCCTTTTGTGTTCCCTTGAAATGGCCATGTCGATCTCTGCTCGCCCGTGCCGCGCCCATCCCGCGCTCTGGCCGCTCCCTGCGGAAACCCCGCACGTGCGCCTGGCCGAGCGTGGCCTCGCCCCGAGCCCTCGCCGTAGCGCCGACTGCCGCGGCACCCCTCGCCGGACTGGCTCACCGGCGTGCCCCCTCCGTCCGGCCACATGCATGGCTTGCTATGTGTCATGGTGTGGCCAGGGGCTAACCCCACTGACGAAGGGGCCCCACCCCTATAATTAGGCTAATCCCCCTCTAACTAATACCTTCCCCCCTGAGTCACTGACTGCTTGGGCCCACCCCCCTAATTAACTAAAATGGGTTTAGTTTAAATACTAGTTAAGATAAAAGTCCCTGTGTGACTTACATGTGGGGCCATGCCCCTGATTAAATTAAGTGATTTTTATAAAATGTGAGTATGACATGTGGACCTCACTAATCTTGTTTAATTAAATAAAATGAATTAATGTCACCTCATATGACATGTGGGACCCCCCTTGTTAGTGGCACTATTCTGGATAATGTTTTGGATAATGTTGGGTTTAATAATAAAAGAAATTCTAATAAATGATTTAAACTCGAGAAAATCATATCTTTTAATCCGTATGTCAGATGAAAATATTTTATATATGAAACTTTATCAGAAAAATGCCACGAATCCGAATACGCTACCCATACCCCCACCACACCCCTCTAACATACAACACACGAGACATTCCCCCTCCGATTGCACTGTCCGGTAATCACGCGGAGCCGATAAAACTGTCCGGATGAAAATGATCTGCATACGAAAGTTATTCAGAATGTATCTGCGAGAATGGATACACTATCCACATGTCTGTCAGATGTCTCTAACACTGCAGACATGGAACCTTCCCCTCCGAATCATCTGTTTGGTCATCAACCGGTATCGATGAGCCATCCCAGGATTAATTCCCGCTCCGCCGAAAATACTTAACAGTGCGTTAGAACATCGTGTACAACGTATTATCTTGTCTTGCATTTGTATTGTTATTATTTCCATGTATTTATTGTTTCTTCCCCCTTATTCCCCTTATTATTCCGGTAGACCTCGACACTGTCGCCGACGCCACCGTTGCCGAGTACGACTACTTCATCGACGGTCGTACCCCTACTGTCGAGCTTCTAGGCAAGCAGAGCAATTCTCTTCCCCAGATATCGCCTATCTTTCCGTACATTTCTTGCACTAGGCATTGCTGCTACTGCTACGTTACAATCCTATTCAATTGCATAGCGTGTTTTTGTCGCCCGTTTATGTACCCTCCTTTGTCCTATGTTGCCTTATAAATATATATAATATTCAGCAGTGAACCCTGCGCATTGTTAGCTAGGTTTAGAATAGACGGTCGTGATCACTCTGGTGAGTGAACGTGGATTACCAAATATTATAATTGCAATAGATACGGATAAGAGCAGACGCCCTAGGGAACCTACAACGGTGAGACTCTGACGAGTCGCTTCGAGTTTGACTTACGAGTGGATGGACTCATATTTCACTCTCGTCGGCTCAGTAGCATAGCATCATCGGGATGATACGAGGTTTACCTCTTTAGTTCATTCCGCTGATGTCTGTCAAACCTCTTCAAGTGTACCATCGAGGGTGATTCCTCCTGGTTTCACTTATTGGTAGGCACTCGAATCAACTGGTGTCCTTAAAGGTAAGGAGTCGGGTGACCCAACGGTTCCCGTGCAGGGATTGTATCGGGACGGCAGGACAGGCGGATACCATCGTGGGCCTGGTTCTTGCTCGTTGGCCGTGAGATACCATGTAGTACCAAAGTCGAGCTCTTCCAAGAGCACACACGAGATAAGGTAAGGAGACATGTCACCTTGTTGGTAACCGCCATAGTTGGTGGGACGGCAGGGAAGGCACCGATGTACTGGTGGTCCTGGTTGCTGTCGTTGTCCACGACTCACCCATAAAGGGGACACGATAACGGTTGTCCCGACAGATAATAATAAAATGCTTAACGGTTCAGGTGGATTACATGAGAGGCCGCAAAGGCTTGTACGCACTACCTTCACTTGGGATTACGATGTGGGCCCTCCGCGTTGTGGTCTCGTTCGAAAGATCTGGCAGACGTCCAGTTCAGCATTTTGTCCGGGACTGATCGTCAGTTGTGTTGTATGGATCTCCCGCCACACAACGACCCGGAGAGCGAGGGGTGATAGGCCCATGACCCCCTTGCCCTTAGGGCTGTAGACCGGCGGGGACCTCTATGATGAGCCATAGGATGGGCCTCGGCGTGTCGGATAGCCTCGGTGGGGCATTCCCTAACAAGGTGTACACCACCCTGGAGATCCGAGCGTGCAGGCTGAAGAGTAGTGCTCCCCTGCGGGAGTTTAATCTATTCGAATAGTCGTGTCCACAGAAATAGGACGCTTTATGCTGAAGCCATAGCCTACTACTACAAACTATTACTATTAAACTGTTGGTTCCGGTTTCTCTTCCTCGCAGGGAAGTCGAGGAGGGGATCTCGGAGGCATTGATAGTTATTAATAATTACAACTTACTATTATACAATGCTGCAGCAACTTCTGCTGCATTGTTACTTTATGCTTTATATAAACTGTTGGCTATTTTATCCTCATGCTGCAAGACTCGTTGGAAGATGCTAGTCTTCAATAGGCCTAGCTTCTCTTCCTTATTCTGATTTTCTGAATTTCAGTCCACTATATACAGCCTCCCTTTCCATTTGATACAAATGCATAAATGCTTAGTAGCAGACGTAAGACTCGCGGGTATGCTAGATACTCACCCTTGCTTTTTCCCCCTTTTTGTTTTTCCTGATCGACCTCTGCAGTCGATGTTGGAACCTTGGAGTCTAGGAGCTGAAGATCCCCGGTGCTTGCTTCATCGTGGAGTCCCCCCCTCGACCAGGAGAGGTTTGGAGGTTCCCAAGCAGGAGGCCTTGCCTTTTCGATTGAGTGTTGATTTTTGTGCTAGCCTTCTTAAGGCAACCTTGTATTCTTGTGTCCGTAATCAAATACTTTTGCTTCCGCTAACTTTGTGCTCTCGAGCTGTTGTATTCAAGCCCTAGTGGCCCCTGGCTTGTATTAAACAGTTTGTATTATTTTATTTGTAGATTTGTGTTGTGTTATCTCACCGTGAGTTCCTGATCTCGATCGTGTACCATGCGTGTATGATTACTGTCCTCGTGACGGGAAAAATCAGATCAAATCACCGGTTTCTTTTTTAGCTGAATGTTTTACACAGCGTGCTCTATACAATCACGGAAATTTCGTATGTTCTGAGTTTTTTTATTTGAGTTCCAGAAGTACCCCTAAAAAATTCTTTACTACCTGTTGTTCTGTTTTTCACAGATTCTGCCATGTTTTGTCTCTCCTAACTTTTGCAAACCTTAAGGTTGCTTTTTATTTGCAAAAACCTTTTGGCAATCTTGAGAAACAGTAGATCTTCAAGAATATATTTATATCCAGTGGGGAAAAAATATTTATTAAGGGTATTAACCTCTCTAATCATATTATGATCACTTATGTATGAAGGGAGTTTTCAAGTGTGCGATGGAAGATGATGAAAGAAGATCCGGGAGTGTCAAGCGCTCAATTTTGGGGATGACCCCATGCATCCCCAATAAATATTCAAGGAGACTCAAGCGTCTAAGCTTGGGGATGCCCCCGTGCATCCCCTTCTCCATCAACAATCATCAGTTCGTCCTTCGTCTCACTATATTTTTATCACTTCATGCGTTATGTGCTATGCTTGGAGCATCTTGCTCTTAGGTTTTGTTTTTAGTTTTATTTAGCTTTACTTGCTGTTCATAACAAGTTAGACCCCGTCTTACTTTGTGTGGGAGAGAAACATGCTCCACTTTCAAAATCTAGAACACATCATAGGATTCTTCATGCCTATCTTTTTTCTGTTGTGTGTTCTTTATCCTTTCGTAGCTACTACCATGTTTAGTTTTAGTCTTAGTTTGCCATTAGCAAAAGCCTTGGATTTTGTTTAGTTTATTGCTGCAACTCTCTTTAGTTTTCATGTTTATCTTGTTAAGAGAGTTGGTTGTTGCACTGAGTTGTGTCTTGTCTTGAAAGTAGGTAATTGAAGTTGCTATTTAATTTTAGTAGTAACTTGCAATAGTTTTGAGGCATAGATGTGAGTAATGTTTGAACTTTTGGTGTCAAGAGTTCTAGCCTATTAGTGATAGGTGTCGTATTTTGGGCAATCCGTGTTTATTTTCAAGACCTGCAAAACTAGTTGAGAACTCCAGCTAATAGATGGATCACTAATCTTTTGAGGGATCGTGAAAGTCGAAGTATGTGATCAGAGGGGGAGGGGGTGAATGATCACTTAAAAAATTTCTACTGAAACTATAGAAGTGAAGCATAAGCAGTGCGGAATAGCGAGGAATAACTGGAAGTGAAACTAAATGCAGCGAACCAAAACACATTGAAGCATAACAGTGAAGCAAATGCAATACTGAAGGTAAATTCTTTAAGTAAAACGAACTGGGACTCGGCGATGTTTGTTCGACCAGTTCACGCTCTGCAAAGCGCTACGTCTGGTTGGAGGGACTGGTGATTGAACACCTGGAGCAAATCTCTCTCCGTCCGTTGCTCCACTGCATCAAACTCCTTGAGCTTGATCAGTTCTTCACTCGTGGTTGATTATTGAGGAAATCACCGAAACCTTTGACAAACTAAACTTCGAGGCGACAATTACTCTTCACTCTCTGAAGAACAACTCTCTAACCGTCTAGGAGAATTGCAGTTCTCCAAGATAAAAAGGCTAGCAAGCTTTCACCTAAGTCATTTCGAATCTACTCAGATCAATGGGACTTAGGTTAAAGTATCTGGATTTTGGGTTTTGCTTCGGTGGGGTTTTGGGGTGCTCTCTTCAGTCTCTCTCGGAATGATCTCAGAGCAGCCACCCGCAAATGGAGGAGGGGGCGGCGTATTTATAGTTGGCAATCCCGAGGTGTGGAATGACCAAACTGACCCGAGGTGACAGCTTGACACGTGTCCACAACGGTCGGATTTGTCATCAATGCGCAACTTTACTTGAGGAACAAGTAAAGCTGACTCACGGACTTAGTTCTGCTTCAGAAGCCAAAGAACGAAGTCTTTTCTACCGAAGCTTAACTTAGTGCACATGAGATTTCTTCACTCAGGCTTCTCACTTGTTCTGGATTTGATCTGAGCATTTCTCAATGACTTCGATGTCCACAAACTAAATACCCCTCTTGATAGTACGGTTTGTCCTATGACTCAAGGAACAGAAAAAGAACTACACAAAAACATCTAAGTCTTGCGCCGTCTTCTTCATTTCCTTCAATAAGTAGAGCTTCAGGACACCTTCATTTTTGGGGGTTAATTTTCGTGATTAAACTTCGCTCCGAGGGTAATGCTTCGCTAACATGAAAACCTTCACTGAAGCTTTATCACTTTCCTTGTCCTTCAGGAACCTATGGAACTGTTTATACTAGAAAACATTGTTAGTTCCTCTACTGTCTTGTCCAACAATATCCAAAACACACGGGGGAAAAACTTTGCTCTTACAATCTCCCCCTTTTTGGACTATTGTTGACAAAACAGGCATCGATAAAAGATATTGAAGTTTTTTTTGGAAGGATGGGACAAACTCTAAGATATGAAGTTTTGGCTCCCCCTGAATACAAGCATCGAAGATTTATACAATCGAAGTTAATGCTTGAGATATTTTTCTTCGGTGGAGAGCGAAACAAAATATCTTAGCGAATATAATTGCATTGAAGATATATATCAAAGAAAGTATGCAATTTCTTCCAATGACCTGTGAAAAATAATAACCACCTGCAAGATAGAAGATACGAAGCAATACTTGCAAGCAAAGGGGGTTATTAAAACTTCAAGTGTAGCACAGGAGTAGCATGACTGAAGTAAAACTTAAATTACAACCCAATCGAAGAAACTGGAATGTTTGTTGTAACTTTAACCAAACGAAGCAAATAGCAGAAAACAAGAACTCTTTCCCCGATGCAAAACTAACTCATCGATGCCCTCATTCTCCCCCTTTTTGTCAATGATTGGACAAAAGGTTGAGAAGAGGTTCGAGAGAACTATTACGCAGCATCAGCACCCTGAGAACCCGACGAAGCAGAGCTCGACGAAGACTCATCCGAGGAAGACTGGTCGCCTGAGGATTCTTCTTCGGAAGAAGACGTAGGAAGAGCTTCGTGACTAGCCTGAGTGATGAGGTTGATGTCGAGGTCGCTGTCATCAAGGCCGTCGTCGTCCTTTGAGGTGATGGAATCATTCTCTAAGACAGTATCTGGACGGATGGGTTCAGGCTCGTTGATGAAGAACACTTCATCAATCTTGTGGAGGGGAGGGATCTTCTGATTCGGGCGGTCCACTGAGTCATCGCCTGAAAAGTGTCGCTCGAGGTACAGATACTCTTTGTAGATGCGATCTTTACGAAGACCTTTCACTGAGTTGAATTTCCAGAGACCTTTCCAGGAATGACGCTTGAGCACACGCAAGTACTTATTGTTGTTGAGTGCTATATTGCCAACACGGTTGATCTCATCAGCAAGAAACTGTAGCTG
The DNA here is from genome assembly GCA_950022295.1 of Bromus sterilis. Classification (NCBI taxonomy): domain Eukaryota; kingdom Viridiplantae; phylum Streptophyta; class Magnoliopsida; order Poales; family Poaceae; genus Bromus; species Bromus sterilis. The sequence continues at coordinate 204,422,895 of OX465600.1, read as the reverse complement.
GCGTGGAAGTGCTTCAATTAAGTTATCAAGCATTTGCTGCGTGCGAAGATTAACTTCAAAATGATGGTAGTCTTTCTGGAACTTCTTTGATAAGTTGCGCTCATTGACTTCATGGCGCACACCAACATATGTGGCAAAAGGATCATTGGGCTTCCTCAGCAGTTCCAAAGAGTCACGCACAGGTGGGAGGAAAAGCTTCGGATGATGGCGTGCCACAAAGTCTTCTTTCCAACCATAGTTACATACTACTTGCAGCCAGGGAGCATAGGGTTTCAGTGTGAAAGGTAGCTCTGGTGCATGAACCAAATTCCGAATGAAGCAATCCTCAAAGTCAAATATGAGACCATGTGTGAGCTTCATAATTGCATGCCTTGTCTCAGGATAAAGATTCGATTCTTCCGAAGCAGTACTCAAAGGAATCAATGAGTTTGACAGGATGAAGAACCAAGTTCTTGAAATGAAATTCAAATGCTTCGGGCGAATGTTTTGAGGTGTGTGGTTATCAGATGCTTCAGGATCCAACAGAGTTGCAAATTCTTCTTCAGACAAATCAGGCGCAACATGAATCTTTTCATCGACTCCAGAATGCCTTGGGATGTTAACAATTTCCATGAATTCGGAAGAGGTCATTCTGAAGACTTTTCCTTGAATCATCCATTCCAGCGTCCATGAGCTGGGTTCATTGGCATCACCAGACACATAAAGGGTTGCATAGAATTGCTTGATGAGCTCTGAGTTTAAGGGAGTGCTCAATTCAAACAACCGAGTCAAATTCTGATTTTCAATAGTTTCGAGGATGTTCTGAAAGCATGATGCAGTGGAAAGACTTCGCAAGTCCAGAAACTTGTGCCTAAACAGAACTCCTTGCTGGCAGAAGACTTTGGTGTATAAGACTTGTTGTTCAGCAGTCCAAAAACGAAGATCATCCGCTGTGCGGTCAGAAGCATATGGACTAACACCAAAGAATCGATGGCGCTTCCTATGTTGTTCAAGGTTGAATTCTGGGCCATGCCTTGAAGAATAACCAACACCCTTGAAAATAGGAAAAGTTTCACGAGGGTAATTGGAGTCAAGATGGGTATCTTGGAAGGGGCGCGATCGGTCACGAATTCTTTGCAGAGGAGTAATAGGGTTAGCTCTTGAAGGGACCGAAGATTGAGCGACTACAAGCGCTTGCTCTTGCGACGGATTCAGAATTTGTACTTGTTCTTCTTCGTCATCATGTGCTTCGGTGTCGGCCACATGTGCTTCAGACTCTTGAACTGTTCTGGCCGGGGAAAAATCTCGGGATACATGGGTTCTGGAGTGGGTTGGTGATGGAGCATTAGCTTCACGGGGTGGGTATGGAGGTGGTGCGGGAGCAACTGGTGGAGTGGGAATCCGTTGTGGTTCGGGGGTTGGAGCACGGATGGGTGTGGGAACTCGAGGTGGTATAGGTGAGGGGTTTCTTGCAGGCGTTGGAGTGGGGGTAGGAGCTTTCTGGGGTGGAGTTTGCTTGGGGGTGGTTCTGGTAGGAGGAGGTGTGGGAGTCTTGGTGGGTGGAGATTCCGGGGGCTGTTCATCACTTGTATCCATGTCTGCGGCTAAGGACAAAGTAATCTTGCGCCTCTTGGTGGTTTTCTTCTTCGGTGACGGTCCTGTTGCCTTAGATGGAGCAGGCTTAGGAGATTGAGCCGGTGCAACAACTCGTTCAGCTTCGGGCGAAGCCTTACGTTTCCTCGTATCCCTTTCCATAATGGAAGCATTATGGTTCTTCACCATGTCATCTATAGCAGCCTTTACTTTGCCTTTGTAGATTTTGATATTGTCCTTGGTGGTGGAATTGACTTCTGTCACTCGTTGAAGCAATTGCAGGGCGTGCTGTTTGAATTCTTCATCAGGTTTTTATTCAGCTCGCTTCTGATAGATGTGAATCTTTTTCATTTCAGCCCTATCTCTTGAATGAAAATCCTTCAGCTGACTGATCATAGTAGTGATCATAGCTTCGATAGACCTGGATATATACACTTCTCCAATGTCAACAGCGTCAGGATCTTCAGCTGCACACTCTCCCAAAGGGCTTCAGTGATGCCCAGCTGATCCCAGAGTTCGCCTTCACGAGAGTCAAGGACTGGATGGACACTCTGATGATCAGCTTCAGCGGGAGCTTCAGACAAAGATATGCCTCTCTGCTTCGATGGAATAGCTGAGGGAGTCATATCGACGACGGGCTTCTTCTGGCTTGCCCTAGCTTCTTTCTCAGCTTTCTTCGTTCTGAGGCTCTCTAATGAAGCCTTGCGTTTAGCTTCATGTTCAGCAAGCAGTTTAGCTTCAGCAGCTGCTTTCTCTTCATTCTTTCCGGCTTCGGCGAGCTTGTGCTTCGTCTCAGCCTTTTCTGCAGCCATCTTGGCTGAGTCCAATTCCTTTTTCTGTCTGGCAGCATCCTCATCTGCCTTCTTTTGGTCAGCTGCGCTTCTGGCAAGGATGTTGCGCTCAAGTGCCTCTTCGAGGTCTTTCTGTCTCAATACTTCTTCAGTGAGCTTGTGCTTCGCTGAAGGGTTTGTTGCAGCAGACTGCTTGGGCTTCTTTGTTGCTGAAGCCTTTGCAGGTTGTCTCTTAGCGGGGTCGTGCTTCTGCTTTGATCGCCTCTCAGAGTCGGGGGCATCAGCCGGTGGCTTGGAGGCCAAGGGCTTCGTGACAACCAAATTAGAGAGATCAATGGTGGGACGAGCAGAAGGCTTGACCTTAGCCTCAGGTTTCTCTCCTGGCTTTTTCTTCAGTGGGATCTGAAGTTTTTGTTTCTTGGGGGAGCAGGATCATCCGATTCGTCATCTGCTTCGAATTCAATTTCATCATCAGCTGCATTGGATTCATCCATGATGGAATCTTCCAGAGCAGCTTGCTCTAGTCTGGCATGTTCTTCATCCTCTGTTGTAGCATGGGGTGGGGAAGCTGACTTCTTCTTCAGCTTCTTCTTCGTCTTTGAGCTTTGCCCAGCACCTTGGGCTTCAGCTTCAGCCAACTTGGCTGCCTTCTTCTCTTCTTTCAGCCTCTTGGCTTCAGCTGCGATTCTCAATCGTTCTTGTTCTTCTGGGTAATCCTCTGGTGTCTTGAGGGTGTTGGGGTGAGGAAGCTTCGGTGGAACAGGGTAGTACAGGTGACTATTTTCTTCAGTGTACTGACTGCACATGGTTGAAAAGTATCGAAAGGGCGGACTTAAGGCAAACTGCATAGTCCACTTCCAGGTAGGAATGCTCTTGTACTTGTACCATCGAAAAACCCAGCACCTGCGAATGTTTTGCAAGCGGTTCTTGCGCTGATCCTTGGTCTCTTGAGGAGGAGTGTCATAACCCAAAGCAATGCGAATTGATTCGGGGATGCCTTTGGCGTTGTTTCTTTCCTTAGTTCTTCCTCCTTTCTTCTTCGGAGCAGTACGTTCGGCTTCGTTGATGTGATCGAGATTTGGTGATTCATTACCGAAGTCAAACTCTTCAGACATCCTGTGAACAGCACAAAGGTAGCGAGGGAAAAAGGCGAGTATCGAATGAGCACCAGCAAAAGTTTCGATCCAAAAACAATTTTGACAAGAGATTCAGGGAAGAATTTTGGGTAGGGATTCCGGTCTATTCTGAGCTAGATTTAATCTCACACAAGATGAGCAGAAACCCTAACACAGAACAGATGAATACTAACCCTAGCTTCTAACCTGAAACGAGGAGGAAACCTTGACTAGCAGAAACAGGTTTCACAACGGTGCAATGATCCAACGGATCAAACAAACCTAAAGAATTCAACCAAAAAGACTAAGAACACGGATCCAATCTGAAAAGGAAGAACAGAGATGGAGATTGAATCGTGGCTCAGCGTACCCTAACTCGGTGACGTCGAGAAACTACGGCGGCGATGAGCGGTGAAGACGTGCTCGTCGACGACGTGAAGTCCACGGCGGCGCTCTTCCGGCAGTGAAGCGGCGAGAGCGGCGACGGAGACGAAGAGCTTAGCGGCGCTCGGGAGATAGGGTTCCGGGGAGATGCGAATGAAGAGGTGGGATGGCTTCGCTGGGGTGAGATGCCTTATATAGGCCGGTCTGACAGAAGCTGTCAGATCAGATCGAACGGCCCCCAGCGTCTGTCTCTCCGGATTCTACGGCGAGGATTTCGTGGCGAATTGCAAGAAAATCTCAACGACCCGGATTAGACGGGATCTCAACGACCGAAGAATAAGTCCTCGACATGAGTCAAACTTCGATAAGAATTGGAAGCATTTGATTCGGAACTCAATGATGTTCGAAGCAAAATACTTCCCGTTTCAATTGTGCTCACCCAATATGGACAGATAGAGTTAGAAAGAAAAAGAAACAGAAGGGGTAGGGTCCGAAACTTATCACCTCGAAGAAAAACCAAACGAAGAAAAAGGTGATAAGCATAGAGGACAAAATCCAAACGAAAAATAAACTAAACGAAGCAAAAGCACACAACGAAACTAAATAAGTAAGCAACAAAGTAACTGAGTATATACAGAAAAAAAATTCGATCTTACAGTACATGTCGTGAGTCCAATATATTGAGCTCACACCTTAATTTACATAATCTTTTCTCATCCAATGGTTTCGTGAAAATGTCTGCCAGTTGATCTTCAGTTCTAACATGACTAATAACAATATCTTCACGCTGAACATGATCACGAAGAAAATGATGACGAATGTCAATATGCTTCGTGCGAGAGTGCTGCATAGTAAGAAACAAAGTCAACATCATCGCCGACAAGCTTCGGGGGACCAGAATTCCTGTGCCGGCACCCTTCCGGGACGGGGAAGAGGTTTGTACCAGTAGCTATGTGGTCTTCTCTCTCTCCCATGATGTGATCTTGATTGTGATCATAGGCTATGTTAATCTAGGATGATCCCATGATGTTTCCCCTTCTTCTTTGTATTGGATTGGTGTACTCACTTGATCTTATCTAGTATAATCTCCGAGACCATGGTGACAGCGGTCTATTGGACATGGGTTAGAAGAATATTTTCATGAGTGATTTCCTCTTTTGTGTGTGGATTGAAGATTGAGAGTCTCTTGGTGCTTGTCTTTGACTATCCTTTAGATATGTTGTGGTGATTGTGGTACTCTCTTTGGATGGCCGCGGTGACATTGGGAAATCCATAGATGGGAACTACGAACTCTGAGGTGTGATTTTGTAGCCCTACACAATTCTCGTCCTCTCTTGACCACAAAGGAATGACCTCCGAGTACGTCTCCATTGCATGTTGTATGGGAAATATCATGTGATTAGTCTATGTTAATGTTGTGGGAGTTGCCACTAGTGAAAGTATGAAGCCTAGGCCTTGTTTCCACCATTGCAATACGGTTTGTGCTCACGTTTACCACTTGTTTTCTTGCTGCACTTTTTATTATAGATTTATATTACTTTGCTTTGCCACACCTACCACACATATTTTACCATCTCTTCGCAGAACGAGTGCACCTATACAACTCCTAGTTGTATTAGGTGTGTTGGGGACACAAGAGACTTCTTGTATCTTAATTGCAGGGTTGCTTGCGAGAGACCATCTTCACCCTTTACTTCCCTGAGTTCGATAAACCTTAGGTCATCCACTTGAGGGAAATTGCTGCTGTCCTACAAACCTATGCGCTTGGAGGCCCAACATAGTCTACAAGAATATAAGCGTGCGTAGACATCACCAACGGCCACCTCCGACCGCGCCGACGTGCCAAGCCGCCTTCCTCGTCCTCATCTCCTTCATCCCCTCCGAGGCCCGCAATGCCCCGTGGACGCCACCCCCTTCTCCTGCCACCTCCGCGGCCGTCGGCCGTCGTCGTCCTATTCGTCGCCGGCAGCCTCCCCCGAGCCCACTGCCGCCCCCTATGCGTTCCCTGTGAGCTCACGCCTCCCTCCCCCTTCTAGTTGTGCCACCCCGGCCCGTAGCACCTCCCCCCGCCGCCGTTTTTTGCTCGCCACACTCTGTCTCGAGCATGGTTGCGCCCAGTGCGCCGCCGTGGCGCGGTCCGCGCGCCCCCTACCTGCGGCTGCTTCCGTGCACGCGCGCGCACTCGCCGTGCCCCTTGCGCGCGCCCCTGACATGGCCGGGTCGATCTCTGCTCGCCCATGCCGCACCCATCCCGCGCTCTGGCCGCGCTCTGCGGCAACCCCGCGAGTGCGCCTGGCCTAGCTTGGCCTAGCCCCGAGCCCTCCCATAGCGCCGGCTGCCGCGGCCCTCCTCGCCGGACTGGCTCACCGGCGTGCTCCCTCCGCTTGTGGCCGGCCACAGCCATGGCTTGTGGTGTGTCTTGGTGTGGCCAAGGGCTAACCCCACTGACCAAGGGGCCCCACCCCTATAATTAGGCTAATTCCCCTCTAACTAATACCCCCTGAGTCACTAATTTCCTGGGCCCACCCCCCTAATTAACTAAAATGGGTTTAGTTTAAATACTAGTTAAGGTAAAAGTCCTTGTGTGACTTACATGTGGGACCCTGCCCCTGATTAAATTTAGTGATTTTTATAAAATGTCAGTATGACATGTGGACCCCACTGATTTTGTTTAATTAAATAAAATGAATTAATGTCACCTCATATGACATGTGGGACCGCGTTGACAGTGGCACTATTCTGGATAATGTTGTGGATAATGTAGGTTTAAGAATAAAAGAAATTATGATAAATGATTTAAACTCTAGAAAATCATATATTTTAATCCGTATGTCAGATGAAAATATTTTATATATGAAACTTGATCAGAAAAATGCCACGAATCCGAATACGCTAACCATGCCCCCACCACACCCCTCTAACATACCGCACACGGGACATTCCCCCTCCGATTGCACTTTCCGGTAATCACCCGGAGCCGGTAAAACTGTCCGGATGAAAATGATCTGTATACGAAAGTTATTGAGAATGGATTTGCGAGCACGGATACACTATCCCCATATCTGTTAGATGTCTCTAACACTGCAGACATGGAACCTTCCCCTCCGGATCATTTGTCCGGTAATCAACCGGTACCGATGAGTCATCCCCGGATGAATTCCCGCTCCGCCTAAAATACTTAACACTGCTTTAGAACATCGTGTAGAACGTATTGACTTGTCTTGCATTTGTATTGTTATTATTGCCATGTATTTTTTGTTTTTCCCCCCTTATTCTTCCCGTAGACCTCAACACTTCTGCCGACGCCACCGCTGCCGAGTACGACTACTTCGTCGACGACCGTACCCCTACTGTCGAGCTTCGAGGCAAGCAGAGCCATTCTCTTCTCCACATATCGCCTATCTTTCCGTACATTTCTTGCACGAGCTTCCCGTACTGCTACGTTACAATTCTATTGAATTGCATAGCTTGTTTTTTCGCCCGTTGATGTACCCTCCTTTGTCCTATGATGCCTTATAAATATATATAATATTCAGCTGTAAACCCTGCGCATTGTTAGATAGGTTTACAATAGCGGGTCGTGATCACTCTGGTGAGTGAACTCGGATTACCAAATATTATAACTGCAACAGGTACTGATCAATGCAAACGCCCTAGGGAACCTACAAAAGCGAGACTCTGCCGAGTCGCTTCGAGTTTGACTTACGAGTGGATGGAATCATATTTCACTCTCGTCTGCTCAGTAGTGTAGCATCACCGGGATGATACGAGGTTTACCTCTTTAGTTCATTCCGCTGATGTCTCTTTCGAACCTCTTCAAGTGTACCATCGAGGGTGATTCCTCCTGGTTTCACTTGATGGTAGGCACTCGAATCATTTGGTGTCCTTAAAGGTAAGGAGTCGGGTGACCCAATGATGCCCGCGCAGGGATTGTATCGGGACGGCAGGACAGGCGGATACCATCGTGGGCCTAGTCCCTGCTCGTTGGCCGTGAGATACCCTATAGTACGAAAGTCGAGCTCTTCCAAGAGCACACGCGAGATAAGGTAAGGAGACGGTTCACCTTGTTGGTAACCGAAGAGTTGGTGGGATGGCAGGGCAGGCACCGATGTACTTGTGGTCCTCGCTGCTGTCGTTGTCCGCGACTCACCCAGAAAGGGGCAACAATAACGTTTGTCCCGACAGATAATAATAAAATGCGTAACGGTTTAGTTGGATGACTTGAGAGGATGCAAAGGCCTGTACGCACTACCTTCACGTGGGATTATGGTGTGGGCCCTCTGCTTTGTGGTCTTGTTCGAAAGCTCTAAAAGACGTCCAGTTCAGCATTGTGGCCGGGACTAATCGTCACCTCTGGTGTACGGATCTCCCGCCTCACAACGACCCGGAGAGCGAGGGGTGATAGGCCCATGACCCCCTTGCCCTTAGGCTTGTAGACCGGCGGGGACCTCTCTGATGATCCGTAGGATGGGCCTCGGCGTGTTGGATAGCCTCGGTGGGGCATTCCCTAAAAAGGTGGACGCCACCCTGCAGATCCGAGCGTGCAGGCTGAACAGTAGTGCACCCCTGCAGGGAGTTTAATCTATTCGAATAGCCGTGTCCGAGGTAACAGGACGCTTTATGCTGAAGCCAGAGCCTACTACTACAAACTATTACTATTAATCTATCGGTTCCGGTTTCTCTTCCTCGCAGGGAAGTCGAGGAGGGGATCTCGGAGGCATTGATAGTTATTAATAATTAAAACTTACTATTATACAATGTTGCAGCAACTTCTGCTTCATTGTTACTTTATGCCCGTACAACCTGTTACTATTGATGATGCCATTTCAATAACCACCGGGAACAGAACTTTGCCAATTGGTCTGCCTTGTCTTAACGAGCAGAAATAATGGTCATGTTCGTCACTTACGCTTGGTATCAACGTTGTTGCCGACATCGTTGACAAGCTATTCTCGGACAAACCCTGCGTCGTGATCGCATTGAATGTCACCACCCTAGTTCAATGTGGGCCCATAACCCACCGCTCCATAGGACTGAAACCTGACTCTTGTCAGCTGCCTCGTGATATTCCGTCCGATAACAGACTCATGCTTATGCCTTATGTTATGGAACCCTCTTTCATCATCCTTCATCGGCATCGAATACATGCCTATCCGTTTGAAACTTCTCAAACCTTATTTTTATTCTCTCGATGTATTCTCCTGAGTTTAAACTTTAAAGAGACTTTGTACCCCATTCCCTTGGACCACCCCGGTTGATTAACCTGGTAGCCCTTAATTTTTATCTCCTAGCCTATTCGTAAGTACGATGCAGCCTCGAAGAAAGGATGAAAACCATCGAGATGCACCGATGCAGAGAAATGAAGACAACAACTTTAAGGATCAACTACTTCGCGAAGGACAACAAGCACCAGAAGAATCGTTAGAATACGAAACCAAAACTTTACCCCTTACACTACTTTTAATTCTCGGGACGAGAATTCTTTGTAGTGGTGGAGATTTGTACCACCCCGGTGGTCACGCTACAGTGATCACCTTGTTAAATGTCATGTCATCATGATTAACCAAGGGATAATCACCCTTGATGGTAGTCATTCAATTCCAATCCAAATAGAAATTCAAAACAATGTGGAAAATAAAGTTGCTCCAAAAATTATGCAAACAATTTTATTAAATGCATAAAAATAGTAGGTCATATTAAAAAATGAAATGGGGATTTATTAAAATGTTTTAATAATATAACAAAATAAAAATAGTAGAAAAATATACCCATTTAATCCTTTAATAATTAAATGAAATTCAGATGAAATTATTTTAGCTTCAAACTTTTTGTAGTAGTACAACTAGGTGTAACACAAATAATGGGATTGGTTACATATTTTATAAAAGTCATTTGGTTGCCAAACAAAAAAAACAGAAAAAGGAAAATACGAAAATGAAAGAAAATGGAAAAGCTTAAAAGGTGCCCAGGGCAACCCCTTCCCCCAGCCGGCCCATTCCCTCCTTTCTTTTCCCCTTAACCCCCTCCCGAGCCGGCCCTCTCTCTCGCTCAACTCTCCTCTCTTCTCGATCCCCTCCCCATCGCGATAAGGGTCTCGGCCCCGCCCCCCCCCTCTCCCTCCTGGACGCCGCCGGCCCCGGCAAACTACGGCGAGCCCCGAATGCCTCGACCTCCAGGCTGCCTCGCCCCTCGACCCCCCTCGCGACGGTGCACTGGCTCCACCCTATGGGCTCGTCCCCCGCTCCCCTCTAGCGCGGCTACGGACAACCCTGGCCGCCATGGCTCACTTGCGTTGGGCGCCGCCGTGGCCACGGCCACCGCCCCGGCGTGCTCGCCCCGCGTGGCCTTGCCGTTCCGCGTCTGCTACCCCGGCTTCGGTCGCCCCTCGGTGTCTCCAACCACCACGACGTGCTGCCGCGTCCACTACTCCGGCTGCCACCCAGGCTCCCCTGAGTCCCCCACCCGCTCCACTGTGAGCACCGCTTTGGTCTCCCTCTCTCCTTGTGCTCCTGGGGCTCTCCTCCTAGCCGACCTTGATACCGTGCTCACCATCGAACACCACGGCTAAGCCCTGCCCGTGCCGTGCCCTGCGTCAGTTGCTTGCTGCTAGTGCAGCTGCTGCCTAGGCCATGAGTGCGCCCGCAGCCACGGTCGCTCGGCGCTGCTGTGGTCTGCAACCTCTACTGATGTTGCTTGTGCCGCCACCGCTGCTTCAGTTTTGTTGCTGCTGCCGCTATTGCTGACTATCACCTAAAAACAACCACAAAACAGCCTTAAAACACGTCCGAGATTAGACAAAAATAATAGGACCATGATGTACAAGTAACCAACTATATTTTTATCCATTGAACCAACCTCATTTGGTGCATGGATTAAATGCAATGAAATTCACAAAGTGTGAAGTTCTGTTAACAAGAAAAGTGGCAGATAACAGAATGGTGCTCATAGCTAGATTAGAATGGTTAATGAACAAGTTGTAGGGAACTTTTATGCCAATTGAGGGAAGTACATGATTCTACTCTTGTTATAGTACAAAACACCTATATGAATCATCTCAATTAGACCTATGGATAAATGGAAAACATCAATCAAAGTTTATATCTTACGACAATTTATGAAATTAACATTAGGTAGCACTTTTCCAGAAAAGAATTATTTAGGAAAATGGGATCCAATGTGAATGAAACTTGTATCAGTTTGCAGATCATGTAAATTTACTCAAAGTTTATGTTGAGCTCAAAACCATAAGAGATATAGAACTCTAGTTATAGCCTTTTGGAAACAGCAAAATTCTGTTAACAACCGAATTCCCAGACTTAGTAAATTTCTTATAAGTGTGAAACATTATCTCAACCACTTCGTAAGCCCAAAACTTTGTGTTATTGAATTTTATTAATAATGCAAATGACATGGGTATGTTGTACACATAACCATTTAGTTATTAAATTCACAAATGGGTTAAACAATAGCATATTGCCAGACTTCGAAAATTTTAGTGGAATCAAATAGGCCTATGACATGAGGGACCCATTGGTCTGTTTGACCAGTCAAAGGCCTAGCCTATGACATGTAGGCCCCACATGTCAGGTTGACCAGCCAATCCCCACTGTTTTGGATAATGTTATAATTTAATAATAAAAGAAATTCCAGAAATTCTTTTAAATTGATTTAAAATGAATTAAACTTTGAAATTTAATATCTTTTAAACCGTAACTCAGATTAAAAAACTTTATACATGAAAGTTGATCAGAAAAATACGAGGGTTAAGATTACGCTATTCGTATAACCACCACCTCCCTCTAACACTCCCCCTCCGGTGAATCCGACCGGTAATTCCCCGTGGCGGTAAAACTTGCCGGATGAAAATATTCTGAACATAAAAGTTGCTCAGAATGAATCAACTAACACGGATACGCTATCCGTATGTCTGTCAGATGTCTCTAACACTGCAGACATGGAACCTTCCCCTCCGGATCTTCGGTCTGGTAATCAACAGGCACTGATGAGTCATCCCCGGATATTCCCGCTCGGCCTAAAATACTTAACGCTGTGTTAGAACACCGCCAACAATGCGTTGCCTTGTCTTGAATTTGTACTGCTATTATTGTAGTGTATTTATTTTTTCTCCCCCCTTATTCTTCGAGAGACCTCGACACTGTCGCCGACTACACTGTTGCCGAGTACGACTACTTCGTCGACAATCATACCCCTACAGCCGAGCTTCCAAGCAAGCAGAGCCATTTTCTTCCCCAGATATCGCCTATCTTTCCGTACATTTCTTGCACTAGGCATTGCTGCTACTGCTATTTTACAATCCTATTCAATTTCATTGCCTGTTTTTGTCGCCCCTTGATGTACCCTCCTTTGTCCTATGTTGCCTTATAAATATATATAACATTCAGCAGTAAACCCTACGCATTGTTAGCTAGGTTTAGAATAGCGGGTCGTGATCACTCTTTTGAGTGAACGCGGATTACAAAATATTATAACTGCAACAGGTACGGATCAATGCAGACGCCGTAGGGAACCTACAACATCGAGAACCTGTCGAGTCGCTTCGAGTTTGACTTACGAGTGGATGGACTCGTATTTCACTCTCGTCGGCTCAGTACGTAGCATCACCGGGATGATACGAGGTTTACCACTTTTGTTCATTCCGCTGATGTCTTTGTCGAACCTCTTCAAGTGTACCATCGAGGGTGATTCCTCCTAGTTTCACTTGATGGTAGGCACTCGAAACAACTGGTCTCCTTAAAGGTAAGGACTCGGGTGACCCCACGGTGCCCGCGCAGGGTAATGTATCGGGACGGCAGGACTGGCGGATACCATCGTGGGCCTGGTCCTTGCTCGTTGGCCGTGAGATACCCTGTAGTACGAAAGTCGAGCTCTTCGAAGAGCACACACGAGATAATGTAAGGAGACGGTTCACCTTGTTGGTAACCGCAAGAGTTGGTGGGACGACAGGGCAGTGGTGGCCCTGGCTACTGTCGTTGTCCGCGACTCACTCGGATAGGGGCAACGATAACGGTTGTCCCACAGAAAATAATAAAATTCATAACGGTTCAAGTGGATTACTTTAGAGGCCGCAAAGGCTTGTACGCAATACATTCACGTGGGATTACGGTGTGGGCCCTCCGCATTGTGGTATACTTCGAAAGCTCTGAAAGACTTCCAGTTCAGCATTGTGGCCGGGACTGATCGTCACTTTTGGTGTACGGATCTTCCGACTCACACTGACCTGGAGAGCGAGGGGCAACGACTCAAGACTCCCTTGCCCTTAGGACTTTAGACCGACACAGACCTCTCTGATGAGCCATAGGATGGGCCTCGACGTGTCAGATAGCCTCGGTGGGGCATTCCTAACAAGGTGTACGCCACCATAGAGATCCGAGCGTGCAGGGAGTTTTATCTATTCAAATAGTCGTGTACACGGTAACAGGACGCTTTATGCTAAAGACAGAGCCTACTACTACAAACTACTACTATTAAACTGTTGGTTTTGGTTTCTCTTCCTTGCAGGGAACTCGGGGAGGGGATCTCGGAGGCATTGGTAATTAATTGTAATTACAACTTACTATTATACAATGCTGCAGGAACTTCTGCTGCATTGTTATTACATTCATGCTATTGAACTGTTGGCTATTCTCTTCTTGTGCTTCAATACTCGTTGGAAGATGCTAGTCTTCGATAGGCCTAGGTTCTTATCCTTATTCTGATTTCTACCTTACAGTCTACTATATATAGCCTCCCCTTTCCATTTGATACAAACGCATAAATGCTTAGTAGCGGACGTAAGACTCGTGGGTATGTTAGATACTCACCTTTGCTTTATTTCCCCTTTTTGTTTTTCCTGATCGTCCGTTGCAGTCGACGTTGGAGCCTTGGAGTCCAGGAGCAGAAGATCCCCGGTGCTTGCTTCATCGTGGAGTTCCCCCCTCGACCAAGAGTAGTTCGGAGGTTTCCAGGCAGGAGGCCTCGCCTTTTCGAGCGTTGTTGATATTTGTGCTAGCCTTGTTAAGGGAACTTGTATACTTGTGTCTGTACTCAGATACTATTGCTTCCGCTAACTTTATTCTCTCGAGATGTTATATTCGAGCCCCCGTGGCCCCTGGCTTGTATTAAACAACTTGTAGAATTGTGTTGTGATATCTCACCGTGAGTCCCTGATCTCGATCGTGTACCTTGCGTGTATGATTACTGTACACGACTTGATTTTGGGGGCGTCACATAATCTTCCTTCTTGATTCGTTAATCGCCTGATGCATTGTCCACCAAGTAGCAGCCTCTTCTACAAAGTACTTGACAGCATAGTGGACCATGTCATCACTTCAAACCTTGTTACGCTCCATGTGTTCCTCCATATTATGAATCCACTATTCCACCTTCAGTCTAGTCATCGCCCCAGAAAAGGCGAGTCCTACAACATACTCCATCTATTGAGCCCAAACGACAAGGGTTAGGGGAGACTACGATGCAGACAGGAAAACAATCTAATGATAACACTAAGCACATGCACACAAACAAGAATAAGTCAAAACACCTACATGCAAACAACATCACATAACATCAATCAATAAAGTCACAAAAGTCAAACCACACAAACAACTCCTAGAGTAAGGTCATATCTGCAAAACATGCGATCTCATCATACTACACGCAATTCGTTTATCTAACTTCACATGAAAGTGGTGGTCTGAATCTATGATTCATCCTTCTCAGCTAAGCTAACCTTGAAGATCATCTCGTAGTGTCAAAACTTACTAAACCTTACTCCAGTTCTGGTAGTGGTTTCTCAAAAATCATATCTTCAGGGGCATAATCAACTTGGAGGGGTATTTACAATAAAACAAGAGAAGGAGTTTAGAAGATGAATTATAGATGAGAGATACTAGTTAGAAGAACAATTAACTAAAGAGTGAAATAATAGATTTGTTCCTATGGATTTTCCTATCCATTTTCTAGTGTCACGACGTACAGTCAACATGGGCTCTGATACAATATGTGACAACCTGATTCATTAAGAATCCAAGTCTCTGTGCATTCTGTTCTAGTCCTTGGATCAATAGCTAGCACACACAGTACATGATGTAATATCAAGAATAAACAACATGTCATAAATATTACATCGAAGATCCAATATTACAAATAAGCATACCTGCATAGCTCAAGGCCAACTTACAAATAGAATACAATAGAAAATAATAAAGAGCTTCATGGCGTCCATCAACTCCACTGGCAAAGTTGAGTATAGACATCGTAACCCTACAACGCATCACTTACTTGTCGTATACAATCCTGCAACACCGAAGGTTACATCCCGACAACGGGTCATTACATTTGAATGTACGGCAAGCCACACGAAAAAGGATATAACAGACCTACATCTACATGGAAGTTAAGTCAAAGGAAGGCTTATGGTTTTATTTTGTAGAAAGCTGATTTTTTCCTCAATCTACCTATTATTCAAATTTTAGTTTATATTACTACATTAACATAAGGCTGAATTGGGCGACACCAATTCCAACCCATAGCCTTTAGTAAAGTTTCACACTCAAGTTTTATTAAGTTGAATCATCTGTCAAGATCCTCCAATAACAGTAATGCCTAGTTGCTCATAGTTGTCCATAACCGGGGACACAACTAATCATGATTAGTTTCTACACTCTGCAGAGGTTTGTAGACTTTGCCCACTGGACTCAACCCGAAGATTGAGACGAAGGCTTTCAGAAGAGGTCACCAACACCAAACTTCAAGCCGGTACACCTACTATAATCTACATCTGCTAGCTTTGCATGGGAGATGCTTCCTACAATGTACTCAACTAAGCCAGAACCCATATGGACAGTGGTTGTACATGGAAGCTTCTAGTCACCAAGTATGTGTGATCTTTTTGAGCCTGGATGGCGCTCACTTACGTTCAGAGGGTAGATACCATGATGTTCTTTATAGCACCTATTCGAACCATTCGGGAACCATTTGGGCCTGGTCCCGCCTTAAATAAGGCACGAGCCCTAGGATGCTCTCCCTGCCCGTCCAGAGGTGAATTCTATTTAAGGTTTCTAGTCAAGTCATTAAATCCTCACATAACTCAATGTGTTCCCAAGGCAATCCCCTTATACAATCATATCAATATATAAAAAACACTAACTAAGGTGACAAAGAATACATGATCATATCATATGGCTATCCTACTAGGTTCGCAGCATAATAATATATAATAGTCCTACTCATGTGTAGGGTGATAAAGTACTAGATGCATAATGAAAAATATAGGATGAGGTATGTGATACGTCTCAAACGTATCTACTTTTCCAAACACTTTTGCTATTGTTTTGGCCTCATTCTTTCATGATTTGAACAAAACTAACCCGGACTGACGTTGTTTTCAGCAGAGCTACCTGTATGGTTTTCTTATGTCCAGGAAAACAAATTTTTAGGTGTCTAAGAAAATTCCAGGAAAAATCACAGAAAATCCACACACTCGGTGGGACCTTGAGCCAGGATTGAGGCCAGAGGGAAGCTAGGGGCCCCAAGTTCTCTACTGGCGCGGCCCCATCCCTGGTCGCGCTGGGAGGCCTCCTGGGCGGGTCCTCCCCCCTCTGGTGCCCAACCATGACCCTTATTTATTCTCGTCGCGAGGAAACCCTAGAATAGAAGTGTTTTTCCCATTTTCCGTCGTGGAGACGCCGCCACCCTCTGTTCTTATCTGGGAGGGCTAGTCTGGAGGCTGTTTTGGTCTCCGGTGAGGGGAGATCATCGCCATCGTCATCACCATCGCCACTCCATCATCCCTCCATTACTTCTCCTTTCATGTGTGAGTAATTCCCTGCTGTAGGAAAAGGGGATGGTAGGGATTGGAAAGTTAAATCATGTAATAGTTCATTAGATTTTTGGGGGCATGTTGCCTATCAACTACTTTGGTGTTTATCATCTTTGCTAACAACTTGTTGCTCTTAATGCTTGTCACTTGGGGCCCGAGTGCCATGTTTTCATATATGAACCACTTGTGTTTTCATGAGTTGTTTGTCTTTTGATCCTATCTATGAGTTGTATGCACCTATTATGGTCCGGAAACGGCGATCCCAAAGGTGACAGCTTGGGACACCAAAGGGGATGGACTCTAATTTGAGAATTTCATGTATTCATTGAGTGTTAGTGCTTTGTTCCGGTGCTCTTTGACAGGAGCACCTTAATCTCCATAAGTTCCATTTGGCCCCGTTCATAGTGGGATAGTATGACAAAAGATGTTGTGCAAGTTATTATTGCAAGCACGCACAACTACCTACAGGATGCATGCCTAATGTTTGATATTGCCTAGATGACCCTTTCTTTTCTGTGTGCCTTGCCCCGTGTTAGAATCTATTACACGTTAACTCTCATCAAAGCAGTTCCCAACCATCCATCTACCTAGTCTATAGTGTTTTAATCCTGCTGGTTACTAGTTGTTTACTTTCGTTGTTTTACTTTCGCTGTTGCCACTATCACTTTCATATCACTGTTGCTATTAATATTTTGTTGCAAGCAAGTATATTTCAGGTGCGGTTGAATTGACAACTCAACTGTTAAATCTCATAAATATTGTTTGGCTCCCCTTGTGTCGAATCAATAAATTGGGTTATCTTACCCACGAGGACTATCTCGATCCCCTACAGTTGAGGTTCATCCGTACGGTCAAAGTGTAACTTGGCATATATATTCGATGAAGTTCTTCGCTCTCACGATCCCGATAAATCTACTCGTCACACTCCGAGCAATCTATCGTCAATGAAAGAACTCAAATAAGCAATCATGCCAAAAGAAAGATTTAAAAGATAAACAAATCAAACACAACAAAGTTTAGCAACAAAAATAACTAGGCTCGATACGGTATAGGTGTCGATGTGCTCGAAGGTGATAGGTGGAAGGTAAACTCGAGAGAGTCAACGGATAAAGAATTTCGTTATAAAATATTATGACTAAAGATACTAAGAACTAAGGATGCATATCATGGCAATATGAAAGGTGTGTGGATATAGCCGATAGAATGTTTCAAATGATCCAATATGCAAAAAGAATCACGTGAAACAGAAAACTAATAGACCAAAAAGACGAGTTATAGCAGGTTGAAGTTTGAATTAAATTTTAATTCAAATAGACCAAAAATTATTTGAAAGTGGTATATAAATGATGTGGATAGAGATTATATGACATGAGTGATCCGACGCAAAAAGAATCAATTGAATTGGGTCAACGGTATAAGAGATACGACCTCCTGAAGTTTGAATTTGAATTTGAATTTGAATACATTAAAATTAAAAAATGTGCAAAAGTTTGTAAAGTTAACTCTATGATTAACTAATGATCACTACGAGCGTGTAGGAAAAATAATCACCTAATGCCAATACATAGTTTAAAAGATATGGCTACGAAGGCTCTAGGGTGCAAATAGTGAAAAGGGCTCATCTGTGAATAAAAATAATTTTACCTCACGAACAGGCCCCTGAACGCAACGGGACGAATAGCGTGCACTTTAGGTGCTAACTAGTGAACGTCCTCTAGATAGATCAAGTCAGTTTTCGGGTCAACCGGCTAAAACCGAGAAAATATTGATGAACCAAACAAAACAAAAAAATGGCTAACCCTAGATCTGATTCGATCTAGGCCGCCCGTCCAAGATCCAACGGTTAAGGGCGCTCACTAGCAAAACCGGCGGCTGCGGCGGCAGTTGCCTCCGGCGAGGCGAGCGGGCGGCAGCGTCGCTCAGGGCGGTGGGGAGACGCTGGCGGCTCGGGGCACAGGGCGCGGGGCACATCCGACACAGGAGGCACAGCGCGGGAGGTGGCCTTCATCGGGGGGCGAGCGGATGACGACGCGGCACGACGTGTGCGGCGGCATGAAGCTGGTGGCCATCGTAGCGGTGGATGGTGGTGGCGGGGAACGGCCATGGCAACGGACCAGCAGGGTCGGCGCGGTTGCTGGCGACGGGGTTGGCCGGCGTCGGGCGCGTGGGGTGCGGCGAGGTGGCTCGGCTCGCTGGCGTGGGAGGTGGCGACAACGCGGGACGATGGCCGCCTCCCTGCGGCGGCAATTCGGCGAGCGGGCGGCGCGTCTCCGACGGTGAGCTCCACGTGCGGGTCCCACTAGGGTTTGAGGTGGGAAAAAAAGAAAATCGAAAACTACATATAGGCCTGGAAAAGAAGAAGAAAGAAAAAAGAAAAAAATGAATCGGATTCGACTTGGACTCTACTACGCCCACGGTGGAAAAAGGCTACTAGGCTGGCTGTCGGCCCAACTGCGAAAATTCATTTTTTCAATATTTTTTTGTCAACCGCGTTGAGGGAATTTTTTTATATAATAAAAAAAACAAATTTATTAAGTGCCACAACAATAAAATAAATTAATAAAATAAAGTGATATTGCTAGAAATATTTTTCCAACTATATTGCAATTTTGATAAATCATTTTAACGCTGTAAAATATGTCTGAGCATTATAAAAATCCATAAAATAATTTTAGAGTTATTTATAATACTCATAAAAAATTTCGAACAATATTCTAAATATTTGAACTTGATTTAAAGGGGATAAATCATTTTGTATGCTCTCCAATGAATTGCCTTGAGTTGAAAAAAGTTTTGAATATTCAAAAAAATCCAAATCATTATTTAAAACATTTACCAACTCTTTTAATATGTTGAAGGGGTCATATTACCTTCTCTCACTTTAGTTTGTTGGATTTGTTTTAAATAATAAATTCCAAAACAACAACAATGAATAATAGGGAAAGTCCTTTTATTACCTCTCATTTTAATATTCATTTAATCTCAAAAAAGTTTGAAATTCTAGTGAAAATCAATCATATCAGCCAAACAATCAATATGATAATTAATTTATTAACATTCCAAAATTTAAAAATATTTGGGACGCTACATTAATTATTCCACCAAACCCTCTTAATCTTTTTTTGGTATCAACTTAACCTCGATCCAAGACCTAGTCGTCGTCTCTTTCGCTCCCCGCCGCACCCGGGGCCGATCTACATGAGCGCCGAAACCGGAGGCCGCGCTGCCCGAACCTAGGGTTCGATCGCCGGTTCCGTGGACCGGCTGCCCTAGAGATTATTTTCTCCCGATCTCTTGATCTGAGTTTTTCTCTCCTCGCCGGTCGTCTTGATCGGCTTCTTTATTGGTTTTTCGATCTAAGATCGGTTTGTGTCGCCCACCACCGCCTTCGACACAAGCCTCAACTCTGACACCGAGCGTCACCACCCCATCCCTGAGTTCTGTTAGTATAACAGTGGTGGTCTGAATCTAAGCTTCATCCTTCTCAGCTAGATGAACTTAAAGATCCTCTCATAGTGTCAGAACTTATTGAACCCCATAAGATACTCCTTCTAGTTCTCGTAGTGGTAACTTCAATTGATCCAAGAGGTTCATGGCGTACTTCTCCAAAGTCATGTCTTTAGGGGCATAAGCAACTAGGAGGGTCCTTTACATTAAAACAAGTGGAGTCTAGAAGATGAATAATAGATGAGAGATGCTAGTTGGAAAAGTAAGTAATTAGAGAGTGATAAAATAATTTTGTTCTTATGGCTTTTCTATCCATTTTCTAGGGTCACGAGGTACAGTCAAGACACTACTTTGATACCATCTAACAACCCAATTCACATAGAATCGGAGTCTCTGTTCTCAAGTGCTAGTCCCTGGATCGAAATCGGTAGCACACACAGTCATAGATGTATATCAAAGTACAGGTGCATCATTATTACATCGTATGATCTAGAATTCAAACAAATAAAAAAATTGCATAGATCGAGGCTAGCTTAATCTATATAAATATAGCGGAAGTAGTAGCAAACAGTAATGAGTCCCATCAACATCCACAAGCGACATGTTGAGTGGAGACTCACAACCCTATCATACCACACTATTCTTCTGATAAACCTGCAATGCGAATGTTACAACCCAAAAACGGGTCAGTACATTTGAATGTACGGCAAGTAACACAAGTGATATAGCAAACTCTACATCTAATTTCAAATCAAGAACATGAAACAAGCTTGGTTGGTTGTACATATAGCTGGTATACACCTATTTCCACTTACTCGTCAAAACCTTTCTCATCTTAAGTTCATATCGACCCAAAAAGGATAACAACTAAGTAAACCGCCTATGAGAGCCCTCGGGATCATAGGACTACTAGTCGTGGCCATGAGAGCCCTTGGGATTTTGGTTCCGGGAGTATTGAAGAGCCCTCGGGATACAATAGCACCCATACCTCCTACTCGTAAACATCATAGAGCCCTCAGGATACGATGCCACTACATACAAATTCGTGAAAGAGCCCTCGGGATGCAACATCACCCTATACAAACAATTCTTGAATACTGTAGAGCCCTCAGGATGAAATATCACCCTATGCAAATAATTCGTGAATATTGCAGACCCTCGGGATGCAATATCACCCTCACATGAACATTGTAGAGCCCTCAGGATACAATGCCAGTACCTAGACACAATGCGAACATTGCAGATCCCTCAGGATGCAATGCCACATAACACAATCATACGTGAATATTACAGAGCACTAATAATGCAGTACCACTCTAAAGTACCTCAATTGCAAGCTACTATGTAACTAGTAATATAGTCACAAACCACTTGAATAACACAATATTCACCCCATGTCTATCATCACAACACTAATCGCACAATCACATAATCCAAAGAATACCAAAGAATAAAAACGTTGGATATAAGGATAAAATCAAACATATGGCTATCCTACAAGGTTTCAACATAAGATAGTAATATTTCACATGCATTGGAACATAGGATGTGCATAACCAAAAGTGAAACTTGCCTTGCTCCGGACCCTGATGATCACACTCTTCACAGAAATTTGCGTTGCATTCTGGACAGTCTACACAATCAAGCAATATAACAATCAATATCACACTCAACACATAAAAAATGCATCCGTAAAACATCCAAATAAATATCAAGGGAAAACACTAAACATTAACTACAAATCACTAGGATCTCAACGCAACTCGTATCGATGAAAATGGATACACCGTTTGCAAGATACGGTCTCCAAAAGTTTGAATTTGAATCTAAATAAAATTCAAATTTAAAATTGTAAAACTGTGAAAAGTGTGGTCTATGGTGTTCTAATTTTCAAAATGGTCACAACGCAAAAATAATTACCTAAAACGGGTACACGGTTTAAAAGATATATGTAAAACTGTTCTAGGGTGCAAACTGTGAAAAAGGGCTCATCCGCGAATAAAATAAATTTTTATCATGAACAGGTCCTCAATGCTACGGGACGAACAACGTTCGTTCTGGTGGGATTCCGGCGAACATTCGCTGAATAAAGAAAACTAAACCGGTGGTTAACCAGTGGAAAACCGGCGGCGAACCGGGTTAACCGAAAACCTAGATCTGACCGGATCCAAATCTGTTCTCGACCGTCAGATCTAGATCCAACAGTGGGGAGGGGCGGCGGAAGGCGGCTCCGCGGCGGCGCTCCGGCGAACGGCGGGGGTGGACGGCAAGGTGGCGCGGCTCCAGGGTGGCGCGACTGTCGGGGGGATGGATCAAGGCCATAACTCGGCATATAGAAGACCCAGGCCGACTCAGGCCATGGAAGGCACGGAAGAAGAACCCGGTTTCTAGATCGGGTCGCACCCAGTATGAAGTCCGAAGACCTTAGAAGGAATAGGACTACCTTGATAAACAAGGAAACCACTTGTAAACTAGAGTAGGACTCCGTCTCGTGTAGAAGTCGGACTTATGTAACCCTAGGGATCCGACATCTATATAAGCCGCCCCCCTGGGGCACCAAAAGAACAACTCAACTTAGTTCTTCCCAAGGCATAAGTAGCGATTCCGCATCTTTGTATTCGAGAAGTCGACACCCAATAATAGAAAAGCAGGAGTAGGTCATTACCTTACGAGGGGCCGAAACCTAGGTAAATCTCGTGTCTTGTGGTCTCGGCGGCTCTCTCCTCGTATCCACCTCGTAGGAAAGATCCCATGCTAAGTCCTTCAATGAGGACATCTGCCGTGACTTTGCCACGAGCGTTGGTGCCCACCGTGGGCCCTACGCACACAAGCATCGTAATTCTGGAGGGACCTCTGTGAGGCATGCGAGGTTTCGTCGCCGGCCGGATCACTAGAAGCTAGCAAGGTAAGCTCTACATCGATGACACCGCCTGGGGTCCCGAGGCTGACTCCGTTGAGTCAGGCTATCGAGTCCAAGTGGTTCCATCCACCTCTTCATCGGCAGGACAAACGGTTCTGAGTCAGAACCAGGTCGCTACGTCCCTACTGAAGACGCGAATTAGTTTAAAACCGACTCTAGGCATGCCTTCGTTGTATTCACCAATGGAGCTCCAAAGCCAGCACGCTTTGTCGAGACCTTGGAACAGGATGACTCGGCGGAATATCTGATGCCTACTCATATCCTAGTGGAGGAAAGGATTCAAATTCCGGGTCAATCCACTCTGCTGGAAGCAATAGGCTCGCATCGGGATTAGAGGAGTACCATCCAGATTCCCCCTATTTTTAGCCACCGTACTACGCCACCATCTACATGGCGCCCCGAGGAATAGCAGAACACGGTTATAAATCCGGCTGGGGGATCGGATGTCCATGCTGCAGAATCGGTCATGAACGGAACGGAGGCCATCACATCTACCCTGAAAGCTTTGTAGACAGCCCATGCCACCCCGATCAATGCGGAAAATATGGAGTCACGCAAGGCAGATATCGACGAGCTCGAGAAGCATGTGTCCAGAATTCGCGGGGAAATCCAGCTGGAGAAGGAAAAATGGCAGAAGAGGCAGGCCGGCTTGCGCGAGAAGCCATGCGCGTGCAGGAGAAATCCGCATAGCTAAATGGTCAGATGGCGAACTTCTCAACCACCCACCAAGCCAGGCACGCGAGTCGGATCCGCCGGGTATGGTAGGAAAAGCACTTTTCAAAAGTCCACGACAGGGAGCCACCTCGCCAGGGTTCACGCCTCCGCGAGAACCGGCTCGATTCCATACACCGCCTATCCACTATAAGAACCCCACGGCGAACTTCTTTGCTGTGACATAGTATCTGGCCAACATTCCCATCCATGGAAACACCCCCGCAGACCTGGCCACACGAGACACGGTAGAGATGCTCAAGACTGTGGTATCTCAGCAGGCACAATATTCGCATGGTTTCTCATATTTACATGGGACTCCTCGTAAAAGTATGAGCCTTCAAGTAGAATCCCCAGATCCCGCCGCCTCCAGTAGTTACCGCTACTAGAGAGGACAACTGGATCCCAAATCGCAGCAGGCAACCCGGCTAACCGCGCAGCCGGCGGCCATGGTCCCCGAGCCGTCAGTACAACCCTCACTTCAGGAGGAAGAGGAAGCTGATATGGACCCGGAGGCGTGGATCGAGAGCTTAGTTTTCGCTTTACGGAAAGCCCACATACGGTCATATTTTAAAGGGCCTCGCAAAATCCCAAACTACACAGCTGATATGCACCCGGCGGCGTGGATCGAGAGCTGGAAGGATTTTATTGCATGCCAGTAACGGAGTCTGTGGCCGATACCTCACAATGATGCTGGAAGGATTGGCTCACACCTGGCTCAAGAATCTCCCCGAGAAGTCCATCAGCTCTTGTTCAGAGTTGAAGGAGAAGTTCATCAAAAAATTCCAAGGCACATGCCGGCGAGCTACCACAATCATCGATCTGGAGCATTGTGTTCAAAAGGAAGGAGAGTCGGCCCACCATTGGGCACGATGAGTCGTCGAAATAATCCACTCCTCGGATAGTATCACTACCCAGACAATCGTTTTAGTCCTGGAGAAGAACTTCAAATTTGAGCCTTTGATCCATAAACTTGGTTGTATTAAGAGAACGGTCCAAGACATGGGGGAACTCATGGCTACCGTCACTAACTATGCCGAGTCTAACAAACCAATGACGGCGACTCCGATGAGTACAAAACAGGCCAAGGAAAGAAAAGTGGAGGCAAAGGGCAGCAGAATGGTGGGAATCAGAGTAAGCAGAACAAGCGCTGGCTTGATCAGAATGTATCTGACTTGGTAGCCAACACCAATGTTGGCTCCCAAAGACAGAGGGAAGGGGGAAACTACCAAAAGACGGACGAGAGCTTTTTCCCCAATAGTTACGAGTCCGCTATCAAAGGGTCGTGCCCAAAACATAGCAGACCCGGTCGTCCGTCTAACCACCCCTGGGAAAACTGCAACATCATGCAGGAGTCCAAGAGATGAGGAGGCAACGGTGGAGGACACCAAGGACCCCCTGTGAAGAGGGGTGACCCCACGACTCCTGCGTATGAGACTACCCGGTGCGTATGAAGACAGAAGGCCCACTAGGAAGCCATGACAGGCCCACGACTGACCCGGCCAAGCACCGACGTAGGAGTCCGTGACTAGTATGGAAGGCACAACTTGGCGTACAAGGCATGACTAGAACTAGGAAACTATCTTTGTAACCTAGTACGGACTCCCCGAGACCTAGCCTAGTATATAAAGGCTGGGAGGGGAGACGTCCAGATCAATCCAATACACATCTACTCACCTGGTCTTGCAAGAACTCGCCTGGCCTCCTCTGTAATTGCCTCCTCACACAATAATATCGAGCAGGAAGTGCTTCTCCTGTTAGCCGAGAAGTATCGTCCAACCTGTGCCTTCTCTATGAGTAACCCAGGCTCCCTGACCATGGGATTTTCCGGGGCTGATCCCCGTCAATTGGCGCCGTCTGTGGGAACTACACAGGTTGGAATCACGATCTCGACAGTCCCGCCCTCAAAAAATCAAGACTCGAGGACTAGAACCACATCTAGCCCGCTCGAGGAACTCAAGCTCACCACATGCATCTCCATCATCTCGTCAAGATCATCTAGCCTGCAGCCGACAAAAGCTTAGCACCTCGACGACCATCAGATCCATCACTGACAGGAAATAACTCTATGACTTAGAAGACAAACGTGAGGACTCCACTCGGGGACACCACTCGATGAGTCGTGGCGCGTAACAAGAGACTCACCCGCCAGTCGACGACCCGCCGCCACCCGGACTTCCGCCACGCGTCAAGGCAGCAACTCCGAAACCCGAACCGGAGAATAGTACGACCCAGATCGAAGACCAGATGAATTCGCCAACTTCATCCAGAGAAAATCACTCAGCGACGGGATAGAACTTGACCCAAGATTCCACAGCCGAACAGAAGACCACTCGCAGACCTTCACAATCTCAAGGAGAAGAAGGCACGTTGGCTCCAGTAAACTCACAGCCAAAGAGCAACTGGAAGGATCTTGGGCGATCCACTGCTTCGAAGACAGTCGGGGACACCTCAGAGAAGGCCACACCCTAGGAGATTGTCGCCTATTCACTGAACTCTCCATCAGCCTCAAGGAGGAGAAGCAGCGTGAAGCCAAACGCACCACGTTGGCAGCAAGCGCAACTTTGCAAAGCAATCCCTCGAGTTCAAAGTGCTCGACTGGCAGTCGCAGTATCACGCCATACTCGAGCGCCCAGCGTTCGCATAATTCATGGCGGTTCCACACTACGCATACCTCAAGGTCAAGATGCCAGGACCCGCAGGAATCATCACACTCAAGGGGAGCTTCATCAAATCGGACCAGTGCGACCGCGATTTCCACAAAGTGTCCGACACATTTGGAGCCCAACCACAGCTCAAAGAAATAGCCATGGTGACAGAAAAAAGCGTATTTCCACTAGCCAGCCGAAGCGAGTCAAAAGAATTCGGCCGCGATTTCAGCGTCGACAGCGACACAATCACACACCAAGTCCACCCAACAGACCCAGAAAAGACGGTCTGGGTATATGCCCACCTTCCAGAAGAGCAAGCAAACGCCCTCATCAGCTTCCTTCATGATGAAGGGAAAATTTTCGCCTGGTGCCCAGCCGACATGCCCGGAATACCGCGAGAATTTGCAGAACACGCGCTCCACATCAAGCCAAACACCAAACCAGTAAAGAAGGCACTGCGGAGATTCTCAGAGCCCAAGCGCAGAGCAATCGGATAAGAAGTCAACCGACTACTAGATGCACAGTTCATCCGAGAGACGAAGAAAGCAACCTGGATAGCACACCCAGTACTAGTCCATAAAAAGGACACCAATGCACTAAGGATGTGCGTCGACTATGGGCCCATCAACAAGCACTGCCCAAAGGATCACTTCCCCCTACCAATAATCGATCAAATAATTGACTCCGTAGCAGGATGCGACCTCCTATCCTTCCTCGACGCATACTCAGGATACAATCAGATCAAGATGAAGCAAGAAGATGAAGAGCACACCTCGTTCATCAGCCCCTACGGAGTATTCTGATACCAAACAATGCCCTTCGGACTAAAAAATGCCGGAGCCACGTACCAGCGGATGATGCAAGCATGCTTGAGAGACCAGAATAGCAGAAACCTATAGCGCAAACACGCTACTCGACGACCTCCATGAAACATCCGCGGCCCTAAACAGGTACAAAATCAAGCTCAACCCAAAAAAGTGCGTGTCCGGCGCCCCAACAGGAAAACTACCTGGGTACATGGTTTCTTCCCGATGAATCGAAGCAAACCCGGAAAAGGTCCAAGCAATCGCCAAGATGCAAAGGCCAACCAACATCAGAGGAGTGTAACATCTCACAGGAAAACTCGCAGCTCTAAGCCATTTCATCAGCAGGTTAGGAGAAAAGACCTTGCCGTTCTACAAACTGCTGAGAAAAGGAGAAAATTTTGAGTGGAACGAGGAAGCCAGCAACGCATTTGCAGACCTCAAAAAAACCGTCTCTACCCCACCAATCTTGGAGGTGCCGAAAGAAAGGGAGAAGTTGTACCTCTACATCGCACCACGCAGCAGTGTCGTAAGCACGGTGCTTGTCGTCGAGCACGCAGAAGAAGGCAAAATCCAGAGCATACAAAGACCAATCTACTACCTCAGCGCGCTACTCACAAAGCCACATCAACGATACCCGCACTACCAGAAGCTCCTGCTCGCCGTCATCATGACCTCCAGGAAAGTATCGCACTACTTCGACGAACACTCCATCACAATCGTCAGTAGTGCACCTCTCGCGAACATCTTCAACAATCGCGGAGCGACCGGCCGAGTCGCCGAGTGGAACATGGAGCTCATCCCGCGAGACCTGCAGTTCAAACACCCAACAACAATCAAAGCCCAAATACTCCCAGACTTCCTGGTCGAGTGGGCAGAAGTCTAAATGCCAGGCCCCCCAGACCTATCCAACTCATGGACGATGTATTTCGACGGATCCAAAAGACAACAAGGAGCCGGAGCAAGGGTTGTACTGGTATCCCCCAAAGGAACGAAGCTCAAGTACATCCTCCAGATCAACTTCAGCAACGCCTCCAACAACGAAGCAGAGTACGAGGCTCTACTCCACGGCATGCACATGGCAAAAACTTGCGGCGCCACTCGCCTCTCGATCTATGGCGACTCCGACCTCGTCGTCCAGAAGACGATGGGAGACTGTAACGCAGTCGCAGACAACATGGCAGCCTACCAGAAGCTTTATAACACACTAGAGGGAGGGTTCGACGGCTCTGAACTAAACTACATCCCCATAGCAAATAATACAGAAGCCGACGAACTCGCGAACATCGGATCGACTCGAGGACCAATACCACTAGGCGTTTTCCTCGAAAGCATCAACCAGAGATCAATAAAAGCAAAGCCAGCGGAACCCAAGGTAGTCGCAGAGGAAGACGGTACAGATGGGCCAGCACAGGTGGCCGCAACGAGCGCAGCTGACGGCACAAACAACCAAGCAATCGAAGTCCAAGAACCAGCAGCACTGGAAGACCCGACCTGGCAAGACCCTTCCTTCGGTTCCTAATCGAAGGCACTCTACCACAGGAAGTTGCGGAAGCCCAACGCATTAGTCGACGATCTAAAGCATTTACAGTAATCAACAGAAAATCCCTACTACTCGAGATTCACGAAGGCACTTGCGGACATGTCACAACCCCAAGTTAGGTAAGTGCTAGGGTTTGTTTGTGCCCTTTGCATCATGCAAAAATTCAAATGAAATTCAAAAATGGGGAAGCAGGAAGCCCTAAAATTAATTCAAATCGCCAGATAAAAATCTTTTTTGCAAAAATCATTTGAATATTTGGAAAATTCCTATAAATGATGGTGATCTGGAAATTAAAGTTTACCCCTATTTGAATTGGAATTCAAATGTTTTGAATTTAAAAAATGCCCAAATCCTAAAAGTGACTAGCTACTGGTCACCTAGTATTTATAAAATTAGTTGGGAATATTTATAAAATGTTTTGGTATTTTTACCAGAGCAAAACAAAAGGCAGAAAAAGAAAAACAGAAGAAAGCAAAGAAAAAAATAGAAAAAGGAAATCCCAGCCCACCCCTTCGGCCTCGGGCCCAACTAACTGCACCCCGGCCCAAGCCCACGAGGGGCTTGTCGTCTACCCCAAGCAGCTCGCTGTCGAGCATGCCGGGGGCGACGACCACCACCTCGACGGTGAGAGCCGTCTAGGACTCCCCGGGCTCTCTCTCCTCGCCACGACAGCGCCCTGGACTCCCCTATCCCTTTCCCCCACTCGCTTCTCCCCCGATGACCTCCCCCTTGTC
Source organism: Bromus sterilis (assembly GCA_950022295.1). Lineage (NCBI taxonomy): Eukaryota > Viridiplantae > Streptophyta > Magnoliopsida > Poales > Poaceae > Bromus > Bromus sterilis. The sequence goes on along the minus strand of OX465600.1, from coordinate 204,393,404 downwards.
GATTTCTTCGCCTCCCGAGCACTGTCGTAGAGCGCGCCGCCGTTCCCGCGCGGCCAACGACGTCAAGACGCCGCATCGCCGTGTCCCTCCTCACCGCCACACTCGTCTTCGTCTTCGTGCCGACGCCCGCAAGCTAGGAAGCTTCAAAGGTCGCGAATCGGACCACGACATCTCGCCGGAGCTGCGTACCATCGTCGTTGATTCCATCACCGTCGGCCCTCCTCCGGCCTCCTCGAGCTCGCCACTGCCCTTAGGGTGAGCAGGCGATCATTTCCCCTCTCTCCCCGTTCTTTTCCAAGCACCGTAGCGCAGGTTCACCACCACCAGTCGCCGGCCGCCGCAGTTCCTCGTCGCCGGCGTAGTCTCAGGCCTCCCCTGGCTCTCCCGCTTGCTCCACGTGATGCGCATGACCCCCAGGAGCATATAGATGGCCTCGGCTCGTCTTCTGGCGCACTGCGCCGCCATCCCGAGCGGACTCCGCCGTGTCCAATGGACACCGGCGTTGAGCCGCCGGCGGGTGACGTGGCCGTGGTTAAGTTAACCACTAATCAGTCCACCCAGCCACTGAAAGTGGGCCCCCTGGCCCCCCTAATCCCTCTGTTAGTTTAAACAAAGAGGGATTAATTCCCCTCTCACTGACAAGCCGAACCCAGCCGTCAGAGCCCCCCCACGCCAGCATGACGTCAGCCAGGCGCAATAAGTCAATTAAATTGATTAAATCAATTACAGAAAATCCAGAAAATAGCCAAATCTTTAGAAAATCTTAACTAATTCATTTTAACTCCAAATTGGACAAATAATATGTCTAAAATTATCAAAAAAATACAAGGATTATGAATATGCAACTTGTTTCTGTGTTTGACCATTTTAAAATGGGTGAACAGTAGCAAACATGCATATGGATCCTTTTCAAATTCAAATTTGGAGTGATTTTGCAATTGACTTTGCAACACACTTAATTTGAATGGTTTCACCCCCACATCAAAAAAACATTATCTCAACTATAACACATCACTTCATGATCAACCTTTTCAAATGAACTTTTATGCATTCAAATGCATTTGAAATTCATCGATAAATCAAATGGAGTTTGAATTTGCATTTCAAATGCAATATACTCCTTTTAAATGGAATGCTCAGCACATCAGTACCTTGAACATCACCATTACAATCTTATTCATGTGATTGTGCATTGTACATTATGTTGATCCTATGATTGTCATGTTGCTGATAGAAGTGGAGCCGGAATCCGAGATCACCCCCTTCGTTGAAGACCCCGTGACTGATCCTCGTCAGCAAGGCAAGCAAACCCCCATTGATCATGTCTATAAAATCCCACTTCCCTCTCATGTCTCGCTTATGCATTGTTTAGGATGATCACCATGATAACGTTTCTACCGCATAGTTGAACCCATATCTTTTGCATGACCTATCACCTTTTCATAGTAGTAAGCAAACCACAATCCTAGCAGATGTAGGAGTTGGTTGATATCATGTGGCCCCTGCCACTATTACTGCTTATTGCATGCTTAGTGATACAATGAGGTTTCTTTTGATGTGAGTCGGGATGATCGTAAACATGGTGTTGATGAAAGTGAAATGTGTTGGTGAATCTACCCTAATACAAGGTGAACGATGAGAGGCTGTGTAGGACTACACAGTGGGTTGTCTCGTTGAACACCGCCCTAAGCCCCAGTTCTTGTGTGGTGATCCAAGACGAAGAGTACTAACACATGTTGGGCACATGGACCCCCGCTCAACCTACTAACTCACCCCTTCTCAGTTCAATGAGTCGCATTAGTTCAGAGTTCTGGTAGGTCTGTGGCACAGTCTGCAAAGTGGAAGAACGACTATTCAGACCGGCTTGGGACCCTGCACACATCTTCTGGGACCACATCGGTAAACCGGCCGGGTTCACGATGTGGATTCCAGCCCAGATAGGCGTCTCCATTGAATTTGAGTTGGCTGTGAGGTAAAAGTTGTGGGAATTATCCTCGCCGGCACCTCTTGAACGGTGTCGAGTACAAAGGCGGTAACTGATAGTTTCATGTGTGTAGCAGCACACCCCTGCAGGGTTATTAAACTATTCGAATAGCCGCGTCCGCGGTAAGGGACTACTTGGAGAGCTGTGCTCGATTATTAGACAACTTGAACCGGATACTCCTAAAACACACCAAGATAAGTGTGAGTGCTATGGCGTGCTTTCTCGTGGGGAAGTTGAGGAAGGCACCATAGTGGTGTAATTGGTTGAAGAGATGTAGTGGACTCGTGTACGCTTCTTACCTCAAGTCTGGTACTCGTAGTTCAGGAGTAGCCAAGTCAAAGCTGGCACTTCTGCAAGTGTAACCCCACCTCCCTTTATCTTGATACATGTGCATGAGTAGTATAGCTCCTATGTAAGTCTTGCTGAGTACGACTTTGTACTCACGTTTGCTTATTCTATGTTTTAGATGAAACCACCGACCCCGATGGTGGCTTCTACCGAAGCTCGAAGAATGAAGACTCAGACCAAGACCAAGATAGTGTAGTCCCAGTCAGACGACTGGTTCCCTCGTGGAGGGCTTGTTTTTTTTTAGATAAGGCTTCTCTAAGCCATTTGTTAAACTTGTCTGTAGTCAGACCTACTTTGCTTCTGCATGTTTTGATGTAATGTTGGATCACAGACCTGTGATCTCTGTGTGCACTCTGTAAGAGTTATCAATCAAATTTATACTTTGTAGAGAATTGCAATGATACCTGCTATTCAAAAAAGGCATGTGTGTTGCGTGTATGTTTATAACATGCATTGCTTAGTATGCGTTTTCGAGACCTTAGTTGTGATCTGGCTGGCGGTCTTTTATACACCAAGTGGCCCTTAGATGTGCGCAGCTTGGGGCATCGCGATGCGATTGTTCGTGACTCCGTCACGTGCACACTTTGATGTATGATCGAGCCCGCCCTAGACCCCGACTAAGTGATCGGGCTGGAGTAAGTCTATGTAAGGGTTATAATACAATCGATAGTATGGTTGAGGCGACTTTTCTATGAGTATGGGAGTTCACCACCCATATCATTTAGACTTGTGTGCGGACGATGAGGACCCATTTCAGTTGATCATCCCTCCTGGATGGGATGCCCCTCACGTTCGATGCTTTCCGAGAACGTTATGTGCTTGGCCTTGTCTGCTTAGACAAGTGGGTATGGTTATCGGCTCTCCATATGATTGTGTTGTAGCGAGGCTTGCATACGTTAACCCCGGGTCCCGACAGACTTGGGATCAGAGAAGGACTGACTGTAGTTACTCTGGGTATATAAGGGAACAACGTAAGGCTTCTTTTTCTCCTTACCCTCATCGTTCTGAGTTCTGAGTCACCCTCATCTTATTCTATGGGAAGATAGGACTAGGCTCACCTCTGTCTTACTAGAACATCTCGTTGATTGCCTCCTTATAGCCGTAGGATGGTTGTGGTTGTCCAGAGTCTCTGTGTTTTGAGTTCCTTGAAAAAGTTCTGTCCAATTCTTCGAGGTTGTTTCATTTTCCATCCCAGTGTAGCCGTTATGCTGCCGGATTTGTTCCGTGTTTCTTTGAATCATTGCCTTTGCATTATAGTCCTCTCCTTCTGAAATCATATCCTTTTATCCTTGCCTCCATGGTACAACCTGTTCTGATTGTTGATTTTTATCACACAGGATGTCAGGTGGAACTCGTAGTGCTATTCTTCGGAATCGAGACCGTGATCGGAATCGAAATGATGATGAACCTCCACCACCGCCTTCTGCGGCGGAAATCATGATGGAAGCGGAGCGGAATAGACGTGATCAGACACGCCTTCTGGAGCTCATCGAGCAGAATACCGCCCACCATTGTAATGTGGTGGTCAGCATTCAGGACTTCATCCTCCTCAATCCACCGGTATTCCGATGTTCTTCTGAACCCCTGGAAGCTGATGATTGGCTTCGTTCCATCGAGCGTAAGCTTGACACTGGACATGTTGCTCCCGATGACCGAGTTGTTTTCGCGATATACTTCTTGGAAGGTGCTGCTCTTCAGTGGTGGGAGAACTATGTTGCAATGCAGCCAGATGGTCACGTAGTGACTTGGCAAGAGTTATGTGTTGCCTTTCAAGGGTACCACATTCTGGATGAGTTGATGGAGCGCAAGAAGGAAGAGTTCTGCAATCTGAATCAAGGAGAGATGTCCATTCATGAGTATGTGAGGGAATTCAACCGTCTTGCTCGTTATGCCCAAGATGAGATCACCACCGATGCCAGAAAGCAGGAAAGGTTCCGCAAGGGACTTAGCCCCATCCTTCGTCATGATCTCAACCTCATCGAGTTTGCCACCTTTGAGGATTTAGTCAAAAGATCCTTCAGAGCTGAGCATGGCAATGAAGTTTTCGAGAAGTCTCGCAAGCATTCTCTTGAGCTTGCCCCTTCTTCCAGTTCACGCCCTCCGAAGCGCATGATCTGGATTCCTAACAGTTTGTTTCCCCAAAACAACCCACCGAGGCCATCCCTTGTGCCGCCTCGTCCACCAGCTCCACCAAACAACGCAGATCCCCGCACTATCTTTGGAGCCTGCTTTAGATGTGGCCAGCCTGGTCACTATTCTCGTGAGTGCCCCGTCAGTCAGAATGCTCCACCCCATGCCAAAGGAAACCCCACTGTTCGTGCCAAACCACCCCCGAAGGTTCCCACTACCAAGCCTTTCACTTCCACAAATCTTGGACGTGTGAACCAAATCTCTGTTGAGGAAACTGATAGTACTTCCGACGTCCTTCTTGGTACGCTCCCAGTCAATTTTGTTCCCAGTTCTGTTCTTTTCGACCCAGGAGCATCTCACTCATTCATGTCGGAGAGTTATGCACTTCGACATGATGTATCCTTTGAAGAAATGTTCACCCCTATGATCATTCAAACTCCTGGTTCCAAGTGGCAAACTAATAGAGTAAGCCATGATAATCAAATTGCAATTGAGGGTTTAGTATTCCTTGCTTCACTCATAGCCCTCAAGTCTTCCGACATTGATGTCATCCTTGGTATGGATTGGTTATGAAGGCAGAATGCTTTTATTGATTGTAAAGCCAAGTCAGTTAGACTTACACATCCTTATGGCCAGACAATAGTTTACTCCTCACCAAGAACAAGAACCCAGGTGCATTCTTTGAATGTGCTTCCCCTTCCCGACCTTGAAGATGTTCCGGTGGTTCGTGACTTTCCGGATGTCTTTCCTGAAGAGCTGCCGGGATTACCACCCGACAGATGTGTAGAGTTCATAGTGGATCTTGCCCCAGGAACCGCACCAATTTCCAGACGCCCATACAAAATGGCTCCACGTGAGTTAGCTGAGCTTAAAAACCAACTGGAAATTTTGTTGGAAAAAGGCTTCATCCGCCCTAGCTCATCGCCATGGGGTTGCCCCGTTCTAATCGTAACGAAGAAAGATGGAACAGAAAGGATGTGCGTGGACTATCGCCCGCTAAATCTAGCGACGATAAAGAACAAGTACCCACTGCCCAGGATCAATGATCTTTATGATCAACTTGGAGGATCCTCGGTCTTCTCCTAGATGGATTTGAGATTAGGTTATCATCAAATCAAAATCCGAAATGAGGACATTCCCAAAACGGCTTTTACTACTCGTTATGGTCTTTACGAGTACACCGTCATGTCCTTTGGTTTAACCAATGCCCCCGCCACTTTCTCACGCATGATGAATTCGATCTTCATGGAGTACTTAGATAAATTTGTTGTGGTTTATCTCGATGACATTCTCATCTACTCGAAGAACGAAGAAGAACATGCCGAACACCTAGAGAGCATCGCCTGTATGCTAAATTCTCCAAGTGTGAATTTTGGCTACCAAAAGTGACCTACTTAGGCCACGTGATTTCTGCAAAAGGCATTGCTGTGAATCCCAAGAGATTTCAGGCCTTCCTTGACTGGACTCCACCTGAATCGGTTAAGCAAGTTAGGAGTTTTCTTGGCCTAGCCAGCTATTGCCGTCGCTTCGTCGAGAACTTTTCTAAAGTTGCAAAGCCTCTAACTGAACTCCTCAAGAAAGATAAGAAATTCCTATGGACTCCCAAGTGCGAGGAAAGCTTTCAAGAGCTAAAAAGAAGATTGACTTCTGCACCCGTACTTTCACCTCCAGACACTAAAAAGGATTTTGAGATCTTTTGTGACGCCTCACGGCAAGGGTTAGGATGCATACTTATGCAAGATAGACATGTGGTAGCTTATGCTTCACGCCAGTTGCGGCCACATGAAGAGAACTATCCTACCCATGATCTTGAACTCGCTGCCGTAGTTCATGCCCTAACAACTTGGCGACATTACCTCCTTGGTAATCGTTGTGAGATCTATTCCGACCACCAAAGCCTCAAATAAATATTCACCCAGCCAGATCTTAACCTCAGGCAAAGACGCTGGATAGAGTTGATAGAAGATTATGACTTAGGAATTTCTTACACCCCAGGCAAAGCCAATGTCATGGCTGATGCACTAAGTCGTAAGTCGTATTGTAACAACCTCATGTTACAACAGTATCAACCACTTCTTCATGAGGAATTTCAAAAACTCAATCTCGAGATTGTTCCTCATGGCTATCTTTCTACCTTGGTGGCGAAACCAACCCTTGAGGATAAAATCATAGCCGCCCAGAAACGTGATAGTGGTATTCGAGAGATCAAGAAGAACATTGCTAGCGGAGTTGATAAATGTTTCTCCATAAATGATCAAGGTGTTGTTTTCTTTGGAACTCGATTGGTTGTACCACGAAAACACAATCTTAGGAGGCTAATCCTCAAAGAAGCTCATGACACTTCCCTCTCAATTCATCCTGGTAGCACAAAGATGTACCGAGACCTACGCCAGAGATTTTAGTGGACTAGGATGAAGAGAGAAATTGCTAAGTTCATTGCCGAATGTGATGTTTGTCGTCGCATTAAGGCCGAACATCAAAGACCTCATGGCACACTTCAACCTTTGCCTATTCCAGAGTGGAAATGGGACAAAGTCGGTATGGACATCATCACCGGCTTTCCAAAAACCCAGAAAGGAAACGATGCCATCTTCGTTGTCATAGATAGGCTTTCCAAAGTTGCTCACTTCCGTCCCGTTCGCGAGTCTATAACTGCTAGTCAGTTAGCGGACTTGTACGTCTCTAGAATTGTATCCCTTCACGGTGTTCCTTTGGAAATCAATTCTGATCGTGGTAGCCTTTTCACCTCTTGATTTTCGGGAAGCTCCCAACATGCTATGGGAACTCATCTCTCCTTTAGTACGGATTTCCATCCTCAGTCTAGCGGTCAAGTCGAAAGGGTTAACCAAATTCTTGAAGAAATGCTCAGAGCTTATGTTATCTCATTCGGAAAGAATTGGGAGAAGTCTCTTCCATTCGCCGAATTTTCTTATAACAATAGTTTTCAATCTAGTCTGAACATGGCTCCTTTTGAACTCCTTTATGGACGACGATGTCGAACACCACTAAACTGGTCAGAAACCGGTGAAAGACAATTCTTTGGACCGGACATGATCAAGGAAGCAGAAGAGCAAGTTCGCATTGTTCGTGATCAATTGAAAGCAGCTCAGTCTCATCAGAAAAGCTACTATGATCGTCATCATAGGAAAGAGAGCTAAAATCTGGATGAGAAGACTTACCTTCGGGTTACTCCTCTGAAGGGAACCCAACGATTCGGTATCAAAGGAAAATTGGCCCCACGTTACATCGGACCTTTCCGCATTCTTGCTAAACGTGGAGAAGTTGCCTACCAACTTGAACTACCCCCGCACCTTTCCCGAGTACATGATGTATTCCATGTGTCACAACTCAGGCGTTGCTTCAAGGACCCCATCCACGAAGTCGACCATGAAACGCTTGATCTACAAGATGACCTTTCTTATCGAGAATACCCTGTTCATGTTCTTGATTCAGCAGAGCGTGTCACTCGCCGAAAGAAGATCAAGTTTCTGAAAGTTCAGTGGTCACACCACTCCGAGAAAGAAGCCACGTGGGAAAGAGAAGACCGTCTCAGTGCCGAGTACCCCTCCTTCCTCCCACAGACTTCTGAATCTCGGGACGAGATTCTTTTGAGTGGGGGCGAGTTGTCACAACCCAAAGTTAAGTAAGTACTAGGGTTTGTTTGTGCCCTTTGCATCATGCAAAAATTCAAATGAAATTCAAAAATGGGGAAGCAGAAAGCCCTGAGAAATTAATTCAAATGGCTAGATAAAAATCTTTTTTCCAAAAATCATTTCAATATTTGGAAAATTCCTATAAATGATGGTGATCATTTTAAAAGTGGTTTGGGTATTTTCCCATGCCCATGGAATATTCTAAAATTAAAACAGTGCTCTGGAAATAAAAGTTTACCACTATTTGAATTGGAATTCAAATGTTTTGAATTTCAAAAATGCCCAAATCCTAAAATTGACTAGCTACTGGTCACCTAGTATTTATAAAATTAGTTGGGCATTTTTATAAAATGTTTTGGTATTTTTACCAGAGCAAAACAAAAGGCAGAAAAGGCAAAACAGAAGAAAGCAAAGAAAAAAATAGAAAAAGGAAATCCCAGCCCACCCCTTCGGCCTCGGGCCCAACTAACTGCACCCCGCCCCAAGCCCACGAGGGGCTTGTCGTCTACCCCAAGCAGCTCGCTGTCGAGCATGCCGGGGGCGACGACCGCCACCTCGACGGCGAGAGCCGTCTAGGACTCCCCGGGCTCTCTCTCCTCGACACGACAACGCCCTGGACTCCCCCATCCCTTTCCCCCACTCGCTTCTTCCCCGGTGACCTCCCCCTTGTCGATTTCGTCGCCGCCCGAGCACTGCCGCAGTGCGCGCCGCCGTTCCCGCGCGGCCAACGACGTCAAGACGCCGCAACTCCGTGTCCCTCCTCACCGCCACACTTGTCTTCGTCTTCGTGCCGACGCCCGCGAGCTGGGAAGCTTCGAAGGTCGCAAATCGGACCACGACATCTCGCCGGAGCCGCGGACCATCGCCGTTGATTCCATCACCGTCGGCCCACCTCCGGCCTCCTCGAGCTCGCCACTGCCCTTAGGGTGAGCAGGCGATCATTTCCCCTCTCTCCCCGTTCTTTTCCAAGCACCGTAGCGCTGGTTCACCTCCACCATTCGCCGGCCGCCGCAGTTCCTCGTCGTCGGCGTAGTCTCAGGCCTCCCCTGGCTCTCCCGCTTGCTCCACGTGATGCGCATGAACCCCAGGAGCATATAGATGGCCTCGGCTCGTCTTCTGGCACATTGCGCCGCCGTCCCAAGAGGACTATGCCGTGTCCAGTGGACACCGGCGTTGAGCCGCCGGCGGGTGACGTGGCCGTAGTTAAGTTAACCACTAATCAGCTCACCCAGCCACTAACAGTGGGCCCCCTGGCCCCCCTAATCCCTCTGTTAGTTTAAACAGAGAGGGATTAATTCCCCTCTCAGTGACAAGCCCGACCCAGCCGTCAGAGCCCCCCCCACACCAGCATGACGTCAGCCTGTCGCAATAAGTCAATTAAATTGATTAAATCAATTACAGAAAATACAGAAAATAGCCAAATCTTTAGAAAATCATAACTAATTCATTTTAACTCCAAATTGGACAAATAATATGTCTAAAATTATCAGAAAAATAAAAGGATTATGAATATGCAACTTGTTTCTGTGTTTGAACATTATAAAATGGGTGAACAGTAGCAAACATGCATATGGATCCTTTTCAAATTCAAATTTGGAGTGATTTTGCTATTGACTTTGCAACACAGTTAATTTGAATGGTTTCACCCCCACATCAGAAACATTATCTCAACTATACCACATCACTTCATGATCAACCTTTTCAAATGAACTTTCATGCATTCAAATGCATTTGAAATTCATCGATAAATCAAATGGAGTTTGAATTTGCATTTCAAATGCAATATACTCCTTTTAAATGGAATGCTCAAAACATCAGTACCATGAACATCACCATTACAATCTTTTTCATGTGATTGTGCATTGTACATTATGTTGATCCTATGATTGTCATGTTGCTGATAGAAGTGGAGCCGGAATCCAAGATCACCCCCTTCGTTGAAGACCCCGTGACTGATCCTCGTCAGCAAGGCAAGTAAACCCCCATTGATCATGTCTATAAAATCCCACTTCCCTCTCATGTCTAGCTTATGCATTGTTTAGGATTATCACCATGATAACGTTTCTACCGCATAGTTGAACCCATATCCTTTGCATGACCTATCACCTTGTCACAGTAGTAAGCAAACCACAATCCTAGCAGATGTAGGAGTTGGTTGATATCATGTGGCCCCTGCAACTGTTACTGCTTATTGCATGCTTAGTGATACAATGAGGTTGCTTTTGATGTGAGTCGGGATGATGGTAAACATGGTGTTGATGAAAGTGAAATGTGTTGGTGAATCTACCCTAATACAAGGTGAACGATGAGAGGCTGTGTAGGAGTACACAGTGGGTTGTCTCATTGAACACCGCCCTAAGCCCGAGTTCTTGTGTGGTGATCCAAGACGAAGAGTACTACCACATGTTGGGCACATGGACCCCCGCTCAACCTACTAACTCACCCCTTCTCAGTTCAATGAGTCGCATTAGTTCGGAGTTCTGGTAGGTCTGTGGCACGGTCTGCGAAGTGGAAGAACGACTATTCAGACCGGCTTGGGACCCTGCACACATCTTCAGTACCACATCGGTAAACCGGCCGGGTTCACGATGTGGATTCCAGCCCAGATAGGCGTCTCCATTGAATTTGAGTTGGCTGTGAGGTAAAAGTTGTGGGAATTATCCTCGCCGGCACCTCTTGAACGGTGTTGAGTACAAAGGCGGTAACTGATAGTTTCATGTGTGTAGCAGTACACCCCTGCAGGGTTATTAAACTATTCGAATAGCCGTGTCCGCGGTAAGGGACTACTTGGAGAGCTGTGCTTGATTATTAGACAACTTGAACCGGATACTCCTAAAACACACCAAGATAAGTGTGAGTGCTATGGCGTGCTTTCTCGTGGGGAAGTCGAGGTAGGCACCATAGTGGTGTAATTGGTTGAAGAGATGTAGTGGACTCGTGTACGCTTCTTACCTCAAGTGTGGTACTCGTAGTTCAGGACTAGCCAAGTCAAAGCTAGCACTTCTGCAAGTGTAACCCCACCTCCCTTTATCTTAATACATGTGCATGAGTAGTATAGCTCCTATGTAAGTCTTTCTGAGTACGACTTTGTACTCACGTTTTCTTATTCTATGTTTTAGATGAAACCACCGACCCCGATGGTGGCTTCTACCGAAGCTCGAAGAATGAAGACTCAGACCAAGACCAAGATAGTGTAGTCCCAGTCAGACGACTGGTTCCCTCGTGGAGGGCTTGTTTTTTTTAGATAAGGCTTCTCTAAGCCATTTGTTAAACTTGTCTGTACTCAGACCTACTTTGCTTCCGCATGTTTTGATGTAATGTTGGATCACAGACTTGTGATCTCTGTGTGCACTCTGTAAGAGTTATCAATAAAATTTATACTTTGTAGAGAATTGCAATGATACCTGCTATTCAAAAAAGGCATGTGTGTTGCGTGTATGTTTCTAACATGCATGGCTTAGTATGGGTTTTCGAGACCTTAGTTGTGATCTGGCTGGCGGTCTTTTATACACCAAGTGGCCCTTAGATGTGCGCAGCTTGGGGCATCGCGATGCGATTGTTCGTGACTCCGTCACGTGCACACTTTGATGTATGATCGAGCCCGCCCTAGACCCCGACTAAGTGATCGGGCTGGAGTAAGTCTATGTAAGGGTTATAATACAATCGATAGTATGGTTGAGGCGACTTTTCTATGAGTATGGGAGTTCACCACCCATATCATTTAGACTTGTGTGCGGACGATGAGGACCCATTTCAGTTGATCATCCCTCCTGGATGGGATGCCCCTCACGTTCGATGCTTTCCAAGAACGTTCTGTGCTTGGCCTTGTCTGCTTAGACAAGTGGGTACGGTTCTCGGCTCTCCATATGATTGTGTTGTAGCGACGCTTGCATACGCTAACCCCGGGTCCCGACAGGACATCATGCCAGCAGTCGAGCACTCGTGGCAAAATCCTTTCGAGCAGGATTCTACTAGCCGACCGCCAAGAGAAATGCGGAGGATATCGTACGGCGTTGCATCGCTTGCCAAAAGTTCGCCAGCAGGCCACACGCCCCAGCATCGGAACTCAAAACCATACCGTTATCATGGCCATTTGCCACATGGGGACTTGACATGGTTGACCCACTGAAGAAATCCTGAAAAGGAGGAAGAACTCACCTACTGGTCGTAGTCCACAATTTCACCAAATGGATCGAAGCAGTACCAATCACCAGCTCAACAGCCCTCATGGCAGTCAACTTCATCAAATCAATCATCTTCAGATTCGGAGTACCACACAACATCATCACAGACAACGGCACAAACTTCACCGCAGCAGAATTCCAAAACTTCTGCCACAAGATAGGCATCAAAATCAACTGCGCATCAGTCGCACACCCATAGTCCAACGGCCAAGTGGAGAAAGCCAACGGTCTAGTATGCGGAGGAATAAAAAACGACTCCTAGCACCACTAGAACAAGCCGCAGGAAACTGGATAGAGGAACTTCCCGCAGTGCTACGGAGCATGCGCACCACCCCAAACAGCTCAACCTAGTATACACCCTTTTTCTTGGTATACGGAGGAGAAGCAGTACTGTCGCACGACTTAAAATTAGGAGCACCAGAATCTCAGGGTACGAAGAGGAAGAGGCAGAAGAAGCATTGCAGAATCACAAAGAAATAGTAGACAAAGCACGGGACACAACCATCACAAGATCTGAAGGATACTAGGAAAAATTACGCACATATCAAAGAAGTCACCTGCGGACCAGAACGTTCAACAAAGGAGACCTCGTGTTACGGCTGATACAGGAAAAAGTGCACAAGCTTGCCCCACAATGGGAGGGGTCGTTCATCATCTCAGAAGTCATAGGAGGAGGAGCATATAGATTGAAGAACCCGAAGACCAATGAGGACGTGGGAAATCCATGGAACGTAGCGAACCTACGCCTGTTCTACCCATAGTCCTCTAGGCATTATCAAAGACATCGGCAGCAGCACCGATCGGAAACCCATGTAAAATCCGAAAGGAATAAAATATTGTTGCCCATAGCATCTTACTTAAAAGCTATCGGGGGTCCAAGCATGAACTCCCCACGAGAGACGCTATCTTCGCTCACGCGACTTTTACTTAAAAGCACTCGGGGTCTCGAGCATAAACGCCCCCCGAGAGACGCTATCTTCGCTCACGCGACTTTTCCTTAAAAGCACTCGGGGGCTCGAGCACCAACTCCCCCCGAGAGACGCTATCTTCACTCATGCGACTTTTACTTAAAAGCACTCGGGGGATCGAGCATAAGCTTCCCCCCGAGAGACGTTATCCTCGCTAAAAAACGCGACCTTATCTACAACCATCGGGAGGCCAGAACGCAAGACTCCCGCCAAAAAACAAAAGCTCCTGCAAAGAATGTCGCAACAAAAAGAGCACGGTTCTTTAGTCTTCACCCGATCGCAAGCGATCACCTAAAGACCCGGGGGCTACTCCCATCGGGAGCTCTGGCGCGCACCCGATCCAAACTTGGAAAAATAAATAAAAAACAACTACGAGAAGAGACAATCTAGTGAGACAAAAAACCATAAAGCCTACGCTTGATTCTACAAATCAAATGCAGCCTCGGGGGCTACTCCCATCGGGAGCGCTGGCGCGCACCCGAGAAGACAATTTCATTACAAGGGAGTCGAAGACAGTCTTTTCATTACAAAGAAATTGAAGAAAAATTCATTACAAGGGAGTCGAAGACAATTTCATTACAAGGGAGTCGAAGAAAATTTCATTACAAAGGAGTCGAAGACAGTAATTTCATTACAAAGGAGTCGTTTTTCCAGTACATAGGAACCAAAACTGAAAGTGCAATATATCGACCAGAGGGGGGGTGAATGGGAGATTTTCAATTTTACTACCAGATTTTGGTTTTCTTCAGGACTGAAGCAATCATGAAGCTGAAGAAGTAACCACAATTATGAAGAAATAAAACTTCACAGAATGTAATCATTAGGGCAACTCATTATAGTGCAACAGAAATAAATCAATTCAGATAAGCAGAAGTGCTTCAGATGCATAGTATGAAGACAAAGAGCAAAGGGAGAGCTGAAGCATATCATATCAAATACTGAAGCTTAAGAGGTTGAAGAGATAGCACCAGAGATTGAAGACATTGGTTTGGTACACCAGTTCAAGTTGCTGTGACAACTCTACGTCTGGTTGGAGAGGCTGAGATTCAACTCAGAAGACATAGTCTTCACCTTGTTCTCCTTGAACTAAAGTCCTTAGACTCCGTCCAATAACTCAGGTGAGTCTTCAAGGTAGACTCCCGAAACCTTCACAGACTCAGTCACTCCGGGAAGTCACAATTGCATCTTGACTTCCTCAGACTGAAGACTTCTACACCGGCTGGAAGATCAAAGTCTTCAAGAGTAAAAAGCTTCATATCACTCGAACCGACTTCCTCAGAAATGCTCAACTACTCAGGCTGGTGGTTTTTCCTCACATAGGTTCTTCAGTTTCCTCAGAGGTGGGTTGCTCTCAGATGACAAGTGTCAGTTTTTCTCTCGGAGCAGCCAACCCACAAATGGGGCTGGGGGTGGCTATTTATAGCCGCGTAGTAACCCGAGGTGAAAGGACATAAATGCCCATGCATGCAATTACTCTCATGCCCTCGGAAATGACCGTTGCTAGACAAGTTCTAGCCTCTCACCACGTAACACGTGGCACGGTCAAAGTATTCTCTCTCCAGACTCCTCAACCAAAGTTAGTTACCTTAGTGTCCTGAAGAACAATGTCCCAGACACATGAGGACTGAACTTCTACTGCAGGGGATAACTCTCTCTTCAGGAGAACTGCACTCGAAGTCTCCAGACTCCTCAACCGAAGACAGATTCCTCAGTGTCCTGAAGAACAACGTCTCAGACACCCAAGGAATTGAACTTCTACTGCAGGAGATTTCCTCAGAGTTTTTCTTCAGGATTCCTAACTGAGCACTTCCTCAGACCTTCGGAACTCGTTTTATTCAACCCCTCCAACAGTGCGGTGTTTTCCTATGACTCAAGAAGTATAAAAAGTCTTAGCGAAGACTATGCTTCAACTTTGTCTTCAGCGCGAACTTCCTCAGGATCGTCTTCAGCTTCAGCTTCAACCGAACGCTTCAGGATCCTACTTCCTCAGGATTTCGCGCAACTTCATTACTCAAGAAGTATAAAAAGTCTTAGCGAAGACTACGCTTCAACTTCGTCTTCAGCGCGAACTTCCTCAGGATCGTCTTTAGCTTCAGCTTCAACCGAACGCTTCAGGATCCTACTTCCTCAGGATTTCGCGCAACTTCATTCTTCAGGAAACACACCGATTTCTCCAATGTTCCTCAACATTTTGGGGGGGTCGACATTGGTGGTTAAACACCTCATCAGGGACTGTTCTCCTGTGTATACTCACAAACACATCAGTTCCTTAACCATTTTGTCATCGAACTCCAAAACCTCAAGGGGAGGGCACTTGATGTACTTACAATCTCCCCCTTTTTTGTGATTTGATGACAATCAGGTTAAGCTTCAACGGGGATAAAATTATGAGTTTGAATAATAAAAACTTTGAAGAACATTTTTATCATTAAGCTGGATATAATGAAGCTCCCCCTGAGGATATGCATATAAGTTGAAGAATGTTTAATATCTAAAGCATTTTGAGGTATATGAGGAGCTCCCCCTATATCCAGGAATTTTTGTAGCAGTGCATGTTATGAAGTGTTTGAGGAATTAAACAACACACTGATAAAGGTGTTTGCAGAGATAATCACTGGAATATATGAAAAACGTGAGGAAATAGCATGAGGTAACTGAGGAATAGTATCAGGCAAACACCAAAATAATAGTTTACAACTAATTACAAAAAAACATATCTGAAGAACGAGAGTTGTAACTGAAGAACCCCATTACTAAGACCCGCTTGAAGAGTAACAGATTTCTCCCCCTTTGTCACAAAATGAACAAAAAGGGAAAAACTGAAGCTAACGCCCTGTTTTGGATGCTTCAAGGCTGAGGTGAGTCACGCCTGAGGCAATCCGTTGCAGTGTGAGGGCAGGCAGCTGTGTCTTCAGCTTCTTCAGCAGTCATCTCCTGGTTTAAAGAATAAGAATCCATGGCCGGAGGAGGAGTTGTGCAGCGTCTGAATTGCCTTGGGGGTCTGATTGCAGGAATCAGAGGCTTTTGAAGCTCCAATTTTGCAAGGTCTTCAGGGGTGATTACTTCTTTCATCAAGGCATCAAGATGTTGATATGTATGATGACTATACTGATGCACTTTCTTCACTGAAGAATGCGTCTGAGCCATGTAGCTGAGAATTTCAGAGAACTGATGCTTCACCCAATCATGATTTCGATCAACTTTCTGATGAAGACTAATCAGAAGCTCTCGGTCAGTCATCACTCGAGCCTGAGTTGTATCCTCAGTTGAGGCATGAGTTCTGGTTTCATCAGTTGTACGAGACTGAGGATGACGAATGTTTCCACCGAGGGAATTGGTCGGGAGAACTTCTTCATCGAAGATGCCTTTGCCCTTATCGTTTGAGGCAATCGTATGCTGAAGCACTTCGACAGGCGGTAGATAGGTCCTGTGATTCGGGTGATCCGGTTGGAAATCAATACCAGTCTTGGCGCGGATGAGCTTCATGATCCATGGCGCATATGGCTTCAGGATATGAGGATTCTGAGCAGCATCAACTAGAGTTCTGAAGAAGAAGTCAGGAACGTTGATTGGCCCAGACATGCAGAGGTTGTGAAGTATGTTCTTCATGATGCCAATGACTTCTTCAGCAGTGGATTCATAGCCTTTAATGGGGCAAAAGGTCTTCACCAGAATCCGATACAATGTACTTGGCAGATATAGAAGCTCAGAGACAGGAAACTTTGTGCGAGCAGGGGCTTCAGGGGCCTGAGGCTTCATGAGCATGTTCATCAGGTCATCTCAAAGAATTTGAACCCCATAGGAGCAAGCAGCTGGGGAAGTGCACTGAGGCAACTCAAGAATGTCAATTGCTTCAGGAACAGTGACGGTGTAGTGATGATGCTCAGTCATCCACTCGAGGACCCAGGTGTTGATATCCAAAGGATCAACTGACACATACAACGTTGCATTAAACTGAAGCACAAGCTCTTCATTCCAGTGTATGCATTCAGAGCAGAACTGAAGCAGCTTGGCATGATGCAGATCCTGAAGCACATTGTTGAAGCAGGGAAGGGCTTCCATATCCATCAGAGGAATGTGCTTGTGAGGAAACGGTTTGTTGTGCTTGTAGAGCACTGAAGCATAATAGTTCTTCTGAGTGGCAGTCCAAAACCTCAGCAGCTTTCGAGGCGGAGCAGAGTGATATGGATTTTGAGTCCCCTCTAGAAAGAAACTCATGGCGTTGAAGAAATCAGTAGCATCAAAGCTTGGAGTATCATCAGCTTCAAGGTCACGGAAGAATGGTCGCTTCTGCTTCGGACACAAGGACCGAGCTTGAACTGGGCCTTGAGGTGGGGAAGGTGCTTGAGGCACTTCAATCTGAAGAGTGGCTTGAGGCTGAGGCGGAGTCGCTGCAGATCCGTCAGGCACAGATGTGTTGATGTCCTTGGGGAGACGAGGTGATGTGGCCTGTTTGTCTTCAGAGCCATCCTTTGAGGCTTCAGCATTTGTACTGTTTTCTGCTTCCGGAGGGGCATTTGTGCTTTGTTCAGCTTCAGCTTCAGTTTCGGCAGCAGGTGGGTGTGGCTGAGGATCAGCAGTTGAAGTGTCAGCTGCATCAGTATCAGTGGTAGTGTTTGCTGCAGCATCAGTATTAGCAGAAGAATTTGTTGGAGCACTGGAGGCTTCGGGATCATCAGCATCAGACGCTGAGGACGATGCACCAACAGAGTCTTCAGACTGCAGAGAAGTGTCAGGAAGCACCTCGATTACGGTGTCGGAGTGAGGCTCAGGTGAGAAGACGGTATGAGTGGGTGAGTGTGTCAGCCCATAGTCATCATCATGGACACGAGGAGTTCCATAATGTCGACGTCCATGTCTTCAACTTCAGTGATAGTTGGTGGCGATGGGGACGGTGGAGTTGGAACAATGGGTGTTGCAGCAGGGGGTGGAGTGAAGACGATTAAGCTGCGCTGAGGATTTTGAGGTGGAGTTGAGGCAGCAGTAATATGAACGGTGGTATCAGCGGCCTATTTGGTCGAAGGAGCTGAGGAAAGTGGTGTAGCATCAATGGGTTCTTCAATAGTAGGCTTCTTCGCAGTAGGTGGAGTTGAGGGTTGGGCTTCAGGCAGGCGCTTGAGGCTTTTAGCAGTGGAATCAGTGGGTACTGAGGAAGGAGGCTGTCGAAGCTTCATCAACTTTGCCATCTGTTGAGAGATCCGTTGTTTGGATTTGCCAATATAAGTACGGTTGGCAGCGAACTCAATGTTGAGGCGTTGAACTTCACATTGATGCTCTATAAACTCCTGAGGAGTAACATCAGTGATATGTTTCTTTTTGAAGTCACTGAGAACTTTCTTCAGTTTGGCCTTGAAATTTTTCTGAAGATCTCGTTGATGAATCTCGTTTATGAGGAATTGTTGAACATAGAATTTGATGTCTTTCGGGATGTCCAAATCATCAAGAAGAGTGTCAGGCTTAACAGACCAAATTTCAATGTACTCCAAGATCTTCTTGGGATCAAGGAGAAGCGGGATTTCTGAACCCGTTGCTTCAGCTTTGCGTCTGGCCGCAGCACGCACGTATTCAATCTTATCAGCTTCAGTGGCGACGAAGCCGGCCAAATCCTCAAATTCATCTTCATCATCAGAGGATTGAGGAGTATGATGAATGGCGCCACGCATAGAAGTTTTCTTTGGTGAGGGGCGAGGGCCGCGTTGAAGAACAATTTTGGTCTTCAGCTGAGGCTGAGGCATTGTGGTTGAGGCCTCAGGAGCATGACCTGATTCATCAGTGCGAATCCTTGATGAGGGGGCAGCACCATCTGTGCGTTGACATGAGGAACCAGTAACTTAAGGTTTAGCTGAGGACTTCTAGGAGGGTTTCATGCCAGGAGCCTTTTTGCGGTGCTGAGGTGTAGTTTGTTGTTTGGGTTGAGACTGATCCTGAGGCGGAATCTGTATTGAAGCAGTCAAGTCACGGACCAAATTTTTGACACGGCTGCGAGTGCGCTTGAGGTACTGCTCATATGCCGCAGGAAAGTCTTCAGGAGTGTGCATTGTTGTAGGATCAGGAATGACTCCAGGAGCTGGTGGAGGTCGAGCCTTGATACCCAAGGTCTTCAGTGGAGGATTAACTGCAAACATTTCCTCATGCTGAGGATTAAGCCATTGATAGGCCACCCAACGCTTGGCCCATTCCCTCGCGATCTTCTGTACCCGTTTCTTTCGATCATCAGCAGTTTCTCGTTCGGGAGTCTTCAGCTTCTTATATAGTTTCCGGGGTAAGTCTTTAGCGGTATCAGTGTGCTTACGTCGAGGAGCCATTTGCTTCAGCGGTGGAGACTGAGGAATTGTACGTTCGAGATGAGCTGCAAATGAAGTGAGACTATGAGAACCATACGATTCCTCAGCAGACATGTACCTGTGACAGAATTAAGTTGCGAGGGAAGTGGGGTACGGTTATATGCGTTCATGAGGAATAGGCTGAGGAAAACAAAGGAAGGAGGCATAGGTACAGGTTTCAGAAAGAACGAAGAAGAACATGCCGAACACCTAAGGCTGGTATTGATGAAACTTAGAGAGCATCGCCTGTATGCTAAATTCTCCAAGTGTGAATTTTGGCTACCAAAAGTGACCTACTTAGGCCACGTGATTTCTGCAAAAGGCATTGCTGTGAATCCCGAGAGATTTCAGGCCTTCCTTGACTGGACTCCACCTGAATCGGTTAAGCAAGTTAGGAGTTTTCTTGGCCTAGCCAGCTATTGTCGTCGCTTCGTCGAGAACTTTTCTAAAGTTGCAAAGCCTCTAATTGAACTCCTCAAGAAAGATAAGAAATTCCTATGGACTCCCAAGTGCGAGGAAAGCTTTCAAGAGCTAAAAAGAAGATTGACTTCTGCACCCGTACTTTCACCTCGAGACACTAAAAAGGATTTTGAGATCTTTTGTGACGCCTCACGGCAAGGGTTAGGATGCATACTTATGCAAGATAGACATGTGGTAGCTTATGCTTCACGCCAATTGCGGCCACATGAAGAGAACTATCCTACCCATGATCTTGAACTCGCTGCCGTAGTTCATGCCCTAACAACTTGGCGACATTACCTCCTTGGTAATCGTTGTGAGATCTATTCCGACCACCAAAGCCTCAAATAAATATTCACCCAGCCAGATCTTAACCTCAGGCAAAGATGCTGGATAGAGTTGATAGAAGATTATGACTTAGGAATTTCTTACACCCCAGGCAAAGCCAATGTCATGGCTGATGCACTAAGTCGTAAGTCGTATTGTAACAACCTCATGTTACACCAGTATCAACCACTTCTTCATGAGGAATTTCAAAAGCTCAATCTCGAGATTGTTCCTCATGGCTATCTTTCTACCTTGGTGGCGAAACCAACCCTTGAGGATAAAATCATAGCCGCCCAGAAACGTGATAGTGGTATTCGAGAGATCAAGAAGAACATTGCTAGCGGAGTTGATAAATGTTTCTCCATAAATGATCAAGGTGTTGTTTTCTTTGGCACTCGATTGGTTGTACCACGAAAACACAATCTTAGGAGGCTAATCCTCAAAGAAGCTCATGACACTTCCCACTCAATTCATCCTGGTAGCACAAAGATGTACCGAGACCTACGCCAGAGATTTTGGTGGACTAGGATGAAGAGAGAAATTGCTAAGTTCATTGCCGAATGTGATGTTTGTCGTCGCATTAAGGCCGAACATCAAAGACCTCCTGGCACACTTCAACCTTTGCCTATTCCAGAGTGGAAATGGGACAAAGTCGGTATGGACATCATCACCGGCTTTCCAAAAACCCAGAAAGGAAACGATGCCATCTTTGTTGTCATAGATAGGCTTTCCAAAGTTGCTCACTTCCGTCCCGTTCGCGAGTCTATAACTGCTAGTCAGTTAGCGGACTTGTACGTCTCTAGAATTGTATCCCTTCACGGTGTTCCTTTGGAAATCAATTCTGATCGTGGTAGCCTTTTCACCTCTATATTTTCGGGAAGCTCCCAACATGCTATGGGAACTCATCTCTCCTTTAGTACGGATTTCCATCCTCAGTCTAGCGGTCAAGTCGAAAGGGTTAACCAAATTCTTGAAGAAATGCTCAGAGCTTATGTTATCTCATTCGGAAAGAATTGGGAGAAGTCTCTTCCATTCGCCGAATTTTCTTATAACAATAGTTTTCAATCTAGTCTGAGCATGGCTCCTTTTGAACTCCTTTATGGACGACGATGTCGAACACCACTAAACTGGTCAGAAACCGGTGAAAGACAATTCTTTGGACCGGACATGATCAAGGAAGCAGAAGAGCAAGTTCGCATTGTTCGTGATCAATTGAAAGCAGCTCAGTCTCATCAGAAAAGCTACTATGATCGTCATCATAGGAAAGAGAGCTAAAATCTGGATGAGAAGACTTACCTTCGGGTTACTCCTCTGAAGGGAACCCAACGATTCGGTATCAAAGGAAAATTGGCCCCACGTTACATCGGACCTTTCCGCATTCTTGCTAAACGTGGAGAAGTTGCCTACCAACTTGAACTACCCCCGCACCTTTCCCGAGTACATGATGTATTCCATGTGTCACAACTCAGGCGTTGCTTCAAGGACCCCATCCGCGAAGTCGACCATGAAACGCTTGATCTACAAGATGACCTTTCTTATCGAGAATACCCTGTTCATGTTCTTGATTCAGCAGAGCGTGTCACTCGCCGAAAGAAGATCAAGTTTCTGAAAGTTCAGTGGTCACACCACTCCGAGAAAGAAGCCACGTGGGAAAGAGAAGACCGTCTCAGTGCCGAGTACCCCTCCTTCCTCCCACAGACTTCTGAATCTCGGGACGAGATTCTTTTGAGTGGGGGCGAGTTGTCACAACCCAAAGTTAAGTAAGTACTAGGGTTTGTTTGTGCCCTTTGCATCATGCAAAAATTCAAATGAAATTCAAAAATGGGGAAGCAGAAAGCCCTGAGAAATTAATTCAAATGGCCATATAGAAATCTTTTTTCCAAAAATCATTTGAATATTTGGAAAATTCCTATAAATGATGGTGATCATTTTAAAAGCGGTTTGGGTATTTTCCCATGCCCATGGAATATTCTAAAATTAAAACAATGCTCTGGAAATAAAAGTTTACCACTATTTGAATTGGAATTCAAATGTTTTGAATTTCAAAAATGCCCAAATCCTAAAATTGACTAGCTACTAGTCACCTAGTATTTATAAAATTAGTTGGGAATTTTTATAAAATGTTTTGTTATTTTTACCAGAGCAAAACAAAAGGCAGAAAAGGCAAAACAGAAGAAAGCAAAGAAAAAAATAGAAAAAGGAAATCCCAGCCCACCCCTTCGGCCTCGGGCCCAACTAACTGCACCCTGCCCCAAGCCCACGAGGGGCTTGTCGTCTACCCCAAGCAGCTCGCTGTCGAGCATGCCGGGGGCGACGACCGCCACCTCGACGGCGAGAGCCGTCTAGGACTCCCCGGGCTCTCTCTCCTCGCCACGACAACGCCCTGGACTCCCCCATCCCTTTCCCCCACTCGCTTCTCCCCCGGTGACCTCCCCCTTGTCGATTTCGTCGCCGCCCGAGCACTGCCGCAGAGCGCGCCGCCGTTCCCGCGCGGCCAACGACGTCAAGACGCCGCAACTCCGTGTCCCTCCTCACCGCCACACTTGTCTTCGTCTTCGTGCCGACGCCCGCGAGCTGGGAAGCTTCGAAGGTCGCAAATCGGACCACGACATCTCGCCGGAGCCGCGGACCATCGCCGTTGATTCCATCACCGTCGGCCCTCCTCCGGCCTCCTGGAGCTCGCCACTGCCCTTAGGGTGAGCAGGCGATCATTTCCCCTCTCTCCCCGTTCTTTTCCAAGCACCGTAGCGCAGGTTCACCTCCACCATTCGCCGGCCGCCGCAGTTCCTCGTCGTCGGCGTAGTCTCAGGCCTCCCCTGGCTCTCCCGCTTGCTCCACGTGATGCGCATGAACCCCAGGAGCATATAGATGGCCTCGGCTTGTCTTCTGGCGCATTGCGCCGCCGTCCCAAGCGGACTATGCCGTGTCCAGTGGACACCGGCGTTGAGCCGCCGGCGGGTGACGTGGCCGTGGTTAAGTTAACCACTAATCAGCCCACCCAGCCACTAACAGTGGGCACCCTGGCCCCCCTAATCCCTCTGTTAGTTTAAACAGAGAGGGATTAATTCCCCTCTCAGTGACAAGACGGACCCAGCCGTCAGAGCCCCCCCCACACCAGCATGACGTCAGCCTGGCGCAATCAGTCAATTAAATTGATTAAATCAATTACAGAAAATCCAGAAAATAGCCAAATCTTTAGAAAATCATAACTAATTCATTTTAACTCCAAATTGGACAAATAATATGTCTAAAATTATCAGAAAAATAAAAGGATTATGAATCTGCAACTTGTTTCTGTGTTTGAACATTTTAAAATGGGTGAATAGTAGCAAACATGCATATGGATCCTTTTCAAATTCAAATTTGGAGTGATTTTGCTATTGACTTTGCAACATAGTTAATTTGAATGGTTTCACCCCCACATCAGAAACATTATCTCAACTATACCACATCACTTCATGATCACCCTTTTCAAATGAACTTTCATGCATTCAAATGCATTTGAAATTCATCGATAAATCAAATGGAGCTTGAATTTTCATTTCAAATGCAATATACTCCTTTTAAATGGAATGCTCAAAACATCAGTACCATGAACATCACCATTACAATCTTTTTCATGTGATTGTGCATTGTACATTATGTTGATCCTATGATTGTCATGTTGCTGATAGAAGTGGAGCCGGAATCCGAGATCACCCCCTTCGTTGAAGACCCCGTGACTGATCCTCGTCAGCAAGGCAAGTAAACCCCCATTGATCATGTCTATAAAATCCCACTTCCCTCTCATGTCTAGCTTATGCATTGTTTAGGATTATCACCATGATAACGTTTCTACCGCATAGTTGAACCCATATCCTTTGCATGACCTATCACCTTGTCACAGTAGTAAGCAAACCACAATCCTAGCAGATGTAGGAGTTGGTTGATATCATGTGGCCCCTGCAACTGTTACTGCTTATTGCATGCTTAGTGATACAATGAGGTTGCTTTTGATGTGAGTCGGGATGATGGTAAACATGGTGTTGATGAAAGTGAAATGTGTTGGTGAATCTACCCTAATACAAGGTGAACGATGAGAGGCTGTGTAGGAGTACACAGTGGGTTGTCTCATTGAACACCGCCCTAAGCCCGAGTTCTTGTGTGGTGATCCAAGACGAAGAGTACTACCACATGTTGGGCACATGGACCCCCGCTCAACCTACTAACTCACCCCTTCTCAGTTCAATGAGTCGCATTAGTTCGGAGTTCTGGTAGGTCTGTGGCACGGTCTGCGAAGTGGAAGAACGGCTATTCAGACCGTCTTGGGACCCTGCACACATCTTCAGTACCACATCGGTAAACCGGCCGGGTTCACGATGTGGATTCCAGCCCAGATAGGCGTCTCCATTGAATTTGAGTTGGCTGTGAGGTAAAAGTTGTGGGAATTATCCTCGCCGGCACCTCTTGAACGGTGTTGAGTACAAAGGCGGTAACTGATAGTTTCATGTGTGTAGCAGTACACCCCTGCAGGGTTATTAAACTATTCGAATAGCCGTGTCCGCGGTAAGGGACTACTTGGAGAGCTGTGCTTGATTATTAGACAACTTGAACCGGATACTCCTAAAACACACCAAGATAAGTGTGAGTGCTATGGCGTGCTTTCTCGTGGGGAAGTCGAGGTAGGCACCATAGTGGTGTAATTGGTTGAAGAGATGTAGTGGACTCGTGTACGCTTCTTACCTCAAGTGTGGTACTCGTAGTTCAGGACTAGCCAAGTCAAAGCTAGCACTTCTGCAAGTGTAACCCCACCTCCCTTTATCTTAATACATGTGCATGAGTAGTATAGCTCCTATGTAAGTCTTTCTGAGTACGACTTTGTACTCACGTTTTCTTATTCTATGTTTTAGATGAAACCACCGACCCCGATGGTGGCTTCTACCGAAGCTCGAAGAATGAAGACTCAGACCAAGACCAAGATAGTGTAGTCCCAGTCAGACGACTGGTTCCCTCGTGGAGGGCTTGTTTTTTTTTAGATAAGGCTTCTCTAAGCCATTTGTTAAACTTGTCTGTACTCAGACCTACTTTGCTTCCGCATGTTTTGATGTAATGTTGGATCACAGACTTGTGATCTCTGTGT
The DNA here is from genome assembly GCA_950022295.1 of Bromus sterilis. Lineage (NCBI taxonomy): Eukaryota > Viridiplantae > Streptophyta > Magnoliopsida > Poales > Poaceae > Bromus > Bromus sterilis. The sequence goes on along the minus strand of OX465600.1, from coordinate 204,367,909 downwards.
GCACTCTGTAAGAGTTATCAATAAAATTTATACTTTGTAGAGAATTGCAATGATACCTGCTATTCAAAAAAGGCATGTGTGTTGCGTGTATGTTTCTAACATGCATGGCTTAGTATGGGTTTTCGAGACCTTAGTTGTGATCTGGCTGGCGGTCTTTTATACACCAAGTGGCCCTTAGATGTGCGCAGCTTGGGGCATCGCGATGCGATTGTTCGTGACTCCGTCACGTGCACACTTTGATGTATGATCGAGCCCGCCCTAGACCCCGACTAAGTGATCGGGCTGGAGTAAGTCTATGTAAGGGTTATAATACAATCGATAGTATGGTTGAGGCGACTTTTCTATGAGTATGGGAGTTCACCACCCATATCATTTAGACTTGTGTGCGGACGATGAGGACCCATTTCAGTTGATCATCCCTCCTGGATGGGATGCCCCTCACGTTCGATGCTTTCCAAGAACGTTATGTGCTGGGCCTTGTCTGCTTAGACAAGTGGGTACGGTTCTCGGCTCTCCATATGATTGTGTTGTAGCGACGCTTGCATACGCTAACCCCGGGTCCCGACAGGACATCATGCCAACAGTCGAGCACTCGTGGCAAAATCCTTTCGAGCAGGATTCTACTAGCCGACCGCCAAGAGAAATGCGGAGGATATCGTACGGCGTTGCATCGCTTGCCAAAAGTTCGCCAGCAGGCCACACGCCCCAGCATCGGAACTCAAAACCATACCGTTATCATGGCCATTTGCCACATGGGGACTTGACATGGTTGACCCACTGAAGAAATCCTCAAAAGGAGGAAGAACTCACCTACTGGTCGTAGTCGACAATTTCACCAAATGGATCGAAGCAGTACCAATCACCAGCTCAACAGCCCTCACGGCAGTCAACTTCATCAAATCAATCATCTTCAGATTCGGAGTACCACACAACATCATCACAGACAACGTCACAAACTTCACCGCAGCAGAATTCCAAAACTTCTGCCACAAGATAGGCATCAAAATCAACTGCGCATCAGTCGCACACCCACAGTCCAACGGCCAAGTGGAGAAAGCCAACGGTCTAGTATGCGGAGGAATAAAAAAACGACTCCTAGCACCACTAGAACAAGCCGCAGGAAACTGGATAGAGGAACTTCCCGCAGTGCTACGGAGCCTGCGCACCACCCCAAACAGCTCAACCTAGTATACACCCTTTTTCTTGGTATACGGAGCAGAAGCAGTACTGTCGCACGACTTAAAATTTGGAGCACCAGAATCTCAGGGTACGAAGAGGAAGAGGCAGAAGAAGCATTGCAGAATGACAAAGAAATAGCAGACAAAGCACGGGACACAACCATCACAAGATCTGAAGGATACTAGGAAAAATTACACACATATCAAAGAAGTCACCTGCGGACCAGAACGTTCAACAAAGGAGACCTCGTGTTACGGCTGATACAGGAAAAAGTGCACAAGCTTGCCCCACAATGGGAGGGGTCGTTCATCATCTCAGAAGTCATAGGAGGAGGAGCATATAGATTGAAGAACCCGAAGACCAATGAGGACGTGGGAAATCCATGGAACATAGCGAACCTACGCCTGTTCTACCCATAGTCCTCTAGGCATTATCAGAGACATCGGCAGCAGCACCGATCGGAAACCCATGTAAAATCCGAAAGGAATAAAATATTGTTGCCCATAGCATCTTACTTAAAAGCTATCGGGGGTCCAAGCATGAACTCCCCACGAGAGACGCTATCTTCGCTCACGCGACTTTTACTTAAAAGCACTCGGGGTCTCGAGCATAAACGCCCCCCGAGAGACGCTATCTTCGCTCACGCGACTTTTCCTTAAAAGCACTCGGGGGCTAGAGCACCAACTCCCCCCGAGAGACGCTATCTTCACTCATGCGACTTTTACTTAAAAGCACTCGGGGAATCGAGCATAAGCTTCCCCCCGAGAGACGTTATCCTCGCTAAAAAACGCGACCTTATCTACAACCATCGGGAGGCCAGAACGCAAGACTCCCGCCAAAAAACAAAAGCTCCTGCAAAGAATGTCGCAACAAAAAGAGCACGGTTCTGTAGTCTTCACCCGATCGCAAGCGATCACCTAAAGACCCAGGGGCTACTCCCATCGGGAGCTCTGGCGCGCACCCGATCCAAACTTGGAAAAATAAATAAAAAACAACTACGAGAAGAGACAATCTAGTGAGACAAAAAACCATAAAGCCTACGCTTGATTCTACAAATCAAATGCAGCCTCGGGGGCTACTCCCATCGGGAGCACTGGCGCGCACCCGAGAAGACAATTTCATTACAAGGGAGTCGAAGACAGTCTTTTCATTACAAAGAAATTGAAGAAAAAATCATTACAAGGGAGTCGAAGACAATTTCATTACAAGGGAGTCGAAGAAAATTTCATTACAAAGGAGTCGAAGACAGTAATTTCATTACAAAGGAGTCGTTTTTCTAGTACATAGGAACCAAAACTGAAAGTGCAATATATCGACCAGAGGGGGGGTGAATGGGAGATTTTCAATTTTACTACCAGATTTTGGTTTTCTTCAGGACTGAAGCAATCATGAAGCTGAAGAAGTAACCAAAATCATGAAGAAATAAAACTTCACAGAATGTAATCATTAGGGCAGCTCATTATAATGCAACAGAAATAAATCAATTCAGATAAGCAGAAGTGCTTCAGATGCATAGTATGAAGACAAAGAGCAAAGGGAGAGCTGAAGCATATCATATCAAATACTGAAGCTTAAGAGGTTGAAGAGATAGCACCAGAGATTGAAGACATTGGTTTGGTACACCAGTTCAAGTTGCTGTGACAACTCTACGTCTGGTTGGAGAGGCTGAGATTCAACTCAGAAGACATAGTCTTCACCTTGTTCTCCTTGAACTAAAGTCCTCAGACTCCGTCCAATAACTCAGGTGAGTCTTCAAGGTAGACTCCCGAAACCTTCACAGACTCAGTCACTCCGGGAAGTCACAATTGCATCTTGACTTCCTCAGACTGAAGACTTCTACACCGGCTGGAAGATCACAGTCTTCAAGAGTAAAAAGCTTCATATCACTCGAACCGACTTCCTCAGAAATGCTCAACTACTCAGGCTGGTGGTTTTTCCTCACATAGGTTCTTCAGTTTCCTCAGAGGTGGGTTGCTCTCAGATGACAAGTGTCAGTTTTTCTCTCGGAGCAGCCAACCCACAAATGGGGCTGGGGGTGGCTATTTATAGCCGCGTAGCAACCCGAGGTGAAAGGACATAAATGCCCATGCATGCAATTACTCTCATGCCCTCGGAAATGACCGTTGCTAGACAAGTTCTAGCCTCTCACCACGTAACACGTGGCACGGTCAAAGTATTCTCTCTCCAGACTCCTCAACCAAAGTTAGTTACCTTAGTGTCCTGAAGAACAATGTCCCAGACACATGAGGACTGAACTTCTACTGCAGGGGATAACTCTCTCTTTAGGAGAACTGCACTCGAAGTCTCCAGACTCCTCAACCGAAGACAGATTCCTCAGTGTCCTGAAGAACAACGTCTCAGACACCCGAGGAATTGAACTTCTACTGCAGGAGATTTCCTCAGGGTTTTTCTTCAGGATTCCTAACTGAGCACTTCCTCAGACCTTCGGAACTCGTTTTATTCAACCCCTCCAACAGTGCGGTGTTTTCCTATGACTCAAGAAGTATAAAAAGTCTTAGAGAAGACTATGCTTCAACTTTGTCTTCAGCGCGAACTTCCTCAGGATCGTCTTCAGCTTCAGCTTCAACCGAACGCTTCAGGATCCTACTTCCTCAGGATTTCGCGCAACTTCATTACTCAAGAAGTATAAAAAGTCTTAGCGAAGACTACGCTTCAACTTCGTCTTCAGCGCGAACTTCCTCAGGATCGTCTTTAGCTTCAGCTTCAACCGAACGCTTCAGGATCCTACTTCCTCAGGATTTCGCGCAACTTCATTCTTCAGGAAACACACCGATTTCTCCAATGTTCCTCAACATTTTGGGGGGGTCGACATTGGTGGTTAAACACCTCATCAGGGACTGTTCTCCTGTGTATACTCACAAACACATTAGTTCCTTAACCATTTTGTCATCGAACTCCAAAACCTCAAGGGGAGGGCACTTGATGTACTTACAATCTCCCCCTTTTTGGTGATTTGATGACAATCAGGTTAAGCTTCAACGGGGATAAAATTATGAGTTTGAATAATAAAAACTTTGAAGAACATTTTTATCATTAAGCTGGATATAATGAAGCTCCCCCTGAGGATATGCATATAAGTTGAAGAATGTTTAATATCTAAAGCATTTTGAGGTATATGAGGAGCTCCCCCTATATCCAGGAATTTTTGTAGCAGTGCATGTTATGAAGTGTTTGAGGAATTAAACAACACACTGATAAAGGTGTTTGCAGAGATAATCACTGGAATATATGAAAAACGTGAGGAAATAGCATGAGGTAACTGAGGAATAGTATCAGGCAAACACCAAAATAATAATTTACAACTAATTACAAAAAAACATATCTGAAGAACGAGAGTTGTAACTGAAAAACCCCATTACTAAGACCCGCTTGAAGACTAACAGATTTCTCCCCCTTTGTCACAAAATGAACAAAAAAGGAAAAACTGAAGCTAACGCCCTGTTTTGGATGCTTCAAGGCTGAGGTGAGTCACGCCTGAGGCAATCCGTTGCAGTGTGAGGGCAGGCAGCTGTGTCTTCAGCTTCTTCAGCAGTCATCTCCTGGTTTAAAGAATAAGAATCCATGGCCGGAGGAGGAGTTGTGCAGCGTCTGAATTGCCTTGGGGGTCTGATTGCAGGAATCAGAGGCTTTTGAAGCTCCAATTTTGCAAGGTCTTCAGGGGTGATTACTTCTTTCATCAAGGCATCAAGATGTTGATATGTATGATGAGTATACTGATGCACTTTCTTCACTGAAGAATGCGTCTGAGCCATGTAGCTGAGAATTTCAGAGAACTGATGCTTCACCCAATCATGATTTCGATCAACTTTCTGATGAAGACTAATCAGAAGCTCTCGGTCAGTCATCACTCGAGCCTGAGTTGTATCCTCAGTTGAGGCATGAGTTCTGGTTTCATCAGTTGTACGAGACTGAGGATGACGAATGTTTCCACCGAGGGAATTGGTCGGGAGAACTTCTTCATCGAAGATGCCTTTGCCCTTATCGTTTGAGGCAATCGTATGCTGAAGCACTTCGACAGGCGGTAGATAGGTCCTGTGATTCGGGTGATCCGGTTGGAAATCAATACCAGTCTTGGCGCGGATGAGCTTCATGATCCATGGCGCATATGGCTTCAGGATATGAGGATTCTGAGCAGCATCAACTAGTGTTCTGAAGAAGAAGTCAGGAACGTTGATTGGCCCAGACATGCAGAGGTTGTGAAGTATGTTCTTCATGATGCCAATGACTTCTTCAGCAGTGGATTCATAGCATTTAATGGGGCAAAAGGTCTTCGCCAGAATCCGATACAATGTACTTGGCAGATATAGAAGCTCAGAGACAGGAAACTTTGTGCGAGCAGGGGCTTCAGGGGCCTGAGGCTTCATGAGCATGTTCATCAGGTCATCTCAAAGAATTTGAACCCCATAGGAGCAAGCAGCTGGGGAAGTGCACTGAGGCAACTCAAGAATGTCAATTGCTTCAGGAACAGTGACGGTGTAGTGATGATGCTCAGTCATCCACTCGAGGACCCAGGTGTTGATATCCAAAGGATCAACTGACACATACAACGTTGCATTAAACTGAAGCACAAGCTCTTCATTCCAGTGTATGCATTCAGAGCAGAACTGAAGCAGCTTGGCATGATGCAGATCCTGAAGCACATTGTTGAAGCAGGGAAGGGCTTCCATATCCATCAGAGGAATGTGCTTGTGAGGAAACGGTTTGTTGTGCTTGTAGAGCACTGAAGCATAATAGTTCTTCTGGGTGGCAGTCCAAAACCTCAGCAGCTTTTGAGGCGGAGCAGAGTGATATGGATTTTGAATCCCCTCTTGAAAGAAACTCATGGCGTTGAAGAAATCAGTAGCATCAAAGCTTGGAGTATCATCAGCTTCAAGGTCTCGGAAGAATGGTCGCTTCTGCTTCGGACACAAGGACCGAGCTTGAAATGGGCCTTGAGGTGGGGAAGGTGCTTGAGGCACTTCAATCTGAAGAGTGGCTTGAGGCTGAGGCGGAGTCGCTGCAGATCCGTCAGGCACAGATGTGTTGATGTCCTTGGGGAGACGAGGTGATGTGGCCTGTTTGTCTTCAGAGAAATCCTTTGAGGCTTCAGCATTTGTACTGTTTTCTGCTTCAGGAGGGGCATTTGTGCTTTGTTCGGCTTCAGCTTCAGTTTCAGCAGCAGGTGGGTGTGGCTGAGGATCAGCAGTTGAAGTGTCAGCTGCATCAATATCAGTGGTAGTGTTTGCTGCAGCATCAGTATTAGCAGCAGAATTTGTTGGAGCACTGGAGGCTTCGGGATCATCAGCATCAGACGCTGAGGACGATGCACCAACAGAGTCTTCAGACTGCAGAGAAGTGTCAGGAAGCACCTCGATTACGGTGTCGGAGTGAGGCTCAGGTGAGAAGACGGTATGAGTGGGTGAGTGTGTCAGCCCATAGTCATCATCATGGACACGAGGAGTTCCATAATGTCGACGTCCATGTCTTCAACTTCAGTGATAGTTGGTGGCGGTGGGGACGGTGGAGTTGGAACAATGGGTGTTGCAGCAGGGGGTGGAGTGAAGACGATTAAGCTGCGCTGAGGATTTTGAGGTGGAGTTGAGGCAGCAGTAATATGAACGGGGGTATCAGCGGCCTATTTGGTCGGAGGAGCTGAGGAAAGTGTTGTAGCATCAATGGGTTCTTCAATAGTAGGCTTCTTCGCAGCAGGTGGAGTTGAGGGTTGGGCTTCAGGCAGGCGCTTGAGGCTTTTAGCAGTGGAATCAGTGGGTACTGAGGAAGCAGGCTGTCGAAGCTTCATCAACTTTGCCATCTGTTGAGAGATCCGTTGTTTGGATTTGCCAATATAAGTACGGTTGGCAGCGAACTCAATGTTGAGGCGTTGAACTTCACATTGATGCTCTATAAACTCCTGAGGAGTAACATCAGTGATAGGTTTCTTTTTGAAGTCACTGAGAACTTTCTTCAGTTTGGCCTTGAAATTTTTCTGAAGATCTCGTTGATGAATCTCGTTTATGAGGAATTGTTGAACATAGAATTTGATGTCTTTCGGGATGTCCAAATCATCAAGAAGAGTGTCAGGCTTAACAGACCAAATTTCAATGTACTCCAAGATCTTCTTGGGATCAAGGAGAAGCGGGATTTCTGAACCCGTTGCTTCAGCTTTGCGTCTGGCCGCAGCACGCACGTATTCAATCTTATCAGCTTCAGTGGCGACGAAGCCGGCCAAATCCTCAAATTCATCTTCATCATCAGAGGATTGAGGAGTATGATGAATGGCGCCACGCATAGAAGTTTTCTTTGGTGAGGGGCGAGGGCCGCGTTGAAGAACAATTTTGGTCTTCAGCTGAGGCTGAGGCATTGTGGTTGAGGCCTCAGGAGCATGACCTGATTCATCAGTGCGAATCCTTGATGAGGGGGCAGCACCATCTGTGCGTTGACATGAGGAACCAATAACTTAAGGTTTAGCTGAGGACTTCTAGGAGGGTTTCATGCCAGGAGCCTTTTTGCGGTGCTGAGGTGTAGTTTGTTGTTTGGGTTGAGACTGATCCTGAGGCGGAATCTGTATTGAAGCAGTCAAGTCACGGAGCAAATTTTTGACACGGCTGCGAGTGCGCTTGAGGTACTGCTCATATGCCGCAGGAAAGTCTTCAGGAGTGTGCATTGTTGTAGGATCAGGAATGACTCCAGGAGCTGGTGGAGGTCGAGCCTTGATACCCAAGGTCTTCAGTGGCGGATTAACTGCAAACATTTCCTCATGCTGAGGATTAAGCCATTGATAGGCCACCCAACGCTTGGCCCATTCCCTCGCGATCTTCTGTACCCGTTTCTTTCGATCATCAGCAGTTTCTCGTTCGGGAGTCTTCAACTTCTTATATAGTTTCCGGGGTAAGTCTTTAGCGGTATCAGTGTGCTTACGTCGAGGAGCCATTTGCTTCAGCGGTGGAGACTGAGGAATTGTACGTTCGAGATGAGCTGCAAATGAAGTGAGACTATGAGAACCATACGATTCCTCAGCAGACATGTACCTGTGACAGAATTAAGTTGCGAGGGAAGTGGGGTACGGTTATATGCATTCATGAGGAATAGGCTGAGGAAAACAAAGGAAGGAGGCATAGGTACAGGTTTTAGAAAGCTAGCTGTACAGTTGAGGATGAACTGGCTTGAGGACACAACAGTACTGAGGAATAATATGCTGAGGAATAAACCACTGAGGAATAAGCATACCAGACTTGAGGCGACTGCTGAGGAACAATGAGTCTTCGTCCCTGGCGACGGCGAACTCCGACGACGTTAGCGCTCGAGCTTGAGGAGCTCAAGGGCGGCGCCGCGAGATAGAGAGAAACGTTGGGGGTAAATGACCGGAGGAGGGGGTAGAGGGCTATTTATAGAGGGGTGAAAGCTGAGGGTTTGCGAAATTTGTGGACCAGATTGCCCCTGATTGTTGGGATCCTCATTGGATATCTTAATGGTGGATAAGCAAGACGTGCGGTAAAATCGCAACAAATTGAAGATAGTTGTAACAGAAAATCCGTGATTTGAGGAACTTGAGGACATGGGCTGAGGATGACGACAAATGGTCTCAGTCTGAGGAATACATGATTTCCGGATGAACGCATATGAGATAGACATATTAGATAAGTGAGCACAGAGGGACGGGTCCGATCACGATCACCTAGATGAAGAATCAAAAAGCTTAAGATCAATAACTATAGGTGAACGCTGTTGAGGACAAACACGCTAATCATCAGAAAAGAAGACTTAGAATCCTGAGGAAGCTGAGTAACAACACATCCTGAGGAAGTTGAGGAACACCAAATCCTGAGGTGTTTGGGCGGTGGCGCTACCCACCTTATAGGGAATGTGACACTTGATTCCATACAATTGTCGTATGGATCTTGAGTCAATTCCACGTTAATTTCTTCACACTTAGCAAGGTAGTTCCTCATGAGTTGAGGAGTACGACGCATCGTGTGTTGTGCTTCAGGAGTCAGGTCTTGAAGCACATAAGTATAGCAGAGAACCAATCATGGAGCGGTATACCTTCTGATCGTAGTCCTTGCCATTTTCATCAGGACCGAGGCATCCGTTTTGTCGGGACCCGGGGTTAGCGTATGCAAGTCCAGCTAAGAAATAGTCATTTGGAGAGCCGAGAACCGTACCCACTTGTCTAAGCAGACAAGGCCAAGCACAGAACATTCTCGGAAAGCATCGTACGTGAGGGGTATCCCATCCAGGCTGGATGATCAACTGAGATGGGTCCTCATCGTCCGCACACAAGTCTAATGATATGGGTGATGAACTCCCATATTCAAAGACAAGTCGCCTCAACCATACTATCGACTATCTCATAACTCTTACATAGACTTACTCCAGCCCGATCACTTAGTCGGGGTCTAGGGCGGGCTCGATCATACCACAAAGTGTGCACGAGACGGAGTCTCGAACAATCGCATCGCGATGCCCCAAGTTGCGCACATCTAAGGGCCACTTGGTGTATGAAAGACCGCCAGCCAGATCACAACTAAGGTTTCGAAAACCCATACAAAGACATGCATGTTATAAACATACACGCAGCACACATGCCTTGTATGAACAGTAGGTATCATTGCAATTCTCTACAAAGTATACATTTTTATTGATAACTCTTATAGAGTGCAAACAGAGATCACAAACATGTGATCCAACATTACAACACAAGCGGAAGCAAATTATGTCTGAGTACAGACAAGTTTAAAAAATGGCTTAAGAAGCCTTATTTAAACACAAGCCCTCCACGAGGGAACCAGTCGTCTGACTGGGACTAGACTAGCTTGATCTTCAGTCGTCCAGCTCGATGAAGAAGCCACCTTCGGGGTCAGTGGGTTCATCTAAAACATAGATTAAGCAAACGTGAGTACAAAGTCGTACTCAGCAAGACTTACATAGGAGCTATACTACTCATGCACATGTATCAAGGTAAAGGGAGGTGGGGTTTCACTTGCAGAAGTGCCAGCTTTGACTTGGCTAATCCTGAACTACGAGTACCAGACTTTGAGGTAAGAAGCGTACACGAGTCCACTACTTTCTCCAACCAATTACACCACTATGGTGCCTTCCTCGACTTCCCCACGAGAAAGCACGCCATAGCACTCACACTTATCTTGGTGTGTTTTAGAAGTATCCGACTCAAGTTGTCTAATAATCAAGCTAAGCTTTCCAAGCAGTCCATAACCGCGGACGCGGCTATTCGAATAGTTTTGTTAACCCTGCAGGGGTGTACCGCTACACACACATGATCATCGGTTACCTCCTTTGTACTCGACACCGTTCAAGAAGTGTCGGCGAGGATGCTCACCACAACTGTTACCTCATAGCCGATCTAGTCCGAGAAAGCCGCCTACTTGGGTTGGCTACCACTATCGTGAACCCGGCCGGTTTACCGAAGTGGACCCAAGTGATGTGTGCGTGGTGCATAAGCCGGTCTTGGATGAGCCGTTCTGTCAATTAGCATCCATGCCACAGACCTACCAGAACTCCGAACTATTGCGACATCTGGACATCGAAACGGATGAGTTAGTAAGTTGAGAGGGGTCAGTGAGCCCAATGTGTGGTTGTACTCTTCATCTTGGATCACCACACAACAACTCGGACTTAGGGCGGTGTTCAACGAGACAACCCACCGTGTAATCCTACACAGCCTCTCATCGTTCACCTTGTATTAGGGTCGATTCACCAACACTTTTCTACCATCATCATCATGATCACTACCATCCCGACTCACATCACAGTATCATCATGGTATCATTCTAAGCATGCAATAAGCAGTAACAATTGCAGGGGCCACATGATATCAAACAACTCCTACATTTGCTAGGATTGTGGTTTTCTTACTACTGTGACAAAATGATAGGTCATGCAAAGGAATGGGTTCATCTATGCGGTAGAAACGCATCATGGTAATCATCCTAAACAATGCATAAGCGAGACATAAGAGGGAAGTGGGATTTTATCGACATGATCAATGGGGGTTTGCTTGCCTTGCTGACGAGGTTCGGGTTCTGGGTCTTCAGCGAAGGGGGCAGCCTCCTGCTCCGGTTCCACCTCTACTCGACAAACAACAAGCAAAGTAGCAAAGTAAATACAATGCACAATCACATGATGGAAGTTTGAAACTTGATGTATATGCTTTGATGTGTGAAGCAATTCCATTTAAATGGAGTATATTGCAAATTGAATTGCAAATTCAAACTCCAATTTGAAATCAAACTTGACCAAGTTACATGTGACATTGTTTGATTATTTTGAACCTTTTGGAAAATGTTGTATGATATGCCTCTGAAGTGTGGTTGAAATGTAGCATAATTCCATGGTCCAAGTTGCAAAATCATTTGAATTGAATTTGAATTAATTCCAATTAAATCAAATGACATATGCTACTGGTCCCATTTTAAAATCAACTCAAACATAGTTGAAAGTTGGATTTTTGGATAGCTTATTTTCTCCTGATCATTTTTCATATATTATTTGTCCAATTTGGAATTGATATGAATTTTCTATGAATTTCCAAAGTTTGGGGTATTTTCTGGAATTTCTGGAATTTCTTTAATTTAATTTGATTTCTGGAAATTCATTAAATCGATTTATTGCGTCATGCTGACTTCAAGCTGGCGTCAGGGGGGGGGGGCTGACAAGGGGGTCCCACCTGTCAGTGGCTGGTTGATTTAAACCGGCTGGGTTAACTTATCCAGTGGCTTAATTAAGCCACTGGGCCCACTGGTCAGTGACCCAGGGTGGGGGTTAGGAGGGGATTAGTGGCTAACCCACCGCCGGCTAAACGCCGGCGGCCTGGCCACGGCGGCGCACTCGCTGGAATGGGCTAGGGGCCATGGGAGGCTACGGGGAGGACACCATCAGGTGGAGCATCGTCATCCGCGTTGTCTGGAAGCAACAGGGGGTCACGGGGAGCTCGGAATCGACGACGGCGACGTCTTCGGCGGCAACAGAACGGCGGCAAGATCGTAGTTGTCGCTGCAGTGCATGGATTGAGCTGATTTGTGGCGCGTTCGAACGCTAGTACACGCAGGAGTCAAACGCGTGCACTAGAGCTTCACGACGAGCACTGGAGCGAGGAGGGCGACGACCATGGCGTCGAGGAGCTCGGGTTCTCATGGCGGATCCGGCTAGAGGGAGCAAACAAGGGGGAAAAGTTAGGGGTTTTGATCCTGAGCTCACCCTGAGTCTAACTGAAGCGACGGCTTGCTCGGGGAGGCTCTGGTGCTGCCGGAATTCAAGGTCGATCCGCGGTGGACGGAGACGAAGACGACGAAGCTAGCGAGCTCGTGGAGGCGTCTGGCTCCGATTCCTTCTGCACGGTGGGGTTGTAGGCGACGGCGGAGCGGTTGGATTTGGCGTAGCGGCCTCTCGTCGACCGTGGCCGCGTGAAGACGGCGGCGTGCTCCACGGATTCTCACGGGCGGCGATGAAACCAGGCGTAGGAGGAGGGGGAAGACGATAAGGAGGGGGGGAATGGATTGGGACGTCTCCAGGCGAGGAGATAGGGCTCGGGGCAGGCAGGCAGCTGCCTGTCGTGCCCACGGCGCTCGCCGACGAGGTGCTTGCCTGCCTGGAGGGGAAGAAGACGCATGTACCCCCTCCAGATGGGCTGGGCCGGCTGAGGTGAGTGGGCCTCGCCCCTGCGCGGGAGGTAAGCTTCTGTTTTCCTTTTTTTATTTTTCTTTTCTGTAGTTTGTTTTGTTTATCTAAATAAAATAGCTAAACATTTTAATAAATGCTGAAAATTTTTATATGGCTTCATAATAATGTAGACTAGCCACTTATAAAGTTTCAAGATTTTTAAAATTCAAATAATTTGAATCTTAACTCAAATAGGCGTTTTTCATTAAATCCAAGGCACTGTTTGAATATTTGAAAACTCTATGAGCATGGGGTGGGTCCCACATCAATTGATATGTGATCACACTCATTTATAAGACTTTTCAAAAATCTAACATGAATTTTTGGAGAAGATTTTTATCTGGCCTTTTGAAATAATTCATCTAGGGGGGTTCCTTCTCCCATTTTTCTTTTGAAAATGATTTCAAATATTTCTTTTGAAATTTTGACATGATGCAAGAGTACTGGCTAACCCTAGCACATTACCTAACAGAGGGTTCTGACAACTCGCCCCCACTCAAAAGAATCTCGTCCCGAGATTCAAAAGTCTGCGGGAGGAAGGAGGGGTACTCGGCACTGAGACGATCTTCTCTTTCCCACGTAGCTTCTCTTTCAGAGTGGTGTGACCATTGCACTTTCAGAAACCTAATCTTCTGACGACGAGTGACACGCTCTGCGGAATCAGGAATACGAACGGGGTATTCTCGATAAGAAAGGTCATCTTGGAGATCAAGCGTTTCATGGTCGACTTCGCGGATGGGGTCCTTGAAACAACGCCTGAGTTGGGACACATGGAATACATCATGTACTCGGGAAAGGTGCGGGGGTAGTTCAAGTTGGTAGGCAACTTCTCCACATTTAGAAATAATGCGGAAAGGTCCGATGTAACGTGGGGCCAACTTGCCTTTGATACCGAAACGTTGGGTTCCCTTCAGAGGAGTAACCCGAAGGTAAGCCTTCTCATCCAGATTTTAGCTCTCTTGCCTATGATGACGATCATACTAGCTTTTCTGACGAGACTGGGCTGCTTTCAATTGATCATGAACAATGCGAACTTGCTCTTCTGCTTCCTTGATCATATCCGGTCCAAAGAATTGTCTTTCACCGGTTTCTGACCAGTTTAAAGGTGTTCGACATCGTCGTCCATAAAGGAGTTCAAAAGGAGCCATGTTCAGACTAGATTGATAACTATTGTTATAAGAAAATTCGGCAAATGTAAGAGACTTCTCCCAATCCTATCCGAATGATATAACACAAGATCTGAGCATGTCGTCAAGAATTTGGTTAACCCTTTCGACTTGACCGCTAGGCTGAGGATGGAAAGCTGTACTAAAGGAGAGATGAGTTCCCATAGCATTCTGAAAGCTTCCCCAAAATCTAGAGGTGAAAAGGCTACCACGATCAGAATTGATTTCCAAAGGAACACCGTGAAGGGATACAATTCTAGAGATGTACAAGTCCGCTAACTTGCTAGAAGTTATAGACTCGCAAACTGGACGGAAGTGTGCAACTTTGGAAAGCCTATCTATGACAACGAAGATGGCATTGTTTCCTTTCTGGGTTTTTGGAAAGCCGGTGATGAAGTCCATACCGACTTTGTCCCATTTCCACTCGGGAATAGACAAAGATTGAAGTGTACCAGCAGGTCTTTGATCTTCTGCCTTAATGCGACGACAAACAACACATTCGGCAACAAATTGAGCAATGTCTCTCTTCATCCTAGTCCACCAAAATCTCTGGCGTAGATCTCGGTACTTTTTTGTGCTACCGGGAAGAATTGAGAGGGGTGTGTCATGGGCTTCCTTGAGGATGAAATGCCTTAGTTCCCTATTCTTAGGTACTACCAAACGATTTTCAAAGAATACCGTTCCCTTGCTATCTGTGGAGAAACATTTAGCAACTCCGCTAGCAATGTTCTCCTTGATCCGGCGAACACCTTGTGCACGCCTTTGGGCAACTATGATTTGATCCTCAAGAGTTGGTTTCGCCACCAAGGTAGAAAGATAGCCATGAGGAACAACCTCAAGATTGAGCTTGCGAAAGTCCTCATGAAGAAGTGGTTGATACTGTTGTAACATGAGGTTGTTACAATACGACTTACGACTTAGTGCATCAGCCATGACATTGGCTTTGCCTGGGGTGTAAGAAATTCCTACGTCGTAATCTTTTATCAACTCAATCCAGCGTCTTTGCCTGAGATTAAGATCTGGCTGGGTGAAAATATATTTGAGGCGTTGGTGGTTGGAATAGATCTCACAACGATTACCAAGGAGGTAATGTCGCCAAGTTGTTAGGGCATGAACTGCGGCAGCGAGTTCAAGGTCGTGGGTAGGATAGTTCTCTTCATGTGGCCGCAACTGGCGTGAAGCATAAGCTACCACATGTCGATCTTGCAGAAGTATGCATCCTAACCCTTGCCTTGATGCGTCACAATAGATATCGAAATCCTTTTTGGTGTTTGGAGGTGCAAGTACGGGTGCAGAAATCAATCTCCTTTTCAGCTCTTGAAAGCTTTCCTCGCACTTGGGAGTCCATAAGAATTTCTTATCTTTCTTGAGGAGTTCAGTTAGAGGCTTTGCAACTTTAGAAAAGTTCTCGACAAATCGACGGCAATAGCTGGCTAGGCCAAGAAAACTCCTAACTTGCTTAACCGATTCTGGTGGAGTCCAGTCAAGGACGGCCTGAACTCTCCCGGGATTCACAGCAATGCCTTTTGCAGAAATAACGTGGCCTAAGTAGGTCACTTCTGGTAGCCAGAATTCACACTTGGAGAATTTAGCATACAGGCGATGCTCTCTAAGTTTCATCAATACCAGCCTTAAATGCTCGGCATGATCTTCTTCGTTCTTCGAGTAGATGAGAATATCATCGAGATAAACCACAACAAATTTATCTAGGTACTCCATGTAGATCGAATTCATCAAGCGTGAGAATGTGGCGGGGGAATTGGTTAAACCAAAGGACATGACGGTGTACTCGTAAAGACCATAACGAGTAGTAAAAGCCGTTTTGGGAATGTCCTCGTTTCGGGTTTTGATTTGATGATAACCTAATCTCAAATCCATCTTGGAGAAGACAGAGGATCCTTCAAGTTGATCATAAAGATCATTGATCCTGGGCAGTGGGTGTTTGTTCTTTATCGTCGCTAAATTTAGCGAGAGATAGTCTACGCACATCCTTTCTGTTCCATCTTTCTTCTTTACGAACATAACGGGGCAACCCCATGGCGATGAGCTAGGGCGGATGAAGCCTTTTGCCAACGAAGCATCAAGTTGGATTTTTAGCTCAGCTAACTCATGTGAGGCCATTTTGTATGGGCGTTTGGAAATTGGTGCGGTTCCTGGTACAAGATCCACTATAAACTCTACACATCTGTCGAGTGGCATGCCCGGCAGCTCTTCAGGAAAGACATCCGGGAAGTCACTAACCAACGGAATATCTTCAAGTTCGGGAAGGGGAAGTACATTCAAGGAATGCACTTGGGTTCTTGTTCTGGGTGAGGTATAGTTGACGGTTTTTCCTGAAGGGTGGGTGAGTTTCACGGATTTTCCTTTGCAATCCAGGTAGGCATTCTGTCTTGATAGCCAATCCATGGCAAGGATGACATCAATATCTGAAGACTTGAGGGCTATGAGTGAAGCAAGGAATACTAAACCCTCAATTGCAATTTGATTACCATGGCTTACTCTATTAGTTTTTCCATCTTGACCCTGGAGTTTGAATAATCATTGGGGTGGACAATTCAACAAAAGATAACTCATGACGAAGTGCATAACTTTCTGACGTGAATGAATGAGATGCTCCTGGGTCGAAAAGAACGGAAGTAGGAACATAATTGACTGGGAGCGTACCAAGAATGACGTCAGTGGTGTCGTCAGTCTCTTCGGCGGCGATCTGGTTCACACGTCCACGAGTGGCGGGAGGAGCGGGTTTGGCGGTGTAGACCTTCTGGGGTGGCTTGCCACGACCATTGTTGTTGTTGCCTCCGGCACGGGGTGGAGCATTCTGACTCTGGATCTGGTTCTGGGGACACACGAGAATAGTGGCCTGCCTGACCACACTTGTAACAGGCTCCAAAAACGGTGCGTGGAGGTGGGTTGTTTGGTGGAGCTGGGTGGAACTGGGTTGGTGGACGAGGCGCCACATAGGATGGCCTCGGTGGGTTGTTCTGGCAGAACATACTGTTTGGGATCCAGATCTTGCGCTTCTGGGAGCCTGAACTAGATGAACTGTCGTCTCTATGGTGTTTGCGGAAGTCGTTGGGGGTGTTCATGTCCTCTGCCTTGATGGCCTTGTTGACAAGGACCTGGAATGTGGAAAAGTCATGTAGGTTGAGCTCACGACGGAGTCCAGAGTTTAGGCCACGACGGAACCTCTCTTGCTTCTTGGAGTCGGTGGAGACTTCTTCTGTAGCATAACGAGCAAGTCGGTTGAACTCACGACTAAACTCGTCAAAGGTCCTCCTGCCTTGAGTGAGGTTGCAGAACTCCTCACGCTTGCGGTCCATAAGACCCTTGGGAATGTGGTGCTCGCGGAAGGACGTGCAGAATCCCTCCCAAGATGTACGCAGTCCAACGGGATGCATATTCAGAAAGTTCTCCCACCAAGAGCTAGCTGCACCTTCAAGGTGATAAGTGGCATAGCTGACCTTGTCGCCATCTGCAACATGGCCTGCTTGGAGCTTCCTCTCGATGCTGCGAAGCCAGTCATCGGCGTCAAGGGGCTCGGTGGAGTAACTGAAAACCGGGGGATGAAGCCGGATGAAGTCGTTCAGGGACACCAGCTCATTGCGCTGATGAGTGGTGTTGCGAGCAAGGACTTCCAGCAGGTGGTGAGAGTCTCGGCGGTTCCTCTCGACGTCCATCAAAACCTGAGCCATCGTGGGTGGGGGTGGAAGGTTGCCTTCCTCCTGGTCATTCCCACGACCTTGTTTACGACCAATCTGGCCACGGGTTCCTTGAGACATCCTGAAGGTGAAAAACCAAAGTCAAACAGAGTTGATTGAAGGATCTAATCAAGGTATTGAAGTACTGGAAGGATTACAGAGCAAAGGAAGTAATCATCTTGACAACATGGTGATAAAAGCATACAAGCCATATATTCACAAGCTGTCATACAAACCATACATCGTTTTTGTAGAAGCACCAAGCTAATACAAACGTGATGAAGATGATACATCCTTCAGAGGCACTATGACTTCCTATACATTATTTATCTAAGCCTCTGGAACTTAGACACCTTGCTTACAATATACTAAGATACTACTACATCCTCACTTAAGTAAGACCACAGGCGGTCTCACTCATCTCCATCTCCATAGTAGTCCTCGTAAAAGTTACCCGCGTATCCCGGTAGCTGGAGGTGACCATCGGAAAACACGGAGGCCTGTGGACCCTGATATCCATTTGGGCAAGGATGGGGCCTAGGTCCAGAGTAGGGTGGACGCAAAGGACCACGGGGTGGAAAAATGCCTCCAATCTCGGGCCAAGCAACTCGAGAAGGCATCTGAGTCCTCACTGGGTAGATAGCATCATGCTCAACTGATCCCACGCTCACAAAGGGTGCCAAGAGTGTCAGTGCTCGATACAGACGAACACGGGTGGCGTGGAGCTCAAAACGGAGAGCGCGTGCATCATGATCTCGATCACTAGCAAACCTAGCAGTCACCTGAAGTGCTGTATCCTCTGCAGAGTGATCTGAGTAGAGTCCGTTGTAATATCCCTCTTCTCCTGGAAGTGCAGGAGGGATATAGCGGAATGAGGTCTCTCTCAGCATGGTGTGCTCCTCTCTCAGCAGGGTAATACATGAGTATGCAGCATCCTGCACAGCCATGTTCTCGGTAATACCAATGCCATGTCCAAAGTGGATAGGCTGGGTGACTCCAACGTAGTGCGGGTAGATCCTGACAATGCAGTGGAACTGCGTCTGGTTGAAGTCATGGAACTGCTCCTCGACGGTGTACTCAGGGTACCATCGATATCCCACGTAGGACATCATCTCGATCAACGTGGCGGGATGCCCACGCACACCGAGGCACCTGGTCAAACGAACAATCTGCCAAGGGGGAAGATCGGCCATCTGAAACAGAAAGGAGTTTGCAAATGCATCAGATTATGAGATAAACCTGGAATGACTCGGACAGCATAACGGCTGTAATTGTAAGAAATGACAATTTCTTCCAATCATAAAAAACAGCACTTACATAATATGATGTAAGAAATCAGCATTACAACAATGCTAGAAAAACCGGACACAACTTTCCTACGGCTATAAGGAAGCAAACAACGAGATGTGCTAATCAGATAGAGGAGATCCTAGTCCTATCTTCCCGTAGAACAAGATGAGGGTGACTCAGAACTCAGAACGAAGGGGGTAAGGAGAAAAAAGAAGCCTTACGTTGTTCCCTTATATACCCAGAGTAACTATATAACTATACCAAGCTAGACTCAACTTCGGCCAAGGCTACTAGTCCTACAGTCAGTCCTACTCTGATACCAAGTCTGTCGGGACCCAGGGTTAGCGTATGCAAGTCCAGCTAAGACATAGTCATATGGAGAGCCGAGAACCGTACCCACTTGTCTAAGCAGACAAGGCCACGCACAGAACGTTCTCGGAAAGCATCGTACGTGAGGGGTATCCCATCCAGGCCGGATGATCAACTGAGATGGGTCCTCATCGTCCGCACACAAGTTTAATGATATGGGTGATGAACTCCCATATTCAAAGACAAGTCGCCTCAACCATACTATCGACTATCTCATAACTCTTACATAGACTTACTCCAGCCCGATCACTTAGTCGGGGTCTAGGGCGGGCTCGATCATACCACAAAGTGTGCACGAGACGGAGTCTCGAACAATCGCATCGCGATGCCCCAAGCTGCGCACATCTAAGGGCCACTTGGTGTATGAAAGACCGCCAGCCAGATCACAACTAAGGTCTCGAAAACCCATACAAAGACATGCATGTTATAAACATACACGCAGCACACATGCCTTGTATGAACAGTAGGTATCATTGCAATTCTCTACAAAGTATACATTTTTATTGATAACTCTTATAGAGTGCAAACAGAGATCACAAACATGTGATCCAACATTACAACACAAGCGGAAGCAAATTATGTCTGAGTACAGACAAGTTTAACAAATGGCTTAAGAAGCCTTATTTAAACACAAGCCCTTCACGAGGGAACCAGTCGTCTGACTGGGACTAGACTAGCTTGATCTTCAGTCGTCCAGCTCGATAAAGAAGCCCCCTTCGGGGTCAGTGGGTTCATCTAAAACATAGATTAAGCAAACGTGAGTACAAAGTCGTACTCAACAAGACATACATAGGAGCTATACTACTCATGCACATGTATCAAGGTAAAGGGAGGTGGGGTTTCACTTGCAGAAGTGCCAGCTTTGACTTGGCTAATCCTGAACGACGAGTACCAGACTTTGAGGTAAGAAGCGTACACGAGTCCACTACTTTCTCCAACCAATTACACCACTATGGTGCCTTCCTCGACTTCCCCACGAGAAAGCACGCCATAGCACTCACACTTATCTTGGTGTGTTTTAGAAGTATCCGATTCAAGTTGTATAATAATCAAGCTAAGCTTTCCAAGCAGTCCATAACCGCGGACGCGGCTATTCGAATAGTTTTGTTAACCCTGAAGGGGTGTACCGCTACACACACATCATCATCGGTTACCGCCTTTGTACTCGACACCGTTCAAGAAGTGTCGGCGAGGATGCTCACCACAACTGTTACCTCATAGCCGATCTAGTCCGAGAAAGCCGCCTACTTGGGTTGGCTACCACTATCGTGAACCCGGCCGGTTTACCGAAGTGGACCCAAGTGATGTGTGCGTGGTGCATAAGTCAGTCTCGGATGAGCCGTTCTCTCACTTAGCATCCAGGCCACAGACCTACCAGAACTCCAAACTATTGCGACATCTGGACATCGAAAGGGATGAGTTAGTAAGTTGAGAGGGGTCAGTGAGCCCAATGTGTGGTTGTACTCTTCATCTTGGATCATCACACAAGAACTCGGACTTAGGGCGGTGTTCAACGAGACAACCCACCATGTACTCCTACACAGCCTCTCATCGTTCACCTTGTATTAGGGTCGATTCACCAACACTTTTCTACCATCATCATCATGATCACTACCATCGCGACTCACATCACAATATCATCATGGTATCATTCTAAGCATGCAATAAGCAGTAACAATTGCAGGGGCCACATGATATCAAAAACTCCTACATTTGCTAGGATTGTGGTTTGCTTACTATTGTGACAAAATGATAGGTCATGCAAAGGAATGGGTTCATCTATGCGGTAGAAACGCATCATGGTAATCATCCTAAGCAATGCATAAGCGAGACATGAGAGGGAAGTGGGATTGTATCGACATGATCAATGGGGGTTTGCCTGCCTTGCTGACGAAGTTCGGGTTCTGGGTCTTCAGCGAAGGGGGCAGCCTCCTGCTCCGGTTCCACCTCTACTCGACAAACAACAAGAAAAGTAGCAAAGTAAATACAATGCACAATCACATGATGGAAGGTTGAAACTTGATGTATATGCTTTGATGTGTGAAGAAATTCCATTTAAATGGAGTATATTGCAAATTGAATTGCAAATTCAAACTCCATTTTGAATTCAAACTTGACCAAGTTACATGTGACATTGTTTGATCATTTTGAACCTTTTGGAAAAGGTGTATGATATGCCTCTGAAGTGTGGTTGAAATGTAGCATAATTCCATGGTCCAAGTTGCAAAATCATTTGAATTGAATTTGAATTAATTCCAATTAAATCAAATGACATATGCTACTGGTCCCATTTTAAAATCAACTCAAACATAGTTGAAAGTTGGATTTTTGGATAGCTTATTTTCTCCTGATCATTTTTCATATATTATTTGTCCAATTTGGAGTGGATATGAATTTTCTATGAATTTCCAAAGTTTGGGGTATTTTCTGGAATTTCTGGAATTTCTTTAATTCAATTTGATTTCTGGAAATTCATTAAATCGATTTATTGCGTCATAATGACTTCAAGCTGGCGTCAGGGGGGGGGGGCTGACAAGGGGGTCCCACCTGCTAGTGGCTGGTTGATTTAAACCGGCTGGGTTAACTTATCCAGTGGCTTAATTAAGCCACTGGGCCCACTCGTCAGTGACCCAGGGTGGGGGTTAGGAGGGGATTAGTGGCTAACCCAACGGCGGCTAAACGCCGGCGGCCTGGCCACGGCGGCGCACTCGCCGGAATGGGCTAGGGGCCACGGGAGGTTACGGGGAGGACACCATCGGGTGCAGCATCGTCGTCCGCGTCGTCTGGAAGCAACGGGGGGGTCACGGGGAGCTCGGAATCGACGGCGGCAACGTCTTCGGCGGCAACAGAACGGCGGCAAGATCGTAGTTGTCGCTCCAGTGCACGGATTGAGGTGATTTGTGGCGCGTTCGAACGCTAGTACACGCAGGATTCAAACGCGTGCACTGGAGCTTCACGACGGGCACTGGAGCGAGGAGGGCGACGACCATGGCGTCGAGGAGCGAGGGTTCTCATGGAGGATCCGGCTAGAGGGAGCAAACAAGGGGCAAAAGTTAGGGGTTTTGATCCCGAGCTCACCCTGAGTCTAACTGAAGCGACGTCTTTCTCGGGGAGGCTCTGGTGCTGCCGGAATTCAAGGTCGATCCGCGGCGGCCGGAGACGAAGACGACGAAGCTAGCGAGCTCGTGGAGGCGTCTGGCTCCGATCCCTTCTGCACGGTGGGGTTGTAGACGACGGCGGAGCAGTTGGATTTGGCGTAGCGGCCTCTCGTCGACGGTGGCCGCGTGAAGACGGCGGCGTGCTCCACGGATGCTCACGGGCGGCGATGAAATCGGGCGCAGGAGGAGGGGAAGACGATAAGGAGGGGGGGAATGGATTGGGACGTCTCCCAGATGTCTCCAGGCGAGGAGATAGGGCTCGGGGCTTGCCTGCCTGGAGGGGAAGAAGACGCATGTACCCCCTCCAGGTGGGCTGGGCCGGCTGAGGTGAGTGGGCCTCGCCCCTGGGCGAGAGGTAAGCTTTTGTTTTCCTTTTTTTATTTTTCTTTTCTATAGTTTGTTTTGTTTAGCTAAATAAAATAGCTAAACAATTTAATAAATGCTGAAAATTTTTATATGGCTTCATAATAATATAGACTAGCCACTTATAAAGTTTCAACATTTTTAAAATTCAAATAATTTGAATCTTAACTCAAATAGGGGGTTTTCATTAAATCCAAGGCACTGTTTGAATATTTGAAAAATCTATGAGCATGGGGTGGGTCCCACATCAATTGATATGTGATCACACTCATTTATAAGACTTTTCAAAAATCTAACATGAATTTTTGGAGAAGATTTTTATCTGGCCTTTTGAAATAATTCATCTAGGGGGGTTCCTTCTCCCATTTTGCTTTTGAAAATGATTTCAAAGATTTCTTTTGAAATTTTGACATGATGCAAGAGTACTGGCTAACCCTAGCACATTACCTAATAGAGGGTTCTGACACGTTTGTAGGCATCGGGGTCTTGATACCTTTGCAGTCTTGCATCCCGAGTTTCCTGAGGCATTCCTTGAGGTACCTTTCTTGAGAGATGAAGGTGCCATTGCGTTGCTGACGAATTTGAAGCCCTTGCTGATGAGGAAGTCACGCAATGTGTCATACCAAGCCCATGGGTCTTGCTTCAGTCCATACAGAGCTTTCTTCAATCTGTACACCATATCAGGCTTCTTTGCGTCTTCAAAACTTGGAGGTTGAGCAACATATACTTCTTCCTCGACATTACCATTGAGGAATGCACTTTTTACATCCATTTGATATAGCTTGTGATTATGATGGTTAGTGAATGCAATTGTTTTCTTCGATGAAGGACTCAGAGAAGATTCCATGAGAAGATTTATGTCACCAGTCATATGATTCGTGCATCCACTATCCATAATCCATTCAGTTCTCCCCGAAGAATTTTCCTACAGAAGAGTTAGTATCTCACACAACAAGTTATGAGACAGCATCAGTTTGAAGAATTCGTGTATTCTTCAGGACTGTATTCCTCAGGATTTCAGTATAACAATATTCTTCAGCTGACACATAATTTTCGTCCTGGGCATAGGATCTGCAATATGGTTAGTTTGCCTCAGGACGCGTTCCTATAGAAGAGATTAGTTCTTCTTAACCACCCACATTCGCACGGGTGGTTTTGAAGCATTTGAGGAACGACGAGGAGAGTATTGCCTCACGGGTGAGGTATCAGGATAATCATAGGAGTAAGCATTCTTGTTCTGAGCTTCCCTGTGAACAAAGTGATTAGATGAAACATGCTCATATTCATGAATTTTTGAAGAATTGTCCAGTGAGGACATCCTCAACTCATTTGCATCTGCATTCACAAGAAGGTTAGTGATGAGGTCCTTCTGAACCCAGATCTGCTTGACTGGAGGACCGTTCCTGCAGTTAGTTCCGATGTATCTGGCGAATACCTCACCATTACCATTCTTAAACAGTTTATAGTTTGAGTCAAAAGACTCATTCATCACAACTGAAAAAACAGTATCATAACCAGATAAAGTATAGGGATCAGGAGGAGGCGTCTTTGCCCGAACCCAAGTGGTCTCTGGATATTGTTCAGGTTTCCAGTAAGACCCATCAGGGTTGAGTTTCCGAGTGAATGCGACACCTTCTTTCCTCGGGTTCCTGTTGAGGATGTGTTTCTTGAGGATGTCACAAAGGGTCTGATGTCCTTTCAGACTCTTGAACAAGCCGGTTTCCAGTAGACTCTTCAACCTAGCATTTTCTTCAGCAATGTCTATGGTATCCTCAGATGAGGGTTAGATACCACAGAAGCAATAGAAATAACAGAGTCTGAAGACATTGAGGAACTAGGCACAGAGATGATACGATCATGTTCAATGCATTTTAAACAGGGAGGATTAAATCCTTCTTGTGGGATGACGATCTGTTGGGAGAGGAGTGAATCATTTTCTTTCCTCAGATCGTCATGAGACATCCTTACGTGTTCAAGTTCTTGTTTCCTCATGAGGAACTCATGAGCCAGCTTTTCATGATTGGTAAGGAGTGCCTCATGATGATTGAACAAGTCATCAAACTTTGACTGAAGAATTTTTGATTCATCAGTCAACTTTTGAGTCTTCATCATTTCCTCAACCAACATATCATCACTCTTGTTTAGTGAGATCTGAATCTTTTCAAGTGCATGTTGTTGCTTAGATGCAAGTTTAGCAAGTTTAGCATAGTTTTCATCAGGTTCTTCATCAGAGGGATCATCTGATGATGAGTAAGAAGATACCACGGGAGGGCACGGGGGATGCACTGGAGGGTTGCTGGGGCTCGCGCGCGTCTTGCAGCGCCATCGGGGGTTCAAGGGGAGGCTTCGGACCACGGGCACGACGGCAATGGCGGTGGCCACCACTGGTGAAGAGGGGAACGGCGAAACCGTGCGCGAGAAGGGCCAGGGATAGGGTGGTTCTTCTCACCGGAGTGCTAGGAGGACGATGGCGGCCACGGCGGGGTCGAGGGAGCACTGCAGGCGGAGAATTCGACGACGAGCTTCACGGCGGCCGGAGGCGTCTCGTTGAAGATGGCGACGACCTCGGGGCGGGTGAGCTCGAATTGAATCTGTTGGTCAAAGGAGTCGGCGCTGGGGAGTCCTCTGGACAACACGGCGTCATGGGGGAGGCACGGTGGCCACGCAAGCGCTCGTCGGCGGTGAGACCTAGCTCTCAGCCATGGTGGTTTCTGACGCGAGGAGAGAGGGAGAGTGAGTTGGAGGAGTGGGGAAGTGTGTGGGGGCGTCCAGGGCGTTGCGTGGCGTCCTGGGGGAGAAAGGGAGGGCCTGGAAGCTCCTCGGTGGCCTGCGCGGCGGTGAGCGCGCCACCGAGCTGCTTCGGGCGCCGGGGAGGAAGACGACACCGGGGCTGGTGGGCTGGGCTGGGAAAAGGTAAGTTGGGCCGGGGGGCCCGGTTGGGTGGGCTGCTTTTCCCTTTTTCTTTTTCTCTGTGTTTTTGTTTCTGTTTTCCTTTTCTGTTATTTGTTTTGCCCCAAATAAAAATAGCAAGGCATTTTATAAAATCATGAAGACATTTATGTGGGCTTATAACAGATATATCTAGCCACTCACAAGTTTTGGAGATTTTTGAAATTCAAACATTTGAATTTCAATTCAAATAGGGGTCAAATTTAATTTCCAAGGCACCTTTTGAATTTTTAAATATTCCATGGGCATGGGAAAATACCCAAACCACTTTTAAAATGATCAGCATCATTTATAGGAATTTTACAAATACTCAAATGATTTTTGGAAAAAGATTTTTATCTGGCCATTTGAAATAATTTCTCAGGGCTTTTCTTTTCCCCATTTTTGAATTTCCTTTTTGAATTTTTGCATGATGCAAAGGCACAAACAAACCCTAGCACTTACCCTAGTTTGGGTTCTGACAACTCGCCCCCAATCAAAAGAATCTCGTCCCGAGATTCAGAAGTCGTCGGGAGGAAGGAGGGGTACTCGACACGGAGACGGTCTTCTCTTTCCCATGTTGCTTCTTTCTCGGAGTGATGTGACCATTGAACTTTAAGGAACTTGATCTTCTGACGGCGAGTGACACGCTCAGTTGAATCAACAATACGAACAGGGTACTCTCGATAAGAAAGGTCATCTTGGAGATCAAGCGTTTCATGGTCGACTTCGCGGATGGGGTCCTTCAAGCAACGCCTGAGTTGTGACACATGGAATACATCATGTACTCGGGAAAGGTGTGGAGGTATTTCAAGTTGGTAGGCAACTTCTTCACGTTTAGCAATAATTCAGAAAGGTCTGATGTAACGTGGGGCCAACTTCGTTTGATACCGAATCGTTGGGTTCCCTTCAGAGGAGTAACCCGGAGGTAAGCCTTCTCGTCAATATTGTAGCTCTCCTCTCTATGATGACGGTCATAGTAGCTCTTTTGACGAGACTGAGCGGCTTTCAATCGATCACGAACAATGCGAACTTGCTCTTCTGCTTCCTTGCTCATGTCTGGTCCAAAGAATTGTCTTTCACCGGTTTTTGACCAGTTTAAAGGTGTTCAACATCGTCGTCCATAAAGGAGTTCAAAAGGAGCCATGTTCAGACTAGATTGAAAACTATTGTTATAAGAAAATTCGGCAAATGGAAGAGACTTCTCCCAATTCTTTCCGAATGAGATAACACAAGCTCTGAGCATGTCTTCCAAGATTTTATTAACCCTTTCGACTTGACCACTAGACTGAGGATGGAAAGCTGTACTAAAGGAGAGATGAGTTCCCATAGCATGTTGGAAGCTTCCCCAAAATCTAGAGGTGAAAAGGCTACCACGATCAGAATTGATTACCAAAGGAACACCGTGAAGAGACACAATTCTAGAGACGTATAAGTCTGCCAACTGACTAGCAGTTATAGACTCGCGAACTGGAAGGAAGTGAGCAACTTTAGAAAGCCTATCAATGACAACGAAGATGGCATCATTTCCTTTCTGGGTTTTTGGAAAGCCGGTGATGAAGTCCATACCGACTTTGTCCCATTTCCACTCGGGAATAGGCAAGGGTTGAAGTGTGCCAGCAGGTCTTTGGTGTTCTTCCTTAATGCGACGACAAACATCACATTCAGCAAAAAATCGAGCAATGTCTCTCTTGATCCTGGTCCACCAAAATCTCTGGCGTAGATCTCGGTACATTTTTGTGCTACCGGGATGAATCGAGAGGGGAGTGTCATGGGCTTCTTTGAGGATGAGTTGCCTTAGATCCCTATTCTTAGGTACTACCAAATGATTTTCAAAGAACACCGTTCCTTTACTATCTGTGGAGAAACATTTAGCAACTCCGCTAGCAATGTTTTCCTTGATCCGGCGAACACCTCGTGCACGCCTTTGGGAAAATCTGATTTGATCCTCAAGTGTTGGTTTCGCCACCAAGTTGAAAAGAGATCCACGAGGAACAATCTCGAGGTTGAGCTTTCGAAATTCCTCATAAAAAAGTGGTTGATACTGTTGTAACATGAGGTTGTTACAATACGACTTACGACTTAGTGCATCAGCCATGACATTGGATTTGCCTGGGGTGTAAGAAATTCCTAAGTCATAATCTTTTATCAACTCTATCCAGCTTCTTTGCCTGAGATTAAGATCTGGCTGGGTGAATATATATTTGAGGCTTTGGTGATCAGAATAAATCTCACAACGATTACCAAGGAGGTAATGTCGCCAAGTCTTCAGAGCATGAACTACGGCAGCGAGTTCAAGATCATGGGTAGGATAGTTCTCTTCATGTGGCCGCAACTGGCGTGAAGCATAAGCTACCACATGTCGATCTTGCATAAATATGCATCCTAACCCTTGCCGTGAAGCATCACAATAGATCTCGAAATCCCTTTTGGTGTCTGGAGGTGCAAGTACGGGTGCAGAAGTCAATCTTCTTTTTAGCTCTTGAAAGCTTTCCTCGCACTTGGGAGTCCATAGGAATTTCTTATCTTTCTTGAGGAGTTAAGTAAGAGGTTTTGCAACTCTAGAAAAGTTCTCGACGAAGCGGCGGCAATAGCTGGCTAGGCCAAGAAAACTCCTAACTTTCTTAACTGATTCAGGTGGAGTCCAGTCAAGGACGGCCTGAACTCTCTCGGGATTCACAGCAATGCCTTTTGCAGAAATCACCTGGCCTAAGTAGGTCACTTCTGGTAGCCAGAATTCACACTTGGAGAATTTAGCATATAGGCGATGCTCTCTAAATTTCATCAATACCAGCCTTAGGTGTTCGGCATGTTCTTCTTCGTTCTTCGAGTAGATAAGAATGTCATCGAGATAAACCATAACAAATTTATCTAAGTACTCCATGAAGATCGAATTCATCATGCGTGAGAAAGTGGCGGGGGCATTGGTTAAACCAAAGGACATGACGGTGTACTCGTAAAGACCATAACGAATAGTAAAAGCCATTTTGGGAATGTCCTCGTTTCGGATTTTTATTTGATGATAACCTAATCTCAAATCCATCTGGGAGAAGACAGAGGATCCTGCAAGTTGATCATAAAGATCATTGATCCTGGGCAATGGGTACTTGTTCTTTATCGTCGCTAAATTTAGCTGGCGATAGTCTACGCACATCCTTTCTGTTCCATCTTTCTTCGTTACGAACAGAACGGGGCAACCCCATGGCGATGAGCTAGGGCGGATGAAGTCTTTTTCCAACAAAGCTTCCAGTTGGGTTTTAAGCTCAGCTAACTCACGTGGGGCCATTTTGTATGGGCGTCTGGAAATTGGTGCGGTTCCTGGGGCAAGATCCACTATAAACTCTACACATCTGTCGGGTGGCATTCCAGGCAGCTCTTCCGGAAAGACATCCGGGAAGTCATGAACCACCGGAACATCTTCATGGTCAGGAAGGGGAAGCACATTCAAAGTATGCATCTGGATTCTAGAGCTAGGTGATGTGTAGTCAATGGTCTGGCCTGAAGGATGGGTGAGTTTAACTGACTTGGCTTTACAATCAAGGAAAGCATTCTGCCTTGATAACCAATCCATGCCTAGGATGACATCAATGTCCGAAGACTTGAGGGCTATAAGAGAAGCAAGGATTACTAAACCCTCAATTGCAATTTGATTGCCATGGCTTACTCTATTAGTTTGCCACTTTGAACCAGGAGTTTGAATGATCATTGGAGAAAACATTTCTTCAAAGGGAAACTCATGACGAAGTGCATAACTCTCCGACATGAATGAATGAGAAGCTCCTGGATCTAAAAGAACAGAGGCGGGGACATGATTGACTGGGAGTGTGCCAAGGATGACGTCGGAAGCAACAGTGGTTTCCTCAACTGAGATTTGGTTCACATAACCACTACTTGTGACAGAAAGCTTTACTGGGATGATTTTGGTAGGGAATTTCTTTGAAGGCTTATGACTAGGTCGACAGGGTGCCACAAACACTGTAGAGCATTGTCGGAAGTGATGGCCTGTCAGACCACACGTGAAACACATCCTGCCTGAATTGCTGGGGGTGGGGTTACTTGGTTGCACACCATCATTCCGGGGTGGAACAATGTGTTGAGGTGGATGGCATATATTCGGTGGTGGCCTCTGGAGAAGGTTTTGAGGTATGGCACGGGTTGGAATCCAAATTCGGCGTTTCTGAGGGGCTGAACTTGAAGAAGGAGCAAGCTCAAGAGCATGCTTGCGGGACTCTTCGAACACTTCATTGCCATGCTCAGCTCTAAAGGATCTGTTGACTAAATCCTCAAAGGTGGCAAATTCGATGAGGTTGAAATCATGGCGAAGGATGGGGCTAAGTCCCTTACGGAACCTTGCCTGCTTTCTGGCATCGGTGGTGATCTCATCTTGGGCATACCGAGCAAGACGGTTAAACTCTCTCACATACTGATGCATGGACATCTTTCCTTGAGTCAGATTGCAGAACTCTTCCTTCTTGCGCTCCATCAACTCATCTAGAAGGGGGTACCCTCGAAAGGCATCACGGAACTCCTGCCAAGTCACTAGGTGACCATCTGGCTGCATAGCAACATAGTTCTCCCATCATCCAGCAGCAGCACCTTCCAGAAAGTATGCCGCGAATATAACTCGATCATCGGGAGCAACATGTGCAGTGTCAAGCTTACGCTCGATGGAACGGAGCCAATCATCAGCTTCAAGGGGCTCAGAAGAACATCGGAATACCGGTGGCTTGAGGAGGATGAAGTCCTGAATGCTCACAACCACATTGCAATGAAGAGTTCCACCTGACATCCTGTGTGATAAAAATCAACAATCAGAACTGGTTGAAGGATGGATTCAGGGATAACAAGACATGATGAAGGTGGAAAAGAGTATAATGCGAAGGCAATGATCCACAGAAACTTGGAACAAATCCGGCAGCATAACGGCTACACCGGGATGGAAAACAAGACAACCTCGAGGAGATTGGACAAAACTTCCTCAAGGAATTCAAAACACGGAGACTCTGGACGACCACAACAATCCTATGGCTACAAGGAAGCGAAGCACTCAGCGAGATGTTCTAGTAAGACATAGATGAGCCTAGTCCTATCATCCCGTAGAAAAGATAAGGGTGACCCAGAACTCAGATCGATGAGGGTAAGGAGAAAAAGAAGCCTTACGTTGTTCCCTTATTCCCAGAGTAACTATATAACTATAGAATGCTAGACTCGACTTCGACCAAGGGTTTGATAATCCTACAGACAGTCCTGATCTGATACCACGTCTGTCGGGACCCGGGGTTAGCGTATGTAATTCCAGTCACGATGCAATCACATGGAGAGTCGAGAGCCGTACCCACTTGTCTAAGCAGACAAGGCCAAGCACAGAACGCTCTCGGAAAGCATCAAACGTGAGGGGCATCCCATCCAGGCCGGATGATCAACTAAGATGGGTCCTCAACGTCTTCTCACAAGTCTAAATGCTTATGGGTGGTGAATCCCATACTCATAGACAAGTCGCCTCAACCATGTTATCGATTGGATCCTAACTCTTACATAGACTTACTCCAGCCCGATCACTTAGTCGGGGTCTAGGGCGGGCTCGATCATACAACAAAGTGTGCACGTGACAGAGTCACGCTGTCAGAACCCTTTGTTAGGTAATGTGCTAGGGTTAGCAAGTCACTTCCATCATGTTAAAAATTTCAAAAGAAATCTTTGAAATTAAAATCAAAAGAAAAATGGGAGAAGAAACCCCCCAGATGAATTAATTCAAAAGGCCAGATAAAAATCTTCTCCAAAAATTCATGTTAGATTTTTGAAGAGTCTTGTAAATGAGTGTGATCACATATCAAGTGATGTGGGACCCACCCCATGCTCATGGATTTTTCAAATATTCAAACAGTGCCTTGGAATTAATCAAAAACCCCTATTTGAGTTAAGATTCAAATTATTTGAATTTTAAAAATGTTCAAACTTTATAAGTGGCTAGTATATTTTATTATGAGGCCATATAAAAAGTTTCAGCATTTTATAAAATGGTTTGATATTTTTATCAGAGCCAAAACAAAAATACAGAAAAAGAAAGGAAAGATTAAACATAATTAAAAACAGAAAGGACTTACCTCGCTTCTGGCCCAACTTGTCACCCGCGGCCCAGCAAGCCAGCCCAGCCCGCTGCCCCCGTTTGTCTTCTTCCCCGGCGCGGCAAGCAGCTCGCTGGAGCGCATGCCGACGCCAGCGAGCACCTGCCTGCCTGCCTGGCGCCTCCCGAATCGTCTAGTCGCGCCTGGAGACTCCCCTCGTCCGTCCCGATCCATTCCCCCCTTCCAGAGCTTCTTCCCCCTCCTCCTACGCTCGATTCCATCACCGCCCGAGGACCGCCGTGGAGCACGCCGCCGAGTCCACGCAGCCACCGTCGTCTCCGAGCCGTGCCACCGTGTCCAGAAGAACCGCAGCAGACGTCTTCGCCGTTCCCCTCATTCAATCGAGCCCGAGCGCCTCAGCAGACGACGCCAGCTTCATCGAGACCCCGTCGGAGCCGCAGATCGCCGTCGGAAATTACTCCGGCCATAGAGCTCCTCCGACCACACCACCGCCTCCACTGCAACCGTGGTGAGCTTTTGCTTCACCCCATCTATTCCATGGTTGCCCCCTTGGCCCGTACCGCCTTTTGCCATGTAAGACGGGGCACCTCGCCGCCGGGAAGTTCCTCGCCGCAAAACCATGGACCCCAGAACCCCACGGTCATGTCTTTCGCAAACCCCAAGCACTGCTACTTCGTTTGATCCCAGCCCCGCTTCAAATGGCGCCTTGTAGCGTTTTCCACCTCGCGGCCGTGCCCCTGTTGGTGCAAAGCTCGTCGCTGGCGAGCGTACCGAGCACCCCAGCCTCTCCGAACGGTCCCAATCGACGCCCGTTGACGAGGGCTTCGATCTGGTAGAAGCTGCGCTCGATTTGGACCACGGGAGCGCCGTCCCCGTGAACACCGCCGCCTCGGTTGGTCGCTAGAGGAACGTCGCCGGCAAGGCTGACGTGTCCGGCATGATTAGCCGACTAATCACCCCCATAATGACCCCCACAGTCGATGACAGGTGGGGCCCTGGACCCCTAATCCCTCTGTCAGTTTAAATCAAAACGGGGATTAACCCCAGACCCACTGACAGGGTTGGCCCACTCGTCATCCCCCTGCTGACGCCACGCTGGCGCAGTGCTGACGCAGTAAACCTTTTCCAGAATAAAATGAATTAAAGAAATTCCAGAAAATCCAGAAAATAGCCCAAACTTTGGAAATTCATAGAAAATTAATATTAACTCCAAATTGGACAAATAATATACGAAAAATGATCAGGAGAAAATAAGCTATCCAAATATCCAACTTTCAACTTTGTTTGAGTTGAATTTACAATATGATCAGTAGCATTTGCTATTTGATTTAAATGGAATTAAATCAAATTCAATTCAAAAGTGTTTGCAACTTGAACAATGGAAACATGGTACATTTCACTTACACATCAGAGGCATATAATACACATTTCAAAATGATTCAAATTGATCAAACAATGTCACATGTAACTTGGCTAAGTTTGAATTCAAATTGGAGTTTGAATTTGCAATTCATTTTGCAATACCCTCCATTTAAATGGAATTGCTTCACATATCAAAGCATATACATCAAGTTTCAACCTTCCATCATGTGATTGTGCATTGTATTTACTTTGCGACCTTGTTTTTTTTTTGTCGAGTAGAGGTGGAACCGGAGCAGGAGGCTGCCCCCTTCATTGAAGACCACGAACCCGAACCTCGTCAGCAAGGCAAGCAAACCCCCATTGATCATGTCGATAAAATCCCACTTCCCTCTCATGTCTCGCTTATGCATTCTTTAGGATGATTACCATGATGCGTTTCTACCGCATAGATGAACCCATTCCTTTGCATGACCTAACATTTTGTCACCGTAGTAAGCAAACCACAATCCTAGCAAATGTAGGAGTTGATTGATATCATGTGGCCCCTGCAAATGTTACTGCTTATTGCATGCTTAGAGTGATACCATGGTGATACTGTTATGTGAGTTGGGATGGTAGTGATCATGATGTTGATGGTAGAAAAGTGTTGGTGAATTTACCCTAATACAAGGTGAACGATGAGAGGCTGTGTAGGAGTACACGGTGGGTTGTCTCGTTGAACACCGACCTAAGTCCGAGTTCTTGTGTGGTGATCCAAGATGAAGAGTACAACCACACATTGGGCTCACTGACCTCTCTCAGCTTACTAACTCATCCCTTTCGATGTCCAGATGTCGCAATAGTTCGGAGTTCTGGTAGGTCTGTGGCCTGGATGCTAAGTGAGAGAACGGCTCATCCGAGACCGGCTTATGCACCACGCACACATCACTTGGGTCCACTTCGGTAAACCGGCCGGGTTCACGATAGTGGTAGCCAACCCGCTCCTCCCGCCACTCGTGGACGTGTGAACCAGAAGAGACTGATGACACCACTGACGTCATTCTTGGTACGCTCCCAGTCAATTATGTTCCTACTTCCATTCTTTTCGACCCAGGAGCATCTCATTCATTCATGTCGGAAAGTTATGCACTTCGTCATGAGTTATCTTTTGTTGAATTGTCCACCACCATGATTATTCAAACTCCAGGTTCAAGATGGCAAACTAATAGAGTAAGCCATGGTAATCAAATTGCAATTGAGGGTTTAGTATTCCTTGCTTCACTCATAGCCCTCAAGTCTTCAGATATTGATGTCATCCTTGGCATGGATTGGCTATCAAGACAGAATGCCTACCTGGATTGCAAAGGCAAATCCGTGAAAGTCACCCTCCCTTCAGGAAAAACCGTCAACTATACCTCACCCAGAACAAGAAACCAAGTGCATTCCTTGAATGTACTTCCCCTTCCCGAACTTGAAGATATTCCGGTGGTTCGTGACTTCTCGGATGTCTTTCCTGAAGAACTGCTGGGCATGCCACCCGACAGATGTGTAGAGTTTATAGTGGATCCTGCCCCAGCAACCGCACCAATTTCTAGATGCCCATACCAAATGGCCCCGCGTGAGTTAGCTGAGCTTAAAACCCAATTGGAAGCTTTGTTGGAAAAAGGCTTCATCCGCCCTAGCTCATCGCCATGGGGTTGCCCCGTTCTGTTCGTAACGAAGAAAGATGGAACAGAAAGGATGTGCGTAGACTATTGCCCGCTAAATTTAGCGACGATAAAGAACAAGTACCCATTGCCCAGGATCAATGATCTTTATGATCAACTTGCAGGATCCTCTGTCTTCTCCAAGATGGATTTGAGATTAGGGTATCATCAAATCAAAATCCGAAACAAGGACATTCCCAAAACGGCTTTTACTACTCGTTATGGTCTTTACGAGTACACCGTCATGTCCTTTGGTTTAACCAATGCCCCCGCCACTTTCTCACGCATGATGAATTCGATCTTCATGCAGTACTTAGATAAATTTGTTGTGGTTTATCTCGATTATATTCTCATCTACTCGAAGAACGAAGAAGAACATGCCGAACACCTAAGGCTGGTATTGATGAAACTTAGAGAGCATCGCCTGTATGCTAAATTCTCCAAGTGTGAATTTTGGCTACCAGAAGTGACCTACTTAATCCACGTGATTTCTACAAAAGGCATTGCTGTGAATCCCGAGAGAGTTCAGGCCGTCCTTGACTGGACTCCACCTGAATCAGTTAAGCAAGTTAGGAGTTTTCTTGGCCTAGCCAGCTATTGCCGTCGCTTCGTCGAGAACTTTTCTAAAGTTGCAAAGCCTCTAACTGAACTCCTCAAGAAAGATAAGAAATTCCTATGGACTCCCAAGTGCGAGGAAAGCTTTCAAGAGCTAAAAAGAAGATTGACTTCTGCACCCGTACTTGCACCTCCAGACACCAAAAAGGATATCGAGATCTATTGTGACGCATCACGGCAAGGGTTAGGATGCATACTTCTGCAAGATCGACATGTGGTAGCTTATGCTTCACGCCAGTTGCGGCCACATGAAGAGAACTATCCTACCCATGACCTTGAACTCGCTGCCGTAGTTCATGCCCTCACAACTTGGCGACATTTCCTCCTTGGTAACCGTTGCGAGATCTATTCCGACCACAGAAGCCTCAAATACATTTTCACCCAGCCAGATCTTAATCTCAGGCAAAGACGCTGGATTGAGTTGATAAAAGATTACGACGTAGTAATTTCTTACACCCCAGGCAAAGCCAATGTCATGGCTGATGCACTAAGTCGTAAGTCGTATTGTAACAACCTCATGTTACAACAGTATCAACCACTTCTTCATGAGAAATTTCGCAAGCTCAATCTTGAGATTGTTCCTCATGGCTATCTTTCTACCTTGGTGGCGAAACCAACTCTTGAGGATCAAATCATAGTTGCCCAAAGGCGTGCACGAGGTGTTCGCCGGATCAAGGAGAACATTATTAGCGGAGTTGCTAAGTGTTTCTCCACAGATAGCAAGGGAACGGTATTCTTTGGAAATCGTTTGGTAGTACCTAAGAATAGGGAACTAAGGCAACTCATCCTCAAAGAAGCCCATGACACACCCCTCTCAATTCATCCCGGTAGCACAAAAATGTACCAAGATCTACGCCAGAGATTTTGGTGGACCAGGATGAAGAGAGACATTGCTCAATTTGTTGCCGAATGTGATGTTTGTCGTCTCATTAAGGCAGAACATCAAAGACCTGCTGGTACACTTCAACCTTTGTCTATTCCCGAGTGGAAATGGGACAAAGTCGGTATGGACTTCGTCACCGGCTTTCCAAAAACCCAGAAAGGAAACAATTCCATCTTCGTTGTCATAGATAGGCTTTCCAAAGTTGCTCACTTCCTGCCGGTTTGCGAGTCTATAACTGCTAGCCAGTTAGCGGACTTGTACATCTCTAGAATTGTATCCCTTCAAGGTGTTCCTTTGGAAATCAATTCTGATCGTGGTAGCCTTTTCACCTCTAGATTTTGGGGAAGCTTTCAGAATGCTATGGGAACTCATCTCTCCTTTAGTACATCTTTCCATCCTCAGTCTAGCGGTCAAGTCGAAAGGGTTAACCAAATTCTTGAAGACATGCTCAGAGCTTGTGTTATCTCATTCGGAAAGAATTGGGAGAAATCTCTCCCATTTGCCGAATTTGCTTATAACAATAGTTTTCAATCTAGTCTGAACATGGATCCTTTTGAACTCTTTTATGGACGACGATGTCGAACACCTTTAAACTGGTCAGAAACCGGGGAAAGACAATTATTTGGACCGGATATGATCAAGGAAGCAGAAGAGCAAGTTCGCATTGTTCGTGATCAATTGAAAGCAGCCCAGTCTCATCAAAAAAGCTACTATGATCGTCATCATAGGCAAGAGAGCTACAATCTGGATGAGAAGGCTTACCTTCGGGTTACTCCTCTGAAGGGAACCCAACATTTCGGTATCAAAGGCAATTTGGCCCCACGTTACATCGGACCTTTCCGTGTTCTTGCTAAACGTGGAGAAGTTGCCTACCAACTTGAACTACCCCCGCACCTTTCCCGAGTACATGATGTATTCCATGTGTCCCAACTCAGGCGTTGCTTCAAGGACCCCATCCGCGAAGTCGACCATGAAACGCTTGATCTCCAAGATGACCTTTCTTATCGAGAATACCCCGTTCGTATTCTTGATTCTGCAGAGCGTGTCACTCGTCGTCAGAAGATTAGGTTTCTGAAAGTGCAATGGTCACACCACTCTGAGAGAGAAGCTACGTGGGAAAGAGAAGACCGTCTCAGTGCCGAGTATCCCTCCTTCCTCCCGCAGACTTCGTAATCTCGGGACGAGATTCTGTTGAGTGGGGGCGAGTTGTCAGAACCCTTTGTTAGGTAATGTGCTTGGGTTAGCAAGTCACTTGCATCATGTTAAAAATTTCAAAAGAAATTTTTGAAATAAATATCAAAAGCAAAATGGGAGAAGAAACCCCCCAGATGAATTAATTCAAAAGTCCAGATAAAAATCTTCCCCAAAAATTCATGTTAGATTTTTGAAAAGTATTATAAATGAGTGTGATCACATATCAAGTGATGTGGGACCCACCCCATGCTCATGGATTTTTCAAATATTCAAACAGTGCCTTGGAATTAATCAAAAACCCCTATTTGAGTTAAGATTCAAATTATTTGAATTTTAAAAATGTTCAAACTTTATAAGTGGCTAGTATATTTTATTATGAGACCATATAAAAAGTTTCAGCATTTTATAAAATGGTTTGATATTTTTATCAGAGCCAAAACAAAAATACAGAAAAAAAGGAAAGATTAAACAGAATTAAAAACAGAAAGGACTTACCTCGCTTCTGGCCCAACTTGTCGCCCGCGGCCCAGCAAGCCAGCCCAGCCCGCTGCCCCCGTTTGTCTTCTTCCCCGGCGCGGCAAGCAGCTCGCTGGAGCGCATACCGACACCGGCGAGCACCTTCCTGCCTGCCTGGCGCCTCCCGAATCGGCTAGTCGCGCCTGGAGACTCCCCTCGGCCGTCCCGATCCATTCCCCCCTTCCAGAGCTTCTTCCCCCTCCTCCTATGCTCGATTCCATCACCGCCCGAGGACCGCCGTGGAGCATGCCGCCGACTCCATGCAGCCACCGTCGTCTCCGAGCCGTGCCACCGTGTCCAGAAGAACCGCAGCAGATGTCTTCGCCGTTCCCCTCATTCAATCGAGCCCGAGCGCCTCAGCAGACGACGCCAGCTTCATCAAGACCCCGTCGGAGCCGCAGATCGCCGTCACAAATTACTCCGGCCACAGAGCTCCTCCGACCACACCACCGCCTCCACTGCAACTGTGGTGAGCTTCTGCTTCACCCCATCTATTCCATGGTTGCCCCCTTGGCCCGTACCGCCTTTTGCCATGGAAGCCGGGGAACCTCGCCGCCGGGAAGTTCCTCGCCGCAAAACATTGGACCCCAGTACCCCACGGACATGTCTTTCGCAAACCCCAAGCACTGCTGCTTCGTTTGATCCCAGCCCCGCTTCAAATGGCGCCTTGTAGCGTTTTCCACCTCGCGGCCATGCCCCTGTTGCCGCAAAGCTCGTCGCCGGCGAGCGTACCTAGCACCCCAGCCTCTCCGAACGGTCCCAATCGACGTGCGTTGATGAGGGCTTCGATCTGGTAGAAGCTGCGCTCGATTTGGACCACGGGAGCGCCGTCCCCACGGACACCGCCGCCTCGGTTGGTCGCCGGAGGCACGTCGCTGGCAAGGCTGACGTGTCCGGCATGATTAGCCGACTAATCACCCCCATAATAACCCCCACAGTCGATGACAGGTGGGGCCCTGGACCCCTAATCCCTGTGTCAGTTTAAATCAAAACGTGGATTAACCCCAGACCCACTGATACGGTTGGCCCACTCGTCAGCCCCCTACTGACGCCATGCTGGCGCAGTGCTGACGCAGTAAACCTTTTCCAGAATAAAATGAATTAAAGAAATTCCAGAAAATCCAGAAAATAGCCCAAAGTTTGGAAATTCATAGAAAATTCATATTAACTCCAAATTGGACAAATAATATACGAAAAATGATCAGGAGAAAATAAGCTATCCAAATATCCAACTTTCAACTTTGTTTGAGTTGAATTTAAAATATGATCAGTAGCATTTGCTATTTGATTTAAATGGAATTAAATCAAATTCAATTCAAAAGTGTTTGCAACTTCAACCATGGCAACATGCTACATTTCACTTACACATCAGAGGCATATCATACACATTTCAAAATGATTCAAATTGATCAAACAATGTCACATGTAACTTGGCTAAGTTTGAATTCAAACTGGAGTTTGAATTTGCAATTCATTTTGCAATACACTCCATTTAAATGGAATTGCTTCACACATCAAAGCATATACATCAAGTTTCAACCTTCCATCATGTGATTGTGCATTGTATTTACTTTGCTACCTTGTTTGTTGTTTGTCGAGTAGAGGTGGAACCGAAGCAGGAGGCTGCCCCCTTCATTGAAGACCCCGAACCCGAACATCGTCAGCAAGGCAAGCAAACCCCCATTGATCATGTCGATAAAATCCCACTTCCCTCTCATGTCTCGCTTATGCATTGTTTAGGATGATTACCATGATGTGTTTCTACCGCATCGATGAACCCATTCCTTTGCATGACCTATCATTTTGTCACCGTAGTAAGCAAACCACAATCCTAGAAAATGTAGGAGTTGACTGATATCATGTGGCCCCTGCAAATGTTACTGCTTATTGCATGCTTAGAGTGATACCATGATGATACTGTTATGTGAGTCGGGATGGTAGTGATCATGATGTTGATGGTAGAAAAGTGTTGGTGAATCTACCCTAATACAAGTTGAACGATGAGAGGCTGTGTAGGAGTACACGGTGGGTTGTCTCGTTGAAATCCGCCCTAAGTCCGAGTTCTTGTGTGGTGATCCAAGATGAAGAGTACACCCACACATTGGGCTCACTGACCCCTCTCAGCTTACTAACTCATCCCTTTCGATGTCCAGATGTCGCAATAGTTCGGAGTTCTGGTAGGTCTGTGGCCTGGATGCTAAGTGAGAGAACGGCTCATCCGAGACCGGCTTATGCCCCACGCACACATCACTTGGGTCCACTTCGGTAAATCGGCCGGGTTCACGATAGTGGTAGCCAACCCAAGTAGGCGGCTTTCTCGGACTAGATTGGCTATGAAAGCCGCCTACTTGGGTAGGCTACAACTATCGTGAACCCGTCCGGTTTACCGAAGTGGACCCAAGTGATGTGTGCGTGGTGTATAAGCCGGTCTCGGATGAGCCGTTCTCTCACTTAGCATCCAGGCCACAAGCCTACCAGAACTCCGAAACTATTGCGACATCTGGACATCGAAAGGGATGAGTTAATAAGTTGAGAGGGGTCAGTGAGCCCAATGTGTGGTTGTACTCTTCATCTTGGATCACCACACAAGAACTCGGACTTAGGGCGGTGTTCAATGAGACAACCCACCGTGTATTCCTACACAGCCTCTCATCGTTCAACTTGTATTAGGGTAGATTCACCAACACTCTAAGCATGCAATAAGCAGTAACATTTGCAGGGGCCACATGATATCAACCAACTCCTACATTTGCTAGGATTGTGGTTTGCTTACTACTGTGACAAAATGATAGGTCATGCAAAGGAATGGGTTCATCTATGCTGTAGAAACGAATCATGGTGATCATCCTAAACAATGCATAAGCGAGACATGAGAGGGAAGTGGGATTTTATCGACATGATCAATGGGGGTTTGCTTGCCTTGCTGACGAGGTTCGGGTTCTGGGTCTTCAGCGAAGGGGGCAGCCTCCTGCTCCGGTTCCACCTCTACTCGACAAACAACAAACAAGGTAGCATAGTAAATACAATGCACAATCACATGATGGAAGGTTGAAACTTGATGTAGATGCTTTGATGTGTGGGGCAATTCCCTTTAAATGGAGTATATTGCAAATTGAATTGCAAATTCAAACTCCAATTTGAATTCAAACTTGACCAAGTCACAAGTGACATTGTTTGATCATTTTGTACCTTTTGGAAATGTGTATGATATGCCTCTGAAGTGTGGTTGAAATATAGCATAATTCCATGGTCCAAGTTGCAAAATCATTCGAATTGAATTTGAATTAATTTCAAAAAAACCAAATGACATATGCTACTGGTCCCATTTTAAAATCAACTCAAACATAGTTGAAAGTTGCATTTTTGGATAGCTTATTTTCTCCTGATCATTTTTCATATATTATTTGTCCAATTTGGAGTTAATATGAATTTTCTATGAATTTCCAAAGTTTGGGGTATTTTCTGGAATTTTTGTAAATGATTTAATCAATTTAAAGCTTTACTGCGTCAGCCTGGCGCAGTGCTGACGTCAGGGGGCAGCTGACGGGTGGGGTCACTCTGTCAGCCTCAGTGTGGTTAAACCCGGTTTAATTAAGCCCCTGGATTAGATTAGGGGCACTGGGGCCTACTGGTCAGTGGGGTTAGGGGGTGATTACGGGTGGGTTGGGGCTAAGTGCCCGGCGGCTTAACGCCGGCGGCTCGGGCACGGCGGCGCTCTCGCCGGACGGGGTTTTTGGCCACAAAAAGAGATGTGGTTGGTACGGGGAGGAAGCTGGGGCTCGCGCGCGTCCACCTGTGCCATCGGGGCAACGCGGGGAGGTCTGTGGCAACGGCTACTTCAACCGCGGCGGCAGGCCGAGCTCGGACCTCGCCGGGAGCTAGCTCCAGGGCGCGAGAGGGGGTGGGGTTAGGGGCAAATGGTAGAGCTGCTCACTGTGAACGCGAAGAAGGGCTCGGGGAAGTCGGAGGGAGCTCGGTGGCGTCGAATTCGGAGGTCTCCTCCTCGGCGGCCGGCGGTGGAAACTTGGGGCTCGCGACGTCTCCGGTGGCTCCAAGCTTCAATTGAGGCGGGGGTTCGAAGAGGACGTCGACGCTGGATCGATTGGACAAGACGGCGGGGCTTCGGGCTGCCGGTGGCCACGTCTGCGCACGTCGGCGGGCTCGGGGGCGCTCGGGTCTTCGCGGGGAGCTCGCCGGGGTGAGAGGGAAAAGGGTCCAGGGGAGGGGGAAGTGAGGAAGGAGGAGCACGGGGCGTCCACGACGCCGCTAAAGGGGCGGCAGCAGCCAGGCAGGTGCCTGGCAGCCATGCCGGGCTCGCCGGCGACCTGGCTGCCTGCCTGTCCAGTGGAGGAAGACGACCCTGCCCTTTTGGGCTGGGCCTCCTTTGCTGGGCCAGGTGGGCCAGGTAAGCCGAAGTGGTAAGTGGCCTCTGGCCTTTTATTCTTTTTCTTTTTATTTCTTCTGTTTTATTTGTTTTTCTCTGAAAAAAATATCAAAGCATTTTTAAAAACACCCAAATATTTATCTTGGATATATGTGACATAGAACTAGTCACTCCCAAGTTTTGAGGATTTTTGGAATTCAAATTATTTGAATCCAATTCAAATAGGATTTAAATTTAATTTCCAAGCCTCTGTTTGAATATTTGAAAAATCCATGAGCATGGGGTGGGTCCCACATCACTTGATATGTGATCACACTCATTTATAAGACTTTTCAAAAATCTAACATGAATTTTCGGAGAAGATTTTTATCTGGCCTTTTGAATTAATTCATCTGGGGGGGGGTTCCTTCTCCCATTTGCGTTTTATTTTTGATTTTAGAGATTTCTTTTGAACTTGTGACATGATGCAAGAGTACTGGCTAACCCTAGCACATTACCTAACAGAGGGTTCTGACAACTAGCCCCCACTCAACAGAATCTCGTCCCGAGATTCAGAAGGTGGGGTACTCGGCATTGAGACGGTCTTCTCTTTCCCACGTAGCTTCTCTTTCAGAGTGGTGTGACCATTGCACTTTCAGAAACCTAATCTTCTGACGACGAGTGACACGCTCTGCGGAATCAAGAATACGAACGGGGTATTCTCGATAAGAAAGGTCATCTTGGAGATCAAGCGTTTCATGGTCGACTTCGCGGATGGGGTCCTTGAAGCAACGCCTGAGTTGGGACACATGGAATACATCATGTACTCGGGAAAGGTGCGGGGGTAGTTCAAGTTGGTAGGCAACTTCTCCACGTTTAGCAATAATGTGGAAAGATCCGATGTAACATGGGGCCAACTTGCCTTTGATACCGAAACGTTGGGTTCCCTTCAGAGGAGTAACCCGAAGGTAAGCCTTCTCATCCAGATTGTAGCTTTCTTGCCTATGATGACGATCATAGTAGCTTTTTTGACGAGACAGGGCTGCTTTCAATTGATTACGAACAATGCGAACTTGCTCTTCTGCTTCCTTGATCATATCCGGTCCAAAGAATTGTCTTTCACCGGTTTCTGACCAGTTCAGTGGTGTTCGACATCGTCGTCCATAAAGGATTTCAAAAGGAGCCATGTTCAGACTAGATTGAAAACTATTGTTATAAGAAAATTCGGCAAATGGAAGAGACTTCTCCCAATTCTTTCCGAACGAGATAAAACAAGCTCTGAGCATGTCTTCCAAAATTTTGTTAACCCTTTCGACTTGACCGCTAGACTAAGGATGGAAAGCTATACTAAAGGAGAGATGAGTTCCCATAGCATTTTGAAAGCTTCCCCAAAATCTAGAGGTGAAAAGGCTACCGCGATCAGAATTCATTTCCAAAGGAACACCATGAAGGGATACAATTCTAGAGATGTACAAGTCCGCTAACTGGCTAGCAGTTATAGACTCGCGAACCGGAAGGAAGTGAGCAACTTTGGAAAGCCTATCTATGACAACAAAGATGGCATTGTTTCCTTTCTGGGTTCTTGGAAAGCCGGTGATGAAGTCCATACCGACTTTGTCCCATTTCCAATCGGGAATAGACAAAGGTTGAAGTGTACCACCAGGTCTTTGATGTTCTGCCTTAATGCGACGACAAACATCACATTCGGCAACAAATTGAGCAATGTCTCTCTTCATCCTAGTCCACCAAAATCTCTGGCGTAGATCTCGGTACATTTTTGTGCTACCAGGATGAATCGAGAGGGGTGTGTCATGGGCTTCCTTGAGGATGAGTTGCCTTAGTTCCCTAGGTACTACCAAACGATTTTCAAAGAATACCGTTCCCTTGCTATTTGTGGAGAAACACTTAGCAACTCCGCTAGCGATGTTCTCCTTGATCCGGCGAACACCTCGTGCACGCCTTTGGGCAACTATGATTTGATCGTCAAGAGTTGGTTTCCCCACCAAGGTAGAAAGATAGCCATGAGGAACAATCTCAAGATTGAGCTTGCGAAAGTACTCATGAAGAAGGGGTTGATACTGTTGTAACATGAGGTTGTTACAATATGA
Organism: Bromus sterilis; assembly: GCA_950022295.1. Classification (NCBI taxonomy): domain Eukaryota; kingdom Viridiplantae; phylum Streptophyta; class Magnoliopsida; order Poales; family Poaceae; genus Bromus; species Bromus sterilis. Next base: position 204,323,270 of record OX465600.1, on the reverse strand, counting down.
CTTACGACTTAGTGCATCAGCCATGACATTGGCTTTGCCTGGGGTGTAAGAAATTCCTACGTCGTAATCTTTTATCAACTCAATCCAGCGTCTTTACCTGAGATTAAGATCTGGCTGGGTGAAAATATATTTGAGGCTTTGGTAGTCGGAATAAATCTCGCAACGGTTACCAAGGAGGTAATCTCGCCAAGTTGTTAGGGCATGAACTACGGCAGCGAGTTCAAGGTCATGGGTAGGATAGTTCTCTTCATGTGGCCGCAACTGGCGTGAAGCATAAGCTACCACATGTCGATCTTGCAGAAGTATGCATCCTAACCCTTGCCGTGATGCGTCACAATAGATCTCGAAATCCTTTTTGGTGTCTGGAGGTGCAAGTACAGGTGCAGAAGTCAATCTTCTTTTTAGCTCTTGAAAGCTTTCCTCGCACTTGGGAGTCCATAAGAATTTCTTATCTTTCTTGAGGAGTTCAGTTATAGGCTTTGCAACTTTAGAAAAGTTCTCGACGAAGCGTCGGCAATAGCTGGCCAGGCCAAGAAAACTCCTAACTTGCTTAAACGATTCAGGTGGAGTCCAGTCAAGGACGGCCTAAACTCTCTCGGGATTCACAACAATGCCTTTTGCAGAAATCACGTGGCCTAAGTAGGTCACTTCTGGTAGCCAAAATTCACACTTGGAGAATTTAGCATACCGGCGATGCTCTCTATGTTTCATCAATACCAACCTAAGATGTTCTGCGTGCTCTTCTTCGTTCTTCGAGTAGATGAGAATGTCATCAAGATAAACTACAACAAATTTATCTAGGTACTCCATGAAGATCGAATTCATCAAGCGCGAGAATGCTGCTGGGGCATTGGTTAAACCAAAGGACATGACGGTGTACTCGTAAAGACCATAACGAGTAGTAAAAGCCGTTTTGGGAATGTCCTCATTTCGAATTTTGATTTGATGATAACCTAATCTCAAATCCATCTTGGAGAAGACAGATGATCCTGCAAGTTGATCATAAAGATCATTGATCCTGGGCAGTGGGTATTTGTTCTTTATCGTCGCTAAATTTAGCGTGCGATAGTCTACGCACATCCTTTCTGTTCCATCTTTCTTCTTTACGAACAGAACGGGGCAACCCCATGGCGATGAGCTAGGGAGGATGAAGCCTTTTGCCAACGAAACATCAAGTTGGATTTTTAGCTCAGCTAACTCATGTGGGGCCATTTTGTATGGGCGTTTGGAAATTGGTGCGGTTCCTGGCACAAGATCCACTATAAACTCTACACATCTGTCGGGTGGCATGCCCGGCAGCTCTTCAGGAACGACATCCGGGAAGTCACGAACCACCGGAATATCTTCAAGTTCGGGAAGGGGAAGTACATTCAAAGAATGCACTTGGGTTCTTGTTCTGGGCGAGGTGTAGTTGACGGTTTTGCCTGAAGGGTGGGTGAGTTTCACGGATTTTCCTTTGCAATCCAGGTAGGCATTCTGTCTTGATAGCCAATCCATGCCAAGGATGACATCAATATCTAAAGACTTGAGGGCTATGAGTGAAGCCAGGAATACTAAACCCTCAATTGAAATTTGGTTTCCATGGCTTACTCTATTAGTTTGCCATCTTGACCCTGGAGTTTGAATAATCATTGGGGTGGACAACTCAACAAAGGATAACTCATGACGAAGTGCATAACTTTTCGACATGAATGAATGAGATGCTCCTGGGTCGAAAAGAACGGAAGTAGGAACATAATTGACTGGGAGCGTACCAAGAATGACGTCAGTGGTGTCGTCAGTCTCTTCGGCGGCGATCTGGTTCACACGTCCACGAGTGACGGGAGGAGCGGATTTGGCAGTGTAGACCTTCTGGGGTGGCTTGCCACGACCATTGTTGTTGTTGCCTCTGGCACGGGGTGGAGCATTCTGATTCTGGATCTGGTTTTGGGGACACTCACGAGAATAGTGGCCTGCCTGACCACACTTGTAACAGGCTCCAAAAACAGTGCGTGGAGCTGGGTTGTTTGGTGGAGCTGGGTGGAACTAGGTTGTTGGACGAGTCGCCACATAGGATGGCCTCGGTGGGTTGTTCTGGCGGAACATACTGTTTGGGATCCAGATCTTGTGCTTCTGGGAGCCAGAACTGGATGAACTGTCGTCTCTAGGGTGTTTGCGAAAGTCATTGGGGGTGTTCATGTCCTCTGCCTTGATGGCCTTGTTGACAAGGACCTGGAATGTGGCAAAGTCATGCAGGTTGAGCTCACGACGAAGTCCAGAGTTGAGGCCACGACGGAACCTCTCTTGTTTCTTGGAGTCGGTGGAGACTTCTTCGGTAGCATAACGAGCAAGTCGGTTGAACTCACGACTAAACTCGTCAACGGTCCTTCTGCCTTGAGTGAGGTTGCAGAACTCCTCACGCTTGCGGTCCATAAGACCCTTGGGAATGTGGTGCTCACGGAAGGAAGTGCAGAATTCATCCCAAGATGCAGGCGGTCCAACGGGACGCATGTTCAGAAAGTTCTCCCACCAAGAGCTAGCTGCGCCTTCGAGGTGATAGGTGGCATAGCTGACCTTGTCGCCATCTACAACATGGCCTGGTTGGAGCTTCCTCTCGATGTTGTGAAGCCAGTCATCGGCGTCAAGGGGCTCGGTGGAGTAACTGAAAACCGGGGGATGAAGTCGGATGAAGTCGTTCAGGGACACCAACTCATTGCGCTGCTGAGTGGTGTTGCGAGCAATGACTTCCAACAGATGGTGAGAGTCTCGGCGGTTCCTCTCAACCTCCATCAGAACCTGAGCCATCGTGGGTGGGTGTGGAAGGTTGCCTTCCTCCTGGTCATTCCCACGACCCTGGTTACGACCAACCTGGCCATGGGTTCCTTGAGACATCCTGAAGGTAAAAACCAAAGTCAAACAGAGTTGATTTGAAGAGTCTAATCTAGGTATTGAAGTACTGGAAGGATTACAGAGCAAAGGAAGTAATCATCTTGACAACATGGTGATAAAAGCATACAAGCCATATATCCACAAGCTGTCATACAAACCATACATCATTTTAGTACAAGCACCAAGCTAATACAAACGTGATGAAGATGATACATCCTTCAGAGGCACTCTGACTTCCTATACATTATTTATCTAAGCCTCTGGAACTTAGACCCTTCCGTACAATACACTAAGATACTACTACATCATCACTAAGTAAGACCACAGGCGGTCTCACTCATCTCCATCTCCATAGTAGTCCTCATAAAAGTTACCCGCGTATCCCGGTAGCTGGAGGTGACCATCGGAAAACACGGAGGCCTGTGGACCCTGATATCCATTTGGGCAAGGATGGGGCCTAGGTCCAGCGTAGGGTGGAAGCAAAGGACCACGGGGTGGAAAAATGCCTCGAATCTCGGGCCAAGCAACTCGAGAAGGCATCTGAGTCCTCACTGGGTAGATAGCATCATGCTCAGCTGATCCAACGCTCACAAAGGGTGCCAAGAGTGTCAGTGTTCGATACAGACGAACACGGGTGGCGTGGAGCTCGAAACGGAGAGCGCGTGCATCACGATCTCGATCACTAGCAAACCTAGCAGTCACCTGAAGTGCTGGATCCTCTCCAGAGTGATCTGAGTAGAGTCCGGTGTAATATCCCTCTTCTCCTGGAAGTGCGGCAGGGATATAGCGGAATGAGCTCTCTCTCAGCAATGTGTGCTCCTCTCTCTGCAGGGTAATACATGAATATGCAGCATCCTGCACAGACATGTTCTCGGTAACGCCAATGCCATGTCCAAAGTGGATAGGCTGGGTGACTCCAACGTGGTGCGGGTAGATCCTGACGATGCAGTGGAACTGCGTCTGGTTGAAGTCGTGGAACTGCTCCTCGACGGTGTACTCAGGGTACCATTGATATCCCACATAGGACATCATCTCGATCAACGTGGCGGGATGGCCACGCACACCGAGGCACCTGGTCAAACGAACAATCTGCCGAGGGGGAAGATCTGCCATCTGAAACAGAAAGAAGTTTGCAAATGCATCAGATTATGAGATAAACCTGGAATGACTCGGACAGCATAACGACTGTAATTGCAAGAAAAAGACAATTTCTTACAACATGGAAACAACACTTACATACGATGTAATAAATCAGGAAGCATAACCACTCTAACAAACCGGTCACAACTTTCCTACGGCTACAAGGAAGCAAACAACGAGATGTTCTAATCAGACAGAGGAGAGCCTAGTCCTATCTTCCCGTAGAACAAGATGTGGGTGACTCAGAACTCAGAACGAAGGGGGTAAGGAGAAAAAATAAGCCTTATGTTGTTCCCTTATATACCCAGAGTAACTATATAACTATAGCAAGCTAGACTCGACTTCGGCCAAGGCTACTAGTCCTACATTCAGTCCTGCTCTGATACCAAGTCTGTCGGGACCCGGGGTTAGCGTATGCAAGTACAGCTAAGACATAGTCATATGGAGAGCCGAGAACCGTACCCACTTGTCTACGCAGACAAGGCCAAGCACAGAACAATCTCGGAAAGCATCGTACATGACGGGCATCCCATCCAGGCCGGATGATCAACTGAGATGGGTCCTCATCGTCCGCACACAAGTCTAATGATATGGGTGGTGAACTCTCATATTCAAAGACAAGTCGCCTCAACCATACTAACGACTATCTCATAACTCTTACATAGACTTACTCCAGCCCGATCACTTAGTCGGGGTCTAGGGCGGGCTCGATCATACCACAAAGTGTGCACGAGACAGAGTCTCGAACAATCGCATCGCGATGCCCCAAGCTGCGCACATCTAAGGGCCACTTGGTGTATGAAAGACCGCCATCCAGATCACAACTAAGGTCTCGAAAACCCATACAAACACATGCATGTTATAAACATACACGCAGCACACATGCCTTGTATGAACAGCAGGTATCATTGCAATTCTCTACAAAGTATACATTTTTATTGATAACTCTTATAGAGTGCACAGAGAGATCACAAACATGTGATCCAACATTACAACATAAGCGGAAGCAAATTATGTCTGAGTACAGACAAGTTTAACAAATGGCTTAAGAAGCCTTATTAAAACATAAGCCCTCCACGAGGGAACTAGTCGTCTGACTGGGACTAGACTAGTTGATCTTCAGTCGTCCAGCTCGATGAAGAAGCCACCTTCGGGGTTAGTGGTATCATCTAAAACATAGATTAAGCAAACGTGAGTACAAAGTCGTACTCAGCAAGACTTACATAGGAGCTATACTACTCATGCACATGTATCAAGGTAAAGGGGGGTGGGGTTCACTTGCAGAAATGCCAGCTTTGACTTGGCTAGTCCTGAACTATGAGTACCAGACTTGAGGTAAGAAGCATACACGAGTCCACTACTTTCTCCAATCAATTACACCACTATCGTGCCTTCCTCGACTTCCCCACGAGAAAGCACGCCATAGCACTAACACTTATCTTGGCAGCTGACGGGTGGGCTCGCCGGCGACCTGGCTGCCTTCCTGTCCTGTGGAGGAAGACGACCCTGCCCTTTTGGGCTGGGCCTCCTCTGCTGGGCCAGGTGGGCCAGGTAAACCGAAGAGGTAAGTGGCCTCTGGCCTTTTATTCTTTTTCTTTTTATTTCTTCTATTTTATTTGTTTTGCTCTGAAAAAAGTATCAAAGCATTTTAAAAAAAACCCAAATATTTATCTTGGATATATGTGACATAGAACTAGTCACTCCCAAGTTTTGAGGATTTTTGGAATTCAAATTATTTGAATCCAATTCAAATAGCATTTAAATTTAATTTCCAAGCCTCTGTTTGAATATTTGAAAAATCCATGAGCATGGGGTGGGTCCCACATCACTTGATATGTGATCACACTCATTTATAAGACTTTTAAAAAATCTAACATGAATTTTTGGAGAAGATTTTTATCTGGCCTTTTGAATTAATTCATCTGGGGGGGGGTTCCTTCTCCCATTTGCTTTTGATTTTTGATTTCAGAGATTTCTTTTGAACTTTTGACATGATGCAAGAGTACTGGCTAACCCTAGCACATTACCTAACAGAGGGTTCTGACACGTACGATGCTTTCCGAGAACGTTCTGTGCTTGGCCTTGTCTGCTTAGACAAGTGGGTACGGTTCTCGGCTCTCCATATGACTATGTCTTATCTGGACTTGCATACGCAAACCCCGGTTCCTGACACACGAGCAATCGCATCGCGATGCCCCAAGATGCGCACAACTAAGGGCCACTTGGTGTATAAAAGACCGCCAGCTAGATCACAACTAAGGTCTCGAAAACCCATACTAAGACATGCATGTTATAAACATACACGCAGCACACATGCCTAGTATGAACAGCAGGTATCATCACATAACTCTACTAAGTACTCTTTATTGATATACACATAGAGCATACAAAGATCACATGTCTGTGATCAACATTACATCATACAACGGAAGAAAATTAGGTCTGAGTACAGACAAGTTTAAAAAATGGCTTAGAGAAGCCTTGTAAACAAACATGCCCTTCCACGAGGGACCAGACTGCTGTCTGGAACTATACTACCAAGGTCAACGTCAAGCTTCACGAAGGTGACTCCATCGGGGTCCGGGTTCTCATCTAAAACATAGAATACGCAAACGTGAGTACAAAGTCGTACTCAGCAAGGGTTACATCAGAACTACACTACTCATGCTCAAGTATCAAGGTAAAGGGAGGTGGGGTTTCATCATGCAGAAGTGCCAGCTTTGACTTGGCTAATCCTGAACTACGAATACCAGACTTGAGGTAAGAAGCGTACACGAGTCCACTACATCTCCAACCAATACACCACTATGGTTACTTCCTCAACTTCCCCACGAGGAAGCACACCATAACACTCACACTTATCTTGCTATATTTTAGAAGTATCCATTCAAGTTGTCTAATAATCAGGTACAGGTTCCAAGTAGTCCATGACCGCGGACGCGGCTATTCGAATAGTTTTGTTAACATTGCAAGGGTGTAAACTACACACACTTGACCATCGGTTACCGCTAGGTCTCGCCACCGTTCAAGAGGTGACAACGAGGATGCTCACCACGACACTTCGCTCACAACCGGTCTATTCCAGGAGTCGACTATCTGAGTTTGTCACCGCTCGAGAGTCCGGCCGGATCAAAGAAACGGACCCAGACAATGTAGGCAACCGAGACGCCACCTCTGACAGATGGTTTCACTGTCACACAGATCCACCCACATATCTAGGATGATGCAACATTTCCACTCACTATTTTTCTATGCATATGTCAAATGGAAGGCCCGAACTAATGTGACTCCTGGACGTCGACACGGATCAAGGTACTAGGCCGAGAGGGGTCAGTGAGCCCAATGTGTGGTTGTACTCTTTGTCTTGGATTACCATACAAGAACTCGGTGCTTAAGGCGGTGTTCAACGAGACAACCCACTGTGTACTCCTACACAGCCTCTCATCGTTCACCTTGTATTAGGTTGGATTCACCAACACTGTTTCACTTTCATCAACACCATGTTCACCATCATCCCGACTCACATCAAAAGCAACCTTATTGTACCACTAAGCATGCAATAAGCATTAACAGTTGCAGGGGCCACATGATATCAATCAACTCCTATGTCAGCTAGGATTGTGGTTTGCTTACTACTGTGACAAGATGATAGGTCATGCATCGGATATGGGTTCAACTATGCGGTAGAATCGATACAAAGTGATCTCCTAAACATGCATAAGCGAGACTGAGAGGGAATTGGGATTTTATAGATATGATCAATGGGGTTTGCTTGCCTTGCTGACGATACACGGTTCTTAACGGTGGCCTTCTCCTTCGGGGGTGATCACCGTCTCGGATCGTCTGTCAGCGGAACAATCAATCAACAAAGGGGGGGGCAACATTGTAATAGAATGCACAAGCACATGATTATGTTGTCCATGATGTGAATGGTGCTGGTTTGTGGTACATTTGATTTAAATGAAGTGTATTGCATTTGAAATGAAAATTCAAACTCCACATATGAATTTCAATTTAACCAAATTGCATTTTAAATTGTTTGATCATTTGAAACCATGTGATCATGTGTGTGATATGCTTCTGAAGTTTAAGTGATCATGTTTGCATTGTAGTGGTTAAAATTTGAATTGCAGTTGGATTAAATTTGAATTAATTCCAATTAAGCCAAATAGCAAAAGCTACTGGTCCCATTTTAAAATCAACTCAAACATGGTTGAAAGTTGAATATTTGGATAGAGAATTTTCGGTTGATCATTTTTCATATATTATTTGTCCAAATTGGAGTTCATATGAATTTTCTATAAATTTCTAAAGTTTCACCTATTTTCTGTAATTTCTGGATTTCTTTAATTCTTTTCTATTTAAATTTAATCAGAGAAACTGATTATTGCACCAACATGACCTCAGCATGACATCAGCAGGGGGCTGACATGTGGGCCATGCATGTCAGTGACTCTGTTTTGAAATCCGGTTTAATTAGCTTAAAAGTGGGGTTAAGGCGGGGGGGCTGGCCCACTTGTCATTGGGATAGGGGGGGATTAGCTGGTCATTAGGGCCATAATGGCCGCCGGCTTGACGCCGGCGGCGCTCGCCGGAATAGTGCTATGGGCCACGGGAGGGCACGGGGGATGCACTGGAGGGTTGCTGGGGCTCGCGCGCGTCTAGCAGCTCCATCGGGGGTTCAAGGGGAGGCTTCGGAGCACGGGCATGACGGCAATGGCGGTGGCCGCCACTGGTGAAGAGGGGAACGGCGAAACCGTGCGCGAGAAGGGCCAGGGATAGGGGGGTTCTTCTCACCGGAGCGCTAGGAGGACGATGGAGGCCACGGAGGGGTCGAGGGAGCACTGTAGGCGGCGAATTCGACGACGAGCTTCACGGCGGCCGGCGGCGTCTCGTTGAAGATGGCGAAGACCTCGGGGCGGCTGAGCTCGAATTGAAGCTGTTGGTCGAAGGAGTCGGCGCTGGTGAGTCCTCTGGACAACACGGCGTCACGGGGGAGGCACGGTGGCCACGCAAGCGCTTGTCGGCGGCGAGACCTAGCTCTCGGCCATGGTGGTTTCTGATGCGAGGAGAGAGGGAGAGTGAGTTGGAGGAGGGGGGAAGTGTGTGGGGCGTCCAGGGCGTTGCGTGGCGTCCTGGGGGAGAAAGAGAGGGCCTGGAAGCTCCTCGGTGGCCTGCGCGGCGGTGAGCGCGCCACCGAGCTGCTTCGGGCGCCGGGGAGGAAGACGACACCGGGGCTGGTGGGCTGGGCTGGGAAAAGGTAAGTTGGGCCGGGGGGCCCGGTTGGGTGGGCTCCTTTTCCCTTTTTCTTTTTCTCTGTGTTTTTGTTTCTGTTTTCCTTTTCTGTTATTTGTTTTGCCCCAATAAAAATAGCGAGGCATTTTATAAAATCATGAAAACTTTTATGTGGGCTTATAACATATATAGCTATCCACTCACAAGTTTTGGAGATTTTTGAAATTCAAACATTTGAATTTCAATTCAAATAGGGGTCAAATTTAATTTCCAAGGCACCTTTTGAATTTTTGAATATTCCATGGGCATGGGAAAATACCCAAACCACTTTTAAAATGATCATAATCATTTATAGGAATTTTACAAATACTCAATTGATTTTTGGAAAAAGATTATTATCTGGCCATTTGAAATAATTTCTCAGGGCTTTTCTTTTCCCCATTTTTGAATTTCCTTTTTGAATTTTTGCATGATGCAAAGGCACAAACAAACCCTAGCACTTACCCTAGTTGGGGTTCTGACAGGAAAAGTCACAACGAAGGCCTAAATTATTCGGAAACGGACAAAAAAGGAAAGAACCTAATCACTAAGAAACGTCTTCGACGTTTAGAAACTAAATGTGTGTTGTAATCTATATATGTATCTATTTTGTATACTTGCACTTTAACCGCGTTATCGATCGGTCAAATTATATATTGCCGCTGCTAAATATACATTATATAAATTGTATCGGTCGTTGTTCGGAAAAAAAATTAAAAAGGAAATGGAAGAGGGAAAAAAATGCCAGAAATATCAGTAGAGGGCCCTGTCAGCGCGCGCTACTGCTAAGGTTTAGCAGTAGAGGGCCCTGTCAGAGCGGGCTACTTCTAAACTTAAGCGGGTCACCTCTAAGTTTTAGCACTAGCGGGCCCTGTCAGAGCGCGCTACTGCTAAACTTAGCAGTAGCGGGCCCTGTCAGAGCGCGCTATTGCTAAGTTTCACTTAAACCGGTCGGGCAGGTTCTTCTTTTCATTCCCCTCTATCTCTCCCTCTCGAACTCCTCCCCGGCCATCGTCGTCGTCGCCGCGCCTCCCCGCCCTCGCCGCCTCGCCTCTGCCGCCCTCGTCGCCTCGCCTCCCCGCCCTCGTCGCCTCGCCTCCGCCGCCCTCGTCGCCTCGCCTCCGCGGCCGCCGACGCCACCATCGATCTGCTCGGTAAGCCCCCCGCCCCCGTTTCCTCCATCCTCCGTCGATCTTTCCCCGTCCCCAGCCTTCACTACTGCCGCACAACTCGATGATGCCTCCGGCTTCACTTCATCTCAGTGAATCATTTCATATTAAATGATATTCTTGACATATGCTGTCTGAATGAGACTTAGGTATGCCCATTTCATATGTAGTATGTAGTACATTTATTTTTAGTCCTGCTTCAGCTCCAGGAAGGTTCGTCGAAGATACCATTTGAATTTGGGTTAACTATTCCTCCTCACACAGGAAACTAACTGTTAGGGAAACATTTGAATGCGAAGCTGAAATTGTCAACACCTGTATAGCTAGTGGATGGACATCCTGTTGTGATCAAGGATGAAATCTCAATTTCTTGCAACTTGCCCATCAAAACCGAACTCTATGCGCAGCCTTTGTCCAATTCTATGTCGCTGCCGCTCTCCCCTGCAAAGTTGTTTTACTTGTATCTTACGGACAGAGATCCAGTGACTTGCTGTGGGCAAGTCACCAATGAACAGTACGGTGACATTCTCTGTCTCCACACCATTCGATCGAGAATCAACGGATAGATTTCATAAACAGTGCGCAGCTATAGTACGGTGACATTCTCTGTCTCCACACCATTCGATCGAGATCCAGTGACTTGGTGTGGAGACAGAGAATGTCACCGGACACACAAAAGAGAATGTGACTGCACTGTTCACTCGTGACTTGCCCACAGCATGTCACTGGATCTCTGTCTGTATCTTACCTGCTGCTATTAGGGATGTGATTCAATTATTTATGAGATGAACTTTTGGAGTTGAAAATGAAAATGAAATGATATTGTGTACGAATTTTCTTCTCTTTTCTAGTATGACATATCGAGTGCCCGGTATTTGATAGGACGGTATTTAGTCCTTTTTTTATAGTTTGAGATTTTAAACTTGGAGACTAAATATATCGTGGGAAACATGTCGACCAACGACGAAGCCGGTGCAAATGAAGATTTTGACTACCAGCAGCATGAACACGCCTTCCTCGACCATATGTCTTCTCAGCTATGAGACAAAGGTCCAAATGCCGCTAGTGCGACGGACGCCGAAATCGAGTCCGACAGCACTATTGATCGCAGCGATGGCACTGACACCGGCGCCACCGACACCGGCGGCGCTGAAGCGCTAATGAACCAGGAAATAAGAAGGAGAGGGTACGAAAACCAAACAAGCTCGGCACCGACAAACTGCTAGTGACAGAGGTGCATCCTGGAAAATTCGAGCCAATAGCGCCGGCGGAAGCTCGCAGGTGCTACGGCAACCAAGTCGGATGCATCCTACAGGAAACCGCGAGCATCAACGACTATGACTTGAGGAGTATACCAAATATGGAACATTTACTCCTTACGAAGCTGCACAACAGATTCAAGTTCCCGGATCGGGATGAGAGCAAAACTCCGTGGGATGATGATGCCACGACTGACATAAACGCCGCCGCCATGGTCAAGTTCAGCAACGCATTGTCCGCGTGGAAAGTGAGGGTGAAACGATTGATTGAGAAAAACAAACCTTTGTCCAAGATTTTTGCGGACAATCCATCACTTACGGAAGCTGAGTTCTTAAAATTCAAGGACACTTGCGCTACCGACGAAGCCAAGCTTAGGTCCGCGAAATTCAAGGGGCTTCAGAAAAGGAACACGGGGAAACACCGCCTCGGAAGCCGTGGTTACATTGGCAAAAGGCCCATATGGGACAAGGAGGACGCGGAACGTGAAGCCGCGGGGATCCCAGACCCCTTGGCGGACTTCACCGACCCGCAGGAGTATGACTTCATCAGGGCCCGCTACAAGTGGGACTCGAAGAAAAAGGTTTGGTCCACGGACGCGCGCACGAGGGAATTGATGAGATTACCGGGCCTTGAACATAATGAAGGGCCTCCCTTTGGACACTCGGCCGCAGCATGGACGTGTGCACGGCGTCGGAGACGGTGCCCAGTGGAAGCACTACTGCCACGAGGACCCTGAGGCCAAAAGGCAAAGAAGGAAGTTTAGTCAGGTCAACATCGACGAGAAGGTGAAGCTTGCGGTTGAGAAAAAAGCAGCTGAGACCGAACAAGCGACCAAACAAGAGATGATCAAGTCGGCAGTCAATGCAGCTTTAGCTGCTTTTAGAGATGAGTTCGCAGCTTCGGTTTCATCCTTGATCCCGGCTGTTATCGAGTGGACGAAGTAAAATCCAGACAAAAGGGCAGCGGATTTTCCCCGTACTAGCTTCGTCGGGAGCACCTGTGTGAACATCGCACCAGCGGGGCCTGCTCTCGCATCCAAACATGCTCCATTAGCCTCTCATAGCAGCCTGTCCTTTGTCTCTGGCGTGCTAGGCAGGCCTTCGCCTTTGGCTGAGCTCGACGCCCTCACGGTAATTACGCGTCACACCAACATATCTATAATATATCCCTTTTTCGTTGCCTTTTGGATGTCTGACGCCGTAGAAATGTTTTCGCAGGCCGAGAGAACCCCGTGCACCTTACTATACATGATCAATGGCCAGACGGTGGATGTGGGAAAGGCAACGATAATAAATCCCACGGATCGGATGATCCACACCATGCAGATGCCCAATACCACTTTCAAGGTTTCCGTGGCGAGTGTCAAACCGGGCCACGAGGATTTGGATCCTCCGGTACAACTCGGGGGAGAGGAAGCGAGACCCCTAAGCGGCATGCAGACTGCAAGGGCTATTTCATCCTATGGCCGAAGGGTCTTCTTCGTGTCGAGTCGGCCGCCCTGATGACCACACCAACGACAACACATCCCCAAGAAGGTGTGAACACCACCACCCCGCCTCCGCAATTATTAGCGCCGCCTGTTATGCTGGGTGAGAGCGGCGAGCGACGCGAGGAAGGCGGTCCAAGCAGAGTGGATCGTGATTTCTCCCTCGTGCTCCAGCAAGCAATGGATGATGACATGGACAAGGATGGTGACCCTATGCAATTCCTCAACACCGCCTTCATTAATCAGGAAGTAGAAATGATGAGTCAGCCATATGACTCGCCAATAAGGAGCATGTGGACGAGGAGATGGATATTCTGTCGGAGCAGGAGCATCCTAGGTCTGAGTGTAAAAAGTCTCTCTTCGTGCAACCCTTGCAGGACACGCCTGCAGATGCCGCCTCAAACCAGCATGAACAACCCTTGCTCAGCCCGTCAACACTTGGGTTGGCGATCAAGGGCGCTATGAAAGGCTCATCACAACCTCTCCCCCAGAAGATGTCGAGGAAGAGACCGAATAGGAAAGACTTAGCTGCCAAAAAGGATGTCAATGCTTCTAGCAGCAAGTCGGTTCCGCCAACCGGTTTTGAAAACCGTGTACCGATGAAAGGTACGGCGTTGATCCATGTCGCGGGCGAGCCGATCCTCCCGCCGAAACCGCTGGAGAGCATATCAGGGGATCTCAGGAGATTGCACGACCATGTACTGTCGACAGAGTAAAGCCTTCTCGCGTCGAAGGATCCAGGATATCCACTTTATGCGGTGCGTGTGCCTTCGGGCATGGGCTACGTCGACACGGCGCCTGCGGAAGTGTTCTTCCTGTGGTTTGATCATATCTTTGAGATGTTCCTCACTAGGCGGCTCGATTTTACAATCGTCGGCCTTTTTGCGCTCCATATGAGCTTTGTCATCAAAAGAGAGGAAATCTTTCAAATCACGGTGGCAGATCCATACTACATGCATGAGTCATTCTTGTCGCTCGGTGACTATGAACTTAAAACTGCTAGGGAGTACATCGAAAATTTCATGCTGATGAATAAGGAGAAGGAAATGGTTCTCGTGCCTTATCATCCAATGTAAGTCATTGCCCGATTGCCTTTACATTTCAATCATTCCTTTGCTCATATGGAGGCTAGCTAATTTGAGGTGCATTTATTTTGCGCAGCGAGGGCCACGCCGTCCTTATCGTTCTTTTCCCGCGAGTCAGACATGTCGTGTATTTCTACTCGTCTAGGAAGTTCAAAAGGAAGGACTACACCAAAGTAATGAGTCTTCTTCATTCCTCTCTCCAGGGCTTCGGCATGAGGGGTGACCACATCGAGAAAAAGTCACGAAGGAAGGGCGCGCCGTGTTTCTCGCATAAAACCAACTTCTGCAGTATCCATCAACCGGAAGGAAGTACAAATGATGGAAACTATGTCATCCATCTCATGATGGAGTTCAGAAAGGATCAACAACGTCTTCGCATGGCAAGCAAAGATGACAATCATATCATGATATGGGCAAAAAACTTAGCTGAACCGGATTATAAAGTAAGAGATGACTTCTTTCGCATCCTGAAGGATATTGCAACCATCATCATGAAAGAAGTCCTTGACAAGAAGGGGATGTTCTAGCACGGCCCAATATCGCGAGCTGATGTTAAAACTCGCGTAGGAATGCAACTTTTGGACATTACGCCGTTCAATAAGCTAGGGTGCGTCCTCCCAGATATGGATGGATGGAAGTTCTAGTGTATTGATTATGCCGATGATGATGTCTCGGTTGAATTTATACTTTTGGAAGTGATATGAAACCTTTGTGATGTAATTTAACGGTCATGTTGAACTACTTGCGTAAAGCTTGCTAGCTAGTGAATTAGTTGGGGTACCATGAACAACGTGTGTATATTATATTATGTATGTTACTTTATGTTGCATCTATTCACTAACTTTTTGTCTTCGTGTTGCTCAAGTATATTATGTTGTGTACTATTGTTGAATTCCTATAATGAATATGCATCTCTAATAGGTACATAGATCATCGATGGCGAAGAAGTGCTATGCCGTGTACATAGTGAAGGTTCCAGGAGTGTACGATGAGTGGCCAGAGTGTCAGGCCCAACTGCACCGGTTCCCGGGCGGCAGCCAAAGAGGGTTCAATACCAGAGAGGAAGCGGAAGCTAGTTACTTGAGATTTACGATAGCGCGAGAGGAAGATCGGAGGCGGCGCTTCATGAGCTACTACATAATTCCACTCTTCCTCATAGTGACCGCTCTTCTAGTATATATCATAGTTTAGATGGATGATGAAACTTGCTTGTAGTTGCATGTATTTAAGATATTGTGACAACTTCTATCGCTATTTTAGAGATGACATGATGAGAGACATCATATGTGTTGGATATGAGAGATCATGATGATATATATATATGGTCATCAGATTATTGTATGTGTATGATATGATGAGATTTGTACTCTGTAGAAAACCTGTGTATGTGTATGAGACTATATTGTATAATACCTGTACAAATACAGCAAAAATACGATGGGAAAAAGAAACAGAAAATGAAAAATAAATACTAGTAGCGCCACGTTACCTGTACGCGCTACTGGTATTAGTAGTAGCGGGCTCTAAGGGGGGCGCAACTAGTGTAGTAGTAGCAGGTGCGTACGCGCGCTACTGCTACAAGTTAGCTGTAGCGTGCTAGCAGTAGCGCGCCCTAGGGCGCTACTGATAAGCCAAAAGGGGCGCTACTACTAGCCTTTCTCCTAGTAGTGCTCTCGCGGCGTCCCAAGCATCTCCACCTCACCGCCGTGCCATGGCCATAGCCATTTGTCGCCGCCCGGGTCGGGCATCGCCGCCAACCTATAATAGACGACGCCCTTGCTTGCCCCAGCACACCAGTAGCACCTCCTCTCCTCCAATCGTAACCCATCACTAAGAACCAGTGCCCCGGAACACTTCTTCCCCCTCTCCGGTCGCCACTGCCGTTGTGCGACCTCACCGAGGCCATCCACCTCCAGAGCCCCCCAAGTACCGCTGAGCGCACCATTAGACTCCACTGCCTTCCCTATTTCCTTCCTGGCCAAGCCCCGTTCGAATTCCCTCCGGAGTTGACGCCATCGTCAACCTCGCGGAGACAGAAGCTTGGCCGGCACCGCGACGCCTCCCCCTTAGAAAACAGGCATCATTCCGGGAGCTATGGGTACGAGGAGACCCTCCACGACCTCCTCTGTCCATTCCCCCTTTTCCCCGCCGTCGTCGTGCCCTCTCGCCGGAGTTTTTCCGCCGGTGAGCCTCGCCCTCCTATGTTCCCCTCTCCTCCTCTGGTTATATGACAGGCCACCCCACTGTCATCCACTCTTATCCACCCGAAGGGGTATCAAGTGAAGGCGCCCTTCTTTTTTACGCCTTCGACGTCACCCCCCTCCCTGGTCATTTCCAAAATGATTTAAAATCATTTAAATCATTTATTTTGACCAGAACTTTGACCACCTATAACTTCTAAACCACAAGTACAAACGATTTCTCTTGTTCCCCTCTTTATTTTGGCATAGGTTTTGTGCCATGATCTTCTGTTGTTATTTTTTGATCAAATAAAGATGAGGTTTGACCCTCTTCTCCGTACCTTTTTATAAAATGTTTTTCATGGATTTTGTTGGTGTTCAAGACCAAGGAGTAACCCCCAACTCCATTGGTGAAGGCAAGACAAAATTTCTTTTTGCACTTGTGCAAAGCTCTGATGTGCTTTAAAATGTGCTTGAACCTTCACTGAAATAATGATTAATATGATATGCTTTGATCATGTTGTTATCATATGTTTGCACCATTATAGTGATGTTGTCATTGCCATGATATGCTTGACTATAGTATTGTTATACTATGCCTTGGCCATGTTAATGCCTTGAGATATAATGAACTTGTCATGTTATGCTTGCATCATAATCACTAGTGGTAATCATGATCTCGATTTTTTGTATGTGATCACCTTGCTCATCTTGACATGGCTATGTTACTTGTTAATATCATGTTGATCCTCTTAATATGACCAAGTTAATCACCTCAATATAATCTGATTAATAACCGTACCTTGGATTGTTCCGCAAGGATTGAATCATAATGTTCTATGAATGCTCATGTTGCACCTGATGCTTGTGTTTTCTATTAACGATATGTTCGTGCCAAGTTGATTAGGTGCCACCGATCCGAACTGGCTGGTGCAGCCACACTCGCCTGTATGGGAAGGCCTTGGATTGGTCTATCGGTGTGCTCTCCTATTCGTATCACCAATGAGGGGAGGCTACGTGCGCGGTTACCCTGTGTGGGCACCCCGGACGATATGTCCGAAGCGGCTAGCTGTGCATACCGTCAAGCTCCCATGATCAGTGTCGCATGACGCACAACTCGACAATGGATATCACAGTCACAAGTTCATACAGTACCGAATACAAAGTCATACATAAACATAGTCTTACACGGCCTCATCGGGCTCAAATGGCAGCGGAATAATCAAAAGCAAGATAGATAGCAGCATCACAATCCGCAGGAAAAGCTCAGAGCATAGCACATCCTAGTACTCGTCAGTCGCTTCATCGTCAAATACCTTCTCCTCCAAGCCTGGCCGATTGAATAACCAGGGACAAAGCCGTGAGTACATACAAAGTACTCGCAAACCACCTAAAAGAGAAGAACAAGATTCTTGTATAGGGAAATAATGGGATAGCTATATGGTGGGGTTTAATATGGGGGAATCTAACTACTCAATATTAGTTAAGTTGGCAACATTTTATTCTTAGAAAATTTTAATCCCACAAATATACTTGATTTAATCATGTCCAACCCTTTTCATAATACCCACATCATCATCGTGAACCATAATCTCAGTACTAGAATTTCTCATCTATTCCCCACAAAGTGTGGCCTCACAAGCTGTCCATGACCGTGGACTCCGGCTACTCAAATAGATTTACACTCTCAAGAGGTTGTACACTTTACCCACAACATTCGATACATCCGCCGTGAGTCCCCACGGTTCGTCATACCTCAGTATGCGTTTTTCAGATAATCGACCGTAGTTTTCCCCTTGTCTATCCTAGTACAGGTGAATATGCCCCCTTGCGTACTACATGGACTGTCCGCGTGCCAGGACATGCTCCTCTTAGACCCAAGCCTGCACCGTAGTCGAAGAGCACCAAGGTTCCCTCTGACGTCAAGGGCTATCAGATTCGTGGAACCAAACATCCATGTGTAGTTATAAGACCCCCGTACTAAGATAAACGAGTTTCCAACTAGCCCTGTCCCATACCAGAGTATTGTGCTTGTACTATAATACTAGGTTTCAGCGGCACTTATAGAGAGTCCCTCCAGACTTTGAATATGTTCAACGATGTGTCCAACAACCACAATCTTGGCCATCACATATTCTTAGATGTATGCCAATTCATTAGGGTGGAGCAAGATTAATCAAGTTATTATGTTGTCATTAGTTCTTTAGCAAGGCTAGGGATCAAGTTCATTGATGTCTAATTTCTTTCTCCCAAATAGGTAGGATTACAAGGTATGTGGTGTTTCTCCTAATAAACTAATATAATCCCATCCGAAAATGATATAACACTAGCATGATATATAATATGGTACAAAGAAAGTAAAAATGTAGGACAAGGGTTAAGTTTTTGAAGATGACTTTCCTTCCTCGACGATGTCTCCTGGTACGGCTTCTTCGGCTTGGAAGGAGTCTTCACCTGCAACGTCAAGCGTTTCGTCTACACGTTGCGGAAAATAGCACACAATTACCATCACATCATTCAAAACAAACATTCAATCCAACAAAACAACCATTTAGCACTCAATCAAATTATCACATGAGTCATACCAATCAATCATATTAGGATTTTGAACCTTTCGAAATATCCGGAATAACTTCCGGCAACTCTCGGAACAATTTTATTTTATTTTTGAACCATTAAAAAAACATAAAAAAAACTAGCCCCACAATGTACTCTTAGATGGTTGAGAGATAACCCAGGGCCGGTCCATTGTGGTTTAATTAGATGGTCATTATAGAAATACTTTTAGAAAAATGATTATAACTTCGAAAAATATGAAACAAACTGTATATTGTTACTAAAATTATTCTTTATTTTCCTGCTTGGTTATTACATCTAACTTTTTTTATTAAATATAATTGTGGTGACTTTTTTTTAAGTGTATAACCTTGTTGCTTAGATAAAAAATTATAAAATTCTCTGTTAATGAATTTAAATCAATATTTTTTTTAATAATATTGTTTCTGATTATTACATCATTGCTAAATAGTGGAATAAATAAAATAAAATTCATTAAAACAATGATCCCTTTATTATTAGTTGTGTATATTACTCCCTTCTTTCCGAAATAACTGTCTCAACTTTGTACTAGCTCTAGTACAAAATTGTACTAAGGCTACGACAGTTATTTTGGAACGGAGGGAGTACTACTTAGTATAAGTTTAATTAAATCTCTAATATCAAAATAAGTTAGATGTAAATA
Source organism: Bromus sterilis (assembly GCA_950022295.1). Classification (NCBI taxonomy): domain Eukaryota; kingdom Viridiplantae; phylum Streptophyta; class Magnoliopsida; order Poales; family Poaceae; genus Bromus; species Bromus sterilis. Next base: position 204,303,567 of record OX465600.1, on the reverse strand, counting down.
TCAATAATAATATTACAAATAAGTAACTATTTGTTATGTTATTAGATAACTGACATGCAATGGATAGAAAGTTCTATAAAATAAGTTTGTGTAAACAGATCCAATACATAGGCCCAACCCCTGTAGAAAATTTCATCCTGACCGAATTATTATCCTGGGCCGTGGCTGAGCAACTTATTTTTATTTGTTTTGTAAAAAAGTAAAATATTAATAGAAAAATAAGTGCTCATCAGAAAAATGTATTCTAAATTTTGTTGTGATCCTGTCTCTTTGCTTTATTTTTCTGTATAGGTGGCATTATTGTTTCCGGGAATAAATTTAAGGGTCATATTATAATTATTGCTAATAGTTCATGTTTAGGATAATTTTCGTTGATTCCCTATTAACAAATTAAATATGTTTAAATTTTGTTATGCTTGTCTCTAGACAATAGCTAATTTTGGTATGGCTATTGATTTAAGTTTATTAACTAAAAATAGCTCCTACTGTAATAAATGTGACTTGTGTAAAATGTTATAAAATCTCATTATGTGTGCTGCTTGATCCTTGCTTAGCCCTATCAACTTGTTAAACCACCATTTAAACTTATGCCCTCATGTGATAATCTGAACAAACTAGTTGGTGTGACTCATGTGTTGCTTTGGTTGGGTGCTAGTGGTTGTTATGTTTGTTGAATGCTTGTTTTAAATGATGTGATGGTAATTGTGTGTTATTTTCCGTAACTTGTAGATGAGACGCTTGACGTTGCAGGTGAACAATCCTTCCAAGCTGAAGAATCCGTACCACGAGACACCGCCGAGGTACGCAAGCTATCTTCAAAAACTTAACCGTTGTCCTACATTTTTTTTCTTTGTACCATATTATGTATCATGCTATTGTTATATCATTTTGGGTTGGGATTGTATTAGTTTTATTAGCTGAACCACCACATACCTTATACCTTACCTATTTGGGGAAAATAAATTAAACACCATTGATCTTGAACATAGCCTTGCTAAAGAACTAATGAAAATATAATTTTTTTATTAATCTTGCTCCACCCTAATGAGATGGCATACATCTAAGAAGATGTGATGGCCAAAATTCTGGTTGTTGGAAACATCGTTGAACATATTCAAAGTATGGAGGGACTATCTATAAGTGCCGCCAAAACCTAGCCTTACAGTACAACCACAATACTCTGGTATGGGACATGGCTAGTTGGAAGCTTTCTTATCTTAGTACGGGGATCTGATAACTATATGAGTGAGGTACAGGACGGTACCTAGAAGCCGGAATGCTACCGATGCGTCAGGGGTGTAATACACTGGATTATATCAGTGTCGGTACGGAACTTTTCCGCACATCTACTACGGTGAAGGCATGTGTCCAAGAGGAGCATGACCTTGCACGCGGATAGTTCAGGATGTGTCGGGTAGATCACCTGTACTAGGGTAGGCAAGGGGAAAACTCCAGTCGATTATCCGAAACCCGCATACTGAGGTATGACGAACTTTGGGGACTCACGATGTATGCATCGAATGTTGTGGGTAAAGTGTACAACCTCTGCAGAGTGAAAACTATTCGATTAGCCGGAGTCCACGGTCATGGACAGCTAGTGAGGCCACACTTTTTGGGGAATAGATGAGAAATTATAGTACTAAGATTATGGTTCATGATGATGATGTTGATATTATGAAAAAGGGTTGGAATGATTAAATCAAATATAATTGTGGGATTAATTTTCCAATAATTAAATGTTTCCAACTTAACTAATATTGATTATCTAGGTTCCCCCGTGATAAACTCCACCATATAGCCATCCCATTATTTTCCTGTAAAAAAATCTTTCTTCTTTTCTTTAGGTGGTTTGCGAGTACTTTGTACGTACTCATGGCTTTGTCCCTGGTTATTCAATCGGCCAGGCTTGGAGGAGCAGGTATTTGACGATGATGCGATTGACGATTTCTAGGACATGCTATGCTCTGAACTACCCTATGGATTGTGCCGTTGCTATGTTTCATGCTTTGCTTTTTCGCTACTATTTGAGCCTGACGAGGCCATGTAAGACTATGTTGTTGTATGATATTGTATTCTCTACTACGTGTACTTGTGACTGCAATATCCATTGTCGAGTTGTGCGTCATGCGACACTGATCATGGGAGCATGACGGTATGCACAGCTGGCCGCTTCGAACATATAGTCCGGGGTGCCCACAAAATACTAAGTTATGTGTTACAAAGTCATCGCAATGCTGACCTATGTGACTTGATCACATCGCAATGCTTTAGGTGGGTGTGTGTTGTAACAGCCCGTGATTTTCACCCAAATTAAAAAAATTGTTTGTTGCTTTATTTTGTTAATTGCTAAAATTGTTTGCAGTATTTTCTTCGCCGAATTATTAATCGGTGAATATTTTCCCCCCTCTTTCTCGTACCGGCATGCGTGACTAAACCTTTTTCCCAAACGGCACATGACCTTTGCGACATCGGGTTCCACCCGAGCACCGTCGCATCTTTCGGCACGAGACCAGCCATCGCCATCGGAACGAAAAATCCCATTGGGTGCCGGAAAATGTTCTCGGAACGGTATCGAAGTGAGGTAGAACTAACGGGCTCGACGCGCTGAGCGCGTGGTTCGAGATTTCGTCTGAATCGGAGGTCGTATGGACTCCCGACGGTTAGAAACGTATTCACCGGACGCGCGGAAGAGAGAAAGAGGGCATTCGTGTAAACCTGCCATCCAAGCTAGCGTATACAAAGACCACCAATCTCCATAGCCTTTCTAGGGTTTCCCCTAACACAATTTTCAGCCACTCCCCTAAAAAAATCCAAGATCTTCCAAATAGCTTCTCCAAATCGCGAAACCCTAGATCTGGATGCACCACAACCATCATATCTCCAAACGGATGGCTACAGGCGCGCCACATCGCCCCCAAATGTGTCTCCTCCCACCTCCAGCCATCAACCGCGCCCGGGCCCCGCAGGGCTGAGCCGCCGGGCCCGATCTGGGTCGCGCAGCCCGCCGAGCCTCCCCGTCCCGTGGAGCCGCCACCCGAGCTCCCGTGCGCCGCCAGCCTCCGGCGTGCTCCGGCGAGGCACCGCCGCGAGGCGCACCCCCGCAGGTCCTCTCCTTGCAGCGCCCTCCTTCTTCCTGCTCTTCCTCACCACCTCTCTCTCCCTGTGTTGCAGCCGCCATGGCCGCCATTAGAGGCGCGCTCGAGCTCGTCATGGTCGCGGATCTCGCCGCCACCGCCGCCTCAGCCCTCCTCGGCCTTGGATCCGGCCAGCCCCGACCTTCCTCCTCCATCCCAAGTCGTCCCAGGTCGCCCCGCGCCCCGTCCTGGCCGCCACGGGCGCCGCTGGCCACCTCCTGCCCAAAATGTATCTGACAGCCCCGAGCTTGAACCCCCTGTAAATTTCTATGTCCCAGGAATTTTACTTCAATGGCTCACTTGCAAAGCGATTTCCCGTTAGCTCGTAAATCGGATTGGGATGCTTCTTTTTTTGGATTGTTATGCTCTCTGTGATCTAGATGGTAGTATAATCATTTATCATGTTTGGATTGATTGGCATGTATAAATCGTCGGTTGAAGTGTGCACCAGAATGTTTATTGTTGTTGTTGTTGTTGTTGTTATTTTCTTGCAACTTTGGTTGATGATTGTGTCACATCCATGAGGCCTATGCTATTGATTATTTATTGTATGTGTTAAGCATTATGTGTAATTAAATTAGATGCATTCCTTTTCCATGTTTACCTGCTGTAGCTATTTTTTTTCTTGCTCCAAAGTGGTGACCTATTAATATGTGCTGATGTTTGTATAAAGTTGCTACTTTGATGCCTTATAGTTAGTGATCCATGCCTCATGTGCTTTAGCTCCAATTTAATTATTTGCTCTATGTTATGTGTAATTTGATGCCATTATTTTATTTTGAATGATATGGTTGTTGTTCATATACTTATCAAGCTCGCAAAAGTGCAACCCTGCTATTTGTTGTGACATGCCCTATTTTTCAATAAGTCCCTAGACCAGTAGTATATTCTTGCATTTTGCATAGGTTACAATTACTTGTTCCTGATGCTCATATACATGAATTTTTTTTGCCATGAGTTCCTTGTCATGTCTACTATTGATCCACATCATTTTGGTGCATGTTTGCATTCAGTAGCTAATTGTTCCATTGCTCTAAAGTATGCTCCCTGATGTTAACAGCATGTACCTGTAACTTGTGATGCTTGTATCTTGTAAACCGTAACTCTGTTTGGAGTGTTCTTCACATATAACTTGAATAGAATTTAATGTACTTAGTGTTTATGCCATTGTTTGTTGTTGTTAACCAACCTAAAGTATGGTTTAGGGCAGAATAGTACCAAATGCTTAAATTTGTCATGGGATACTTAGTGGAATGCAATGTTTAGGTTGTGCCTCGCTTAAATTGACAAGAATAGATAGTTTATTTTATGCTTCACCCCTTGTCATGTTTGTGTGCTATGTAATGCTTGAGTGAGATGCCATGTTAAAAACTTTTGCTCATGTTGTGTAGCTAAACGACTTGAACCATTCTAAATGTGCGGTATCGTTGTGTGTGACGAATACTCCACTTAACCTGCTAGTAACCGCTCTCGACGATAGATGCGATACCGTAGTGCGTTGTCTCGCCACTACTAGGAAAATAGCTATACATGGAAAGCTTATTTGTGGCGCATATAGAAGGACATGTGCCACAATCTGTTAGGGGTAGCGCACTGGAAAAAAATGCGCCACCCATAAGACCTTATGGGTGGCGCATTATTTTCCAGTGCGCCACCCCTAAGAGTGGGTCAGCCTGGATGATCTTATACGTGGCACATTTAGTAATATGCGCCACCCCTAAGAACCTTATAGGTGGCGCATTCCCAATATGTGCCACCCCTAAGAGCTTAGGGGTGGCACATTCTGTGAATGCGCCACCCATAAGGTCCTTCGGGGTGGCGCAGTGTGGTAATGCGCCACCCATAAGAGCTTAGGGGTGGCGTATCTCACCAATGCGCCACCACTGACTTGCTATATGCGCCACTAAATGCCTAGAGCTGCCCTTATCTACTCCACCCCACCTACCACCTCTCATTCACTCCACACAATTCTCAAACTAGATCCACTCTTCTCACCCTAGATCTATTCTGTTTTCTCCTCCTCCCCACCTCATTTCTTCCATTTATCAATCGATACTTGGGATTACATCTATTTTGTTTCATATTGAAGTAAGTGGACCTCCTCCGAAACACTTTTGTTCCATTTATGACCCATATACTTGCCTTTATTAGCTTGGGGTTTGTTGTATATGTGAATCTTGGGTTTGATGTATATGTGAAGCTTGTGGTGGTTTGATGTATATGTGATGCTTATGGTCGTTTGATGTATATGTGAATCTTGAGTGGCCAATGTTTTGCCGAAATGTCGATTCATTTCCGTTTCGGCAAATTTCTGGCGCACTCTCCGCATGCTCCCATGGATTATTAGGGAAGGTCATGCCGAATTTTTCCGGCGACGATAGTGATATATAATTGTGTTGCTCTCTCCGTGCACGCAGGTGATCGACCATGGTCCGCGAGATGCTGAGCGATATCGCCGTGGCTAGGTGGATGTAGTGTGGGACAAACGACATGCTAAGGAATAATAGGTCGGATATAAGATGTCCGTGTCGGAGATGCAAACTGCAGTGCGTGACCGATCCTGATTCCAGAATATTGCAAAGAGACCTGAAGCGTAATGGTTTGATGGATGGCTACACACAGTCGATAAGTGATGAAGCTGGTGAGGAGGAGGAAGTCAATGGTGGGGCACCAGTAAATGAGGAAGGGGAACCAGACACAGCGGCGGGCGAGAAGACGAATAGCATCCCGTACATGATCATGAAGAAGATGTCGAAGTGGATCATGTAGATCAAGATGACGGACATGAAGATCAAGATTTCGGACATGATGAGGATTCAAGCTGGGTGCGGGACCCTCATGTTCAAGAGCTGCTTGTCAAAGAGGTGTTGAACGCAAGAGGTGCAGCTAGAGAGAAAGCCAAGATGGCGCAACTTGAGAAAGACGCGATTACGAAGTTTTACGAAGGATGCAACGACGGGGATACCCGATTGAATGTAACACTTGGGGCTATGGAGATGAAGGAAAAACACAAATGGACCGACAAAAGCTTCGATGATAACATGGCATTCTGGCATGATCGTCATCCGAAGGGCAACACGTGCGCAACTAGTATCGCTGAAGCCAAGAAAGTCTTTTTCCCTCTCGATCTTCCGCACGTTAAATACCACGTCTGCATAAATTATTGCATGATCTATCGGGGTAAGGACGAAGATAAAACCACATGTTCGGTGTGCGGTGTTAGTCGATACAAGAGAGGGAAGAAAGTTCCTAGAAAAGTGGTATGGTACTTTCCGATCACTCCTCGTCTGTAGAGGTATTTCATAGATCCCAAGGAAGCAAAGCTCATGACCTGGCACGTGGATAGAAACAAGCTAAAAGAGGTTGACCCGAACCCGGATCCGGAAAAGGAGGACATGCTGAGGCACCCTTCAGATGGTAGCCAATGGACTGCGTTGGACCTCGAATACCCAGATTTTGGGAAAGAACGAAGGAACCTCAGGATTGGTGTGAGCGCCGATGGAGTCAATCCGTTTGGCGGCCAGAGCAGCACACACAGTACCTGGCCCATGTTTGTATGCATATACAACCTTCCCCCCTGGAAGTGCATGAAGAAAAAGTACATAACAATGTGTATGTTAGTTCAAGGGCCGAAAAAACCAGGTACAGACCTTAATCTATATTTGCAGCTGTTGAAAGAGGAGCTAGAAACATTATGGAAAGACAGAGTCAATACGTGGGATGCCGCGGCAAAAGAATATTTCCCAATGAAAGCAGCGGTGATCATGACGGCGCACGAATATCTCGCATACGGATATTTCTCAGGGCAGGTGGTCCAAGGATTATGTGCATGCGTTAGGTGCATGGATAATACAATGTACTGCCAGCTACCCAAAGATCCTGGATCTTAAAAAACCGTGTTCCAGGGGTCTCGGAGGTGTCTTCCCAACAAACACGCATGGAGAAAACAGGGACATCTTTTCGGTGGAAGTGAGGAGCTCCGAGCACCCCCCAGCTCGAAGGAGCGGCAAAGAAATCGACAACTTGCTGAAAACATGGAAAGAGTGCCCCGCACTGGGAAAGGAAAAAAAGAAGACTCAGCCGTTGATGAGGGTATGGAAAGCGAGGTCTGTTTTCTGGGATTTGGAATACTGGAGTCTCCTCCGCAGTCCTCATAGCCTTGATCTCATGCATATCACAAAGAACGTGTGCGAGAGCTTGTTTGGCACGCTGCTCGACATGCCGGAGAAGACCAAGGACGGGACAAAAGCAAGGAATGACTTGAAATTTATGGGCATCAGGAGGGAACTTCACCCCCCTAGTGACGACGATGATGAGCCGGAGGAGGAAGAGGATACGGAAACGCAAAAATCTCGCAAACGAAAAAGGACGACCAAGAAGAAGACCGGTATTGATCACTTCCCCCCGGCATGCTTCACTCTGTGCGAGGAGGAGATCAAGCAGTTTATCCACTACCTCATAGGAGTAAAATTTACGAACGGCTACGCGGGGAAGATAAGCAGATACCTAGACGAGGCGAAGCAGCGTTTCAGCGGGATGAAATCTCACGACTGTGCCGTGCTGATGACGTAGATTCTCCCGGTTGCGATGCAAGGGATAATGGACGAGCACATCCGTAATACATTGTTTGGCCTTTGCAACTTTTTTGACGTCATCTCCCGGAAGTCGATTTGCGCTACGCAACTCAAAAGTCTACAGGAGGAGATCGTGCTCATACTATGCGAGCTTGAGATCTATTTCCCGCCCACGTTCTTCGACATTCTGTTGCATCTGCTGATCCACGTCGTGGAGGATATCGTCCAACTCGGGCCTGCGTTTCTGCGCAGCATGATGCCGTTCGAAAGGATGAATGGACACATCAAAAAATACGTTCGTAACAGGTCCCGTCCAGATGCAAGCATAGCAAAGGGCTTTCTAACCGAAGAGTGCATCTCTTTTTGCACGAAATATCTCAACACCGAGAACCCTGTTGGTCTAGCCGTCAACAAGCACTTTGGCAGGACCGATGGGCGTGGTCACCACGAGGGAAGCCGCGCAATGCATGTCAACTTTGACGGTCAAGACATCGACTTTGAAAGAGAAAGCCTAGTCGCACTACAACACATCCAACTGGTCGATACTTGGATAGTAAAGCACAAGGATTTAATCAGGAAGAAGTACAGTGACCAGGGCCTGCAGATTACGGACCGAGATCCACAGCTAATCAAAGAGCACAACTCCGGTTTCATGTCTTGGTTCAGGGACGAGCTTCGTGTTAATCCCCCGCGGAGGAACGCTTCTGAGGACGAAAAGATGATATTCACCTTGTCACAGGGTGCCGACACGCAACCTAATGACCTATCAAGCGTATGATATCAACGGCAACACATTCTACACGAAGGAAAAGGACAATAACTGCGATTACCAGAACTCAGGGGTAACGGGGATATTCTACACCGATGACGTCAAGGAAAGATTCTATGGAAGGATCGAGGACATATGGGAGCTCGACTACTGTGGAGAGAAGGTGCCGATGTTCCGTGTGAGATGGGCCAAAAGCGTCGTAAAAGAAGACCGGTACTTCACCACCATGGTTATACCCGAAGCCAAATCCAAGTCTGCGGGCGCAAACGTCACCGCGAAAAATGAGCCATGGGTACTGGCTAGCCAAGTGGACCAATGCTTCTTCATTACCGAACCATCAAAGCCGAGCCGCGTTGTAGTGAGGAGAGGCAAAAGAAACATCATCGGAATGGATGGAGTCGCCAACGAGCAAGACTTTGACAATTACGGCGACCCGAAGATGGAGGATGACTATGCCGCTCAGGATACATACACCACAACCCTAGCGAAGAAATGTCTCCTCCCATTCAAGAGGACAAGTGAAGGCGTCCCGGGCCTAAATTATTCAACCACGACAAAGAAGGGCAAGAAGAAGATCGTGAGGAAACGATAGCTAGATAGCTAGCTCCAAATTTAAGAAAAAATGTTTTGTAATTCATGATCACTTTGTGTATGCATGGATTTAATATGAACTTTGTTGTTGTTTGTTGGTGTTGCTGCTTGTGCTTGCTCCCCTCTCACATTACACCTAGTATTTTGTTAAAGATTTCCCTTGTTTGCATCCACTTCATGACTCCACCTACATATTATAACCATCAGGGGTCTGTGTTTTCATCATAATTGTTGCGGCACTAAGTTCATTCATAATGTGACAAGGCATGTGACAAGACATGTTTAATTAAAAAATAAATATGCCATAATGTGACAAGGCATGTGACAAGGCATATTATAACCACGTACATATACTCCAAAAAGAAGAAATGGAAATATTCATTCATAATGTGACAAGGCATGTTTAATTAAAAAATAATTGAACAAAAAATTAAAAAACGCTTAGGGGTGCCCCATAGTTCCCAAATGCGCCACTAAGTTCTCTTATGCGTGGCGCATCTAGCGGATATGCGCCACCAAAAGGTTTCTTATGCGTGGCGCATTTCGCCGAAATGCGCCACGCATAAGAAACCTTATGCGTGGCGCATTTTGCTGAAATGCGCCACCCCTAAGCCTTAACCGCTCCATCACCCCCTCCCCTTGACCGTGACCACACCCATTCCCCACCATCTCTCCCAGCGCACTCTCCTCGCCGTCGACCGCCACCGGAGCTGCCCCCCGTCGTTCGAGCGCCCCTCTCCGTCCATCGCCCTCGCCGCCACCGGAGCTGCCACCGGAGCCGCCCTGCGCTCCCATCCATGGTCGCCCCCTCCACCAGACCCGACCCCGTGACCTAGGAGACACCGGAGTCGCCGCCTCGACGCCGGAGCCGCCATCGGAGCCATACCCTCGACGCCGGAGCCACCACCAGAGCCGCCCCCTCAACGCCACCGGAGCCCCCGCCCAGAACCCTAGCCTCCCGCAGCACTCAGGTGATCCCCCTCCCCTGTTCTACATCCTTTCTTTGGCACAACAATTTGATGCCTAGGGTTTGGCATTTGGCTAGTGGAACTGGAGAAAATTCAGAAAATTGCAGTTGCTTGTTGCTAGTTGCTTGTTGTGCTACTGCTGGCTGTTACTGCAAATTGCTATTGCTAGTTGTCAATTTGATACATATTTTATACAAAGTGTGAGGTAGAGCGAGAGGATGAGCAGAACACAGAAGATGAGCTCGCAAACATTTCGAAAATGAAGTTGAAATGGTAGTTATAAGATATTGATAAACTGTAGGTGATTAAATTTAAACTATAAGTTGAAGATGAAAGAGAAAGAGATATATTGGCAAGCACAATATAGAAAGTTTTAAAATGGATCATATACATGTCAATCTTATTAAACTACTGGCAAGAACAATATAGAAAGTTTTAAAATGGATCCTATACATTCAAATATACCACAACAGTGAGATTCCCATAGTGTAGCTGTTGTGCCAACAAAACCAAAAAATATGTGTGTTTTTGTGAATATGAGTTGTGAATATGAAAAAACCCAAGCAAGTGCAAATTTGCAATGCATTGTTTACCATATGAAATTTACCTATATATATGATGTTTGAATATCTATTTTAGTGCATTGTTCTACACTATATATGTGCTGGTTGTGCCTACATGTAGGAATTTTTTATGGGCACGGACTCTCATTATCCCCTTTCTCCCGAAATGTTGATTAACTTCCGTTTCGGTTGAGAATGGGGCACTCTCATGTTAAGAAAAATAGCAAAGGTCATGCCAAATTTTTCCATGAATTCGTGCATGATGTACCTTTGCTATTTTTCTTAACGTGAGAGTATTTGGATTTATTTATTGTGCTAATTAATTAACTAGTTGCATTTGTTAATATTGTACTAGTGCAAACATGTCGACCGGAGCCGACGCCGGTCCTTCTTATCAGCCGGGAAAAAAAGGAAGAAATTTTGGGAATACTCCCAGGAGGAGGTCGAGGAGCAGAGAGAAGAGGAAGTACCTCCAGCCGACGAGGAGTATGAGGAGGAGATAGAGTCGGAGTCCGACTCATCGGATGATGACTTGGAGGAGGAGGCCGGTACGACAGACGGCTAGAGGAACATCGGCGAGGATGATGGGACCAGTGGATCCAACACAGATGGTACCCAGTCGAAGAAGAGGAATCGGAAACCGACCAAGGTCGGCGCCATCAGGCAAGAGTTTACTATTGTGACCGCAGTCGGGATTCCTAAACAGCCCTAACATTTTTCGGAAGGGTACGGCCGTCATGTCTCGGATCCGGTGGTTACAAAAGTTCCAAGCCTAAATGCGACAAGGAGGATGCCGAGTACGCTGCTGCGGGCATACCTAACCCCTTCCAGCAATACAAAGATGATCCGCAGACCGAATTCTTTGTGAGGGCGCGGAGCTATAAAGACAAAGCAACCTCGAAAATAATTATCGATCCTCAGATTCAGGAGTTTACAACTGCCGTGGTAAGTAGTTTACCACGCGACCATGTCGATTGAATTCTCGAGTGAAGTTCTCAATTTCTTAACGTTTCACATTCTTTTTGCAGCAAGCGGAAATGAAAATCGCCTCATCGCAGGAGTCGTCGGTTAAGCCGGCCGGCCCGTGGGACAACGCCTTTAATAGGGCGTTGAACAAGGTCAAGAAGGTTGACGACGTGACGGTGAAGCCATCGTCATCCGGCCGTGTGGTCGGCTGGTGCGGACCTAAATTGGTCCGAATATTATGGAAAACCGGCGGAGCAGTCCGGTTCGAGGGGGCGCAAGGCTAGAAGGACCGAATAAGCCGCCGCTTATGTCCGTGGACTGGAGGAGAAGGTGAACATGCTTCCGCAGCTTCTCCAGGACGAAGTGGCGAAGAAGATGAACGCTCTCCTTCCTGATATGATGCAGTCACTCGCGAATTGGCAAGCGCGTGGTGGACAAGGGCCCATAACAGTCCCCAGCATGGTTGGCCGCAACTCGGGCACCGCGGCGCCTGCAGTCCCGACTCCCACCGTAGTGGTGGCTCCCCCACCGATTCCCGGCGTATTGGTGACTCCGGCCGCCAACACTGCGGCGGCGGCGGCGGACGTGATGGTAACTCCTCCAGCCACGATCGAGCAACCGGGGCATAACAATAATGCACCTGGCGGCAGCGCAAATAGGGAGACCGACGCCACAGGAGGCAGCGCACCCTCCGTCTCTTGCATGCCCGCCGTCATTGGCGGGGTCTCTTCACTAGCCGACCTTGACGCCCTCAAGGTAACTATAAGCGTCTGCAACTCAAACGAGGACTTCATCTCCTTGCCTTTTTAGTGGAATCTCTCTGATTCCCTACATGCATATATCCCTTTCACAGGAGGACACTCCATGCATTCTATTACAAGTCGTGGACGGCGAGTTGAAGGATGTTGCCAAAGGTAAAATCATTCAACCACAAAATCGAATCATGCACAATATGCCGATGGCACCGGAGATGCATAGGGTTAAAATCTCTCTCGTGATTTTGGGCTACGAGAGAGTTGAACTTCCCATTCAACCCCCCGGATACGATGAGGACGAGCCGGAAGTCCTCAGTGACTGTTTCGGCCAAATATTCCTATGGCCGAAGAGCCAAATGCGTTTAATGACGGGGGAAAGGGGCACCACACCAAGGACAACACCGCTAGTCATCGTGTTGGCGCCACATGATCCCATCGGCGCACAACAAGAAGACGATAATCTTGATGATGATATCAATGCCGACCAGTTCATCAATACTTTGTATGATAATTATGACTTATTCATTCCTCCTGCTGAAGGAGCCTATCAGCATGACGAGGAAGCTCGCGGTCCAGCTGATCCTGCGGCGAAGCCTGCTTGCTCCACGCGTCTCTTCGCTGCTTCTCAGGAGATGTCTCCATAAGCTTGCGCCTTCACCGAGCCTCAAGCAGATGCCACAAGGAGATCTATTCTCAGCCCGTCCACACTCCATAAGGCGGCCACTTATCAGATAAAGGCCGGTGACTGCTCAAAATCCGAAAAGAAGAAGGGACGGAAAAGAAAGAAGAGCATCACTTCGAGTAGCCAACCTTCGATGCCGATCCGGGCTCAGGACGGGCCACCAAGACCCAAGGATCTCTCGTTTGGAATCCATGTGGCTGGTAGGGCGATGCTACCTAAGGACATGCTCGACCTTGCAACTTCGGATATGCAGAGTGTGCATCATAGTATTATGGCATTAGAGAAGATTCTTCTTCGAGAAGAGAATCCCTCGTACCCAGTTTTCATGGCCAAGGTGCCACTCAATATGGGCTTCATCAACACTATCCCCGCGGATATGATAATCCTGCGGTTTTCGGAGATCTTCAATTTGTACCATCTCAAGCGGATGGACCATAGCCTTATCCGTCTGTTCTCGCTCAGCCTTTCTATGAGTATCAGGGGAGATAAGACCCCGAGCGTCGCGATATTGGACCCCTTCTACATGCATGAAAGCATCTTGATGGACGATGGGGACGCGGCTCTCGCGGAGGGGTACATCACAGACTTCATGCTACAGAACGCCGACAAGGATTCATTTCTTATGACCTACTCTCCCAAGTAAGTCATTAGCTCGCTGCCGTAGCATATATGCTTTCTTAGCTTTCCATTGTCCTGTTCCAAGATTCCTTTTGGATTGTTTTAATTATGCAGTGAGGATCAAGTATGCGTGCTCATCTGTTTTTCACCACAACACTCGCATGCCGTGTATTTAGACTCGGGGAGTGTGAAAAAGAAAGATTACAAGTATATCATGATAGTTTTGGATGATGCTCTCGCTGGCTACATAAAGCCGGAGGCAAGATGGTGAAGCACAAGTTCAGGAAGAATCATCCTGACGTGAACGTGTTCAGCCACGTAACGTAGTTCCCGTGCGTCAAGCAGCCGGCTGGCAGTGTGAGGGATTGATGGCTTCTCGCCCCTCGTTGGTTACCCCAAGTGGAAGGTTTGAGATGCAGTGCAGCAGCAAGTTTCCCTCGGTGAAGTTACCAAGGTTATCGATAACTAGTAGGACTCGGGAGATACAAGTAGGTGGCAACATCGCCAGAAATTGCTTCCTGAATAGGGTGTTGTCGTGGACCTGCACACAGCAACAAAAAACTTTTCTCCCAACGAGTACAGAGGAGTTGTCAATTCCTCCGGCCTTGGTTTACAAAGGATCAATGCAAGAGATAAAAGGTGCAAAGGAAAGTAAAAGCTGAAAGTAAATTGAGGGTGTGAACAATAATGTGAAGATGGACCGGGGTCCCGTGATTTTCAATAGTGATGTCTCTCTCCCAAAAGAAGATAAAAGTGCTAGCGAGGTAAACAAATCACAGTTGGGAAATTGACAGGATTATGAAGGCACCGCAATGCTAACTATGCTGCAAAGAAAGGAAGGGCTCAAAAGCAATGGGCAGTATGCCAAGGTAAGTAGACCGAAATCCATCTGCATCTACTACGAATCATCCACCTTGAGATATCTATCCAGAACATCTCGCTGGTATTAAGTTGCGAATCCCACCCAAAGTGTAAACTCAAAGCAACAGACAACTGCATTAAAAGAAATTTGCGTAAAGTAAACAATCCTTGCACCCTCAGGTACAATCACCGTTGTTTTATCCCTGGTGGAAATAGCACATCCCCTAGTCTCATGTTTCTGTCAGTCAAGCTAGACATCAAGGGGCTGAACCCACAATCGAGCATAACGCTCTCTCTTGGAGTTGCAAAAAAAATAGGTGGCCAAAGCAAATACTGCAACGAACATGCAAGAATTTACTCAAGAACAAAATATAAAAGAGAAGAACCAAATATATTACTCATCACAATCTGAACATAGTCTCATAATCCATCAGATCCCAACAAACTCAGCATAGCAACAACAGAAATTATATAGAGGCCTCGATCATGTGAGGCTGCTCACAAGGACTCGAAAGTGGAAGCGCAAAGGGGGGAGAGATTCATCACATTGCTACTTGTCACGGACCCATGGTCCAAGGGGGAATACTCACGGTACATCCGGGAGGCGTCCATGGCTATCGATGGTCTCCTGGAAGGGGTTCCTCCTTCCGGCAGGGTGCCGGGGCAGCTTCTCGAGGCAGCCCCGATCTTGAAACGGCGGCAGCAATGGTACAGAGGGGAGTTCGCGAGAAAGACATCGATATTAGGGGTTTCCACCCCAAGAGGTAAATATAGGCGAAGGGGGGCATCGAGGGGACCCACGAGGCAGTCAGGAGGGTCCCTGGCGCGGCCCAGGGTGGGTCCGCGCCACCTGCCCTCCTGGCTGCCTGGTGGTGGCCCCCCTTCCCTCTCTTGGTGATTCCGGAAGCTTCTGTTGCGCTGATTTTTTATATATTTTTCCGGGATTTTTTGGAGCACTTTTAATGGCCGGAAAACCTGAAGTACAAAAACAGCAGAAAACAGAAACTTGCAACTGGGTGCACTGATTTAATAGGTTAGTCCAAATAGGTTCAAAAGTGTATGAAAGTTCAAGCAAAACATGGCAAAGTCACACAAAACATGCATGGAGCAAGCCGAAATTATAGATACGTTTGGGACGTATCAACATCCCCAAGCTTAATTCCTGCTCGTCCTCGAGTAGGTAAATGATAACAAGCATAATTTCTGTGGTGACATGCCACACAACCAAATAAGGACCTTTAAGTAAAGCAATCAAAGCATGCAATTCAATTCAAGTCTTAATAAGCAAGAGTCTATATTAGCATTGACACAAGCAACAAAAGAACAAAAGGTGCAAGAGCTCTTGCTGTCCGTGACTCGAATGTCTCCAAATGGTGTTTGCGTGCAAGCAAGGGACTGGGAAGAAAGAGAAAAAAGGTTGTTGAGAACAACTATCTACTAAAGTTTCACACTTGGTCTCCTTTGGATTCTGATCTGGACTAGTCCGCAGACCACTAGCTAGGTACAAGTCAAACTGATCCACTCATTTTCGAAATTTTGAGCACTCATGCAATGGATGAGCGTGAGCAAGAAAGTTGACACCTAAAAGGCGAAACAGAAAGAAGGTGGAGGAGGAAGACAAAAAGGTGTGAAAGTCTCACATCAATGAGAACAATCATAGGCGAGAGAAGGCCATATGATAGATATGATGTGAGGAGTAGGGATTGCCATACAACGGATGCACATGTGAGCTAAAAGTTCTCCAAGGGAACTAGTGGGGTGCATCTAACTTGCTTTCTCAAGAAGACCTAGAGCTCGTTTGAGGAGGCTCATCATTGGAATATACAAGCCAAGTTCTATAGTGTGAAGGGTCCCCACATAGATATATGCATGATGATGATCTCTATGGAGTACAAGGGATATAAGATGAAGTACTAGTGTGGATCTCTCAAAAGGAATAGTAGTATGACCCCTTCTCTCTTTTTATTTTTCTCTTTTTCTCTCTCTTTTTTTATTTTTTGGTGGCCTCAATGGCTCTTTCTATTTAACTCTCATTTGTCCTCTTTGGGATCTTTTGATTTTGTATTCTTTGGGATCTTTTCCTCACTTTAGGGGCAATACTCTATATTTTACAAGAATATAGGAGATCTTTCACACTTTACAAAGGTACTCACATAAATAAAATGTAACTATCATGATGAAAATGTATGCCTCTGCCAGGGTAGCAGGATATGCAATGATACTAGCGCGTCATGTAGCAATGATTAGGGCAAGGCCCAACTAGCATGCGGCTCATCGATCAAGCAAGTAGCATGTATGACATGAAGATCAAGTCATGAGAAGGTGGATGTTGCATGGCAATGTATCTTGGAAAGGCTATGGAAATGCCTTGTAGGTAGGTATGGTGGCTGTTTTGAGGAAAGATATAAGGAGGCTTATGATGACAGAGCGTATCATGCACCGGCGAAGTATGCGCCAACTCTCGAGGTGAGAAAGGGAAATGCACGGTACCGAAGAGGCTAGAAAAAGTATAGGTGGGTGGAAGTGTCAACTGTCGAATACTCACATTAGTCCGAAGAACTCATGCACTTATTATCGGTAATTCTCAATCTAATTAGGAGGTTCACAAGGAGACAGGTACCCCGAGGAGGAGTGTATGGGGGTTTCGTTATCCTTGCGCATCCTCGACTCATGGTACGTGAGTGTACTCTAATATTCGAACCCTCCAGAGGTTAGTGATCCATCTAGTAGCTAGAGTTCTCAACAGGGGTTTTTTGGTGTTCTAAAAACACACGGATTGCCCAAAATACGACATCTATCACTAATAGGCAAGAGATCTTGACACCATAAGTTCAAACATTACTCTAGTCAATACCTCAAAACTATTGCAAGTTACTACTACAAAGAGAATAGCAACTTTAACTACCTATTTTCAGTCAAGACACATAACGCAGCGCAACAGGCAAACTCTCTAAGAAGATAAAACATGCAACCTATAGAAAGTTCAACCTAAGACAAAAGAAAAGATCTAGAAAAACTAAAGCACTACAACTAAACAGAACAACATCTAAGAAAAGAAAAAGAACAGCTCACAGCTAAAAGAATAAGCATGCAAATCCTATGAGGAGTTCTAGTTCAAGCGGAGCGTGAATCTCTCCCACACAAAACAGTAAGTTGGGGTCTAACTTGTTACTACAGAAAAGAAAGCAAAACAAACCTAGAAAATTAAAGAGCGAGACGCTCCAAGCAAAGCACATAACGCATGAAGTGATAAAAATATAGTGAAACGAGGGACAAACTGATAATTGTTGATGAAGAATGGGATGCATCGGGGGCATCCCCAAGCTTAGACGCTTGAGTCTTCTTTAATATTTGTTGGGGGTGCACATGGGCATCCCCAAGCTCGAGCGTTTGACACTCCTGAATCTTCTTTCATCATCCTCCATCGCGCACTTGAAAACTCCCTTCATACATAACTCATTGTAGGCTGATTAGAGAGGTTAGTACCGTAATAAAATAATTTTCCTCTACTTCAAATAAAGATTTCCAGGAAGAGCTACTGTTTCTCTTGCCTTCCCAAAAAAGTTTGCAAAGAAAAACCAATCTTAAGGATTGCAAAACTGCGAAAAGAAAAACCGGGGCAGAAGCTGAGAAAAACAGAACAGCAGAGAAAGGAGAATTTTTTCGAGGTACTTCTGCAACTCAAATCAAAAAACTTTGAACATACGCCTGAAAGGTAATTGTATGGAGCATGCTGTCAAAACAATTCAGATAAAAAATATGATCTGGTGATTTATTGAGAATTTTTCCGTCAAGCAGACAGAATGTGTTTCTAGACAGCAAGCACCAACTTTTGACCTTTCTTGCAATCTGAGGCTAAACTTGGCACAAAGCTTGAAAAGTAAAGATACAATGTTGTTTCTACAGTAGTAACAATCATCAAGACCACTAAGAAGAGAACAAAATCAAAAAGAAAAACCTAAATTCGTTGCGGGCTGCCTCCCGAAAGCGCTTCTTTAGAGCCATTAGCTAGGCTTAAAGCAGAGGATCAAGTTGCATCTATTGAAACATCATCATGATCATCAAAAATCTCTTCAATAGTACAACTAGTCTTAATGGGTTTCTCAAATAAAGGACGAATGAAAATGCTTCTTGGAATAAAATCAAAAGGAAGGAAATCAATTGGAGTTTCATTAAAGTTAAAGATAGGTGTCTCCTCCAAAGTTTTCACCGTTTCAACTCTCTTGGCACTAGGTGTGCTAGCTTTAGCTCGGGGAACCTTGGGTATGTAAACGGACTTAGGTTCCTTATTTGCTGGAGTTTCATCCTTTTTGGTTTTGATTGAGGAAAAGGTAGTTCCTAAAGTTTCAATAACTTCCTCAATCTTTTCTATCCTAGAAGACTTTTCATCAAGGGATTTGATAGTCTCCAAAGTTTTGACAATTTTCTGCATGGAATTATCTAGCCTATTCAAATTACCTTGAATCTTACGATCCAACTCATTCACCCTATCGATACTTGGCATCTCTAGCTCTATTTTTTCAAGTTTTCTCATAATGTGAGCTAAAGTAATGTCCTCCTTAATACTAACAATGGGGAGACTTCCAACAAGATTTTAAATAACATTAAGGGCTTCCCAAACTGGGGCCTCTATGAAGTTCCCATTGATAGAAGTGTCTAAAAGAAACCTATTCCAAGAAGTAATCCCAACATAAAAATTTATAAGAAGGATAGTAGTGGATTGCTTCTTGGTGGCTCTTTTTTGAGAATCATTAATTCTATACCAAGCATCTTTCAAACTTTCACCACCTCTTTGAGTAAAGGTAAGCACTTCTGCCTCACCAAAGGCAAAAGGACCAGCCATAGTGGTAACTACTGACAAGGTAACAGGTGTTTTTGGTATTTTTGATTAGGGACACAAAAGTAAAAACTGAAAGGTAAACTAACAAGACTAAAAAGCAAAGGTAAAAGATAGTCTGCAACTCCCCTATCTTGTAGACTTGAGTCCCCGGCAACGGCGCCAGAAATTTGCTTGATGGCTTCTCGCCCCTCGTTATTTACCCTAATTGGATGGTTTGAGATGCAGTGCAGCGGCAAGTTTCCCTCGGTGAAGATACCAAGGTTATCGAACCAGTAGGACTTAGGAGATACAAGTAGGTGGCAACGTCGCCAGAAATTTCTTCCTGACTAGGGTGTTGTCGTGGACCTGCACACAGCAACAAATAACTTTGCTCCCAACGAGTATAGAGGAGTTGTCAATTCCTCCGGCCTTGTCGTTTGCAAAGGATCAACGCAAGAGATAAAAGGTGCAAAGGAAAGTAAAAGGTGAAAGTAAATTGAGGGTGTGAAAAATAATGTGAAGATGGACCGGGGTCCCGTGATTTTCACTAGTGATTTCTCTCTCCCAAAAGACGATAAAAGTGCTAGCGAGGTAAACAAATCACAGTTGGGAAATTCACAGGATTATGAAGGCACCGCAATGCTAACTATGCTTCAAAGAAAGGAAGGGCTCAAAATCAATGGGCAGTACGCCAAGGTAAGTAGACCGAAATCCATCTGCATCTACTACGAATCATCCACCTTGAGATATCTATCCAAAACATCTCGCTGGTATTAAGTTGCGAATCCCACCCAAAGTGTAAACTCAAAGCAACAAACAACTGCATTAAAAGAAATTTGCGTAAAGTAAACAATCCTTGCACCCTCAGGTACAATCACCGTTGTTTTATCCCTGGTGGAAACAGCACATCCCCTAGTCTCATGTTTCTATCAGTCAAGCTAGACATCAAGGGGCTGAACCCACAATCGAGCATAACGCTCTCTCTTGGAGTTGCAAATAAAATACTTGGCCAAAGCAAATACCGCAACGGAGAACATGCAAGAATTTACTCAAGAACAAAATGTAAAAGAGAAGAACCAAATATATTACTCATGACAATCTGAACATAGTCTCATAATCCATCAGATCCCAACAAACTCAGCATAGCAACAACAGAAATTACATAGATGCCTCGATCATGTGAGGCTGCTCACGAGGACTCGAAAGTGGAAGTACAAAGGGGGGAGAGATTCATCACATAGCTACTGGTCATGGACCCATGGTCCATGGGGGACTACTCACGGTACATCCGGGAGGCGTCCATGGCTATGAATGGTCTCCTGGAGGGGGTTCCTCCTTCCGGCAGGGTGCCGGGGTAGCTTCTCCAGACAGCCTCGATATTGAAACTAAGGCGGCGGCGGTACAGAGGGGAGTTCACGAGAAAGAGATCGATATTAGGGGTTTCCACCCCGAGGGGTAAATATAGGAGAAGGGGGGCATCGAGGGGACCCACGAGGCAATCAGGATGGTCCCTGGCGCGACCCAGGGTGGGTCCGCGCCACATGCCCTCGTGGCTGTCTGGTGGTGGCCCCCCTTCCCTCTCTTGGTGATTCCGGAAGCTTCTGTTGCGCTGATTTTTTATATATTTTTCCCGGAATTTTTGGAGCACTTTTAATGGTCGGAAAACCTGAAATACAAAAACAGCAGAAAACAGAAACTGGCAACTGGGTGCACTGAGTTAATAGGTTAGTCCAAATATGTTCAAAAGTGTATGAAAGTTCAAGCAAGCAGAAATTATAGATACGTTTGGGACGTATCAGGGATGCGTACTACGCCCTTAATCACATGAGGGCGATTGTACAGGAACAACGCAACCTTACGCCGCCAAGTCATCTCAGAGCGTGGGCCCAAAGGAAGGCGAAAATCGTGATGCAAATCTTAAGGAGGATTTCTTTCACATTCAAGCGCAGATGGCGACTATCATCCGTCATGAAGTACAAATGAGGGGGTCGATCTTCTACTCAAACATTGCACCATCCAATGGGGAGATAGAAGTCCTCCTAAATGCCTTGCGTGACACAAGGCCTTTCATGACGAAAGAAGAATGTCGCCCATTCCCCGAGCCAAGTCAGAACAATTGAACAATTTATGTTATATATGGAAGTCATTTGATGAATGTGTGCCCTACATGTAATTTGGATGTACTCTTTGTGTAGTATATGGTAGTGTCAAATACTCTTGGTGCTCTTTGTGTATAAAGGTCACTTCATATGCATTTTTATGCATATGTGCATGCTCCTCACCATTGATCGACTTGCTTTAAGTTTTTGATAAGAATAGATGCTACATTGCTTTGTTCTCCTTTGGTATGAATTCATATGGATGTGACCTCTAAAGCTTTGTTTGGTGCAGGTTGAAGAGCAAACAAGAGATGATGACGAAAGTAGCTTTCAGTTTTCAATAATTGTTGGACTCATTGTAAGATTGTGATGGATGTAATCTTGTCAATCTTGTTGGCCTCTAAATCTTTGTAAATCTTTGTAATAAGAATTATAATGCAATTCTTTTGTATCAATAATTGTTGGGCTCATGGTAAAATTGTATTTTGCATTTATGTAATATAATTAAAATATATGTATTGTTTTTATTCTTTTCTGTAATTCTTTTTTTTGTTTTCTGTAACCCATTTAGTGGCGCATTTTGTCTGGCTTTATTGGCATACTGTGAATGCGCCGCCCCTAAGGAACCTTAGGCGTGGCGCATATCAGAATGCGCCACCCCTAAGAGCTTATAGGTGGCACATTCTGAGATGCGCCACGCTAAGGGCCTTAGGGGTGGCGCATCCAGAATGCGCCACCTCTAAGCCCTTATTAGTGGCTTGTAGTTAGTGGAGCATCCATAATGCGCCACTAAACTCAAAAAAAGGCGCCACCATAAGGGTATTCCCTAGTAGTGCGCGTTATCTTTTTGTTGATGCTTGCTCGTGGTTGCTTCGTAGTAATATATGCTTCGTCCTCGATTGCCTTTTCCAGTTTTTCCTTGTGTGCTTCCGCGGGTACTTCAGAGACGATGCGAGTTTGCGATTGACTACACCTTCGGTTTCGTTTTCTCATTATACTTATAACTTTCAGCTCACTCGCGCCTAGCTATAGTATATAACGATTGCTTGATCCTACCACCTCGTATTTAAGCCTCTCAAATAAACCCAAACAGCTTAGTATGCATGCTAGGATGCGATCAACTGTTACCTCCTGTTACTCCTCGGATTTGGCTATCACCATATTATATTGTTGTGGATGATATGATTATCATAATGCTGACTATATTCGATGAAGGATGGAAGGTCTAGGCTATCCCGCCCTGATGCTTTGTTCCATTCGAGTCACCTAGGACCCGAGTTACTGGTATTGTGTCTCTTGACGAGTGTGCCTAACTGTGTGTGGAATGCTATAGGGTCCCCTTTTCTTACCTACCTAGCTTCAAACATTTCTAGAGCTGGCCCAAGATGATTTACCATTTGAAACCGTGTGTGTGCTTGGTTGGCCCCCCAGCAGATTTTAAAACAACTTGGGCCAGCAAAGATAGAGTTCCTCTGTTGGTCCACATTTGTGAGCTAGGGAAGCCCCTGAGTTCGGGTGAGGCTAACTCCAACCATAGCCATATGGAAGAGTCCGATCCGAGGGCTCGACCGGCTCTTGGATTGGGTGTCGACTCCCCGGGGGCCACCCGGATTTGTTCGTTGTTAGTTAGAGGGATTATGACCTCCGGATATCTCGGAAAAACTCTTCAATGAGTGTCTTTAATGGGCCAGACTGAGAGAGCTTGGCGTGCGTGCAGAGCCTTGTAATGGGCAGGTGGTACACCCCTGCAGGGTTATATCTTTTCGAGAAGCCGTGTCCACGGTTATGGACGACTTGAGACATACTCCTTTTTCATAGACAACAACAACTGAGATAATCTTAATAACTTGATCAATGTGTGAGTGCCTTGACTGCTTCTTCTTTGTCGGGATGCAAAGGAGAGGACAAGGATAAGATAGGTGTTATGTTTGCGTAAGTAGCTGATAGCAAGACTTGTTGGAGGCGATTCCTCATCGAATGCTTGGTTCGCATATTACTCTAAATAGATCGTTAGCCACTTATATAATGCTAGTGAAGCTGCAACCTCACCACTACCCCCATCTTACCGTGAGAAGTTAGTTACAAGACTTGTTGATATAGCTCACCCCTTCTTTTATCTTTTACGCACGTTATGCAAACGATCTTGGACTTCAGAGGAGCTCGACGACCCTTCTTCTGGACGACTTCGTAGAGACTCGACGAGGACTAGTTAGGCGGATCTCGGCGGAGAGCATGGACCCGTGTGGTTACGGGAATGGTGTGTTTTACCTTTGCCACTAGGCATTTGATTGTAGTCTGTACTCAGACATGTATCTTCCATTGATGTAATGTATTTAAGGCAGTTGTATGCCGATTGTATGAGATGTTGTATCCTTATAGTTGTAATGTTGTGATATCATGTTGGAAATCCGGGGCATATGACATTGTCATATGTCGCGGTGGGAACGATATGTGCTTCGTTCCTAGATCTGGATGGAAACATCTAGATCTGGAACAGTACCGCATATCGGGCCTTACATGTTTCCATCACATCATTCTCCTAATTTCATGACCTCATTGTCAATAGGCGGTTCATACCTCATGATCAAGAAACCTTGGTCATCGATTGACCAATGAGCTAGTGTACCCGAGTTTAACTACGGACTAGGCGTTTATATACTACACGGGAATGGTGTGTTTTACCTCTTCCATAGCATAAAACATATTATGAACAAAATGAATATGTGACAAATATATTTATTAATTTGCCTCTAATGCACATATCCAACAGTCTCCCACTTGCACTAGAGTACGAATTACACTAGTTTACATCAGGTATGTATCTAACACCTATAGTCTCTCGGTGTTGTTCAAACTTTCCCTGTGGAAGAGGTTTAGTCATTGGGACTGCAGCGTTCAGATCTGTATGTGTCTTGCGAATCCTAGTATGACCATCCTTGACGTAGTCTAATGTCACATGGAAACGTCGGAGAATATGCTTGGATGTAGAGTGAGTTCTTGGTTCCTTCGCGTTAGCAATGGCACCCGTATTGTCGCAATAAATGCCAACGGGGTCAGTGCAGCTAGGGAAGACATCAAGCTCGATCACAAACTTCTTCAGCCAATGCGCTTCATTGGACGCTTCGCAAGTGGCAATATACTCTGATTCCATTGAAGATTGGGCGACGAATGATAGCTTTCCGCTCCTCTAGCTAATTGCGCTGCCATTCAACATGAACACATAACCCGTCTGGAATTTTGAGGCATCTACGTCAGAGTCAAGGCTAGCATCGACGTAACCTTTTACGGCTAGCTCTTCTTCACATCCTCCATATACGAGAAAGAGATCCTTCGTCCTTCGTAAGTATTTCAGGATGTTCTCCACTACGGTCCAATGAGTCATTCCTGGATTACTATGGTAGCGATTAGTCATACTAATTGCCAGAGCTAAATCTGGCCGAGTACACATCATAGCATACATTATACGGCCTATGGCTGAACCATAGGGTTTTGAGGACATCTCCTCCTTTCCTTGTGTTGTTGCTGGACATTGAGTCACACTTAGCTTAATTATTTTATAACTGGAAAGAGACATCTCTTGGAGTTATCCATACTGAACTTCTTCAATATTTTATCAAGGGACAATTGCATTTTTGCCCCTAGTTTTGCCAGCCCGTGGGTTTTGCCCTTACTTTTCGGCTCTGCTCAGTTTTGCCCTTAGATTTGTCCCTCGGGTCATCCGAACGCCCTTTGACCGTTTGACCAATACTTAGAAAATGTATAACAAATTCATATGAACTTAGAAAAATGCAAATAAGATATTTAATTATTCAGAAAAGCATTTCCTTTATGTGTGTATCATTTGCACATATGAAAATATTAATTATTAACCTACCCAAGGTTACTAACGTTCTTAACATTATTAAAAATAAAAATGTGTAAACAATGAAAAAATCATGAATAAAAACGGCATGCAAGTTTAGGTGATGTCTGCTGACCATTCTGATATCTTATTTGAGATTTTTTGAATTCACATGAACTTGTTATGAATTTTAAAATTAATGGTCAAAGTCATTTGAAAATGCATAACAACTTCATATATACCCAGAAAAATGCAAATAAGATATCAGAATGTTCAGAAGACATCACCTACATTCGCATGTCATTTTTAATCATGAAAATGTATTGTTTATACCCTTTAATGTTTAATAATGTTAATAACATTAATAACCTCAAGTAGTTTAAATATTATTTTGTTCGTGAATGCTAATAACATGCACTTACAGGTAATTCTTTTTTAAACATTTTGATATCTTATTTGCATTTTTCTGAGTTCATATGAATTTGTTATGCATTTTCAAAGTATTGGTCAAACGGTCAAAGGGCGTTCGGATGACCTCAGAGACAAATTTAAGGGCAAAACTGAGCAAAGCCGAAAAGTAAGGGCAAAACCCACGGGCCGGCAGAACTAGGGGCAAAAATGTAATTGTCCCTTTATCAATATAAGCTTTTTGAATCAAAGCCAATAGGCGATTTGGTCAATCTCTATAGATCTTAATGCCTAATATGTATGCAGCTTCACCTAGGTTCTTCATGGAAAATTGTCCATTCAAGTATTCCTTCACTTCTTCTAAGAATTTTGTATCATTCCCTATCAGTAATATTTCATCCACATACAACACAAGGAATGCTACAGAGCTCCCACTTAGTTTCTTATAGACGCAGAACGCTTCGATGTTTTGGACAAATCCAAACGCTTTGATCACCTCATCAAATCGAAGGTTCTAGCTCCGAGATGCCTGCTTCAATCCATATATTGATCATTGAAGCTTGCATTCTTTACCAGCATCTTTGGATCAATGAAATCTTCCGCTTGCACCATGTACAACTTTTCCTCAATGTTACCATTAAGGAACGTGGTTTTCACGTCCATCTGCCATGTCTCGTAATCATGATAGGCAACTATTGCTAGTAGAACCCGAATAGACTTTATCATCGCTACATGAGAGAATGTCTCCGCGTACTCAACTCCTTGAATTTATCGGAACACTTTTGCGACAATTCGGGCTTTATAGACAGAAACGTTTGCGTCTGCGTCAGTCTTTTTCTTGAATATGCATTTATTCTCGATGGCCTTTCGGTCCTAGGGAATATCCACCAAAGTCCATACTTTGTTGGTATACATGGAGGCTATTTCAGATATCATGGCTTCTAGACATTTGTCAGACTCAGGTCCTTCCATTGCCTCTTTATAGTTTGTAGGATCTCCAGGTTCATTTAACGTAACTGTATTCACAAGTTGTCCATAAAACTCAGGAGATTGACGGACTCTTGATGACCTACGTGGCACAATAGGTTCCTCTGAAATTTCATCATGATCATCATGTATGTCGTGATCGTTATGAATGTCGTGTTGGCCATTTTCTTCAGCTCCCACTATGGAAGATTGTAAGGCCCAATATGCGGTACTTTTCCAGATTTAGATGTTTCCATCCAGATCCTGGGACGAAGCACATATCGGTCCCACCGCAATATATGACAATGCCATATGCCCCGGATTTCCAACATGATATCACAATATTACAGCTACAAGGATAAAACATCTCATACAATCGGCATACAATTGCCTTAATACATTACATCAGCGGAAGATACATGTCTGAGTACAGACTACAATCAAATACGTAGTTACTACATGAGGAATCGGCTCCAACAAGTCTTGCTATCAAATACTTACGCAAGCATAACACCTATCCTATCCTTGTCCTCCTCTTCGCATCCCGACGAATAAAGAAGCAGTCAAGGCACACACACATTCATCAAGTAGTTAAGATTATCTCAGTTGTTGTTGTCTATGAACAAGGAGTAGGTCTCAAGTCATCCATAACCGTGGACACGGCTTCTTGAAAAGATTTAACCCTGCAGGGGTGTACCAACTGCCCATTACAAGTCTCCGCACGCATGCCCATCTCTCTTAGTCGGGCCCGTTAAAGACACTAATTGAAGAGTTGTTCCGAGATATCTGGACGTCATAATCCCTCTAACTAACAACGAACTAATGTGGGTGGCCCCCGGGGAGTCGACATCCAGTTCAGGAGACGGCCGCGCTCTCATCCTGGTCTCTTCCGTCTCAACTGGGTTTGGGTTACCGTGGAAAAAGCCATGCCCGGGACCTCGCCGGCCAAGTGTGGACCAATAGGATACACCACCCCACAAGTCCAGTTTTTTTAAATCCACTAGCCTGTAGACCAGTTACGCACACGGTTTTCAAATGGTAAATCACCTTGGGCCACCACTAGAAATGTTTGGAGCTAGGTAGGTAAGAAGAGGGGACCCCATAGCATCCCACACGCAGTTAAGCACGCTCGTCAAGAGACACAATACCCAGAACTCGGGACCTAGGTGATTCGAATGGAACAAAGCGTCAGGCGGGATAGCCTAGACCTTCCATCCTTCGTCGAGTATAGTCAACATTATAATAATCATATCATCCACAACAATATAATAATGTGATAGCCCAATCCAAGGAGTAAAAGGATAACATTTGATAGAATCCTAGCATGCATACTGACCAGTGTCTGAGCAACGAGCAATAGTAACATAACCGAACAAGGTTTGCTCGGATGTGTAGGACATGGTTGTTTGGGTTTATTTGAGAGGCAAGAATATGAAGTGGTAGGATCAAGCAATCGTTCTATCCTACACCTAGGCGCGAGTGAGCTGAAAGTTATAAGCATGATATATGCTCCCCCTTACCTGATGAGAAGACGAAGCCGAAGGTGTAGTCAATCGCAAGCTCACATCGTCTCTGTGAGTAACCGCGGGAGCACACAAGAAGGAAACACTAGAAAAGGTAATCGACAAGAAAGCATCTATTACTACGAAGCAATCACGAGCAAGCATCAACAAGAAGGCAACATGAGACAACGCACTACGATACAGATCTATCATCGACAGCGGTTACTAATAGGTTAAGTAGAGTACTCGTCACACACGATGATACCGCACATTTATCATCGGTTAAAGTTGTTTAGCTACACAACATGAGAAAATGTGGTTAACATGGCATCGCACTCAAGCATGGCATATCACATAATCATGTCAAGAGGTGAAGCATGAAGTAAACTATCTAATCTAGTCATCTTAAGTGGGGGGTAAAACCTATACATGGCAAAGTATTACGGTCCCCATGATGATTAACAGTTTTACTACTGTCCTGCCCTAAACCACACTTTATTATTTTTATTAGCAAGAAAGAGTAGCATATAAACAACCTACTCGAAATTCTAGTCAAGTTAGATATAAAGAACATTCTATTCCGAACAACGGTTAAAAAGTTATGGCCTATTACAGTTTAGAGTGGCATGCAACGGAAATAGCAGTGAAACAACATGTAAACAAATTCAAACATGGAAAATGAGCACATTTTATTACCCTACACGCAAAGTGGAGCAAGTTTGACATTGGAATCATTGCAATCCGAGCTAACAGCAAAAAGATACGGGCATCGCAAAAATACTATACAATCTGCCATTTAATTAACACCAGAAAAGGAAAAAAACTACTGGGCCGAATCTACCGTAAATGGACAAAAACAGAAGGGCGCAACTTAACTAAACAGATGCACACGGGCGTTACATAGCAGCAAGCGTACCTAGACCAAGCCCAATAGGAAATAGAAAAAAATAGGAGGCTGCCTCACCGAGCTGGGCCGACCCAGGAAGCAGCGGTGTGCGGAGGTTTTGCGGAAGCTCACCCAGGCCATGAAGGCGCTGTGGGCCAGCACGGGTGATGGGCCTTAGGGCGTTGGCGCAGCCCACCTGGCGGCAGTCAACGGGGCGAGCGGGCGGTTGGAGCGCTCGTATCGTCCAGGACGCGGCCGGTGGCGCAGGCCGTGCTACAGCAAGCTGGGGTGGCTCCGGCGGCGCGTTAGATATGGGGGCGGCTGGATCTGGGCGCTGGCGGCTCGGATCTGAGGAGGGGAGGCCGGTGCCGGTGATGGGGCGAGCTCCGTGGCCGCGGCTTCGACCATGGCTTGGCGGCGGCGGTGGCGTTCATGGCGACCTTGAGAGAGAGAAGAAGAGTAGGGGTGAGGAGGAGAGGGAAGGGAGGCACGGCGGAGCGGACAATTTGGCCGGAGGAGGTGGCGCGGGCCGGCGACTTGCCGGAGGCAAGGAGGCGGCAGGGCGTTCGGGCGTGAAGGCGGCTCAGGTTCTATTGGGCGTGGGTTGTAGTGCGGGAGGGTTCCACGGTCATTGGATCATCCGATCCAACGGTCCAGATCGAGGGGCTTGTCTCCACATCTGATGGGAGGTAGGGATTGGCTGTGCACGGAAATCTAAGGAGGAGTGGCGGAGGGTAGAGGTAGGTGGAGGGTTAGGGTAGGCTAGGGTTGCTCCAAATGGCAAGGGGTTGCCTACTATATATAGTAGGTGGGTGTTTGGGAGGGGTTTCGGGCCACAAAATGGCCCGTTTCGGGTCCGGTTTTTTCGGGTGGGATAGCATCCGAAGATAACAGGGGAATCCGGGGGTCCAACTATCAGCGCACACAATAATTTGTAAATACGCCTCTGGACTTACAGCGGCTACTATGACTGGCACATCCGATCGATCACCTACTCGACAAAGTCGGACTCGCACGAAATTCTAAACACTGCATCGCCACACTGCACTGACGTCGTCTACAACGTTTTGCGACCAATCAATACAACGATTAACTCCCGATAAATAACCCATCTAAATATAAATGGGGTTTTTCC
This sequence comes from Bromus sterilis, assembly GCA_950022295.1. Classification (NCBI taxonomy): domain Eukaryota; kingdom Viridiplantae; phylum Streptophyta; class Magnoliopsida; order Poales; family Poaceae; genus Bromus; species Bromus sterilis. The sequence goes on along the minus strand of OX465600.1, from coordinate 204,273,430 downwards.
GCACCATTGGTGATGGCTGGTCTTGTGCCGAAAGTTCCGACGATTATCGGGTGACTTTCCCGGTGCCGCAACGAGGTCATGTTCCGTTGGGAAAAGAGTTCGGTCTCGCATCCGATACGAGAAAGAGGGAGAGAAATATTCACCGATTAATAATTCGGCGAACCAAATACTGCAAACAATTTTAACAAGCAGAAAAATAAAAGCAACAATTTTTTTTTAATTTGGGTGAAAATCCCGGGTTGTTACAATACAACACCACCAACAAGGGATCTCGTCCCGAGATCCAGGACGATCCGGGGGAGAGGGGGGAAGAGAAAAGAGAGTCATCAATCTTCAACACCACCAACAAGGGACTCTGCTCCATGTCGACGATGACCTTTCGTCGCGAACATTCCGCAGAGAGATGGCCACGTCGAAGAACGGAACCATCAGGAGACGAAAATAAGAAATGATAGTTGAAAGTGACAATCAAGAGAAGCATTCTCACTGAAATATTGAGGATAATGGGCAAGAGGAATGAAGTCAACGGACGACCAAGATGTTATCCGGAGTCGGAGAGCTAAAGGTATTACATGAATTCCCAACCTGAAATCGGAATCGAGACAATACACTGCAAGCAAGGCATTATAACGGTTCTGATACTCCACACACTCGAGATCCTAGAGTTTGAAGGGGATAAGAAGAGAGTAAAACACTTACTACACTTTTCCTGACAAGAGAAAAGGTAAGGAGTAAAAAGATTCCCACTCTCCAGTAACTATCTTAAAAACTACAAAATATTTTGTCTAGACTCGACTTCGGCCAGAAAAGGGATCCTACAGGGTAAGGCTCTGATACCAAGTTGGAAGGCCCGATATGCGGTACTATTCCAGATCTAGATGTTTCCATCCAGATCTAGGGACGAAGCACATATCATTCCCACCGTGATATATGACAATGCCATATGCCCCGGATTTCCAACATGATATCACAACATTAAAGCTACAAGGATACAACATCTCATACAATCGGCATACAATTTCCTAAATATATTACATCAGCGGAAGATACATGTCTGAGTACAGACTACAATAAAATGCCAAGTGGCAATGGTAAAACACACCATTCTCGTAACCACACGGGTCCAGGCTCTCCGCCGGGATCCGTCTAACTAGTCGTCGTCGAGTCCCTATGAAGGCGTCCAGAAGAAGGGTCGTTGAGCTCCTCTGTAGTCCAAGATTCATTTGCATAACCTGCATAAAAGAGAAAAGAAGGGGTGAGCTATATCAACAAGTCTTGTAACTAACTTCTCACGGTAAGAAGGGGGTAGTGGTGGGGTTGCAGCCGCACTAGCAATATATGAGTGGCTAACGATCTATTTTAGAGTCTTGCTATCAGCTACTTACGCAATCATAACACCTATCCTATCCTTGTCCTCCCCTTCGGATCCCGACGAAGAAGAAGCAGTCAAGGAAAACACACGTTGATAAGGTTATTACAATTATCTCAGTTGTTGTTTTCTATGAACAAGGAGTAGGTCTCAAGTCATCCATAACCGTGGACACGGCTTCTCGAAAAGATTTAACCCTTCAGGGGTGTACCAACTGCCCATTACAAGGCTCGGCACGCACGCCCATCTCTCTTAGTCGGGCCCGTTAAAGACACTCATTGGAGAGTTGTTCCGAGAGATCCGGACGTCATAATCCCTCTAACTAACAACGAACAAATCCGGGTGGCCCCCGCGGAGTCGACATCCAGTAGGAGGCCGGGGCTACAACAACTGCGACGTAATCAACGAGGAACATCGATGGCCGGACTTGGGGATGGAGGATGATGATGACCGGTCAGGCTGAATCCGGCTAATTCCTTGCGCAGAGAAGGCGATCTCAAGATGGGGGACCTCCTATACATGGTGGTTCATCTTGGGCATCTTGGTAGCCATGCATCCTGTTCGTCGGCTGTCGTGCGTGCTCTGTGCTAGTGGCCTGCTGATGGGTGTAGATAACACCACCTCGTTGGTTACTCCAAGTGGGAGGTTATGATGTAGATAGAAGAAAATTTCCCTCCATGAAGATACCAATGTTATCGACCAGTAGGACTCCAAGATCTACGAGTAGGTGGTCAAACGAGGAAGGCGCCATTTGAGATTAGTTACTAACTTGACCGGGAACGGCACACAAAAGCAAATAACTTTTCTCCCAACGAGTCAGAGAGTTTGTCAATCTCTCCGGTCTTGTTGTTTACAAAGGATCAAACACAAGGGGGATAATAGTAGTGATGATTGCAACGGAAATGAAATAAAAGCAAGAAAGAGTAACGGTGTAAACTATGGCGGAAATTTTCAAAACTTTCTGTTTAGGTATATGCTAGGGTTAGGATGTCACTTGCATCATGTTAAAATTTCAAAAGAATTGAAATGGGAGAAGGAAAACCCTTCCAAATGGATTTAATTCAAATGGCCATTTTAAAAGTTGCTCCAAAAATTCCTCTGGTATTTTTAAAAAGTCCCATAAATAAGTGAGATGACATATCAAGTGGAGTGGGAACCACTCAATGCTCATTGATTTTTCTAAAAATCCAGAAGTTCTTTGGAATTAATAAAATACCCCTATTAGAATTTGAATTCAAATATGTTGAATTTCAAAAATCTTCAAAACATGGGAGTGGCTAGCCCTATGTCACATAAGACCAAATTAATGTTTTGGGGATTTTATAAAATTCTTTGGTATTTTAAATCAAAGAAAAAAACAGCAGAAAAGAATTAAAACAAAAAAAATAGAAGGAGGAAAGGAGCCCACTTACCTGGCCCAACTTACCCAGCAAGCCGGCCCAGCCCAGCCAACTCCTTGTCGTCTACCTCCCTGTGCCCAGAAGCAGCTCGCTGGAGGCCGAGCACGCCGTGGACGCCACCTCGACACCGAGACGCTTCCAGGCGACCCCGAGCCATCTAGTTACGCCACGGAGACGCCCTCGACGCCATGGATCGTTTCCCCCTCCTCCTAGACATTTTCCCTTATTCTCCTGCTCTCTCTCGCCCGTTTCCGCCACCGACCGAAACCGCCGGAGCTCTCCGCCGTGGAAACTCGCGGCCACCACGAGAGATAGCCCCGAAGGCCTTGTCCCTCGTGCTCAGCGACCTTGTCTTCGTCTTCACGGAATAGATGGCGAGTGGATTTGACTCAGAGCCGCCGCAATCGTCGTCGACATCTCGCCGGAGCCGCTGCGCTCAATTGACGATTCCGTCGCCGTCAGAGCACCCCCGACCGCATCATCGCCTCCTTTGAGTTCGTGGTGAGACCCTGCTTCTTGCCCAAGTGTCCCTGCGTCTCCCCTCATTGTCTAGCCACCGCCACCATGGGCACAGTACAACGCAACCGCGCAATTCGTTGCCGGCAACGCTCCTGTGACCAATTGGTCACGCGGATGTGCCCAATCTTCTCGCCGCCTTTCAATAGTTCTCATGCACCCAAAACCCCCCTCGTTTGCACACTCCAGCGACGCCAGCCTCTGCACCAGAGCGCCGGCCGCCGCCGATGAGATCGCCGCCGACGTTCCTGACCCCGCACACCTCGCCGGAGTACACCAAACGACGTGCGAGCTCACCAGCTTTCTAACACACCTAGCCGCGCCTCTTTGGTCCACTGGAATCGGCTGGACGGTTAACGCCTCCGCGTCTGTGAGTCGCCTGCGAGAAGACGCCGACGAGCCCACATGGCCACGGCAATTAGCCCCAAATTAAGTCCACCCAGAGCCAATGACAGTGGGCCCTGCCCCCCCCCTAATCTCTCTGATAACTTAATCTAACCGGGAAATTAAGAAGAGAGGATGACAAGCTGGCCCGACTGATCTTACTCCCCATGACGTCAGCCTGACCTCACAGTGATGCAATAAATCCTTTTTCCAGTTTAAAATTAATCCAGGAAAATCCAGAAAATGCAATAAACTTTGAAAATAATAACTAATTCACCATAACTCCAAATTGGACATATAATATATGTAAAATTATCAGAAAATGCAAGGATTCTCAATATGCACTTTGTTTCCATGTTTGACCATTTGAAACTGGGTGAACGGTGGGATATGTGCATATGGAACCCTTTTGAATTTAAATTTGGAGTTCAATTGCAAATCCTTTTGCAATGCACTTATTTTGAATGGAATGAACAACACATCAGCACCATGTACATCATATTCTACCACTTGATCATGTGATTGTGCATGGTACATTCTATTGATTGCTATGTTTGTGTTGTTTGCTATCGAATAGAGATGGAGCCGGAACCCGAGATTACCCCGGCAGTTGAAGACACCCAGTACGACCCTCGTCAGCAAGGCAATCAAACACCACTGATCATGTCGATAAAAACCCATTTCCGTCTCTTTCTCGCTTATGCATGTTTAGGATGTCACCATGATGCGTTTCTACCACATAGTTGAACCCATTACTTTGCATGACCTATCATTTTTTCACAGTAGTAAGAAAACCACAATCCTAGGAGATGTAGGAGTTGAATTGCAAATCCTTTTGCAATGCACTTCTTTTAAATGGAATGAACAACACATCACCACTACGTACATCATATTATACCACTTGACATGTGATTGTGCATTGTACATTCTATTGATTGCTATTTTTGTGTTGTTTGCTATTGAATAGAAGTGGAGCCGGAACCCGAGATCACCCCGGCAGTTGAAGACACCCAGTACGACCCTCGTCAGCAAGGAAAGCAAACCCCATTGATCATGTCGATAAAAACCCATTTTCCTCTCTTTCTCTCTTATGCATGTTTAGGATGTCACCATGATGCGTTTCTACCGCATAGTTGAACCCATTCCTTTCCATTACCAATCATTTTGTCATAGTAGTAAGCAAACCACAATCCTAGCAGATGTAGGAGTTGATTGATATCATGTGGCCCCTGGAACTGTTACTGCTTATTGCATGCTTAGAGTGATACAATGTTGATACTGTTATGTGAGTCAGGATGGTAGTGATGATGATGATGATGATGGTGGAAATGTGTTGGTGAATTTGACCTAAACAAGGTGAAGGATGAGAGGCTGTGTAGGAGTAAACAGTGGGTTGTCTCGTTGAACACTACCCTAAGTCCGAGTTCTTGTGTGGTGATCCAAGACAAAGAGTACAACCACACATTGGGCTCACTGACCCCTCACAACCTATTAACTCATCCCGTGTCGATGTCTCGATGTCCAGATGTCGCGATAGTTCGGAGTTCTGGTAGTTTTGTGGTACGGCCTGGAAAGTGAGAGAACGGATCAACCGAGACCGGCTTGAGGCCCTGCACACATTGTCTGGGTCCACTTCGGTAAACCGGCCGGGTTCACGATAGTGGAAACCAACCCAGGTAGGCGGCTTTGATGGACTAGATCGGCAATGAGGTAACATTTGTGGTAAGCATCCTCGCCGGCACCCCTTAAATGGTGACGAGACTTGGCGGTAACTGATGGTCATGTGTGTGTACCGGTACACCCCTGCAGGGTTAACAAAACTATTCGAATAGACGTGTCTGTGGTTATGGACTACTTGGTTATCTGTGCTTGATTATTAGACAACTTCAACAGTTACTCTGAAACTTTCCAAGATAAGTGTGAGTGCTATGGTTTTCTTTCTCGTGGGAAGTCGAGGAAGGATCCATAGTGGTGTAACTGATTGGGATACTTGGATAGTTGAACTCGAGTACGCTCCTTACCTCATTTTGGTAATCGTAGTTCAGGATTAGCCATGTCAAAGCTGGCACTTCTGCATAACAAACCCCACCTCCCTTTTCCTTGATACCTGAGGATGAGTAGTATAGTTCTGATGTAAGTCTTGCTGAGTACGACTTTGTACTCACGTTTTCTTATTTATGTTTTTTAGATGAAACCACTGACCCTGATGGTGGATTCTTCCTACAGCTCGACGATTGACTAAGCTAGTGTAGTCCTAAACAGACGTCTGGTCCCTCGTGGAAGGGCTTGTATGATAAATAAGGCTTCTCTAAGCCATTTGTTGAATTTGTTTGTACTCAGACCTAAGTTTCTTCCGTTGCTTGTATGAATGTTGGATCAAAGTGATGTAATATCTTTGTGTACTCTATATGTAAGTCAATAAAGATGTATACTTTGTAGAGTTCATGTGATGAGTACCTGCTGTTTACACTTGACATGTATGCTACGTGTATGATAATAACGTGCATGTCTTAGTGTGGGGTTCGATAGCTTAGTTGTGCTCCCGCCGACGGTCTTTCTTACAGCCAGGTGGCTTTGAGTTATACGCAGCTTGGAGCATCGCGATGCGATTGCACATAACCCCGTTACGTGGCACACCTCCTTGTACGATCGGGCCCGCCCGAAACCCCGACTATGTGATCGGGACGGAGTAGTTTATGTAAATGCTATAGTTTAAGGACCAAGTTGTTGAGGCGACTTGTCTATGAGTATGAGATTTCACCACGCATACGCATTTAGACTTCTGAGCGGACAATGATGCCCCTCACGTTCGTGCATTCCGTGAGTGTCTTGTACTTGGCCTTGTCTGCTTAGACAAGTGGGTATGGTTCTCGGCTGTCCATATGATTGAATTTTGTCTAGAATTATATATGCATATTCCTGGTCCCGACAGACTTGGTATCAGAGCTGGACTGCCTGTAGGATTATCAGCCTTGGTCGAAGTCGAGTCTAGCCTTCTATAGTTATATAGTTACTCTGGGAATATAAGGGAACAACATAAGGATTCTTTTTTCTCCATACCCTCATCGATCTGAGTTCTGAGTCACCCTCATCTTTTCTGCGGGAAGATAGGACTAGGCTCATCTATATCTTACTAGGACATCTCGTTGATTGCTTCCTTTTACCCGTAGCAAAGTTGTGTTCGGTTGTCTAGAATCGTTGTGCTTCCTATTTTCATACTTCCTATGTAAGTGTTGTTGTCATGTTGTCAGAATTTTCACTTCTCTTACAATTACAGTCGTTATGCTCTCCGAGTCATTCCAGGTTTCTTCATAATCCGATGCATTTGCAAAATCCTTCTCTCCATTTCGGTTGTCTTTCTAGAAGAATTGCTAGGTGACATGCTTGACAGTTCCATACAGCGTGTTGTAGGTTTTATTCTAGAAACCTATATTGATGCATTTGCAGTTCTTCCTCCCACTTTAGATGTCTTCTAGCTAGAATAACCACACTAACCATCGTGTTCGGGTACTTTTCTACTCTATCATATCTGTTCTAGCCCTTAGTAAGCCTTGGTCATCCTTAGGAAAACTATCCAGTAATCCAACTCCTTCAATCTAGTCACCCGACAGATGTGTAGAATTCATTGTAGATCTTATGCCAGGAACTGCACCAATTTCTAGAAGCCCATAAAAAATCTCCCCACCTGAGTTAGTTGAGCTTAAAATCCAACTTGAAGCTTTGTTAGCAAAAGGCTTCATCCGCCCTAGCCCATCGCCATGGGTTGCCCCGTTCTGTTCGTGACGAAGAAAGATGGAACAGAAAGGATGTGCGTAGATTATCGCCCGCTTAATCTAGCGAAGATAAAGAACAAGTACCACTTCCCAGGATCAATGATCTTTATGATTAACTTGATGGATCCTCTGTCTTCTCCAAAATGGATTTGAGATTAGGCTATCATCAAATCAAAATCAGAAATGAGGACATTCCCAAAACGTCTTTCACTACTCGTTATGGTCTTTATGAGTACACCGTCATGTCCTTTGGTTTAACCAATGCCCCCGGCACTTTCTCGCGCACGATGAATTCGATCTTCATGGAGTACTTGAATAAATTATTTGTAGTTTATCTTGATGATAGTCTCATCTACTCAAAGAACGAAGAAGAGCACGCAGAACAACTTAGGCTGGTATCGATGAAACTTCGAGCGCATCGCCTTTATGCCAAGTTATCTAAGTGCGAATTCTGGCTACCAGAAGTGACCTATTTAGGTCACGTGATTTCTGCTAAAGGCGTTGCTTTGAATCCCGAGAGAGTTCAGGAAATCCTTGATTGGACTCCACCTGAATCGGTTACGCAAGTTAGGAGTTTTATTGGCTTAGAAAGTGATGACGAGAGAGTTGACAGGTGCAACACCTCTCCTCGTTCGTTACCCAAAGTGGAAGGTGAGATGTAGGATAACGGCAAATTTCCCTCGATGAAGATACCAAGGTTTGTCTCCAGTAGGACTCTGGAGATGATAAGTAGGTAGCAAGAAAGCAACGGCACTGTTTGAGACAAAAGTTTCTTCCTTGAACTGGACCTGCACACAAATAAAATAACTTTGCTTCCCAACGAGTATAGAGAGGTTTTCAATCTATCCGGCCTTGCTGTTCACAAAGGATCAACGCAACAGATAATAGTGATAATGATAGCAGCTAGAAAGTAAAAGAAAGAAAGTAAATAAGTGTGTAAACAGTAATAAGAATATGGACCGGGGTCCCGTGATGTTCACTAGTGATGTCTCTCTCCCAAAAGACGATAAAACTGCTATGCGAGGTAAACAAATTACAGGTAGGCAATTGACAGGATTAAAAACATATCGCAATGCTAACTATGCTACAAAGAAAGTAAGAGGCTCAAAAGCATGAGAGGCACAACAAAATAAGTAGACCGAAATCCAACTGCATCTACTACTAATCATCCACCTTGAGATATATATCCAGAACATCTCGCTGGTATTAAGTTGCGAGCCCCACCCAAAGTGTAAACCCAAAGCAACAGACAACTACATTACAAAGCACTTTGTGTAAAGTAAACAATCCTTGCAACCGTGGTTAGAAGCACCGTTGTTTTCCCCCTTGTGGCAACAACACATCCCCTAGACTCATGTTTCTGTCACTCAAGCGTTTCATCGGGGGGCATGAACTCACAATCGAGCATAACGTTCCCTCTTGGAGTTACTACCTACTACTTGGCCAAAGCAATAAACAGCAAGGGAGAGCATGCAAGAATTACTTAGGAAAAAAAATATAAAAGATAAGAACCAAATATATTACTCTATCACAATCTGAAAATAATATCCTCATCCATCATATCCCAGCAAACTCAGCATAGCAACAGCAGAAAGATTACATATGTGCCTCAATCATGTAGGGTAGCTCACGAGGACTAAACCATGAAGAACAAAAAGGGGAGGAGAACATCACATAGCTACTGATCACGGACCCATGGTCCAAGGAAAACTACTCATGGCACATCCAGGAAGCGTCCATGGTGGTGGGGAAGCTCCCGAAGGTCAACCTTCCTCCGGCAGGGTGCCGGGAAGAAGTCTGCTGGCGCTCCCGGTCTTGGAAGCGCGACGGCGGCGGAACAGAGGCGAGATCGCGAAAAAGGGTTCTATCCTCGGGGGTTTCGCGTCACGAAGATTAAATAGGCGAAGGGGTCAGCCAGGGGGACCACCTGGTGTCCAGGCAGCCACCCGGCGCGGCCCCACCCTAGGCCGCGCCACCTGATCGCCTGGGAACCAGGTGGGGCCCCTCTGTCCCTCCTCCGGGGCTCAGGAAGGTCCCGTTGCGCTGATTTTTTATCTGATTTTTCCCGAATTTTTGGAGCACTTTTAATATGGGGGAAACCTGGAATAGAAAAACAGCAGAAAACAGGTACTAGCACTGTGGAGCACTGAGTTAATAAGTTATCCAAATATGATCAAAAGTGTATGAAAGTGTATCTAGATCATAGCAATATAACACAAAACATGCATGGAGCGAGAAAAAATTATAGATACGTTTGGGACGTATCAGCAAGCTATTGCCGCCGCTTCGTTGAGAACTTCTCCAAAGTTGCAAAGCCTCTAACTGAACTCCTCAAGAAAGATAAGAAATTCGAATGGACCCCTAAGTGCGAGGAATGCTTTCAAGAGCTAAAAATAAGGTTAACTTATGCACCCGTACTTGGGCCTCCAGACACCAAAAGGGATTTCGAGATCTATTGTGACACCTCACGGCAAGGTTTAGGATGCATACTTATGCAAGATCGACATGTGATAGCATACGCTTCACGCCAATTGTGTCCACATGAAGAAAATTACCCTACCTGTGATCTTGAACTCGCTGACGTAGTTCATGCCTTGAAGACTTGGCGACATTACCTCCTTGCTAATCGTTGTGAGATCTATTCCGACCACCAAAGCCTCAAATATATTTTCACCCAGCCAGATCTTAATCTCAGGAAAAGACGCTGGATAGAGTTGATAAATTACTATGACTTAGGAATTTCTTTAACCCCAGGTAAAGCCAATGTCATGGCTAATGCACTAAGTCGTAATTCGTATTGTAACAACCTCATGTTACAACAGTTTCAACCACTTCTTCATGAGGAATTTTGAAAGCTCAATCTCGAGATAGTTCCACATGGATTTTTATCTACCTTGGTGGCGAAACCAACCCTTGAGGATTAAATTATAGTTTCCCAAAGGCGTGCACGAGGGGTTCGCCGGATTAAGGAGAACATTGCAAGCAGAGCTGCTAAATGTTTCTCCACATATAGTAAAGGAACGGTATTCTTTGGAAACCGTTTGGTAGTACCTAAGAATAAGTATCTAAGGAAACTAATTCTCAAAGAAGCCCATGACACTCCCCTCTCAATTCATCCTAGTGGCACGAAAATGTACCGAGATCTACGCTAGAGATTTTGGTGGACCAGGATGAAGCAAGACATTGCTCATTATGTAGCCGAATGTGATGTTTGTTGTCGCGTTAAGGCCGAACATCAAAGACCTGCTGGTACTCTTCAACCATTTCCTATTCCCGAGTGGAAATGGGACAAAGTCAGTATAGAATTCATCAATGGCTTTCGGAAAACCCAGAAAGGAAATGATCCCATCTTCATTGTCATTGATTGACTTTCCAAAGTTGCTCACTTCCTTCCCGTTCGTGAGTCTATTACTTCTCGCCAATTAGCGGACTTGTATGTCTCTAGGATTGTGTCTCTTCATGGTGTTCCTTTGGAAATCAGTTCTGATCGTGGTAGCCTTTTCACCTCTATATTTTGGGGAAGTTTTCAGAATGCTATGGGTACTCATCTCTCCTTTAGTACAGCTTTCCATCCCCAGTCTGGCGGTCAAGTTGAGATGGTTAACCAAATTCTCAAAGACATGCTCAGAGCTTGTGTTATCTCTTTCGGAAAGAATTGGGAGAAGTCTCTTCCATTCGCCGAATTTTCTTATAACAATAGTTTACAATCTAGTTTGAACATGGCTCCTTTTAAAATCCTCCATGGACGAAGAAGTCGAACACCCCTAAACTGGTCAGAAACTGGTGAAAGACAATTCTTTTGACAGGATATGATCAAGGAAACAGAAGAGCAAGTTCGCATTGTTCGTGATCAATTTAAAGCCGCTTAGTCTCATTAGAAGAGCTACTATGATCGTCATCGTAGGCAAGAAAGCTACAATCTGAATGAGAAGGCTTACCTTCAGGTTACTCCTATGAAGGGAACCCAACAATTCGGTATCAAAGGCAAGCTGGTCCCACGTTACATTGGACCTTTCCGCATTCTTGCTAACCGTGGAGAAGTTTCCTACCAACTTGAACTACCCCACACCTTTCCCGAGTACATGATGTATTCCATGTGTCACAACTCAGGCGTTGCTTCAAGGACCCCATCCGCGAAGTCGACCATGAAACGCTTGATCTCCAAGATGACCTTTCTTATCAAGAGTACCTCGTTTGTTTTCTTGATTTAGCAGAGAGTAGCACTCTCCGTTAGAAGATCAAGTTTCTGAAAGTGCAATCGTCACACCACTTTGAGAAAGAAGCCACATGGGAAAGAGAAGACCGTCTCCGTGCCGAGTACCCCACCTTCCTTCTGATGACTTGGGGCGAGTGGTTACAACCCACTGTTTAGGTATGTGCTAGGGTTAGCATGTCACTTGCATCATGTCAAAATTTCAAAAGAAATTGAAATGGGAGAAGGAAAACCCTTCCAAATGAATTTAATTCAAATGCCCATTTTAAAAGTTGCTCCAAAAATTCCGTTGGTATTTTTAAAAAGTCCCTTAAATAAGTGAGATCGTATATCAAGTGGAGTGGGTCCGACTCAATGCTCACTGATTTTTCTAAAAATCCAGAAGTGCTTTGGAATTAATAAAATGCCCCTATTTGAATTTGAATTCAAATATTTTGAATTTGAATTCAAATATTTTGAATTTCGAAAATCTTTAAAACTTGGGAGTAGCTAGCCCTATGTTACATAAGACAAAATTGATGTTTTGGGATTTAATAAAATGCTTTGGTATTTTAAATCAAAGAAAAAAACAACAGAAAATAATTAAAACAGAAAAAAATAGAAGGAGGAAAGGAGCCCACTTACCTGGCCCACCTTACCCAGCAAGCCGCCCAGCCCAGCCAACTCCTTGTCGTCTACCTCCCCGCGCCCAGAAGCAGCTCGCTAGAGGCCGAGCACGCCGTGGACGCCACCTCGATGTCGAGACAGCTCCAGGCCTCCCCGAACCATCTAGGCACGCCACGGAGACGCCCTGGACGCCGTGGATCGTTTCCCCCTCCTCCAGGACACTTTCCCCTCCTCTCCTGCTATCTCTCGCCCGATTCCGCCACCGATCGAAACCGCCGGAGTTTCACCGCCGTGGAAACTCGTGGCCACCGCGAGAGATAGCCCCGAAGGCCTTGTCCCTCATTCTCAGCGTCCTCGCGTCTTCATGGTGTAGATGGCGAGCGGATTTGACTCAGAGCCGCCGTAATCGTCGTCGACATCTCGCTGGAGCCTTCATGCACCATTGACGATTTTGTCATCGTCAGAGGACTCCCGATCGCGCCGTGGCCTCCTTTGAGTTCGCGGTGAGCCCCTGCTTCTTCCCCATATGTCGCCGCATCTCCCCTAGTTGTCTAGCCACCGCCACCATGGGCACATTACAGCGTCGTCGCACAAGTCGTCGTCGGCAATGCTTCGATGAACAATTGGTCACACGGATGTGCCCAATCTTCTCGCCGCCGTTCACTAGTGCTGCTACACCCAAAACACCCCTCGTTTGCACACTCCACTGACTCCAGCCTCTGCACCCGAGCGCCGCCCGCCACCGATAAGGTCCCCGCCGACATTCCTGACCCCGCACGCATCGCCGGACTACACCAAACAACGTACGAGCTCACCAGCTAACTAACGCGCCTAGCCGCGCCTCTTTTGCCCGCAGGAATCGGCCGGACGGTTAACGCCGCCACGTCTGTGAGTCGCCTGCGACAAGCCTCCGACGATCCCACATGGCCACTTCCATTAGCCCCTAATTAAACCCACCCAGAGCCAATGACAGTGGGCCCTGGCCCCCCTAATCTCTTTGTTAACTTAATCTAACCGAGAAATTAAGTAGAGAGGCTGACAAGCTGGCCCACTAGTCAGACCGCCCCTGACGTCAGCCTGACCTCACAGTGACGCAATAAATACTTTTTCCAGTTTAAAATTAATCTAGTAAAATCCAGAAAATGCAATAAACTTTGAAAATCAATAACTGATTAACCATAACTCCAAATTGGACATATAATATATGTAAAATTATCAGAAAAATGCAAGGATTATTAATATGCACTTTGTTTCCATGTTTGACCACACTAAAATGAGTGAACAGTGGCATATGTGCATATGGAACCCTTTTGAATTTAAATTTGGAGTTGAATTTCAAATCCTTTTGCAATGCATTTCTTCTAAATGGAATGAACAACACATCAGCACTATGTACATCATATTATACCACTTGATCATGTGATTGTGCATTGCACATTCTATTGATTGCTATGTTTGTGTTGTTTGCTATCGCATAGAAATGGAGCCGGAACCCGAGATCACCCCGACAATTGAAGACACCCAGTACGACCCTAGTCAGCAAGGCAAGCAAACCCCATTGATCATGTCGATAAAAACCCATTTCCCTATTTTTCTCGCTTATGCATGTTTAGGATGTCACCATGATGCGTTTCTACCGCATAGTTGAACCCATTCCTCTGCATGACCTATCATTTTGTCATAGTAGTAAGAAAACCACAATCCTAGAAGATGTAGGAGTTGATTGATATCATGTGGCCCCCGCAACTGTTACTACTTATTGCATGCTTAGAGTGATACAATGTTGATACTGTTATGTGAGTCGGGATGGTAATGATCATGATGACGATGGTGGAAGTGTGTTGATGAATTTGACCTAAACAAGGTGAACGATGAGAGGTTGTGTAGGAGTAAACAGTGGGTTGTCTCGTTGAACACTACCCTAAGTCCGAGTTCTTCTGTGGTGATCCAATGAAAAAATAGCGCGCTATAGCCTCGCTAATAGCACGCTATAGAGTTTTGGGCAATGCCTCGCTAAATGAATCTATGTACAATATCTCGCTAATAGCACGCTATAGCGCGAAATAGCACGCTAATAGCATATTTTTAGGGTCATGCTATTTTGTGATAGCACGCTATTTTTTTACATTGTCCAAGACAAAGATTACAACCTCACATTTGGCTCACTGACCCCTCACAACCTATTAACTCATCCCATGTCGATGTACAGATGTCGCAGTAGTTCGGAGTTCTGGTAGTTTTGTGGGATGGCCTGCAAAGTGAGAGAACGGCTCAACCGAGACCGGCTTGGGGCCCTGCACATATTTTCTATGAGGTAACAACCCAGGTAGGCGGCTTTCATGGAATAGATCGGCTATGAGGTAACAGTCGTGGTGAACATCCTCGCTGGTACCCTTTGAATGGTGATGATACTTGGCGGTAACTGATGGTCATGTGTGTGTAGAGGTACACCCCTGCAGGGTTCACAAAACTATTCGAATAGCTGCATCTGTGGTGATGGACTACTTGGTTATCTGTGCTTGATTATTAGACCACTTCAACGGTTACTCTAAAACTTTCCAAGATAAGTGTGAGTGTATGGTTTGCTTTCTCGTGGGAAGTCGAGGAAGGATCCATTGTGGTGTAATTGATTGGGAAACTTGGATAGTTGGACTCGAGTGCGTTCCTTACCTCATTCTGGTAATCGTAGTTCAGGATTAGCCAATTCAAAGCTGGCACTTCTGCATAACAAACCCCACCTCCCTTTGCCTTGATACCTGAGCATGAGTAGTATAGTTCTGATGTAAGTCTTGCCGAGTATGACTTTGTACTCAAGTTTGCTTATTTATGTTTTTTAGATGAAACCACCGACCCCGATGGTGGCTTCTTCCTGGAGCTCGACGATTGACTAAGCTAGTGTAGTCCCAAATAGATGTCTGGTCCCTCGTGGAACGGATTGTATGATAAATAAGGCTTCTCTAAGCCATTTGCTAAAATTGTCTGTACTCAGACATATGTTGCTTCTGTTGCTTGTTTGAATGCTGGATCATAGTGATGTGATCTCTTTGTGTACTCTATATGTAAGTCATTAAGGATTTATACTTTGTAAAGTTCATGTGATGAGTACCTGTTGTTTACACTAGAAAAGTATGCTGCGTGTATGATTATAACGTGTATGTCTTAGTGTGGGGTTCGATAGCGTAGTTGTGCTCTCGCCGGCGGTCTTTCTTACATTCAGGTGGCTCTGAGTTGTGCGCAGCTTGGAGCATCGCATCGTGATTGCACGTAAACCCGTTACGTGGCACACCTCGTTGTACGATCGAGCCCGCCCGAGACCCCAACTAAGTGATCGGGTCACAGTTGTTTATGTAAATGCTATGGTTAAATGGACCATGTGGTTGAGGCGACTTGTCTATGAGTACGGGATTTCACCACCCATAAGCATTTAGAATTGTGAGCGGACGATGAGGACCCATTCCAGTTGATCATCCGGGCCTAAATGGGATGCCCCTCACGTTCGAGCTTTCCGAGAGTGTCTTGTACTTGGCCTTGTGTGCTTAGAAAAGTGGGTATGGCTCTCGGCTCTCCATATGATTCAATTGTGGCTAGAATTACTTATGCATATTCCGGGCCCCGATAGAAATATGGACCACGAAACACTGATCTTCACTAGTGATGTCTCTCCCAAAATATGATAAATAACTATGCTGGGTGAACAAATTACAGTTGGGAAATTGAAAAAATTATAAACGCACTGCAATGCTAATTATTCTACAAGAAAGCTAGAGGCTCAATCATATGGGAAGTATGCTGAGACGAGTAGACCATTTATGCATCTGTATCTACTCACTAATCATCCACCTTGAGATATCTATGCAGAACATCTCGCTGGTATTAAGTTCCGAACCCCAGCCAAACTTTAGGATCAAAGAAACATACAACTGCATTGACACACTTTGCGTAAGGGAAGGAATCCTTGCAACCGTAGCTACAAGCAGCTTTGTTTTCTCCCTTGTGGCATCAACACATCCCTAATCTCATGTTTCTGTCACTCAAGCTAAACATCGGGGGGGGGGGGCATGAACCCACAATCAAGCATAACGCTCCCTCTTGGAGTTACTATCTACTACTTGGCCAAAGCAATAAAAAGCAATGGAGAACATGCAAGAATATTCAAGAACTAAAACATAAAACGTAAACCAAATATATTACTCATCACAATCTGAACTGTGACACCCTGGATTTTGGAACATTCTTTTTTCGAAAACTTTCCAGATTTATTTCTGGATTTGATATTGGATTTGATTGTGATCACCTCATTGTACTGGAAACTTGAGCATATTTTCTCTCCATGATCAAGTGGCCCTTGATTTCAAGCCTCTCCATGCCATTCCATTGATCCACCTCATCCAAGTCACCATTTTATTCTAGCCATATATTCCTTTTTCCACTAAACGGGATATTCCGATTATTTGAGGTTTGTGAAGCAACCCCTATTTATATTGGTCCATAAATCCCCAAATAATGCCCACATGTCATTGACATCATATCTTCCCAAATTCTCCAAAAAAAATCATATCCCAAGTGGATTTTTCCTGCCTTGTGAAGGGAGTGTTATTTCTATTGGAGATTTGTGAAGGGAGTGCTATTTCTATTGATCCATTGCTGGTGAAACTTTTTGTGCAATCTCATATTATCATATGATTGATCTCCACAAAATTCCACCACAATTTGATTAGCCAAACTCCCACAATAAATTCCCAAAGTTTGGATGCAGCAAGGGGGCATTGTGAAGCAAGTGCATGATAGGGGATCCCATTTGCCTTGAAACTTTTTGAGAATGATCCTACCACCAGATAACTACACCAAACCAAATTGAGGCCAAATCCCATTACCCATGTGAGTGCATTGTCATGTTTAAGTTTCTAGTCAGTGGGCCACATTGTGAAGCAAGTGCTATCTATGTGTGTCCAATGGCTATGAAATTTTATACACATGTGCACCATGCCAAATAACCAAGCTACACCAATATTTAGCCAAATCCACCAATCCTATGAGATGCTAGCTTCAACATTGCATTTCTGGTCCAATTGGACATTTGTAAAGGAAGTGCTAGCTAGCCTGATCCAAATGAGATGAAACTTGATGTACACACTCATACTAGTGTATGATTGAGCTATGAAAAATATCATGCCTAGGGGAGCTATGTACAAGCCACACCACAGTACAAACACCTTCTGTAGCATTGCTACATTTGCAAAGGATATACTATGTACATTGATTATTTTGATCCCAAACTTTCCAGATTACTAGTCCTTCCTACCCTAACCCCAAGAGACAACTTGGCCCTATCCCAACCCCCACCATGTGATCCCAACTTCTGCTCCAAGTTTGCTGCATCAAACTTATCATTGAGATAGAGCTCACCACAGTAGCCCATTTGGCCATCCACCTGCACCCATGTGATCTACTCTCAAAGGACTACAATTTGGACATGGTTGGCCACGTGAAAACCCTATCCAAATGACTAGTGCCCTTGTGGCCATGCTCTTGGCAGCACCAGGCGTGCTCTGGCCGCGCACTGCGCGTGCTCGACACATCTGCGTCATGCTCCAGTGCCTCCTTGTCGTCTTCTTGTTGTCAGTCCGCGCCGCACGGCTTTGTGAAGCCCGCGTGCGCCACGCCACCCTCTCTGGAGCTACCTCGACGCCTCTCGTGGCCGCCAGCTAGCCGACCCGCCATGGCCGCGTCCGCTCGTCGTCTTCCGGAGCTCGAATCCATCTCCCCCTATAAAAGGAGGCACCCCTCGAGTCCCTTTGAGCGCACCAGCAGCCTCCCTAGCCTCACCTAGCCACTTCCCCCACTTAAATTCGTCTCCGGAGCCCCGCATTGCCCCTCCCTGGCCGCCATTGCCGCACGGCCTCCTCTCCGAATCCGGCGACCCAAGCCCTCCTCCTCCTCCCATCCCGTGGCTGTGGCCTCCCCTTCGCCTCCGCACCCCTCCAGCAGCCGCGCCACACCCGTTCCCCGCCGGAGTCCCCGCCCTCGCCGGCGTACTGCGAGCGGCCATGGCCACCGTACCCAGCCGTGGCAGGCGACGCCACGGGCCGGCCGGCATGCGCCGCGGCCCCTGGCCCACGAGGCTCAGCGCGCCACGCCTCGCCCTCCCCAGCGGCGGCCCTGCCTGGGACAGTAGGCGGCGGCAACGGCAGCGGCCGTGCCTCCTCTGTTCCTATATCGCGGGGAGGGAGAAGACAGAGACGAGGCAGGGGAGGAGAGAGCGAGACCCGTGCGGGCCCCAGATGTAAGTGGTCGCACGCCACTGACGGCCTGGCCCCGTGCGTCAGATTCAAGTGGAGGCGCCTCCGTTCAAAGTACGTTTTCCTTAGCCGAAGGCGTATTTTTGTCTTCCACAGCCCCAGAGTACGCTTTCACCGTTGGAAGGCTTACTTTCCTCCGTAGTAGCCCAGGATAGGCTTTCTAAGTTCAGAAAGCGTATTTCCAACAAAACGGCCCCCGACACTGTTTCGCGAATATCTCCGCAACCGTAAGTCCAAATGGGTTGATTCTTTTTGCGTTGGTTTTCTTTTGACCTCCTCTTCCTCTTGGCATAGGTTTCATGCCATGATTTGGTGTTGTTATTTGCTGGTCAAGAAAGAGTTGTGTTTCACTTTTTCTCCGTTGCTTTATTTGAAATCTTTTGCAGGGTTTTATCGGTGTCGAAGATCGGGAGTGTTCCACACTCCGTTGGTGAAAGGCAAGCTACCTTTGCAAAGCGTTGACGTGCTTTAAAAATTGTTTTTTGATGATATGCTATATCAATGACCGTGATCATGTTGCCATGCTATGATTGATGTTATACTGCCATGCTATCTTTGAATGTGCTACTACTATGACATGCCTTGATCATGTTACCTTCATGCAATGCTTTGCTCATGCCATTGCCATGTCATACTCTGCATCATCATAACCACAAAAAGACCATGTTAAGTGCTCATGTTATTCCTACACCTGCTCATGTTATGCCTAAGTGATGTTCAACTGCATTCATAATGTTTCCATGTTAAAAACTTAATCTTTGTAACGCGGATAAGTTCACCATCTAAAATGTGTTTGACCATATCTGAAACTGTCAATTTAATATGATATGCATTGTTATGATCTGATACTCATGTTGCACCTGATACTTGTGTTCGCTGTTGGAGATATGCTTCATGACAACTTGATCAGGTGCCACCGAACCGGACTTGTCCGTGCAGCCACATTTGCTTGTATGGGCAGACCTTGATTCGGTCTACCGGTGGGCACCTCTTATTTGTATCACCAAAGAGGGGAGGTTATGCACACACGCTACCCTGGCCCGGTAGGTGGTGATTACCTTGAAAACCGGTGTTGTTATGAGCTCAGTCCCCGTTGGGACAGTATTTTCCACACGGTGGCCGTTTGCCAAGAGTTTGGCCGGGTGGTTCTGGTGGTAACGAAGGACACCTAACCACAGGGCTACCCAAGACGGGATGTCGGTGATACGGTAAGAGGGATACGCGGTAGCATCGGTCTCGTTGGAGAAGTCCTAGTCCACTCCTGCGGTATGAGTTCCAAGGATCCTGTGGGACAAGTACCGAGGTGCTGGATGGAGGAAGAACTCCATAGTGTGGGTAACGTGCACAAACTCTACAGAGTCGCACAAATCTATTTGAATAGCCGCGTCCACGGTAATGGACACAGTTCAAACTAGGTCACACCATATGATCAACATGAGTTTGGTGGTAAGTTTGAGGTAAGTGGATGGTTATGCATTAAGTGGATTGATTGGGTGGTAACGAGGGACACCTAACCCGTTGAATGGTCATGCGGTGACCCGTTCGGTCGTTCGACGACCCGTGGAAGTGATTGGTCAAGAAGTGACCCGGTGCTTGAGTCTGTAAGGACTCCGAGGTAAGCCACGTGATCATGCGACGATCATGTGGGGTCCATTGTGTGTGCATTAGTCTTAATGCTGATAATATGCTTGATGAATATCTGTTTGCATGATATTGTTGCTCACCTGTTTAATTCACTAATATACTTTGACCTGTTGCCATGTTATTGTTTTGCATTTTTGCATGGTTGTTGTGAGCTTGCAAGTACATTCAATGTACTGACCTGGCTTGTTGTGCCAGATTTGCAGGCTGTGCTTTGGATGCGTAGGACGACGTTCCCGGTGTTTGCGAGCTAGGAAGTGTCCCAGCCAGTGTCCCTGTGGGTTGGAGTTCATCATCGTTGTTATTGTTCCGCTGCCGTCGATATTCCACTGCTAGAGTTATGCTGCTGCTTGGTGTAGATCTGAGGCTAGCCTGAGGAGCAAGTTGTGTCTCCGCTAGCGTTGTAATAGACCTCGTGTACCCCTATCTTCGGTAATAGAAAGCTGTTCATTTCTATATCAGTGCCTTGTTCCAGAAGACTTGATCTCTGGGCTGGTGCGCGGGGTGTTCCGGTCCTCTGAGCCGGGGTGCCACAACGGTTGGTATCAGAGCAGGACTGGCTGTAGGACCCGCTAGCCCGCGCGAACGTTAGAAGGACGTTAGATTGACGTTAGAGCTAGAGTATAGCTTTCTTGTGTGATGCTATGCCTGCTGCATTTGTTTGCTGCATATAGACGGTATGTTTTCGCTAACGATCTGATCTGACAAATGTAGATGGCGGAATACCCGGTGGGCTACACAGGATCCTCGTCCGCAACCAACTTTGACTATCTCCTTGCAGACGTATGGTGGACTCTCTACCCCAGTGGAGAGCTTCCCAGGTACCAAGTTTCCCAAACGCCAATCGGAGGGCAGCTGCCTTAGTACCATGCCAACATCTACGTGTCAGCCACCACCATTCCCGGTGTTTGCGAGCTAGGACGTGTCCCAGCCAGTGTCCCTGTGGATTGGAGTTCATCATCGCCGTTATTGTTCTGGTGCCGTCGATATTCCGCTGCTAGAGTTATGCTGCTGCTTGGTGTAGAGCTGAGGCTAGTCTGAGGAGCAAGTTGTGTCTCCGCTAGCGTTGTAATAGACCTCGTGTACCCTTATCTTCGGTAATAGAAAGTTGTTCAGTTCTATATCATTCAGTGCCGTGTTCCAGAAGACTTGATCTCTGGGCTGGTGCACGGGGCGTTCCGGTCCTCTGTGCCGGGGTGCCACATGAACATAGTCTCATAATCAATTGGATCCCAGCAAAGACAACATATCAACACATAAACAAATACGTAAGTTCCTTGATCATGTAGGGCAGCTCACAAGGGCTAAGAATTGAGGCACAAAATTTGAGAGAAAACGTCACATAGAAATTGATCATGGACCCACGGTTCAAGGGGAATTACTCACGGCGCATCCGGGAAGCGCTCAGGGCGGTGAAGAAGCTCTCGGAGATCAATCCTCCCTCCGGCAGAGTAAAGGGACAATGTCTTCTGGCGATCCTGATCTCGGGATCACGGTGGCGGCGGAACAGTGGTGAAAATCGCCTAACAGAGGGCCTCTCGTGGGTTTTCTGGACAAGTGGTAAATATAGGCGGAATGGGGACACTAGGTGGCCCCCACCTGACCAGGCTTCCAGGTGGCGTGGCCCCACCCCTGGCCGCGCCAGGCGCCTGCCAGGTGAGGGGGGCACACCTTCGAGTGTCCTTCTGGCTTCTTGAGTCTTCCTGTATGCTGATTTTTTTATATGTTTTTCCTGATTTTTTGAGCACTTGAATAATTGGCATTTTCCTACAGTGCACAGACAACATCAGACAAAAACTGGCACTGGGGCACTGAGTTAGTAGGTTAGTCCAAATATGCCGAAAAAGTTTTGAAAGTGTAGAAAAACATATAGGAAAGTCACCCATATAAGCATGGAACAAGCAGAAATTATAGATACGTTTGGGACATATCACCTGCGTGCTCCTGTGAGGGGAGGAGAGGAAGGAAGGAGAGGGGATGTTCGGGCAGGAGAGGAAGGAAGGAGAGAAAAAATTCGGGGACATGGTGGTTCACCTGGTTGTTGAGGATGTGCCCAACGACGAGGAACGGTGGCGACTGGATTTTGTTGGTACTCTCGTTTGGCTCGGTGAAAATCCGGACCAAACCGACAAGTTTTCGGGCGTGTTTCTGCAATCCGGACCGGCCATTTTTATCAGCGGGCCAGGACGTTCTGTACGGTCCGTAGCAGGCCACGATCCGGGCCAAAAGTCTGCTCGCCACGTCCACCCTGACTAATAACCAGGGAGGAGGAAACAAAGTTTTTTTGGAAGGCATGACTGTAGATCAAAATTTTCTAAAGTTTATATATTATATTTAAAAGTAACCTCCCAAAATACATCAACCAGAACCTATTTTAGGAAAATTTATATGCATGATGTTAGTTCGAAAAATAAGTGATCCAGTCTTTTAAGATAACTTTATTCTTCTCTTTGGTCTTTTTGTCCAGCAAGAGGAGATCCTTCTTGAGTTTTCTTCTCTAATTTGTGATAGATGGTCTTCAATCGTGAAAAAAGTAATTATTCCTTTGCATCCAAAGATTCCATGCTCCCATAATGGTAATCTCCATAGCTACGCCTCTAGGAAAGTCCATTCTATTGTTCATCAGTTCATCATAGCACTACAAAATCGGCGATATTTTTTGCAAAACCCCGCGTGACGGAGGAACAAACGCCATCGAATATTGTTCTTTTTTTACGGAGACCGTTACCAGATAATGCAATCTGGATCGAAAGCATTGGGATAATATCGATGACGGTCGGTCTGGTCTTTAAGAACGAATTTTTTCCATCATTAGGTAATTTGTTTTCAAGGACAGTATATATTGTCATGTAAAATTTTTGTCCATCATTATACATGTCTGCATACGTGATCGGATTATGTAGAAAAAATGCAGGATTCGGGTACAACTGTAAAGAGGATCTCCAAGTTCCGGTAAAAAATCTTAAGTCCCAAAATTATATTGTCCGTACCTCAAGGAAGTACTCATCTTGCCCAAAAAAACTCATCTTGAATCACCATGGAAACTGGCCACCCTGATTGTCGTCATCCGACTCGATTTTGATCGGCATAGAAGGTCCTTCCTGCCTCCATATTTATCGTCGTGTCCTTCTTTCTCTCGGTGTTCTTGCTCGCGAACAATTTGCGTTCCGCCTCCACGAGATGCGGATTGGATTTTGTGAACCTCGCCATTGCCATCTGATTGCTATCAATTAGCTCGTTGGCTACCCAAAGTGGAAGTATGAGATGTAGAGTAACGGTAATTTCCCCTAACGTAGAGGATAGGTTTATATCTCCAGTAGGACACCAACAACGACAAGTAGGTTGTGAAGTGAACAATGGCGCCGTTCACAACTCAAGGTTGATTACTTTACCTAGACCTGCACACAGATACAAATAACTTTTCTCCCAACGAGTACAGAGGGGTTGTCAATCCCTCCGGCCTTGCCGTTTACAAAGGGTTAGACGCAAGAGATCATGGTAATGATAACTGCAACTAGAAAGAAAACATGAAGTAAATGGAGGGTGGAAACAGTAATGGAAATATGGAACAGGGTCCTATGAAGTTCACCAGTGATGTCTCTCTCCCAAAAGAAGATAAACAACTATGTGAGGTGAACAAATTACAACTGGGCAATTGACACGATTAAAAACTCACCGCAATGCTAATTATGCTACAAAATAAAGGAAGAGGCTCAAAAGCATGGGCAGTACGCCAAGACAAGTAGACCGAAATCCATCTGCATCTACTCACTAATCATCCACCTTGAGATATCTATCCAGAACATCTCGCTGGTATTAAGTTGCGAGCCCCACCCAAAGTGTAAACCAAAGAAAACGACAAGTCCATTAAAATAACTTTGCATAAAGTAAACAATCCTTGCAACCGCGGTTACAAGCATCATTGTTTTCCCCCTTGTGGCAACAACACATCCCCTAGACTCATGTTTCTGTCATTCAAGCTAGTCATCAGGGGACATGAACCCACAATCATGCATAACGCTCCCTCTTGGAGTTGTTACCTACTACTTGGCCAAAGAAAATAAACAACAACGAAGAACATGCAAGAATTACTCAAGAACACAAATATAAAAGGAGAAGAACCAAATATATTACTCATCACAATCTGAACATAATCTCATAATCCATCAGATCCCAGCAAACTCAACATAGCAATAGTATAAACAATTATATATGTGCCTTGATAATGTAGGGAACCTCACAAGGTATAATCAATGAAGAGAAAAGGTGGAGAGAAGACATCACATATCTACTGATCATGGACCCATGGTCCAAGGTGGACTAGTCACGACTCATCCGGGAAGCATCCATGGTGGTGGAGAAGCTCCCGGAGGTCAATCCTCCCTCCGGCAGGGTGCCGGGAAGAGGTCTTGTGGTACTCCTGATCTTGGAAGCGCGGCGGCGGCTGAACAGAAGCGATATCGCAAAAAAAGCCCCACCCTAGGTCGCGCCCTTGGCCCCCCGTCGGGAGTCTGGAAGCTTCCAGGTCGCTGATTTTTTTTATATTTTCCATGTAATTTTTCTGGCACTTTAAGTAATGGGAAAACCTGAAATATAAAAACAGCAGAAAACAGGAACTGCCACTGGGGTGCACTGAGTTAATAGGTTAGTACAAATATGATCAAAAGTGTATGAAAGTGCATGAAAAGTATATCAATATCACCCAAAACATCCATGGAGCAAGAAAAAATTATAGATACGTTTGGGACATATCAACATCCCCAAGCTTAATTCCTTCTCGTCCTCGAATAGATAAATGATAACAAGCATAATTTCTGTGGTGACATGCTACCAACCATATAAGGACTTTTAAGTAAGGCAAGCAAGGCATGTAATTTAATTCAAGTCATAACAAGCAAGAGTCTATATTAGCATTGAAACAAGCAACATAATATTGAAACAAACTAACGATAATGCGATTCTTGATGCTTGCCATGGTTGAGTCTTGATTGCTCTGTTTCTCATTCCTATGTGACATTTCTAATATTTTAATACAGTGATAATAATGTGCTTCATGGTGTGCTCTTTTATCTGACAGGTTTTCATTTAAACTTAACCGAGTGAATTTTTATTTCTTACTGTAGTAGCAAACTACTCTTTTATCTGACAGGTTTTCATATAAACTTAACCGAGTTAATTTTTATTTCTTACTGTAGTAGCAAAGTATATTATATGACTACCTGGTTCTTATGATTTCAGCTTCCACCACTAATCTTTCTTATTGCATTTTTCCATTTGAATTTTGAAATGAACTGTTTGAGTTAACAATTCGATGCGTTAAATCTCATGTCCAGCTTCAGAAAATATCCTTCAGCTTTATTCTTTACAAGGAAAATAAGCATATGATCTACGTGCGCTTGCAATGATTGTGCATATACGGCCAATTATTCAATTCTGTAGTGGAAATAAACATTCACTTCTCTTTAATTTGGCTCATTTCTAACGCTATCTGAATGATGTATGAGTCAGCGGTACACGGATGTGTTCGTTGTTGTGTCCTGGTGATTGGCTTAAGACATTGAAATCGGAAACACTGTCTCCTATCAGCGGTACAGAGACGTGTTTGCTTTTGTGTCATGGTGATTTGCATAAAACATCATGGGCATTGCCTAAACAATCTGGGCAAGGGATTAGAGGAACGATCCGATCACTGCCGATGAAAGCAGAGGAGAAAGCTATGGGACAAAACTCTTGTTTGCTACCAACGGCTGATCGAATTAATACTGAAGAAGGAAAGGTGACTGATGAGGCAATGAATCATGTAGAGGAACTGAGGTAGAAGTAATAATTTTGCACTGATGAACACCGTCACGTGAAACTGTAGACGAGCCATGGCACGCCGTGCCCACGATGGAAAAGGTGGGCCAGCGCACAGAGGTTCCTGCAAATATGAATGGATATACTTCCTTGTATACAGCGTGTAGTTCGAATCTGGACGTGAACGTGAGATGGAGATAAAAATCGCATGTATGCTCGTGCTCATATAGGTACTTTCCGCCCTCTTTTATCTTTTTTATTTTATTTTTCTCTTTTTTTTGTATTTTGTGTGGCCTCAATGGCTCTTTTTATTTATCTCTCATTTGTCCTTTTTGGGATCTTTTAATTTGTTCTCTTTGGGATCTTTTACTCACTTTAGGGGCAAAAATCTATTTTACAAGGAGTATAGGAGATCTTTCACACTTTACAAAAGTACTCATCATTAAGAAGAAGAAGTTATCATGATGTATGCAATATATGCCTCTGCCAGTGTAGCAGGAACATGTATGTCATTAAGATCAAGTCAGAAGAAGGTGGATGTTGCATGACAATATATCTTGGGAAGGCTATGAAAATGCCTTGATAGGTAGGTATGGTGGCTATTTTGAGGAAGAATATAAGGAAGTTTATGATGACAGAGCGTATCATGCCAAGGTTTTGGATGCACCGACGAAGTATGCGCCAACTCTCGAGATGAGAAAAGGGCAATGCACAGTACTAAAGAGGCCAGCAAAATATGGGAATGTGGAAGTGTCAAATTTCGAATACTCACATTAGTACGAAGAACTCATGCACTTATTATCGGTAACTCTCAATCTAATCAGGTGGTTCACAAAGAGACAAATACCCCGAGGAGGAGTGTATGGGGGTTTGGTTATCCTTGCGCATCCTCGACTCATGGTATGTGAGTGACTCTAATATCCGAATCCTCCAAAGATTAGTCATCCATCTAGTAGCTAAAGTTCTCAACTAGTTTTTTGTAGTTTTCAAAGATAAACACGGATTGCCCAAAATACGAAATCTATCACTAATAGGAAAAATCTCTTGACACCAAAAGTTCAAACATTACTCAAAAAAATATCTCAAAACCATTGCGAGTTACTACTACAATTGAATAGCAACCTCAATTACCTACTTCAAGTCAAGACAATCAACTTAGTGCAACGGGCTAACTCTCTAAACAATATAAACATGAAGACTCAAGAGAGTTCAAGAAATAAACTAAACAAAGGCTCTTAAAAAGATAAGCATCAAAACTAAGAGTTATCTCCGTGCCACCGTGTCTTCTCCTGGTCTGCCCCATCGCGCGCCCCCTCGGCCCGTGACCCCGGCCTCCAAGCGCCTCGGCCCGAGGCCCAGCCGGCAGCTAGAGCCGAGCCAGCCTCCTAACCGCCTCTGCCAAGATGGGCCAGGCCCATGGGTCAGGCTCGAGCGCCCTTTTATTTCCTGCTGCTTTTTTTTCTCTAAGTCTGGTGATAATGTGTTGCCGATGTTGCTTTGCGTTGAAGTTTGTGAGTAAACCGTAGCTCGGATGACGTTGCGACCAAAAGGAAAATTGTTTTGTTTTGTGTGTACTTCAATTCATCTTTTGTGAGAATTTTTATTTGAGGCCATCTTTATGTTCTTAATCACCGTTGAAGTGGGCATCAGACTGTTGATTGCTATTAGTTCCTGTTAAGTGCTGCTGTTATTATTTTATTGCAACTTTGATTGATGATTGCGACACATCCATGAGGCCTTTGCTATTAATTATTGTTGCATATTGTTAAGCATCATGTCTACTTCAATGCTATGCATTCACATGTCATATTTGCCTGCTGCATGATGTTTGTTTCATCGCCCAAAGTAGCTACCCTGGTGTTAGTGTGTTGTTGTTTATATAAAGTTGATACTTTGCTGCCCTATATCTTTTTAACCGTGCATCCTATTGAGCATTACAATATGTCATTTTGATCTATGCCATGTCTACTTCCATTATATATATTGCATTGTCATGTTTTCATTTCTGGTCATAGATATGTTTAGCTCCAAAGTTGATATCCCGCAGTTTTTGAAAGCCACCTCTGTTTTTCACTAAGTTTGTAACTTTCCGATGCCATGTTGCATGCTGAATATCTTTTGATATGTGATGCCTACGACCTTGATTCTTGTTTGTACCTGATCACCATCATGTCTAGTTCATGCACATATATTGCTATGTCATGTTTCTGCACTTTTGCATATAGTTTTACCCCTGTTTATACAGCATGAAAATAACAGTTTCTGCCCTGTTTTCCTGATTTTCACTAAATCCTTGACCAGTAATGTTTTATAGCTTTTTGTGTTGCTTACAACTAGTGAACCATGATGCCTTTTTGCTTGATTCCTTTTGCCATGCCATGTCTGCCATGTATACTTTAGTTGCATATCATTTTTGTGCATGTTTACAACATTTTTCTTGTTTATTTGTTGCTCTAAAGTGTGCTTCCTGATGTTGGCAGATTGTGTGCATAACTTGTATTGTTTGTATCTTTTTAACCGTAACTCCGTTTGGAGTGTTCTTTACATGTATCTTGATTAGAATTCATACTTTGTTTTTATGCTATTGTTTGTTGTTGTTAACCAACATAAAATATGGTTTAGGGCAGAACAGTACCAAATCCTTTAATTGCCTCTGCGTTCTTGAGCCCGAAGGGCATGGTCCTGTAGCAGAATACGCCATAGGGGGTGATGAACGATGTGTGCTCTTCGTCTTCTTCCTTCATCCTGATCTGGTTGTATCCTGAGTAGGCATCAAGAAAGGAGAGTAGATCGCACCCTGCTGTCGAGTCGATTATCTGATCGATTCTAGGCAGGGGGAAGTGGTCCTTCGGCAAATGCTTATTGACTGGTCCATAGTCGATACACATGCGCAACACGTTCGTGTCTTTCTTGGGCACCAGCACTGGGTTGGCTATCCAGGTGGCTTTCTTCGTTTCTCAGATGAACTGGGGGTCGAGTAACCGGTTGACTTCCTCTCCGATTGCTCTGCGCTTGGGCTCCGAGAATCGTCTCAGTGCTTGCTTCACCGGCTTCGTGTTTTTCTTGATGTGTAGGGCGTGCTCCGCGAATTCGCGTGGTATTCCAGGCATGTCGGCTAGGCACCACGCGAATATTTCCCACTTATTTGGTAGGTAGGTGGGCGTACACGCGGACTGTTTTCTCCGGGTCCGTCGGGTGCACTTGGTAAGTGACTGTGTCGCTGTCGATGCTGAAGTCGCGTCCGTACTCCTTAGATTCTCTTCGGCTCACCAATGGGAAGGTACTCTTGTCCGTCACCATGACTATTTCTCTGAGTTCTTGTTCGGCTCCGAATGTGTCGGAGATTTTGTGAACGTCACGGTCGCATTGATCTGATTTGATGAAGCTTCCGTTGATCGTGAGGACCCCCGTTGATCCTGGCATCTTGAACTTGAGGTAGGCGTAGTGTGGAACCGCCATGAACTGCGCGAATGCTGGTCGTCCCAATATGGCGTGATACTGCGATTGCCAGTCGAGTACTTCGAACTCGAGGACGTTATTTTTTGAAGTTGCGTCGGTTGCCGAAGACAACTTCAAGTTCGATGACTCCGAGGGATGTGGCTGCTTCTCCTGGGACTACCCCGTGTAACACGGTGCTCGATTTCTTCCATACTGATCGTGGGATCAGCATCTTTTGCAGGGTGCTGGTGAAGATGATATTCATGCTACTGCCTCCGTCCATGAAGACCCTATCCATGTGGTACCCTCCGATTTGTGCATCGAGCACCAGGGGCGCGTGCCCCGGTCTTGGGACTGCAGGTGGATGGTCGTCCTGTGAGAACGTGATGCTGGTAGACTTCGACTATATTTATGCTCTCGGCTACTCTAGCTTGCAGGGCGTAGGCGTCGCGTTGTTCTTGTGGCACCCTTCCGTCTTGGATCATGAGCACCTGTCCTTGCATCGGGCTGCGACGTCCTTCCGGGCTTGAGGGCGGCGATTGTTCGGGTCGCCGGTTGCGCCTGTCTTCTTTCTGGTTCTCCTTCTTGAGGTCGTCGGCTAGCTCATTGAACAGGTGGCAGTCTCCCAAAGTGTGACCTGACCTGACGCGTCCCTAGTCATCCTCGAAGCTATGGATCGTGCAGGGTCCCGCTAGCTGCTCTCTAACCGTGAGTTTTCTAGATCCGGCGTGCCTCTTCCTTCTTGAGATTCTGAAGATTTTCTCGTGATCCGCCGGGTGTTCGTGTGTCGGGACCCGGGGTTAGCGTATGCAAGTACAATTAAGACATAGTCATATGGAGAGCCGAGAACCGCACCCACTTGTCTAAGTAGACAAGGCCAAGCACTGAACATTCTCGGAAAGCATCGTACGTGAGGGGCATCCCATCCAGGCCGGATGATCAACTGAGATGGGTCCTCATCGTCCGCACACAAGTCAAATGATATGGGTGGTGAACTCCCATATTCAAAGACAAGTCGCCTCAACCATACTACCGACTATCTCAAAACTCTTACATAGACTTAATCCAGCCTGATCACTTAGTCGGGGTCTAGGGCGGGCTCGATCATACCACAAAGTGTGCACAAGACGGAGTCTCGAGAAATCGCATCGCGATGCCCCAAGCTGCGCACATCTAAGGGCCACTTGGTGTATGAAAGACCGCCATCCAGAACACAACTAAGGTCTCGAAAACCCATACAAAGACATGCATGTTATAAACATACACGCAGCACACATGCCTTGTATGAACAGCAGGTACCATTGCAATTCTCTACAAAGTGTACAATTTTATTGATAACTCTAATAGAGTGCACACAGAGATCACATACATGTGATCCAACATTACATTACAAGCGGAAGAAAATTATGTCTGAGTACAGACAAGTTTAACAAATGGCTTAAGAAGCCTTATTTAAACAAAAAGCCCTCCACGAGGGAACCAGTCGTCTGATTGGGACTAGACTAGTTGGTCTTCAGTCGTCCAGCTCGATGAAGAAGCCACCTTCGGGGTGAGTGGCATCATCTAAAACATAGATTAAGCAAACGTGAGTACAAAGTCGTACTCAGCAAGACTTACATAGGAGCTATACTACTCATGCATATCTATCAAGGTAAAGGGAGGTGGGGTTCACTTGCAGAAGTGCCAGCTTTGACTTGGCTAATCCTGAACTACGAGTACCAGACTTGAGGTAAGAAGCGTACACGAGTCCACTACTTTCTCCAATCAATACACCACTATGGTGCCTTCCTCGACTTCCCCACGAGAAAGCACGCCATAGCACTCACACTTATCTTGGTGTGTTTTAGAAGTATCCAGTTCAAGTTATATAATAATCAAGCTAAGCTTTCCAAGGAGTCCATAACCGCGGACGCGGCTATTCGAATAGTTTTGTTAACCTTGCAAGGGTGTACCGCTACACACACATGATCATCATTTACCTCCTTTGATCTCGACACCATTCAAGGGGTGCCAGCGAGGATGCTCACCACAACTGTTACCTCATAGCCGATCTAGTCCGAGAAAGCCGCCTACTTGGGTTGGTTACCACAATCGTGAACCCGGCCGGTTTACCGAAGTGGACCCAAGTGATGTGTGCGTGCTGCATAAGCCGGTCTCGGATGAGCCGTTCTCTCACTTAGCATCCAGGCCACAGACCTACCAGAACTCCGAACTATTGCGACATCTGGACATCGAAAGGGTTGAGTTAATAAGTTGAGAGGGGTCAGTGAGCCCAATGTGTGGTTGTACTCTTCATCTTGGATCACCACACAAGAACTCGTACTAGGGCGGTGTTCAACGAGACAACCCACCGTGTACTCCTACACAGCCTCTCATCGTTCACCTTGTATAAGGGTCGATTCACCAACACTTTTCTACTATCATCAACATGATCATTCCCATCCCGACTCACATCACAGTAACAACATGGTATCATACTAAACATGCAATAAGCGATAACATTGCAGGGGCCACATGATATCAAACAACTCCTACATTTGCTAGGATTGTGGTTTGCTTACTACTGTGACAAAATGATAGGTCATGAAAAGGAATGGGTTCTTCTATGCGGTAGAAACGAAGCATGGTGATCATCCTAAACAATGCATAAGCGAGACATGAGAGGGAAGTGGGATTTTTATCAACATGATCAATGGGGGTTTGCTTGCCTTGCTGATGAGGTTCGGGTTCGGGGTCTTCAACGAAGGGGGTGACCTCGGGTTCCGGCTCCACGTCTATCAGCAACATGACAATCATAGGATCAACATAATGTACAATGCACAATCACATGAATAAGATTGAAAGGGTGATGTTCATGATACTGATGTGTTGAGAATTCCATTTAAATGGAGTATATTGCAAATTGAATTGCAAATTCAAACTCCAGATTTGAATTCAAATTAACCAAGTTGCATGTGACATAGTTTGATCATTTTGAACCTTTTGGAAATGTGTATGATATGCCTCTGATGTGTGATTGAAATGTAGCATGTTGCTATGGTTCAAGTTGCAAAAATATTTGATTTGAATTTGATTTAATTTCATTTAATTCAATTAGCAAATGCTACTGATCACATTTTAAATTCAACTCAAACAGAGTTGAAAGTTGCATATTTGGAAAGATAATTTTCTCCTGATCATTTTTCATATATTATTTGTCCAATTTGGAGTTAATATGAATTTTGTATGAATTTCCAAAGTTTGGGGTATTTTCTGGAATTTCTGGAATTCTTTTGATTCATTTTGATTTTCTGGAAATTCATAAAATGATTTATTGCATCAGCTGACATGTGGGTCCAGGGTGTCAATGACTGGGTTAATTTAACCCGTGGGTTAAATTAATCCAGTGGCTTAATTAAGCCACTGGGCCCACTGGTCAGTGACCCAGGAGGTCATTACCCGAGTGCTTAAGGGCTAACCCACCGGCGGCTTGACGCCGGTGGCCTGGCCACGGCGGCGCACTCGCCGGAATGGCCTAGGGGCCACGGGAGGGGAAACAGAGGGCACCGGCTTGCTCCTGGAGGTCTTCCGCGTCGTCCGGAAGTAATAGGGGTCACGGGGAGCTCGGGAGCGATGACGGCGACGACTCCGGCGGAAACAGAGAACCGGCGGGGTCGTAGATGACGTTGTGGTGCACGGTTGGAGTTGATTCGGGGCTCGTTCGAACGCTAGCACGTGCAGGAGTCAAACGCGTGCACTGGGGGTTCACGACGAGCACTGGAGCGAGGAGGACGACGACCATGGCGGCGACGAGCTCCTGCGTCCATGGCGGATCCGGCTAGAGGAAGCAAACGAGGGGGAGAAGTGAGGGGTTCCGGCCGTGAGCTCACCCTGAATCTATCTGGAGTGGTGGCTTGCTCGGGGAGGCGCTGGAGCTGCCGGAATTTGAAGTCGATCCTCGGCGGCCGGCGATGAAGACGACGAAGCTAGCGAGCTCGTGGAGGCGTCCTGCTTCGATTCCTTTCGCAGGTCGATGAAGACGACGACGAGGAGCACGGTGGACTTGCTGGCTTGAGCTCTAGGGCACGGTTTCCACGCGGGGGCTCGACGGCGCTCCGGCGTTCTTCTCGGGCGACGACGAAACGGGCGAGAAAGGAGGGGAGGGAGCTCGTGGACGGGGGGAATGGACTGCGGAGGCTGCGGGGAGTCTCCAAGTGCGAGAAGAAGCCACGGGGAGGCCTGGAAGCTCCTCGACGGCGACGTGTCGTCTCCGGCTAGCTCGGTGGCATTCCACCGAGCATCTTGGAGGCGCGGGAGGGGGAAGAAGACGCCCCTGCCCCTGTGGGCCGGCTGGCCTGGGGTGGGCTGACTTCGCCTGGGCGCCAGGTAAGGATTTCTGACTTCTTTTCTAATTTTCTTTTCTGACATTTGTTCTGTTTAGCTAAAATAAATAGCTAAACATTTTATTAAATGCTGAAAACTTTTATGTGGCCTCATGATAATATAGACTAGCCACTCATAAACTTTCAACATTTTTAAAATTCAAAAGATTTGAATTTTAAATCAAATAGGGGTATTTCAATAATTCCAAGGCACTGTTTGATTATTTGAAAAATCTATGAGCATGGGATGGGTCCCACATCACTTGATATGTGATCACACTCATTTATAAGACTTTTCAAAAATCTAACATGAATTTTTGGAGAAGATTTTTATCTGGCCTTTTGAATTAATTCATTTGGGGGGGTGTTCCTTCTCCCATTTGGATTTTGAAGTTGATTTCCTTTGAAAAATTGACATGATGCAAGGTTACTTGATCCTAGCACATTACCTAACAGAGGGTTCTGACAACTCGCCCCCACTCAACAGAATCTCGTCCCGAGATTCAAAAGTCTGCGGGAGGAAGGTTGGGTACTCGGCACTGAGACGGTCTTCTCTTTCCCACGTAGCTTCTCTTTCAGAGTGGTGTGACCATTGCACTTTCAGAAACCTAATCTTCTGACGACGAGTGACACGCTCTGCAGAATCAAGAATACGAACGGGGTTTTCTCGATAAGAAAGGTCATCTTGGAGATCAAGCGTTTCGTGGTCGACCTCGCGGATGGGGTCCTTGAAGCAACGCTTGAGTTGGGACACATGGAATACATCATGTACTCGGGAGAGGTGCGGAGGTAGTTCAAGTTGGTAGGCAACTTCTCCATGTTTAGCAATAATGCGGAAAGGTCCGATGTAACGTGGGCCAACTTGCCTTTGATACCGAAACGTTGGGTTCCCTTCAGAGGAGTAACCCGAGGGTAAGCCTTCTCATACAGATTGTAGCTCTCTTGCCTATGATGACGATCATAGTAGCTTTTCTGACGAGACTGGGCTGCTTTCAATTGATCACGAACAATGCGAGCTTGCTCTTCTGCTTCCTTGATCATGTCCGGTCCAAAGAAC
The DNA here is from genome assembly GCA_950022295.1 of Bromus sterilis. NCBI lineage: Eukaryota > Viridiplantae > Streptophyta > Magnoliopsida > Poales > Poaceae > Bromus > Bromus sterilis. Next base: position 204,238,577 of record OX465600.1, on the reverse strand, counting down.
TGTCTTTCACCGGTTTCTGACCAGTTTAAAGGTGTTCGACATCGTCGTCCATATAGGAGTTCAAAAGGAGCCATGTTCAGACTAGATTGAAAACTATTGTTATAAGAAAATTCGGCAAATGGAAGAGACTTCTCCCAATTCTTTACGAATGAGATAACATAAGCTCTGAGCATGTCTTCGAGAATTTGGTTAAACCTTTCGACTTGACCGCTAGACTGAGGATGGAAAGCCGTACTAAAGGAGAGATGAGTTCCCATAGCATTCTGAAAGCTTCCCCAAAATCTAGAGGTAAAAAGGCTACCGCGATCAGAATTGATTTCCAAAGGAACACCATGAAGGGATACAATTCTAGAGATGTACAAGTCCGCTAACTGGCTAGCAGTTATAGACTCGCGAACCGGAAGGAAGTGAGCAACTTTGGAAAGCCTATCTATGACAACGAAGATGGCATTGTTTCCTTGCTGGGTTTTTGGAAAGTCGGTGATGAAGTCCATACCGACTTTGTCCCATTTCCACTCGGGAATAGACAAAGGGTGAAGTGTACCAGCAAGTCTTTGATGTTCTGCCTTAATGCGACGACAAACATCACATTCGGCAACAAATTGAGCAATGTCTCTCTTCATCCTAGTGGACCAAAATCTCTGGCGTAGATCTCGGTACATTTTTGTGCTACCGGGATTAATCGAGAGGGGTGTGTCATGGGCTTCTTTGAGGATGAGTTGCCTTAGTTCCTTATTCTTAGGTACTACCAAACGATTCTCAAGGAATACCGTTCCTTTGCTATCTGTGGAGAAACATTTAGCAACTCCGCTAGCAATGTTCTCCTTGATTCGGCGAACACCTCGTGCACGCTTTTGGGCAACTATGATTTGATCCTCAAGAGTTGGTTTCGCCACCAAGGTAGAAAGATAGCCATGAGGAACAATTTCAAGGTTGAGCTTGCGAAAGTCCTCATGAAGAAGTGGTCGATACTGTTGTAACATGAGGTTGTTACAATACAACTTACGCCTTAGTGCATCAGCCATGACATTGGCTTTGCCTGGGGTGTAAGAAATTACTACGTCGTAATCTTTTATCAACTCAATCCAGCGTCTTTGCCTGAGATTAAGATCTGGCTGGGTGAAAATATATTTGAGGCTTTGGTGGTCGGAATAAATCTCGCAACGGTTACCAAGGAGGAAATGTCGCCAAGTTGTTAGGGCATGAACTACGGCAGCGAGTTCAAGGTCATGGGTAGGATAGTTCTCTTCATGTGGCCGCAACTGGCGTGAAGCATAAGCTACCACATGTCGATCTTGCAGAAGTATGCATCCTAACCCTTGCCGTGATGCATCACAATAGATCTCGAAATCCTTTTTGGTGTCTGGAGGTGCAAGTACGGGTGCAGAAGTCAATCTTCTTTTTAGCTCTTGAAAGCTTTCCTCACACTTGGGAGTCCATAGGAATTTCTTATCTTTCTTGAGGAGTTCAGTTAGAGGCTTTGCAACTTTAGAAAAGTTCTCGACAAAGCGACGGCAATAGCTGGCTGGGCCAAGAAAACTTCTAACTTGCTTAACCGATTCAGGTGGAGTCCAGTCAAGGACGGCTTGAACTCTCTCGGGATTCACAGCAATGCCTTTTGCAGAAATCCTGTGGCCTAAGTAGGTCACTTCTAGTAGCCAAAATTCACACATGGAGAATTTAGCATACAGGCGATGCTCTCTAAGTTTCATCAATACCAGCCTTAGGTGTTCGGCATGTTCTTCTTTGTTCTTCGAGTATATAAGGATGTCATCGAGGTAAACCACGACGAACTGGTCCAAATACTCCATGAAGATCGAATTCATCATGCGTGAGAAAGTGGCGGGGGCATTGGTTAAACCAAAGGACATGACGGTGTACTCGTAAAGACCATAACAAGTAGTAAAAGCCGTTTTGGGAATGTCCTCGTTTCGGATCTTGATTTGATGATAACCTAATCTCAAATCCATCTTGGAGAAGACAGAGGATCCTGCAAGTTGATCATAAAGATCATTGATCCTGGGCAATGGATACTTGTTCTTGATCGTCGCTAAATTTAGCGGGCGATAGTCTACGCACATCCTTTCTGTTCCATCTTTCTTTGTGACGAACAGAACGGGGCAACCCCATGGCGATGAGCTAGGGCGGATGAAGCCTTTCTCCAACAAAGCTTCGAGTTAGGTTTTAAGATCAGCTAACTCACGTGGGGCCATTTTGTAGGGGCGTCTAGAAATTGGTGCGGTTCCTGGGGCAAGATCCACTATAAACTCCACACATCTGTCGGGTGGCATTCCTGGCAGCTCTTCAGGAAAGACATCCAGGAAGTCACTAACCACCGGAATATCTTCAAGTTCGGGAAGGGGAAGTACATTCAAGGAATGCACTTGGGTTCTTGTTCTGGGTGAGGTATAGTTGACGGTTTGGCCTGAAGGGTGGGTGAGTTTCAAGGATTTGCCTTTGCAATCCAGGTAGGCATTCTGTCTTGATAGCCAATCCATGCCAAGGATGACATCAATGTCTGAAGACTTGAGGGCTATGAGTGAAGCAAGGAATACTAAACCCTCAATTGCAATTTGATTACCATGGCTCACTCTATTAGTTTGCCATCTTGACCCTGGAGTTTGAATAATCATTGGGGTGGACAAATCAACAAAGGGTAACTCATGAAGAAGTGCATAACTTTCCGACATGAATGAATGAGATGCTCCTGGGTCGAAAAGAACGGAAGTAGGAACATAATTGACTGGGATCGTACCAAGAATGACGTCAGTGGTGTCGTCAGTCTCTTCGGCGGCAATCTGGTTCACACGTCCACGAGTGGCGGGAGGAGCGGGTTTGGCGGTGTAGACCTTCTGGGGTGGCTTGCCACGACCATTGTTGCTGTTGTTGCCTCCGGCACGGGGTGGAGCATTCTGGTGTTGGAGCTGGTTCTAGGGACACTCACGAGAATAGTGGCCTGCCTGACCACACTTGTAACAGGCTCCGAAAACAGTTCGTGGAGCTGGGTTGTTTGGTGGAGCTGGGTGGAACTGGGTGGGTGGACGAGGCGCCACATAGGATGGCCTCGGTGGGTTGTTCTGGCGGAACATGCTGTTTGCGATCCAGATCTTGCGCTTCTGGGAGCTAGAACTGGATGAACCATCATCTCTGGGGTGTTTGCGGAAATCGTTGGGGGTGTTCATGTCCTCTGCTTTGATGGCCTTGTTGACAAGGACCTGGAATGTGGCAAAGTCATGAAGATTGAGCTCACGACGAAGTCCAGTGTTGAGGCCACGACGGAACCTCTCTTGTTTCTTGGAGTCGGTGGAGACTTCTTCGGTAGCATAACGAGCCAGTCGGTTGAACTCACGACTAAACTCATCTACGGTCCTTCTGCCTTGAGTGAGGTTGCAGAACTCCTCACGCTTGCGGTCCATAAGACCCTTGGGAATGTGGTGCTCGCGGAAAGAAGTGCAGAATTCCTCCCAAGATGCAGGTGGTCCAACGGGACGCATATTCAGAAAGTTCTCCCACCAAGAACTAGCTGCACCTTCGAGGTGATAGGTGGCATAGCTGACCTTGTCACCAGTTGCAACACGGCCTGCTTGAAGCTTCCTCTCGATGCTGCGAAGCCAGTCATCGGCATCAAGGGGCTCGGTGGAGTAACTGAAAACCGGGGGATGAAGTCGGATGAAGTCGTTCAGGGACACCAACTCATTGCACTGCTGAGTGGTGTTGCGTGCAATGACTTCCAGCAGGTGGTGAGAGTCACGACGGTTCCTCTCGACCTCCATCAGAACTTGTGTCATCGTGGGTGGGGGTCGAAGGTTGCCTTCCTCCTGGTCATTCCCACGACCTTGGTTACGACCAACCTGGCCACGGGTTCCTTCAGACATCCTGAAGGTGAAAAACCAAAGTCAAACAGAGTTGATTTGAAGAGTCTAAACAAGGTATTGAAGTACTGGAAGGATTACAGAGCAAAGGAAGTAATCATCTTGACAACATGGTGATAGAGCATACAAGCCATATATTCACAAGCTGTCATACAAACCATACATCGTTTTAGTACAAGCACCAAGCTAATACAAACGTGATGAAGATGATACATCCTTCAGAGGCACTCTGACTTCCTATACATTATTTATCTAAGCCTCTGGAACTTAGACACATTGCTTACAATATACTAAGATACTACTACATCATCACTAAGTAAGACCACAGGCGGTCTCACTCATCTCCATCTCCATAGTAGTCCTCATAAAAGTTACCCGCGTATCCCGGTAGTTGGAGATGACCATCGGAAAACACGGAGGCTTGTGGACCCTGATATCCATTTGGGCAAGGATGGGGCCTAGGTACAGTGTAGGGTGGAAGTAAAGGACCACGGGGTGGAAAAATGCCTCCAATCTCGGGCCAAGCAACTCGAGAAGGCATCTGAGTCCTCACTGGGTAGATCGCATCATGCTCAACTGATCCCACGCTCACAAAGGGTGCCAAGAGTGTCAGTGCTCGGTACAGACGAACACGAGTAGCGTGGAGCTCAAAACGGAGAGCGCGTGCATCACGATCTCTGTCACTAGCAAACCTAGCAGTCATATGAAGTGCGGGATCCTCTACAGAGTGATCTGAGTAGAGTCCGGTGTAATATCCCTCTTCTCCTGGAAGTGCAGCAGGGATATAGCGGAAAGAAGTCTCTCTCAGCAAAGTGTGCTCCTCTCTCAGCAGTGTCGTACATGAGTATGCAGCATCCTGCACAGCCATGTTCTCGGTAACGCCAATGCCTTGTCCAAAGTGGATAGGCTGAGTGACTCCAACGTGGTGCGGATAGATCCGGACAATGCAGTGGAACTGCGTCTGGTTGAAGTCGTGAAACTGCTCCTCGATGGTGTACTCAGGGTACCACCGATAACCCACATAGGACATCATCTCGATCAACGTGGCGGGATGGCCACGCACACCAAGGAACCTGGTCAAACGAACAATCTGCCGAGGGGGAAGATCTGCTATCTGAAATAGAAAGGAGTTTGCAAATGCATCAGATTATGAGATAAACCTGGAATGACTCGAACAGCATAACGGCTGTAATTGCAAGAAAAAGAAAATTTCTTACAACATAGAAACAACACTTACATACGATGTAACAAAACAGGGAGCATAATCACTCTAACAAACCGGTCACAACTTTCCTACGGCTACAAGGAAGCAAAAAACGAGATGTTGTAATCAGACAGAGGAGAGCCTAGTCCTATCTTCCCGTAGAATAAGAAGAGATTGACTCAGAAATCAGAACGAAGGGGGTAAGGAGAAAAAAGAAGCCTTACGTTGTTCCATTATATACCTAGAGTAACTATATAACTATAGCAAGCTAGACTCGACTTCGGCCAAGGCTACTATTCCTACAGTCAGTCCTGCTGTGATACCAAGTCTGTCGGGACCCGGGGTTAGCGTATGCAAGTACAGTTAAGACATAGTCATATGGAGAGCCGAGAACCGCACCCACTTGTCTAAGCAGACAAGGCCAAGCACTGAACATTCTCGGAAAGCATCGTACGTGAGGGGCATCCCATCCAGGCCGGATGATCAACTGAGATGGGTCCTCATCGTCCGCACACAAGTCAAATGATATGGGTGGTGAACTCCCATATTCAAAGACAAGTCGCCTCAACCATACTACCGACTATCTCAAAACTCTTACATAGACTTACTTCAGCCCGATCACTTAGTCGGGGTCTAGGGCGGGCTCGATCATACCACAAAGTGTGACCGAGACGGAGTCTCGAGCAATCGCATCGCGATGCCCCAAGCTGCGCACATCTAAGGGCCACTTGGTGTATGAAAGACCGCCAGCCAGAACACAACTAAGGTCTCGAAAACCCATACAAAGACATGCATGTTATAAACATACACGCAACACACATGCCTTGTATGAATAGAAGGTACCATTGCAATTCTCTAGAAAGTGTACAATTTTATTGATAACTCTTATAGAGTGCACACAGAGATCACATACATGTGATCCAACATTACATTACAAGCGGAAGCAAATTATGTCTGAGTACAGACAAGTTTAACAAATGGCTTAAGAAGCCTTATTTAAACACAAAGCCCTCCACGAGGGAACCAGTCGTCTGACTGGGACTAGAATAGTTGGTCTTCAGTCGTCCAGCTCGATGAAGAAGCCACCTTCGGGGTCAGTGGCATCATCTAAAACATAGAATAAGCAAACGTGAGTACAAAGTCGTACTCAGCAAGACTTACATAGGAGCTATACTACTCATGCATATGTATCAAGGTAAAGGGAGGTGGGGTTCACTTGCGGAAGTGCCAGCTTTGACTTGGCTAATCCTGAACTACGAGTACCAGACTTGAGGTAAGAAGCGTACACGAGTCCACTACTTTCTCCAATCAATACACCACTATGGTGCCTTCCTCGACTTCCCCATGAGAAAGCACGCCATAGCACTCACACTTATCTTGGTGTGTTTTAGAAGTATCCAGTTCAAGTTATCTAATAATCAAGCTCAGCTTTCCAAGCAGTCCATAACCGCGGACGCGGCTATTCGAATAGTTTAGTTAACCTTGCAAGGGTGTACCGCTACACACACATGATCATCATTTACCGCCTTTGATCTCGACACCATTCAAGGGGTGCCAGCGAGGATGCTCACCAAAACTGTTACCTCATAGACGATCTAGTCCAAGAAAGCCGCCTACTTGGGTTGGTTACCACAATCGTGAACCCGGCCGGTTTACCGAAGTGGACCCAAGTGATGTGTGCGTGGTTCATCAGCCGGTCTCGGATGAGCCGTTCTCTCACTTAGCATCCAGGCCACAGACCTACCAGAACTCCGAACTATTGCGACATCTGGACATCGAAAGGGTTGAGTTAGTAATTTGAGAGGGGTCAGTGAGCCCAATGTGTGGTTGTACTCTTCATCTTGGATCACCACACAAGAACTCGTACTAGGGCGGTGTTCAACGAGACAACCCACCGTCTACTCCTACACAGCCTCTCATCGTTCACCTTGTATTAGGGTCGATTCACCAATACTTTTCTACTATCATCAACATGATCATTCCCATCCCGACTCACATCACAGTAACAACATGGTATCATACTAAGCATGCAATAAGCGATAACATTGCAGGGGCCACATGATATCAAACAACTCCTACATTTGCTAGGATTGTGGTTTGCTTACTACTGTGACAAAATGATAGGTCATGCAAAGGAATGGGTTCTTCTATGCGGTAGAAACAAAGCATGGTGATCATCCTAAACAATGCATAAGCGAGACATGAGAGGGAAGTGGGATTTTTATCGACATGATCAATGGGGGTTTGCTTGCCTTGCTGACGAGGTTCGGGTTCGGGGTCTTCAACGAAGGGGGTGACCTCGGGTTCCGGCTCCACGTCTATCAGCAACATGACAATCATAGGATCAACATAATGTACAATGCACAATCACATGAATAAGATTGAAATGGTGATGTTCATGATACTGATGTGTTGAGCATTCCATTTAAATGGAGTATATTGCAAATTGAATTGCAAATTCAAACTCCACATTTGAATTCAAATTAACCAAGTTGCATGTGACATAGTTTGATCATTTTGAACCTTTTGGAAATGTGTATGATATGCCTCTGATGTGTGATTGAAATGTAGCATGTTGCTATGGTTCAAGTTGCAAAAATATTTGATTTGAATTTGATTTAATTTCATTTAATTCAAATAGAAAATGCTACTGATCACATTTTAAATTCAACTCAAACAGAGTTGAAAGTTGCATATTTGGAAAGATAATTTTCTCCTGATCATTTTTCATATATTATTTGTCCAATTTGGAGTTAATATGAATTTTCTATGAATTTCCAAAGTTTGGGGTATTTTCTGGAATTTCTGGAATTCTTTTAATTCATTTTGATTTTCTGGAAATTCATAAAATGATTTATTGCGTCAGCTGACATGTGGGTCCAGGGTGTAAGTGACTGGGTTAATTTAACCCGTGGGTTAAATTAATCCATTGGCTTCATTAAGCCACTGGGCCCACTGGTCAGTGACCCAGGGGGTCATTAGCTGAGTGCTTAAGGGCTAACCCACCGGCGGCTTGACGCCGGTGGCCTGGCCACGGCGGCGCACTCGCCGGAATGGCCTAGGGTCCACGGGAGGGGAAACGGAGGGCACCGACTTGCTCCTGGAGGTCTTCCGCGTCGTCTGGAAGTAACAGGGGGTCACGGGGAGGTCGGGAGCGACGACGGTGACGACTCCGGCGGAAACAGAGAACCGGCGAGGTCGTAGATGTCGTTGTGGTGCACGGTTGGAGTTGATTCGGGGCTCGTTCAAACACTAGCACGTGCAGGAGTCAAACGCGTGCACTAGGGGTTCACGACGAGCACTGAGCGAGGAGGATGACGACCATGGCGGCGACGAGCTCCTGCGTCCATGGCGGATCCGGCTAGAGGAAGCAAACGAGGGGGAGAAGTGAGGGGTTCCGGCCGTGAGCTCACCCTGAATCTATCTGGAGTGGTGGCTTGCTCGGGGAGGCGCTGGAGCTGCCGGAATTTGAAGTCGATCCACGGCGGCCGGCGATGAAGACGACGAAGCTAGCGAGCTCGTGGAGGCGTCCTGCTTCGATTCCTTTCGCAGGTCGATGAAGACGATGACGAAACGGGGGCTCGACGGCGCTCCAGCGTTCCGGCGTTCTTCTCGGGCGACGACGAAACGGGCGAGAGAGGAGGGGAGGGAGCTCGTGGAGGGGGGGGAATGGACTGCGGAGGCTGCGGGGAGTCTCCAGGTGCGAGAAGAAGCCACGGGGAGGCCTGGAAGCTCCTCGACGGCGACGTGTCGTCTCCGGCTAGCTCGGTGGCATTCCACCGAGCAGCTTGGAGGCGCGGGAGGGGGAAGAAGACGCCCCTGCCCCTGTGGGCCGGCTGGGCTGGGGTGGGCTGACTTCGCCTGGGCGCCAGGTAAGGATTTCTGACTTCTTTTCTAATTTTCTTTTCTGACATTTGTTCTGTTTAGCTAAAATAAATAGCTAAACATTTTATTAAATGCTGAAAACTTTTATGTGGCCTCATAATAATATAGACTAGCCACTCATAAACTTTCAACATTTTTAAAATTCAAAAGATTTGAATTTTAAATCAAATAGGGGTATTTCAATAATTCCAAGGCACTGTTTGATTATTTGAAAAATCTATGAGCATGGGATGGGTCCCACATCACTTGATATGTGATCACACTCATTTATAAGACTTTTCAAAAATCTAACATGAATTTTTGGAGAAGATTTTTATCTGGCCTTTTGAATTAATTCATCTGGGGGGGTGTTCCTTCTCCCATTTGGATTTTGAAGTTGATTTCCTTTGAAAAATTGACATGATGCAAGGTTACTTGATCCTAGCACATTACCTAACAGAGGGTTCTGACATCGTGGAAGCGTGGGTCGGTTTCGATTCCTCGACTCATATCTTGCTTCTTGATGAGGTTGGCGAATTCATCTGGCCTTCGATCTGGGTCATAGTACTCACCTACCGGTGTGTCAGAGTCGCTGTCCTGGCTGGCGGCAGGTGCTCGTGCGACGGCGTGTCGTCGAGTGGCCGTCGGTTGCACGGCTGCGTGACGTGGCTCGTTCAGTGGGGCCTCGCCGTAGATATCCCGTGCGCGCCTTTTGGGTCGTCGATTCCTTCTTCCTTGGCGATTGTTCTGCTGATTGATGGTTTCGATCTCGTAGTCGTCGTCTTGATGTGCGGCGGGTGCCCGGGAGGCGGTGGGTTGTCGAAAGATTTGTGAGTCCTCCGCTGCGCGTCGCGGTTCGTCGAGTGGAATTCCTTCGTAGAGGCCTCTCGCCGTTCTTCTGGGTCGTCGATTCCTTCGCTGCTGACGCTGCACTTGGCCGTTACCGTAGTATTGGTCCTGGCACAGCTGTAGCCCGAGCGATCTTGATGGGGTGGCAGAGATGTTCGCCGTGATCTTGAATCCTTCGAGTGGGCTAGATCTGGTCCTTGCCCTTGAGTTGTGGCTTGCTGAAGACGGGACCGCCGAGATCGTGATCCCAACCTGTGTAGTTCCCATAAACGGCACCAATTGACGGGGATCAACCCCGGCAAATCCCATGGTCAGGGACCCTGGGTTAGTCATGAGAGGCACAGGTTGGACGAGAGCTCGTCGGCAAACAGGAGGACACGTTCGTGCTCGATATTATTGATGAGGGAGATGCGATTACAGTGGATGCCAAGGCTGGAGTGCTCAAGGCTAGGGTTACAGATGATATTGGATGCCTTTGGCGTCGCCCCTCCTAGCCCTTATATACTGGGCTAGGTCTCGTTGAGTTCATCTACGTTTACAGGTAAGCTTTCCTAACCCTAGCTTGCTCCGTACGACAGGTCTTCGCACCTTCCTCGTGAGTCACAGACTCCTACGTCGGTGCCAATTAGCAGGCCAAGGTGGGTGCAGGTCTTCATGGGCCTTCTATCTTCAGGGACACTGGGTAGGCCTATATGTAGGAGTCGTGGGTTCACCCCCTCGTCAGAGTATCCACTCAGAAAGATGCCAGAATTGACACTCTCCGAAGCAAATTCTATCAATTCAAGAGAAATGAGGGAGAGAAAGTCTACTCCATTTATAGCAGACTCACTGCTCTCGCAAATGAGCTGATTTCCCTCCGTGCTGATGACATCACTCCTCACTCGGTTCTAAGAACGTTGCTGTGCTCATTGGATGATTCTTTTGATCACATTGTGCTGATGATCAAGGAAAGAACTGATTTCAGAAATATTGTTGCCGCTGATATCCTTGAGAGACTCACTACTTTTGAAATGGAAGAAGATGAGAAACGCGACATAAACAGCTCTCGAAGAAGATCTCATGCTATAAAAGAAAAAGCTTCACATTACTCCTCACCTGAAGTTAGTTCTGCTTCCGGTGTTGAATCAGATGATCCTGCAAGCATTGGGAAATATTTGGCTTTGATCATGAGAAGATTCAACCGCTTCCAGAGAAAAGGTTTTTCTTCACCGAAGAAGAACTACTCGTCAAGGAACTCAAGTTACTCATCTCACCGTTTGACGAGGGGGTGAACCGACGACTCCTATGGATGAGCCTACCCGGTGTACCAGAAAATAGAAGGCCCACAAAGATACCGCCTGGGCCCAGCCTTGGCCCACTAGTGGCACCGACGTAGGAGTCCGCGAGTCATAAGGAAGGTGCAAAATTTCCGTATGGAACAAGATCATGGTTAGGAAACCTCATCTATAATCAGGACGGACTCCCCGAGACCTAGCCTAGTATATAAGGGCTAGGATGGGAGACGTCGAGATCAAGCAATACACAATCTGTAACCTAGCCTCGTGTGCCCTAGCCACGGCTTCCCTGTAATCGCCATCTCCAATCAATAATATCGAGCAGGAACGTATCCTCCTGTTAGCCGACGAGCTTATCATGCAACTTGTGCCTCTCATGACTAAGCTAGGGTCCCTGACCAGGGGATTTGCCAGGGTACATCCCCGTCAATTGGCGCCGTCTGTGGGAACTACACAGGTTGGAATTACGATCTCGGCGGTTCCGTCTCCAGCAAGCCGTAACTCAAGGGAAAGAACCAGATGCAATCTACCCGAGGAACTCAAGATCACGGCGAACATCTCTGCCGCCCCGACAAGATCGCTCGGCCAGCAGCCGTGCCAAGACCAATACTATGGAGGCAACCGAGCCCACCGCCAGCGAAGGAGAACTCGACGGTCCAAAAGAAAGGCGCGAGGGTTCTACACGGAGACCCCGATCGACGAACTACAACATGAAGAAGAGGACCTGCCGGCCACTCAACGACCCACCGCCACCACAACAAAACATTGACTCCGAGCTCGAGATCAGCGACCGCCAAGACCATCGCCAACAAGGAAGAAATCGATGACCCAGAAGGAAGGCACAAGGATCCTACGGAGCGATTCCACCCGACGAGTCGAACTATACAGCCGCACGATCACCAACCACTCGACGACCCGCCGCCGCGCGGACAGCCACCACCTTCCAGGATAGCGACTCCGAGACTCGGACCGGCGAATACTACAACCCAGATCGAAGTCCAGATGAATTCGCCAATCTCATAAGGAACCAGAATCTAAGTGTAGGGATCGAAGTCGACCCACGAGTCGACCGAGATCGACGACCCAGAATCTAAGTGCAGGAATCAAAGTGCAGGGATCGAAGTCGACCCAGATCGATGTCCAGATGAATTCGCCACCCAGCGGACCACGCGCTATTCTTACGAATCCCAAGGAGGAAATGGCACGCCGGGTCTGGCAAGCTCACGGTCAGGGAACAGCTAGAAGGACCATGCACGATCCACTGCTTCGAAGACAACTGGGGAAACATCAGATCGAGCCACACTCTGGGAGACTGCCGCCTATTCAATGAACTCGCCGACAGCCTCAAGGAGGAAAAACAGAAAGAAGCCAAGCGCGCCCGACGAGCCGAGCAGTCGTCCACTCAAGGACAGGTGTACACGATCCAAGAAGGCAAGGTATCGCAAGCCCAACAGGACGCCTACAGCCTTCAGGCTAGAGCAGCTGAGAATATTAACGCAGTCAAAGTCTATCAGCTACACGACGCAGAAACTAGCATCACGTTCTACCAGAGCGACCAACCGCCTGCAGTCCCAAGGCCGGGGCACGCGCCCCTGGTCCTCGACGCTCAAATCGGAGGGTACGACGTGGACAAAATCTTCATGGACGGAGGCAGCAAGATGAACATAATCTTCGTCAGCACCCTGTGCAAGATGTTGATCCCTCGATCAGTATGGAAGAAATCAAGCACCGTGTTATACGGAGTAGTCCCAGGAGAAGCAGCTACTTCCCTTGGATTAATCGAGCTCGAAGTCGTCTTCGGCAACAGACGCAATTTCTCAAGTACCACCCTCGAGTTCGAAGTACTCGATTGGCAATCACAGTACCACGCCATATTGGGGCGTCCAGCATTCGCAAAATTCATGGCGATTCCGCACTACGCCTACCTTAAACTCAAGATGCCAGGATCCGAGGGCGTCATCACAGTCAATGGGAGCTTCGTCAAGTCAGACAAATGTGACCGCGATTTCCACAAAGTCTCTGACACCTTCGGAGCCGAGCAAGAACTCACAGAAATAGCCATGGCGACAGACAAGAGTATCTTTCGTCTAGCAAGCCGAAGCGAGTCAAAAGATTATGGATGGGACTTCAAGATCGACAGCGACACGGTCACCCACCAAGTACACCCGACAGACCCAGAAAAAACAGACCGCGTGTACTCCCACCACCCGGAAGAGCAAGCGACGGCCCTCATCACTTTCCTCCGCGAAGAATGGGAAATCTTTGACTGGTGCCCAGCCGACATGCCAGGAGTACCGCGCGAGTTCGCAGAGCACGCGCTGCGCATCAAGCCAAACACCAAGCCAGTGAAGCAGGCGCTATGAAGATTCTCAGAACCCAAACGCAGAGGAATCGGGGAGGAAGTCAACCGACTACTCGATGCCCAATTCATTCGAGAGACGAAGAAAGCCACTTGGGTCGCCAACCCTGTGCTGATCCCCAAGAAAGACACGGACGTACTTCGAATATGCGTCGACTACGGTCCAATCAACAAACACTGCCCAAAGGATCACTTTCCCCTGCCAAGAATCGACCAGATAATCGACTCGACAGCAGGATGCGATCTACTATCGTTCCTCGACGCTTACTCAAGATATAATCAGATCAGGATGAAGGAAGAAGAAAAAGAGCATACGTCATTCATCGCCCCTTACGACGTATTCTTCTACAGGACAATGCCTTTCGGACTCAAGAACGCAGGTGCTACATACCAGCGAATGATGCAAGCGTGCTTAAAATAGTAAATCGGAAGAAAGGTACAGGTCTACGTGGATGACATTGTCATCAAAACCTACAGCGCAAACACACTACTCGACGACCTGCGCGAGACCTTCGCAGCACTCAACAAATACAGACTCAAACTCAACCCGAATAAGTGCGCGTTTGGCGTCCCACCCGGGAAGTTGCTCGGGTACATGGTCTCTGCTCGAGTAATCGAAGCGAACCCCGAGAAAGTTCAAGCAATCGCCAGGATGCAGGAACCAACCAACATCACAGGCGTGCAACAACTCACCGGAAGACTCGCAGCCCTGAGTCGTTTCATCAGCAGATTGGGAGAGCGCACATTGCCATTCTACCAGTTGCTGAGAAAAGGAGAGAAATTTGAGTGGAATGAAGAAGCCCGCAAAGCATTCGCGGACCTGAAGAATAAAATGTCGACCCCACCGACCCTGGCGGTACCCAAAGAAAAGGAACAATTATACCTCTACGTAGCAGCACGCAACAGCATGGTAAGCACAGTACTCTTCATCGAGCGCACAGAGGAAGGCAAGATCCAGAGCGTACAGAGGCCGATCTACTACCTCAGCATGCTCTTGAAAAAAATCCCAGCAGCGGTACCCGCACTACCAAAAGCTACTACTGGCCATCATCACGACCTCAAGAAAGGTGTCGCACTATTTCGACGAGCACCACATCACAATCGTGAGTAGCGCACCACTCGCAGACATTCTCAACAACCCCTGAGCGACTGGACGAGTCGCCGAGTGGAACATTGAGCTCAGTCCGCGGGACCTACAATTCAAGCACCCGACAGCAATCAAGGCCCAAGTACTCCCAGATTTTTTGGTCGAGTGGAGGGTGGTCCAGACACCAGGCCCCCCAAACTTGTCGAACTCATGGACAATGTTCTTCGACGGGTCCAAAAGACAGCAAGGGACCGGAGTAGGAGTCGTTCTGGTCTCCCCCAAAGGAACGAAACTCAAATACACCCTCCAGATCAACTTCAGCCACGCCTCCAACAACGAAGCCGAATACGAGGCACTGCTCTATGGCATGCGTATGGCCAAAACATGCGGTGCCACTCGCCTCGTAATCTATAGAGACTCCAACCTCGTCGTCCAGCAGGCGATGAAAGCCTGCAATGCAGTAGCCGACAACATGGCGGCCTATCAAAAGCTCTACAACGCACTCGAAGGAAGTTTCGACGGCTGCGAGCTCAATTATATCCCCAGAGCAAACAACACAGAAGCCGACGAACTCGCAAAGATCGTCTCGACTCGAGGACCAGTACCACCCGGTGTCTTCCTTGAAAGCATTAGCCAGTGATTCATCAAGGAGAAACCAGCAGCACCAGAGGAAGCTATAGATGACGACACCACAGAGCCAGCACAAGTGGCATCAGCAAGTCCATTTGAAGGCAACATGAGCCAAGAGGTCGAACCTACGGATTCAACAGCACTTGAAGGACCAGCATGGACATGACCATTCCTCCGATTGCTAATCGACAGCACACTACCGCAATATGTCTCAGAAGCAAGACACATCAGCCGCCGATCCAAGGAATTCACAGTCATCAACAGACAGTTATACAAGCGAAGCATCACCCAGATACTCCAGAAGTGCATCGATGAAGAAGACGGCAAATCCCTACTACTCGAAATCCACGAGGGCACCTGCGGGCACCACGCGAGCAGCCGAGCGCTCGTATCTAAAGCGTTCCTAGCAGGGTTCTACTGGCCCACTGCAATGAAAAACGCAGAAGACATCATACGATGCTGCATCGCTTGTAAAAAATTCGCCAGCAGGGCACACGCCACAGCCTCAGAACTCAAGACCATACCACTATCATGGCCCTTCGCCACCTGGGGACTCGATATGGTGGGCCCACTGAAGAAATCATCAAAGGGAGGAAGAACTCACTTGCTAGTAGCAGTCGACAAGTTCACGAAATGGATCCAAGCAGTGCCCATCACCAGCTCCACAGCCCTCACGGCAGTGAACTTCATCAAATCAATCATCTTCAGGTTCGGGTGCCACACAACATCATCACGGACAATGGCACAAACTTCACAGCAGCAGAATTCCAGAACTTCTGCGAAGAAGTGGGCATCAAAATCAACTATGCATCAGTCGCACACCCACAATCCAACGGCCAGGTGGAAAAAGAAAACGGCCTAGTATGCGGAGGACTCAAAAAGCGGCTCCTCGCACCACCCGAGCAGGTCGCGGGCAACTGGGTAGAAGAGCTCCCTGCCGTACTATGGAGCCTACGCACCACCCCGAATACTACAACCCAGTACACACCTTTCTTTATGGTGTACGGGTCGGAGGCAGTGCTACCACATGACCTGAAATTTGGGGCACCCCGGATCTCAGGGTACGAAGAAGAGGAAGCAGAAGAAGCACTGCAAGATGACAAAGACACAGCAGACGAAGCAAGGGACACAGCCCTAGCAAAGTCAGAGGGATACCAGGACAAACTGCGCACTTACCAAAGTAATCGCCTGCGCACCAGAACCTTCAATAAAGGCGACCTTGTCCTACCGCTCATACAAGAGAAAGTTCACAAACTCGCCCCCCAATGGGAAGGACCGTTCATAATCACAGAAGTCATAGGAGGAGGAGCCTATAGACTGAAGAACCCGAAGACTGACGAGGACGTGGGAAATCCATGGAACGTAGCGAACCTCCGCCTGTTCTACCCATAGTCTCCACCAGTCATGCTCATCTGGCAGCTCATGTAAACATTCGATGCAATAAAATGATGTTTCCCAAATCCTACCACAACAAAGTACTTGGGGGCTCGAGCAAAAAAACTCCCCCCGAGAGACGCTATCGTCGCAATCGCGATCTATTTCCAAAGCACTCGGGGGCTTGAGCACAAAGACTCCCCCCAAGAGACGCTATCGTCACAATCGCGATGTATTACCAAAGCACTCGGGGGCCCGAGCACAAAGACTCCCCCGAGAGACGCTATCATCGCAATCGCGATCTCTCACAAAAGCACTCGGGGGCTAGAGCACAAAAACTCCCCCCGAGAGATGCTATCGTCGCAACCGCGATCTATTACCAAAGCACTTGGGGGCTAGAGCACAAAGACTCCCCCGAGAGACGCTATCGTCGCAATCGCGACCTCTCACAAAAGCACTCGGGGGCTCGAGCACAAAAATTCCCCCCAAGAGACGCTATCGTCGCAATCGCGATCTTTCTCAAAAGCACTCGGGAGCTCGGTTGCAAAATCTCCTCCCGAGAGTCATCGTCGTAGCTCATGCAGTCCAAAGCTCAAAAGGGACCAAGAAAAAACCCATCGACAAGCGCCACCCATTGAACTCTGTCCGGAATCAAAGGGAAAGACACGGCTACAACTAGATGGAACACCCTATACTCCGAAGAAATACGGACGGAGCGTGGGACGCAGACAAATATTTAAGTCTTCACCCAATCGCCAACGATTACCTAAAGACTCGGGGTCTACTCCCATCTGGAGCGCTGCCGCGCACCCAATAAAAGACAGGAAATAATGGAAGAATGACAAAGGAAACAGATCTCAGCCTACGTTCGACTCTTCGACTCAAATGTAGCCTCGGGGGCTACTCCCATCGGGAGCGCTGTCGCACACCCGATAGAACCCACAAAGCGAAGTTCTAATGGACTTGAAGACAACTTTCGATCGCCAAGGACTCGAAGACAACTCTCGTTTGCAAAGGAATCGAAGACAGATTCCATTACAAAGACTCAAGCATAGTTCGCATTACAAGGGCCCGAAGATCATTCTTAGTACAAAAGATTTGAAAGTACTTTGGATAGAAGGCATCTCTGATTGCTCGAGGGCAATCCTCCAGCAAGAGCATGACGGTTAGCAGCCAGAGCATCTTTTGACGGTCCTCCAGCAAGGAGATAGTTATCTTCACCAAACAAGAGGTAAATTAAAGAGGCAATCAGCGGAAAAGGCAGCTTGCAAGCACCGTTTTTTTCATAGTTTAAATACATTTTCAAATATATCTAACTCCCATCGGGAGCGTATCTATCCATGAGAGTTTTTGGATGCTCCCTCACCCAGAAGTAAAAACGTGATCGAGTGATTACTCGCACCCATGAGAGTTTCGGGTGCTCCCTCACCCAGAAGTAAAAACGTGCTCGAGTGATCACTCGCACCCATGAGAGTTTCGGGTGCTCCCTCACCATGACGCAAGATGAGCAGACCTGCACTCGCCAGATCGAGCGGTCCTGGAGTATCGGGTGCTCCCTCACCCCGAGAACAAAAGAGATATTTGAGTGATTACTCGCAAAACTCTATATACTCAAGCACTCGAGGACCTCCCGAGAAAATATCCCTCTACACCCGAGCACTAGGAGAAGCTCCACGAGTGACCGCTAAAACCGCCCACTTGATTGTTTATTCCAAGTGGGTGCATTATCTACTAGGCTCCGCGCCTCAATAAAATTACATGTTCCTGGAACACGATACACTGTGCCCAGATGCCACGCAAGCTTAGCGTGTAGGTAAGACCCCGCTGAGAAGATCGGCCGGGCTGGGACTTGCCGAAGAGCGATTTCACTCCCAACCTTTTCCATGCGCATGCATGATAGAAAAATCCGGGCGGACGCGTCTAGGCTACGAACTTTACTGGCTGCAATTGATCACTGTAAGACCTGTAGCGGCATGACTTTTTCTAGAAACCAGTGTTCCAAGCTCATGTCGAGGGACATGGGTTTGTTTGGGATACTGTGGTTTTTTCCACTAGTCAATTCACTAAGGCTCGATCAGTCGACACCTTGGGCCCTTTCATCTTAGAATCCCTCGAAACAGGTTTTGTCATGGCCCCAGACTGCCAGCGACCCGCGGTTGAACCGTGCATACATCAAAACGATGCTAGAGTGGATTCGAGTACCTGCGCGCCTCTTCGAGTCCCCCAGGCACTCAGGGGCTACTGACGAGGGGGTGACCCCACGACTCCTATGGATGAGCCTACCCATTATACCAGAAGACAGAAGGCCCACAATGATACCGCCGGGGCCCAGCATTGGCCCACTAGTGGCACCGACGTAGGAGTCTGCGAGTCATAAGGAAGGTGCAAACTTGCCGTACGGAACAAGATCATGGTTAGGAAACCTCATCTGTAATCAGGATGGACTCCCCGAGACCTAGCCTAGTATATAAGGGCTAGGAGGGGAGACGTCGAGATCAATCAATACACAATCTGTAACCTAGCCTCGTGCGCTCTAGCCTCGGCTTCCCTGTAATCGCCATCTCCAATAGATATTATCGAGCAGGAACGTATCCTCCTGTTAGCCGACGAGCTTATCGTCCAACCTGTGCCTCTCATGACTAACCCAGGGTCCCTGACCATGGGATTTTCCGGGGTACATCCCCGTCACCGTTCATACTCAAGAAGCTCTCCATCGAAGGACAACTACTGCTACAAGTGAAGGGAACCAGTCCACTACATTGCTGACTGTCCTCTGTGGGAAACTGGAAATAAATCAATGCATTCACTCAAAGATTCTTCAAGCAAGTCCCACAGGTCCTCCAGAAGCTATGAGTCCAAGAGACACGATTCCACTTCAAGAAGAGAAAAGAAGATTCAGATGATGACAAGAAAAAGAATTATCCCAAGAAGCGTGAGAGTTCTTCTTCGAAGACACATTCTTCTCGTCGAAGCAATTCTCATCGTGCCAAGGCCTATCTTGGAAAGAAGATGAACTCTGAGGAAGAAGCCTCTGCATCCGAAAATGAATCAGGCTCAAGATCTCCATCTGGATCCGAGTCTGATGGTGTTGTAGGATTGGCATTTGCTTCGTCCGGTGCTTCGAGCTCATTCTTCACCAACCACAGCAGTGAAATTGAAACTCCTGCGTACTGCTTCATGGCCAAAGCAAAGGTATCTTCATCCAAAGTTACCTATGATACTTCTGATTGTTCTTCATATGACAGTGATTCTAAGATAAGCTATGCTAAACTTGCTTCAATCCAACTAGATGAACTTGATTCGCTAAGAAAAACCATTAAGAAATCAGAAACTCTGTTGATCGATGAGATAGAGAAAGGTCAAACTTTAACTAATGAGCATGCTGCTCTGAAGGAGAAGTTTGAAGAACTATCCTCTCGGCATGATCTTCTTTCAGTTGGTCATGAGAAGCTTACCTATGAATTTCTTCAGAGGAAAATGGCTCTCAAAAAACTGAAAGAGGCTCATGAAGAGTTGGAAAGCATCAATCTCTCTCTCATGGATCAACAAGGTTCTGAAGCAAATCATAAAACTGATTCACCTTGCTTAACTTGTCTGGAACGAGGAAAGCTGATTTTAAAGGGAAAGCTCCTATTATTATTGATGATACTAATGCCTCAGAAGAGGAAAACTCTGCTGTTACCGAGGAACTCCTCAGGTTGAAAGATTTGTTTGAAACAGGTTTGTTCAAAAGTGTCCAGGGACACCAACACCTTTGTGATATCCTGAAGAAGGCACTACGTCACAGAAATAATAGGAATGAAGGTGTTTGCTTTGAAAGGAAGCTAAACCCTGATGGCACTTACTGGGAACTTGAGCAGTACCCAAAAACTGTATGGGTCCTAGCAAAGGATAAGCCTATAGATATTGCTAATCTTTCAGGTTATAACTGCAAAATTGATAAGGCTATTGTTGATGAATCACTTGATTCTTACTACAAGCTCATCAAGAACCAGGAAGGAAAGGTTTCGTCCGAATACATTGGTGCCCCTCCAAAGAATGGTTTCTATAAGAGACAAATCTGGGTGCGCAAGTCACTCGTTGAGAAATTGCCTGCTAACCATTCTATGCAGGGAAAGTCTTTGGTACCACCGAAACACTTCTATTCTCTCGAAGAGGGAAATGATTCACTGGTTCCCGAATTAAATGTTCCTCAAAAGGAATACTATCGCACTGGTCGCTATACTTACCGTCACCGTGATAACAATGATAAGATTGCATATGCTCAATCATATCCTAACCCTTCGCAGAGGACTTACATTTATGGTGTACTTGATGGTCCCTCTAGGCAATATGACCCTGTTCGATTTGATATTGCTTCAACAAGTGCTTCCACCTCTTCTCAGTCACCTGCTCGTTTGTGGGTGGTTAAGAAGAACTAATTCTTCTGCAGGGCTATGTCTCCGATGGATATGAATGGGTCATGGACAGTGGTTGCACAAATCATATGACCGGAGACAAGGAGTTATTCACCGAAGAAAAATTATCTCAATCTTCTCAGAAGTACATTGCCTTTGGTGATAACAACAAGGGTAAAGTTTTAGGTTTGGGTAAGGTTGCCATATCGAAAGATAAGCACATTTACAAGGTTATGCTAGTTCAATCTCTTGGTTATAATCTTATGTCTATTTCTAAGGTATGCGATATGGGTATGCTTGTTCTATTTTCTGCTTCACGCTGTGTTGTTTTTCACAGGATGACTATTCATTTTTCTTCGAGGGCTACCGAAAAGGAGATTTATATATTGTTGTTTTTACTTCGGGCCCTGCTGTATCCACATGCCTAATGGAAAAATGCCTCGTCTGGCTGGTTATGGCATCGAAGACTTGGTCATGCAGGGATGAGAAATCTTCAAAATCTAGTGAAGAAGAAACATGTAATTGGTCTTAAAGAAGTAAAATTCGATAAGGATCGTCTCTACAGTGCTTGTGAAGATGGAAAAATTACGAAGACACATCATTCAGTGAAAACTATCATGACTACTACTCGTCCCCTTGAATTGCTTCACATGGATCTTTTCGGTCCTCAAAATTATGCAAGTCTGGGAGGAAACAAATATGGTCTCTTTATTGTTGATGATTTTTCTCGTTATACTTGGGTTTTCTTTCTGGATGACAAGATCAAAGTTGTTGAAATCTTCAAGTCATTCACTAAGAGAGGTCAAACAGAATATTAATTATCTCTGAAGCATATCCGGAGTGATAATGGAACTAAATTAAAAAATACTCATATTGAAGAATTTCTTGATGATCATGGCTTTACTCATGAATTCTCTGCTGCTTATACACCTCAACAGAATGGTGTAGTTGAAAGGAAGAATAGAACTCTTATTGAAATGGCCAGAACTATGCTTGCTGAATACAAGACTCCTATCAGGTTCTGGGCCGAAGCAATTAACACTGCATGTCATATTACCAACAAGGTTTACCTTCACAAATTTCTCAAGAAGACTTCACATGAGCTTATCACTGGTAACAAGCCAAATGTTTCGTATCTTAGGGTATTTGTTGCTCCTTGCTTTATTAGAGATATGAATCATAGCTCAAAATTTGCCCCTAAGGCTCATGAAGGTTTTCTACTTGGTTATGGCTCAAATTCTCACACTTACAGAGTGTATAACTCCCACTTTGGGAAGGTTATGGAAACTGTAATGTGAGGTTTGATGAAACTAATGGCTCTCAAAAAGAGCATTTACCTCATGATATAGATGAACCTCCTCTTGATGAAGTGATCAGGTCTATGGCTATTGGAGAAATTCGCCCTGTTGAAACAGTTGCTCGTCAATCTAATCAAGATGATGATGATCCAATGTTCCCACACATAGCCCGGGGCGCTGGAGATAAACATCCTAAAGCAAATGATGAACATGACGAAGAAGAACCCATGAAAGAAGAAAATGCAGATCCTGATGGAAATGCAGATCCTCAAGGAGATGTTGGTCCTGAAGGAAATTATCCTCAAGAAGAACCAGAGCCACAAGTCATTGAAAATGCACTGACTCAGGTGCGAAGAAGAGTTGTTGTTGATTCGATCCTCGAAGAAATTCAACAACCAGGTCGTCCCACGACTCGTTCTCGTACTCATTTGGCTAACTTCTATGGAAACTTTTGATTTGTCTCCATGCTAGAACCTTCAAAGTTTGATGAAGCCATGAAGGATCCAGACTGGTTAACTGCAATGCTCGAAGAACTTAATCAGTTCGAGCGAAACAAAGTCTGGTCCTTAGTCGAAAGGTTTGATCCAACAAAGCACAACATCATTGGTACACAGTGGATTTTTCACAACAAGCAAGATGAAGATGGTATTGTGGTAAGAAACAAAGCTCGACTGGTAGCACAATGGTACACCCAAATCGAAGGTATCGATTTCGGCGAAACTTATGCTCCAGTTTCTCATCTCGGATCCATTCGTGTTATGCTTGCTTTTGAAAATTTCAATGGTATCCTACTTTATCAAATGGATGTGACAAGTGCTTTTCTCAATGGAGAAATCGAAGAAGAAGTGTATGTTATGCAGCCTCCAGGTTTTGAAGACTCGAAGAATCCTGACATGGTGTACAGGTTGCACAAGGCTCTTTAAGGGCTGAAGCAAGCACCTCGTGCTTGGTACGACACCCTGAAGGATTTCCTTCTGAAGAAAGGCTTCAAACCAGGAACAACTGACCCAACTCTTTTCACTCGATCTTATAATGGTGATTTGTTTGTGTGTCAAATTTATGTAGATGATATCATCTTTGGCTGCACTAACACTGAAATCAACGAAGAATTTTCCAAAATGATGTCGAAGAAATATGAGATGTCTATGATGGGTGAACTGAAGTTTTTCCTTGGAATTCAAGTCCGTCAACAGAAGAATGGCACCTTTATTTCTCAAGAAAAATATCTAAAGGATTTCCTGAAGAAGTTTGGACTCACTGATTGCAAAACGATTAAGACTCCAATGCCTACCAATGGCTTCCTAGATGCAAATGAAAAGGGAAAAACCTACGATCAAAAGAAATATCGATCCATGATTGGCTCTCTCTTATATTTGTGTACATCTAGACCTGACATTATGCTTTCAGTATGTATTTGAGCTCGTTTTCATGCCAATCCAAAGGAATCACATCATACTGCAGTAAAGCGAATTCTTCGGTATCTTTCTCAGACACCAACCTTGGGCTTGTGGTATCCCAAGTGTGCTCAGTTTGATCTTATTGGCTATTCTGATTCAGATTGGGCCGGTGATCGTCTTGATAGGAAATCAACTTCAGGCAGTTGTCATTTCCTCGGAAGATCACTTGCGTGTTGGGCTTCCAAGAAGCAAAACTGTGTATCAATATCTACTGCTGAAGTCGAATACATTGCTGCTGGGTCATGCTGTACTCAGATACTTTGGCTGAAGAAGACACTAAAGGATTAAGGTATTCATGTGAAGAAAATTCCCCTTCTATGTGATAATGAGAGTGCAATCAAAATTGCTCACAATCCTGTGAAGCACTCTCGCATGAAGCATATTGACATTCGCCATCATTTTCTTCGTGATCATGTTCAGCGTGAAGATATTGTGATTAGTCATGTAAGAACTGAAGATCAACTGGCTAATATATTCACGAAACCATTGGATGAGAAAAGGTTATGTGCGTTAAGGTGTGAGCTCAATATTTTGGACTCACGATATGTAATGTAAGACCGAATCGTTACCTCCATGTATATATTCATTTACTTCATTGTTTGTTCTTGGCTTCAATATATGTCTTTGCTTCGATTTATAGTTTTTATTTTGATTGGATTTAGTCCTCCATGCTTATCACCTTTAGCTTCGCTATAGATTTTTCTTCGAGGTGATATGTTTCGGACCCTACCCCCTCTGTTCTTTTTCCCTCTTATTCTATCTGTCTAAAATGGTTGAGCACATTTGAAACGGAAAGTAGTATGCTTCGAACGTCATTGAGTTCCGAATCAAATGCTTCCAATTTTTATCGAAGTTTTACTCACGATAAAGACATATTCTTCGGTCATTGAGATTCCGTCAAATCCGGGTCGTTGAGATTTTCTCGCGATTCGCTACTATATCGTGGACATTGAATGCGGAGCGTTAGTTGCTCGGAATCGTCCGATCTGATCTGACAACTCCTGTCAGACCAGCCCAAACCCTAATTCTCTCGCGCGCCGGCGTGCCTCTCATCCTCGCCGTCATGCTCGCCGCTTAGCTGCCGGAAGGACTCCGCCGTGGATTTCCCGCCTCCGACGAGCATCTCCACCGCTCCTCGCCGCTGTATCTTCTTCGACGTCGCCAAGTTAGAGTACGACGAGGCCTCCGATCCAATCCTCCCCTCTGATTCGTTTTTCTCCAGATAGGATCTATATTTTCTTAGCTTTTTTTCGTTTGATTTTGCTAGGGTTGCTTGATCCGTTGGATCGTCGACCTCTTGGGAATCTTGTTTTTAGGAAAAGCTTCCCATCTTCTATTCAGGTTTGTAGCTAGGGTTTCGATCTCGCTATGATCTGTGCTAGGGTTTGGCATTCATGGTGAAAACTTGTTGCATAAAAACTCTAGCCTAGAACAGGCCGGAAACAACACCCTCACAACTCTGAATATCTTGTCAAAATCATTGTTTTGGTCGAAACTTTTGCTGGTGCTCAGTCCAGACTTGTCTTTTTCCCTTGTTCCTCTATTCTTCTTCACAAGATGTCTGAGGATTTGGGCTTCGGTGATGAGTCCCCAGTACTAGATCACCTCAACGAAGCCGAACAAGTCGCTCCTTAGATAAAAGGAGGCAGAACGAAGGAAAGAAACAATGCAAGAGGCATTCCCGAGTCTATTCGAAAACTTGGATATGATACACTTCCTGAAGAAACCAAGGATCAGCGCAAGATTTGTTTGCAAAACATTCGCCGCTACTGGGCCATCAGGTGGTCCAAATACAAGAGTATCCCTGACTAGAAATGGGAAATTCAGTTTGCCTTCAGTCCACCATTACTGTACACTTCACACATGTGTGGAAAATATACTGAAGAAAATTGCCCTCTTTACTACCAAGTCCCACCTAAATATCCTCACCCCAACACCCTAAAGATTCCGGATGATTATCCTGAAGAGAAAAAGCGATTGAGAATCGCTGCAGAAAAGAAAAGACTCAAGGAAGCAAAGAAGGCAGCCAAGCTAGCTTCCGCTGAAGCTCATGGAGCAGGCCAGAGCTCAAAGAAGAAAAGAAGCTCAAGAAGAAATATGCTTCACCCCCTCATGCCTCCACCAATGATGAAGAGCAAGTAAGACTGGAGCGAGCAGCTCTAGAAGACTCTATTCTTGATGAGTCAAATGCTGAAGCTGATGAAGAATTAGAGACTGAAGCAGATGATGAGTCTGAACCTGCTCCCCCAAGAAGCAAAGGATTCGGATCCCTTTGAAGAAGAAGCCAGGAGAGAAACCGGCTGCAAAGGGGAAAAAAATTCAAGACCCTATAGATAAGCCCGTTGTTCGCCCCACCATTGACTTGTCCAACTTGGTGGTTGCAAAGCCTTTGGCCTCCAAGCCACCGGCTGAAGCTCTCAACACTGAGAGGCGATCCAAGCTAAGGCACGACCTAGCGAAGCATCAATAATCTGCTAAGGTAGCTGCTCCAGCGAAGCCTAACAAGTCTACAGCACCAAACCCTTCAGTAAAGCGAAATCCCGCTGAAGCTGAATTGCAACAGAATGACCTTGAGGAGCAGAAGGAAGCAGAAGCAGCTGCAAGAAAACAAAGGGAGCTAGACTCCGCAAAGTTTGCTGCTGAGAAGGCTGAGATGAAGCGAAAGCTCGCCGAAGCTGTGAAAAATGAAGTAAAAGATGGTGCTGAAGCCAAACAGTTGGCAGAACACGAAGCTAAACGCAAGGCCACACTAGATGTCCTCAGAACGAAGAAGGCTGAAAAAGCAGCCAGGGCTTCCCATAAGAAGGTCGTGGTGGATATGACTCTCTCTGCTGAAGGAATTGCACCAAAGCAGAAAGGTATCTCTATGCCTGAACCTCAAGTTGAAGCAGATCGCCATAGTGAACTTCAATTCCCTGATCCTCGTGAAGGAGAACTATGGGATCAATTGGGCGTAACTGGAGCCCTTTGGAGGAAGTGTGCGGCAGAAGATCCTGAAGCTGTCGATCTCGGTGAAGTCTACATCTCAGGCTCCATCGAAGCAATGATCACTACTATGATCAGTCAGCTGAAGGATTTTCACTCAAGAGATAGAGCTGAAGTTGAAAAGATTCACAACTATCAAAAGCGTGTTGAAGCTGAGTCAGATGAAGAATTCAAAAAGCATGCCTTGAAGTTGCTTCAGAAGGTGACATACGTCAACACCACCACCAAGGAAAACATTCAAACCTAAAAGGGAAATATTAAAGCCATATGCTCCTTGGCTGCAAGTTGTCTGCGATCATGGCCGCAACGAAGACTTTGTGTCTCGCCATCATCCGAAGCTCTTCCTTCCTTCAGTGTGTGACACTTTGGAATTGCTGAGGAAACCCAATGACATCTTTGCCACATATGTTGGGGTGCGCCATGAAGTCAATGAGCGCAAAATCTCGAAGAAATTCCAGAAGGACTGCCATCACTTTGAAGTCCATCTTCGGTCGCAGCAAATGCTCAAAAACTACATTGAAGCCAATCAACGCCAGATGCAGATCCTTGCTGACGAAATCAATCGCGTTGGCAACATAGCTCTCAACAACAATCAGTATCTCCGTGTTCTCAAGTGTCATTCCTCGAAGGGGCTGCGTAAGTTCAACTCGGTTAAAGGCCTTCGTAAAGATCGCATTTACAAAGAGTATGAGCACCTCCAGCGAAACTTTTCACGAGATAATACTATTGACCGCCCGAATCATAAGCTCCCTCCTCTGCTCAAGATTGATGAAGTATTCTTCGTTAACGAGCCCGATCCCATCAAGACGGACACCGTCTCCCAAATTGACTCCATCACCTCGAAGGACAATGACGGCCTCGACGACAGCAACCTCGACATCAATCTCATCACCCAGACAAATCTCCAAGCTCTTCCTTCGCCTATGTCGGAAGAAGAATCTTCAGGAGATCAATCTTCTTTGGACGAGTCTTCATCAAGTTCTTCTTTGTCGGGCTCTAAGGGTGCTTATGCTGTGTCACAACCCAAGTTTAAGTATGTGCTAGGGTTAGCTTGACTTTGCATCATGTGAAAAAAAATTCGAAAGAAATCCAAACAGGGAAAAAGAAAAGCCCTAAAGAATTTAATTCAAATGGCCAGATAAAAATTTCTTCCAAAAATTCCTCTGGTATTTTTGAAAAGTCTTACAAATATGCATGATCACATAAAAAGTGAAGTGGGTCCCATTGCATGCTCTAAGATTTCTCAAAAAGTCCAACAAGGGCTTGGAAATTAAATAAAAACCCTATTTGATTTGAAATTCAAATTATATGAATTTCAAAAATCTCCAAAACTTGTGAGTGGCTAGCTACATGTCACATGAGGCCATATAAATGTTTTGAGGATTTATAAAAATACTTTGGTATATTTTTATCAAAGTGAACACAGAGCAGAAATAATTAAAAGAAAAGAAGGACAAAGAGGGCAAAGTGGCCCAACTTACCTCCCCCTGGCCCAGGATGGCCCAACCCATGTTCTCCTCTCTTGTCTTCTAGCTCAAGAAGCTCGATGGAGGCAGCAGAGCGCGCGGCGACCGCCACCTCAACGGCCAGAGCCGTCTAGGCCTTCCCCTTGCTCCACAACGTGCCACGGAGACCGCCTCAAAGCCCCGTGACCATTCCCTCTCTCTCCACTCTCGTCCTCGCTCTCTGTCGCTCGATCTCGCCACCGTCCGAGCGCCGCCGCAGAGCGCGCCGTCATGCCCGCGTGGCCATCATCGCCGAGGAGTCGTGCCTTGTTTTATGTCCTCACCGCCGCCATCGACTTCGCCATCGTGCTGAATCTCGCGAGCTGGAGCGCATCGAAGCGGAAGAATCGAGCTTCCTTCCCCGCCACGGCCACCGGCACGCTGTCGTCGATTTCGTCGCCGTTGAAGCTCCTCCGGCCTCCCCGACCACTCTATCGCGCTAGGGGTGAGGGACCCATCAGTTTCCCTCATCTAGTGCCCCTCCCCGTGCCCCTAGTCGCCATGGCTGTCAAGCCCGAGCTCCGGTCGCCGCCTTGTTCCGCGAGGCCGTGGCCTGGGCTGCCCCTTGCTCGTCGGCGTGTTCCAGAGCGCGCGCGGGAGCACGGGCCGCGCCCTGGTTTCTCTGAGAGCCTCCCCGTGGCCGGAATGCCACTCCGGTGTGCCTCTGCCTCGTGTTGTGGCCGCCGGCGATGTACTCCGGCCGGGCTGGGTTAATTAGCCCCCAAATCCCCTCTAACCCTCATAGACAAGTGGGCCCTCTGCTTAATTAAACAAGAAGATTAAAACAAATCATGGATTAACCCCCTGAGTCACTTACAGTCGGGCGCGACTGGTCAGTTGGACCAGTCAACGCCCTGACGCAGTGCTGACGCAAGCATGACGCAATAAAAGTCTTTTCTATTTAAGAAATAATCCAAAAAAATCTGAAAACTTTGAAATGCTATAACTTTAATCTATAACTCCAATTTTAATAAATAATATATAAAAAATTATCAAAAAATGCAAGGATTATGAATATGCAATTTTTTTATATGTTTGACCATTTTAAAATGGGGAAACAGAAGAAAATGTGCATATAGCATAAATTGAATTCAAATATGAAGTTTGAGTTTGCAATTCTTTTTCAATACACTTCAATTAAATGGAATTTGCCACAAACCAGTGCCATATACATCATGTCACAACTTATCATGTGCTTGTGCATTTTATTTTGATGTTGCCCCCTTTGATGATGTTTGTTCCGCTAATAGAGTTTCCGAGACGGAGATCACCCCAGAAGCAGAAGAACAGTAACCCGTGTATCGTCAGCAAGGCAAGCAAAACCCCAATTATCATGTCTATAAAAACCCATTTCCCTCTCAGTCTCGCATATGCATGTTTAGGAGTTCACCATGATACATTCTACCGCTAGTTGAACCCATTCCTTTGCATGACCTATCATTTCTGCCAGAGTATTAAGCTAACCTCAACCTAGCAGATCTAGGAATTGCTTGTGATCATCATGTGGCATTTCATCCATGTTATGCTTATGCTATGCTTAGAGTTGTGGAAGCATTGGTCCATCTTGGGTGATGAATTGATGTTGGTAGCAGTCATGTTCATGTTACTTGTGATGAAAAGGGTGTGGTGAATTTGACCTAAACAAGGTGAACGATGAGAGGCTGTGTAGGAGTACACAGTGGGTTGTCTCGTTGAACACTTCCCTAGGCCTCGAGTTCTTGTGTTGTGATCCAAGAAAAAGATTACTACCACATGTAGGGTTTTATGGGGACCCCGTTTGGCCTATTAACTCACCCCCGATCAAGTCCAGGAGTCACACTAGTTCGGGATTTCCATTTGGCATATGCATAGAAAAAGAATGAATGAGAAGTTGCATCATTTAGATATGTGGGTGGACCTGTGAGGCGGTACAAGCATCTTCCAGGGTGGCGTCTCGGTCGCCTGCATTGTCTGGGTCCGTATCATGAACCGTCGGACTCTCGAGCGGGGTCTAACTCAGATAATCGACTCTTGGATTAGAGAAGGTGATGTGAGGTAAGTGCCTTCGTGATTATTCTCGTCCGACATCCGCTTGAAGGATGACGATTCCTAGGCGGGAAGTGATGACACGCGTGTGAAGAAGTACACCCCTGCAGGGTTAACAAACTATTCAAATAGCCGCGTCCGCGGTCATGGACTACTTGGAAAGTTGTGCCTGATTATTAGACAACTTGAATGGATACTCTAAAACTCGCAAGCTAAGCGTGAGTGCTATGGCGTGCTTCCTCGTGGGTAAGTTGAGGAAGTATCCATAGTGGCGTATTGGTTGGAGACTTGGTAGTGGACTCGTGTACACTTCTTACCTCAAGTCTGGTACTCCTAGTACAGGACTAGCCAAGTCAAAGATGGCACTTCTGCATTGAAACCCCACCTCCCTTTACCTTGAAACTTGAGCATGAGTAATATAGTTCTGATGTAAGTCTTGCTGAGTACGACTTTGTACTCACATTTGCTTAATCTATGTTTTAGATGAGAACCCAGACCCCGATGGAGTCACCTTCCTGAAGGTCGACGTGGACTATGCTAGTATAGTTCCAGACAACAGTCTGGTCCCTTGTGGAAGAGCTATGTATGTTGAACAAGGCTTCTCTGAGCCATTTTTTAATCTTTTCTGTACTCAGACCTAATTTGCTTCTGATGTTTGATGTAATGATGGATCATAGTCATGATCTTTGTGTACTCTATGTGTAAGTCAATAAAGATATACTTTGTAGAGTTCATGCAATGTGTACCTATTGTTTACACTAGACATGTATTTTGCGTGTATGATTATAACATGCATGTCTTAGTATGGGTTTTCGATAGCTTAGTTGTGTTCTTGCTGGTGGTCTTTTATACACCAAGTGGCCCTTAGACGTGTGCAGCTTGGGGCATCGCAATGCGATTGCTCGTGACTCTGTCACGTGGCACACTTCGTTGTATGATTGAGCCCGCCCGAGACCCCGACTAAGTGATCGGGCTGGAGTCTGTTTATGTAAGTGTTATAATTCAATCGATAATATGGTTGAGGCGACTTGTCTATGAGTATGGGATTTCACCACCCATAATCATTTATACTTGTGAGCGGGCGATGAGGACACATCTCAGTTGATCATCCGGCCTGGATGGGATGCCCCTCACGTACGATGCTTTCCGAGAGTGTTCTGTGCTTGGCCTTGTTTTCTTAGACAAGTGGGTACGACTCTCGGCTCTCCATATGATTGAGTTGTGACTGGAATTACATACGCATATTCCTTGAGCGAAGCATATTCAGGGAAGGTTTTCACGTTATCGAAGCATTACCCCTTGAGCGAAGCTTAATCACGGAGGATGACCCCCAAAAATGAAGATGTCCTGAAGCTCAACTCATTGAAGGAAATGAAGAAGACAGCGCAAGACTTAGTTGTTTTTGTGTAGTTCTTTTTCTGTTCTTTGAGTTATAGGACAAACCGTACTATCAAGAGGGGTCTTTAGTTTGTGAACACCGAAGTTATTGAGAAAATTCTCAGATCAAATCTAAACCAAGTGAGAAGCGAGAGTGAAGAAATATCATGTGCACTGAGTTAAGTTTCGGTAGCAAAGACTTCGTTCTTTGGCTTCCGAAGCAGAACTAAGTCCGTGAGTCAGGTTTACTTGTTCCGCAAGTAAAGTTGAGAAGTAATGAAAAATCCGACCGTTGTGGACACGTGTAAAGCTGTCACTTCAGGTCAAACTGGTCATTTCACACCTCGGTATCGCCAACTATAAATACGCCACCCCCTCCTCCATTTGCGGGTGGCTTCTCTAAGAATATTCCTGAGAGAGACTGAAGAGAGCATACCAAGAACGCCACCGAAGCAAAACCCAAAACCCAGAATACTGAAGCCTAAGTCCCATTGATCTGAGTAGATTCGAGATGACTTATGTGAAAGATTACTAGCCTTTTATCTTGGAGAACTGCAATTCTCCTAGACGGTTAGATTGTCGACTTCAGAGAGCAAAGAGTAATTGTCGCCTCGAAGATCAAGTTTGTCAAAGGTTTCGGAGATTCCCTTGATAATCTACCCCGAGTCAAAACTGACCAAGCTCAAGGAGATTGGTGCAGTGGAGCAACGGACGGAGAGAGATTTCCTCCAGGTGTTCAATCACCAGTCCCTCCAACCAGACGTAGCGCTTTGAAGAGCGTGAACTGGTCGAACAAACATCGCCGAGTCTCAGTTCGTTTTACTTCAAGCTTGTACATATTTTATTGCATTTTCTTCCTAGTTATGCTTCAATGCATTTTGATTCACTTCATTTAGTTTCGCTTCCAGGTTTACTTCCCTGTCACCTGTTTCTGCTTCCCTTTTCCTCTTTACTTATGCCTCACTTCAAAGCTTCAGTCGAAAATTTGAAGTGATCATTCACCCCATCCCCCGCTGATCACATACTTGGACTTTCAGCCTTGGTTTTGAAGAATTTTGAGTTTCCTTCTCCTACTTTGACCCATATGATAGTGGCCCTTTTCTTCCAATATATGTTTTGAAGATTGAGTAGATGAATTAAATGTTTCTTCAGTATATTTCTTCCATTCCATTCAGCATCATATAAATCTCTAAATTCTTCAATACTATCCAAGCAAGCAGTGACTTCATTGGTGGCCTTAATTGCATATTTCATACGAAGCATAGATTTAGACCATACCTTGAGGCCTTTTCTCAATCTCTTGAATTCTGCTGTGATCTTGTGCACACTATTCTTGCTGCCAATAGGTGGTTGCCAAGTTTTTTGTACAAATTCTTTGAATCCCCTCAATCTCAAGCCAATAATTTTCAGATCAGAAAGTAGATGGTTTGGGAATGTTAGTACCAATATGAATCACGCATGGAGAGTGATTTGAAATGGGCCTAACCAAAGGAATGGCCCAGATTCTGGGATATGTATGAGTCCAAGCCTCTAATGTAAAAATCCAATCCAATTTCTGCAATAATTGGGCCTCTTGCATGTTAGTCCATGTGAATTTTCTACCTTTCAATGGGATCTCCAATAGCCCCGGTGTGTGAATGGTGGTATTGAACTCCATCATATCAATGAAATTGCCCCCCCCTCTCTGTTTCTATTGCTAGGTATTGAACTCCATCATATCAATGAAATTCCCATAGATGGGATGTAGTCTTATTTGGATAACTGTCCGTGACAAATTATTTGAACATATCTGTTATATTTTTTTTATCTTTTGGTTTCTTGAATGAAAACCACATCGCAATTAGTTTCTTGAATCTTGCTTTGGATTGCCAACCATTTATTAGTGTCATTGATCCCTTTAATTTTCCAATTAAGAATGTTCTAGTTGACTTGCATTTGTGAGATGGGTATCTTGTATAATGTAATTCAGACATTTAGAAAGAGCTAAATATCTCATACTGGAAGAGAGCATAACATTCCATGCATGGAAAAACAGTGATACGTTATGACAACATAGTGATAGAAGATAACAGGTCGCATACAATTCAACATAAAGAAAAGGTACTTTATCCTTATTATTACATCCATGATATATAACATGACCATTGAGCAAAAGACAATCTATTTTCTGGGTAGATCCAACCGGATCTCTATGCCTTCTTTCCCTTGGCTTTAGCCCCATCCTTGTTGTCCTTGCCCTCCTTATTCTTTTTGGGCATCTGTAGATCTTCCTCAGTACACTTCTTTGCATCCACCTTACAAAAAGTGATAGAAAGATTCTTCATAATCTTAGGTGCAATCTCTAGCAACTTAGCATTGCAGGGTAAGAAGTTTTTTCTCTTACAAGTTTTCCTTTTGATTCCCAAATTCAAGGTCTGAATTCTAAAACTCTTTCTTACCTCAGTTTCTAGCATAGGAGCTTTTTTCTTCCTCTTTCTCTGGTACTGGTAATCCATCTCCTGGTGGGTTCCTCCTTTGGCTGCACAGATGTAGGAGTGCTCATGAGGGCCTCATTCCCATTGTGTTCTTCCTCCTGATCAGAAAGATCAAAGATAATTATGAGTGGATGGAGTTAATGGCGGAACATGAAATGTTGTGATTTTGGAAAGATCACAATCATCCACAATGGCTTTCCAGAGAGAAGATGATAGGAGAGTAATGCACCAGGCAAAATTATCAGGTGACAGGAGAGCAAGAACAATGAAATTAAACCAATCATTTGGTACCTCGGCAATGGAAGAGTTTAGGGTGGGAGAAGCAAAGCGTGTATTCCACAATTCCATTTCCTCAGGGGATTGCAGAACATTATTGTGGAGTTGGTCCAGGGCTGTATTAGAAGTGGGTTCAGATACATCAACATGAAAATGAGAGAAAGTGGAATATGAAAATCAGGTGGGGCACCAAAAGAATCACCTTCACTGTTGGACTATGATTGTTTAGGAATAATGGGATTGATCTCGGTGGTGTTCTGTGCATACTTTCTGAATCCTAGGGAGTGCTTTCTGCAGTGTTCTCATTGTTGATAGCATCATTAGGAGATATCTGTCGAGAAGAGACTCCAGTGTTGTTATTTCTGTTCAGGTCAGCTGGTTCAGCAATATCAGGTTAAACACTGGCAATGGGTTGTTGCAGCATGAGGTTAAGTGCATCAATGTCCCTGTTGTTGGCAACAATAAGGTTGATAGCTAGTGCATCATCATCCTGAATAACTACAACATTTTGGGGAACCTGGAGTAGCATATCTTCATTATGACTATGAACTGAGTTAAGTTGCAGAGTAGTGTCAAGTTGGGGTGCATCTGACATGGCTTCTATAACTGGCCGATTAAGACCTAAGGTGGGCAGACAGTTGACAGGTAGAGCAGGGTTGAGAGTGGGTTCAGGCAGGGAGTCAGTGTCGATCAGATTAATTTCCCCTTGAACAGATTAATGAAAACCAACAAGTTCAACAACAATCTGGGCAGTGATGATCTCACTATCCCGCATAATAGGATCTTGGATTGCATTGTTTGGTATGGAATCATTCTAAACTTGATGCTCATTATCATTATGCTCAGCACCATTGTTGAGGACTGGAGCAAGATCCCATGGTTCCCAGTCATTGTTTTTTGCATGTTGATTCTGATTCTGGTCATGTGCAACATGAATGTGAGGGAGTTCCAAACACTAGTGCAAAGAGGGGCTAACACGATACTACTTTCCCCGTCCCTTGTACGAAACTATTTGAGATTCTATCAACGCAAACGGTATAAATAAAAAACTATTTGGGCGAAACTAAACCATCTTGGAAACATACCCGTAGAATTATTGCGTAGGTGATGTAGGGCTGACGGATCTTTGAAAATCGGTCTGGGATGTTTAGGGCGAAAACCCACGGTTGCATATAAAGGACCGCCAGCCTGTCTACGCTATCGTTCATAGTAACTGAAATGTTTGGAATGCCTAATCTATCAGGCACGCTTCTGAAAATCCTTTCGTGTGTGAAACAAGGGCTGACGATTCGTTCAAACAACCATCCGCATGACTAGCCAGAACACCCACGGTTGCAAAGAATGAACCGTTAGCCCATCTTCACAATCATTTGTATTTACTGAAACCTGTGGGATGTGTAATCTATCAGGCACGTTTCTGTAAATCTTAGTGTTTGTTATGCACGGCACACATTTCCTAAAATCAAGTGTTTGGGATTTCTCCTTAGAACACCAACGGTTCTAAAAAATGAATCGTTACCTTAGTAAATCAAACGTTTTGAATTAAAACATGGTGTGCGAAGTAAAACATATCAGAAATGTTTCTGAAAATCTAAGGGTTGGTGATGCACCACACACAGTTCGTACAATAAACTGTGGGTTATAATAGTCGCATGGTCATGTGGTCATTTTCGTGGTCAACTCCCTTAACTTCTATGCGAGCCGCGCATTGCTACTCCTACTACACAGTACGCGTGCAGTTGGCCGGTGATCGTGATATCTTGAGAAGTTCCTCCCCTCTTCCACACAAACTTCCCATTCCACTTCCACTACTCCAGCTCTCTCTCTCTCTCTCTCTCTTTCTTTCTTTCTCGCTCTCTCTCTCTCTCTCTCTGCGCATCCCGGCCATCCTGACCTTGATCCACAATTCGTCACCTCAAGGCCATGGCTTGTTCAATGCCCCCACTAAGAGTAGTATAGTGGTTTCCATATCCGTTCTATTCCATTACTCTATCTCCTTTTTTTTCAAGGAAATCTTTCTCTTTTCTGCTCTAATCTTTGTTTTCACATCATTGTTTTATTCACATCGACATACATGTCTGGTGGATCTGATTGCCAGGAATATCACCTGGGCATCATCGATGAGTTATGCCAAGCGTTGGACATGAGTACTGTGAATGTCAGGTTGCCATCAAGGTGGCTCAAGAGAACATGGATGACGCCATTGCCGCCAGGGAGTAGCTGCTGAAGCAAGCGTATGATTTTCTTCCAACACTTCGACCCTTGCAACACGGTGGACGTCAACATCGACCTTGCGCATAAAAATGAGAGCTTGGAGTTGGAGCTCAACCGAGCGTGCATGGAAACATTGCTCCTTCGCGTGGAAGCCCTGACGGAGAAGAATGCATAGATGGAGAGGATCATCCAGAGGGCCAAGGCAAATGGAGCATGGAATAACTTTGTGTCTGTTTTAGTTTTCAAAATAAAAGACAATGTTTATGTAGACCAGGACGTGTGTGTCTTCTTATGTTGCTCTTAACTAAGAAATTATCTGGTCGATTTCTAGCCCACTAATGACTAATTCCATTCATGTTTATATATATATATATGTGTGTGTGTGTGTGTTACTGCAATATTTAGATTCCTTCTTATTGATCAAAAAGATCAATCTCATCACATTTGTCTTTGCGGCTCACCCACAAACTTAGAGAATCCTTATAGAGTGTTCTTCTAAATGAGATGTTACTCAGGCTCAAGCTGAATGCCTTAGCAACAGACATATTTTTTGTTGAAGCAAAGATCAAATAATCTTGGGTAGGCAACTATAAGAGGTTTATTATCATGCCACAGGCCCTCTCAAAACATGTGGTATTGCAGCCTTCTCCTACATGTTTCCTATAGTTGTCATATAAGAGGTTTTCAACACCCAACAAACTTCTCCAAAAGTGTGAATCACCAGCTTTGATGCAGATTTCCATTGTTGGAAGATTAATTTCAGTATTGATCATATAACCTGACCAGTGATCAACATATGCATAATCACTAAAAATATTGAATATATATTTCAAAAACAAATATATATATAGAAACTACTTGATGATAACGATAGTTTTACGATCATAGCGTATCGGGGTAACGATCGCATCGCATAAGTTTTAATACATATATGGGGCATCAGTCTTCATCACCAACAACAACCAAAAGACATAACGTATATATAGCCGGGGGAGGCCGAGAAAACACGCAGGTGCAGCCAAGTAGAGCACATACCGGTTGGTACTTCTTCGACGTCTTAAGGAAGAGGATCAGGCCGCTGGATGAAGAAGGGAACATGGCCCCTCACATAGTTCTCGAGGAAGACGCCGAAGGTTGCATGACGTTCCTTCTTTACTGGGTTCGCTTCTTTACGCTGGGATTTGGCAGCGCTCTTGGAAAGAATGATCAGGCTGTCAGAGTCTCTCACAACCTTCCTCCTAGGAAAGAATGGGCATCAGATGTTCCCATATGCCCCATCATCGCGGTAGCCGATCTCCCCATTCAGCAGCTTGCAGAGGATGTAGCGGCTCTTGTTATCCCTGCTTTCCTTGTCAGAATCGACATAGTCGGAACCTACTTGTGAAATATTAAACACATAAGAACAATCATGTCCAGAAGATAACTATCAACAACCTACAAAATAAAGGGCTGGGAAGAAACCATGATAGATATCATAATTAAGGGCGGATCGACAGTTGGTCATGGCGGATGGAGTACATATATTTACGGACACCAAAATTTTCATTAAAGAAATTTTTTCATCTATACATTGCAGCATGAGTTACACAACTATCTGCACCTTACACACATGTCATCGGCACCACGTAATTAGCATTCTGCTTGCACGTTATCTTCCAAGGCAATGTATACTCATGGCTATAACATGTTGAGGCTTTGACTAGGGTTTGAGCCAGAAAAAGATATCACTATGGGTGCTCTAATGAAGGGGGACTGGGTTTCATCTACATGAACAATTTAGATGTTGCAATGCAAAAAAAAAAATGAAATCCTGGATCCGCCACTGATCGTAATGGGAGTATGAAACCTGAGACCGAGTAAACCATACCCTATGCCGATTAAAACAAGAACTATCCAAAAAGAAACCCTACACCTTGGTAGCATGAGATTACAAGACCAATCGAATAACATGCATGGAAAATAACTTTGATTTTCGAACCAACAGGCCATATGGTACAGGCAGAAAACTCCAATGTAAAGAAAGAAGCGTGTACAATCGAGATATACCTTAGGGTCCTCGTCGCTGACCTCCTCGACGAACTCGACGGCCTCCCATTCGTTGTCTCTGAACTCGTCGATGGTCGCATCCTCGTACATTGTGTCTATCTCGGCGAGTATGTCTCAGTGGATGGAGACCAACTTCTCCTCCCCTTGCTCGCAGCCGATGGCGGGCGGAGTGGGTATAAAAACTAGCTCAACGTCCTGCGTCGTCCCCAGAGGTGCGACGGCGGTCGGAGAAGGCGCGGGACCGGCACAACATCGGTGGTTCCCGTCATAGAGGAGGAGTGAGCCACAAGTGGGCCGTCATGATTCATCTTGGGACTTTGGGAGGGGAGTGGGAGATAGGGAGGGGTGGGAGGTGAGGGTAGGGTAGGGGGAGCTAGCTAGGGAGGGAGGGGGTGGGGGTTGGATGAAAAGACTGAACTGCGCTGTCTCTCATTCCTCTATAGCCGGGAAACAGCCCACTGAATAGAGATCACTAATGTGTGGGCCATGTTGCTTCCAGACCCACAAGGCAGCCACCCAAGTTGGAGTGAAGTAATGCGGAGATGGCTCATCCCTACCCCACGGGTAGACGTTATGGAAAGCATGTTAAATTGGAATGGAAAGAAAATGTGAAAGCGAAGTGGCAAAAAATTCAACAGGGTGGCAGGCCGACAAGACGGCTTCCCACCACAGCATTGAAGCAAGGCGTCCTCTTGACCGTCCGGATGTCTGACTATCACAGTGAACGAGAAGCGAACCCACGCCCTCTCTGTAAATCATTACGTGTCGGGTGGAGAATTTATTCACTGATTGAGTTGTCACACCACTGTAAAGTCAAGAAGTACAGAACAACCCTGGAATACACACGACGCCACACACACACACACGATTTGGGTGCGGAGGACGATGCCGAACATGTGTATGAGCCATGCATACAATGCGGGGACTGAGGTTCGGTGCCTTAAGGAAGGTGAATTTGGGTGCATGCCATGTGGGTCCAACAGGTGGTCGACCCACATGTCACACACCCAAAGGCAGGTGGCGTCATGGCACTAACACCTGTTTCATCGATCGTTGGATATGGGTAATGGCTGCATGTCGTGTGTGAAGTGTCTTCTGCATAGCCATTTCGTAGAAGAAATGTTAATTTATACCGATGGACGCGTTACAGCGTCATAGTATTGCGTGTGGGATGGCATCTTCTCATCACTGCCTCACTGGGCACTGCGAGAGGTCTAGTCCTAGCTAGCTTGTAAAAATATATTACTAGCTTCTTCTTCTACTACTATAGTCTAGCGGCTAGAAATAATTGAGTATGAGCGGGCACCATCACACACACAACATATGATTGTCCGTTTGCTTTGATCAGCCCTAGAAATAATTGAGTACCCCGTTTCATTGCCAGCTTCTTGCCCGATACATACGTACACCTCTCTCGCACACCCAAATCCTACTTCTCCTTCCCTTTCCTCGTCGCCTCCTCCTCGCAATGGTCGACAGTGATTCCGACTCGTCATCACCTATTCGGCTGGCCACCTGGGTACTCCAAGAGATGAGAGCGGCTAAAAATCTAGTGTGGGATGATGCCATCATGTCAGAAGCATTCGAGGCCTCGTCCTGGAAGACACTATTAATGTCAGAACCCTCTATTAGGTAATGTGCTAGGGTTAGTAAGCCAATTGCATCATGTTAAATTTTCAAAAGAAATCTTTGAAATCAAAATGGGAGAAGGAAACCCCCCCAGTTGAATTCATTCAAAAGGCCAGATAAAAATCTTCTCCAAAAATTCATGTTAGAATTTTGAAAAGTCTTATAAATGCGTGTGATCACATATCAAGTGATGTGGGACCCACCCATGCTCATGGATTTTTCAAATATTCAAACAGTGCCTTGGAATTAATTAAAAACCCCTATTTGATTTAAGATTCAAATCATTTGAATTTTAAAAAGTGCCAAATTTCATAAGTGGCTAACCTATTTTATTGTGAGGACACATACAAATTTGTAGCATTTTAGAAAATGTCTAGCTAATTGTTTTAGCAAGACAAAAGAAAAGTCAGAACAGAAAACAGAAAGAAAAGGGAAAAGGACACTAACCTGGAAAGCAGCCCAACTAATCCCCCCCGAGCCCACCATCCTGGCCCAGCCCGCCAAGTCCCATGTCGTCTACCCCAAGCAGCTCGCTGTCGAGCATGCCGGGGGCAGCGACTGCCACCGCGACGCCGCCGATGCGCCAGGCCTCCCCTGAGTCTATCTCCACGTCGTGGAACGTCTGGAAGACGCGCCGTTCTTTTTCCCCCTCTCCAGAGCAAGTTCCCCTCCCTCCTCCGCCGGATTCAAAGACGACAGTGAAGCTCGCCGGAGTGCGACGACGCCCACGCGCGGCCAACGATGACGAGAGGCTGCACGGCAGTGCCCAATCTCTCCGCCATCTTCTTCTCCATCGAACTGCGCAGCTAATCGAGCAACGAGGATCTGGACGCGACGTCATCTTCACCACCGTGCTCCGGCCACCGCAAATTTCCCGTCGTTCATTTCATCGCCGTTAAAGCATCCCTGACCTCCCCATCGCTTTCGTTGCAATCTTGGTAAGCAGGCGCACCAAACCCCTCTGTTTCCTCATTCGATTGCATCTCCTAGCAACTTCCGCCATGGGAGCCGAGCTCCGTCGCCGCCGTGGACTACCATACGCGCGCTCCTGTGTGCCCTTTTCCTCCCCAGCATGTCCGTGCTACTCCTGGGGACGCGGGCATCAAAATGCGCGCACGTATGCATCCTCCCGTGGACGTTTTGCAAGAAGTGCTCGAAGCCGAGCTCCGATCGCCGCCGCGGTCGAAGCTTCCGTCGTCTGTGACCTCCCCGTAGACGCGCAGGTGGTGCTATCGACGCGGCTCATCACGGGCTTTCGATTGGTGGTCCTAGCGCAGAGAATGGAGGCCAGAAGGAGGAGTTAGCAGAGCGCCACCGTGCTGGTGCCACCGGCGGCTAGCCGCCGGCGAGGCCACCTAATTAGGGGCTAAACCCCCCTGTTAGTTGACCCCAGGTCAATGACAGGTGGGGCCCCCAGGCCTTAACCCCCTCTGTTAATTTTAAACAGAGGTTAATTAAACCCCCTCTCACTGACTTGCTAACCCCACACATTAGCCCCCCCTGACGTCACCCTTGCGCAAGCCTGACGCAGTAATTGAATTTCCAAATTAAAAAGAATTAAAGAATTCCAGAAAATCCAGAAAATAGCTCAAACTTTGGAAATTCATAGAAAATTCATATCAACTCCAAATTGGACAAATAATATATGAAAAATGATCAGGAGAAAATAACCTATCAAAATATCTAACTTTCAACTTTGTTTGAGTTGAATTTAAATTGGGACCAGTAGCATATGTCATTTGATTTATTTGGAATTTATTTAAATTTAATTCAAATGATTTTGCAACTTGGACCATGGAAACTTGTTACATTTCAACCACACATCAGAGGCATATCATACACCTTTACAAATGAATCAAATTGATCAAACAATGTCACTTGTAAATTGGCTAAGTTTGAATTCAAATTGGAGTTTGAATTTGCAATTCAATTTGCAATATACTCCATTTAAATGGAAATTCCTCACACATCAAAGCATACACATCAAGTTTCGACCTTCCATCACATGATTGTGCATTGTATTTACTTTGCTACCTTGTTTGTTGTTTGTCGAGTAGAGGTGGAACCGGAGCAGGAGGCTTCCCCCTTCGTTGAAGACCCCAAACCCGAACCTCGTCAGCAAGGCAAGCAAACACCCATTGATCATGTAGATAAAATCCCACTTCCCTCTCATGTCTCGCTTATGCATTGTATAGGATGATTACCATGCTACGTTTCTACCGCATAGATGAACCCATTCCTTTGCATGACCTATCATTTGTCACAGTAGTAGGCAAAACCACAATCCTAGCAAATGTAGGAGTTGATTGATATCATGTGGCCCCTGCAATTGTTACTGCTTATTGCATGCTTAGAGTGATGGTAGTGATCATGTTGATGATGGTAGAAAAGTGTTGGTGAATCGACCCTAATACAAGGTGAACGATGAGAGGTTGTGTAGGAGTACACGGTGGGTTGTCTCGTTGAACACCGCCTTAAGTCCGAGTTCTTGTGTGGTGATCCAAGATGAAGAGTACAACCACACATTGGGCTCACTAACCCCTCTCAACTTATTAATTCATCCCTTTCGATGTCCAGATGTCGCAATAGTTCGGAGTTCTGGTAGGTCTGTGGCCTGGATGCTAAGTGAGAGAACGGCTCATCCGATACCGGCTTATGCACCACGCACTCATCACTTGGGTCCACTTTGGTAAACCGGCCGGGTTCACGATGGTGGTAACCAACCCAAGTAGGCGGCTTTCTTGGACTAGATAGGCTATGAGGTAACAGTTGTGGTGAGCATCCTCGCTGGCACCCCTTGAATGGTGTCGAGATCAAAGGCGGTAAATGATGATCATGTGTTTTTAGCGGTACACCCCTGCAGGGTTATCAAAACTATTCGAATAGCCGCGTCCGCGGTTATGGACTGCTTGGAAAGCTTAGCTTGATTATTAGACAACTTGAACTGGATACTTCTAAAACACACCAAGATAAGTGTGAGTGCTATGGCGTGCTTTCTCGTGGGGAAGTCGAGGAAGGCACCATAGTGGTGTAATTGGTTGGAGAAATTAGTGGACTCGTGTACGCTTCTTACCTCGTAGTCTGGTACTCGTAGTTCAGGACTAGCCAAGTCAAAGCTGGCACTTC
Organism: Bromus sterilis; assembly: GCA_950022295.1. NCBI lineage: Eukaryota > Viridiplantae > Streptophyta > Magnoliopsida > Poales > Poaceae > Bromus > Bromus sterilis. The sequence continues at coordinate 204,195,255 of OX465600.1, read as the reverse complement.
TGCAAGTGGAACTCCACCTCCCTTTACCTTGATACATATGCATGAGTAGTATAGCTCCTATGTAAGTCTTGCTGAGTACGACTTTGTACTCACGTTTGCTTAATCTATGTTTTAGATGAACCCACTGACCCCGAAGGTGGCTTCTTCATCGAGCTCGACGACTGAAAATCAAGCTAGTCTAGTCCCAGTCAGACGACTGGTTCCCTCGTGTAGGGCTTGTGTTTAAATAAGGCTTCTTAAGCCATTTGTTCAACTTGTCTGTACTCAGACATAATTTGCTTCCGCTTGTGTTGTAATGTTGGATCACATGTTTGTGATCTCTGTGTGCACTCTATAAGAGTTATCAATGAAATTGTATACTTTGTAGAGAATTGCAATGATACCTACTGTTCATACAAGGCATGTGTGATGCGTGTATGTTTATAACATGCATGTCTTTATATGGGTTTTCGAGACCTTAGTTGTGATCTGGCTGGCGGTCTTTCATACACCAAGTGGCCCTTAGATGTGCGCAACTTGGGGCATCGCGATGCGATTGCTCGAGACTCCGTCTCGTGCACACTTTGTGGTATGATCGAGCCCGCCCTAGACCCCGACTAAATGATCGGGCTGGAGTAAGTCTATGTAAGAGTTATGAGATAGTCGATAGTATGGTTGAGGCGACTTGTCTTTGAATATGGGAGTTCACCACCCATATCATTAGACTTGTGTGCGGACGATGAGGACCCATAGTATGGTTGAGGCCTGGATGGGATGCCCGTCACGTACGATGCTTTCCGAGAACGTTCTGTGCTTGGCCTTGTCTGCTTAGACAAGTTGGTACGGTTCTCGGCTCTCCATATGACTATGTCTTAATTGGACTTGCATACGCTAACCCCGGGTCCCGACAATTAATATCTTACAAACTACTACAGCCCTAAAAAAGAAACCCAAATGCAACATAAAATAATGTATTTAACTACTACTACTACTACTACTAATAATAATAATAATAATAATAATACTCATACTCATACTACTACTACTACTACTACTACTACTACTACTACTACTACTAGTACTACTAATACTACTACCACTACTACTACTACTAGCACTACTACTAATTAAAATCTCATCCTCCTATGCTGCCTCATGGAAAGCATGTTAAATTGGAATGGAAAGAAAATGTGAAAGCGAAGTGGCGAGAAATTCAACAGGGTGGCAGGCCGACAGAACAGCTTCCCACCGCAACATTGAAGCAAGGCGTCCGCTTGACCGTCCGGATGTCTGACTATCACGGTGAACGAGAAGCGAACCCACGCCCTCTCTGTAAAGCATTACGTGTCGGGTGGACAATTTATTCACTGATTGAGTTGTCACACGATTGTAAAGTCAAGACGTACAAAACAACCCTGGAATACACACGACGCCACACACACACATGATTTGGGTGCGGAGGACGATGCCCTATATGTGTATGAGCCATGCATACAATGCGGGGACTGAGGTTCGGTGCCTTAAGGAAGGTGAATTTGGGTGCATGCCATGTGGGTCCAACAGGTAGTCGACCCACATGTCACACACCCAAAGGCAGGTGGCGTCATGGCACTAACACCTGTTTCATCGATCGTTGGATATGGGTAATGGCTGCATGTCGTGTGTGAAGTGTCTTCTGCATAGCCATTTCGTAGAAGAAATGTTAACTTATACCGATGGACGCGTTACAGCGTCATAGTATTGCGTGTGGGATGGCATCTTCTCGTCACTGCCTCACTGGGCACTACGAGAGGTCTAGTCCTAGCTAGCTTGTAAAAATATATTACTAGCTTCTTCTGCTACTACTATACTCTAGCGGCTAGAAATAACTGAGTACGAGCGGGCACCATCGCACACACAACATATGACTGTCCGTTTTCTTTGATCAGCCCTAGAAATAATTGAGTGCCCCGTTTCATTGCCAGCTTCTTGCCCGATACATACGTACACCTCTCTCGCGCACCCAAATCCTACTTCTCCTTCCCTTTCCTCTTCGCCTCCTCCTCGCAATGGTTGGGGGCGCGGCGACGGGAGGCTGACCGGCGGCGCCATTCTTGCAGGTTGGAGCGTGTGCGCGTGGTGAGAGGGTGGGCGTGGGGACTTAATGAAGCATTTTCGCATTGGCAGGTGCAGTAGGTATAGGCGGCTAGCCGGAATCAGGGGCGCAATCTACTCAACTCGGCATTGATAACATGCCTTATTCGTTCCGCGCAAAAGATCTGAGACGGCGAATAGATTCGAAAATAAACATTAAAGATAGTTCCAGACTACAAGATACGTCACATCGATCGGAGTTCATCGGATTACATCGTCCACTTCCACTACACTTTTATTTTTGCCACAAACTAGCATAAAACTTCATAGGCGATATGCGGCGGGTGTCTGCGGCGGCTTCTCACGGCTTGGGGATCAACTGCTGGGCCACCGCTTTGTACTCGTCATACGTGTGGTCGTACGCCGCCTTGGCCTCGGTGTAGCGAAAGCCTCCGCCCTCTTCAGTGTTGGAAATATGCCCTAGAGGCAATAATAAAATGTTATTATATATATATTTCCACGTTCGTAATTAATGTTTATATTTCTGTGCTATAATTTCAATGACCCTGACTGTGAGATTCAGAAGAAAACTCATTTGTATGTGTGGAAATGTAAACACCAAGAGTTCCTGGTTTAGCCTCTAAGACCAGCTCATGTGCTAACTGATGATTACGTTTTCTTAATCATGGACATTGTTCTTGTAACAAGGATGTCAGTAGCAATGGGAACATATTGTTAGCAGAACAATGATGTTGAACCGACCCCAGTATTGAATGATATACTTAGAGATCACATCGTAACTACGTTATAAGTCATATCATGAAATTTTATCATATACATAATTCCTTAGACCATGAGAGTATCGAGTTGCTTCACACAGGAAGACATGCTTTGGTTCTTATATGAATCCTCCCGTAAATGGGAAGTAGTAAGATAAGTTCTGGGTATGTCAGATGGTGTGGCTAGTGACTGTGATAGTTCAAGAATGGGATTTTCTCCTTCACGATGAAGAGATATTGACTTTGGGCCCACTCGGTATGATGGTATCCATTCTAGTCTGGCCAGATGCATTGTGATTTAATCACGGGGATACTAGAATACAATAACGAGAAATAGAGACAAACGAGCAAAGAGGATAACGAGTGGCTTGTGTTCAAGAAGTTGTTACACATGGGCGCCAAACATCTCTCCTCTAACTTTGTCATATATCACGAAGCAAAGGGAATGGTACATGAATAAACATAATGGTTCACTCGAAGTTTCTTCGTGTATGTGCGGGAGTCAACATGGGTGTCCATGGCTCCGCTGTTGATTATTGGCTATTGACAAAAGGCTGTTGACCTATGTACGGAAGATGTTCTGAGTCATGTCCGCATTATACCGAACCTATTGGGTCACACACTTAACGAGCAGTAGTCTGTTAGAATGCTGGAATGGTAGAAGGTTTAGTGGAAGCAAAGCAGAATAGTTCATACGGGTACTGGAAGTAGTTTCGGGGATTTATGGAATAGTTCATAAGGGCACCAGAAGTAGTTCTGGGTATTTAAGGATATGTCCGGATCACTCTGGAGTAGTCCCAGGTGGTTCTGGAACATATGAAAATGTTACTGGGGAAGTCCTGGATCAACCGGAATAGTTTCCGGATAATCGCTGGGCGTCCCGACAACCTTCGCGGTCATCGGGTGGCTTAAACTGTAACTCGGATGGTCTTGGAAACTATCTATATGGTTCCGGAACGTCCGATAACGGTCCCGGAAGGTCCTTGAAGTGCTCCAGAAGGTTCCGGAATGTCCCAGAACGATCCCGGAAGGTCCTGGAAGGTCCTGGAAGCTTCTGGAAGGTTCCGGAAGTTTCCGGGCAGTACCACCCACTACCCCACGCCCCTAGCCGTGGGGGGCAAGCCACCTAGGCTTCCCTGGCCGGCCAAGGAGGTGGGGGCGCACCAAGGGGAGGGAATCCTCCTCGAGGTGGGAATACCAAACCCCGATTATGGCATGTTTCCGGTGGGAAGGTGTGGGAAGGTTTGGGAGGTTTGGGAGTCCAAGTTGGACTCCCCTTATTGCGCCCCAAGGGCCTCTTGGCCACCTATATAATGTGGGGGAGGGGTGGGGGGCGCAACACAACTTGTCCCCAAGGCCTCCTCTAAACCCCGTTGCTCCACAATTAGACCCCGGTTTAGACGCTGTTCTAGATCGGAATCCGTTAGGGTTTTCTCCCTCTAGTTTTCTCGGTGGCGTTCATCTCTGGACGGCGGAGCGTTGCTGGATTGCTGCTACGGGATGTGTGGATACTAATGGAGTGGTCGTACCTTCGACCCTTCTTCGAGGAGCTTGTTCTTGGGACTTGTCCGTGGGACTAGATCGCGGGACGGTTCGAGGGATCGATATCCTCGCGGTTGGGAGGTCATTGAAATTCCTAGCTGCGGGGATCTGCACCGACGGTCTTCACCAACTCTATTTCCGCTACATCGGTTGGTGAGCCATGACCTAAAACCTTGTATGCAATCTTCTTGGATGATCTTGGGTTCTTGATTCGTAGGCCGAATTTTTTTGTTTTCTACTACGTTTCCCAACAGTGGTATCATGAGCGATCCTTGATTAGATGCATGTTTAGGTCTATATCATATGTGTGATATGAGGCATTGATTTTCTTGTTGCTTCCCTGTCATGTGATTTTTTCTATGCTTGATGGCAAGTTGAGGTTTTGCTACAAGGATTGAGTTTTCCATCGATCCCTCTATGTTGCTTTCAGTATGCTGGTTGCCTGATCATGGTCTACATCAAACTCCTTGGATCTCATCTTAATCTCGCAATAGAAGATTTAACATGGAGGGGCTTGTGGATTTTATGAACTCAAATCCACACGGGGGTCATGCATTGAACGAAGTTTGGCTCGTGGCATTAGTTGCTACACGCACCCCGAACGTTAAACTAGCAACATTGAACACACTGCAATTACACTTGGTTGTCTTGACGGTTTGGATAAAAGTTTGCTACCGGAACACGCGCATCGAAAGATGAACAAGAATCACCTTTGGCGTGATTGGCAAGTTGGCCTACCGGTCCAGTCTAAGTCATCAGTGATGTCACATCAATGGAGGACGATTGGGTTGGATCTTGAATCACTCGAGCATCAATTACGAGAGATATTGATCTGAGTGGGAGCGCACTTAGTAATTAAATTGATTAATCACAAGTGCAACTTAATTATGAACAAAGTCTAAGTATTTGCATTATCGTTGTAGAATAATGGCTCGCGTTACCACCTTCCCAATTGATTTTGATTAACTGTATTATCTGGTAAAAACTTTACGATTGGTACCGTATTGTGAGGACTATCCTCAATAGTGTCGAGAAGGAGCTTGTCCTATCGCAAATTTTTGATGCTCTCCCGCTGATGCTATGGATGATGTGACTTACGTCCATTATCCAAAATGCTAGAATTCCACCACAGCTAAGTGCATTGTCTTCACCACCATGAAACCCGAACTTCGAAACGTTTGGGATAGTTATGTTATATTCATGGAACTGAAAAAATTGTTTTCAGTAGTAAGACAATTAATGTTGGATATAAGATATCTATTACAATGTATGATTGTAAGCATTAGTGAAAATGTTCACTATGCTCTAAACAAAACTGATAAGTGTGGGATCCAGAAGAACACGGATCATATGATGATGCGAATTAAGGGAAAGGAAGTCCAAAGGATGTTAGTAAGACTTACACGCCGGAAATTCCATGGCCTGCGCCATCCTTAATCATGTGTGAACTTTTGTGAGTAGGAGTGACATTGGAAATTGAACTATAATACGTATAAAGGCAAAACAAAAGAAGACTAGAATAACCAGCTCAGAAATAAAAGTCATACCAAGTTATAGATGAATTCATTGCTGGTCAAAAGATGTAATTCTTGGGCATCATGATTAAGCGGTTAATCTTAATTCTTGTATATTGTGATTAAACTGTTGATCACTAGAATATCATTTCAATTGCATATCGTTGCCAGTTGATGCAAGAAATACTATGGCTTTTATGACTAGCTAATAATGAGTTTTGACACGCTCGGGAACACGGTAAAAGGTTTACTATACCGTGTGTTGACTCTATGATTATCTTCATAATTCATTTTAGAGTTGAGAAAATTGTTACTACACTTTAGCCTTGTTGCAAAACATCATTTTGAATCATGTTTATTGGAAGAGAGTTGTTCAAAGCTATGAATAACGTAAAGGCCATACTTCCATTATGAATAGGTTGTATGTTATGAATCTTGATAATATGTCGGGACCCGGGGTTAGCGTATGCAAGCCTCGCTACAACACAATCATATGGAGAGCCGAGAACCGTACCCACTTGTCTAAGCAGACAAGGCCACGCACAGATCGTTCTCGGAAAGCATTGAACGTGAGGGGCATCCCATCCAGGCCGGATGATCAACTGAAATGGGTCCTCATCGTCCGCACACAAGTCTAATTGATATGGATGATGAACTCCCATACTCATAGAAATGTCGCCTCAACCATACTATCGATTGTATTATAACCCTTACATAGACTTACTCCAGCCCGATCACTTAGTCGGGGTCTAGGGCGGGCTCGATCATACATCAAAGTGTGCACGAGACGGAGTCTCGAGCAATCGCATCGCGATGCCCCAAGCTGCGCACATCTAAGGGCCACATGGTGTATAAAATACCGCCAGCCAGATCACAACTAAGGTCTCGAAAACCCATACAAAGACATGCATGTTATAAACATACACGCAACACACATGTCTAGTATGAACAACAGGTATCATTGCAATTCTCTACAATGTATACATCTTTATTAATAACTCTTACAGAGTGCACACAGAGATTACAAGCATGTGATCCAACATTACAACAGAGAAGCGGAAGCAAAGTAGGTCTGAGTACAGACAAGTTTAACAAATGGCTTAGAGAAGCCTTATCTAAAAACAAGCCCTCCACGAGGGAACCAGTCGTCTGACTGGGACTACACTAGCTTGGTCTTGGTCTGAGTCTTCATTCTTCGAGCTTCGGGTAGAAGTCACCATCGGGGTCGGTGGGTTCATCTAAAACATAGATTAAGCAAACGTGAGTACAAAATCGTACTCAGCAAGACTTACATAGGAACTATACTACTCATGCACATGTATCAAGGTAAGGGAGGTGGGGTTTCACTTCGAGAAGTGCCAGCTTTGACTTGGCTAGTCCTGAACTACGAGTACCAGACTTGAGGTAAGAAGCGTACGCGAGTCCACTACATCTCTTCAACCAATTACACCACTATGGTTACTTCCTCGACTTCCCCACGAGAAGCACCCCATAGCACTCACGCTTATCTTGGTGCGTTTTAGAAGTATCCAGTTCAAGTTGTCTAATAATCGAGCACAGCTCTCCAAGCAGTCCTTAACCGCGGACGCGGCTATTCGAATAGTTTTGTTAACCCTGCAGGGGTGTACCGCTACACACACACACTCATCAGTTACCGCCTGGGAGTGGGACCCTTCAAGCGGGTACCGGCGAGGATGTTGCCACGACACTTCGCCCACAGCTCCGTTCTAGTCCAGAGAGTCGCCTATCTGAGGGGGATCCGTATGGAAGTCCGGCCGAGGTTCCAGTACAGCCTCAAACGATGTGTACAGGGTCCCAAGCCGGTCTTGAAAAGCCGTTCATCCACTTCGCAGACCGTGCCACAGCCCTACCAGAATTCCGAGCTACTGCGACTCTTGGGGTTCGAACGGGGTGAGGTACTAGGTCGAGAGGGGTCAGTGAGCCCAATGTGTGGTTGTACTCTTCTTCTTGGATCACCACACAAGAACTCGGACTTAAGGCGGTGTTCAACGAGATAACCCACTGTGTACTCCTACACAGCCTCTCATCGTTCACCTTGTATTAGGGTAGATTCACCAACACATTTCGCTTTCATCAACACCATGTTCACCATCATCCCGACTCACATCAAAAGCAACCTCGTTGTACCACTAAGCATGCAATAAGCAGTAACAGTTGCAGGGTCCACATGATATCAACCAACTCCTACATCTGCTAGGATTGTGGTTTTCTTACTACTGTGACAAGATGATAAGTCATGCAAAGGATATGGGTTCAACTATGCGGTACAAACGTTATCATAGTGATCATCCTAAACAATGCATAAGCGAGACATGAGAGGGAAGTGGGATTTTATCGACATGATCAACTGGGGTTTGCTTGCCTTGCTGACGGGGTTCAGTCGCGGGGTCTTCAACGAAGGGGGTGATCTCAGTTTCCGGCTCCACTTCTATCAGCAACATGACAATCATAGGATCAACATAAATTACAATGCACAATCACATGAATAAGATTGCAATGGTGATGTCCAAGGTACTGATGTGTTGAGCATTCCATTTAAAAGGAGTATATTGCATTTGAAATGCAAATTCAAACTCCATTTGATTTATCGGTGAAATTCAAATGCATTCGAATGCATGAAAGTTCATTTGAAAATGTTGATCATGAAGTGATGTGGTATAGTTGAGATAATGTTTCTGATGTGGGGGTGAAACCATTCAAATTAAGTGTGTTGCAAAGCCAATTGCAAAATCACTCCAAATTTGAATTTGAAAAGGATCCATATGCATGTTTGCTACTGTTCACCCTTTTTAAAATGGTCAAACATAGAAACAAGTTGCATATTCATAATCGTTGTATTTTTGTGATAATTTTAGACATATTATTTGTCCAATTTGGAGTTAAAATGAATTTTCTATGATTTATTGAAGTTTTGGCCATTTTCTGAAATTTCTGGAATATATTAAAACTCTGGAAAAAGGTTTACTGTGTCATGCTGACATCAGCATGACGTGGGGGGGTCTGACTGTTGGGGCCCCCATGTCAGTCTCTCAGGGGTTAATCCCGTGGTTTAAGTTTAAATCTTGATTAGATTAGGGGGTGGGGGCCACTATCAGTGGGTGCAATAAGGGATTAGGGGAGGGATTAACTCCTAATCTAAACCGCCCACCGGCGGTTAACCGGCGGAGACCTCAGCGCACGGCGGCGCTCGAACAGAGGGCACGGGAGCGGGAGCTGGGGGTTCCAAACGGAAGCCCTCGCTCGACCGCGTCTCCTAGAGCCTTCAGGGCACTCAAGGGAGGCCTGAGGCCTCGACGGCGTCAAGATCCGCGGCGGCCGGAGCACTGGAGAAATGACGACGGCAAAGGAGGCCACGGGGAGGGGCACTGGACAGGGTAAAATGGAGCTTAGCTCACCAGGAGCGTGGTGGCGGGCTCGAGGAGGCCGGGGACGAATTGGTGGCGCCGGAATTCGTCGACGAAGCTCGCGGCGGTCGGCGATGGAATGTTGGAGGTGGCGTCGCCGTTGAAGCCTCTCGGCGCAAAATGACCGGGCGCGAAGACGAAGACGGCCGCGGGGATCTCCTTGGACAGCTCGGCGCAGCTCGAGGGGAACGGTGGCCACGTAGACACACGAAGGCCGGCGACGAGGAGCTACGGGCGGCGACGAGTATGGCGAAGGGAGAGGGGGAGGAGTTCCAGAGAGGAGGGGGGAAGGGATGGAGGCTTCCAGGCGTCTCCACGTCGGCAGGTAAGGCCAGGGGGGCAGAAAGGTAGCTGCCTGGCAGCCATGCCGGCTCGCCGGCGAGCTGCCTGCCTGCCTGGCCTGGTGGAGAAGACGACCCTGCCCTTTTGCGCTGGGCCGCCTCTGCTGGGCCAGGTGGGCCAGGTAGGATGGGCTTTTTGCCTTTTCTATTTTTCTTTCTGTTTTTGTTTTTCTTTCATTTGTTTGTCCTGATAAAAATATACCAAAACATTTTATAAAACCCCCAAAACTTTTATTTGGACTTATGTGACACATAACTAGCCACTCCCAAGTTTTGGAGATTTTTGAAATTCAAATAATTTGAATTTCAAATCAAATAGGGTATTTAATTAATTTCCAAGCCCTATTTGGAATATTTGAAAAATCTATGAGCATGGGATTAATCCCAAATCACTTTTAAAATGATCACACTCATTTTTAAGGATTTTTCAACACATCCAAAAGAATTTTGGAAATTTTTTTATTTCTGGCCTTTTTATTTAATTCATTTAGGGCTTTTCTTTTCCCCATTTCCTTTTCTTTTGCAATTTTTTTCATGATACAAAAATGCAAGCTTGAAAAAGCACAAACCTAAATTTGGGGTTCTGATATAATAATACTAAACATCCATAACACTGATGCTAAACGCCGCAAGACTGACAGAAATACCACATAGATGTGGCACTGCCGTTTATCACAAGTGACATAACATGCATGAAGAAATTCCATAAGTGATGGACTTTCGAGTCATATGATTATGAATCACTTGACGCTTGCGATATTTGTCTCGAAGTAATGTGACTAAAACACCGTTGATGGGCCATACATGAACGGGCAACTAAACCATTGGTAATCATACATGATGATGTGTGTAGTCCAATAAGTGTGGTTGTGTGCAGTGGATTCCCTATCTTCACTCATGGGTTGAAGTAGATATGTGGATATCTGTTCAATAGAGACATACGTCTGAAATCTTTGAAATGTTCAAGGAATTTTAGAGTGAAATAGAAATTCATTGTAACGAGAAAAATAAAGCTTCTGCAAATTAGATTGTAGAAAGTAATATTTGAGTTACAAGTTTAGCGAACGTCTGATGAGTTGTGAAGAAGTATCATAACTTGCGTATCCCGGAACACCACTATGAGTAAAGTGTTCGAGAGATGTAATCAAGCCGTGTATGACACGGTAAGATCAAATATGACCTTTATCAATTTTCCATTATACTTATTAAAGTTATGCGTTAGTGACTATAGCTTTTACACTGAAAAGAGCACCATCAAATCTGTTGAAATGACACCATATTAGATGTGGTATGGACTGTTAAAACCATGTTGTCTTTTCTTAAAATTTGGGTATATGAGGCATATGTTTGACATACTCAAAACCCCAAATCAGATAAGTGCTACTTTGTTAAGGTTATGCCAAAAGTTTTGGTATTCCTCTATCACTACACAAAAGCAAAACTGTTTGTTGTTAAGAACGTTGTGTTTTGAAGAAAAATAGTTTCTTACAAAAGAGTGAGTGGGAGGACAGTGCAACTTGTCAAAGATTGTTGAATCATCAGAGAAGTGCGCAACTGAACCACACAGGTTAGACAAAACTCGTACAAACATTTATATGTAAACGAGATATTGTTGTTCGACAACGATAAACCTGTGATATACAAAGAAGCGTTGATGGGCCCTGACTCCGGGATTTGGCTAAATGCCAAATAATCCGAGATAGTATCCATGGAAGTAAGTCAAGTTTTGAATTTGGTAGACCCTCCGAAAGACTAAAAGTATGAAGAATATATATATGGATCTATAATTGATTCGGATGAAATTTTTTATCCATAAAGCTCAACTCGTTGGAAAATTGTTTTCTAGCAAGTTCAAAAGTTGACTACGGCGAAATAGTGTCGACCGTAGAAATTCTTTAGTCAGTTCAGGTTATACTAGCAATTACTACATATCTCATTTATAGGATATGGTAGAATGAACGTCAAAACAAAGTTCCTACACGGAAATATAACAAAGGACGTATACGTGATACGACCGGAATGTTTTGTCGATTCAAAGGATGCTAAAATAGATGCAAGCCTTGGATATCCAGTGATGGACTGAAGCTAGCATAATGGAGTTGGAATTTTCGTTGTGATGAAATTTCCAAAAGAGTTAGTTTTCATCAGGAATAACGAAGATGCTTGAATGTTCAAGAAAGTAAGTGGGGTCTGAATGATATTTCTAAAATCTTATGTAGATGACATATTGTTGATTGGAAATTATATAAATTTATTGACACGAATAAGGAATTCATTGGAAATTGTTTTCAGTTGAAGAACTTGGGCTAATATAGCATTTGTATTGAGCACAGTGATCTATGTAGATAGTAAGTACTTGATCATGCTAAAGCCAATGTTACATGTTGACATGATACTAAAGTAGTTTAGTATGAAAACGCCAAGAAGGATGTTCTTGCCGAGGTCACGGTGAAAAGTTGTTTGCGGAAATCAGTGTTCATGAACACAGATAAGAAAAACACATGAATTGAATTTCACTCACATGTGTGTTTGGATTAATCATGTACACCATAATATGTAAAACGACCAGATATGTCCAGTGCTCCAAAAGGTTGTGAGCAAGATACCAAAGTGAGCAACATGTTGATCATTGGACAAACAGTGAAAAGTTAAACTTATGAAAGATAAGATATGTTTCTCGGAAAATGAAGATAATGAAGAGCTCGTTGTAACAAGTTACACCAGCTGAATTTTGATGTAAACAGTTACACCAATTCAGTCTTCATACTTACTCCGATCGATTTTCGATTTTAATTGGGATTATGTGTTTCACACGTAAGGGTGGCACAGTATGGAGGAACTATGTCAAGTTCTATACTGTGGCGAATTCTATAACAGAGGCTAAGTATATTGTTGCTTAAAGAAGTAACAAGGAGGGTATTTTGAATCTTAAATTCATTTATGAACATGGTATGGTTTCCTAGATGCTTGAAGCTCATGGAACATTGATGAATGATTTTGTAACAGCCCAGATTTTGCAAAAATTAAAAATTTTGTTTTCTGCGTGAATGGTTTCATTGTCTGATTTGTTTGCGGTGTTTGCATCCTCGATTTTGTAACAGCCCAGATTGTCTGATTTGTTTGCGGTGTTTTCTGCGTGAATTAAATATCTCGTATCGAACGGAGACCGACCCTTGCCACCCTGACACTCGACCTTTGCGACATCGGGTTTCACCCGATCACCGTCGCGAAAACCACACGAGACCAGCCGCAGCCAACGGAACCAAAACCCCGTTTAATAATTAAACGGATTATTTTTATAGCGCGCCGGAAAGTGTTTTCGGAACGGTTCTAGCGCGAGTTGAACGCCTCCAGCTCGACGCGCTGATAGCGCAGTTTGAAGTTTTACCTGAATCGGAGGTACTGCGGACCCTCGGCGGTCAGAAACGTGAGCACCGCGCGCGCGAGAGAAATACCGGAGATGTTTTTGCAAACTGCCAGCCACCGGGGCTATATAAAGACCACCACACTCCTACCCCTTTCTAGGGTTTCCCTGAGCCAAATTTGGAGCCACCCCCTCCACTTTGCCCCAAATGCCCATTTTTTCGTCCTTTGCTAGCCATCAGATCTGGACCGTCAGATCGCCCGATCTGACGGCCCAGAAGCCGCCACGTAACCCCTAGCCCATCTCCTCTCTCCTCACCTCGCAACCAACCCGTGGAGCTCCCTCGCGCGTGCCCTCTTCTCCTCCCTCCTCACCTCCTCTCGCCTCTGCCGCAGGCCGCTGCCAGCCCGTGAAGACGCCGCGCCGCCGCGCCATGGGTGCTCCCGTCTCGAGCTCGGCCGCCATCGCCCGCGGGACCGCACTGCACCACCCCACCCTCTGGATCGCTCCGCCGGCCGCCCCACGCCCGGATCCGGCGACCGCCGCCGGCCCCGCTCGCCTGAACCGCCTCCTCCTCGCCCCTCAACGCCGCCGGCCGGCCGGCCAGGAGTCCAGCCGCCGCGTCCACGGGATCAGGAGGAGCACGAAGGAGTCGTGCCCGCTCGCCCCAACCGCTGTTGTGGGCCGGTGCGCCAGGAGGGCCCAGCAGAGCGCCGCGGCCTTCCCCAGCCGAGCCAAGCCCAGCCAGTTGGGCCACGGCCCGTGGGGTGAGCGCCCCAGCTCTTTTTATTTATTTATTTTTTATTTTTTTTACTGCGCAGCTAGTTGGACCGGCCCAGTAGTTTCGGCCTGTCAACTGTATTTTTTTCTGCTTATTTATTTATATAGGTAGTTTTAGTTGTTTATTTTGCGATGGTTATAACTTTTCACCGGTAGCTCCGATGGAGACGCTTTCTACATGAAAGTTGCTCCGTTTTGCGCGTAGATTATTAAAATGTTGCTTGTTGCCATGTTTGAGCTTCTTTACTTGTTATTTACCTGCTAATTACAACTGCTTGCCACTGTAACTGTAACTGCAATAACTTTTTAACTGTTGCTCTGTTTAAAATGTTTCTTATATTTAACTTGACTAGAATTGCATGTAGATGGTGTTTTTGCTGCTCTTGCTTGCTAATAAAAAAAAATATTGTTTAGGGAAAAACAGTACCAAATGCAATAAATATCGTGGGGTCCGTAATAGTCGGCATGTATAGTTTTTACCCCCCACTTAAATTGACCAGCCCAGGTAGTTTATTTATGCTTCACCCTTGCCATGTTTGTGTGCTATGCCATGCTTCTGTGCTTGCCATGTTAACAACCTTTGTTGATCACCTATAGCTAAGCAACTTGAACCACCGTAAACGTGCGGTATCGTCGTGTGTGATGAGTACTTCACTTAAATTGTTAGTAATCGCTCTCGACGGTAGCTGCGATGTCTCGTGTTGCTTCTTGTTGATGCTTGTTCGTGTTTGCCTCATAGTAATAGATGGTTGCTCGTTGATTTCTTTGCAGTGTTTACCCTCTTGTGTGCTTCCGCGGGTACCTCTCGGAGACGATGCGAGCTAGCGATCAACTACACCTTCGGAACCCGACTTATCAACAGGCAAGGACTAAACATTACTTATGATCCATTCTATTTCAACCAGCGGTTTGCATGCTAGTATAGGTTAAGTTTGATGTTTGATCCTACCACATGTTTACAGCCTCTTTCAAACCGAAACAGCCATGTCCCTTCCCAGCAAACCTTGTACTGTTATGTTACTATTGCTCGTTGCTCAGCCCCTGCTTAGTATGCATGCTTAGGATGCTAAGATGTTACCCTGTTACCCCTGGGTTTGGGATATCACATTATTATTATTGTTGTTGATGATATTTATTATTATAAATGTTGACTATATTCGACGAAGGATGGAATTTCTAGGCTATCCCGCCCCGACGCTTTGTTCCATTCGAGTCACCTAGGTTCCGAGTTCCGGGTATTGGTTTTAAGACTGAGCGTGCCTAACCGCGTGTGGGATTTTATGGGATCCCCTTTTCTTACCTACCTAGCTTCAAGCATTTCTAGTGGTGGCCCAAGCTGGTTTTACCTTTTGCAACGTGTGTGTGTTGGTTGGCGCCCCAGCTGTTTTCGAAACAACTCGGGCCAGCGGAGACTTAGTTCCTCTTTTGGTCCACCGATCAGCTATGACCCGGTTTCCCATGTGTGATTAACCGGCAATCCGACCTGCGTCATACGGAAGATTCCGATCCGAGAGCGTGGCCAGCTTTTGGATTGGGTGTCGACTCCCCGGGGGCCACCCGGATTTGTTCGTTGTTAGCTAGAGGGACCTGTCGTTCCGGATCTCTTGGAACTAAATCATAAAATGGTTGCCTGTGATGGGTAGCAACTGAGAGAGATGGGCGTGCGTGCGGAGCCTTGTAATGGGCAGTTGGTACACCCCTGCAGGGTTAAATCTTTTCGAGAAGTCGTGTCCACGGTTATGGACGACTTGAGACCTACTCCTTGTTCATAGACAACAACAACTGAGATAATCTTAATATAACTTCATCAACGTGTGTGTGTGCCTTGACTGCTTCTTCTTCGTTGGGATGCGAAGAGGAGGACAAGGATAGGATAGGTGTTATGTTATAGTAGTAGTTGATAGCAAGACTTGTTGGAGGCGATTCCTCATCGAATGCTTGGCTTCTTACCTTACTCTCTATATCGTTAGCCACCTCATAAATGCTAGTGCGGCAGCAACCTCACCACTTACCCCTTCCTTACCGTAAACTACTAGTTGTCCTAGAATGACGAGTGATGAAGTCCTTGCTGGGTCAGATGACCACTACAGTTGGATGCTGAGTACCTCTGTACTCATGATACTACCCCCAAACTCTTTTCAGGGTGTTGATCGACAAAAGGTATGGTGATCGACGTTTCTCGTGGAGACTCGACGACGACTAGTTAGGCGGATCCCGGCGGAGGGCCTGGACCCGTGTGGTTATGGGATCGATGTTTTTCTCTTTGCCAGTAGGCATTTGCTTGTAGTCTGTACCCAGACATGTATCTTCCGCTATTATATTGTATTAAGGCAGTTGTATGCGGATTGTATGAGATGTTTTATCCTTGTATCTGTAATGTTGTGATATCATGTTGGAAATCCGGGGCATATGACTTCGTCATATGTCGCGGTGGGACCGATATGTGCTTCGTCCCCGGATCTGGATGGAAACATCTAGATCTGGAACAGTACCGCATATCGGGCCTTACAGATTTCATGCCTTATTCTAAGGAACCAAGGTCCTTCCAAATGATTCAAACATATACAAAGCTAAAATAATAAAATTAGTGAATTTTTTGATAACGTGAAAACGCGAAGATATGAAAGATACAAACGGGCCTAAAACGTCAGATCCGAAGATGAGGTCTATACCACAAATGAAGCATTTCTTACACCGGTATGCCATAGGTGTAAAGTGCTCAAGCACTGACAATATAATTGACTCTAGTGCAAGTGGGAGACTGTTGGAAATATGCCCTAGAGGCAATAATAAAATGTTATTATATATATATTTCCACGTTCGTAAGTAATGTTTATATTTCTGTGCTATAATTGCAATGACCCTGACTGTGAGATTCAGAAGAAAACTCATTTGCGTGTGTGGAAATGTAAACACCAAGAGTTCCTGGTTTAGCCTCAAAGACCAGCTCATGTGCTAACTGATGATTACATTTTCTTAATCATGGACATTGTTCTTGTAACAAGGATGTCAGTAGCAATGGGAACATATTGTTAGCAGAACAATGATGTTGAACCGACCCCAGTATTGAATGATATACTTAGAGATCACATCGTAACTACGTTATAATTCATATCATGAAATGTTATCATATACATAATTCCTTAGACCATGAGAGTATCGAGTTGCTTCACACAGGAAGATATGCTTTGGTTCTTAGATGAATCCTCCCGTAAATGGGAAGTAGTAAAATAAGTTCTGGGTATGTCAGATGGTGTGGCTAGTGACTGTGATAGTTCAAGAATGGGATTTGATCCTTCACGATGAAGAGATATTGACTTTGGGCCCACTCGGTATGACGGTATCCATTCTAGTGTGGCCAGATGCATTGTGATTTAATCACGGGGATACCGGAATACAATAACGAGAAATAGAGACAAACGAGCAAAGAGGATAATGAGTGGCTTGTGTTCAAGAAGTTGTTGTCGGAGAGTAGGAATCTTTTTATTCCTTACCCTTGCTCTGGTCAGGAAAAGTGTCGTAAGAGTTTTAATTCTCGCCTTACCCCTTCAAACTCTAGGATCTCGAGAGTGTGGAGTTTCGGAACCGTTACAATGCCTTGCTTGCGGCGTATTGTCTCGATTCCGAGCTCAGGTTGGAATTCCTGTAGTACCTTTAGTTATTCCAACTCTGGTTTACATCTTGGTCACCCGTTGCCATCCATCCTTTTGCCCAGTGATTTCACGAATTGCGTCGAAATGCACTGTCCTTTGATCCAGCTTTCATCGTCGTTCTTCCTCTTGACACTGATATTTTCGTTTTTCGACGTCGCCATCTCTCCGCGGAAAGTTTTCTCGACGGAGTCCGTCGTCGACATGGAGCAGAGTCCCTTGTTGGTGGTGTTGAAGATCGTCGTCTCTCTTTTCTCTCCCCCCCCTCTCCCCCGGATTGTCCTGGATCTCGGGACGAGATCCCTTGTTGGTGGTGTTGTATTGTAACAGCCCAGATTTTGCAAAAATAAAAAATTTTGTTTTCTGCGTGAATTGTTTGATTCTCTGATTTGTTTGCGGTGTTTGCATCCCTGATTTATCGATCGGCGATTATTTCCCCCCTCTTATCTCGTATCGAACGGAGACCGACCCTTGCCACCCTGACACTCGACCTTTGCGACACCGGGTTTCACCCGATCACCATCGCGAAAACCACACGAGACCAGCCGCAGCCAACGGAACCAAAACCCCGTTTAATAATTAAACGGTTTATTTTTATAGCGCGTCAGAAAGTGTTTTCGGAACGGTTCCAGCGCGAGTTGAACGCCTCCAGCTCGACGCGCTGATCGCGCAGTTTGAAGTTTTACCCGAATCGGAGGTACTGCGGACCCCCGGCGGTCAGAAACGTGAGCACCGCGCGCGCGAGAGAAAAACCAGAGATGTTTTTGCAAACTGCCAGCCACCGGGGCTATATAAAGACCACCACACTCCCACCCCTTTCTAGGGTTTCCCTGAGCCAAATTTGCAGCCACCCCCTCCACTTTTCCCCAAATACCCATTTTTCGTCCTTTGCTAGCCATCAGATCTGGACCGTCAGATCGCCCGATCTGACGGCCCAGAAGCCGCCACGTAGCCCCTAGCCCATCTCCTCTATCCTCACCTCGCAGCCAACCCGTGGAGCTCCACCCGGGCCGCACCAGCCGCTGCCTCGCCGTGGAGGCCGTCGCCACCCGTCACCACCGCGGCAGCCGCCGCCGTGCTCCCTCCGGTGAGCTCCCTCGCGCGTGCCCTCTTCTCCTCCCTCCTCACCTCCTCTCGCCTCTGCCGCAGGCCACTGCCAGCCCGTGAAGACGCCGCGCCGCCGCTGTCGGGACCCGGGGTTAGCGTATGCAAATACAGTTAAGACATAGTCATATGGAGAGCCAAGAACCGCACCCACTTGTCTAAGCAGACAAGGCCAAGCACTGAACATTCTCGGAAAGCATCGTACGTGAGGGGCATCCCATCCAGGCCGGATGATCAACTGAGATGGGTCCCCATTGTCCGCACACAAGTCTAATGATATGGGTGGTGAACTCCCATATTCAAAGACAAGTCGCCTCAACCATACTATCGACTATCTCATAACTCTTACATAGACTTACTCCAGCCCGATCACTTAGTCGGGGTCTAGGGCGGGATCTATCATACCACAAAGTGTGCACGAGATGGAGTCTCGAACAATCGCATCGCGATGCCCCAAGCTGCGCACATCTAAGGGCCACTTGGTGTATGAAAGACCGCCAGCCAGAACACAACTAAGGTCTCGAAAACCCATACAAAGACATGCATGTTATAAACATACACGCAGCACACATGCCTTGTATGAACAGCAGGTACCATTGCAATTCTCTACAAAGTGTACTATTTTATTTATAACTCTTATAGAGTACACACAGAAGTGCCATCTTTGAATTGGCTAATCCTGAACTACGAGTACCAGACTTTGAGGTAAGAAGCGTACACGAGTCCACTACTTTCTCCAACCAACTACACCACTATGGTGCCTTCCTCGACTTCCCCACGAGGAAGCATGCCATAGCACTCACACTTATCTTGGTGTGTTTTAGAAGTATCCGGTTCAAGTTATCTAATAATCAAGCTAAGCTTTCCAAGCAGTCCATAACCGCGGACGCGGCTATTCGAATAGCTTTGTTAACCTTGCAAGGGTGTACCGCTACTCACACATGATCATCATTTACCGCATTTGATCTCGACACCATTCAAGGGGTGCCAGCGAGGAGGCTCACCACAACTGTTACCTCATAGCCGATCTAGTCCAAGAAAGCCGCCTACTTGGGTTGGCTACCACTATCGTGAACCCGGCCGGTTTACCGAAGTGGACCCAAGTGATGTGTGCGTGGTGCATAAGCCGGTCTCGGGTGAGCCGTTCTCTCACTTAGCATCCAGGCCACAGACCTACCAGAACTCCGAACTATTGCGACATCTGGACATCGAAAGGGATGAGTTAGTAAGTTGAGAGGGGTCAGTGAGCCCAATGTGTGGTTGTACTCTTTATCTTGGATCACCCCACAAGAACTCGTACTAAGGCGGTGTTCAACGAGACAACCCACCGTGTACTCCTACACAGCCTCTCATCGTTCACCTTGTATTAGGGTCGATTCACCAACACTTTTCTACCATCATCAACATGATCACTACCATCCCGACTCACATCATAGTAACAACATGGTATCATACTAAGCATGCAATAAGCAGTAACATTGCAGGGGCCACATGATATCAATCAACTCCTACATTTGCTAGGATTATGGTTTGCTTACTACTGTGACAAAATGATAGGTCATGCAAAGGAATGGGTTCCTCTATGCGGTAGAAACGAATCATGGTGATCATCCTAAACAATGCATAAGCGAGACATGAGAGGGAAGTGGGATTTTATCGACATGATCAATGGGGGTTTATTTGCCTTGCTGACGAGGTTCGGGTTCTGGGTCTTCAACGAAGGGGGCAGCCTCCTGCTCCGGTTCCACCTCTACTCGACAAACAAAGCACGAAGTAGCAATCAATATGAATGCAATGCTCAAGCACATGATTGAATGTTGAAACTTGAAGTATAAGTTTTGATGTGTGAGGCAATTCCATTTAAGTGGAGTATATTGCATTTGAAATGCAAATTCAAACTCCACATTTGAATTCAACTTAGTCAAGTTGCATGTGACATAGTTTGATCATTTTGAATCATTTGGAAATGTGTATGATATGCCTCTGAAGTGTGGTTGAATTGTAGCATAATTCCATGGTCCAAGTTGCAAAAGCATTTGGTTTGAATTTGAATTAATTTCAAATAAAGAAAATGACATATGCTACTGGTCCCATTTTAAAATCAACTCCAACATAGTTGAAAGTTCCATATTTGGAAAGATAATTTTCTCCTGATCATTTTTCATATATTATTTGTCCAATTTGGAGTTAATATGAATTTTCTATGAATTTCCAAAGTTTGGAGTATTTTCTGGAATTTCTGGAATTTCTTTTATTCAATTTGATTTTCTGGAAATTCATTATTGCGTCATCATTACATCAGCATGACATCAGGGGCTTGACTCTGGTCAAACTGACCTGTGGGGTGACCCTGTCAGCCTCTCTGGGATAAATTCCTGTTAATTAAATTAACAGAGAGATTAGAGGGGGCCCTGGGCCCACATGTAAGTGACTCTGGGGGTGGTTAATTAGTGCTAAACGCCCGTCCACGTCATCTCGCCGGCGGCTCAACGCCGGCGACCATCCAGCACGGCGGAGCTCCTCGGGACGGCAGTGCGGGGCATGATTCGCAGCGCCAAAGGCACTGGAGTGCAGCCCGTGCACTCGCGCTTCACATGGAAGCCACGGCACGGCCAGGGGGTGACGGAGGCGACGGCGGGGACCTCCTCGGCGGCAACTGGAGCACGGCGGCAACGCGGATGGCGCTACCGTGCAAGGTAGGGGGCAAGAGGTAGGGCGCTGTGCTCCTGGTGGCTCCGGGAACTTAATGGACACCATCACGAGGACAAAGGTTCACAGGAGCGACCTCACCGTCGGCCATGGCGGTGACGGAGCTCGGCTCCCATGGTGGCGCAGGATACAGGGCGAGAGGGGGCTAGCTAGGTGAGGGGAAACGCTCACCGAGATGCGGGGAGTGCGATGGTGCAAAGGTTGGAGGCGGGGAGGGCTCAACGGCGATGGAATTCGGCGAGGATCTTCACGGTGGCCGGCGGCGACTTGGTGACGATGGCGGACTCTCTGGGGCTTCCTGGCTCGATTCACCACACGGGAAGACGAAGACGACGGCTGCGGTTCCTCTGGACAGCTCGAGGCGTCGCGGGGAGCACGGTGGCCACGCGGGTGCAGCGGCCGCTCCGGCGCAAGCTTCGGGTGGTCGTCGTCGGCGTCGAGAACGGGCGAGAGAGAGAGGGAGGAAGAACTGCGCTCGTGGGGGAGAAGGTGCAGGGGACGTCCAGAAGCCTCCAGGCGCGAAGAGGTAACGGAGGGAAGCTGGTGCGTGGCTGCTGCTCGTCGGCGGCGTCGGTGGAGTGCTGCATGCATTCCACCGAGCAGCTTCGGGGCGTGGGGAGGAAGACGCCAAGCGGGGATGCTGGGCTGGGCCGGCCAGATGGGCTGCGGGGAGCTAGTTGGGCTGCTTCCAGGTAAGGTCTTTTTCCCTTTTCTCTTCTGTTTTCTTTTCTGCTATTTGTTTTTCTGTGCTAAAATAATTAGCTAGGCATTTTATTAAATGCTGAAAAAATTTATGTGGCCTCATAATAATATAGACTAGCCACTTATAAAGTTTCAACATTTTTAAAATTCAAATAATTTGAATCTTAACTCAAATAGGGTTATTTGATTAATTCCAAGGCACTGTTTGAATATTTGAAAAATCTATGAGCATGGGGTGGGTCCCACATCACTTGATATGTGATCACACTCATTTACAAGACTTTTCAAAAATCTAACATGAATTTTTGGAGAAGATTTTTATCTGGCCTTTTGAATTAATTCATCTAGGGGGTGTTCCTTCTCCCATTTTCTTTTGATTTTTGATTTCAAAGATTTCTTTTGAAATTTTGACATGATGCAAGAGTACTAACTAACCCTAGCACATTACCTAACAGAGGGTTCTGACAGCCGCGCCATGGGTGCTCCCGTCTCGATCTCGGCCGCCATCGCCCACGGGACCGCACCGCACCGCCCCGCCCTCTGGATCGCTCCGCCGGCCACCCCACGCCCGGATCCGGCGACCGCCGCCGGCCCCGCTCGCCAGAACCGCCAAGCCCAGCCAGTTGGGCCACGGCCCGTGGGGTGAGCGCCCCAGCTCTTTTTATTTTTTTATTTTTTTATTTTTTTTACTGCGCTGCTAGTTGGACCGGCCCAGTAGTTTCGGCCTGTCAACTGTTTTTTTTCTGCTTATTTATTTATATAGGCAATTTTAGTTGTTTATTTTGCGATGCTTATAACTTTTCACCGGTAGCTCCGATGGAGACGCTTTCTACATGAAAGTTGCTCCGTTTTGCGCGTAGATTATTAAAATGTTGCTTGTTTCCATGTTTGAGCTTGTTTACTTGTTTTTTACCTGCTAATTACATCTGCTTGCCACTGTAACTGTAACTGCAATAACTTTTTAACTGTTGCTCTGTTTAAAATGTTTCTTATATGTAACTTGACTAGAATTGCATGTAGATTGTGTTTTTGCTGCTCTTGCTTTCTAATAAAAATAATAAAATATTGTTTAGGGCAAAACAGTACCAAATGCAATAAATATCGTGGGGTCCGTAATAGTCGGCATGTATAGTTTTTACCCCCCACTTAAATTGACTAGCCCAGGTAGTTTATTTATGCTTCACCCTTGCCATGTTTGTGTGCTATGCCATGCTTCTGTGCTTGCCATGTTAACAACCTTTGTTGATCACCTTTATCTAAGCAACTTGAACCACCATAAACGTGCGGTATCGTCGTGTGTGACGAGTACTCCACTTAAATTGTTAGTAATCGCTCTCGACGGTAGGTGCGATGTCTCGTGTTGCTTCTTGTTGATGCTTGTTCGTGTTTGCCTCATAGTAATAGATGGTTGCTCGTTGATTGCTTTCCAGTGTTTACCCTCTTGTGTGCTTCCGCGGGTACCTCTCGGAGACGATGCGAGCTTGCGATCAACTACACCTTCGGAACCCGACTTATCAACAGGCAAGGACTATACATTACTAATGATCCATTCTATTTCAACCAGCGGTTTGCATGCTAGTATAGGTTAAGATCGATGTTTGATCCTACCACATGTTTACAACTTCTTTCAAACCGACACAGCCATGTCCCTTCCCAGCAAACCTTGTACTGCTATGTTACTATTTCTCGTTGCTCAGCCCCTGCTTAGTATGCATGCTTAGGATGCTACGATGTTACCCTGTTACCCCTGGGTTTGGGATATCACATTATTTTTATAGTTGTTGATGATATTGATTATTATAAATGTTGACTATATTCAACGAAGGATGGAAGGTCTAGGCTATCCTGCCCCGACAATTTGTTCCATTCGAGTCACCTAGGTTCCGAGTTCCGGGTATTGGTTTTAAGACTGAGCATGCCTAACCGCGTGTGGGATTTTATGGGGTCCCCTTTTCTTACCTACCTAGCTTCAAGCATTTCTAGTGGTGGCCCAAGCTGGTTTTACCTTTTGCAACGTGTGTGTGTTGGTTGGCGCCCCAGCTGTTTTCGAAACAACTTGGGCCAGCGGAGACTTAGTTCCTCTGTTGGTCCACCCGATCAGCTAGGACCCGGTTTCCCATGTGTGCTTAACAGGCAATCCGACCTGCGTCATACGGAAGAGTCCGATCCGAGAGCGTGGCCGGCTTTTGGATTGGGTGTTGACTCCCCGGGGGCCACCCGGATTTGTTCGTTGTTAGCTAGAGGGACCTGCCGTTCCGGATCTCTTGGAACTAAATCATAAAATGGTTGCCTGTGATGGGTAGCAACTGAGAGAGATGGGCGTGCGTGCGGAGCCTTGTAATGGGCAGTTGGTACACCCCTGCATGGTTAAATCTTTTCGAGAAGCCGTGTCCACGGTTATGGACGACTTGAGACCTACTCCTTGTTCATAGACAACAATAACTGAGATAATCTTAATATAACTTGATCAACGTGTGTGTGTGCCTTGACTGATTCTTCTTCGTCGGGATGCGAGGAGGAGGACAAGGATAGGATAGGTATTATGTTTGCGTAGTAGTTGATAGCAAGACTTGTTGGAGGCGATTCCTCATCGAATGCTTGGCTTCTTACCTTACAAACTATATCGTTAGCCACCTCATAAATGCTAGTGCGGCAGCAACCTCACCACTTACCCCTTCCTTACCATAAACTACTAGTTGTCCTAGAATGACGAGTGATGAAGTCCTTGCTGGGTCAGATGACCACTACAGTTGGATGCTGAGTACCTCTGTACTCATGATACTACCCCCAAACTCTTTTCAGGGTGTTAATCGACAACAGGTATGGTGATCTACGTTTCACGTGGAGACTCGACGACGACTAGTTAGGAGGATCCAGGCGGAGGGCCTGGACCCGTGTGGATATGGGATCGATGTTTTTCTCTTTGCCAGTAGGCATTTGCTTGTAGTCTGTACCCAGACATGTATCTTCCGCTGTTATATTGTATTAAGGCAGTTGTATGCCGATTGTATGAGATGTTGTATCCTTGTATCTGTAATGTTGTGATATCATGTTGGAAATCCGGGGCATATGACTTCGTCATATGTCGCGTTGGGACCGATATGTGCTTCGTCCCCGGATCTGGATGGAAACATCTAGAGCTGGAACAGTACCGCATATCGGGCCTTACAGATTTCATGCCTTATTCTAAGGAACCAAGGTCCTGCCAAATCATTCAAACATATACAAAGCTAAAATAATAAAATTAGTGAATTTTATGATAACGTGAAAACGCGAAGATATGAAAGATACAAACGGGCCTAAAACGTCAGATTCGAAGATGAGGTCTATACCACAAATGAAGCATTTCTTACACCGGTATGCCATAGGTGTAAAGTGCTCCAGCACTGACAATATAATTGACTCTAGTGCAAGTGGGAGACTGTTGGAAATATGCCCTAGAGGCAATAATAAAATGTTATTATATATATATTTCCACGTTCGTAATTAATGTTTATATTTCTGTGCTATAATTGCAATGACCCTGACTGTGAGATTCAGAAGAAAACTCATTTGCATGTGTGGAAATGTAAACACCAAGAGTTCCTGGTTTAGCCTCCAAGACAAGATCATGTGCTAACTGATGATTACGTTTTCTTAATCATGGACATTGTTCTTGTAACAAGGATGTCAGTAGCAATGGGAACATATTGTTAGCAGAACAATGATGTTGAACCGACCCCAGTATTGAATGATATACTTAGAGATCACATCGTAACTATGTTATAAGTCATATAATAAAATGTTATCATATACATAATTCCTTAGACCATGAGAGTATCGAGTTGCTTCACACAGGAAGACATGCTTTGGTTCTTAGATGAATCCTCCCGTAAATGGGAAGTAGTAAAATAAGTTCTGGGTATGTCAGATGGTGTGGCTAGTGACTGTGATAGTTCAAGAATGGTATTTGATCCTTCATGATGAAGAGATATTGACTTTGGGCCCACTCGGTATGACGGTATCCATTCTAGTCTGGCCAGACGCATTGTGATTTAATCACGGGGATACCGGAATACAATAACGAGAAATAGAGACAAACGAGCAAAGAGGATAACGAGTGGCTTGTGTTCAAGAAGTTGTTACACATGGGTGCCAAATATCTCTCCTCTAACTTTGTCATATATCACGAAGCAAAGGGAATGGTACATGATTAAACATAATGGTTCACTCGAAGTTTCTTCGTGTATGTGCGGGAGTCAACATGGGTGTCCATAGCTCCGCTGTAGATTATTGGCTATTGACAAAAGGCTGTTGACCTATGTACGGAAGATGTTCTGAGTCATGTCCGCATTATACCGAACCTATTGGGTCACACACTTAACAAGCAGTAGTCTGTTAGAATGCTGGAATGGTAGAAGGTTTAGTGGAAGCAAAGCAGAATAGTTCATACGGGTACCGGAAGTAGTTTCTGGGATTTATGGAATAGTTCATAAGGGAACCAGAAGTAGTTCTGGGTATTTAAGGATATGTCCGGATCACTCTGGAGTAGTCCCAGGTGGTTCCGGAATATATGAAAATGGTACTGGGGAAGTCCTGGATCAACCGGAATAGTTTCCGGATAATCGCTGGGCGTCCCGACAACCTTCGCGGTCATCGGGTGGCTTAAAATGTAACTCGGATGGTCTTGGAAAGTATTTATATGGTTCTGGAACGTCCGAGAACGGTCCCGGAAGGTCCTGGAAGGTCCTGGAAGCATCTGGAAGGTTCCAGATGTTTCCGGGCAGTACCACCCACTACCCCACGCCCCTAGCCATGGGGGGCCAGCCACCTAGGCTGCCCTGGCCGGCCAAGGAGGTGGGGGCGCACCAAGGGGAGGGAATCCTCCTCCAGGTGGGAATACCAAAACCCTAATATGGCAGGTTTCCGGTGGGAAGGTGTGGGAAGGTTTGGGAGGTTGGGGAGTCCAAGTTGGACTCCCCACCCCCCTTATTGCGCCCCAAGGGCATCTTGGCCACCTATATAATGTGGGGGAGGGGTGGGGGGCGCAACACAGCTTGTCCCCAAGGCCTATGCGCCACCCTCCCTCCTCTAAACCCCGTTGCTCCACAATTAGACCCCGGTTTAGACGTTGTTCTAGATTGGAATCCGTTAGGGTTTTCTCCCTCTAGTTTTCTTGGTGGCGATCATCTCTGGACGGCGGAGCGCTGCTGGATTGCTGCTACGGGATGTGTGGATACTAATGGAGGGGTCGTACCTTCGACCCTTCTTCGAGGATCTTGTTCGTGGGAATTGTCCGTGGGACTAGATCGCGGGACGGTTCGAGGGATCGATATCCTCGCGGTTGGGAGGTCATTGAAATTCCTAGCAGCGGGGATCTGCACCGATGGTCTTCACCAACTCTACTTCCGCTACATCGGTTGGTGAGCCATGACCTAAAACCTTGTATGCAATCTTCTTGGATGATCTTGGGTTCTTGATTCGTAGGCCGAATTTTTTTGTTTTCTACTACGTTTGCCAACATTCAGTGCCTGCTACCGCTGCGTTGGCTTCTTGGAGAGCCGTCTCGGTGACACGAAGCTTGGAGGCGGCAGGCGCAACGTTCTCGCTCAGTTGGAGGAAGAGCAGCCACGAGCGGTCCCCACAGTCACCGCCGTTGCCACCGCCGCCGATGGGGATGAATAGCGACCTGGTGGAACTACCTGCCCAAGCATCGGGAGGGCCTCCGCAGATGGCCCCGTGTCGTCGAGGGCTCCCAACACCGCCCGCACCACTTGCCATGGAAATAGCTCACTAGAGATGGAGGAAATAAAACGAATAAGGGTTTCGAGATAACGCTCCTGGTGATGTACATATAGGTGGTTCGAGTGTATTCCACACGATTCAATAAAAACAACCGTTGGCAATGCAAAGTATAGAGTACTGAATGCAAAACATTATCTGCATTTCCTAGGAATTAAAAGGATTATTCAGATTAGCATTGCGAACGAATAAAACAGTGCATGAAAATGGTTTAAAGAATCAACATGTGGTTCGTCAGGGCATTGGTAAGTGTTTTGCAACAAATGTGATGATATTTCAAAGATCTAAGCGGCGATATCCAACCGTGAACGCGACATTCATTCATTTAAAAATTCTAGAAAAAATTTAATAGGTCTGCAAAATTTGAAACTTGGCAGGGTGTCATCATATCACTTCAGTATGCCGGGAAAAGAATATGATATGATTGTACAACTTGTATTATGTGCACCCTTTAGAAACCGAACAATCCCCGAAGAAGAGTCGTGGTTTCAAGGTGGACTGAATCGTATTCGAATGTATGTTCCCATTTTCTTCATCTTTTGACTTCTAGTTTTTTTCTACAGTGACCATAGACCCAACCATCTCACGTGCTACAATATGATTTTTTTGTTGAATAGTTTGCTATTTTTAAAGCATTACGTGCATTTCCTAGGCATTAAATGGATTAAAATTCGGATTAGCATTGCGTACGACTAAAACGGTGCACGAAGATTGTTTGAGAGATCAACATGTGGTTCCTCAGTGCATTGGTAAGTGTTTTGCAACGAATGTGATGATATTTAAAAGATCTATGCGGAAATATCCAACCGTGAACACGGCATTCATTCGTTTAAAAAATCCAAAAAAAAATTAATAGGTCTAAATTTTTTTAAACTTGGCAGGGTGTCATCATATCACTTCAGTATGCCGGAGAAAAATATATGATACGATTGTACAACTTGTATGATGTGCACCGTTTAGAAACCGAACTATCCCTGAAGAAGAGTCATGGTTTCAAGGTGGAAAGAATAGTATTCAAATGTATGTTCTCATTTACTTCATCTTTTGACCTTGAGTTTTTACAGTGACCACAGACCCAACCATCTCACGTTCTACAATATGAATTTTTTATTGGATCGTTTGCTATTTTTAATGCATTACGTTCATTTCCTAGGCATTAAATTGCTTAAAATTCAGATTAGCATTGCGAATGACTAAAACGGTGCACGAAAATGGTTTGAAAAATCAACATGTGGTTCCTCAGTGCATTGGTAAGTGTTTTGCAGTGAATGGGATGACATTTCAAAGATCTAAGCGGCAATATCCAACCGTGAATGCGGCATTCATTCGTTTAAAAATTCCAGAATTTTTTGATTAGGTTTGAAAAATTGAAACTTGGCAGGGTGTCATCATATCACTTCAGTATGCCGGGAAAAAATATGATACGATTGTACAACTTGTATGACGTACACCCTTTAGAAACCAAACTATCCCTGAAGAAGAATCCTAGTTTCAAGGTGGATTGAAACGTATTTGAATGTATGTTCTCATTTGTTTCATCTTTTGATCTTGAGTTTTTTTCTACAGTGACCATAGACCAAACCATCCCACGTCCTACAATATGAATTTTTTGCTGGATAGCTTGCTATTTTTAACGCATTACATGCATTTCTAGGAATTAAGTGGATTAAAATTCAGATTAGCACTGCGAAAGACTAAAACAGTGCACGAAAATGGTTTGAAAAAACAACATGTGGTTCCTTAGTGCATTGGCAAGTGTTTTGCAGTGAATGGGATGACATTTCAAAGATCTAAGAGGCGATATCATACCGTGAATGCGACATTCTTTCGTTTAAAATTTCCAGAATTTTTTTATTAGGTCTGAAAATTTTGAAACTTGGCAGGGTGTCATCATATAACTTCAGTATGCCGGGTTAAAAATATGATGCAATTGTACAAATTTTATGATGTAAACCCTTTAGAAACTAAACTATCCCCGAAGAAGAGTCGTGGTATCAAGGATGAATGAATCATATTCGAATGTATGTTTTCATTTGCTTCATCTTTTGACGTTGAGTATTTTTATACAGTGACCATAGACCCAACCATCACTCGTGCTACAATATGAATTTTTTGCTGGATAGTTTGCTATTTTTATCGCATTACGTGCATTTCTAGGCATTAAATGGATAAAAGTTCAGATTAGCATTGCGAACGACTAAAACAGTGCACATAAATGGTTTGAAAAATCGACATGTAGTTCCTCATTGCATTGATAAGTGTTTTGCAAGGAATGGGATGGAATTTCAAAGATCTAAGCGGCGATATCCAACCCTGAACATGGCATTCATTCTTTTAAAAATTCTAGAATTTTTTTATTAGATATGAAAATTTTGAAACTTGGATGGGTGTCATCATATCACTTCAGTATGCCGCGGAAATAATATGATACGATTGTACAACTCGTATGATGTACACCCTTTAGAAACTGAACTATCCCCGAACAAGAGTTGTGGTTTCAAGAATAGAATGTATCGTATTCTAATGTATGTTCTCATTTGCTTCATCTTTTGACCTTGAGTTTTTTTCTAAAGTGATCATAGACCCAACCATCTCACATGCTGCAATATAAAAAATTTGCTTGACAGTTTGCTATTTTTAACGCATTACGTGCATTTCTAAGCATTAAATGGATTAAAATTCACATTAGCATTGCGAACGACTAAAACAATGCACGCAAATAGTTTGAAAAATCAACATGTAGTTCCTCAGTGCATTGGTAAGTGTTTTGCAGTGAATGAGATGGTATTTCAATGATCTAAGCGGCGATATCCAACCGTGAACGCGGCATTCATTCGTTTAAAAATTCCAGATTTTTTTTATTAGGTCTGAAAATTTTGAAACTTGGCAGGGTGTCATCATATCA
This sequence comes from Bromus sterilis, assembly GCA_950022295.1. Lineage (NCBI taxonomy): Eukaryota > Viridiplantae > Streptophyta > Magnoliopsida > Poales > Poaceae > Bromus > Bromus sterilis. The sequence continues at coordinate 204,164,607 of OX465600.1, read as the reverse complement.
CTTCAGTATGCCGGGTTAAAAATATGATGCAATTGTACAACTTTTCTGATGTAAACCCTTTAGAAACCGAACTATCCCCGAAGAAGAGTCGTGGTTTCAAGGATTGAATAAATCGTATTCGAATGTATGTTCTCGTTTGCTTCACCTTTTGACTTTGAGTTTTTTTATAAAGTGACCATAGACCCAACCATCACACGTGCTACAATATAAAAATTTTGCTGCATAGTTTGCTATTTTTATCATATTACGTGCATTTTCTAGGCATTAAATGGATAAAATTTCAGATTACCATTGAGAACGACTAAAACAGTGCACAAAAATGGTTTGAAATATCAACATCTGGTTCCTCAGTGCATTGCTAAGTGTTTTGCAGCGAATGGGATGGAATTTCAAAGATCTAAGCGACAATATCCAACCGTCAACGCGACATTCATTTGTTTAAAAATTTCAGAATTTTTTATTAGGTCTGAAAAATTTGAAACTTGGCAGGGTGTCATCTTATCACTTAAGTATGCCGAGGAAAAAATATGATATGATTGTACAACTTGTATGATGTACACCCTTTAGAAACCGAACTATCCCCGAAGAAGAGTCGTGGTTTCAAGGATGAAATGAATCGTATTCGAATATATGTTCTCATTTGCTTCATCTTTTCACCTTGAGTTTTTTTCTAAAGTGATCATAGACCCAACATTCTCACGTGCTACAATATGAGTTTTTTTGTGGATAGTTTGCTATTTTTAACGCATTACGTGCATTTCTAGGCATTAAATGGATTAAAATTTAGATTAGCATTGCGAACGACTAAAACAGTGCATGAAAATTGTTTGAAAAATAAACATGTGGTTCCTCAGTGCATTGGTAAGTGTTTTTCATCGAATGAGATGCCATTTCAAAGATTTAAGCGGGGATATCCAACCGTGAACGCGACATTCATTCGTTTAAAAATCCCAGAAATTTTTTATTAGGTCGGAAATTTTGAAACTTGGTAGGGTGTCATCATATCACTTCATTGTGCCGGGGAAAAAATATGATACGATTGTACAACTTGTATGATGTACACCCTTTAGAAACCGAACTATCCCCGAAGAAGAGGCATGGTTTCAAGGATGGAATGAATCGCATTCAATTGTATTTCTCATTTGCTTCATCTTTTGACCTTGAGTTTTTTTATACAACGACCATAGACCCAACCATCTCACGTGCTACAATATGATTTTTTTTTGCTGGATAGTTTGCTATTTTAACGCATTACGTGCATTTCTAGGCATTAAATTGATTAAAATTCAGATTATCATTGCGAATGACAAAAATAGTGGATGAAAATGATGTAAAAAATCAACATGTGGTTCCTCAGTGCATTGCTAAGTTTTTTGCAACGAATGGGATGGCATTTCGAAGATCTAAGCGGCGATATAGACCCAAACCATGCGAGGCGAGCTATTTTTAACACAATCAATATAAACCATCCATATTCGTACAGTTTATATTAAGCGATCGTTTGGGTTGTGGAAAATATCCAAGACGGTCCAATTGACCGACCACGGCGCGCACACAACTCAGACGTTTTATGACGTCAGGGGGAAGATTCCTTTCTACCCCCACTAGACCCCAGCACAAACGCCTCATCCCCAATCACATCGACCATGTCCCCACCTAGTAGCTTCGCCACGAAGGATGATGTGACAGCCTCAGTTGCTAGAGCCATCGCCACCGCCGAGAGCGCGGACGCATCCGCTAAGAGGGCGGCGGCGGAGGAAAACGGGGCGGCGACAACTTTAAAGAACGCCACAACAACAGATGAGACGGCGGTTTCAGCTGCCGCTCGTTTTCGAGGAGCTGCCGAGAGAGCGGCCGCAGCCGCCGAGAGTGCGTCGAGGGCTGCTGGCAGAGCGGTGGCGGCTGAGGAGAGGGCGGCAGCAGCATCATTACAGACCGCGGCGGTAGCATCCGATACGGCTTCTGCACGTGCCGTAAATGCTAGAGCAGCCGCCGATGCGGTGGCGGCCGCCCTTGCCCAGATCGGGACGGTCTCCATGGACTCCAGTCTACACATCACGTCCGAAGAGTTGGCTTTAGCGACGGCCGAGATGCTCTCCGACGACGCGTCTACGGAAGCCATGGTTCCCCTTCCCCATGAAATCGCTGAGCGCGAGTACGAGAGTGAGCTGGAGAAGGAGGAAGACCTCCTATGGGTCATGAAAGAATCGGCAACGGCGTACCAAAAGGATCTTTGGCGCTGCCACTACTGCGAGCATTACGACGGCGAACTGGTCGACCACGATGGATACGACGACCTCAGCAACGGACCATCGGCGTCCGAGGGCGTTGCTGACGCCGACGACACCGAGATGTCGTCCTCACTAGTCGTCAATTTTTTCTCCGACGACGATGCGTAGGTCCGCCGGATCCTTGGGCCACCAACCGTGGTCTTTGTTTAATCACTGAAAGTAGTAAAGCCCTTGTCTATTGTTAATGTTAATGCTAGCTCCTTTTAAGGGTGCTTCCAAATGCAAAGGTGCTAAGTGAGGTGTTAAGTGTATTAACTATTAAATGAGTTAAGCAACTATACTTCACAATGCATTGGTGCTTAGTTTGTTGTTGCTAAGATTGCATCATTTAATTGTTTATCAACTAAAGTCTTTCATGCATTGGCTAGTTTCTTCCATTTTTTGCGATGATTTTGGGATATGCGATGATCACAATCAATTATTAAAGATAGAAGCATTTGCGATGATTTTGGGATATGCGATGATCACAATCAATTATTAAGATAGAAGTGTTTGCGATGATTTTTTTTGGCGGCACTTTACCCGCGCATATAGCGAAAAATTTCACCAGCTGCGCAAATATAGAGCCTCCCCACTTCTTTTGCCTCTCTCTTAAGCACACATTCCCCCCTTTGTTGTTCAAACACCCCCACGCCCTGCACATTTCGCCGGCCTCCTCGACGACGACGTCCCTACCCTGTTCTCACCCCAAGATCCAACACAACCCTCTTCGTCCAAACCTATGCCACGACCGCCGGCCCGCCACATCCCATCCAAATCACCACCACCACTTCCCACAAGCCGCAGGTCCCGCCGTTCCCCATGGTCCAGCTGCCATGGCCTGGAGCTCATGGAGCACTTAGCCATGGAGAGGCAAATCGTGGCCGCACTCGCTAATGAGGCCGCGGTGGAATCTATGCGCGCGGACCCTAAGATCATCGAGGACCACATGGCCGTCGAGGCCACCTTGAATGCGTCGCGCATCGACGCTGCCTCAAGGTTGTTAGCTTTGCATAGCATCTCATGGTGTTTTTTCGCGGGGACCGTCGGTGCCTATGAGGAACCCTACGCTGTGTTTTCTCAGCGTGCTCGTTCTTACATGAACTCTAAATCCAGAAGGTTGGTGAACCACACCGACCAACAGCAGGGCACCCACGACGTGTAGAATCTCGCCCTCTTCCAAGGGTAAAGAGACCATCATCATCTCTGATGACGACGAGCAGTAGCTCGTTTCAGCTTACCTAATTCCTATGTTCAACTAGCAAGCTTAAGGTTATTTCATTAGCAATGTAATGCCACTATGTAATATTCTCTTCAATAACACTTACACGAGCAATGTGACATCATGTCAGAACTGTAACATAGTGTTCATTTTCACTCTTTATTTCGTGCAATTCTTCAAGAATAAAAGGTCTCCGAGCAATCTATTGTGATTAACTATTCTCCGATTTCTGATCTGATCACAGGATTGGAAGAGGCCAGGGAGGATTAAAAAAATGGGATTCCTGCAGAGGAGGGAGAAACAGAGAAATCTGCAGATCAAGTAAGAAAACCGACTACTCCGCTGCCATACTACACCTAGATGTCCACTTATTCCGGGACGTTCATGGCTATCTCAGGTGTGACATAGAGGCGGCGGTTCAGCCCTCCTATCTCTATGTCGGTGTGCTTAGCTCTACATCACGAGTCAAGTTAGACTCATTCTTATAGGTAGAAGGATGTATAATGTAGGATTATAGGTGCAAGAAAGCTTTACCCATTCGCCATTGATTTCAAAGTCCTAACAGTAGATATAGTTGCTCTCTTTTGTTGCAACACAAAATTGAAGAACTAAACCGCATTGTATATGACAATCAGTCATCAATATTACTCTTGTCGCCGGTAATTTGAGCAGCAATGATATTGAACATCACATCATATATTGAACTAGAAGAACATCCCGCATGCTGCAGCGGAAATTTCTATTGGAATTCTATAATCTAAATTGAAAGGGTATAAAATGCGTGTAAATAAACTCAGTGACATGGACAAATGGTTGCTAAAATAGTATGCACAAATGTATCCTAGTGAGGTTTTGTTAGTGGATGACATGCACAAATGACTGGCTATAATAGTTGGTGAGGTAGATAGCTTGCATGTTGATATAGACACTATAAATGCATCTTAGTGGGATTCATTCATTATATATTTTTGCGATCATATAACTACTCAAAGTACCCAGGACGAGAGTAATATTGACGAATGTTGTGAATTTACGATGTTGTTTACGTCTTCCGAATTTGTTACAACAAAATAGATTAACTATATTTATGAACAGAACTTTGGATTCAATTAATGGGTTGAAAATTCTTGTATTTACAACTCCACTATACCTAGTCCTTCTACTTATATGAATGAGTCATACTTGACTAACGATGCTTGCAGATGATGCTAATTTTGCTGATGGTAAATCTACATTATGCTCCCGACCGAAGATGAAGCTTAAGCCAGTTGGATGAAGAAATTTTCGTTCTTTAATGTCCCTCAGTTGATCTGCTACCTCATTCTTCATCCACCCGAGGTTATTTTCTTCCTCATATCTATTACTTCTTTCCTCAAAACCAAAATATGATTCTACATTGTTCTGTTGTGTCACTTATGAGTTTTTCCATCTTTTGCAAGGAACACACTTAGAGGGGATTACAGGCAGCCAGAATTCTGGCACAACGATATCTACTTTATAGAAGGAAATTTTGCTAAAGGTAAAGCACTTCATGCTTCCAGCAGCCCATGAAGTTTAAGCCACTAGGATGAAGAAATTTGCGTTCTCTAAAATCTCCTAGGTGATCTGCTGCCGCTTTCCTCACCCCGTGTGGTTAATTATTTGCATCCTCTGGCTCATATCTCCGCCTCGGCTGCAGGTTGTAGGGTGGTGTTATGTCTGAAAATTGGTGTAATATGGTGATCTTTCCATGAATTCCATTATGCCAGAGAGGTAGCAGGACCAAATTTGATAGCTGAGATCAACAAAGTGCCGGATGATAAGTGTGAAGATTGATTCTGTAGATCAATTCACTGTCACTGTAAGATACAGTACTCTCACATATGTGACATTCTGCAAAAAAATAATAGCTGCAAGTTTATTCGACTTATCTTAACGCTATGACCAGAACCTTGGAAAAAGAGGTAGTAATTTTTCTTGTGTGTTGCAGGGCTGTGACACCACATGCCATTGCCGATCCCGTCAATGACGCCATCAAAATTCACCTTCCACTTCAACATATTTATAGATGAGGTTCATCTGTTATGTTAGTTTTGAAAGGGTTTAGATGTTGGATGCCAAATTTATTGGTTAATTATGTACTATGATGTCAGTTGTAAAATCTTGATGTGTACTGCGGTGCAAGTTATGAAATATTGCGATGGCTTTGAAATATATTGTATGTGATGGTTGATATTAACATGCCTTTATTACATTCGTTAAATTATCTGATTATTGCATAATATTCTCAATTTGTTTTATTTCGTATTACATTCCACACGGTTTTTCATATAAATTTTTCACTGATGACTCTGTGCAACTCACACAATTCGATCATAATGAGCGTTTGGGATTTAACTCACACAAGATACATAAGTGACGATTTCTCCTAGTATTTTGTGTGCGTTATCTTCTATATCGCACACAATTGTAAGACAACCAACGTGTGCAATCTTCTGTACAGAGCAAACGTGCTTATTCTTCCAAACGTTTGGAATACTACACTGAATTCACACGATTCATTTTTACAGACCGTGTGATATGTTCTTGCACCCCACACGTTTCCTATCGCGCCTTCGTCTGAATGAGAAATACTTACATGCGGTTTTTTCAGGCAACACATTTGGGATGAGTCAATCATTTCACATGATTTTACAGGTTAACTGTGTGGAATATACTTCTGTATCGCATACGAGTTGTTTTACCGAAATGTCTGCGCGTACTGGCGACATAACAAACAGTTTCTGGCTATCGTGTGGAATAGCCCCCCCTTATCGCAATCGAGTGCAAGGCGACGGTTCCAATTCCCGTAGGCGATAGGGGTCAAAAACCGTTTGGATAGCTATCGCACGCACTAGTGATGTGAAATGCCAAAGGACCAGCAATCATGTTTTATTGATTAGGGTGATGGAATTCCTCATTGGGAAGTGGATGTGGATTTCCATCAAGTGGAATAGGATCTTCTTCAGCTGGTGGCCCTCCCAGAGGTTTGTCCTGAAAGATTACTACAGGGCAAGTCCAAGACTGGCTGAAGAGTTGTCAGCCCCCAGACACAAGAATGCTTGCTGGAATATCTCTCAGAACATCAACCCTAACTTTAATAATGACTACAACATCAGTGATCTTGACACGATCCCAAGCAACCAGTTTACCAAATGGGGATATGGCACTATGGAATTCATGGTAGTTCCTCAGGTCAGCAGGAGATCCTGTTAGTAACAACCAAATCTCTCTGTTTAGGTTGAAGTTCCTCAAGTTCAAGAAGGCGAGGGATACATTAATGCATAAATCTTTGTCTGTGATACTAGTGAACTGCACATAAGCTTGACCAAAAGGGCATCTTGAAATACTGGTAAACCCTATGCGACGAGCGTGGAAGAACTTAGCGAGGATGTCTCTGACATTGAGGAGATCTACCTCACCCGTCGGCATGGGGACGATGGTGACGATGGCGAGGTCCTCGTTGAGAGCATCCATGGCGTCGTCCTCATCTTAGCTGGCCGACCTGCTGCCTCAATCGGCTGGCATCCAGCCGGGATGAACGGGGTGGGATCGAATGGAAAGGTCGACATGGGAGAAGCAGAGGAATCTGGAGCAGAGGGGAGGATTTTCTGAATGGAGGTGGCAACGGGAGCCGAGGAGACATGGGCGGTAATGATGATTTTTTCCATGGATGGGACAATGCGAGACGACTCTCTGTCTTTTGGGGTCATCGCCGTGACCGGTGCCGTAGTTGCCTCTTTATTCATTATGGGATTGATTTGCTGCTTAGTATGTGCACCCGATAAGGAAATGTGCTCCTGATTTTCTTCTCTGTATTGGCAATTAGCAATCACATGGCCATTTCTATGGCAACCTCGACAGCGGATGCGATTAGAACACTTGGGCCTCCAGTGGCCATCTGCCAAGCAATCGGAGCAAAAAGGATTGTTCTTGGGCTGAGCATGTGGGCCATAATTCCGTGCATTTTGAATGCGAGTATTACCCGCTCCATTTAAAGGTATATTATTAGGCGATGTAATAGGGGGCGAGTTATGGGACCCATTAATGAGCTGAGGCGGAAAAGTAGGGCTAGATGATAGACGATCAAGAATGGAATTTTAGATGGTAGGAGATCTAGCAGAATTATCCTTTGCAATTCTAGGAGACAACACAACATTTGCATAAGATTTTTTTTCCCTTGGAGTGTTCAACTATGGTCCATTCACTATCAATCTCTTTTTGATAAGACGATATTTTTCAAGATGATTCGGACCCCTACTGCCCCAGAACAGAAAACGCATGTTGAAATTCTCATTGGCAATGTTGCCTCCCTTGATGAATGAAAATCCAGCCTCACGAGAGGAGACACTAAATTGAAAGACCCGTTTTGTAGGCAGCTAACTTTGAACCTAGCAGCGATTCCCCCAAAACAAGATTGCAGGATAAGACTAACCGATTCATTGTTGAGCCGAATCGCTGACCTGAAGAATTCAACAACAAGGATGAATTCAGTCTTGTCGCTTCCCTCAAAATGGTTGATTGGGGTGCCAAAGTTCTTCCAGATGTTGTCTTCGAATGCCAGGCCAACCTGAAAACGAAGGTCAGATAGAGATATGGCGAAGGAGGTTGCGAGAAATGATGTGCATCTAGATGTATGTGATGGTGGCCGTCACCTCTCGAGTGGATAACGCCGGTATGGAGGTGGTCGACGTCTCCGAAGTGGAGAGCGTTGATCGATTGGTGGCCGCCGCGGCCGGAGTGGCCGTCAGCAGGGCTAGCGCAAGAGCGAGAGCCTGGGCCTAGCGCGAGTTGGAATAGGAGTTTTCCCTCTTGCACACTTTCTGCGGATCAAGGAGGCAGCAAAGTAGTGATTGAAGGCCTCAATAATGGCGAGGGCCTCCTTGTCATGTGTACGAGGACCCAGAGATTTGCTAAAGAAGGAAATTGGCGTGCCTCCTTGCATGAGGACAGCCCCAATGCCACAAGTTTTGCTTGCAATAAAGTTTACTTGACCGATTTAATCAAAGTGCAAATGTGTAGCAATTTGTCAGAATATAGATGAGTACTTGACAACTTGTCACAAATTTGGTTCTACACCAGCAGCAAATTAAGAGGCACTTGAGAGTTGAGACACACACACATATATTGTTTGAGAGGAATAGTTCAGTACTGCCGACCACCTTCCAGCTTTATTGCAGTGTGTGTAGTCGTCAAGCTAGAGCTGACTAGAACTGGTGAGCTACATCGGTACCCGGTGGAGCAAGCTGGTAGCCGAGGTTGAGCTGAAGCGACGCCTGGGCCTGAGCCTGTGCCTCGAAGAGGTTGGCAGGGAAGAAGCACTTCATGTCCAGCGCCTCGAAAGGGTTCAGCTCCGCCGCCGCCGCGGGCCTGGCGATGGTCACCTGTTGCAACTGCTGCTCCCCCTCCTCAATCTGATCACCAGCATGTATATATAATGTGAGCATTAGTTCTACTAGCTTAATTAATGTTGAATTAATTTGCAAGTTTCTCTACTACCTTGGTTCTGAGATCAATGTTGTCACTCTGAAGCTCTATCTCCTACAGTGGTCAAGAGATAAGAAAGCCAAGATTGGTTAGTTAGCTAACGGAGACCTATACAAAAACCCATACACTAGTAAGTATATATATATTACCCTTTTCACCATGTAGTTGATCTCACCAGACAGGAGCTCGTTCTGAGACATGAAAGGATCAACATTAAGTAAATGATGTATAAAAAAAAGGAGTATAACAATGATATAAGAAACTGAAGAACTGCTCTTATTTAATTCATGTATGGTATCATGTAGAATCACTACACCGTCGAGTACCTTGTAAAGCACTACCACGTACAAATTTTTTGTGTGCAAAAAATGGGTGGGAAGTTGATCCAAATTTGAAGTTTACCGTTCTCAAAATAAATAAATTAAATTTACCTTCCTGGCCCTGATCTTTGCAATGCCTTTCTCGAGCCGGCTTTCGAGCTGCTTCAGCTCCTTCAGTGACAAGTTGCCCACAGAATCACCAACCAAGTGCCTTTAGAAGATATATAAAACATGATTAAAGGGAAAAAAAATAGGAACAATAGTCAGTCAATCCAATCTCAGCCAACATACATGGTTAAAGGGAAATATATGTAAACTTCTTTTCACCAGTGTACATGTATGTGCAGTCTGATCTTACTTGTTAGTGCTTTGTAGCATCTGGATCTGGTGCCGCAGCTTTGCAGCTTCTTGCTGGTAGTATTGCTTCACAAGGAATAAATTAATAAGGAAAACGAAGACAGTGAGATGTATATCACATTCGTTAATTATTTTCCACGACATCAAAATCTAATTGAGTTCGAAAAATCAAGCTCCAGGTAATTAACCCCAATATTAGGATGCCTTTATCAGTACTTATTGTTTTGTTTTCAATTACGTGTACTGATCCTAGATGTAGTAGCAAGTGCATGCAAATGTACGTTCGGTAAGAAAACTGCTAATCCATATGACTGCTATCTAATTAATCCCCATTTGGTACATGTATGAATTTGCTTTGGTGGGTTGCTCCTAAAGATTCACATCATGGGCCATCTTTGATCTATGTGTTACTGTCGAGCGTCAATTTATGTCATGTATACTTACAACCTACTGAAGAGTTTAGTGCAAGCTTCTACTCGTCGCCTAGACCCTCAGAGGGTTATAACTATATGGAATGGTTTGAAATTTAAACATATGCATAGAATAAAATAATCAATTTGACTACATGCAAATGAATTATTATTATTTTGCGAAGGAAAACAGGGAAGAACATATGCTACTGGTTTAGCAAGCGGTACCTGAGCATTGACCTCTATGAGAGGTGCCCCAGAGGTTGAGCCACAAGAATGTGCTTTCTTGTACCTGTCGATTGTAGCCTTGACACTGCAGTTGACATAACACACGGCACAGGACTCATCACTGACCTAATTTAAAACATTGACAAGTAAAATGGTCTTCTGCTGTACTGAAAACGTGTACACGAGAAAGGAATGGAATGCAGAGAGAGAGAGACGGTGTCAAACCGCACAGCGCGCATATATTGAATTGAACAGTATCGGTACAGGCTTTGCAACGAGAAGTGGACAAGGAGCAAGCTTGCACGGCTAGTTAGGGGAAGACGCTAGCTGCATGCAGTTTCTTAGTTGCTGCAAGTTCGTGATGTGCATGCATGCATGCCATCCATGAGATAGATGAGACGATGAGATGAGACGATGTATGCATGAGCTCAGATAACGCAGCTAGCGACCACGATGTATGACTAGCTGCATGCATGGTGGGACGAGGGAAGCGAAGAAGAGGAAACTTTGGGCAGGCAGTACTAGCTAGGACGAGGTACGACCGTTCGTTTCTATGCAAGGTCCCTTCAGTTCTGGCACACAATGTTGTGTTGCCTGTTGGCGGAGCTGCCATCTTTCTTACCTCCTCTTGCACATGCATCAGTGGTAAAAGTGTATAATGAATATAAAAGTTACTCATCCCTACTAATTTAATAGAACCAACTGATTAGATTTACTATATACACTTGTCTTTCATGTGAAAGGAGAAGATAAAAGAGAACATGTTAAACTGCACATATATTTATGAATCATTTTGATGGGGTATCTTTAGCACATAATTATTGTGTTCTTCCATGGATCCTACTTCCTTCTCTGGAGAAATTAAAAATTGTATATGATCTAAACATAGTTAAAAAAACATTACGAAAATTGAGACCTAAAGAGCTATCATGCATGCATGAATTCTGGTGACAAATATTTTTTTATTGGCAAAATTGTTAGAAGCGTGGTATGCTCAATCCATGGTTGCATGTGTACATAAACATCAATTCATCCTTAGTTTTATTCATGACATAAATTAAGAAAACGTGTGACTTGATGAAATTAAGAGTTATCTCTATACAAAAGATTGCATGCACCGGACCAACACAATATAACAAAGATTGTCTTGGTTTCAAAATTATTGTAATTGCGACGGAAAAAAAGACTGCAAAATTAACTGATTGATTATACTGGCTTAAGTTAGTGAGCAATTTTACAAGTTCATGGATATAGTATATTGACAGTGCAATCACAGTGAGTCTCATCTAAGGGCTGTTAATTAAAAATAAATTGCTTCTTGGTCAGGCAATATATTGAAGCCTAAATGAATTTTGGGTAGTAGATATATGGCCTCATAGATATGATCCAACTCTATATAAGGCTGATTAGATAACTGTACCTAGTCATAAATTAAGTAAACTATACCACCCCTAAACTAGAGTATTCCAATGCCTCAACGATCTGATACTAGAAAACCCGCCTTGTTTTAATACTTGTTAAAAAGGAGAGCAGCAGCAAGAGGTAGTAAGCTAGTTGAGCTCATAGCATGAAATCAGCAAACACATCAACACATCACCATTTATGCTTAATTAGCAACATCGATCTAGGCCTTTATGGAAGGAAAAAAAGCTGGATCTGTACAGCACAGACCTGTTGTTGGAGTACTCGTAGAGGCGGCCGCGGCTGGAGAAAACAATGAGCGCCACCTCAGCGTCGCAGAGGATGGAGAGCTCGTAGGCCTTCTTCAGGAGCCCGTTCCGGCGCTTGCAGAAGGTCACCTGCCGGCTAGTGGTGTTCTCGATCCTCTTGATCTCAATCCTTCCCCTCCCCATCTTGGGTCAACCTCTTCTTCTTGATCTCAAACCGGCCTCAACTGAACCAACCAAACACGCAGAAACATCCATCCATCAAGCAAGATTCGGAAAAAGTTTACATGCATGAGTGCAACTTTATATGACAGAAAGGCAAAAGGAAAGAGATGAACAAGGAACGAGGATAGATTGCAAAGAAAATTGCAAGACGGAGAAAAACAATTCCATGAACAAGCAAATTTGAGGATATGTAAAAATGATGATTCGTTCCCATGATTTGATGGCGTCAAATGCTTTTGTTTCCACAAGATAAGGCCTCCTTTGGTTCATAGGATAGGATTATCATAGGAATAGGAAATTTGTAGGATTGAGATGACATGTATATCCAATCCTATGAGTAAGGATAGGAAAAGAGATGTCATTTGGTTCACACCAAAGAAAATTTCCATTGAGTTTAGGCTCATTTTTATTTTTCTTTAAAATGTGAAGGATAGAAACCAATCCTATGTAGGAATAGGAATCCATTTCTATGAACCAAAGGGCTCTAAAAAAAATTCCTATAAGAATCCTATCCTACAAAATTCCTATGATATTCCTTCAAACCAAAGGAAGCCTAAGATCTAGCACTAGCAGGGGTAACAAGAGCTTTCTCGCAGCTTCTTCTCGACCCGTCTCTCGAAATGAAATGAGAACCCAAAGCAACAAGGTAGAGATCGGTTTAGAAATTAGAACCAATAGTTCCCAGCTGCCGGCCGGGCCTGTGGCCTCAAATAAACAGCTCCAAGCCTAAAGCAGTTTCCAAGAATCCTCAAAGGGAAAAGGAAGAAACTAAATCTGATGGCAAGATCGTTTTTGTATCCTAAACAGATAAAGGCAAAGTTCCTAGTACGATCGTTTTTGTATCCCCAAACAGATAAATCTTCTGAGTTGCTACTTAGAAGAAACATCCCCGTGTCTAGCATATACCGTACAATATGAAAGATCTATCTAGCTAGGAAGATCGAGATGGAACTCTGAACAAGAAACCAACCGAAACCTTCCTAAAGGAAACAACAAGAATAGCTAGAAATTAACATAGAAAGGGAGGGGAAATCATCCGTTGTAAGGAAAAAAAAAACATAAAAAGCAACAAGCAACACCGCTAACGTACTAGCTAGCAGAAGAAGAAGAAGGGTGAGATGAGATGGATCAGGATCGATTTCCTCAAACAGAAACACCACACAAAAAGCAACAAGATGGATGTAAACTGGAGACACATGAACAATTCATAACGAGATTCCACCATGGGTGCAACCTAGCTAGGCAGACGAGAAGGTATGGAGGTCTGTGATGCAGCAGCTACCTCTCCTTCCTCCCTTTGGATTACAAGACCGAAGCGAAAAGGCAGGAAAAGGAGGAGCTCCCTGCTGCAGTCCCGGCCAGTTGGGTTTTCCTCTAGGAGGGTAAATGTAGCTAGGGGCCAAGCGATGGCAGGAAGGATATTAAAGGAGGGCACGCGCTTACGTACTGCTGAGAGATGAGATGAGACTAGAGAGACCGCAACTTGCAATCTTGCACAGAAATGGAATTTTCGCTTGCTGTTGCTGGGGCCCTTTTTTTTCTTGAGAGATTGCTAGCTGAGGCCTTTCTTGATTAGCTTGCTTACCCGTTTATGGCTGTTCACATTGACCTTTCTGTATTAATTAATATGTAAAAAATAGTTGAACTTGATTATGGACTCCTCTCCTCTCTTAATTTTCTCTGTAATATGTGTACTTTGTCTAATATATAGTATTGATTACCAGGGAGTGACTAGGGCTTAAGTCACATGTGCTGACGTCAGCCTGCATGTTTTCCTAACTAGCCTTTTGTTTGATTGTTTGAGGCTGATAGTTATCTAATGGGCTTTAATAGACAAGAAAAAAAGCACTATCATACAAAAAACATTACTACAATAAATGTAAAAATGTCAATTTTAAAAATTGTTAGTAAATGTCGGAACAGTTGCGACTCGTTGGTGAACTTGCAACTAAGAAAAAAAAGTCAAACCAAGTTGCGACTCGCTGGTGGACTTGCAACTGGAAAAAACGCAGTTGCGACTCGTTGGTTGACTTGCAACTGAGAAAAAAAAGTCGGACCCAGTTGCGACTCGCTGGTGGGCTTGCAACTGAGAAAAAAATCAGACTCGGTTGCGACTCGTTGGTGGACTTGCAACTGAGAAAAAAATCGGACCTAGTTGCGGCTCGTTGGTAGACTTGCAACTGAGAAAAAAAATCGGACCCAGTTGGGACTTGTTGGTGGACTTGCAACCGAGAAAACAAATTGAACCCAACTGCGGCTCGTTGTTGGACTTGCAACTGAGAAAAAAATTGGACCCAGCTGCGACTTGTTGGTGGACTTGCAACTGAGAAAAAAATTGAACCCAACTGCGGCTCGTTGGTGGACTTGCAACTGAGAAAAAAATCAGACCCAGTTGCGACTTGTTGGTGGACTTGCAACTGAGAAAAAAATTGAACCCAACTGCGGCTCGTTGGTGGGCTTGCAATTGAGAAAACAATCGGACCAAGTTGCGACTCGTTGGCGAACATGCAACTTCGAAAAAAATGGACCCAGTTGCGACTCATTGGTGGACTTGCAACTGCGAAAAAAACTCAGACCCACTTGCGAATCATTGGTGAGCTTGCAACTGAGAAAAAAAAATCGGACCCAGTAGCGACTCGTTGGCTGACTTGCAACTTAGAAAATAATCGGACCTAGTTGCGACTCGTTGGTGGACTTGCAACTGAGAAAAAAATCGGGCATAGTTGCGGCTCGTTGGTTGACTTGCAACTGAGGAAAAAATCAGACCCAGTTGCAACTCGTTGGTGGACTTGCAACTGAGAAAAAAAATAGAACTCAGTTGTGACTCGTTGGTGGACTTGCAACTAAGAAAAAAACTCGGACCCACTTGCGACTCGTTGGTGGGCTTGCAACTGAGAAAAAAAATCGGACCCAGTTGCAACTCGTTGGCGGACTTGCAACTTAGAAAATAATTGGACTCAGTTGTGACTCGTTGGTAGACTTACAACTGAAAAAAAAACTCAGTACCACTTGCGAATCATTGGTGATCTTGCAACTGAGAAAAAAAACGGACATAGTTGCGACTCGTTAGTGGACTTGCAACTTAGAAAAAAATCAGACACAATTGCGACTCGTTGGTGGTCTTTCAACTGAAAAAAAATTGGACCCAATTGCGACTCGTTGGTGGATTTGCAACTAAGAAAAATAAGTCGGACCTAGTAGAGACATGTTGGTGGATTTAAACTGAGAATTTTTTTTTAAATCAGTTGTGACTCCTTGGTGGAATTACAACTGAGAAAAAAAATCAACAAAACAGCAGAGGGAACCATCGACGAAAAAAGGACTACCTATAAACATCACATGATAAAAGCGAAAAAAACAACCAAAAAAATTTAAACAATTTGCGCTCAACTCCCGTACGACAAACAATCTAAATCAACCCTCAATGAACTTTTGTACAGTTTTTGAAAACAGAAAATCACAGGGCAGCGGATTCATATGTAGTTTCGATATTTCATGTGTACATGCGTTTTAACAATTTCGTATTAAAAAACTATTCTATGTTTAAGAAATGTTTAGTGACTATTAAAAAATATTTATCAAATAAAAATATAAGTGAATACTAAAAATGTTTATTCTACATAAATATTTTTAACTTATATAAACAAATCAATGTATATTTAAAATTAGTTCAGCATAATAAATTTATTTTAAAGTATTTAATAAAATATTCACCATATATCACGAAAAGTTATAAAAAACGCAAACAAAATAAAAATGCATTAAAATCTGAAACTAGAAAAGGAAAAACGAAACAAAATAATAACCAAAAAAATCGAAACAGAAAAAAGATTAGGAAAAAACATAAAAAATACATTAAGTGGGCCGGCTCACCTCTCTAGGCTGCAAGCTTCGCTTGAGCGAAATCACCTACATGTTTTAGAAAAACAGGATAAGCATATTTGATTTGCAACTTAAGAGAAAAAATAACTTACATGTGACTTAACTAATTCTCATGTACATGAGAATTAACAAAGCCGAAGTAGTTATGTGCAAGCAATTAAGTAAGACAAGACGGACTAATTGACTGTGGGTAGGTCTTTTTTTTTATCTATGTATATATGCATGTGAAGTTATGATGCAGAGTTGAGCTCGATATAACTTGTACATATCGTCTCAGTTGAACAATTTGCGTGCCCAGTATTGGAAAGTGCACGCATGCAGAATATATATGCTACTAGTTAGTTAGTTAGCGGCTAGTCCCTATAATTCCATTATTGGAGAGTTAATTAGTACGGAGTAGTAACTAAATAAGGCCCCTATGACACATACTCCATTATTGCATGTGAATCAGATTGCTCCCAAGGACATACGTGCATCGTCTAAGAGAAGAATATGTTCGATAATTGGCTAGAAGGCACAAATTCACGTTGGGACTTGTGCGTTGCTATGGTCTATATGGAAATGCAGAAATGATATCATTTTTAACAAAGGAGATCATACTAATTTTTTTCCGGTAATCCGCAAGACATCCCACTCCATTCACGAGTGGTCTTTCCTGTGCCTATAGTCGCAACTTGCGCTTATCAACTCTGGATGCACCCGACTGGAGGCGGTCGTTTCGGATATCTATACCCGGGGTACCTGGCGACTGTCTAGAAGAATACAAGACGCCTAAGAAGACTACAAGTTGCTTAAGAAGCCTCTTTTTTATTGACTTTTCTGGGTGTTATTGTTGGATATTTTATTTCTTGAGATGTAAACTCTGAACTACAGAGATATTGCAATAAAATCTGTGTGCATCAATCGATGCAGAGGCTGGGGCTTTCCCCTTTTCTATATTTTTTTTTGACATGGCCTTTCTCTCTTGTCGGAATTAATAATAATTCTTTTGTTTTTAAAATCTTGCACGAAAGAGATGCCTGCATAGAAAACCGCTGCATATAATAATAATGCTGTCTCCGGGCCGGCCCGCGCGCCTTAACACAAAATAGGTGTCCAGTACAAATTCACAGAAATTAGGTTTTCGCTCCGCTTTATATATAAAGCACCAACCATCAATCCAAGCATTCGCTACAACAATTCAGAATAAAGCTAGGGCAACAACACAACAAGGCCCAAATAACATCCAGGGGGAACACCCACAACATGTAAAAGGAAGGGTCACACACGCCACCAAGGGAGTCCTCAGATGGAGTCACGGCATGAAGTCGCCACCATGGGAGGAGAAGTCAAGCGTCGACCCGTGCACGTCAAGGCGTCAGTCGCCCGGAGGATGAGCTCCCTATCCCTGCGTCGGGATAGCAGATGCCACTGCTGCAGGAAGGCAAGAAGTTTGAAAATCATGTTAGACGCCCGTCGTAAGAAAACGCGCTCAATAACCATCTTATTCCTAGTGTTCCAGAGTGTCCAGGACAGGGCCGCGAAAAGCAGCCAGAAGATGCGCCGCCTCCTGTTAGGCTGGTTGGCCCGCCTCTGGAGGAACTCTGACAAGTCCGCCGCCTCCAAGTCCGGCCCCAAGGCTTCCCGCATAAAATTCCACATAAACCTTGCGGCCACACAGGAGAAGAATATATGGGTTCCGTTCTCAAGGACCCCGCACAAGGGGCAGATCCCGTTGCCAGGACCCTCCCGCTTCAGGACCTCAGTACCAGAAGGCAGGCGATCCCGAAGCAGCTGCCAAACGAAGATCTTGATCTTCAGGGGGATAGGGGCCTTCCATAGATGAGCCACCCAAGGCAGGGCCGGAGCGCGACAAAGAGCGCGATAGCTCGAGCCCACCGAGTATTGTCCCGACGGGGCTAGGTGCCAGGAGAAGCAATCCGGGCGCGAGGGACGGGCCGCAGGGAAGAGGGCAAGCAGGGCGTCCCAGGCCGCCGGATCTAAAGGGCCGAAGGTACGCCGGAACGCGAGATGCCAACGGCCATTAGCACCCGCCACGACAACCAGAACCTCCGTATCCGCGCAAATCGCAAAGAGCCCCGGAAAAGTCAATCTCAAGGGGGTATCGTCTAGCCAGGGGTCCATCCAGAACATCGTGTCCGCCCATCCCCCACTGAGGCGGACAGACCTAAACGGATCTCATGCTTAATCGATTGGATGGCCCTCCAGAACTGGGATCCAACCATTGTCGAGCAGGCTAAGAGCGGGCGGCCCCGCAAGTACTTAGCCTTGATCAGTTGGAGCCATAGCCCACCATCCCCGGCGAGGATGCGACAGACCCACCTCAACATCAATGCAACATTCATGCGCCGCGAGTTGCTAACCCCCAAGCCACCACACGGTTTGGGTAGACATATCTTCGCCCATGTGACCATGTGGTATTTCTGACGGCCATCCGTGTTGGGGTTCGGGGCAGAAAACACAAATTTTTCCTTTACCTACGATACCCAATCCCAAGACCTATGCTATGCTGATGCAAGTAACGGACAGAAATAGATCACATACCAGTATGTAGTCCATTAAGAGGGAAACGTTCCCGCATGAACGTGGTTGGTGTAGTCGTACCGGCAATCCCCGATGCCGCGCAGATCCACGATGACTCCTGTAGCCACCCGATCCTTGCGGACCGATGACGGGATTACGTCCCCGTCGGAACGTTGCTGATGAAGACCTCGCGATACGACCACGACGATGAAGTAGCACCACAAGTGTAGTGCCTCGCGGGATTATACACATACAGTATACCCGACGTCCCTTCGGGCTCCGAACCAGTAGAGCAGCGGAAAGAAGATGGATTCGGATCCCGATTCCAGCAGCACGACGGCGTGCGTATAGTGGAGAAATCCCCAACCCAGAGCAGACTCCAAACAAGGGGAGTCCGCTCAAAGGAAGGAGAAAGGAGGGAGAGAGATGAGAAACTTTTCTCAAAAATTCATTGATTAAAAGGACACCCCTACCCCTCCTTATATAGGCCAAGGAGGGGTGACCCCCCCCTCCACTTCCGGGGTGGGACAAATCCCAAGGGGGGGGGTGTGGCGCACCAAATAAGGGGGGTGGGCCCCCTCATGGCGCCATGGCCCATGGGGGAGGACTCCCTCTCCCCCTAATGGGCCCTATGAGGCCCATATGCCTTTTAATTCATTTTTAATTATATTTAAATACATATTAATATTTAATTCAGATAATTAAATAATAAAACATATATTAAATATTATTAAATATATTTTGAACCTTTCAAAATACCCAGAACAACTTCCGGCCTTCATCGGAACAATTCCGGCTATCACCGGAACAATTCCGGTGTTCTCTCCAATTTCTCCGGTGATCCCGAATCAATCCTTACTGCGTCGAGTACCCTTAAGTCTAACACCCTACGGTCCGGGAAACAGCAGACATGAACGAGACAATTCTCATTGATCAATGACTAATCAATTGGACCTGGTTACAATCCTTGGTAGCCCCTGCGCTTCCATCGAATGAACTTCAATCGTTGTTGGATCCGTTAACCGTGTGCCTGTTCCCTTTGTCCCATGGTACTTTGCTTGTCCGAGGTTTGATCATCGGTATCCAATATACCTAGTCCGTCCTCGTTCTCAACAAACAAGTTTACTCGTTCCCGTGATATTACAACTCCGTGACCTAGTCACACGTTTGCAAACTTTATGATGCAATATCACCGAGTGGGCCCAGAGTACCTATCCGTCACATGGATGGACAAATCCCGCTTTGATCTATTTGCATACTCATCAACCATCTATTTCGGAATACCCAAAGTGCACCGTTATAGCCAGCATATTTCAGTCAGGCGGTGGGATACAAATCAAAGCATCCTAATAGATCGTAATTACGTATGATCATTACGGTCAAAGGATCTGATCACTACGTTATAGTTATCGCAATGTCGAACTATGTGACTTGATCAGATCGCAACACTTCTGGTGGGTGTACGTCCATCATATCATTATCCAATGATACGACTCCATTGTCAACAGACGCCATTGTCTCATGATCAGGAAACCTTGATCATCAATCGCCCAATGGACTAGTATACTAGGGTTAACTAGGGACCTGGTTGTTTGTATACCACACCTGTATTAATGTTTCCGCTTAATACAGTTCTAGCATAGTATCAAACGTATTATGAACTAATGGAATATGCTCGATAAAACATATTTTATTTGCCTCTAGGGCACATTCCCAACAGTCTCCCACTTACTAGAGTACAAATAATCTAGTTGCATTTTCTCTGGATCATAACTCCTTATTGATCATGCTTGCCCTTGGAAGAGGTTGTATCAACGGTCTGGGTACCATTCAGAACCGTATGTCCTTTTGCAAATCATAATGTCACCTAATTTGACATTCCTTCATTATCCACTATAATGATGAGGTATATATATTTGGCGGTGAAATGAGACTTCGTTTGCTGTGTCATAGCAATGACATATGGTTGGTCAGCGGACTCTCCCATAGTCATGCACAATTGAAACTCACTCAATCAGAAGTCGAAGTTCTTAAGCCATAATATAACTCCTGCTACTTCTAAAGCAGCCACATCAATGTAGATTCAATCCTTAGTGCATTGTATGCAACTTTGATGTCTAACCATGTTTCTTTAGGCATTCATTAGTATGATATCTCAATTTTCTAGGTTAGTGTCAAAACTTGAACCAGCATAACATTTATGGTCAAGTCCACTATCCTTTACAAATTTGAGATGTATCCTCAGTTCTCTTTAGACACTGAAGGATAAACTTAACTCTTTGTTCAATGATTTACTCATAAATCATATCACGACATGTTCTTACTACTAAGAACTTGGGTCACATTACGTCGAGTACAAAACTCTGGTTTTATATGAAAGAACCTATGAAAAAGGCATAGAGGATCCAGCACATCCATTTCTTTCATTAACCATTAACCATTGTTCTTGTACTAAGATTAACTCAACACTTCTCTTGGATATACAAGTAAGGACCACTTCTTGACTTGTCCCATTCTGAACTCCTTCAGAATCTTATCCAGGAAAGTATTACGACTCAATGTTATTAAACACATATCTATCTTAATAGATCTTCAATGTTTAATACTTTATTCATCTTCATTTATGAACGATTCAAATAATCATTAACACAAACTGCACCATTCATAATATGTTATCCATATATGAGAATGTTATCATGCTCCCACTCAAATATGTCATGCACATATTAAGTTATAGGATAACACTCATATTGCTCCCACTCAAATATGCCAGCCACATATAAGACAAGGATAACATCCACATGGCTCCCACTTAGATATGTCAGACACATATTAAGTTCAGGATACTAACCACATGGCTCCTACTCAAATATGTCATTTACATATAAGGCTAGGATAATACTCCCATAGCTCCCACTCAAAATATGTCGTCTACATATATCAAGTTTCAGGAAACTATTCAGCTCCCACTCAGTTTCATGCAAATGCATGTTTCCTCAATATTTTGGTTAAGTCCAAAATCCTTTGATCATCCATCAAAATGAGAATTCAGTTTACGAGACACTAGTATCCATATGTTTTTCCAAAACCTTCTTGTTGTACCAATTACAACACTTCTTCAAATACAGTATTTGAGGAAGTCACGGTATTGATAACAATCCTGGATCAATCGTAGTGAATATCCCTTTGACTCAAGCATTGCTACACATTGTAGTCACCCCATTGAATTTGTCAGAAACAATCTTTGTGACAAACCAATCTTGACGTCCCTTTGATGTTCACATTTATTCCTCATAACTCTGAAGTTATTGTGAATATCAAGTAACCTCCTTACTTGATAAGATTCAAGCAATCTTAAATGTAACTCAACATAGGATTTTATGACTCATAGTCATATCTCGTACTTAGGTCCACCATCGCTTCTTTGTAGTTCGTAGGCATGTCTTGTTCCATTAACATGACAAGTGAATCATGAATATCATTTTGCATCAAGGGCAAATATATATTCTTGAATCCTACCTTTCTCAGTAAAATCTCCCATCAGAAAAATCATGATCATTATCATTAGTTTCTCCTCTTATTGTAGAGCTTTGCTTCCAGAACATATTCCGTTGCACTACTCTGACATTTGGAGGCAAGGTCAATTACCTTGGTTGAACTTTCACCTTTCTTCCATTACCACATTTATCAAGAACAATTCTTGACAAACACCAAACATAGCAATACAAGTTTTGCTCCTTTTGGTTCTAGTTGTGGAAGATGCATCCATAGTTGTCTAAGGATACACTACAAAGATAATTTATCTTACATAAATCAAGCTTCCTAGAAACCACAACACACCATGACATATATGGTGTTGGTTTCCATGAACTCAGATGGTTCCCCATGTTGAAGTGAGTGTTTGCATATTAAATTAATAAATCTAAACAATAATAACGTAACTTGGTAAGAGATAACTTAGACCATACACTTTTCGATAGAATATGATCACAATGTTCAGGCACGTCAATCATATTGAAGTGTCTCAAGACATTGAAATTTGTGGAATAACTTTCACACAAGTCTTTATGCCCAAGACTAACTCAAAACATTTGTCACTTTGATCAAATCGTAGAGACTTGTCTTTCTTGTTAATTTAATATCCATCTTTAATCTGAAATCCCTTTTGATCATATCAAATTATTTCAGACTCATGTTTCATTAGTGAATACAAATATTCATCTAAGTCCACATACGAAGTTCACGAAATAATGAAATTCACTACATGCTGACATACGATACATCACAATGTATGATACTCAACAATCAGTACACATTCCGTTTTTACCAGAATGCGAGGTTTTAGTCATCTCACCTCAGAGGCATGGTTTGCATATGTCAAGAGATCAAGTATCTTAAGACATCATCATACCATTCATGACTTAAACTGTAGTGTCATTATTAAGCCTGGATATTTCTTGGCATTACAATATTTCTTATAAATGATCAAACAACTATCATCAATATAAGAATAGCTCATTCATAATCGTAATGTGACCATAATAGATATCATTCATAAAAGGAGAACAACTGACTTGTTTCTCACTAATATGAATAATTGTCTTCGCGAGATGCAAGACACACTAATAAAGTCCTCATTCAAACGATCATAAAATTTATTCATATATTAATCAATTGATAGATGTAGAGGGAGAGTGTTGTCGACCATCAAATATCTTGATTGCCATCAGCACACATTGTCACCTCATCCCTTCCAAGCCACTCTCAAGCAGTAAGTTCAAGCATCGAATACTTAATCAACCGCAATTAGTGTTTCGTGGGGAAAGACATTTATAACTTGTATATCAAATATACTTTCTCCGTCAATGACCATTCCTGCATTGGTTCTACTCTTAAAGTTCTTAACTTTAACCATGACCTCATGACAGGTGAACGATTCTCCTTCATGACATAGTCCAGACTTGGTCTTTGTAACTGGGAGGAAGCGGATGTAACTCCCCAGTTATCGTAAAGTAACCAGTCATTCAGTAGTCCAAGTTATACACAAGGTGTTCCATGTATCTTATACATTTTCCAAGTGACTTTTTCAGCAGGTTGTTCCTTCCACCATAGTTGAAAGAAACCCCGTCCATATACTCATATTCCATTACTCTGATTGTGACCAAGTGCTTTCAAGTTCACCTAGCACGTCATACGTGTTGGTTAACATGCATTCACAATTCAGACTCATAGAATGAAGTATGGTGTATTGGACAGTCATTCATAAGTGACGGTGAGTACGATACTCATCATCATCTTCCTTGAATACGGAGTTAACAGGTGTATCTCCTAGCAGTTGTTCGTATTATGTTTAGCAAGTCATTACTAATGAGTATGTCTCTAATGGTGTTGGTACACATCAATGAAGTAAGACCCATTTACCTTAAGTTCTATCATACTAAAAGAGCCAAAGTTCTAAACATTGGTGTGACGTTATCTACAATGATATTTGCAAAGACATGAAGATTAAGTTCATAATGTGGAGTTTCAATTTGATTTCAAAATTCTAGAAAGCTCCCACTTAGATAAACACCTCTCAATTTAACTAAGTGATTACACAATCCCAGCCCCCATACCTCCCCCGATATGTACGGCCGAGTATGCGAACCAGGTAGGCCTCTAAGCCAATCACATCAGGCATGTGACTCGTGCTCGACCTTTCGGTCTCCTGTGTTCTAGGCTCGCATCTACATACGTCAAGCCTGCCAATCGAACCTTGATGTTAGCTGTTCAGCAAGGCCATATCTGCATATGCCAGGCTCGCCGAACCCAACCTCATGCGAACTCCGTTGAATATGTAGGACAACTCCGGTATGTACGGAGCATCAGCCATATGGGAGAACCTTCCAGGCGGTGCCCACCAAGGGAGAACACAATGTTAGTATTGTGAGAGATGGTCCTGTTTCGTGCTACCGTCGATATATCTAGCATACTAGCATAAAACAGGAAGTAAAACTGTAAATCATACAATCTATGATTCCCCCTTACATGCAAATTAAAGTTGAAAACGCCTTTCTACTTTATCTTTTGCAAGTTTTACGTGGCTGCTAGGGGTTTCGAGAAAAGAACCGCTTTCTATCCTGCGAAAAACAAGCCACAACACCAATCCCGCAATTGTCTCTATTACACCCCTGTCGGGGCCCTCCGTTGCAAACATCTTCGCATCACTAATGCAGAGAGACAGACACCCCCCCAGCCACTTTATATGGTACAAGCCATATGTCAAGCGTGGAACCAGTCTCGCGTAAACGCGTAAGGTCGGTCGGGGGCCGCTTCATCAAACATTGCCGCAACGCTAAATGAGTACACGTGAGAGGGTAACAATTGAGAATTTATGCCCACATACTAGATGTGTTCTATCCGTACAATACATCTACGCATAGCCTTGCTCTGATACCACTGTTGGGGTTCGGGGCAGAAAACACAAATTTTTCCTTTACCTACGATACCCAATCCCAAGACCTATGCTATGCTGATGCAAGTAACGGACAGAAATAGATCACATACCAGTATGTAGTCCGTTAAGCGGGAAACGTTCCCGCATGAACGTGGTTGGTGTAGTCGTACCGGCAATCCCCGATGCCGCGCAGATCCACGATGACTCCTGTAGCCACCCGATCCTTGTGGACCGATGACGGGATTACATCCCCGTCGGAACGTTGCTGATGAAGACCTCGCGATACGACCACGACGATGAAGTAGCACCACAAGTGTAGTGCCTCGCGGGATTATACACATACAGTATACCCGACGTCCCTCCGGGCTCCGAACCAGTAGAGCAGCGGAAAGAAGATGGATTCGGATCCCGATTCCAGCAGCACGACGGCGTGCGTATAGTGGAGAAATCGCCAACCCAGAGCAGCCTCCAAACAAGGGGAGTCCGCTCAAAGGAAGGAGAAAGGAGGGAGAGAGATGAGAAACTTTTCTCAAAAATTCATTGATTAAAAGGGCACCCCTACCCCTCCTTATATAGGCCAAGGAGGGGCGACACCCCCCCCTCCACTTCCGGGGTGGGACAAATCCCAAGGGGGGGGGTGTGGCGCACCAAATAAGGGGGGTGGGCCCCCTCATGGCGCCATGGCCCATGGGGGAGGCCTCCCTCTCCCCCTAATGGGCCCTATGAGGCCCATATGCCTTTTAATTCATTTTTAATTATATTTAAATACATTTTAATATTTAATTCAGATAATTAAATAATAAAACATATATTAAATATTATTAAATATATTTTGAACCTTTCAAAATACCCAGAACAACTTCCGGCCTTCATCGGAACAATTCCGGCTATCACCGGAACAATTCCGGTGTTCTCTCCAATTTCTCCGGTGATCCCGAATCAATCCTTACTGCGTCGAGTACCCTTAAGTGTAACACCCTACGGTCCGGGAAACAGCAGACATGATCGAGACAATTCTCATTGATCAATGACTAATCAATTGGACCTGGTTACAATCCTTGATAGCCCCTGCGCTTCCATCGAATGAACTTCAATCGCTGTTGGATCCGTTAACCGTGTGCCTGTTCCCTTTGTCCCATGGTACTTTGCTTGTCCGAGGTTTGATCATCGGTATCCAATATACCTAGTCCGTCCTCGTTCTCAACAAAAACAAGTTTACTCGTTCCCGTGATATTACAACTCCGTGACCTAGTCACACGTTTGCAAACTTTATGATGCAATATCACCGAGTGGGCCCAGTGTACCTATCCGTCACACGGATGGACAAATCCCGCTTTGATCTATTTGCATACTCATCAACCATATATTTCGGAATACCCAAAGTGCACCGTTATAGCCAGCATATTTCAGTCAGGCGGTGGGATACAAATCAAAGCATCCTAATAGATCGTAATTACGTATGATCATTACGGTCAAAGGATCTGGTCACTACGTTATAGTTATCGCAATGTCGAACTATGTGACTTGATCACATCGCAACACTTCTGGTGGGTGTACGTCCATCATATCATTATCCAATGATACGACTCCATTGTCAACAGACGCCATTGTCTCATGATCAGGAAACCTTGATCATCAATCGCCCAATGGACTAGTATACTAGGGTTAACTAGGGACCTGGTTGTTTGTATACCACACCTGTATTAATGTTTCCGCTTAATACAGTTCTAGCATAGTATCAAACGTATTATGAACTAATGGAATATGCTCGATAAAACATATTTTATTTGCCTCTAGGGCACATTCCCAACAATCCGCCCCCTGGCCAAAGAAGCGAGCCAACTCGCGGTCAAAAGCCGCGTGCACACCTTCCGGGAGGAGGAAGAGCCCCATCTGGTACATGGGCAAACTGGAGAGGCACACGTCAATCAAGACGGTCTTACTCCCCTTGGAAGTGAACCGGCCACGCCACAGCTCCGCGCGCGAGGCGACCCGACCCATAACTGGTTCAAAGTACTTAACTTGGAGGCAAGAGCCAGACAGCGGCATCCCCAAGTAAGAGATGGGGAAGGAGGACAACCTACAATTAAGGTTGTCCGCGATCCGCTGTTGTTCCTCCTCCGAGCACCCTAGTACTACAACTTCACTTTTATCGAAGTTGATCTTAAGGCCCGACATGGCCTCAAAACAAAGGAGAAGGAACTTGAGGTTGACTAAGTCAAGGTCAGAACCCTCAACCATCACCAAAGTGTCATCCGCGTATTGGAGGTGGGTGACGCCACCGCCAGGTATCATGTGGCCCACCACGCCATGGATGTGGCCAGCCGCCCTAGCCTTATCAAAACTGGAGGCCAGGGCGTCAACCGCAAGGTTAAACAAAAGGGGTGAGATCGGATCGCCTTGCCTAACCCCGCGGGAGGAGCGAAAAGATGGACCGACAGCACCGTTAACATTGATGACCGTGGAGCCCGTACGGACAAGCTGCATCACCCATCTCGCCCACCGGTCATCGAACTCCCTGCGCTCCATGACTAATCTCAGGAACGACCAGTCGAGACGATCATATGCCTTCTGGAAGTCCAGTTTGAGGAATACCCCACGCATACGCTTGGTTCTGACCTCATGGACAATCTCGTGAAGCGCCAATATCCCATGATGAATATACCGGCCCTTCAAGGAGGCAGACTGGAGAGGGTGCGAGATCCGACTCGCGACCGGGGCAAACCGGGACGCACACACCTTAGCAAACGGGCGCTCCACCACGTTTATAAACGTAATGGTACGGAAGAGCCTAATCTCCGCCGCCCCAGCCACCTTAGGGATGAGAGTGATCACCCCGTAGTTAAGCCTAGCCATGTCCAGGGTACCGATGTAAAATTCCCGGAACATGGGCATAATGACTCCTTTAACCACGGGCCAAAACCGCTGGAAGAAGGAGACCGGCAGGCCGTCCGGGCCAGGAGCCGAGGAGGCTTTCATTCCATCCAAAGCAGCACGCACCTCCACTGGGGTGAAGGGAGTGAGCAGGGACGAATTTCCGCCGGTGTGACCTGCTCCACCAAGGAAGGAAGCCATCAGCCAGGGAAACAATCGGGCGGGGCTGGGCCGAGAAAAGATCTTTGTAAAAGGAGTAGATATGGGAAGAGATACCTGGGGCATCCTCTATTAGGATGCCCTCGGCCCACAGGCACGGGATCGAGTAGCGGCGTCAACGCCTATACGCGATTGCCTGAAAGTAGGCAGTATTCGAGACCCCGCGGAGGATCCAATTCTGGCCCCCGCGACGATGCCAGAATAGCTCCTCACCCTTGAAGATCTCCATCAGGGATGCTTCGAGCGTGTAACGCCGAAGCCACTCGTGAGCGGAGAGGCCAATGGAATCGGCTTCCATATCCAAAGACTTAATCTGGTCCAGCAGAGTCCCCAGATTGGCCCCCCAACCGCGCATGAACTGGCGCGCCAGCTTAGCGCAGTGATGGCAGAGGTCAACCACGCAGAATAAGCGAGGCGGAGACCTGGCCGCCTGATACGTCTCAAACGTATCTACTTTTCCAAACACTTTTGCTATTGTTTTGGCTTCATTCTTGCATGATTTGAACGAAACTAACCCGGACTGACGCTGTTTTCAGCAGAGCTACCAGTGCTGTTTTCTTTTGTACAGGTTTCTGGATATTTAGGTACGCTGGAAAAATCCCAAGAAAATATATAAAAAAATTAGCGTTCTGGAAGCTTCCGCGAGTCCAAAGGGGGGCCACAGGGCAGCCAGGGGCATCTAGGTGGGTGCCTGGCGCGTCCCAGCCCCTGGCCGTGCCACCTGCCCTCCTGGCTGGGTCCCACACCCCCTGGTGCCCTACTTTGGCCCTATTTATTCTCCCGACGCAGAAACCCCAGAACAAAAGTCGCTTTTCCAATCTACGTCGCGGATCCGCCGCAACCCTCTCTTCTTCTCCGGGAGAGCTAATCTGGAGGCTGCTTTGGCCTCCGGTGAGGAGAAATCATCGTCATTGTCATCATCATCGCCTCTCCATCACCCCTCTATGACTTCCTCTCTCATGTGTTAGTAATTCCCTGCTGTAGGCAAAGGGGATGGTAGGGATTGGATGAGTTAGATCATGTAATAGTTCAACAAGATTGTTGGGGGGCATGTTGCCTATCATCTAATTGGTGTTTATCATCTCTGTTAAAACTTGTTGCTCTTAATGCTTGTCACTTTGGGCCCGAGTGCCATGATTTCAGATCTGATCACCATTTTTTTTATTGAGTTTGTGGTGTTCTTGATCCTATCTATGAGTGTATGCACCAATTATAGTCCGGAACCGGCGATCCCAATGGTGACAGCTTGGGACACCAAACGGGATGGACTATAATTTGAGGATTCCATGTATCCATGAAGTGTTAATGCTTTGTTCCGGTGCTCTTTGACAGGAGTAACTTAATCTCCCTAAGTTCCTTTTGGCCCCGTTTGTAGCGGGAGGGTAGGAGAAAAGATGTTGTGCAAAGTTCTTATTGCAAGCACGTACAACTACCCTGGGATACACGCCCGATGTTTGATATTTGCCTAGATGATCCTTACTTTTCTGTGAGACTTGCCCGTGTTAAAATCTATTACATGTTTGTTCTCATCCAAGCAGCGCCCAACCATCCATCTCCCTAGCCTACATTGTTTTCTTTCCTGCTGGTTACTAGTTGTTTACTTTTGCTGTTTCACCACCACTACTACCATCGTATCACAGTTGCTACTAATACCTTTGTGCAAGAAAGTGTTTATTTCAGGTGCGGTTGAATTGACAACTCAATTGTCAAAGCCTGTACGTATTCTTTGTGTCCCCAAGTGTTGAATCAATAAATTGGGTTATCTTGCCCGCGAAGACTATCTCGATCCCCTACAGTTGAGGGTCATCAAGTACTGTTTTCTGGCGCCGTTGCCGGGGACCATAGCTTTATTTACAGGTCTACTTGAAGTATCCTACCTGCTGCACGCTATCCACTATGGGTAAGAAAGGAGACCCCAAGGTTCCGATCTTACCATCGCGTACGAGAAGAGGTACTTCTCTTAGCACTAGTGCTAAACTTGATTCACCTTCAGTTATGAGTCAGTTTGATTCACCTCAGTTACATGATACTTCTGCTGAGTCTGGCAATATGTCAGATACTTTTGATGATGCTTCTACTACCTTTGAGACTACAGGTTCACTTGGTTCTTTTATTGAAGAACAAATTGCTGCTACTGCCCGATTTTCGGGTGTTGAAATTCCTGTTACCCAAACACCTATTGGAAAAACTCATAACTTTGTTGGCCTTAAGGAGAAACTCCTTGAGGATGATTATATTACGCTTGATGATGATTTTTGCAGGGAGCTTAATGAATGTGCTGATTCCGACCCTGCTACTATAAAGAAGTTTCTAGCAAAGCATTCCTTGAAGAACAAGTTTACTCCTGATCCTACTTTTGCTACGTCTCCTATATGCATCACTGATCCTGATTATGATTTCTGTATTGATCTTTCACTTATATCCACAGTTGAAGCTGATCCCTTTTATGGCAGAGAAAATGATGATGCTATCGAGCACCTGACCAAACTCACTCAGTTGGGTGGCTTGTTTACTACTGATGAAAGGATCCAGAACTTTTATGTGACCAAGCTTCTTCCTTTTTCCTTGAAAGGAGGTGCTAGATCATGGTATGATGCACTACCATGTGGTTCCATTCAAAGTCCTCAAGATATGGCTATATCTTTTGTTGATAAGTATTTTCCTGCTCATATGCAACATGCTGCTTTGCAAAGAATTTATAAATTTAAACAGTTGCAGGATGAGCATCTCCCTAAAGCCTGGGGGAGATTTTGCAGTTTGCTGAAGGCTAGACCGGGACTTGAGATCCCTAAGAATGAATTACTTGATATATTTTATGCTGGTCTAACCGATGGGTCTAAATCCTATCTAGATAGTTGTGCTGGTTGTGTTTTCAGGCAAAGAACACCGGACGATGAGGAAGAATTGATGGGCAAGATTGCCAAAAACCATGAAGATTGGTCCGTTCCTGAACCACCTCCACCACCAAAGAAGAGGGGCATGCTTGTCCTAAGCCCCGAAGATATGCAAGAAGCAAAGAAGTCTATAAAATAGAAAAGAATTAAAGCTAAAGACGTGAAGAATCTACCCCCAATTGAGAAGCTGTGTGAGCCTACCACTCACCCACCTATGGTAGAGGTACACTCTCTTTTAGATTTCAATCCAAGTGACATCCCTAAAGGTAAACGTCCTGACCAATGTTTAGATGAGCTTGATAATTTTATTATGAAGCAGAGTCACTTCAATGAGAAGATACAAGGTCAGTTGCATGATAATACTCTTGCTATCAAAAGTTGCTTGATGTTCTAGGAAGAACAGTTAATGATGTTAAATGTCTTGTGAAGCATTTTAATATGGTTCAAACTCAGCTTGAACAAATTTCTAATGTGCAAAAGGATTTTCTTGCTAATAATGCCAAACAGGACTATTTACAGGCTTATGGTATAAAGACCCGGAGTGGAACACACACCCAGGACCCTCTCTACCCAGAAGGGCATCCGAAGAGGATCGAGCATGATTCTCAAGTGCAGGAAGAAGAAATTGTTAGCTCTCCAAAGAAGAAAAAGGAGAAGAAGAAACACAAGGAAGCTGACAATTCCAATGATCCTATAGAAGAAGAAGAACAAGCTGTTGATCCAAACAACATATCTACCTCCGATGCTGAGACTGAAGACGGTGCTGAACCTGAAAAAGATGGTGAAAAGAATGATCCACCCGAGATTCGTGAAGAAGAAGCACCCTATTAGCGCAAGAAGTATACTAGAGAAGACTTTCTTGCAAGGAGGAATGGGAAGGAATGAGAACCATGGGTACAGAAACCCATGCCTTTCCGAAGCAAGTCCGTCAAAACCAAAGAAGAAGAGAACTACAACAAGTTTTGTGAGTGGATGAAACCTCTTTTTCTTCAAATCCCTTTGACTGATGCTATTAAGTTACCTCCTTACTCTAAATGTATGAAAGATATTGTTACTAATAAAAGAAAAGTCCCTAATGAGGAAATATCTACTATTCTTGCTAACTACTCTTTCAGTGGCAAGATTCCTGAAAAGCTCGGTGACCCAGGTATACCCACCATTCCTTGCTCCATAAAAAATAATTATGTTAGGACGACTTTATGTGATCTTGGTGCAGGAGTGAGTGTTATGCCCTTTTCTCTCTACAAAAGACTTTTTTTAGAGAAACTAATTCCTACAGATATCTCTCTACAGATGGCCGAAAAGTCCACGGCCGTCCCGATCGGTATTTGTGAGGATTTTCCTGTTGAAGTTGCCAATTTCTTAATACTTACTGATTTTTTTGTGCTTGACATGCCCGAGGATGGGAGCATGTCCATTATCCTTGGTAGACCTTTTCTTAACACCGCAGGTGTTGTTATTGATTGCAATAAAGGGAAGTTTACCTTCAACGTGAATGACAAAGAACACACGATGTATTTTCCGAAGAAGATCGACAAAAGGCAAGGCCTTAACTCCATTGAGAATATCGAGACCGTGAAGATTGGAGAATGGGATTGTCCACTACATGTATACCACAAATACAAAACAATTATGGTAGGGACAATGTCCATCAAAGTGAGAGTGCAATGATCACTTCATAAGAGGCGAGACTTTCTGCTCTATATATCGCCGGTTTGTTGGTAAGACTTGATCAACCTTGCTAACTAGCATGTTTTATATAGGTAAAAAGTTGAGCTTGTTATGTTTTCATTTCCTTTAGCTTTTATTCTCCTTGGTGTACCTAAGTTTGTTTTTAAAGCTTCACTTGTGCTAACTTTTATCTCCAGTTCACGAAAGTTTTTTGCAACTTTTTGAACTTTGATAATTTCTCTACAGTGAAGTTGCCCAAAAAATTCCAGAAAAATCAAAATCAAAATTTCCATGTAAAAAGCCATCAGGAGGCACCTGTGGCTGACCAGGGGGGTCCACCCCTGGCCCAGGAGGCCAGGTGGCGCGGTCCATCTCCTTGCCGCGCCACCCACCCTCTTGGGGCCCACAGGCACCCCCTGCTGGCATCTCTTCTTCCACTCTCTCTCTCTCTTTCAACCCAAAACTCGTGTTCTTGATCTGGTTTCGTGTTCTTGATGTTCTTGAGCACGGAACTTCGATCACCCTCTACAGCCACTTGTTTGAGCTGAAATTTGGAACAAATACTCTCTGGTATGTGACTCCCTCACCCCTCCAATTAGTTTTCTAGTTGGTGGCTTCATTAGTGTATTTAGTGGTTCTTGGTGCTGTTTAGTTGATCTTAAATGTTTGTGTAGAAATTTATTTTTTAAGTTTTGTTGCTAGTTTGAGTCTTGGTAAAGTAAGTAGAATGTTTTTCCCAAACTAGTTTTTCTTAAATCTTCGTATTTGTGAATTGTTAAAAAATTCAGAAATGGAAAGGCTAGGAAAGTGGCTTGGGGAGAAGAAACCCGAGCGCTCTAGCCGTGTTACGCGTTCCGCAGCTTCACCTTCGACCACGAGGGCGAGCTATAATGAAGATAGCGTACCCATAGAGATGTTGGACGTGTCACCCGCGAGAGCCATGACATTTCCATGCGAAGATTTCATGGAGGATGCCGGCATACAAGAAGAGTTCTATGCTCTGTGTGCCAATGCAGGTTTGACACGGCTTGTTACGAGCCGTGTACCACAGTACGAAACACTCACCGCTATTTTTGTTAACAGTTTCAGGTTTTATTCTGACAATGATACTGTGGTGTTTCTACGTTATGAAAGATTTCTGACCATGCCTATGAGTACATTTTGTGAAGCTTTAGGTTTACCAGGCTTGGTCGAGAAGAAGAAGAGGAAAAATTTCCAAACTATTGCACTCAACACCCTCCTCGACTCGTTCTGTAACACCAAAGTGAGGTCATCCAACCGTCAGAAGATTTCCAACATTATGTTCCCCCACCTTAGGTATTTCACCTATTATATTGCTAGAGGAGTGTTGGCTCGAGACAACACGAGCAACACTTCTACGCCTGATACTGCTATCATGGCGAATTCCCTCTCAGGGAAGCATGAGTATCATGTGGGTTCGCTTATTGCGAAACGCCTTGCTACTAATAGTAACAAGGGGGACCTCTTTGGTGGCGTCGATGCCACTCTTCTTTTGCAGTTTCTCCAAGGAGAACCGCGCCCAGATGATACAGTCTTTCTTTTTGTTAGGCTTGACTTGGCTGCCATGAAGAGGCATTCCTTTGTTACTAAGACCTCTGACCGCTATACACTTGATTATATTTTGAGGTTTAAAGACGGTGTGGCACGCACTGTCCGTCTACCCGCACCACTTGTGTTTGATTTTTCTTGCAGGAACGGATTTCGTTTTTCAGTGGCCGAGTTTGATGAGATCACGGGGAGATACCAGTTTCACGACCCCACGGAGGGGGTCGAGCCAAACGAGGAGGAGCGCGTCGTGTATCCGCCCGTTCAGGAGGAGACCGTCACCCCCTGGGGTGAAGGGTGTTCCTCTGTATGGGGGCGAGACCTTCCTCTTCCACGTGGGAGGATCCGAGGACTTCAGTGTACGCACCGGAGGGTTCATACAACCCTTGGGCTTACCATTAACCCGGAGGGTTCAGTTTACTTTTGCTGTTTCACCACCACTACTACCATCGTATCACAGTTGCTACTAATACCTTTGTGCAAGCAAGTGTTTATTTCAGGTGCGGTTGAATTGACAACTCAATTGTCAAAGCCTGTATGCATTCTTTGTGTCCCCAAGTATCGAATCAATAAATTGGGTTATCTTGCCCGCGAAGACTATCTCGATCCCCTATAGTTGATGGTTATCACCGCCGCGCACCACCGCTCGCGGACACCCTCAACAAAGCCGGGTTGGAGAAGCCAAAACTCCTCAAAGAGGAACCGGCGCGACGGAGGCAATGACCCCTCACCCGAGCTGAGGAGGAGCGGGGAGTGATCCGATCCTATCCGCGTGACCAGCCTAAGCGAACAGAGTGGGAAGGCAACCTCCCACTCCGGCGCCACTAGAACCCGATCCAGGACACTACGGATCGGGTTTTCCTGGTTATTGCACCATGTGAACCGACCGCCAACTCTGTCGATTTCCCGCAGAGCGAGCCTGGCAATGCACTCATTGAAGGCCCGCATCCTAGGGGCGTCAATGGTGTTAGAGGTCTTTTCAGAGGAATCCCGAATGAGGTTAAAGTCCCTCGCGAGCACCACCGGCACGGGGCACCGGACCACCTTTGCCTCAAGCCCGCGCAGGAAATCGGCGGACCGGCTATGATCGGCAGGACCATAGACAGTAATGGCCTCCCATATAAGTCGGGAGGCCCTATCGTTGAGAGTCATACTAAGATAAAACTCACCCGAGCCATATCCTCCACCTCAAACGTGTCCTCCCGGGCGCCCATCAGGATGCCGCCCGAGCGACCAGACGCTGGCAGCCATTGCCAGGCGAACTTATGGGGGCTCAGCCCCTCCAATTCCAAGATGGAGAAATCCTGCCGGATCGTCTCCTGAATAGCAACTAAATCGATGGCCTCCTCACGCAGGTAGTTGATCAGCTGGCGGCGCCGGCCAAGCTGACCAAACCCCTGAATATTCCAGCATAGGAGCTTCATCCGGCCACCCGCGTGGGCTCCCTACGCGAGGCCGATCGAGCCCTACCGTACGTCGAGGGCTGAGACGAACACGAGCGCGTACGCCTCCGACCAGCATGGTTAGGAGAGCGGGCACAAGACACAGACTCGAGAGCCGGAGTGCCCCGCTTAGGAGGGCGCCCGCGGCGTCGAGGTGGGGGAAGCGCCTCAGAAGAGGCGGCTCCCCCGACATCCGACGGCCCCTCGACGCTGTTGGAGCCTAACACAGTAGGAGCCTCGGCCATCGAAGCCCGCTGCTGAGCCGCCTCCTGAGCAGTGCGCGCAGCAGCAAGCGCCCCCTCAAAACCTTCTTTAGCCTGAATAGCTGCGATCTGATCTAGGCGAGGGCCTCGCTCACCCCGGAACACGATATCACAGTCTTCAGCCACCCCCGCAAGAAGGCTCAATGCGACATCACCCAAAATAGAGAAGCGGGAGCCAAGAGAATGTGAACAGAGGGAGGATCCGACGTACCCGGATCCAGGTTGCGCGCAGCAGCACGCAGAGCCGCCCGCTCCATGATCGACCCATCCCGCGCGCGCCCAACCCTGGCACTCAGGCGGCCAGACACGGGAGGACACGAGGCGTGACTAGTCACGGGAGAGTCGGGGCGGGCCATGACCAGAGTCCCTGCAGCCCGCGCGGAGGAGCCAATCACAGGGTCCGAGGCCACCGGGCTGGGAAGGGAGTCCGGCATCTTGCTGTAGCAGAAGACGCCAGGCGAGCGAGGGGAAGACGGGGGGCACACCTCTGTGCCCACGCTCAGCCGGTCCCCATCACAGGATGGCCCCATCGAGTCAAAGGCCGAGTCGGGGACCTCACTGTCCTCATCCACAAGAGGGGAGAGGGAGAGGCCCTCCCTGAGAGCAACAAACGGGGGGGGGGGGGCGACAAAAACGAGCCGTACTGCTGGAGGGATGGGGCCTCGTCAGCCGCGGAGAGGAGGAAGGTTGCCTCTGTCGGAGCGGCCGGAGACCCCGAGCAGACACCCGTGGGGGAGCGACCTGTGCCACCGTTTCCCTCATGGCCGGCCCCTTGCCTTTGGCCAGGGAAGGGCCCGGCAAGACCGGCGCAGAGGACAGAGCTCCACCGGCTGTAGAGTCACCGTCAGGCGAGCCATCCGATGCGCCATGAGCAGCATCACCGCCATCAGCACCCGGTGAGCCGTTACGCGGTGCGGGAGGTGCTGGGGGAACGACCGCCTCCATGTACTTAAGCGCCTCCAAGTCCATCTCGACAAGGAGGCGGCGCCCCGCCCTGCCGAAGTAAATGGTCGGCTGGGTGAGGCCCTTCAAGCGCATCTCATCAGGGCATAGGACCTGGATGCGGACAGGACCCTCTGTAACCAAGGACTGAAGGTCCATCGCCACAATCTTCCCCAGGAGCTCGGAGATGGACTTGATGATATGAGGCTTCCTGGCCGGCATCGGGATCCAGTGGATGCACACCCAAGCCTTGGCGAGGGAAGAGATAGTATCTGGGTCCGAGGCCGAGGGACGAATCTGCACCTTGAGCTGATGAATAAGGAAGTCGATGCCGTTCGCCCGCGAGCACAGCCTGAGCATCTCCGCGGACGGGAAAGCCACGACGAAGACAGAGGGGGCAGTCTCACGAACCACCCAGGAGAACGGAGAATCATTGTACGGGCCGATGTACTCACACAGCTCGGCCCGTATCATCTCGGCCGTGACAGGCCCCTCCACCTCCGGTCCCGGCCCCGAGAGGACTGAGATCGTCGCCAGGTGAGGGGGCACTGGGAGCTCATCCTCTCCCATGTCGACGTAGTAGAAGCCACCATCATCGGCATGACCCAGGTATTCCAAGGTCAGCGGGCACCGTGGGGGGGCCGGGCAGTCGAAGCGCACGTGGCCCACCACCCCACAGTTGAAACACAGTTGTCTCCCGCACCCGGGGACACTGCTCACCCCGTGGGGCATCCGACACCGAAGAGCGAGGGATGCCGCGAGCACCACCCGAGGGGGCACCGGCCTCGGGGGACCCCGCCACCATCGGTTTCTTCTTCTTCTGCATGGCCTCCGAATCGGGCGCCTCCGAGAGACGGCGCGGCGGCGCGTACCGGTCCGAGCGGCCCACCACCGGGCGCAGAGGGTCATCCGAGCGCCGCCCATTGCCCGCAGCCAAGGCCGGGCGCGGCGGCGGCGATGGCCTGGGACGGCGGTGCGGGGACCGGGACTCACGACGGGGGGAGTGCGAGTATCGCGGAGGCTGCTGCTGTGGGACATGGCCAGGGGGCACGCGGCCACACTCCTGAAGGTCTTGCTGCCGGCGAGGCGGGGGGGGGGGGGAGGGACTCCGGCGAGGGCTTCTGCGAGGGGAACGGGCGGGGTCCCTGGCCGTGGAGCATGCCTGCAGCCGCTGTAGCTCCGCCCGGAGCTCCTGCTCGCGGCGGATATCAGCCAGGCGGCGTGCATCTCCGGGTGATCCGGGCAGGGGGAGGCGGGGGTCTCGGCCCACACTGTCCTCTGGCGCGTACGATCGGGAGGATCCCGACGAGCGGCGCGGGTCCTACGGCGGAGGCGAGGGCCGACGGGGAGCCACCTCCTCGGACGCCGGCGAAGGCAGGGCCCGAGAGGAAGAGGCGGGCGGGGGGCAAGGCCCGCTTGGGACGGGGACGGCCATCCCCGACCGTGCGCGTCATTAGGGCGTCTCGGAAAGAGCGGGAGAACTCGAGAGGAGGCAGAACGGCGGCGATCCGACGAGCGGCGGTGGCGTGGCTGGCAATGTCGGCACGCGATGCGGGGTAGGGCACGAGGGGGAGGCCGCTCTGGCGGTTGACCCAAAACAATGGGATGGGTCGGGGTGGGCCAAAATCCACTCCCGCCTCTCCCAAGGCCCAGCACGCCTCGCTTTGAAGCTGGCCCATGGGCTGCGCGGGGGGCCAGGAAGCGGCCCTAGCAAGACCCGGGGAGGCAACCCTCGTTGGCGGCTGCGTCGGCGGCGCCCGGCGCCCAGCCTGGTCGAGGACCACCGAGGTGACGCGAACAGACCGGGAACCACACGGCCGTTGTCGAGGCCCGGGCCTATCCCCCGTCGGGGGAAGCGGGCCCACGACGCCGGCGGCACGCAGGAAACGGCGGAGGCGCTCCGCCCGCGACCGGGGAGGGTCGGGGTTCGCCGTTGTCGTCGTCTTCCGCGCCGTCACCACCGTCGCGACCTGAAGGAATTCCCCAAACGACGCCGGACGAAGAGACGGCGGGGCAGAGCGCGGACCAGCGTCGTCTTCCCCGTCCGAGGCGTCGGCCCACACAAACGAGGTACGGCGCGCGGGCGCAGGGTCGACGCCGCAGCCATGCGCGGGAGGGTCACAGCCCGTGCCCCGGCGGGCGCCCCGACCAGCGCGGCCATCAACAGCCGGCAGTACGGTCGGAGCACGCGCACGCGCAGGCGCCGGTCACCGGCAAGGACGACCGTCAATCGCCTTGGCCATGGTCACCAGCCGCACCTCAGAACGTGCAGCCCACACGAGAGGATGGATGGTCAGCGGCTCAGCGCTCGCTGCAGCAACTCCACGATCCCACGAACGAGGACGTGGGCGCGCGCGCATCGCCAGTACAAACTCACGCAACCGTCTATCTATATGCGTGCTACTATGTGCTATGATATGTGCTATGATAATCGTCTGGTTGTGTACGTACATGGCGCAGCTCATAGTTCCAATTGCCTGCCGCACTTCACATGCAAAAAGTATCATCCAAGTGTACGTACCAACAACTGTGTCATATGCATCTGGCTTAGTCATGCATGCATGCATGTCACTCGGGTCAATGCAATTGATACCAAACTCCAAACCCCGGCAGGCCCTCTTTGTTCTTTTCGCCCTCTCCATGCTAAGCATTGACTGCTCTTAGCTAGCTAGCTCTTCTTGTTTCCCATGTTTTATTTCAATAACCTGCCAATTTTACGCACTTACTCCGTACTTTTTATTTTTCAGGCTCATCTCTCCATCATCATCATACCGAGAAAAGGAGAGGGGGAGGGATGGACCGAGCGACGGGAGGGGAGGGGAGTGGGGCGGTCAGGGGTCAATGTCGCATTGCCGAGTTTGGGTGAGCAGCACCTGATCCTCACCGCGAGGCAGGACGCCGGATTCGTGCCAAGCTAATAACTTTTCCTCACGCCAACATCTTCTCTCTCTCTCTCTCTCTCTCTCTCTCTCTCTACTTGATGATTCATCGATGCACTGCAAATCACTCACACCCCACATCCATGCATGCATGTGACGCTGGAGCAAATGCAAAAGCAATCCATTCGGCCAATATACATCACACATCACTCCCACTACGTACATCCACTTATATGTGCTAGCTATACACAGCTCTGCAAAACCCGAAGCCAACTTATATATGCCACTCTAAAATGGCTATTGGGATTAATATTTTCTATAGACGTTTTTCTTTTCTTTTCTTGCCTAACTTGCCTGTTTTTGATTGCTTCTACGTACTAGCTTGTCTCGTCCTGTATGCTCTATAGACTTTGTTACATGCATTTCCATGCTATATATATAACCAAATAACGTCCAACTCGATAAAATCCTGAATTAAAATTCCGTGAAAACAGTTCTATCTATAAACATTCTGAAAGTTAAGGGTCATCTACCTCTAAGGTGGGTCTACCCGTAGGTCACGTTGGGTCATTTTTTAGCTCAAAAACTTAAAAGTGCACCTGCGCCACGCCGCACGTTCTAGCACGTTGTCCGATTGCAATTAGTGGTTCACACATGCACTAACAGGCAAAACAGTTCATCATGCAATATAAAAAAATTGGTGTACATTAAAAAAGTTCATTCTATATTAAAAAATGTTATATTAAAAAATGTTCATCATGCAATATAAAAAAGTTTAGTGTATATTTAAAAAGTTCATTCTATATTGTAAAAATGCCCGGTTTGTATTAACAAAAATCATCATACAATATAAAAAACATAGTGTATATTAAACAAGTTCATTCCAAATTGAAAAAATGTTTAGTGATTTAAAAAAATATTTGTCGTACAAGTTTAGTGTATAATACAAAATTTATATGATAAAAAGGGAAAGGAAATCTGAATCTGGAAAAAAGAAATAAGAAACAAAAGAAAAACCAAAACAGAAAAATGTAAACACGAGAAGGTGATTCAACGCTTATTGCGATGTTCCTGAAACCAATCTAAAGTCAAAATATTTCAAGAAACTTCAGGAGAAGAACATTGAAATCCCATGCCTCAGAAGATGTGGTTACTCGTGGTAGAGGACAGTGTGGGCTAAGGAGGACGCATAACGTCAAGATTTTTTTTGAGCGGTACGCATAACGTCAAGATGGTCAACAGTAATTAACACGTCGAGCCCTCGGCGGAGTACGAAGATCTGTAGGCACGTGACTTCATTAGGGCCGATCCGGTCGGGGCAGTCGGCCAGCCAACCGCCTGCTGCTCCAACGACCACTGTGTGCCGGCCACGCCCGAGCTGGCCCAGCTCCCCTGCCAGCCAACGCGGCCCAAGCCAGCCCAGGCCGCCAGCCGCCTCATGGGCCGGCCTGTGGGGAGGGCCTGTTCTTTTTTTTCTTTTATCCAATTTTTTTTCCTAGCCCTGCGAATTTACACTAAGTCTGGAGATTCATTTTTGCAACGTTAATTCCCGTTGACTCGTAGGTCCAAATGAAGTGATTCTTTTTTTGTTTGGTTGTGCTTTGTGTGATTTAGAGTTCATATTTAGGAAGTTATTTATTTTGCGGTCATCTTGAATATGTATTTGTGTGTTGAACAGAGCACCAGATCGTTAAGTTGCTAAATCTGCTGTTAACTACTGCTGCTGTTATTTTGTTCAAACTTTGGGTGATGCTTGTGTAAAATCCATGAGGCCTATTGCATTGATTCTTTTTCCTATGTCTTAAGCATCATGTGTACTTTATTTCCATGCTTTGACTTGTCATGTTTGGGTGCTTTAGCTATATTAAATCTTGCTCCAAAGTGGTGACCCTGATGTTAATGTGCTGCTGTTGCTGAAACTGTTAATTTGTTGCAAAATTCGGGTGACGGTTACGTCGCAACCTTTTATCGGAATTGAGTTATTCCAATTGCATATTGTTAAGCCTGCTGTCTACTTCCATTATATGTATTGCATTGCCATGTTATGCTTGCTGGTCATATAGTTATTGAGCTCCAAAGATACTATTGATGGCTTCTCGCCCTTCGTTGGTTACCCCAAGTGGAAGGTTAAGATGTAGCGCAGCAACAAGTTTCCCTCAGTGAATATACCAAGGTTTGTCTCCAGTAGGACTCCAGAGATGATAAGTAGGTGTCAGCGGCGCAACTGACGTGGACCTGCAAACAGACACAGATAACTTTGTTCCCAACGAAGTTCAGAGAGGTTGTCAATCTCTCCGGTCTTGTTATTCACAAAGGGAAAAACACAAAGGATAATGATAGCAACTAAAAGTAAAAAGCACGAAAGTAAATATAGCGTGGAAACAGTAATAAGGATATGGACCGGGATACGTGATGTTAGCTAGTGATGTCTCTCTCCCAAAAGACGATAAAACTGCTATGCGAGGTAAAAAAGTTAAAGAAGGGCAGTTGACAGGATTATGAACGCACCGCAATGCTAACTATGCTACAAAAGAAAGGAAGAGGCTCAAAAGCACGGGCAGTACGCCAAAATAAGTAGACCGTAATCCAACTGCATCTACTACTAATCATCCACCTTGAGATATCTATCCAGAACATCTCGCTGGTATTATGTTGCGAGCCCCACCCAAAGTGTAAACCCAAAGGATCAGACAACTGCATTAAAAAGTACTTTGCGTAAAGTAAACAATCCTTGCAACCGCGGTTACAAGCACCGTTGTTTTCCCCCTTGTGGCAACAAAACATCCCCTAGAATCATGTTTCTGTCACTCAAGCGTGTCATCGGGGGGCATGAACCCACAATCGAGCATAACATTCCCTCTTGGAGTCACTACCTACTACTTGGCCAAAGCAATAAACAGCAACGGAGAACATGCAAGAATTACTTAGGAACAAAAATATAAGAGATAAAAATCAAATATATTACTCTATCACAATCTGAACATAATCTCATAATCCATCAGATCCTATCAAACTCAGCATAGCAATAGCAGAAAGATTATAAAAGTGCCTCGATCATGTAGGGCAACTCACGAGGTCTAAACCATGAAGAACAAAGAGGGGAGGAGAACATCACATATCTACTGATCACGGACCCATGGTCCAAGGAAAACTACTCACGAGACATCCGGGGAGCATCCATGGTGGAGAGGAGACTCCCGGAGGTCGGCCCTCCCTCCGGCAGGGTACCGGGAAGAGGTCTTCTGGTGCTCCCGATCTCGGAAGCGCGGCGGCGGCGGAACAGAGGCGAGTTTGCGAAATAGGGTTCTGTCTTCGGAGTTTCCCCGTGACGGAGAATAAATAGGCGAAGGGGGGCAGCCAGAGGTGGACCAGGGGCCCCAGGTGCCCCCCTGGCGTGGCCAGGGGTGGGGCCGCGCCGGGTGGCCGCCTGGGCCCCCCTGGCTCCCCTCTGGCCCCTCTCGGGCCCTCCGCGAAGCTTCCTGTACGCTGATTTTTCCTGTATTTTTCGCGGAATTTTTCTGGCACTTTTTATATGGGGGAAAACTGAAATAGAAAAACAACAGAAAACAGGAACTGGCACTGGGGTGCACTGAGTTAATAGGTTAGTCCAAATATGATCAAAAGTGTATGAAAGTGTATCTAGATCATAGCAATATCACACAAAACATGCATGGAGCAAGCAGAAATTATAGATACGTTTTGGACGTATCAACATCCCCAAGCTTAATTCCTGCTCGTCCTCGAGTAGGTAAATGATAACAGCATAATTTCTGTGGTGACATGCTAGAAACCATGAAAGAAATTTGAAAAGTAAAGCAATCAAGGTTAGAGATTCAATTCAAGTCATAACATGCAAGAGTTTATATTAGCATTGAAACAAGTAACAAAAGAACATTAGGTGCAAGAGCTCTCGCTGTCCGTGACTCGAATGTCTCCAAATGGTGTTTGCGTGCAAGAAGGGGGATAGGGAATACGAGAAAAAATTATTTTTGTGTTGAGAACGCAATCTACTAAATTTCACACTTGGTCCTCTTTGGAATCTTATCTTGACTCGTCCCCAGACCACTAGCCAGGTACAAGTCAATTTGATCCACTCCTTTTCGATATGTTGAGCACTCATGCAATGGATGAGCGTAAGCACGAGAGTTGACACTTAGGATGGCAAAGAGAGAAGTACGGAGGAGGAAGAAAAAAAGGATGAGAAAGGCTCACATCAATGAGGACAATCATAGGCAAGAGATGCCAAATGATAGATATCATGTGAGGAGTAGGGATTGCCATGCAACGGATGCACATA
Source organism: Bromus sterilis (assembly GCA_950022295.1). Classification (NCBI taxonomy): domain Eukaryota; kingdom Viridiplantae; phylum Streptophyta; class Magnoliopsida; order Poales; family Poaceae; genus Bromus; species Bromus sterilis. The sequence goes on along the minus strand of OX465600.1, from coordinate 204,120,515 downwards.
CGAGCTAAGAAGCTCTCCAAAGGAACTAGTGGGGGGTGCATCTAATTTGCTCGCTCATGAAGACCTAGAGCTCATTTGAGGAGGCTCATCCTTGGAATATGCAAGCCAAGTTCTATAGTGTGAAGGTCCCCACATAGCTATATGCATAATGATCATCTCTATGGAGTACAAGGATATAAAGGGAGTACTAGTGTGGATCTCTCAAAAGGATAGTAGTGTTGCCCCTTTCTCTCTTTTTATTTCTTTTTCTCTTTTTTTCTATTTTTTGTATTTTTTTGTGGCCTCAATGGCTCTTTCTATTTAACTATCATTTGTCCTCTTTGGGATCTTTTATTGTGTCCACTTCGGGATCTTTTCCTCACTTAAGGGCAACACTCTATTTTACAAGAAGGTAAAGGAGATCTTTCACACTTACAAGGTACTCAAAATCATAAAGAAGATGTAACTATCATGATGTATGCAATGTATGTCACTGCCAGTGTAGCATGAACATGTATGACATGAAGATCAAGTCATGAAGAGGTGGATGTTGCATGGCAATATATCTCGGTAAGGCTATGGAAATGCCTTGATAGGTAGGTATGGTGTCCGTTTTGAGGAAAGATATAAGGAGGCTTATGATGACAGAGTGTATCATGCCAAGGGTTTGGATGTACCGGCGAAAGTGGACACCAACTCTCGGAATGAGAAGAAGGCAATGCACGACACGGGAGAGGCTAGCAAAATATGGGAAGGTGGAAGTGTCAACTTTCAATACTTACATTAGTCCGAAGAACTCATGCACTTATTATCGGTAACTCTCAATCTAATAAGGAGGTTCACAAAGAGACAAGTACCCCGAGGAGGAGTGTATGGGGGTTTGGTTATCCTTGCGCATCCTCGACTCATGGTACGTGAGTGTTCTCTGATATTCGATCCCTCCAAAGATTAGTGATCCATCTAGTAGCTAGAGTTCTCAACTAGTTTTGTAGGTTTTGAAAATACACACGGATTGCAAAAAATACGACACCTATCACTAATAGGCTAGAGCTCTTGACACCAAAAGTTCAAACATTACTCACATCAATACCTCAAAACTATTGCAAGTTACTACTAGAAGAAAATAGCAACCTCAATTACCTACTCTCAAGACAAGACACAACTCAGTGCAACAACCAACTCTCTTTAACAAGATAAACATGAAAACTAAAAAGAGTTCCAGCAACAAACTAAACAAAAGCCAAGGCTCTTGTTAAAGACAATCTAAGACTAAAACTAAACATGGCAGCAGCTATGAAAAGATAAAGAACACACAACAGCAAAAAGATAAGCAGGAAAAATCCTATGATGTGTTCTAAATTTTGAAAGTGGAGCGTGTTTCTCTCCCACACAAAGTAAGACGGGATCTAACTTTTTATGAACAGCAAGCAAAGCTAAAGAAAACTAAAAATAAAACCTAAGAGCGAGACGCTCCAAGCATAGCACATAACGCATGAAGTGATAAAAATATAGTGAGACGAAGGACGAACTGATGATTGTTGATGGAGAAGTGGATGCACGGGGGCATCCCCAAGCTTAGACGCTTGAGTATCCTTGAATATTTGTTGGGGATGCATGGGGGAATCCCCAAGATTGAGCGCTTGACACGCCTGGATCTTCTTTCATCATCTCCCATCGTACACTTGAAAACTCCCTTCATACATAACTCATCATAAGATGATTAGAGAGGTTAGTACCCTTAATAAAATAATTTCCCCCCACTGGATATAAAGATGTTTTTGAATATCTACTGTTTCTAAAGAGTGCCAAAAAGTTTTTGCAAAGAAAAAGAAAGCTTAAGGTTTGCAAAAGTTAGGAGAGACAAAATGTGGCAAAATCTGTGAAAAACAGAACAACAGGTAGTAAATAATTTTTTAGGGGCACTTCTGCAACTCAAATAAAAAAACTCAGAACATACGGAAGTTTCGTAATTGTATAGATCATACTGTGTAAAAATTTCAGCTCAAAAATATGAACTGGGATTTTTCTGGAATTTTTCTGGTCTCGAGGACAGAATCTGTTTTCTGGACAGCATGTCACAACTTTTACTTCCCTTGCCGTAAGAGGCTATAACTTGGCACAAAGCTGAAAAATAAAGATACAATGATGTTGCTATTGTAGTAACAATCATCAAGACACAACAAAAGCAAAAATAAAAACCTAAATTCGTTGCGGGCTGCCTCCCGAAAGCGCTTTCTTTTATGCCTTTAAGTTAGGCATGATGCAAAAAGAAGAATCAAGGGTATCCAAGACATAATTCTTTTATGTGCTTCAGAGATTCTGTCCCATGCCTTCTTCATATTTTCTCCATCCCTTTGACGGAAATCGATAACTTCCGATTCCCGCAAAGCACCTAGCCCTAACATGTTCATCTTAACAAGGAGGACTACTAACAGCAAGATAAATAATTTTTTTGTAATTTTTGATAAAAGACACAAAGATAAAAACTGAAAGGTAAATTAACAAGACTAAAAAAACAAAGGTAAAGGGTAGTGTGCAGCTCCCTATCTTAGCACTCGGAGTCCCCGGAAACGGCGCCAGAAATTCTTTTGATGCCTTATCACCCTTCGTTGGTTACCCCAAGTGGAAGGTTAAGATGTAGCGCAGCAGCAAGTTTCCCTCAGTGAAGATACTAAGGTTTGTCTCCAGTAGGACTCCAGAGATGATAAGTAGGTGTCAGCGGCGCAACTGACGTGGACCTGCACACAGACACAGATAACTTTGTTCCCAACGAAGTTCAGAGAGGTTGTCAATCTCTCCGGTCTTGTTATTCACAAAGGGTAAAACACAAAGGATAATGATAGCAACTAAAAGTAAAAAGCAGGAAACTAAATATAGCGTGGAAACAGTAATAAGGATATGGACCGGGATACGTGATGTTCGCTAGTGATGTCTCTCTCCCAAAGACGATAAAACTGCTATGCGAGGTAAACAAATTACAGAAGGGCAATTTACAGGATTATGAACACACCGCAATGCTAACTATGCTACAAAAGAAAGGAAGAGTCTCAAAAGCACGGGCAGTACCCCAAAATAAATAGACCGTAATCCAACTACATCTACTACTAATCATCCACCTTGAGATACCTATCCAGAACAACTCGCTGGTATTATGTTGCGAGCCCCACCCAAAGTGTAAACCCAAAGCATCAGACAACTGCATTAAAAAGTACTTTGCGTAAAGTAAACAATCCTTGCAACCGCGGTTACAAGCACCGTTGTTTTCCCCCTTGTGGCAACAACACATCCCCTAGAATCATGTTTCTGTCACTCAAGCGTGTCATCGGGGGGCATGAACCCACAATCGAGCATAACATTCCCTCTTGGAGTCACTACCTACTACTTGGCCAAAGCAATAAACAGCAACGGAGAACATGCAAGAATTACTTAGGAACAAAAATATAAGAGATAAAAACCAAATATATTACTCTATCACAATCTGAACATAATCTCATAATCCATCAGATCCCATCAAACTCAGCATAGCAATAGCAGAAAGATTACAAAAGTGCCTCGATCATGTAGGGCAGCTCACGATGTCTAAACCATGAAGAACAAAGAGGGGAGGAGAACATCACATAGCTACTGATCACGGACCCATGGTCCAAGGAAAACTACTCACGAGACATCCGGGGAGCATCCATGGTGGAGAGGAGACTCTCGGAGGTCGGCCCTCCCTGCGGCAGGGTGCCGGGAAGAGGTCTTCTGGTGCTCCCGATCTCGGAAGCGCGGCGGAGGCGGAACAGAGGCGAGTTTGCGAAATAGGGTTTTGTCTTCGGAGTTTCCTCGTGACGGAGAATAAATAGGCGAAGGGGGGCAGCCAGAGGTGGACCAGGGGCCCCAGGCGCCCCCCTGGCGCGGCCAGGGGTGGGGTTGCACCGGGTGGCCGCCTGGCCCCCCTGGCTTCCCTATGGCCCCTCTCGGGCTCTTCGCGAAGCTTCCTGTACGCTGATTTTTCCTGTATTTTTCCCGGAATTTTTCTGGCACTTTTTATATGGGGGAAAACTGAAATAGAAAAACAGCAGAAAATAGGAACTGGCACTGGGGTGCACTGAGTTAATAGGTTAGTCCAAATACGATCAAAAGTGTATGAAAGTGTATCTAGATCATAGCAATATCACACAAAACATGCATGGAGCAAGCAGAAATTATAGATACATTTTGGACGTATCAGCTATCCCGCTGTTGTTGACAGCCACCTCTGTTTTTCTAGTCTGTAACGTTCCGATGCCATGTTGCATGCTTAATATATTTGATCTATGATGCTTTTTTTCATGATTCTTTTTTCCATGCCTTCCCTGTCATGTCTACTTTAATTGTATATCATTTGTGAGCATGTTTGCATTCATTATGTTGTTTATGCAATGCTCTAAAGTGTGCTTCCCGATGTTGGCAGATTGTGCCCGCAACTTGTTTTGCTTGTATCTTTTTAACCGTAACTCCGTTTGGGGTGTTCTTTATATGTAACTTGCTTAGTTTTTCGTGTACTTTGTGTCTGTGTGGTTGTTTTCTGTTGTTAACCAACCTAAAATATGGTTTAGGGAAGAACAGTACCAATTACTTAAATTGTCGTGGAGCACTTAGTGGAATGCCATGTTTAGGTTGTGCCTCACTTAAATTGACTAGCATAGATAGTTTATCTTATGGTTCACCTTTTGCCATTCTTGTGTGTGTTGCCATGTTAACAACCTTGCTCACCTTTGTAGCTAAACAACTTGAACCTTTCTAAATGTGTGGTATCGTCGTGTGTGACGAGTACTCCACTTAATTTGTTAGTAACCGCTCTCGACGGTAGGTGCGATGTCTCGTGTTGCCTTCTTGTTGATGCTTGCTCGTGTTTGCCTCGTAGTAATAGATGCTTGCTCGTTGATTTCTTTCTAGTGTTTACCGTCTTTTGTGCTTCCGCGGGTACCTCTCGGAGACGATGCGAGCTTGCGATCAACTACACCTTCGGAACCCGACTTATCAACAGGCTAGGACTATACATTACTTATGATCCATTCTATTTCAACCAGCGGTTTGCATGCTAGTATAGGTTAGGTTCGATGTTTGATCCTACCACATGTTTACAGCCTCTTTCAAACCGATACAGCCATGTCCCCTCCCAGCAAACCTTGTACTGCTATGTTACTATTGCTCGTTGCTCAGCCCCTGCTTAGTATGCATGCTTAGGATGCTACGATGTTACCCTGTTACTCCTGGGTTTGGGATATCACATTATTATTATTGTTATAGATGATATGATTATATAAATGTTGACTATATTCGACGAAGGATGGAAGGTCTAGGCTATCCCGCCCCGACGCTTTGTTCCATTCGAGTCACCTAGGATCTGAGTTCCGTGTATTGGTTTTAAGACTGAGCGTGCCTAACCGTGTGTGGGATTTTATGGGGTCCCCTCTTCTTACCTACCTAGCTTCAAACATTTCTAGTGGTGGCCCAAGCTGATTTACCATTTGAAAACGTGTGTGTGACTGGTCCACGGCCGGCAGATTTCAAACAACTTGGGCCAGCGGAGACTTGGTTTCTCTTGTTGGTCCACCCTAGGGAGCTAGGGGGTTTTCCATATCTGTTTGGACAACTAACCCGACCTCGTCCAGACGGTAGAGGACGATTCGAGAGCGCGGCCGGCTGTTGAGTTGGGTGTCGACTCACCGGGGACCACCCAGATTTGTGCGTTGTTAGTTAGAGGGACCTGTCATTCCGGATATCTTTGGACTAAATCATAAAATAGTTGCCTATCATGGGTAGCAACTGAGAGAGATGGGCGTGCGTGGGGAGCCTTGTAATGGGCAGTTGGTACACCCCTGCAGGGTTAAATCTTTTCGAGAAGCCGTGTACACGGTTATTGACGACTTGAGTCCTACTCCTTGTTCATAGACAACAACAACTGAGATAATCTTAATAAACTTGATCAACGTGTGTGTGTGCCTTGACTGCTTCTTCTTCGCCGGGATGCGAAGAGGAGGACAAGGATAGGATAGGTTTTATGCTTGCGTAAGTAGTTGATAGTAAGACTTGTTGGAGGTGATTCCTCATCGACTGCTTGGCTTCTTATCTTACTCTCTAGATCGTTAGCCACTTCATAAATGCTAGTGCGGCAGCAACCTCACCACTTACCCCATCCTTACCATAAACTACTAGTTGTCCTAGAATGACGAGTGATGAAGTCCTTGCTGGGTCAGATGACCACTATAGTTGGATGCTGAGTACTTCTGTACTCATGATACTACCCCCAAACCCTTTTCAGGGTTCTTGATCGACAACAGGTACGGTGATCGACATTTCACGTGGAGACTCGACCACGACTAGTTAGGCGGATCCCGGCGGAGGGCCTGGACCCGTGTGGTTATGGGGATCGATGTTTTTCTCTTTGCCACTAGGCAATTGATTGTAGTCTGTACTCAGACATATATCTTGCGCTGTTGTATTGTATTAAGGCAGTTGTATGCCGATTGTATGAGATGTTGTATCCTTGTATCTGTAATGTTGTGATATCATGTTGGAAATCCGGGGCATATGGCTATGTCATATGTCGCGGTGAGACCGATATGTGCTTCGTCCCCGGATCTGGATGGAAACATAAGAAACTTGGAATGAGTTGCAAAGATATATGTTTATGATTTTCATCCCAAGAAATGCTTACCCAAGAACCAAGTTTTTTAGCAGATCATGCATTACATAGCCAAACACAGCTTAGTTGAACCTGTCAGTGCATCATCAAACCAGCAGAAGGAGCATAGCAGACTAGTTGATACCTACATATAGACATTGAATGGTATTGGTGGAATCAAACTGACTAGTAGATACCTAAATATCTAACACAGACAAACACATCATAGTTTACCATATCATGGCATCAATATCAGTGAATAGGTAGATCATATTAGCAATATTTAGAAATTGGAATGTGTTGCAAAGAGATATGTTTATGATTTTCATCCCCAAAAATGATTGTCCAAGAACCATGTTTTTAGCATATCATGCATTACATAGCCAAACACAACATAGTTGAACATGTCATTGCATCATCAACCCAACAGAAGGAGAATAACAGACTAGATGATACATACATATGGACATTAAAATGGCATTGGTGCAAAGATATATGTTTACGATTTTCATCCCTAGAAATGGTTATCTAAGAACCAACTTTTTTAGCTATTTTGATAAAGATAGTAATTTAAACAGCTTATTACCCTTGGGAGAGGACACGTCGTGGGTTTCCTCCTCGTGGTTGTAGTTGTCGAACATATCTGACTTGAAGGCTGGTGATGTCGAGCCACCGTGTCTGCAAGCGGCTTTCATAAATAGCAAAAGGGGCTCCCAGGGGTACATGCATTGCATGTCCTTCAATGGGCGCTCGAGGAGATCAGAGGGGGGGCCATCCAGTAGATCAAAGTTGGGAGACTTCATTGTTGTCATAGCCCTTGTCAAGCCTTCTCTATTGACGAGCTCGATGTCGAGACCAGCACGCAGCAGATGAAGAAAGACACATGCACGCTGGTTTATACACCCTAACCTGGCAAAGTAGGCACCCCACTCGGCCGCAACCGCGATGAGGTGTTCGTCGGGGGGTACAAGGAAGGAATGCATCGGGATCTGATGTGCGGAGCCAGCTAGTGCGGCTGGGAGATGACTATCGGCGACCACATCTACCTCCTCGAGCTCACGGTGATATGTGGAAATTCTTAGGCGGCGATTCTTTGGGGTAGGGTGTGGGGATATGGATGGAAGAGGGTGTTTCGTCGGATCCATGTACGCAGATGGTACGAGGAAGAGATGCAGCATGGTGGTTTACCTGATAAGAACAAGAGGAGCACGACAGCTTGAAGCAGATGGTGGTGGCGGCCGAGGAGGGAGGGGGGCTATGAGTGGGTTGGGGGCTGGGGTGGGGGGGGAAGAAGGCTGAAATACACACATAAGGCGCAGTACTGAAAATTTCACTTGAAAACTGAAAACTTGAGCGGGGGAAACATACATTGCACACAGTTCCTTTCGATAAACGTGTGCCATATAGGGAAAACTATCTATGGAACCACTCATCCCGGAAATTTGGAGCCACCTCTCTTTAAGTTCCAAACACTCGTGGTAGGTGTGGTGATAAAGATCAAACACGATAAGGTTGTTCCAGGCGTCTGTAGTAGGGTGACTATCCCACACGGATTTGTGATAAGAATCGTGCGTGAAAATATAACCCATGGACCACACGGTGTGACGTCCAGGCGCGCCATACGAAGGGGCACTGATCGGACTACACACACGTCTCGGGGAAGTAAGTGCGCCATTAATTACCATGGAGACTTGACTGCACGCAATTGAGGCTCAAAAAGAAACTGCATGCAGTTGAGAAAGAGGAATATGTAGTGGGGAAAACCGCTGATTCGTCCGTCCCCTCTATGATAACCGGTCCCTCAGTCCTCCCATGCATCGTTCGCCTCCAAATTAACCATCGTCTTCCTCCTCCTGCGCTCACATGCATCACGCCCCTTCGATCCCCGCCGCTGCCAGCCACTACTCCACCACCCTGCAGTTGCAAAAAAGCACTACTCCAATGGCGGAGTGTCGAAAGATCAACCATGATCACACCATCGATGCCCACATGCGGATGAAACTCTCCGTCTTGTACGCCAACGACCCCTCCAAGGCCTCCATCTACATCGAGGAGCTTGAGGAAGACCTGGGACATGCGCTACAAGGTTGTCGACCTTGACATCGATTACAAGAAGGATCACAGCAGGGCCTCCGTGGTGCAGTTCTATGTTGGTCAGAAAGTCCTCCTCTACCACATCAGTAGGGCTGTCGGCCGCTGCTAGAGGCTCGAGGAGTTCCTCTCCAGCAAGAAGTACACCTTTTCCACCGACGACACGACAAACGACAAGAAGGTGCTCAGAAACTCTCGCTTGCGGGTAACCAACCTCGTCGAACTACAGAAGCAGTACAGGTGGTGGGCAGCCTCAAGAAGGAAGGTGAACGGAATTTCCTTGAAGGAATGGATGCACCATTTCCATCATCTTCCCTTCTTACAAAGGCAAGAAAGCGGGATGGAAAATGCTACGTAGGAAAGGCTGCAGTCGTCATGGGAGGTGTAAGGCCCGATATGCGGTACTGTTCCAGATCTAGATGTTTCCATCCAAATCTAGGGACGAAGCACATATCGGTCCCACCGCGACATATGACGAAGTCAAATGCCCCGGATTTCCAACAAGATATCACAACATTACATCTACAAGGATACATCATCTCATACAATCGACATACAACTTCCTTAATACATTACATCAGCGGAAGATACATATCTGAGTACAGACTACAATCAATTGCCTAGTGGAAAAGAGAAAATCATCGATCCCCATAACCACATGGGTCCAGGACCTCCTCCAAGATCCGCCTAGCTAGTCGTCATCGAGTCTCCACGTGAAACGTCGATCACCACACCTGTTGTCTATCAAGAACCCTGAAAAGAGTTTGGGGGTAGTATCATGACTACAAAATTACTCATCATGCAACTGTAGTGGTCAACTGACCCAGCAAGGACTTCATCACTCGTCTGTAACAGCCCACATGTAATGCCCATATGTCACACCATGTCTTGTACTTTCTCTGTTGGACTTGTAACTTCTCATGGTGTATGTTCATGAATTATAATGTCGTGATCTTAAGTTGCATTTGGATTGGAGTCCATTTGCCTTGTGATCAAAGGTGACCAATGTGGTTCAAGTGCCATGATCTTGCATTTGTTCTGTCCACATGTCACCTCGCCTCAACCTCATCTTTGGATTAGCCAAATCTTTTGTTTTGCCAAGGATTCTTATCTTGTCAAATCTTTTTTACAGCATTCAAAAACAGTGGCCCTAGTTCAAATGGTTTTGAATTTCAAAAAGGGGCCACATTTTTGTTGTTGCCAAAATTGGTCAAACATATTTTGTAAAATCCAGTAAAATGCAAGGATCAAGATTCTCAAGTTCATAGAATTTTTCACCTTGTATTTTCTTCTCCAAAATTCCCTAAACACCCTTTTCTATTTATTTTTAATAGGAAAGATTACTTTTGCCTTTAGGGATTTTTTTTCTTGCATCCAAAAATTGGCCAAGCAATTTTGGATACCCAATCATGCAGCAAGGAGCCTAAAAATATATTGCAATGTATTTTTTTATCCTTTTTTCCTTTCTGCCTTTCTTTTCTTTGTTTTTGCTGTTTCCTTAAATAGCAAGGGCCTTCCTCTTCTCCTTTTCTCCGAGGTGTGCTGGGAACAACCCACTTGGGCCGGCCGAATCCAGCCCAACAGGGGGCAGTGCGCCCTCGTTTTTTTCCCTTCCTTCCTCTCTCAGCCAGCCGGGCCGGCCTGTCATCCCCCTCCTCCCACCTTTTTCCCCACGCACATGGCATGGCCATGGAAGGAGAGGAGCTCCTGGAGCCACGTCGCCCTCTCCCCCCTCCTATATCTAGCCCCCTCCTGAGCCTCTCCCGAAACCCTAGCCCCCTTCCTCCTCCCTTGCACCGCCACCCCTCTTCTCCTTCCTCCCAGCCCTCTCTGAAGACGCCATGGACAGGAGGTCCAAGGCCTGAAGTTTTTCTCCCGCGTGGGTCACCCTCGTCGAGGACGCCGGCGACCACTTGCCCGAGCCGTACGACTACAGCAGGCCCGCTGTGAGCCGCGACGCCTTCCCCTTCCCCTGTTTCTCGCGAGTAGGATGTAGGTGCCGTGCGTGTGCCGCTGTGGCCGCCATGGATTTCGAGGTGGAGGGAGTCCCTGTAGGCTGCGAGGCGAGGCGAGTTCGGCGCAAAAATGAGACCTTGGTAGTCCCATCTACGCCGGGGAGCACTTCGGCGAGTCCTCGGGCCAGCGAAGGCGACGCAGTTGTCGCCGGAAGTACGCCGCCGCGGCTTGTCTGAAGAATTCCGAGTTAGCCCGTCCTGTGCAGTTTCGTCAGGTTCAGGGGGTCTGCGCTTTCTTTCGTCGCCTCTTAGTAGGTCGATCGCCCTATTCCAACGAGATTTAGTCGCTAGCGCAGTGGTAGTGCGCCTGGGGTTTGAACCGCGAGGTGCGGGGTTCGATTCCTGCTGGGATCGAATTAACCCAGGGATTTTTGCTCCTTTTCGTTTTAGCCGTGGAACCACCTTGGGCCTGGCCCGTTAGCTCTCGCGTGCCCAGGCGGAGGGAGCCGCAGATGGGCCGAACTCCCAGCTCGGCTAGCCAGCATCTTGGGCCAGAATCCAACCGAGGCTGGCCCCTAGTGGCCTGTCCTTTGTTTCTATTTTTTTCTGTTCCTCTTTTCTTTTTTCAATTCAAATCCTTTAGGGATTTTGCTGCTGTTTGTTTTACACACCTTGGGCGCATGCCATATATCAAAATGGGGTAGAAAAATCCACTGAGCGTGATGGTCACCTCTGATTTATGTTTTGAGCAAACAAAAAAGTTCAAACTATGGAAGGAAGTTGAACCCATATGTGACCATGCCACTTGGTGTTGCCCCATTTTTAAATGTTTGGCCTTGCCACCGTTATCTTGTTCGATTCTTTGAGCCTTCACGTGTTGGGCCTCTCAAAGTCGTATGTCTATCCGTCTTCCATGTTCTCACAAGTGTTTCAAATCCTTGTTCCCTCGATACTTCCTTTTGGTGCCAATTTCATCGGCACTTCTCCGTCTCCGGAATCGATATTTCTTTCACGATGTTTATTACTGTTAAATTGTTGTTATTGTTCCATGCCATGACGTGTTGCCATGCTATTTACACCAAGGTTAAGGCTATGAACAAAGCCATAAAAAATTAAGTAATTGCATATGCAGTTGTTGACGTGTCGTCAACACCTCCATTTAAATTTGACTATATAGGGTCACACCATGTCTAATTAACTTGATCATCACATCCATGCTTGAGTTTGTTGATCTCGTTGTTTACTTGTGTGCTTTTACTTGCCGGTACCTTACGTTAGCGCCTGAGACCGCCGAGGAGACTTACGTGGAGGTTTCCGACACCGAGCCCGAGGACCCTGCTGCGTCTGCTTCGATGACCGATTACCCAGGCAAGGGGAAGATTCATACCATTACTTGATACCTTTCTGCCTACCTGTCTAGCTGTAGCCTAGCAACATTTGCTTGATCCTATCCACTGTGATTAAGCCATTTCTGGAAACCCAAACAGCCATGATCCCCACATCCCAGCAAAACATTGTATTGCTAAGTTACCGCTGCTCAACCATTGCTTAGTATGAGTAGGAAAACTTGCTGCTTACCCTATGCTATGGTTTGGTATATCATGTTATTTAAAGAAGTTGGTTGATATTTATTATATTTTATGATGTTAATTTATACTTGACGAAAGATGGGAGACCAGGCTGTTCCCGCCAGGTGTTTTGTTCCATTTGAGTCACCTAGGTCCCGAGTTCCGGGTATTGTGTTTCTTGACGAGCGTGCCTAATCGCGTGTGGGATTCTATGGGTCCCCTTGTCTTACCTACCTAGATTCATACAGTTCTAGAGGTGGCCCGAGCTGATTTACTATTTGCAAACGTGTGTGTGCTTGGTTGGTACCCCAGCTGTTTTCGAAACAACCCGGACCAACGGAGACATAGTTCCTCTAGTTGGTCCACACTGGTGAGCTAGGGAAGTCCCCTGATTTATAGGTGAGACTAAACCCGACCTTGGCCATACGGAAGAGGCCGATATGAGAGCTTGGCCGGCTTTTGGATTGGATGTCGACTCCCCCGGGGCCACCCGGAATTGTGCATTGCTAGTTAAAGGGACTCTGACGTTCCGGAGTTTCAGGCGTTTACTTAGCCAGGTGGAAACCGGGCGTACATGCGAAGCCTATGATGGGCAGTTGGTACACCCCTCCAGGGTTAAATCTTTTCGAAAAGCCGTGCCCGCAGTTATGGACGACTTGAGACCTACTCCTTGTTCATAGAATAACATCAATTTGAATCATAATTAAAAACTTGCCTACTGTGTGAGTGCTTTGGTTGCTTTTCTTCGTCCAGGGGGACCAAGAGAAGATCCAGGTTGTGTTATGTTTGACGTAAGTAGGTGAATAGCAGACTTATGAAACGGTGTCACGTGTATTTCTTGGACCTTACCCCTATTCTAATAGAACGATAGCCACCATATATGCTAGTGCAGCTGCTACCTTTACCTTTATCTTGTCTTACCGAAGGAAGTCCGTTATCCTGTAATGATATAATCTCACCCCTGTGTTTCTTTTTGTGCTTTTACAGTGGAGTACTTTCTTGACCCGAGCACTGGACGATACTTCGTGGAGGTGCCCCCGGAGGATGACGATGAGGACGACCTCTCTCAGTAGATCCTACAGTTGGGCTTCGACGATCCGTGGGTGGACTCTTTATGTGCAGCCCTCTCTAGGGAAATTTCGCTTTTGACCGTACTCGGTCGTGTTTGTCTTCCGCTTGCCGCATGATGTACTGTTGGGTCGACGGACCTCTGAGATGATGTAATAATTATCCAATGGCGATGTATGCCTTGGACTTTATATATTTATGTCTTAGTTAAAGTTCTTGTTCTTATACTTGTTGTCGAGAATCCGGCAGCGACACGAGTGCGAGTGTCGTGAGTTGGTGGCTCTTTATGCGCTACTAACTTGAGCGGTACGCGAAAGAGACTAACTCGAGTTAGCACCGCATCGGGGGCCTTACATCGTCATTCTAGGATAACTAGTAGTTTACATTAAGGATGGGGTAAGTGGTGAGGTTGCTGCCGCACTAGCATTTATGAAGTGACTAACAATCTAGAGAGTAAGATAAGAACCCAAGCATTCGATGAGGAATCGCCTCCAACAAGTCTGCTATCCACCTACTTACGCAAGCATAACACCTATCCTGTCCTTGTCCTCCTCTTCGCATCCCGACGAAGAAGAAGCATTCAAGGCACACAGACATTGATCAAGTTTATTAAAATTATCTCAGTTGTTGTTGTCTATGAAAAAGGAGTAGGTCTCAAATCGTCCATAACCGTGGACACGGTATCTCGAAAAGATTTAACCTTGCAGGGGTGTACCAACTGCCCATTTCAAGGCTCCACACGTACGCCCATCTCTCTTAGTTGCTACCCATCATAGGCAACAATTTTATGATTTAGTTCCGAGAGATCCGAAATGACAGGTCCCTCTAACTAACAACAAACAAATCCAGGTGGGCCCCGGTGAGTCGACATCCAACTCGAAAGCCGACCGCGCTCTCGAGTCGGTTTCTACCGTCTGTCAAAGATTTGGATTGCTGGTAAATTCTCACATGAGGCCGGGTCCTCATCCGGACAGGTTGGACCAACAAGGAAACCACGTCCCAGCTGGCCCTGGGTGTTTGAAAACTACTGGCGGCCGACCAGAAAACACACAGTTTCAAATGGTAAATTAGCTTGGGCCACCACTTGAAATTTTTGAAGCTAGGTAGGTAAGAAGAGGGGACCCCATAGCATCCCACACGTGGTTAGGCACGCTCGTCAAGAGACACAATACCCGGAACTCAGGTCCTAGGTGACTCGAATGGAACAAAGCGTCGGGGCGGGATCGCCTAGACCTTCCATCTTTCCTCGAATATAGTCAACATTTATAATAATCATATCATCCACAACAATATAGTAATGTGATATCCCAATCTAAGGAGTAACAGGGTAACATCGTAGCATCCTAAGCATGTGTAAGGCCCGATATGCGGTACTGTTGCAGATCTAGATGTTTCCATCCAGATCCGGGGACGAAGAACATATCGATCCCACCGCGACATATGATAATGACATATGCCCCGGATTTCCAACATGATATCACAACATTACAGCTACAAGGATACAACATCTCATACAATCGGCATACAACTGCCTTAATACATTACATCAGCGGAAGATACATGTTTGAGTACAGACTACAATCAAACGCCTATTGGCAAAGGTAAAACACACCATTCCCGTAACCACACGGGCCCAGGCTCTCTGCCGGGATCCACCTAACTAGTCGTCGTCGAGTCTTCGTGAAGGCGTCCAGAAGAAGGGTCGTCAAGCTCCTCTATAGTCCAATGTCGTTTACATAACGTGCGTAAAAGAGAAAAGAAGGAGGTGAGCTATATCAAAAGTCTTGTAACTAACTTCTCACGGGTAAGATGGGGGTAGTGGTGAGGATGCAGACGCACTAGCAATATATGAGTGGCTAACGGTATATTTGAGAGTAAGATGAGAACCAAGCATTCGATGAGGAATCGCCTCCAACAAGTCTTGCTATCAACTACTTACGCAAGCATAAGACCTAACCTATCCTTGTCCTGCTCTTCGCATCCCAACGAAGAAGAAGCAGTCAAGGCACACACCACGTTGATCAAGTTGTTAAGATTATCTCAGTTGTTGTTGTTGTCTATGAACAAGGAGTAGGTCTCAAGTCATCCATAACCGTGGACACGGCTTCTCGAAAAGAGTTAACCCTGCAGGGGTGTACCAACTGCCCATTACAAGGCTCCGCACGCACGCCCATCTCTCTCAGTTTCTACCCATCACAGGGAGTCATTTTAGGATTTAGTCCCGAGAGATCCGAAACGACAGGTCCCTCTAACTAACAACGCAAAAATCCGGGTGGCCCCCGGGGATTCGACACCCAATCCAAAAGCCGGCCGCGCTCTCGGATCGGACTCTTCCGTCTGGACGAGGCCGGGGTAACTAACCCATCACTGTGGAAAGCCCCCTAGCTTCTAGGTGTGCACCAACGAAGGAACTCTGTCTCCGCTGACCCTAGTTGTTTAAAATCGCGAGGGGATCCACCAAACACACACACAGGGTTTCAAATGGTAAATCAGCTCGGGCTACCACTAGAAATGTTTGAAGCTAGGTAGGTAAGAAAAGGGGACCCCATAGTATCCCACACGCGGTTAGGCACACTCGTCAAGAGACACAACACCCGGAACTCGGGTCCTAGGTGACTCAAATGGAACAAAGCATCGGGGCGGGATAGCCTAGACCTTCCATCCTTCGTCCAATATAGTCAACATTATAATAATCATATCATCCACAACAATATAATAATGTGATAGCCCAATCCAAGGAGTAATAGGATAACAGTTGATAACATCCTGGCATGCATACTAAGCAGTGGCTGAGCAGCGAGCAATAGTAACATAGCCGAACAAGGTTTGATGGGATGTGGAGGACATGGCTGTTTGAGTTTATTTGAGAGTCCTGAATATGAAGTGGTAGGATCAAGAAATCTTTCTATCCTACACCTAGGAGCGAGAGAGCAGAAAGTTATAAGCATGATATATGCTCCCCCTTACTTAATGAGGAGACGAAACCGAAGGTGTAGTCGATCGCAAGCTCGCGTCGTCTTCGAGAGGTACCAGCGGAAGCACAAAAGAAGTAAACACTGGACAAGGCAATCGACGAGCAATCATCTATTACTACGAAGCAATCACGAGCAAGCATCAACAAGAAGGCAACACGAGACAACGCACTACGGTATCGCATCTATCTTCGAGAGAGTTTACTAACAGGTTAAGTGGAGTACTCATTTCAGACGACGATACCGCACATTTAGAATGGTTCAAGTTGTTTAGCTACACAATATGAGCAAAGGTTTTTAACATGTCATCTCACTCAAGCGTGGCATATCACACAATCATGGCAAGAAATGAAGCATAAAGTAAACTATATAATCTAATCATTTTCAGTGGGGGGTAAAACCTATACATGGCAAACTATTACGGACCCCACGATATTTATTGCATTTTGTACCGTTCTTCCCTAAACCATATTTATTATTTTTATTAGCAAGCAAGAGTAGTATAGTCACAACCTACACGAAATTATAGTCAAGTTACATATAAGGAACATTTTATTTGGAGCAACAGTTAAAAAGATATTCATTAAACATTTTACGGTGGCAAGCATTGTAATTAGCAGTCAAATAGGATGTAAACAAAGTCAAACATGACAAAAGAGCACAATTTATGAAACTAGACAAAATTCTAAGCAAGTTTCATGTTTAACGCGTCGCGATCCGAGCTATGGTTTAAAAGATACGTGCATCATAAGAAAAACTATAGAATCTCACAATTACTAAACCAGAAAAAAAATACTAAGCGTCCACGGGCTGAATGCTACTGCAAACGGGCCTAAATAGAGTCAGCGTAAAATAAATAAAAGATGCCCACGGGCGCTGCGGATATACTGGCCCGGCCCAACAGAAACAGAGAGAGAAAAAAAGGAGGCTCTGCCTCACCATAGCGGGCCATGGCCCAGGTCGCGGATGGGCGATGAATAGCCGTGGCGTGCTCGGGGCGGAGAGGAGCCACGGGCCGGGGACGCAGGTGGGCCGGGAGGCACTGCGTGGCCCACGGAGGCGCAAGCAGCGGCGACGAGTGGAGCGGCCCCGATCCAGTCCCGTACAGGGTGGCGGCGGCGCTCCAGCAGCCTTCGGCGTGGTTCGGCGGGATGGAGGCGGCGCGGGGACGGCACGACAAGCACCGGCTTCGGTGGCTGGGGTCGCCGGGGAGCTGTGGTACGCGGTGGCGCGCGCGTAGGCTGAGGCCGAGCTACACCCAGGGCCTTCCATGGCCATGGCGAGGGTGGGTCTCTGGTGGCCTACGAGGAGATAAGGGGAGGGCAGTCAGGGGAGAAGGAGAGGAGGGAGGAAGGCGCGCGCGCGGGGCGGAGGTGGCCGGCGGCTCGGCTCGCCTGAGGGAGGCCGCGACGAGCTCCTCATCGGGCCGGAGGCAGGTGAGAGAGAGGTGGGGTGGAGAGGGCGACGTGACAGGCTCTCTGGCCGTCAGATCGGCCGATCTGACTGTCTAGAACCCATTTGGCTGGATCTCAGATCTGGATTTAGGGCTTGGTGCGAAAATAGGCTATTTTTGGGGCAAATCTGGATATGGGGGTTTCCTAGGTGCTTAGGGTAAACCCTAAGTGGGGTGGTGGTCTATTTATAGCCCAGGTGGCTGGTAGTTTGGAAAAATATCTCCAGTTTCTTTCTCGCGCGTGCGGTGTTTACGTTTCTGACCGTCTAGGGTCCGCAGGACCTCTGATTCGGGTAAAACTTCAAACTGCGCGATAAGCGCGTCGAGCCGACGGCTTTCACCTCGCGTTGGAACCTTTCCGAGAACACTTTCCGGCGCGCTATACAAATATCCCGTTTGCTTCTTAAAAGGGGTTTTTCGTTCTGGTGGCTACCTCTGGTCTTGTGCGGGTTTTCGCGACGGTGATCGGGTGATACCCGGTGTCACGAAGGTCGTGTGTCAGGGTGGCAAGGGTCAGTCTCCGCCAGGTACGAGATAAGAGGGGGAAAATAATCGTCGATCGATAAATCGGGGATGCAAACACCGCAAACAAAGCAGGCAATCAACAAATTCACACCGAAAACAAAATTTTAATTTTTTGTGAAATCTAGGCTATTACAATACAACACCACCAATAAGGGATCTCGTCCCGAGATCCAGGACAATCCGGGGAGAGGGGCGAGAAAAGAGAGTCGACAATTTTCAATACCATCAACAAGGGACTCTGCTCCATGTCGAACGAAGATCTTCCGTCGAGAAACTTTCCGCAGGGAGATGGCGACGTCGAAGAACGAAGCCATTTGGCTGGATCTCAGATCTGGATTTAGGGCTTGGTGCGAAAATAGGCTATTTTTGGGGCAAATCTGGATATGGGGGTTTCCTAGGTGCTTAGGGGAAACCCTAAGTGGGGTGGTGGTCTATTTATAGCCCATGTGGCTGGCATGTTGCAAAAATATCTCCAGTTTCTCTCTCGCGCGTGTTGTGTTTACGTTTCTGAGCGCCGGGGGTCCGCTGGACCTCCGATTCGGGTAAAACTTCAAACTGCGCGATCAGCGCGTCGAGCCGGTGGCGTTCACCTCGCGCTGGAACCGTTCCGAGAACACTTTCCGGCGCGCTATAAAAATATCACGTTTACTTATTAAACGGGGTTTTTCGTTCTATTGGCTACGTCTGGTCTTTTGCGGGTTTTCGCGACAGTGATCGGGTGAAACCCGGTGTCGCAAAGGTCGTGTGTCAGGGTGGCAAGGGTCAGTCTCCGCCCGGTACGAGATAAGAGGGGGAAAATAATCGGCGATCGATAAATCAGGGATACAAACACCGCAAACAAAGCAGGCAATCAACCAAGTCACACCGAAAACAAAATTTTAATTTTTTGTGAAATCTAGGCTATTACAATACAACACCACCAATAAGGGATCTCGTCCCGAGATCCAGGACAATCCGGGGAGAGGGGGCGAGAAAAGAGAGTCGACAATTTTCAATACCATCAACAAGGGACTCTGCTCCATGTCGAACGAAGATCTTCCGTCGAGAAACTTTCCGCAGGGAGATGGCGACGTCGAAGAACGAAGCCATCAAGAGATCAAGAGGAAGATCGACAATTAAAAACGACGATCAAGGGAAGTACTCTCACTCAACTCGTGAGGATACTAAGCAAGAGGAATGGGGTCTACGGACGACCAAGATGTTTAACCAGAATCGGAAAAACTAATGGTACTATAAGATTTCCCAAACCTGAGATCGGAATTGAGACAATACGCTGCAAGCAAGGCATTGTAACGGTTCTGAAACTCCACACACTCGAGATCCTAATGTTTTTAAGGGGATAAGACGAGAACAAAACACTTACGACACTTGTCCTGACCAGAGCACGCGTAAGGAGTAAAAAGATTCCTACTCTTAGTAACTAGAAAATAGTTTTTGTCTAGACTCGACTTCGGCCAAAGAGGGGATCCTACGGTCGGTAAGGCTCTGATACCAAGTTGTAAGGCCCGATATGAGGTACTGTTCTAGATCTAGATGTTTCAATCCAGATCCGGGGACGAAGCACATATCGATCCCACCGTGACATATGATAATGCCTTATGCTCCGGATTTCCAACGTGATATCAGAACATTACAACTACAAGGATATAACATCTCATACAATCGGCATACAACTGCCTTATTACATTACAACATCAGTGGAAGATACATGTCTGAGTACAGACTACAATCAAATGCCTATTGGCAAAGGTAAAACACACCATTCCTGTAACCACACGGGTCCAAGCTCTCTGCCGGGATCCACCTAACTATTCGTCGTCGAGTCTTCGTGAAGGCTCTGGAAGAAGGGTCTTCAAGCTCCTCTGTAGTCCAATGTCATTTGCATAACGTGCGTAAAAGAGAAAAGAAGGAGGTGAGCTATATCAAAAGTCTTGTAACTAACTTCTCACGGGTAAATTGGGGGTAGTGGTGAGGTTGCAAACGCACTAGCAATATATGAGTGGCTAACGGTCTATTTTAGAGTAAAATGAGAACCAAGCATTCAATGAGGAATCGCCTCCAACAAGTCTTTCTATCAACTACTTACGCAAGCATAACACCTATCCTATCCTTGTCCTCCTCTCCGCATCCCGACGAAGAAGAAGCAGTCAATGCACACACACGTTGATCAAGTTGTTAAGATTATCTTAGTTGTTGTTGTTGTTGTTGTTGTTGTCTATGAACAAGGAGTAGGTCTCAAGTCGTCCATAACCGTGGACACGGCTTCTCGAAAAGATTTAACCCTGAAGTGGTGTACCAACTGTCCATTACAAGGCTCCGCACGCACGCCCATCTCTCTCAGTTTCTACCCATCACAGGCAGCCATTTTATGATTTAGTTTCGAGAGATCCGAAACAACCGGTCCCTCTAACTAACAACGCGCAAATCCGGGTGGCCCCCGGGGAGTCGACACCCAATCCAAAAGCGGGCCGCGCTCTCGGATCGGACTCATCCGTCTTGACGAGGTCGGGGTAACTAACCCATCACTGTGGGAAGCCCCCTAGCTTCCATGTGTGGACCAACGAAGGAACTCTGTCTCCGCTGGCCCGAGTTATTTAAAAAATGCGAGGGCATCCACCAAGCACACACACGGGTTTCAAATGGTAAATCAGCTCGGGCCACCACTAGAAATGTTTGAAGCTAGGTAGGTAAGAAAACGGGACCCCATAGTATCCCACACGCGGTTAGGCATGCTCGTCAAGATACACAATACCCGGAACTCGGGTCCTAGGTGACTCGAATGGAATAAAGCGTCCGGGCGGGATAGCCTAGACCTTCCATCCTTCGTCGAATATAGTCAACATTATAATAATCATATCATCCACAACAATATAATAATGTGATAGCCCAATCCAAGGAGTAATAGGATAAAAGTTGATAGCATCCTAGCATGCATACTAAGCAGTGGATGAGCAGCGAGAAATAGTAACATAGCCGAACAAGGTTTGATGGGATGTGGAGGACATGGTTGTTTGGGTTTATTTGAGAGACATGAATATGAAGTGGTAGGATCAAGAAATCTTTATATCCTGCACCTAGGAGCGAGTGAGATGAAAGTTATAAGCATGATATGTGCTCCCCCTTACCTGATGAGAAGACAAAACCGAAGATGTAGTCGATCGCAAGCTCTCATCGTCTCCGAGAGGTACCCGCGGAAGCACACAAGAAATAAACACTGTAAAAGGCAATCGACTAGCAAGCATCTATTACTACGAAGCAATCACTAGCAAGCATCAACAAGAAGGACACACGAGACAACGAACTACGGTATCGCATCTATCGTCGAGAGCGTTTACTAACAAGTTAAGTGGAGTACTCGTCTCACACGATGATACCGCACATTTAGAATGGTTCAAGTTGTTTAGCCACACAATATGAGAAAAGGTTTTTAACATGGCATCTCACTCAAGCATGGCATATCACACAATCATGGCAAGAGGTGAAGCATAAAGTAATCTATATAATCTAGTCATTTTAAGTGGGGGGTAAAACCTATACATGGCAAAGTATTACAGACCCCACGATATTTATTGAATTTGGTACTGTTCTTCCCAAAACAATATTTTATTATTATTTTTAGCAAGCAAGATCAGTATAGTCACAATGTACACAAAATTCTAGTCAAGTTACATATAAGGAACATTTTATTTGGAACAACGGTTAAAAAGTTATTAATTAAACAGTTTACGGTGGCAAGCAGTGTAATTAGCAGTCAAACAACATGTAAACAAAGTCAAACATGGCAAAAGAGCACAATTTATGAATTTAGACAAAATTCTTAGCAAGTTTCATGTTTAACGCGTCGCGATCCGAGCTACGGTTTAAAAGATACGTGCATCGCAAGAAAAATTATATAATCTGACAGTTACTAAACAAGAAAATAAATACTAAGCGTCCACGGGCCGAATGCTACTGCAAACGGGCCTAAATAGAGTCAGCGTAAAATAAATAAAAGATGCTCACGGGCGCTGCGCATATACTGGGCCAGCCCAACAGAAACAGAGAGAAAAAAAAGGAGGCTCTGCCTCACCATAGCGGGCCGTGGCCCAGGTCGCGGATGGGTGAGGAATAGCTGTGGCACGCTCGGGGCGGAGAGGAGCCACGAGCCGGGGACGCAGGTGGGCCGGGAGGCCCTGCGCTGCCCACGGCGACGCAAGAAGCGGCGGCGACTTGATCGGCCCCAATCTAGTCTTGTACAGGGTGACAGCGGTGCTCCGGCAGCCTTCGGCGTGGTCCGGCGGGATGGAGGCGGCGCGAGGACGGCACGACGGGCACCGTCTTCCATGGCCATGGCGAGGGTGGATCTCCGGTGGCCTGTGAGGAGATAAGGGGAGGGCAGTTAGGGGAGAAGGAGAGGAGGGAGGAAGGCGCGCGCGCGGGGAGGAAGTGGCCGGCGGCTCGGCTCACCTGAGGGAGGCGGCGACGTGCTCCTCATCGGGGCGGCGGCAGGTGAGAGAAAGGTGGAGTGGAGAGGGCGACGTGGCAGGCTCTCTAGTCGTCAGATCGGCTGATCTGACGGTCCAGAACCCATTGGGCTGGATCTCAGATCTGGATTTAGGGTTTGTTGCGAAAATAAGCTATTTTTGGGGCAAATCTGGATCTGGGGGATGCCTAGGTGCTTAGGGGAAACCCTAAGTGGGGTGGTGGTATATTTATAGCCCATGTGGCTGGCATGTTGCAAAAATATCTCCAGTTTCTCTCTCGCGCGTGTTGTGTTTACGTTTCTGAGCGCCGGGGGTCCGCTGGACCTCCGATTCGGGTAAAACTTCAAACTGCGCGATCAGCGCGTCGAGCCGGTGGCGTTCACCTCGCGCTGGAACCGTTCCGAGAACACTTTCCGGCGCGCTATAAAAATATCACGTTTACTTATTAAACGGGGTTTTTCGTTCTATTGGCTACGTCTGGTCTTTTGCGGGTTTTCGCGACAGTGATCGGGTGAAACCCGGTGTCGCAAAGGTCGTGTGTCAGGGTGGCAAGGGTCAGTCTCCGCCCGGTACGAGATAAGAGGGGGAAGATAATCGGCGATCGATAAATCAGGGATACAAACACCGCAAACAAAGCAGGCAATCAACCAAGTCACACCGAAAACAAAATTTTAATTTTTTGTGAAATCTAGGCTATTACAATACAACACCACCAATAAGGGATCTCGTCCCGAGATCCAGGACAATCCGGGGAGAGGGGGCGAGAAAAGAGAGTCGACAATTTTCAATACCATCAACAAGGGACTCTGCTCCATGTCGAACGAAGATCTTCCGTCGAGAAACTTTCCGCAGGGAGATGGCGACGTCGAAGAACGAAGCCATCAAGAGATCAAGACGAAGATCGACAATTAAAAACGACGATCAAGGGAAGTACTCTCACTCAACTCGTGAGGATACTAAGCAAGAGGAATGGGGTCAACGGACGACCAAGATGTTTAACCAGAATCGGAAAAACTAATGGTACTATAAGATTTCCCAAACCTGAGATCGGAATTGAGACAATACGCTGCAAGCAAGGCATTGTAACGGTTCCGAAACTCCACACACTCGAGATCCTAATGTTTTTAAGGGCATAAGACGAGAACAAAACACTTACGACACTTGTCCTGACCAGAGCACGCGTAAGGAGTAAAAAGATTCCTACTCTTAGTAACTACAAAATAGTTTTTGTCTAGACTCGACTTCGGCCAAAGAGGGGATCCTACGGTCGGTAAGGCTCTGATACCAAGTTGTAAGGCCCGATATGAGGTACTGTTCTAGATCTAGATGTTTCAATCCAGATCCGGTGACGAAGCACATATCGATCCCACCGTGACATATGATAATGCCTTATGCTCCGGATTTCCAACGTGATATCACAACATTACAGCTACAAGGATATAACATCTCATACAATCGGCATACAACTGCCTTATTACATTACAACATCAGTGGAAGATACATGTCTGAGTACAGACTACAATCAAATGCCTATTGGCAAAGGTAAAACACACCATTCCTGTAACCACACGGGTCCAAGCTCTCTTCCGGGATCCACCTAACTATTCATCGTCGAGTCTTCGTGAAGGCTCTGGAAGAAGGGTCTTCAAGCTCCTCTGTAGTCCAATGTCATTTGCATAACGTGCGTAAAAGAGAAAAGAAGGAGGTGAGCTATATCAAAAGTCTTGTAACTAACTTCTCACGGGTAAATTGGGGGTAGTGGTGAGGTTGCAAACGCACTAGCAATATATGAGTGGCTAACGGTCTATTTTAGAGTAAAATGAGAACCAAGCATTCAATGAGGAATCGCCTCCAACAAGTCTTTCTATCAACTACTTACGCAAGCATAACACCTATCCTATCCTTGTCCTCCTCTCCGCTTCCCGACGAAGAAGAAGCAGTCAATGCACACACACGTTGATCAAGTTGTTAAGATTATCTTAGTTGTTGTTGTTGTTGTTGTCTATGAACAAGGAGTAGGTCTCAAGTCGTCCATAACCGTGGACACGGCTTCTCGAAAAGATTTAACCCTGAAGTGGTGTACCAACTGTCCATTACAAGGCTCCGCACGCACGCCCATCTCTCTCAGTTTCTACCCATCACAGGCAGCCATTTTATGATTTAGTTTCGAGAGATCCGAAACAACCGGTCCCTCTAACTAACAACGCGCAAATCCGGGTGGCCCCCGGGGAGTCGACACCCAATCCAAAAGCGGGCCGCGCTCTCGGATCGGACTCATCCGTCTTGACGAGGTCGGGGTAACTAACCCATCACTGTGGGCAGCCCCCTGGCTTCCATGTGTGGACCAACGAAGGAACTCTGTCTCCGCTGGCCCGAGTTATTTAAAATCTGCGAGGGCATCCACCAAGCACACACACGGGTTTCAAATGGTAAATCAGCTCGGGCCACCACTAGAAATGTTTGAAGCTAGGTAGGTAAGAAAACGGGACCCCATAGTATCCCACACGCGGTTAGGCATGCTCGTCAAGATACACAATACCCGGAACTCGGGTCCTAGGTGACTCGAATGGAATAAAGCGTCCGGGCGGGATAGCCTAGACCTTCCATCCTTCGTCGAATATAGTCAACATTATAATAATCATATCATCCGCAACAATATAATAATGTGATAGCCCAATCCAAGGAGTAATAGGATAAAAGTTGATAGCATCCTAGCATGCATACTAAGCAGTGGATGAGCAGCGAGAAATAGTAACATAGCCGAACAAGGTTTGATGGGATGTGGAGGACATGGTTGTTTGGGTTTATTTGAGAGACATGAATATGAAGTGGTAGGATCAAGAAATCTTTATATCCTGCACCTAGGAGCGAGTGAGATGAAAGTTATAAGCATGATATGTGCTCCCCCTTACCTGATGAGAAGACAAAACCGAAGATGTAGTCGATCGCAAGCTCTCATCGTCTCCGAGAGGTACCCGCGGAAGCACACAAGAAATAAACACTGTAAAAGGCAATCGACTAGCAAGCATCTATTACTACGAAGCAATCACTAGCAAGCATCAACAAGAAGGACACACGAGACAACGAACTACGGTATCGCATCTATCGTCGAGAGCGTTTACTAACAAGTTAAGTGGAGTACTCGTCTCACACGATGATACCGCACATTTAGAATGGTTCAAGTTGTTTAGCCACAAAATATGAGAAAAGGTTTTTAACATGGCATCTCACTCAAGCATGGCATATCACACAATCATGGCAAGAGGTGAAGCATAAAGTAATCTATATAATCTAGTCATTTTAAGTGGGGGGTAAAACCTATACATGGCAAAGTATTACAGACCCCACGATATTTATTGAATTTGGTACTGTTCTTCCCAAAACAATATTTTATTATTATTTTTAGCAAGCAAGATCAGTATAGTCACAATGTACACAAAATTCTAGTCAAGTTACATATAAGGAACATTTTATTTGGAACAACGGTTAAAAAGTTATTAATTAAACAGTTTACGGTGGCAAGCAGTGTAATTAGCAGTCAAACAACATGTAAACAAAGTCAAACATGGCAAAAGAGCACAATTTATGAATTTAGACAAAATTCTAAGCAAGTTTCATGTTTAACGCGTCGCGATCCGAGCTACGGTTTAAAAGATACGTGCATCGCAAGAAAAATTATATAATCTGACAGTTACTAAACAAGAAAAAAAATACTAAGCGTCCACGGGCCGAATGCTACTGCAAACGGGCCTAAATAGAGTTAGCGTAAAATAAATAAAAGATGCTCACGGGCGCTGCGCAGATACTGGGCCAGCCCAACAGAAACAGAGAGAAAAAAAAGGAGGCTCTGCCTCACCATAGCGGGCCGTGGCCCAGGTCGCGGATGGGTGAGGAATAGCTGTGGCGCGCTCGGGGCGGAGAGGAGCCACGGGCCGGGGACGCAGGTGGGCCGGGGAGGCCCTGCGCTGCCCACGGCGACGCAAGAAGCGGCGGCGACTTGATCGGCCCCGATCTAGTCTTGTACAGGGTGACAGCGGTGCTCCGGCAGCCTCCGGCGTGGTCCGGCGGGATGGAGGCGGCGCGAGGACGGCACGACGGGCACCGTCTTCCATGGCCATGGCGAGGGTGGATCTCCGGTGGCCTGTGAGGAGATAAGGGGAGGGCAGTTAGGGGAGAAGGAGAGGAGGGAGGAAGGCGCGCGCGCGGGGAGGAAGTGGCCAGCGGCTCGGCTCACCTGAGGGAGGCGGCGACGTGCTCCTCATCGGGGCGGCGGCAGGTGAGAGAAAGGTGGAGTGGAGAGGGCGACGTGGCAGGCTCTCTAGTCGTCAGATCGGCTGATCTGACGGTCCAGAACCCATTGGGCTGGATCTCAGATCTGGATTTAGGGTTTGTTGCGAAAATAAGCTATTTTTGGGGCAAATCTGGATCTGGGGGATGCCTAGGTGCTTAGGGGAAACCCTAAGTGGGGTGGTGGTCTATTTATAGCCCATGTGGCTGGCATGTTGCAAAAATATCTCCTGTTTCTCTCTCGCGCGTGTTGTGTTTACGTTTCTGAGCGTCGGGGGTCCGCTGGACCTCCGATTCGGGTAAAAATTCAAACTGCGCGATCAGCGCGTCGAGCCGGTGGGGTTCACCTCGCGCTGGAACCGTTCCGAGAACACTTTCCGGCGCGCTATAAAAATATCACGTTTACTTATTAAACAGGGTTTTTCGTTCTATTGGCTACGTCTGGTCTTTTGCGGGTTTTCGCGACAGTGATTGGGTGAAACCCGGTGTCGCAAAGGTCGTGTGTCAGGGTGGCAAGGGTCAGTCTCCGCCCGGTACGAGATAAGAGGGGGAAAATAATCGGCGATCGATAAATCAGGGATACAAACACCGCAAACAAAGCAGGCAATCAACCAAGTCACACCGAAAACAAAATTTTAATTTTTTGTGAAATTTGGGTTGTTACATTATGCATACTAAGTAGGGGCTGAGCAACGAGCAATAGTAATATAGCAGTACATGGTTTGCTGGGAGGGGACATGGCTGTATCGGTTTAAGAGAGGTTGTAAACATGTGGTAGGATCAAACATCGAACCTAACCTAGAATAGCATGCAAACCGCTGGTTATAATAGAATGGATCATAAGTAATGTATAGTCCTTGCCTGTTGATAAGTCGGGTTCCGAAGGTGTAGTTGATCGCAAGATGGCATCGTCTTAGAAGGTAAACCCGGAAGCACACAAGAGGGTAAACACTGGAAAACAATCAACGAGCAAGCATCTATTACTACGAAGCAAACACGACCAAGCATCAACAAGAAGGAAACACAAGACATCGCACCTACCGTCGAGAGAGGTTACTAACAGGTTAAGTGGAGTACTCGTCACACACGACGATACCGCACATTTAGAACGGTTCAAGTTGTTTAGCTACACAACATGAGAAATGGTTGTTAACATGCCATCTCACTCAAGCATGGTATAGCACACAAACATGACAAGAGGTGAATCATAAGATAAACTATCTATGCTAGTCAATTTAAGTGAGGCACAACCTAAACATGGCATAACACTATGGGCCCCATGACGATTAAAGCATTTGGTACTGTTCTGTCCTAAACCATATTTTAGGTTGGTTAACAACAGCAAACAATAACATAACCACAAAGTACATGAAATTCTAATAAAGTTACATATAAAGAACACTCCAAACGGAGTTACGGTTAAAAAGATACAAGCAAAACAAGTTATGCACACAATCTCCCAATATCAGGTAGCACACTTTAGAGAAACACATAGACAAGAAAAAGTTGTAAACACGCACAAGAATGATATGCAACTAAAGTAGACATGGCAGGAAAGTCATGGAAAAAGGAATCATGAAAATAGGCATCATGATTAACTAGTTATAAGCAACACAAGAAGCTATAAAACATTACTGGTCAAGGACTTTCATTCTGGGAAGAAACTGTTATTTTCATTCTGTATAAACAGTATCAAGACTATATGCAAATGTGCAGAAACATGACATATCAATATGTGGGCATGAAGTAAACATGGTGGTTATCAGGTACAAACAAGAATCTAGGTCATAGGCATAACAGACCAAAAGATATTAAGCGTGCAACATGACATCGGAAAGTTACAAACTTAGTGAAAAACAGAGGTGGCTGTCAAAACAGCAGGATAGCAACTTGGAGCTGAAATATAACTATGACCAGGAATCTAAACATGACAATGCAATACATATAATGGAAGTAGACATGGCATAAATCAAAATGACATATTGCAATGCTCAATAGGATGCACGGTTAAAAAGATACAATGCAACAAACTTTGCATCTTACGTTAACAGCAGCACACTAACAACAGGGTAGCTACATTGGGTAAAGATACAAACAACATGCAGCAGACCAATATGACAAGAGAAAGCATAGAACTGAAGTACACATGATGCTTAATAGGTTGCAACAAGAATTACTCAATTCCGATGAACGGTCGCGACGCAAACGTCACCCGAAGTTGACACAAAATAACAGTTTCAGAAGTTAGCAGCAGTTAACAGTCTGATGCCCACTTCAACAGTGATTAACAACATCAAGATGGCCTCAAAACAAAATTCTCACAAAAGATGGATTGGCGTACACACAATTCTAAACAGTTTTCCTTTTGGGCGCAACGTGATCCGAGCTACGGTTTACTCGCAAAGCTAATCGTGAAACTGAATACAGCAGCAGTTTTTAAAGACTTAGCAGAGTTTGAAAAAAATAAAAA
Source organism: Bromus sterilis (assembly GCA_950022295.1). NCBI lineage: Eukaryota > Viridiplantae > Streptophyta > Magnoliopsida > Poales > Poaceae > Bromus > Bromus sterilis. The sequence continues at coordinate 204,091,032 of OX465600.1, read as the reverse complement.
AAACACCTGAGGAAAAAAAGAGGGGCAGCTCGGGCCTGGATCACCTAGTGGGCCGAGGTCCAACTTGGCCGGCAGCGACGGATAGGTCGGCTCGCGCAGGGCGAGAGGAGGCGGGCCAGGGGGTGCTGGGCCGGCGCATGGCGGAGTCAACGGCGGCGGCGGCTGATATCGATCCCGACCCGGATCGGACCTCGCGGCGGGGGCGAGCGGCTCGCCGGCCGGTCATGGGAGGCGGTGAGGCAGGCAAGGAGACCGGAGGGAGCGCCGGCGATGGAGATCCACCGGATCCGATGTGGTGGCGGGACTGGCGACCGCGGGCGGCGGCGCTACGAGCTCGGGCTTGTCCGAGCGGGGGCCATGGCGCATGGTGGCGGCAGGCATGCGACCTGCGTGCAGAGGGGTGAGTGGGAAAGTCAAGGCGAGCACGAGATGGAGAGGAGGCGGCGGCAGCTCGCAGAAGACGGCGCGGCGGCGCACCTTCATGGGCGGCGCGGGGCGGCGTCCTGGATGGGCCCGAGGCGGGCCACGGCGGCGGATCCAGGGCCCTGCGGGGCCCGGATTTGGCTGGATGGCGGTTGGGGATACTTGGACACCTCCACGGCCGTCGATCTGGAGATCTGACGGTCCAAAACAACCAGGGGCTAGGGTTTCGTGGATCTGGGGTTGTGGGAAGAATTTTGGGGCAATTGTGAGGGGGTGGCTGCAATTTTTGGCTAGGGAAACCCAAGAAAGGGATGGGAGAGTGGTGGTCTTTTTATAGGGGCGGTCTGGCTAGCAAGTTTACACAAAAGCCCTCGGGTTTTCTCCCTCGCGGCCGGTACTCCACGTTTCTGACCGTCGAGAGTGCATACGACCTCCGATTCGGACGAACTCTCGAACCACGCTCTCAGCGCGTCGAGCCTGTCAATTCTACCTCACTTCGATGATGTTCTGAGAACATTTTCCGGCACCCACTAAAAATAACCCGTTTAATTATTAAACGTGGTTTTTCGTTCCGTTGGCTACGGCTGGTCTTGTTCAGGTTTTCGCGACGGTGATCGGGTGAAACCCGGTGCCGCAAAGGTCGAGTGTTAGGGTGGAAAAGGTCGGTCTCCGTCCGGTATGAGATAAGAGGGGGATAATAATCGCCGATCGATAAATCGGGGATGCAAACACCGCAAACAAAGCACATAATCAACCAATTCACACCAAAACTATATTTTTTTTATTTTTGTTTTATCTGGGCTGTTACAATACAAAACCACCAATAAGGGATCTCGTCCCGAGATCCAGTACGATTCGAGGGAGAGGGGGGGAGAGAAAAGAGAGTCGAAAATCTTCAACACCACCAACAAGGGACTCTGCTCCATGTCGAACGACGAACTTCCATCGAGAAACTTTACGCAGAGAGATGGCGACGTCGAAGAACAGAACCATCGGGAGACAAAAGAAAGAACGATAGTTGAAAGTGACGATGAAGTGAAGCATTCTCAATGAAACCGTGAGGACACTGGGCAAGAGGACTGAAGTCAACAGACGACCAAGATGTTTACCCAGAGTCGGTAAAACTAAAGGTACTACAGGACTTCCCAAACCTGAGATCAGAATCGAGACAATACGCTGCAAGCAAGGCATTGTAACGGTTTCGATACTCAACACACTTGAGATCCTAGAGTTTGAAGGGGATAAGGCGAGAATTTAAAACACTTACGACAATTGTCCTGACCAGAGCATGGGTAAGGAGGAAAAATATTCCTACTCTCCGACTTAGTAACTACAAAATAGTTTTGTCTAGACTCAACTTCGACTAGAGAAGGGATCCTACGGTCGGTAAGGCTCTTATACCAAGTTGTAAGGCCCGATATGCGGTACTGTTCCAGATCTAGATGTTTCCATCCAGATCCGGGGATGAAGCACATATTGCGTTGTAACTCGTACTATCTATCCTCTCTACTCTACCGGTATTGATTACTACTCTGTGGTGAATGATATTGAGTTTTGTTGGAGAAATATCATTATGACCAGATTGTTTTCCACCTATTTAGCACCTCTGATCATGATCTCTTTTATTTCTTGTGAGTAGTTACTTTAGTTATTTCTTGTTGTTAGTAGTCATATGATGTTGAAGTAATATGTGTTGTTTGATATTTAAGTTGTGTTGTTATTTTCCAAGTGGTGTTGTGTGAGTCGAACACTCAACACTTCGCCTTATTAAGGACCTAAGGGAATACATTGTGCATAAAGAATGCTTACGGTGGGTTGCTGATACGTCCAAAACGTATCTATAATTTCTGCTTGCTCCATGCCTATTTTGTGTGATATTGCTATGATATTGATGAACTTCCATTCACTTTTGATCATATTTGGACTAACCTATTAACTCAGTGCACCCCAGTGCCAGTTCCTGTTTTCTGTTGTTTTTCTATTTCAGGTTTCCCCCATATTAAAAGTGCTCCATAAATTCAGGAAAAATTCAATAAAAAATCGGCGATACAGAAGCTTCGGGAATCACCGAGGGGGGGCCAGAGGGGACCCACCAGGGCCCCAAGCGGCCTCCCGGCGCGCCCTACGGTGGGGCCGCGCCAGGGGGCTAGCAGGACCCCTAGTGCCCCCCTGGCTGCCCCCCTTCGCCTATTTATTCCTCATGACGTGAAACCCCCATGACGGGAACCCTTTTTCGCGATCTCTCCTCTGTTCCGCCGCCGCCGCGCTTCCAAGATTGGAAGCACCAGAAGACCTCTTCCCGGCACCATGCCGGAGGGAGGAAGCACCTCTAGGAGTTTCTCCACCACCATGGATGCTTCCCGGATGAACCCTGAGTAGTCCACCTTGGACCATGGGTCTATGATTAGTAGCTATGTGATGTTCTCCTCCCCTCTTTGTTCTTCATGGATTAGACCTCGTGAGCTTCCCTACTTGATCGAGGCACATATGTAATCTTTCTGCTGTTGCTATGCTGAGTTTGCTGGCATCCGATGGATTATGAGACTATGTTCAGATTGTGTTTGAGTAATATATTTGATTCTCCTCTTTTATATTTATGTTCTAGAGTAATTCTTGCATGTTCTCCGTTGCTGTTTATTGCTTTGTCCAAGTAGTAGGTAGTGACTCCAAGAGGGAGCGTTATGCATGATTGTGGGTTCATGCCCCCCAATGACTAGCTTGAGTGACAGAAACATGAGTCTAGGGGATGTGTTGTTGCCACAAGGGGGAAAACAACGGTGCTTGTACTTGCGGGTGCAAGGATTGTTTACTTTACGCAAAGTTCTTTAATGCAGTTGTCTGTTGCGTTGAGTTTACACTTTGGGTGGGATTCCTAACTTAATACCAGCGAGATGTTCTGGATATATATCTCAAGGTGGATGATTAGTAGGTAGATGCAGATGGATTTCAGTCTACTTGTCTTGGCGTACCGCCCATGATTTTGAGCCTCTTCCTTTGTTTATAGCATAGTTAGCATTGGTTTGCGCACATAATCCTGTCAATTGCCCAGCTGTAATTTGTTTACCTCGCATGACTATTTTATCGTCTTTTGGGAGAGAGACATCACTAGTGAACATCATAGGACCCCGGTCCATATTGCCAATACTGTTTACACCCGCTATCAATTTACTGCTTTATTTACTTTTCCGTTGCTATCACTATCATTGTTATCCCGTGTGTTTTATCCTTTGTAAACAACAAGGCCGGAGGAATTGACAACTCCTCTGTACTCGTTGGGAAGCAAAGTTATTTGCTGTGTGGGTAGGTTCAGGTGAAGTTAGCAACCTTGGTTGTAAACGGCGCCATTGTTCACTTCACCACCTTCTTGTATCTGTTGGAGTCCTACTGGTTCGATACTCAACCTTATTAACTTCACTAAGGGAAATTTGCTGTTGTCTACATCTCAACCTTCCACTTTGGGTAACCAACGAGGGGGCGTTAAATCGTGCTTTGTGTTCATTATCTTTTTCATAGCTACTATCATGTTTAGCTCTTAGTTTTCATGCTTATCTTTTTAAAGAGCTTTTGTTTAGTTTGTTGCTGGAACTCTCTTGAGTTTTCATGTTTATCTTTTTTAGAGAGTTTTCCTGTTGCACTGAGTTTTGTGTCTTGTCTTGAAGTAGGTAATTGAGGTTTCTATTCTTTTGTAGTAGTAACTTGCAATAGTTTTGAGGTATTGTTTTGATTAATGTTTGGACTTTTGGTGTCAAGAGCTTTAGCCTATTAGTGATAGATGTCGTATTTTGGGCAATCCGTGTTTATTTTCAAAACTTACAAAATTAGTTGAGAACTTTAGCTCCTAGATGGATCACTACTCTTCTGAGGGGTCGAATATTAGAGTACACTCACGTACCATGAGTCGAGGATGCGCAAGGATAACCAAACCCCCATACACTCCTCCTCGGGGTACTTGTCTCTTTGTGAAAACTCCTTATTAGATTGAGAGTTACCGATAATAAGTGCATGAGTTCTTCGGACTAATGTGAGTATTGGAAAGTTGACACTTCCACCTTCCCATATTTTTCTAGCCTCTCCTGTGCCGTGCATTGCTTTCTTCTCACTCCGAGAGTTGGCGTCCACCTTCGCCGGTACATCCAAACCCTTGGCATGATACGCTCTGTCATCATAAACCTCCTTATATCCTTCCTCAAAACAGACACTATACTTACCTACCAAGGCATTTCCATAGCATTTCTGAGATATATTGCCATCCAACATCCACCTTCTCATGACTTGATCTTCATGTCATACATGCTACTTGCTTGATCGATGAGCCGCATGCTAGTTGGGCCTTGCCCTAATCATGGCTACATGACGCGCTAGTATCATTGCATATCCTGCTACACTGGCAGAGGCATACATTTGCATACATCATGATAGTTACATCTTCTTTATGATTTGAGTACTTTTTTAAAGTATGAAAGATCTTCTATACTTTTTTTAATATATGGAGTGTTGCCCCTAAAGTGAGGAAAAGATCACAAAGTGGACAAATTAAAAGATCCCAAAGAGGACAAAAGTAAAAGATCCCAAAGAGGACAAATGATAGAAATAGAAAAAGCCATTGAGGCCACCAAAAAATACAAAAAATAGAAAAAAGAGAAAAAGAAATAAAAAGAGAGAAGGGGCCACACTACTATTCCTTTTGAGAGATCCACACTCGTACTCCCTCTTATATCTTCTACTCCATAGAGATTATCATTTATGCATATATCTATGTGGGGACCTTCACACTATAGAACTTGGCTTGTATATTCCAATGATGAGCCTCCTCAAATGAGCTCTAGGTCTTCTTGAGCAAGCAAGTTGGATGCACCCCCACTAGTTCCATTGGAGAGCTTTTAGCTCATATGTGCATCCGTTGCATGGCAATCCCTACTCCTCACATCATATCTATCATTTGGCTTTCTCTCTCCTATGATTGTCCTCATTGATGTGAGACTTTCACACCTTTTTGTCTTCCTCCTCCACCATATTCTCCTTTTTCCATCCTAAGTGTCAACTTTCTTGCTTGCGCTCATCCATTACATGAGTGCTCAAAATGTCGAAAAGGAGTGGATCATTTTGAATTGTACCTGGCTAGTGGTCTGGGGATGAGTCAAGATAGGATTCCAAAGAAGACCAAGTGTGAACCTTTAGCAGATTGAGTCCTCAACACAAAAATACTTTTTCTCGTATATCCCTATCCCCTTTCTTGCACGCAAACACCATTTGGAGACATTCGAGTCATGGACAGCGAGAGCTCTTGCACCTTTATGTTCTTATGTTACTTGTTTCAATGCTAAATATAGACTCTTGCCTGTTATGACTTGAATTGAATTACATGCCTTGATTGCTTTACTTAAAAGTTCTTATATTGTTGTTAGAATTTCACCACAAAAATTATTCTTTTATCATTTACCTACCCGAGGACGAGCAGGAATTAAGCTTGGGGATGTTGATACGTCCAAAACGTATCTATAATTTCTGCTTGCTCCATGCCTCTTTTGTGTGATATTTCTATGATATTGATGAACTTCCATACACTTTTTTATCATATTTGGACTAACCTATTAACTCAGTGCACCCCAGTGCCAGTTCATGTTTTCTGATGTTTTTCTATTTCATGTTTCCCCCATATTAAAAGTGCTCCAAAAATTTGGGAAAAATCCAATAAAAAATCAGCGATACAGAAGCTTCGGGAATCACCGAGGGGGGGGGGGGGCAGAGGGGACCCACAAGGGCCCCAGGCGCCCTCCCGGCGCGCCCTAGGGTCGGGCCGCGCCAGGGGGCCTCTTGGACCCCTGGTGGCCCCCCTGGCTGCCCCCCTTCGCCTATTTATTCCTCGTGACGTGAAACACCCATGATGGAACCCTTTTTCGCGATCTCTCCTCTTTTCCGCCGCCGCCGTGATTCCATGATCGGGAGAACCAGAAGACCTCTTCCCGGCACCCTGCCGGAGGGAGGAACCACCTCCGGGAGCTTCTCCACCACCATGGATGCTTACCGCATGAACCGTGAGTAGTCCACCTTGGACCATGGGTCTATGATCAGTAGCTATGTGATGTTCTCCTCCCCTCTTTGTTCTTCATGGATTAGACCTCGTGAGCTGCCCTACATGATCGAGGCGCGTATGTAATATTTCTGCTGTTGCTATGCTGAGTTCGCTGGGATCGGATGGATTATGAGACTATGTTCAGATTGTGTTTCAGTAATAGATTTGATTCTCCTCTTTTATATTTATGTTCTAGAGTAATTCTTGCATTTTCTCTGTTGCTGTTTATTGCTTTGGACAAGTAGTAGGTAGTGACTCCAAGAGGGAGTGTTATGCATGATTGTGGGTTTATGCCGCCCAATGACTAGCTTGAGTGACAGAAACATGAGAGTAGGGGATGTGTTGTTGCCACAAGGGGGAAAACAACGGTGCTTGTACTTGCGGGTGCAAGGATTGTTTACTTTACGCAAAGTTCTTTAATGAAGTTGTCTGTTGCTTTGAGTTTACACTTTGGGTGGGATTCGCAACTTAATACCAGCGAGATGTTCTGGATAGATATCTCAAGGTGGATAATTAGTAGGTAGATGCAGATGGATTTCGGCTTACTTGTCTTAGCGTACCGCCCATGCTTTTGAGCCTCTTCCTTTCTTTATAGCATAGTTATCATTGGTTTGCGCACATAATCCTGTCAATTGCCCAGCTGTAATTGTTTTACCTCGCATGGCTATTTTATTGTCTTTTGGGAGAGAGACATCACTAGTGAACATCATAGGACCCCGGTCCATATTTCTAATACTGTTTACACCTGCTATAAATTTACTGCTTTATTTACTTTTCCGTTGCTATCACTATCATTATTAGCCCGAGCGTTTTGTCCTTTGTAAACAACAAGGCCGGAGGAATTGACAACTCCTCTATACTCGTTGGGAAGCAAAGTTATTTGCTGTGTGTGCAGGTCCAGGTGAAGTTAGCAACCTCTGTTGTAAACGGCACCATTGTTCACTTCACCACCTTCTTGTATCTGTTGGAGTCCTACTGGTTCGATACTCAACCTTAGCATCTTCGCTAAGGGAAATTTGCTGTTGTCTACATCTCAACCTTCCACTTTGGGTAACCAACAAGGGGGCGTTAAATCATACCATCAGTTGCCGGAGTGACAGAAACATGAACCCTAGTTTGCACACTTTTGCACAAGGGAATAATGGATCCTTGATCGTATTGCTGTGGTTAGGCTTTGCCTTAATTTCTACCTTGTATTTGCGGATGCTTGCAAGTTGTTTAATCATAAGAGTGCACTTATCTTAGTCTCTAAGGTGTGCTAGCATAGATCCACCCACTCAACACTTATCAACACAGAACATGTTATCAATGCGGAATATGGCGAAAGCGCATGACTACCTCTCCATGTGTCCTAAAAAACGCTTTAGTCTTTATAAGTTCAGTTGCCAGGCTTATCCTTTGCTCTAAAGGATGGGGCCACCTGCTGCTTCTTAGCACCATTTACTTTTCTTGCTTTTGTCTTATTGTTGCTTATACCGAAAACCCCTAAAAAGTTATCTTTCAGTGGTTGGAGTTATTCCTTGTCCAAAATCACTTATCCATACCTTTCGCTCCTCGTTGGGTGCGACACTCTTACTTATAGAAAATGCTGCAATAGATCCCTTACGGTTGTGGGTCATCACGCGTCCAGTTCAATGAACTGAATTGCTTTAGGACAAGCAATATGCTATGCTTGGGGGAGTTGATTGTCCTCTGAATTGCTTTAGGACAAGCAATATGCTGCCGCCACCCTCTGTTCTTCTCCGAGAGAGATAATCTTGAGGCTGTTTTGGCCTTCGGTGAGGGGAAATCATCGCCATCGTCATCACCATCGCCACTCCATCATCCCTGCATGACTTCTTCTTTCATGTGTGAGTAATTCCATGCTATAGGCAAAGGGGATGGTAGGGATTGGATGAGTTAGATCATGTAATTATTTATCAGATTGTTGGGGGCATGTTGCCTATCATCTAGTATGGTGTTTATCATCTTTGCTACAACTTGTTGTTCTTATTTCTTGTCACTTTCGGCCCGAGTGCGATGATTTCAGATCTGAACCCTACGCGTTTGCATGAATATATTTGTGTTCTTGATCCTATCTATGAGTTGTATGCACCTGTTATTGTCCGAAACCGGCGATCCCAATGGTTACAGCTTAGGACACCAAAGGGGATGGACTATAATTTGAGGATTCCATGTATCCATTGATTGTTAATCCTTTGTTCCGGTGCTCTTTGACAGGAGCACCTTAATCTCCGAAAGTTCATTTTGGCCCCATTTGTAGCGGGATGGTAGGACAAAAGATGATGTGCAAGTTCTTATAACAAGCACGTACAACTACCTTCGGGATACATGCCTAATGTTTGATATATGCCTAGATGATCATTAATTTTGTGCCTTGCCCCAAGTAAAATACATGACGTCTCTCATCCATGGAACACCCAACCATCCGCCTCCCTAGCCTACAATGTTTTAATGCTGCTTGTTGCAAGTTACTTTACTTTACCGTTTTTTCTTTTGTTGCTTTACCACTACTATTTCCTTTACCACTACCATTTCATATCACCGTTGCCACTAATACCTCGTTGCCAAGCAAGTATCTTTAAGGTGCGGTTGAATTGACAACTTAACTGTTAAATATTATAAATAATCTTTAGATACCCTTGTGTCGAATCAATAAATTGGGTTATCTTACCCGCGAAGACTATTGCGATCCCCTACACTTGTGGGTCATCAACAACACTCCCTCTTGAAGTTATAGAACACTACTTGGCCAAAGTAATAAAGCACAACAGAGAGCATGCAAGAACACCCAAAGATCATATATAAAAGAGATGAAAGAAATAGCATGCACACTTTGATCAAAATCTTATAATCCATTGGATCCGAGCAACCACAACATTGCAACATAGAAATTGCGTTAAAGATGCCTTGATCAACATAGAAGAATCACAAGGACTAATTAGTGAAGCACAAGATTGGGGATATATCATCTAGCTACTTTCATGGATCCTAGGTCCAAGGTGGAACTACTCACACATTATACGGGAGACAAACGTGGTTGATGAAGAAGCCTTTAGGGATGATTTTCCCCCTCCGATAGGGTGCCATGAAAGAACAACATGGGCTCCCAATCTGGGAATCACGAAGGTGTAGGAACGATGATAGGTACTGGAACAAAAACTCTATCTTGATGGTTTTTGGAAGACGAGTAATAAATAGGATAAAGAGGTGGACCAGGGGGTGGGCCCACACCCAGGCGGACAAAGGGGGCGTCGTAGCATGGCCGCGCCACCAAGGCGCATGGCTAGGGATGGCCCCCTCTAGTCGTCCTTCTGGATTCAGGTATCTTTTGGACTTCTCTAGGAATCCTCTGTGCATATGATGGGTGTAGATACCACCTTCTTATTGGTTACCCCAAGTGGAAGGTTATGATGTAGATAACAGGAAATTTTGCTTGTTGAAGATACCAAGGTTATCAATCCAGATGGATTCCAGGGACGACAAGTAGGTGGCAACAACGCCAAAAGCTTGATTGATGCCTGACGAGGTGGTTTCCCGCCGAATCCTAAAGATGAGGGTACCTGGTGCGTTTCAAGACGGAAGGCCCGCTAAAAGCTTCGACCATCCCACGACTGGCCCGTTCGAAGCACCGACGTAGGAGTCCTTGGCGTCATGGATACCAAGACTTGGCGTCTAAGACCGAAGTTAGATTAGGCAACTACTTCTGTAAACCTAGATGGATTCCTTGCAACCCATCCTCGTATATAAAGGTTGGGAGAGGGGACGTCTAGGGCATCCAATCTCATAGAAACACCTCCGGTCCCGAGCGACCCGCTGATGGCACTGAAGTAGTGGTCCTTGTTGGCTACCCCAAGTGGAAGGTTGAGATGTAGTGTAGTAGAAAATTTCACTCGGTGAAGATACCAAGGTTATCAAACCAGTAGGACTCCGACTGCTCCAAGTAGGTGTCAACAGAGCCATATATTAATTTTCCTGAAGGTGATAAGTTGACGTGGACCTGCACACAGATACAAATAACTTTGCTCCCAACGAGTACAGAGGGGTTGTCAATCCCTCCGGCCATGTCGCTTACAAAGGATAAAAGCAAGAGATAATGATAGTGATAATGATAGCAACTGAAAGTAATAGCAGTAAAGTAAACCGGAGGTGTAAACAGTGGTGGAAATATGGACCGGGGTCCCGTGATGTTCACTAGTGATGTCTCTCTCCCAAAAGACAATAAACAACTAAGTTGGATGAACAAATTACAACTGGGCAATTGACAAAATTATGAACGCACCGCAATGCTAATTATGCTACTTGAAAGTAAGAGTGCTCAAAATTATGGGTAGTACGCCAAGATAAGTAGACCGAAATCCATCTGCATCTACTACTAATCATCCACCTTGAAATATCTATCCAGAACATCTTGCTGGTATTAAGTTGCGAGCCCCACCCAAAGTGTAAACTCAAAGAAACAGACAATTGCATTAATAATCTATGCGTAAGGTAAACAATCCTTGCAACCGCGGTTACAAGCACCGTTTTTTATCCCTGGTGGCAACATCACATCCCCTAGTATCATGTTTCTGTCACTCAAGCTAGACATCAGGGGGCATGAACCCACAAACATGCATAACGCTCCATCTTGGAGTTAGTATCTACTACTTGGAAAAAGCAATAAAAAGCAATGGATAACATGCAAGAATTACTAAGAACAAAATATAAAAGGTAGACGTAATATATAACTCATCATGATTTGAACATAATATCATAATCCTTCAGATCCCAGCAAACACAACATAGCAACAACAGGAATATTACATAGGTGCCTTGATCATGTACGGCAGCTCACAAGGTCTAAACATTGAAGAACAAGGGTGGAGAGAAGACATCACATAGCTACTGATCATGGACCCATGGTCCAATGGGGACTACTCACGACACATCCGAGAGGCGTCCATGGTGGTGGAGAAGCTCCCGGAGGTCATTTCTCCCTCCGGCAGGGTGCCGGGAAGAGGTCTTCTGGTGCTCCCGATCTTCGGGGCTCGGCGGCAACGGAATAGAGAGGTATTTCGCGATGTGGGCTTCTCCTCGAGGGTTTCTGTGTCGAAGGGTAAAAATAGGCCGAAGGGGGGCACGAGAGCTAGGGCCCACCTCCCAGGCGCCCTGGTAGCGCAGCCAGGGGTGGGGTCGCGCCACCTGGCCGCCTGGGAGGGGGGTCGTCCCCCTCCGGCTCTCATTCGGTGCTTCCGAAAGCTTCCTTGACGCTGATTTTTATTCTGATTTTTCTGGCATTTTAAATTGGCGAAAAATCACTGCAACTAAAGACATCAGTAGTCACGAACTGGCACTGGGTGCACTGAGTTAGTACGTTAGTCCAAATATGTTTAAAATGATATAAAAGTGTAGTAAAACATGGATCAATGTCACATAATAGTGCATCGAACAAGTAGAAATTATAGATACGTTTGGGATGTATCAACATCCCCAAGCTTAATTCCTGCTCATCCTCGAGTAGGTAAATGATAACACAGATAATTTATGTGGTGACATGCTAACACACATACAAGAACTTCAAAGTAAAGCAAGTAAGATATGCATTTCAAGTCAAGGAAATAACAAGAAAGAGTCTTAGAATTAATTCTAGCAAAGTATAAATATAAAGTTGCAAAAGCTCTCGCTGTCCGTGACTCGAATGTCTCCAAATGGTATTTCCGTGCAAGCAATGGGAGATGGGATTAGAGATATATATATATATATATATATATACTTTAATTGAGAACTCAATCTACTAATCTTTCACACTTGGTCTCCTTCGGGGTCTTATTTTGACTCATCCCAGACCACTAGTCAGGTACAAGTCAAAATGATCCTCTCCCTTTCGACTTTGAGCACTCATGCAATGGATGAGCGCGAGCAAGATACACTAGCATTTAGGATGGCAAAGAGAGAAATGATGAGGAAGGAATACAAAAAAGGTTTGAAAGGCTCACATCAATGAGGACAATCATAGGCGAGAGAAATCCAAATTATAGATATGGTGTGAGGCGTAGGGATTGCCATGCAACAGATGCACATATGAGCTAAGGTAAGCTCTCTAATGGAACTAGTGGGGGTGCATCCAACTTTCTTGCTCATGAAAACCTAGAGCTCATTTGAGGAGGCTCATCCTTGGAATATTCAAGCAAGTTCTATAGTGTCAGGGTCCCGAAATAGTTATGCATGGATGATAATCTCTATAGAGTACAAGTATAGCAATGGAGTAAAAGTGTGGGTCTTTCAAAAGGAATAGTAGTGTTGCCCCCTTCTCTCTGTTTTTTCTTTTTTTTCTTTTTTTGTATATTTGTGTCCTCTTTGGCTCTTTCTACTTATGTCTCATTTGTCCTCTTTGGGATCTTTTAATTTTTCCTCTTTGGGATATTTTCCTCACTTAAGGGCAACACTCTGTATTTTAGAAGAATATAGAACATCTTCACACTTTAGAAGAAGTACTCAAACATAAAGAAAGATGAAAACTATCATGATGTATGCAAATGTATGCCTCTGGCAGTGTAGCAGGATATGGATTGATACTAGCGCGTCATATAGAAATAATAAGGGCAAAGCCCAACTCGCATGCGGATCCTCGATCAAGCAAAAACATGTATGACATGAAGATCAAGTAATGAGATGGTGGATTTTGCATGGCAATGTCTCTCGGAAAGGCTATGGAAATGCCTTGATAGGTAGTTGTGGTGGCTGTTTTGAGGAAGATATAAGGAGGTTTATGATGACAGAGCATATCATGCCAAGGGTTTGGATGGATCGGCGCAGTAAGCGCCAACTCTCGAGGTGAGAAAGGGCAATGCACTGTACCGAAGAGGCTAGAAAAATATGGAAAGGTCGAAGTGCCAACAATCGAATACTCGCGTTAGTCCAAAGAACTCATGCACTTATTATCGGTAACTCTCTATCTAATCGGGAGGTTCACAAAGAGATGAGTACCTCGAGGAGGAGTGTATCACTACAGGAAACAGGAGTTTTGCCGTCAGCCAAAGCTGACGGCAAACATATGAAAAGCTGACGGCAACGGCTTTGCCGTCAGCTTCACGACGGCAAACCTGTTGTCAGCTCATCAGTCGGCAGTGAGCTGCTTTGCCGTCAGCTCAAGATCGACCGACGGCAAAGCCTTTGCCGTCAGCCTTTTTGTACTGGCTGACGACAAAGCCGCTCGTACGGGCCAGCTCTGACTTAACCCCGTGGGCTGAGTTAACGGCGTGCACTGCCGTCAGCTAGCCGCCTGGCTGACGGCAAAGCCCTTGCCTGGGCCCACATGTCAGCAGTTTGCCGTCAGCCAACCTACTCTTTGCCGTCAGCCGGTTGAAGGCCGACGGCAAAGCCATGACCAAATGGTCACTGTCACAGCCCAGATTGAACAGGCTGCCGCCACGTGTCCACGTTGCCGTCAGCTTGCTAACGACAACGCCTTTGCCGTCAGCTAGCTGACGGCAAAGCTCTCTGTATCTATCTTTTTAATTTTTTTTCTTTAATTCCCTTCATATAAACAATAATATATATATATGTACAGAATGCCATCCACAAGTCAAGTATACAATCATAATGCTATCCACAAGTCACGTATACAAAAGAAGCCATCCACAAGTCATATATACAAAAAGAAGCCATCCACAAGTCATATAAACAAAAAGAAGCCATCTCCATGTTTAAAAAAGCAAGTCATCTCCATGTTTAAAACAGCAAGCCATCTCCAAGTTTAAAACAACAAGTCATCATATATACAAAAGGAAAGTGCCCAACATGATATACATCTACAAGTCATCTCCATCCTACCATACTATATCTACAACAAAGAAGCATCCATCCATGCATAAAGGTAAATCTGCAAAATGAAAACATAATCATATGTTACATACGGAAAAGAAGAAATCCAAAATGATGAAAAGATGAAAATAAAAATCAAAAAGAAGAACAAGGAGAAGAAGAGTAAGGAGAAGAAGAGGAAGAATAAGAATAAGATGAAAGGAAGAAGAGAAGATGGAGAAAAAGAAAGAAGAGGAAAAGTAAGAATAAGAAGAACTTTTCTTCTTTTACTTTCTTTTTCACCTCTTTCTTCTTCACTTCTTTATTTTCCTCCTATCCTTCTTCTTATTCTACAATACTTGTTCTTCTTAGACCTCAAGAGCTAAATATATCTCATTTTAGATCTAACTAAGTCATTAATTCATTTTTGAGCTTTATATGCGAAGTATAAGTCGTTTTTAGGTTTATAAGCCACTTAAGCTAGTAAATTCATTATTGAGTTTTTATAAGACAAGTATAAGTCATTGTTGAACTTAATAAGCTTATAAAATCTAATTTGAGCTTTAAAAGCTTATAAAGCCAAGTTTGAGATTTATAAGCTTATAAATTCACTATTGAGCTTTTAGAAGCCAAGTATAACTCAATTTTCATCGAACTATGCTATTAACATCATTTTTCAGCTTTATGAGCTTATGAAGTCATTGAGGAGCTATTATAAGCCAAGTATAATTAATTTTTTGGGTTTACAAGCTTATAAAGCCAAGTATAAGTTTTATAAGCTTATATAGTCATTTTTTAGCTTTTATAAGCCAAGTATAATTCATTTTTTAGGTTTACAAGCTTATAAAGCCAAGTATAAGTTTTATATGCTTATATAGTCATTTTTTAGCTTTTATAAGCCAAGTATAATTCATTTTTTAGGTTTACAAGCTTATAAAGCCAAGTATAAGTTTTATAAGCTTATATAGTCATTTTTTAGCTGTTATAAGCCAAGAATAAGTAAATATTTATGTAACTAAGCTATTACTACCATTATTGAGCTTTATGAGCATATAAAGTCATTGATGAGCTTTATGTAACTTACCGGAGGCCACCTCAAGGCTGAGAAGCGCGGCCACGTGGGTTGCTCGGGGATTCACTAGGAGATTCTTGTGGGTTGTGAGATGCAGCTCCGGAATTATGCTGCAACAAAGGATGAGTTGCAATGTGGTAAGCATGATGACACTTGATGGTATAAGACTGGGATATATTGATCATTGAAAGAAACTTACCGTTCCGGGAGGAGAAACAATAGGCGTCGGCATCGGTGGAGGGGTAAGACCTTGCTTCTCCCACATACTCTGCGAGTTAGGTTTTGAGGACTCGAGCATATTAGCAAGTGAACCAAACATATGCATATGCATTCTTGGCGGATATATGCAAAAGTAGTAACTTAACGAGAAGAGGTCGTAGATGGCCTTCGTCTGGGCATTATTGCGTGCCCTCTCGTCCTCGAGTATCCTCTGGGTCCTCTCCTCCGCCAGCCGGTCCCTCTCCGCAAGCTGCTCCGACAACATCTCTTGTGTCGCCTGTCTCTCCCTCTGAATGGCGTCCTGAGAACACTCAACAATATAGAAATTATTGTCATCATTGCTACGTAATCTAAAGAACGGAAAGAAAAATTGAGACAAAGTTATACCTGGATAGCAATGTCCACTGGCCGCGGGCGAGGTCGTACAGCAGGAGCGGAGCTCGTTTGCCTCGCCTTGATCTGAGGTAGAGTCTCCGGGCAATGTACGAAGCCATTGCACATGGAGGTGATGCCATGATGCTTACCGCCACTAAAAATCATCAAGGCCTCCGGATCAATCTCCTCCTCGCTCGGGTCAAACTGAGGACCGCGTCGCTCTTTCGCCACCTCAGAATAGGCCATCATCTTGTGGTAGGATGCATCGCTGGTGTAGGCCTCAACACCGTTGCCCTCGGAATATGCCGTCACCGTTTTGTACTTTCCCTTATGGGCCATGGCAAATGAGCGAAATCCCTTAGGCACAGGCTGATTATGGTGCTTCGCCTACAATGAAAAGCAAAGAAAAGGCATGAAACAAATCAATTGATTAATGATGAAAGGACATGAAACTTAAAACAAAAAGGCACATACCCATTTTTTTGCGTACTCGTTGACATTGAGATTGCCTTGGTGGTGTGCCACACCTACCATTTGTGCACGCCTAGCCTTGGCGCTTTTGTGGGTGGACAGCCAGGCATTTGTCCACTATCGCCTCAAAGCAATCCATCTTATTTGCACACCATCTCGGGGGCGCCTATAAATTAATAATCTTATAAAGTCATTGAATATCTTTTTTAAGCCAAGTACAAGTCAAGTTTTATGTAACTAAGCTATTATTATCATATTTTAGTTTTACAAGCTTATAGAGCCAAGTTTGACCTTTATAAACTTATAAAGCCATGTTTGACACTTATAAGCTTATAAAGCCAAGTTTGAGCTTCATAAGCTTATAAAGAAAAGTTTGACACTTATAAGCTTATAAAGCCAAGTTTGAGCTTCATAAGCTTATAAAGAAAAGTTTGACACTTATAAGCTTATAAAGCCAAGTTTGAGCTTCATAAGCTTATAAAGAAAAGTTTGACACTTATAAGCTTATAAAGCCAAGTTTGAGCTTCATAAGCTTATAAAGAAAAGTTGGAGCTAACTAGGCCTTACTTATAAGTGTAGGAATTTACCTCCAAGTATTCATCCTTCTTAAGGAAAACTTTTCTACACTTCTTCTTGGCCTTCTTCACGCCCTTCTTGGCGTACCAATCTCGAACACACTGAACATGCATCTCGTGCCTAGTGTTCGTGAGTAGCCTCACTATCTCCTTCTCGAGATTCTTCTGGGCCGCCGGCTCGATCCCCTCCTCAACCCTATAGTAGCACTGAAAAATGCATCGAACATATGCAAAGATGAGTGAAATGATTCCAACACTAATAAATGATTGCAATGCTTAGAATACTTACCCAAAAAGTAGCCACCACCATGTCGGCTTTGGTACGGCATTCAACGTTGTTGATGCGTTCATCTGGCGGGGCCGGGGCGGCTTTGTAGTGTGGCCAAGTGAGGCCGGGCTCAGGAACCCTACCCTCAATAGGCAACTGGACTAGCCCGGGGAACTGCTCCTTAAGCACGGCACCAAGGAGGCAGTTCGGATTCCGAGCACCTTCCGGGTAAGTCCACGCCCTGCAAAATAAGAACACAAAGACATTAGTTCTTGTTGGACCATATGTACATGTATGATATATATATACAAGGAACACAAAAAATTCATCAACTTACTTCTCCCCATCTGGCGCAATCAATACCCTCTGCGCAGGGTCCGGACGTGGTGGGAGCCGTGTCATACCACGCTGGTACACCGGCTTCTTGGAAGAGGAGCTCCCCTCACCCCCATCATCCCCCTCACCCCCCTCAGCCCCGTCGTCATCGCTATCATCATCCTCATCAGCATCATCATCATCCGTGCGAGCACGCTCCTCCCAAGGATCATCCCAACGAGGCTCCGTCGACTGCCTCGGTGCCTCCGGTGTCTCTGACTGCACCGGCGGTGTCCGCTGCTCCGGTGCCTCCGACTGCACCGGCGGTGGCCGCTGCTCCGGTGCCTCCGACTGCACCGGCGGTGGCTCCTGCACCGGTGAGACTGTCCTGTGAGTGGGTGACTCGGCTAGGGCGCCACCTGCTCCTCGACCACCTCCTCGACCACCGGGTTTAGCTCTCTTTGGGCCTTTTCCCCGACCTCTCCCATGAGGCTGCTCAGCACGCGCCGGCGGCGAGCTAGCTGCGACAATACCCGCCAGCAACTCTCTCCGTAGAGGTAGAGGTGGTCGAGACTCCACCGGTGGGTCCCTACGGCTCGCCATGTGTCAACACCTGTTACGGAGTAAAGATGAATTACTAAAGTAAGGAAATAAATAATACAAATTTATATATACAAAAAACAAACATATGCATATAAAGATGAATTAGTACATTAAGGAAATAAATAATACAAATTCATATATACAAAAAACAAAAGAAAGTTGGGATGCATACAACTAATAGTCGGGATCATCTGTATCTTCTCCAGGATCAATAAAAACATCATCGTCACTATCACGCGTGTCGTCATGAATGATCTCTTCTCCGGGATCGGGTTCAGCGTCAACCACATTTCGAAAGCCTTTTTGTAACCGGTCAAGCAATGATAGTCATCCGCATCGGTAACCTCTTCGTGTTCCACTTCTTCATCTTCCTTCTCATCATCATCGGTAACCTCTTCGTGTTCCACTTCTTCCTCTTCCTCCGCATTGTCATTCTGTACTTCCATGTTTTGACCAAACGTAGAGGTTTTTCCGAAATGTTTTTTGGCCACACGTGTTTCTTGGAAGAATTCTCCGTCATATGTGTCTGGGTCTATGTGAGGTTGATAATCCTCTTCTTCATTGGGGGCAGGTAGTTTACCATGTGGCGGCACGTCATAGACGACATACAATTCTTCGAGATTCTTTACACTTTGACAGGCCCATGGAAGATAGAAAACTTGTGTGGCCTGTTGAGCCACAATATAAACTTCGGCAACATTTAAACGGTTCTTCTGTTTAATTTCAACTAGCCCAACATGCTCATGAGTTCGTCTAGTGTCCTTCGGATCGAACCAATGACATTTGAAGACAACGGCATTCGGAGGATTTTCACCATAATATAGCAGTTCGTATATTTCTTCAACTATTCCATAATACTCGACTCCTCCATCTATAGCGGACACACCGGAATTCGTTGTTTTCCGATCGGGCATAGTTTGCTCTTTCATACCAGTACGAAAGCGATACCCATTGATGTCGTATTTTTCATATGTATGGACCTTAAAGTCAAAACCATTTGCGATTTGTCTCAATTCAGCGTCCATCGACTCTGAATTAGCCTACAAGTTGAAACGGAAAGGCTTGTTGTATTAGTCGGTACTGAGACGACGAAGAAATAACAATGGTCTGTATATCATATAAGAAGTACCATTTGTGTAAACCAAGAGATGAAACCGGGATTGCCGCCTCCCCGCTTCTCAAGAAGATTAATCTCTTCGATGGAGTCTTTTTCGATCGCCACTCCATTCGAGAATTGCGCGACGAATCGACTGTATCAAATAATTAAGAGAAGTTAGACACACAACTCGTCAAGAAGTTGCAGAACAATTAATATGTACCGCGCACTTACTCGATGTATGGCCGCACTTCTGTCATGTTGGTCAAGATATACAATGTAATGATGCTCCATTCCTCGAAGGTCAACGTCTTTGTCTTCATAACCCCACAAGGTGCGAGGCTCCCTTTAAAGAGTTTGAACTTGGATTCATGTCGCTCGGGGTCGCCAGTATTGTACCGAGGCTTTGGATTATGCAAACTGTAATTAGTGGCAGCATAGTGTGCTGTCACGAAGTTTGCCGCTTCCTCGACAACGAATGCCTCAGCCATTGATGCTTCAATTCTCCGTTTATTTTTACATTTTGCTCGAAGCGTCTTCTGCATTCTCTCGGTTGCATAGCACCAACGGTTTTGCACCCAATCTTGCCTCCATCGGTAGATGCAAAATCATATGCTGCATCGGATTAAAGAAACCCAGTGGAAAGATCATCTCTAACTTGCATATCAACTCCGGCGCCAGTTTTCCATCTCTTCTATCACAATAGGCGATAATTCTTTAGCACAAAGAACACGGAAGAAATAGCTTAGCTCTGCCATTAATAGCCATTCATCCTCGGGGATGTAGCCGCGCAACATCACCGGCATTATCCGCTCAAGCCATATGTGCCAATCGTGACTCTTCAGCCCAAAGATTTTCAACTTTTCAAGACTTGCTCCCCTTGCTAGATTCGCTGCATACCCATCGGGGAACATCAACTTTTTTTTCACCCAGATGAGGATTTCCCTCATGTGTTCCCTTTTAGGATTGAACCATGCCTTTGGCTTCTCCCAATTCTTCTTCCCTTTCGGTTGTCGCATGTTTAGTGACTTCCTATTACACAGACTCTCCTGATCGACTCTAGCCTTAACATTATCTTTCCCCTTATCAGTGCCGAACAATGTACCAAAAAGGGCCTCACCCATATTTTTTTCAGTGCGCATCATGTCAATGTTGTGTGGAAGATCAAGGTCTTTGAAATACGGGAGATCCCAAAAGCATGGCTTGTGGGTCCAGGCGTGTTCCGTATTATATCCCAAGAAATACCCTGGCCGGTTCGGATCAGGCTCTAGTGAGTTCAACTGATCAAGAATTTGTGCGCCCGTCATCATAGGTGGTGCCTCGTGCTCGACAACTTTACCTTTGGTGAAATTCTTCTTGTCTTTTCTGAATCCATGGTCCAGAGGCAGGAATTGTCTATGCAAGTCGAAGCAAGAATACTTGCGACCCTCCGGCAGCCAATGAAACTTAAGAGCAGACTTGCATTGCGGGCATGGGAACCTTCCGTGCACGCACCATGCAACAAAAAGTGCAAACGCCGACAGGTCATGCATGGAGTACATCAACCAAGCATGCAGTTGGAAGTTTGTTTTGCTAGTTGCGTCATATGTCCGGATCCCATTATCCCAAGCTTCTTTCAACTCATCCATCAGTGGTTGCAAGTACACATTCATATTTTTTCCGGGATAGTTGGGCCCCGGAACTATCAACGTCAAGAAGATGTGCTTTCTTTGCATAAGTACTCCAGGGGGCAGATTGAGGAGCATGATGAATACGGGCCAACAACTATACTGGGTTGCCGTCATACCGAAAGGATTGAACCCATCGAGGCTAATGGAGAGTGCCACGTTTCTTGGGTCTTTGGCTTTACCTTCTTTATGTATTTCATTGAACATCTTCCACGCTTCACCATCAGAGGGGTGGGTCAACATCAAATTCCCGTATTCATCTGTAGCACGTCTAATTCCATCTCTGTGCCATGTCATTTGTTTTGCTGTTTCTTCAAGCATGTAAAGCCGTTGAAGTCTTGGTAAGATCGGTAGGTACCGAAGAATGTTTACGGGTATTTTGCTCTGCGTCTTCTCACCAAGACTGTTGTCTACGACAATATACCTGGAGGACTTGCAGCGTGGACAATAATTATCATCCGCATACTCATGTCTAAATAAGATGCATCCTTTCTCACAAGCATGTATCCGCTCGATGGGCATCTTCAGTGCACCGAGTATTTTGTCTGAGTGGTATAGGTTTGCAGGCATAATATGACCGTCCGGTAGAAAGTGCCCGTATTTTCTCATCGCATCATAGCACTCTCTGGACAAGTTGAATTGGGCCTTAAGAGCCATTGTTTGCGCGATGGCATCTAGTTGACAAAGCTTGGTGTGCGCATGCAGTGGGAGTTTTGAAGACTCTAGCATGGCATAAAAGGCCTTGGCAGTTTCCTCCAGTTCTTCGTCCTCAAGACGAGCATCGTTGTAGTCATTGACCATGTCTTCGATCCCTGTACCACAATCCTCAATGCGCTGACGCACTACCTCATGTCTGTCACGTTGGTCCGACTCGCCATGAAATGACCACAACGTATAATCAGGCATGAAACCACGTATTTGCAGGTGTTTACCCATTACATCCTTTGTCTGTTGTGAATAATTCTTACATCTAGTGCAGGGGCACCATGTTCTTGGTTGGCCAGCACTAAATGCAACCTCTAGGAACTCCTCGGTCTTGGCCAACCATTCCTCAGTCATATTTTTTTGACTAGGATGACCGGTGTACATCCACGCACGATCATTCATTCTGGCTAGCTAGCTAGTACAAATTAACACCAGAAGGCATATAATTAATTTCGGTGATACGGCATGTACGAAGGCCGGAGCATATCAAAGGAAAAGAGAGCAAACTATTAATTATATTTATTTTCTAACTTCTTCTCTTCTTCTTTCTTCTTTCTTCTATTTCCTTTTATTCTTCTATATCTTTATCCCCTCCTCTTATCCTTTCCTTTTCTCTCCTTTTCCACCTCCTTCTCTTCTTCCTATTCCTAACTACTTTTCCTTCCCTTTCCTATTCTTCCTTTTCCTTCTCTTTCCTATTCTTCTAGCTATAACACAAGACCAGGCCAACCATAAGCCACAAGATAACTAGCCCTAACTACTTTTACTTTACTTTTCATTTCATTTTACTTTTTTCACTTTTCATTACATTCAATTTTCTTTCAATTCATTAAAAATCTAACAAATGATTTTCAATAACTAACTAACTATTGTCTTTAACTAACTACAAACTAACTAAATAATCTTAACTACTATAACTAGCTAACTAGAACCTGACTACTGATTTTACTAAATAACTAACTAACTAATGATTTTAATTAAATAAATAACTAACTATTGATTCTAACTAACTACAATCTATCTACTGTTTTTAATATAACTAGTTAACTAAAATCTAACTATTGATTTTAACTATAACTAACTAACTAAATATCTTTCGAACGGGAGACGCATATGGGTTGCGCAACGACAATTCCTGGCTCGAGGTGGGCGACTCTAAAGCATTAACTTGGCAAGTCATGCAAGGGATGGAAGGAAATAAGCGTGGGTTGCTCTATCTTGAGGACAAGATCACCTAATTGATTAAACCTTCTAAAATTAGTAGGAAGGGTAATTTTGTCCATCCATCCTCTAATCTTATAGTGCCTTGGTCATTGAGCTAGAAATAATACACCTTACAAAACGGAACGGAGGGAGTAGTTCTTAGGACTTTTGTTCTATAGGACATTTTTTTACTATATATTTTTCCCAATATTCACCCAATAAAATCCCTCTTAATGGCACACAATAAAGCCCCCTATTTAAATCTTCTTCCATGAGAGGTTTTTATGAAAAAATGTTGTAAAGCCTAGGATAATTGCATTTAATAGGATTGTCTCCAATTCATAAATTTGACGATCTATGTTTTGAATGGAAACTATAATGTGAGTAGATTTGATATACCTAATGTTTTTGTAATTTGGCAACTCATAAATCTACCTAAATAGGAAAAAATCCCTAACATTGTTGATCTATAAAATAATTAAATAAATTTATAATTTTCATTAATCATGAGTCTCATAAATCTACCTAATCATTTTCAGTAATCATGGTACCATGCATAGGATTTTCTAATATTGTTGAACTATAAAAGATTGCATCACAGAAAATTGCTCACCTGGAGGGGGGCGGTTAGGAGGTGGTGGCAGGCGCCGGCAGGGGAGCCACCGGGGCCGAGGAGGAGGGGTGGCGGTGGCGCAGCTCACCGGTGGCGTGGTCGACGGGGAGCAGGGGGTGGCGGTGGCGCAGCTCACCGGTGGCGTGGTCGACGGGGAGCAGGGAGCAGCGCGGCGGCCACTCACCAGCGGACAGGGAGCAGGGAGCAGGGAAGAGATGAGGGGGCGGCCACTCACCGGCGACGGCGACGGCGGCGGTGCGGGCGACAGGAGGAGGGCCGGGCCGGGGTGGTGGTGGTGGCGGCGGCGTGCTGGGTCAGGGGAGAGAGGTGGGCGAGAGAGACTGAGAGAGGATAGGGTTAGGGCTAGCCGCGGGCGTGGGTTAAGTCCTCGATATGCCGTCAGCCGGCTGACGGCTAATCCTACCGTTAGGCTAAGCCGTCTGCCCGCTGACGACAAAGCTTGGGCGCCGTTAGCTCTCGGTTGGAAGGGACACGTGGCCTAGGGGTGTCGTCCGCCCTCCTTTGCCGTCAGCTATTGCGCTGTTTGCCGTCAGCCAGCTGATGGCTTAGGGACGGCTGACGGAAGATAAACCCTACGCAGTCAGCCAATGCTTTGCCGTCAGCTTTGCCCACGGCTGATGGCATAGGTTCCTATGCCGTCAGCCCCGATAGAAAGATGACGGCAAAGCTCTAAGCTGACGGCAAAACTTCTTTTTCCTGTAGTGTATGGGGGTTTGGTTATCCTTGCGCATCCTCGACCCATGATACGTGAGGGTACTCTATATATTCCTACCCCTCCAGAGGTTAGCGATCCATCTAGTAGCTAGAGTTCTCAACTAATTTTTTTTGTTTTTGAAAATAAGAACGAATTTCCCAAAATATGACACCTATCACTAATAGGCTCAAACTCTTGGCACCTTGATATCCAAACATTACTTTAATCAATACCTCAAAACTATTGCATGTTACTACTACACTTGTAATAGCAAACTTAATTACCTACTCATGCAAGAAACACAACTCAGTGCAACAAGCCAACTATCTAAACAATATAATCATTAAAACTCAAGAGAGTTCCTAGAACATCCTAAACAAAATCTCTTAAAAAGATAAGCATGAAAACTAATACCTAAGCATGACAACAACTATGAAAAGATATAGAACACACAGAAAAAGAAAGATAAGCATGCAAGCCTATATTATGTTCTACGGTGGAGTGGAGCGTGTTTCTCTCCCAATCAATGAAGAACAGAAAACAAAAATAAAAAAAACTAAAATTTAAAGAGAAAGACGCTCCCAGTCTAGCACATAACATATGAAGCAATAAAAAATAGCATGGAGAAGGACGAACTGATGATTGTTGATGGAGAAGGGGATGCACTGGGGCATCCCCAAGCTTAGACGCTTGAGTCTCCTTGGATATTTGTTGGGTTGCATGGGGGAATCCCCAAGCTTGAGCGCTTGAAACTCCCGAATCTTCTTTCATCATCTTCCTTTGAATATTTGAAAACTTCCTTCATACGAAACTCATCATAAGCTGATTAGAGTCGTTAGTTGTCGGGACCCGGGGTTTGCGTATGTAATTCCTGTTACAACACAATCATATGGAGAGCCGAGAGCCGTACCCACTTGTCTAAGCAGACAAGGCCAAGCACAGAACACTCTCGAAAAGCATCGAACGTGAGGGGCATCCCATCTAGGCCGGATGATCAACTGAGATGGGTCCTCATCGCCCGCTCACAAGTATGATTATGGGTGGTGAAATCCCATACTCATAGACAAGTCGCCTCAACCACATTATCGATTGAATTATGACACTTACATAAACAGACTCTAGCCCGATCGCTTAGTCGGGGTCTCGAGCGGGCTCAATCATACCACAAAGTTTGCCACATGACACAGTCACGAGAAATCGCATCGCGATGCCCCAAGCTGCGCACATCTAAGGGCCACTTGGTGTATGAAAGACCGCTGGCAAGAACTAACTAAACTAACGAATCCCACACTAAGACATGCACGTTATCATCATACACGCAACATACATGTCTAGTGTAAACAGTAGGTAACACAACATGAACTCTACAAACTCATAGTTTTATTGCATCTGCTATACAGAGCAGATATAGTAGTGTTACAAGCAGAGATCACATAACTGTGACCCAACATTACATAATACAACAACGGAAGCAAATTATGTCTTAGTAAAGACAAGGTTAACAAATGGCTTAAGAAGCCTTTAAGAAAACACAACGACCCTCCAGAGGGACCAGGCTGCTGTCTGGGACTACATTACTTCGTCGACGTCGAGCTCGAGGTAGAGGCCACCATCAGGGTCAGTGGTCTCGTCTCTAAAACATAGATTAAGCAAACGTGAGTACAAAGTCGTACTCAGCAAGACTTACATCAGAACTATACTACTTATGCTCAGGTATCAAGGTAAAGGCAAGTGGGGTTGTAAAGCAGAAAGCTTTGACTTGGCTATCATGTACTACGACTACATAGAGTTGAGATGAGAGGCGCACACGAGTCCATCTAATCTTGATCACCACATCAATACACCACCATGGATCCTTCCTCGACTTCCCCACGAGGAAGCAACCCAAAGCACTCACACTTATCTTGACGATTTTTAGAGTATCCATTTGAGTTGTCTAATAATCAAGTAAAGATCTCCAAGTAGTCCATAACCGCGGA
This sequence comes from Bromus sterilis, assembly GCA_950022295.1. NCBI lineage: Eukaryota > Viridiplantae > Streptophyta > Magnoliopsida > Poales > Poaceae > Bromus > Bromus sterilis. The sequence continues at coordinate 204,064,875 of OX465600.1, read as the reverse complement.
CACGGCTATTCGAATAGTTCATTAACCCTGCAGGGGTGTACTTCTTCACATACGTAGCTACCACTTACCTCCTAGAACTCGTCACCTTCAAGCGGTGTCCGCGAGGATAGTACCACGACACTTACCTCACGGCTCGAACTCTAGTCCAGGGGATCGCCTATCTGAGTATGTACCCCAATCGGGAATCCGGCCGGGGTTTCCGCTTAGGACCCAAACGATGTATGGACGGCTGACAAGCCCACCTCGAAGGATGGTGCTGCGCTTGCCTAAAACCATGCTATGTTATGAAATCAAATCAAAGAAACAATAACCCATGCGAATCCTGGACCATAGTCGGGGTGAGTTAATAGGTCGAGAGGGGTCAATGAGCCCAACATGTGGTAGTAATCTGTGTCTTGGATCACAACACAAGAACTCAGGGCCTAGGGCAGTGTAAATGAGACAACCCACTTTGTACTCCTACATAGCCTCTCATTTTTCACCTTTGTTAGGATGACTTCACCAACACATTACCATTACATTGCATTGTTCACTACCATCCCGATACATCACCAAGATGGATCATCTTCATTGCAATCACTCTAGCATAGCATAACATAACATGGCTGAAGGGCCACATGATGAACACAAACAATCTTGTATCTGCTAGGTTGAGGTTTGCTTAATACTATGGCAACAATGATAGGTCATGCAAAGGATGGATTCAACTAGCGGTAGAACGGTAACATGTGAATCACCTAATCATGCATAAGAGAACAAGAGGGAAATGGGTTTATATAGAAATGATCAATGAGGTTTGCTTGCCTTGTTGACGATCACGAGGTGTCTCTCTTGAGGGGAGTCGGAAACTACGTTAGGCGATGAATCTATGGAGAAGAGGCAAACACCGAGACAACAACAATGTAAACATCACATTGCAATGCTCAAACAAGATGCAAAATGTATCATGGCATGGTACTGATGTGCTATATGTTCATGTTTCAACATGTTAATTGAAGTATATTTGGAAAAGAATTCCAAATTCAAACTCCAAATGAGATTTCAAATTTGTCCAAATTGCATTTGCTACTGTTTGATCTTTCTAAACTATTTTGTCATGCGTGAAAGTTGCATATTTGGTTTCCTTGCATTTTTCTGATAATTTTTCATATATTATTTGTTTGATTTGGAGTTATGGTTTAAAAGTTATTGAATTTACAAGATTTAATCATTTTTTGGAATTTTCTGGATTATTTAAATAAACAGAGAAATATGTTTATTGCGTCAACATGACGCAGTGCTGATGTCATAGGGGGGAAGACATGTGGGGCCTACATGTCAGTGGCCTAGTGGTTTAACTCTGTTTTAATTAAAACTTAATTAGATTTAGGGGGGGCTGGCCCCACCTGTCAGTGGCTTAGGGCCAAACTAATCAGGGGGTTAGCCCCCTAATTAATCTAGCCGGCCAGCGGTTAGCCTTCGGTGGCCACGGGAGGCGGCAGCGCCTCGCCGGATTGGCGCTCCCAGCCACGGCTTGACAGAGGGGAGGCACCAAAGTTCTCCCTATGGCCTTGGGCACCCACTGGTGCAAGCCATGCACCTCGGGGCGGCCGGAGAGCACGCCGGCGACGAGAGGCGCGGCGGCTAGGCTCGGGCTCGACGGGAACGACGACCCGATGCAGAAAAGGAAGCGGGGAAAGGGGGGAAAACATGGGGAGCTCACCACGAGCACAACGGCGCGGTCCTCGGAGGCATAGGATCTGCGGTGGCAGAGGAATCGCTCGCCGGCGAGCGGCGTCCGTGACAGAGGACGAAGATCGCAGGCGTCATCCTTGGGGGTCCTCGGCTCCAATTGACCGTGCGCGACGATGAAGACGAGTGCGGCGGAGCTGTTGGACAAGGCGGCGAGGCTCTAGGTGGCCGTTGGCCGCGGTGGTTCACGATGTGAGTAGCAGCGAGCTCTCGGGCGATGGGAAAAATGGCGAGGCGAGAGGGGCCTCGACCAGAGAGAGGGGGTAAATGGAGGGGGAAGAGCACGGGGGCTTCCACGACGCGGATAAGGGCGAGGGGAGCAGCCAGGCAGCTGCCTGGCGGCCATGCCGTGGCCGCCGGCGAGGTGCCTGCCTGCCTGGCCATGGAGGAAGACGGCTATGCCCCTGGTGGGATGGGCCTGTCCTCTGGGCCAGGTGGGCCAGGTAAGTGGCCTTTGACCCTTTTATTATTTTACTTTTTTCTGCTTTCTGTTTTTATTTGTTTTTCTCTGGAAAAAAATACCAAAGCACTTTTATAAAATCCCCAAATATTTTATTTGAACTTATGTGACATAGTACTAGCCACTTCCAAGTTTTGGAGATTTTTGAAATTCAGAACATTTGAATTTCTACTCAAATATGATTTCAATTTAATTTCCAAGCTTCTGTTTGAATTTTTGAAAAATCTTGGAGCATGTAGTGGGACCCCCAACACATGAAATGTGATCATGCCCATTTATAGAGATTTTCAAAATCATCAAAATATTTTTGGAAAAAGATTTTTCTCTAAGCTTTTATTTAAATTCAATTTGAGGCTTTTCCAGATCCCCACTTATTAAATAGGAAATTTAAACATGATGCTTTATTTCTAGAAATAAAAAGCACATACCAAACTAGGGTTGTGACAACTCGCCCCCACTCAAAAGAATCTCGTCCCGGGATTCAAAAGTAGTCGGGAAGATGGTGGGGTACTCGACTCGTAGATGGTCTTCTCGTTCCCAGGTGCCTTCTTTCTCAAAATGGTTGGACCACTGCACTTTGAGGAACTTGATCTCCTGACGTCGGGTGGTACGCTCAGCTTCATCGAGGATACGGACAGGATACTCTCGATAAGACAAGTTTTCTTGGAGATCAAGCATTTCGTGGTCTACTTCGCGGATGGGATCCTTGAAGCAACGCCTGAGTTGAGATACGTGGAAGACATAGTGAACCTGAGAAAGATGCGGGGATAGTTCAAGTTGCTAGGCAACTTCTCAACGTTTAGCTAAAATGCGAAAGGGACCAATGTAACGTGGGACCAATTTGCCTTTGATACCGAAGCGATGGGTTCCCTTCAGAGGAGTAACCCGGAGGTAAGCCTTCTCATCCAGCTCGTAGCTTTCTGGCCTATGATGACGATCATAGTAGCTTTTCTTTCGAGACTGGGCTGTTTTCAATTGCTCACGAACAATGCAAACCTTCTCTTCTGCTTCCTAGATCATATATGGTCCAAAGAATTGTCTTTCACCGGCTTCTGACCAGTTCAATGGTGTTTGACATTTTCGGCCATAGAGAAATTCAAAGGGTGCCATGCCCAAGCTAGATTGGAAGTTGTTGTTATAAGCAAAGTCGGCGAATGGAAGAGATTTCTCCCAACTCTTTCTGAATGAGATAACACAGGCTCTGAGCATGTCTTCGAGAACTTGATTGACTCTTTCTACTTGACCACTTGACTAGGGATGAAAGGCGGTGCTAAAGGAGAGATGAGTTCCCATAGCATTTTGAAAACTTTCCCAAAATCGAGAGGTGAAAAAACTTCCACGGTCTGAATTGATTTCCAAAGGAACACCATGGAGAGAAACGATCCGGGAGATATATAAATCCGCCAACGGGCTAGCAGTTATACTCTCGCGAACAGGAAGAAAATGGGTAACTTTGGAAAGACGGTCGATGACCACGAAGATGGCGTTGTTTCCCTTTTGAGACTTTGGAAAGCCAGCGATGAAATCCATATTGACTTTATCCCATTTCCACTCAGGAATGGCTAAAGGTTGAAGAGTTCTAGCAGGTCTTTGATGCTCTGCTTTCACACGACGACAAACATCGCACTCAGCAACATATCGACCGATTTCTCGCTACATCCTAGTTTTCGGGACACGGAATATGCGTATGTAATTCCAGTCACAACTCAATCACATGGAGAGCCGAGAGCCATACCCACTTGTATAAGCAGACAAGGCCAAGCACATAACACTCTCGGAAAGCATCGTACGTGAGGGGCATCCCATCCAGGCTGGATGATCAACTGAGATGGGTCCTCATCGCCCGCTCACAAGTCTAAATGATTATGGGTGGTGAAATCCCATACTCATAGACAAGTCGCCTCAACCATGTTATCGATTGAATCATAACCCTTACATAGACGGACTCCAGTCCGATCACTTAGTCGGGGTCTAGGGCGGGCTCGATCATACAACAAAGTGTGCACGTGACATAGTCACGAGCAATCGCATCGCGATTCCCCAAGCTGCGCAATCTAAGGGCCACTTGGTGTATAAAAGACCGGCAGCCAGATCACAACTAAGGTCTCGAAAACCCATACTAAGACATGCATGTTATAATCATACACGCAGCACACATGTCTAGTATGAACAACAGGTATCATCACATAACTCTACAAAGTAATTCTTTATTGACTTACACATAGAGCATACAAAGATCACATGTCTGTGATCAACATTACATCATACAACGGAAGAAAATTAGGTCTGAGTACAGAAAAGTTTAACAAATGGCTTAGAGAAGCCTTGTTCAACATACATGCCCTTCCACGAGGGACCAGACTACTGTCTGGGACTATACTAACTTAGTCAACGTCGAGCTTCAGGAAGGTGTCTCCATCAGGGTCTGGGTTTCCATCTAAAACATAGAATAAGCAAACATGAGTACAAAGTCGTACTCATCAAGACTTACATCAGAACTTTACTACTCATGCTCAAGTTTCAAGGTAAAGGGAGGTGGGGTTTCATCATGCAGAAGTTCCATCTTTGACTTGGCTAGTCTGGTACTACGAGTACCAGACTTGAGGTAAGAATCGTACACGAGTCCACTACCAATTCTCCAACCAATACACCAGTATGGTTACTTCCTCGACTTCCCCACGAGGAAACACACCATAGCACTCACGCTTATCTTGCGAGTTTTAGAGTATGCATTCAAGTTGTCTAATAATCAAGCAAGCTTTCCAAGTAGTCCTTAACCGCGGACGCGGCTATTCGTATAGTTTTGTTAACCCTGCAGGGGTGTACCGCTACACACACATGACCATCAGTTACCGCCAGGTCTCGGCACCTTTCGAGGGGTGTCGGCGAGGATGTTGACCACAACACTTCGCCCACAGCTCCGTTCTAGTCCATGGAGTCAACTGTCTGAGTTCCAAACCCAACTGGAGTTCCGGCCGAGCTTCCAATCAGGACTCAAACCATGTAGGCACGACTGACAATCCCACCTCGACGGATGGTTCTCCGCTTGACAAGCCATGTTCCACAAGCCCTACCATGAATGCCACATTTCATTTCCTTTATCTTTCTTTCCATATGCTGAATGGAAATCCCAAATTAGGTGTGACCAATGTGTGGTTGTACTCTTTGTCTCGGATTACCATACAAGAACTCGGGCTTAAGGCGGTGTTCAGCGAGACAACCCACTGTGTACTCCTACACAGCCTCTCATCGTTCACCTTGTATTAGGGTAGATTCACCAACACAGTATCACTTTCATCAACACCATGTTCACTATCATCCCGACTCACATCAAAAGCATCCTCATTGTAAACTCTAAGCATGCAGTAGGAAGTAACAGTTGCAGGGGACACATGATATCAATCACATCCTATGTCAGCTAGGATTGTGGTTTGCTTACTACTATGACAAGATGATAGGTCAGGCATCGGATATGGGTTCAACTATGCGGTAGAATCGATAACAAGGTGATCTTCTAAACATGCATAAGCGAGACTCGGAGGGAAGTGGGATTTTATAGACATGATCAATGGGATTTCCTTGCCTTGCTGACGATACACGGGTCTTAACGATGGTCTTCTCCTTCGGGGGTGATCACCGTCTCGGAGGCACTGTTACCGGCACAATTATCAACAAAGGGGGAGGGGGACAACATTGAAATAGAATGCACAAGCACATGATATAGTTGTCCATGATGTATATGGTACTGGTTTTTTTCAAAATTCAATTTAATTGAAGTGTATTGCAAAGGATTTGCAAATTCAAACTTCAAATTCAAATGCAAATTAAGACATATGCATGTTTTCTACCGTTCACCCATTTTAAAATGGTCAAACATCGAAACAAGTTTCATATTCATAATCCTTGCATTTTTCTGATAATTTTTCATATATTATTTGTTTAATTTGGAGTTAGTATGAATATTCTATGATTTTCTAAAGTTTTAGCTATATTCTGCAATTTCTGTAATTTAAATAAACAGAGAAAATTGGAGTTATTTCACCAGCATGATGCAATGCTGGTGTCACAGGGGGGCTGACATGTGGGTCCCTGCTGTCAGTGTCTCTGTGGGTTAATCCGATTTAAATAACTAAACAGAGGGGGAATAGGGGGCTGGGGCCCACCTGTCATTGACCTGGGGTCAATTTACAGGGGGATTAGGGACTAAGTTAAACCGCCCACCGGCGTTTAGCCGGCGGCGACCACAGTGCACCGCGGAGGGCTCGCCGGAGTGGCTTCCCGGCCACCATTTGGCACGGGGATGGCAGGGATCTGCTCCCCAGGCTCGCCCGCATCGCATGGTGCACACGGGGATCCTTGGGGGGCGCCGGAACCTTGTTGACGACAACCTTTCGCGGCGGCCGTGGCACAACGGTGATGTAGTCGGTGTTGTGCTTCTCCTCCTTGCGCGTGGACAGGTGCTACTAGCTTCTGGAATCCTCAGGAACGCGATAGACATGCCGGGATGGACAGAAGGGTACGAGAGCTAGCTCGTCGGCGGCAATGGCGGCGGTGGCTCTCGGCTTCCATGGAAGATCGTGAAATAGGCAGAGATAGGAGGAGGGATAAGAGGGGTTCGGAATGCCTTCTCACCAGGTGCGCAACAGACGCGATGGGGAGGTTGGGGAAGGGCTGGAGGCGACGAATTCGTCGTTGAGCTCCGGCGGCCATAGTCGAAGAAGACGACTCGATTCTCTTGCTCCAGGGGCTCTCGGCTTCCAATCTTTAGCATGGTGACGAAGTAGACGTCGGCGAGGTCGATGAACATGGCGGCTCGGCCTTGAACGGCCGTTGGCCACGCAGGAGCGACGCCGTGCTCCGCGGAAGCGCTCGGCTGGTGAAGAATCCGGCGAGGGGAGAGAGCTAGAGGGAGCAGGGAGAGGGGGAATGGATCGGTATGGCCTCCAGGCGTCTCAAGGCGCCACGGGATAGAGTGAGGGAGGCAGGTGGCTGCCTGGCACGCCCACGGCGGTCGCCGGCGTGCTGCCTGCCTGCCTGTCCTGGGGAGGAAGACGCATGTGCCCTCCCTAGGTGGGCTGGATTGGTCCAGGAGGTGGGGAAGGTTAAGTGGGCCTCTTCTCTCTCTCCCCTTTCTGTTTTTCTTTCTAATTTTCTTTTCTTTACTTTGTTTGCCCTGCTAAATAAAATAGCTAGACATTTTATAAAATCTTCAAAAAATTTATGTGGGCTTATAGTATATATAGCTAGCCACTCACAATTTTTGGAGATTTTTGAAATTCAAATAATTTGAATTTCAAATCAAATAGGTTATTTAATTAACTTCCAAGCCATATTTGGAATTTTTGACAAATCTTGGTGCATGTAGTGGGATCCACTTTACTTTATATGTGATCATGCATATTTATAAGACTTTTCAAAAATAACAGAGGAATTTTTGGAAGAAATTTTTGTCTAGCCATTTAATTAAATTCTTTAAGGCTTTTCTTTTCCCCATTTTTGAATTTCTTTTGAAATTTTCACATGATGCAAAGGACACAAGCCACCCTAGCACTTACCCTAGTTGGGGTTCTGACAACTCGCCCCCACTCAAAAGAATCTCGTCCCGAGATTCAGAAGTCGTCGGGAGGAAGGAGGGGTACATGACACGGAGGCGGACTTCTCTTTCCCATGTCTCATCTTTCACGGAGTGATTTGACCATTGCACTTTCAGAAACCTGATCTTCTGACGACGAGTGACACGCTCTGCTGAATCAAGAATACGAACAGGGTACTCTCGATATGAAAGGTCATCTTGGAGATCAAGCGTTTCATTGTAGACTCCGCGGATGGGGTCCTTGAAGCAACGCCTGAGTTGTGACACATGGAATACATCATGTACTCGGGAAAGGTGCGGGGGTAGTTCAACTTGGTAGGCAACTTCTCCACGTTCAGCGAGAATGCGGAAAGGTCCAATGTAACATAGGGCCAACTTGCCTTTGATACCGAATCGTTGGGTTTCCTTCAGAGGAGTAACCCGAAGGTAAGCCTTCTCATCCAGATTGTAGCTTTCTTGCCTATGATGACGATCATAGTAGCTTTTCTGACGAGACTGAGTGGCTTTCAATTGATCACGAACAATGCGAACTTGCTTTCACTGGTTTCTGACCAGTTAAGGGGTGTTCGACATCGTCGTCCATAGAGGAGTTCAAAAGGAGCCATGTTCAGACTAGATTGGAAACTGTTGTTATAGGCAAATTCGGAAAATTGAAGAGATTTCTCCCAATTCTTTCCGAATGAGATAAAACAAGCTCTGAGCATGTCTTCGAGAATTTGGTTAACCCTTTCAACTTGACCGCTAGACTGAGGATGGAAAGCTGTACTAAAGGAGAGATGAGTTCCCATAGCATTGTGAAAACTTCCCCAAAATCTAGAGGTGAAAAGGCTACCACGATCAGAATCGATTTCCAAAGGAACACCACGAAGACACACGATTCTAGAGACATACAAGTCCGCCAACTGACTAGCAGTTATAGACTCGCGAACAGGAAGGAAGTGAGCAACTTTGGAAAGTCGGTCAATGACAACGAAGATGGCATCATTTCCTTTCTGGGTTTTTGGAAAGCCGGTGATGAAGTCCATACCGACTTTGTCCCATTTCCACTCGGGAATAGGCAAAGGTTGAAGAGTACCGGCAGGTCTTTGGTGTTCGGCCTTAATGCGACGACAAACATCACCGTCGGCAACATATCGAGCAATGTCTCTCTTCATCCTAGTCCACCAAAATTTCTGGCGTATATCCCGGTACATTTTTGTGCTATCGGGATGAATCGAGAGGGCAGTGTCATGGGCTTCTTTGAGGATGTGTTGCCTTAGATCTCTATTCTTAGGTACTACCCAACGATTTTCAAAGAATACCGTTCCTTTGCTATCTGTGGAGAAACATTTAGCAACTCCGCTAGCAATGTTCTCCTTGATCCGGCGAACACCTCGTGCACGCCTTTGGGCAACTATGATTTGATCCTCAAGTGTTGGTTTCTCCACCAAGTTGAAAAGAGATCCACGAGGAACAATCTCGAGATTGAGCTTTCGAAATTCCTCATGAAGAAGTGGTTGATACTGTTGCAACACGAGGTTGTTACAATACGACTTACGACTTAGTGCATCAGCCATGACATTGGCTTTTCCTGGGGTGTAAGAAATTCCTAAGTCATAATATTTTATCAACTCTATCCAGCGTCTTTGCCTGAGATTAAGATCTGGCTGGGTGAAAATATATTTGAGGCTTTGGTGGTCGGAATAGATCTCACAACGATTACAAAGGAGGTAATATCGCCAAGTTGTCAGGGCATGAACTATGGCAGCGAGTTCAAGATCATGGGTAGGATAGTTCTCTTCATGTGGACGCAACTGGAGTGAAGCATAAGCTACCACATGTCTATCTTGCATAAGTATGCATCCTAACCCTTGACGTGAAGCATCACAAAAGATCTTGAAATCCTTTTTGGTCTCTGGAGGCGCAAGTACGGGTGCGGAAGTCAATCTTCTTTTTAGCTCTTGAAAGCTTTCCTCGCACTTGGGGGTCCATTCGAATTTCTTATCTTTCTTGAGGAGTTCAGTCAGAGGCTTTGCAACTTTGGAGAAGTTCTCAATGAAGCGGCGACAATAGCTTGCTAGGCCGAGGAAACTCCTAAGTTTCTTAACCGATTCAGGTGGAGTCCAATCAAGGATGGCCTGAACTCTCTCGGGATTGACAGCAATGCCTTTTGCAGAATTCACGTGGCCTAAGTAGGTCACTTCTGGTAGCCAAAATTCACACTTGGAGAACTTGGCATAAAGACGATGCTCTCGAAGTTTCATGAATACCAGCCTAAGATGCTCGGCATGTTCTTCTTCGTCCTTCAAGTATATAAGGATGTCATCGAGGTAAACCACGACGAACTTGTCCAAATACCCCATGAAGATCGAGTTCATCATGCGTGAAAAAGTAGCAGGGGCATTGGTTAAACCAAAGGACATGACAGTGTACTTGTAAAGACCATAACGAGTAGTGAAAGCCGGTTTGGGAATGTCCTCGTTTCTGATTTTGATTTGATGATAGCCTAATCTCAAATCCATCTTGGAGAAGACAGAGGATCCTGCAAGTTGATCATAAAGATCATTGATCCTGGGAAGTGGGTACTTGTTCTTTATCGTCGCTAGATTTAGCGGGCGATAGTCTACACACATCCTTTCTGTTCCATCTTTCTTCGTTACGAACAGAACGGGGCAACCCCATGGCGATGAGCTAGGGCGGATGAAGCCTTTTGCCAACAAAGCTTCAAGTTGGATTTTAAGCTCAGCTAACTCACGTGGGGCCATTTTGTATGGGCGTCTGGAATTTGGGGCGGTTCCTGGCATAAGATCCACTATGAACTCTACACATCTGTCGGGTGGCATACCCGGCAGCTCTTCAGGAAAGACATCCGGGAAGTCACAAACCACCGGAACATCTTAAAGGTCGGGAAGGGGAAGCACATTCAAATAATGCATCTGGGTTCTTGTTCTTGGTGAGGAGTAATCTATTTCCTGGCCTGAAGGATGTGTAAGTCTAACTTAATTGGCTTTACAATCAAGAAAAGCATTTTGTCTTGATAACCAATCCATACCAAGGATGACATCAATGTCTTAAGACTTGAGGGCTATAAGTGAATCAAGGAATACTAAACCCTCAATTGCAATTTGATTGCCATGGCTTACTCTATTAGTTTGCCACTTTGAACCAGGAGTTTGAATGATCATTGGACAAAACATTTCTTCAAAGGCGAACTCATGACGAAGTGCATAACTCTCCGACATGAATGAATGAGAAGCTCCTGGATCGAAAAGAACGGAGGTGGGAACATGATTGACTGGGAGCGTACCAAGGATGACGTCAGACGTATCAATAGCTTCAACAACGGAGATTTGGTTCACACAACAACCAATAGTGGCTAAGTATTTTGCTTGCAAGGAGTTGGAGGTGGATTTCTGTGAAGACTTAGCTTTGGAAGACTTGGGTGGGGTGGCATCATGTCTTGGAAGAGGATCAACTTTCACTGACAATGAACATTTCCGTGCGATGTGGCCAGGATGACCACACTTGTAGCAAACTCTGGTGTCAGGGGGTGGAGCAAGGATGGCAGGCTCACTACCATAGTGGTTGGGATTCGTGTTTGGTGGAGGAGGTTGAGGCACCATGTAGGATGGCCTTGAAATAAGGTGTGAAGGAATGGCACTAGTTGGAATCCATAACCAGCGTTTCTGAGGGGCCGAACTATAAGATGGCGCAAACTCACGAGCATGCTTGCGATACTCTTCGAACACCTCATTTCCATACTCAGCTCTGAAGGATCTATTGACTAAATCCTCAAAGTTGACAAACTCATGAATATTGAGATCATGACGAATAACAGGGCTAAGTCCCTTGCGGAACCTTGCTTGCTTCCTGGCGTCAGTGGATATCTCCTCTTGGGCATAACAAGCAAGATGGTTGAAATCGGTCATATACTCGTGGATGGACCTATCTCCCTGAGTTAGATTGCAAAACTTTTCCTTCTTTCTTTCCATCATCTAATCCAGAATGTGGTACCCTCGGAAGGCATCACGGAACTGCTGCCAACTCACTACGTGACCATCAGGTTGCATTGCAACATCGTTCTCCCACCATTCAACAGCAGCACCTTCTAGAAAGTATACCGCAAACATCACACGATCATTGGGAGCAACATGCGCCGTCTCAAGCTTACTCTCAATGGAACAGAGCCAATCATCAGCTTCAAGGGGCTCGGAGGAACATCGAAATACCGGTGGCTTGAGGAGGATGAAATCCTGAATGCTGACAACCACATTGTGCTGACGAGCGGTATTCTGCTCGATGAGCTCCAGAAGTTGTGTTTGATCACGTCTATTCCGCTCAGCTTCCATCATGATTTCTGCCGCAGAAGGCGGTGGAGGAGGATCATCATCACTTCGATTCTGATCACGGTCTCGATTGCGACGAACAGCACTACGAGTTCCACCTGACATCCTGTGTGATAAAAATCAACAATCAGATACGGTTTTACGATGGAAACAAAGACAATGTCAGAACCCTCTGTTAGGATCAAAGTCACCTTGCATTCATCAAAGAAAAACAAATGGAAATCAAATTCAAACTCAAATGGGAGATTGAACACCCCCAGATGAATTAATTCAAATGGCCAGAAATAAAGTTGCTCCAAAAATTCCTTTTGTATTTTTAAAACCCCCCATAAATGAGTGTGATCACATATCAAGTGATGTGGGACCAACCCATGCTCATGGATTTTTCAAATATTCAAATAGGACCTTGGAATTAATCAAAAACCCTATTTCATTTAAAGTTCAAATTATTTTAATTTTAAAAATGTTCAAACTATACAAGTGGCTAACCTAGTATATTCTGAAGCCATATAAAAAGTTTCAGCATTTAATAAAATGCCTAGCTATTTATTTAGCACAGCAAAACAAAATAGCAGAAGAAAAACAGAAAAGAAAAAGGAAAAAGGAAACTTACCTGGCCATTTCGGCCCAACTCATCGCCCCCCTGGCCGAAGCCCACCTGGACCCCTTGTCGTCTTCCCCCAGCGCGACAAGCACCTCGCTGGAGGGCATGCCGACGCCGGCGGCAGCTGCTAGCCTTCCTGGCGCCCCCAAGACTTATCTTCTCGCCTGGAGACGCCCAAGCCTATCCTGGATCCATTCCCCCGTCCAGAGCTTCCTCCCCCTCCTCCCGTGCTCGATTTCGTCGCCGCCCGAAGCTTCACCTAAGCCCCCCGCCGTAGAAGACGCCCCCACTGCGAGCAAGAGGTCCTCAAAGCTTGTCCAAGAGCTTCCACGCCTTCGAATCCGTCGCCATGCAACAGATCAAGAGCCCAGAGCCATCGTAGCCGCCTGAATCGCGATCGCGTCGTCACCAGACCCGCACGACCTCACCGTCGAATTCGTCGCCATCATGCTGCCGTTTGCCTCGACGCCTGCTCTGCTAAGTTCCTGGTGAGCGCGGGATCAAAACCCCTAACCTTTCCCCCTCGATTTCGCCCTCCAGCCGAATCCGCCATGGAAGTCGACGAGCTCCGTCGCCATGGACGACGGCGACACCACTCCAGTACCCCTCCGTCTCAGCTAGCGCGGGCACCATGTTCCCCATCCCCGCAGCTCCACAACGCGCTAGGCCACACCCTCTTTCATGCACTGTGGCGTCGGCTGCCTCAACCCCTAACTACGGCCGCCGCCCGAGCACGTTGTCGACGAGGCTCCGGCCCCTCCCGAGCCTCCCCGTGGGTGCTGGGTGAAGCGGGCATGCACGGGCCGCCTTTTGGTGGTCATGGCGCGCCAGATGGTGGCCGGATTCGTAATCCCGAGTAGCTCCGCCGCGGTTATGGTCACCGGCAGCTAGCCGCCGGCAGGGCCGACGTGGCCGGGTTAAGTTAACACTAATCTACCCCTAAACAGTCACTGACCAGTGGGCCAAAGGCCACTAAACCCTCTGTTTAAAATAAACCAAACCAGTTTAATTAACTGAGTCACTGACCAGTGGGGCCCCCATGTCAGTTTGACCGTGGTCAAACCCCTGACATCAGGCTGGCGCAGTGCTGATGCAGTAAATGCTTTTCTAATTAAAACAATTCCAGAAATTGGCAGAAAATACTCTAAACTTTGGAAATTCATAGAAAATTCATATTAACTCCAAACTTAACATATAGTATATGAAAAATGATCAGGAGAAAATAATCTATCCAAATATACAACTTTAAACTATGTTTGAGTTGAATTTAAAATGGTACCAGTAGAATTTGCTATTTGGTTTCATTGGAATTTAATCAAATTAAATTCAAATGCTTTTGCAATTTGAACCTTAGCAACATGCCACATTTCACTTGAACATTAGAGGAATATCATACACATATCAACATGAGTTACAATGATCAAACAATAGCATTTGCAACTTGGCTAAATTGAATTCAAATTGGAGTTTGAATTTACAATTCATTTGCGATATACTCCATTTAAATGGAATTGCCTCACACATCAGAAGCATGCAAACCAAGTTTCGACCTTCAACCTTGTGCTTGTGCATCGTATTTACTTTGCTACCTTGTTTGTTGTTTGTCGAGTAGATGTTGAACCAGAACAGGAGGCTGCCCCCTTCGTTGAAGATCCCGAGACTGAACCCCGTCAGCAAGGCAAGCAAACCCGCATTGATCATGTCGATAAAATCCCACTTCCCTCTCATGTCTCGCTTATGCATTGTATAGGATGATTACCATGCTACGTTTCTACCGCATAGATGAACCTATTACTTCGCATGACCTATCATTTGTCACAGTAGTAAGCAAACCACAATCCTAGCAAATGTAGGAGTTGGTTGATATCATGTGGCCCCTGCAATTGTTACTTCTTATTGCATGCTTAGAGTGATACAATGTTGTTACTGTTATGTGAGTCTGGATGGTAGAAGTCATGATGATGATGGTGGAAATGCGTTGGTGAATCTACCCTAATACAAGGTGAACGATGAGAGGCTGTGTAGGAGTACACAGTGGGTTGTCTCGTTGAACACCGCCCTAAGTCCGAGTTCTTATGTGGTGATCCAAGATGAAGAGTACAACCACACATTGGGCTCACTGACCCTCTCAACCTACTAACTCATCCCTTTCGATGTCCAGATGTCGCAGTAGTTCGGATTTCTGGTAGGTTTGTGGCCTGGCTGCTAAGTGAGAGAACGGCTCAACCGAGACCGGCTTATGCACCACACACACATCATCTGGGTCCACTTCGGTAAACCGGTCGGGTTCATGATAGTGGTAGCCAACCCAGGTAGGAGGCTTTCTTGGACTAGATCGGCTATGAGGTAATAGTTGTGGTGAGCATCCTCGCCGAC
The DNA here is from genome assembly GCA_950022295.1 of Bromus sterilis. Lineage (NCBI taxonomy): Eukaryota > Viridiplantae > Streptophyta > Magnoliopsida > Poales > Poaceae > Bromus > Bromus sterilis. Next base: position 204,049,786 of record OX465600.1, on the reverse strand, counting down.
ACCTCTTGAATGGTGTCGAGTACAAAGGCGGTAAATGATGATCATGTGTGTGTAGCGGTACACCCCTGCAGGGTTAACAAAACTATTCGAATAGCCGCGTCCGCGGTTAAGGACTGCTTGGAAAGCTTAGCTTGATTATTAGACAACTTGAACTAGATACTTATAAAACTTGCCAAGATAAGCGTGAGTGCTATGGCGTGCTTTCTCATGGGGAAGTCGAGGAAGGCACCATAGTGGTGTAATTGGTTGGATATGTAGTGGACTCGTGTACACTTCTTACCTCAAGTCTGGTACTCGTAGTTCAGGACTAGCCAAGTCAAAGCTGGCACTTCTGCAATTGAACCCCACCCCCCTTTACCTTGATACATGTGCATGAGTAGTATAGCTCCTACTTAAGTCTTGCTGAGTACGACTTTGTACTCACGTTTGCTTAATCTATGTTTTAGATGAACCCACTGACCCCGAAGGTGGATTCTTCCTCGAGCTCGACGACTGAAGACCAAGCTTGTGTAGTCCCAGTCAGCAGACTGGTTCCCTTGTGGAGGGCTTTGTGTTTAAATAAGGCTTCTTAAGCCATTTGTTAAGTTTGTCTGTACTCAGACCTACTTTGCTTCCGTTGAATGTTGTAATGTTGGATCACATGCTTGTGATCTCTGTGTGCACTCTCTGAGAGTTATCAATAAAATGTATACTTTGTAGAGAATTGAAATGATACCTGCTGTTCATACAAGGCATGTGTGCTGCGTGTATGTTTATAACATGCATGTCTTTGAGTGGATTTTCAAGACCTTAGTTCTGATCTGGCTGGCGGTTTTTTATACACAAAGTGGCCCTTAGATGTGCGCAGCTTGGGGCATCGTGATGCGATTTCTCGAGACTATGTCTCGTGCACACTTTGTGGTATGATCGAGCCCGCCCTAGACCCCGACTAAGTGATCGGGCTGGAGTAAGTCTATGTAAGAGTTATGAGATTGTCGATAGTATGGTTGAGGCGACTTGTCTGTGAATATGGGAGTGCATCACCCATATAATTAGACTTGTGTGCGGACGATGAGGACCCATCTCAGTTGATCATCCGGCCTGGATGGGATGCCCCTCACGTACGATGCTTTCCGAGAGCGTTCTGTGCTTGGCCTTGTCTGCTTAGACAAGTGGGTACAGTTCTCGGCTCTCCATATGACTATGTCGTAGTGGGTCTTGCATACGCTAACCCCGGGTCCCGACAGACTTGGTATCAGAGCAGGACTGACTGTAGGATTATCAGCATTGGTCGAAGTCAAGTCTAGCTTGCTATAGTTATATAGTTACTCTGGGTATATAAGGGAACAACGTAAGGCTTCTTTTTTCTCCTTACCATCATCGTCCTGAGTTCTGAGTCACCCTCATCTTGTTCTACGGGAAGATAGGACTAGGCTCATCTATTTCTTACTAGAACATCTTGTTGTTTGCTTCCTTGTAGCCGTAGGGAAGTTATGTTCGGTTTTCTAGCGTTGTTGTTCTTCCTGATTTCTTATATCGTATGTAAGTGTTGTTTTCATGTTGTAAGAAATTGTCCTTTCTTGCAATTATAGCCGTTCTGCTGCCCGAGTCATTCCAAGTTTCTTCATAATCTGATGCATTTGCAAACTCCTTCTTTCTGTTTCAGATGGCGGATCTTCCCCCTCGGCATATTGTTCGTCTGACTAGGTGCCTCGATGTGTGTGGGCACCCAACCATGCTCACCGAGATGATGTCCTTCATCGGCTATCGATGGTATCCTGAGTACACCGTCGAGGAGCAGTTCTTTGATTTCAACCAGACTCAATTCCACTGCACTGTCAGGATTTACCTGCACCACATTGGAGTGTCTCAGCCTATCCTCTTTGGACATGGCATTGGTGTGACCGAGAACATGGCTGTGCAGGATGCTGCATACTCATGTATTACCCTGCTGAGAGAGGAGCATGCCCTACTTGCAGGATCACCTTTACTCTATATACCTGCTGCACTTCCAGGAGAAGAGGGATACTACACCGGATTGTACACAGATCACTCCCTGGAGGATACTTTGCTTCAGATCACTGCTCGGCACCCTTGTGATAGGGATCGTGATGCACGTGCCCTTCGCTTTGAGCTTCACGCCACCCGTGTCCGTCTATATCGAGCACTTACACTCCTGGCTCCTTTTGTGAGTGTTGGATCAGTGGAGTACGATGCTATCTACCTAGCCAGGACACAGATGCCTTCTGGAGTTGCTTGGCCCGAGATTGTGGGAATTTTTCCACCCCGTGGTCCTCTGCTTCCACCCTACACTGGACCTAGGCCCCATCCTTGCCCAAATGGATAACAGGGTCCACAGGCCTCCGTGTTTTCCGATGGTCACTTTCAGCTGCCGGGTTACGCGGGTAACTTATACGAGGACTACTATGGAGATGGAGACGAGTGAGACCGCCCGTGGTCTTACTTTAGTGAGGATGTAGTAGTATCTTAGTATATTGTACGCAAGGTGTTCTAAGTTCCAGAGGCTTAGATAAATAATGTATAGGAAGTCAGAGTGCTTCTGAAGGATGTATCATCTTCATCACGTTTGTATTAGCTTGGCGCTTGTACTAAATGATGTATGGTTTGTATGACAGCTTGTGAATATATGGCTTGTATGCTTTTATCACCATGTTGTCAAGATGATTACTTCCTTTGCTTTGTGATTCTTCCAGTACCTTCAATACCTTGTTTAGACTCTTCCAATCAACTCTGTTTGACTTTGGTTTTCACCTTCAGGATGTCTCAAGGAACCCGTGGCCATCTTGGTCGTGCCATGGTCGTGGGAATGATCCGGAGGAAGGCAATTTTCCACCCCCACCCACGATGGCTCAGGTTCTGATGGAGGTTGAGAGGAACCTCCGAGACTCTCACAAGTTGCTGGAGGTCATTGCCCGCAACACCACTCAGCAGCGCAACGAGTTGGTGTCCTTGAATGACTTCATCCGGCTTCATCCCCCGGTTTTCAGCTACTCCACCGAGCCCCTTGATGCCGATGACTGGCTTCGCAACATCGAGAGGAAGCTCCAGGCAGGCCATGTTTCGGATGGTGACAGGTTCAGCTATGCCACCTACCACCTCGAGGGTGCAGCTAGCTCTTGGTGGGAGAATTTCCTCAACATGCGTCCCGTTGGACCGCCCACCACTTGGGATGAGTACTGCACTTCATTCCATGAGCACCACATTCCAAAGGGTCTTATGGACCGCAAGCGTGAGGAGTTCTGCAACCTCACCCAAGACAGAAGGACTGTTGACGAGTTTAGTCGTGAGTTCAACCGACTGGCTCATTATGCTACTAAGAAGGTCTCCACCGATGCTAAGAAGCAAGAGAGGTTCCGTCGTGGACTCAGTACCGGACTCCGTCTTGAGCTCAACCTACATGACTTTGCCACCTTCTAGGTCCTTGTCAACAAGGCCATCAAGGAAAAGGACATGAACACCCCCAACGACTTCCGCAAGCACCCTAGAGACGATGGCTCATCCAGTTCAGGCTCTCAGAAGCGCAAGATCTGGATCCCCAACAACATGTTTCGCCAGAACAACCCATCGAGGCCATCCTATGTCGCGCTTCGTCCACCAGTTTTGTTCCACCCCGCTCCACCGAACAACCCAGCTCCACGCACTATCTTTGGAGCCTGCTACAAGTGTGGCCAGGCAGGCCACTACTCCCGCGAGTGTCCCCAGAATCAGCTCCAGAATCAGAATGCTCCACCCCGTGCCGGAGGTAACAACAATGGTCGTGGCAAGTCAACCCCGAAGGTCTACACCACCAAACCCACTCCTCCCGCCACTCTTGGACGTGTGAATCAGATTGTCGCCGAAGAGACTGATGACACCACTGACGTCATTATTGGTACGCTCCCAGTCAATTATGTTCCTACTTCCGTTCTTTTCGACCCAAGAGCATGTCATTCATTCATGTCGGAAAGTTATGCACTTCGTCATGAGTTATCCTTTGTTGAATTGTCCACCCCAATGATTATTCAAACTCCAGGGTCAAGATGGCAAACTAATAGAATAAGCGATGGTAATCAAATTTCAATTGAGGGTTTAATATTCCTTGCTTCACCTATAGTCCTCAAGTCTTCATACATCGATGTAATCCTTGGCATGGATCGGCTATCAAGGCAGAATGCCTACCTTGATTGCAAAGGCAAATCAGTGAAACTAACACACCCTTCAGGCAAGACAGTCAACTACACCTCACCCAGAATGAGAACCCAGGTGCATTCTTTGAATGTGCTTCCCCTTCCCGACCTTGAAGATATTCCGGTGGTTCGTGACTTCCCGGATGTCTTTCCTGAAGAGCAGCCGGGCATGCTACCCGACAATTGTGTAGAGTTCATAGTGGATCTTATGCCAGGAACCACACCAATTTCCAGACGCCCATATAAAATGGCCCCACGTGATTTAGCTGAGCTTAAAATCCAACTTGAATCTTTATTGGCAAAAGGCATCTTTCGCCCTAGCTCATCGCCACGGGGTTACCCTGTTCTGTTCGTCACGAAGAAAGATGGAACAGAAAGGATGTGCGTAGACTATCGCCCGCTAAATCTAGCGACGATAAAGAACAAGTACCCACTGACCAGGTTCAATGATCTTTATGATCAACTTGCTAGATCCTCTGTCTTCTCCAAGATGGATTTGAGATTAGGATATCATCAAATCAAAATCCGAAACGAGGACATTCCCAAAACGGCTTTCACGAATCGTTAGGGTCTTTACGAGTACACCGTCATGTCCTTCGGTTTAACCAATGCCCTCGCCACTTTCTCTCGCATGATGAATTCGATCTTCATGGAGTACCTAGATAAATTTATTGTAGTTTATCTTGATGACATTCTCATCTACTCGAAGAACGAAGAAGAACATGCCGAACATCTAAGGCTGGTATTCATGAATCTTAGAGAGCATCGCATGTATGCTAAATTCTCCAAGTGTGAATTTTGGCTACCAGAAGTGACCTACTTAGGCCACGTAATTTCTGCAAAAGGCATTGTTGTGAATCCCGAGAGAGTTCAGGCCGTCCTTGACTGGACTCCACCTGAATCGGTTAAGCAAGTAAGGAGTTTTCTTGGCCTAGCCAGCTATTGCCGTTGCTTCGTCGAGAACTTTTCTAAAGTTGCAAAGCCTCTAACTGAACTCCTTGGTAATCATTGTGAGATCTATTCCGACCACCAAAGCCTAAAATAAATTTTCACCCAGCCAGATCTTAATCTCAGGCAAAGACGCTGGATTGAGTTGATAAAAGATTACGACGTAGGAATTTCTTACACCCCAGGCAAAGCCAATGTCATGGTTGATGCACTAAGTCGTAAGTCGTATTGTAACAACCTCATGTTACAAAAGTATCAACCACTTCTTCATGAGGAATTTCGCAAGCTCAATCTTGAGATTGTTCCTCATGGCTGTCTTTCTACCTTGGTGGCGAAACCAACTCTTGAGGATCAAATCATAGTTGCCCAAAGGCGTGCACGAGGTGTTCGCCGGATCAAGGAGAACATTGCTAGCGTAGTTGCTAAATGTTTCTCCATAGATAGTAAAGGAACGGTATTCTTTGGAAATCGTTTGGTAGTACCTAAGAATAGGGAACTAAGGCAACTCATCCTCAAGGAAGCCCATGACACACCCCTCTCGATTCATCCCGGTAGCACAAAAATGTACCGAGATCTACGCCAGAGATTTTGGTGGATTAGGATGAAGAGAGACATTGCTCGGTTTGTTGTCGAATGTGATGTTTGCCGTCGCATTAAGGCAGAGCATCAAATACCTGTTGGTACACTTCAACCTTTGCCTATTCTAGAGTGGAAATGGGACAAAGTCGGTATGGACTTCATCACCGGCTTTCCAAAAACCCAGAAAGGAAATGATGCCATCTTCGTTGTCATAGATAGGCTATCCAAAGTTGCTCACTTCCTGCCCGTTCGCGGGTCTATAACTGCGATGCAGTTAGCGGACTTGTACATCTCTAGAATTGTGTCTCTTCATGGTGTTCATTTGGAAATCAATTCTGATCGTGGTAGCCTTATCACCTCTAGATTTTGGGGAAGATTTCAGAATTCTATGGGAACTCATCTCTCATTTAGTACAGCTTTCCATCCTCAGTCTAGCGGTCAAGTTGAAAGGGTTATCCAAATTCTTGAAGACATGCTCAGAGATGGTGTTATCTCATTCAGAAATAATTGGGAGAAGTCTCTTCCATTCGCTGAATTTGCTTATAACAATAGTTACCAATCTAGTCTGAACATGGCTCCTTTTGAACTCCTATATGGACGATGATGTCGAACACCCCTAAACTAGTCAGAAATAGGTGAAAGAAAATTCTTTGGACCAGACATGATCATGGAAGAAGAAGAGCAAGTTCGCATTGTTCGTGATCCATTGAAAGAAGCCCAGTCTCGTCAGAAAAGCTACTATGATCGTCATCATAGGCAAGAGAGCTACAATCTGGATGAGAAGGCTTACCTTTGGGTTACTCCTCTGAAGGGAACCCAACGATTCGGTATCAAAGGAAAGTTGGCCCCACGTTACATCGGACCTTTCCGCATTCTTGCTAAACGTGGAGAAGTTGCCTACCAACTTGAACTACCCCTGCACCTTTCCCGAGTACATGATGTATTCCATGTGTCACAACTCAGGCGTTTCTTCAAGGACCCCATCCGCGAAGTCGACCATGAAACGCTTGATCTCCATGATGATCTTTCTTATCGAGAGTACCCCGTTCATATTCTTGATTCAGCAGAGCGTGTCACTCGTCGTCAGAAGGTTAAGTTTCTGAAATTGCAATGGTCACACCACTCTGAGAGAGAAGCCATGTGGGAAAGAGAAGACCGTCTCCATGCCGAGTACCCCACCTTCCTCCCGCAGACTTCTGAATCACGGGACGAGATTCTGTTAAGTGGGGGCGAGTTTTCAGAACCCTCTGTTAGGTAATGTGCTAGGATCAAAGTCACCTTGGATTCATCAAAGGAAAACAAAATGGAAATCAAATTAAAACTCAAATGGGAGAAGGAACACCCCCAGATGAATTAATTCAAATGGGAAGAAATAAAGTTGCTCCAAAAATTCCTTTTGTATTTTTGAAAACTCCCATAAATGAGTGCGATCACATATCAAGTGATGTGGGACCAACCCCATGCTCATGGATTTTTCAAATATTCAAACAGGACCTTGGAATTAATCAAAAACCCCTATTTGATTTAAAATTCAAATAATTTGAATTTTAAAAATGTTCAAACTTTACAAGTGGCTAGCCTAGTATATTGTGAAGCCATATAAAAAGTTTCAGGATTTAATAAAATGCCTAGCTATTTATTTAGCACAGCAACACAAAATAGCAGAAGAAAAACAGAAAAGAAAAGGAAAAGGAAAATTACTTTGCCATTTCGGCCCAACTCATCGCCCCCCTGGCCCAAGCCCACCTGGACCCCTTGTCGTCTTCCTTCAGCGCGGAAAGCACCTCGCTGGAGGGCATGCCGACGCCGGCGGCAGCTGCTAGCCTGCATGGCGCCCCCCCCCAAGACTTATCTTCTCGCCTGGAGACTCCCAAGCCTATCCTAGATCCATTCCCCCGTCTAAAGCTTCCTCCCCCTCCTCCCGTGCTCGATTTTGTCGCCGCCCGAAGCATAACCGGAGCCCCCCGCCGTAGAAGACGCGGCCACTGCGAACTAGAGCTCCTGAAAGCTTGTCCAGGAGCTTCCACGCCTTCGACTCCGTCGGCATGCAGAAGATAAAGAGCCCGGAGCCACCGTAGCCGCCTGAATCACGATCGCGCCGTCACCGGACCCGCAAGACCTCATCGTCGAATTCGTCGTCATCACACTGTCGTTTGCCTCGCCGCCTGCTCTGCTGAGTACCTGGTGAGTGCGGGATCAAAACCCCTACACTTTCCCCCTTGATTTCACCCTCTAGCCGGATCCGCCATGGAAGCCGATGAGCTCCGTCGCCATGGACGACGGAGACACCACTCCAGTACCCCTCCGTCTCAGTTAGCGCGCGCACCATGTTCCCCATCCCCGCAGCTCCACAATGCACTAGGCCACGCCCTCTTTCGTGCACTGTGGCGTCGGCTGCCTCAACCCCTAGCTACGACCGCCACCCGAGCACGTCGCCGACGAGGCTCCGGCCCCTCCCGAGCCTCCCCGTGGGTGCTGGGTGAAGTGGGCATGCACGGGCTGCCTTTTGGTGGTCACGGAGCGCCAGATGGTGGCCAGATTCGCTATCCCGAGCAGCGCCGCCGCGGTTTTGTTCACCGGAGGCTAGCCGTTGGCAAGGCCGACGTGGCCGGGTTAAGTTAACACTAATCTACCCCTAAACAGTCACTGACCAATGGGCCCAAGGCCACTAAACCCTCTGTTTAAAATAAACCAAGCCGGTTTAATTAACTGAGTCACTGACTAGTGGGGCCCCCATGTCAGTTTGACCGTGGTCAAACCCCTGACGTCAGGCTGGCGCAGTGTTGATGCAGTAAATGCTTTTCTTATTAAAATAATTCCAGAAATAAAATACTCTAAACTTTGGAAATTCATAGAAAATTCATATTAACTCCAAATTTAACATATAATATATGAAAAATGATCAGGAGAAAATAATCTATCCAAATATACAACTTTCAACTATGTTTGAGTTGAATTTAAAATGGGACCAGTAGAATTTGCTATTTGGTTTAATTGGAATTTAATCAAATTAAATTCAAATGCTTTTGCAATTTGAACCTTAGCAACATGCCACATTTCACTTGAACATCAGAGGCATATCATACACATATCAAGATGAGTTACATTGATCAAACAATAGCATTTGAAACTTGGCTAAATTGAATTCAAATTGGATTTTTAATTTACAATTCATTTGCAATATACTCCATTTAAATGGAATTGCCTCACACATCAGAAGCATGCAAACCAAGTTTCTACCTTCAACCATGTGCTTGTGCATTGTATTTACTTTGCTACCTTGTTTGTTGTTTGTCGAGTAGAAGTTGAACCGGAACAGGAGGCTTCCCCCTTCGTTGAAGATCCCGAGACTAAACCTCGTCAGCAAGGCAAGCAAACCCCCATTGATCATGTTGATAAAATCCCACTTCCCTCTCATGTCTCGCTTATGAATTCTATAGGATGATTACCATGCTATTTTTCTACCGCATAGATGAACCCATTCCTTTGCATGACCTATCATTTGTCATAGTAGTAAGCAAACCACAATCCTAGAAAATGTAGGAGTTGGTTGATATCATGTGGCCCCTACAATTGTTACTGCTTATTGCATGCTTAGAGTGATAAAATGTTGTTACTGTTATGTGAGTCGGGATGGTAGAAATCATGATGATGATGGTGGAAATGTGTTGGTGAATCTACCCTAATACAAGGTGAACGATGAGAGGTTGTGTAGGAGTACATAGTGGGTTGTCTCGTTGAACACCGCCCTAAGTCCGAGTTCTTGTGTGGTGATCTAAGATGAAGAGTACAACCACACATTGTGCTTACTAACCCCTCTCAACCTACTAACTCATCCCTTTCGATGTCTAGATGTCGCAGTAGTTCGGAGTTCTGGTAGGTTTGTGGCCTAGCTGCCAAGTGAGAGGACGGCTAAACCGAGACCGGCTTATGCACCACGCACACATCATCTGGGTCCACTTCGGTAAACCGGACGGGTTCACGATAGTGGTAGCCAATCCAGGTAGGCGTCTTTCTTGGACTAGATCGGCTATGAGGTAACAGTTGTGGTGAGCATCCTCGCCGACACCTCTTGAACGGTGTCGAGTACAAAGGCGGTAAATGATGATCATGTGTGTGTAGCGGTACACCCCTGCAGGGTTAACAAAACTATTCGAATAGGCGCGTCCACGGTTAAGGACTGCTTGGAAAGCTTAGATTGATTATTAGACAACTTGAACTAGATACTTATAAAACTTGCCAAGATAAGCGTGAGTGCTATGGCGTGCTTTCTCGTGGGGAAGTCGAGGAAGGCACCATAGTGGTGTAATTGGTTGGATATGTAGTGGACTCGTGTACGCTTCTTACCTCAAGTCTGGTACTCGTAGTTCAGGACTAGCCAAGTCAAAGCTGGCACTTCTGCAATTGAACCCCACCCCCTTTACCTTGATACATGTGCATGAGTAGTATAGCTCCTACGTAAGTCTTGCTGAGTACGACTTTGTACTCACGTTTTCTTAATCTATGTTTTAGATGAACCCACTGACCCCGAAGGTGGATTCTTACTCGAGCTCGACGACTGAAGACCAAGCTAGTGTAGTCCCAGTCAGCAGACTGGTTCCCTCGTGGAGGGCTTTGTGTTTAAATAAGGCTTCTTAAGCCATTTGTTAAGTTTGTCTGTACTTAGACCTACTCTGCTTCCGTTGAATGTTGTAATGTTGGATCACATGCATGTGATCTCTGTGTGCACTCTGTGAGAGTTATCAATAAAATGTATACTTTGTAGAGAATTGCAATGATACCTGCTGTTCATACAAGGCATGTGTGCTACGTGTATGTTTATAACATGCATGTCTTTGTATGGGTTTTCGAGACCTTAGTTGCGATCTGGATGGCGGTCTTTTATACACCAAGTGGCCCTTAGATGTGCGCAGCTTGGGGCATCGCGATGCGATTCCTCGAGACTCTGTCTCGTGCACACTTTGTGGTATGATCGAGCCCGCCCTAGACCCCATCTAAGTGATCGGGCTGGATTAAGTCTACGTAAGAGTTATGAGATAGTCGATAGTATGGTTGAGGCGACTTGTCTGTGAATATGGGAGTTCATCACCCATATCATTAGACTTGTGTGCGGAAGATGAGGACTCATCTCAGTTGATCATCCGGCCTGGATGGTATGCCCCTCACGTACGATGCTTTCCGAGAACGTTCTGTGCTTGGCCTTGTCTTCTTAGACAAGTGGGTACGGTTCTCGGCTCTCCATATGACTATGTCGTAGAGGGACTTGCATACGATAACCCCGGGTCCCGACAGACAAGAGGACATGACTAGGAGGAAAAGATTGTAATGCAAAGGAAATGATTCATATAAACACGGGATAAATCGGGCAGCATAACGGCTACACCGGGATGGAAATGAAACAACATCGAAGAAATTGGACAGAACTTCTTCAAGGAACTCAATAGAACGATGAGTCTGGACGACCACAACTGTCCTACGGCTACAAAGAAGAAATCAACGAGATGTTCTAGTAAGACATATATGAGCCTAGTCCTATCATCCCGTAGAAAAGATAAGGGGGACTCAGAACTCAGATCGATGAGGGTAAGGAGAAAAAGAAGCCTTACGTTGTTCCCTCTATACGCAGAGTAACTATATAATTATAGAATGCTAGACTCGACTTCGAACAAGGGTTGAATAATCCTACAGACAGTCCTGCTCTGATACCAAGTCTGTTAGGACCCGGAATATGCGTATGTAATTCCATTCACAACTCAATCACATGGAGAGCTGAGAGTCATACCCACTTGTCTAAGAAGACAAGGCCAAGCACAGAACACTCTCGGAAATCATCGTAGGTGAGGGGCATCCCATCCAGGCCGGATGATCAACTGAGATGGGTCCTCATCGCCCGCTCACAAGTCTAAATGATTATGGGTGGTGAAATCCCATACTCATAGACAAGTCCCCTCAACCATGTTATCGATTGAATCATAACCCTTACATAAACAAACTCCAGCCCGATCACTTAGTCGGGGTCTAGGGCGGGCTCGATCATACAACAAAGTGTGCACGTGACAGAGTCACGATCAATCGGATCGCGAAGCCCCAAGCTGCACACATATAAGGGCCACTTGGTGTATAAAAGACCGCCAGCCAGATCACAACTAAGGTCTCGAAAACCCATACTAAGACATGCATGTTATAATCATACATGCAGCACACATGCCTAGTATGAACAGCAGGTATCATCACATAACTCTACAAAGTACTTCTTTATTGACTTACACATAGATCATACAAAGATCACATGTCTGTGATCAACATTACATCATACAACGGAAGAAAATTAGGTCTGAGTACAGACAAGTTTAACAAATTGTTTAGAGAAGCCTTGTTCAACATACATGCCCTTCCACGAGGGACGAGATTGCTGTCTGGGACTATACTAACTTAGTCAACTTCGAGCTTCAGGAAGGTGTCTCCATCGGGGTCTGGGTTTCCATCTAAAACATAGAATAAGCAAACATGAGTACAAAGTCGTACTCAGCAAGACTTGCATCAGAACTATACTACTCATGCTCAAGTTCCAAGGTAAAGGGAGGTGGGGTTTCATCACGCAGAAGTGCCATATTTGACTTGGCTAGTCCTGTACTACGAGTACCAGTCTTGAGGTAAGAAGCGTACACGAGTCCACTACCAAGTCTCCAACCAATACACCACTATGGTTACTTCCTCGACTTCCCCACGAGGAAACACACCATAGCACTCACGCTTATCTTGCGAGTTTTAGAGTATCCATTCAAGTTGTCTAATAATCAAGCAAGCTTTCCAAGTAGTCCTTAACCGCGGACACGGCTATTCGAATAGTTTTGTTAACCCTACAGGGGTGTACCGCTACACTCACATGACCATCAGTTACCGCCAGGTCTCGACACCTTTCAAGAGGTGTCGGCGAGGATGTTCACCACACCACTTTGCCCAAAAATCCTTTCTAGTCCAAGGAGTCAACTGTTTGAGTTCCAAACCCAACTGGAGTTCCGACCGAGCTTCCAATAAGGACTCAAACCATGTAGGCACGACTGACAAGCCCACCTCGACGGATGGTTCTTCGCTTGACAAGCCATGTTCCACAAGCCCTACCATGAATGCCACATCTCATTTCCTTTATCTTTCTATGCATATGCCGAATGGAAAACCCGAACTAGGTGTGACTCCTGGACTTGGATCGGGGTGAGTTACTAGGTCGAGAGGGGTCAGTGAGCCCAATGTTTGGTTGTACTCTTTGTCTCGGATTACCATACAAGAACTCAGGCTTAAGGCGGTGTTCAGCGAGACAACCCATTGTGTACTCCTACATAGCCTCTCATCGTTCACCTTGTATTAGGGTAGATTCACCAACACAGTTTCACTTTCATCAACACCATGTTCACTATCATCCCGACTCACATCAAAAGCATCCTCATTGCAAACTCTAAACATGCAGTAAGCAGTAACAGTTTCAGGGTCCACATGATATCAATCAACTCCTATGTCAGCTAGGATTGTGGTTTGCTTAATACTGTGACAAGATGATAGGTCATGCATCGGATATGGGTTCAACTATGCGGTAGAATCGATAACAAGGTGATCTCCTGAACATGCATAAGCGAGACTGGGAGGGAAGTGGGATTTTATAGACATGATCAATGGGGTTTGCTTGCCTTGCTGACGATACATGGGTCTTAACGGTTGTCTTCTCCTTCGGGGGTAATCACCGTCCCGGAGGCACTGTTACCGGCACAATTATCAACAAAGGGGGGGGACAACATTGAAATAGAATGAACAAGCACATGATATAGTTGTCCATGATGTATACGGAACTTATTTTTTTGACAATTCAATTTAATTTAAGTGTATTGCAAAGGATTTGCAAATTCTAACTTCAAATTCAAATGCAAATTATGCCATATGCATGTTTGCTACTGTTCACCCATTTTAAAATGGTCAAACATAGAAACAAGTTGCATATTCACAATCCTTGCATTTTTCTGATAATTTTTCATATATTATTTGTTTAATTTGGAGTCAGTATGAATTTTCTATGATTTTCTAAAGTTTTAGCTATTTTCTGCAATTTCTGTAATTTAAATAAACAGAGAAAATTGGAGTTATTGCATCAGCATGTTGCAATGCTGATGTCACAGGGGGGCTGACATGTGGGGCCCTGCTGTCAGTGTCTCTGTGGGTTAATCCCGTTTAAATAATTAAACAGAGGGGGATTAGGGGGGCTGGGGCCCACCTATCATTGACCTGTGGTCAATTAACAGGGGGATTAGGGACTAAGTTAAACCGCCCACCGGCGTTTAGCCGGCGGCGACAACAGTGCACGGAGGAGGGCTCGCCGGAGTGGCTTCCCGGCCACCATTTGGCACGGGGATGGCAGGGATCTGCTCCCCAGGGTCGCCTGCATCGCATGGTGCACACGGGGATACTTGGGGGGCGCCGGAACCTCGTCGGCGACAACCTTTCGCGGCGGCCGTGGCACAGCGGTGATGTAGTCAGCTTTGTGCTTCTCCTCCTTGCGCGTGGACTGGTGCTACTAGCTTCTGAAAGCCTCAGGAACGCGATAGACATGCCGGGATGGATAGAAGGGTACGGGAGCTAGCTCATCGGCGGCAATGGCGGCGGTGGCTCTCGGATTCCATGGCATATCGTGAAATAGAGGGGTTCGGAATGCCTGCTCACCAGGTACGCAACAGACGCGATGGGGAGGTTGTGGAAGGGCTGGAGGCGACGAATTCATCGTTGAGATTAGGCGGCCGTAGTCGAAGAAGACGATTCGATTCGCTTGCTCCAGGGTCTCCTGGCTTCCAATCTTTAGCACGGTGTCGAAGTAGACGTCGGCGAGGTCGATGGACAAGGCGGCTCGAACTTGAACGGCCGTTGGCCACGCAGGAGCGACGCCGTGCTCCGCGGAAGCGCTCGGCTGGTGAAGAATCCGGCGAGGGGAGAGAGCTAGAGGGAGCAGGGAGAGGGGGAATGGATCTGGATGGCCTCCAGGCGTCTCCAGGTGCCACGAGATAGAGAGAGGGAGGCCGATAGCTTCCTGGCACGCCCACGGCGGTCGCCGGCGTGCTGCCTGCCTGCCTGTCCTGGGGAGGAAGACCCATGTGCCCTCCCCAGGTGGGCTGGGCTCGGCCAGGAGGTGGGGAAGGGTAAGTGGGCCTCTTCTCTCTCTCTGCTTTCTATTTTTCTTTCTAATTTTATTTTCTGTACTTTGTTTTCCCTCCTAAATAAAATAGCTAGACATTTTATAAAATCTTCAAAACTTTTATGTGGGCTTATAATATATATAGCTAGCCACTCACAAGCTTTGGAGATTTTTTAAATTCAAATAATTTGAATTTCAAATCAAATAGGGTATTTAATTAATTTCCAAGCCCTATTTGGAATTTTTGACAAATCCTGGTGCATGCAGTGGGACCCACTTCACTTTATATGTGATCATGCATATTTATAAGACTTTTCAAAAATAACAGAGGAATTTTTGGAAGCAATTTTTGCAGAAATCACTTGGCCTAGGTAGGTCACTTCTAGAAGCCAGAATTCCCATTTGGAAAACTTAGCATAAAGGCGATGCTCTCTAAGCTTCATCAATACCAGCGTAAGATGTTCTGCATGCTCTTCTTCGTTCTTCGAGTAGATGAGAATGTCATCAAGATAAACTACAACAAATTTATCTAAGTACTCCATGAAGATCGAATTCATCAAGCGAGAAAAAGAGGCTGGGGCATTGGTTAAACCGAAGGACATGATGGTGTACTCATAAAGACCATAACGAGTAGTGAAAGCCGTTTTGGGAATGTCCTAGTTTCTGATTTTGATTTGATGATAACCTAATCTCAAATCCATTTTGGAGAAGACAGAGGATCCAGCAAGTTGATCATAAAGATCATTGATCCTGGTAAGTGGGTACTTGTTCTTTATCATCGCTAGATTTAGCGGACGATAGTCTACGCACATCCTTTCTGTTCCATCTTTCTTCGTTACGAACAGAATGGGGCAACCCCATGGCGATGAGCTAGGGCGGATGAAGCCTTTTGCCAACAAAGTTTCAAGTTGGAATTTAATCTCAGCTAACTCATGTTGGGCCATTCTATATGGGCGTCTGGAAATTGGGGATGTGCCTGGTATGAGATCTATAATGAATTCTACACATCTGTCAGGAGGCATTCCTGGCAGCTCTTCTGGAAAGACATCCGGAAAGTCACAAACTATCGGAATATCTTCAAGGTTAGGAAGGGGATGTTCATTCAATGAATATAGCTGGGTTTCTGAACCCTGAGATGTGAAATGAACTATCTTGCCGGAAGGATGAGTGAGTTGAACCGATTTAGTGGCACAATCAATCTTAGCATGGTGTTTTGACAACCAATCCATACCTAAGATGATATTGATATCTGAAGATTTGAGGTCTATGAGAGAAGCAAGGAATACAATGTCGGGACCCGGGGTTAGCGTATGTAATTCCAGTCACGATACAATCACACGGAGAGCCGAGAACCGTACCAACTTGTCTAAGAAGACAAGGCCAAGCACAGAACGTTCTCGGTAAGCATCGAACGTGAGGGGCGTCCCATTCAGGCCGGATGATCAACTGAGATGGGTCCTTAACGTCCGCTCACAAGTCTAAATGCTTATGGGTGGTGAATCCCATACTCATAGACAAGTCGCCTCAACCATGTTATCGATTGGATCCTAACTCTTACATAAACTTACTCCAGCCCGATCACTTAGTCGGGGTCTAGGGCGGGCTCGATCATACAAAAAAGTGTGCACGTGACAGAGTTACGAGCAATCGCGTCGCGATGCCCCAAGCTGCGCACATCTAAGGGCCACGTGGTGTATAAAAGACCGCCAGCCAGATCACAACTAAGGTCTCGAAAACCCATACTAAGACATGCATGTTATAAACATACACGCAGCACACATGCCTAGTATGAACAGCAGGTATCATCACATAACTCTACAAAATACTCTTTATTGATATACACATAGAGCATACAAAGATCACATGTCTGTGATCACATTACATCATACAACGAAAGAAAATTAGGTCTGAGTATAGACAAGTTTAACAAATGGCTTAGAGAAGCCTTGTACAACAAACATGCCCTTCCACGAGGGACCAGACTGCTATCTGGGACTATGCTACCAAGGTCAACGTCGAGCTTCACGAAGGTGACTCCATCGAGGTCCGGTTTCTTATCTAAAACATAGAATAAGAAAACGTGAGTACAAAGTCGTACTCAGCAAGACTTACATTAGATCTAAACTACTCATGCTCAAGTATCAAGGTAAAGGGAGGTGGGGTTCAACATGCAGAAGTGCCAGCTTTGACTTGGCTAGTCCTGAACTATGAATACCAGACTTGAGGTAAGAAGCGTACACGAGTCCACTATCCAAGTCTCCAACCAATACACCACTAAGGTTACTTCCTCGACATCCCCACGAGGAAGCACACCATAGCACTCACGCTTATCTTGCGAGTTTTATAAGTATCCATTCAAGTTGTCTAATAATCAGGTACATGTTCCAAGTAGTCCTTAACCGCGGACGCGGCTATTCGAATAGTTTTGTTAACCTTGCAAGGGTGTAAGGTACACACACATGAGCATCGGTTACCGCCAGGTCTCGCCACCGTTCATGAGGTGACAGCGAGGATGTGCACCACGACACTTCGCTCACAACCGGTGTATTCCAGGAGTCGACTATCTGAGTTTGTCACCGCTCGAGAGCCCGGCCGGATCAACGAAACGGACTCAAACAATGTAGGCAACCGAGACGCCACCTCTGACAGATGGTTTCACTGTCTCACAGATCCACCCACATATCTAGGATGATGCAACATTTCCACTCACTCTTTTGCTATGCATATGTCAAATGGAAGGCCCGAACTAATGTGACTCCTGGACGTCGACACGGATCAAGGTACTAGGCCGAGAGGGGTCAGTGAGCCCAATGTGTGGTTGTACTCTTTGTCTTGAATTACCATCCAAGAACTCGGTACTTAAGGCGGTGTTCAGCGAGACAACCCACTGTGTACTCCTACACAGCCTCTCATCGTTCACCTTGTATTAGGGTGGATTCACCGACACCGTTTCACTTTCATCAACACCATGTTCACCATCATCCCGTCTCACATCAAAAGCAACCTCATGTAACACTAAGCATGCAATAAGCTATAACAGTTGCAGGGGCTTCATGATATCAAACAACTCCTATGTCAGCTAGGATTGTGGTTTGCTTACTACTGCGACAAGATGATAGGTCATGCATCGGATATGGGTTCAACTATGCGGTAGAAACGATACAAGATGATCTCCTAAACATGCATAAGCGAGACTGATAGGGAATTGGGATTTTATAGACATGATCAATGGGGTTTTCTTGCCTTGCTGACGAGGTTCGATATCGGGGTCTTCAACGAAGGGGGTGGCCTCCGGTTCCGGTTGCACGTCTATCGAGCAAACAATCAAACAAGGTATAAATTTATTTGTAATGCTCAGACACATGATCAATATTGAACTGGTGATGTTCTTGATCACAATGTGGGTACAATTCCATTTAAAAGAAGTCAAATGCAAAGTCATTTGCAAATGTGCTTCAAATTTGAATTTGAAATAAAGCCATATGGATGTTTTGCACTGTTCACCCATTTTAAAATGGTCAAACATGAAAACAGAGCCCATATTCATAATCCTTGGTTTTTTCTGATAATTTTAGACATATTATATGTCCAATTTGGAGTTCATATGAATTAGTTATGATTTTCCAAAGTTTATTCAATTTTCTGTAATTTCTGGAGTATTTTAAATCTCTGGAAAACCTTTATTGCGTCATGCTGAGGTCAGGGTGACGTCACAGGGGGGCTGACAGCTGGGGTCGGCTTGTCAGTGGAAGATGGGTTTAAACCCGGTTTAGTTTAATTAAACAGGGTTATTAGGGGGGGCCAGGGCCCACCAGTCAGTGACCCAAGGGTCACTAACAGGGGATTAGCCCCCTAAGATAATCGGGCCGCCGGCGGTTAGCCACCGGTGACTAACCCGTGCGGCGGCGCCCGTTGCGGATGGCGGTTCCGGGCACGGCTGGGCACGGGGAAGCTACCAGGGGGTAGCCCGTGCTCGCCCGCTTCGAGCTGTGCCACTGGGGTCTCAAGGGGAGGGCTGGGAGCGCACCGGCGACGAAGAGCAGCGGCGGCGCAGCTCTGTCTTCGGCGAGATCAGTGGCTAGGGCACGGGGAGGAGAAGGGAGTAGGGAAAAACGACGAGCTGCTCACCCTGAGCGTGAAGAGGAACTCGGGGAAGCCGGAGGAGGCGAGACGGTGGCGTATTTCTCGCCGGAGCTTCACGGCGGCCGGAGAGGAACGGTGACGAAGGCGTTGGCTCCGGGGCTCCCAGGCTCGATTAACTGCACGGCTTGACGAAGACGATGCTGGCGGAGCTTCTGGAAAGCTTGCGGCGGCGAGTGGGGCACGGTGGCCGCGAGTTTTACGGCGGCGTGCTCCGGCTGGGCTCCGGGTCCGCGCAGAAACGAGAGAGAGAGGGCGTGGGGAGAGAGCCAGAGGAGGGGGAAGACTGCGGGGCGGCTCTGGCGTTGCGTGGCGCAAGGAGACGCCTCGGGCTGGCCTAGGAGAGCCTCGGTGGCGTCCACGGCGCTCGGCTCGCCACCGAGCTGCTTCGGGCGCCGGGGAGGAAGACGACACCGGGGGGGCTGGTGGGCTGGGCTGGAAAGGTAAGTTGGGCCGACGCCTGTGGCGCCAGGTAAGGTCCCCCTCTTCTGTTTATTCTTTTCTTTTTATTTCTTCTGACATTTGTTCTGTCTTGATATATAAAAGATATCAAAACATTTTATAAAATCCCAAAATCGTTTATGTGGGCTTAGGTGTCAAGCCACTAGCCACTCACAAGTTTTGGTGACTTTTGAAAATCAAACAATTTGAATCTAAATTCAAATTGGAGTTTAATTTAATTTCCAAGCCCTATTTGGAATATTTGAAAAATCTTGGTGCATGCAGTGGGACCCACTTCACTTTATATGTGATCATGCATATTTATAAGACTTTTCGAAAATACCAGAGCAAATTTTGGAAGAAATTTTTGTCTGGCCATTTGAATTAATTCCTCAGGGTTTTTCTGTTCCCCATTTTTGAACTTCCTTGAAATTTTTTTTGCATGATGCAACAGGGGCACTCAAACCCTAGCACTTACCCTAGTTGGGGTTCTGACAACTCGCCCCCACTCAAAAGAATCTCGTCCCGAGATTCAAAAGTCGTCGGGAGGAAGGTGGGGTACTTGACACGGAGGCGGTCTTCTCTTTGCCAGGTTGCTTCTTTCTCGGAGTGAGGCGACCATTGCACTTTGAGGAACTTGATCTTCTGACGACGAGTGACACGCTGTGCTGAATCAAGAATACGAACAGGGTACTCTCGATAAGAAAGGTCATCTTGGAGATCAAGCGTTTCATGGTGGACTTCGCGGATGGGGTCCTTGAAGCAACGCCTGAGTTGTGACACATGGAATACATCATGTACTCGGGAAAGGTGAGGGGGTAGTTCAAGTTGGTAGGCAACTTCTCCACGTTTAGCTAGAATGCGGAAAGGTCCGATGTAACGTGGGGCCAACTTGCCTTTGATACCGAATCTTTGGGTTCCCTTCAGAGGAGTAACCCGAAGGTAAGCCTTCTCATCAATATTGTAGCTCTCCTCTCTATGATGACGATCATAGTAGCTCTTTTGACGAGACTGAGCGGCTTTCAATCGATCACGAACAATGAGAACTTGCTCTTCTGCTTCCTTGATCATATCCGGTCCAAAGAGTTGTATTTCACCGGTTTCTGAACAGTTAAGGGGTGTTCGACATCGTCGTCCGTAAAGGAGTTCAAAAGGAGCCATGTTCAGACTAGATTGGAAACTGTTGTTATAAGCAAATTCGGCGAAGGGAAGAGATTTCTCCCAATTCTTTCCGAAAGAGATAACACAAGCTCTGAGCATGTCTTCAAGAATTTGGTTAACGCTTTCAACTTGACCGCTAGACTAAGGATGGAAAGCTGTACTAAAGGATAGATGAGTTCCCATAGCACTCTGAAAGCTTCCCCAGAATCAAGAGGTGAAAAGGCTGCCAAGATCAAAATTGATCACCAAAGGAACACCGTGAAGAGACACAATTCTAGAGACGTACAAGTCCGCCAACTGGCTAGCAGTTATAGACTCGCGAACGGGAAGGAAGTGAGAAACTTTGGAAAGCCTATCTATCACAACGAAGATGGCATCATTTCCTTTCTGGGTTTTTGGAAAGCCGGTGATGAAGTCCATACCGACTTTGTCCCATTTCCACTCGGGAATAGGCAAAGGTTGAAGTGTACCAGCAGGTCTTTGGTGTTCGGCCTTAATGCGACGACAAACATCACAGTCAGCAACAAATCGAGCAATGTCTCTCTTCATCCTGGTCCACCAAAATCTCTGGCGTAGATCTCGGTACATTTTTGTGCTACCGGGATGAATCAAGAGGGTTGTGTCATGGGATTCTTTGAGGATGAGATGCCGTAGGTCCCTATTCTTAGGTACTACTAAACGATTTTCAAAGAATACCGTTCCTTTACTATATGTGGAGAAACATTTAGCAACTCCGCTAGCAATGTTCTCCTTGATCCGACGTACACCTCGTGCACGCCTTTGGGCATCTATGATTTGATCCTCAAGGGTTGGTTTCGCCACCAAGTTGAAAAGAGATCCATGAGGAACAATCTCAAGATTAAGCTTCCGAAATTCCTCATGCAGAGGTGGTTGATACTGTGGTAACATGAGGTTGTTACAATACGACTTACGACTTAGTGCATCAGCCATGACATTGGCTTTGCCTGGGGTGTAAGAAATTCCTAAGTCATAATCTTTTATCAACTCTATCCAGCGTCTTTGCCTGAGATTAAGATCTGGCTGGGTGAAAATATATTTGAGGCTTTGGTGGTTGGAATAAATCTCACAACGATTACCAAGGAGGTAATGTCGCCAAGTCTTCAGGGCATGAACTACGCCAGCGAGTTCAAGATCATGGGTAGGATAGTTCTCTTCATGTGGCCGCAACTGGCGTGAAGCATAAGCTACCACATGTCGATCTTGCATAAGTATGCATCCTAACCCTTGCCGTGAAGCATCACAATAGATCTCGAAATCCCTTTTGGTTTCTGCAGGTGCAAGTACGGGTGCAGAAGTCAATCTTCTTTTTAGCTCTTGAAAGTTGTCCTCGCACTTGGGATTCCATTGGAATTTCTTATCTTTCTTGAGGAGTTCAGTAAGAGGCTTTGCAACTTTAGAAAAGTTCTCGACGAAGCGGCGGCAATAGATGGCTAGGCCAAGAAAACTCCTAACTTGCTTAACCGATTCAGGTGGAGTCCAGTCAAGGACGGCCTGAACTCTCTCGGGATTGACTGCAACACCTTTCGCAGAAATCACGTGGCCTAAGTAGGTCACTTCTGGTAGCCAAAATTCACACTTGGAGAACTTGGAAAAAAGGCGGTGCTCTCTAAGTTTCATCAATACCAACCTAAGGTGTTCTGCGTGCTCTTCTTCGTTCTTCGAGTAGATGAGAATGTCATCAAGATAAACTACAACAAATTTATCTAGGTACTCCATGAAGATCGAATTCATTAAGCGCGAGAATGTGGCGGGGGCATTGGTTAAACCAAAGGACATGACGGTGTACTCGTAAAGACCATAACGAGTAGTAAAAGCCGTCTTGGGAATGTCCTCGTTTCGGATTTTGATTTGATGATAACCTAATCTCAAATCCATCTTGGAGAAGACAGAGAATCCTGCAAGTTGATCATAAAGATCATTGATCCTGGGAAGTGGGTACTTGTTCTTTATCGTCGCTAGATTTAGCGGACGATAGTCTACGCACATCCTTTCTGTTCCATCTTTCTTCGTTACGAACAGAACGGGGCAACCCCATGGCGATGAGCTAGGGCGGATGAAGCCTTTTGCCAACGAAGCATCAAGTTGGGTTTTTAGCTCAGCTAACTCATGTGGGACCATCTATATGGGCGTCTGGAAATCGGGGCTGTGCCTGGTATAAGATCCACTATGAATTCTACACACCTGTCGGGTGGCATTCCCGGCAGCTCTTCAGGAAAGACATCCGGGAAGTCACGAACCACCGGAACATCTTCAAGGTCTGGAAGTGGAAGCACATTCAAAGTCTGCACCTGGATTCTAGAGCTGGGTTATGTGTAGTCAATGGTCTGGCCTGAAGGATGGGTGAGTTTAACTGATTTGGCCTTACAATCGAGGAAAGCATTTTGCCTTGATAACCAATCCATTCCTAGGATGACATCAATGTCCGAAGACTTGAGGGCTATAAGAGAAGCAAGGAATACTAGACCCTCAATTGCAATTTGATTGCCATGGCTTACTCTATTAGTTTGCCACTTTGAACCAAGAGTTTGAATGATCATTGGAGAAAACATTTCTTCAAAATAAAATCCATGCCGAAGTGCATAACTCTCCGACATGAAGGAATGAGAAGCTCCTGGATTGAAAAGAACGGAGGCGGGGACATGATTAACTGGGAGTGTGCCAAGAATGACATCAGAAGCAGCAGTGGTTTCCTCAACTGAGATTTGGTTCACATAACCACTACTTGTGACTGAAAGCTTTGCTGGGATGGTTTTGGTGGTGGATTTCTTTGGAGGCTTATGACTAGGTCGACGGGGTGCCACGAACACTGTAGGGCATTGTCGGAAGTGATGGCCTGTCAGACCACACGTGAAACACACACTGCCTGAATTGTTGGGAGTGGGATTGCTTGGTTGCACACCATCATTCCAGAGTGGAACAATGTGTTGAGGTGGATGGCATATAATCAGTGGTGGTCTCTGGAGAAGGTTTTGAAGTATGGCACTGGTTGGAATTCAAATTCGGCGTTTCTGAGGGGCTGAACTGGAAGAAGAAGCAAGCTCAAGAGCATGCTTGCGGGACTCCTCAAAAATTTTATTTCCATGCTCAGCTCTGAAGGATCTGTTGACTAAATCCTCAAAGGTGGCAAATTCGATGAGGTTGAGATCATGGCGAAGGACGGGGCTAAGTCCCTTATGGAACCTTGCCTGTTTTCTGGCATCGGTGGTGATCTCATCTTGGGCATACCGAGCAAGACGGTTGAACTCTCTCACATACTCATGAATGGACATCTCTCCTTGAGTCAGATTGCAGAACCCTTCCTTCTTGCGCTCCATCAACTCATCCAGAATGTGGTACCCTCGAAAGGCAACACAGAACTCCTGCCAAGTCACTACGTGACTACCTGGCTGCATAGCAACATAGTTCTCCCACCATTGAAGAGCAGCACCTTCCAATAAGTATACCGCAAAAATAACTCGGTCATCGGGAGCAACATGTGCAGTATCAAGCTTACGCTCGATGGAACGGAGTCAATCATCAGCTTCAAGGGGCTCAGAAGAACTTCAAAATATCGGTGGCTTGAGGAGGATGAAGTCCTGAATGCTCACAACCACATTGCAATGTCGTGAGGTATTCTGCTCGATGAGCTCCAGAAGACGTGTTTGATCACGTTGATTCTTCTCATCTTCCATCATGATTTCTGCCGCAGAAGGCGGTGGTAGAGGTTCATCATCATTTCGATTCCGAACACGGTCTTGATTCCGACGAATAGCACTACGAGTCCCACCTGACATCCTGTGTGATGAAGATCAACAATCAGAACAGGTTGAATGATGGATTCAAGGATAACAAGACATGATGAAGGCGGAAAGGATTATAATGAGAAGGCAATGATCCACAGAAACACGGGATAAATCCGGCAGCATAACGGCTACACCGGGATGGAAAAAAAGACAACCTCGAGGAGATTGAACAGAACTTCCTCAAGGAACTCAAAACACGAAGATTCTGGACGACCACAACAATCCTACGGCTACAAGGAAGCACTCAGCGAGATGTTCTAGTCAGACATAGATGAGCCTAGTCCTATCATCCCGTAGAAAAGGTAAGGGTGACCCAGAACTCAGATCGATGAGGGTAAGGAGAAAAAGAAGCCTTACGTTGTTCCCTTTATACCCAAGTAACTATATAACTATAGAATGATAGACTCGACTTCGACCAAGGGTTTGATAAGCCTACAGACAGTCCTTCTCTGATACCAAGTCTGTCGGGACCTGGGGTTAGCGTATGTAATTCCAGTCACGATACAATCTCACGGAGAGCCGAGAACCGTACCCACTTGTCTAAGCAGACAAGGCCAAGCACAGAACGTTCTCGGTAAGCATCGAACATGAGGGGCGTCCCATTCAGGCCGGATGATCAACTGAGATGGGTCCTCAACGTCCGCTCACAAGTCGCCTAAACCATGTTATCGATTGGATCCTAACTCTTACATAAACTTACTCCAGCCCGATCACTTAGTCGGGGTCTAGGGCGGGCTCGATCATACAACAAAGTGTGCACGTGACAGAGTCACGAGCAATCGCGTCGCGATGCCCCAAGCTTCACACATCTAAGGGCCACTTGGTGTATAAAAGACCGCCAGCCAGATCACAACTAAGGTCTCGAAAACCCATACTAAGACATGCATGTTATAAACATACACGCAGCACACATGCCTAGTATGAACAGCAGGTATCATCACATAACTCTACAAAGTACTCTTTATTGATATACACATAGAGCATACAAAGATCACATGTCTGTGATCACATTACATCATACAACGGAAGCAAATTAGGTCTGAGTACAGAGAAGTTTAACAAATGGCTTAGAGAAGCCTTGTACAACAAACATGCCATTCCACGAGGGACCAGACTGCTGTCTGGGACTATGCTACCAAGGTCAACGTCGAGCTTCACGAAGGTGACTCCATCGGGGTCCGGTTTCTTATCTAAAACATAGAATAAGCAAACGTGAGTACAAAGTCGTACTCAGCAAGACTTACATCAGATCTAAACTACTCATGCTCAAGTATCAAGGTAAAGGGAGGTGGGGTTCAACATGCAGAAGTGCCATCTTTGACTTGGCTAGTCCTGAACTACGAATACCAGACTTGAGGTAAGAAGCGTACACGAGTCCAATATCCAAGTCTCCAACCAATACACCACTAAGGTTACTTCCTCGACTTCCCCACGAGGAAGCACACCATAGCACTCACGCTTATCTTGCGAGTTTTATAAGTATCCATTCAAGTTGTCTAATAATCAGGTACATGTTCCAAGTAGTCCTTAACCGCGGACGCGGCTATTCGAATAGTTTTGTTAACCTTGCAAGGGTGTAAGCTACGCACACATGGGCATCGGTTACCGCCAGGTCTCGCCACCGTTCAAGAGGTGACAGCGAGGATGTGCACCCCGACACTTCGCTCACAACCGGTCTATTCCAGGAGTCGACTATCTGAGTTTGTCACCGCTCGAGAGCCCGGCCGGATCAACGAAACGGACTCAAACAATGTAGGCAACCGAGACGCCACCTCTGACAGATGGTTTCACTGTCTCACAGATCCACCCACATATCTAGGATGATGCAACATTTCCACTCACTCTTTTGCTATGCATATGTCAAATGGAAGGCCCGAACTAATGTGACTCCTGGACGTCGACACGGATCAAGGTACTAGGCCGAGAGGGTTCAGTGAGCCAAATGTGTGGTTGTACTCTTTGTCTTGGATTACCATACAAGAACTCGGTACTTAAGGTAGTGTTCAACGAGACAACCCACTGTGTACTCCTACACAGCCTCTCATCGTTCACCTTGTATTAGGGTGGATTCACCGACACAGTTTCACTTTCATCAACACCATGTTCACCATCATCCCGACTCACATCAAAAGCAACCTCATGTAACACTAAGCATGCAATAAGCTATAACAGTTGTAGGGGCTTCATGATATCAAACAACTCCTATGTCAGATAGGATTGTGTTTGCTTACTACTGTGACAAGATGATAGGTCATGCATCGGATATGGGTTCAACTATGCGGTAGAATCGATACAAGATGATCTCCTAAACATGCATAAGTGAGACTGAGAGGGAATTGGGATTTTATAGACATCATCAATGGGGTTTGCTTGCCTTGCTGACGAGGTTCGATATCGGGGTCTTCAACAAAGGGGGTGGCCTCCAGTTCCGGTTGCACGTCTATCGAGCAAACAATCAAACAAGGTATAAATTTATTTGCAATGCTCAAACACATGATCAATATTGAAATGGTGATGTTCTTGATCACAATGTGGGTACAATTCCATTTAAAAGAAGTCAAATGCAAAGTCATTTGCAAATGTGCTTCAAATTTGAATTTGAAATAAAGCCATATGGATGTTTTGCACTATTTACCCATTTTAAAATGGTCAAACATGAAAACAGAGCCCATATTCATAATCCTTGGATTTTTCTGATAATTTTAGACATATTATATGTCCAATTTGGAGTTCATATGAATTAGTTATGATTTTCCAAAGTTTATTCAATTTTTTGTAATTTCTGGAGTATTTTAAATCTCTGGAAAACCTTTATTGCGTCATGCTGAGGTCAGGGTGACGTCACAGGGGGGCTGACAGCTGGGGTCGGCTTGTCAGTGGAAGATGGGTTTAAACCCGGTTTAGTTTAATTAAACAGGGTTATTAGGGGGGGCCAGGGCCCACCAGTCAGTGACCCAAGGGTCACTAACAGGGGATTAGCCCCCTAAGATAATCGGGCCGCCGGCGGTTAGCCGCCGGTGACTAACCCGTGCGGCGGCGCCCGTTGCGGACGGCGGTTCCGGGCACGGCTGGGCACGGGGAAGCTACCAGGGGGTAGCCCGTGCTCGCCCGCTTCGAGATGTGCCACTGGGGTCTCAAGGGGAGGTCTGGGAGCGCGCCGGCGACGAAGAGCAGTGGCGACGCAGCTCTGTATTCGGCGAGATCAGTGGCTAGGGCACGTTGAGGAGAAGGGAGTAGGGTAGAACGACGAGCTGCTCACCCTGAGCGTGAAGAGGAACTCGGGGAAGCCGGAGGAGGCGAGACGGCGGCGTATTTCTCGCCGGAGCTTCACGGTGGCCGGAGAGGAACGGTGACGAAGGCGTTGACTCCGGGGCTCCCAGGCTCGATTAACTGCACGGCTTGACGAAGACGATGCTGGCGGAGCTTCTGGACAGCTTGCGGCGGCGAGTGGGGCACGGTGTCCGCGAGTTCTACGGCGGCGTGCTCCGGCTGGGCTCCGGGTCCGCGCAGAAACGAGAGAGAGAGGGCGTGGGGAGAGAGCCAGAGGAGGGGGAAGACTGCGGGGCGGCTCTGGCGTTGGGTGGCGCAAGGAGACGCCTCGGGCTGGACTAGGCGAGCCTCGGTGGCGTCCACGGCGCTCGGCTCGCCACCGAGCTGTTTCGGGCGCCGGGGAGGAAGACGACACCGGGGGGGCTGGTGGGCTGGGCTGGAAAGGTAAGTTGGGCCGACGCCTGTGGCACAAGGTAAGCTCCCCCTCTTCTGTTTATTCTTTTCTTTTTATTTCTTCTGACATTTGTTCTGTCTTGATATATTAAAAATATCAAAACATTTTATAAAATCCCAAAATCTTTTATGTGGGCTTAGGGGTCAAGACACTAGCCACTCACAAGTTTTGGTGACTTTTGAAAATCAAACAATTTGAATCTAAATTCAAATTGGAGTTTAATTTAATTTCCAAGCCCTATTTGGAATATTTGAAAAATCTTGGTGCATGAAGTGGGACCCACTTCACTTTATATGTGATCATGCATATTTATAAGACTTTTAAAAAATACCAGAGCAAATTTTGGAATAAATTTTTGTCTGGCCATTTGAATTAATTCCTCAGGGTTTTTCTGTTCCCCATTTTTTAATTTCCTTGAAAAAAATTTTGCATGATGCAAAAGGGGCACTCAATGGAAATTTCATTGTCATGACTTACCCTACTGGTACGCCATGTGGATCCTGGAGTTTTAATCATGAAAGGGGTAGGAAACTCTTCGAATGAAATGTCATGCAGGAGTGCGAACTTTTCAGACAAAAAGGAATGAGAAGCTCCAGAATCAAATAGAACAGAAGCAGGTTTGGAGTTAACGGGAATTGTACCGAGTACAACCTTCGTATCCTCTTGGGCTTCTTTGATGGTGGCATGGTTCACACATCCGTATTCAACTATAACGGACTTGGCTTTGGAAGACATTGGTGGTTTCGCTTTGGCTTTATGTTTTGGATGAGGAGGAACATTCTCATGCAATGAACACTGTCGTGCAATGTGGCCAGGATTACCACACTTGTAGCACACTCGGGTGTTAGGTTGTGGGGTTTGGATGGAAAGCTCTCTACTATCTTTCTGGGTTTTCTTGCCTTGTGGAGATGGTCTTGGAATCAAGTGCGAAGGAATGGCACTAGTTGGGATCCAAAATCGATGTTTCTGAGAACCTAAACTAGAAGAGGAAGAAAGATCACGATCACGCTTGCGAGACTCTTCAAAGACCTCATTTCCATGCTCAGCTCTGAATGATCTATTGACTAAATCCTCGAAGTTGAAAAATTCAAGGAGATTGATATCATGACGAAGGACAGGGTTAAGTCCCTTGCGGAACCTTGCCTGCTTCTTTGCATCGGTTGAAATCTTCTCAGGGGCATAACGAGAAGTCGATTGAACTCAGTCCTATACTGATGAACAACCATATTTCCCTCAGATAGATTTCTGAACTCTTCCCTCTTTCTTTCCATCAGCTCATCCAGAATGTGGTACCCTTGGAAGGCATCACGGAACTCCTGCCAAGTCACTACGTGACCATCAGGCTACATTGCAACAAAACTTTCCCACCATTCACCAGCAGAACCTTCCAGGAAGTATGCCGCGAACATCACACGATCTTCTGGATAAACATGCGCCGTCTCAAGCTTACGCTCGATGGAACGGAGCCAATCATCGACATCAAGGGGCTCAGATGAACATCGGAATACCGGCGGGTTCAAGAGGATGAAATCCTGGATGGATATTACCTCATCTCGCTGAAGATAAGTATTATTCTCAATGAGCTTCAAAAGGCGTGTTTGATGACGTCGATTTCGCTCAGCCTCCATCATGATTTCCGCTGCAGAAGGCGGTGAAGGAGGATCATCATCACCACTTTGATTACAGTGACCAGATTCAACACATCTAGTCCCACCTGACATTCTGTGTGATAGAAATCAACAATCAGAGTAGGATTTATGATGGAATCAAAGCAAAGATGACATAATTTAAGAGCGGACAAGATTTTAATGCAAAAGCATTGGAATCACTGGAAACACGGGACAAATCGGACAACATAACGACTATACCGGGATGAAAAAAAATGAACCAATCTGCAAGAATGATCAGAACCTTCTCAAAAGGTTCGATGGAATGGTGACTCTAGACGACCAAAACATTCCTACAGCTAAGGAGAGTCAAACAACGAGATGTTCTAGTATAGACATAGAAGAGACTAGTCCTATCTTCCCGTAGAAAAGATGAGGGTGACTCAGAACTCAGATTGATGAGGATAAGGAGAAAAATGAAGCCTTACTTTGTTCCCTTATACCCAACGTAACTATATAACTATAGAATGCTAGACTCGACTTCGGCCAAGGTTTAGTAATCCTATAGGCAGCCCTGCTTTGATACCAAGTCTGTCGGGACCCGGGGTTTGCGTATGTAATTCCTGTTACAACACAATAATATGGAGAGCCAAGAGCCGTAGCCACTTGTCTAAGCAGACAAGGCCAAGCACAGAAAACTCTCGGAAAGCATCGAACGTGAGGGGCATCCCATCCAGGCCGGACGATCAACTGAGATGGGTCCTCATCGCCCGCTCACAAGTCTAAATGATTATGGGTGGTGAAATCCCATACTCATAGACAAGTCGCCTCAACCACATTATCGATTGAATTATGACACTTACATAAACAGACTCCAGCCCGATCACTTAGTCGGGGTCTCAAGCGGGCTCGATCATACCACAAAGTGTGCCACGTGACAGAGTCACGAGAAACCGCATCGCGATGCCCCAAGCTGCGCACATCTAAGGGCCACTTGGTGTATTAAAGACCGCCGGCAAGAACTCAACTAAACTATAGAATCCCACACTAAGACATGCACGTTATAATCATACACGCAGCATACATGTGTAGTGTAAGCAGTAGGTAACACAACATGAACGCAGGTGATACGGTGAGGATAGTTCTCTCACTCCTCTTTTGTTACCCCAAGTGGAAACTACTCACGGTACATACGGGAGACGTCCATGGCTATTGATGGTCTCCCGGAGGGGGTAGCCTCTCCCGGCAGGGTGCCGGAGCAGGTTCTCTAGGCAGCCCTGATCTTGAAACGGCGGCAGCGGGGGTACAAAGGCGAGATCGCGAAAGAAGGATTGATACTAGGGGTTTCCGTCACGGGGGGTAAATATAGGCGAAGGGGGCACCGAGAGGGGCCACGACGCAGTCAGGAGGGTGCCTGGCGCGGCTCAGGGTGGGGGCACGCCACCTGCCGTCCTGGCTGCCTGGTGGTGGCCCTCCTTCCCTCCTTTGGTGATTCTGGAAGCTTCCGTTGCACTGATTCTTTATCTGATTTTCCCGTATTTTTTGGAGAACTTTTAATGGACGGAAAACCTGAATTACAAAAACAGCAGAAAACAACAACTAGCAGCTGGGTGCACTGGGTTAATAGATTAGTCCAAATATGCTCAAAAGTGTATGAAAGTTCAAGCAAAACATGGCAAAGTCACACAAAACATGAATGGAGCAAGCAGAAATTATAGATACATTTTGGACGTATCAGCAGGTAACACAACCTGAACTCAACAAACTCATAGTTTTATTGCATCTGCTATACAGAGAAGATATAGTAGTGTTACAAGCAGAGATCACATAACTGCGACCCAACATTACATCATATAACAACGGAAGCAAATTATGTCTTAGTAAAGACAAGGTTAAAAATGGCTTAAGAAGCCTTTAAGAAAACACAACAGCCCAGTTTTCAGAAAAATTAAAATTTTTGTTTTCGGTGTGAATTGTTTGATTGTCTGATTTGTTTGCGGTGATGGCATCCCCGATTTATCGATCGGCGATTATTTTTCCCCCTCTTATCTCGTATCGGACGGAGACGACTCATTGCCACCCTGACACTCGACCTTTGCGACACCGGGTTTTGCCCGATCACCGTCGCGAAAACTGCACGAGACCAGCCGCAGCCAACGGAACGAAAACCCCGTTTCATAGCTAAACGGGATATTTTTGTAGCGTTCCGGAAAGTGTTTTCGGAACGGTTCCAACGCGAGGTGAACGCCTCTGGCTCGACGTGGTGATCGCGCAGTTCGAAGTTTTACCCGAATAGGAGGTACTGCAGACCCCCGGCAGTCAGAAACGTGAGCATCGCGCGCGCGAGAGAAAAACCGGGGATGTTTTTGCAAACTGCCAGCCACCTGTGCTATATAAAGACCACCACACTCCCACCCATTTCTAGGATTTCCCTAGCACAAAATTTGTAGCCACCCCCCTAACAATGCCCCCAATTTCGCATTTTTCCCAATTTTCCCCAAAAACATAGCTCCCTGCGATCTGGACCGTTGGATCGGCCGATCCAACGGTCCAGATCCACCTGGCCTCCACCTCTCTTCCACCTCTCACCAACCGCAGCCGCCAGCCCGAGGCACCTCCGCGCCACCGGAGCAGCCCCAGCCGGAGCCGACCTCCCTCTCCTCCTCTCCCTTCCTCTCTCCTCTCTTTCCCCCTCCTCCCTCTCTCTAACTTCTCTCTCCCGCAGGAACGCACCAGGCGCGCGCCATGGCTGAGCTCGGGCCGGAGCTCGCCACGGCCGGCCGCCGCGACCCACGGCGCGGGCGTCCTCCCATTCAACAGAACCGGAGCCCCCGCGCCCCTCCGGACCCCTGCCTCGCCCTCCGCCGCGCCATCCCGGCCGGCGCGCCTCATGCCGGCGCGCCTCACGCCGGCGACTCACGTCTCCATAGCCGCCAGATCCCGTCGGGACGAGGCTGGCCAGCCAACCGCCCGATCGACCGCTGGTGCCAGCTTGGCCGGCTGCCCCAAGCGGCCCACCTCGCCAGGCCAGCCGCGGCCCGAGGCTTGCCAGGCCGCCAGCTCCTCTCCAGCAGCCATGGGCCGAGCCCAGCTGGGGTGAGGCCCGTTTTTTTTTTCTCTGCTTTATTGTTTATCCTATTTTTTTTCTAAGCCCTGTAAAACTGTGTGCTGTTTTATTTTTGCAACGTTAATTCCCGTTGAACCGTAGCTTCGATGAACGTTCCCCCAAAACGAAAGTTGCTCAGTTTTGCGTGCTCTACCGTTCGTATGTAGAAAGTTTTTCCGTTTGAGGCCGTCTTGATTGTGTAATTGTGTGGTAAAGTGAGCATCAGGCCGTTAAACTGCTACTTTTTCCTGTTAAGTGCTGCTGTTATTATTTTATTGCAACTTTGCATGATGATTGTGACTCGTCCATGAGGCCTATTGCATTGATTCTTTCTCCTATGTGTTAAGCATCATGTGTACTTAATTTCCATGCTTTAACTTGCCATTTTTGGGTGCTTTAGCTGTATTAAATGTTGCTCCAAAGTGGTGCTCCTGATGTTAATGTGTTGCTGTTGCTGAAACTGTTATTTCGTTGCAACTTCGGGTGACGATTGCTTCACAACCGTTTATCGGAATTGAGTGATTCCAAGTGCATATTGTAAAGCATCATGTCTACTTTCATTACATGTATTGCATCTTCATGTTAGCATTACTGGTCATATAGATGTTTAGCTCCAAAGTTGGTATGCTGCTGTTTTTGACAGCCACCTCTGTTTTTCTCTAAGTCTGTTACTTTGCGATGCCATGTTGTTTGCTTAATATCTTTTGATCTATGATGCCTTTTTGCATGACTCTTTTTGCCATGCCTTCTCTGCCATGTCTAATTTAATTTCAAGTCATTTGTGAGCATGTTTGCATTGATTACCCTGTTTGTGCATTGCTCTGAGCTGTGCTTCGTGATGTTGGCAGTTTGTGCGCGTAACTTGTTTTGCTTATATCTTTGTGACCGTAACTCCGTTTGGAGTGTGCTTTATATGTAACTTGATTAGTTTTTCGTGTACTTTGTGTTTATGCTATTTTTTTGATGTTGTTAACCAACCTAAAATGTGGTTTAGGACAGAACAGTACCAAATCTTTTAATTGTCGTGCGGCACTTAGTGTATGCCATGTTTAGGATTGTGCCTCACTTAAATTGTCCAGCATAGATAGTTTATTTTGTGCTTCACCTCTTGACCTGTTTGTGTGCTATGCCATTCTTACTTGAGTTTCCATGTTAATAACCGTTGGTTGATCACCTGTAGCTAAGCAACTTGAACCACCGTAAACGTGCGGTATTCGTCGTGTGTGATCGATACCCCACTTAAATTGTTAGTAACCGTTCTCGACGATAGATCCGTATCACATTGCCGTGCCTTGTGTTGCCTCTTCGATCTTGTATTGCTCCGTAGTAATAGTGGTGCACCGTTGATTGCCTTCCAGTGTTTATCGTCTTGTGTGCTTCCGCGGGTACCGCTCGGAGACGATGCGAGCTTGCAATCAACTACACCTTCGGAACCCGACTTATCAACAGGCAAGGACTTATGATCCATTCTATTTCAACCAGCGGTTTGCATGCTAGTCTAGGTTAGGTTCGATGTTTGATCCTACCACATGTTTACAACCTCTTTTAAACCGATACAGCCATGTCCCCTCCCAGAAAACCTTGTACTGCTATGTTACTATTGCTCGTTGCTCAGCCCCTGCTTAGTATGCATGCTTAGGATGCTACGATGTTACCCTGTTACTTTTGGTTTGGGATATCACATTATTATATTGTTGTTGATGATATGATTATATTAATGTTGACTATATTCGACGAAGGATGGAAGGTCTAGGCTATCCCGCCCCGACGCTTTGTTCCATTCGAGTCACCTAGGATCCGAGTTCCGGGTATTGGTTTTAAGACTGAGCGTGCCTAACCGCGTGTGGGATTTTATGGGGTCCCATTTTCTTACCTACCTAGCTTCAAACATTTCTAGTGGTGGCCCAAGCTGATTTACTATTTGAAACGTGTGTGTGACTGGTCCGCGGCCGGCAGATTTCAAACAACTTGGGCCAGCGGAGACATGGTTTCTCTTGTTGGTCCACCCCAGGGAGCTAGGGGGTTGTCCACATCTAACCCGACCTCATCCAGACGGTAGAGGCCGATTCGAGAGCCCGGACGGCTTTTGAGTTGGATGTCGACTCGCCGGGGGCCACCCGAATTTGTTCGTTGTTAGCTAGAGGGACTTGTCGTTTCGGATCTCTTGGAACTAAATCATAAAATGGTTGCCTGTGATGGGTAGCAACTGAGAGAGATGGGCGTGCGTGCGGAGCCTTTTAATGGGCAGTTGGTACACCCCTGGAGGGTTAAATCTTTTCGAGAAGCCGTGTCCACGGTTATGGACGACTTGAGACCTACTCCTTGTTCATAGACAACAACAACTGAGATAACCTTAATATAACTTGATCAACGTGTGTGTGTGCCTTGACTGCTTCTTCTTCGTCGGGATGCGAAGAGGAGGACAAGGATATGATAGGTGTTATGCTTGCATAAGTAGTTGATAGCAAGACTTGTTGGAGGAAATTCCTCATCGAATGCTTGGCTTCTTATCTTATTCTCTAGATCGTTAGCCACTTCATAAATGCTAGTGCGGAAGCAACCTCACCATTTACCCCTTCCTTACGGTAAACTACTAGTTGTCCTAGAATGAAGAGTGATGAAGTCCTTGCTGGGTCAGATGACCACTACAGTTGGATGCTGAGTACCTCTGTACTCATGATACTACCCCCAAACTCTTTTCAAGGTTCTTGATCGACAACAGGTATGGTGATCGACGTTTCACGTGGAGACTCGACGACGACTAGTTAGGCGGATCCCGGCGGAGGGCCTGGACCCGTGTGGTTATGGGACCGATGTTTTTCTCTTTGCCAGTAGGCATTTGATTGTAGTCTGTACTCAGAGATGTATCTTCCGCTGTTGTATTGTATTTGAGGCAGTTGTATGCCGATTGTATGAGATGTTGTATCATTTATCTGTAATGTTGTGATATCATGTTGGAAATCCGGGGCATATGGCTATGTCATATGTCGCGGTGGAACCGATATGTGCTTCGTCCCCGGATCTGGATGGAAACATCTAGATCTGGAACAGTACCGCATATCGGGCCTTACAGGGACCAGGCTGTTGTCTGGGACTACATTACTTCATCGACGTCGAGCTCGAGGTAGAGGCCAGCATCAGGGTCAGTCGTCTCGTCTCTAAAACATAGATTAAGCAAACGTGAGTACAAAGTCGTACTCAGTCAAGACTTACATCAGAACTATACTACTTATGCTCAGGTATCAAGGTAAAGGACAGTGGGGTTGTAAAGCAGAAAGCTTTGACTTGGCTATCCTGTACTACGACTACATAGAGTTGAGATCAGAGGCGCACACGAGTCCATCTAATCTTGATCACCACATTAATACAACACCATGGATCCTTCCTCGCCTTCCCCACGAGGAAGCAACCCAAATCACTCACACTTATCTTGATGATTTTTAGAGTATCCATTTGAGTTGTCTAATAATCAAGTAAAGATCTCCAAGTAGTCCATAACCGCGGACACGGCTATTCGAATAGTTCATTAACCCTGCAGGGGTGTACTTCTTCACAACACAAGAACTCGGGGCCTAGGGCAGTGTAAATGAGACAACCCACTGTGTACTCCTACACAGCCTCTCATTGTTCACCTTTGTTAGGATGAATTCACCAACACATTACCATTACATTGCATTGTTCTCTACCATCCCGATGCATCACCCAGATGGATCATCTTCATTGCAATCACTCTTGCATAGCATAGAATAACATGGATGAAGGGCGACATGATGAACACAAACAATCTTGTATCTTCTAGGTTGAGGTTTGCTTAATACTGTGGCAGCAATGATAGGTCATGCAAAGGATGGGTTCAACTAGCGGTAGGACAGTAACATGTGAATCACCTAATCATGCATAAGAGAACAAGAGGGAAATGGGTTTATATAGACATGATCAATGGGGTTTTCTTGCCTTGTTGACGATCACGAGGTGTCACTCTTTAGGGCAGTCGGAAACTACCTCCGACGATGAATCTATCAAGAAGAGGCAAACACCGAGACAACAACAATGTAAACATCACATTGCAATGCTCAAACAAGATGCATAATGTATCATGGCATGGCACTGATGTGCTATATGTTCATGTTTCAACATGTTAATTGAAGTATATTTGGAAAAGAATTCCAAATTCAAACTCCAAATGATTATTCAAATTTGTCCAAATTGCATTTGCTACTGTTTGATCTTTGTAAACTATTTTGTCATGCATGAAAGTTGCATATTTGGATTTCTTGCATTTTTATGATAATTTTTCATATATTATTTGTTTGATTTGGAGTTATGGTTTAAAAGTTATTGAATTTACAAGATTTAATCATTTTCTGGAATTTTCTGGATTATTTAAATAAACATAGAAATCTGTTTATTGCGTAAGCATGAAGCTGTGCTTATGTCATAGGGGAGATGACATGTGGGGCCTACATGTCAGTGGCCCAGTGGTTTAACTCTGTTTTAATTAAAACTTTATTAGATTTAAGGGGGCTCGCCCCACCTGTTAGTGGCTTAGGGCCAAACTAATCAGGGGGTTAGCCCCCTAATTAATCCAGCAGGTCGGCGGTTAGCCGCCGGTGGCCATGGGAGGCGGAGGCGCCTCGCCGGAGTGGCGCCCCCGGCCACGGCTTGGCACAGGGGAGGCACCAAAGTGCTCCTCGTGGCCTTGCGCACCCACTAGTGCAAGCCATGCACCTCGGTGCGACCGGAGAACACGCCGGCGACGAGTGGCGCGGTGGTTGGGCTCGGGCTCGACGGGAACAGCGACCCGATGTAGAAAAGGAAGCGGGGAAAGGGGGGAAAACATGGGGAGCACACCACGAGCACAATGGCGCGGTCGACGGAGGCATAGGAGCTGCGGTAGCAGAGGAATCGCTCGCCGACGAGCGGCGGCCGTCCTCGGTTCCAATTGATTGTGCGCGACGATGAAGACGAGTGCGGCGGAGCTACTGGACAAGGCGGCGAGGCTCTAGGTGGCCGTTGGCCGCGGTGGTTCACGATGTGAGCAGCGGCGAGCTCTCGGGCGATGGGAAAAATGGCGAGGCGAGAGGGGGTTTGACCAGAGAGAGGGGGGAAATGGAGGGGGAAGAGCACGGGGGCTTCCACGGCGCAGATAAGGGCGAGGGGAGCAGCCAGGAAACTGCCTGGCGGCCATGCTGTGGCCGCCGGTGAGGTGCCTGCCTGCCTCGCCATGGAGGAAGACGGCTATGCCCCTGGTGGGCTGGTCCTGTCCTCTGGGCCAGGTGGGCTAGGTAAGTGGCCTTCGGCCCTTTTATTCTTTTACTCTCTTCTGCTTTTTGTTTTTATTTGTTTTGCTCTGGAAAAAAATACCAAAGCATTTTTATAAAATCCCCAAATATTTTATTTGGACTTATGTGACATACACTACAGGAAACAGGATTTTTGCCGTCATCCAAAGCTGACGGAAAACATATGAAAAGCTGACGGAAAATCCTTTGTCGTCAGCTCCACGACGACAAACCTGTTGTCAGCTCATCATTTGGCAGTGAGATGCTTTGCCGCCAACTTAAAATCGTCCGACGGCAAAGCGTTTGTCGTCAGTCGTTTCGCACTGGCTGACGGCAAAGCCTCTCGTACGGCCAGTCTCTGACTTAACCCCGTGGGATGAGTTCACGGCGTGCATTGCCGTCAGCTTGTCGTCCGGCTGACGGCAAAGCACTTGCCTGGGCCCACATGGCAGCAGTTTGCCAGGGGTTGTGCACTGGCTGACGGCAAAGCTTTGCCGTCAGCTCATGCTCGGTTGACGGCAACCAACCTTTCATTTGCTGTCAGCTTGCCTCAAGGCTGACGGCAAAGCAGTGACCAAATGTTCACTGCCACATTCCAGATTGCACAGGCTGCCGCCACGTGTCCTATTTGCCCTCAGCTTGCCGACGGCAAAGACGTTGCCGTCAGCAAGCTGATGGCAAAGCTCTCTGTTTGTTTCTTTTTAATTTGTTTTTCTTTAATTCCCTGCATATAAACAATAATATATATATATATATATGTACAGAATGCCATCCACAAGTCATATATACAATCAGAATGCCATCCACAAGTCATATATACAAAAAGAAGCCATCCACAAGTCATATAAACAAAAAGAAGCCATCTCCATGTTTAAAAAAGCAAGTCATCTCCATGTTTAAAACAGCAAGCCATCTCCAAGTTTAAAACAACAAGTCATCATATATACAAAAGGAAGTGCCCAAGATGATATACATCTACAAGTCATCTCCATCCTAACCTACTATCTCTACAACAAAGAAGCATCCATCCATGCATGAAGGCAAATCTTCAAAATGAAAACATAATCATATGTTATTTACGGAAAAGAAGAAATCCAAAATGATGAAAAGATGAAAAGAAAAAAGAAAAAGAAGAAAATAAGAAGAGTAAGGTGAAGAAGAGTAAGGAGAAGAATAGGAAGAATAAGAATAAGATGAAAACAAGAAGAGAAGATGGAGAAAAAGAAAGAAGAGAAAAAGGAAGAATAAGAAGAACTTTTCTTCTTTTACTTTCTTTTTCACCTCTTTCTTCTTCACTTCTTTCTTTTCCTCCTCTCCTTCTTCTTATTCTACTATACTTCTTGTTAGACCTAAAGAGATAAATATATCTCATTTTAGATCTAACTAAGTCATTAATTTATTTTTGAGCTTTATATGCGAAGTATAAGTCATTTTTAGGTTTATAAGCCACTTAAGCTAGTAAATTCATTATTGAGATTTTATAAGACAAGCATAAGTCATTGTTGAACTTAATAAGCTTATAAAATCTAATTTGAGCTTTACAAGCTTATAAAGCCAAGTTTGAGCTTTATAAGCTTATAAAGTCTCTATTGAGCTTTTATAAGCCAAGTATAACTTAATCTTCATCGAACTAAGCTATTAATATCATTTTCAGCTTTATCAGCTTATGAAGTCATTGAGGAGCTATTATAAGCCAAGTATAAGCTTTATAAGCTTATATAGTCATTTTTTAGCTTTTATAAGTCAAGTATAAGTCAATATTTATGTAACTAAGCTATTACTACCATTATTGAGCTTTATGAGCATATAAAGTCATTGATGAGCTTTATGTAACTTACCGGAGGCCACCTCAATGTTGAGTAGCGCCGCCACGTGGGTTGCTCGGGGATTCACTAGGAGATTCTTGTGGGTTGTGAGATGCAGCTCTGGAATTATGCTGCAACAAAGGATGAGTTGCAATGTGGTAAGCATGATGACAATTGATGTTATAAGACCGGGCTATATTGATCATTGAAAGAAACTTACCGTTTCGGGAGGAGAAACGATAGCCGTCGGCATCGGTGGAGGGGTAAGACCTTGCTTCTCCCACATACTCTGCGAGTTAGTTTTTGAGGACTCGAGCATATTAGCAAGTGAACCAAACATATGCATATGCATTCTTGGCGGATATATATGCAAAAGTAGTAAGTTACCGAGAAGAGGTCGTACATGGCCTTCGTCTGGGCATTATTGCGTGCCCTCTCCTCCTCGAGTATCCTCTCGGTCCTCTGCTCCGCCAGCCGGTCCCTCTCCGGAAGCTGCTCCGACAACATCTCTTTTGCCGCCTGTCTCTCCCTCTGAATGGCGTCCTGCGAACACTCAACATTATAGAAATTAATGTCATCATCGCTACGTAATCTTAAGAACGTAAAGAAAAATGGAGACAAAGTTATACCTGGATAGCAATGTCAACTGGCCGCGGGCGAAGTCATACAGCAGGAGCGGAGCTCGTTTGCCTCGCCTTGATCTGAGGTAGAGTCTCCGGGCAATGTACGAAGCCATTGCACATGGAGGTGCTGCCATGATGCTTACCGCCACCAGAAATCATTAAGGCCTCCGGATCCATCTCCTCCTCGCTCGGGTCAAACTGAAGACCGCGTAGCTCTTTCGCCACCTCAGAATAGGACATCATCTTGTGGTAGGCTGCAGCGCTGGTGTACGCCTCAACACCGTCGCCCTCGGAATATGCCTCCACCGTTTTGTACTTTCCCTTATGGGCCATGGCAAATGAGCGATATCCCTTAGGCACAGGCTGATTATGGTGTTTCGCCTACAATGAAAAGTAAAGAAAAGGCATGAAACAAATCAATTGATTAATGATGAAAGGACATGAAACTGAAAACAAAAAGGCACATACCCATTTTTTTACGTACTCGTTGACGTTGAGATTGCTTTAGTGGTGTGCCACACCTACCATTTGTGCACGCCTAGCCTTGGCACTTTTGTGGGTGGACAGCGAGGCATCACTGAGCCATTTGTCCACTATCGCGTCAAAGCAATCCATCTTATTTGCACACCATCATGGGGGCGCCTATGAATTAATAATCTTATAAAGTCATTGAATAGCTTTTATAAGCCAAGTACAAGTCAAGTTTAACGTAACTAAGCTATTATTATCATTTTTTAGTTTTACAAGCTTATAGAGCCAAGTTTGACACTTATAAGCTTATAAAGCCAAGTTTGAGCTCCATAAGCTTATAAAGAGAAGTTGGAGCTAACTAGGCCTTCCTTATAAGTGTAGGAATTTGAATTAGTTAGTAATTTACCTCCAAGTATTCATCCTTCTTAAGGAAAAAATTTCTACACTTCTTCTTGGCCTTCTTCACGCCCTTCTTGGCGTACCAATCTCGAACACACTGAACACGCATCTCGTGCCTAGTCTTCGTGAGTAGTCTCACTATCT
Organism: Bromus sterilis; assembly: GCA_950022295.1. Taxonomy (NCBI): domain Eukaryota; kingdom Viridiplantae; phylum Streptophyta; class Magnoliopsida; order Poales; family Poaceae; genus Bromus; species Bromus sterilis. The sequence continues at coordinate 204,008,215 of OX465600.1, read as the reverse complement.
CCTTCTCGAGATTCTTCTGGGCCGCCGGCTCCATCCCCTCCTCAACCCTATAGTAGCACTAAAAAATGCATCGAACATATGCTTAGATGAGTGAAATTATTCCAACGCTAATAAATGATTGCAATGCTTAGAATACTTACCCAAAAAGTAGCCACCACCATGTCGGCTTTGGTACGGCATTCATTGTTGTTGATGCGTTCATCTGGAGGGGCCGGGGCGGCTTTGTAGTGTGGCCAAGTGAGGCTGGGCTCAGGAACCCTACCGTCAACAGGCAAGTGGACTAGGCCGAGGAACTGCTCCTTAAGCACGGCACCAAGGAGGCAGTTCGGATTCCGAGCACCTTCCGTGGAAGTCCACGCCCTGCAAAATAAGAACACAAAGACATTAGTTGTTGTTGGACCATATGTACATGTATGATATATATATACAAGGAACACAAAAAATTAATCAAGTTACTTCTCCCCATCTGGCGCAATCAATGTCCTCTGCGTAGGGTCCGGACGTGGTGGGAGCCGTGTCATACCACGCTGGTACACCGGCTTCTTGGAAGAGGAGCTCCCCTTACCCCCTTAGCCCTGTCATCGCTATCATCATCCTCATCAGCATCATCATCATCCGTGCAAGCACGCTCCTCCCAAGGATCATCCCAACGAGGTTCCGTTGACTGCCTCGGTGCCTCTGGTGTCTCCGACTGCACCGGCGGTGTCCGCTACTCCGGTGCCTCCGATTGCACCGGCGGTGCCCGCTGCTCCGGTGTCTCCGACTACACCGGCGCCGCCGACTGCCTCGGTGCCTCCGGCGCCGCCGATTGCACCGGTTGATCCTGCACCGGTGAGACTGTCCTGTGAGTGGGTGACTCGGCTAGGGGTGGTGTTGAGTCGCTTCTATCAGCCACCCTGATCGCTTTTGCGTGACCACCTGCTCGACCACCGGGTTTATCTCTCTTTTGGCCTTTTCCCCAACCTCTCCCACGAGGCTGCTCAGCACGCGCCGGCGGCAAGCTGGCTGCTACAATATCCGCCAGCAACTCTCTCCGTAGAGGGAGAGGTGGGTCCCTACGGCTCGCCATGTGTCAACATCTGTTACAGAGTAAAGATGAATTATTAAAGTAAGGAAATAAATAATACAAATTCATATATACAAAAAACAAACATATGCATATAAAGATGAATTAGTACATTAAGGAAATAAATAATACAAATTCATATATACAAAAACAAAAGAAAGTTGGGATGCATACAACTAATGATAGTCGGGATCATATCTATCTTCTCCAGGATCAATAAAAACATCATCGTCACTATCACGCGTGTCGTCATGAATGATCTCTTCTCCAGGATCGGGTTCAGCGTCAACCACATTTCGAAAGCCTTTTTTGTAACCGGTCAAGCAATGATTGGTCATCCGCATCGGTAACCTCTTCGTGTTCCACTTCTTCATCTTCCTCCTCATCATCATTGGTAACCTCTTCGTCTTCCACTTCTTCCTCTTCCTCGACATTGTCATTCTCTACTTCCATGTTCTGACCAAACGTAGAGGTTTTTCCAAAATGTTTGTTGGCCACACGTGTCTCTTGGAAGAATTCTTCGTCATATGTGTCTGGCTCTATGTGAGGTTGATAATCCTCTTCTTCATTGGGGGCAGGTAGTTTACCATGTGGCGGCACGTCATAGACGACATACCAATCTTCGAGATTCTTTACACTTTGGCAGGCCCATGGAAGATAGAAAACTTGTGTGGCCTGTTGAGCCACAATATAAACATCGTCAACATTTAAACGGTTCTTCTGTTTAATTTCAACTAGCCCAACATGCTCATGAGTTCGTCTAGTGTCCTTCGGATCGAACCAATGACATTTGAAGACAACGGCGTTCGGAGGATTTTCACCATAATATAGCAGTTCGTATATTTCTTCAACTATTCCATAATACTCGACTCCTCCATCTATAGCGGACACACCGGAATTCGTTGTTTTCCGATCGGGCATAGTTTGCTCTTTCATACCAGTACGAAAGAGATACCCATTGATGTCATATTTTTCATATGTATGGACCTTAAAGTCAAAACCATTTGCGATTTGTCTCAATTCAGCATCCATCGACTCTGAATTAGCCTACAAGTTGAAACGGAAAGGCTTGTTGTATTAGTCGGTACTGAGACGATGAAGAAATAAAAATGGCATGTATATTATATAAGAAGTACTGTTTGTGTAAACCAAGAAATGAAACCGGGATTTCCGCCTCCCCGCTTTTGAAGAAGATTAATCTCTTCGATGGAGTCTTTTTCGACCGCCACTCCATTCGAGAATTGCGCGAAGAATCGACTGTATCAAATAATTAAGTGAAGTTAGACACACAACTCGTCAAGAAGTTGCAGAACCATTAATATGTACCGCGCACTTACTCGATGTATGGCCGCACTTCTGTCATGTTGGTCAAGATATAAAATGTAATGATGCCCCATTCCTCGAAGGTCAACGTCTTTGTCTTCATAACACAACAAGGTGCGAGGCTCCCTTCAAAGAGTTTGAACTTGGATTCATGTCGCTCGGGGTCGCTAGTATTGTACCGAGGCTTTGGATTATGCATCCTCGGGGATGTAGCCGCGCAACATCACCGACATTATCCGCTCAAGCCATATGTGCCAATCGTGACTCTTCAGCCCAAAAATTTTCAACTATTCAAGACTTGCTCCCCTTGCTTGATTCGTTGCATACCCATCGGGGAACATCAACTTTTTTTTCACCCAAATGAGGATTTCCCTCATGTGTTCCCTTTTAAGATTGAACAATGCCTTTGGCTTCTCCCAATTCTTCTTCCCTTTCGATTGTCGCATGTTCAGTGACATCCTATTACACAGACTCTCCTGATCGACTCTAGCCTTAACATTATCTTTCCCCTTATCAGTGCCGAACAATGTACCAAAAAGGGCCTCACCCATATTTTTTTTAGTGTGCATCATGTCAATGTTGTGTGGAAGAGAAAGGTCTTTGAAATAGGGGAGATCACAAAAGCATGGATTGTGGGTCCAGGCGTGTTCCGTATTATATCCCAAGAAATACCCTGGCCGGTTCGGATCAGGCTCTAGTGAGTTCAACTGATCAAGAATTTGTGCGCCCGTCATCATAGGTGGTGCCTCGTGCTCGACAACTTTACCTTTTGTGAAATTCTTCTTGTCTTTTCGGAATCCATGGTCCAGAGGCAGGAATCGTCTATGCAAGTCGAAGCAAGAATACTTGCGACCCTCCGGCAGCCAATGAAACTTAAGAGCAGACTTGCATTGCGGGCATGGGAACCTTCCGTGCACGCACCATGCAACAAAAAGTGCAAACGCCGGCAGGTCATGCATGGAGTACATCAACCAAGCATGCATTTGGAAGTTTGTTTTGCTAGCTGCGTCATATGTCCAGATCCCATTATCCCAAGCTTCTTTCGACTCATCCATCAGTGGTTGAAAGTACACATTCATATTTTTTCCGGGATAGTTGGGCCCCAGAACTATCAACGTCAAGAAGATGTGCTTTCTTTGCATAAGTACTCCAGGGGGCATGATGAATACGGGCCAACAACTATACTGGGTTGTCGTCATACCAAAAGGATTGAACCCATCGAGGCTAATGGCGAGTGCCACGTTTCTTGGGTCTTTGTCTTTACCTTCTTTATGTATTTCATTGAACATCTTCCACGCTTCACCATCAGCGGGCTGGGTCAACAACAAATTACCGTATTCATCTGTAGCACGTCTAATTCCATCTCTGTGCCATGTCATCTGTTTTGCTGTTTCTTCAAGCATGTAAAGCCGTTGAAGTCTTGGTAAGATTGGTAGGTACCGAAGAATGTTTACGGGTATTTTGCTCTACGTCTTCTCACCAAGACCGTTGTCTACGAAAATATACCTGGAGGACTTGCACCGTGGACAATAATTATCATCCGCATACTCATGCCTAAATAAGACGCATCCTTTCTCACAAGCATGTATCCGCTCGATGGGCATCTTCAGTGCACCGAGTATTTTGTCTGAGTGGTATAGGTTTGCAGGCATAATATGATCGTCCGGTAGAAAGCGCCCGAATAAGGTCATCATCGCATCATAGCACTCTTTGGGCAAGTTGAATTGTGCCTTAAGAGCCATTGTTTGTGCGATGGCATCTAGTTGACAAAGCTTGGTGTGCGCATGCAGTGGGAGTTTTGAAGACTCCAGCATGGCATAAAAGGCCTTGGCAGTTTCCTCCGGTTTTTCGTCCTCATGACGAGCATCGTTGTAGTTATTGACCATGTCTTCAATCCCTGTACCACAATCCTCGATGCGCTGACGCACTACCTCATGTCTGTCACGTTGGGCCGACTCGCCATGAAATGACCACAACGTATAATCAGGCATGAAACCACGCATTTGCAGGTGTTTACCCATTACATCCTTTGTCTGTTGTGAATAGTTCTTACATCTAGTGCAGGGGCACCATGTTCTTGGTTGGCCAGCACTAAATGCAACCTCTAGGAACTCCTCAGTCTTGGTCAACCATTCCTCAGTCATATTTTTCTGACTAGGGTGACCGGTGTACATCCACGCACTATCATTCATTCTGGCTAGCTAGCTAGTACAAATTAACACAAGAAGGCATATAATTAATTACGGTGATACAACATATGCACCTACTAGCTAACAGGTAAAGATAGGTCCTAATCCCACCCGAGTATGTGCAGATTGGATTCATTTCCCCATGCTCTCCTCCCGATCCGACGCAAAATTTCGACAGCACCTCCCCGCTGTTCTCCTGATACACGTCTCAGCATAAACCGAGAGGATGTGTACCCGGAGAACAACAAGGTGGCGCTGATGAAATCCTGCGTCAGATCCAGAGGAGAACATATCTGGGGAAATGAACCCAATCTACACATACTCGGGCTGTCCATGGATAACGTTGGACAATTCGAAAGAATCCAATTATAAATATGCAAATCAATGCATATTTATAAAAGGAATCTTTCGAACGGGAGACGCCTATGGGTTACGCAATGGAACCTTACATCTAAATTTTAATTATACCTAACTAGTATCAATTATATTTCTTTTCTAACTTCTTCTCTTCTTCTTTCTTCTTTCTTCTATTTCCTTTTATTCTTCTATATCTTTATCTCCTCCTCTTACCCTGTCCTTTTCTCTCCTTTTCCACATCCTTCTCTTCTTCCTATTCCTAACTACTTTTCCTTCCCTTTCCTATTCTTCCTTTTCCTTCTCTTTCCTATTCTTCTAGCTATAACAAAAGACCAGGCCAACCATAAGCCACAAGATAACTAGCCCTAACTACTTTTACTTTACTTTTCATTTCATTTTACTTTTTTCACTTTTCATTACATTCCATTTTCTTTAAATTCATTAAAAATCTAACAAATTATTTTCAATAACTAACTAACTATTGTCTTTAACTAACTACAAAGTAACTAAATAATCTTACCTACTATAACTAGCTAAATAGAACCTGACTACTGATTTTAACTATCTTAATAATTTTAACTAACTAACTACTGATTTTTACTAAATAACTAACTAAATAATGGTTTTAATTAAATAAATAACTAACTATTGATTCTAACTAACTACAATCTATCTACTGTTTTTAATATAACTAGTTAACTAAAATCTAACTTTTGATTTTAACTATAACTAACTAACTAAATATATACTGATTTGAACTAACTAGAACCTAACTACTAATTTTTTTAACTATAACTAACTAATTAAAAGAATTAAAAAATGGTGGCTGCTAGGGTTGCTCACCGGAATGCCGACCGACGAGGGGGGGCGAGGAGTCTGGCGAAGGGGTGGTGGCCGGGGACGACAACGGAGTGGTGGCGGCGTGGTCTTGCAGAGGCGGCGAAGGCGCGTCAGAGTGGAGGAGAGGGAGAGGAGAGAAGGTGGAGGTGGCGGCGCTCACCGGGGTGGTGATAGTGGACGCGGTGGCGGGTCGGGTGGTGGAGGCGGCGACGGGGGTGGTGGTGGTGGGGGCAGTGTCCTACAGAGGCGACGGCGGCGAGTCAGAGTGGAGGAGAGGGAGAGGAGAGAAGGTGGAGGCGGCGGCGCTCACCGGGGTGGTGGTGGTGTAGGCGGCGGCGGCTCGGGTGGTGGGGGCGGCGGCCGGGGTGGTGGTGGTGGGGGTGGCGGCGGCGCTGGGTCGAGGAGAGAGAGAGGGCTGGGGTCGCGCGAGTGGAGGTGGGAGTTAGGGCTGGCTGCGCGAGTGGGGTTAAGGCCCCGCTATGCCGTCAGCTGGCTGACGGCAACGTCTGCCGTTAGACTATGCAGTCAGCTGGCTGACGGCAAAGGTTCTCGCCGTTACCCTATGCCGGCAAGGGCCACGTGGCGCACGGGAGGCCGTCAGCATTTCTTTGCCGTCAGCTGATGGGCACTATGCCGTCAGCCAACGAACGACTTACAATCGGCTGACGGCACAAAACATATAGCCGTCAGCCGTATTGTTGCCGTCAGCTTCGGACCAAGCTGACGGCCTTCTACCCTTTGCCGTCAGCCCCGACGTAAAACTGACGACAAAGGCTTTGGCTGACGGAAAAACTTCTTTTTCCTGTAGTGATAGTACTAGGCACTCCCAAGTTTTGGAGATTTTTGAAATTCAAAACGACCAGGGGTGGGGCTGCGCCACCTGGCCACCTGGGAGGGGGTGGCCCCTCCGTCTCTCCTTCGTTGTTTCCGGAAGCTTTTTATTCTGATTTTTCTGGAATTTTCCTGGCATTTTAAATTGGTGAAAATTACTTCAACTAAAGACATTAGCAGCAGGAACTGGCACTGGGTGCACTGAGTTAGTAGGTTAGTCCAAATATGTGTAAAATGATATAAAAGTGTAGTAAAACATGTAGCAATGTCACATAAAAGTGCATGGAACAAGCAGAAATTATAGGTACGTTAGGGACGTATCACCTGCCTTGACCTCCACTTTAATCGCCTCCATCATAATACAAAAGAGTAGGAAGTAGGGATTTCACCGATCGAGGGCCCTGAACTTTGGTAAATCCATGTTGCCTATTAGCCGACGAGTATCTCCAACCTGCACCTCTCTCTATGATCTACACACAGGCTACGTTACCATGGGATATGCCGAGGCCGGTCCTCGTCAATTGGCGCTATCCGTGGGGAAGACGCAGGTTGGAATCACGATCTCAGAGGTTCCGTCATCATCAACTAGCAACTCGACAACTCAAGAACGATCCAAGCCACTCGAAGAACTCAAGTTCATAATAAGACTCTCTGTCGGGCCACCAAGCACGCTCGATCAGCGATTGGGTCAACATCTATTTTTCGGAGACTACCAAAGCCGCGCCCAACGGCGAAGGAACCCCCTATCCAGAAGATGAGCCCATGTCGCAGTTGCAGAGCCAACACTGGCACCAGATCAGATGCAGGAAGTCCACATTGAAATTTCGCACAAACAGTCACTGAAGGAAGGCGTGTACTGCCCCTCGTTGGCTACCCCAAGTTGAAGGTTCAGATGTAGTGCATTAGAAATTTCCTTGGCAAAGATACCAAGGTTTAGAGTGTCTCCCGTAGGACTCCAACAACGACAAGTAGCTCGTAAAGTGAACAATTGCATCGTTCACAACCTAAGGTTGCTTATTTCACCTGGACCTGCACACAAATACAAATAACTTTGCCCCCGACGAGTAAAAACAGGTTGTCAATCTCTCCGTCCTTGCCGTTTACAAAGAATCAAACGCAAGAGATAAAAGATAATGATAACTGCAACTAGAAAGTAAAACTGCAAGTAGATCGAGGGTGTAAACCGGGGTCCCATGAAGTTCACTAATGATGTTTCTCTCCCAAAAGACGACAAACAAATAAGCAAGGTAAACAAATTACAGCTGGGAAATTGAAAGGATAAAAAATACAGCGCAATGCTAACTATGCTACAAAAGAAAGGAAGAGGCTCAAAAGCATGGGCAGTACGCCAAGATAAGTAGAGGGAAATCCATATGTATCTACTACTAATCATCCACCTTGAGATATCTACCCAGAACATCTCGCTGGTATTAAGTTGCGAGCCACACCCAAAGTGTAATCCCATAGCAACAGACAACTGCATCAAAAGAACTTTGCGTAAATTAAATAATCCTTGCAACCGCGGTTGCAAGCACCGTTGTTTTCCCCCTTGTGGCAACAAAACATCCCCTAGACTCATGTTTCTGTCACTCAAGCTAGTCATCAGGGGGCATGAACCCACAATCATGCATAACGCTCCCTCTTGGAGTTACTGCCTACTACTTGGCCAAAGCAATAAACATCAACGGGGAACATGCAGGAATTACCCAAGAACACAAATATAAAAGGAGAAGAACCAAATATATTACTCATCTCAATCTGAACATAGTCTCATAATCCATCAATTCCCACCAAATTCAACATAGTAACAGTAGAAAGAATTACATATGTGCCTTTATCATGTAGGGAAGCTCACAAGGTCTAATCCATGAAGAACAAACAGGGGGAGAGGACATCACATAGCTACTGATCATGGACCCATGGTCCAAGGTGGACTATTCACGGCTCATCCGGGAAGCGTCCATGGTGGTGGAGAAGCTCCTGGAGGTTAATCCTCTCACCGGCAGGGTGCCGGGAACAGGTCTTCTAGTGCTCCCGATCTTGGAAGCATGGTGGCGGTGTAACAGAGGCGAGGTCTCGAAAAAGGGTTCTGTCTTCGAGGGTTTCGGGACGGGAGAAATATATAGGCGAAGGGGGGCAGCGAGTGGGCCCACCAGGAGTCCAGGCGACCTCCCAGCGCGGCCCCACCCTAGGTCATGCCCCTTGGTCGCCTGGGCACCAGGTGGGGCCCCTCTGGCCCCCTTTGGGCATCTGGAAGCTTCCGGTATGCTGATTTTTTATAAAAAAATTCCGGAATTTTTCTGGCATTTTACGTAATGGGCAAAGCTGAAATAAAAAGACAGCAGAAAACAGAAACGGGCACTGGGGTGCACTGAGTTAATAGGTTAGTCCAAGTATGATGAAAAGTGTATGAAAGTGTATCAAAAGCATAGAAATATCACCCAAAACATGCATGGAGGAATCATAAATTATAGATACGTTTGGGACATCTCAACGTCCCCAAGTTTAATTCCTGCTAATCCTCGAGTAGGTAAATGATAACAAGCATAAGTTCTTGGGCGACATGCTACCAACCATATAATAACTTTTAAGTAAATCAACCAAGGCATGTCATTCAGTTCAAGTCATAACAAGCAAGAGTCTATATTAGCATTGAAACAAGCAACATAAGAACATAAAGATGCAAGAGCTCTCGCTGTCCGTGACTCGAATGTCTCAAAATGGTGTTTGCGTGCAATAAGTGGGAGATGGGAATACGAGAGAGAAAATATATTTTGTTGAGAACTCAATCTACTAAAGTTTCACACTTGGTCTTCTTTGGAATCTTATCTTGACTCATCCCCAGACCACTAGCCAGGTACAAGTCAAAATGATCCACCCCCTTTCGATATTTTGACCACTCATGCAATGGATGAGTGTAAGCAAGAAAGTTGACACTTAGGATGGCAAAGAGAGAGAGAGATGGTGGAGGAGGAAGACAAAAAGGGTGTGAAAGGTTCACATCAATGAGGACAATCATAGGCGAGAGAAAGCCAAATGATAGATATGATGTGAGGACTAGGGATTGCCATGCAACGGATGCCGATATGAGATAAGGTAAGCTCTACAATGGAATGTAACACCCCGGGTGTCACACAACAGTAATCCTTTTTGTTTGAGTAACTAAAATTTGATTAGAAAGTCATTAATCTCCGTTGAATCATGCATGAGGTCAAATTCAAACTCCATTTGGTTTTTCGAAACAAAGTGGAAATAAAAATTAATCCAAAAATATTGCAACCACTTTTATTAAATGCCTAAAAGTCAGTAGGTCACAATAAAATAGCAATGGTATTTTATCGCAATGCTTAAATAATATAAACAAATGAAAACAGTAGAAAAATACCCCATTTAATCATTTAATAATTAAATATAATACAAATGAATTTATTTGCTGATCAAACTTTTTGTAGCATTATGGTAATGTCCAACACTAATATTGGGGTGAGTCTTACATTTTACAAAACCCTATTGCTAGCTAAACAAAATTCCGACATAAAAGAAAAACAGAAAACAAGATAAAGAAAAAGGAAAACCTATCTACTGCCCAGGGCAACCCCACCAGCCGGCCCAGCCCACCTGGGCCTATGACCTACCTCGCTAAAGTGGAGGCTGAGCCGTGGCGTCCATCTAGCGGACGCCAACGAGGATAAGGAGCCTCATAAGACGAGGATTAGCCTCGGAAAATCCCATGGTCAGGGACCCTGGGTTAGATCGTAGAGAGGAACAGGTTGGCGATATTCGTCAGCTAACAGGAGAAGAACTTCCTGCTCGATTGTATTATGTGAGGGGACGATTACAGTGGAGGTCTAGGCGAATTCGCTCAAGACCGGATGTGTCGATTGTACATTGGATGTCCCGAGCCTTCACCCCTCCTAGCCTTTATATACTAGGCTGGGTTTCGGGGAGTCCGTCTCAGGTTACAAGGACGATTTTCTAAACTAACTTTGGCTTGGACGCCAAGTCTTGTCTTTCCATGTTGGTCGCGGACTCCTACGTTGGTGCCTTGAGTGGGCTAATCATGGGCCCATCGAGGTTTCTATTAGGCCTTCTGTCTTCGTATGCACCAGGTATCCTCACACGCAGGAGTCATGGGGTCACCCCCTCGTCAGTAGCCCCCGAGTGCCTGGGGGACTCGAAGAGTCGCGCAGGGACTCGAATCCATGATCACTAGCCTTCGTATGCGCAACGCGGCTGCAAGTCGTTGGCTGTTTTAGCCATAAAAGTGTTTGTTTCGGGGGATGATAAGATGAAAGGGCCCAAGGTAGTTGACTAGTCGAGCCTTGGTGAATTGCGCTAGTGGAAAATACCTCAGTATCCCAATAAAGCCCTTGTCCCTCGACACAAACTTGGAAACGACCGGTGTCTAGAAAAGTCCATGCCGCTGCAGGCCTTACAGGATCGATGCCACCGGCCGCAGCAAACAACCTTAACGCATCCGTTATAGGCTCATCTTTCTTCATGCGAGCGCATGGAAAACATCGCGAGTGAAGTCGCGCTTTGGAAAGTCCCGGCTCGGCCGTCTGCGTAGCGGGGTGTTACCTACGCGCTAAGCTTGCGCGGCATCTTGAGTGCAACATGTCGTCACACATGTATTATTTTTTATAGAGGCGCGGAGCCTGATTCGAGATGCGCCCTAACGATGGGGTGAACCCACGACTCCTACGTGTGAGGATACCTGGTTCGTATGAAGACGGGAGGCCCGCTGGAAAGCCTCGACATGCCCACGACTGGCCTACTCAAGAACCGACGTAGGAGTCCGCGACTAATATGGAAGGCACGACTTGGCGTACAAGGAAAGACTAGAAATAGGAAACTATCTTTGTAATCTAGTACGGACTCCCCGAGACCTAGCCTAGTATATAAAGGCTGGGAGGGGAGACGTCTAGGGCAATCCAATACATAATCTACTCTCCTGGTCCTACGAGAACTCGACTTGGCCTCCCCTGTAATCGCCCCCTCACGCAATAATATCGAGCAGGAAGTGCTTCTCCTGTTAGCCGACGAGTATCGTCCAACCTGTTCCTTCTCTATGACTAACCCAGGGTCCCTGACCATGGGATTTGCGGGGCTGATCCCCGTCTATTTGCGCCGTCTATGGGAACACTGCAGGTTGGAATCGCGATCTCGGCGGCCTCATCACCAGCATCCGTCAAAGCAGCGACTCCATCAACACTCATCGACTCCACAGGTCGAGAAGACTCCGCTCTATTTGGATCCCTCGGCTTCATGGCCCACCTTCCGGCCTTTCGACCAGCCTTCGCTGATCTGCGCACAGGTGTCAACCTGACCTTCGGAACGTACCAGATCTACATTAACCACAGGGGATCCCTCCACCTCACAGATAGAACTCGAGAACCCACAGCAACAGATCCTACACCAGTGATCGAAGCAGCACCCGCCCGCGTGGCGACTCCTCGAGTCATCCATGACTCCCAACCCGACCACTCGAGTGGTCCATGGAAGAAGCGCAACATGCGCGCAAGCAAGACGACAATCAAGACTCTGCCCCAAGTGTTCATGGAAGACGTTCACGAGCCAACCGAAGATGACAAAGGCCAAGATGACGACCCGAGCAATCGCCGAGACACTCGCTCGAACAGCAAAATCAGTGATCCCGACAACACCGGCCAAGAAAAGTATACAAAGGACTAGAGCATAGCAACCACAGGAGTGAAAAACCAGAAAGCAGCAAGCACCAAACCCCAGGCATTGCGAAAGAGGACCATCACGTAGAAAAAATCTACTAGTCGAAAGAAGCAATCGCCCGAGTAAGACATGCAGTAAAATGCGACAAACTACTCCCGGAGAACGCAACACGAGACGAGCTCATAGCATACAACAAGTTGGTGAGTGAAGTCACCAATAAAACAAGACAACAATGCTTAGAATTAGACAAGCAAGGAAAAACCTCCATCGACCCAAGGACGAAGCACAAACCATGTCCCAGAAGCGACTCCTCCGACTACGATTACCCTGTCCGAGCCAGATCCAGATTCAGCAACCTGAAACGCACAGACAAGAAGAAGGTAGCCCGCATGCTAGATGACGACTTCAAGCTAGAAGAAGACGGCGACGAGGAAGAACAACTCACGCCAGCTGAAGCCCTTATAACTGCCCAAGAATAACTATTGCGTGCTCAGAAGGGCAAGAAGGGCACTCTAGACCACAACACGACGATGGCACTCAAAATAATGAAAGACACCATCACCGCCACAACCCCTAAAAAAGCAGGCGCAAGACAAGTCCCCCGCGAGCAGACTCCAGAAAGGGATCCCAGTTCACCCGACGATGACGACAGCAGCGATGACTGGCGCAGGCGCGCAAACAAAAACAGAAACCACGACATCTACGGCAACGGCAACAAACGCAACAGTAATCGACGAGACGCACGCGACGACATAACACAGAACAAGGTCAACCGCGCAAGACGTAGGCGAGCAGCCCGCGAAGAATACTCGGACGAGCAAGATTCCGACGAGGACATAGAACCATGCGGAGCACTGTGTTTCACGCGATCCATACGATAAACACGGATGCCGAAAGGTTTGAAGCTAAACTCCACAACACACAAGTACGATGGGCTGGAAGAGCCAGAAGCATGGCTCGACGACTACCTAACAGCCGTCAAATTCCAGCGTGGAACCAATATAACAACAATGCAGTACGTACAACTCATGCTCGAGAGCTCGGCACGACACTAGATGAAGAACCTACCATGAGGAGCAATCAATTCCTGGAAGCAATTTCGCAGCGCCTTCATCGAGAACTTCATGTCCACCTACAAACGACCAGCATCACTCGAGGAGGTAAGGGCCTGCAAGAAAGGATCCAGAGAATCCCTACGAGCTTACATCCAGCGATGGACCATACTCAAAAACTCAGCCGAGGACATATAAGACGAAAGCGCAATCGACGCACTCAAGAGGGTTTTGCAACGCATCAACTTCAAGGAGCAACTCGGGCAGATGAAGGTCCAAATAATCGCACGACTACTAGAGCAAGCCAACAACTAGACAGACGGAGAAGACTCCGTAAGGAACGACAATAGACATGGCAAGTCCACTCACCATGTTCTCGCGAACCAAGCCCTCCAGCTGATTACCATCCGGACCGACGGCAACAACCAGAGATTCAAGACCCTCAGGACGTTTCTCCTCATCTGGGAATATATGTTCATGAAGAAGCTTCAGGAGAGTGGAAGCCCGAGCGCACACATACCCAACAGCTACAGCAGCACCCGAGACAACATCTATAGAGCCACGGAGAGCGCCTGATCCTGCAGCAGCTACCTCCACCGCCCCAATACCGCAGAACCTGGAAGAAGGAAAATGACTCAACACCCAGAAATTTCAGAGACAAACAAACCTTAGTAAACGGAAGAAAGGAACAGTCCACAAACCAGTCAAAGAGCCCGCCAAGTCCTGCAGGCGCTTGCACTCATCCTTCTCGACCTGGAGAAACTGCTCCTCCACCTGCCACAACCGCTCGAGCTCGCCATGCTGCGCCTGCAGCTCCTTCTCCTTGGACTCCAGAGCGGCCCGAAGCTCAGCAAGCTCCTTTTTTGCAGCCTCTGCCCGGTTGTCAGCACCTTTTTTGCGACCTACGGAACGGACACCAATCAGACAAAACCAACTATGAAAAGAAGCAAAGATCAAGAATCAAGATCTTACGTCTCATAGCGGTCAAGCTCCCTTGGACCGAGTCATGAGCACTTCGCCACCGATCAGTTTCAGTCAGCACACGTTTGTACATCCGGAACAATGGCTGAATTCAAGTAAATGCACCGGTCAAAGCCTAGGAAAGAAGAAAATCAAGCTCAAGCCTACAACCAATCACAAGTGATTTCTTGCAGCCTCGGGGGCTACTCCCATTGGGAGCACTGCCGTTCTCCCAACATTAATAAAGACCGTCAAAAGAGGAAAACACAAGCTAAAGACTACAAGAAATCGCAAGTGATTTCTTGCAGCCTCGGGGGCTACTCCCACAAAGCCTAGAAGGACAAAGAAATCACATACCTGCTCCGCCATGCGATCAAAGAACTTCGCCTTATATTCAGCAAAAAGATCCCGCCTCTCCAAGAAGTGGTCCTCAGGGATCACTGGCTTAACATCTGGGGGAAAGTACCCTCCAGGAGCCACAGCAGCCGCAGCAGATCCCCCAGACGGAGCAGTCACAGGAGTTCCCGCCGCGCCTATAGTCACAGGGGTCTTCCCCGCACCTGAAGCCACATGAGTGGTCGAATCAGCCGGCCGATCAGGCGCCGCGCCTGAATCAGTCGAGCGAGCACCAACAGCAGCAACACTCATAGAAGAAGGAGCTGGAACAGGAGCAGTCCTACAAATATCATATCTTCAGAACACAAGTCAAAAAAAAAACAGAAGAATGACAAAGTGGAAAGTTATACTAACCCAGCAGGCGTAGCGCACGGACGGAGCAATATCCCGAACTTGCATTTTTTCGGGGCAGTTGAAGGAGGACACGGCATAGCAGGCTGCACGACCGTTGGCAAATCATCACCGTAACCCGCCGCATCACGACCACTCGCGCTCAAAGGGTGAGTGCGTTTGACACGCAGAGGACTCGAATCCCCAGAGTCACCCGCAACTGATGGTCGATCACCCGCTGACTCGGAATCATCAGTACCCGAAGCACCTCCGTCACTCGCAGGCATAGGATCAGCATCAACCTCACCAGGTTCATCAAGTATATCTGCATCTTCAGGCTGCGGAGGATTGTTCAACAAGGGAGTGTGACACTACAAAGCAGAAAAACATCAGCAATCAACAAAAACGAGTCAAAAATTACAGATAAAAATCCAAGACAAGTACCTAAGGAATAGACAAATAAGAAGAGTAAGGACGGACGAGGCTCTCTTCCCCAATACTCGTACACTTTGTGACTTGTTGAACCCGGGTCAAAAGGTCACCATCAGAGAACTCCTCGGGCGAACACCTGGTCGAGTCATCAGACCCAGTGTATTGCCACATGGGACGCACCCGATGCTGAAGCGGCTGCACGCGTCTCCTGACAAATACGGAGATAAGCGGGCCACCAGTCAATTCATCCTTCAAAGCAGTGACCTTTTGCACCAATGGCTCCACAAGAGATAACTCGCGAGCAGACAAAGGATGTGCCCATGAAGACCGCTTAACCGCCCGCGCATTAGGATCGAAAGGGGCAAGACCAAATCGCTGACCCTCAACGCACTGATCCTTCAGATAAAACCAACTCCTCCGCCATAAAAAAGGACGAAGTCCAGCTTCTCCAGATCAAAATAGGCAGCCTTCTCCTTAATGGAAATACCCACGCCCCCAATGGCATATTTAGAGTTCATCCTCTTCACATTGAAAAGACGTTTCCAGAGGCCCCAATGGGGATAGATCCCCAAAAAACACTCACAGAGCATAATGAAGCAGGCAATGTACATAATCCCATTTGGAGTCAATTCATGCAGTTGCAATTGATAGGCACAAAGCAACCCCCGAAGAAAAGGTTGAACGAGAAGCGCAAAACCACGAGGGAAGAAGCTCTGAAAGCATACCCGTTCATCTGGACGGGGCGCATGAACCTCCTCATCCCCAGGAATCTGGGCGGCACCATGCACCACCACGCCGTCCACCACCAACTCATCCATATATGCGGTTCCAAAAGAAGACCGCTCCCATTTACCAGTCATCCTCGCCGACTCCTGTGCTGCACTACGAGGACGCTTGGACATGGATGTCACTAAGAAAACGGCGCAAAGAGAAAGGCAGGAGACAAAGAACGAAGAAGGAAGAAGAAGGGCTAGAAGCAGAAAGCAAAGGCTGGGTGAAAACCTAAACAAACTAGCCCCCCGGTATTTAACCAGCAATAAGGGAACGAAAATCATCACCATTAATCTTGGAATCAAGCAGACGTGGCGCGATCCCCCGATAGCCGAGAAACATGGAAAACTCAACCGGCGCATTAACCATACCGCCCACTCTGCGCGAAAAATAAGGGCCATCATCGCGCAACGCGAAATTTTCGGGCAGCAGGCGTCAATTCACTTCATTTTGACATGACACGGCGACCCAACATGTTAGGCGGGCCATCAAACGTCACATCGCAGCAATGCGTCTCAAGCACGCACCTTCGGTCAGCATCCTGCTCCTCACAAGATTTTTCATATTAATCCAAAAAAAATCTTTTACTCCCATTGGGAGTACCTTTATTCGAGTTCGGGTGCTCCCTCACCTAGAAGGCAAAGACGTGCTCGAGTGATCACTCGCACCAGCAGAAACGACGTACTTTCAGAGTTCGGGTGATCCCTCACCCTGAAGACAGTAAAGCATTCGAGTGACTATTTGCTAAAGACCCAAAAAGTATTTGACAATATGATCTACTCGCGCACTCGACGACTTTCCGAGTGGGTGCTCTCTTATTTTCCTCGCCTGAGTTCGCTACAAGCTCCGCGAGTGACTACTAGTAGCCCACTTGATTGTTTATTCCAAGTGGGTGCATCGTTAACCAGGCTCCGTGCCTCTACAAAAAGAATTATGCCTAGGCTACGACACACTGTACCTAGATGCCACTCAAGCTTAGCGTGTAGGTAAGACCCCGCTGCGCAGAAAGGCCGGGCCGGGACTTGCCGCAGAGCGAATTCACTCTAGACCTTTTCCATGCGCTCGCATGATAGAAAGAGTCGAGCGGACGCGCTCAAGCTATTTGCTTAGACTGGCAAAAATTGATTCTATAAGACCTGTAACGGCATGACTTTGCTAGACACCGGTCGTTCCAAGTTCATGTCGAGGGACGTGAGCTTGATTGGGCTACTGCAGTATTTGCCACTAGCGCAATTCACCAAGGATCGACCAGTCGACTCCTTGGGCCCTTTTCAGCTTAGCAATCCCTCGAAACAGGTATTGTCATCGCTCAAAACTGCCAGCGACCCGCGGCGGTGCCGCACCTACGAACAATAAAGCACTGATGAAATTGAGTCCCTGTGCGACTCTTCGAGTCCCCAGGCACTCAGGGGCTACTGACGAGGGGGTGACCCCACGACTCCTGCGTGTGAGGTTACCTGGTGCGTATGAAGACGGGAGGCCCGCTGGAAAGCCTCGACAGGCCCACGACTGGCCCAATCAAGCACCGACGTAGGAGTCCCGACTAATATGGAAGGCACGACTTGGCGTACAGGGCAAGACTAGAACTAGGAAACTATCTTTGTAATCTAGTATGGACTCCCCGAGACCTAGCCTAGTATATAAAGGCTGGGAGGGGAGACGTCTAGGGCAATCCAATACACAATCTACTCTCCTGGTCCTACGAGAACTCGCCTTGGCCTCCCCTGTAATCGCCCCCTCACGCAATAATATCGAGCAGGAAGTGCTTCTCCTGTTAGACGACGAGTATCGTCCAACCTGTTCCTTCTCTATGACTAACCCAGGGTCCCTGACCATGGGATTTGCCGGGGCTGATCCCCGTCACGCCCACATGGAATAAACAGATCAAGTGGACTATTAGTACTCACCTGCGGAGCCTTTGCGAGCTCAGGCGAGGAGTCGATAGCAAATGTACCCATTCGAATGGTCATCGAGTGCGTGCGCAGGTTGTCCTCCTGGGTATTAGTCGAGTCTTCCGAGTAGCCACTTGAATGCTTCGTTGTCTTCAGGGTGAGGGAGCACCCGAAATCTGTAGAAGTATCGCTTTTTTAGTGCGAGTGATCACTCGAGCACATTATTTCCTTCTGGGTGAAGGAGCACTCGAACTCTGTAGATGAAGTAGTAATTGTTGGCACGAGTGCTCACTCGAGCATATCTGAATAGGGGGAATGGTCACCTGCACTCTTCAAAGTTTTGAAACTTGTTATGTTTTTAGAAAAGGAGAGGTGCTCCCGATGGGAGTAATTTTTTTTTGAAAATACGGTCAAAAGATTTAGAAACGGACCACTGACAGATAGCAATGACGCGTACTCAGCACGCCTTCCGAGATGTGACGTTGCCGTGCTACCTGTCAAGTTTGGGTGGCCATACCTTGTGAACGGACATGACGTGACACAATGCTGCCCGGAAATTTCGCACTGTGTGATTATGGTCCTTGTTTTTCGCGTGGGGTGGGCGGTATGGTTAATGCGCTGTTAGGGTTTTCTATGTTGCACGGGTATCGTGGGATCACGCCACGTATGTTGGGTTCCGAAATCAGTTGTGGTTGGGTGCTCCTTGGCTTTTGGTTCAATACTGGAAGGCTGGATGGATTTTAGGTTTTACCCAGCCCTTGCTTTCTTGTTCTTCTTCCTCTGCTTCCTCTACTCTTTGCTTTTTGCCTCTCTACTATGTGCAGCTGTGCGGCGAGATCCATATCCAAGCGTCCTCGAAGTGCAGCTCGGGAATCAGCAAGGATGTCTGGCAGATGGGAGTGGTCTGCTTTTGGAGCCGCGGACCTAGATGCGCTGGTGGCAGATGGCATTGTGGTAGATGGTGCTGCTCGAATTCCTGGGGATGAAGAGGTTCCCGCACCTCATCCTGACAAACGGTTATGCTTCCAGAGCTTCTTCTCTCGTGTTTTTGCGCTTCTGGTTCATCCTTTTATGCGGGGATTGCTTTTGTCATATCAATTGCAACTGCACGATTTGACCCCTACTGGGATATTACATATTGCCTGCTTCATCACGCTCTTTGGGGGCTTCTTATGGATCTATCCCATTGGGGGCTCTTGAAACGCCCCTTCAATGTGAAGAGGAAGAACTCTGATTACGCCATTGGAGGCGTTGGCATTTCCATTAAGGATAAAAATGCCTACTTTGATCTGGAGAAGCTGGATTCTGTCTATACATGGCGGAAGAGCCGGTTTTATCTGAATGACCGGCACATTGATGGACAGCAATTTGGTCTTTCTCCTTTCAATCCAGTTGCACGAGTGGCTAAGCGGTCCTCATGGGCGCATTCTTTGTGTGCTGGTGAGATATCTGTTGTTGAGCCGTTGGTGCAGAAAATTGGTGACTTGAAGAAGGCATTAACTGGTGGACAACTTATCTCTGTGTTCGTGAGGAGGTGCATCCAGCCACTTCTGCATCGGGTGCACCCCATGTGGCGATATCTGGACCCGAGGACCCGACCAGGTGTGCACCCGAGGAGTTCTCTGATGGTGACCTTTTGTTTCGGGTCAACCAAGTTACCAAATGCACGAGTACATGTTTTGAGAGCTCCATTCGTCCATATGCTGCTGATGTGCCCCTTCCTGTGGTATTTAATTGAGATCCTTGTGATTTGGCTATTATCTGTTGGTTATTGATTATGCCCTTTCTTGCAGAATCACTCTTCCCTGCTGATCCGGAGATACTGGATGAGCCTGATGCAGCCAAAGTTGATCCCGCGCCTGCGGGTGACGGGGGTTCTTCTTGTGATGATGTTGGCGAGTCTGCGAGTGAGAAACCGTCGTCGGTGGATGACGGTGAAGACTTGAGTCCCTTACGTATCAAACACAATCGCTCCTCGACTGCGAGTGAACGGGATACAGAGGGTGGTGGTGGTGAATTGCCACCAGTGGCGCCTTCTGGTTTAGGGTGCTGCTTCGTCCAGGCGCCGCGCCTGTTGGGTTCGTATTTCTTGTGCTGGGTGATTTTTCTGTGGTTTTCTCTTCCTGTTTTGACGATGTGATATTTTTAGTACTGTTCATGTTCCGGCTGCCTCCTCCACAAGTACTGTTGTTGTTGATCTTGGTTCGACTGACTCCGGACTGGTGGCGGGTCAGTCAGCTCCTTCCGTGACTCCTATAGCTTCGGGTGAAGGGACGACTCCTGCGACTGCTCCATCTGGGGGATCTGCTCCAGCCACTAAAGGCGACTCCCCCAGACGCAAAACCTGTCCTTGTGACCTGTATTGGGACGCGGCAGCTCTCCCGATGGGAGTAGCCCCCAAGGCTGCGAGCAATCAATTGTGATTGCTTGCAGTCTGAGACTTGACTTTCTTTCTGCTTTCGATTTGTGCGACATTGGGGGCAAGGCAGTGCTCCCGATGGGAGTAACCTCCGAGGCTGCGAGCAATCACTTGTGGTTTGTTTCAGTTTGAGACTTGACTTTCTCCATTGCGTGGCTCTGATTTCTACATACTTGTTTTATTCCAGCCTTTGTTCCGAATGTGCGAGCGTGTGCTGACCGATACTGATCGGTGGCGACGTGCTCATGATGCAGCCCAGGGGAGCTTGAACACCATGAGGCGTATGGATGCTTTCCCCTTTTATTCTTATTCAGTTGTTGACTGGTCGCCTGAATGATACCCTTGCTGTAGGTCGTAGAAAAGATGCTGATAAGCGGGCTGAAGCTGCAGAAAAAGAGCTCTCATGTCGGGACCCGGGGTTAGCGTATGTAATTCCGGTCACAATACAATCACATGGAGAGCCGAGAGCCATACCCACTTGTCTAAGCAGACAAGGACAAGCACAGATCACTCTCGGTAAGCATCGAACGTGAGGGGCATCCCATCCAGGCCGGATGATCAACTGAGATGGGTCCTCATCGTCCGCTCACAAGTCTAAATGCTTATGGGTGGTCAATCCCATAATCATAGACAATTCGCCTCAACCATATTATCGATTGAATCATAACCCTTACATAAACTTACTCCAGCCCGATCACTTAGTCGGGATCTCGGGCGGGCTCGATCATACAACAAAGTGTGCCACGTGACAGAGTCACGAGCAATCGCATCGCGATGCCCCAAGCGTCGCACATCTAAGGGCCACTTGGTGTATAAAAGACCGCCGGCAAGAACACAACTAAGCTATCGAACCCGACACTAAGACATTCATGTTATAAACATACACGCAGCATACATGTCCAGTGTAAACAGAAGGTAATCACAACATGAACTCTACAAACTCATAGTCTTCTGCTAAACAGAGCAGCCATAGTAGTTGTATTACAAGCAGAGATCACATGGATGTGATCCAACATTACATCAAACATCAACGGAAGCAAATTATGTCTTAGTAAAGACAAGTTTAACAAATGGCTTAAGAAGCCTGAAAGAAAAGTACAACGACCCTCCAGAGGGCACAGGTTGCTTCCTGGAACTATACGACATTGGTCCACGTCGAGCTCGAGGTAGAGGCCACCATCAGGGTTAGTGGTCTCGTCTCTAAAACATAGAATAAGCAAACGTGATTACAAAGTCGTACTCAGCAAGACTTACATAGGAACTATACTACTCATGCACATGTATCAAGGAAAAGGGAGGTGGGGTTTCACTTGCAGAAGTGCCAGCTTTGACTTGGCTAATCCTGAACTACGAGTACCAGAGAGAGGTAAGAACGTACACGAGTCCAAGTAAGAGTCTCCAACCAATACTCGACTATGGTGCCTTACTCGACTTCCCCACGAGGAAGCACGCCATAGCACTCACACTTACCTTGGTGTGTTTTAGAAGTATCCAGTTCAAGTTATCTATGATCAAGTAAAGGTCTCCAAGTAGTCCATAACCGCGGACACGGCTATTCGAATAGTTCATTAACCCTGCAGGGGTGTACTGCTACACACACGCCTCATCATCTACCGCCTGGGGATGGACCCTTCAAATGAGTACCGGCGAGGATGCTGCCACGACACTTCACTCACGGCACCATCTCTAGTCCTAGGGAGTCGCCTATTTGAGTTGGGACCATAATCGGAATCCGACCGATTGCTCTGATGCGGACTCAAACGTTGTGTGACCGCCATCAAGCTCAACTCGATCATGATCACTTGATTCAACGTGCCCACAACCTACGCCAACCACTTACCTTGGTTCCACCTGCTTGAGATCGTTAAAGGGCGAACTACTTGCGACTCCTGGACAGGTCCGGGGTGAGGTACTAGGCCGAGAGGGGTCAGTGAGCCCAATGTGTGGTCGTACTCTTAGTCTTGGATAACAACACAAGAACTCGGGCCTAAGGCAGTGTTCAACGAGACAACCCACTGTGTACTCCTACACAACCTCTGATCGTTCACCTTTGTTTAGGGTAGATTCACCAAGACGTTACCACCATCATTCACATGATCACTACCATCCCGACTCACATCAAAGTAGCCTCAGGTAACAACTCTAAGCATGCAATAAGCTGTAACAGTTGCAGGGGCCACATGATATCAACCAACTCCTACATCTGCTAGGATTGTGGTTTTCTTACTACTGTGACAAAATGATAGGTCATGCAAAGGAATAGGTTCAACTAGCGGTAGAACGTATCATGGTGATATCCTAAACATGCATTTGCGAGAATGAGAGGGAACTGGGATTTTATAGACATGATCAAAGAGGGGGCTGCTTGCCTTGCTCCGAGATCAACTCTACCGAGAAGATGCAATCACCGAAGCACTGAAAGTAATGCACATTCAACATAGTACAATGCACAATCAATATGTAGATCAAAGCATGGCAAACTGCTGATGTGACCTATGTTTTAATTGCCACATTTTAATTGAAGTTGATTTGAAAGTGAATTCAAATTCAAACTCCAAATGTTATTCAATTTAGTTTCAACTTGCATTTGCTAAAGTTTGTTCATTGTAAACCAAGTGATCATATCGGTGAAATGCTTCTGAAGTACAAGTGATGTGTGGTGCATTTCAAAGTTTGAAGTTGGAATAGTTTTTGAATTGAATTTGAAATAATTCCAATTAAATCAAATAGCAAAAGCTACTGATCCCTTTTTAAGATCAACGCCAACATAGCTGAAAGTTGGAAATTTGGATAGAGGATTTTCTCCTGATCATTTTTCATAAATTACACTTTGAATTTGGAGTTATAGTTTAAAAGTTATTCAATTTCAAAGTTTTTCTTATTTTCTGGAATTTACTGAATAAATTAATTGATTTAGGATTTACTGCGTCATCACTAGGTCATGCTGACGCCAGGGTTTGACCAGTCAACTGACAGGGCGGCCACACCTGTCAGCCTCAGTGGTTTAAGCCAGGGGTTAATTTTCTCTGTTAGATTAAAACGTTGATTAGCTTAAGGCCTAGGGCCCACAATCAGAGAGAGAGAGGGGGGGATTAGAGGGGGGGTTTAGTCCCTAACTAAACTAACAGGCCGGCGGCAGCCACAGGACGCGGTGGCCCTCGTCGGACTTGGGCTGCAGTCCACGGGGAGGGAAACGGAGGGCACCAGAGCGTAGCTCTCGTCGTCGTGCGTCTGCTGGTGCTAGGTGGGCTTCAAGGGAGTGCTCGGGTCCAGGGCTACGTCGACAGGAGGCGGCGGCCGGAGCTCCTGGTCATGGAGGACGACGACAGAGGGCACGGGGAGACGCACGGATGGGGGGGAAATAGAGCTGGGAGCTCACCAGAGATGATGGAGAGGACGAAGGGGGCGGGGGAAGCAGCACGGCGGCGAATTAGAGCTCGGGGTCTTCGGCGGCCGGCAGCAAAGTCGCAAGGGAACGTCGCGTCTGCTGCGTCTCGTCCCAAATTGAAGCGGCGGCTCGAACTGGCGGTCGTCGGGGATCCTCGTAGACACCTTGGCTCGCCGGAAGGAGCTCGGTGGCCGCGCTAAACCTCGTCGGCGCTTAGGCGGTTTTTCGGGTGTGTGCACGAAACAATGAGAGAGAGAGGGAGACGAACTGAGAGAGGGGAAGAAGGTCCTGGGGGCCTTTGGGCGTGTCCAGCGGCGAGGATAAGCACGGTGGGGCAAGCAGGACGTGGCGCCGAGGCGTGCACGCCTCTGCCGTCAGTGGCGTCCTCCTGGCAGGAGGTAGAAGACGCCCCTGCCCTCCCTTGTGGGCTGGGCCAGGTGGGCCGAAGCCCTGAGCAAGGGGTAAGTCTTTTCCTTCTGTTTTCTTATTTTTCTTTCTATTCTTTGTTTTTCCCATTTAAAATAAATTGTTAGGGCATTTATAAAAATCCCCAAAAAATTTTATAAAACCTAGGTGACTATATAGAAGTCAACCCCAAGTTTTAGGAATTTTTGAAATTCAATTTATTTGAATCTCAATTCAAATAGGCAATTGATTTAATTTCCAAGCCACTATTTGAATTATTGAAAAATCTATGAGCATGGGTTTAATCCCAAATCACTTTTAAAAGAATTTTGGAAAAAGATTTATTTCTGGCCTTTTATTTAAATTCATTTAGGGCTTTTCTTTTCCCCATTTCCTTTTCTTTTGCAATTTTTTTCAAGATGCTAAAAATGCAAGCTAGGTTAAACACAAACCTAATTTGGGGTTCTGACAACTCGCCCCCACTCAAAAGAATCTCGTCCCGAGATTCAGAAGTCGTCGGGAAGAGGGTGGGGTACTCAGCTCGTAGACGATCCTCTCGTTCCCAGGTGGCTTCTTTCTCTGAATGATGTGACCGCTGCACTTTGAAGAATCTTATCTTCTGACGTCTGGTGCTACGCTCGGCTTCATCAAGAATACGAACAGGGTACTCTCGATATGAAAGGTTATCTTGGAGATCAAGCGTTTCGTGGTCTACTTCGCGGATGGGTTCCTTTAAGCAACGCCTGAGTTGAGAGACGTGGAAGACATCATGAACCTGGGAGAGGTGAGGGGGTAGTTCCAATTGGTAGGCAACTTCTCCACGTTTAGCGAGAATGCGAAAGGGACCGATGTAACGTGTGGCCAACTTGCCTTTGATACCGAAGCGATGGGTACCCTTCAGAGGAGTAACCCGAAGGTAAGCCTTCTCATCCAGATTATAGCTTTCTTCCCTATGATGACGATCATAATAGCTTTTCTCACGAGACTGGGCTGTTTTCAACTTCTCACGAACAATGCGAACTTGCTCTTCTGCATCCTGAATCAAATCCGGTCCAAAGAATTGTCTTTCACTGGTTTCTGACCAGTTTAGGGGTGTTCGACATTTCCGTCCATAGAGAAATTCAAAAGGAGCCATGCCCAAACTAGATTGGAAACTATTGTTGTACGAAAATTCGGCAAAAGGAAGAGAATTCTCCCATTTCTTTCCGAAAGAGATAACACAAGCTCTAAGCATGTCTTCGAGAATTTGATTGACCCTTTTTACTTGACCACTGGACTGCGGGTGATAAGCGGTGCTAAAGGAGAGGTGGGTTCCCATAGCATTTTGGAAACTTTCCCAAAATCGAGAAGTGAAAAGACTACCACGGTCTGAATTGATTTCCAAAGGAACACCGTGAAGTGACACGATTTGGGAGACATACAAGTCCGCTAACTGGCTAGCAGTTATAGACTCGCGAACTGGAAGGAAGTGAGCAACTTTTGAAAGTCGATCTATGACAACGAAGATGGCATCATTTCCTTTCTGGGTTTTTGGAAAGCCGGTGGTGAAGTCCATACTGAATTTATCCCATTTCCACTTGGGGATAGGCAAAGGTCTAAGAGTACCAGCAGGTTTTTGATGTTCTGCCTTAATGCGACGACAAACATCACATTCAGCAATAAACTGAGAAATTTCTCTCTTCATCCTAGTCCACCAAAATCTCTGGCGTAGATCTCGGTACATTTTTGTGCTACCGGGATGAATCGAGAGGGGTGTGTCATGGGATTCTTTGAGGATGAGTTGCCTTAGTTCCCTATTCTTAGGTACTACCAAACGATTTTCAAAGAATATCGTTCCTTTACTATCCGTGGAGAAACATTTAGCAACTCCACTAGCAATGTTCTCCTTGATCCGGCGAACACCTCGTGCGCGCCTTTGGGCAACTATGATTTTATCCTCAAGGGTTGGTTTCGCCACCAAGTTGAAAAGAGATCCACCAGGAAAAATCTCGAGGTTGAGCTTCCGAAATTCCTCATGAAGAAGTGGTTGATATTGTTGTAACATGAGGTTGTTACAATACAACTTACGACTTAGTGCATCAACCATGACATTGGCTTTGCCTGGGGTGTAAGAAATTCCTAAGTCATAATATTTTATCAACTCAATCCAGCGTCTTTGCCTGAGATTAAGATCTGGCTGGGTGAAAATGTATTTGAGGCTTTGGTGGCCGGAATAAATCTCACAACGATTACCAAGGAGGTAATGTTGCCAAGTTGTCAGGGCATGAACTACGGCAGCGAGTTCAAGATCATGGGTAGGATAGTTCTCTTCATGTGGACGCAACTGGCGTGAAGCATAAGCCACCACATGTCGATCTTGCAGAAGTATGCATCCTAACCCTTGCCGTGAGGCATCACAAAAGATCTCGAAATCCTTTTTGGTGTCTGGAGGCGCAAGTACGGGTGCATAAGTCAATCTTCTTTTTAGCTCTTGAAAGCTTTCCTCGCACTTGGGAGTCCATTCGAATTTCTTCTCTTTCTTGAGGAGTTCAGTTAGAGGCTTTGCAACTTTAGAAAAGTTCTCGACGAAGCGGCGACAATAGCTTGCTAAGCCAAGAAAACTCCTAACTTGCTTAACCGATTCAGGTGGAGTCCAGTCAAGGACGGCCTGATCTCTCTCGGGATTGACAGCAATGCCTTTTGCAGAAATCACGTGGCCTAAGTAGGTCACTTCTGGTAGCCAGAATTCACACTTGGAGAATTTAGCATAAAGGCGAGGCTCTCTAAGTTTCATCAATACCAGCCTAAGATGTTCTGCGTGATCTTCTTCGTTCTTCGAGTAGATGAGAATGTCATCCAGATAAACTACAACAAATTTATCTAAGTACTCCATGAAGATCGAATTCATCAAGCGCGAGAATGTGGCGGGGGCATTGGTTAAACCGAAGGACATGACGGTGTACTCGTAAAGACCATAACGAGTAGTAAAAGCCGTTTTGGGAATGTCCTCGTTTCGGATTTTGATTTGATGATAACCTAATCTCAAATCCATCTTGGAGAAGACAGACGATCCTGCCAGTTGATCATAAAGATCATTGATCCTGGGCAGTGGGTACTTGTTCTTTATCGTCGCTAGATTTAGCGGGCGATAGTCTACGCACATCCTTTTTGTTCCATCTTTCTTCGTTATGAACAGAACGGGGCAACCCCATGGCGATGAGCTAGGGCAGATGAAGCATTTTGCCAACGAAGCTTCAAGTTGGATTTTGAGCTCAGCTAACTCACGTGGGGCCATTCTATATGGGCGTCTGGATATTGGTGTGGTTCCTGGGATAAGATCTACCACAAACTCTACAGATCTGTCAGGTGGTATTCCTGGCAGCTCTTCTGGAAAGACATCCGGGAAGTCACGAACCACCGGAATATCTTCAAGGTCTGGAAGAGGAAGCACATTTAAAGAATGCACCTGGGTTTTAGAGCTTAGTGAGGTCTACTTGACTGTCTGGCCTGATGGATGGGTTAGTTTCACTGACTTGGCTTTACAATCAAGGACAGCACTCTGTCTTGATAACCAATCCATTCCTAGGATGACATCAATGTCTGAAGACTTGAGGGCTATAAGTGAGGCAAGGAATACTAAACCCTCAATTGCAATTTCATTCTCATGACTCACCATGGTGGTGTGCCATCTGGATCCAGGGGCTTGCACAACTAAGGGGGTGGATAACATCGAAAAGGAGATGTCATGTGACAGTGCAAAGTCATGGGATATGAATGAGTGAGATGCTCCTGGGTCAAAAAGAACCGAAGCTGGGGTGGAATTGACAGGAAGGGTTCCGAGTACAACATCGGTTGACTTGTGGGAATCTAGAATGGATACATGATTCACATAACCATGTTCATAAACAGGAGGCTTGACATTGGATGTCTTGGGTGGTGGCTTACCACGACGAAAGGCTTGCTTTGGATTAGGTGTGGTGGCTACATGATTTTGGGGACACTCGCGAACATTGTGACTTGATTGTCCACATTGGAAACAAACACCACGTGGAATGAAAGGAACTTGAGTACTTGATTGTCCAACAAAATTCCAAGGAGGAAGATTGGGTTGAGGTGGACGATATATGGTGGTTGATGGTCTAGAAGCACTTACAGCACGACTGACGTCACTGAAGGGAATCCAAACACGGTGTTTTCGAGAGACTGGGCCAGAAGATTGTGCAAACTCACGATCACGCTTGCGAGACTCTTCATACAACTCATTTCCATACTCGGCCTTGAAGGATTTGTCGACCAAGTCCCTGAAGTTGATGAACTAGTGAAGATTCAAGTCATGACGTAGAACGGGGCTAAGTCCCTTGCGGAAACTTTCTTGTTTCTTGGCGTCGGTGGATACTTCTTCTGGGGCATAACGTGCTAGACGAGTGAACTCAGTCCTATACTCATGAACAGTCATCTTTCCTTGGGTCAGATTGCAAAATTCTTCTCTCTTGCGCTCCATCAGCTGATCCGGAATATGATATCCTCGGAAGTCATCACAGAACTCTTGCCAAGTCACCATGTGACCAACTGGTTGCATTGCCACGAAGTTCTCCCACCATTGAAGAGAAGCACCTTCCAGAAAGTATGCCGCGAATAGCACACGATCACCTGGAGCAACATGGGCTGTCTCAAGCTTACGCTCGAGGGAACGAAGCCAATCATCGGCATCAAGGGGCTCGGAAGAACATCGGAATACTGGCGGGTTGAGGAAAATGAAGTCCTGGATGGTAACAACACTAAGATGCTGATGAGAAGTGTTCTTCTCAATACGCTCGAGAAGACGTGTCTGATCACGACGATTCTATTCAGCCTCCATCATGATTTCTGTCGTTGAGGGTGGTGGTGGAGGTTCTTCATCGTCCACGTAACTAGAATTGGGATCAACACCTTGATTTGCACCTGACATTCTGTGTGATAAGAATCAACAATCAGAATAGGATTTAGGACACAATTCTATGCTAAGATAGAAGACTATAATGCAATAGCATCAAAGCCACAAACGGATAGCATAACGGTTGCACCGGGATGGAAATTGAGACAACCTACAGGATAACGGACATCACTTCCACAGAAACACTATGGAATGATGGCTCAGAAAGACCACAACACTCCTACAGCTACAAAGAAGCAAACAACGAGATGTCCTAGTAAAGACATAGATGAGCCTAGTCCTATCTTCCTGTAGAATAAGATGAGGTTGACTCAGAACTCAGATCGATGAGGATAAGGAGAAAAAGAAGTCTTACGTTGTTCCCTTATACCCAAAGTAACTATATAACTATAGAATGCTAGACTCGACAACGACCAATGGTTTGATAATCCTACAGGCAGTCCTGCTCTAATACCAAGTCTGTCGGGACCCGGGGTTAGCGTATGTAATTCCGGTCACAATACAATCACATGGAGAGCCGAGAGCCGTACCCACTTGTCTAAGATGACAAGACCTAGCACAGATCACTCTCAGTAAGCATCGAACGTGAGGGGCATCCCATCCAGGCCGGATGATCAACTGATATGGGTCCTCATAGTCCGCTCACAAGTCTAAATGCTTATGGGTGGTCAATCCCATAATCATAGACAATTCGCCTCAACCATATTATCGATTGAATCATAACCCTTACATAAACTTACTCCAGCCCGATCACTTAGTCGGGATCTCGTGCGGGCTCGATCATACAACAAAGTGTGCCACGTGACAGAGTCACGAGCAATCGCATCACGATGCCCCAAGCTGCGCACATCTAAGGGCCACTTGGTGTATAAAAGACCGCCGGCAAGAACACAACTAAGCTATCGAACCCCACACTAAGACATTCATGTTATAAACATACACGCAGCATACATGTCCAGTGTAAACAGAAGGTAATCACAACATGAACTCTACAAACTCATAGTCTTTATAACTTCTGCTAAACAGAGCAGACATAGTAGTTGTACTACAAGCAGAGATCACATGGATGTGATCCAACATTACATCAAACATCAACGGAAGCAAATTATGTCTTAGTAAAGACAAGTTTAACAAATGGCTTAAGAAGCCTGAAAGAAAAGTACAACGACCCTCCAGAGGGCACAGGCTGCTGCCTGGAACTATACGACATTGGTCCACGTCGAGCTCGAGGTAGAGGCCACCATCAGGGTCAGTGGTCTCGTCTCTAAAACATAGAATAAGCAAACGTGAGTACAAAGTCGTACTCAGCAAGACTTACATAGGAACTATACTACTCATGCACATGTATCAAGGAAAAGGGAGGTGGGGTTTCACTTGCAGAAGTGCCAGCTTTGACTTGGCTAATCCTGAACTACGAGTACCAGAGAGAGGTAAGAACGTACACGAGTCCAAGTAACAGTCTCCAACCAATACTCCACTATGGTGCCTTCCTCGACTTCCCCACGAGGAAGCATGCCATAGCACTCACACTTATCTTGGTGTGTTTTAGAAGTATCCAGTTCAAGTTATCTATGATCAAGTAAAGGTCTCCAAGTAGTCCATAACCGCGGACACGGCTATTCGAATAGTTCATTAACCCTGCAGGGGTGTACTGCTACACACACGCCTCATCATTTACCGCCTGGGGATGGACCCTTCAAATGATTACCGGCGAGGATGCTGCCACGACACTTCACTCACGGCACCATCTCTAGTCCTAGGGAGTCGCCTATTTGAGTTTGGACCACAATCTGAATCCGGCCGATTGTTCCGATGCGGACTCAAACGTTGTGTGACCGCCATCAAGCTCAACTCGATCATGATCACTTGATTCAACGTGCCCACAACCTACGCCAACCACTTACCTTGGTTCCACCTGCTTGAGATCGTTAAAGGGCGAACTACTTGCGACTCCTGGACAGGTCCGGGGTGAGGTACTAGGCCGAGAGGGGTCAGTGAGCCCAATGTGTGGTCGTACTCTTAGTCTTGGATAACAACACAAGAACTCGGGCCTAAGGAAGTGTTCAACGAGACAACCCACTGTGTACTCCTACACAGGCTCTCATCGTTCACGTTTGTTTAGGGTAGATTCACCAACACGTTACCACCATCATTCACATGATCACTACCATCCCGACTCACATCAAAGTAGCCTCAGGTAACAACTCTAAGCATGCAATAAGCTGTAACAGTTGCAGGGGCCACATGATATCAACCAACTCCTACATCTGCTAGGATTGTGGTTTGCTTACTACTGTGACAAAATGATAGGTCATGCAAACGAATAGGTTCAACTAGCGGTAGAACGTATCATGGTGACATCCTAAACATGCATCTGCGAGAATGAGAGGGAACTGGGATTTTATAGACATGATCAAAGAGGGGGCTGCTTGCCTTGTTGACAATCACGAGGTACTAGCCTTCTAACGTGAGGTTGAACTCGTCTCCGAGATCAACTCTACCGAGAAGATGCAATCACCGAAGCACTAAAAGTAATGCACATTCAACATAGTACAATGCACAATCAATATGTAGAACAAAGCATGGCAAAGTGCTGATGTGACCCATGTTTTAATTGCCACATTTTAATTGAAGTTGATTTGAAAGTGAATTCAAATTCAAACTCCAAATGTTATTCAATTTAGTTTCAACTTGCATTTGCTAAAGTTTGTTCATTGTAAACCAAGTGATCATATGGGTGAAATTCTTCTGAAGTACAAGTGATGTGTGGTGCATTTCAAAGTTTGAAGTTGGAATAGTTTTTGAATTGAATTTGAAATAATTCCAATTAAATCAAATAGCAAAAGCTACTGATCCCTTTTTAAGATCAACTCCAACATAGCTGAAAGTTTGAAATTTGATAGAGGATTTTCTCCTGATCATTTTTCATATATTACACTTTGAATTTTGAGTTATAGTTTAAAAGTTATTCAATTTCAAAGTTTTGCTTATTTTCTGGAATTTACTGAATAAATTAATTGATTTAGGATTTACTGCGTCATCACTAGGTCATGCTGACGCCAGGGTTTGACCAGTAAACTAACAGGGCGGCCCCACCTGTCAGCCTCAGTGGTTTAAGCCAGGGGTTAATTTTCTCTGTTAGATTAAAACGTTGATTAGCTTAAGGCCTAGGGCCCACAGTCAGAGAGAGAGAGGGAGGGGATTAGAGGGGGGTTTAGTCCCTAACTAAACTAAATGGCCGGTGGCTAACCGGCGGCAGCCATAGGACGCGGCGGCGCTCGTCGGACTTGGGCTGCAGTCCACGGGGAGGGAAACGGAGGGCACCAGAGCGTAGCTCTTGTCCTCGTGCGTCTGCTGGTGCTAGGTGGGCTTCAAGGGGGCGCTCGGGTCCATGGCTACGTCGACGGGAGGCGGCGGCCGTAGCTCCTGGTCATGGCGAACGACGACAGAGGGCACGGGGAGACGCACGGATGGGGGGGAAATGGAGCTGGGAGCTCACCAGAGACGATGGAGAGGACGAAGGGGGCGGGGGAAGCAGCACGGCGGTGAATTAGAGCTCGGGGTCGTCGGCGGCCGGCGGCGAAGTCGCAAGGGAACGTCGCGTCTGCTGCGTCTCGTCCCAAATTGAAGCGGCGGCTCGAACTGGCAGTCATCGGGGATCCTCGTAGACACCTTGGCTCGCCGGAAGGAGCTCGGTGGCCGCGCTAAACCTCGTCGGCGCTCAGGCGGTTCTCGGGTGTGTGCGCGAAACAACGAGAGAGAGAGGGAGACAAACTGAGAGAGGGGAAGAAGGGCCTGGGGGCCTCTGGGCGTGTCCAGCGGCGAGGATAAGCACGGGGGGGCAAGCAGGACGTGGCGTCGAGGCGTACACGCCTCTGCCGTCGGTGGCGTCCTCCTGGCAGGAGGTAGAAGACGCCCATGCCCTCCCTTGTGGGCTGGGCCAGGTGGGCCGACGCCCTGAGCGAGGGGTAAGTCTTTTCCTTCTGTTTTCTTATTTTTCCTTTTGTTCTTTGTTTAGCCCATTTAAAATAAATAGTTAGGGCATTTATAAAAATCCCCAAACAATTTTATAAAACCTAGGTGACTATATAGAAGTCAACCCCAAGTTTTGGGAATTTTTGAAATTCAATTTGTTTAAATCTCAATTCAAATAGGCAATTGATTTAATTTCCAAGCCACTATTTGAATTATTGAAAAATCTATGAGCATGGGTTTAATCCCAAATCACTTTTAAAATGATCAGACTCCTTTTTAGGATTTTTCAATACATCCAAAAGAATTTTGGAAAAAGATTTATTTCTGGCCTTTTATTTAAATTCATTTAGGATCTTTTCCCCATTTCCTTTTCTTTTGCAATTTTTTTCAAGATGCTAAAAATGCAAGCTAGGTTAAACACAAACCTAATTTGGGGTTCTGACATCTCTTTGCTTTGGGCCGCGTTGGAGTCCAAGGAAAAGGATCCGCACGCGCAACATGGTGAGCTTGAACTGCTGCAGCAGGTGGAGGAACGGTTCCAGCAGATGGGAAAGGTTGAGTGCAAACGCCTGCGCGACTTGGCGAGATCTTTAGCGGGTGAGGAGGTTGTTCTCTTCCCTTTTGCTGTGGTTCTTATCTTGAGTTTCTGAGCACTGTTATTTCCACTTGGTGCAGGCTCTGTGGGTGTTCACGGGTGAGGAGAAGAGGCCGGAGGGTCTTGATTTGCAGGATGCTGCGTTCGGGCCGAATGGAGATCAGTTGGAGGGCTTGGTCCGTAAAAATGTGGTGACTGGGCTTGCGACATCTTTTGTTGTTCTTCTGGGGCATGGTGTTCCTATTGAGGAATCCATGGTGGATAGCCTGCCTAGTTATACAGACGAACAGAGTAGCCGGGCCACTCGGCTTGCCCGTCAGCTGCTTCTAGTTGTGGAGGCTGATATCCGTAATTCTCAGGGTGCGGAGTAGGTGAATTGTAGATTTTTTCCTCTCTTGAGACTTGAATGACTCCTTAGTTTTGTAATGAACCTCCTTTGGAGTGCGGGATATTGGATTTTTTACCGGTGAAACTTCTTTGTCCTTTTTGAGCTGCTCGTTTTTTCCCTTTTCCTTTAACTTGTTCTCCTTTTGCGGTAGGCCACCCCGGGCGTTTCTCGGGCTTGGAATTTGTTGAAGGAGGATGCTCGCGAGGGTGCCTTTGAGTCTGTCTGTTTAAGACTTAGAGACGCAGAACTTGAGATTATCTGCCTGAAGGGTGTTGTTGCCGTCCAGCGCTCCAAACGTGAACACACTGAGGCTATTGTGGATAGCCTCGCTGCTTGGATGGCAAAATTGTCTGATCTTCTGAAGGGTGAGTTTGTCCTTTTTTCGATTGTTCGGCTGCGCGAGAGCTTTTTCTTGTGCTTTCTTCTGATTCTTTCTTCTTCTTACAAAGTGTTGGCTGGGCGATCTCGTGAGGAGGAGGAGGCCGTGCAGTTGGAGTTGTTGCGGTTGGATGACCCGGTCGTGTAGGCGAACAATCCCTTTTGGATGGATAGGGCGCGTGCTTGATTATTCGCCGTTCTTTGGATACAGGTTAATAGGGTGCCACGAGCTCTTCAATACTGTTGCAGAGTGCTGGGTGGAATCTTCTCTGAATTTTATCCACCAAGTCATGTTCCATTGTCACTTGAGAAGATTTATCGGGTGTTCTCTCACACTGCGGAGCTTCGCCGCGTAGTGAACCGTCAGATTCATGCAGGTGCTCGATGTGCGTTTTCCTTTGTCTATAGTCATTGGCCTAGGGTAGATATTATGCTGGCAGCTCAGGGTCCTCCTGGCGGTCGAGATCAGCCGTTGGATGAGCCCTACGCAGTGGTGGACGAGCCCGTGAGTCTAGTTGTGAAGTGGGTGTGCGAAGAAAATGACCGTCTTCTGGGTGCTCTTTGCAAAGTAAAATCGAAGCCTGGAGTTTAGAATTTGCTTGGCTTCTGTAAATTCTTCCTTGTGTATCTGTAGTCTTTGTAGGATTTCTTCCTGTGCTGCAATTGTGGTGGAGTCCCGTGGGGTTTTGTTGTATTATTTTGCTGAACCCTTGCTATGAATGAAGCCGCCGAGTGTTGGAAAGTTGAGTCGCATGGACGAATAACGCCTCGGGGGGTCGCTGCTACGAGCGAGCCCTCGAGTGCTAATTTTCAAGTTGCTTGAGCGAATAACGCCTCGGGGGGTGGCTGCTGCGAGTGATCCCCCGAGTGCCAATTTTTAAGTCGCGTGTGCGAATAAAGCCTCGGGGGGTGGCTGCTGCGAGCGAGCCCCCGAGTGCCAATTTTCAAGTCGCGTAAGAGAATAACGCCCCGGGGGGTGGCTGCTGCAAGCGAGCCCCCGAGTGCCAATTTTCAAGTCTCGTGAGCGAATAACGCCTCGGGGGGTGGCTGCTGCAAGCGAGCCCCTGAGTGCCAATTTTCAACTCACGTAAGCAAATAACGCCTCGGGGGTGGCTGTTGCGAGCGAGCCCCTGAGTGCCAATTTTCAAGTCGCGTAAGAAATAATGTCTCGGGGGGGGGGGGTGCTGTTGCGAGTGAGCCCCCGAGTGCCAATTTTCATGTCGCGTAAGCGAATAACGCCTCGGGGGGTTGCTGCTGCGAGCGACCCCCCGTGTGCCAATTTTTAAGTTGTGTAAGCGAATAAGTCCCCGGGGGGTGGCTCCTGCGAGTGAGCCCCCGAGTGCCAATTTTTTTAGTCGCGTAAGCGAATAACGCCTTGGGGGGTGGCTGCTCCGAGCGAGCCCCCGAGTGCCAATTTTCAAGTCGCGTAAGCACTTTTTTGGAAAAATATTTTCGGTATCTTTCCTGCTGTTCTTACACGAGGGGGCTGTTGAAGACAGTCGTTTATTTGGATCGATGGCTTGATAGCCCTGAGAATGTAAGGTTGCTGCTGAGATAACTTGAGTCCTTGGTATTTGGTGCCGGCGAATCTTCTGGTTGTGACTTGACTTCTATGGGATTGCTTCTTCTTCTTGTGTGGTGACTCTGCGGGTTTGATGTGCTCCAAAGGTTTCTGATATCTTGTGGAATTCTCAGTCGCAACGATCGGATATGATGAAGCTTCCGCTGACTGTGATGAATCCTAGTGGGCTTGGCATTTTCAGCTTGAGGTAGGCCTAGTGCGGTACTGCCATGAAGCGTGCGAAGGCTGGTCGACCGAGGATGGCATGGTACTGCGATTTCCAGTCGACCACTTCGAAGTCCAACCTTTCCTTTCGGAAGTTGGTTGCGTTGCCGAAAACCACTTCCAAGCTTATCTTTCCGAGGGGGTAGACTGCTTTCCTGGCACGATTCTATGGAAAGTCGTGCCTGAAGTTTTAAGTGCTGAATTTTGGATGAGCATTTCTTCCAGAGTTTTGGTGAATATGATGTTGATTCTGCTACCACCGTCCATGAAGACTCGTGACATGTCGTAATTTCAAATTCTTTCTTCGAGTACCAGCGTGGCGTGGCTTGGACGCGGGATGGTTGGTGGGTGGTCTTCTCGGGAAAAGGTAATGTCAGTCTCAGACCCGCACATATATTCTGGGGTGGCCGGGTGCGAGGAGACTGCGAGGAAAACTTGTCTGGTGACCTACTTCTGCTGCCTGTTTGATGGTCTTCCTTCCTGGATCATGTAGATTCGACCACGTGCCTCTGGGTACTTTTCTTCTTTGCTAGGCGTCGTGCGCAGCTCATGGATGGCGGCCACCTGTCTTGCTAGCGCGGCGGGTACATGTGGTGCATTGTAGGCGATTGTCCCAACTGCTACGCTTGCGAGTGGTTGTGCTGTTGGTGTTGTGGACCGACTCTTTTCTTCTGAGAGTTCTGTGAAGCGTCTGCAATTTCTTAGCGTGTGTCCCGATCTGATTTCTCCGTGTTCGTTTTTTAACCCATGTATTGTGCAGGGCCCATCGAGTTGTTCCTTAGCTGAGCGGTATCCTCGGGTGTCGTCTCATGGCTGCCTTGATCTCCAATCTCGCTTCTGGGCGTGCGGTGCTTCATCTGGATTATCCCTCCACTGCATTCTGCTGTGTAAGTGCATCAAGTGCCCTACCCTTGAGGTTTTGGAGTTTGATGACAAAAGGGTTAAGGGAATGATGTGTTTGTGAGTATACACAGGAGAACAGTCCCTGATGAGGTGTTTAACCACCAATGTCGACCCCCCAAAATGTTGAGGAACATTAGAGAAATGGGTGTGTTTCCTGAAGAATGAAGTTGCGCGAAATCCTGAGGAATCGGGATCCTGAAGCGTTCGGTTGAAGCTAAAGTTGAGGACGATCCTGAGGACGTTCGCGCTGAAGACAAAGTTGAAGCGTAGTCTTTGCTAAGACTTTTTTATACTTCTTGAGTCGTAGGAAAACACCACACTGTTGGAGGGGTTGAAGAAAACGAGTTCCGAAGTTCTGAGGAAGTGCTCAATTAGGAATCCTGAAGAAAATCCCCGAGGAAAACTCTTGCAGTAGAAGTTCAGTCCTCGGGTGTCTGAGACGTTGTTCTGCAGGACAATGAGGTAACTAAATTCGGTTGAGGAGTATGAAGATCGCCAGTGTGACTCTTCTGAAAATCGTGAGGAGAGAGAGTACTTTGACCGTGCCACGTGTTGCGTGGTGAGAGGCTAGAACTTGTCTAGCAACGGTCATTTCCGAGGGCCTGAGAGTAATTTCATGCATGGGCATTTATGTCCTTTCACCTCGGGTTGCTCCGCAGCTATAAATAGCCACCCCCAGCCCCATTTGTGGGTTGGCTGCTCCAAGAGAAAAACTGACACTTGTCATTTGAGAGTAACCAACCTCTGAGGAAACTGAAGAACCTATGTGAGGAAAACCACCAGCCTGAGTAGTTGAGCATTTCTGAGGAAGTCGGTTCGAGTGATCTTCCAGCCGGTGTAGAAGTCTTCAGTCTGAGGAAGTCAAGATGCAATTGTGACTTCCTGAAGTGACTGAGTCTGTGAAGGTTTCGGGAGTCTACCTTGAAGACTCACCTGAGTTATTGGACGGAGTCTGAGGACTCTAGTTCAAGGAGAACAAGGTGAAGACTATGTCTTCTGAGTTGAATCTCAGCCTCTCCAACCAGACGTAGAGTTGTCACAGCAACTTGAACTGGTCTACCAAACCAATGTCTTCAATCTCTGGTGCTATCTCTTCAACCTCTTAAGCTTCAGTATTTGCTATGTTGACTTCTTATGCTTCAGCTCTCCCTCTGCTCTTTGTCTTCATACTATGCATCTGAAGCACTTCTTCTTATCCGAATTGATTTATTTCTGTTGTGTTATGATGAGTTGTCCTAATGATTACATTCTGTGAAGTTTTATTTCTTCATGATTTTGGTTACTTCTTCCGCCTCATGATTGCTTCGGTTCTGAAGAATAGCAAACTCTGGTAGTAAAATTTAAAATCTCCCATTCACCCCCCTCTGGTCGATATATTGCACTTTCAATTGGTATCAGAGCAAGGTACTCCCTTGTTCTGTGTGATTCGGTTTAACCACCTGGAGTTTTAGTTATGTCGACCTCAGGTACAATGAGCGTTGCCTCAAACTGCCCCATCTTCGACGGGACAGACTATCCATACTGGAAGAACAAGATGAGGATGCATCTTGAAGCCATTGACAAGGATCTGTGGGATATTGTTGATCAAGGCATTCCTGCAGCAAATCTGATGACTGCTCCTGAAGTTGTCAAGAAGAACTGGCAGCTTGATGCAAAAGCTCGAAGCATCATTGGTGTTCATCTCAACAAGGCTCAGTTCAACCGTATCAGTGGTCTGGATACTACAAAGAAGATATGGACAAGACTGTCTAAAGTCGATGAAGGAGTCTCTGCTCAACGAAACTCACGGGTTGATACACTCCGCAGTCTCTTCAACAGGTTCAAGAGGCTGGACAATGAGCACGTGCAACAAACCTTTGACAGACTCACTGACATATCCAATGAACTTCAGGCACTGGGTGCCGCTGATATCACAGATCATGAAGTTGTGAAGAAACTACTGAGGTCACTGGATGACTCACTCGAGTTCCTATCTCTTATGATTCAAGAAAGGTCTGACTTCAAGACTCTGGATCCAGCGGACATTCTCGAGCGCCTCAATGCTCATGAACTGAAGCTCTCTGAAAAACGAGATTTATACAGCTCCACGCCTAAGGTCCGCGCGCTAAAAGCTAGAGCTCGAAGAGTGTCCTCTGATGAAGAGTCTGAGGCTGATACTGATGATCCTGAAACTCTCAGCCGTGAACTTGCTCTCCTCACCAGAAATTTCCAAAGATTCACGAAGAAGAATAGCTTCGGAAATTCCTCAAGATCGTCCTCAAGAAAAGGAAAATATGATGACTCTGTCGCAGCAAGAAAGAGAGCCTGCCACAAGTGCCAGAAACCTGGGTATTACATCGCTGAGTGTCCTCTATGGGAGAAGGAAGCTAGATTGAAGAAGAAGAAAGGGAAAGATGACAGTTCTGATGAAAAGACTAAGAAGAAATCCTCAAGATCCTCAAAGTCTGCTGGATACAGGAATAGAAGTTCCCGTAAGGCTCGCGCATATCTCGGAAAAGAATTGGACTCGGAAGAATCTGGTTCGAACCCTGATGCTGAGGAAGAAGAATCTGAAGAATCTGAGGGTGTGTCCGGTCTGGCTCTTGCCACGACGCTTGTCTCAAATTCAATCTTCAGCACTGAGTAATCTGGTCTATCACATGATGATGAAGCTGAAGACACAACCCCTTCCTTCTGCTTCATGGCCAAGTCCTCCAAGGTATCTTCTTACTCATCATCAGATGATCCCTCTGATTAAGAACCTGATGAAAACTATGCTAAACTTGCTAAACTTGCATCTAAGCAACAACGTGCACTTGAAAAGATTCAGATCTCACTAAACAAGAGTGATGATATGTTGGTTGAGGAAATGACGAAGACTCAAAAGTTGACTGATGAATCAAAAATTCTTTAGTCAAAGTTTGATGACTTGTTCAATCGTCATGAGGCACTCCTTACCGATCATGAAAATCTGGCTCATGAGTTCCTCATGAGGAAACAAGAACTTGAACGTGTAAGGATGTCTCATGACGATTTGCGGAAAGAAAATGATTCACTCCTTTCCCAACAGATCATCATGCCACAAGAAGGATTTAATCCTCCCTGTTTAAAATGCATTGAGCATGATCGTATCATCTCTGTGCCTAGTTCCTCAATGTCTTCAGACTCTGTTATTTCCATTGCTTCTGTGGTATCTAACCCCTCATCTGAGGATACCATACACATTGCTGAAGAAAATGCTAGGTTGAAGAGTCTACTGGAAAACGGCATGTTCAAGAGCCTGAAAGGACATCAGACTCTTTGTGATATTCTCAAGAAACAGATCCTCAACAGGAACCCGAGGAAAGAAGGTGTCTCATTCACTCGGAAACTCAACCCTGATGGGTCTTACTGGAAACCTGAACAATATCCAGAGACCACTTGGGTTCCGGCAAAGATGCCTCCTCCTGATCCCTATACTTTATCTGGTTATGATGTTGTTTCTTCTGATGTGATGATTGAGGCTTTTGACTCGAACTATAAAATTTTTAAGAATGTTAATGGTGAGGTATTTTCCAGATACATTGGACCTAACTGCAGGAACAGTCCTCCAGTCAAGAAGATCTGGGTTCAGAAGGACCTCATCACTAACCTTCCTGTGAATGCAGATGCAAATGAGCTGAGGATATCATCTGAGGACGATACCTCAAAAGGAAATGATTATAATCATGTATCTGCTAACCATTTTGTTCACAGGGAAGCTCCTCATAAGAATGCTTATTCATTTGTTTATCCTGATGCCACCATCTCACACCCCATTAGGTCTCATCACCCTCATCAGTCCTCATGTGCCTCAAGTCCACCCATTAAGATGTGGGTGGTTAAGAACTAATCATCCTTGCAGGGACATGTCCTGAGGCAATTACAAATTATGCAGATCATATGCCCAGGACAACATCATTTGAGTCAGTTGAAGGATATTTATATTGTTTGGTTTCATAGAATCAATCCTGAGGAACATCCTGAGGAATTAATTCTGAGGAACCATAAATTCCTCAAACTGAGACTGGCTCATAACTTGCTATATGAGATACTAATTCCTTTGCAGGGAAAGACTGAATGGGTGATGGACAGTGGATGTACACATCACATGACTGGTGACAGAAGCCTTCTTATGGAATCATCACTGAGTCCTTCTTTAAAGAAAACCAT
Source organism: Bromus sterilis (assembly GCA_950022295.1). Classification (NCBI taxonomy): domain Eukaryota; kingdom Viridiplantae; phylum Streptophyta; class Magnoliopsida; order Poales; family Poaceae; genus Bromus; species Bromus sterilis. Next base: position 203,966,769 of record OX465600.1, on the reverse strand, counting down.
CACCTTCGCTGATAAAGGTAAAAGTAAGGTATTGGGTCTTGGCAGAGTGGCTATCTCTCGAGACCAACACATTGATAAAGTCATGCTTGTTGAATCACTTGGATACAACTTGATGTCTGTATCTACGCTCTGTGATCTTGATCTCGTTGTTGTCTTCGGAAAATATGGTTGTATTGTCTATATGGTTAGCGATAACTCCATTGTCTTCAGTGGAGTTAGGAAAGGTGATCTATATAATGTAGATTTCTCTGAAGGTCCTCAGGTTGCTACATGCCTCATGGCTCGAGCTTCATAATGCTGGCTATGGCATCGAAGACTCGGCCACGCTGGAATGAGGAATCTACAGAAGCTGGTACTGAAGAAACATGTCCTCGGAATTGAGGAACTCAAATTCAGGAAGGACCGGCTTTCTGGTGCTTGCGAAGCTGGAAAGATGACCAAGGCCAAGCATCCTGCCAAGACCATCATGACTACTACAAGACCTCTGGAATTGCTTCACATGGATCTATTCGGTCCTCCACAGTATTCAAGCTTTGGAGGTAATATGTATGGTCTTGTTATTGTTGATGACTTCTCACGATACACTTGGGTGCATTTTCTTCTCTATAAGTCAGAAACCCCAGCAATCCTCAACCGCTTCGCCCTCCGAGTCATGAACAACTACAACCTGAAGATCAAGCACATTCGAAGCGACAACGGCACTGAGTTCAAGAACTTCGGTGTGGAAGAATTCCTCGATGACTCAGGAATCACTCATGAATTCTCTGCGCCTTACACTCCTCAGCAAAATGAAGTTGTTGAGAGAAAGAACCGAACCCTCATCGAGATGGCTCGCATGATGGTGGCTGAATACAATACTCCACTCAAGTGGTGGGCTGAAGCAATCAACACTGCATGCCACATCGTCAATCGAGTGTATCTTCTCAAGTTCTTCAATAAAACATCATACGAGTTAATGGTCTATAAGAAACCCAATGTAAGTTACTTCAAGGTATTCGATGCACCTTGTTGGATTCGTGATCCTCATCACCAGTCCCAATTTGCACCCAAAGCATGTGAGGGTTTCATGCTTGGTTATGGTATCAACTCGCACACCTACAGAGTCTTCAATATTAGTCATTATAAAATTGTTGAGACTGTAGACGTGCGATTTGATGAATCTGATGGCTCCCAAAGAGAGCACCTGCCACATGATTTAGATGAAGCACCACCTGAAGAACAGATCAAGAAGATGGGTGCTGGTGATATCATTCCTGTGGATCATCCCGAAGAAATCCATATACCTCCTGCTCCTGAAGAACATCACAATCCGGATGCAAATATCCTGATGACGATCCTGATCCTGAGGCTCCTGATACCCCTGAAGCTCCTGAAGCACCTGAAGCAGATGCAAATGAATCTGACGACAGTGACGAATATGCGCCTCAAGACCATCCCCCTCGACTTCCTCGTGTGGCAAATGAAGTTCAAGTGGACAGAATCCTCGCTGACATCAACCTACTAGGTCCTCTTACTCGTGCAAGAGCTAATCGTATAGCTAACTTTTGTGGGCATTTCTCGTTTGTATCAATTTCAGAGCCCACCAAAGTCACCGAAGCATTCCAAGAAGCGGAATGGATTCAGGAAATGCAAGACGAACTTCTTCAGTTCAAACTGAATGATGTTATGGAATTAGTCAAACGTCCTGATCCTCAAGTTCACAATGTCATCGGCACGAAGTGGATCTACCGCAACAAACTCGATGAAGATGGACAAGTCATCAGAAACAAAGCTCGTCTCGTGGCTCAAGAATAAACACAAGTTGAGGGGATCGACTTCGGTGAAACCTTCGCTCCTGTTGCTAGACTTGAGTCCATTCGTATTATGCTTGCATTCGCTAACCATCATAATATCAAGTTATATCAAATGGATGTGAAAAGTGCTTTCCTCAATGGTAATATCGAGGAAGAAGTATATGTTTATCAACCTCCAGGTTTTGAAGACGCAAAGAAACCTGATATGGTGTACAGATTGAAGAAAGCCCTGTATGGACTGAAGCAAGCCCCTCGGGCTTGGTATGACACACTAAGGGACTTCCTAATCAGCAAGGGCTTCAAATCTGGTTCCCTCGATCCAACTCTTTTCACATAACGATATGATGATGCATTATTCATATGTCAAATTTATGTTGATGACATAATACTTGGATGCACTAACAAGAAATACAGTGAAGAATTTGCATTCTTGATGAGTGAACAGTATCAGATGTCCATGATGGGCGAACTGAAGTTCTTCTTAGGGCTTCAAATTCGTCAACAACGCAACAACATCTTCATCTCTCAGGAGAAGTACCTCCTGAGGAAATTCGGGATGCAAGACTGCAAGGGCATCAAGACACCAATGCCTACAAATGGACAACTTGGCCCTGATGAAAATGGCAAGGACTACGATCAAAAGGTATACCGCTCCATGATAGGTTCTCTGCTATATCTATGTGCATCTAGGCCTGATATAATGTTGAGCGTTTGCATGTGTGCCCGATTCCAAGCGGCACCTAAGGAATCGGATCACCAAGCGGTGAAACGAATTCTTCGATATTTGGCTCACACCCCGTCGCTAGGCTTATGGTATCCAAAAGACACACAGCTGGATCTCGTTGGGTACTCAGACTCAGATTATGCTGGAGATCGAGTGGATCGGAAGTCTACCTCAGGAACATGTCATTTCCTCGGACGTTCTCTTGTGTGCTGGTCATCGAAGAAGCAGAACTACGTATCCCTCTGGACTGCTGAAGCTGAATACATTGCTGCTGGTGCTAGCTGCTCACAGCTTATTTGGATGAAGCAAACTCTGAAGGACTACGACATCAACCAGAAGAAAGTACCACTACTATGTGACAATGAGAGCGCCATCAAGATATCTCAGAATCCATTTCAGCACTCGAGGACGAAGCATATTAAGATTCGGTATCACTTTCTTCGGGATCATGTATTGAAGGAAGACATTGTCATCAGCCACGTGAAGACTGAAGACCAACTTGCTGATATATTCACTAAGCCTTTGGATGAGAAGCGATTTAGCACTCTGAGGTGTGAGCTAAATATCTTAGATTCCTCAAACGTCTAGTGAATGGACACACATCCTAACGCTTAAACAATATTGAAGAATCCTGATGTACAACACACGATGCGTCGTACTCCTCAAATCATGAGGAACTACCTTGCTAAGTGTGAAGAAATTAACGTGGAATTGACTCAAGATCCATACGACAATTGTATGGTATCAAGTGTCTCATTCCCTATAAGGTGGGTAGCGCCACCGCTCAAACACCTCAGGATTTGTTGTTCCTCAGCTTCCTCAGGATTTGAAATCTTCATTACTGATGATTTCCGTGTTTGTCCTCAACAGCGTTCACCTATAGTTATTGTTCTTCAACTTTTGCTTCTTCATCTAGGTGAATGTGATCGGACCCGTCCCTCTGTGCTCACTTATCTAATCTGTCTATCTCATATGCATTCATCAGGAAATCTTGTATTCCTCAGGCTGAGACCATTTGTCTTCATCATCAGGCTGAGACCATTTGTCTTCATCATCAGCCTGAGACCATTTGTCTTCATCCTCAGCCTTTGTCCTCAAGTTCCTAAAATCAAGGATTTACAGTTACAACTTTCTTCAATTTGTTGCGATTTTACCGCATGTCGTGCTTATCCACCATTAGGATATCCACTGAGGATCCCAACAATCAGGGGCAATCTGGTCCACAAATTTTGCAACCCCTTAGCTTTCACCCCTCTATAAATAGCCCTCTACCCCCCCGGTCATTTCCACCCACCTCTTCTCTCACTCTCATGCCGCCCTTGAGCTCCTCAAGCTCTCGTGCTAACGTCCCCGAAGTTCGCCGTCGCCGGGGACGAAGACTCGTGGTTCCTCAGCATTCGCCTCAGTTCTGGTATGCCTATTCCTCAGTGGCTTATTCCTCAGTGTCTCATTCCTTAGTACTGTTGTGTCCTCAAGCCATTTAATCCTCAAATGTCCTGCTAGATTTCTGAGACCTATTCCTATGCCTTATTTATTAGCTTTCCTCAGCCTAGTCCTCATGAACGCATATAACCGTACCCCACTTCCCTCGCAACTTAACTCTGTCACAGGTACATGTCTACTGAGGAATCGTATGGTTCTCATAGTCTCACTTCATTTGCAGCTCAGCTTGAATGAACCATTCCTCAGTCTCCACCACTGAAGAAAATGGCTCCTCGGCATAAGCTCACTGATACTGCTAGAGACCTACCTCCTGAGCTCTATGAGAAGCTGAAGACTCCTGAACGTGAAACTGCTGATGATCGTAAGAAAAGGGTCCAGAAGATCACAAGAGAATGGGACAAGCGTTGGGTGGCATATCAATGGCTTAATCCTCAACATGAAGAAATGTTTGCTGTCAATATGCCGCTGAAGACCTTGGGTATCAAGGCTCGACCTCCACCTGCACCATGCGTCATTCCTGATCCCACAACAATGCACACTCCTGATGACTTTCCTGAGGCATATGAGCAATACCTCAAGCGAAGTCGCAGTCGTGTCAAGGATCTGGTCCATGACATGTCTGCATCAATACAGATTCCACCTCAGGCTCAAGCTCAACCCAGGCCACAACCTCTGCCTCAGCACCGCAAAAAGGCTGTTGGCATCAAGACCTCCATGCAGTCCTCAGCTAAGCCTCAAGTTGTTGGTTCCTCTTGTCAACGCACGGATGGTTCTGCCCCCTCCTCAAGGATTCGCACTGATGAATCTGGCAATGCTCCTGAGGCCTCAACCACAATGCCTCAGTCTCAGCTGAAGACCAAAACTGTTCTTCAATGCGGCCCACGCCCCGCACCAAAGAAAACTGCTATGCATGGAGCCATTCCTCATACTCCTCAAACCTCTGATGATGAAGATGAATTTGAGGATTTGGCCGGCTTCGTCGCCACTGAAGAAGATAAGATTGAATATGTGCGTGCTGCAGCCAGAAGAAAAGCTGAAGCAACGGGTTCAGAAATCCCGCTTCTCCTTGATCCCAAGAAAATCTTGGATTACATCGAAATTTGGTCTGTCAAGCCTGACACTCCTCTTGATGATTTGGACATTCCTAAAGACATCAAGTTCTATGTTCAACAGTTCCTCATAAATGAGATTCATCAACGTGATCTTCAGAAACAGTTGAAGGCCAAACTGAAGAAAGTCGTCAGTGACTTCAAAAAGAAACCTATCACTGATGTTAATCCTCAGGAGTTTATAGAGCATCAATGTGAAGTTCAACGCCTCAACACTGAGTGCGCTGCCAACCATGCTTATATAGGAAAATCCAAGGAACGGATGTCTCAGCAGATGACAAAGTTGATGAAGCTTCGACAGCCTTCTTCCTCAGTACCCCCTGCTGCCTCTGCCAAAAGCCTCAAGCGCCTTCCTGAATCCCAACCCTCAACTCCACCTGCTGGGAAGAAGCCTACTGTTGAGGACCCCATTGATGCTACACCACTTTCCTCAGCTCCTCCGGCATCAAAGGCCGCTGATACCACCGTTCTCATTACTGCTGCCTCAACTCCACCTCCAAATCCACAAGGCAGCTTAATCGTCTTCACTCCACCCCCTGCTGCAACACCCATTGTTCCAACTCCTCCGTCCCCACCGCCACCGACTATCACTGAAGTTGAGGACATGGACGTCGACATTATGGATCATGGAACTCCTTGCGTCCATGATGAGGATTATGGGCTGACCAACTCGCCCACCCATACTATCTTCTCACCTGAGCCTCAATCCCCGACTGTGACCGAGGTGCTTCCTGATACTTCTCTGCAGTCTGAAGAATCAGTTGGTGCATCGTCCTTAGCGTGTGATGCTGATGAACCAGAATCCACAAGTGCTCCCACAAAGTCTTCTGCTGATACTGATGCTGTAGCAACCACTACTACTGATATTGATGCTGCTGCAACTACCACTGCTGATCCTATGCCAGATTCCCCCGCCGTTGAAACTGAAGCTGTAGCCGAGCACATCACAAATGCTCCTCCTGAAGCAGAAAACAGTACAAATTCTCATGCTGAAGCCTCAAAGGATGGCTCTAAAGATAAACATGCAACATCACCTCGTCTTGCCAAGGACCTCAACACGTCTGTGCCTGAAACATCTGCAGCAGCTCCGCCTCAGCCTCAAGCCTCTCTTCAGATTGAAGTGCCTCAAGCGCCCCCACCACCTCAAGGCCCAGTTCCAGCTCGGTCCTTGTGTCCGAAGCAGAAACAACCATTCTTCCGTGACCTTGAAGCTGATGATACCCCCAGCTTCGATGCTACTGATTTCTTCAATGCCATGAGTTTCTTCCAAGAGGGGATTCAAAATCAATATCATTCTGCTCCACCTCGAAAGCTGCTGAGGTTCTAGAGAGCCACTCAGAAGAACTATTATGCTTCAGTTCTCTATAAGCAAAACAAACTGTTTCCTCACAAGCATATTCCTCTAATGGATATGGACGCCCTTCCCTGCTTCAACAGTGTGCTTCAGGATCTACATCATGCCAAGATGCTTCAGTTCTGGTCCGAATGCATCCACTGGAACGAAGAGCTTGTACTTCAGTTTTATGCAACTTTGTATGTTTCAGGAGATCCTCTGGACATCACCACCTTGGTCCTCGAGTGGATGACTGAGCATCATCACTATACCATCACTGTTCCTGAAGCAATTTCCATTCTTGAGTTCCCTCAGTGCACTTCCCCAACTACTTGCTCCTATGGGTCTCAAATCCTTCGAGATGACCTGATGAACATGCTTATGAAGCCTCAGGCACCTGAAGCCCCAGCTCGCACAAAGTTTCCCGTTTCTGAGCTTCTGTATCTGCCAAGTACACTTTATCGGATTCTGGCGAAGACCTTCTGCCCCATTAAAGGCTATGAATCCTCTGCTGAAGAAGTCATTGGCATCATGAAGAACATACTCCACAACCTCTGCATGTCTGGGCCAATCAACGTTCCTGACTTCTTCTTCAGAACTCTGGTGGATGCAGCACAGAATCCTCATATCCTGAAGCCATATGGGCCATGGATCATGAAGCTCATCCGGGCCACGACTGGTATTGATTTCCAACCTGATCACCCGAATCATCGGAGATATCTGCCGCCTGTCGAAGTGCTTCAGCATATGATTGCTTCAAATGATAAGGGCAAAGGAATATTCTATGAAGAAGTTCTCCCGACCAATTCCCTCGGTGGAAACATTCGTCATCCTTAGTCTCGCACTACTGATGAAACTAGAACTCATGCCTCTACTGAGGATATGACTCAGGCTCGAGTGATGACAGACCGAGAGCTTCTGATTAGTCTTCATCAGAAGGTTGACCGAAATCATGATTGGGTGAAGCGTCAGTTCTCTGAAATACTCACCTACATGGCTCAGACGCATTCTTCAGTGAAGAAAGTGCATCAATACACTCATCATACATATCAACATCTCGATGCCTTGATGAAAGAAGTAATCACCCCTGAAGACCTTGCAAATTTGGATCTTCAAAAGCCTCTGATTCCTGCAATCAAACCCCCGAGGAAATTCAGACGCTGCACAACTCCTGCTCCGGCCACGGACTCTTATTCTTCAAACCAGGAGATGACTGCTGAAAAAGCTGAAGACACTGCTGCCTGCCCTCACACTGCCACGGATTGCCTCAGGCGTGACTCACCTCAGCCTTGAAGCGTCTTCAAAGGGGCGTTAGCCTCAATTTTTCCCTTTTTGTTCATTTTATGACAAAGGGGGAGAAATCTGTTAGTCTTCACGCGGGTTTTAGTTAGGAGGTTCTTCAGTTACAACTCTCGTTCTTCAGATTTTCTTGTAACGAGTTGTAAACTGTTATTTCGGTGTTTGCCTGATACTATTCTTCAGTTACCTCATGCTATTTCCTCAAGTTTATCATATATGCATGTGATTATCTGTGCAAACACCTCTCTCAGTGCGTTGTTGAAATTCCTCAAACACTTCATAACATGCACTCCTTCAAAAATGCCTGGATATAGGGGGAGCTCCTCATATACCTCAAAATGCTTTAGATATTAAACATTCTTCAACTTATATGCATATCCTCAGGGGGAGCTTCATTATATCCAGCTTAATGATAAAAATGTTCTTCAAAGTTTTTTATTCTTCAAACTCATAATTTTATCCCCGTTGAAGCTTAACCTAATTGTCATCAAATCACCAAAAAGGGAGAGATAGTAAGTGCATCAAGTGCCCTCCCCTTGAGGTTTTGGAGTTTGATGACAAAACGGTTAAGGGACTGATGTGTTTGTGAGTATACACAGGAGAACAGTCCCTGATGAGGTTTTAACCACCAATGTCGACCCCCCAAAATGTTGAGGAACATTGGAGAAATCGGTGTGTTTCCTGAAGAATGAAGTTGCACGAAATCCTGAGGAATCAGGATCCTGAAGCGTTCGGTTGAAGCTGAAGCTGAGGACGATCCTGCGGACGTTCGAGCTGAAGACGAAGTTGAAGCGTAGTCTTCGCTAAGACTTTTTTATACCTCTTGCCTCGTAGGAAAACACCACAATATTGGAGGGGTTGAAGAAAACGAGTTCCGAAGTTCTGAGGAAGTGGTCAATTAGGAATCCTGGAGAAAAACCCTGAGGAAATCTCCTGCAGTAGAAGTTCAGTCCTCGGGTGTCTCAGACGTTGTTCTTCAGGAAACTGAGGTAACTACCTTCGGTTGAGGAGTCTGAAGATCGCCAATGCGACTCTTCTAAAAATCGCGAGGAGAGAGAATACTTTGACCGTGCCACGTGTTGCGTGGTGAGAGGCTAGAACTTGTCTAGAAACGGTCATTTCCGAGGGCATGAGAGTAATTGCATGCATGGGCATTTATGTCCTTTCACCTCGTGTTGCTCCGTGGCTATAAATAGCCACCCCAGCCCCATTTGTGGGTTGGCTGCTCCAAGAGAAAAACTGACACTTGTCATTTGAGAGCAACCCACCTCTGAGGAAACTGAAGAACCTATGTGAGGAAAACCACCAGCCTAAGTAGTTGAGCATTTCTGAGGAAGTCGGTTCGAGTGATCCGAAGCTTTTTACTCTTGAAGACTGTGATCTTCCAGCCGGTGTAGAAGTCTTCAGTCTGAGGAAGTCAAGATGCAATTGTGACTTCCCGGAGTGACTGAGTCTGTGAAGGTTTCGGGAGTCTACCTTGAAGACTCACCTGAGTTATTGGAAGGAGTCTGAGGACTCTAGTTCAAGGAGAACAAGGTGAAGACTGTGTCTTCTGAGTTGAATCTCAGCCTCTCCAACCAGACGTAGAGTTGTCACAGCAACTTGAACTGGTCTACCAAACCAATGTCTTCAATCTTTGGTGCTATCTCTTCAACCTCTTAAGCTTCAGTATTTGCTATGTTGACTTCTTATGATTCAGCTCTCCCTCTGCTCTTTGTCTTCATACTATGCATCTGAAGCACTTTTGCTTATCCGAATTGATTTATTTCTGTTGTGTTATGATGAGCTGCCCTAATGATTACATTCTGTGAAGTTTTATTTCTTCATGATTTTGGTTACTTCTTCAGGCTCATGATTGCTTCAGTCCTGAAGAAAAGAAAAATCTGGTAGTAAAATTGAAAATCTCCCATTCACCCCCCCTCTGGTCGATATATTGCACTTTCATGCTGTCGTCGCGATATCTGTCGTATGGGAAACCGTCTGGTCCTCTGTCGTCATAGAAGTTACGCCTGGGGTGCTTTCTTCGTCTGTCAAAACTTCTGTCTCTGGCGTAATAGTCGTAGTCGCGTTCTGAGCGCGCTGTGTGGATGTCTGATTCGTTCCGTATGGAGTCTTCCCCGTCGGCCCAGTTGTTGGCTTGTTCTAATAACCGTGCGAGTGTTCGGACCTTCATCTGTCCAAGTTTCTCTTTGAAGTCTATGCGTTGTAGGCATCTTTTGAATGCGTCGATCACACTTTCGTCTGATATGTCCTTGGCTGAGTTTTTGAGTATGGTCCACCGCTGAATGTATGCCCTCAGGGACTCTCTTGTTCCTTGCCTATAGGCTCTCATCTCTTCGAGTGATGTTGGTCGCTTTTAGGTAGATTTGAAGTTCTCGATGAAGGCGCTACGAAACTTCTTTTAGGAACTGATTGATCCTCGTCGTAGGTTCTTCAGCCAGTGCCGTGTCGATCCCTCGAGCATGAGTTGTACGTACTGCATTGCTGTGATATTGGTTCCCCGTTGGAACTTGACGACTGTTAGGTAGTTATCGAGCCATGCCTCTGTCTCCCCCAGTCCGTCGTACTTGAGTGTTGTACAGTTTAATTTAAAGCCTTTGGGCATCTGTGTCTCGTGTATGGCTCGTGTGAAGCACCGTGCGCCACATGGTTCGAGATCTTCGTCGGATCCTTGCTCCTCTGAGTACTCTCCGCGGGCTGCGCGCCTGCGTCTTGCTTGATGTCACAACCCAAATTTAGGCAAGTTCTAGGGTTGAGTTTCCTTTGCATCATGTGAAAAATCCGAAAAGAAAATCAAAATTGGGGAAAAGAAAATCCCTGAGAATTTAATTTAAATGGCCAGATAAAAATCTTTTTCCAAAAATCATTTGAATATTTTGAAAATTCCTATAAATGATGCTGATCATTTTAAAAGTGGTTTGGGTATTTTCCCATGCCCATGGAATATTCAAAAATTCAAAAGGTGCCCTGGAAATTAAAATTGACCCTATTTGAATTGAAATTCAAAATATATTGAATTTCAAAAATGCTCAAATTTTATATGTGGCTAGCTACTGGTCACCTAGTATTTGTAAAAATATTTGGGCATTTAATAAAAATGCTCTGCATTTTCGTTTGGAGCAAGACAAAGCAAAGAAAATCAGAAAACAGAAAGCAAAAAGAAGAAAAAGGAAAAAAGGAATCCCAACCCACCCTACCAGGCCTGGGGCCCAACTAGTTTCCCCACGGCCCAGGCCTGCCGGCTCGCTTGTCGTCTTCCCCGCGCATCGGCAAGCAGCTCGGTGGCCGCCATGCCGACGCCGATGAGGGGAACGCCTCCCCTAGACCCTCTCGGGCTCTCCCCTCGTGCCACGACGCACTCTAGGAGCCCCCACACTCTTCCCCTCTCTCTCCGGTTGCAAATCCCCTCTCTCTCGCGCCGAATCGCCGCCGGCAGTGAAGTCAGCGGAGCGCGCCGCCGCAACCGCGTGGCCACCGGCCCCCTCAAGCTTCCCCAAGATGTCCAGGACGCGCGCCGTGCTCGTGTTCGTCTCCGTGCACAAGTAATCGATCTCGTAGCCACTGTATCCGCCGCCATCGTCTTCGCCATCTCGGAGCCGCGGGAGCTCGCCGTTGAATCCGTCGCCACCACGTCCTCCCCGAGATCTTCGTCGACTCCATCAAGCTCCTGGTGAGAAGGCGCTCCAAAGCCCCATGTTTTTGCCTCGGATTGCATCTCGTAGCTAGCACAGCCATGAGAGCCGACGATGACCGCCGCCATGGCCGACGTAGAGCTCATCTCCGTGTCCCTCTGTCCTCCTTTTGTTGTCTGTGAGGTTCGTGGAGTCTCCAGGAGTGCAAGGAGCCCATGCCCGTGTCGTCCCGAGCTCTGTGTCGACGCGTCGCCGTGCCCGTGGCTTTGGCCGCCGCCAAAGTTGGAGCCGACGACGAGCGCGGCCTCCCCGGCGACCCTTTCTTAGCCCCTGGCGCTCTAAATGGCAGCCGGGAAGCCCCTCCGGCAACCCCTCCGCCGTAGCCGTGGTCACCGACGGCTAACCGCCGGCGTGGCCGGGTTAGTTAGCTCTAACCCCCACCACTAATCGCCCTGGTGACACTGACACGTGGGCCCAAGTCCACTAACCCCCCTGTTAAATTAATCCACTGGGTTAATTAACCAGTGAAACTGATAGAGAGGCCCCACCTGTCAGCCCCCCCCCCCCCCCGCAAATCATTGTGACATCATGCCTACGCAATAAGTTATTTTTCAATTAAATAATAAATCAGAGAAATTCCAGAAAATGCAATAAACTTTGGAAATTAAGAATTAATTCATCCTAACTCCAAATATAGCAAATAATATGTCTAAAATTATCAGAAAAATACAAGGATTATGAATATGCAACTTTTTTCTATGTTTGACCATTTTAAAATGGGTGAACAGTAGCAAACATTCATATGGATCCTTTTCAAATTCAAATTTGGAGTGAATTTGCAAATGATTTTGCAACACATTTAATTGAGATGGATTCATCCACACATCAGAAGATTTATCTCAACTATACCACATCACATCATGATCAACCTTTTCAGATGAACTTTCATGCATTCAAATGCATTTGAAATTCATCGATAAATCAAATGGAGTTTGAATTTGCATTTCAAATGCAATATACTCCTTTTAAATGGAATGCTCAACACATCAGTACCATGAACATCACCATTACAATCTTATTCATGTGATTGTGCATTGTACATTATGTGTATCCTATGATTGTCATGATGCTGATAGAAGTGGAGCCGGAATCGGAGGCCACCACCTTCGTTGAGGACACCGTTATCGAAACCTCGTCCGCAAGGCAAGCAAACCCCCATTGATCATGTCGATAAAATCCCACTTCCCTCTCATGTCTCGCTTATGCATTGTTTAGGATGATCACCATGATAACGTTTCTATCGCATAGTTGAACCCATATCCTTTGCATGACCTATCATCTTGTCACAGTAGTAAGCAAACCACAATCCTAGCAGATGTAGGAGTTGGTTGATATCATGTGACCCCTGCAACTGTTACTGCTTATTGCATGCTTAGTGGTACCATGATGTTGCTTATGATGTGATTCGGGATGATGATAAACATGGTGTTGATGGTAGAAAAGTGTTGGTGCATCTACCCTAATACAAGGTGAACGATGAGAGGCTGTGTAGGAGTATACAGTGGGTTGTCTCGTTGAACACCGCCCTAAGTCCGAGTTCTTGTGTGGTGATCCAAGATGAAGAGTACAACCACACATTCGGCTCACTGACCCCTCTCAACCTATTAACTCATCCCTTTCGATGTCCAGATGTCGCAATAGTTCGGAGTTCTGGTAGGTCTGTGGCCTGGCTGCTAAGTGAGAGAACGGCTCACCCGAGACCGGCTTACGCACCACGCACACATCATCTGGGTCCACTTCGGTAAACCAGCCGGGTTCACGATAGTGGTAGCCCACCCAGGTAGGCGGCTTTCTTGGACTAGATCGGCTATGAGGTAACAGTTGTGGTGGCATCCTCGCTGTCATCTCTTGAACGGTGACACGCAAAAGGCGGTAACTGATGGCACGTGTGTGTAGCGGTACACCCCAGCAGGGTTAACAAAACTATTCGAATAGCCGCGTACGCGGTTATGGACTTCTTGGAAAGCTTAGCTTGATTATTAGACAACTTGAACTGGTTACTTCGAAAACACACCAAGATAAGCGTGAGTGCTATGGTGTGCTTCTCGTGGGGAAGTCGAGGAAGTAACCATAGTGGTGTAATTGGTTGAAGAGATGTAGTGGACTCGTGTACGCTTCTTACCTCAAGTCTGGTACTCGTAGTTCAGGATTAGACAAGTCAAAGCTGGCCCTTCTGCAATTGAACCCCACCCCCTTTACCTTGATACATGTGCATGAGTAGTATAGCTCCTACGTAAGTCTTGCTGAGTACGACTTTGTACTCACGTTTTCTTAATCTATGTGCATGATAAGGCTTCTCTAAGCCATTTGTTAAACTTGTCTGTACTCAGACCTACTTGGCTTCCGCTTGTCTGTTGTAATGTTGGATCACATGCTTGTGATCTATGTGTGCACTCTGTAAGATTTATTAATAAAGTTGTATACTTTGTAGAGAATTGCAATGATACCTGCTGTTCATACTAGACATGTGTGCTGCGTGTATGTTTATAACATGCATGTCTTTGTATGGGTTTTTGAGACCTTAGTTGTGATCTGGTTGGCGGTCTTTTATACACCAAGTGGCCCTTAGATGTGCGCAGCTTGGGGCATCGCGATGCGATTGTTCGAGACTCTGTCTCGTGCACACTTTGATGTATGATCGAGCCCTCCCTAGACCCCGACTAAGTGATCGGGCTGGAGTAAGTCTATGTAAGGGTGATAATACAATCGATAGTATGGTTGAGGCGACTTGTCTATGACTATGGGAGTTCATCACCCATATCATTTAGACTTGTGTGCGGACGATGAGGACCCATTTCAGTTGATCATCCGGCCTGGATGGGATGCCCCTCACGTTCGATGCTTTCCGAGAACGTTCTGTGCTTGGCCTTGTCTGCTTAGACAAGTGGGTACGGTTCTCGGCTCTTCATATGATTTTGTTGTAGCGAGGTTTGCATACGCTAACCCCGGGTCCCGACACTTGATTGATTTTGTTTTTCGTTATGTCGTCGCGTGTGTCTCGTCGATTGTTGCTACGTCGGTTGCCATTTGCGTCCCTGTCATGTTCTTTGCTTCTGTTGTCGGGACCCGGAATATGCTTTTGTAATTCCAGTCACAACTCAATCATATGGAGAGCCGAGAGTCGTACCCACTTGTCTAATAACACAAGGACAAGCACAGAACACTCTCGGAAAGCATCATACGTGAGGGGCATCCCATCCAGGCCGGATGATCAACTATGGTGGGTCCTGATCTCCAGCTCACAAGTCTAAATGATTATGGGTGGTGAAATCCCATACTCATAGACAAGTCTCCTCAACCATATTATCGATTCAATTATAACACTTACATAAAAAGACTCCAGCCCGATCACTTAGTCAGGATCTCGGGCGGGCTCAATCATACAACAAAGTGTGCCAGGTGACATAGTCACGAGGAATCGCATCACGATGCCCCAAGCTGCGCACATCTAAGGGCCACTTGGTGTATAAAATACCACCATCAAGAACTCAACTAAGCTATCGAACCCCACTCTAAGACATGCATGTTATAATCATACACGCAGTATACATGTCTAGTGTAAACAGAAGGTACACATTGCATGAACTCTACAAAGTATATCTTTATTGACTTACACATAGAGTACACAAAGATCATATGACTATGATACATTATTACATCAAACAACGGAAGAAAATTAGGTCTGAGTACAGACAAGATTAACAAATGGCTTAGAGAAGCCTTGTTCAACATACATGCCCGTCCACGAGGGACCAGACTGCTGTCTGGAACTATACTTGCTTAGTCAACGTCGAGCTTCAGGAAGGTGTCTCCATCGGGGGCTGGGTTCTCATCTAAAACATAGAATAAGCAAACGTGAGTACAAAGTCATACTCAGCAGGACTTACATCAGAACTATACTACTCATGCTCAAGTTTTGAGGTAAAGGGAGGTGGGGTTTCAACATGCAGAAGTGCCAGCTTTGACTTGGCTAGTCCTGTACTACGAGTACCAGACTTGAGGTAAGAATCGTACACGAGTCCACTACCAAGTCTCCAATCAAATACACCACTATGGATACTTCCTCGACTTCCCCACGAGGAAGCACGCCACAGCACTCACACTTATCTTGGCAAGTTGAAGTTGTCTAATAATCAAGCATAGGTCTCCAAGTAGTCCAGGACCGCGGACGCGGCTATTCGAATAGTTTGTTAACCCTGCAGGGGTTTACTGCTACACACATGAAACTATCAGTTACCGCTGGGATCTCTTCACCCTTGAAGCTGGTGTCGGCGAGGATAATTTCCACAACTTTTACCTCACAGCCAATTCTAATCCAGGAATCAACCATCTGAGTTGATCACCGCTCAAGAGTCCGGCCGTGTCAACGATACGGACTCAGACGATGCAAGCGACGGAGACGCCACCTTTTGCAGGTGGTTTCCCTGCCTGATAGGTCCACCCACATTTCTATATGATGCAATCTTTCATTCATTCTTTTACTATGCATATACCAAATGGAAAGCCCAGACTAATGTGACTCCTGGACATCAACACGGATTAAGGTACTAGGCCGAGAGGGATCAATGAGCCCAACATGTGGTCGTACTCTTTGTCTTGGATTACCATACAATAACTCGGTCTTAAGGAGGTATTCAACGAGACAACCCACCGTGTACTCCTACACAGCCTCTCATCGTTCACCTTGTATTAGGGTGGATTCACCAACGCATTTTCACCTTCATCAACACCATGATGTCAGAACCCTCTGTTAGGTAATCTGCTAGGGTTAGTAATTCACTTGCATCATGTTAAAATTTCAAAAGAAATCTTTGAAATCAAAATTAAAAGCAAAATGGGAGAAGGAAACCCCCCCAGTTGAATTAATTCAAAAGGCCAGATAAAAATCTTCTCCAAAAATTCATGTTAGATTTTTGAAAAGTTTCATAAATGAGTGTGATCACATATCAAGTGATGTGGGACCGACCCCATGCTCATAGATTTTTCAAATATTCAAACAGTGCCTTGGATTTAATCAAAAACCCCTATTTGAGTTAAGATTCAAATTATTTGAATTTTAAAAATGTTGAAACTTTATAAGTGGCTAGTCTATATTATTATGAGGCCATATAAAATTTTTCAGCATTTAATAAAATGCCTAGCTATTTAATTAGCCCAGCAAAACAAAAGAAAGAAAAGAAAACAAAAAATAAAAAGGGAAAAAGGGCTCGCAGGCAAAAGGGCCCAACTTACCTGGAGACGCCCAGGAGCTTCCACGTTCTTCTGTCTCCCTCGCCGATTTCGTCGACACCCGTGAAGAACGCCGGAGCACGCCGCCGCACCAGCGTGGCCAGTGAGCCTGTCGAGCGCCACCGCCGTGTCCATCCTCTTCCTCGTCGTCGTCTACGTCTTCGAGTGTAGCGAATCGAACCCGGAGCCCTCCTAGCCGCCGGAATCGAGCTCGAGCCATCGCCGGACCAGAAGGACGCCATCGTCGATTCCGTCGCCGTCGAGCCACCCCAGCCCTCGCCGCCACCTCCGTCGAGTTCCTGGTGAGAAGGCGGTCCAAACCTCTCTCTCCCCGCCCCTTATCGTTGTCTCCTTGTCGGTCCACCATGGAAGCCGAAGTCCCTCACCGCCACGGTCATCGTAGTCGATCACCACTAAAGCAAACGAGCTCGAGAGCATGTCCACCGTCTTCGCCTTGCTCCTCTGCGTCGATTGCGAGCATCACCGGCTCAAATGGTGCCCCGTAGCCGAGTTCACCTCGAGCCAGCAGCTCCGCCGCCGCTAGGGCTCGTCGTCGCCGTCAAACCAGTGCCTCCCAGGCCCCCCACTTGGTTCCATTCGATGCGCAGCACCAAGAGCGAAGTCTCGGTGGTTGCGGCACTCGATTTGGACCACGGGAGCGCCTTTCCGTACAGCGCCGTCGCGGTTCTGGTCACCGGTGGCTAGCCACCGGCAAGTCCGACGTGGCCAGGGTGGTTAGCCCTAATCCGCCCCCCTAATGACCCCCAGAGCCGATGACATGTGGGCCCATCCCCTGACTAAACACTGGATTAAGTTTAAACCATTTAATTAAACAATGAGAGGCTGACAGGTGGGACCCCCTTGTCAGTGTCCCCCTGACGCCATCATGAAGTCATGCTGACGCCATAAATGAATTTCCAGAATTTGAAATGAATTAAAGAAATTCCAGAAAATCCAGAAAATAGCCCAAACTTTGGAAATTCATAGAAATTTCATATTAACTCCAAATTGGACAAATAATATATGAAAAATGATATCCAACTATCAACTTTGTTTGAGTTGAATTTAAAATGTGATCAGTAGCATTTGCTATTTGATTTAAATGGAATTAAATCAAATTCAATTCAAAAGTTTTTGCAACTTGAACCATGGCAACATGCTACATTTCACTTACACATCAGAGGCATATCATACACATTTCCAAATGATTCAAATTGATCAATCAATGTCACATGTAACTTGGCTAGGTTTGAATTCAAATTGGAGTTTGAATTTGCAATTCAATTTGCAATATACTCCATTTAAGTGGAATTGCTTCACACATCAAAACATATACATCAAGTTTCAACCTTCCATCATGTGATTGTGCATTGTATTTACTTTGCTACCTTGTTTGTTGTTTGTCGAGTAGAGGTGGAACCGGAGCAGGAGGCTGCCCCCTTCGTTGAAGACCCCGAACCCAAAACTCGTCAGCAAGGCAAGCAAACCCCCATAGATCATGTCGATAAAATCCCACTTCCCTCTCATGTCTCGCTTATGCATTTTATAGGATGATTACCATGCTACGTTTCTACCGCATAGATGAACCCATTCCTTTGCATGACCTATCATTTGTCACAGTAGTAGGCAAAACCACAATCCTAGCAAATGTAGGAGTTGATTGATATCATGTGTCCCCTGCAATTGTTAATTCTTATTGCATGCTTAGAGTGATACCATGATGATACTGTTATGTGAGTCGGGATGGTAGTGATCATGATGATGATGGTAGAAAAGTGTTGGTGAATCTACCCTAATACAAGGTGAACGATGAGAGGTTGTGTAGGAGTACACGGTGGGTTGTCTCGTTGAACACCGCCCTAAGTCCGAGTTCTTGTGTGGTGATCCAAGATGAAGAGTACAACCACACATTGGGCTCACTGACCCCTCTCAGCTTACTAACTCATCCCTTTCGATGTCCAGATGTCGCAATAGTTCGCAGTTCTGGTAGGTCTGTGGCCTGGATGCTAAGTGAGAGAACGGCTCATCCGAGACCGGCTTATGCACCACGCACACATCACTTGGGTCTACTTCGGTAAACCGGCCGGGTTCACGATAGTGGTAGCCAACCCAAGTAGGTGGCTTTCTCGGACTAGATCGGCTATGAGGTAACAGTTGTGGTGAGCATCCTCGCCGACACTTCTTGAACGGTGTCGAGTACAAAGGCGGTAACTGATGATCATGTGTGTGTAGCGGTACACCCCTACAGGGTTAACAAAACCATTCGAATAGCCGCGTCCGCGGTTATGGACTGCTTGGAAATCTTAGCTTGATTATTAGACAACTTGAACTGGATACTTCTAAAACACACCAAGATAAGTGTGAGTGATATGGCGTGCTTTCTCGCGGCGAAGTCGAGGAAGGCACCATAGTGGTGTAATTGGTTGGAGAAAGTAGTGGACTCGTGTACGCTTCTTACCTCAAAGTCTGGTACTCGTAGTTCAGGACTAGCCAAGTCAAAGCTGGCACTTCTGCAAGTGAAACCCCACCTCCCTTTACCTTCATACATGTGCATGAGTAGTATAGCTCCTATGTAAGTCTTGCTGAGTACGACTTTGTACTCACGTTTGCTTAATCTATGTTTTAGATGAACCCACTAACCCCGAAGGTGGCTTCTTCATCGAGCTGGATGACTGAAGATAGAGCTAGTCTAGTCCCAGTCAGGCGACTGGTTCCCTCGTGGAGGGCTTGTGTTTAAATAAGGCTTCTTAAGGCATTTGTTAAACTTGTCTGTACTCAGACATACTTTGCTTCTGCTTGTTGTTGTAATGTTGGATCACATGTTTGTGATCTCTGTGTGCACTCTATTAGAGTTGTCAATAAAAATGTATACTTTGTAGAGAATTGCAATGATACCTGCTGTTCATACAAGGCATGTGTGCTGCGTGTATGTTTATAACATGCATGTCTTTGTATGGGTTTTCGAGACCTTAGTTGTGATCTGGCTGGCGGTCTTTCATACACCAAGTGTCCCTTAGATATGCGCAGCTTGGGGCATCGCGATGCGATTGCTCGAGACTCCATCTCGTGCACACTTTGTGGTATGATCGAGCCCGCCCTAGACCCCGACTAAGTGATCGGGCTGGAGTAAGTTTATGTAAGAGTTATGAGATAGTCGATAGTATGGTTGAGGCGACTTGTCTTTGAATATGGGAGTTCACCACCCATATATTTTGAATTGTGTGCGGACGATGAGGACCCATCTCAGTTGATCATCCGGCCTGGATGGGATGCCCCTCACGTATGATGCTCTCCGAGAACGTTCTGTGCTTGGCCTTTTCTGCTTAGACAAGTGGGTACGGTTCTCGGCTCTCCATATGACTATGTCTTAACTGGACTTGCATACGATAACACCGGGTCCCGACAGACTTGGTATCAGAGCAGGACTGACTGTAGGACTAGCAGCCTTGGCCAAAGTCGAGTCTAGCCTTCTATAGTTATATAGTTACTCTGGGTATATAAGGGTACAACGTAAGGCTTCTTTTTTCTCCTTACCCCCTTCGTTATGAGTTCTGAGTCACCCTCATCTTATTCTACGGGAAGATAGGACTAGGCTCTCCTCTTTCTGATTAGAACATCTCGTTGTTTGCTTCCTTGTAGCCGTAGGAAAGTTGTGATCGGTTTGTTAGAGTGGTTATGCTCCCTGATTTATTACATCGTATGTAAGTGTTGTTTCCATGTTGTAAGAAATTGTCTTTTTCTTGCAATTACAGCCGTTATGTTGTCCGAGTCATTCCAGGTTTATCTCATAATCTGATGCATTTACAAACTCCTTCTTTCTGTTTCAGATGGATGATCTTCCCCCTCGGCAGATTGTTCGTTTGACCAGGTGCCTCGGTGTGTGTGGCCATCCCGCCACGTTGATCGAGATGATGTCCTATGTGGGATATCGATGGTATCCTGAGTACACCGTTGAGGAGCAGTTCCTTGACTTCAACCAGACCCAGTTCCACTGCATTGTCAGGATCTACCCGCACCACGTTGGAGTCACTCAGCCTATCCACTTTGGACATGGCATTGGCATGACAGAGAACATGGCTGTGCAGGATGCTGCATACTCATGTATTACCCTGATGAGAGAGGAGCACACAATGCTGAGAGAGACCTCATTCCGCTATATCCCTGCTGCACTTCCAGGAGAAGAGGGATATTACACCGGACTCTACTCAGATCACTCTGCAGAAGATCCAGTACTTCAGATGACTGCTAGGTTTGCTAGTGATCGAGATCATGATGCACGCGCTCTCCGTTTCGAACTTCACGCCACTCGTGTTCGTCTGTATCGAGCACTGACCCTTTTGGCACCCTTTGTGAGCGTTGGATCAGTTGAGTATGATGCTATCTACCCAGTGAGGACTCAGATGCCTTCTCGAGTTGCTTGGCCCGAGATTGGAGGCATTTTTCCACCCCGTGGTCCTTTGCTTCCACCCTACGCTGGACTTAGGCCCCATCCTTGCCCAAATGGATATCAGGGTCCACAGGCCTCCATGTTTTCCGATGGTCACCTTCAGCTACCGGGATACGCAGGTAACTTTTACGAGGACTACTATGGAGATGGAGATGAGTGAGACCGCCTGTGGTCTTACTTAGTGAGGATGTAGTAGTATCTTAGTATATTGTACGCAAGGTGTCTAAGTTCCAGAGGCTTAGATAAATAATGTATAGGAAGTCAGAGTGCCTCTGAAGGATGTATCATCTTCATCACGTTTGTATTAGCTTGGTGCTTGTACTAAAACGATGTATGGTTTGTATGACAGCTTGTGAATATATGGCTTGTATGCTTTATCACCATGTTGTCAAGATGATTACTTCCTTTGCTCTGTAATCACCTTCAGAATGTCTCAAGGAACCCGTGGCCAGCTTGGTCGTAACCAGGGTCGTGGGAATGACCAGGAGGAAGGCAACCTTCCACCCCCACCGACGATGGCTCAGGTTCTGATGGAGGTTGAGAGGAACCGCCGAGAATCTCACCACCTGCTGGAAGTCATTGCCCGCAACACCACTCAGCAGCGCAACGAGTTGGTGTCCCTGAACGACTTCATCCGACTTCATCCGACTTCATCCCCCGGTTTTCAGTTACTCCACCGAGCCCCTTGACGCCGATGACTGGCTTCGTAGCATCGAGATGAAGCTCCAAGCAAGCCATGTTGCAAATGGTGACAAGGTCAGCTATGCCACCTATCACCTTGAAGGCGCAGCTAGCTCTTGGTGGGAGAACTTCCTGAATATGCGTCCCGTTGGACCGCCCGCATCTTGGGATGAATTCTGCACTTCCTTCCGTGAGCACCACATTCCCAAGGGTCTTATGGACCGCAAGCGTCAGGAGTTCTGCAACCTCACCCAAGGTAAAAGGATTGTTGACGAGTTTAGTCGTGAGTTCAACCGACTTGCTCGTTATGCTACCGAAGAAGTCTCCACCGACTCCAAGAAACAAGAAAGGTTCCGTCGTGGACTCTACTCTGGACTCCGTCGTGAGCTCAACCTACATGACTTTTCCACCTTCCAGGTCCTTGTCAACAAGGCCATCAAGGCAGAGGACATGAACACCCCCAACGACTTCCGCAAACACCCTAGAGATGATGGATCATCCAGTTCCGGCTCTCAGAAGCGCAAGATCTGGATCCCCAATAGTATGTTCCGCCAGAACAACCCACCGAGGCCATCCTATGTGGCGCCTCGTCCACCAACTCAGTTCCACCCAGCTCCACCAAACAACCCAGATCCCCGCACTGTTTTTGGAGCCTGCTACAAGTGTGGTCAGGCAGGCCACTACTCTCGCGATTGTCCCCAGAACCAGCTCTAGAATCAGAATGCTCCACCCCGTGCCGGAGGCAACAACAATGGTCATGGCAAGCCCCCCAGAAGGTCTACACCACCAAAACCGCTCCTCCCGCCACTCGTGGACGTGTGAACCAGATTGCCGCCGAAGAGACTGACGACACCACTGACGTCATTCTTGGTACGCTCCTAGTCAATTATGTTCCTACGTCCGTTCTTTTCGACCCAGGAGCATCTCATTCATTCATGTCGGAAAGTTATGCACTTCGTCATGAAGTATCTTTTGTTGAATTATCCACCCCCATGATTATTCAAACTCCAGGGTCAAGATGGCAAACTAATAGAGTAAGCCACGGTAATCAAATTGCAATTGAGGGTTTAGTATTCCTTGCTTCACTCATAGCCCTCAAATCTTCAGATATTGATGTCATCCTTGGCATGGATTGGCTATCAAGACAGAATGCCTACCTGGATTGCAAAGGAAAATCCGTGAAACTCACCCACCCTTCAGGAAAAACCGTCAACTATACCTCACCCAGAACAAGAACCCAAGTGCATTCTTTGAATGTACTTCCCCTTCCAGAACTTGAAGATATTCCGGTGGTTCGTGACTTCCCGGATGTCTTTCCTGAAGAGCTGCCGGGCATGCCACCCGACAGATGTGTAGAGTTTATAGTGGATCTTGCCCCAGGAACCGCACCAATTTCTAGACGCCCATACAAAATGGCCCCACGTGAGTTAGCTGAGCTTAAAACCCAACTGGAAGCTTTGTTGGAAAAAGGCTTCATCTGCCCTAGCTCATCGCCATGGGGTTGCCCCGTTCTGTTCGTAACGAAGAAAGATGGAACAGAAAGGATGTGCGTAGACTATCGCCCGCTAAATTTAGCGACGATAACGAACAAGTACCAGCTGCCCAGGATCAATGATCTTTATGATCAACTTGCAGGATCCTCTGTCTTCTCCAAGATGGATTTGAGAATAGGTTATCATCAAATCAAAATCCGAAACGAGGACATTCCCAAAACGGCTTTTACTACTCGTTATGGTCTTTACGAGTACACCGTCATGTCCTTTGGCTTAACCAATGCCCCCGCCACTTTCTCACGCATGATGAATTCGATGTTCATGGAGTACTTAGATAAATTTGTTGTGGTTTATCTCGATGACATTGTCATCTACTCGAAGAACGAAGAAGAACATGACGAACACCTAAGGCTGGTATTGATGAAACTTAGAGAGCATCGCCTGTATGCTAAATTCTCCAAGTGTGAATTTTGGCTACCAGAAGTGACCTACTTAGGCCACGTGATTTCTGCAAAAGGCATTGCTGTGAATCCCGAGAGAGTTCAGGCCGTCCTTGACTGGACTCCACCTGAATCGGTTAAACAAGTTAGAAGTTTTCTTGGCCTAGCCAGCTATTGCCGTCGCTTCGTCGATAACTTTTCTAAAGTTGCAAAGCCTCTAACTGAACTCCTCAAGAAAGATAAGAAATTCCTATGGACTCCCAAGTGCGAAGAAAGCTTTCAAGAGCTAAAAAGAAGGTTGACTTCTGCACCCGTACTTGCACCTCCAGACACCAAAAAGGATTTCGAGATCTATTGTGACGCATCACGGCAAGGGTTAGGATGCATACTTCTCCAAGATCGACATGTGGTAGCTTATGCTTCACGCCAGTTGCGGCCACATGAAGAGAACTATCCTACCCATGACCTTGAACTCGCTGCCGTAGTTCATGCCCTAACAACTTTGCGACATTACCTCCTTGGTAACCGTTGCGAGATCTATTCTGACTACATAAGCCTCAAATACATATTCACCCAGCCAGATCTTAATCTCAGGCAAAGACGCTGGTTTGAGTTGATAAAAGATTACGACGTAGTAATTTCTTACACCCTAGGCAAAGCCAATGTCATGGCTGATGCACTAAGTCGTAAGTCGTATTGTAACAACCTCATGTTACAACAGTATCAACCACTTCTTCATGAGGAATTTTGCAAGCTCAATCTTGAGATTGTTCCTCATGGCTATCTTTCTAACTTGGTGGCGAAACCAACTCTTGAGAATCAAATCATAGTTGCCCAAAGGCGTGCACGACGTGTTCGTCGGATCAAGGAGAACATTGCTAGCGGAGTTGCTAAATGTTTCTCCACAGATAGCAAGGGAACGGTATTCTTTGGAAATCGTTTGGTAGTACCTAAGAATAGGGAACTAAGGCAACTCATCCTCAAAGAAGCCCATGACACACCCCTCTCAATTCATCCCGGTAGCACAAAAATGTACCGAGATCTACGCCAGAGATTTTGGTGGACTAGGATGAAGAGAGACATTGCTCAATTTGTTGCCGAATGTGATGTTTGTCGTCGCATTAAGGCAGAACATCAAAGACCTGCTGGTACACTTCAACCTTTGTCTATTCCCGAGTGGAAATGGGAAAAAGTCGGTATGGACTTCATCACCGGCTTTCCAAATACCCAGAAAGGAAACAATGCCATATTCGTTGTCATAGATAGGCTTTCCAAAGTTGCTCACTTCCTTCCAGTTCGCGAGTCTATAACTGCTAGCCAGTTAGCGGACTTGTACGGTGTTCCTTTGGAGATCAATTCTGATCGTGGTAGCCTTTTCACCTCTAGATTTTGGGGAAGCTTTCAGAATGCTATGGGAAGTCATCTCTCCTTTAGTACAACTTTCCATCCTCAATCTAGCGGTCAAGTCGAAAGGGTTAACCAAATTCTTGAAGACATTCTCAGAGCTTATGTTATCTCATTCGGAAAGAATTGGGAGAAGTCTCTTCCATTCGCCGAATTTGCTTATAACAATAGTTTTCAATCTAGTCTGAACATGGCTCCTTTTGAACTCCTATATGGACCACGATGTCAAACACCACTAAACTGGTCAAAAACCGATGAAAGACAATTCTTTGGACCGGACATGATCAAGGAAGCAGAAGAGAAAGTTCGCATTGTTCGTGATCAATGTAAAGCAGCCCAGTATCGTCAGAAAAGCTACTATGATCGTCATCATAGGCAAGAGAGCTACAATCTGGATGAGAAGGCTTACCTTCGGGTTATTCCTCTGAAGGGAACCCAACGTTTCAGTATCAAAGGAAAATTGGCCCCACGTTACATCGGACCTTTCCGCATTATCGGTAAACATGGAGAAGTTGCCTACCAACTTGAACTACCGCCGCACCTTTCTCGAGTACATGATGTATTCCTTGTGTCCCAACTCAGGCGTTGCTTCAAGGACCCCATCCGCGAAGTCAACCATGAAACGCTTGATCTCAGAGATGACCTTTCTTATCGAGAATACCCCGTTCGTATTCCTTATTCCGCAGAGCGGGTCACTCGTCGTCAGAAGATTAGGTTTCTGAAAGTGCAGTGGTCACACCACTCTTAGAGAGAAGCTACGTGGGAAAGAGAAGACCGCCTCAGTGTCGAGTATCCCTCCTTCCTCCCGCAGACTTCTGAATCTCGGGACGAGATTCTGTTGAGTGGGGGCGAGTTGTCAGAACCCTCTGTTAGGTAATGTGCTAGGGTTAGTAAGTCACTTGCATCATGTTAAAATTTCAAAAGAAATCTTTGAAATCAAAATCAAAAGAAAAATGGGAGAAGGAAACCCCCCCAATTGAATTAATTCAAAAGTCCAGATAAAAATCTTCTCCAAAAATTCATGTTAGATTTTTGAAAAGTCTCATAAATGAGTGTGATCACATATCAAGTGATGTGGGACCCACCCCATGCTCATAGATTTTTCAAATATTCAAACAGTGCCTTGGATTTAATCAAAAACCCCTATTTGAGTTAAGATTCAAATTATTTGAATTTTAAAAATGTTGAAACTTTATAAGTGGCTAGTCTATATTATTATGAGGCCATATAAAAATTTTCAGCATTTAATAAAATGCCTAGCTATTTAATTAGCCCAGCAAAACAAAAGACAGAAAAGAAAATAGAAAACAAAAAGGGAAAAAGGGCTCGCAGGCAAAAGGGCCCAACTTATCGAGGCAGCCCAGCCCAGGGGTAAGCCCGTCTTCTTCCTCGCGCCAGCCAGGCTGCTGCCGCCGTGGCGAGCATGCCGGCGACGCCTAGCCACCTCCTGCTTCCCCCGCGCCACATCTTCACTCCTGGAGACGCCCAGGAGCTTCCACGTTCCATTCCCCCCCCTCCACGGACACTCTCCCCGTCTCCCTCGCAGATTTCGTCGACACCCGTGAAGAACGCCGGAGCACGCCGCCGCACCTGCGTGGCCAGTGAGCCTGTCGAGCGCCATCGCCGTGTCCATCCTCTTCCTCGTCGTCGTCTACGTCTTCCAGTGCAGCGAATCGAACCCGGAGCCCTCCTAGCCTCCGGAATCGAGCTCGAGCCGTCGCCGGACCCGAAGGACGCCATCGTCAATTCCGTCGCCGTCGAGCCTCCCCAGCCCTCGCCGCCACCTCCGTCGAGTTCCTGGTGAGCAGGCGGTCCAAACCCCTCTCTCCCCGCCCCTTATCATTGTCTCCTTGTCGATCCGCCATGGAAGCCGAAGTCCCTCGCCGCCACGGTCGTCGTAGTCGATCACAAGTAAAGCAAACGAGCTCGGGAGCATGTCCACCGTCTTCGCCTTGCTCCTCTGCGTCGATTGCGAGCATCACCGGCTCAAATTTTGCCCCGTAGCCGAGTTCACCTCGAGCCAGCAGCTCCGCCGCCTCTAGGGCTCGTCGTCGCCGTCAAACCAGTGCCTCCCAGGCCCCCCACTTGGTTCCATTCGATGCGCAGCACCAAGAGCGAAGTCTCGGTGGTTGCGGCGCTCGATTTGGACCACGTGAGCGCCTTTCTGTACAGCGCCGCCGCAGTTCTAGTCACCGGTGGCTAGCCTCCGGCAAGTCCGACGTGGCCAGGGTGGTTAGCCCTAATCCACCCCCCTAATGACCCCCAGAGCCGACGACATGTGGGCCCAGCCCCTGACTAAACACTGGATAAAGTTTAAACCGTTTAATTAAACAGTGAGAGGATGACAGGTGGGACCCCCTTGTCAGTGGCCCCCTGATGCCAGCATGAAGTCATGATGACGCCATAAATGAATTTCCAGAATTTGAAATGAATTAAAGAAATTCCAGAAAATCCAGAAAATAGCCCAAACTTTGGAAATTCATAGAAATTTCATATTAACTCCAAATTGGACAAATAATATATGAAAAATGATCAGGAGAAAATAAGCTATCCAAATATCCAACTTTCAACTTTGTTTGAGTTGAATTTAAAATGTGATCTGTAGCATTTTATATTTGATTTAAATGGAATTAAATAAAATTCAATTCAAAAGTTTTTGCAACTTGAACCATGGAAACATGCTACATTTCACTTACACATCAGAGGCAGATCATACACATTTCCAAATGATTCAAATTGATCAATCAATGTCACATGTAACTTGGCTAGGTTTGAATTCAAATTGGAGTTTGAATTTGCAATTCAATTGGAAATATACTCCATTTAAATGGAATTGCTTCACACATCAGATCATATACATCAAGTTTCAACCTTCCATCATGTGATTGTGCATTGTATTTACTTTGCTACCTTGTTTGTTGTTTGTCGAGTAGAGGTGGAACCGGAGCAGGAGGCTGCCCCCTTCGTTGAAGACCCCGAACCCGAACCTCGTCAGCAAGGCAAGCAAACCCCCATTGATCATGTCGATAAAATCCCACTTCCCTCTCATGTCTCGCTTATGCATTGTATAGGATGATTACCATGCTACGTTTCTACCGCATAGATGAACCCATTCCTTTGCATGACCTATCATTTGTTACAGTAGTAGGCAAAACCACAATCCTAGCAAATGTAGGAGTTGATTGATATCATGTGGCCCCTGCAATTGTTACTGCTTATTGCATGCTTAGAGTGATACCATGATGATACTGTTATGTGAGTCGGGATGGTAGTGATCATGATGATGATGGTAGAAAAGTGTTGGTGAATCTACCCTAATACAAGGTGAACGATGAGAGGCTGTGTAGGAGTACACGGTGAGTTGTCTCGTTGAACACCGCCCTAAGTCCGAGTTCTTGTGTGGTGATCCAAGATGAAGAGTACAACCACACATTGGGCTCACTGACCGGCTTATGCACCACGCACACATCACTTGGGTCCACTTCGGTAAACCGGCCGGGTTCACGATAGTGGTAGCCAACCCAAGTAGGCGGCTTTCTCGGACTAGATCGGCTATGAGGTAACAGTTGTGGTGAGCATCCTCGCCGACACTTCTTGAACGGTGTCGAGTACAAAGGCGCTAACTGATGATCATGTGTGTGTAGCGGTACACCCCTACAGGGTTAACAAAACTATTCGAATAGCCGCGTCCGCGGTTATGGACTACTTGGAAAGCCTAGCTTGATATTAGACAACTTGAACTTGATACTTCTAAAACACACCAAGATAAGTGTGAGTGCTATGGCGTGCTTTCTCGTGGGGAAGTCGAGGAAGGCACCATAGTGGTGTAATTGGTTGGAGAAAGTAGTGGACTCGTGTATGCTTCTTACATCAAAGTCTGGTACTCGTAGTTCAGGACTAGCCAAGTCAAAGCTGGCACTTCTGCAAGTGAAACCCCACCTCCCTTTACCTTGATACATATGCATGAGTAGAATAGCTCCTATGTAAGTCTTGCTGAGTACGACTTTGTACTCACGTTTGCTTAATCTATGTTTTAGATGAACCCACTGACCCCGAAGGTGGCTTCTTCTTCGAGCTGGACGACTGAAGATCAAGCTAGTCTAGTCCCAGTCAGACGACTGGTTCCCTCATGGAGGGCTTGTGTTTAAATAAGGCTTCTTAAGCCATTTGTTAAACTTGTCTGTACTCAGACATACTTTTCTTCCGCTTGTTGTTGTAATGTTGGATCACATGTTTGTGATCTCTGTGTGCACTCTATAAGAGTTATCAATAAAAATGTATAATTTGTAGAGAATTGCAATGATACCTGCTGTTCATACAAGGCATGTGTGTTGCCTGTATGTTTATAACATGCATGTCTTTGTATGGGTTTTCGAGACCTTAGTTGTGATCTGGCTGGCGGTCTCTCATACACCAAGTGGCCCTTAGATGTGCGCAGCTTGGGGCATCGCGATGCGATTGCTCGAGACTCCGTCTCGTGCACACTTTGTGGTATGATCGAGCCCGCCCTAGACCCCGACTAAGTGATCGGGCTGGAGTAAGTTTATGTAAGAGTTATGAGATAGTCAATAGTATGGTTGAGGTGACTTGTCTTTGAATATGGGAGTTCACCACCCATATCATTTGACTTGTGTGCGGACAATGAGGACCCATCTCAGTTGATCATCCGTCCTGGATGGGATGCCTCTCACGTACGATGCTCTCCGAGAACGTTCTGTGCTTGGACTTGTCTGCTTAGACAAGTGGGTACGGTTCTCGGCTCTCCATATGACTATGTCTTAACTGGACTTGCATACGCTAACCCCGGGTCCCGACACATGATCACTACCATCCCGACTCACAGATAAAAGTAACCTCATTGTAAAGTCTAGGCATGCAATAAGCTTTAATAGTTGCAGGGGCCACATGTTATCAATCAACTCCTATGTCAGCTAGGATTGTGGTTTGCTTACTACTGTGACAAGATGATAGGTCATGCATCGGATATGGGTTTAACTATGCGGTAGAATCGATAACAAGGTGATCATCCTAATCAATGCATAACCGATACTGAGAGGGAAGTGGGATTCTATAGACATGATCAATGGGGTTTGCTTGCCTTGTTGACGAAACATGGGTTTAACAGTTTTCTTCTTCGGGGGTGACCTCCGTCTCGGAAACACTAGTACCGGAACAATCATCAACAAAGGGGGACAACATTGAAATAAAATGCACAAGCACATGATAAGTGGTGTCATGATGTTCATGGTACTGGTTTGTGGCACATTCCATTTAAATGAAGTGTATTGCAATTGAATTGCAAATTCAAACTCCAAATTCAATTTCAAATTAAGCCATATGCACATTTTCTACTGTTGCCCCATTTTAAAATGGTCAAACATAGAAAAAGGTGCATATTCTTAATCCTTGCATTTTTCTGATAATTTTTCATATATTATATGTTAAATTTGGAGTTCAAATGAATTAGTTATGAATTTCTAAAATTTAATCAATTTTCTGGATTTTTCTCTGAATTCTTTAATTCTTTTAATTTCTGAAATTTTGTTTATTGCATCAACATGATGCAAGGATGACATCAAGGGGGGGGGGTCTGACTGGTGGGCCAGCCATGTCAGTGGCAGATATATTTAATCCTCTCTGTTTAATTAACAGAGAGGGGTTAGGGGTGCTGGGGCCCAGTAATCAGTGGGTTAGGGGGGTAGGTTAGCTGGGTGATTAGGGTTAATGGCCTTTGGCCCACTGGTCAGAGAGAGAGGAGAGGGGATTAGGGCTCGGTTAGCCGGCGACTCGCCGGAGTTGGCTGGAGGCCTCGAGGAGGGAAAGGAAGGGCACTGGGGAGCTCCTCTCGCTCACCCGCACCCACTGGTGCCAACTGGGCATCAAGGAGAGGCCCCAGGCCATGGCGGGGGTCAACCCCGGAGGCTAGCCGTGGAACTGGGAGGGGAGGGGAGATAAGAGGGGGAACCAGCGAGCTGCTCATGGTGAAGGCGATGGCGCACTCGGGGAAGCCAGAGGGAGGCCGGAGACGATGAATTCCTCATCGGAGTTTGCGGCGGCCGGCGGTGAATCGAGGATGCGGGCGTCGCCTAGGGTGCAGCTGAGCTCGAATTGGAACCGCATCTTGAAGGAGTCGACGTTGGCGGATCTGGTGGACATGAAGACGCAGCTCGGGGAGGCCAGTGGCCGCGTGTAGGCACGACGGCGGCAAGGCGTTCTCTCGGGCATGCGCTAGAACTTGCGAGAGAGGGAGGGAGGTGAGCGAGGGAGAGAGGGGAAAGGTGTGGGAGGCTTCTGGGTGTCGATGTGGCACCGAGAGAGGCCAGGGAGAGGCCTAGACGCGCCTCGTCGTTGCGCTAGCGTCACCGAGCGCTCTGCTGCCTCCAGCGAGCGGCTTGAGCTAGACGACAGGAGAGGATGAGGTGGGCTTGGGCTGCTGCTGGGCCAGGGGGGTGAGTTGGGCTGGAAAGCCAGGGGGTTTCCTCTTTTCTATGTCTCTTCTTTTATTTTTCTTTAATTTTGTTTTGCCTCAGTATTTAATACCTAGGCAACTTAATAAAATGCCCAATATATTTATGAAAACCCAAGTGACTAGTAGCAAACTGTTGGGGTTCGGGGCAGAAAACACAAATTTTTCCTTGACCTACGATACCCAATCCCAAGACCTATGCTATGCTGATGCAAGTAACGGACAGAAATAGATCACATACCAGTATGTAGTCCGTTAAGCGGGAAACATTCCCGCATGAACGTGGTTGGTGTAGTCGTACCGGCAATCCCCGATGCCGCGCAGATCCACGATGACTCCTGTAGCCACCCGATTCTTGTGGACCGATGACGGGATTACGTCCCCGTCGGAACGTTGCTGATGAAGACCTCGCGATACGACCACGACGATGAAGTAGCACCACAAGTGTAGTCCCTCGCGGGATTATACACATACAGTATACCCGACGTCCCTCCGGGCTCCGAACCAGTAGAGCAGCGGTAAGAAGATGGATTCGGATCCCGATTCCAGCAGCACGACGGCGTGCGTATAGTGGAGAAATCCCCAACCCAGAGCAGCCTCCAAACAAGGGGAGTCCGCTCAAAGGAAGGAGAAAGGAGGGAGAGAGATGAGAAACTTTTCTCAAAAATTCATGATTAAAAGGGCACCCCTACCCCTCCTTATATAGGTCAAGGAGGGGGGGCAACCTCCCCTCAACTTCCCATGTCGGACTAATCCCAAGGGGAGGGGGGGCGCACCAATAAGGGGGGTGGGCCCCCTCATGGCGCCATGGCCCAGGGGGGAGGACTCCCTCTCCCCCTAATGGGCCCTATGAGGCCCATATGCCTTTTAATTCATTTTTAATTATATTTAAATACATTTTAATATTTAATTCAGATAATTAAATAATAAAACATATATTAAACATTATTAAATATATTTTGAACCTTTCAAAATACCCAGAACAACTTCCGGCCTTCATCGGAACAATTCCGGTCATCACCGGAACAATTCCGGTGTTCTCTCCAATTTCTCCGGTGATCCCGCATCAATCCTTACTGCGTCGAGTACCCTTAAGTGTAACACCCTACGGTCCGGGAAACAGCAGACATGATCGGGACAATTCTCATTGATATATGACTAATCAATTGGACCTGGTTACAATCCTTGATAGCCCCTGCGCTTCCATCGAAAGAACTTCAATCGCTGTTGGATCCATTAACCGTGTGCCTGTTCCCTTTGTCCCATGGTACTTTGCTTGTCCGAGGTTTGATCATCGGTATCCACTATACCTAGTTCGTCCTCGTTCTCAACAAACAAGTTTACTCGTTCCCGTGATATTAAACCTCCGTAACCTAGTCACACGTTTGCAAACTTTATGATGCAATATCACCGAGTGGGCCCAGAGTACCTATCCGTCACACGGATTGAAAAATCCCGCTTTGATCTATTTGCATACTCATGAACCATCTATTTCGGAATACCCAAAGTGCACCGTTATAGCCAGCATATTTCAGTCAGGCGGTGGGATACAAATCAAAGTCTCCTCATAGATGACAATTACGTATGATCATTACGGTCAAAGGAACTGGTCACTACGTTATAGTTATCGCAATGTCGAAGTATGTGACTTGATCACATCGCAACACTTCTGGTTGGTGTATGTCCATCATATCATTATCCAATGATACGATGGACTAGTATACTAGGGTTAACTAGGGACCTGGTTGTTTGTATACCACACCTGTATTAATGTTTCCGTTTAATACAGTTCTAGCATAGTATCCAACGTATTATGAACTAATGGAATATGCTCGATAAAAAATATTTTATTTGCCTCTAGGGCACATTCCCAACAGTCTCCCACTTGCACTAGAGTACAAATAATCTAGTTGCATTTTCTCTGGATCATAACTCCTTATTGATCATGCTTGCCCGTGGAAGAGGTTGTATCAACGGTCTGGGTACCATTCAGAACCGTATGTCCTTTTGCAAATCATAATGTCACCTAATTTGACATTCCTTCATTATCCACTATAATGATGAGGTATATATATATTTGGCGGTGAAGTGAGACTTCGTTTGCTGTGTCATAGCAATGACATATGGTTGGTCAGCGGACTCTCCCATAGTCATGCACACTTGAAACTCACTCAATCAGAAGTCGAACTTCTTAAGCCATAATATAACTCCTGCTACTTCTAAAGCAGCCACATCAATGTAGATTCAATCCTTAGTGCATTGTATGCAACTTTGATGTCTAACCATGTTTCTTTCAACTTAGGCATTCATTAGTATGATATCTCAATTTTCTAGGTTAGTGTCAAAACTTGAACCAGCATAACATTTATGGTCAAGTCCACTATCCTTTACAAATTTGAGATGTATCCTCAGTTCTCTCCAGACACTGAAGGATAAACTTAACTCTTTGTTCAATGATTTACTCATAAATCATATCACAACATGTTCTTACTACTAAGAACTTGGGTCACATTACGTCGAGTACATAACTCTGGTTTTATATGAAAGAACCTATGACAAAGGCATAGAGGATCCAGCACATCCATTTCTTTCATTAACCATTAACCATTGTTATTGTACTGAGATTAACTCAACACTTCTCTTGGATATACAAGTAAGGACCACTTCTTGACTTGTCCCATTCTGAACTCCTTCAGAATCTTATCCAGGAAAGTATTACGACTCAATGTTTATTAAACACATATCTATCTTAATAGATCTTCAATGCTTAATACTTATTCATCTTCATTTATGAAAGATTCAAATAATCATTAACACCAATTGCACCATTCATAATATGTTATCCATATATGAGAATGTTATCATGCTCCCACTCAAATATGTTATGCACATATTAAGTTATAGGATAACACTCATATTGCTCCCACTCAAATATGTCAGCCACATATAAGACAAGGATAACATCCACATGGCTCCAACTTAGATATGTCAGACACATATTAAGTTCAGGATACTAACCACATGGCTCCTACTCAAATATGTCATTTACATATAAGTATAGGATAATACTCCCATAGCTCCCACTCAAAATATGTCGTCTACATATATCAAGTTTCAGGAAACTATTCAGCTCCCACTCAGTTTCATGCAAAAGCATGTTTCCTCGATATTTTGGCTAAGTCCAAAATCCTTTGATCATTCATCAAATCGAGAATTCAGTTTACGAGACACTAGTATCCATATGTTTTTCCAAAACCTTCTGGTTGTACCAATTACAACACTTCTTCAAATACAGGATTTGAGGAAGTCACGGTATTGATAACAATCCTGGATCAATCGTAGTGAATATCCCTTTGACTCAAGCATTGCTACATATTGTAGTCAACCCATTGAATTTGTCAGAAACAATCTTTGTGACAAACCAATCTTGACGTCCCTTTGATGTTCACATTTATTCCTCATAACTCTGAAGTTATTGTGAATATCAAGTAACCTCCTTACTTGATAAGATTCAAGCAATCTTAAATGTAACTCAACATAGGATTTTATGACTCATAGTCATATCTCGTACTTAGGTCCACCATCGCTTCTTTGTAGTTCGTAGGAATGTCTTGTTCCATTAACATGACAAGTGAATCATGAATATCATTTTGCATCAAGGGCAAATATATATTCTTGAATCCTACCTTTCTCAGTAAAAGCTCCCATCAGAAAAAACATGATCATTATCATTAGTTTCTCCTCTTATTGTAGAGCTTTGCTTACAGAACATATTCCGTTGCACTACTCTGACATTTGGAGGCAAGGTCAATTACCTTGGTTGAACTTTCACTTTTCTTCCATTACCACATTTATCAAGAACAATTCTTGACAAACACCAAACATAGCAATACAAGTTTTGCTCCTTTTGGTTCTAGTTGTGGAAGATGCATCCATAGTTGTCTAAGGATACACTACAAAGATAATTTATCTTACATAAATCAAGCTTCCTAGAAACCACAACACACCATGACATATATAGTGTTGGTTTCCACGAACTCAGATGGTTCCCTATGCTGAAGTGAGTGTTCGCATATTAAATTAATAACTCTAAACAATAATAACGTAACTTGGTAAGAGATAACTTAGACCATACACTTTTTCATAGAATATGATCACAATGTTCAGGCACGTCAATCATATTGAAATGTCTCAAGACATTGCAATTTGTGGAACAACTTTCACACAAGTCTTTATGCCCAAGACTAACTCAAAACATTTGTCACTTTGATCAAATCGTAGAGACTTGTCTTTCTTGTTAATTTAATATCCATTTTTACTCTGAAATACCTTTTGATCATATCAAATTATTTCAGACTCATGTTTCATTAGTGAATACAAATATTCATCTAAGTCCACATACGAATCACGAAAATAATGAAATTCACCACATGCTGACATACGATACATCACAATGTATGATACTCAACAATCAGTGCAGAATCTGTTTTACCAGAATGCGAGGTTTTAGTCATCTCACCTCAAAGGCATGGTTTGTATATGTCAAGAGATCAAGTATCTTAAGACATCATCATACCATTCATGACTTAAACTGTAGTGTCATTATTAAGCCTGGATATTTCTTGGCATTACAATATTTCTTATAAATGATCAAACAACTATCATCAACATAAGAATAACTCATTCATAATCGTAATGTGACCATAATAGATATCATTCATAAAAGGGGAACAACTGATTTGTTTCTCACTAATATGAATAATTGTCTTTGCGAGATGCAAGACACACTAATAAAGTCCTCATTCAAACGATCATAAAATTTATTCATATATTAATCAATTGATAGATGTAGAGGGAGAGTGTTGTCGACCATCAACTATCTTGATTACCGTCAGCACACATTGTCACCTCATCCCTTCCAAGCCACTCTTAAGCAGTAAGTTCAAGCATCGAATACTTAATCAACCGCAATTAGTGTTTCGTGGGGAAAGACATTTATAACTTGTATATCAAATATACTTTCTCCGTCAATGACCATTCCTGCATTGGTTCTACTCTTAAAGTTCTTAACTTTAACCATGACCTCATGACAGGTGAACGATTCTCCTTCATGACATAGTCCAGACATGGTCTTTGTAACTGGGAGGAAGCGGATGTAACTCCCTAGTTATCGCAAAGTAACCAGTCATTCAGTAGTCCAAGTTATACACAAGGTGTTCCATGTATCTTATACATTTTCCAAGTGACTTTCTCAGCAGGTTGTTCCTTCCACCATAGTTGAAAGAAACCCCGTCCATATACTCATATTCCATTACTCTGATTTGTGACCAAGTGCTTTCAAGTTGACCTAGCACGTCATACGTGTTGGTTAACATGCATTCACAATTCAGACTCATAGAATGAAGTATGGTGTATTGGACAGTCATTCATAAGTGACGGTGAGTACGATACTCATCATCATCTTCCTTGAATACGGAGTTATCAGGTGTATCTCCTAGCAGTTCTTCGTATTATGTTTAACAAGTCATTACTAACGAGTATGTCTCTAATGGTGTTGGTACACATCAATGAAGTAAGACCCATTTACCTTAAGTTCTATCATACTAAAAGAGCCATAGTTCTAAACATTGGTATGACGTTATCTACAATGATATTTGCAAAGACATGAAGATTAAGTTCATAATATGGAGTTCATGTTTCAAAAACAATTCTGGAACTCCCACTCAGACATACATCCCTCATAGTTTGTTCTAAGTGATTACACGATCCTTGAAGAACATACCTCCCCCGTGTGACACGACCATCAGTATGTTGTTCAAGGTAGGCCATCATGCCAATTACATCATCTATGTGACTCATGCTCGACCTTTCGGTCTCTTGTGTCCCGAGGCCATGTCTGCACATGCCAGGCTCGCCACAATAACCTTAGTGAGTATATGCTGCGTATGCAAGGCCATGTTTCTGGACATGCTAGGCTTGCTCCACCCATCTCTTGTGAACGTAAAAATGTTTGACACCCGTGTGACACGTGATGCCTCCATAATGAAGAACTTTCCAGATGGTGCTTCACTAAGGAAGGACACTTTGTTGGATTAGTGAGGGATCATCCTGTTATGCTACCGTCGTATATCTAACATATTAGCAAAACAGGATGCAACAGTAAATCATACATGCTATGATTCCCCCGGACATGCAAATTAAAGTTGAAAACGCCTTTCTACTTTATCTTTTGCAAGTTTTACGTGGCTGCTAGGGGTTTCGAGAAAAGAACCGCTTTCTATCATGCGAAAACAAGCCACAACACCAATCCCGCAATTGTCTCTATTACACCCCTGTCGGGGCCCTCCGTTGCAAACATCTTCGCATCGCTAATGCAGAGAGACAGACACCCCCCAGCCACTTTATATGGTACAAGCCATATGTCAAGCGTGGAACCAGTCTCGCGTAAACTTGTAAGGTCGGTCGGGGGCCGCTTCATCAAACATTGCCGCAATGCTAAATGAGTACACGTGAGAGGGTAACAATTGAGAATTTATGCCCACATACTAGAAGTGTTCTATCCGTACAATACATCTACGCATAGCCTTGCTCATGATACCACTGTTGGGGTTCGGGACAGAAAACAGAAATTTTTCCTTGACCTACGATACCCAATCCCAAGACCTATGCTATGCTGATGCAAGTAACGGACAGAAATAGATCACATACCAGTATGTTGTCCGTTAAGCGGGAAACGTTCCCGCATGAACGTGGTTGGTGTAGTCGTACCGGCAATCCCCGATGCCGCGCAGATCCACGATGACTCCTGTAGCCACCCGATCCTTGTGGACCGATGACGGGATTACATCCCAGTCGGAACGTTGCTGATGAAGACCTCGCGATACGACCACGACGATGAAGTAGCACCACAAGTGTAGTGCCTTGCGGGATTAAACACATACAGTATACCCGACGTCCCTCCGGGCTCCGAACCAGTAGAGCAGCGGAAAGAAGATGGATTCGGATCCCGATTCCAGCAGCACGACGGCGTGCGTATAGTGGAGAAATCCCCAACCCAGAGCAGCCTCCAAACAAGGGGAGTCCGCTCAAAGGAAGGAGAAAGGAGGGAGAGAGATGAGAAACTTTTCTCAAAAATTCATGATTAAAAGGGCACCCCTACCCTTCCTTATATAGGTCAAGGAGGGGTGGCAACCTCCCCTCAACTTCCCATGTGGGACTAATCCCAAGGGGAGGGGGGGGGGGCGCACCAATAAGGGGGGTGGGCCCCCTCATGGCGCCATGGCCCATGGGGGAGGACTCCCTCTCCCCCTAATGGGCCCTATGAGGCCCATATGCCTTTTAATTCATTTTTAATTATATTTAAATACATTTTAATATATAATTCAGATAATTAAATAATAAAACATATATTAAACATTATTAAATATATTTTGAACCTTTCAAAATACCCAGAACAACTTCCGGCCTTCATCGGAACAATTCCGGTCATCACCGGAACAATTCCGGTGTTCTCTCCAATTTCTCCGGTGATCCCGAATTAATCCTTACTGCGTCGAGTACCCTTAAGTGTAACACCCTACGGTCCGGGAATTAGCAGACATGATCGAGACAATTCTCATTGATCAATGACTAATCAATTGGACCTGGTTACAATCCTTGATAGCCCCTGCGCTTCCATCGAATGAACTTCAATCGCTGTTGGATCCGTTAACCGTGTGCCTGTTCCCTTTGTCCCATGGTACTTTGTTTGTCCGAGGTTTGATCATCGGTATCCACTATACCTAGTTCGTCCTTGTTCTCAACAAACAAGTTTACTCGTTCCCGTGATATTACTACTCCGTGACCTAGTCACACGTTTGCAAACTTTATGATGCAATATCACCTAGTGGGCCCAGAGTACCTATCCGTCACACGGATTGACAAATCCCGCTTTGATCTATTTGCATAGTCATCAACCATCTATTTCGGAATACCCAAAGTGCACCGTTATAGCCAGCATATTTCAGTCAGGCGGTGGGATACAAATAAAAGTCTCCTCATAGATGACAATTACGTATGATCATTACGGTCAAAGGAACTGGTCACTACGTTATAGTTATCGCAATGTCGAACTATGTGACTTGATCACATCGCAACACTTCTGGTGGGTGTATGTCCATCATATCATTATCCAATGATACGACTCCATTGTCAATAGACGCCATTGTCTCATGATCAGGAAACCTTGATCATCAATCGCCCAATGGACTAGTATACTAGGGTTAACTAGGGACCTGGTTGTTTGTATACCACACCTGTATTAATGTTTCCGCTTAATACAGTTCTAGCATAGTATCAAACGTATTATGAACTAATGGAATATGCTCGATAAAACATATTTTATTTGCCTCTAGGGCACATTCCCAACACAAACCACTTTTAAGGTTTGATCATTTTTGAAATTCAAAACATTTGAATTTCAAATCAAATAGGGTTAAAATTTAATTTCTAGAGCACCTTTTGAATTTAGAAAATTCCACGGGCATGGGAATGAACCCAAACCACTAATTCAATGATGAACATCATTTATAGGAATTTTCCAAATGTTCAAATGATTTTTGGAAAAATATTTTTATCTAGCCATTTAATTAAGTTCTATAGGGCTTTTCTTTTTCCCAATTCCAATTTCTATTGAAATTTTTAAAAGATGCAAAGGGATCAAGCAAACCCTGGCACTTACCCAAGTTGGGGTTGTGAAATCTGTTTGGACGCTTGCGCTGGTCGTCGTTGATGTCGTCTTCGTCGTCGTCTAGTGAACTGGGTTCCATGTCAGGTGTCTTCTCACGGGACACTCGCCTTGTGCCTGATTTTTTGGGTGCCGAGGCGGTGATGGTGTCCTTCATTACCTTGAGCGCCATCGTCGTGTTGCGGTCTGCTGGGCCCTTTTTACTCTTCTGAGCACGATAAAGATATGCCTGGGCAGTTATGAGGGCTTCGGTTGGTGTGAGTTGTTCTTCTTCATCGTCGTCCTCTTCGAGCCTGAAGTCGTCGTCCAGTTTGCGGGCAACTTTCTTCTTATCAGTACGTCTTAAGTTGCCAAATCTAGATTTTCCTCGAGAGGGAGACCTGTGGTCGGAGGAGTCACTTTCGGGCAGTGCTTTGTGGTAGGTCCTTGAGTTGATAGCGGTTTTTCCTTGCTTCTCCAGTTCTAGTCACCGCTGTCTTGTTTTCTTGGTGATTTCACTCGCCATCTTGTTGTATGCAATGAGCTCAGCGCGAGTTGCATCTTATGGGAGTAACTTTCCGCGTTTTACTGATTCTTTTTCTCTAGCGATTGCTTCTCTAGATAGATAGATTTTCTCGGTCGTTTGAGCCTCTCCTGCCACTTCTGGGATCTGGCACCTGCTGCTTTCTGGTTTGTCAATCTTGTGGTTGCTGTGGTCATGTCTTTTAAATTCCTTCCTTGGTATGGTTCCTGGTTCGCCGGGGGTGAAAGTAAGCTGTCCAGCGTTGTCAGGATCGCTGCTTCTGTTGTCTGTGGTGCGCCTCTATGACTGCTCGGGTCATCCTCTCTGACTCTGTCGTCTGAAGTTGGCTCGCGGGTGTTTGCCATGAACACATGGAACGGTGCCTCAGTTGCTAGCCAGGTCGCGTATGTGCTGCATTTCTTCCACGTTAGCGACCCACTCGTGCAGTCGCGAGAGGTGCGATGTTTTATGTTGGGGTGGGAGTCGCGGCTGACTCGCGGAGTTGCGGCGTGAGCGGGTGCTTAGTCTTCATCTGATGTGTCGTAACAGTTATTACTATGGGTGCTCGAGCGCGATCTGTGAGGCGGAGAGTGCCCCACAGGTTGACATAGATCTGGTACCCACCGAAGGTCAGGTTAACGCCAGTGCGCAGGACAGCGAAGGTTGTTCGCAGGATCGGAAGGTGAGCGATGAAAACGAGGGACCCGAACAGATCGGAGTCTGCTCGAGCCATGGAGTCCTAGAGTGCTGATGGGGTCGTCGACTTGCTGATTGCTGATGAAGGGGCGCCGAGATCGTGATTCCAATATGCGAAGTTCCCACAGATGGCGCCAATTGACGAGGATTAGCCTCGGCAAATCCCATGTTCAGGGACCGTGGGTTAGATCGTAGAGAGGAACAGGTTAGCGATACTCGTCGGCTAACAGGAGAAGCACTTCCTGCTCGATTGTATTATGCGAGGGGGCGATTACAGTGGAGGTCTAGGCGAGTTCGCTCAAGACCGGAGGTGTCGATTGTATATTGGATGTCCCGAGCCGTCACCCCTCCCAGCCTTTATATACTAGGCTGGGTCTCGGGGAGTCCGTCTCAGGTTACAAGGACGGTTTTCTAAACTAACTTTGGCTTGGACGCCAAGTATTGTCTTTCCATGTTGGTCGCAGACTCCTACGTCGGTGCCATGATTGGGCTAATCGTGGTCCCGCCGAGGCTTCTATCATGCCTTCTGTCTTCGTATGCACCAGGTATCCTCACACGCAGGAGTCGTGGGGTCACCCCCTCGTCACCGCACCTCCCTGGCCCCAAACCCTAACCCTAGGCCCCCTCCATTCCCCCCCCACCCCTCGCATCACTGCTCCCCTCATCCCAGTTCTGCACACCCGAGCCGCCATGGCCACAGTCTCATGAGCTCGCGCGGCCAACGGCCACGCCAAGCCTCGCCGTCGTATCCAGGGGCTTCATCGTGGATTCCTACCTCGCCTCAAGCAGTCTGTAGACGCCGAGCCTCCTTTTACGCCGCGAATCGATGCCATCTCCTCCGCCACGGCCGCCGGCTCCCGGCAAAAAATTCGTCGCTGTCCTCATCCCCCCGAGCCCGCTGCCGCCCCCTCGGTGCCGGCATGCTCAGGCAGCCCAGCGGTGGGCTAATCCCATGTTTAACAAGCCCCCCTCCCAGTGTCTATGGCAAGTGGGCCCAAGTCCAACAAATTTAAATTAACATGTTAGTTAGATTAAATGACCCTCTGTCACTTACATGTGGCCCCCACAATTTAATTAAGTGAATTAAAATTAACTAGCAAAGTAACC
This sequence comes from Bromus sterilis, assembly GCA_950022295.1. Lineage (NCBI taxonomy): Eukaryota > Viridiplantae > Streptophyta > Magnoliopsida > Poales > Poaceae > Bromus > Bromus sterilis. Next base: position 203,924,186 of record OX465600.1, on the reverse strand, counting down.
CGTGCATTTGCGCGGCTAGATTCTTGTTTGTTATATATTTTCTAAATTTTATTTTGCATCTTACATTATATATATATATATAGGTGTCAATTCAATATTGAATATAATGAGAACGACATTGTTTAATTCAAGATATCCATATGCTAGGATTTAATAGTCATATACAAACATGAAATTCAAATAGAATTTGAATTAAACACTTACTCCCTTTTCATTTTAAACATACCATTTTAGCGTACTCTAATTCTAGTTTTACCTAGGGCATCGTTTCACTTTCAATATTTACTTTTTGAAAACATTGTCATATATTTTTATAATATTGTTATGTTATTTTCTATGGAGACAATGCATCAATCTGAAATGAAGCAAAAAAAATTATTGACTTATTTTCTAGGTTGTGAAAACTCCTCGGCGCACTGGGTTTGAAATATCATTTTTAGTCGTTTGTATATTCCGAGAAAAATACTTACCCAAACCTTTCCCATTTTAATCGTTCATCAACTTTGATTAGCCAATTTGAACCCTATATCTTGGTGGGCGTTCATTAGTGTGAAAACTTTATAGTTTTTGCCAAGCTCACTTGCTCTTTGTTGTTTGTTCCATTTTCTCCTCCTTCAATTGCCATATATTTATCAAATATTAAGCTTGACTATAACACAGTGAAATTGTGCTCTTTATCTTATTCTCCATACCAAAACCTACATATCCAACTTTATCTCGCTTGGCACACGTTGTGTGAGAAAAAAAACTTTACATCTACTTAAATCTTGTAAGATTTTAATTACTTCCTCCGATCCAAATTAATTGATACACACTTAGTTTAACTTTAGTATAAAGTTGTACTAAGTGTGCGTCAATTAATATAGATCGGAGGGAGTAACTTTGTTCTATGGTATTAGATTATGGTATGTGGCTATGTACTTGTATATCAATATTATTTCTGGATAAGTAAATATGGTCGATACCTATATAAATGTATGATAAGCACAACTTTGAAAGACCCATAAAAAAAGTATGTGCCTGATAGGAAAAAATGAGATACTTTAAGAGATATATTATTTGGTGACTCAAATCCCTTAAAATTCTATATCTCATATATTTGTGAAATATTAAGCCTGACGTTAACACGGTGAGATTGTGCTCTTTATCTTATTCTCCATACCAAACCTATCTATCATAATTTATCTCGTTTGGCACACGATGTGTGAGAAAAAAAACTTTACATCTATTTAAAATCTTGTAAGATTTTAATTAACATTGTTCTATCTTAATTGTATGGTATGTTTTTCTCTTAGCACATATAGTATTGGCTTATGGTATGTGGGTATGTACTTGGTCATCAATATTATTTCTAGATAAGTAAATATGGTCGATGCCTATATAAATGTATGATAAGCACAACTTTTGAAAGACCCAGCAAAAAATTATGTGCCTCATAGGAGAAAATGAGATACTTTTGAAAGACCATCTAGGTTGATTCTTCAGCATCTATGATCCATAATTCTACCTTCGAGTATTACCTCTGTTATCTCGAGGATATCATGCCGTCGCACTACATCTTATGAATTTTTGATGAAACAATGCCTTTCCCTGTCATAGCCACTCCATGTATTCTGGGTTGCCGTTAACCGAGAACACTGAATACCAATTGCCTCACCTTTCCATTTGCTCGATGTCGTCACTGTTCAATTACATTCTCTTGAAACATCTTGCCAGAATGTGTCGTGGTCATCATTGGCATTTGACTGCTTCCAAGTGTTAATTGGATTCCTCGTGAGAAATACCCTCCTTGCCCCTCGATGATTTGTGTTATCATTGACAACCTTCTTTGACCCCCCCCCCCTCGCCAATACAAACTTGGGCATATATATCTTGCTCTGCTTTCCCTTGGGAAAGATATACACCTGATACTTATGTATCCACACATTTTCATTTCCATTGGTCTGTTTATTCTTTCTTTTAATATAAATTATCCGAGCAGTGATAATTCCCTGCTTATGTACACACTTCGGTGTACTACTTTGTCTGTACAACCTGTTACGATTGTTGATGACTTTTCGATGACCACAGATCGACAAGAACTTTGCCAATTGGTCCGCCTCGTCTTAACGAGGAGGAAAATGGTTCTCTTCGTCCCTCTCCCTTGGCACTGATGTTGTTGCCAACATAGCTAACAAGCTGTTCACTGACTTACCTTGCAACTTGATCGCATTGTTTGTCACCACCCTTCTTATTTATTGTGGGCCTATAACCGACAGTTCCACAGGATGGAAACCTGACTCTCTTGTAAGTTTCTGTTCTCGAGGTTATTCATCTTGCTTGACCTCGTATGCAACTCACGAGTCCTCTACCTTGTGATGTCTAGCTCGATATAAAACATCGTTCTTATGCCTGATGCTCTAGACCCCTTTTCATCGTCCATTACCATCATTGAATGATTGCATATCCGCTTGAAAAATTCTCATGCCTTCTTTTGTTTCTCTCGATGTATCTCTCTGAGTTTAACTTGTGAGATACTTTGTACCCCATTCCCTTCAACCATCTAGGTTGATTAGGCTTGTACCGAAACGACCCCCTCAAGTTTTTCCCCCTAACCTATTCGTAGGTACGATGCAGCCACGAAAGAAGGATGACAACCCGTCGAGATGCACTGATGCAGAGAAATTAAGACATCAACAAGAACAATTAACTGCTTCAAGAAGGGTGTCGGGACCCGGGTATGTGTATGTAATTCCAGTCACAACTCAATCACATGGAGAGCCGAGAGCCGTACCCACTTGTCTAAGCAGACAAGGCCAAGCACAGAACACTCTCGGAAAGCATCGTACGTGAGGGGCATCCCATCCAGGCCGGATGATCAACTGAGATGGGTCCTCATCGCCCGCTCACAAGTCTAAATGATTATGGGTGGTGAAATCCCATACTCATAGACAAGTCGCCTCAACCAAGTTATCGATTTAATCATAACCCCTACATAAAAAAACTCCAGCCCGATCACTTAGTCGGGGTCTAGGGCGGGCTCGATCATACATCAAGGTGTGCATGTGACAGAGTCATGAGAAATCGCATCGCGATGCCCCAAGATGCGCACATCTAAGGGCCACTTGGTGTATAAAAGACCTATACTAAGACATGCATGTTATAATCATACACGCAGCACCCATGCCTAGTATGAACAGCAGGTATCATCACATAACTCTACAAAGTACTTCTTTATTGACTTACACATAGATTATACAAATATCACATGTCTGTGATCCACATTACAACATACAACGGAAGCAAATTAGGTCTGAGTACAGACAAGTTTAACAAATGGCTTAGAGAAGCCTTGTAAACATACAAGCCCTTCCACGAGGGACCAGACTGCTGTCTGGGACTACGCTAACTTAGTCAACGTCGAGCTTCAGGAAGGTGACTCCATCGGGGTCTGGGTTTCCATCTAAAACATAGAATAAGAAAACGTGAGTAGAAAGTCGTACTCAGCAAGACTTACATCAGAACTATACCACTCATGCTCAAGTATCAAGGTAAAGCGAGGTGGGGTTTCAACATGCAGAATTGCCAGCTTTGCCTTGGCTAGTCCAGTACTACGAGTACCAGACTTGAGGTAAGAAGCGTACACGAGTCCACTACCAAGTCTCCAACCAATACACCACTATGGATACTTCCTCGACTTCCCCACGAGGAAGCACGCCATAGCACTCATGCTTATCTTGCGAGTTTTAGAAGTATCCATTCAAGTTGTCTAATAATCAAGCACAGCTTTCCAAGTAGTCCATGACCGTGGACGCGACTATTCGAATAGTTTTGTTAACCCTGCAGGGGTGTACCTCTACACACACATGAACATCGGTTACCGCCAGGTCTCGGCACCATTCAAGGGGTGTCGGCGATGATGTTCACCACAACACTTCGCCCACAGCTCCGTTCTAGTCCAAGGAGTCAACTGTATGAGTTCCAAACCCAACTGGAGTTCCGGCTGAGCTTCCAGCTAGGACTCAAACCATGTAGGCACGACTGACAAGCCCACCTCGACGGATGGTTCTCCGCTTGGTAAGCCATGTTCTACAAGCCCTACCATGAATACCACATTTCATTTCCTTTATCTTTCTATGCATATGCCGAATGGAAATCCCGAACTAGGTGTGACTCCTGGACATGGATTGGGGTGAGTTACTAGGTCGTGAGGGGTCAGTGAGCCCAATGTCCGGCGAGGGCCCGACCCAATGTGAGGTGCTCCGGTAACCCAAACCATGTTGAGGCGGAAGTGGCCGATCCGAGAGTGCGGACGGCTTTTGGATTGGTTGTCGACTACCCGAGGGCCACCCTGATTTGTTCGTTGTTAGTTAGAGGGATTATTACGTCCAGATCTCTCGGAACAACTCTTCAATGAGTGTCTTTAACCGGCCCAACTGAGAAAACCAACGTACGTGCGGAGCCTAGTAATGGGCAGTTGGTACACCCCTGCAGGGTCAAATCTTTTCGAGAAGCCGTGTCCACGGTTATGGAGGACTTGAGAACTACTCCTTGTTCATAGACAACAACAACTGAGATAATCTTAATAACTTGATCAACGTGTGTGTGCCTTGACTGCTTCTTCTTCATCGGGTGATGAAGGGGAGGACAAGGATATGGTAGGTGTTATGTTTGCATAAGGAGCTGATAAAAGACTTGTTGGCCACTTCATAAATGCTAGTGCGGCATCAACCTCACCACCTACCCCATCCTTACCGTGAACTACTAGTTATCCTAGAATGACGAGTGATGAAGTCCTTGCTGTGTCAGTTGACCAATACAGTTGGATGCTGAGTACTTCTGTACTCATGATACTACCCCCAAACTCTTTTCAGGGTTCTTGATGAACAACAGGTATGGTGATCGACATTTCACGTGGAGACTCGACGACGACTAGTTAGGAGGATCCCGGAAGAGAGCCTGGACCCGTGTGGTTATGGGGATCGATGATTTTATTTTTTCCACTAGGCATTTGATTGTAGTCTGTAGTCAGACAATATCTTCCGCTGATGTAATGTATTAAGGCAGTTGTATGCCAATTGTATGAGATGTTGTATCCTTGCATCTGTAATGTTGTGATATCATGTTGATATCCGAGACATATGGATTCGCCATATGTCGCGGTGGGTCCGATACGTGCTTCGTCCTCTGGTCTGGACGAAAACATCCAGATCTGAACCAGTACCGCATATCGAGTCTTACAGCGCGCGAGGCCGCGCCCTATCAGGCGACCGCGCTCCATCGTGCCCCTCGCCGCCGACATGCTCAGGTAGCCCGGCTGTGGGCTAATCCCACGTTTAACAAGCCCCCCTCCCAGTGTCTATGGCAAGTGGGCCCAAGGACAGCAAATTTAAGTTAACATGTTTGTTAGATTAAATGACCCTTTGTCACTAACAGGTGGCCCCCACAATTTAATTAAGTGAATTAAATTTAATAAACATGTTTATTAAATATCTCACTTATAGTTGGGACCCCACTTACTATTGGAACAAATATAATTATTTTGCTAATGCCAGAGAATGACATGTGGGACCCACTGGTCAGTTTGACAAGTAAAGGCTCCAGCCTATGACAGGTGGCCCCACGTGTCAGGTTTGACTAAGTCAATATCACTGTTCTGGATAATATGGTATTTAACTAATATAAGAAATTCATAAATTGATTTAAATTGATTTAAACTTCGAATTTGAATATCTTTTAAATCGTAAGTGGATTGAAAAACTTTATACATGAAAGTTGATCAGGAAAATATAACGAATAAGAATACGCTACACGCATACCAACCGCACCCCTCTAACATAGGGAACCCGAGACTTTCCCCTCCAGATCATTTGTCCGGGAATTACCCGGTACCGGTAAAACTTTCGGATGGAAATGTTCCGAACATAAAAGTTGTTCGGAATGCATAAACGATCACGGATACACTATCCACATGTCTGTCAGATATTCATGACACTACAGACATGGAACCTTCCCCCCTCCTGTCCATTTGCCGATAATCACCCGGAGCCGGTATTTCATCCCCGGATGAATTCCCGCTCCGAGCATAACCTTTTGCGCCGCGTTAGAACACCGTTAACGTTGCATCTGTCATGTCATGCATCTGTTTGTTATGTTTGCTTTGTATTTACTATGCCCCCCTTTATTCTCTGGTAGACCAGCAACTTTAGCCGACTACACCGCTGTTGGGTACAACTACTTCATCGACGACCGTACCCCTACCGTCGAGCTTCCAGGAAAGCATAGAAATTTTCCTTCCCCAGATACCGCCTACCTTTCCGTACATTTATTGCACAAGGCATTGATACTGCTGCTGCTACGTTACATTCCTATTCTATTGCATAGCCTGTTTTTTTGTCGCCCCTTGATGTACCTCCCTTTATCCTATGCACCACACACACACACACATATATATATATATATATACAAAACCGTTCTATTCTGCTAATATTTGTAGAACAACTATTCTGCCAACACTTTAGAACTGCATCGTATCGCAAAGAGAACCGCACTGCTGAATTCAGAGCACTGCAGCTCGGGTAAAACAGAACCGCATACACCGTTTTCGCTTCAACTTTTTAACCGTTTGTCTTAATTGAGCGTATGATACACCGTTGGATTCGTATTGAAATGGAGCATCTTCCGTATGTTGTACACTTCTTCTAATTCCTCACGGATTAAGAGAAGTTTCGAAAACGGTGCGGCAACATACTTTTGCACCGGGCGTATTTTCGCGATTTCTCTTAAACTGCTCGTCGGATTGACGCCTATGATACACCGTTGGAAAGGTATTGATCATGCGCTCCATCCATATGTATAACCCTTTCTCTAATTCCTCACGGTTTGAGAATAATTTCAGATAAAAAACGCAACAACTCTGTTTTTGGTTTTCGAATCTCATAGAGAGTCGAAAAATTTAACCGTTTGTCGAAACGATGCGGATGATACACCATTGGATTCGTATGGAGTAGGAGAATCTCCGACATGTTGAACACTTTTCGAGATTCTTCATGGGTTTGAAGGAATTTCGAAAACGGTGGCGCTGACCTCTTGTGGACTGCGGGCGTATTTGCGTAAAAAAAATTGTTTCATTCGTCTAATCGATTCAATTATTACACGGTTGGATGGGTATCGTCGAGGCGCTCGATTTTCATGTATAGCTTTATGTCTAACTCCTTACGGTTTAAAAGTAGCGTCGATTTTTACTAAAATGCGGACTCACTTTTCTCGCGGTACAAAAAATCGGCGAGTGAACTGCATTGGTTTGCATCCGACAGTCAAGTGCACTTCATTAGCGACAAACAGAGCGCACGTGTTGTTCGCGGACCCGGAATCGGCCAAGCGAACTGCATTCGCCGGGCAACCGCACCGCATCCGACGTGTAGGCGCACTGCATTACCCACGAACAAAAATGAACGTGTTCTTTACGGATCCGAACTCGAGGAAGCGAACTGCATCCGTCGACCGCCGGTTGCATTCATGGACGGAGAGAACTGCATATGATTTTTTCAATTTTTTATGAGAACTTCAAAGTTCGCTTCGGGGGGGTGTGGAATTGAACAACGAGCACAAACGAAGTGAGCTGCACATTTTTTTCAATTATTAATTTGTTTACACAAATGATCTATCAGTGAACCGCATCTCGTAAACATCATTAGACGGGATGACCGCACTGCTTTAGCTAAAAAGTCGCACTACATCAAACGAATAGCGAACTGCAAGATTTCTTTTACTATACATAAATCCAGTACAAAAATAACACTTTTGCAGTTGCATTTGAACTAAACTAGAGCACACAAACAATTTATTTGCAGCACAACGAACTGAAAAATTGAAAAACTTAACACATATAGAAAATGTGAACTACAACAGTGTAGCATCAAATACATATCCATCTCGTCATTGAAACAAGAAACACACTGGACCATGCTCGAATCTGCACTGGAGTGGGCGCTTGGGGTGGATGCAGTCCAGTCGCAAGAGGATGCAACTCGCGCATGTCCATGTGCAGCGGCAGGGACTGGATCCGGACCTGCCTGAATCCGGCCGGCGGCCACGGAGGACACGGTGACGCGGTGCCGAAGCCAGGGGCTAGGAGGCGTGAGGTGGATCTCGATGCGTTGTGTCCATCACTCGGGGAAGAACCTCAGTAGGCCGCCGGGAAGTCAGATCGGTCGCGGGAACCTCATCCTCCCTATGGCCAGCCCCGGGTGGATCTGCAGCAGCGTCCTACCAGTAGGCGGCGTGGCAGATCCGCTGATTGGAGGCGCGGAAGAAGGAGGCACCTCGGCCGCGCGAGGTGAGGAGGCGCTGTGGAAGCGGAGCGACGGTGGGTTTCGGACGTGAAAGCATGGAGGTTTGTATCCGGCCATGGTGGCGTGAAGGCGGGCGGAAGGAGTTGCTCGGACGGGCCGTGTCACCGGAGAAGGAGTGAACGCTGGTGGGCAGCGGCCGGATGTGGAGGGAAGGATGAGGCCGGAGCCGACCGAGAAGGAGGAGGCTAGGGGGTCGGGATGCCGCCTTCCGGCGAGTGGCGCCCCTAGAGAGGGAGGAGGACATCTCCGTGAGGTTGTGGGGATGAGAAGGGTTTTTTTTGTCTGTGCGGTGCGGTGAGGTTTGGTCTGGTCGGTTCAGTCAGGTGTTGTTAGAATAAGCCCGGTGTTGTTAGAATAAGGTCTTAAGGGGTGTTGTTAGAATAGACCCACCCTATATATATACAGCCGGTCTATTCTGACATCGTTGTCAGAATAACTATTCTGACAACATTTCGAACTACATCGTATCGCAAAGAGAACCGCACTGCTATATTCGAAGCACTACAACACGGGTAAAACAGAACCGCCTGCACCGTTTTCGCTTCAACTTTTTAACCTTTTTCGGAATTGAGCGTATGATACACTGTTGGATTCGTATTGAAATGGAGCATTATCCGTATGTTGTACACTTCTTCTAATTCCTCACGGATTGATGCGGGCGTATTTTCGCGATTTCTCTTAAATCGTTCATTGGAATGATGCAAATGATATACCTTTGGATCAGGCGCTCCATCCATATGTAGATCACTTTGTCCAACTCCGCACGGTTTGAGAGGAATTTGATATTGAAAAAAACGCAGCCACTCTATTTTTTGTTTTCGGATCTCGTAGAGAGTCAAACTTTTTAACCGTTTGTCGTAACGATGTGTATGATATGTCGTTGGATTCGTATGGAGTCGAAGCATCTTCAACATGTTGAACACTTTTCGAGATTCTGCACCGTTTTGAAGCAATTTAGAAAATGGTGGCGCTGCCCTCTTGTGGACAGCGGGCGTTTTTTTTCGATTCGTTGTCCGATCGATGCAATAGATACTGGGTTGGATAGCTCTCGTCGAGGCGCTCCATTTTCATGTATAACTTTCTCTCTAACTCCTTACCATTTAAAAGTAGCGTCGATTTTACTAAAACGCGGACTCACTTTTTTCGCGTAACAAAAAATAAGCGAGTGAACTGCATTGGTTTGCATCCGACAGTCAAGCGCACTGCATTATCGCCAAACAGAACGCACATATTTTTTCGTGAATTCGAAATTGACGTAGTGAACTGCATCCGTCGTGCGACCGCATCGCAATGTCGAATAAAGGGAACTGCACACATTTTTTGTTATTAATCAATACGTCGCATTTCTCTTTCGTGAAAAGTGAACCGCAAGACAAAACGAAGTGAACAACATATTGTTTTTATCTATTTTGCAACATATACATACAACGAACTATTAGTGAACCTCATCCAGTACACTTCATTACACGGGCGGTCGCATTGCTAGAGACAAAAAAACGGACTGCATCCAATGTCCTTTTCGTTTTCACACAGCGAACCACAAGTCTTGATACAAATGGACAACACCATTTTGTTCAACAATTACAAAAGATTCATATTTCTATAGCAACCCATGAAACAAAATTTTAAAATCAATCTGGCTCTGCATTTACCAAATGAACTGCACATTTGTTTTCTGAGAAAGAATAAATAAACTGCAATGTTCACATAAAAACATGAACAAACATGGAAGATTGGGAGTTCTTTTTCCTTGAGCTCAAGGCACATAAAGTGAACCGTAAGATGGCGGGCAAGTGGACCACTGCAAGGTCATAAACAAACTGCAATGGGACCTACACGTTGGCAGCCTGGACCATTCATCACCGACATCTGCTGGAGGCACGCTGCCCATCGAAGTCGTCTCTGGAGGCAAACGTGTACGCAGGGCAATCCATCCGGATATTTTATGGTGAGGGATTTTCCTATGCTGGATCCCCACATGATGATGAGCAGACTTGTACATGAAAATGTCGCGACAGAGGAAGCAAATTGCATCAAATTGAAATCATGTCAACTCACATCCATAGGGAAAGACGAATACAAATCAAACACATAGGAGAGGAGACATGAGAGAGGACGGACCTGGACTTGTGCGCGCGGTAGCTCACCTTGGCCTCCATGCCACCGCAAATTTTGTAAGCCCGGTGGCGATCGTGCTCGCACGAGCACCTATCCGGTGTAGCAGTGGAGTTGGGAGGGTCCTCGGGTAGTCGGCAGCGGGGGTAGGGTGGGGAATGGGTGGCCGGCGGCGGATCCCCACACGGGATGATGAATGGATTCGACATGGGGGATACAGACCACCAGTTTGGAGGCAAACCTCGCGGCTGGCGGCTTGATTAGTGCGACCGCCGGTGTGAGGAATCCATGGAGAAGGTGTGGTGCCGCGGGGTGCCTCAGATCCGCTGGTGGCCCGAGTCTAGGTGGACTACGATCTCCCTCTGGTCGGGAATCAGTTTGGATACAGGGCGCGTGAGGCGAGGCAGGGGAGGACAACGGTACAGTGGACTCTTGGATCCAGCGGCACGTGACGGGAGGTAGGGGAGGACGGCAACAGACGCTTGGATCCAGGGGCGCCGGACTCGAAGTAGTGCAAGACGGCCGTGAAACGCTCGAGATCCAGGGCGGCGGGGCGGTGCATGGCCTGTCCGACGGCGGTGAGGGAAGAAGGTGGGTGGGGAGTGGGGGATGTGGGCGAGAGGTCGGGTGCGGGGGGGGGGGGGGAGAGAGAAAGGAAGAAGTGGGGTGGTGGGGCTATGCCGCTCCGGATCATTTTTTAGTGCGGTTCGGGTCGCGGGATTTTGTATTGTTGGGTGTTGTTAGAATAAGAAATTGTTGTTAGAATAAGGTTTTAAGGGGGTGTTGTTAGAATAGTATATATATATATATATATATATAGGGTGGGTCTATTCTATATATATAGGGTGGGTCTATTCGAACAACACCCTCTAAGACCTTATTCTACTAACAATTTGGCTTATTCTGCTAACACCCCCACCTAACGCACCTTCTAGCGCGGAGCGCCAACCGAACGGCGCCGCTCAAACCGAGCCGCACGATAAAAAAAAACTTCCACTGCCCCACGCACCACACCACCCAACACTGCTGCCTCCTCCAACAATGGCAAAAAGAACTGGATCGGGATCATGAAATAAACTACCCACCATCTCCACCACATGGTTGCTCCGCCGTCCCAACTTTCTCCACGCCGGCGACAATCTCCACGAGGTCCTCTGCCAGGGCCTCTGGCTCCGACTAGCCGCGGCCTCCTGCGACGTGCGTATCCCAGACGCCCGACGACGCTCTCGCGTGGATCCATCGCAGTTCGCCGTGCAGTCCGACGCCGGCTCCAAGACACTGCGGCCTTGCGCCATCCCTTGTGCGGATACCCTCCAGCACCGAGAGTCGTGTGACCCCCCTACCACCGCGCGCCGGCAGCTCCGGCAACCACCAGGCGGTTTGATCCCCTCCCGTATCAAGAAGCCGGTGCACAACGAGGTGGAGCTCGGCGAGACAGCGAAGCGGCCTTTGGTCCTGAGGGAGAGCGCGCCGATGTCCAGGTAGTCGCGCTTGTCTTGTGACGCTCTCACGCGCCCATCCACGTCTCCATGAGCTGGCCGGTGTAGCAACACGCCATGGAAACAATGTGGAGCGGCACCAGGCTGAGCTATCGATGCAGTTTGAAGAAAAATAAATGAAGTTCACTCGCCTCGTCTTTGCGGTCCACGCTCGTTGAGAAAAAATTATGTTAAAACTTAAAAAAATAAGTGCAGTTCTATCTGTCGATAAATGCAACCGGTCTCTGAAGTTTGCAGTTCACATCGCCCGATTCCGGATCCGTGAAAAACAAGTGAAATTCTGTTTTGCGATTATGCAGTGCGCTTGCCCGTCGGATGCGGTGCGGTCGCCCGGTGAATGCAAATCACGTCGTCGATTCCGGGTCCGCAAAGAACGGAGTTCCGCGATTTACTAAAATCGACACAACTTTTAAACCGTAAGGAATTAGAGGATGTGTTTTACATACAAATGGAGTTCCTCGACGATAGCTATCCAATGGTGTATCAATTGCATCAATCGGAGGAACAAATCAAACGAATTTACGCAAAAACTCCCGCTGTCCAAAAGAGGGCAGCAACACCGTTTTTCAAATAATTCAAAATCTTGGGGAATCCGGAAAAGTGTTCAACATATGGATTAATCTCCTACTCCATACGAATCCAATGGTGTATAATACGTATCAATCCGACAAGCGGTTAAAAAGTTCTACTCTCTACAAGATCCGCCGGCGAAAAATAGACTGTGCGCATTTTTTTGCGGCTAGATTTTTCTCAAATCCGTAGCGAATTAGACAAAGTGTTCTACATATGGATGGAGCGCCTGATCGATATATTTCCAACGGTATATCATTTGCATCATTCCAATGAACGGTTTAAGAGAAATTGCGAAAAAACTGCGGCTGTAAAAGTGGGTCGCCGCACCATTTTCGAAACTGCTCTTAACCGTGAAGAATCGGGGGAAGTGTTCAACATACGTAAGATGCTCCTTTTCCATACGAATCCAACGGTGTATCATACGCTCAATTCCTGCCAATGGTTAAAAAGTTATAGCGAAAATATTGCATGTGGTTCGTTTTTACCCGAGATGCAGTGCTCGTAAGTTAGCAATGACGTTCCCTTAGCATACGATGCAGTGCAGGAGTGTTAGCAGAATAGTTATTCTGCTAATATTAGCAGAATAGACCGGAAAGTGGGTCTATTAATTAGTAGGATATATATTACTCAGTAGTGAGCCCTGGGCAATGTTAGTCAACTAGGATTAGATAGCGGGTCGTGATCATTTAGGGAGTGAACGCGGATACAAAATATATATAACTGCACAGGTACGGTACAATGCAGACACCGCCCAAGGCCCCGACCCCGGCTTTGCCGAGCCACACCAAGTGTGTGCTATCGAGGAGTTATCCTCGTACTCCACTCGTTGCTCACTCGGTATAGCCGCCCTAGGGTCCTAAACCAAGGTTGTTCTTAAAGTTAAGCGTCGGGCGACCCAACGGTGCCCGCAAGCGGTATTGCGTTGGGAACGATAGGGAGGGTATGACCAACGTTACTGGCGTGCTTGGCCCCTGCTCGTATCTCGCGAGAGTTACCAAACCATGAAAAGTCGAGCTCTAGCAAGAGCACACGCGAGACAAGGTAAGGAGACGGTTCACCTTGTTGGTAACCGCGTGCTTTGACAGGATGACAGGGCGGGCCCCGACGTTACTAGTGGACCTTGTTGTTGTTCGTTGTCCATTGTGTTGTTAGTCAGACAGCGATAACAGTTGTCTACGAGATACTATTAAAATGCTAAATGGTTCGGTCGATGACTTGAGAGGCCCGTTGGTCTGTACACACTAAGTTTACGTGGGATAAGGAGTTTTGGGTTCCCCTGCAAAATAGTTCATTCGAAAGCTGTTCAGACGTCAGCAGTACCGCGACCTGATTGCCGGGAAGTGGCGTGCCTTCTTCGTCTGGACGGTGTATTTGGATTTCTTTTTTGCTTCATTAGCCAGACTCGCACCGTGCAGGAGCGTGGAAGGGTGGGGGACCTAGACCCCTGAGCGCATAGGATATAGTCCGACGGATGAGCTCTCTGTTGAGCCGAGGATGGGCTACGCCGTGTCGGATAGCTTTGGTGGAGCGTTCCCTAACAAGGTGCCCGCCACCCTGGAGATCCAAGCGTGCAGGATGAACAGTAGTGCACCCCTACAGGAGTTTAATCTATTCGAATAGCCGTGTCCACGGTAACAGGACGCTTTATGCTGAAGCTGGATCTTACCACTACAAACTACTAAACTGTATGGTTCTGGGTCTTTTTCCTCGCAGGGAAGCCGAGGAAGGGACCTCGGAGGCATTGTTAATTGTTAATTATTAAAACTTACTATTATACAATGCTGCAACAGCTTCTCCTGCATTGTTACTTTATGGTTTATATGAACTATTGGCTGTTCTCTTCTTGTGCTGCAAGACTCGTCGGAAGATGCTAGTCTTCGATAGGCCTAGCTTCTCATCCTTATTATGATTTCTACCTTACAGTCCACTATATACAGCCTCCCCTTCCCAGTTGATACAAATGAATAAATGCTTAGTAGCGGACATAAGACTCGCGGGTATGCTAGATACTCACCTTTGCTTTATTTCCCCTTTATGTTTTTCTGATCGGCCGCTCCAGTCGATGTTGGAGCCCAGGAGCAGGAGTACCCCGGTGGCACCTACTACTACGTCGAGACCCCCGCTGAACAGGATTAGGAGTACTTTCGGAGGCTCCCAGGCAGGAGACCTTGCATTTTTTATCTGTATCTCTGATGTGATTTGTGCTAGCCTTCTTAAGGCAAAACTTGATTAACTATGTTTGTACTAAAATATTATGGCTTGTATAACTTTTGTATTCGGGTCCGTGCGACCCCTTTATCTTGTAACATATTGGTTTATCCTTTTGTGTTTAGTGTTGTGATGTGATATTCTCACCGTGGCACCCTAATCTTAGTCGTGTACCCTGCGTGTATGATTTCTGTACACGGATTGATTTTAGGGGCCTCACATGGAACTAGTGGGGGTGCATCCAACTTGTTTGCTCAAGAAGACCTAGAGCTCATTTGAGAAGGCTCATCATTGGAATATACAAGCCAAGTTCTATAGTGTAAATGTCCCCACATAGCTATATGCATATATGATCATCTCTATGGAGTGCAAGAAATAAGAAGGAGTACGAGTGTGGATCTCTCAAAAGGAATAGTAGTGTGCGCCCTTCTCTCTTTTTATTTTTTTCTCTTTTTATATATTTTTTGGTGGCCTCAATGGCTCTTTCTATTCAACTCTCATTTGTCCTCTTTGGGATCTTTTATTTTGTCCTCTTTGGGATCTTTTTCCTCACTTAGGGGAAACACTTTATTTTACAAGGATTATAGAAGATCTTTCACACTTTACAAAAGTACTCAACATAAAGAAGATGAAGCTATCATGATGTATGCAAATGTATGCATCTGCCAGTGTAGCACGAACATGTATGACCTGAAGATGAAGTCATGAGAAGATGGATGTTGCATGGCAATATATCTCGGAAAGGCTATGAAAATGCCTAGATAGGTAGGTATGGTGGCTTTTTTGAGGAAGGATACAAGGAGATTTATGATGACAAAGCATATCATGCCAATGGTTTGGATGCACCGGTGAAGTATGCGCCAACTCTCGAGGTGAGAAGAGGGCAATGCACGGTACCGAAGAGGCTAGCAAATATGGGAAGGTGGGACTGTGAACTTTCGAATACTTGCATTAGTCCGAAGAACTCATGCACTTATTATCGGTAACTCTCAATCTAATCAGGAGGTTCACAAAGAGACAAGTACCGCGAGAATTAGTATATGGGCGTTTGGTTATCCTTGCGCATCCTCGACTCATGTTACGTGAGTGTACTCTAATATCCGATCTCTCCAAAGATTAGTGATCCATCTAGTAGCTAGAGTTCTCAACTAGTTTTGTAGTTTTTCGACAATAATCAAGGATTGCACAAAATACAACATCTATCACTAATAGGCCAAACCTCTTGACACCAAAAGTTCCAACATTACTCAAAACAATACCTCAAAACTATTGCAAGTTACTAATACAATTGAATAGCAACCTCAATTACCTACTTAAAGTCAAGACATACAACTCAGTGCAACAAGCCAACTCTCTAAACAAGATAAACATGAAAAGTCAAGAGAGTTCCAGAAACAAACTAAACAAAATCTCTTAAAAAGATAAGCATGAAAACTAAGAGCTAAACATGACAGCAGCTAGGAAAAGATAAAGAATACACAACAAAAGAAAGATAAGCATGAAAATCCTGTGATGTGTTCTAGTTTAAAGTGGAGCGTGTTTGTCTCCCACACAAAGAAAGTAGGGTTCTAACTTGTTATGAACTACAAAAAAAGCTAAAGAAAACTAAAAATAAAGTAAAGAGCGAGAAGCTCCAAGCATAGGACATAACGCATGAAGTGATACAAATATTGTGGTACGAAGGATGAACTGATAATTGTTGATGGAGAAGGGGATTCATGGGGGCATCCCCAAGCTTAGACGCTTGAGTCTCCTCGGATATTTCTTGGGGGTGCATGGGGGCATCCCCAAGCTTGAGCATTTGACATTCCCGGATCTTCTTTCGTCGTCTTCCTTCGCACAATTGAAAACTCCCTTCATACATAATCATCATAAGATGATTAGAGAGGTTAGTACCCATAATAAAACAAATTTCCTCTACTGGAAATAAAGATTTTCTTGAAGAGATACTGTTTCTCAAGACTGCCAAAAAGTTTTTGAAAAGAAAAAGCTAGCGCAAGACTTGCAAAACTGACAAAAGGAAGAATGTGGCAGAATCTATGAAAAACAGACCAACAGGTAGTAAATAATTTTTTGGGGGTTACTTCTGCAACTCAAATAAAAAAAATCAGAACAAACGCTTACGGTGGTTCAAGTTGCTTAGCTACAGGTGATCAACCAACGGTTATTAACATGGCAACTCAAGCAAGCATGGCATATCACACAAACATGGCAAGAGGTGAAGCACAAAGTAAACTATCTATGCTAGTCAATTTAAGTGAGGCACAAGCTAAACATGGCATAACACTAAGTGCCGCACGATGATTAAAAGATTTGGTACTGTTCTGTCCTAAACCATATTTCAGGTTGGTTAACAACAGAAAATAATAGCAAAAACACAAATTACACGAAAAACTAATCACGTTACATACAAGGCACACTCCAAACGGAGTTACGGTTAAAAAGATACAAGCAAAACAAGTTACGGGCACAATCTGCCAACATCACGAAGCACACTTTAGAGAAATGCATAAACAGGATAATCAATGCAAACATGCTCACAAATGATATGGAACTAAAGTAGACATGACATGGAAGGCATGGCAACGAAGAATCATGCAAAAAGGCATCAAAAATCAAAAGATATTAAGAAAACAACATGGCATCGTGACGTTACAGACTTAGAGAAAAATAGAGGTGGCTGTCAAAAACAACAGCATAGCAAATTTGGAGCTAAATAACTATATGACCAGAAAACATATCATGGCAATGAAATACATGTAATGAAAGTAGACATGATGCTTAACAATATGCAATTGTAATTACTCAATTCCGATAAACGGTCGCGACACACTCGTCGACCGAAGTTGCAACAAAATATAAACAGCAACACTCTAACAGCAGGGTAGCTACTTTGGAGCAAGATACAATCATGATGCAGCAGGCCGTTAATGCATTGAACTGAATTAGAAACAATGCTTAACAGGATGCAAAAGGAATCAATCAATTCCGATGAACGGTTACGAAGCAATCGTCACCCGAAGTTGCAATAAAATAATAACAGCAGCACTTAACAGGAAATAAAGCATTTAACGGCCTGATGCCAACTTCAATGCAGAATTAAACTATCTAGACGGCCTCAAACGGAAAAACTTTCTACATACGATTGCTAGAGCACGCAAAACTGAGCAACTTTCGTTTTGGGGGCACGTTCATCAGAGCTACGGATTAATCGCTATCATCGTTGCAAAATTGAAACAACAGCAGATATTTCAGCACTTAGAAAAATTTACAGAGCTAAAAGAAAAAAAAACAGACGGGATAAAAAATAAAAAAAGTGCTGGGCTGGCTCACCCCACTGGGCTCGACCCAAGTGGCCTGGCTGGCTTGGCTCAAGGCCGCAGCGGCGGTTGGCTCACCAGCCGGCCGGCTCAAGCGACGGCGAGCGGCGAGGGGTGACGGGCGAGCGCGGCAGGCGGGGTCCCGGAGAGGAGGTGCGCGGCGGCCGGTTCCCGCCGGAGAGATGGGGAGGCGTGAGAGGAGAGGGAATAGGGAGCAAGGAGGGAAGAGGAGGAGACCTCGGCGCGGCGGAGAGGCGGCCGCGGGCGCGCGGTTGCCGGCAGCCAGCGGCGGTGGCGGTGGATCCCCACGGCACGAGGTGGGAGGAGAGAGAGGTGGAGGCTGGGAGCTCCCTGGGCCGTTGGATCGCCCGATCCGACGGTCCAGATCGCATGGGGTAGAATTTGGGCGAAAAATTGGGAAAAATGGGCAGATCTGAGATAGATCAGGGGGGTGGATGCAATTTTTGGCTAGGGAAACCCTAGAAAATGGGTGGGAGTGTGGTGGTCTTTATATAGCCCCGGTGGCTGGCAGTTTGCAAAAACATCCCCGGTTTTTCTCTCGCGCGCGCGGTGCTCACATTTCTGACCGCCGGGGGTCCGCAGTACCTCCGATTCGGGTAAAACTTCGAACTGCGCGATCGGTGCGTCAAGCCGGCGGCGTTCACCTCGCGCTGGAACCGTTCCGAAAACACTTTCCACAGCGCTATAAAAATATCCCGTTTAATTATTAAACGGGGTTTTGTTCCGTTGGCTGCGGCTGGTCTCGTGCGGTTTTCGCAACGGTGATCGGGCGAAACCCGTTGTCGCAAAGGTCGAGTGTCAGGGTGGCAAGGGTCGGTCTCCGTCCGATACGAGATAAGAGGGGGAAATAATCGCCGTTCGATAAATCGGGGAGGCAAACACCGCAAACAAATCAGAGAATCAAACAATTCACACCGAAAACAATTTTTTTTATTTTTGCAAAAATTGGGCTGTTATACTTCCAGAGCTTCTTCCCTCGTGGTTTTGCGCTTCTGGTTCATCCTTTTGTGCGGGGATTTCTTTTTGCATATCAATTGCAACTGCACGATTTCACCCCTAATGGGATACTAGATATTGCCTGATTCATCACGCTCTGTGAGGGCTTCTTAGGGATCTTTCCCCATTGGGGGCTCTGGAAATTCCTCTTCAATGTGAAGAGGACAAACTCTGAGTACGCCATTGGAGGCGTTGGTATTTCCATTAAGGATAAAAATGCCTACTTTGATCTGGAGAAGCTGGATTCTGTCTATACATGGCGGAAGAGCTGTGTAAGGCCCGATATGCGGTACTGTTCTAGATCTAGATGTTTCCATCCAGATCCGGGGACGAAGCACATATCGGTCCCACCGCGACATATGACGAAGTCATATGCCCCGGATTTCCAACATGATATCACAACATTACAGATACAGAATACAACATCTCATACATTCGGCATACAACTGCCTTAAATACAATACATCAGCGAAAGGTATATGTCTGAGTACAGACTACAATCAAATGCCTAGTGTCAAAGAGAAAAACATCGATCCCATAACCACACGGGTCCAGGCCCTCCGCCGGGATCCGCCTAACTAGTCGTCGTTGAGTCTCCACGTGAAACGTCGATCACCATACCTGTTGTCGATCAAGAACCCTGAAAAGAGTTTGGGGGTAGTATCATGAGTACAGAAGTACTCGGCGTCCAACTGTAGTGGTCAACTGACCCAACAAGGACTTCATCACTCATCATTCTAGGACAAATAGTAGTTTATGGTAAGGATGGGGTAAGTGGTGAGGTTGCTGCCGCACTAGCATTTATGAAGTGGCTAACGAACTAGAGAGTAAGAAAAGAAGCCAAGCATTCGATGATGAATCGCCTCCAACACCTATCCTATCCTTCGCATCCCGACGAAGAAGAAGCAGTCAAGGCACACACACGTTGATCAAGGTATAATAAGATTATCTCAGTAGTTGTTGTCTATGAACAAGGAGTAGGTCTCAAGTCGTCCATAACCGTGGACACGATTTCTTGAAAAGATTTAACCCTGCAGGGGTGTACCAACTTCCCATTAAAAGGCTCCGCACGCACGCCCATCTCTCTCAGTTGCTACCCATGATAGGCAACCATTTTATGATTTAGTCCCAAGAGATCCGGAACGACAGGTCACTCTAGCTAACAACGAACAAATCCGGGTGGCCCCGGTGAGTCGACATCCAACTCAAAAGTCGGCCGCGCTCTCGAATCGGCCTCTACCGTCTAGGCGAGGTCGGGTTAGTTGCCCAAACAGATGTGGACAACCCCCTAGCTCCCTGCGGTGGACCAACAAGAGATACCATGTCTCCGCTGGACTAAGTTGTTTGAAATCTGCCGGTCGCGGTCCAGTCACACACACGTTTCAAAAGATAAATCAGCTTGGGACACCACTAGAAATGTTTGAAGCTATGTAGGTAAGAAGAGGGGACCCCATAAAATCCCACACGCGGTTAGGCACGCTCAGTCTAAAAACCAATACCCGGAACTCGGATCCTAGGTGACTCAAATGGAACAAATCATCGTGGCGGGGTAGCCTAGACCTTCCATCCTTCGTCGAATATAGTCCACATTTATAATAATCATATCATCAACAACAATATAACAATGTGATAGCCCAAACCAAGGAGTAACAGGGTAACATCGTAACATCCTAAGCATGCATACTAAGTAGGGGCTGAGCAACGAGCGATAGTAACATAGCAGTACATGGTTTGCTGGGAGGGGACATGGCTGTATCGGTTTGAAAGCGGCTGTAAACATGTGGTAGGGTCAAACATCGAACCTAACCTAGACTAGCATGCAAACCGCTGGTTGAAATAGAATGGATTATATGTAATGCATAGTCATTGCCTGTTGATATGTCGGGTTCCAAAGGTGTAGTTGATCGCAAGCTCGCATCGTCTCCGAGAGGTACCCACGGAAGCACACAAGAGGATAAACACTGGAAAGCAATCAACGAGCAAGCATCTATTACTACGAAGCAAACACGAGCAAGCATCAACAAGAAGGCAACACGAGACATCGCACCTATTTTCGAGAGCGGTTACTAACAGGTTAAGTGGAGTACTCGTCACACACGACGATACCGCACATTTACATTGGATCAAGTTGTTTAGCTACAGGTGATCAACAAAGTTGTTAACATGGCAAAGCACAGAAGCACATTAACATCAGGGTCACCACTTTGGAGCAAGATTGAATATAGCTAAAGCACCCAAACGTGACAAGTTAAAGCATGGGAATGAAGTACACATGATGCTTAACACATAGGAAAAAGAACCAATGCAATAGGCCTCATGGATTTTTCACAATCATCATGAAAACTTGCAATAAAATAACAACAGCAGCACATAACAGCAATTAGTAGCAGTTAACGTCCTGATGCCCACTTCAACAGAGATTATCAACATCAAGATGGCCTCAAATCAAAATACTCACAGAAGATGGATTGAAGTACACACAATTCTAAACAATTTTCCATTTGGGCCTAACGCGATCCGGGCTACGGTTTACTCGCAAATTACGTTGCAAAACAGATCACAACAGCAATATTTCAAGACTTAGAAAAATAAAAGCAGAGCTGAAAAAATAAAAAAATAAAAACAAAAAAATGGAAAGGGCCTCACCCTTGCGGGCCTCGGCCCAAGAGGAGGGCCGTCCTGGGTCAGAGCCGGCTGGGCTTTGGGCTGGGAGGCCGGCCCACTCGGCCGGGCTGGCGACGGTCCAGGGAGGCGGTTGGAGACGGCCGGTCGCGCTCCCGATCCCGCGGCGCCGGTGGCCTCGCCAGCCGGCGACAAGAGGCGAGCTCCGGCAGCTTGGAGGGAGGGCGCGGGGTGCTGGCTGGCCGGAGGAGGCGAGGAGGCGGCGGATCCGATGGCGAACGGTGGCGTCGTGGCGGCAACCAGCTCCACCCGAGCTCGAGCTTGCCATGGCGGGCGGTGGCGCGATCCCTCCGCAGAGGAGGAGGGTGAGGTGAAGTGAGAGGAGAGGAAGGAAAGGCGCGGAAGGAGGGGCCTGGCCGGCGTGTTCGCCGGCGACGGGCCGAGCCGGGAGGAGGCGGCGGCGACCTGCGGTGCCCACGGGAAGGAGGTGGTGGGAGGAGAGAGAGACGGCTAGGGGCTGACGTGGAGGTTCCTGGGCCGTCGGATCGCCAGATCTGACGGTCCAGATGGCTTGGGAGGCAAAATCCAGATCTGGACTAGGGTTTGGACGAAAATGGAGCTATTTTTGGGGCAAAGTGGAGGTGGTGGCTGCAATTTTGTGGCTGGGGAAACCCTAGAAAGGGGTGGGAGTGTGGTGGTCTTTATATAGCTCAGGTGGCTGGCAGTTTGCAAAAACTTCCCCGGTTTTTCTCTCGCGCGCGCGATGCTCACGTTTCTGATCGCCGGGGGTCCGCAGGACCTCCGATTCGGGTAAAACTTCGAAATGCGCGATCAGCGCGTCGAGCCGGCGGCGTTCACCCCGCGTTGGAACCACTTCCGGTGCGCTATAAAAATAACCCGTTTAATTATTAAACGGGGTTTTCGTTCCGTTGGCTACTACTGGTCTGGTGCGGGTTTTCGCGACGGTGATCGGGTGAAACCCGGTGTCGCAAAGGTCGAGTGTTAGGGTGGCAAGGGTCGGTCTCCGTCCGATATGAGATAAGAAGGGGAAAAATAATCGCCGATTGATAAATCGGGGATGCAAACACCGCAAACAAATCACACAATCAAACAAATCACACCGAAAACAAAATTTTTAATTTTTGTGAAATCTGGGCTGTTACAATACAACACCACCAACAAGGGATCTCGTCCCGAGATCTAGGACGATCCGAGGGAGAGAAAAGAGTCGACTATCTTCAACACCACCAACACGGGGCTGTGCTCCATGTCGACGTCGAACTTCTGTCGAGATAAATTTCCGCAGAGAGGACGACATCGTCGGAAAAAAGAAACCGTCAGTGACAAGAGGAAGAATGATCGCGAAAACCCGATCAAGGAATAGTGATTTTCGACGCAAGTCGTAAAAACACCGGTAAAAGGAGGGATGGCAATGGATGACCTAGATGATACCCAAAATCGAAGAAGCTAAAGGTACTACAGGAATTCCCAACCTGAGGTCGGAATCGAGACAATACCCTGCAAGCAAGGCATTGTAACGGTTCTGAAACTCCACACTCTCGAGACCCTAGAGTTTGAAAGGGGATAAGACGAGAATTAAACACTTACGACACTTGTCCTGACCAGAGCAAGGGTAAGGAGTAAAAAGATTCCTACTCTCCGATAACTAACTTACAAAATAGTTTTTGCCTAGACTCGACTTCAGCCAGAAAGGGGATCCTACGGTCGGTAAGGCTCTAATACCAAGTTGTAAGACCCGATATGCGGTACTGTTCCAGATCTAGAGGTTTCCATAAAGATCCGGGGACGAAGCACATATCGGTCCCACCGCGACATATGACGAAGTCATATGCCCCGGATTTCCAACATGATACCACAACATTACAGATACAGGATACAACATCTCATACATTCAGCATACAACTGCCTTAAATACAATACATAAGTGGAAGGTATATGTCTGAGTACATACTAAAATCAAATGCCTAGTGGAAAATAGAAAAAGATCGATCCCATAACCACACGGGTCCAGGCCCTCCGCCGGGATCCGCCTAACTAGTCATCGTCGAGTCTCCACGTGAAACATCGATCACCATACCTGTTGTCGATCAAGAACCATGAAAAGAGTTTGGAGGTAGTATCATGAGTAAAGAAGTATTCACCATCCAACTGTAGTGGTCAACTGACCCAGCAAGGACTTCATCACTCGTCATTCTAGGACAACTGGTAGTTTACGGTAACGATGGGGTAAGTGGTGAGGTTGCTGCCGCACTAGCATTTATGAAGTGGCTAACGAACTAGAGAGTAAGATAAGAAGCCAAGCATTCGATGAGGAATCGCCTCCAACAAGTCTTGCTATCAACTACTTATGCAATCATAACACCTATCCTATCCTTGTCCTCCTCTTCGCATCCCGACGAAGAAGAAGCAGTCAAGGCACACAGACGTTGATCAAGTTTTAATAAGATTATCTCAGTTGTTGTTGTCTATGAACAAGGAGTAGGTCTCAAGTCGTCCATAACCGTGGACACGGCTTCTCGAAAAGATTTAACCCTGCAGGGGTGTACAAACTGCCCATTACAAGGCTCCGCACGCACGCCCATCTCTGTCAGTTGCTACCCATGATAGGAAACCATTTTATGATTTAGTCCCAAGAGATCAGGAACGACAGGTCCCTCTAGCTAACAACGAACAAATCTAGGTGGCCCCGGTGAGTCGACATCCAACTCAAAATCCGGCCGCGCTCTCGAATCGGCCTCTACCGTCTGGAAGAGGTCTGGTTAGTTTCCCAAACAGATGTGGACAACCCCCTAGCTCCCTGGGGTGGACCAACAAGAGAAACCATGTCTTCGCTGGCCCAAGTTGTTTGAAATATGCCGGCCGCGGACAAGTCACACACACGTTTCAAAAGGTAAATCAGCTTGGGCCACCACTAGAAATGTTTGAAGCTAGGTAGGTAAGAAGAGGGGACCCCATAAAATCCCACACGCGGTTAGGCACGCTCAGTCTTAAAACCAATACCCGGAATCGGATCCTAGGTGACTCGAATGGAACAAAGCGTCGGGGCGGGATAGCCTAGACCTTCCAACCTTCGTCGAATATAGTCAACATTTATAATAATCATATCATCAACAACAATATAACAATGTGATAGCCCAAACCAAGGAGTAACAGGGTAACATCATAGCATCCTTAGCATGCATACTAAGTAGGGGCTGAGCAATGAGCGATAGTAACATAGCAGTACATGGATTGCTGGGAGGGGACATGGTTGTATCGGTCTGAAAGAGGCTGTAAACTTGTGGTAGGATCAAACATCAAACCTAACCTAAGCTAGCTTGCAAACCGCTGGTTGAAATAGAATGGATCATAAGTAATGTATAGTCCTTGCCTGTTGGTATGTCGGGTTCCGAAGGTGTAGTTTATCGGAAGCACACACGAGGTTAAACACTGGAAAGCAATCAACGAGCAAGCATCTATTACTACGAATCAAACACGAGCAAGCATCAACAAGAAGGCAAGACGAGACATCGCACCTACCGTCGAGAGCGGTTACTAACAGGTTAAGTGGAGTACTCGTCACACACGACGATACCACATGTTTACGTTGGTCAAGTTGTTTAGCTACAGGTGATCAACAAAGTTGTTAACATGGCAAAGCACAGAAGCACATTAACATCAGGTTCACCACTTTGGAGCAAGATTTAATATAGCTAAGTCACCCAAACATGACAAGTTAAAGCATGGAAATAAAGTACACATGATTCTTAACACATAGGAAAAGAAACAATGCAATAGGCCTCATGGATTTGTCACAATCATCATGCAAACTTGGAATAAAATAACAACAGCAGCACATAACAGCAATTAGTAGCAGTTAACGGCGTGATGCCCACTTGAACAGAGATTATCAACATCAAGATGGCCTCAAATCAAAATGCTCACAAAAGATGGATTGAAGTACAGACAATTCTAAAAAAATTTCCTTTTGGGCGCAACGCGATCCGGGCTACGGTTTACTCGCAAATTACATTGCAAAACAGATCACAATAGCAACATTTCCAGACTTAGAAAAATAAAAGCAGAGCTGAAATAAAAAAAAATGGAAAGGGCCTCACCCTTGCGGGCCTCGGCCCAATAGGAGGGGCGGCCTGGGTCAGAGCCGGCTGGGCTTTGGGCTGGGAGGCCGGCCCACTCGAGCAGGATGGCGACGGACCAGGGAGGCGGTTGGACGCCAGAAGGACGCCACCGAGGGCGTCGGCGTGCGCATGAAGGCCTCCACCTCCTGCTTCGCGCTGGAGCCCCCCCAGCATGCTTTTCTCACGCGTGGACATTCCCTGGACACCGTGCTCGCCTTTCCCCCTCCTCTCGTGCTTCCTCTCGCTCTCCCCAGTAGTGGACCGAGCGCCGCCGTGGAGCACTGCCGTGGAACTTGCGGCCGGTGAGCTACAGAGCCCCCTCCACCTTGTCCAACGCGTGCAGAGACGTCGTCTCCGTCGAAGCCCCCCTCCAATCGAAGCCGAGGACGGCCTAAAACGACGCTAGCGTCACCGGGACCGCCATGGCCGCCGCGGGCTTCACCTTCAAATTCGTCGCCCGTGCTACTCTAATGGCCTGCCCGAGCCCCTCATCGTGATCAGGGTGAGATTCCCCTTCTTTTCCCTCCTCCCTTTCTCTCTGCCGTGCTTCGTAGCACTGACCCACCAGAGTCCGTGCACGGCCGCCGTGCGTCGTCGTCGCCGGCGACGATAGGGCCACCACCTTGAACCTCCACTGGTGCCAGTCGACGCGGGAGGAATCCAGGAGCTCAAAGATGGTCTCCCCGCTCCTTTAGGCCCCCGATTGATGCTTCCAGTGCGAGCGCCGCCGCGGTTTGAGGTCACCGTCGGCTGGATTTCGGCGAGGCCCACAGGTCAGAGTGATTAGGGGCTTAATCCCCCCGTAATCACTCACTGATAGGTGGGGCCACCAGCCCTATTAACCCCCTGTCGGTTTAATTAACCAGGGATTTAAACCCATGAGACTGACATGGGTGGCCCACAGGTCAGCCCCCCCCCCTGACGTCACCCCTGCGTCACAGTGATGCAGTAAATGAAATTGAATAAAAAGAATTCCAGAAAAATCCAGAAATTTTTTAAACTTCAATAAATCATAGAAAATTCATTTTAACTCCAAATTGGAAAAATAATATGTATAAAATTATCAGAAAAATACAAGGATTATGAATATGATTTGTTTTCATGTTTGACCATTTTAAAATGGGTGAACAATAGCAAACATGCAGATGGATCCTTTTTGAATTCAAATTTGGAGTGAATTAGCAAATGACTTTGCAACACACTTATTTTAGATGGATTCATCCACACATCAGAGACTTTGTTCCAACTATACAACATCACTTCATGATCAACCTTTTCAAATGAACTTTCATGCATTCAAATGCATTTGAAATTCATCGATAAATCAAATGGAGTTTGAATTTGCAACTCAAATGCAATATACTCCTTTTATATGACATGCTCAACACATCAGTACCATGAACATCACCATTACAATCTTATTCATGTGATTGTGCATTGTACATTATGTTGATCCTATGATTTTCATGTTGCTGATAGAAGTGGAGCCGGAACCCGAGTTCATCCCCTTCGTTGAAGACCCCATGACTGATCCTCGTCAGCAAGGCAAGCAAACCCCCATTGATCATGTCGATAAAATCCCAATTCCCTCTCAGTCTCGCTTATGCATGTTCAGGAGATCACCTTGTATCGATTCTACCGCATAGTTGAACCCATATCCTTTGCATGACCTATCATCTTGTCACAGTAGTAAGCAAACCACAATCCTAGCAGATGTAGGAGTTGGTTGATATCATGTGGCCCCTACAACTTTTACTGCTTATTGCATGCTTAGTGGTACAATGAGGTTGCTTTTGATGTGAGTCGGGATGATGGTAAACATGGTGTTGATGAAAGTGAAACTGTGTTGGTGAATCCACCCTAATACAAGGTGAACGATGAGAGGCTGTGTAGGAGTACACAGTGGGTTGTCTCGTTGAACACCGCCTTAAGTCCGAGTTCTTGTGTGGTGATCCAAGAAGAAGAGTACAACCACACATTGGGCTTACTGACCCCTCTCATCCTAGTACCTCACCCCGTTCGAAACCCAGAAGTCGCAGTAGTTCGGAGTTCTGGTAGGGCTGTGGCACGGTCTGCGAAGTGGATGAACGGCTTTTCAAGACCGTCTTGGGACCCTGCACACATCGTTTGAGGCTGTAATAGAACCTCGGCCGGACTTCCAAACGGATCCCCCTCAGATAGGTGACGCTCTGGACTAGAACGGAGCTGTGGGCGAAGTCTTGTGGTGGCATCCTCGCTATCATCTCTTGAACGGTGACACGCAAAATGCCGTAATTGATGACACGTGTGTGTAGCGGTACACCCCTACAGGGTTAACAAAACTATTTGAATAGTCGCGTCCGCGGTTAAGGACTTCTTGGAAAGCTTAGCTTGATTATTAGACAACTTGAACTGGATACTTCTAAAATACACCAAGATAAGTGTGAGTGCTATGGCGTGCTTTGTCGTGGGAAGTCGAGGAAGGCACCATAGTGGTGTAATTGGTTGGAGATGTAGTGGACTCGTGTACGCTTCTTACCTCAAGTCTGGTACTCGTAGTTCAGGACTAGCCAAGTCAAAGCTGGCACTTCTGCAAGTGAAACCCCACCTCCCTTTATCTTGATACATGTGCATGAGTAGTATAGTTCCTACGTAAGTCTTGCTGAGTACGACTTTGTACTCACGTTTTCTTATTCTATGTTTTAGATGAACCCACCTACCTGATGGTGGCTTCTACCCAAAGCTTGAAGATTGAAGACTCAGACCAAGACCAAGCTAGTGTAGTCCCAGTCAGACGACTGGTTCCCTCGTGGAGTGCTTATTTTTAGATAAGGCTTATCTAAGCCATTTGTTAATCTTGTCTGTACTCGGACCTACTTTGCTTCCGGATGTTTGATGTAATGGTTGATCACAGACTTCTGATCTCTGTGTGCACTCTGTAAGAGTTATTAATAAAGATGTATACATTGTAGAGAATTGCAATGATACCTGCTGTTCATACTAGACATGTGTGCTGCGTGTATGTTTATAACATGCATGTCTTAGTATGGGTTTTCGAGACCTTAGTTGTGATCTGGCTGGCGGTCTTTTATACACCAAGTGGCCCTTAGATGTGCGCAGCTTGGGGCATCGCAATGCGATTGTTCGAGACTCTGTCTCGTGCACACTTTGATGTATGATCAAGTCCGCCCTAGACCCCGACTAAGTGATCGGGCTGGAGTAAGTCTATGTAAGAGTTATGAGATAGTCGATAGTATGGTTGAGGCGACTTGTCTGCGAATATGGGAGTTCATCACCCATATCATTAGACTTGAGTGCGTATGATGAGGACCCATCTCAGATGATCATCCGGCCTGAATGGGATGCCCCTCACGTACGATGCTTTCCGAGAACGTTCTGTGCTTGGCCTTGTCTGCTTAGTCAAGTGGGTACGGTTCTCGGCTCTCCATATGACTATGTCGTAGCGGGACTTGCATACGCTAACCCCGGGTCCCGACAGACTTGGTATCAGAGCAGGACTGACTGTAGGATTATTAGCCTTGGCCGAAGTCGAGTCTAGCACTCTATAGTTATATAGTTACTCTAGGTATATAAGGGAACAACGTAAGGCTTATTTTTTTCTCCTTACCCTCATCATTCTAAGTTCTGAGTCACCCTCATCTTTTCTATGGGAAGATAGGACTAGGCTCATCTATGTCTGACTAGAACATCTCGTTGATTGCCTCCTTATAGCCGTAGGATTGTTGTGGTTGTCCAGAGTCTCCGTGTTTTGAGTTCCTTGAAGAAGTTCTGTTCAATTTCTTCGAGGTTGTTTCAATTTCCATCCCAGTGTAGCCGTTATGCTGCCGGATTTGTTCCGTGTTTCTTTGAATCATTGCCTTCGCATTTTATCCTTTCCGCCTAAATCATATCCTTTTATCCTTGCCTCCATCGTACAACCTATTCTGATTGTTGAATTTTATCACACAGGATGTCAGGTGGAACTCGTAGTGTTGTTCTTTGGAATCGAGACCGTGATCAAAATCGAAATGATGATGAACCTCCACCACCGCCTTCTGCGGCGGAAATCATGATGGAAGCCGAGCGGAATAGACGTGATCAAACACGCCTTTTGGAGCTCATCGAGCAGAATACCGCCCACCATCGTAATGTGGTGGTCAACATTCAGGACTTCATCTTCCTCAAGCCACCGGTATTCCGATGTTCTTCTGAGCCCCTTGAAGCTGATGATTGGCTCTGTTCCATCGAGCGTAAGCTTGATACAGCACATGTTGCTCCTGATGACCGAGTTGTTTTCGCGGTATACTTCTTGGGAGGTGCTGCTCTTTAGTGGTGGGAGAACTATGTTGCAATGCAGCCGGATGGTCACGTGGTGACTTGGCAGGAGTTCTGTGTTGCCTTTCGAGGGTACCACATTCTGGATGAGTTGATGGAGCGCAAGAAGGAAGAGTTATGCAATCTGAATCAAGGAGAGATGTCCATTCATGAGTATGTGAGGAAGTGCAACCGTCTTGCTCGTTATGCCCAAGATGAGATCACCACCGATGCCAGAAAGCAGGCAAGGTACCACAAGGGACTTAACCCCATCCTTCATCATGATCTCAACCTCCTTGAGTTTGCCACCTTTGAGGATTTAGTCAACAGATCGTTCAGAGCTGAGCATGGCAATGAAGTTTTTGAGAAGTCTCGCAAGCATGCTCTTGAGCTTGCCCCTTCTTCCAGTTCACGCCCTCAGAAGCGCATGATCTGGATTCCTAACAGTTTGATCCACCAAAACAACCCACCGAGGCCATTCCTTTTGCCGCCTCGTCCACCAGCTCCACCAAACAACCCAGCTCCCCGCACTATCTTTGGAGCCTACTTCAGATGTGGCCATCCTGGTCACTACTCTCGTGAGTGCCCCGTCAATCAGAATGCTCCACCCCATGCCAAAGGAAACCCCAATGTTCGTGCCAAGACAACCACGAAGGTTTCCACTGCCAAGCCATCCACCTCAGAAAATCTTGGACGTGTGAACCAAATCCCAGCTGAGGAAACTGATAGTACTTCTGACGTCATTCTTGGTACGCTCCCAGTCAACTTTATTCCCACTTCTGTCCTTTTCGATCCAAGAGCATCTCACTCATTCATGTCGGAGAGTTATGCACTTCGACATGAGATATCCTTTGATGAAATGTTCACCCCAATGATTATTCAAACTCCTGGTTCCAAATGTCAAACTAATAGAGTAAGCCATGGTAATCAAATTGCAATTGAGGGTTTAGTATTCCTTGCTTCACTCATAGCCCTCAAGTCTTCAGACATTGATTTCATCATTGGTATGGATTGGTTATCAAGACAACATGCTTTTCTTGATTGTAAAGCCAAGTCAATTAGACTTACACATTTTTCAGGCCAGACAATAGATTACTCTTCACCAAGAACAAGAACCCAGGTGCATTCTTTGAATGTGCTTCCCCTTCCCGACCTTGAAGATGTTCCGGTGGTTCGTGACTTCCCGGATGTCTTTCCTGAAGAGTGTTGGGACCCGGGGTTAGCGTATGCAAGTACAGTTAAGACATAGTCATATGGAGAGCCGAGAACCGCACCCACTTGTCTAAGCAGACAAGGCCAAGCACTGAACATTCTCGGAAAGCATCGTACGTGAGGGGCATCCCATCCAGGCCGGATGATCAACTGCAATGGGTCCTCATCGTCCGCACACAAGTCTAATGATATGGGTGGTGAACTCCCATATTCAAAGACAAGTCGCCTCAACCATACTATCGACTATCTCGAAACTCTTACATAGACTTACTCCAGCCCGATCACTTAGTCGGGGTCTAGGGCGGGCTCGATCATACCACAAAGTGTGCACGACACAGAGTCTCGAGCAATCGCATCACGGTGCCCCAAGCTGCGCACATCTAAGGGCCACTTGGTGTATGAAAGATCGCCAGCCAGAACACAACTAAGGTCTCGAAAACCCATACAAAGACATGCATGTTATAAACATACACGCAGCACACATGCCTTGTATGAACAGTAGGTACCATTGCAATTCTCTACAAAGTGTACATTTTATTTATAACTCTTATAGAGTACACACAGAGATCACATACATGTGATCCAACATTACAACACAGAACGGAAGCAAATTATGTCTGAGTACAGAGAAGTTTAACAAATTGGCTTAAGAAGCCTTATTCAAACATAAAGCCCTCCACGAGGGAACCAGTCTGCTGACTGGGACTAGACTAGCTTAACTTCAGTCGTCCAGCTCGATGAAGAAGCCACCTTCGGGGTCAGTGGCGTCATCTAAAACATAGATTAAGCAAACGTGAGTACAAAGGCGTACTCAGCAAGACTTACATAGGAGCTATACTACTCATGCACATGTATCAAGCTAAAGGAAGGTGGGGTTCACTTGCAGAAATGCCAGCTTTGACTTGGCTAGTCCTGAACTACGAGTACCAGACTTGAGGTAAGAAGCGTACACGAATCCACTACTTTCACCAACCAATACACCACTATGGTGCCTTCCTCGACTTCCCCACGAGAAAGCACGCCATAGCACTCACACTTATCTTGGTGTGTTTTAGAAATATCCGGTTCAAGTTATCTAATAATCAAGCTAAGCTTTCCAAGTAGTCCATAACCGCGGACGCGGCTATTCGAATAGTTTTGTTAACCTTGCAAGGGTGTAACGCTACACACACATGACCATCATTTACCGCCTTTGATCTCGACACCATTCAAGGGGTGCCAGCGAGGATGCTCACCAGAACTGTTACCTCATAGCCTATCTAGTCCAAGAAAGCCGCCTACTTGGGTTGGCTACCACAATCGTGAACCCGGCCGGTTTACCGAAGTGGACCCAAGCGATGTGTGCGTGGTGCATAAGCCGGTCTCGGGTGAGCCGTTCTCTCACTTAGCATCCAGGCCACAAGCCTACCAGAACTCCGAACTACTGCGACATCTGGACATCGAAAGGGATGAGTTAATAAGTTGAGAGGGGTCAGTGAGCCCAATGTGTGGTTGTACTCTTCATCTTGGATCACCACACAAGAACTCGGACTTAGGGCGGTGTTCAACGAGACAACCCACCGTGTACTCCTACACAGCCTCTCATCGTTCACCTTGTATTAGGGTCGATTCACCAACACTTTTCTACCATCATCAACATGATCATTCCCATCCCGACTCACATCACAGTAAAAACCTAGTATAATACTAAGCATGCAATAAGCGGTAACATTTGCAGGGGCCACATGATATCAAACAACTCCTACAGTTGCTAGGATTGTGGTTTGCTTACTACTGTGACAAAATGATAGGTCATGCAAAGGAATGGGTTCATCTATGCGGTAGAAACGAAGCATGGTGATCATCCTAAACAATGCATAAGCGAGACATGAGAGGGAAGTGGGATTTTATCGACATGATCAATGGGGGTTTGCTTGCCTTGCTGACGAGGTTCGGGTTCTGGATCTTCAGCGAAGGGGGTGACCTCTTGCTCCGGTTCCACCTCTACTCGACAAACAAAGCACGAAGTAGCAATCAATATGAATGCAATGCTCAAGAACATGATTGAATGTTCAAGCTTGAAGTATAAGTTTTGATGTGTGAGGCAATTCCATTTAAGTGGAATATATTGCATTTAAAATGCAAATTCAAACTCAACCTTTGAATTCAACATCAACCAAGTTATATGTGATATAGTTTGATCATTTTGAATTACCTTCAAATGTGTATGATATGCCTCTGATGTGTAAGTGAAATGTAGCATGTTTCCATGGTTCAAGTTGCAAAAATATTGGTATTGAATTTGATTTAATTCCATTTAAATCAAATAGCAAATGCTACTGATCACATTTTAAATTCAACTCAAACAGAGTTTAAAGTTGCATATTTGGAAAGATAATTTTCTCCTGATCATTTTTCATATATTATTTGTCCAATTTGGAGTTAGTATGAATTTTCTATGAATTTCCAAGGTTTGGGGTATTTTCTGTAATTTCTGGAATTATTTTAACATTTTTGAATTTCTGGAAATTCTTTAATTCAATTTACTGCGTCAGGATGGCGTCAGGGGGGGGCTGACATGTGGGGCCACCCTGTCAGTGGCTGGGTTAACTTAACCCGTGGGTTAAATTAATCCAGTGGCTTAATTAAGCCACTGGGCCCACTTGTCAGTGACCCAGGGGTCACTAATCAGGTGATTAGCCGGGGGGGGTTAACGCTGACTCGCCGGTGGCTTGACGCCGGCGACTGGACCACGGCGGCGCTGCACGGGAACTCGATTCCGTCCACGGGAGGGGAAACGGAGGGCACCGGCTTGCTCCTGGAGGTCGTCCGCATCTTCTGGAGGCATCGGGGGTCCACGGGGAGCTCTGCATCGACGACGGCGACGACTCCGACGGCAGCAGAACCACGGCGAAGTCGCAGGCGATGCTACCGTGCACGGTTCGGGCTGAAAACGCTCGCGTTCGAAAGCTAACATGCTCAGGAGCCAAACGCGCGCTCTGGCTGAGACGAAGGGGCACAGGGGCGACCTCGAGCTCATCCATGGCGGCGAGGTACTTCGGCTTCCATGGCGGATCGTCAAGGAGACAACGAATAGGGGCAGGGAGAGAGGGGTTTGGACCGCCTGCTCACCAGGAACTCGACGGAGGTGGCGGCTTGAGCTGGGAGGGCTCGACGGCGACGAAATCGACAAAGGCGTCGTTCGGGTCCGGCGGCGGCTCGAGCTCGATTCCGGCGGCTAGGAGGGCTCCGAGTTGGATTCGCTGCTCTGGAAGACGTAGTCGACGACGAGGAGGACGATGGACAGCACGGCGCAGCTCGGGGATGTCGTTGGCCACGTGGGCTTCAAGCTATGGCGACGGCGGCGTCCTGTTCTTCGTGGGGTTCAGCGAGAGAGAGGAGGATAGGCACTGGGGAGGGGCGGAATGAACTCACGGCGTCTCCAGGCGCGTCCAGGTGCGAGAAGAGGCCACGGGGAGGGCCGGAAGCTACTCGGCGTCGAGGTGGCGTCACCAGCTAGCTCGGTGGCATTCCACCGAGCAGCTTGGAGGCGCGGGGTGTGGAAGAAGACCCCCGTGCCCTTTTGGGCCGGCTGGGCTGGGGTGGGCCGACTTCGCCCAGGCGCCAGGTAAGTCTTTTCCTTTTCTGTTTAATCTTTCCTTTCTGTTTTTCTGTAATTTGTTGTGTTTAGCTAAAATAAATAGCTAAACATTTTATTAAATGCTGAAAACTTTTATGTGGCCTCATAATATAATAAACTAGCCACTC
The DNA here is from genome assembly GCA_950022295.1 of Bromus sterilis. Taxonomy (NCBI): domain Eukaryota; kingdom Viridiplantae; phylum Streptophyta; class Magnoliopsida; order Poales; family Poaceae; genus Bromus; species Bromus sterilis. Next base: position 203,889,108 of record OX465600.1, on the reverse strand, counting down.
ATAAACTTTCAACATTTTTAAAATTCAAAAGATTTGAATTTTAAATCAAAAAGGGGTATTTCTTTAATTCCAAGGTACTGTTTGAATATTTGAAAAATCTATGAGCATGGGGTGGGTCCCACATCACTTGATATGTGATCACACTCATTTATAAGACTTTTCAAAACTCTAACATGAATTTTTGGAAAATATATTTATCTGGCCTTTTGAATTAATTCATCTGGGGGGTGTTCCTTCTCCCATTTGGATTTTGAAATTGATTTCCAAGATTTCTTTTGAAATTTTTGGCATGATGCAAAGGTACTAGCTAACCCTAGCACATACCTAACAGACGGCTCTGACAACTCGCCCGCACTCAAAAGAATCTCGTCCCGATATTCAGAATTCTGCGGGAGGAAGGTGGGGTACTCGGCACTGAGACGGTCTTCTCTTTCCCACGTGGCTTCTCTTTCAGAGTGGTGTGACCATTGCACTTTTAGAAACCTAATCTTCTGACGACGAGTGACACGCTCTGCGGAATCAAGAATACGAACGGGGTATTCTCGATAAGAATGGTCATCTTGGAGATCAAGCGTTTCATGGTCGACTTCGCGGATGGGGTCCTTGAAGCAACGCCTGAGTTGGGACACATGGAATACATCATGTACTCGGGAGAGGTGCGGAGGTAGTTCAAGTTGGTAGGCAACTTCTCCACGTTTAGCAATAATGCGGAAAGGTCCGATGTAACGTGGGGCCAACTTGCCTTTGATACCGAAACGTTGGGTTCCCTTCAGAGGAGTAACTCGAAGGTAAGCCTTCTCATCCAGATTGTAGCTCTCTTGCCTATGATGACGATCATAGTAGCTTTTCTGACGAGACTGGGTTGCTTTCAATTGATCACGAACAATGCGAACTTGCTCTTCTGCTTCCATGATCATGTCCGGTCCAAAGAGTTGTCTTTCACCGGTTTCTGACCAGTTTAGTGGTGTTCGACATCGTCGTCCATACAGGAGTTCAAAAGGAGCCATGTTCAGACTAGATTGAAAGCTATTGTTATAAGCAAATTCGGCATATGGAATTCTCCCAATTCTTTCCGAATGAGATAACACAAGCTCTGAGCATGTCTTCAATAATCTGGTTAACCCTTTCGACTTGACCGCTAGACTGAGGATGGAAAGCCGTACTAAAGGAGAGATGAGTTCCCATAGCACGTTGGAAGCTTCCCCAAAATCTAGAGGTGAAAAGGCTACCACGATCAGAATTGATTTCCAAAGGAACACCGTGAAGGGATACAATTATGGAGATGTACAAGTCTGCTAACTGGCTAGCAGTTATCGACTCGCGAACCGGAAGGAAGTGAGCTACTTTGGAAAGCCTATCTATGACAACGAAGATGGCATTGTTTCCTTTCTGGGTTCTTGGAAAGCCGGTGATGAAGTCCATACCGACTTTGTCCCATTTCCACTCGGGAATAGACAAAGGTTGAAGTGTACCAGCAGGTCTTTGATGTTCTACCTTAATGCGACGACAAACATCACATTTGGCAACAAATTGAGCAATGTCTCTCTTCATCCTAGTCCACCAAAATCTCTGGCGTAGATCTCGGTACATTTTTGTGCTACCGGGATGAATCGAGAGGGGTGTGTCATGGGCTTCTTTGAGGATGAGTTGCCTTAGTTCCCTATTCTTAGGTACTACTAAACGATTTTCAAAGAATACCGTTCCTTTGCTATCTGTGGAGAAACATTTAGCAACTCCGCCAGCAATGTTCTCCTTGATCCGGTGAACACCTCGTGCACGCCTTTGGGCAACTATAATTTGATCCTCAAGAGTTGGTTTCGCCACCAAGGTAGAAAGATAGCCATGAGGAACAATTTCAAGGTTGAGCTTGCGAAAGTCCTCATGAAGAAGTTGTTGATACTTCTGTAACATGAGGTTGTTACAGTACGACTTACGACTTAGTGCATCAGCCATGACATTGGCCTTGCCTGGGGTGTAAGAAATTGCTACGTCGTAATATTTTATAAACTCAATCCAGCGTCTTTGCCTGAGATTAAGATCTGGCTGGGTGAAAATATATTTGAGGCTTTGGTGGTCGGAATAAATCTCACAACGATTACCAAGGAGGTAATGTCGCCAAGTTGTTAGAGCATGAACTACGGCAGCGAGTTCAAGGTCATGGGTAGGATAGTTCTCTTCATGTGGCCGCAGCTGGCGTGAAGCATAAGCTACCACATGTCGATCTTGCAGAAGTATGCATCCTAACCCTTGCCGTGATGCGTCACAATAGATCTCGAAATCCCTTTTTGTGTCTGGAGGTGCAAGTACGGGTGCGGAAGTCAATCTCCTTTTTAGCTCTTGAAAGCTTTCCTCGCACTTGGAAGTCCATAAGAATTTCTTATCTTTCTTGAGGAGTTCAGTTAGAAGCTTTGCAACTTTAGAAAAGTTCTCGACGAAGCGACGACAATAGCTGGCTAGGCCAAGAAAACTTCTAACTTGCTTAACCGATTCAGGTGGAGTCCAGTCAAGGACGGCCTGAACTCTCTCGGGATTCACAGCAATGCCTTTTGCAGAAATCACGTGGCCTAAGTAGGTCACTTCTGGTAGCTAGAATTCACACTTGGAGAATTTAGCGTACAGGCGATGCTCTCTAAGTTTCATCAATACCAGCCTTAAGTGTTTGGCATGATCTCCTTCGTTCTTCGAGTAGATGAGAATGTCATCGGGATAAACCACAACAAATTTATCTAGGTACTCCATGAAGATCGAATTCATCAAGCGTGAGAATGTGGCGGGGGCATTGGTTATACCAAAGGACATGACGGTGTACTCGTAAAGAACATAACGAGTAGTAAAAGCCGTTTTGGGAATGTCCTCGTTTCGGATTCTGATATGATGATAACCTAATCTTAAATCCATCTTGGAAAAGACAGCGGATCCTGCAAGTTGATCATAAAGATCATTGATCCTGGGCAGTGGGTATTTGTTCTTTATCGTCGCTAAATTTAGCGGGCGATAATCTACGCACATCCTTTCTGTTCCATCTTTCTTCTTTACGAACAGAACGGGGCAACCCCATGGCGATGAGCTAGGGCGGATGAAGCCTTTTGCCAACGAAGCATCAAGTTGGGTTTTTAGCTCAGCTAACTCATGTGGGGCCATTTTATAAGGGCGTTTGGAAATTGGTGCGGTTCCTGGAACAAGATCCACTATAAATTCTACACATCTGTCGGGTGGCATGCCCGGCAGCTCTTTAGGAAAGACATCCGGGAAGTCACGAACGACCGGAATATCCTCAAGTTCGGGAAGGGGAAGTACATTCAAGGAATGCACTTGGGTTCTTGTTCTGGGTGAGGTATAGTTGATGGTTTGGCCTGAAGGGTGGGTGAGTTTCACGGATTTGCCTTTGCAATCCAGATAGGCATTTTATCTTGATAGCCAATCCATGCCAAGGATGACATCAATGTCTGAAGACTTGAGGGCTATGAGTGAAGCAAGGAATACTAAACCCTCAATTGCAATTTGATTACCATGGCTCACTCTATTAGTTTGCCATCTTGACCCTGGAGTTTGAATAACCATTGGGGTGGACAATTCAACAAAGGGTAACTCATGACGAAGTGCATAACTTTCCGACATGAATGAATTTGATGCTCCTGGGTCGAAAAGAACGGAAGTAGGAACAAAATTGACTGGGAGCGTACCAAAAATGACGTCATTGGTGTCGTCAGTCTCTTCGGCGGCAATCTGGTTCAGACGTCCACGAGTTGCGGAAGGAGCGGGTTTGGCGGTGAAGACCTTCTGGGGTGGCTTGCCACGACTATTGTTGTTGTTGTTGCTTCCGGCACGTGGTGGAGCATTCTGGTGCTAGATCTGGTTCTGGGGGCACTCGCGAGAGTAGTGGCCTGCCTGACCACACTTGTAGCAAGCTCCGAAAATAGTGCGTGGAGCTGGGTGGTTTGGTGGAGCTGGGTGGAACTGGGTGGGTGGACGAGGCGCCACATAGGATGGCCTCGGTGGGTTGTTCTAGCGGAAGATGCTATGTGGGAGCCAGAACTGGATGATCCGTCATCTCTAGGATGTTTGCGGAAATCATTGGGGGTGTTCATTTCCTCTGCTTTGATGGCCTTGTTGACAAGGACCTGGAATGTGGCAAAATCATGAAGGTTGAGCTCGCGACGGAGTCCACTGTTGAGGCCACGACGGAACCTCTCTTGTTTCTTGGAGTCGGTGGAGACTTCTTCAGTGGCATAACGAGCAAGTCGGTTGAACTCACGACTAAACTCGTCCACGGTTCTTCTGCCTTGAGTGAGGTTGCAGAATTCCTCACGTTTGCGGTCCATGAGACCCTTGGGAATGTGGTGCTCGCGGAAGGACGTACATAATTCCTCCCAAGATGCTGGTGGTCCAACGTGACGCATATTCAGAAAATTCTCCCACCAAGAGCTTGGTGCACCTTCAAGGTGATAGGTGGCATAATTGACCTTGTCGCCATCTGCAACATGGCCGGCTTGGAGCTTCCTCTCGATGCTGCGGAGCCAGTCATCGGCGTCAAGGGGCTCGGTGGAGTAACTGAAAACCGGGGGATGAAGCCGGATGAAGTCGTTCACAGACACCAGCTCATTGCGCTGTTGAGTGGTGTTGCGTGCAATGACTTCCAGCAGGTGGTGAGAGTCATGGCGGTTCCTCTCGACCTCCATCAGAACTTGGGCCATCGTGGGTGGGGGTGGAAGGTTGTCTTCCTCCTGGTTGTTCCCACGACCTTGGTTACGACCAATCTGGCCACGTGTTCCTTGAGACATCCTGAAGGTGAAAAACCAAAGTCAAACAGAGTTGATTTCAAGAGTCTAATCAAGGTATTGAAGTACTGGAAGGATTACAGAGTAAAGGAAGTAATCATCTTGACAACATGGTGATAAAAGCATACAAGCCATATATTCACAAGCTGTCATACAAACCATACATCGTTTTAGTACAAGCACTAAGCTAATACAAACGTGATGCAGATGATACATCCTTCAGAGGCACTCTGACTTCCTATACATTATTTATCTAAGCCTCTGGATCTTAGACACCTTGCTTACAATATACTAGGATACTACTACATCCTCACTAAGTAAGACCACAGGCGGTCTCACTCATCTCCATCTCCATAGTAATCCTCATAGAAGTTACCCGCATATCCCGGTAGCTCGAGGTGACCATCGGAAAACACAGAGGCTTGTGGACCCTGATATCCATTTGGGCAAGGATGGGGCCTAGGTCCAGTGTAGGGTGGAAACAAAGGACCACGGGGTGGAAAAATTCCTCCAATCTCGGGCCAAGAAACTCGAGAAGGCATCTGGGTCCTCACTAGATAGATCGCATCGTACTCCACTGATCCCACGCTCACAAAGGGTGCCAAGAGCGTCAGTGCTCGGTATAGACGAACTCGAGTGGCGTGGAGCTCGAAACGGAGAGCGCGTGCATCACCATCTCTGTCACTAGCAAACCTAGCAGTCACCTGGAGTGCTGGATCCTCTGCAGAGTGATCTGAGTAGAGTCCGGTGTAATATCCCTCTTCTCCTGGAAGTGCAGCAGGGATATAGCGGAATGAAGTCTCTCTCAGCATGGTGTGCTCCTCTCTCAGCAGGGTAATACATGAATATGCAGCATCCTGCACAGCCATGTTCTCGGTAACGCCGATGCCATGTCCAAAGTGGATAGGCTGGGTGACTCCAACGTGGTGTGGGTAGATCCGGACAATGCAGTGGAACTGCGTCTGGTTGAAGTCGTGGAACTGCTCCTCGATGGTGTACTCAGGGTACCATCGATATCCCACATAGGACATCATCTCGATCAACGTGGCGGGATGGCCACGCACACCGAGGCACCTGGTCAAACGAACAATCTGCCGAGGGGGAAGATCTGCCATCTGAAACAGAAAGGAGTTTGCAAATGCATCAGATTATGAGATAAACCTAGAATTACTCGGACAGCATAACGGCTGTAATTGTAAGAAATGACAATTTCTTTCAATATGCAGACAACACTTACATAATACGATGTAAGAAATCAGCATTATAACAATGCTAGGAAAACCTGACACAACTTTCCTACGGCTATAAGGAAGCAATCAACGAGATGTGCTAAACAGACAGAGGAGAGCCTAGTCCTATCTTCCCGTAGAACAAGATGAGGGTGACTCAGAACTCAGAACGAAGGGGTAAGGAGAAAAATGAAGCCTTACGTTGTTCCCTTATATACCCAGAGTAACTATATAACTATAGCAAGCTAGACTCAACTTCGGCCAAGGCTACTAGTCCTACAGTCAGTCCTGCTCTGATACCAAGTCTGTCGGGACACGTGGTTAGCGTATGCAAGTACAGTTAAGACATAGTCATATGGAGAGCCGAGAACCGCACCCACTTGTCTAAGCAGACAAGGCCAAGCACTGAACATTCTCGGAAAGCATCGTACGTGAGGGGCATCCCATCCAGGCCGGATGATCAACTGCAATGGGTCCTCATCGTCCGCACACAAGTCTAATGATATGGGTGGTGAACTCCCATATTCAAAGACAAGTCGCCTCAACCATACTATCGACTATCTCGAAACTCTTACATAGACTTACTCCAGCCCGATCACTTAGTCGGGGTCTAGGGCGGGCTCGATCATACCACAAAGTGTGCACGAGACAGAGTCTCGAGCAATCGCATCGCGGTGCCCCAAGCTGCGCACATCTAAGGGCCACTTGGTGTATGAAAGACCGCCAGCCAGAACACAACTAAGGTCTCGAAAACCCATACAAAGACATGCATGTTATAAACATACACGCAGCACACATGCCTTGTATGAACAGTAGGTACCATTGCAATTCTCTACAAAGTGTACATTTTATTTATAACTCTTATAGAGTACACACAGAGATCACATACATGTGATCCAACATTACAACACAGAACGGAAGCAAATTATGTGTGAGTACAGAGAAGTTTAACAAATTGGCTTAAGAAGCCTTATTCAAACATAAAGCCCTCCACGAGGGAACCAGTCTGCTGACTGGGACTAGACTAGCTTAACTTCAGTCGTCCAGCTCGATGAAGAAGCCACCTTCGGGGTCAGTGGCGTCATCTAAAACATAGATTAAGCAAACGTGAGTACAAAGGCGTACTCAGCAAGAGTTACATAGGAGCTATACTACTCATGCACATGTATCAAGCTAAAGGAAGGTGGGGTTCACTTGCAGAAATGCCAGCTTTGACTTGGCTAGTCCTGAACTACGAGTACCAGACTTGAGGTAAGAAGCATACACGAATCCACTACTTTCACCAACCAATACACCACTATGGTGCCTTCCTCGACTTCCCCACGAGAAAGCACGCCATAGCACTCACACTTATCTTGGTGTGTTTTAGAAATATCCGGTTCAAGTTATCTAATAATCAAGCTAAGCTTTCCAAGTAGTCCATAACCGCGGACGCGGCTATTCGAATAGTTTTGTTAACCTTGCAAGGGTGTAACGCTACACACACATGACCATCATTTACCGCCTTTGATCTCGACACCATTCAAGGGGTGCCAGCGAGGATGCTCACCAGAACTGTTACCTCATAGCCTATCTAGTCCAAGAAAGCCGCCTACTTGGGTTGGCTACCACAATCGTGAACCCGGCCGGTTTACCGAAGTGGACCCAAGCGATGTGTGCGTGGTGCATAAGCCGGTCTCGGGTGAGCCGTTCTCTCACTTAGAATCCAGGCCACAAGCCTGCCAGAACTCTGAACTACTGCGACATCTGGACATCGAAAGGGATGAGTTAATAAGTGGAGAGGGGTCAGTGAGCCCAATGTGTGGTTGTACTCTTCATCTTGGATCACCACACAAGAACTCGGACTTAGGGCGGTGTTCAACGAGACAACCCACCGTGTACTCCTACACAGCCTCTCATCGTTCACCTTGTATTAGGGTCGATTCACCAACACTTTTCTACCATCATCAACATGATCATTCCCATCCCGACTGACATCACAGTAACAACCTAGTATCATACTAAGCATGCAATAAGCGGTAACATTTGCAGGGGCCACATGATATCAAACAACTCCTACAGTTGCTAGGATTGTGGTTTGCTTACTACTGTGACAAAATGATAGGTCATGCAAAGGAATGGGTTCATCTATGCGGTAGAAACGAAGCATGGTGATCATCCTAAACAATGCATAAGCGAGACATGAGAGGGAAGTGGGATTTTATCGACATGATCAATGGGGGTTTGCTTGCCTTGCTGACGAGGTTCGGGTTCTGGATCTTCAGCGAAGGGGGTGACCTCTTGCTCCGGTTCCACCTCTACTCGACAAACAAAGCACGAAGTAGCAATCAATATGAATGCAATGCTCAAGCACATGATTGAATGTTAAAGCTTGAAGTATAAGTTTTGATGTGTGAGGCAATTCCATTTAAATGGAATATATTGCATTTAAAATGCAAATTCAAGCTCCACCTTTGAATTCAACATCAACCAAGTTATATGTGATATAGTTTGATCATTTTGAATTACCTTCAAATGTGTATGATATGCCTCTGATGTGTAAGTGAAATGTAGCATGTTTCCATGGTTCAAGTTGCAAAAATATTTGTATTGAATTTGATTTAATTCCATTTAAATCAAATAGCAAATGCTACTGATCACATTTTAAATTCAACTCAAACAGAGTTTAAAGTTGCATATTTGGAAAGATAATTTTCTCCTGATCATTTTTCATATATTATTTGTCCAATTTGGAGTTAATATGAATTTTCTATGAATTTCCAAAGTTTGGGGTATTTTCTGGAATTTCTGGAATTATTTTAACATTTTTGAATTTCTGGAAATTCTTTAATTCAATTTACTGCGTCAGGCTGACGTCAGGCTGGCGTCAGGGGGGGGCTGACATGTGGGGCCACCCTGTCAGTGGCTGGGTTAACTTAACCCGTGGGTTAAATTAATCCAGTGGCTTAATTAAGCCACTGGGCCCACTGGTCAGTGACCCAGGGGTCACTAATCAGGTGATTAGCCGGGGTGGTTAACGCTGACTCGCCGGCGGCTTGACGCCGGTGACTGGACCACGGCGGTGCTGCACGGGAACTCGATTCCGTCCACGGGAGGGGAAACGGAGGGCACCGGCTTGCTCCTGGAGGTCGTCCGCGTCTTCTGGAGGCATCGGGGGTCCACGGGGAGCTCTGCATCGACGACGGCGACGACTCCGGCGGCAGCAGAACCACGGCGAAGTCGCAGGCGACGCTACCGTGCACGGTTCGGGCTGAAAACGCTAGCGTTCGAAAGCTAACATGCTTAGGAGCCAAACGCGCGCTCTGGCTGAGACGAAGGGGCACAGGGGCGACCTCGAGCTCATCCATGGCGGCGAGGTACTTCGGCTTCCATGGCGGATCGCCAAGGAGACAACGAATAGGGGCAGGGAGAGAGGGGTTTGGACCGCCTGCTCACCAGGAACTCGATGGAGGTGGCGGCTTGAGCTGGGAGGGCTCGACGGCGACAAAATCGACAAAGGCGTCCTTCGGGTCCGGCGGCGGCTCGAGCTCGATTCCGTCGGCTAGGAGGGCTCCGAGTTTGATTCGCTGCTCTGGAAGACGTAGTCGACGACGAGGAGGAGGATGGACAGCACGGCGCAGCTCGGGGACGTCGTTGGCCACGTGGGCTTCAAGCTATGGCGACGGCGGCGTCCTGTTCTTCGTGGGGTTCAGCGAGAGAGAGGAGGATAGGCACTGGGGAGGGGCGGAATGAACTCACGGCGTCTCCAGGCGCGTCCAGGTGCGAGAAGAGGCCACGGGGAGGGCCGGAAGCTACTCGGCGTCGAGGTGGCGTCACCAGCTAACTCGGTGGCATTCCACCGAGCAGCTTGGAGGCGCGGGAGGTGGAAGAAGACCCCCGTGCCCTTTTGGGCCGGCTGGGCTGGGGTGGGCCGACTTCGCCCAGGCGCCAGGTAAGTCTTTTCCTTTTCTGTTTAATCTTTCCTTTCTGTTTTTCTGTAATTTGTTCTATTTAGCTGAAATAAATAGCTAATCATTTTATTAAATGCTGAAAACTTTTATGTGGCCTCATAATATAATAAACTAGCCACTCATAAACTTTCAACATTTTTAAAATTCAAAAGATTTGAATTTTAAATCAAAAAGGGGTATTTCTTTAATTCCAAGGTACTGTTTGAATATTTGAAAAATCTATGAGCATGGGGTGGGTCCCACATCACTTGATATGTGATCACACTCATTTATAAGACTTTTCAAAACTCTAACATGAATTTTTGGAAAATATTTTTATCTGGCCTTTTGAATTAATTCATCTGGGGGGTGTTCCTTCTCCCATTTGGATTTTGAAATTGATTTCCAAGATTTCTTTTGAAATTTTTGGCATGATGCAAAGGTACTAGCTAACCCTAGCACATACCTAACAGAGGGCTCTGACAAAGAGCCGCTGGGCATGCCACCCGACAAATGTGTAGAGTTCATAGTGGATCTTGCCCCAGGAACCACACCAATTTCTAGACGACCATACAAAATGGCCCCACGTGAGTTAGCTGATCTTAAAACCCAACTGGAAGCTTTGTTGGAAAAAGGCTTCATCCGCCCTAGCTCATCGCCATGGGGTTGCCCCGTTCTGTACGTAACGAAGAAAGATGGAACAGAAAGGATGTGCGTAGACTATCACCCGCTAAATTTAGCGACGATAAAGAACAAGTACCCATTGCCCAGGATCAATGATCTTTATGATCAACTTGCAGGATCCTCTATCTTCTCCAAGATGGATTTTAGATTGGGTTATCATCAAATCAAAATCTGAAACGAGGACATTCCCAAAACGGCTTTTACTACTCGTTATGGTATTTACGAGTACACCGTCATGTCCTTTGGTTTAACCAATGCCCCCGCCACTTTCTCACGCATGATGAATTCGATCTTCACGGAGTACCTAGATAAATTTGTTGTGGTTTATCTTGATGACATTCTCATCTACTCGAAGAACGAGGAAGAACATGCCGAACACCTAAGGCTGGTATTGATGAAACTAAGAGAGCATCGCCTGTATGCTAAATTCTCCAAGTGTGAATTTTGGCTACCAGAAGTGACCTACTTAGGCCACGTGATTTCTGCAAAAGGCATTGCTGTGAATCCCGAGAGAGTTCAGGCCGTCCTTGACTGGACTCCACCTGAATCGGTTAAGCAAGTTAGGAGTTTTCTTGGCCTAGCCAGCTATTGCCGCCGCTTTGTCGAGAACTTTTCCAAAGTTGCAAAGCCTCTAACTGAACTCCTCAATAAAGATAAGCAATTCCTATGGACTCCCAAGTGCGAGGAAAGCTTTCAAGAGCTAAAAATAAGATTGACTTCTGCACCCGTACTTGCGCCTCCAGACACCAAAAATGATTTCAAGATCTTTTGTGATGCCTCACGGCAAGGGTTAGGATGCATACTTCTGCAAGATAGACATGTGGTAGCTTATGCTTCACGCCAGTTGCGGCCACATGAAGAGAACTATCCTACCGATGACCTTGAACTCGCTGCCGTAGTTCATGCCCTGACAACTTGGTGAAATTACCTCCTTGGTAATCGTTGTGAGATCTATTCCGACCACCAAAGCCTCAAATATATTTTCACCCAGCCAGATCTTAATCTCAGGCAAAGACGCTGGATTGAGTTGGTAAAAGATTATGACTTAGGAATTTCTCACACCCCAGGCAAAGCCAATGTCATGGCTGATGCACTAAGTCGTATGTCGTATTGTAACAACCTCATGTTACAACAGTATCAACCACTTCTCCATGAGGAATTTGGCAAACTCAATCTTGAGATTGTTCCTCATGGCTATGTTTCTACCTTGGTGGCAAAACCAACTCTTGAGGATCAAATCATAGTTGCCCAAAGGAATGCACGAGGTGTTCGCCGGATCAAGGAGAACATTGATAACAGAGTTGCTAAATGTTTCTCCATAGATAGCAAAGGAACGGTATTCTTTGGAAATCGTTTGGTAGTACCTAAGAATAGGGAACTAAGGCAACTCATCCTCAAGGAATCCCATGACACACCCTCTCGATTCATCCCGGTAGCACAAAAATGTACCGAGATCTACGCCAGAGATTTTGGTGGACTAGGATGAAGAGAGACATTGCTCGATTTGTTGCCGAATGTGATGTTTGTCGTCGCATTAAGGCAGAACATCAAAGACCTGCTGGTACACTTCAACCTTTGCCTATTCCAGAGTGGAAATGGAACAAAGTCGGTATGGACTTCATCACCGGCTTTCCAAAAACCCAGAAAGGAAACGATGCCATCTTCGTTGTAATAGATAGGCTTTCCAAAGTTGCTCACTTCCTTCCAGTTCGCGAGTCTATAACTGCTAGCCAGTTAGCGGACTTGTACGTCCCCAGAATTGTATCCCTTCACGGTGTTCCTTTGGAAATCAATTCTGATCGCGGTAGCCTTTTCACCTCTAGATTCTGGGGAAGCTTTCAGAATGCTATGGGAACTCATCTCTCCTTTAGTACAGCTTTCCATCCTCAGTCTAGCGGTCAAGTCGAAAAGGTTAACCAAATTCTTGAAGACATGCTCAGAGCTTGTGTTATCTCATTCGGAAAGAATTGGGAGAAGTCTCTGCCATTCGCCGAATTTGCTTATAACAATAGTTTTCAATCTAGTCTGAACATGGCTCCTTTTGAACTCCTTTATGGACGACGATGTCGAACACCCTTGAACTGGTCAAAAACCGGTGAAAGACAACTCTTTGGACCGGACATGATCATGGAAGCAGAAGAGCAAGTTCGCATTGTTCGTGATCAATTGAAAGCAACCCAGTCTCGTCAGAAAAGCTACTATGATCGTCATCATAGGCAAGAGAGCTACAATCTGGATGAGAAGGCTTACCTTCGCGTTACTCCTCTGAAGGGAACCCAACGTTTCGGTATCAAAGGCAAATTGGCCCCACGTTACATCGGACCTTTCCGCATTCTTGCTAAACGTGGAGAAGTTTCCTATCAACTTGAACTACCCCCGCACCTTTCCCGAGTAAATGATGTATTCCTTGTGTCACAACTCAGGCGTTGCTTCGAGGACCCCATCCGCGAAGTCGACCATGAAACGCTTGATTTCCAAGATGACCTTTCTTATCAAGAGTAAACTGTTCGTATTCTTGATTCCGCAGAGCGTGTCTGTGACATCCTGGCTTAATAGGAATGATAGACTACTCATATCAACAAGGTGCACCTTCTTTTCCGGGAGCCCAGATCCAAAGAACTCCAAAGTTAAGCGTGATTGGCTTGGAGTGATTTGAGGATGGGTGACCGACCGGGAAGTTGTTCCCGGGTGCGCACGAGTGAGGACAAAGTGCACAGGAAAGACTAGTGTTGGTCTGTGGGGACAGTCTAGATCCCTGTAGGCGTACGCCGGGAACCGGTGGGTGTGGCCGGGGCGTTACAAATGGTATCAGAGCCGACCCTTGCGGTTATACGGGCGTGTGCGGGTCAGTGCGCGAACATGGGTGAGCCATGTGTCGGCACTGGACGCACAGACGTGTGCCAAGAGGGAACGTTCCTATGGGCCGACGAGGACGTCGGTTCCTTTGAGTGGGGGTGTATGTGACATCCTGGCTTAATAGGAATGATAGACTACTCATATCAACAAGGTGCACCTTCTTTTCCGGGAGCCCAGATCCAAAGAACTCCAAAGTTCAGCGTGCTTGGCTTGGAGCGATTTGAGGATGGGTGACCGACCGGGAAGTTGTTCCCGGGTGCGCACGAGTGAGGACAAAGTGCGCAGGAAAGACTAGTGTTGGTCTGTGGGGACAGTCTAGATCCCTCCAGGCGTACGCCGGGAACCGGTGGGTGTGGCCGGGGCGTTACAGTGTCACTCGTCGTCAGAAGATCATGTTCCTCAAAGTGCAGTGGTCACATCACCCCGAGAAAGAAGCAACCTGGGAAAGAGAGGACCGTCTTCGTGCCGAGTACCCCACCTTCCTCCCGATGACTTCTGAATCTCGGGACGAGATTCTTTTGAGTGGGGGCGAGTTGTCAGAACAGCAACTAGGGTAAGTGCTAGGGTTTGTTTGTGCCCTTTGCATCATGCACAAATTCAAATGAAATTCAAAATGTGGAAAAGAAAAGCCCTAAGGAATTATTTCAAATGACCAGATAAAAATCTTTTTCCAAAAATCTTTTGAACATTTGAAAAATTCCTATAAATGATGGTGATCATTTTAAAAATGGTTTGGGATCAATCCCATGCTCATGGAATTTTCTAATTTTCGAATAGTGCCTTGGAAAATTAAAAGAAACCCTATTTGATTTGAAATTCAAATAAGTTGAATTTAAAAAATCCCAAATCCTAAATGTGACTAGCTACTGGTCACCTAGGGTTTTAAAAATATTTGGGCATTTTACTAAAATGCCTAGCTATTTAATTCCAGGCAAAAAAAATGAAACAGAAAAACAAAAGAAGAAGAAAAGAATAAAGGGGACTAGGCCCAAACCCCTTTTCCCCAGCCCAACTAGTGGCTTCTAGCCCATCCCACAAGGGGGGCAGGGTGGTCTTCTTCCACCTCTCGCCAGAAGGACGCCACCGAGGGCGTCGGCGTGCGCATGCAGGCCTCCACCTCCTGCTTCGCGATGGAGCCCCCCCAGCACGCTTTTCTCACGCGTGGACGTTCCCTGGACACAGTGCTCGCCTTTACCCCTCCTCTCGTGCTTCCTCTCGCTCTCCCCAGTAGTGGACCGAGCGCCGCCATGGAGCACTGCCGTGGAACTCGCGGCCGGTGAGCTCCAGAGCCCCCTCCACCTTGTCCAACGCGTGCAGAGACGTCGTATCCGTCGAAGCCCCCCTCCAATCGAAGCCGAGGATGTCCTAAAGCGACGCCAGCGTCACCGGGACCGCCACGGCCGCCGCGGGCTTCACCTTCAAATTCGTCGCTCGTGCTACTCCAATGGCCTGCCCGAGCCCCTCATCGTGATCAGGGTGAGATTCCCCTTCTTTTCCCTCCTCCCTTTCTCTCTGCCGTGCTTCGTAGCGCCGACCCACCGGAGTCCGTGCACGGCCGCCGTGCGTCGTCGTCGCCGGCGACGATAGGGCCACCCCCTTGAACCTCCACTGGTGCCACTCGACGCGGGAGGACTCTAGGAGCTCAAAGATGGTCTCCCCGCTCCTTTAGGCCCCCGATTGATGCTTCCAGTGCGAGCGCCGCCGCGGTTTGAGGTCGCCGCCGGTTGGATTCCGGCGAGGCCCACACGTCAGAGTGATTAGGGGCTTAATCCCCCCATAATCACTCACTGACAGGTGGGGCCCCCAGCCCTATTAACCCCCTGTCGGTTTAACTAACCAGGGATTTAAAACCCTGAGACTGACATGGGTGGCCCACAGGTCAGCCCCCCCCCCCCTGACGTCACCCCTGCGTCACAGTGATGCAGTAAATGAAATTGAATTAAAAGAATTCCAGAAAAATTGAGAAATTGTTTAAAACTTCAATAAATCATAGAAAATTCATTTTAACTCCAAATTGGACAAATAATATGTCTAAAATTATCAGAAACATACAAGGATTATGAATATGCAATTTGTTTTCATGTTTTACCATTTGAAAATGGGTGAACAGTAGAAAACATGCAGATGCATCCTTTTTGAATTCAAATTTGGAGTGAATTTGCAAATGACTTTGCAACACACTTATTTTAGATGGATTCATCCACACATCAGAGACTTTGTTCCAACTATACAACATCACTTCATGATCAACCTTTTCAAATGAACTTTCATGCATTCAAATGCATTTGAAATTCATCGATAAATCAAATGGAGTTTGAATTTGCAACTCAAATGCAATATACTCCTTTTAAATGAAATGCTCAACACATCAGTACCATGAACATCACCATTAAAATCTTATTCATGTGATTGTGCATTGTACATTATGTTGATCCTATGATTGTCATGTTGCTGATAGAAGTGGAGCCGGAACCCTAGCTCACCCCCTTCGTTGAAGACCCCGTGACTGATCCTCGTCAGCAAGGCAAGCAAACCCCCATTGATCATATCGATAAAATCCCAATTCCCTCTCAGTCTCGCTTATGCATGTTCAGGAGATCACCTTGTATCGATTCTACCGCATAGTTGAACCCATATCCTTTGCATGACCTATCATCTTGTCACAGTAGTAAGCAAACCACAATCCTAGCAGATGTAGGAGTTGGTTGATATCATGTGGCCCCTACAACTGTTACTGCTTATTGCATGCTTAGTGGTACAATGAGGTTGCTTTTGATGTGAGTCGGGATGATGGTAAACATGGTGTTGATGAAAGTGAAACTGTGTTGGTGAATCCACCCTAATTCAAGGTGAACAATGAGAGGCTGTGTAGGAGTACACAGTGCGTTGTCTCATTGAACACCGCCTTAAGTCCGAGTTCTTGTGTGGTGATCCAAGAAGAAGAGTACAACCACACATTGGGCTCACTGACCCCTCTCATCCTAGTACCTCACCCCGTTCGAAACCCAGAAGTCGCAGTAGTTCGGAGTTCTGGTAGGGCTGTGGGACGGTCTGCGAAGTGGATGAACGGCTTTTCAAGATCGGCTTGGGACCCTGCACATATCGTTTGAGGCTGTACTGGAACCTCGGCTGGACTTCAATACGGATCCCCCTCGGATAGGCGACTCTCTGGACTAGAACGGAGCTGTGGGCGAAATGTTGTGGTCGCATCCTCGTTGTCATCTCTTGAACGGTGACACACAAAAGGAGGTAACTGATGACACGTGTGTGTAGCGGTACACCCCTACAGGGTTAACAAAACTATTCGAATAGCCGCGTCCACGGTTAAGGACTGCTTGGAAAGCTTAGCCCTATTATTAGACAACTTGAACTGGATACTTCTAAAATACACCAAGATAAGTGTGAGTGCTATGGCGTGCTTTCTCGTGGGGAAGTCGAGGAAGGCACCATAGTGGTGTAATTGGTTGGAGATGTAGTGGACTCGTGTGCGCTTCTTACCTCAAGTTTGGTACTCGTAGTTCAGGACTAGCCAAGTCAAAGCTGGCACTTCTGCAAGTGAAACCCCACCTCCCTTTATCTTGATACATGTGCATGAGTAGTATAGTTCCTATGTAAGTCTTGCTGAGTACGACTTTGTACTCACGTTTTCTTATTCTATGTTTTAGATGAACCAACTTACCTGATGGTGGCTTCTACCCGAACCTCGAAGATTGAAGACTCAGACCAAGACCAAGCTAGTGTAGTCCCAATCAGACGACTGGTTCCCTCGTGGAGGGCTTGTTTTTAGAAAAGGCTTCTCTAATCCATTTGTTAATCTTTTCTGTAATCAGACCTACTTTGCTTCCGCATGTTTGATGTAATGTTGGATCACAGACTTGTGATCTCTGTGTGCACTCTGTAAGAGTTATTAATAAAGATGTATACATTTTCGAGAATTGCAATGATACCTGCTGTTCATACGAGACATGTGTGCTGCGTGTATGTTTATAACATGCATGTCTTAGTATGGGTTTTCGAGACCTTAGTTGTGATCTGGCTGGCGGTCTTTTATACACCAAGTGGCCCTTAGATGTGCGCAGCTTGGGGCATCGCGATGCGATTGTTCGAGTCTCTGTCTGGTGCACACTTTGATGTATGATCGAGCCCGCCCTAGACCCCAACTAAGTGATCGGGCTGGAATAAGTCTATGTAAGAGTTATGAGATAGTTGATAGTATGGTTGAGGCGACTTGTCTGCGAATATGGGAGTTCATCACCCATATCATTAGAGTTGTGTGCGTACGATGCGGACCCATCTCAGATGATCATCCGCCCTGAATGGGATGCCCCTCACATACAATGCTTTCCGAGAACGTTTTGTGCTTGGCCTTGTCTGCTTAGACAAGTGGGTACGGTTCTCGGCTCTCCATATGACTATGTCGTAGCGGGACTTGCATACGCTAACCCCGGGTCCCGACAGAGTGTCAGGGTGGCAAGGGTCGGTC
This sequence comes from Bromus sterilis, assembly GCA_950022295.1. Lineage (NCBI taxonomy): Eukaryota > Viridiplantae > Streptophyta > Magnoliopsida > Poales > Poaceae > Bromus > Bromus sterilis. The sequence continues at coordinate 203,871,149 of OX465600.1, read as the reverse complement.
TTCTTCTGGTATGAGATAAGAGGGGGAAAATAATCGCCGATTGATAAATCGGGGATGCAAACACCGCAAAAAAATCAGACAATCAAACAATTCACACCGAAAACAAAAAACATTATTTTTGTGAAATCTGGGCTGTTACAAGCTGGTTTTATCTGAAGGACCGGCACATTGATGGAGAACAATTTGTTCTTGCTCCATTCAATCCAGTTGCATGAGTGGCTAAGCGGTCCTCATGGGCGCATTCTCTGTGTGCTGGTGAGATATCTGTTGTTGAGCCGTTGGTGCAGGAAATTGCTGACTTGAAGAAGGAGTTAACTGGTGGCCAACTTATCTCTGTGTTCGTGAGGAGGCGCATCCAGCCACTTCAGCATCGGGTGCACCCCATGTGGCGGTATACCGGACCTGAGGACCCAACCAGGTGTGCACCCGAGGACTTCTCTGATGGTGACCTTTTGTTTCGGGTACAACAAGTTACCAAAAGCACGAGTACTGGTTTTGAGAGCTCCATTCGTTCGTATGCTACTGATGTGCCCCTTCCTGAGGTATTTACTTGAGATCCTTGTGACTTGGCTAATATCTGTTGGTTATTGATGATGCCCTTTCTTGCAGAATCATACTTCCTTGCTGAACAATCCACCACAGCCTGAAGATGCGGAGATACTGGATGAGCTGATGCTGGCGATTCCGTGACTGAGAAACTGTCGTATGCGGATGACGGTGAAGACTTGAGTCCCTTGCGTATCAAACGCAATCTCTCCTCGACTGCGAGTGAATGGGATACAGAGGGTGGTTGTGGCGAAATGCCACCAGTCGCGCAATCTTCTGTGCCTTGCCTGCCCCCAGCTGCTCCAAAGAGGCCAAAGTTTATGGTGCTGCTTCGTCCAGGTGCCGCGCCTGTTGGGTTCGTATTTCTTCTGCTGGGTGATTTTGCTGTTATTTTGTCTTCCTTTTTTGACGATATGAAATTTTCAGTATTGTTCCTGTTCCAGCTGCCTCCTGAACAAGTACTACTGTTGTTGATCTTCGTTCGACTGACTCCTGACTGGTGGCGGGTCAGTCAGCTCCTTCCGCGACTCCTGTAGCGTCGGGTGCAGGGACGAGTCCTACGACTGCTCCATCTGGGGGATCTGCTGCAGCCACTGAAGGCAACTCCCCCCCCCCCTGACGCAAAACATGTGATTCCTGAAGGGTACTATTTGGAGAGGTGGAGTCTTCATATTGAGGATAAGGCCAAGTTTTCTGATCGCATGGCTGAGAAGGTATGGAGTTCTTTTTTCCTTTTGACCTGTATTGCGGCGCGACAACACTCCTGATGGGAGTAGCCCCCGAGGCTGCGAGCAATCATTTGTGATTGCTTGCAGTCTGAGACTTGACTTTCTTTCTTCTTTCATTTTGTGCAACATTGGGGGCACGGTAGTGCTCCCGATGGGAGTAGCCCACGAGGCTGCGAGCAATCACTTATGGTTGGTTGCAGTCTGAGACTTGACTTTGTCCTTTGCGTGGCTCTGATTTCCACATACTTGTTTTATTCCAGCTATTGTTTTGAATGTGCAAGCATGTGCTGACCGATATTGATCGGTGGCGACGTGCTCATGATGCAGCCCAGTGGAGCTTGACCACCATGAGGCGTAAGAATGATTTCCCCTTTTGTTAGTGTTCAATTTTTTACTGGTCGCCTGAATGATACCCTTGTTGTAGGTCGTAGAAAAGATGCTCATAAGAGGGCTGAAGCTGCGGAAAAAGAGATCTCTTTGCTTCGGACTGCATTGGAGTCCAAGGAAAAGGATCTGCAGGCGCAATGTGGTGAGCTTGAACGGCTGCAGCAGGTGGAGGAACGGTTCCAGCAGATGGGAAAGGTTGAGTGCGAACGCCTGCGCGACTTGTCGAGCTCTTTAGTGGGTGAGGAGGATGTTCTCTTCCCTTTTGCTGTGGTTCTTATCTTGAGTTTCTGAGCACTGTTATTTCCACTTGGTGCAGGCTCCATGGGTGTTGAGATGGCGGAGGCTGCTGCGACGGAGTCGAGCACTCTGCGCGGTGCTATGGATGTTGTGGTGGGTGCTGTGGTGGGTGCTGCTGGAGCCATGAAGGATGTTTATGGTCGATCTTCGACTCTTCTTAAGATTCTTCATGAACATATGTTCCCGTATGAGGATAAGAGGCCGGAGGTTCTTGATTTGCAGGTTGCTGCGTTCGGGCCGAATGGCGATAAGTTGGAGGCCTTGGTCCGTTAAAACATGGTGAGTGGGCTTGCGACATCTTTTCTTGTTCTTGTTTGGCCTTAGTGTTCCTATTGTGGATTCCATGGTGGATAGCATGCCTAGTTATACAGACGAACAGAGTAACCGGGGCACTCGGCTTGCCCTTCAGCTGCAGCTAATTGTGGAGGCTGATATCCATAATTCTCAGGGTGCAGAGTAGGTAAATTGGAGATTTGTGCTTCTCTTGAGACTTGAATGACTCTTTAGTTTTGGAATGAACCTCCTTTGGAGTGCGGGATATTGGATCTTTTTACTGGTTAAACTGCTTTGTCCTTTTTGAGCAGCTCGTTTTTTCCCTTTTCGTTTAACTTGTTCTCCTTTTGCGGTAGGCCACCCCGGGCGTTTTTCGGGCTTGTAATTTTTTGAAGGAGGATGCTCGCGAGGGTGCCTCTTAGTCTTTCTGTTTGAGACTTAGAGACGCGGAACGTGAGATTATCCGCCTGAAGGGTGTTGTTGCCGTCCAGCGCTCCAAACGTGAACGCGTTGAGGCTGTTGTGGATAGCGTAGCTGCTTGGATGGCGAAATTGTCCGATCTTCTGAAGGGTGAGTTTGTACTTTTTTGACAGTTCGGCTGGCGAGAGCTTTTCCTCGTGCTTTCTGCTGATTCTTTCTTCTTCTTACGAGGTGCTGGCTGGGCGATCTCGTGAGGAGGAGGAGGTCCTGCAGTCGGAGTTGTTGCGGGTTGATAACCCGGTCGTGCAGGCGAACAATCCCTTTTGGATGGATAGGGCGCGTGCTCGATTATTCGCGTTCTTCGGATACGGGTTAATAGGGTGCCGCGAGCTCTTGAATACTGTTGCAGAGTGCTTGGTGGAATCTTCTCTGAATTTTATCCACTGAGTCATGTTCCATCGTCACTTGAGAAGCTTTGCCTGATGTTCTCTCAACCTGCGGAGCTTCGCCGCATAGTGAATCATCAGATTCATGTAGGTGATCGCTGTGTGTTTGCCTTTGTCCATAGTCATTGGCCTTGGGTAGATATTATGCTGGCAGCTCAGGGTCCTCCTGGCGGTCGAGATCAGCCGCTGGATGAGCACTACGAAGTGGTGGACGAGCCTGTGAGTCTAGTTGTGAATTGGGTGTGCGAAGAAAACGACGGTCTTCTGGGTGCTCTTTGCAAAGTAAAATTGGAGCCTCGAGTCTAGACTTTGATGGCTTCTGTAAATTCTCCCTTGTGTATCTGTAGTGTTTGTAGAATTTCTTCGTGTGTTGCAATTTTGGTGGAGTCCCGTGGGTTTTTGTTGTATTAGTTTGCTGAACCGTTGCTATGAGTGAAGCCCCCGAGTGTTGGACAGTTGAGTCGTGTGGTCGAATAACGCCACAGGGGGTGACTGCTGCGAGCGAGCCCCCGAGTGCTAATTTTCAAGTCGCGTGAGCGAATAACGCCTCGGGGGGTGGCTGCTACGAGCGAGTCCCCGAGTGCCAATTTTTAAGTCGCGTGACGAAATAACGCGTCGGGGCGTGGCTGCTGCGTGCGAGCCCCCGAGTGCCAATTTTCAAGTCGCGTAAGCAAATAATGCCCCTGGGGGACGCCTCGGGGGATGGCTGCTGCGAGCGAGCCCCTGAGTGCCAATTTTCAAGTCGCGTAAGAGCATAACGCCCCAGGGGGTGGCTGCTGCGAGCGAGCCCCCAAGTGCCAATTTTCAAGTCGCGTAAGCGAATAACGCCCCGGGGGGTGGCTGCTGCGAGCGAGCCCCCGAGTGCCAATTTGTAAGTCGCTTAAGCGAATAACGCCCCGCGGGGGTGGCTGCTGCGAGCGAGCCCCCGAGTGCCATTTTTTAAGTCGCGTAAGAGAATAACGCCCTGAGGGGTGGCTGTTGGGAGCGAGCCCCCAAGTGCCAATTTTCAAGTCGCGTAAGCACTTTTTTGGAAAAATATTTTCGGTATCTTTCCTATTGTTCTTACACGAGGGGGTTGCTGAAGACAACCATTAATTTGGATCGATGGCTTGATAGCCCTAAGAATTTAAGGTTGCTGCTGAGATAACTTGAGTCCTTGGCGTTTGGTGCCGGCGAGTCTTCTGGTTGTCACTTGACTTCTATGGGAGCGCTTCTTCTTCTTGTGTGGCGACTCTGCGAGTTTGATGTGCTCCAAAGGTTTCTGATATCTTGTGTAATTCTTTGTCGCAGTGATCGGATCTGATGAAGCTGCCGCTGACTATGATGACTCCTCGTGGGCCTGGCATTTTCAGCTTGAGGTAGGCGTAGTGCGGTACTTCCATGAAGCGTGCGAAGGCTGGTCGACCGAGGGTGGCATGGTACTGCGATTTCCAGTCGACCACTTCAAAGTCCAACGTTTCCTTGCGGAAGTTGCTTGCGTTGCCGAAAACCACTTCCAAGCTTATCTTTCCAAGGGGGTAGACTTCTTTGCCTGGCACGATTCCGTGGAAAGTCGTGCCTGAAATTTTATGTGCTGAATTTTGGATGAGCATTTCTTCCAGAGTTTTGGTGAATATGATGTTGATTCCGCTGCCACCGTCCATGAAGACTGGTGACATGTCGTAATTTCCAATTCTTGCTTCGACTACCAGCGAGGCATGTCCTGGACGCGGGATAGCTGGCGGGTGGTCTTCTCGGGAAAAGGTAATGTCAGTCTCAGACCCGCGCAGATATTCTGGGGCGGCCGGGTATGAGGAGACTGCGAGGAAAACTTGTCTGGTGACCTGCTTCTGCTGCCTGTTTGATCGACTTCCTTCTTGGATCATGTAGATTCGACCATGTGCCTCTGGGTACTTTTCTTCTTCTCTAGGTGTCGTGCACCGCTCCTGGATGGCGGCCACCTGTCTTGCTCGTGCGGCGGGTGCAGGTTGTGCATTGTGGCCGATTGTCCCAACTGCTATGCTTGCGAGAGGTTGTGGTGTTGGTGCTGTGGACCGACTCTTTTCTTCTGGGAGTTCTATGAAGCGTTTGCAATATCTAAGGGTGTGTCCCGATCTGATTTCTCTGCGTTCATCTTTGAACCCATGTAGTGTGCAGGGCCCATCAAGTTGTTCCTTAGCCGAGCGGTATGCTCGGGTGTCGTCTCGTGGCTGCCTTGACCTCCAATCTTGCTTCTGGGCGTGCGGTGCTTCTTCTGTATTGTCCCTCCGCTGCATTCTGTTGTTGTCGGGACCCGGGTTAGCGTATGCAAGAATCGCTACAACACAATCATATGGAGAGCCGAGAACCGTACCCACTTGTCTAAGCAAACAAGGACAAGCACAGAACGTTCTCGGAAAGCATCGAACGTGAGGGGCATCCCATCCAGACCGGATGATCAACTGAAATGGGTCCTCATCGTCCGCACACAAGTCTAAATGATATGGGTGGTGAACTCCCATACTCATAGACAAGTCGCCTCAACCATACTATCGATTGTATTATAACCCTTACATAAACTTACTCCAGCCCGATCACTTAGTCGGGGTCTAGGGCGGGCTCGATCATACATAAAAGTGTGCTTGAGACAGAGTCTCGAACAATCGCATCGCGATACCCCAAGCTGCGCACATCTAAGGGCCACTTGCTGTATAAAAGACCGCCAGCCAGATCACAACTAAGGTCTCGAAAACCCATTCAAAGACATGCATGTTATAAACATACACGTAGCACACATGCCTTGTATGAACAGCAGGTATCATTGCAATTCTCTACAAAGTATACCACTTTATTGATAACTCTTACAGAGTGCACACAGAGATCACAAGTCTGTGATCCAACATTACATCAAACATGCGGAAGCAAAGTAGGTCTGAGTACAGACAAGTTTAACAAATGGCTTAGAGAAGCCTTATCTATAAACAAGCCCTTCCACGAGGGAACAGTCGTCTGACTGGGACTACACTAGCTTGGTCTTGGTCTGAGTCTTCATTCTTCGAGCTTCAGGTAGAAGCCACCATCAGGGTCGGTGGGTTCATCTAAAACATAGAATAAGCAAACGTGAGTACAAAGTCGTACTCAGCAAGACTTACGTAGGAGCTATACTACTCATCCACATGTATCAAGGTAAAGGGAAGGTGGGGTTTAATTACAGAAGTGCCTGCTTTGACTTGGCTAGTCCTGAACTACGAGTACCAGACTTGAGGTAAGAAGCGTACACGAGTCCACTACATCTCCAACCAATACACCACTATGGTTACTTCCTCGAATTTCCCACGAGGAGCACACCATAGCACTCACGCTTATCTTGCGAGTTTTAGAAGTATCCAGTTCAAGTTGTCTAATAATCAAGCTAAGCTTTCCAAGAAGTCCTTAACCGCGGACGCGGCTATTCGAATAGTTTTGTTAACCCTGCAGGGGTGTACCGCTACACACACGTGTCATCAGTTACCGCCTTTTGCGTGTCACCGTTCAAGAGGTGATAGCGAGTATGCCACCATAACACTTCGCCCAGAGCTCCGTTCTATTCCAGAGAGTCGCCTATCTGAGGGGAATCCGTATGGAAGTCCGGCTGAGGTTCCAGTAGAGCCTCAAACGATTTGTGCAGGGTCTCAAGCCGGTCTTGAAATACGTTCATCCACTTCGCAGGCAGTGCCACAGCCCTACCAGAACTCCGAACTACTGCGTCTTCTGGGGTTCGAACGGGGTGAGGTACTAGGGTGAGAGGGGTCAGTGAGCCCAATGTGTGGTTGTACTCTTCTTCTGGGATCACCACACAAGAACTCGGACTTAAGGCGGTGTTCAACAAGACAACCCACTGTGTACTCCTACACAACCTCTCATCATTCACCTTGTATTAGGGTAGATTCACCAACACAGTTTCACTTTCATCAACACTATGTTCACTATCATCCCGACTCACATCAAAAGCAACCTCATTGTACCACTAAGCATGCAATAAGCAGTAATAGTTGCAGGGGCCACATGATATCAACCAACTCCTACATCTACTAGGATTGTGGTTTGCTTACTACTGTGACAAGATGATAGGTCATGCAAATGATATGGGTTCAACTATGCGGTAGAAACTTTATCATGGTAATCATCCTATTCCATGCATAAGCGAGACTGAGAGGGAAATGGGTTTTTATCGACATGAACAATGGTGGTTTGCTTGCCTTGCTGACGAGGTTCAGCCACGGGGTCTTCAACAAAGGGGGTGATCTCGGGTTCCGGCTCCACTTCTATCAGCAACATGACAACCATAGGATCAACATAATGTACAATGCACAATCACATGAATAAGATTGTAATGGTGATGTTCATGGTTGCATTGTGTGGACAATTCTATTTAAAAGGAGTATATTGCAATTGAATAGAAAATTCAAACTCCATTTGATTTATCGATGAATTTCAAATGCATGGAAGTTCATTTGAAAAGGTTGAGCATCAAGTGATGTGGTATAGCTGAGGTAATGTTTCTTATGTGTGGATGAAACCATATAAAAGAAGTGTGTTGCAAAGTCATTTGCAAATTCACTCCAAATTTGAATTTTAAAAGGATCCATATGCATGTTTGTTACTATTCACCCATTTTAAAATGGTCAAACACAGAAACCAGTTGCATATTCAGAATCCTTGTATTTTTCTTATAATTTTAGACATATTATTTGCTATATTTGGAGTTAGGATGAATTAATTATGAATTTCCAAAGATTTGGCTAATTTCTGGAATTAATGGAATAAACAAAATGATTTAATTTCTTTACTGTGACACCAGGCTGACGTAAGGGGGCCACTGACAGAAGGGCCCCACTGGTCAGTGACCTGGGACTTAATTCCCTCTCTGTTTAAATTAAACAAGGGTTAATTAAGCCCTGGGCCCACTGGTCAGTCTCTGTTGGGGGGGTTAATTAACTAAGGGTTAGGGCGCTAATGGCGCCGGCTTGACGCCGGTGGCTCTGCCACGGCGGCGCCCTCGCCGGAATCGGCTAGGGGCCACGAGGAGGACAATGGAGAGCACGGGCGTGTTCCTTGTGCTCCCGCGCGTCGAATGGATGCAGCTGGGGGTCACGGGGAGGTCCAGAGGGACGACGACGACTACTCCGGCGGAAGCAGAGAACCGGCGCAGTCATAGACGATGCTAGGGGGCACGGATTGAGCTGGGACTTGGAGCGTTCGAAGTCTAGAGGAACCAGGAGCCAAACGCGCGTACTGGGGCAACGCCAGGGGCACGAGAGCTTGCGATGCGTCGACCATGGCGGCGGCAGAGCTCTGCTCTCATGGTGGAAGTGGCTAGAGGAGGAGCGGGAAGCTGCAAGGCGAGGGGAAATGCTCACCAGAAGGTGGTGAATGCGATGGCACGGGCGGTGGAGACCGGGAGGCTTCAACGACGACGAATTTGGCGGTGGTCTTCTCGGCGGCCGGCGAGAACTCGAGGATGAATCTGGCGGCTCGGGGTCGAATTGACTCGTGATCTTCCGCATGGTGATGAAGATGAAGGCGGCGAGGAGGAAGGACAGCTTGGTGCGGCCTGGAGGTGACGATGGCCACGCGTTCTTCACGGCATGGTGACGGCAGCGCTCGGGTCGTCGTCGGGTTCGTCGCAGGAGTGAGAGGGAGAGGCTCTGCAGGAGAGGAATGGACGCGCGGCGTCTCTAGCATCGACGTGGTGCGGTTAGGAGGCTCGGGGGGGATAATTTTATCTGGCCTTTTATTTAAATTCTTCAGGGCTTTCTGCTTCCCCATTTTTGAATTTCTTTTGAAATTTTCACATGATGCAAAGGGGAACTCAAACCCTAGCACTTACCCTAGTTTGGGTTCTGACAGTTGTCGTCGCGATGTCTACCGTCTTTGTCGTCTGGTAAACCGGCCGCGACCATATCGTGTCCTTTGTCGTCATAGAAGTTACGCCTGGGGCGCTTTCTTCGTCTGTCAAAACCTCTGTCTCCGGCGTAATAGTCGTAGTCGCGTTCTGAGCACGATGTCTGGATGTCTGATTCGTTTCGTATGGAGTCTTCTCCGCCGGCCCAGTTGTTAGCTTGTTCTATTAACCGTGCGAGTGTTCGGACCTTCATCTCTCTGAGTTGCTCTTTGAAGTCTATGCGATGTAGGCCTCTTCTGAATGCGTCGATCGCACTTTCATCTGATATCTCCTCGGCTGAGTTTTTGAGTATGGTCCACCGCTGAATTTATGCCCTCAGGGACTCTCTGGTTCCTTGCCTACAGGCTCTCAGCTCTTTGAGTGATGCTGGTCTCTTGTAGGTAGATTTGAAGTTCTCGATGAAGGCGCTGCGAAACTGCTTCCAGGAACTGATCGATCCTCGTCGTAAGTTCTTCCGCAGTGCCGCGCCGATCCCTCGAGCATGAGCTGTACGTACTGCATTGCCGTGATATTGGTTCCCCGTTGGAACTTGACGGTTGTTAGGTAGTCATCGAGGGATGCCTCTGGCTCCTCCAGTCCGTCGTATTTGTGTGTTTTGGAGTTTAATTTAAAGCCTTTGGGCATCCCTGTCACGTGTATGGCTCGCGTGAAGCACAGTGCGCCACATGTTTCGAGATCTTCGTCAGATGCGTGCTTGTCTGAGTACTCTTCGTGGGCTGCGCACCTGCGTCTTCCTCGATTGACTTTGTTTTGCGTTATGTTTTCGTGTGCGTCTCGTCGATTGTTGCTACGTCGGTTGCCATTGTCGTCACTGTCATGGTCTTTGCTTCTGTCTGGACGCTTGCGCTGGTCGTCGTTGATGTCGTCTTTGTCGTCGTCTGGTGAACTGTGTTCCATGTCTGGTGTCTGCTCGCGGAGCACTCGCCTTGTGCCTGGTTTTTTGGTTGCCGAGGTGGTGATGGCGTCCTTCATTACCTTGAGCGCCATCGTCGTGTTGCGGTCTGCTGCGCCCTTTTTACTCTTCTGAGCACGATAAAGATATGCATGGGCAGTTATGAGGGCTTCGGCTAGTGTGAGTTGTTCTTCTTCTTCGTCGTCCTGTTCGAACCTGAATTCGTCATCCAGTTTACGGGTAACTTTCTTCTTATCAGTACGTCTTAAGTTTCCAAATCTAGATTTTCCTCGAGAGGGAGAGTCGTGGTCGGAGGAGTCACTTTCGGGCAGTGCTTTGTGGTCGGTCCTTGAGTCGATAGCGGTTTTTCTTGCTTCTCCAGTTCTAGTCGCCGCTGTCTTGTTTTCTTGGTGATGTCACTCGCCATCTTGTTGTATGCTCTGAGCTCATCGTGAGTTGCATCTTCTAGGAGTAACTTTCCACGTTTTACTGCATCTTTGACTTTGGCGATTGCTTCTCTAGATAGATAGATTTTCTCAGTGGTTTGAGCCTCTCCTTCCACTTCTGGGATCTGGCGTCTGCTGCTTTCTGGTTCGTAATTCTTGTGGTTGTTGTGGTCCTGTCTTTTAAATTCCTTCCTTGGTATGGTTCCTGGTTCGCCGAGGGTGACAGTAAGCTGTCCAGCGCTGTCGGGATCGCTGCTTCTGCTGTCTGTGCGTGCGCCTCTGTGACTTCTCGGGTCATCCTCTCTGACTCTCTCGTCTGAAGTCGGCTCGTGGGTGTCTACCATGAACACCTGGAACGGTGCCTCAGTTGCTAGCCCGGCCGCGTCTATGCTTCGTTTAATCCATGTTAGCGACCCACTCGTGTAGTCGCGAGAGGTGCGATGTTTTGTGTTGGGGTGGGAGTCGCGGCTGACTCGCGGAGTTGCCGCGTGCGCGGGTGCTTCGCCTTCGGCTGCTGCTGTCGTACCAGTTTTTCTTGCGGGTGCTCGAGCATGATCTGTGTGGCGGAGAGTGCCCCACTGTTTGACGTAGATCTGGTACCCACCGAAGGTCAGGTTGACGACAGTGCGCAGGTCAGCGAAGGCTGGTCGCAGGATCGGAAGGTGAGCGATGAAACTGAGGGACCCGAACAGATAGGAGTCTGCTCGAGCCATGGAGTCGTCAAGTGTTGATGGGGTCGTCGACTTGCTGATTGCTGATGAAGGGGTCGTCGAGATCGTGATTCCAACTTCCGAAGTTCCCACAGACGGCGTCAATTGACGAGGATTAGCATCGGCATATCCCATGGTCAGGGACCCTGGGTTAGATCGTAGAGAGGAACAGGTTGACGATACTCGTCGGCTAACAGGAGAAGCACTTCCTGCTCGATTGTATTATGCGAGGGGGCGATTACAGTGGAGGTCTAGGCGAGTTCGCTGGTGTCGATTATAGATTGGATGTCCCGAGCCGTCACCCCTCCTAGCCTTTATATACTAGGCTGGGTCTCGGGGAGTCCGTCTTACGTTACTAGGACGATTTTCTAAACTAACTTTGGCTTGGACGCCAAGTCTTGTCTTTCCATGTTGGTCGCAGACTCCTATATCGGTCCCTTCAGTGGGCTAATCATGGGCCCGTCGAGGCTTCTATCAGGCCTTCTGTCTTCGTATGCACCAGGTATCCTCACACGCAGGAGTCGTGGGGTCACCCCCTCGTCACATCCTAAGTTCTAACATATATTGCTCGCGCTCATCCATTGCATAAGTGCTGAAAGTCAAAAGGGAGAGGATCAGTTTGACTTGTACCTGACTAGTGGTCTGGGGATGAGTCAAAATTAGATCCCGAAGGAGACCAAATTTGAAACTTTAGTCGCTTGAGTTCTCAATTAAACTATATTTTTTATTCTCTAATCAATCTCCCATTGCTTGCACGCAAACACCATTTGGAGACATCCGAGTCACGGAAAGCGAGAGCTCATGCACCTTTATGTTCATGCTTTGCTAGTATAAATACTAAGACTCTTGCTTGTTATTATCTTGACTTGAACTGCACATCTTACTTGCTTTACTTTGAAGGTTTTAAATGTGTGTTAGTATGTCACCCCAGAAATTATCTGTGTTATCATCTACCTACTCGGGGACGAGAAAGAATTAAGCTTGGGGATGTTGATACGTCCCAAACGTATCAAGAATGGCTGCTTGTTCCATGTACTTTTATGTGACATTGCTTCATGTTTTTCTACACTCTTATTTAATTTTACACATATTTGGACTAACCTACTAACTCAGTGCACCCAGTGCCAGTTTCTATCTGCTCATGTCTTTTAGTTGCAGTGATTTTACCCCCATTTAAAAGTGTTCCAAAAATTCCAGAAAAATCAAAATAAAAATCAGCGATATTGAAGCTTCCGGAAGCCTGAAGGAGGGCCAGGGGGCCCAACTTGGCATCCAGGCGTCCAGGTGGCGCGGCCCCACCCCTGGTCGCGCCACCAGGGCGCCCGGGAGCCCTGGGTGGCCCCTGGCTGCCCATTTTTCCTATATTACCTATTCGTCCTAGAAACCCTCGAGGAGAACCCCGCATTGTGAATAGTCCCCCTTGGACCATGGGTCCATGACCAATAGATATGTGATGTCTTCTCTCCAATCTTGTTCTTTAGTGTTTAGGCCTTGTTAGCTTCCCTACATGATCAAGGCACCTATGTAATTTAATTTCCTATTGTTGCTATGATGTGTTTGCTGGGATTCAATGGATTATGAGATTATGTTCAGATCGTGATGAGTTATATATTTGGTTTACCTTTTATATTTTGTTCTTGATTAATTCTGGCATGTTCTCCGTTACATTTTATTGTTTTGGCCAAGTCGTAGATAGTAACTCCAAGAGGGAGAGTTTATAGATGATTGTGTGTTCATGCCCCCCCCCCCCGATGTCTAGCTTGAGTGACATAAACATGAGACTAGGGGATGTGTTGTTACCACGAGGGAGAAAACAACGGTGCTTGTAACTGCGGTTGCAAGGATTTTTTAGCTTACGCATAGATTGTTAATGCAATTGTCTGTTGCTTTGAGTTTACACTTTGGGTGGGGCTCGCAACTTAACACCAGCGAGATGTTCTCGATAGATATCTCAAGGTGGATGATTGGTGAGTAGATTGCAGATGGATTTCGGTCTACTTGTCTTGGCGTACTGCCCATACTTTTGAGCCTCTTACTTTCAAGTAGCATAATTAGCATTACAGTGCGTTTATAATTCTGTCAATTGCCCAGTTGTAAATTTTTCATCCAGCTTAGTTGTTTTATCGTCTTTTGAGAGAGAGACATCACTAGTGAACATCATGGGACCCCGGTCCATATTTCCACCACTGTTTACACCACCACTTTATTTACTGTTTTTACTTTTAGTTGCAATTACCACTACTATCTACCCTTGCGTTTGATCCTTTTAAACAACAAGGCTGGAGAGATTGACAACCTCCCTGAACTCGTTGGGAGCAAAGTTATTTGTTGTGTGTGCAGGTCCAGGTAAAGGAAGTGATTTTCAACTTGTCGAAGCACCTACTTGTCAATCCTTGGAATCCTCCTCGATTCGATAAACCATACAGTCCTCGTGTAAGGGAAATTAGCTGCTATCTACATCTCTACCTTCCCCTTGGGGTAACCAACGAGGAGCACTACTTCTGTGCCATCAACAACTCGAACAACCTAACACTAGAGAGCAGCTGGACGGAGCCTGCACAATCCACTACTTTGAAGACGATGCGGGACAGCTCAGAACAGGCCATACTCTCAGGATCTGCCGCCTAAGAGAAGAGAAGCAGCGCAAAGCCAAACAAGCATGGAAAATGGTGCATCCATCAACGCCTAACACAGAGGAGCAGTATACGTCATCTCACGGTCGGGTATGCATGATCCAAGAAGGACAACCCTCAAAGATGAAGCCATCTTCAAACTAGCCTGATAGCTATTGTTGTACGAGAATTCAGCAAATGGAAGGGATTCCTCCAATTTCTTACCGAATGAGATGACACAAGCTCGAAGCATGTCTTCAAGCACTTGATTTACTCGTTCAACTTGTCCTTGCGACTGGGGTGATAAGTGGTGCTAAAGTTTAGGTGAGTGCCCATAGCTTCCTGGAAACTATCCCAAAATCTTGAGGTGAAAATACTTCCACAGTCTGAATTGATATCCAACGGAATACCGTGGTGCGACACAATTCTGGAAACATACAATTCTGCTAACTGACTAGCAAAGATCGTCTCCTTCACTGGCATAAAGTGAGCAACCTTGGAGAACCGGTCGATGACAATAAATATAGCATCATGACCCTTCTGTGATCTAGGAAAACCAGTGACGAAGTCCATTTCGATTGTGTCCCATTTCCATTCAGGAATAGAGAGTGATTGCAGAGTTCTAGCAGGTCTTTGATGTTCTGCCTTGACGCGACGACAAACGTCACATTCAGAAACATATCGGGCAATTTCTTGCTTCATGTCAGGCCACCAAAACTGATGTCGAATGTCTTGGTACATCTTGGTGCTTCAAGGATGAATGGACAACGGGGTATTGTGAGCCGCTTTCATGATCTTCGAGGTCATATCTAGGTTCTCATGCCTGCCCTTGATGTGAGTAACCACTAAACGGTTCTCGTAGAACACCGCACCTTCTCTATCAATAATGAAGGGTGAGGGTCTTCCATTTGCGATATCGTGCTTAATCTTGTGTAGGAAATCATCATAAAACTGTATATCCTTGACGGATTTTACGAGATCCGGTTCGATAACTAAGTTATTTACATAACCTTGAGGAACAATCTCGAGGTTCAGCTTTTGAAACTCTTCATACAGAGGTGGTTGTTGTAGTTGAACCTCAAGTTCACTACCATAGACTTTACGGCTCAAGGCATCAGCCATCACATTAGCCTTGCCAGGGGTGTAATGAATATCCATGTTGAAATCGCCTATTGTCTTGAGCCATCTTTGTTGGCAGTGATTCAGGTCAGGCTGAGTTATGTATTGTTGCCTGGTTAATAGGCCAGTAATCTTGGACCAAACGGTTTGTGCCATCGCCTTTCTTGAAAAAGAGCGAAGGTGCTCCCCAAGCAGAGGAGCTGGGGCGATGAATCCTTTCTGAAGTGCCTTGTCGATTTCCTCCTTAAGTTGAAGGAGTTCATGTGGCGGCATCTTGTAAGGATGCTTGGAAGTAGGAATACTGGTTGGCTTCAAGTCGATGATGAATTGGACATGTCTGATCGGGGGTATTGCTGGCAATTCTTCTGGAAAGATGTCTGGAAAATAGAAAACGACGGGAATGTTTTCGATCCCTTCGAGAGGTGCAACGTTCAGAGCATTCAGAGCATATGTCTGGCTCTCTGCATGCTGAGTTCTTCGAGCTGAGTACATGATTTCCTTGCCAGAAGGGTGTGTGAGCTGAACTGTCTTAGTGCCACAGTGAATGTGAGCATCATGCGCTTTCAGCCAATCCATACCAAGAATTACGTCAATGGTAGTAGCCTTGAGGGATATGAGTGAAGTAGTGAACACTAAGCCTCCAATTGTGATATGATTGTTGTGGGCTATCATCGAGGTCGCCCACCTGGATCCTAGAGAACTAACCACTAGCGGAGGGTACATGTTGTCGAATGACAAGCCTTGTTTACATGCAAACGCCTCAGGCATGAAGGAATGTGACGATCCCGAATCAAACAGGACGGAAGATGGTACTGAATTAATAGGGAGGGTTCCCATCACGATAGCCGGATCCTTCTGAGCTTTTTCAGCATCGAGATGATTGAAACGGCCAAGCACAACAGCAGAATGTCTGGCATTACGGTTTCTAAGACGACGATTTCGACAACTCTTGTTAGGACTAGCAGAGTGACAATGTGCATTATGAGACGTAACCGGGCGGAGCAAGGTGCCCTGGTTGTCCACACTTGCATCAATAAGGGGGGGAGCCATAGCATGGGTCTATGTAGCCCGACTTGTCAGTTGTCTCGGCGGTGGGGGCAGACCAGGTGCAACATAAGACGGCCTTGGCGTTGGGGCAGGTCGGTGATGGACATTGTGTGGAATATAGACTCGAAGTTTCTGAGTGGGCCGTCCCGAGGATGGGTCAACATCTCGAGTACGCTTGAGCGATTCCTGGTGATCAGCGAGAGCAGTTTCAACTTTGAATGCCTTGCTAACGAGCGTCGCAAAGTCTGCGAAATCTTTAATAGCTAGTGCGAGCTTCATATTGGGATTCAATCCTTCACAGAATTTCTCCTTCTTGCGTGCGTCAGTGTCGACGTCATCCTCCACATAACGAGATAGTTCAAGGAATCTCCTATGATATTGTACAACAGTTGTCGTGCCTTGTCTAAGTTTAAGATACTCCTCCTTCTTCTGATCCATAAGACCTCTAGGAATGTGCCATGCACGGAAGGCTAACTGGAATTCTTGTCAAGTGGTCACAGTCCCAGCAGGAAGCACACGCCTATGACTTTCCCACCATTGAGGCGCTGAACCCTTCAGATGAAATGCCGCAAACGTAACATAACTGGTCGGGGCAACATTAGCTGACTCCATCTCAAACCAGATGTCACGAAGGCAATCATCAGCATCCATCGGATTGGTGGAGTTGCGGAAAACAAACAGGTTGAGGCGCACGAACTCTTGCAGTGTGATTGGGGCATTCTCGTTTGGAAGCCGGGCCATTACTCCGGCCATGAACTGACGGTTCAGATCAAACTGCTCACGGTTCAGTTCAAACTGTTGCATCATTGCGGACAAATACGGTGGGGCTGGGGGATCGTTGGCCATACTGCCTGAACAGCAGGGGTTAGTTCAAGCAAAGCATTTGCAAGGATAATAAGTCATACATGAGGTAGCACGACCAATGAAATACACAATAGTAGTCATATAGACAGACAAATCTTTGCACATAGTCGGTCAAAATCGTACAACGTAACATCATAGAAATTAAGGAAAAAGGACACACTAGGCGGCGCGCGGACCGCGATAAGGAATACACGACGCGACATTTCTTCCGTTGTTTCAATCACGCCACAAGAAAACTATTGGCCACAGGAGTTTGTGCCAGAGAACGCGTTGCCTGCCCCGAATGAGAAACTGGATCCGCGGTCCAGGACCTGGGTCAGAACTCCTGCGAGACGACTCCATAGTGGGTAAGCACCAGAACGTCGGGTGGAATACAGAGAACGTGATCCTGATGTCAGCGTTAGTAAACTTTACCAGCTGGGATAAGAGGGCAGAGTCCCAGAGCATAGATACGGAGAAAAGGATCCTAATAGAATAGATATCACGAAGGGGTGATATCGATGTGGGCCCGAAAGCCAAACATTAAGTTAGCAAAATATTTTTTAAAGACTAGATTCGACTTTGACCAAGTAGTGATTGGGTGGATTCCTAAGACCACTCGGCTCTGATACCAACTTGTGACGCCCCCAAAATCAAGCCGTGTACAGTAATCATACACGCAAGGAACACGACCGTAATCAGGGTGCCACGATGAGAATATCACATCACAACACTAGACACAAATAAGATAAATCTATTAAGTTACAAACCAGGGATCACGAGGATCCGAATACACAAGTTATACAAGCATAATACTGAGCACAGACATAGTTAGTCAAGTTTTTCCTTAAGAAGGCTAGCACAAATAACATCAGAGGTACAGATCGAAAAGGTGAGGCCTCCTTCCCGGGCTCCACCGAACTACTCCTGGTCAACGGGAACTCGACATCGTAGTATCCACCTCCGGGGTACTCCTGCTCCTGGGCTCCCATGTCGATTGCAGCGGCCGATCAGGAAAAAAAAAGGGGGAAATAAAGCAAGGTTGAGTATCTAGCATACCCGCGAGTCTTACGTCCGCTACTAAGCATTTATGAAGTTGTATCAAATGGAAAGGGGAGGCTATATATGGTGGACTGAAAGTCAGAAAATCAGAATAAGGAAGAGAAGCTAGGCCTATCGAATACAAACATCTTGCGACGAGTCTTGCAGCATGAGGAGAGAATAGCCAACAGTTGATATAAAGCATAATGTAACAATGCAGAAGAAGTTGTTGCAGCATTGTATAATAGTAAGTTGTAATTACTAATAATTAACAATGCCTCCGAGATCCCCTCCTCGACTTCCCTGCGTGGAAGAGAAACTGGAAGCAACAGTTTAATAGTAGTAGTTTGTAGTAGTAGGCTCTGGCTTCATCATAAAGCGTCCTGTTACCGTGGACACGACTATTTGAATAGATCATCTTCCCTACAGAGGTGCACTACTGTTCAGCCTGCACGCTCGGATCTCCAGGGTGGCGTACACCTTGTTAAGGAATGCCCCATCGAGGCTATCCGACACACCGAGGTCCATCCTACGGCTCATCAGAGAGGTCCCACCGTCTAAAGTTCTAAGCGCTCGGGGATCTTATGACGCCTCCCCTCGCACTCCGGGTCGTTGCGCGCAGTGGGGATACAAGCACCCCCCCCCACCAACTGGGTGGCACGATCCGCCGCGGCCGCAATGCTGAAATGGACGTCTTTCTGAACATTCGAACGAGACCACAACGCGGAGGTCCCACACCGTAATCCCACGTGAAAGGTAGTGTGTATAGGCATTTGCAGCCTATCAAGTCATCCACCTGAACCCTTAGTCATTTTATTATTATCTCATGGTCAACCGTTATCGTTGCTCGACTAGTCAACACAACGGACAACGAACAGCAGCCAGGACCACCAGTACATCGGTGCCTGCCATGTCGTCCCGTCAAAGCTTTGCGGTCACCGACAAGGTGAACCGTCTCCTTACCTTGTCTCACGTGTGCACTAGGAAGAGCTCGACTTTCGTGGTTTGGTATCTCACGGCCAACGAGCAAGGACCAGGCCCATGATGGTATCCTCATGTCCTGTCGTCCTTATACAATACCTCTCGCGGGGACCGTTGGGTTACTCGAATCCTTACCTTGAAGGACAACCGTTGTGCATGACCCTAGGGCGGCTATACAGAGTCGGCAACGAGTAGAGTACGAGGATTACTCCTCGATAACTCACACTTGATGATGGCTCGGCAGAGCCGAGGTAGGGGCTTCGGCGGTGTCTGAATTGTACCGTACCTGTTGCATTTATAGTTATTTGTATCCGCGTTCACTCCCCAGAGTGATCATGGCCCGCTATCTAATCCTAGTTGACTAACAATGCGCAGGGCTCACTACTGACTATTATATACATATCATAGGCAGCATAGGATAAAGGAAGGTACATCAAAGGGCGACAATGACATGCTATGCAATTGAATAGGTAAGCAACGTAGCAACAGCTGCAATGCCTACTGCAATAAATGTACGGAAAAGATTGGCGATATCTGGGAAAGGAAAATGACTCTGCTTGCCTGGAAGCTCGACGGTAGGGGTACGGTCGTCGTCAACGTAGTCGATCACAGGGGCATTGGCAGCGGTCGTCGGGACTACCGGACAATAAGAGAGGGGGAAGAAACAATAAATACATGGCAATAATAGCAATACAAATACAAGACATGGAAAACATTAAGCTAGAGGTGCACTAATGCAGTGCTACACGTTGCAGACGAAACGGGAATTTATCCGGATATATAACCGGCTACGGGCGATTACCGAGCAGTGCAACCGGAGGGGAATGTTCCATGTACGGTATGTTAGAGGGGTGTGGTGGGGTTATGGGTCGCGTATCCGTATTCGTTGTATTCTTCTGATTAACTTTCATGTATAAATTAGTTTGATCCGACTTAAAATTTAAAAGATATTTAATTTCAAAATTTAAATCAATTTTAAAAGAATTTTTGGATTTTCCTTTATTATTAAACTTAACATTATCCACAACAGTTCTATTGACCAGGTCAACCCGGACATGGGGGTCTCACATGTCATAGACAGAAGTAATAAATCATTTAATTTAATTTAAACAGCCATTGGGCCCACATGTCATAGAAAGTACTTAATTAGTAGATTAAACTTAACCAAAGTTTAATTAAATGGCCTTGGGCCCACATGTGATAGATCCAATTTTCAATAGAATTTTTATTTACCCTATTAAGGGGCAGGGCCCCACTGGTCATAGATAGTGAGGGGGAATTTAGTTAATAGGGGGATTAGTGGCTGTGGCCCCCTGGCAGTTTAGCCCATTGGCTAGGCCACGGCGTGCCCAAAGAGAGCCTGCCGGAGACGAGGCCGGGCCGTCCAGGGGGCGGGGGGCAAGGCGTCCGGCCAAGCGGCGAGCGGCGGGGTGCGGGCGCGGGTGGGATGGCGCGCACGCTTGGGGGGGGCAGCAACACCGCAGCGGCAACGACGAGCGGGCCGATAGCTTAAGCTCTGGCCATGGAGGCTGCGGTTGCCGGGAATCTACAGCGAAAACGACAACGGGAGGGTGATTGGGGGCGAGGGTGCTCACGAGGAGGGCCGAGGAGAGGCTGCGGTGGTCGGGGGGGGGGGGGGGGGGTCACCGGAGTAGGCGAGTCGGGGCGGCGGCGCGGCGACGCTGCCCTCGGGTCCGGGCGGGAGGAAGGCACGGGGCGACGCGAGAGGGGGGGGGGGTTAAACGGGGGCGCGGCTAGGGTTTCCTCTGGTGTGCTTGGCCTCCTTATACTGGCCGGCGACTCGCCGAATTGTTGCCACGGCTTGGCTGGCCGGCGTGGCCGGTGTGGATGGATTCCACGGATGGGGATGAACAAGAGGTGGGGGAAGGAGAAGGGTGCCAGGATGGGCTGGGCCTGGCCCTGTGGGGAGGGGAGGGGGCCTCGCCCCTGAGCAGTAGATAGTAGGTTTTTCTATTTCTTTTTTTTTGTTTTTTTATTATTTCTTTTCGGTTTTGTAATTTGTTTAAGCCTTTCTACATTTTTGTAAAACATGGGACTTGCCCCAATATTAGGTTTATATAATATACAATTTCCACGGAGAGTTTTGGGATTTATAAAAATCAATCATTATTTTGTTTTATTTAAAAAGGTATTAAAAGCCACTGCTATTGTTTGAATTGTTTGAGTTTTTATATGCCACAATAAATATACATGACCATTGTACCATGGTATACTGATTTGTGTGCATTTAATAAAATTGGTTGCACCACTTTTGGGCAAAGTTTTATTGGGGTCAATGTTTTTATTATCAACCAAAAGGGATTTTGAATTTGTTTTGATTTCAAGATGAGCAAGGCATAATATGCAACAGTGATTATCGTTAGTCAAAGTGATTACTGTTACAGACACCGAAGGCATAAAAGAAAGCACTTATTGGGAGGCAACCCAAAATGTTTTTTAATTTCAGTTTTAGTTCTCTTGATGTTTGTTACTACTGTAGCAACATCATTGTATCTTTATTTTTTCGAGCTTTGTGCCAAGTTTTAGCCTCCGATCGCAAGAAAGTTCAAAACTTATGACATGTTGTCCAGAAACAGATTCAGTCTGCTTGACGGAAAAAATCACGATAAATCACCAGATCATATTTTTTATCTGAATTTTTTTGAAAGTATGCTCTACACAATTAGCTTTCACGCATCTGTTCTGAGTGTTTTGATTTGAGTTGCGTAAGTGTCCGAAAAACATTATTACTACCTGTTGGTCTGTTTTTCACAAATTCAGCCACATTTTGCATTTTCATTGTTTTGCAAATCTTAATCTTGCTTTTTCTTTGCAAAAACATTTTGGCAATCATGAGAAACAGTAGATCATCATGAATTTTTTTATTTCCAGTTGAGGAAAAATTTATTCATTATGGTACTAACTACTCTAATCATCTTATGAAGAGTTTCTTATCGAGTTTTCAAGTATGCGACAGAAGATGATGAAAGAAGATTCGGGAGTGTCAAGCGCTCAAGATTGGGGATGCCCCCATGCAACCGCGAGAAATATACAAGGAGACTCAAGCGTCTAAACTTGGCGATAGCCCCGTGCACCCCCTTCTCCATCAACAATCATCAGTTCGTCCTTCTCCATGCTATATTTTTATCTATTCATGTGTTATGTGCTAAACTTGGAGTGTCTCGCTCCTTACTTTTTAGTTTGTTTTAGTTTTTCTTGCTGTTCATAACAAGTTGTACCCTAGCCTTCATTATTTGGGAGAGAAACACGCTACACTCCACCCTATAACACAACATAGGCTTGCATGCTTATCTTTCTTTTTGTGTGTGTTCTTTATCTTCTAAAAGCTTATGTCATGCTTAGCTCTTAGTTTTCATGCTTATATTTTTAAGAGCTTTTATTTGGGTTGTTTTAGGAACTCTTTTGAGTTATCATGCTTATCTTTTTTAGACAGTTGGCTTGTTGCACTGAGTTCTGTGTCTTGCAGAGTAGGTAATTAAGGTTGCTATTATAAGTGTAGAAGTAACTTGCAATAGTTTTGAGGTATTGATTTGAGTAATGTTTGGACTTTTGGTGCTAAGAGCTTGAGCCTATTAGTGATAGGTGTCGTATTTTGGGAAATCCGTGCTTATTTTCAAAAACTATAAATTTTAGTTCAGAACTCTAGCTATTAGATGGATCGCTAACCTCTGGAGGGGTTGGAATATATAGAGTACCGTCACGTACCATGGGTCGAGGATGCACAAGGATATTCAAACCCCTATACGCTCCTCCTCGAGGTACATGTCTCTTTGTGAACCTCCTGATTAGATAAAGAGTTACCGATAATAAGTGGATGAGTTCTTCGGGCTAATGCAAGTATTCGATTGTTGGCACTTCCACCTTCCATATTTTTCTAGCCTCTTCTGTACCGTGCATTGCCCTTTATCATCTTAAGAGTTGGTGCATACTTCGCCGGTGCATCCAAACCCTTGGCATGATATGCTCTGTCATCATAACCCTCCTTATATCTGCCTGAAAACAACCACCGTACCTACCTATCAAGGAATTTCCATAGCCTTTCCGAGATACATTGCCATGCAACATCCACCATCTCATGACTTGATCTTCATGTCATACATGGTTTTGCTTGATTGAGGAGCCGCATGCTAGTTGGGCCTTTCCCTTATCATTGATACATGACGCGCTAGTATCATTGCATATCCTGCTGCACTGGTAGAGGCATACATTTGCATACATCATGATAGTTTTCATTTTTCTGTATGTTGAGTACTTCTTATAAAGTGTGAAGTTATGTTTTATATTCTTGTAAAATATAGAGTGTTTCTCTTAAGTGATGAAAAGATCCCAAAGAGGAAAACATAAAAGATCCCAAAAGAGGACAAATTAAAAGATCCCAAAGAGGACAAATGAGAGATAAATGGAAAGAGCCAATGAGGCCACAAAAATAGAAAAATAGAAAAAAGAGAAAAAAAGTAATGAAACGAGAGAAGAGGGCAACACTACTATTCCTTTTGAAAGATCCACACTCATACTCCATTGTCATTGTCATATTTGTACTCCATAGAGATTATCATTCATGCATAACTATGTGGGATCCTTACATTATAGAACTTGGCTTGCATATTACAAGGATGAGCCTCCTCAAAAGCTCTCTAGCTCTTCATGAGCAAGAAAGTTGGATGCACCCCCACTAGTTCCATTGGAAATCTTAGCTTAGCTCTATATGCATCTGTTGCATGGCAGTCCCTACTCCTCACATCATATCTATCATTTGGATTTCTCTCGTCTATGATTTTCCTCATTGATGTGAGCCTTTCACACCTTTTTGTCTTCCTTCCCCATCATTTTTATCTTTGTTATCCAACGTGCAAACATATCTTCCTCGCGCTCATCCATTGCATGAGTGCTCAAAGTCGAAAGGGAGAGGATCAGTTTGACTTGTACCTGACAAGTGGTCTGGGGATGAGTCAAAATAAGATTCCGAAGGAGACCAAGTGTGAGGTTTTATTAGATTGAGTTCTCAACTAAACTATATAGTAATTTTATTCTCTAAGCCCATCTCCCAGTTCTTGCACGCAAACACAATTTGGAGACATTCGAGTCATGGACAGCGAGAGCTCTTGCACCTTTATGTTCATGCTTTGCTAGTTTCATTACTAGATATAGACTCTTGCTTGCTATTGTCTTGACATGAATTGCATATCTTACTTGCTTTACTTTGAAGTTCTTATATGTGTGTTAGCATGTCACGACAAAAAATATTCGTGTTATCATTTACCTACTCAAGGACGAGCATGAATTAAGTTTGGGGATTTTGATACGTTCCAAACATATCTATAAATTCTTCTTGTTCCATGACCTTTTTGGTGACATTGCTATGTGTATTGCTACACTTTCATATCTTTTTACACATATTTGGACTAACCTACTAACTCAGTGCACCCACTGCCAGTTTTTGTCTCTTGATGTTTATAAATTG
Organism: Bromus sterilis; assembly: GCA_950022295.1. Classification (NCBI taxonomy): domain Eukaryota; kingdom Viridiplantae; phylum Streptophyta; class Magnoliopsida; order Poales; family Poaceae; genus Bromus; species Bromus sterilis. Next base: position 203,846,977 of record OX465600.1, on the reverse strand, counting down.
CAGGTTTTTAACCATATTTACAGAGCTCCAAAAATTCCAAGAAAATCAGATAAAAAAATCAGCACAGAAGAAGTTTTCGGAAACACGTAAGAAGTGCCATAGGGGGGTCACCCCCCTACTAGGCGGCCAGGGGGCGAGACCCCACCCCTAGCGGCTCCACCAGGGCGCCTAGGAGGTGGGGACACCCCTGGTGCCCCCTTTGGCCTATATTAGTTCCTCGCTCCGAAAACCTATGAGGAGGCCCCTGCAACGCGATTTTCCCCCTTGTTATGCCGCCGCCGTGCTTCCAAGATTGGGAGCACCAAAAGACCTCTTACCGGCACCCTGTCGGAGGGAGCATTGACCTCCGGGAGATTCGCCACCACCATGGACGCTTCTCGGATGTGTCGTGAGTAGTCCCCCATGGATCATGGGTCCATGAACAGTAGCTATGTGATATCTTCTCTCCAATCTTGTGCTTATATTTTTAGCCATTGTGAGATGCCCTACATGATCAAGGCATCTATGTAATTCTTTTTGTGGTTGCTATGTACTGTTTGCTGGGAGCCGATGGATTATGTTCCGATTGTGATGTGTTATATATATGGTTCTTCTTTTATATTTTTTTCTTGAGTAATTATTGCATGTTCTCCGTTGATTTTTATTGCTTTGGCCAAGTAGTAGATAGTTACTCCAAGAGGGACAGTTTATGCTTGATTCTGGTTTCATGCCCCTTGAAGTCTAGCTTAAGCGTCAGAAACATGAGACTAGGGGATGTCTTGTTGCCACCAGCTAGAAACAATGGTGCTTGTAACAGCGGTTGCAAGGATTTTTACCTTACACAAAGTTTGTTAATGCAGTTTTCTGTTGCTTTCGGTGTACACTTTGGGTGGGGCTCGCAACTTAATACCAGCGAGATGTTCTGGATAGATATCTCAAGGTGGATGATTAGTGAGTAGATGCAGTTGGATTTCGTTCTAATTGTCTTGGCGTACTACCCATGCTTTTGAGCCTCTAACTTTCCTTGCGGCATAATTAGTATTGCGGTGCGTTTTTAATTCTTCCAATTGCCCAGCTGTAATTTTTGTACTCAGGTTAGGTATTTTATCGTATTTTGGGAGAGAGACATCACTAGTGAACATCATGGGACCCCGGTACATATTTCCACCACTGTTTACACCTCCACTTTACTTTCTGCTTTATTTCCTTTCAGTTTCAATCACCACTACTATCCTCTTGCGTTTGATCCTTTGTAAACGACAAGGTCGGAGGGATTGAAAACCCCTTTGTACTCGATGGGAGCAAATTTACTTGTTGTGTGTGCAGTTCAAGGTCAAGTAAGAAACCATCAGTTGTGAACAGCGCCATTGTTCACTTTACCACGTACTTCTCGACCTTGGAGTCCTATGGGAGACAAACCTTGGTATGTTCACCAAGGGAAATTTGCTACTATATACATCTCAACCTTCCACTTGGGGTAACCAACGAACGGAGAGAAGCCGTTATCATCTCTCGTATCATCAACACCCTACGAAAGATGCTGATCCCACAATCAGTTTGGAAGAACTCAGGTGTCACACTCTATGGCATAGTACCAGGAAAAGCAGCCTCCTCCCTGAAAAAATCAAGCTCGATGTAGTCTTTGGGAACAAGGGAAACTTTGCAAAAGATATCCTAAAATGTGAATTGCTCGACTAGCAGTCCCAATACCATGCCATACTTGGCCGATCGGCATTCTCACAGTTCATGTTAGGGTCGCACTACGCGTACCTCAATCTCAAGATGCCAGGACCCGTTGGGATCATCGCAGTCAGTGGAAACTTCCTCAAATCAGATCAATGCGATCGAAATTTCCACCAAGTCTCCGACAAATTTGGAGCGCACCAGGAGCTCAAAGAAATAGCAATGGTGGTAGACAGAAGCATTTTTCCACTCGCCAACAGAACCGAGATAAAGTAAATCACTCACGACTTCAGTGTTGACAGTGACACCACCACCCATCAGGTGCACCCGGCGGACCCAGACAAGACGGTTTGGTTCTACGCTCATCGACCAGACGAACAGGAGATAGCTCTCCATGCCTTCCTCCGTGCGGAGTGGAAAATCTTTGCCTGGTGCCCAGCCGACATCCCCGGAATACTGCGAGGATTTGCAGAGCACACACTACAAATCTACCCAAACACCAAACCAGTAAAGCAAGCGCTACGCAGGTTGATCCGGGAAACAAAGAAGGCCACGTTGATCACAAACCCCGTTCTAGTGCCCAAGAAAGATACTGACGTACTGCGCATATGCGTCGAGTACGGACCCGTCAACAAGCACTACAGAACGGATCACTTTCCTCTCCCAAGGATCGACAAAATCATCGACTCCACTAGTAGAAAACAGGGCTTTGGTTCGGGCCTCTCCAGACCATTAGTCCCGGTTGTGCCACGAACCGAGACCCATGGGGGAATACGTCCCGGTTAGTGCGCCCAGGGGGCCGGCCAGGTCTCGTGCGGCATTGGTCCTGGTTCTTCTGGGGGCATATGTCCCGGTTCCAGCCAAGAAACGGGACCAATGCACCTCGCTCCTGGCCCACAACCATTAGTCCTGGTTTGTTGCTCGACCCGGGACGAAAGGCTCGCCCACAAGCATTAGTCCAATTTCAGGGTCATTTAGCTCAAAATAAATCATTAAATGCATGAAAAAGAGCAAATGGTGGCGGCGACGCGGCAAACTTAAAACAATCAACAACTTAACATCTCAAACCTAGAACATAAAAAAACTACTTCTCCTCGTGGTCGAAGAAACCGTCTTCGGTCTCGGAGCTGATGTCATCCTCCAGCGCTATCCAGCGGGGGTCACCGAGGGGCCAGTTGGCGGCGCCTCTCGCCAGTTCCTCCTCCACCATCTCCTTGGCCGCCCTCCACTCCTCCCGCCATTCCTGACGCTCCTGTCGCCGCTCCACGCTCTCGGCCGCCAGCCTCGTCTAGTGTTCCGCCTCCTCCGAGGCTTCAAGGGGATGGCTCGCGTACCAATCCTGCACGGCACGCTGGTCCTGCTCCGAGGTGAGGCGGAGCACCGCTCGTCGACGATGGAGGCGGTAGTCCTCTTCAGTGCGGAGGAGCGGCGGATCTGCCATGTCCTCAGCCTCTTCCAAGCTGCGACAGTGGCGGTTATTCATCTCCGCCTACGGGCGGACGATCCTCCACTCTGCAACGTCGTACGCGCAGGCGGCTAAATATGCATGCCAGAACCTCACGATACACACACACTCGTTGTTGGCGCAAGTGATCACCTCCATGAATGTGTCGTCCAAGCGCTCGTGGACGCCGTGGTAGCTTGGTGGGCGGCGGCGGGGCGGGATGGTGGCGGTGGCGCGGAAGGGGAAAGAGTGCACGATAAAACAACTAGTAGCGACTGGCATTGCGTGGAGTCCTCTTCCACGTGCTTTTAACCGTACACGATTTTGAATCCAACCAATCAGGAAGAAGCACACGGATCGCGTGTTTCTTTCAAGCGCTTGTGAGTCGTTTGATCAGGCTTCTGAGCCGTTGTATCCAACCAATCAGGAAGAAGCACACGGATTGCGTGTTTCTTTCAAGCGCTTGTGAGTCGTTGGATCAGGCTTGTCGTTGCCTATATATATATATATATAGCCCACCTCTAGGACATGTTCGACACTCAGTTCATCGGCCGAAGACAAACCATTCTGATTCACTTGCATACATTCGACGGTGCATTTGATATGCCACCGTCGGGCTGTATGCAGGCGAAATCGTATGTTTTGTTGATCTTACATATATCTAGCTAGAAATCTTTCACATTATATCAGGGTCATTTAGCTCAAAATAAATCATTAAATGCATGAAAAATAGCAAATGAAGTCAGAAAGGGTTGAAATTTTAGTATGTGGCTTTGAATGCTGCATGTTGGATGCAAAAAAAAATCTTGAGTTGAAATAAGTTTAGAAAAATGAAATTCCTTTGAAACATATGTGCTTTCGTATGAAACCCTCGTACTTTGAAAGAGATGGTCCAGTTTGTACAAGAAGTGCATCCAGTTTTTGCCGTAATCCTCTCAACTTTTGCACACATGCTATATGGGTCAAATGATGATACCATGACAAGTTTCAACCTTTTCTGAGTTCAGTTGTAGTGCTTTCCAATTACAGGGTCATTTTGCTCAAAATAAATCATTAAATGCATGAAAAATACGAAATGAAGTCAGAAAGGTCTTTAGCACCGGTTTCAACCACAAACCGGTACTTCAAGCGCTTTGTTACTTTCAGCTCACCTCGACCAATCAGGAAGAAGCACACGGATCACGTTTTTCTTTCAAGCGATTTATGAGTCGTTGGATCAGGCTTTTTGTTGCCTCTATATAGCCCATCTCTCGGACATGTTCGACACTCATTTCATCGCCCGAATACAAATCATTCGGATTCGCCAGGTTGCGGTCTGACGGTGCGTTTGATATGCGGGCACTCACGAGCCACACCGTCGGGCTGTAACCAGGAGAAACCGTGTGTTTTGTTGATCTTATATATATCTAGTTAGAAATCTTTCACTTCATCGACCAAATACAAATCATTGTATTCCCTGCATACGTCCGACGGTGCATTTTATATGCTTGCACTCATGAGCCACCGTCGGGCTGTATGCAGAGGAAACCTTGTGTTTTGTTTGATTGGAAAACAAAAACAAAAAAGTATAGCAATTTCATTATAGGACGTTAACGGAAGAATACTCCACATCCTGTACACCATCAAGGCGAATTGCAGACGGTCCTCGCTTGGTTGACAGATCTGGCAAGTCTACCGACCAAGCGTGAACCGTGTGAAATACCCGTACGGGATTGTCGTCCCCTACGGGTTCTTAGACGGGCCACGCCTCGTGGGCACATCTGGCAAATCTGCCAACCAACCGAGGTCCGTCCGCATTTCTCCCTGACAGAGTACCGAATACAGATGAATTCCTCCGTGTACGGCATTTAGTGAACTTGATATGCTACGATAAGTCCACGCGGACCTGTGCTTATAAACAGGTCTAACTCCACTTCGGCTAGCGAGGTGGTACGAATTTCACTTGGTTACAGGGGACCTTTAGTACCGGTTCTGGGCACCAACCGGTACTAAAGGGTTAGTTAGTGGTTAATTACGGTGGTAGAAGCCTTTAGTACAGGTTGGAGGCACCAACCGGGACTAAAGGTCCTTTTTCAGAGAAAAATAATGCCACATACTGGGCTGACACAGGACTAAAGGTCCTTTTAGCTCAAAAAAATCATTAAATGCATAAGAAATAGCAAATGAAGTCAGAAAGGGTTGAAATTTTAGTATGTGGCTTTGAATGTTGCATGTTGGATGCAAAAAAATTCTTGAGTTGAAATAAGTTTAGAAAAATGAAATGCCTTTGAGACACATGTGTTTTCGTCTGAAACCATCGTACTTTGATAGAGATGGTCCAGTTTGTACACGAAGTGCATCCAGTTTTTGCCGTAATCCTCTCAACTTTTACACACATGCTATGTGAGTCAAATGATGATACCATGCCAAGTTTCAACTTTTTCTAAGTTCAGTTGTAGTGCTTTCCAATTACAGGGTCATTTAGCTCAAAATAAATCATTAAATGCATGAAAAATAGCAAATGAAGTCAGAAAGGGTTGAAATTTTATTATGTGGCTTTGAATGTTGCATGTTGGATGCAAAAAAAAGTCTTGAGTTGAAATAAGTTTAGAAAAATGAAATGCCTTTGAAACACATGTGTTTTCGTCTGAAACGCTCATACTATGAAAGAGATGGTCCAGTTTGTACACGAAGTGCATCCAGTTTTTGCCGCAACCCTCTCAAATTTTTCACACATGCTATGTGGGTCAAATGATGATATCATCCCACGTTTCAACCTTTTCTGAGTTCAGTTGTAGTGCTTTCCAATTACAGGGTCATTTAGGTCAAAATAAATCATTAAATGCATGAAAAATAGCAAATGAAGTCAGAAAGGGTTGAAATTTTAGTATGTGGCTTTGAATGCTGCATGTTGGATGAAAAAAAAGTCTTGAGTTGAAATAAGTTTAAAAAAATGAAATGCCTTTGAAACACATGTGTTTTCGTCTGAAACCCTCGTACTTTGAAAGAGATGGTCCAGTTTGTACACGAAGTGCATCCAGTTTTTGCCATAATCCTCTCAACTTTTGCACACATGCTATGTGAGTCAAATGATGATACCATGCCAAGTTTCAACCTTTTCTGAGTTCAGTTGTAGTGCTTTCCAATTACAGGGTCATTTAGCTCAAAATAAATCATTAAATGCATGAAAAATAGCAAATGAAGTCAAAAAGGGTTGAAAGTTTAGTATGTGGCTTTGAATGCTGCATGTTGGATGCAAAAAAAGTCTTGAGTTGAAATAAGTTTAGAAAAATGAAATGCCTTTGAAACACATGCGTTTTCATCTGAAGGGTTAGTTAGTGGTTAATTATGGTGGGAGAAGCCTTTAGAACCGGTTGGAGGCGCCAACCGGGACTAAAGGTCCCTTTTCAGAGAAAAATAATGCCACCTACAAGGCTGATACGGCCTGGATACGACTAGAAACCCACTAATGGGCCAAGATCCAGGCCCGCAGCACACCTAGAAGGCCCACAGACAAGCAGTAACAGAGTAGGCCCGAAAGCCAGCGGTTGAGAGGAGCTCGAAGTCGTACGCGCATCAGCGCTTATAAACCACTCCGGCTGTCCCTCGACTAGCGAGGTGGGAATAAACATCCCACCATACCGCGACAGCGCAAGTTTTGTCCCAGTTGGTGGCACGAACCGGAACGAAAGGCTACCTTTGGTTCCGGTTCATTCCACCAACCAGTACGAAAGGCTACCTTTGCTTCCGGTTCATTCCACCAACCGGTACCAAAGGTCTCTCTTTCCCGCCAATTGGGCTGCTGAGAAAGACCTTGTGTACCGGTTGATGACATGAACCGGTACCAAAGGTTAGCATTGGTACCGGTTTGTGCCACCAACCGGAACCAATGTTCCAGGTATATAAGTAGCACTTAGGAATTTTCAGTTCTCATCTCGCCATTTTCCCCCGACGACATCGGAGTTGAAAACGACACCGTCAGGCTGCCCAACTGCCGCGCCGCACCTCCGCACACCGCCGCACCGCCCCCGACAACGTCGACGACCTCGCCGGCGCCACCCCCGCTGTGAGCGTCTCGCCATCCCCCTATCCTCTCTTGTATTGCGCCCAAATTAATTAACCTGCCGGCGCGCCGCGCCATGGCCAAGAGGGGAGCTCCTCCTTTGCGCCGCCGTCGGCCGCCCCTCGCCGCTCCGGCCGTCTGCCCCTCGCCGCCCTCGGCGCCGGCTGACGTCCATGGCCACGGCCATGGCGTGCGTGCCATGGATGGCTGCAGCAGTGGGGGGATTTTTTTTGTTTTATAAGTCTCAATTTTACTAAGTTAAAATGTTCTAGTGTCGGGGGGAAGAAAGAAAAAAGATGAAGGAAAAAGGAAAAAGACAAAGGAGAGGGAAAAAGAAAAATAAGAAGAGCAGAAGAAGAGGGAGAGAGGAAGACAGAAAATAGGAGAAAAAGAAAATGGAAAATAAATTTTTTGTTCATCTTATTTTTTTCTGTTTTATAATTAGTCTTTATTTTACTAAGTTAAAATGTTCTAGTGTTGGATAAGAAAAGAGGAAGAGAAGGAAAAAGAAAAAGAAGGAGAGGGAAAAAGAAAAACAAGAAGAGAAACGAAGGGGAAAAGATGAGGAAGAATAAAAAAATATAAGAGGCCTCTTTTTTTGAAAATCGAGAACGAGAGGGTGTCGAGGATCGCCGTGCGGGTCGAGGATCGGGAACTATATGCGTTGGTACATAGACGGTCGATCGAGGGTCACCGAGGGAGGTCGTGGGTCGAGTCGTCGAGGGGTCGACAGGGTCATCACCGAGAGAGGTCGTGGGTCGAGTCGTCCAGGGGTCGAAGAGGGTTCGAGGGGTCGACAGGGTCATCACCGAGAGAGGTCGTGGGTGGATTCGTCGAGGGGTCGCAGAGGTTTCGAGGGTCGTCGAGGGGTCGAGAGGATCATCGAGAGATCGAGGTCTCAAGTCGTCGAGGGGTCGAGGGGTCGCAGAGAGAGGGTTCGAGGGTCGTCGAGGGTCGTCGAGGGGTCGAGGGTCGAGGAATGCTGAGGCGGGTCGAGAGAGGATGCATTGTGCGAAGTATTCGATCCAAATCCATGGCTAGCTATCTCCTGTTTGTATATTAAGTGTCATATGTTGTAATATTTTGCAGAAACTATGGACGATGGTCGAAGAAACTTAGAAGAAGAAGAAGACGTTATGGGTGAAATCAACCGCGAAGGAGAAAAAGGACCGTCGATGGGCGACGACATCCAAGAAGGACCGGGACCGTCGATGGGAGACGACATCGAAGAAGGTGATCTGACCTTGTCGTTTCTGAACGACACCGATGGTCTGGAAGGAGAGACAGTGAAGAAGGCTCCGAGGATGAAGAAGTAGACCGTGATGACGACTACGATGAGCGAACGGAGGAGGGAGCTGTTGCAAAGTCCGGCGAGGTATATATATTAGTATATATAGCCTGTGCTCATGAGACTAGCTAATTGAATTGATGCATTAATTGTTTTCGTAGGAAGGAGCGAGCCAAAGTTTGGTAAGGAGACGAGGCCCGAAAAAAAGGTTGGGCCCGGATGAACAGTTCACGATCACCGGGTTCAGGAATGATGGCGAACCGATTGAACCCAGACGGACCAAGGACGCATTTGCTTCTCAGTGTGGGGTCCTCGTTAGGGACTTTATCCCGATCAGCATCCACCAATTGAATAAGCCGAAGAGCGAAGACCCTGAAGTGTCTTTTGTCACCGATAGACAGAAAGATGAACTTTGGAACACGCTGAAGGAAAATTTCATCCTACCGCCAGAGGAGGATCAGGAAAAGCCAGTTATAGAGCCATTGATCAAGACTCGTGCTCTTAAGAAGATGGCAGAACTATTAAGGAGGTGAAAGAATGACTTGAAAACAAAGTTTGTCGATAAAAATGAGACTCCAATATTCACCCGTCAATATGAGAAGATAAAAGATCATTGGGACGCATTTGTGGCCCACAAGAAATCGGAGAAGAGTAAGAAGATGTCAGAGACAAACAAGAAAAATGCTGCAAAGAAGGATTTTCACCATCGCACGGGGTCAGGTGGCTACCTCAAAGCCATCCCGCCGTGGGAGAAGGCTGAGCATGACCTGATTGAAAGAGGGATCGCACCAGAGACATTGTTCTGGTCACAGCATGGAAAGACTTGGTTCTTCGGGGCTGGGGGATCATTGGACCCCGAAACAGGGAAGTGCACTTGTAATAAGAACAAAAAATTGGACGCAAAGGTAGAAAAGCTTCGGGAAAATTTCGCAAAATCGGCGAAATGAACGTTCGTTCCCGACAGACAGAACGACGAGCTCACAGATGCCCTCGGTAATCCGGAGCACCCAAGACGAACACGGGGCACGGCAGGCTCCGTTCCATGGAAGTATGGATTTCCCGACGCAGGCGGTTACAAAAGCCGGGTAAGGAATAGGGAAAAGGAGCTCAACGAAATGCAGCAACTGAATGCGAGAGTAAAAGCGCTAGAGGAGAGGCATCGAATTGACGAAGCTACCCAAGAAGCTACCCCGCCATCTCAGCGCAGAAGCAGCGTGGCTTCCACCGAGCTTGTCGTTGCGCAGCGTGAGTTGACGGCTCCCACCGGCTACCTCGTGGATGCTATCACGGAAACTCAAGATTGCCAACTTCTGGCGAAATTTCCGCACCTCACACCCAAGGCGGCTATCGACAATGTTCTACCTCCTCGCGAAGGAACTTTTCACTCTCGTCCGATTCCACAAGGGTATGCCGTTGTGATGGTCGATGAAATAGTTGAGGGATATGAGGAGCTCGAGCTTGACTACCCTACCGGTGATGGGGACAGTCGCCTGAGTCAGGCTCTGAAGACTACATGTCTATGGCAGAAGGAATTAATCAAGCTTCCGAACTGGATGGCGCGTGATCATCAGGTACCGCCTCCTTCTCCGCCTCCTTCTTCGTCTGCGCCGGCGCGTCCCATCAGTCCGCTTGCTTCTTCGCCTGCGCCGACGCGTCCCATCGACCCGCCTCCTCCTCCACCTCCTTCGCCTACGCCGGCGCGTCCCATCAACCCGCCTCCTCCTTCGCCTCCTTCGGCGCATCAGCAAGGGCAGAAGAGAGCTACCCCCCCCACCCCCCCCCCCCGCGCGCTCCGGCTGCTCCGACGCGTAATAAGCAACAAAGAAAGACAACAGCCGCTGCTCTGACGTCTAGCGGTAAGTCCAGCTCCGCCGGGAGGAAACACCAATACGGTCCAGCATCTATCAAGCCTCTTGAACCGCGGCCATACGATAGGAGCGTGGAGGAAAACGAGAAGATTGTTAAAGGAGAAGTAGATGCATTTTTTAATAAGAAAAAAATGCATCTCCGAATAAGATGATATTAGATCCGGAGATAGTGAAGCGCACTGTGGATAACCTGATGCGACCACCACCGCCTACGCTGGATGACAACAATGTCCGCCTTCTTAAAAAGACAGTGAAAGAAGCGCGAAATAATAGAACCACTACAGCTAACAAAAGGAGATCAGTGAAAAAAGTGAAAAACGTTCCCCAGCTCGGCGAACAGGCGAAACAATCGTTAGCCCCGTTGAAGGTGTTTAGCGACGATATCGTCCACGTCGAGGGGATGGCGCCCGGTACTAAAATTTGTGATTACCTGCCCGCTGATATACAGTTTGAATCAATGGTGGAAGTATACACATACCGGTACGGGCATCCTCTCGTCAAACCTGGTACTCCTCTAACAACTATGATGCGAAGACTCCATAATTGGTACCTGGATTGCTGCAAGTCATCTGGCGGTCAGGATAATTTGTTCGATATGGTTAAAGAGAATCAGGACGACCTCGTTTCAATTGAGTTGGTGCCTGTTCAATTTGAGGAATTATTCCAGCTTTACAATGCAATGGCCATCGATAAAGTAATCATCACTTGCTACTGTCTGTAAGTTACTACTTCTTTAATTAAGTCTCTATATATATACAGCTCAACTCTTTCATCATGTCAAATAATTTATCCTCTATATCATGCATGCAGATTGAGGATCGTCGAATGCAAGAAAAAAGGAATCGACAATATTGGGTTCATTAACTTGAATATATTTGATCCATTTGTGGTTAAAAATGAACCCGCGGTACCCGAGTCCAACTTGCTAAAATCTTTGCTTCAACGTCAAAACAAACAGAAAATACTCTTTCCTTACAACTTCAAGTGAGTGTTATACTGTCTTGTGCATATTCGGTTTTCCTTAATACTCGAGGTTATATTAATGTAGTTGATGAGTTATTCATGGGTGCACAGCTTCCACTATGTTCTCCTAGAGATTGATGTTGAGAACGGATGAGTAACCGTCTTAGACTCAAGACGAAAAGAACGCAATGAGTATGCGGAGATCATTGAAATGCTCACGAAGTAAGTTCAATCGATCATATATCGGCAACTTTGTTCATTTCCTGATATCAGGTAATAATTATTTTCTTTGCGTATGGCAGGGTTTGGAAACAGTTCACCCAAACAATTTCGAGAGTAGTGCCGAAGGAACTGAAAATTTCATTCGCGAAAGTAAGTACTACTACAGTTAGTTCCGCGCATCTCCCATTGATTCTAGCTAGTCGTTTCATCAATACCATTTATAATGCTTGATTATCAGTTTGATTAATTGAACTCTATTTCTCGTAAAGTGGATGTATCAACCAGAAGGGACTAATCTTTGTGGATACTACATTTGCGAGTACATCTACAACGAGACGTTCACTAAGAAAGGCGGCCACTCTAAAAATAATTTTGATGTGCGTAAGAAACACTATATTCACAATTTTAATTTGTGTTGAGTTTCATTCATATAATATGCATGTATTGATCCCCTTCTTCAAATTAGCTTTGGGAGATTCAGGAACAACTCCTACCAGAAGATCCCATAAAAGTAATTCAAGAGGAATTGGTGGGATTCTTTCTTGAGCACGTCCTCGATAAGAAAGGAGAATAATATACGGACCTTAATTTCAGTTGTGGAAATTGAGTTCAGATGTTAGCTAGGGATAGATATCCGAAAACTTGTTGTTCCACCAATCTCTCGGGGAAGGAGTGTCGATCACTTCTATCTTTGTATATATATGTTCATGACGATTATCGATCTTCTGTACTTATATTAATGGTTTCTTCATTTGCTTAATAGCTAGCGTGTCGAGTCCTCTCTATACGTATAGTACGTAGCATGGACCAAGCACGAAGATAAGAGAGTACACACCTTTCTTTATTAGCTAGCTAAAACAATATATGAAACCCCTAAATTAACCCTGCAAAACCCCCTAAACCCCCCGCCCCCTTTAAAAAAAACAAAACCCAGCCACTGATATGCTGCCGCGTGGACGTCCTTTGGCCCCGGTTGGTGGCACCAACTGGGAAAAAAGGGCCTCCCGCGTGGGCAAGGCACAGCGGCCACGTGGAGGCCCGACTATCCTGGTTCGTGGGAAAACCGGGACTAAAGGTTTTGGGCGTTAGTAACGACCCTTTAGTCCCGGTTCCGGAACCGGGACAAATGGGCCTCTAGAACCGGGATAAATGGGCCTTTTTCTACTAGTGTCTCCACCGTAGGATGTGACCTCCTATCCTTCCTTGACGCATACTCAGGATATAATCAGATCAGGATGAAGGAGGAAGATGAAGAACACACCTCAGTCATCACCCCATACAGCGTGTTCTGCTACAGGACAATGCCCATCGGGCTGAAAAACGCTGGTGCCATATACGAACGGGTGGTGCAAGCGTGCCTAAGGGACCAAATTGGCAGAAACTTTCAACTTTACGTAGACGACATTGTCATCAAAATATACAAAGCAGACATATTACTCGACGACCTCCGAGAGACCTTCGGGGCACTCAACCGATACAGGATCAAGCTCAATAAATAAACTTTGTGTTCAGCGTCCCATCCAGAAAGCTTCTTGGGTACATGGTCTCTGGTCGAGTAGTCAAAGTGCAAGGCCCGATATGCGGTACTGTTCTAGATCTAGATGTTTCCATCCAGATCCGGGAACGAAGCACATATCGGTCCCACCGCGACATATGACATAGCCATATGTCCCGGATTTCCAACATGATATCACAACATTAAAGATACAAAGATACAAAATCCTATACAATAGGCATACAACTGTCTTAAAATACAATACATCAGCGGAAGCTACATGTCTGAGTACAGACTACAATCAAATGCCTACTAGCAAAGATAAAAACATCGATCCTCATAACCACACGGGTCCAGGCCCTCAGCCAGGATCTGCCTAACTAGTTTATGATTTAGTTCCAAGAGATCCGAAACGACAGGTCCGTCGAGCTAACAACGAACAAATCCGGGTGGCCCCCGGTGTGTCGACATCCATCTCAGGAGCCGACCTCTCTCTCGATCTAGTCTCTGTCGTATGACTCGGTTTTGGATAATCGGTGAATTATCACATGAGTCCGGGTCCTCAGCCGACCAAGTTGGACCAACAAGGAAACGATGTCCCCGCTGGTACGGGTTGTTTTAAAGAATATCTGCCAGGAGCTACCCGACAGACACACACACGGTTTTCAAATGGTAAAATCAGCTTGGGCCACCACTAGAAATGTTTGAAGCTAGGTAGGTAAAAAAGGGGACCCCATAAAATCCCACACGCGGTTAGGCATGCTCAGTCTTAAAACCAATACCCGGAACTCGGATCCTAGGTGACTCCAATGGAACAAAGCGTCAGGGCGGGATAGCCTAGACCTTCCATCCTTCATCAAGTATAGTCAACATTTATAATAATCATATCATCAACAATAATATAATAATGTGATATCCCAAACCAAGGAGTAACAGGGTAACATCGTAGCATCCTAAGCATGCATAATAAGAAGGGGATGAGCAACAAGCAATGGTAACATAGCAGTACAAGGTTTGCTGGGAGGGGACACAGCTGTATCGGTTTGAAAAAGGTTGTAAACATGTGGTAGGATCAAACATCGAACCTATCCTAGACTAGCATGCAAACCTCTGGTTGAAATAGAATGGATCATAAGTAATGTATAGTACTTGCCTGTTGATAAGTTGGGTTCCGAAGGTGTAGTTCATCGCAAGCTCGCATCGTCTCCGAAGGTACCCGCGGAAGCACACAAGAGGCTAAACACTGGAAAGCAATCAACGAGCAAGCATCTATTACTACGAAGAAAACACGAGCAACCATCAACAAGGAGGCAACACGAGACATCGAACCTACCGTCGAGAGAGGTTACTAACAGGTTAAGTGGAGTACTCGTCACAGACGACGATACTACACGTTTACAAGCGTTCAAGTTGTTTAGCTATACAAGGTGAGCAAAGTTTATTAACATGGAATATCACTCAAGCATGGCATAGCACACAAACATGGCAAGAGGTGAAGCATAAATAAACTATCTAATATAGTCACTTTAAGTGGGGGGTAAAACCTATACATGCCAACTATTACGGACCCGACGATAAATATTGCATTTGTACTGTTTTTCCATAAACAATATTTTATTATTTTTATTAGCAAGCAAGAGCAGCATAAAAACAATCTACATGCAATTCTAGTCAAGTTACATATAAAGAACATTTTAAATGGAGCAACGGTTAAAAAGTTATTAAAGAAACAATTTACGGTGGCAAGCAGTGTAAATAGCAGGTAAACAGCATGTACACAAGAGCAAACATGGCAAGAGATCACGTTTAAAAGATACGGGAACTGCAAAAAAATAATACAATCTGCCAAAATATTAATACCAGAAAAAAAACTAAAGCATCTACCGGGCCGAAACTGTACTGAACTGGGCTTAATAGAGCAGGGCGCAATATAAAAAAAAGTCCCTTATGAGCGCTAGTCAGTTACTGGGCCGAGCCCTACAAGCAATCAAAAAATGAAAAGAGGGGCTCACAAAATGGGCCATGGCCCAACTCGCAGAGGGTGGGCGGAGCTTAGTTAGCCGCTGCTCGGGGCGCTGGGGCGTAGCAGGCCAGGGGTTGACGGGCCGGTGCAGTTGGTGTTACTGGGCCGCTAGGGCACCGGCGAGGTCGGCCCACGAGGTGCAGCGGGATGCATGGCCGCTCGTTCCCGTGCAGGTCTATGGCGGCGGGCAGGCTCACCGCGGCGGCCAAGCCGGCGGCGGTCCGGTGAGTGGCTCGCTGCGCCGGGTGATGGGGACGGCGGGAATGGGGGCCAGGACGTCGGATCCGGCCGGGGTTTGCGCAGATTGGCTCGGCGACGGCATACAGTGGGCGGCTTCGTGGTCTCCATGGCGAAGACTCCGTGGCGGCGGCGGCTTCCTGGTCCAGGGAAGAGGAGGAGGGGTGAGGGAAGGAGAGAGTTGAGGAGAAGGGAGGTGCGACACATGCAGGCTCACCGGGACGCGCGGTGCGGCGGCTGCTGCCAGCGAGGTCGCCGGAGTGCGGCGGCGGCTCCTCCCCGGGCGGGGCCGCGCGGTGGCTTGGACGGGCCGAGGCGGCGCGGAACGGCCCCGGGCGTGGCTTGAGGCTGTTGCGGGGCGAGGTGGCCAGATCCGGTCCGTCTGCCTCCAGATCTGACGGCCAGAAATACCTGGGATTTAGGGTTTCGGGGGAGAGAGGGAAAATGCAGCATAACTGAGTTTTTCGAGGGGGGTGGCTGCAATTTTTGGCTAGCGAAACCCTAGAAAGGGGTGGGAGAGTGGTGGTCTTTATATAGCCCAGCTTGCTGGCAGTTTGCAAAAACATCCCCGGTTTTTCTCTCGCGTGCGCGGTGTTTACGTTTCTGACCGCCGGGGGTCCGCAGGACCTCCGATTCGGGTAAAACTTCGAACTGCGCGATCAGCGCGTCGAGCCGGAGGCGGTCACCTCGCGCTGGAACCGTTCTGAGAACACTTTCCAGCGCGCTATAAAATATGCCGCTTACTTATTAAATGGTGATCGGATGAAACCCGGTGTCGCAAAGGTCGAGTGTCAGGGTGGCAAGGGTCACCTACATCTTGTCTGATAACGTTCGACGGGGACGTAATCCCGTCATCGGTCTACAAGGGTCGGGTGGCTTCTGGAGTCGTCGAGGATCTCCGTGGTATCGAGGATCGATGGGTACGACTACATCGACCACGTTCACGCAGGAACGTTTCCCTCTTAACAGATTACATACTGGTATGTTACCGTTTTCCCTTCGTTACTTGCATCAACATAGCATAGGTCTTGGGTTTGGGCATCGCGTAGGTTGGAAAATTTATTATTTTGTAACTCGAGCCCCAACAGTGGTATCAGAGGAAGGCTATGCATAGATGTATTGTACAGATAGAACACATCTAGGATGTGGGAATCAATTATGCAATTGTTACCCTCCCACGTGTACTCGTTTAGCATTACAGCAATGTCCAGATAAAACGGCCCCGACCGACCTTACACGTTTACACCAGACTGGTTCACGCTTGACATATGGCTTGTTTCATATAAGTGGCTAGGGGTAGTCTGTTTCTCTACCATTAGCGATGCGAAAACATTTGCTCCGGAGGGCCCCGTTAGGGGTGTAATAGAGATAATTGCGGGATTGGTGTTGTGGCATGTTATTCTTACGATAGAAATGGTTCTTTCTCGAATCCCCTAGAAGCCATGAAAATTTTGCATAAGTTAAAGTAGAAGCGTGTCAACTTTAATTTGCAAAAGGGTGGATCATAGCATGTATGATTTATTGTTTTACATCCTGTTTTTCTTGTATGATAGATATACGGTAGTTTCACTATAGGATGATCCCTTCTTAATACCAAACATAAGTATTCTACCTAAGTGGGCACCACCTAGAAGGATCTCTTTATGCAGGCACGCCTTGACGATCAGGTGTCACACTATACGTAAGCATTCACATGAGGTTGGGTTTGGCAAGCCTAGCATATGCAGATATGACCTTGCTTAGCAGCAATAGCACTAGGGTTAATTTGGTGAGCCTATAATATGCACATATGGCCTCGGAATACTTGAGATTGAAAGATCGAGCATGAGTCACATGGATGATGTGATCGCACAAGTAGTTGTCTACCTTTCAAACTAATCTATCAGCCGTTGTGATATTCGAGGACGGATAGTGAATCCGGATCATTTAATTACTAAAACTTCTCAGGGATGATTGTTTTGGTGTGAGCTCATTAGTAACATGAACTCATCATTATTAACTTAGCCTTCATGTCGTAGCAAATATCATTGTAGATAATGTCATACCCAAATGTTTATAACTATGGCTCTTTTAGTGAAATGAAGAACTTAAGTGGATGGTTCTTGCTTAATTGATTGGTACCAACACCTTTAGAGACATACTCATTACTAATGACTTGCTAAATTATAATACGAGAACTTCTAGGAGATACACCTAATAACTCCGTAATTTAGTTAGATGACGATGAGTATCGTATTCATCGTCATTTATTTATTACTATCCAATTCACCATACTTCATTCTATGGAATCTAAATTACGAGTGCGTGTTAATGTCACCAACACGTATGACGTGGTAGGTGAGCTTAAAAGCACTAAGTCGCAAATCACAGTAATGGAATATGAGTATATGGACGGGGTTTCTTTCAACCATGGTGGAAGAACAACCTGCTAAGAAAGTCACTTGAGAAATGTATAGGATACATGAACACCTTGTGTACAACTTGGACTACTGAATGACTGGTTACTTTCCGATAATTGGGGAGTTGTGTCTGCTTCCTCCTAGCTACAAAGACCACATCCAGGCTATTTCATGAAGGAGAATCATTCACCTGTCATGAGTTCATGGTTAAAGTTGTGAACTTTAAAGGTTGAACCAATACAGGAATAGTCCTTCACGGAGAAAGTATATTTGATATACGGGTTATAAATGTCTTTACCCAGAAAACACTAAATGTGGTTGATTAAGTATTCGATGCTTGAACCTACTTCTTAAAGAGTGGCTTGATGGGATGAGGTAACAATGTGTGCTGACGATGATCAAGATAGTTGATGGTCGACAACACTCTCCCTCTACATCTATCATTTGGTTAATTATATGAATAAATTTATGATCGTTTAAATGTGGACTTTATTAGTGTGTCTTGCATCTCACGAAGACAATTATTCATATTAGTGAGAAACAAGTCAGTTCTTCTTCTTTTATGAATGATAGCTTGTATGGTCACATTACGGTTATGAATGAGTTATTCTTATTTGAATATTGATGATAGTAGTTTGATTATTCATAAAATATTGTAATGGCAAGAATTATCCAAACTTAATAATGACACTAACGTTTAAGTCATGATTGGTATGATGGAGTATTGAGATACTTGATCTCTTGACACATGCAAACCAAGCCTCTCTTGGTGAGATGGCTGAAACCTCGCATTCTGGTAAAACAGAGTTTTCACTGTTTGTTGTATATCATACATAGTGATGCATCCTGTTTCAGCATGTAGTGAAATTCATTATTTCGTGAAATTAATATGTGGACTTAGATGAATATGTGGATTAACTAATGAAACACGAGTCTAAAATTCTTTGATGTGATCAAAGATAGCTCAAAATGAACACAGGTATAAATTAATAAGAAAGAAAAGTCTCTATGATTTGATAAAAGTGACACATGTTTGAGTTAGTCTTGGGTATACAAACTTGTGAAATTTGTTCCACAAATTACAATGCTTGTAACGCTTCAATATTCTTGATGTGCCTGAACATTATAAACATACTCTATTAAAATAGTGTATGGTCTAAGTTATCTCTTAGCGAGTTACATTATTATTGTTTAGATTTATTAATTTAGGGAAATGATAAGGAGCTCCGCCGCACCTACGCGCACATGTGCGGCGGCTCAATCCATCTGCCATACATGTTAGGTTTTCTAAATTCAATTTTTCTAAAAAATTTATCTCTTAAACCGTTAACCCGATTGATGATCCGTTTTCATAATTAGATTTGTCGCAACGAGATCTCCAAAACAAGATCCCATATTGATATGTTTTGACGAAATTTTTTCATCACTGTCAGTTGCCAGATTAGGTCACTCTAGTTGCCACTTTTATCGTGAATTGTTGCCACAAATATTTGTACATAGTTGCCGGGGAAAATAGTTCAGTATACTTAATCTTAGAATACAACCGATAAAATAAAATGACAACTCAAACTGATAAAACTGGCAAGAACAATATCCATCATGTCAATTAGATGTAAAGAATACGACAACCGAACATAAGTAAACCGGTAAGAAATCGTTTAAGGACAACAAGTTATTATGACATTTGGGTACAAATAACATGATAAGTATCGGTGGTTCTAGGTGATTTTAAAGAGAAACACATACAAATACCACAGAACAAGTTTTTCTTTTATGTATGTTAGTCTACAGTGTTTTACCAATCAAGTTGGTATAATCTGGCAATTATATGAATAATCATCAGGTAAGTAGAACAGTAATGTGACAGTACTAATGAAAAAAAAAGTTTTAACAATCAAGTTGGTATAATCTGGCAACTATATGAATAATTATCAAGTAAGTAGAACAGTAAGGTGACAAGTACTGATGAAAAAAACTTTTAACAACCAAGTTGGTATAATCTGGCAACTATATGATTAATTATCAGGTAAGTAGAACAGTAATGTGGTAAGTACTGATGAAAAAAAATGTTTTTCAAAACATATTGACATGGGATCTAGTTTCGAAGATCTCGTCGCGAGTAAGCTAATGGTGAAAACGGATTTCAATTAAATAAACGGCTTGAGAGATAAAACTTTAGAAAAAATTAAAGCTAAAAAAGCTAACATTTTTTATTAGTACTGGCGTGATAAGAGTAGTCACTCCATATTTCTTTACATTGAATTTGCAGTGACAGCTTTTTGCTTTATATGGATGCATGCAGTGCATACAAGTAGCCGCCGCACGGGCTAAGCTTTTATGCGACGCCGCTACGTAGTGTTGTCCATTAATTTAATATGCAAACATTAATTTAATATGCAAACACTCACTTCAGTGTGTCGTGGTTTCTAGGAAATTTTATTTATGTGATAATTGTCAGAACCCCAACTTGGTTAAGTGCTAGGTTTTGAGTGCCCCTTTGCATCATGTGAAAATTTCAAAAGAAATTCAAAAATGGGGAAAAGAAAAGCCTTAGAGAATTTAATTCAAAAGGCCAGATAAAAATTGCTTCCAAAAATTCCTCCGGTATTTTTGAAAAGTGTTATCAATATGTATGATCACATATAAAGTGAAGTGGGTTCCACTGCATGCACCAAGATTTCTCAAAAATTACAAACAGGGCTTGGAAATTAAATAATACCCCTATTTGATTTGGAATTCAAATTATTTTAATTTCAAAAATCCCCAAACTTTGTGTGTGGCTAGCTATATGCATTGATAGGCCACAAAAAATTTGGAGGATTTATAAAAATGTCTAACTATTTTATTTAGCAAGACAAAACAAATGGTAGAAAAGAAAACAGAAAGAATAAAGAAAAAGGGCACACCTGGCTTCCAGCCCAACTCATTCCCCCACGGCCCAGGCGCACCTTCCACGCATTGTCGTCTTCCCCAAGCACCTCGGTGGCGAGTCGAGGGCGCGCGGCGACGCCACCGCGATGACGAGGCGCTTACAGGCCTCCCCCTGGCCTCTAAGCGCGCCATCAGTATGCCCCAGACCCCCGCATCCTTTTCCCCCTCTCTGTTCAACCTCCCGCTCTCCCTGACCCGATTTGATCGCCACCCGAGGACCGCCGTGGAGCACGCTGTCGAGAACACGCGGCCACCGCCGACGAGGAGCCGCTTGGCCGTGTCCAACTTGTTCGCCAATGTCGACTTCCTCACTGAGCAGATGATTCTGCGCTGAAGCTCACCAGGGCTGCCGAATCAAGTCGTGTTCTTCGACTACGGCCGCTGGGGTTCAACTAGGAATTCGTCGTCTCCAGCCCTTCCCCAACCTCCCCATCGCGTCCGTTGCGTATCTGGTGAGTGTAAGGCCCGATATGCGGTACTGTTACAGATCTAGATGTTTCCATCTAGATCCCGGGACGAAGCACATATTGGTCCCACCGCGAGATATGACAAAGTCATATGCCCCAGATTTCCAACATGATATCACAACATTACAGATACAAGGATACAACATCTCATACAATCGGCATACAACTACGTTAAATACAATACATCAGTGGAAGACATAGGTCTGAGTACAGAATACAATCAAATGCCTACTGGCAAAGAGAAAACATCGATCCCCATAACCAAATGGGTCCATGCCCTCCGCCGGGATCCGCCTAACTAGTCGTCGTCCATTCTCCACGTGAAGCGTCGATCACCATACCTGTTGTCGATCAAGAACCCTAAAAAGAGTTTGGGGGTAGTATCATGAGTACAGAAGTACTCAGCATCCAACTGTAGTGGTCATCTGACCCAGCAAGGACTTCATCACTCGTCATTCTAGGACAACTAGTAGTTTACGGTAAGGATGGGGTAAGTGGTGAGGTTGCTGCCGCACTAGCATTTATGAAGTGGCTAACGATCTAGAGAGTAAGATAAGAAGCCAAGCATTCGATGAGGAATCACCTCCAACAAGTCTTGCTATCAGCTACTTACGCAAACATAACACCTATCCTATCCTTGTCCTCCTCTTCGCATCCCGACGATGAAGAAGCAGTCAAGGAACACACACGTTGATCAAATTATATTAAGATTATCTCAGTTGTTGTTGTCTATGAACAAGGAGTAGGTCTCAAGTCGTCCATAACCGTGGACACGGCTTCTCGAAAAGATTTAACCCTGCAGGGTTGTACCAATTTCCCATTACAAGGCTCCGCACGCACGCCCATCTCTCTCAGTTGCTACCCATCACAGGAAACCATTTTATGATTTAGTTCCGAGAGATCTGAAACGACAGGTCCCTCTAACTAACAACGACCAAATCCGGGTGGCCCCCGGGGAGTCGACACCCAACCCAAAAGCCGGCTACGCTCTCGGATCGGACTCTTTCGAATGGCTAAGGTCGGGGTTAGCCTCACCTATATATCAGGGGACTTCCCTAGCTCACCAGTGTGGACCAACAAAGGAACTCTGTCTCTGCTGGCCCGAGTTTTTTTAAATCCACAGGCTGCAGACTAGTTACGCACACGGTTTCAAATGGTAAAATCAGCTTGGGCCACCTCTAGAAATGTTTGAAGCTAGGTAGGTAAGAAGAGGGGACCCCATAAAATCCCACACGCGGTTAGGCACGCTCAGCCTTAAAACCAATACCCGGAACTCAGATCCTAGGTGACTCGAATGGAACAAAGCGTCGGGGCGGGATAGCTTAGACCTTCCATCCTTCGTCGAGTATAGTCAACATTATAATAATCATATCATCAATAACAATATAATAATGTGATATGCCAAACCAAAGAGTAACAGGGTAACATCGTAGCATCCTAAGCATGCATACTACACAGGGGCTGAGCAACAAGCAATAGTAACATAGCAGTACATGGTTTCCTGGGAGGGGACATGGCTGTATCGGTTTGAAAGAGGTTGTAAACATGTGGTAGGATCAAACATCGAACCTATCCTAGACTAGCATGCAAACCGCTGGTTGAAATAGAATGGATCATAAGTAATGTATAGTCCTTGCCTGTTGATAAGTCGGGTTGAAATAGAATGGATCGCAAGCTCGTATCGTCTGCGAAGGTACCCGCGGAAGCACACAAGATGAAAAACACTGGAAAGCAATCAACAAGAAGCATCTATTACTACGGAGAAAACACGAGCAAGCATCAACAAGAAGGCAACACGAGACATCGCACCTACCGTCGAGAGCGGTCACTAACAGGTTAAGTGAAGTACTCGTCACACACGACGATACCAC
The DNA here is from genome assembly GCA_950022295.1 of Bromus sterilis. Taxonomy (NCBI): domain Eukaryota; kingdom Viridiplantae; phylum Streptophyta; class Magnoliopsida; order Poales; family Poaceae; genus Bromus; species Bromus sterilis. Next base: position 203,824,065 of record OX465600.1, on the reverse strand, counting down.
ACGTTTACTGTGGTTCAAGTTGTTTAGCTACAGGTGATAAAAAAAAGTTGTTAACATGGCAAGCACAGAAGCATGGCACAACACTCAATCATGGTAAGAGGTGAAGCACAAAGTAAACTATCTAATCTAGTCACTTTAAGTGGGGGGGGGGGTAAAACCTATACATGGCAACTATTACGGACCCCACGATATTTATTGCATTTGGTACTGTTTTTCCCCTAAACACAATTTTATTATTTTTATTAGCAAGCAAGAGCAGCATAAACACAATCTACACAAAATTCTAGTCAAGTTACATATAAAGAACATTTTAAACAGAGCAACGGTTAAAAAGTTATTAAAGAAACAATTTACGGTGGCAAGGGTTGTAATTAGCAGTCAAACAACATCTAAACAAAGTCAAACATGGCACCAAACAACATTTTAATAGTCTACACAAAAAACTAAGCAATTTACATGTTTAAAGCGTCACGATCCGAGCTACAGTTAGAAAGATACGGGCAACACAAATAAATAACACAATCTGCAATTTATTCTAACGCGTAAAAAAAATAACAAGCCTACTGGGCCGAAAAGCTACTGTTGGGCCTAAACACAGTGGGCCCGGGATAAATAAAAATCGCACTGGGAAAAAATAATACTAACGGGCCGGCCCAACTCGCAGCAGAGAGAAAAAAAAGCAGCAGCAGCCTCACCTAGCGGGTCGTGGCCCAGGCCGGCGGCGTGGGCGAAGCTGGGCCGCGGGGTGCACAGCTGGGCCGGTGGAGGCGTGCGTGGCCCACGTGGCTGGCCTCCACGCACAGGCGGGCGCACGGGACGCTCCCGAGCGGCGGCGGCGCCGGCGGCCGGCTTCGGCAGAGGTGGCGAGAGGCGCTGGGGCGAGAGGGACGGCGGGAACGAGAAGATCGAGGGGCGCGGTGGCCAGATCCGATGACTAGGCTGGTCGCCGGTGAGGTCTCAGGGGTGGCGTGGCTCGGGTTCTCTTGGAGCTTTCCTTCATGGCGGCGGTGGTGGTCCTGTCCAGGGGAGATGACGGGGAGGTGAGGGAGGCGAAGGGAAGAGGGGAGAGGAGAAGGGCGCAGGGGGGATGACCTGGCGGCGACGCGGTGGCTCGCCGTGGCGCAGGGCTGGCCGGAGCGCGGCGTGGCTCGGCGGCTCCATGGGATGCACGGTGGGAGGTGATACGAGGGGTTGGGGTGACGTGGATGATCCCAAGATGTCGGATCTGACGATCTGGCGGCCCAGAACTCATTGGGCTAATCTCAGATCTGAGAATTAGGGTTTGGTGCGGAAATGGGGCAACTTTGGGGAAAATTGGAGGGGGTGGCTGCAATTTTGCACTACGGAAACCCTAGAAAGGGGTGGGAGAGTGGTGGTCTTTAAATAGCCCAGGTGGCTGGCAGTTTGCAAAAACATCCCCGTTTTTTCTCTTGCTCGCGCGATGCTCACGTTTCTGACCGCCGGGGGTCAGGAGGACCTCCGATTCGGGTAAAACTTCAAACTGCGCGATCAGCGCGTCGAGCCGGCGGCGTTCACCTAGCGCTGGAGCCGTTCCGACAAAACTTTCCGGCACACTATAAAAATAACCCATTTAATTATTAAACGGGGGTTTTTTTGTTCCGTTGGCTGCGGCTGGTCTCGTGCGGTTTTTGCGACGGCGATCGGGCGAAACCCGGTGTCTCAAAGGTCCAGTGTCAGGGTGGCAAGGATCGGTCTCCGTCCGGTACGAGATAAGAGGGAGAAAAATAATCGCCGATCGATAAATCGGGGATGCAAACACCGCAAACAAATCAGACAGTCAAACCATTTCACACCGAAAACAAAATTTTATTTTTTTGTGAAATTTGGGCTGTTACAATACAACACCACCAACAAAGGATCTCGTTTCGAGGTGCAGGACGATCCGGGGGAGAGGGGAGAAGAGAAAAGAGCGTCGACAATCTTCAACACCACCAACAAGGGACTCTGCTCCATGTCGACGTCGAGCTTCCATCGAGATAAATTTTCGCAGGGAGACAACATCGTCGAAAATACGTAGCCGTCAGTGTCAAGAGTAGGAATGAGAACGAAACCTGGTCAAAGGGATAGTTCTTTTCGACGCAAGTCGTGAAAACACCGGGCAAAAGGATGGATGGCAATGGATGACCCAGATGATACCCAAAATCGGAGAAGCTAAAGTTACTACAGGAATTCCCAACTGAGCTCGGAATCGAGACAATACGGTGCAAGCAAGGCATTGTAACGGTTCCGATACTCCACACTCTCGAGATCCTAAAGTTTGAAGGGGGAAAGATAAGATTTAAAACAGTTACGACACTTGTCCTGACCAGAGTAAGGGTAAGGAGTAAAAAGATCCTACTCTCCGATAACTAACTTAGTAACTACAAAATAGTTTTGTCTAGACTCGACATGGCAACTATTACGGACCCCATGATGTTTATTGCATTTGGTACTGTTTTTCCCCTAAACACAATTTTATTATTTTTATTAGCAAGCAAGAGCAGCATAAACACAATGTACACAAAATTCTAGTCTAGTTACATATAAATAATATTTTAAACAGAGCAACTCTTAAAAAGTTATTAAAGAAACAATTTACGGTGGCAAGGGTTGTAATTAGCAGTCAAACAACATGTAAAAAAAGACAAACATAGCAACAAGCAAAAATTTAATAATCTAATCAAAAAACTAAGCAATTTTCATGTTTAAAGCTTCGCGATCCGTGCTACCATTAAAAAGATACGGGCAACACAAATAAATAACACAATCTGCAATTTATTCTAACGCGTAAAAAAATAACAAGCCTACTGGGCCGAAATGCTACTGTTGGGCCTAAACACAGTGCGCGCGGGATAAATAAAATTCGCACTGGGCAAAAAAAATACTAACGGGCCGGCCCAACTCGCAGCGGAGAAAAAAAACAAAAAAAAGCAGTAGCAGCCACACCTAACGGGCCGTGGCCCAGGCCGGCGGGGTGGGCGAAGCTGGGCCGCGGGGCGCACTGCTGGGCCGGTGGAGGCGTGCGTGGCCCACGTGGCTGGCCTCCACGCACAGGCGGGCGCACGGGACGCTGCCGAGAGGCGGCGCCGCCCCCGGCCGGCTTCGGAAGATGTGGCGAGAGGCGGTGGGGCGAGAGGGACGGCCGGAACGAGAAGATCTAGGGGCGCGGTGGCCGGATCCGATGACTAGGGTGGTCGCCGGTGAGGTCTCAGCGGTGGCGCGGCTCGGGCTCTCTCGGAGCTTTCCTTCATGGCGGCGGTGGCGGTCCTGTCTAGGGGAGATGACGGGGAGCTGAGGGAGGCGAAGGGAAGAGAAGAGAGGAGAAGGGCGCAAGGGGGATGACCTGGCGGCGGCGCGCGGGCTCATCGGGGCGCGGGGCTGGCCGGAGCGCGGCAAGGCTCGACGGCTCCATGGGCTGCACGGTGGGAGGTGAGAGGAGGGGTTGGGGGTGACATGGACGATCCCAGGCCGTCGGATCTGACGATCTGACGGCCCAGAACTCATTGGGCTGATCTCAGATCTGAGAATTAGGGTTTGGTGCGAAAATGGAGAAATTTTGGGGCAAAGTGGAGGGGTGGCTGCAATTTTGGACTAGGGAAACCCTAGAAAGGGGTGGGAGAGTGGTGGTCTTTATATAGCCCAGGTGGCTGGCATTTTGCAAAAACATCCCCGGTTTTTCTCTCGCGTGCGCGGTGCTCATGTTTCTGACCGCCGGGGGTCCGCGGGACCTCCGATTTGGGTAAAACTTGGAACTGCGCGATCAGCGCGTCGAGCCCGAGGCGTTCACCTAGTGCTCGAACCGTTCCGAGAACACTTTCCGGCGCGCTATAAAAATAACCCATTTAATTATTAAATGGGGTTTCTTTGTTCCGTTGGCTGCGGCTGGTCTCGTGCGGTTTTTGCGACTGTGATCGGGCGAAACCCTGTGTCGCAAAGGTCCAGTGTCAGGGTGGCAAGGATCGGTCTCCGTCCAGTACGAGATAAGAGGGAGAAAAATAATCGCCGATCGATAAATCGGGTATGCAAACACCGCAAACAAATCAGACAATCAAACCATTTCACACCAAAAACAAAATTTTTTATTTTTGTGAAATCTGGGCTGTTACAATGAGCAGGCGGTATGGAACCCGCTTATCCCTCCTCCTATCTCTGCCTCTTTCGCAATCTTCCTTGGAAGCCGAGAGCCATTGCCGCCGACGTGCTAGCTCCCGTACCCTGCTGTCCATACCGGCATGTATATTGCGTTCCTGAGGCTCCCAGAAACTCGTAGCACCAGTCCATGCGCAAGGAGGAGAAGCACAACGCCGACTGCATCACCGATGTGCCACGTCCGCCGCGAAAGGTCACCGCCGACGAGGTTCCGGCGCCCCCAAGTGTCCTCGTGTGCACCATGCGATGCGGGCGAGCCTGGGGAGCAGATCCCTGCCCTCCCCGTGCCAAATGGTGGCCGGGAAGCCACTCCGGCGAGCCCTCCGCCGCATCTGTGGTCGCCGCCGGCGAGCGGTGACGTGGCCGTTTGATTAGGGGATTAATCACCCCCTAATCCCCCCCTAAACCCAATGACAGGTGGGCACCTAGCCCGCCCTAACCCCTCTGTTAGTTTAAACAGAGAGGGATTATTCCCCCTCTGACTGACCAGTGGAACCCAGCCGTCAGAGCCCCCCCATGTCAGCGTGACCTCATGCTGACGCAATAAGTCCTTTTCTAATTAAATTCAAATCCAGAAAATTCCAAAAAATAGAATAAACTTTCAAATTCAATAACTTTTAAACCATAACTCCAAATTTAATAAATAATATATGAAAAATTATCAGAAAAATGCAAGGATTATGAATATGCAACTTGTTTCTATGTTTGAACATTTTAAAATTGGTGAACAGTAGAAAACATGCATCTGGCATAATTTGAATTTGAATTTGAAGTTTGAATTTGGAATTCTTTTTGCAATACACTTCAATTAAATGGAATTGTCAACACATCAGTACCATGTATATCATGTTTTCACAACTTATCATGTGATTGTGCATTGTACATTACATTGATTGTAATGTTTGTGTTGTTTGCTTGAATAGAGGTGGACCCGGAACCCGAGATCACCCACTTCGTTGAAGATACCGTGTGAGACCCTCGTCAGCAAGGCAAGCAAACCCCATTGATCCTGTCTATAAAATCCCACTTCCCTCTCAGTCTCGCTTATGCATGTTTAGGAGATCATCTTGTTATCTATTCTACCGCATAGTTGAACCTATATCCGATGCATGACCTATCATCTTGTCACAGTAGTAAGCAAACTACAATCCTAGCTGACATAGGAGTTGATTGATATCATCTTGCCCCTCCAACTGTTACTGCTTATTGCATGCTTAGAGTTTACAAGGAGGATACTTTTGATGTGAGTCGGGATGGTAGTAAACATGGTGTTGATGAATGTGAAACTGTGTTGGTGAACTTGACTGAAACAAGGTGAACGATGAGAGGCTGTGTAGGAGTACACAGTAGTTTGTCGCGTTGAACACTGTCCTAGGCCCCGAGTTCTTGTGTTGTGATCCAAGACAAAGAGTACTACCACATGTGGGGCAAACGGACCCCCGCTCAACCTACTAACTCACCCCAGTTCAAGTCCAGGAGTCACTAGTTTGGGCTTTCCATTTGGCATATGCATAGAAAAAGAATGAATGAAAGTTTGCATCATTTAGATATGTGGGTGGACCTGTGAGAAAGTAAAACCATCTGCTAAGGTGGCGTCACAGTCTCCTGCATCGTCTGAGTCCGTATCGTTGACCCGGCCGGACTCTTGAGCGGTGAGCAACTCAGATGGTTGATTCCTGGATTAGAGTTGGCTGTGAGGTAAAAGTTGTGGAAATTATCCTCGCCGACACCCGCTTGAATGGTGTCGAGGCCAAGGCGGTAACTGATAGTTTCATGTGTGTAGCAGTACACCCCTATAGGGTTAATAAAATATTCGAATAGCCTCGTCCGCGGTAAGGGACTACTTGGAAAGTTGTGCTTGATTATTAGATAACTTGAATGGATACTCTACAACTCGCAAGATAAGTGTGAGTGCTGTGGCGTGCTTCCTCGTGGGTAAGTCGAGGAAGTATCCATAATGGTGTATTGGTTGGAGACTTGGTAGTGGACTCGTGTACGCTTCTTACCTCAAGTCTCGTACTCGTAGTACAGGACAAGCCAAGTCAAAGCTGGCACTTCTGCATTACAACCCCACCTCCCTTTGCCTTGAAACTTGAGAATGAGTAGTATAGTTCTGATGTAAGTCTTGCTGTGTAACATCCCAAAATTCTCCAAATTTTGGAATGTTAATAAAATTAAATAGATAATGATTGTTTGCTTGATGTGTCTGATTTTCTCTGGGATTTAAAACTTTTTGGAGTTTATTGAATATTAAAAAGAGAGGGAATAAAAGGACTTTCCCTATTTGGTGTTTTGGGAATTTATTATTTAATACAAAACCAATAAAATAAAATGAGAGAAGGTAATATGACTCCTTCAACATATTAAAGTTTGGAAAATGTTTTAAATCATTATTGGAATTCTTCTGAATATTCAAAACATTTTTCAACTCAAGGAAATTCATTTGAGAGGGTATAAAGTGACTTATCCCCTTTTTAATAAAGTTGGAAAATATTTAGAATATTAATTTAAAGTTTTAAAATTTATTTTGAGTATTATAAATAAATCTAAAATTATTTTAGGGATTTTATAATGCTAAGAGAGTTTTATTTCATTAAAATGATTTATTAAATATTTTAAATGAGTTGAAAAAGTATTCCAATGGGATATCTTTCTTTTACCAAATTATTTACTGGTGCAACAATTTTAAAATTTATATTTTATTATTTAGAAATGGTTTGTCCATGCTTTTGACCAAATAAAAATACTTTTAATAATTTATCGGACTTTATTTGATTTATGAAAAGTATTTTATATTTGATTTATCGGACTTTATTTGATTTATGAAAATGTATTCATTAAATAATTTCTTTGTATTATTTGATGAATTAAAAAATTTATTTCATATTTTTCTGATGAGAATTTATTTTTCTACAATTGTTTGAAGTTTCGGTTTTTAAAGAAAAAGAGAATGCGTACCGAGCCGGCCCAAGTTTCGGTTTTTAAAGAAAAAGAGAATGCGTACCTCGATTTCCGTGCCGCCGCCTTGATTTCCGTGACGGCGAACCTCGATTTCCGTGCCGGCGAACCTCGGTTTCCGCGCCGCCGCCGCCTCGATTTCCGTGCCGGCGAACCTCGGTTTACGTGCCCGGCGAACCTTGGTTTCCGCGCCATAGCCACGTCAGCAGTACGTCAGCAATTTTGTCCTGTAGTAAAAAGGTTCTGTCTGCGACAGAAACTTTTATTTTATTCACGAATAGGCCCTTTTTTACAGTTTGCACCCTATAAAGTTCGTAGCCGTATCTTTTAAACCGTGTACCGGAATTAGGTGATTCTTTTTGCTACACGCTCGTGTTGTCCTGTACTTTAGCATAGAATCAACTTTTCAAACTTTTGAACACTTTTGAATTTGAATTTATTTCAAATTCAAATTCAAATATCGGTGGTTGTATCTTTTAAGCCGTTGATCCAAATCGAGTGATTCTTTTTGCGTTGGATCAGTCGTTCCATGTAATTTATATCTATATCAAGTGTAAACAAAAATTCACAAGTTTATTGATCTGTTTAAATTCAAATTCAATTCAATTTTTCACTTGCTATGACCTGTGTTGTAGTATTCCGTTTCATGTGATTCTTTGTGTTTGCTTGTTGATCTTTGTTTTTCTCGTTGTGATGTGATTGCTTATTTGAGTTCCTTCGTTACGATAGATTTTCTCGGAGTGTGACGAGTAGAGTTGACTGGACCGCGAGAGCGAAGAACCTCACCGAAGGGAAAAGGCAAGTTACACTTTGACCATACCTCAACCTATATTTTCTATTATGCATGTAGCAAATTATCAATCTATGCATGTGTAGGACTATATATTAGTTATGATTTAAACCTAGTAGGATAGCCATATGTTCTGATCCTGTATTTCATTTTTGACCTAGGATCGTGGTTGTTATATACTGCTATTGCTTTGTAGACGGGGATTGGCTGAGTTATCATTGAGCTTTGTGAGGAGAAATGACTTGACTAGCAAACTTAAAGAGAAATCTCCTCTGGACGGGCAGGGAATGCATCCTAGTGCTCATGCCTTGGATAAGGAGGGACCAGGGCTAAATGCTTCCCGAATGGTTGTTTTGGTGGTGAACCGGGTGCGTCATGGCGCGTACCCTCTGAACGCAGTGGGCGCCGTCCAGGCTCAAAAATATCGGACAAACAGTGTGACTAGTAGCTTCCATGTACAACCACTGGCTATATGGGCTCTGCCTTAGATGAGTAATTTGTGGGGAACCTGGCCCTGGTAGCTAGCTGATGTAGATATGATAGGTGTACCGGCTACCAAAGGGTGGAGGCAACCTCTTGTGAAAGACTATGTCTCAATCTTCGGGTTGAGTCCAGTTGGGAAAGTGTACAAACCTCTGCAGAGTGTAAAAACTGATCATGATTAGCCGTGTGCATGGTTACAGACAACTTTGAGCAACTTGGCATTATTGTTGTTGGATGGTCTTGACAGATATTTCACCTTAATAAGAATTTGAGTGGGAACTTTTAATAATGGGATGGTTGGAATTGGTGTAGCCCGATTCGACCATACTTAGGACTAGCAAGATAAATTAAAATTTGATTAGTTGTAGTATGTGAGGGAAAAGTCAGCTTTCTGCAAAATAAAACCATAATCCTTTCCTTTGACTTATCCTTGCATGTAGATGTAGGTCTGTTATATTTTTTTTCGTGTGAGTTGCCGTACAAATCAGATTTACTGACCCGTTGTCGGGTTGTAAACTTCGGTTTTGCAGGATTGTATACGACGAGTAAGTGATGCGATGTAGGGTTACGATGTCTATACTCAACTATGCCGGCGGAGTTGATGGACACCACGAAGCTTTTATTTTTTCCGATGTATTCTATTTGTAAGCTAGCCTTGAGCTATGCAGGTATGTTTATTTGTGTTACTGGATCTTTGATGTAATATATATGACATGTGGTTTATTCTTGATATTACATCATGTATTGTGTGTGCTAGCTATTGATCCAGGGACTAGCACAGAATGCACAGAGACTCCGGTTTGTGAGGAACCGGGTCGTTACATGCTGAGTACGACTTTGTACTCACGTTTGCTTATTCTATGTTTTAGATGGAAACCCAGACCCCGATGGAGTCACCTTCCTGAAGCTCGACGTTGACTAAGTTAGTATAGTTCCAGACAAGAGTCTTGTTGTAACAGCCAAGATTTCAAAAAAATGAAAAAAATTGTTTTCGTTGTGAATTGTTTGATTGTCTGATTTGTTTGCGGTGTTTGCATCCCAGATCTATCGATCGACGATTATTTTCCCCCCTCTTATCTCGTATCGGACGGAGACCGACCCTTGCCACCTTGACACTCGACCTTTGCGACACCGGGTTTCACCCGATCACCGTCGCGAAAACCGCACGAGACCAGCTGCAGCCAACGGAACGAAAAACCCCGTTTAATAAGTAAACGGCATATTTTTATAGCGCGCCAGAAAGTGTTCTCGGAACGGTTCCAGCGCGAGGTGAACGCCACCGGCTCGACGCGCAGTTAGAAGTTTTACCCGAATCGGAGGTCCTGCGGACCCCCGGCGGTCAGAAACGTAAACACCGCGCGCGCGAGAAAAAAACCGGGGATGTTTTTGCAAACTGCCAGCCACCTGGGATATATAAAGACCACCACTCTCCCACCCCTTTCTAGGGTTTACCTAGTCCAAAATTGCAGCCACCCCTCACAATGTCCAGATCTGGCACAAAAAACCCCATTTTCGTGCAAACCCTAGCCCCATCTCATCTGGACCGTCAGATCCAGAGATCCAACGGCCCAGATGTGTCCCTAGCCTCTACAACCTTCTCTCTCCAATCTCTCCTCTCTCTCCCGTGGACGTGCCCGAGCGCCTCCGTGCCCTGGATGTGCACCGCGCTGCCGTTAGCCCGGCCTGCGAGCCGCCATGCTCCGGTGAGTCCCCTGATGTGTTCCGCCTCCTTCCCTCCCTCTCCTCGCGCTCCTCCTTCCCTCCTCTAGCCTCACAATTGGCCCACCCTCTGTGCACGTCCCTGCCGGAGCTCCACGCCGCCGCCACGCCATGGGAGTTTGGTGAGCTCGCGCCTCGCCGCCCCGGAGAACCCAGCCACTGGATCCGGCCGGCCACGTCCTCCCGAGCCCCCCCTGCACCCCGTCCCCGCCTTCCCGAGCCGTCCTCGGCCTTCTCGTCGCCGCATCGCCCCTCGTTGGGGTTGTGATCGGCAGCCGCCGCCAACCGCACCGGCAGGAACCCGATCGTGATCGGGAGACAGCCCCACCTGGGCCGGTGCATCCCTCCACAGCCCAAGACGGCCCAACAGCACAAGACTAGCCCACCTGCGACCCCAACCCAAGGTGTCCCCAGCGCCCCAAGCGAGATGCGCCAATCCTCCGCCCACCCTGCCTCCTGGGACGAGCCCAGCAAGGTGAGGACGCATCCCTCTTTTTTTCCGTTGACTGTTGGGCCGGCCCGTGTAGTATGCAGCACCAGTGGGCGTCTTTTAATATGTTGCGCCCGCCCCTGTTTAGGCCCAGCAGTAGCAGATTCAGCCCGTGGAGGCTTATTTATTTTTTCTGGGCTTATTATTTTGGCAGATTGTGTTGTATTTTGCGATGCGATTATCTTTTTAACCTTAGCTCGGATCGCGACGCGTTAAACATGAAACTTGCTTAGAATTTTGTGTAGATTATTAAAATGTGCTCTTTTTCCATGTTTGACTTTGTTTACATGCTGTTTACCTGCTATTTACACTGTCTGCCACTATAATTTGTAACTGCCATAACTTTTTAACTGTTGCTCCGTTTAAAATGTTCTTTATATGTAACTTGACTATAACTGCATGTAGATTGTGTTTATGCTGCTCTTGCTTCCTAATAAAAATAATAAAATATTTTTTAGGGAAGAACAGTACCAAATGCAATATTTATCGTGGGGTCCGTAGTAGTTGCCATGTATAGGTTTTACCCCCCCCCCCCCACTTAAAGTGACTAGATTAGATAGTTTATTTATGCTTCACCTCTTTTCATGTTTGTGTGCTATGCCATGCTTGGGTGAGATGCCATGTTAACAACCTTTTCTCACCTTGTGTAGCTAAACAACTTGAACCATTCTAACTGTGCGGTATTGTCGTGTGTGACGAATACTCCACTTAACCTGTTAGTAACCGCTCTCGATGGTAGGTGCAATGTCTCATGTTGCCTTCTTGTTGATGCTTGCTCGTGTTTGCCTCGTACTAATAGATGCTTGCTCGTTGAATGCTTTCAAGTGTTTACCCTCTTGTGTGCTCCCGCGTGTACCTTCGGAGACGATGCGAGCTTGCGATCAACTACACCTTCAGAATCCGACTTATCAACAGGAAAGGACTATGCATTACTTATGATCCATTCTATTTCAACCAGCGGTTTGCATGCTAGTCGAGGATAGGTTCGTTGTTTGATCCTACCACATGTTTACAACCTCTTTAAAACCGATACAACCATGTCCCCTCCCACCAAACCTTGTACTGCTATGTTTCTATTGCTCGTTGCTCAGCCCCTGCTTAGAATGCATGCTTAGTATGCTACGATGTTACCTTGTTACTCCTTGGTTGGGCTATCACAATATTATTATTGTTATGGATGATATGATTATTATAAATGTTGACTATATTCGACGAAGGATGGAAGGTCTAGGCTATCCCGCCCCGACGCTTTGTTCCATTCGAGTCACCTAGGACCCAAGTTCCGGGTATTGGTTTTGAGACTGAGCGTGCCTAACCGCGTGTGGGATTTTATGGGGTCCCCTTTTCTTACCTACCTAGCTTCAAACATTTCTAGTGGTGGACCAAGCTGATTTACCATTTGAAAACCATGTGTGTGTCTGTCGGGTAGCTCCTGGCAGATATTATTTAAAACAACTTGGGCCAGCGGAGACATGGTTTCTTTGTTGGTCCACACCTGGAAGCTAGGGGGCTGCCCACATCTGTTTGGGTAGCTAACCCGACCTCGTCGAGACGGTAGAGGCCGATTCGAGAGCGCGGCCGGATTTTGAGTTGGATGTCAACTCCCCGGGGGCCACCCGGATTTGTTCGTTGTTAGCTAGAGGGACCTGTCGTTTTGGATCTCTCGGGACTAGATCATAAAATGGCTGCCTATGACGGGTAGAAACTGGGAGAGCTGGGCCTGCGTGCGGAGCCTTGTAATGGGCAGTTGGTACACCCCTGCAGGGTTAAATCTTTTCGAGAAGCCGTGTCCACGATTATGGACGAATTGATACTTACTCCTTATTCATAGACAACAACAACTGAGATAATCTTAATATAACTTGATCACCGTGTGTGTTCCTTGACTGCTTCTTCTTCGTCGGGATGCAAAGAGGAGGACAAGGATAGGATAGGTGTTATGTTTGCGTAAGTAGCTTATAGCAGGACTTGTTGGAGGTGATTCCTCATCGAATGCTTGGCTTCTTATCCTACTCTCTAGATCGTTAGCCACTTCATAAATGCTAGTGCGGCAGCAACCTCACCTCTTACCTCATCCTTACCGTAAACTACTAGTTGTCCTAGAATGACGAGTGATGCTGAGTACTTCTATACTCATGATTCTACCCCCCAACTCTTTTCAGGGTTCTTGATCGACAACAGGTATGGTGATTGACGTTTCACATGGAGACTCGACGACGACTAGTTAGGCGGATCCCGGCGGAGGGCCTGGACCCGTGAGGTTATGGGGATCGTTGTTTTTCTCTTTGCCAGTAGGCATTTGGTTGTATTCTGTACTAAGACATGTATCTTCCGCTGTTGTATTGTATTAAGGCAGTTGTATGCCGATTGTATGAGATGTTGTATCCTTGTATCTGTAATGTTGTGATATCATGTTGAAATCCGGGGCGTATGACTATGTCATATGTCGCGGTGGGACCGATATGTGCTTCGTCCCAGGATCTGGATGGAAACATCTAGATCTGGAACAGTACCGCATATCGGGCCTTATACTAGTCCCTCGTGGAAGGGCATGTATGTTGAACAAGCCTTCTCTAAGACATTTGTTAATCTTGTTTGTACTCAGACCTAATTTGCTTCCGTTGTTTGATGTAATGATGGATCATAGTTATATGATCTTTGTGTACTCTATGTGTAAGTCAATAAAGATATACTTTGTAGAGTTCATGTGACGAATACCTGCTGTTTACACTGGACATGTATGCTGCGTGTATGATTATAACATGCATGTCTTAGTGTTTGGTTCGATAGCTTATTTGTGTTCTTGTCGGCGTTCTTTTGTACACCAAGTGGCCCTTAGATGTGCGCAGCTTGGGGCATCACGATGCGATTTCTCGTGACTCTGTCACGTGGCACACTTTGATGTATGATTGAGCCCGCCCGAGACCCCGACTAAGTGATCGGGCGGGAGTCTGTTTATGTAAGTGTTATAATTCAATCGATAATATGGCTGGGGCGACTTGTCTATGAGTATGGGATTTCACCACCCATAATCATTTAGACTTGTGAGCGGGCGATGAGGACCCATCTCAGTTGTTCATCCAGCCTGGATGGGATGCCCCTCATGTACGATGCTTTCCGAGAGTGTTCTTTGCTTGGCCTTGTCTTCTTAGACAAGTGGGTACGACTCTCGGCTCTCCATATGATTGAGTTGTGACTGGAATTACATACGCATATTCTGGGTCCCGACAGACTTGGTAGTACAAACCGGTTCTAAAGGTGTAGTAAGTTTAGTACAACCTCGCTAACCGAAGATGAGTTCGATCGGTTTATAAGCACGGGTCAGAGTGGACTTATCATAGCAAAGCGAGTTCAATAAAGGTTGTCCATGAAAAATTCATCTTCATCCTATATATCGTTAAGACAAAGTTCCTGTTGAACCTTGATTAGTGGAAAAAATTTCCTTCTAATTAAGCTGCAACCGGAACTTTGCCTTCACGGTGTATACGGTGTGGAGGAAATTTCTCGTTGACATCCTATAATGAAACTGCTATAATTTTTTAGTTTTATTAAGAACCTGATTTTCTCGGTTTTTAAAAGATTCCATCATTGTGCGTCCAGGCAGTCATTTGCGAAATATTAATGAAACTTCCTTCTGAGCACTACTTCCAGCATTGTCACGAGCCTTGTGAAGAACCTGATTTACTCGGTTTTTAAAAGATTCCATCATTGTGTGTCCTGGTTCAGATTACAACTCAAAAAAGGTTAAAACTTGGCATAGTATCATTAATGCCTGCCTTCAACATTTTGTTGTCCGACACAGGCAGTCATTTGCGAAATATTAATGAAACTTCTTTTTGAGCCTGCAGTGATCATAGCTTTCAAATTGTTGCTCTCGGAAAAACTCTTCTGGGCACTACTTCCAGCATTATCACGAGCCTTGTTAAGAACCTGATTTACTCGGTTTTTAAAATATTCCATCATTGTGCGTCCAGGCAGTCATTTGCGAAATATTAATGAATCTGCCTTTTGAGCCTGCAGCGATCATAGCTTTCAAATTGTTGCTTTCGGACAAACTCTTCTGAGCACTACTTCCAGCATTATCACGAGCCTTGTTAAACGATTTCATCATTGTGCGTCCAGGCAGTCATTTGCGAAATATTAATGAAACTTCCTTTTGAGCCTGGAGTGATCATAGCTTTCAAATTGTTTCTCTCGGACAAACTCTTCTGAGCACTACTTCAAGCATTATCACGAACCTTATTAAGAACCTGATTTACTCGGTTTTTAAAAGATTCTATCATTGTTCATCCTGGTTCAGATTACAACTCAAAAAAGGTTAAAACTTGGCATAGTATCATTAATGCCTGCCTTCAACATTCTGCTGTCCGACTCAGACAGTCATTTGCGAAATATTAATGAAACTTCCTTTTGAGCCTGAAGTGATCATAGCTTTCAAATTGTTGCTCTCGGACAAACTCTTCTGAGCACTACTTCCAGCATTATCACGAGGCTTGTTAAGAACCTGATCCAACGGCTCACAAAGCCTGATCCAACGACTCACAAGCACTTGAAAGAAACACACAAGCCATGTGCTTCTTCCTGATTGGTGGAGGCGAGCCTGATCCAACGGCTCACAAGCCGGATCCAACGGCTCACAAACGCTTGAAACAAACACGCGATCCGTGAGCTTCTTCCTGGTTGGTTGGATTATGAATCGTGTGAGGTTAAAAGGGCGTGGAGGCCTCCACGCAAAGCCAGTCGCCACTAGTTCTCTTCTCATGCACTCTTTCCCGTTCCGCGCCACCGCCACCATGCCGCCCCGTCGCCGCCCGGCCAGCTTCCACGGTGTGCGCAGGCGCTCGGACGGCACATTCATGGCGGTGATCACTTGCGCCAACAATGAGAGTGTGTGTCTCGGCAGGTTCTGGCATGAATATTTAGCTGCCCGCGCGTACGACGTTGCGGCGTGGAGGCTCGGCCGCCCGCACGCGGAGATGAATAACCGCTACCTCCGCAACTTGGAAGAGGCGGAGGACATAGCAGATCCACCGCTCCTCCTCACTGAAGAGGGCCACCGCCTCCATCGTCGATGAGCGGTGCTCGGCCTCGCCTCGGAGCAGGACTAGCACGCCATGCAAGATTGGTACACGAGCCATCCCTGTGAAGCCTCAGAGGAGGCGGAACACTAGACGAGGCTGACGGCCGAGAGCGCGGAGCGGCGACAGGAGCGTCATGAATGGTGGGAGGAGCGGTGGGCGGCCAAGGCGATGGCGGAGGAGGAACTGGCGAGAGGCACCGCCAACCGGCCCGTCGGTGACCCCCGCTGGATAGCGCTGGAGGATGACATCTGCTCATCCGTCACCGAAGACGATTTCTCAGACGAAGAGGAGGAGTAGTTTTTTTATGTTTTACAATAAAATGTTCTAGGCTTGTAATGTTAAGTTGTTGAATGTTTTAAATTTTCCGCGTCGCCGCCACCATGCCACCATGTTCTAGGTTTTCCGCGCAGAAGCAGAAGAAATAAAGCCACATTCTCAAATTTCAAACCCTTTCTGAATTTATTTGCTATTTTTCATGCATTTAATGATTTTTTGACTATTTGAAAGTATTTCACAAACTAGTATTTCAAAAGAATTCAACTGGAAACTATTTAAATTTGAAAACCACTGCCACTAACAGAATATTTATTATGTTTTAAACTAAAATAAAAACATCTATTAAAAAACCCCAACTATTCTACTAGCTAGTCAAAATATAAAAACAAATCTAAATCTAAAAAATAAAGGTTTAGAACCGGTTTCAACCACGAACCGCTGCTAAAGGTCCCTCCCCTTCCCGCGTGTATTTTTGGCTGAAAATGGATGAAATTGGTGACCTGTAGAACCGGTTTTTGAGTGAAACCGGTTCTAAAGAGCGAGTAGCACCCGTTGGAGCTACAAACCGGTGCTAAAGGTCCATGCTATATATATACCAACACTTAGCGTCAGTTCCGCCCAACGCTTCAGATCGAACCACACCGCCAGGCTGCTGCGTTGCCTCGTCATCGCCTTCCACGTCGCCGTCGCCGTCCACGCCGCTAGGAGCCGCACACTCTCCTCGCCGAAGGCCGCCACCGGAGCCTCCCCCGCCCGCACCGTTCAAGCCGCCCCCGCCCCCGCCATTCAAGCCATCGCCGCCGTCCAACTTCCGGTGACCCCTCCCCTACTCCCCCCTCCCCTCCTCCTCTATGTTCATATTCTGCTCAGGAATGCTAGGATTTCCATGTGAAATTGATAGGTTGTGTGCAATAATCTATGCCGCCATGTGATTTTTTGAAGTCAAATTGGTGTTGATTATTTCTAGGATTATTGGTGTTGAAATTGTTGAAATTGCTAGGATTATTTCGTGTATTGCCAAAATAGAGAGATAGTTAGATGGTGCTTTGTTCTTTGAAGTGATATTGGTCGTGGCTTTAGAGAGAATTTGATGGTGCAAGCTATAGTTTATATTAGGGTTCCACAAGTTTGTATGTTTTCAGAGAACACAAGTAAAAATAAAGTGGAGGATTTTTTTTTGTTAAACCAAAAATTGATAGAACAAACATTCTTGATCTATTTTGTTGCCAATGAGGCACAATTTGTATTACTTCTCATGTTATATTTTTATAATTTTCATTGTATTTTTATTACTTTGAATTAATTTTATAATTATGAACACATAGTATGTCTCATCCCAAGTGCGAGATTTGTCAAGACGACTCGGGTCGATGCAACGATCCCGTGTTTGATGAAGAAGACACATACTTCTTCATCACGCTTAGGTCCTGGTTCCAAAATGTTACGGTATGTAACTTACACGACATGTTCTTGTTATGGTGCATGCATGCATGACTTAAGTTTATGTTTATAATGTATCATTATTTTTCTAATTCAACTAGTGCATCCCTTGCTTTGCAAGACACCACGTTTGTGACAAGATCAATATTCAAGATTTCGATGAAACTATTAGTAAAGAAGTTAACATTGAGACGAAACATTTAGTTCTTAAGGTTAAGATCTTTAATCAACCAAATGCCTCATTCTTTGGCTGTTCAAAATGGGATGCATTATGCAAGACATATGCATTTCATGATAATATGAAAATAGCATTTGATCTTGGACGCCGCCGTCGAGGATCCAATGTTTTTCGTGATGATGAAATTTCGATGGAACTAGGCGACATGATTCTAGTTCGATGTTCATGTGAGTTTGTTAAACAACAATTTTGTTACTTCTACAACTTATTTTTCTTTGCTTCCAAATGTTTGACAACTCATTTATAATTGCCAGCTTATGTTCTTGCCACGGAAGAAGTACAAGATATTTTTGTTTGTACCTTATATAACAATGGCTTCGACCTAAGTATGAATGAACAAGATGCATTTATCGAAGTTATTAAATTGGTACCTTCGTATGCGAACTATTTAAGGGTTGGACGTCCTTTTGGAGCATATGTGCCATTTGTCCTTAAGTTGGAGGACTATATGCTTAAATGGCCTAGCCTGGTATGATTTTTATCATTCTCTCTCAGTAGTCTATATCTTCTTCAAAAAGACATTTTTATTAATTATACTCATTTCTAACTATGCGTCTAATTTGTATGTTCTTCAACAGAAGATACCGCAAACTTGTACGCCTAAATGGATGCTGGGATTGAATCGCGAAGTTACAATTGTTTGTGCACGGCCTTGGAACGAACCTTTCAAACATGATTACTACACTGAAAGTGGATCAGATGGTTGTGTCAAAATCAAAGCATGGTTAAAGATAGTGGTCCAGAAGAAGCCAAAACCTGGGGATAGGTTTTTCTCTATCCTCTATCGTGGAGAATATGGACGTCCTTTTTGGGTTTATTTCTTGTTACCTTCGTGTGTTTGATTAGATCCTATATATTAGGAGTGAATTCGAAGAATATGTCCTATATATATTTAGTAGTAGTGTCTCTGAAAAAATTAGGTTATCGAAGTTAAACTAGGAAAAATCTTCGTGTTGGATATAATGGCTTTCGTAATTGTTCTTATTGAAATTAAATTATATATTGTCCTATATATATGAGATGTGATCGATATATTTAGACTATATTGTCTGTGTGTATGAGATGTTGTGAATCATATGTACCGAGATACACATCTTGTAAGTGTATGACGCAGGAACCTCTTGATATATTCATATATTGATCATCTTCATTAAATAATAATATTGCGGAGAACCTTTAATTAATAATCCAAAAACAAAACTATTAAACCCAAAATAAAATAACAAACGGACCCTTAAACTACGAAACCTTTAGAACCGGTTTATGTTACCAACCGGTGCTAAAGGTGCCCAAGCCCTCGCGGTGCCGTCCAATCACGTGGCCTGGCTGGAGCTGGGGAACCGGTTCTAAAGGCTTTACTCTTTAGCACCGAGCCTTTAGAACCGGTTCTAAAGGCACCCTAGAACCGGTTCTAATGACCTGTTTTTCACTAGTGCCAGTGGGACTCAGCCGTCAGAGCCCCCCACGTCAGCATGACCTCATGCTGACGCAATAAGTCCTTTTCTAATTAAATTTAAATCCAGAAAATTCCAAAAAATAGAATAAACTTCAAAATTCAATAACTTTTAAACTATAACTCCAAATTTAATAAATAATATATGAAAATTATCAGAAAAATGCAAGGATTATGAATATGCAACTTGTTTCTATGTTTGACCATTTTAAAATAGGTGAACAGTAGCAAACATGCATATGGCATAATTTGAATTTGAATTTGAAGTTTGAATTTGAAATTCTTTTGCAATACACTTCAATTAAATGGAATTGTCAATACATCAGTACCATGTACATCATGTTTTCACAACTTATCATGTGATTGTGCATTGTACATTATATTGATTGCAATGTTTGTGTTGTTTCTTCGAATAGAGGTGGAGCCGGAACCCGAGATCACCCCCTTCGTTGAAGATACCGTGTGAGACCCTCGTCAGCAAGACAAGCAAACCCCATTGATCATGTCTATAAAATCCCACTTCCCTCTTAGTCTAGCTTATGCATGTTTAGGAGATCACCTTGTTATCAATTCTACCGCATAGTTGAACCCATATCCGATGCATGACCTATCATCTTGTCACAGTAGTAAGCAAACCACAATCCTAGCTGACATAGGAGTTGATTCATATCATGTGGCCCCTGCAACTGTTACTGCTTATTGCATTCTTAGAGTTTACAATGAGGATACTTTTGATGTGAGTCGGGATGGTAGTGAACATGGTGTTGATGAAGGTGAAACTGTGTTGGTGAACTTGACCTAAACAAGGTGAACGATGATAGGCTGTGTAGGAGTACACAGTGGGTTGTCTCGTTGAACACTTCCCTAGGACCCGAGTTCTTGTGTTGTGATCCAAGACAAAGAGTACCACCACATGTTGGGCAAACGGACCCCCGCTCAACCTACTAACTCACCCCAGTTCAAGTCCAGGATCACTAGTTTGGGCTTTCCATTTGGCATATGCATAGAAAAAGAATGAATGAAAGTTTGCATCATTTAGATATGTGGGTGGAACTGTGAGACAGTAAAACCATCTGGTAAGGTGGTGTCTCGGTTGCCTGCATCGTCTGAGTCCGTATCGTTGACCCGGCCGTACTCTTGAGCGGTGACCAACTCAGATGGTTAATTCCTGGATTAGAGTTGGCTGTGAGGTAAAAGTTGTGGAAATTATCCTCGCCAACACCCGCTTGAATGGTGTCGAGGACAAGGCGGTAACTGATAGTTTCATGTGTGTAGCAGTACACCCCTGCAGGGTTAATAAACTTTTCGATTATCTGCGTCCGCGGTAAGGGACTGTCAGATCCCTCTGTTAGGTATGTGCTAGGGTTAGCTAGTGCCTTTGCATCATGTAAAAATTTCAAAAAGAAATCTTGGAAATCAAATTCAAAATCCAAATGGGAGAAGGAACACCACCCAGATGAATTAATTCAAGAGGCCAGATAAAAATCTTTTCCAAAAATTCATGTTAGAGTTTTGAAAAGTCATATAAATGAGTGAGATCACATATCAAGTGATGTGGGACCCACCCCATGCTCATAGATTTTTCAAATATTCCAACAGTACCTTGGAATTAAAGAAATACCCCTTTTTTATTTAAAATTCAAATCATTTGAATTTTAAAAATGTTGAAAGTTTATGAGTGGCTTGTCCATATTATTATGAGGCCATGTAAAAGTTTTCAGCATTTAATAAAATGGTTTGGTATTTTTATCAGAGCCAAAACAAATTATAGAAAAAGAAAGGAAAGTTTAAACAGAAAGAAAAATAAAAGGACTCACCTGTCGCCCAGGGGCAAGGCCCACCTCTCTAGCCGGCCCAGCCCACCAGGGCAACTCCCCTGTCGTCTTCCCCGGGCACGAGCACACAGCTGCGTTCCCGGCATGTCGTGGCCGTCGCGGTGGAGGCTCCTCAGCGACACCCCTGCCTCCTTCTCACCGCCCGCGTGTCCTGGAGACGTCCAGAACTCTTTCCCCTCCTTCATCGCCCTCCAGTTCTTCCTCCCCGCGAAGAACAGCGACGCCACCGTAGCCTAGCCGGAGCGCCGTCGAGCACACACGTGGCCACTGACGTTGAGGAGCCGAACCAAGGTGTCCCAGCGCTTCGTCGTCGTCGTCTTCGTCGAACTGCAGAAGGAATCGAGCCCGGAGCCAGCGTAGACGCCGATTTCTTCCTCGAGCTCCCTCCGGCAGCCGTGAAGGAAGTCGTCGATTACGCCGCCGTTGAACCAACCCCGCCTTCGCCACCACCTCTACTGCGTTCAGGGTGAGCTTGCGAGTGAAACCCCTTTGTTTTCCCCCTCGTTTGCTCGCTCTAGCCGGATCCGCCATGGATGCCGAAGCACGTCGCCGCCATGGACGACGATGAGGTCGCCCCTGTGCCCCTTCATCGCTTCCAGCGCGCGTGTTTAGCTCCTGGTCATGCCAGCGTTCGAACGCACTCAAGATTGACCTAAACCGTGCACCGTATTGTCGACTGCGACCTCGCCGCTTCTCTGCTTCCGCCGGAGTCGTCGCCGTCGTCGATGCAGAGCTCCCCGTGAACCCCTGTTGCCTCCAGATGATGCGCGAGACGATGCTGAATCGAATGGAGTCCTCCCCGTGATCTCCCGTGGCCTCTAGCTCACTCCGGTAAATCGCCGCCGTGGCCAGACCGCCGGCGTTTAGCTGCCGGCGAGTTAGCCCTAAGCCCCCCCCCCCCTTGTTTCACCAGTTTAGTGACCCCTGGGTCACTGACCAGTGGGCCAAGTGGCTTAATTAAGCCACTGGTTAAGTTAACCCAGCCGGGTTAATTAGCCCAGCCACTGACAGGGTGGCCCCACATGTCAGCCCCCCCATGACGCCAGCCTGACGTCAGCCTGACGCAGTAAATTGAATTAATGAATTTCCAGAGATTAAAAGAATTCCAGAAAATCCAGAAAATACCCCAAACTTTGGAAATTCATAGAAAATTCATATTAACTCCAAATTGGACAAATAATATATGAAAAATGATCAGGAGAAAATTATCTTTCCAAATATGCAACTTTCAACTCTGTTTGAGTTGAATTTAAAATGTGATCAGTAGCATTTGCTATTTGATTTAAATGGAATTAAATCAAATTCAAATCAAATAATTTTGCAACTTCAGCCATGGCAACATGCTACATTTCACTTACACATCAGAGGCATATCATACACATTTGAAGATAATTCAAAATGATGAAACTATATCACATATAACTTGGTTAATGTTGAATTCAAATGTGGAATTTGAATTTGCATTCTAAATGCAATATATTCCACTTAAATGGAATTGCCTCACACATCCAAACTTATACTTCAAGCATTAACATTCAATCATGTGCTTGAGCATTGCATTCATATTGATTGCTACTTCGTGCTTTGTTTGTCGAGTAGAGGTGGAACCGGAGCAAGAGGTCACCCCCTTCGCTGAAGATCCAGAACCCGAACCTCGTCAGCAAGGCAAGCAAAACCCCATTGATCATGTCGATAAAATCCCACTTCCCTCTCATGTCTCGCTTATGCATTGTATAGGATGATCACCATGTTACGATTCTACCGCATAGATGAACCCATTCCTTTGCATGACCTATCTTTTGTCACAGTAGTAAGCAAACCACAATCCTAGCAAATGTAGGAGTTGAATGATATCATGTGGCCCCTGCAATGTTACTGCTTATTGCATGCTTAGTATGATACCATGTTGTTACTTTGATGTGAGTCGGGATGGGAATGATCATGTTGATGATGGTAGAAAAGTGTTGGTGAATCGACCCTAATACAAGGTGAACGATGAGAGGCTGTGTAGGAGTACACGGTGGGTTGTCTCGTTGAACACCGCCCTAAGTCCGAGTTCTTGTGTGGTGATCCAAGATGAAGAGTACAACCACACATTGGGCTCACTGACCCCTCTCAACTTATTAACTCATCCCTTTCGATGTCCAGATGTCGCAGTAGTTCGGAGTTCTGGTAGGCTTGTGGCCTGGATGCTAAGTGAGAGAACGGCTCACCCGAGACCGGCTTATGCACCACGCACACATCGCTTGGGTCCACTTCGGTAAACCGGCCGGGTTCACGATTGTGGTAGCCAACCCAAGTAGGCGGCTTTCTTGGACTAGATAGGCTATGAGGTAACAATTGTGGTGAGCATCCTCGCTGGCACCCCTTGAATGGTGTCGAGATCAAAGGCGGTAAATGATGGTCATGTGTGTGTAGCGGTACACCCTTGCAAGGTTAACAAAACTATTCGAATAGCCGCGTCCGCGGTTATGGACTACTTGGAAAGCTTAGCTTGATTATTAGATAACTTGAACCGGATACTTTTAAAATACACCAAGATAAGTGTGAGTGCTATGGCGTGCTTTCTCGTGGGGAAGTCGAGGAAGGCATCATAGTGGTGTATTGGTTGGTGAAAGTAGCGGACTCGTGTACGCTTCTTACCTCAAGTCTGGTACTCGTAGTTCAGGATTAGCAAAGTCAAAGCTGGCATTTCTGCAAGTGAACCCCACCTCCCTTTACCTTGATACATGTGCATGAGTAGTATAGCTCCTATGTAAGTCTTGCTGAGTACGCCTTTGTACTCACGTTTGCTTAATCTATGTTTTAGATGACGCCACTGACCCCGAAGGTGGCTTCTTCATCGAGCTGGATGACTGAAGTTAAACTAGTCTAGTCCCAGTCAGCAGTCTGGTTCCCTCGTGGAGGGCTTTATGTTTGAATAAGGCTTCTTAAGCCAATTTGTTAAACTTGTCTGTACTCAGACATAATTTGCTTCCGTTCTATGTTGTAATGTTGGATCACATGTATGTGATCTCTGTGTGTACTCTATAAGAGTTATAAATAAAATGTACACTTTGTAGAGAATTGCAATGGTACCTACTGTTCATACAAGGCATGTGTGTTGCGTGCATGTTTATAACATGCATGTCTTTTTATGGGTTTTCGAGACCTTAGTTGTGTTCTGGCTGGCGGTCTTTCATACACCAAGTGGCCCTTAGATGTGCGCAGCTTGGGGCACCGCGATGCGATTGCTCGAGACTCTGTCTCGTGCACACTTTGTGGTATGATCGAGCCCGCCCTAGACCACGACTAAGTGATCGGGCTGGAGTAAGTCTATGTAAGAGTTTCGAGATAGTCGATAGTATGGTTGAGGCGACATGTCTTTGAATATGGGAGTTCACCACCCATATCATTAGACTTGTGTGCAGACGATGAGGACCCATTGCAGTTGATCATCCGGCCTGGATGGGATGCCCCTCACGTACGATGCTTTCCGAGAATGTTCAGTGCTTGGCCTTGTCTGCTTAGACAAGTGGGTGCGGTTCTCGGCTCTCCATATGACTATGTCTTAACTGTACTTTCATACGCTAACCCCGGGTCCCGACAGACTTGGTATCAGAGCAGGACTGACTGTAGGACTAGTAGCCTTGGCCGAAGTTGAGTCTAGCTTGCTATAGTTATATAGTTACTCTGGGTATATAAGGGAACAACGTAAGGCTTCAATTTTCTCCTTACCCCTTTCGTTCTGAGTTCTGAGTCACCCTCATCTTGTTCTACGGGAGGATAGGACTAGGCTCTCCTCTGTCAGTTTAGCACATCTCGTTGATTGCTTCTTTATAGCCGTAGGAAAGTTGTGTCAGGTTCTCCTAGCATTGTTATAATGCTTATTTCTTACATCGTATTATGTAAGTGTTGTTCTTCATGATTGAAAGAAATTGTCATTTCTTACAATCACAGTCGTTATGTTGTCCGAGTCATTCCAGGTTTATTTCATAATCTGATGCATTTGCAAACTCCTTTCTTTTTCAGATGGCAGATCTTCCCCCTCGGCAGATTGTTCGTTTGACCAGGTGCCTCGGTGTGCGTGGCCATCCCGCCACGTTGATCGAGATGATGTCCTATGTGGGATATCGATGGTACCCTGAGTACACCATCGAGGAGCAGTTCCACGACTTCAACCAGACGCAGTTCCACTGCATTGTTCGGATCTACCAACACCACGTTGGAGTCACCCAGCCTATCCACTTTGGACATGGCATCGGCGTTACCGAGAACATGGCTGTGCAGGATGCTGCATATTCATGTATTACCCTGCTGACAGAGGAGCACACCATGCTGAGAGAGACTTCATTCCGCTATATCCCTGCAGCACTTCCAGGAGAAGAGGGATATTACACCGGACTCTACTCAGATCACTCTGCACAGGATCCAGCACTTCAGGTGACTGCTAGGTTTGCTAGTGACAGAGATCGTGATGCACGTGCTCTCCGTTTTGAGCTCCACGCTACTCGTGTTCGTCCGTATCGAGAACTGACACTCTTGGCACCCTTTGTGAGCGTGGGATCAGTGGAGTACGATGCGATCTATCCAGTGAGGACCCAGATGCCTTCTCGAGTTGCTTGGCCCGAGATTGGAGGAATTTTTCCACCCCGTGGTCCTTTGCTTCCACCCTACACTGGACCTAGGCCCCATCCTTGCCCAAATGGATATCAGGGTCCACAAGCCTCCGTTTTTTCCGATGGTCACCTACAGCTACCGGGATACGCGGGTAACTTCTATGAGGATTACTATGGAGATGGAGATGAGTGAGACCGCCTGTGGTCTTACTTAGTGAGGATGTAGTAGTATCCTAGTATATTGTAAGCAAGGTGTCTAAGATCCAGAGGCTTAGATAAATAATGTATAGGAAGTCAGAGTGCCTCTGAAGGATGTATCATCTTCATCACATTGGTATTAGCTTAGTGCTTGTACTAAAACGATGTATGGTTTGTATGACATCTTGTGAATATATGGCTTGTATGCTTTTATCACCATGTTGTCAAGATGATTACTTTCTTTGCTCTGTAATCCTTCCAGTACTTCAATACCTTGATTAGACTCTTGAAATCAACTCTGTTTGACTTTGGTTTTTCACCTTCAGGATGTCTCAAGGAACACGTGGCCAGATTGGTCGTAACCAAGGTCGTGGGAACAACCAGGAGGAAGACAACCTTCCACCCCCACCCACGATGGCCCAAGTTCTGATGGAGGTCGAGAGGAACCGCCGTGACTCTCATCACCTGCTGGAAGTCATTGCACGCAACACCACTCAGCAGCGCAATGAGCTGGTGTCTTTGAACGACTTCATCCGGCTTCATCCCCCGGTTTTCAGTTACTCCACCGAGCCCCTTGACGCCGATGACTGGCTCCGCAGCATCGAGAGGAAGCTCCAAGCCGGCCATGTTGCAGATGGCGACAAGGTCAATTATGCCACCTATCACCTTGAAGGTGCAGCAAGCTCTTGGTGGGAGAATTTTCTGAATATGCGTCCCGTTGGACCACCAGCATCTTGGGAGGAATTATGCACTTCTTTCCGCGAGCCCCACATCCCCAAGGGTCTCATGGACCGCAAGCGTGAGGAATTCTGTAACCTCACTCAAGGCAGAAGAACAGTTGACGAGTTCAGTCGTGAGTTCAACCGACTTGCTCGTTATGCAACTGAAGAAGTCTCCACCGACTCCAAGAAACAAGAGAGGTTCCGTCGTGGCCTCAACAGTGGACTCCGTCGCGAGCTCAACCTTCATGATTTTGCCACATTCCAGGTCCTTGTCAACAAGGCCATCAAAGCAGAAGACATGAACACCCCCAATGATTTCCGCAAACATCCTAGAGATGACGGATCATCCAGTTCTGGCTCCCAGAAGCGCAAGATCTGGATCCCACATAGCATGTTCCGCCAGAACAACCCACCGAGGCCATCCTATGTGGCGCCTCGTCCACCCACCCAGTTCCACCCAGCTCCACCAAACCACCCAGCTCCACGCACTGTTTTCGGAGCTTGCTACAAGTGTGGTCAGGCAGGCGACTACTCTCGCGAGTGCCCCCAGAACCAGGTCCAGAACCAGAATGCTCCACCACGTGCCGGAGGCAACAACAATAACAATGGTCGTGGCAAGCCACCCCAGAAGGTCTTCACCGCCAAACCCGCTCCTTCCGCAACTCGTGGACGTCTGAACCAGATTGCCGCCGAAGAGACTGACGACACCACTGACGTCATTCTTGGTACGCTCCCAGTCAATTTTGTTCCTACTTCCGTTCTTTTCGACCCAGGAGCATCTCATTCATTCATGTCGGAAAGTTATGCACTTCGCCATGAGTTACCCTTTGTTGAATTGTCCACCCCGATGGTTATTCAAACTCCAGGGTCAAGATGGCAAACTAATAGAGTGAGCCATGGTAATCAAATTGCAATTGAGGGTTTAGTATTCCTTGCTTCACTCATAGCCCTCAAGTCTTCAGACATTGATGTCATCCTTGGCATGGATTGGCTATCAAGACAAAATGCCTATCTGGATTGCAAAGGCAAATCCGTGAAACTCACCCACCCTTCAGGCACAACCGTTAACTATACCTCACCCAGAACAAGAACCCAAGTGCATTCTTTGAATGTACTTCCCCTTCCCGAACTTGAGGATATTCCGGTGGTTCGTGACTTCCCGGATGTCTTTCCTGAAGAGCTGCCGGCCATGCCACCCGACAGATGTGTAGAATTTATAGTGGATCTTGTTCCAGGAACCGCACCAATTTCCAAACGCCCATATAAAATGGCCCCACATGAGTTAGCTGAGCTAAAAACCCAACTTGATGCTTCGTTGGCAAAAGGCTTCATCCTCCCTAGCTCATCGCCATGGGGTTGCCCCGTTCTGTTCGTAAAGAAGAAAGATGGAACAGAAAGGATGTGCGTAGATTATCGCCCGCTAAATTTAGCGACGATAAAGAACAAATACCCACTACCCAGGATCAATGATCTTTATGATCAACTTGCAGGATCCTCCGTCTTCTCCAAGATGGATTTAAGATTAGGTTATCATCAGATCAGAATCCGAAACGAGGACATTCCTAAAACGGCTTTTACTACTCGTTATGGTCTTTACGAGTATACCGTCATGTCCTTTGGTTTAACCAATGCCCCCGCCACATTCTCACGCTTGATGAATTCGATCTTCATGGAGTACATAGATAAATTTGTTGTAGTTTATCTTGATGATATTCTCATCTACTCGAAGAACGAAGGAGATCATGCCGAACACTTAAGGCTGGCATTGATGAAACTTAGAGAGCATCGCCTGTACGCTAAATTCTCCAAGTGCGAATTCTGGCTACCAGAAGTGACCTACTTAGGCCACGTGATTTCTGCAAAAGGCATTGCTGTGAATCCCGAGAGAGTTCAGGCCGTCCTTGACTGGACTCCACCTGAATCGGTTAAGCAAGTTAGAAGTTTTCTTGGCCTAGCCAGCTATTGCCGTCGCTTCGTCGAGAACTTTTCTAAAGTTGCAAAGCCTCTAACTGAACTCCTCAAGAAAGATAAGAAATTCTTATGGACATCCAAGTGCGAGGAAAGCTTTCAGGAGCTAAAAAGAAGATTGACTTCCGCACCCGTACTTGCACCTCCAGACACCAAAAGGGATTTCGAGATCTATTGTGATGCATCACGGCAAGGGTTAGGATGCATACTTCTGCAAGATCGACATGTGGTAGCTTATGCTTCACGCCAGTTGCGGCCACATGAAGAGAATTATCCTACCCATGACCTTGAACTCGCTGCCGTAGTTCATGCTCTAACAACTTGGCGACATTACCTCCTTGGTAATCATTGTGAGATTTATTCCGACCACCAAAGCCTCAAGTATATTTTCACCCAGCCAGATCTTAATCTCAGGCAAAGACGCTGGATTGAGTTGATAAAAGATTACGACGTAGCAATTTCTTACACCCCAGGCAAAGCCAATGTCATGGCTGATGCACTAAGTCGTAAGTCGTACTGTAACAACCTCATGTTGCAGCAGTATCAACCACTTCTTCATGAGGACTTTCGCAAACTCAATCTTGAGATTGTTCCTCATAGCTATCTTTCTACCTTGGTGGCGAAACCAACTCTTGAGGATCAAATTATAGTTTCCCAAAGGCGTGCACGAGGTGTTCGCCGGATCAAGGAGAACATTGCTAGCGGAGTTGCTAAATGTTTCTCCACAGATAGAAAAGGAACGGTATTCTTTGAAAATCGTTTGGTAGTACCTAAGAATAAGGAACTAAGGCAACTCATCCTCAAAGAAGCCCATGACACACCCCTCTCAATTCATCCCGGTAGCACGAAAATGTACCGAGATCTACGCCAGAGATTTTGGTGGACTAGGATGAAGAGAGACATTGCTCAATTTGTGGCCCAATGTGATGTTTGTCGTCGCATTAAGGCAGAACATCAAAGACCTGCTGGTACACTTCAAACCTTGTCCATTCCCGAGTGGAAATGGGACAAAGTCGGTATGGACTTCATCACCGGCTTTCCAAGAACCCAGAAAGGAAACAATGCCATCTTCGTTGTCATAGATAGGCTTTCCAAAGTTGCTCACTTCCTTCCGGTTCGCGAGTCGATAACTGCTAGCCAGTTAGCAGACTTGTACATCTCCAGAATTGTATCCCTTCACGGTGTTCCTTTGGAAATCAATTCTGATCGTGGTAGCCTTTTCACCTCTAGATTTTGGGGAAGCTTCCAACGTGCTATGGGAACTCATCTCTCCTTTAGTACGGCTTTCCATCCTCAGTCTAGCGGTCAAGTCGAAAGGGTTAACCAGATTCTTGAAGACATGCTCAGAGCTTGTGTTATCTCATTCGGAAAGAATTGGGAGAATTCTCTTCCATATGCCGAATTTGCTTATAACAATAGTTTTCAGTCTAGTCTGAACATGGCTCCTTTTGAACTCCTGTATGGACGACGATGTCGAACACCACTAAACTGGTCTGAAACCGGTGAAAGAAAATTCTTTGGACCGGATATGATCAAGGAAGCAGAAGATCAAGTTTGCATTGTTCGTGATCAATTGAAAGCAGCCCAGTCTCGTCAGAAAAGCTACTATGATCGTCATCATAGGCAAGAACGCTACAATCTGGATGAGAAGGCTTACCTTCGGGTTACTCCTCTGAAGGGAAACCAATGTTTCGGTATCAAAGGCAAGTTGGCCCCACGTTACATCGGACCTTTCCGCATTATTGCTAAACGTGGAGAAGTTGCCTACCAACTTGAACTACCTCCGCACCTTTCCCGAGTACACGATGTATTCCATGTATCCCAGCTCAGGCGTTGCTTCAAGGACCCCATCCGCGAAGTCGACCATGAAACGCTTGATCTCCAAGATGACCTTTCTTATCGAGAATACCCCGTTCGTATTCTTGATTCCGCAGAGCGTGTCACTCGTCGTCAGAAGATTAGGTTTCTGAAAGTGCAATGGTCACACCACTCTGAAAGAGAAGCCACGTGGGAAAGAGAAGACCGTCTCATTGCCGAGTACCCCTCCTTCCTCGCGCAGACTTCTGAATCTCGGGACGAGATTCTTTTGAGTGGGGGCGAGTTGTCAGATCCCTCTGTTAGGTATGTGCTAGGGTTAGCTAGTGCCTTTGCATCATGTAAAAATTTCAAAAAGAAATCTTGGAAATCAAATTCAAAATCCAAATGGGAGAAGGAACACCCCCCAGATGAATTAATTCAAAAGGCCAGATAAAAATCTTTTCCAAAAATTCATGTTAGACTTTTGAAAAGTCTTATAAATGAGTGTGATCACATATCAAGTGATGTGGGACCCACCCCATGCTCATAGATTTTTCAAATATTCAAACAGTACCTTGGAATTAAAGAAATACCCGTTTTTGATTTAAAATTAAAATCATTTGAATTTTAAAAATGTTGAAAGTTTATGAGTGGCTTGTCCATATTATTATGAGGCCATGTAAAAGTTTTCAACATTTAATAAAATGGTTTGGTATTTTTATCAGAGCCAAAACAAATTACAGAAAAAGAAAGGAAAGTTTAAACAGAAAGAAAAATAAAAGGACTCACCTGTCGCCCAGGGGCAAGGCCCACCTCTCCAGCCGGCCCAGCCCACCAGGGGAACTCCCCTGTCGTCTTCCCCGGGCACGAGCACACAGCTGCGTGCCCGGCATGCCGTGGTCGTCGCGGTGGAGGCTCCTCAGCGACTCCCCTGCCTCCTTCTCACCGCCCGCGTGTCCTGGAGACGTCCAGAACTCTTTCCCCTCCTTCATCGCCCTCCAGTTCTTCCTCCCCGCGAAGAACAGCGACGCCACCGTAGCCTAGCCGGAGCGCCGTCGAGCACACACGTGGCCACTGACGTCGAGGAGCCGAACCAAGGTGTCCCAGCGCTTCGTCGTCGTCGTCTTCGTCGAACTGCAGAAGGAATCGAGCCCGGAGCCAGCGTAGACGCCGATTTCTTCCTCGAGCTCCCGCCGGCCGCCGTGAAGGAAGTCGTCGATTCCGCCGCCGTTGAACCACCCCCGCCTTCGCCACCACCTCTACTGCGTTCAGGGTGAGCTTGCGAGTGAAACCCCTTTGTTTTCCCCCTCGTTTGCTCGCTCTAGCCGGATCCGCCATGGATGCCGAAGCACGTCGCC
Organism: Bromus sterilis; assembly: GCA_950022295.1. NCBI lineage: Eukaryota > Viridiplantae > Streptophyta > Magnoliopsida > Poales > Poaceae > Bromus > Bromus sterilis. The sequence goes on along the minus strand of OX465600.1, from coordinate 203,792,512 downwards.
GCCATGGACGACGATGAGGTCGCCCCTGTGCCCCTTCATTGCGTCCAGCGCGCGCGTTTAGCTCCTGGTCATGCCAGCGTTCGAACGCACTCAAGATCGACCTAAACCGTGCACCGTATCGTCGACTACGACCTCGCCGCTTCTCTGCTTCCGCCGGAGTCGTCGCCGTCGTCGATGCAGAGCTCCCCGTGAACCCCCGTTGCCTCCAGATGATGCGCGAGACGATGCTGAATCGAATGGAGTCCTCCCCGTGCTCTCCCGTGGCCTCTAGCTCACTCCGGTAAGTTGCCGCCGTGGCCAGACCGCCGGCGTTTAGCCGCCGGCGAGTTAGCCCTAAGCCCCCCCTGTTTCACCAGTTTAGTGACCCCTGGGTCACTGACCAGTGGTCCAGTGGCTTAATTAAGCCACTGGTTAAGTTAACCCAGCCGGGTTAATTAGCCCAGCCACTGACAGGGTGGCCCCACATGTCAGCCCCCCCCTGACGCCAGCCTGACGTCAGCCTAACGCAGTAAATTGAATTAATGAATTTCCAGAGATTAAAAGAATTCCAGAAAATCCAGAAAATACCACAAACTTTGGAAATTCATAGAAAATTCATATTAACTCCAAATTGGACAAATAATATATGAAAAATTATCATGAGAAAATTATCTTTCCAAATATGCAACTTTCAACTCTGTTTGAGTTGAATTTAAAATGTGATCAGTAGCATTTGCTATTTGATTTAAATGGAACTAAATCAAATTCAAATCAAATAATTTTGCAACTTGAGCCATGGCAACATGCTACATTTCACTTACACATCAGAGGCATATCATACACATTTGAAGATAATTCAAAATGATGAAACTATATCACATATAACTTGGTTAATGTTGAATTCAAATGTGGAATTTGAATTTGCATTCTAAATGCAATATATTCCACTTAAATGGAATTGCCTCACACATCCAAACTTATACTTCAAGCTTTAACATTCAATCATGTGCTTGAGCATTGCATTCATATTGATTGCTACTTCGTGCTTTGTTTGTCGAGTAAAGGTGGAACCGGAGCAAGAGGTCACCCCCTTCGCTGAAGATCCAGAACCCGAACCTCGTCAGCAAGGCAAGCAAAACCCCATTGATCATGTCGATAAAATCCCACTTCCCTCTCATGTCTCGCTTATGCATTGTATAGGATGATCACCATGTTACGATTCTACCGCATAGATGAACCCATTACTTTGCATGACCTATCTTTTGTCACAGTAGTAAGCAAACCACAATCCTAGCAAATGTAGGAGTTGAATGATATCATGTGGCCCCTGCAATGTTACTGCTTATTGCATGCTTAGTATGACACCATGTTGTTACTGTGATGTGAGTCGGGATGGGAATGATCATGTTGATGATGGTAGAAAAGTGTTGGTGAATCGACCCTAATACAAGGTGGGTTGTCTCGTTGAACACCGCCCTAAGTCCGAGTTCTTGTGTGGTGATCCAAGATGAAGAGTACAACCACACATTGGGCTCACTGACCCCTCTCAACTTATTAACTCATCCCTTTCGATGTCCAGATGTCGCAGTAGTTCGGAGTTCTGGTAGGCTTGTGGCCTGGATGCTAAGTGAGAGAACGGCTCACCCGAGACCGGCTTATGCACCACGCACACATCGCTTGGGTCCACTTCGGTAAACCGGCCGGGTTCACGATTGTGGTAGCCAACCCAAGTAGGCGGCTTTCTTGGACTAGATAGGCTATGAGGTAACAGTTGTGGTGAGCATCCTCGCTGGCACCCCTTGAATGGTGTCGAGATCAAAGGCGGTAAAGGATGGTCATGTGTGTGTAGCGGTACACCCTTGCAAGGTTAACAAAACTATTCGAATAGCCACGTCCGCGGTTATGGACTACTTGGAAAGCTTAGCTTGATTATTAGATAACTTGAACCGGATACTTTTAAAATACACCAAGATAAGTGTGAGTGCTATGGCGTGCTTTCTCGTGGGGAAGTCGAGGAAGGCATCATAGTGGTGTATTGGTTGGTGAAAGTAGTGGACTCGTGTACGCTTCTTACCTCAAGTCTGGTACTCGTAGTTCAGGATTAGCCAAGTCAAAGCTGGCATTTCTGCAAGTGAACCCCACCTCCCTTTACCTTGATACATGTGCATGAGTAGTATAGCTCCTATGTAAGTCTTGCTGAGTACGCCTTTGTACTCACGTTGGCTTAATCTATGTTTTAGATGACGCCACTGACCCCGAAGGTGGCTTCTTCATCGAGCTGGACGACTGAAGTTAAACTAGTTTAGTCCCAGTCAGCAGACTGGTTCCCTCGTGTAGGGCTTTATGTTTGAATAAGGCTTCTTAAGACAATTTGTTAAACTTGTCTGTACTCAGACATAATTTGCTTCCTTCCTGTGTTGTAATGTTGGATCACATGTATGTGATCTCTGTGTGTACTCTATAAGAGTTAGAAATAAAATGTACACTTTGTAGAGAATTGCAATGGTACCTACTGTTCATACAAGGCATGTGTGCTGCGTGTATGTTTCTAACATGCATGTCTTTGTACGGGTTTTCGAGACCTTAGTTGTGTTCTGGCTGGCGGTCTTTCATACACCAAGTGGCCCTTAGATGTGCGCAGCTTGGGGCACCGCGATGCGATTGCTCGAGACTCTGTCTCGTGCACACTTTGTGGTATGATCGAGCCCGCCCTAGACCCCGACTAAGTGATCGGGCTGGAGTAAGTCTATGTAAGAGTTTCGAGATAGTCGATAGTATGGTTGAGGCGACTTGTCTTTGAATATGGAAGTTCACCACCCATATCATTAGACTTGTGTGCGGACGATGAGGACCCATTGCAGTTGATCATCCGGCGTGGATGGGATGCCCCTCACGTACGATGCTTTCCGAGAATGTTCAGTGCTTGGCCTTGTCTGCTTAGACAAGTGGGTGCGGTTCTCGGCTCTCCATATGACTATGTCTTAACTGTACTTGCATACGCTAACCCCGGGTCCCGACAGGGACTCCTTGGAAAGTTGTGCTTGATTATTAGACAACTTGAATGGATACTGTAAAACTCGCAAGATAAGTGTGAGTGCTATGGCGTGCTTCCTCGTGGGGAAGTCGAGGAAGTATCCATAGTGGTGTATTGGTTGGAGACTTGGTAGTGGACTCATGTACGCTTCTTACCTCAAGTCTGGTACTCGTAGTACAGGACTAGCCAAGTCAAAGTTGTCACTTCTGCATTACAACCCCACCTCCCTTTGCCTTGAAACTTGAGCATGAGTAGTATAGTTCTGATGTAAGTCTTGTTGAGTACGACTTTGTACTCACGTTTGCTTATTCTATGTTTTAGATGGAAACCCAAATCCCGATGGAGTCACCTTCCTGAAGCTCGATGTTGACTAAGTTAGTATAGTTCCAGACAGCAGTCTGGTCCCTCGTGGAAGGGCATGTATGTTGAAAAAGGATTCTCTAAGCCATTTGTTAATCTTGTCTGTACTCAGACCTAATTTTCTTCCGTTGTTTGATGTAATGATGGATCATAGTTATATGATCTTTGTGTACTCTATGTGTAAGTCAATAAAGATATACTTTGTAGAGTTCATGTGACGAATACCTGCTGTTTACACTGGACATGTATGCTGCGTGTATGATTATAACATGCATGTCTTAGTGTGGGGTTCCATAGCTTAGTTGTGTTCTTGTCGGTGGTCTTTTATACACCTTAGATGTGCCTAGATTGGGGCATCGCGATGCGATTGCTCGTGACTCTGTCACGTGGCACACTTTGATGTATGATTGAGCCCGCCCGAGACCCCGAGTAAGTAATCGGTCTGGAGTCTGTTTATGTAAGTGTTTTAATTCAATCGATAATATGGTTGGGGCGACTTGTCTATGAGTATGGGATTTCACCATCCATAATCATTTAGACTTGTGAGCAGGCGATGAGGACCCATCTCAGTTGATCATCCGGCCTGGATGGGATGCTCCTCACATACGATGCTTTCCGAGAGTGTTCTGTGCTTGGCCTTGTCTGCTTAGACAAGTGGGTACGACTCTTGGCTCTCCATATGATTGAGTTGTGACTGGAATTACATACGCATATTCCGGGTCCCGACAATAATTTTCTTTTCTAGTGTATCCTTAGTCAACTATGGATGCATCTTCCACAACTAGAACCAAAGGAGCAATGCTTGTGTTTCTAAGTTTGGTGTTTGTCAAGAAATGTCGTTGATAAATGTGTTAATGGAAGAAAGTGAAAGTTCAACTATGGTAATTCACCTTGCCTCCAGATTTCAGAGTAGCGCAACGAAATGTATTGCGGAACCAAAGCTCTACAATTAGAGGAGAAAATGATGAGACTGGTCGTGGAGTTTCGATTGAAGCTTTTACTAAACAAAGTAGGATTCAAGAATATATATTTATCCCTTGAGAAAAATAATACTCATGATTCAGTTGTCATGTTGATGGAAGAAGACATACCTACAAACTACAAAAAGCGATGGTCGACCTAAGTACGAGAAATGACTATGAGTCATGAAATCCTACATTCATTTACATTTAAGATTACTTGAATCTTATCGAGTATAGAGGTTACTTGATATTATCAATAACTTCAAGGTTATAAGGAATAAATGTGAAAATCAAAGAAGACATCAAGATCGATTTGTCATAACGGATGTTTCTGACAAATTCAAAAGGTCGACTACAATATGTGTCGATGCTTGAATCCATGTGATATTCACTACGATTGATCCAAATTGTTATCAATGCCATGACTTTCTCAAATCCTGCATTTGAAGAAGTGTTGTAATTGGTACAACAAGGAGGTTTTCTAAAAACATATGTATGCTAGTGTCTCGTAACCGGAATTCTCGATTTGATTGATGATCAAAGGATTTTGGACTTAGGCAAAATATTGAGGAAACATGCATTTGCATGAAACTAAGTGGTAGCAGAATAGTTTCCTAAAACTTAATATGTGGTCGACATATTTTGAGTGGGATATGTGGGAGTACTATCCTAAACTTAATATGTGTAAGGCTCGATATGTTGTACTGTTCCAGATCTAGATGTTTCCATCTAGATCCGTGGACGAAGCACATATCGGTCCCACCGCGACATATGACACTGCCATATGCCCCGGATTTCCAACATGATATCACAACATTACAGCTACATGGATACAACATATCATACAATCGGCATACAACTGCCTTAAATACATTACATCAGTGGAAGATACATGTCTGAGTATAGACTACAATCAAATGCCTAGCGGCCAAGAGAAAAAAGACATCGCTCCCATAACCACACGGGTCCAGGATCTCCGCCGGAATCCGCCTAACTAGTCGTCGTCGAGTCTGCACATGAAACATCGGTCACCATACCTGTTGTCGATCAAGAACCCTGAAAAGAGTTTGGGGATAGTATCATGATTACATAAGTACTCAACATCCAACTGTAGTGGTCAAATCACCCAGCAAGGACTTCATCACTCGTCAATCTAGGATAACTAGTATTTCACGGTAAGGATGGGGTAAGTGGTGAAGTTGCTGCCGCAATAGCGTTTATGAAGTGGCTAACGATCTAGAGAGTAAGATAAGAAGCCAAGCATTCGATGAGGAATCGCCTCCAACAAGTCTTTCTATCAGCTACTTACGCAAACATAACACCTATCCTATCCTTGTCCTCCTCTTCGCATCCCGACGAAGAAGAAGCAGTCAAGGCACACACACGTTGATCAAGTTATTAAGATTATCTCAGTTGTTGTTGTCTATGAACAAGGAGTAGGTCTCAAGTTGTCCATAACCGTGGACATGGCTTCTCGAAAAGATTTAACACTGCAGGGGTGTACCAACTGCCCATTACAAGGCTCCGCGCGCACGCCTATCTCTCTCAGTTGCTACCCATCATAGGCAACAATTTTATGATTTAGTTCCGAGAGATCCGAAACGACAAGTCCCTCTAGCTAACAAAGAACAAATCCGGGTGGCCCCCGGTGATTCGACATCCAGCTCAGGAGCCGGCCGCGCTCTAGATCTGGTCTCTACCGTATGCCTCGGGTTTGGATTGCCGGTTAATTCTCACATGAGTCCGGGTCCTTAGCCGGACAGGTTGGATCAATAGGGAAACCATGTCCCCGCTGGCCTAGGTTGTTTTAAATCATATCTGCCAGGAGCTACCCGAAAGACATATATGCATGGTTTTCAAATGGTAAATCAGCTTGGGCCACCACTAGAAATGTTTGAATCTAGGTAGGTAAGAAAAGGGGACCCCATAAAATCCCACACGGGGTTAGGCATGCTCATACTTGGAACCAATACCCGGAACTCGGATGCTAGGTGACTCGAATGGAACAAAGCGTCGGGGCGGGATAGCGTAGACCTTCCATCCTTCGTCGAATATAGTCAACATTATAAAAATCATATAATCCACATCAATATAATAATAGTGATAGCCCAAACCAAGGAGTAACAGGGTAACAGTCTTAGCATCCTAAGCATGCATACTAAGAAGGGGCTGAGCAACGAGCAACAGTAACATAGTAGTACATGGTTTGCTAGGAGGGGACATGGCTGTATCGGTTTAAGAGAGGCTGTAAATATGTGGTAGGATCAAACATCGAACCTAACCTAGACTAGCATGCAAACCGCTGGTTATAATAGAATGGATCATAAGTAATGTATAGTCCTTGCCTGTTGATATGTCGGGTTCCGAAGGTGTTGGCGATCTCGAGCTCGCACCGTCTCCAAGAGGTACCCGCGGAAGCACACAAGAAGGAAACACTGGAAAAGGCAATCGATGAGCAAGCATCTAGTACTACGAAGCAATCACGAGAAATCAACAACAAGAAAGCAACACGAGACAACACACTACGGCATCGCATCTATCGTCGAGAGCGCTTACTAACATGTTAAGTGGAGTATTCGTCACACACGACGGTACCGCACATTTAGAATGGTTCAAGTTGTTTAGTTACACAACATGAGAAAATGTTGTTAACATGGAATCTCACTCAAACATGGCATAGCACACAAGCATGACAAAAGGTGAAGCATAAAGTAAACTATCTAATCTAGTCACTTTAAGTGGGGGTAAAACATATACATGGCAAACTATTGCGGACCCCACGATAAAATGGAATTTGGTACTGTTTTGACCTAAATCATATTTTATAATTTTTATTAGCAATCAAAAGTAGCATAATCATAATCTACATGCAATTTTAGTCAAGTTACATATAAGGAACATTTTTATCGGAGCAACGGTTAAAAAGTTATGGCAGTTACAGTTTATAGTGGCATGCAATGTAAATAGTAGTGAAACAGCATGTAGACAAAGTCAAACATGGAAAAGGAGCACATCTTGTTAAACTAGAAAAAAATTCTAAGCAAGTTTCATGTTTAAAGCGTCGCGATCGGAGCTACCATTAAAAAGATACGGGCATCGCAAAATTACACTGCAATCTGCCAATTTAATAAACCAGGAAAGCAAAAAAAACTAAGTAGCGGGCCGAATCCGCCTACACGGGCCCAACAGGGGGTGGGCGCTTGGTAACTAATTAACGCGCAGGGCGCTATGCAATATCCACGACACTTGGGCCGGCCCAACACTTGCAGAAAAATAAAAAAATAAAAAGAAGGTGAGGGCGCCTCACCTAGTGGGCTCGGCCCATGTCGGCCCAGAGCGTGCGGCTCAGCCGTCTCGTATGCCTCATTCCGATCGGGATCGAGCGTAGTCGAGCGCGACAGTGGCGGCAACCTTCCCGGCACGGCGGCGCGATGGGGTCTGGCGAGGGGCGACCAAGGGGAACGCGGATGCGGGGATGAGCGTGGAGGCGGTGGGCGGACCTGGCGGCGCGGTCCGGTCAGAGGAGGGCTCCGGCTATGCCAGGGATCGCGCGTCGACGACCTTTCGGAGCTCTTTTCCATGGCGGCAGCGGCGAGTTCCTCGCGGAGAGAGAGAGAGAGGAGAGGGTTAAGGAACGAGTGGAAGGAAGGGAGGAGGCTGGCGTGGGGAGGAGGCTCATAGGAGCAGAGGCTCGACGCCGGCGACGGTGAGGCGATGTCCTCCATGCCGGTGAGGAGGCGCTCGGGCTAGGCGTGGGGGCTTCAGGAGCTCGGGCAGGGGATCGGCTTGGGTGACGTGGCTGAACCAGAGCGGTCCGATCTTGATCCGACGGTCGCGAGCGCCTAATCTGGATCTGAAGATGGGGGTTGGTGGAAGGCTGCGAGGTGAGAGGCGGGGCACGAAAATTAGGGGAGGTAGGGCTAGGTTTGTCCAGATTAGGTAAGGCAGCACCTACTATTTATAGTAGGTGGCTGTTTGGAAGGTAATTTGGGCCACAAAATGGTATGTTTTGGTCCCGATTTTTTGGGTGGGCTAGAATCCGATGATAAGCGGGTAATCCGGGGGTCCAGCTAAAGGCACGCGCGACATTTTGTAAAATACGCCACAGGACTTACACCGGCTACTATGCCTGGCACATCCGAACGTTTACCTATCCGACGAAGTCAGAATCGCACAAAATTCGACACACCGCCCGATAAAATAATAACCCATTGAAATATAAATGGGGGTTTCCACACCGATGGTGAAGGCTGGTCTTGTGTCGGTTGTCGCGGCAGTGCTCGAGTGAAACCCGGTGCCGCAAAGGTCGTGTGCCATGGTGGTCGGGGTCCGGACACGCATCTGATACGAGAAATAGGGGGGATATTCACCGATTAATAATTCGGTGAAGCAAACACTACAAACAATACATGTAATCATCACAACAACGCAACAAACAATTTTTTTAATTAGGAGGGATTTCCGGGCTGTTACAATATGTGGGTGACATATTTGAGTGGGAGCTATGTGAATGTTTTCCTAGTCTTATATGTGGCTGACATATTTAAGTGGGAGTATGACAACATTCTCCTATATAGATAACATATTGTGAATGGTGTAGATGATATTAATGATTATTTAAAATCTTTCATGAATGAAGTTAAGAATTGAAAATCTATTAAGATAGATTAATGAATTTAATAACATTGAGTCAGAATACTTTCCTGGATAAGATTCCGAAGGAGTTCAGAATGGGACAAGTCAAGAAGGTAGTTCTTACTTGTATATCCAAGAAACGTATCGAGTTAATCTCAGTACAAGAACAAGGGTTAAATGAGTGGTTAGATGAAGGAAATAGATGTCGTACATCCTCTATGCCCCTATCATAGTTTCTTTCATAGAAAACCAGAGTTTGGTACTTGACGTAATGTGACCCAAGTTCTTAGTAAGAAGAACATGTTGTGATATGATTTATGAGTAAATCATAGAACAAAGAGTTAAGTTTATCCTTCAGTGTTTGGAGAGAACTGAGGATACATCTCTAATTTGTAAAGGATAGTGAACTTGACCATAGATGTTATGCTGGTTCAAGTTATGACACTAACCTAGTAGATTGAGATATTATGCTCATAAATGCCTAAGTTGAAAGAAACATGGTTAGACATCAAAGTTGCATACAATGCACTAATGATTAAATATACATTGATATGAATGCTTTATCAGTGACAAGAGTTATATTCTGGCTTAAGAAGTTCGACTTCTGACCGAGTGAGTTTTAGTGTGGATGACTATGGCAAGGTCTGGGTAACCCAACGGATGTCATTTCTGAAACACAACAAGCAAAGTCTCACTCTACCGCCAAATATATATACCTCATCATTATCATGAGATAAGGAAATGAATGTCAAAATAGGTGTCATTAACCATTCGTAAAAGGACATACGGATATGAATGGTACAGAACATTGACTCAACCTTTTCCACAAGCATGCATGATCAATAACCATATAGATGATATGGAGTTATGATCCATAGAAAAATGCAAATATATTATTGTACTGTAGTGCACGTGGAAGACTGCTGGGAATATGCCCTAGAGGCAAATCATAAAGTGTGTTTATTAGCATATTCCATTAGTTCATAATAATTTATATACTAAGTTGTAACTATATTAACCGGAAACATTAATACATGTGTGGTATACAAACAACAAGGTCCCTAGTTAACTCTTGTATACTAGTTCATTGAGCAATTGATGATAAAGTTTTCCTGATCATGGAGACACATACATCTGTTGACAATGAATTCATGTCATTAGGAGAATTATATGATGGACACACACCCATCTAAAGTGTTGCAATGTGATCCAGTCACATAGTTTAAACATTGCGATAACTTAATAACGTAGTGACCCAATCCTTAGACTGTGATGATCATACATAATTGCTATTTATTAGGATGCTTTGAGTGCATTCAACATTACACTGAAATATGGTATTCCAAATTAGTTATGTTCAGGAGTATGAAATAGATCAGTACGGGATTTGTCCATGCGAGTGACGGATAGGTACTATGGTCCCACTCGGTGATATTGCATAATAAGGATTGCAATCATGTGACTACGTCACGGGGTTGTAATCTCACAAAACGAGTAAATATGTTTGCCAGTAACGAGGATGAACTAGGTATTGGATACCGATGATCAAACCTCGGACAGACAAAGTATCGTTTGACAAAAGGAACATGACTCAACGATAACGGTTCAAACGATGAAGTTAACTCGATGGAAGCACAAGGCCATCAAGGATTGTAACCACATCCCACATGATGGTCATTGATTAGAGAGTTTGTCGATCATATGTTGTTGCCCGAACCATAGGGTGTCACACTTAAGGGTGTTCAACGCAATAAGGATAAATTCGGGATCGCCAGAGAAATAAGAAAGAACTCCGAAATCGTTTTGAAGGGGTGTAAGAAAAAGTACAGAGGTTCTGAATTGTTCTGAAAGTTATTTGAATATGTTTTAGTATTTAATTACATGAATTAAATATTAAAATATAATTTAATTAATTAAATGGAATAATGCTTCTTTTATTTTTATTTAAAATAAAGGAAAAGAAAAAAAGGGCTAGGCGCCCCGTATGGCCACTTGGCCTCGACGCCATGCATGCATGGCCGTGGGGTGTGGCCGGCCAACCACATGTGGTGGCGCACCACATACGTGGTAATTGTACCAGATTGCTAATCTAAGTGCATGCACATCCCTTTTCCGCCTATATATATAGATATGGCGGGTGCCCCTTTTTCACAAAAGAAAATTCCAGAAATATACAGATAAATTATGTTGATATCTCTCTCCCTTTCTCCTTCCTTTGAGTGGAATCCCCTTGTTTGGAGTCCGCACTAGGTTGGGGATTTCTCCATCATACGCACACCGTCGTGCTGCTGGAATCGGGATCTGAATCTTCTTTCCGCTGCTCGCCTAGTTCAGAGCCAGGGGGAACGTTGGGTACACTGTATGTTTGTAATCATGCGAGGTGCTGCACTTGCGGTACTCCTTCATCGTCGAGACAGTATCGCGTACGTATTCACCGACAATGTTTCGACGGGGACGTAATCCCATCATCGGTCTACAAGGGTCGTGTGGATTCTAGAGTCGTCGAGGATCTCCGCCACATCGACGATCGGCGGGTACGGCTACATCGACCGCGTTCACACGGGAATGTTTCCCTCTTAACGGACTACATACTGGTATGTTACCATTTTCCCTTTGGTACTTGCATCAGCATAGAATATGTCTTGGGCGTGGGCATCGTGTAGGTTGGAAAAATTATTGTTTTCTGCCCCGAGCCCCAATAGCTCTGGGCCTCCTTCGGGCTTCTGCTGTCTTCCATTGAGGATATTTTTTTGGATTTTTTCTGGATTTCCAGAGCACTTTTTATTTTTCACCTTTTTCTGCAATGCACGGATAGAAACTGGCACTGGGCACTGAATTAGTAGGTTAGTCAAAAATAGGTTGTAAATGATAGGAAAGTGCGTCAAAACATATAGAGATATCACCAAAAGAAGCCTGGAGAAAGCAGAAATTATAGATACGTTTGGGACGTATCAACATCCCCAAGATTAATTCATCCTCTTCCTCGAGTAGGGAAATGAGAACAAATATAAATTTTGTGGTGACATGCTACCAACAAAGATTCAACTTTAAAGTACAGAAAGAAAGAGATGCAATTCACGTCAGGATAATAATAAGCAATTCTCTATATCTAGTATTGAAACTAGCAAAGTAAGAACATAAAGGTGCAAGAAGATCTTGCTATCCTTGACTCGAATGCCTCCAGTCGGTGTTCCAGTGCTGAAAGTGGGAGATGGGTTTAGGGCATAGAAATACTTAATAGTTGTTGCAAACTCAATCTACTAACTTTCACACTTAGTCTCCTTTGGAATATTATTATGACTCGTTCCCAGGTACAAGTCAATCCGATCCTCTCCTTTTTTATTTCAACCACTCATGCAATGAATGTGCGCGAGCAAGATTAGTTGGCACTTAGGATGGCGAAGAGAATAAATGATGGGGAAGGAACTAAAAAAAGTATGAAAGTCTCACACTAGTGAGGACAACCTTAGGCTAGGGTAGGCCTAATGGTAGATATGGTGTGAGGAGTAGGGATTTTCATGCAATGGATGCACAAATGGGCTATGAGTATGAAAGCTCTCCAATGGAACTAGTGGGGGTGCATCTAGCTCGCTTGCTCACGAAGACCTAGAGTTCTCTTGAGGAGGATCATCATTGGAATATACAAGCCAAGTTCTTTAGTGTAAGGTCCCCACATAGTTATGCATGAATAATATGAAAAATTCTCTATGAATTACAAGTGCTACTTTGAAGCACAGGTGTGGATCCTTAAAAAAGTAATAGAAGTGTTGCCTCCTTCTCGCTTTTTATTTATTTTTTTCTTTCTCTTTTTTCTATTTTTCTATTTTTTGTGGCCTCTTTGGATCTTTTTATTTATCTCTCATTTGTCCTCTTTGGAATATTTTTCATGTGTCCTCTTGTGGGATCTTTTATTTGTGTCCTCTTGGGGATCTTTTCCTCTCTTAAGGGCAACACTCTATATATTACAAGGATGATGAAGATCAACACACTTTTAGAAAAGTACTCAACATAAAGAAAAACTGAAAGTATATTATGATGTATGCAAGTGTATGCGTCTGCCAGTGTAGCAGGATATTCAATGATACTGTGTCATGTAGCAATTATAAGGGGAAAGCCCAACTAGAATGCTGCTCTACGATCAAGCAAAAGCATGTATGACAATGAAAGATTAATTCATGAGATGATGGATGTTGCATGAAAATGTATCTCGGAAAGGCTATGGAAATGCCTTGATAGGTATGTATGGTAGCTGTTTTGATTAAGATATAATAAGGATTATTTTGACAGAGCGTATCATGCCAAGGATTTGGATGCACCAATGAAGTTTGCGCCGACTCTTGATCTGAGAAAGGGCAATGCACGTTACCGAAGAGGCTAGCAAAATATGGCTAGTGGAAATGCCAAGAATCGAATTTCCTCGCATTACTCGAAGGAACTCATCCACTTATTATCGGGAACTCTCTATCTAGTTAGAAGATTCACAAAGAGACAAGCACCCTATCAGGGGTGTTTGGGGGCTTGGTTATCCTTGCGCATCCTCGACCCATGATAACGTGAGGGTACTCTATATATTACAACCCCTCCAGAAGTTAGTGATCCATCTAGTAGCTAGAGTTCTTAACTAAGTTTTTCAGTTTTCAAAAATAAGCACGTTGAACCAAAATACGACACCTATCACAGATAGGCTTGAGATCTTGACACACAGAAGTCCAAACATTACTTGAAACAATACCTCAAAACTATTGCAAGTTAGAACCAAACTTAACATAGCCACCTTGATGTAACAGCCCAGGATTTTCACCCAAATTCAAAAATTTGTCTCCTATATTATTTTGTTGATTGCTAGAGTTGTGTTGTAGTATTTGTTTCGCCAATTTATTCATTGGTGATTATATTTCCCCCTCCTTCTCGTACCGGCTTGCTCTACCAAACCTATCCACCATGGCACACGACCTTGCGACACCAGGTTTCACCCGAACACCGTCACAACTTCCGCCACAGGACCAACCATCGCCATCGGAACGAAAACCCCGTTTATTTAATAAATGGTTTATTTTATGGGGCGCTGGAAAATATTCTCGGAATGGTATCAAAGTGAGGTTGTACTGACGGGCTCGCCGCGCTGAGCGCATGATTCTAGATTTCGTCCGAATCGGAGGACGTATGGACTCCTAGCGGTTAGAAACGTGGAGTATCGGACACGCGAGAGAGAAGCCGAGGGCGTTTGCGTAAACCTGCCAACCAGGCCACCCTATAAATTGACGACCACCCTCTCCTAGCACTTCTAGGGTTTCCCTAAACAAAATTTGCAGCCACCCCCCTGAAAAATATCCAGATCAGCCCCCAAGCCCCTCTCTCTCCTGAAATCCTAGATCTGGGTGCACCACAGCCATCGGATTGCAGATCGGAAGGTCTGGAGGCTGCCACATCGCTCTGGCTGCCACCCCAGCCACTTCGGACCCCGCAGGGTCCTCCCAGCCCGCTCAAGCGCCACCCCGGGACCAATCTGGGCCGAGAGGCCGCCTCGCCGTCGTGCCGCCTCGGCTCCTCCTGTCGGTCACCGGAGAGCACTGCCGCCTCGCGTCGCCGCCCAGTGAGCTCCTCCACAACCGCGCCTCCCTCTCCTCTCCCCTTCCTCACCTCCCTCTCTTTCTTCCTCAGCGCCGCCCGAAGCCGCCATGACCGCCGAGCACCGCGCCGGCTGCCGTCCTCTGCCATGGCTCGGTCCCGCGCCGCACCGAGATCCCGGCGACCGTACCCGGCCGCCCCTAGTCCCGGTCTCATCGCACCACCTCATGCCCGTCCCGGCTGCCGCGCCGCTCGCCGGCGTTGAGCCAGCTTCCACCGCCGTCGACGTCCCTCTCGGGACCGGCCGAGCAAACCGCGTGGGCCAGCAGCGCCCGGCGGCCCAGCTCTGCCTCTGGCCCAGCCAGCCCGGCCCACCCGTTGTGCCCAGCCCGTGCCAGATCCTCGTCCTGGGCGAGATCTGTTATATCTCGCCCACTGCCGGCCCACTGGGTGAGCTAGCCCTTGCCTCTTTTTTTCCTTTTTCCTCTCTATTTAAATTTGGCTAAGTCCTTTGTTTGCGCCTCCTGTTACCTATTTTGCGGCTAGAATTGCGAGTGATCTGTAGATCGTATGGAAATGCGACCAACATAAAAGTGCTCTTTTTGATGTGCTCTTCAATAATGCTTTAGGGAGTTCATTGATTTCAGATCATCTAGCTGGTGTAAATGCATGCTAAATACTGCTACCTGTTGTTAATTGCAACTGACTGATATTTTCTTGCACGTTTGGATGATGTTTGTGTCACATCCATGATTCCTATGCTCGTAACTCTTTCTTTTATGTGTTAAGCATCATGTGTAGTTAAATTAGATGCACTCTTTTGCCATCTTGACCTACTGGAGCTATTTTATTTCTTGCTCCAAAGTGGAGACCCTGATAATACGTGTTGCTGTTTGTATAAAGTTGCTACTTTGATGCCTTATAGTTAGTGATCCATGCCTCATATTAATTATGAACAATGTAATTATTTTCCCCTTGTTATGTGTAATTTGATGCCATACTTTTCTTTTCCATGATATCTTTGTTTTTCTTATAGCTGTTGAGCTCCCAAAGTGCATACCTGCTGTTTGTTGTCAACTACCCTGATTTCACAAAGTATGGAATATAATATAGCTGTATTTCATGCTAAATACTTATTCATCCATGGGTGCTTTGACCACAAGTGCTATGTATGAATTGATCACCATCATGTAGGCTTACGGTAGATGTATTGCATGTTCATTTTGGAGCTTGTTTGATTTTTTTTTCTACTGTTTAAAGAGCATGTTTATAACAACGTGCCATGTTTTCTTGATTTCTACTAAGTCCTAAACTAGTACTCCCTCCGATCCATAATAAGTGTCGCTCATTTTGTATGACCGACACTTATTATGGATCGGAGGGAGTAGTATTTTCTAACTTTTTGCATGGGTTATAATTATTATTTCTTGATTCTCATATACATGAAACCTTGATGCCATGTCATGCTTGTCATGTCTACTGTTCATCCACATCATTTTGGTGCATGTTTACAACCTTTAGCATGTTGTTCCTTTGCTCTCATGCTACCAGATGTTGGTAGATTTTGTTCATAACTTGTGATGGTTGTATCTTTTTAATCGTAACTCCGTTTGGAGTTTTCCTTACATGTAACTTGATTAGAATTTCATGTAGATTGTGTTTGTCATATTGTTTGCTATTGTTAACCAACCTAAAATATGGTTTAGGGAAGAACAATACCAAATACTGAGATCGTCTTGGGGTACTTAGAGATATGGCATGTTTAGGTTGGTGCCTCACTTAAATTGACTAGCATAGATAGTTTACTTTATGCTTCAACTCTTGCCATGATTGGGTGATGTGCCATGCTTGAGTGAGATGCCATGTTAGCAAGCTTTGCTCATGTTGTGTAGCCAAACAATTTGAACCATTCTAAAGTACGGTATCGTCTTGTGTAACGAATACTCTACTTAACCTGTTAGTAACCGCTCTCGACGATAGATGTGATACCGTAGTGTAACATCCCAAAATTCTAAATTTTGGAATGTTATAATAATTAGATAATTATGATTGTCTTGTTTTATTTGTGTGAATTTGATCTGAGTGAGATAGACTGGGATCTGAAACTTTTGGAGTTTAAATGAATATTAAAAATGAGAGGGAATAAAAGGACTTTCCCTAATATTCATTTTTGTTTTTTACATTTATTATTTAAAAATAAATCCAACAAATAAAAATAGAGAGAAGGTAATATGACTCCTTCAATAAATAAAATAAAAGTTAGAACAATGTTTTCAATAGAAGTTGTATTTTATTGGATCTTATTTTAAATAATTTTATATTCAAAATAAAAATAATTAAAGGAGGTAAGATAACATGACTTCTTTAATTTTATTTGAAAATGATTTAAAACCATATTTTGGTTTTATTTGGGTTTATTAGAAAATGTTTTTTTGAATTCTTTTATTTTGGATAAAAAGTTATTAAATATTCTATTTAAAGATTCTAAGATTTTAGAAATTTATTTGGGAATTTTTGGAGTTGTAAATTATTTTACAAAACTCTCTGAAGTTGTGTTAAAAATAAAGTAAATAAATAAATATATTTTATTTTATTATTTTTTTAAAACATTGCGTTATTTTTTTGAAGTTATTTTATTATTTTCAAAATATCTCTATATTCAGTTTTTTTAAGAAATTTTTTTATTAAAACGAAAAGTTTTCATTAAAAAAAATTCGCGAAAAAAAAACTGGCGAGGCCGGCCTAGCCGAGCCAGCGGCCAGATCGGCCGAGCGGCCAGCGAACCGGCTGCGCCCGTACGTTCGCGTTCTTCTCCTTCTCCAGCAAGAAAACAGAGTCCAGGCCGGACTCTGTACCTGCACGCCGGCGGCCGTGTCCGTCCAAAACTCCATCTTTGGTTGACCTTTTCCCAAGCAAACTTGTCCCATAAATACCTCACGTCACTCTCCACCGATTCCACACAAAATTTCGCCCCAAACCACAACAAATCGAGCTAATTTCGAGGTAGATCTCGACGAAAAATTTCGACTTTGCCGGTAGATCCCGTCGCCGGTGAGCCTCCCCTTGACACCAAATTTTGTATACCGACTTCTTTCTTCGTTGTCCATCTAATGGACATCTTTTCTCTCTCTATTTTCTTGCGCAAGATTGATCCCCAAATTGTACGCGCACCGCGGGAGTTCATCGGAGCGCGCTCGGTTCATCGCATCGCCACACCCGTACGGACGACGTTGGAGATCATCACCACCACCGTTGTGATCTCGTAATCAAGCCCTACATTCTAGATGTCCCCGTTGACGTCGAAGATCGCCGAAATCGTCGTCTTCGTCGCGTCAAATCTACACGCCGCGGTTAGTAATAACGCCATAATTTTTTTATCCGTTGCTCCGTTTTAGATGAAACCGGTGGCAAAATCGTTGTTTTAAAACCCTCTAAATATTGTGTACTATATATCCAAGTTTTGAGAAAATTATTTTTCCGTTTGAAAAAAATAATCCTAAATCCTATGCAAAACCGTTCTAGTAATATATTTTTACTCGTAGATCCGTTTTGCGTGATTCCAAAGCCCACGGTTTTCATTCGGAATCCTCTATCCAATACAACCCTAAAATGTATTTTTCATTTTCAAAAATATTCAAATCTGATCAGATTCAAAATCAAGTTTCTTTTGATCGTATCTCTTATTTTACAACTCGGATTTGATTGATTATTTTTGAAAACTAAAAGCCTAGCTAAAACTTATATTCTAGACACTTTGCAACCCACTTTTTAACTCAATCATGATCTGTTTTGCAAAAACTTTTATTTGGTTTTTCTTTTGGAGTTCATGAACCTTGTTTTGCCTTTGTTTGTGTATTGATTGTGTGCAACATTGTGTTCTTGGTTACGATAGATTGCTCAGAGTGTGACGAGTAGAATTGTCGGAATTATGAGCGCGAATAACTTCATCAAGATTCAAGGCAAGTCATATCTTTGATCTTATCCCCTATTACCTATGTTTTCAATGCATTAGTTCTTCTTCTTTAGATTGCATGATAGGTTATGCTATGCTATTACACCCAGTATTTCATTGAGGTAGGTCTGATCCTTACATCATTGTCACCATCGTATAATAGGATATTGCTATGCTAAGTAGACGTGGATTGGGAAGTGGATCATTATGAGGTATGAGTGATAATGTAGTAATTAGGACCAAGATAAAGTTAATGAATTACCTGGGTGGGATGGTTGCGAGTATCCTGGGGGTGGCCAGTGATGACTGCGGAAAGCCACCCAGGCTCAAAGGGACTGTTTGTATTGACATACCTAGAAGCTTACATGTGCAGCCACAAGCTACTATGGGCTCTGGCTTGGTTGATCGATTGTAGGGACTCTTACTAGGTAGCGCTACGAAAGTAGTTGTGAGTAGGTGGGATGGGTTCTACCGGAGTAAGGGAAACTCTTCTGAAATACCATGTCTCGATCTTCCGGTTGTCATACACCATGTAGTGTGCCGAACTAACTACAAAGGAGGCGATCGAGTCTTGTGGGGAAAAGTGCACAAACCTCTGTAGAGTGTAAAACTAATCGATTAGCCGTGTCCCCGGTTATGGAAAATTTGAGCGACTAGATGTGGTAATATTGATTTGTCTCAATATCTTTAATTAACTGATTGGTTTAATCACTTTGGGATAGATTTAGTGGGGGTTCCCATCTCAATCATATGCTATTGTAGAACTTAGTTATTATTATTCTATAGGGAAAATTAGCTTTTTGCCAAAATAAATGTAGAACCTCCACCAGCCAAATTGCATGTATTGTAGGAAATTTTACTTCTTTCTGGGATATGATTTGCCGTACATTCAAATGTACTGACCCGTTGTCGGGCTGTAACCTTCGGTGTTGCAGGATTAAATACGACGAGTAAGTGATACAATATAGGGTCGTGAAGTCTACACTCAACTTTTCCGTTGGCGTTGATGGGACTCCACTTATATATTGACTGTTCTGCTGAGTATTCTAGCCCAAGGGTTGTAAGGTAATAAATACCATGTATTTACGTTAATTTATGACATGTGATACTATGGTATTTCATCGAGTACCTGTGTGTGCTAGCGTACCGATCCAGGGATAGCACAGAAGCACAGTAGACTTGGTTCCCTTCGGGACCGGGTCGTTTCAAGATGGTATCAGAGAACATGTTGACTGTAGGTCGTGACCCTAGAAAATGGAAAGCCATAGGACATTCTATTGCTAAAAATATTATTTTGAAACAAAAAAATCCATTACTCCACATCTTTTCCGAGTTTTATCAAACACTCCCTCTTACCCCAAACAAGTTAGACTATACCCGTGCAACTTTGACTACTTGGAAGGATCATCTTACGCTACATCGAGAAGGACAAGTTATTGGACTCATGATCAATTAAGTGTAAAGGGGATTATACCGTGCATTGGAAGAATGGAAGTTACCAACTAGAAGTATCAAATATTTTGAAGATTCGAAGATTTTTTGAAGACTCTGAAGATCCGAAGACTACCCATGACCTTTAGAGGACTAAACCCCTGTTATATGCTCACCTAGATGCGGTGATTTGTGTGTTATCTTTTTCTGTTTTTCTCCCCTCCCCTCCAAACCTTTTCCCTGAACCAAAAGCCTTGGACCCCATAGATGGTGTATGGAGATGAACTCATCTTTTCCGGAGCGATGACTCGGTTGGAGACCGAACAATGGATTCAGAACATCGAGGATCACATGAAGGATAACAGTGTTGGAATAAACGACATGGTGCAATATGCTCTTCAGCACTTTACAAAAGGTGCTGCTACTTGGTGGAGGATGTACCAATCTATCAATGGATGGCGAGAAGAAATCACTTAGGAGGAATTCAAACTTACTCTAGTAAGATCTCATCTTGTCACCCGAACAAGGAAGGCTAGTATAAGCGATCTGAAGAAACCATGCGCATGCAAGATCTATGGAGAAATAGGACACACCCACAAGGAACATCAGGAAGAATGCCCTTATTGTGAAGAAAGTCACCTAGCTGAAGAATGTCCCACTAGGCAGGTTACCTGTTTCTTGTGTGAAGGAACTACCCATTACCCCGCCCAGTGTAACTTATACCCCATGGTACAGAAAGTGATCCAACAACATAAGGAAGGAATGAAGGAAGCTCTTAGTAAACACATAGAAGTACTCATGATGAAGGGAGATGTTAAAGACCCTCTTGAAGAAACATCAACCCCAGTTTGCATCAAGTCATGCTATTCAAGTGGAGAAGAAGGACATATTTCACAAAACTGCACAAAGAAGGGGGACGAGTATCTGGGTAAATTCCTGATAATAGAAGTGGAGTATGACCAACAAGAAATAGAAGATTGGAGTAACATAGAAAGTTCAAGGAAGAAACACAAGGTGTCACGTCTTGGCATTGTAACAAGGAAGGACGTTATGCACCTGGTTGCCCTTGTGAAGACTATGACCATTACGCGCGAAGAAAAACTCAGACTAAGAAGAAGAGGATGAATCAAGAGTGACGGAAGAAGCCTTACACACCGGAGAACATCGCTTATGTTAAAGACGTCAAGAATATAGAGGATATGAATGCACCCCATAAATCCAAGGATAGAGATGATGAAAGCAGTGTGTATCCCCATAAGAACCCAATTTCTGCAAGGAAGGATCAAAGTCAAGTCATATGTTTTAGGTGCAGAGAAACAAGGCACTACTCTACCAAATGCCCCGAAAGGAAGACAAAGCCTCCAGGAGCTTAAGTACTCACAATGAGACCCCGAGACTGGAAAGGAGTAATTTGTTTTTCTGCAAGGAGGAACTTCAGTTTACCGGGAGAATGTCCTAATTTATAGAAGTCTTATGCTGAGAGATTAGATGTGAAGCGTTCAATAAGTAGCCTAGGGAAGATTTTTGTAAAAAAATAGAAACGTCGGATGGAGATGTGTAATTCTATGAGATTGCAATGATCAATTTGAGATTCAATAGAGCTAGTATGCTCCTTTTGTCAGGAAACAACCACAGGTGTGAATTGGATATTTATGAGTAGTAAGACTACAAGCAAGGAGAAGTGATTCGGAAGCTAATGTAAAGATAAGGAAGAGACCCTGGATTTTTATTTTAAGGGTGGTAGTATTACTATCCGAAGAATGATCGAAGTGTTAACTACATCAGACCTCATAATGGAGTTTTGACAAGTAAATCGTGAGTCCGTTTGGAGATATGATAGTCTGCATTAAGATATTAAGGAAGAAGTATAGTTGGGTTTTAAGAATGAGAAACAAGACTTATGTTTGAGATGGAGAATATTTGCAACCAAAGGAGGATTTAAGATTTGCAATAAAGGAGGAGGGCTCATGACCCACAAGCTCCAGGATTTGATAATAAGCAAGCACATTCTTGTGTAAAGAAGAACCATGGAGGAAGCTACGGCTCTATCAACCGACAATTTCATAGGACTTTACGTAAAACCTGAGAGTTCTGAAGAAACGATAGCTGTTTTGTTTGGCATGCAGAAACCATGGATTTACCTGAACTCAGTTCGTGGAGAAGGTAATTTTGGAGTGCTTGTGAGGATGCCCGAGTGTTAGAATGCGAGATTCGCTAAACCATATACAAGATAATGATTTGGGCGCGGAATGGATTGGCCACCATAACGATTACTCTTATTATTTGCTTTGTTATGTGGGATGGTAAATCTAGAGTGACTTACCTATAATAGAGAAAGACGACGACGCTAAGCCTAAACTTTAGAATGGTACGATGTTCTGACCCCTGTACATTGCAACTCTCGCGAGTCATAAGTAATACTGTGACAATTAGCCAAGACCAATTTTCTGCAGGGAACCCTCTTGTTGACCACCATGAGAGTACCGATATTTGTTAGTATTGGCGTTCGACCTGTCATTCATGAAGGTACATTATATGGAGGACCGATTATATTGATATAGGATTCAACACCTCAAAGGAGAAGGGGTATATGTAAAAAGGAATTCATCGAAAGTGCAAGATTCATGAAGACCTGGGAATTTCCTTTTAAGGGTGGTACCACCCTAGAACTTCAGAGGATCAGTGGATTTCGGAGACGGAAGACCCCAAACCTAACCTTTTCCTTTCTAGCCTCTTCGAACCTCGAGGACGAGATTCATTCTAAGGGTGGTAGATTTGTAACATCCTAAAATTCTAAATTTTAGAATGTTATAATAATTAGATAATTATGATTCTCTTGTTTGATTTGTGTGAATTTGATCTGAGTGAGATAGACTAGGATCTGAAACTTTAGGAGTTTAAATGAATATTAAAAATGAGAGGGAATAAAAGGACTTTCCCTAATATTCATTTTTTTTTACATTTATTATTTAAAAATAAATACAACAAATAAAATAGAGAGAAGGTAATATGACTCCTTCAATAAATAAAATAAAAGTTGGAAAAATGTTTTCAATAGAAGTTGTATTTTATTGGATCTTATTTTTAATAATTTTATATTTAAAATAAAAAATACTTAAAGGAGGTAAGATAACATGACTTCTTTAATTTTATTTGAAAATGATTTAAAACCTTATTTTGGTTTTATTTGGATTTATTAAAAAAAAATTTGAATCCTTTTATTTCGGATAAAAAGTTATTAAATATTCTATTTAAATGATTCTAAGATTTTAGAAATTTATTTGGGAATTTTTGGAGTTGTAAATTTTTTTACAAAACTCTCTGAAGTTGTGTCAAAAATAAAGTAAATAAATAAATATATTTTATTTTATTATTATTTTTAAAATATTACGTTATTTTTTGGAGTTATTTTATTATTTTAAAAATATCTCTATATTCATTTCTTTGAAGAAATTTTTTTATTAAAACAAAAAGTTTTCATTAAAAAAATTCGCGAAAAAACAAGAAAACAGAGTCCAGGCCGGACTCGTACCTGCACGGCGACGGCCGTGTCCGTGCAAAACTCCATCTTCGGTTGCCCTTTTCCCAAGCAAACTTGTCCCATAAATACCTCACGTCCCTCTCCTCCGATTCCTCACAAAATTTCGCCCCAAACCACAACAAATCGAGCTAATTCCGAGGTAGATCTCGACGAAATTTTTTGACTTTGCCGGTAGATCCTGTCGCCGGTGAGTCTCCCCTTGACACCGAATTTTGCATACTGACTTCTTTCTTCGTTGTGCATCTAATGGACATCTTTTCCCTCTCTATTTTCTTGCGCAAGATTGATCCCCACATTGTACGCGCACCGTGGGAGTTCATCGGAGCGCGCTCGGTTCATCGCGTCGCCATCCCCGTACGGAGGACATTGGAGATCATCACCACCACCGTTGTGATCTCGTAATCAAGGCCTACATTCTAGACGTCCCCGTTGACGTCGAAGATCGCCGGAATCGTCGTCTTCGTCGCGTCAAATCTACACGCTGCGGTTAGTAGTAACGCTGTAAATTTTTTATCCGTTGCTCAGTTTTAGATGAAACCAGTGGCAAAATCGTTGTTTTTAAAACCCTCTAAATATTGTGTACTATAGATCCAAGTTTTGAGAAAATTATTTTTCCGTTTGAATTTTTTTCCCTAAATCCTATGAAAAACCGTTCTAGTAATATCTTTTTACTTGTAGATCCGTTTTGCGTTATTCCAAAGCCCACGGTTTTCTTTCGGAATCCTCTACACAGTACAACCCTAAAATTTATTTTTAATTTTTGAAAATTTTCAAATCTGATAAGATTCAAAACCAAGTTTCTTTTGATCGTATCTCTTATTTTAGAACTCGGATTTGATTGATTCTTTTTGCAAACTAAAACCCTAGCTAAAACTTATATTCTAGAAACTTTGCAACCCACTTTTGAACTCAATCATGATCTGTTTTGCAAAAACTTTTATTTGGTTTTTCTTTTGGAGTTCAAGACCCTTGTTTTGCCTTTGTTTGTGTATTGATTGTGTGCAACCTTGTGTGCTTGGTTACAATAGATTGCTCGGAGTGTGACGAGTAGAATTGTCGGAATTATGAGCGCGAATAACTTCATCAAGATTCAAGGCAAGTCATATCTTTGATCATATCCCCTATTACCTATGTTTTCAATGCATTAGTTCTTCTTCTTTAGATTGCATGATAGGTTATGCTATGCTATTACAACCAGTAGTTCATTGAGGTAGCTCTGATCCTTATATCATTGTCACCATCGTATAATAGGATATTGCTATGCTAAGTAGATGTGGATTGGGAAGTGAATCATTATGAGGTATGAGTGATAATGTAGTAATTAGGACCAAGATAAAGTTAATGAAATACCTGGGTGGGATGGTTGTGAGTATGCTGGGGGTGGCCAGTGATGACTGCGGAAAGCTACCCAGGCTCAAAGGGACTGTTTGTATTGACATACCTAGAAGCTTACGTGTGCAACCACAAGCTACTATGGGCTCTGGCTTGGTTGATCAGTTGTAGGGACTCTTAATAGGTAGCGCTACGAAAGTAGTTGTGAGTAGGTGGGATGGGTGCTACCGGAGTAAGGGAAACTCTTCTGAAAGACCATGTCTCGATCTTCCGGTTGTCATACACCATGCAGTGTGACGAACTACAAAGGAGGCGATCGAGTCTGCTGGGGAAAAGTGCACAAACCTCTGCAGAGTGTAAAACTAATCGATTAGCCGTGTCCCCGGTTATGGACAATTTGAGCGACTAGATGTGGTAATATTGAGTTGTCTCATCATCTTTAATTAACTGATTGGTTTAATCACTTTGGGATAGATTTAGTGGGGGTTCCCATCTCAATCGTATGCTATTGTAGAACTTAGTTATTATTATTATATATGGAAAATTAGCTTTTTGAAAAAATAAATGTAGAAGCTCCACCAACCAAATTGCATGTATTGTAGGAAATTTTACTTCTTTCTGGGATATGATTTGCCGTACATTCAAATGTACTGACCCGTTGTCGGGCTGTAACCTTCGGTGTTGCAGGATTAAATACGACGAGTAAGTGATACAATATAGGGTCGTGAAGTCTACACTCAACTTTTCCGTTGGCGTTGATGGGACTCCACTTATATATTGACTGTTCTGCTGAGTATTCTAGCCCAAGGGTTGTAAGGTAATAAATACCATGTATTTACGTTAATTTATGACATGTGATACTATGGTATTTCATCGAGTACCTGTGTGTGCTAGCGTACCGATCCAGGGATAGCACAGAAGCACAGTAGACTTGGTTCCCTTCGGGACCGGGTCGTTTCAAGATGGTATCAGAGAACATGTTGACTGTAGGTCGTGACCCTAGAAAATGGAAAGCCATAGGACATTCTATTGCTAAAAATATTATTTTGAAACAAAAAAATCCATTACTCCACATCTTTTCCGAGTTTTATCAAACACTCCCTCTTACCCCAAACAAGTTAGACTATACCCGTGCAACTTTGACTACTTGGAAGGATCATCTTACGCTACATCGAGAAGGACAAGTTATTGGACTCATGATCAATTAAGTGTAAAGGGGATTATACCGTGCATTGGAAGAATGGAAGTTACCAACTAGAAGTATCAAATATTTTGAAGACTCGAAGATTTTTTGAAGACTCTGAAGATCCGAAGACTACCCATGACCTTTAGAGGACTAAACCCCTGTTATATGCTCACCTAGATGCGGTGATTTGTGTGTTATCTTTTTCTGTTTTTCTCCCCTCCCCTCCAAACCTTTTCCCTGAACCAAAAGCCTTGGACCCCATAGATGGTGTATGGAGATGAACTCATCTTTTCCGGAGCGATGACTCGGTTGGAGACCGAACAATGGATTCAGAACATCGAGGATCACATGAAGGATAACAGTGTTGGAATAAACGACATGGTGCAATATGCTCTTCAGCACTTTACAAAAGGTGCTGCTACTTGGTGGAGGATGTACCAATCTATCAATGGATGGCGAGAAGAAATCACTTAGGAGGAATTCAAACTGACTCTACTAAGATCTCATCTTGTCACCCGAACAAGGAAGGCTAGTATAAGCGATCTGAAGAAACCATGCGCATGCAAGATCTATGGAGAAATAGGACACACCCACAAGGAACATCAGGAAGAATGCCCTTATTGTGAAGAAAGTCACCTAGCTGAAGAATGTCCCACTAGGCAGGTTACCTGTTTCTTGTGTGAAGGAACTACCCATTACCCCGCCCAGTGTAACTTATACCCCATGGTACAGAAAGTGATCCAACAACATAAGGAAGGAATGAAGGAAGCTCTTAGTAAACACATAGAAGTACTCATGATGAAGGGAGATGTTAAAGACCCTCTTGAAGAAACATCAACCCCAGTTTGCATCAAGTCATGCTATTCAAGTGGAGAAGAAGGACATATTTCACAAAACTGCACAAAGAAGGGGGACGAGTATCTGGGTAAATTCCTGATAATAGAAGTGGAGTATGACCAACAAGAAATAGAAGATTGGAGTAACATAGAAAGTTCAAGGAAGAAACACAAGGTGTCACGTCTTGGCATTGTAACAAGGAAGGACGTTATGCACCTGGTTGCCCTTGTGAAGACTATGACCATTACGCGCGAAGAAAAACTCAGACTAAGAAGAAGAGGATGAATCAAGAGTGACGGAAGAAGCCTTACACACCGGAGAACATCGCTTATGTTAAAGACGTCAAGAATATAGAGGATATGAATGCACCCCATAAATCCAAGGATAGAGATGATGAAAGCAGTGTGTATCCCCATAAGAACCCAATTTCTGCAAGGAAGGATCGAAGTCAAGTCATATGTTTTAGGTGCAGAGAAACAAGGCACTACTCTACCAAATGCCCCGAAAGGAAGACAAAGCCTCCAGGAGCTTAAGTACTCACAATGAGACCCCGAGACTGGAAAGGAGTAATTTGTTTTTCTGCAAGGAGGAACTTCAGTTTACCGGGAGAATGTCCTAATTTATAGAAGTCTTATGCTGAGAGATTAGATGTGAAGCGTTCAATAAGTAGCCTAGGGAAGATTTTTGTAAAAAAATAGAAACGTCGGATGGAGATGTGTAATTCTATGAGATTGCAATGATCAATTTGAGATTCAATAGAGCTAGTATGCGCCTTTTGTCAGGAAACAACCACAGGTGTGAATTGGATATTTATGAGTAGTAAGACTACAAGCAAGGAGAAGTGATTCGGAAGCTAATGTAAAGATAAGGAAGAGACCCTGGATTTTTATTTTAAGGGTGGTAGTATTACTATCCGAAGAATGATCGAAGTGTTAACTACATCAGACCTCATAATGGAGTTTTGACAAGTAAATCGTGAGTCCGTTTGGAGATATGATAGTCTGCATTAAGATATTAAGGAAGAAGTGTAGTTGGGTTTTAAGAATGAGAAACAAGACTTATGTTTGAGATGGAGAATATTTGCAACCAAAGGAGGATTTAAGATTTGCAATAAAGGAGGAGGGCTCATGACCCACAAGCTCCAGGATTTGATAATAAGCAAGCACATTCTTGTGTAAAGAAGAACCATGGAGGAAGCTACGGCTCTATCAACCGACAATTTCATAGGACTTTACGTAAAACCCGAGAGTTCTGAAGAAACGATAGCTGTTTTGTTTGGCATGCAGAAACCATGGATTTACCTGAACTCAGTTCGTGGAGAAGGTAATTTTGGAGTGCTTGTGAGGATGCCCGAGTGTTAGAATGCGAGATTCGCTAAACCATATACAAGATAATGATTTGGGCGCGGAATGGATTGGCCACCATAACGATTACTCTTATTATTTGCTTTGTTATGTGGGATGGTAAATCTAGAGTGACTTACCTATAATAGAGAAAGACGACGACGCTAAGCCTAAACTTTAGAATGGTACGATGTTCTGACCCCTGTACATTGCAACTCTCGCGAGTCATAAGTAATACTGTGACAATTAGCCAAGACCAATTTTCTGCAGGGAACCCTCTTGTTGACCACCATGAGAGTACCGATATTTGTTAGTATTGGCATTCGACCTGTCATTCATGAAGGTACATTATATGGAGGACCGATTATATTGATATAGGATTCAACACCTCAAAGGAGAAGGGGTATATGTAAAAAGGAATTCATCGAAAGTGCAAGATTCATGAAGACCTGGGAATTTCCTTTTAAGGGTGGTACCACCCTAGAACTTCAGAGGATCAGTGGATTTCGGAGACGGAAGACCCCAAACCTAACCTTTTCCTTTCTAGCCTCTTCGAACCTCGAGGACGAGATTCATTCTAAGGGTGGTAGATTTGTAACATCCCAAAATTCTAAATTTTAGAATGTTATAATAATTAGATAATTATGATTCTCTTGTTTGATTTGTGTGAATTTGATCTGAGTGAGATAGACTAGGATCTGAAACTTTAGGAGTTTAAATGAATATTAAAAATGGGAGGGAATAAAAGGACTTTCCCTAATATTCATTTTTTTTTACATTTATTATTTAAAAATAAATACAACAAATAAAATAGAGAGAAGGTAATATGACTCCTTCAATAAATAAAATAAAAGTTGGAAAAATGTTTTCAATAGAAGTTGTATTTTATTGGATCTTATTTTTAATAATTTTATATTTAAAATAAAAAATACTTAAAGGAGGTAAGATAACATGACTTCTTTAATTTTATTTGAAAATGATTTAAAACCTTATTTTGGTTTTATTTGGATTTATTAAAAAAAAATTTGAATCCTTTTATTTCGGATAAAAAGTTATTAAATATTCTATTTAAATGATTCTAAGATTTTAGAAATTTATTTGGGAATTTTTGGAGTTGTAAATTTTTTTACAAAACTCTCTGAAGTTGTGTCAAAAATAAAGTAAACAAATAAATATATTTTATTTTATTATTATTTTTAAAATATTGCGTTATTTTTTGGAGTTATTTTATTATTTTAAAAATATCTCTATATTCATTTCTTTGAAGAAATTTTTTTATTAAAACAAAAAGTTTTCATTAAAAAAATTCGCGAAAAAACAAGAAAACAGAGTCCAGGCCGGACTCGTACCTGCACGGCGACGGCCGTGTCCGTGCAAAACTCCATCTTCGGTTGCCCTTTTCCCAAGCAAACTTGTCCCATAAATACCTCACGTCCCTCTCCTCCGATTCCTCACAAAATTTCGCCCCAAACCACAACAAATCGAGCTAATTCCGAGGTAGATCTCGACGAAATTTTTTGACTTTGCCGGTAGATCCTGTCGCCGGTGAGTCTCCCCTTGACACCGAATTTTGCATACTGACTTCTTTCTTCGTTGTGCATCTAATGGACATCTTTTCCCTCTCTATTTTCTTGCGCAAGATTGATCCCCACATTGTACGCGCACCGTGGGAGTTCATCGGAGCGCGCTTGGTTCATCGCGTCGCCATCCCCGTACGGAGGACATTGGAGATCATCACCACCACCGTTGTGATCTCGTAATCAAGGCCTACATTCTAGACGTCCCCGTTGACGTCGAAGATCGCCGGAATCGTCGTCTTCGTCGCGTCAAATCTACACGCTGCGGTTAGTAGTAACGCTGTAAATTTTTTATCCGTTGCTCAGTTTTAGATGAAACCAGTGGCAAAATCGTTGTTTTTAAAACCCTCTAAATATTGTGTACTATAGATCCAAGTTTTGAGAAAATTATTTTTCCGTTTGAATTTTTTTCCCTAAATCCTATGAAAAACCGTTCTAGTAATATCTTTTTACTTGTAGATCCGTTTTGCGTTATTCCAAAGCCCACGGTTTTCTTTCGGAATCCTCTACACAGTACAACCCTAAAATTTATTTTTAATTTTTGAAAATTTTCAAATCTGATAAGATTCAAAACCAAGTTTCTTTTGATCGTATCTCTTATTTTAGAACTCGGATTTGATTGATTCTTTTTGCAAACTAAAACCCTAGCTAAAACTTATATTCTAGAAACTTTGCAACCCACTTTTGAACTCAATCATGATCTGTTTTGCAAAAACTTTTATTTGGTTTTTCTTTTGGAGTTCAAGACCCTTGTTTTGCCTTTGTTTGTGTATTGATTGTGTGCAACCTTGTGTGCTTGGTTACAATAGATTGCTCGGAGTGTGACGAGTAGAATTGTCGGAATTATGAGCGCGAATAACTTCATCAAGATTCAAGGCAAGTCATATCTTTGATCATATCCCCTATTACCTATGTTTTCAATGCATTAGTTCTTCTTCTTTAGATTGCATGATAGGTTATGCTATGCTATTACAACCAGTAGTTCATTGAGGTAGCTCTGATCCTTATATCATTGTCACCATCGTATAATAGGATATTGCTATGCTAAGTAGATGTGGATTGGGAAGTGAATCATTATGAGGTATGAGTGATAATGTAGTAATTAGGACCAAGATAAAGTTAATGAAATACCTGGGTGGGATGGTTGTGAGTATGCTGGGGGTGGCCAGTGATGACTGCGGAAAGCTACCCAGGCTCAAAGGGACTGTTTGTATTGACATACCTAGAAGCTTACGTGTGCAACCACAAGCTACTATGGGCTCTGGCTTGGTTGATCAGTTGTAGGGACTCTTAATAGGTAGCGCTACGAAAGTAGTTGTGAGTAGGTGGGATGGGTGCTACCGGAGTAAGGGAAACTCTTCTGAAAGACCATGTCTCGATCTTCCGGTTGTCATACACCATGCAGTGTGACGAACTACAAAGGAGGCGATCGAGTCTGCTGGGGAAAAGTGCACAAACCTCTGCAGAGTGTAAAACTAATCGATTAGCCGTGTCCCCGGTTATGGACAATTTGAGCGACTAGATGTGGTAATATTGAGTTGTCTCATCATCTTTAATTAACTGATTGGTTTAATCACTTTGGGATAGATTTAGTGGGGGTTCCCATCTCAATCGTATGCTATTGTAGAACTTAGTTATTATTATTATATATGGAAAATTAGCTTTTTGAAAAAATAAATGTAGAAGCTCCACCAACCAAATTGCATGTATTGTAGGAAATTTTACTTCTTTCTGGGATATGATTTGCCGTACATTCAAATGTACTGACCCGTTGTCGGGCTGTAACCTTCGGTGTTGCAGGATTATATACGAAGAGTAAGTGATACGATATAGGGTCGTGAAGTCTACACTCAACTTTTCCGTTGGCGTTGATGGGACTCCACTTATATATTGATTGTTCTGCTGTGTATTCTAGCCCAAGGGCTGTAAGGTAATAAATACCATGTATTTACGTTAATTTATGACATCTGATACTATGGTATTTCATCGAGTACCTGTGTGGGCTAGCATACCGATCCAGGGATATCACAGAAGCACAGTAGACTTGGTTCCGTTCGGGACCGGGTCGTTACACGTAGTGCATTATCTCGTGTTTCCTTCTTGTTGATGCTTTCTCGTGATTTCTTTGTAGTAACAGATTCTTGCTGCTCGATTGCCTTTTCCAGTGTTTCCTTCTTGTGTGCTCCCGCGGTTACTCTCGGAGACGATGCGAGCTTGCGATCGACAACTTCTTCGGCATCGACTTCTCATCAGGTAAGGGGAGCATATATCATGTTTATAACTTTCAGCTCAATTGTGCCTAGGTATAGGATAGAACGATTTCTTGATCCTACCACTTCATACTTATGCCTTTCAAATAAACCCAAACAGCCATGTCCCCAAATCCTAGAAAACCATTGTTTGGCCATGTACCTTGCTTGCATAATCACTACTTAGTATGCATGCTTAGAATGCTACAACTGTTATCCTGTTACTCCTTGGATTGGGCTATCACACTATTATTTATTGTGGATGATTTGATTATTATAATGTTGACTATACTCGACAAAGGATGGAAGGTCTAGGTTATCCCGCCGTGACGCTTTGTTCAATTCGAGTCACCTAGGACCCGAGTTCCGGGTATTGTGTCTCTTGACGAGCGTGCCTAACCGCGTGTGGGATGCTTTGGGGTCCCCTCTTCTTACCTACCTAGCTTCAAACATTTCTAGTGGTGGCCCAAGCTGATTTACCATTTGAAACCCGTGTGTGTGTCTGTTGGGTCGCTCCTAGCAGACTTTCTTTAAAACAACTCGGACCAGTTGGGACATGGCTTCCTTGTTGGTCCACCCTTGGCCGGCGAGGGCCCAGGACCTCATGTCACTACTAGGAAAATAGCTATACATGGAAACCTTATTAGTCGCACATATATTAACCCATGCACCACCCCGTGGCGCACTTGTAAATAATGCGCCACCCATAAGCCCTTAGGGGTGGCGCATTATTTTCAAGTGCGTCACCCTAAGAGTGGGCCAGCGTGGATGAGCTTATACGTGGCGCATTCTGGGAAATGCGCCACCCCTAAGAAACTTATAGGTGGCGCATTTCCGAAATGCGCCACCCATAAGAGCTTAAGGGTGGCGCATTTTGGAAATGCGCCACCTATAAGTTTCTTAGGGGTGGCGCATTTTGGAAATGCGCCACCACTGACATGAAATATGCACCACTAAATACCTGGAGCTGCCCTTATCTACTCCACCCCACCTACCACCTCTCATTCACTCCACACACTTCTCAAATTAGATACACTCTTCTCACCCTAGATCTATTCGGTTTTCTCCTCCTCCCCACCTAATTTATTCCATTTATCCATCCATACTTGGCATTAAATCTACTTTGTTTCATATTAAAGTAAGTGGACCTCCTCCCAACTCTTTTCTTCCATTAATCACCTATATACTTGCCTTTATTAGCTTGGGGTTTGTTGTATATGTGAAGCTTGGGTTTGATGTATATGTGAAGCTTGGGTTTGATGTATATGTGAATCTTGTGGTGGTTTGATGTATATGTGAAGTGTATATGTGAAGCTTTTGGTGGATTGATGTATATGTGAAGTGTATATGTGAAGCTTGCGGTGGTTTCGATGTATATGTGAAGTGTATATGTGAAGCTTGTGGTGGTTTGATGTATATGTGAATATTATGGTGGTTTGATGTATATGTGAAGCTTATGGTGGTTTGATGTATATGTGAATCTTGAGTTTCCAATGTTTTTCCGAAATGTCGATTCATTTCCGTTTCGGAAAATTTCTGGCGCACTCTCCGCATGCTCCCATGCATTATTTGGGAAGGTCATGCCGAATTTTTCCGGCGACGACTGTGATATATAATTGTGTTGCTCTCTCCGTGCACACAGGCGATCATGGTCCGCGAGATGCTGAGCGATATCGCCGTGGCTAGGTGGATGCAAGGTGTGACAAACGACATGCTACAGAATAATAGGTCGGATATAAGATGTCCGTGTCGGAGATGCAAACTGCAGTGCGTGACCGAGACAGATTCCAGAATATTGCAAAAACACCTGAAGCTTAATGGTTTGATGGATGGCTACACACGGTGATAATTGATGAAGCTTCTGAGGAGGAGGACGTCAATGGTGGGGCACCAGTAAATGAGGAAGGGCAACCAGACAACAACGGCGGGCGAGAAGATGAAGAGCATCCCGTACATGATGATGAAGAAGATGCCGAAAAAGATCATGTAGATCAAGATGCTGGACATGAAGATCAAGATGTCGGACATGAGGATTCAAGCTGGGTGCGGGACCCTCATGTTCAAGAGCTGCTTGTCAAAGAGGTGTTGAACGCAAGAGGTGCAACTAGAGAGTAAGCCAAGATGGCGCAACTCGAGAAAGACGCGGTTACGAAGTTGTATGAAGGATGCAATGATGGGGATACTCTCTTGAATGTAACACTTTGGGCTATGGATATGAAGGCAAAACACAAATGGACCGATGAAAGCTTCGATGATAAAGTGGCATTCTGGCACGATCCTATTTTGAAGGGCAACACGTGCCCAACTAGTATTGCTGAGGACAAGAAACTCTTGTGCCCTCTGAATCTTCTGCACGTTAAATACCATGTCTGCATAAATGATTGCATGATCTATTGGGATGAGGACGAAGAGAAAACCACATGCTCGGTGTGCGGTGTTAGTCGATACAAGAGAGGGAAGAAAGTTCCAAGAAAAGTGGTATGGTACTTTCCGATCAATCCTTGTCTGCAGAGGTATTTCGTAGATCCCCAGGAAGCAAAGCTCATGACCTGGCACACAGATATAAAGAAGCTAAAATAGGATGACAAGAACCCGGATCCGAAAAAGGAAGACATGGTGAGGCACCCTTCAGATGGTAGCCAATGGACTGCGTTGGACCTCGAATACCCATATTTTGTGGAAGAACCAAGGAACCTCAGGATTGGTGTGAGCGCCGATGGAGTCAATCCGTTTGGCAGCCAGAGCAGCACATGCAGTACCTGGCCCGTGTTTGTATGCATATACAACCTTCCCCCTGGAAGTGCATGAAGAGAAAGTACATCACAATGTGTCTGCTAGTTCAAGGGCCGAAACAACCAGGTACGGACCTCAATCTGTATCTCCAGCTGTTGAAAGAGGAGCTAGAAACGTTATGGAAAGACGGAGTCAATACGTGGGATGCCGCTGCAAAAGAATATTTCCCAATGAAAGTCGCGGTGATCATGACCGTGCACGACTATCTCGGATACGGATATTTCTTAGGGAAGGTGGTCCAAGGATTCTGTGCATGCGTTAGGTGCATCTATAATACAATGTACCGCCAGCTAGCGAAAGATCCCGAATCTTCAAAAACCGTGTTCCCGGGGTCTCGGAGGTGGCTTCCAAAGAAACACGCGTGGAGAAAACAGGGACATCTGTTCGATGGCAGCGAGGAGCTCCGAGAACCCCCAGCTCGAAGGAGCGGCAAAGAAATCGACAACTTGTTGAAAACATTGAAAGAGTGCCCGCATCGGGAAATAAAAAAAAGAAGACTCAGCCGGTGATGAGGGTATGGAAACCGAGGTATATTTTCTGGGAATTGGAATACTGGAGTCTCCTCCACACTCCTCGTAGCCTTGATTCATGCATATCACAAAGAACGTGAGCGAGCACTTGTTTGGCACGCTGCTCAACATGCCGGAGAAGACCAAGGACGGGCCAAAAGCAAGGAATGGCTTTAAATTTCTGGGAATCAGGAGGGAACTTCACCCCCCTCATGACGACGATGATGAGACGGAGGAGGAGGAGGATACGGAAACGCGAAACTCTCGCAAACGAAAAAGGGTGACCAAGAAGAAGACCAGTATTGATCACTTCCCCCCCGGCATGCTTCACTCTGTGCGAGGATGAGATCAAGCGGTTTATCCACTGCCTCATGGTAATAAATTTCCGAACGGCTACGCGGGGAACATAAGAAAATACCTAGACGAGGCGAAGAATCATTTCAGCGGGATGAAATCTCACGACTGTGCCATGATGATGACGCAGATTCTCCTGGTTGCGACACGAGGGATAATGGACGAGCACGTCTTTAAAACGTTGTTTGGCCTTTGCAACTTTTTTGACGTCATCTCCCGGAAGTCAATTTGCGCTACGCAATTCAAAAGGCTACAGGAGGAGATCGTACTCATACTATGCGAGCTTGAGATCTATTTCCCGCCCGCTTTCTTCGATATTATGGTGCATCTGCTGATCCGTGTCGTGCAGGATATCGTCCAACTCGGGCCTGCATTTCTGCGCAGCATGATGCCGTTCGAAAGGATGAATGGACACATCAAAAAATACGTTCGTAACAGGTCCCATCCAGATGCAAGCAAAGCGAAGGGCTTTCTAACCGAAGCGTGCATCTCTTTTTGCACGAATTATCTCAACACCGAGAACCATGTTGGTCTGGCCGTCAACAACCACTTGGCAGGACCGATGGGTGTGGTCACCACGAGGGAAGCCGCGCAATGCATGTCAACTTTGAGGGTCGAAACATCGACTTTGAAAGAGCAAGCCTAGTCGCGCTACAACACATCCAGCTGGTCGATCCTTGGATAGTAAAGCACAAGGATGTAATCAGGAAGAATTACAGTGACCAGGGCCTGGAGATAACGGACCGAGATCCATGGCTAATCAAAGAGCACAACTCCAGTTTAATGACTTGGTTCACGGACGAGCTTCGTGCTAATCCCCGTGAAGGAACGCTTCCGAGGAAGAAAGATGACATTCACCTTGTAACAGGGTGTCGCAGGCAACTTGATGAACTATCAAGCATATGATATCAACGGCTACACAATCTACACGGAGGAAAAGGACAATAACTGCGATTACCAGAACTCAGGGGTAACGGGGATATTCTACACCGATGACGTCAAGGAAAGATTCCACGGAAGGATAGAGGACATATGGGAGCTCGACTACTGTGGAGAGAAGGTGTTGATGTTCCGTGTGAGATGGGCCAAGAGCGTCGTAAAATAAGACCGGTATTTCACCACTATGGTTATACCCGAAGCCAAATCCAAGTCTGCGGGCGCAAACGTCACCGCGAAAAATGAGCCATGGGTACTGGCTAGCCAAGTGGACCAATGCTTCTTCATTACCGACCCATCAAAGACGAGCCACGCTGTAGTGAGGAGAGGCAAAATAATTATCATCGGACTGGATGGAGTCGCCAACGAGCAAGACTTTGACAAGTACGGCGACCGAAGATGGAAGATGACTACGCCACTCAGGATACATCCACCACAACCCTACCGAAGAAAAGTCTCCCGCTCAACAGGAAAAGTGAAGGCGACCCGGGCCAAAATTATTCAACCACGACAAAGAAGGGCAAGAAGAAGATCATGAGGAAACGCTAGCTAGATAGCTAGCTCCAAATTTAAGAAAAATATTTTGTAATTCATGATCACTTTGTGTATGCATGGATTTAATCTGCACTGTGTAATTGATCGGTTCCGTCTGTGTATTTAGTACAAATAGTTCGATGCAATGGAATGGTTAGCCCGCAAAAAAGATGAAATGGTCAGCCCGCAAATAAAATGAAATGGTCAGGCCACAAAAAATGAAATGGTTAAACTTTAATTAAACAGATGAAATGATGCTTAGGGGTGGCGCATTCAGACGAAATGCACCACTAAGGGTGCTTAGGGGTGGCGCATTCTACAGAAATGCGCCACCAAGTGGGTCCTTATGCGTGGCGCATTCTGTAGAAATGCGCCACGCATAAGGATGCACTTGGTGGCGCATTTCTACAAAATGCGCCACCCCTAAGACTTGACCTAACCACCTACCCCCTCCCCTGCTCGCATAACAACCATTCCCCCTCTAACCATCGACTCACCGGAGCCCTTGCCCCTTCCCCTCGACGTCGGAGCCTCCCTCGACGCCACCGGAGCTGCCATCCCATAGCCCGCAGTCGCCGCCGCGTGTCTTCCTCGCCTCCGGCCGCCGCCATCAGACACAAGCCTTCTCGAGAAAGCAGTCGCCGCCGCGCCTCTGCCTCGACTCCCGCAGTTGCGGCCGCGCCTCTGTCTCACCTCCGGCCGCTGCCGACTTCAAGCACGCGCCTTCCCGAGCCCCTGTCGTCGACACCTACTCCCCGCGGTGAGCAGCCGCCTCTCCATCCTCCCCTGTTCCAATTCTCTCTGCGCAGGCTGCCCTCCCATGATCCCCATTTCCAGTGGTTTGAGGGTGGATCCTCAGAATTAGCTATAGCAATTGTTGAAGAAAAACCCGACGAAAATTTAGATGAGGATGATTAAAAGTTTAGTGGTCAAGTAAATTTAGGCAAGGGTGATAATCTACTAGTGCTAAAATACAAGAAATTGCTTCTAATTTTGGTATTTTCAAAGGCCTCAATATGTGAGCTTTCTTTTTGTCTCATGCCATGGCTCCCACTATTGCCATGCTGCAAATTTTGCTTCTCAATTTGCAGATGCACATTATTGTACCAGAAAGACAGTGGAGCTTCCATTTTATTTGAATCACATGCCTTGTGCAATCCCAGCTACTTATGTGTGTAGATAGTTATTAATAAAATTCAGTGTTCGTCACTTTATTTGTTGCAAAGTAGAACTTGCAAGTATAGATAAATTCAGACAAAAGCCAAGAAAGTGTATAGCTTCCATCAAATGAAGTCTATAGCTTCCATCAAATAAAGTATATGGCTTCCACAAAAAAATTCTAAAGTTACTTCCATCAAATGAACTTTATAGCTTAATGAAAACTTTTCTAGATAAATGGATGTATATGAAATTTTGGTAACATCTACTGATCTTTTTTACCATATGAAAAAATCCAAGAAAGTGTAGAATTTGTTCTTAATAGAATTAAAAGAGAGAGGAGGAAAACCAGTAGGTAAGCATTTGTTCTTATGAACATAATAATGAAACCAGCAAGTGTAGAATAGGTTCTTCGGTAGTTTTATATTTTGATGTGCCATTGTTACATGATCTCATCATGTTTATCTCATCATCTTTGTCCACTGTTTTAGTCAAGCTCATTTTTTATCCACTTGCCAGTATATAGAATTTTCAATGCATTGTTTACCATATGAAATTTACCTATATATATGTTGTTTCAATATCTATTGTTTGAATATCTATTTTAGTGCATTGTTCTACACTATATATGTGTTGGTTGTACCTACATGTAGGCATTTGTTTTGTGCAGGTACAAATCATTATCCCATTTCTCCCAAAATCTGGATTAACTTCCGTTTCGGTTGAGAATGGGGCACTCTCATGTTAAGAAAAATAGCAAAGCTCATGCCGAATTTTTTCGTGAATTCATGCATGACCTTTGCTATTTTTCTTAACATGAGAGTAGTTTCATTTATTTATTGTGCTAATTAATTAATTAGTTGCATTTATTAATATTGTACTAGTGCAAACATGTCGACTGGAGCCGACGCCAGTCCTTCTTCTCAGCCGAAAAAAAGGAAGCAATTTTGGGAATACTCCCAGGAGGAAGTCGATGAGCACAGAGAAGAGGAAGTACATCCGGGTGAGGGAGGAGTAGGAGGAGGAGATAGAGTCGGAGTCCGACTCATCGGATGATGACATGGAGGAGGAAGCCGGTACGACAGACGGCGAGAGGAACACCAGCAAGGATGATGCGACCGTGGCTCCAACACAGATGGTACGCAGTTGAAGAAGCGGAATCGGAAAACGATCAAGGTCGGCACCATCACGCAAGAGTTTACTGTCGTGACCACCGTGGGATTCCTAAACAGTCCGAACATTTTTCGGAAGGGTACGCCCGTCAAGTCGCGGCTATCCTCCGCAACACCGTGCCGATCACCACGATTAAACTCAGGAGCCGTGAGAATATTCATTATTGTTAGCTTCTTATCAACAAGCTGCACGGACGATACAAGTTCCCGGAGCCGTACAATAACACCAAACTAAAAGGGAACAAAGTAAACACATGGGCCCTCAGAAAGATGAGCAATGCCTTGTCCAGTTGGAAAACCCGGGTGAAGGAGGAAATTATTGAAAAGAACAAAACCTGGGAGGAGCTCAAGGAGAAAGAGTCATTGATCGACGAAGCTACCTACAACCTTTTCAAGGCTAGGTGTGAGTCCGAGCCAGCAAAGGACGCGAGTGCAAAGGGCAAGGCAATGCGGTCGGAAGTCATAGGTAACCACCGTCTCGGAGCCGGTGGTTACAGAAATTCCATGCCTAAATGGGACAAGGATGATGCTGAGTACACTGCTACGGGCATACCTAACCCCTTTGAGCAATACAAAGGTGATCCGTAGACCGAATTCTTTGTGAGGGCCCGGAGCTATAAGTACAAAGCAACCTCGAAAATAGTTGTTGATCCTAAGATTCAGGAGTTTACGACTGTCGTGGTAAGTAGTTTACCACGCGACCTTGTCGATTGAATTCTCTAGTGAAGTTCACAATTTCTTAATGTTTGACATTCTATCTGCAGCAAGCGGAAATGAAAATCGCCTCATCGTAGGAGTCGTCGGTTAAGCTGGCCAGCCCGTGGGACATCTCCTTTAATACGGCGTCGAACAAGGTCAAGAAGGTTGACGATGTGGCGGCAAAGCCATCGTCAGCCGGCCGTGAGGTCGGATTTGGTGCGGACTTAAATTGGTCCGAATATTATGGAAAACCGGTGGAGCAGTCGGGTTCAAGAGGGTGCAAGGCAAGAAGGACCGAAGAAGACGCCGCTAATGTTCGTGGACTGGAGGAGAAGGTGAACATGCTTCTGCAGCTTGTCCAGGACGAAGTGCCGAAGACGATGAACGCCCTCCTTCCAGATATGATGTAGTCACTCGCGAATTGGTAAGCACGTGGTCGACAAGGGCCCATACCGGTCCCCAGCATGGTCGGCAGCAACTCGGGCACCGCAGCGCCTGCAGTCCCGACTCCCGCCGTATTGGTGGCTCCCGCACCGACTTCCGGCTTATTGGCGACTCCGTCCGCCAACACCGCGGCGACGGCGCCGGACGTGATGGTAACTCCTCCAGCCACGATCGAGCAACTAGGGCATAACAATAATGCACCCGGTGGCAGCGAAAATAGGGCGAACGACGCCACGGGAGGCAGCGCGCCCTCCGTCTCTTTCATGCCCGCCGTCATCGGCGGGGTCTCTTCTTTGGCCGACCTGACGCCCTCAAGGTAACTATAAGCATCTACAACTCAAACGAGGACTTCATCTCCTTGCCTTTTTAGTGGAATCTCTCTGATGCCCTACATGCATATATCTCTTTCGCAGGAGGACACTCCATGCATTCTATTACAAGTCGTGGACGGCGAGTTGAAGAATGTTGCCAAAGGTAAAATCCTTCAACCACAAAATCAAATCATGCACAATATGCCGATGGCACCGGATATGTATAGGGTTCAAATCTCTCTCGTGATTTCGGGCTACGAGAGAATTGAACCTCCCATTCATCCCCCCGGATACGATGAGGACAAGCCGGCAGTCCTCAGTGATTGTTTCGGCCAAATATGCCTATGGCTGAAGACCCAACTGCGTGTAATGACGGGGGAAAGGGGCACCACACCTAGGACAACACCGTTAGTCATCGTGCCGGCGCCACATGATCCCATCGGCGCACAACAAGAAGACGATGATGTTGATGATGATGATATCAACGCCGACCAGTTCATCAACACTTCGTTTGAAGGTGATGACTTATTCATGCCTCCTATTGAAGGAGCCTACCAGCATTACGAGGAAGCTCGCGATCTAGCTGATCCTACGGCGAAACCTGCTTGCTCCACGCATCTCTTTGCTGCTTCTCAGGAGATGTCTCCAGCAGCTTGCGCCTTCACCAAGCCTCAAGAAAATGCCACAAGGAGATCTATTCTCAGCCCGTCCACACTCCATAAAGCGTCCACTCAGTAGATAAAGGCCGGTGACTGCTCAAAATCAGAAAAGAAGAAGGGACGGAAAAGAAAGTAGAGCATCACTTCGAGGAGCCAACTTTCGATGCCGATCCGGGCTCAGGAGGGGCCAAAAAGACCCAAGGATCTCTCGTTTGAAATCCATGTGGCGGGTAGGGCGATGCTACCTAAGGACATGCTCGACCTTGCAACTTCGGATATGCAGAGTGTGCATCACAGTATTATGGAATTAGGGAAGATTCTTCTACGAGAACAAAATCCCTCGTACCCGGTTTTCATCGCCAAGGTTCCACTCAACATGGGCTTCATCAATACTATCCCCGCAGATATGATAATCCTGCCGGTTTTCAGACATCTTCAATTTGTACCATCTCAAGCGGCTGGACCATATCCTTATCCGTTTGTTCTCGCTCAGCCTTTCTATGAGTATCAGGATAGATAAGACCCCGCGCATCGCGATCTTGGACCCCTTCTACATGCGTCATAGCATCTTGATGGAGGACGTGGACACGACTCTCGCGGCGGGGTACATCAGAGACTTCATGCTAGAGAACTCCGGCCAGGATTCATTTCTTATGACCTACTCTCCCAAGTAAATCATTCGCTCGACGACGTAGCATATATGCTTTCTTAGCTTTCCATTTTGCTCTTCCAACATTCCTTTTGGATTGTTTTAATTATGCAGTGAGGATCAAGACTGCGTGCTCATCTTCTTTTTACCGCAACACTCGCATGCTATGCATTTAGACTCGGGGAGTGTGAAGAAGAAATATTACAAGTATATCATGAGAGTTTTGGATGATGCTCTTGCCGGTTACATAAAAGCCGGAGGCAAGATCGTGAAGCACAAGTTTAGGAAGAATTAGCCTGGCGTGAGCGTGTTCAACCACGTAACGCAGTTCCCGTGCGTCAAGCAGCCGGCTGGTAGTGTGAGGGATGTGTACTACTCCCTCCATCACCTGAGGGCGATTGTTCAGGAACAACGCAACCTTACGCTTCCAAGTCATCTCAAAGCGAGGGCCGAAAGGAAGGCGGAAATCGCCGATGCAAATCTTAAGGAGGAGTTCTTTCACATCCAAGCACAGATGGCGACTATCATCCATCATGAAGTACAAATGAGGGGGCCGATCTTCAAATCCAACATTGCACCATCCAATGGGGAGATAGAAGTTCGCCTAAAGGCCTTGTATGACACAAGGCCTTTCATGACGAAAGAAGGATGCCGCCCATTCCCCGAGCCGAGTCAGAACAAGTGATCAATTTACGTTATATATGGCAGTCGTTTGATGAATGTGTGCCCTACATGTAATTTGGATGTACTCTTTGTGTAGTAGATGGTAGTGTCAAATACTCTTGATTCTCTTTGTGCATAAAGGTCACTGCATATGCATTTTTATTCATATGTGCATGAACCTGGCCATTGATCGACTTGATGTATGTTGTTGATAAGAATATATGCTATATTGTGTTGTTGTCCTTTTCTATGAATTCATATGGATGTGACCTCTAAATATTTGTTTTGTGCAGGTTGAAGAACAAACAATAGATGATGAATAAAGTAGCATTTTGTTTTCAATAATTGTTGGGCTCATTGTAACTATGTGATGGATCTAATCTTGTGAATCTTTTTGGCCTCTAAATCTTAGACGATGATGGATGTAATCTTGTAAATCTTTGTAATAAGAATTATAATGCAATTCTTTTGTATCAATAATTGTTGGGCTCATTGTAATATTGTCTTTTGAATTTCTGTAATATGATAAAAATATTTGTAATGTTTGTAATTCTGTACTGTTCTATTATTTTCTGTAATTCTTTTTTTTTTGTTTTCTGTAACCCATTTAGTGGCGAATTATGTCTGGTTTTAGTGGTGCA
Source organism: Bromus sterilis (assembly GCA_950022295.1). Lineage (NCBI taxonomy): Eukaryota > Viridiplantae > Streptophyta > Magnoliopsida > Poales > Poaceae > Bromus > Bromus sterilis. The sequence continues at coordinate 203,749,004 of OX465600.1, read as the reverse complement.
CTAGGAATGCGCCACCCCTAAGGACCCTTAGGCGTGGCATATTTTAGAATGCGCCACCCCTAAGAGCTTATAGGTGGCGCATTCTGAAATGCGCCACGCCTAAGGGCCCTAGGGGTGGGGCATCCAGAATGCGCCACCTCTAAGCCCTTATTAGTGTCTTATAGTTAGTGGCGCATCTATAATGCGCCACTAAACGCAAAAAAGGACGCCACTATAAGGGTATTCCCTAGTAGTGTGAGGTGTCCCGGTAACACAAACCCTGTTGAGATGGAAGAGGACGATCCGAGAGCGCGGCCGGCTTTTGGATTGGGTGTAGACTCCCCAGGGGCCACCCGGATTTGTTCGTTCTTAGCTAGAGGAACCTTTCGTATCGGATCTCTCGGAACTAAATAATAAAATGATTGACTGTGATGGGTAGAAATTGAGAGAGATGGGCATGCGTGCGGAGCCTTGTAATGGGTAGTTGGTACACCCCTGCAGGGTTAAAGATTTTCAAGAAGCCGTGTCCACGGTTATGGACGACTTGAGACCTACTCCTTGTTCATACACAACAAAAACTGATATATTCTTAATAACTTGATCAATGTGTGTGTTCCATGACTGCTTCTTCTTTGTCGCGATGCGAAGGGGAGGACAAGGATAGGGTAGGTGTTATGTTTGCGTAAGTAGCTGATAGCAGACTTGTTGGAGGCGATTCCTCATCGAATTCTTGGATTCTCATATTACTATAAATAGATCGTTAGCCACTTCAAATATTGCTATTGCGGCTGCAACCTCACCACTATCTGATAGCTCACCCCTTCTTCTGGACGCCTTCGCGAAGACTCGACGACGACTAGTTAGGCGGATCCCGGCAGAGATCCTAGACCCGTATGGTTAGGGGAATGGTGTGTTTTACCTTTGCCACTAAAAATTTGATTGTAGTCTGTACTCAGACATTTATCTTCCGCTGGTGTAATGTCTTAAGGCAGTTGTATGCCGATTGTATCAGATGTTGTATCCTTGTAGTTGTAATGTTGTGATATCATGTTGGAAATCCGGGGCATATGGTTTCGTCATATGCCGCGGTGGAGCCGATATGTGCTTCATCCCCGGATCTGGATGGAAACATCTAGATCTGGAATAGTACCGCATATCGGGCCTTACACTTGATTACCTACTCTAAGACACACATTCAATGCAATAGGCCAACTCTCTAAAAAAGATAAACATGAAACTCAAGAGAGTACTAAAAAAATCCTAAATAAAATATATTAAAGATAAACTTGAAGAACAAGAGCTAAACATGAGAGCAGGTAGAAAGAAAAACGAACACTCAACCAAGATTGGAATTAAAACTATAAGAATTATAGGCAAAAGTGGAGCTTGTTTCTCTCCAAAACAAGGCATGCTAGGGTCCGACTTGTTATGACCATAAAAAAACTAAACTATACTAAGCAAACTTAAAATTAAATGCAAGACGCTCCAAGCATAGCACATAACACATGAAGTGATAAAAATATAGTGTGGAGAAGGACGAACTGATGATTGTTGATGAAGAAGGGGATTGATACGTCCAAAACGTATCTATAATTTCTGCTTGCTCCATGCCTCTTTTGTGTGATATTTCTATGATATTGATGAACTTCCATACACTTTTGATCATATTTGGACTAACCTATTAACTCAGTGCACCCAAGTGCCAGTTCCTGTTTTCTGCTGTTTTTCTATTTCAGGTTTCACCCATATTAAAAGTGCTCCAAAAATTTAGGAAAATCCAATAAAAAATCAGCGACACAGAAGCTGCGGGAATCACCGAGGGGGGGGGGGCAGAGGGGACCCACAGGGCCCCAGGCGCCCTCCCGTCGCGCCCTAGGGTGGGGTCGCGCCAGGGGCCGCCTGGACCCCTGGTGGCCCCCTGGCTGTCCCCCTTCGCCTATTTATTCCTCGTGACGTGAAACCCCCGTGACGGGAGCCCTTTTTCTCGATCTCTCCTCTGTTCCGCCACCGCCGCGCTTCCAAGATCGGGAGCACTAGAAGACCTCTTCCCGGCACCCTACCGGAGGGAGGAACAACCTTCGGGACCTTCTCCACCACCATGGTTGCTTCCCGAATGAACCGTGAGTAGTCCACCTTGGACCATGGGTCTATGATCAGTAGCTATGTGATGTTCTCCTCCCCTCTTTATTCTTCATGGATTAGACCTCGTGAGCTGCCCTACATGATCGAGGAACACATGTAATCTTTCTGCTGTTGTTATGCTGAGTTTGCTAGGATCCGATGGATTATGAGACTATGTTCAGATTGTGTTTGAGTAATATATTTGATTCTCCTCTTTTATATTTATGTTCTAGAGTAATTCTTGCATGTTCTCCGTTGATGTTTATTGCTTTGGCCAAGTAGTAGGTAGTGACTCCAAGAGGGAGCGTTATGCATGATTGTGGGTTCATGCCCCCTAATGACTAGCTTGAGTGACAGAAACATGAGTCTAGGGGATGTGCTTTTTACACAAGGGGGAAAACAACGGTGCTTGTACTTGCGGGTGCAAGGATTGTTTACTTGACACAAAGTTCTTTAATGGCTTTGTCTGTTGCTTTGAGTTTACACTTTGGGAGGGATTCACAACTTAATACAAGCGAGATGTTCTGGATAGATATCTCAAGGTGGATGATTTATAGGTACATGCAGATGGATTTCGGTCTACTTGTCTTGCGTACCGCCCATGCTTTTGAGCGTCTTCCTTTCTTTATAGCATAGTTAGCATTGGGTTTTGCACATAATCCTGTCAATTGCCCAGCTTAATTTGTTTACCTCGCATGGCTATTTTATCGTCTTTTGGGAGAGAGACATCACTAGTGAACATCATAGGACCCCGGACCATATTTCCAATACTGCTTACACCCGCTATCAATTTAATTCTTTATTTACTTTTCCGTTGCTATCACTATCATTATTATCCCGTGCGTTTTATCCTTTGTAAACAAAAAGGCCGGAGGAATTGACAACTCCTCTGTACTCGTTGGGAAGCAAAGTTATTTGTTGTGTGTGCAGGTCCAGGTGAAGTTAGCAACCTTGGTTGTAAACGGCGCCATTGTTCACTTCACCACCTTCTTGTATCTGTTGGAGTCCTACTGGTTCGATACTCAACCTTAGCATCTTCGCTAAGTGAAATTTTCTGCTGTCTACATCTCAACCTTCCACTTTGGGTAACCAACAAGGGGGCGTTAAATCGTACCGTCAAAATAAATTTCTGGCGCCGTTGCCGAGGACTCCACTCTTCAAGATAGGGGAGTTGCACACTATCTTTTATCTTTCAGTTTTTTAGTCTTTTTAGTTTACCTTTCAGTTTTTGATTTAGTTCTCTTTATCAAAAATCCAAAAAATAGTTCTCTTGCTTGCTGCTACTATGGGTTCCTCCGAGAACACCAAGTTGTGTGACTTCACTAGTCACAACAACGGTGACTTTATCTGCTCTCCTATTGCTACACCTGCTACTTCATCACCTTTTTATGAGATTAAACCTGCTTTGTTGAACCTTGTTATGAAAGATCAATTCTCCGGTGCTGGAGATGATGCTGCTTTGCACTTAAACAATTTTATTGAGCTCTGTGATATGCAAAAGTACAAAGAAGTAGATGGTGATATTGTTAAGCTTAAGCTTTTTTCCATTCTCCTTGAGAGAAGGAACTAAAATCTGGTTTCAATCCTTGCCTAAGAATAGCATAGATTCTTGGGACAAGTGCAAGGATGCTTTTATTGGGAAGTACTACCCCTGCTAAGATTATCCAATTGAGGAGCTATATTATGAATTTTAAGCAATTGGATAATGAACACGTTGCCGGAGGAATTGACAACTCCTCTGTACTCGTTGCGAAGCAATGTTATTTGCTGTGTGTGTAGGTCCAGGTGAAGTTAGCAACCTCGTTTGTAAACGGCGCCATTGTTCACTTCACCACCTTCTTGTATCTGTTGGAGTCCTACTGGTTCCATACTAAACCTTAGCATCTTCGCTAAGGGAAATTTGCTTCTGCCTACATCTCAACCTTCCACTTTGGGTAACCAACAAGGGGGCGTTAAATCGTATCGTCAAAAGCAATTTCTTGCGCAGTTGCCGAGGACTCCACTCTTCAAGATAGGGGAGTTGCACACTATCTTTATCTTTTAGTTTTTTTAGTCTTGTTAGTTTACCTTTCAGTTTTTTCTTTAGTTCTCTTTATCAAAAATCCAAAAAATATTTCTCTTGCTTGCTGCTACTATGGGTTCCTCCGAGAACACCAAGTTGTGTGACTTCACTAGTCACAACAACGGTGACTTTATCTGCACTCCTATTGCTACACTTGCTACTTCAGCAGCTTTTTATGAGATTAAACCTGCTTTGCTGAACCTTTTTATGAAAGATCAATTCTCCGGTGCTGGAGATGCTGCTGCTTTGCACTTAAACAATTTTGTTGAGCTCTTTGATATGCAAAAGTCCAAAGAAGTAGATGGTTATATTGTTAAGATTACGATTTTTCCTTTCTCCTTGAGAGAAGGAGCTAAAATCTGGTTTCAATCCTTGCCTAAGAATAGCATAGATTCTTGGGACAAGTGCAAGGATGCTTTTATTGGGAAGTACTACCCCCTGCTAAGATTATCCAATTGAGGAGCTATATTATGAATTTTAAGCAATTGGATAATGAACACGTTGCCCAAGCTTGGGAACGCATGAAATATCTTGTTAAGAATTTCCCTACGCATGGTTTGACTACTTGGATGGTTATCCAAACTTTTTATGCAGGCTTGAACTTTACCTCGTGGAACTTGTTAGATTCGACCGCGGGAGGAACCTTTATGTCAACTACACTTGGTGCTGCCACAAAACTTCTCGATGAGATGATGATCAACTATTCCCAATGGCACACCGAAAGAGCTCCAACAGGTAGGAAGGTAAACTCTGTCGAGCAGATCTCCTCCCTAAATGAAACTGTTGACTTGATTATGTCTCTACTTACCAAGCAATCTCCTATTGATCCTCATGATGTTCCTTTAAATTCTTGATTGCTCAAGATCAAGTAGATGTGAACTTATCTCTAGAAACAACTTCAATAACAATGCTTATAGGAGTAATTTTTGTAGTAATCCTAGACCGTTCCCCTCCAACAACTATGGGAACAACAACACTTATCCTAGCACCAGAAACTCTACCCCTAGAGATAGAGACATGCCTAGTTATGAGAAACTTTTGGAAATAGAGAAGGCCACTAAGAACTACATGCACACCCAGTATGAACAAAATAGGACCTTCTCTAGACAATTATATGAGCATACTTCTATCTTGCAAGACATTGGTATACAACTAGAAATTCTGAACACTAAGATCTCTAACCTTCAGACTAGGCTCACCACCACAGAAACCCAAGTTTCCAATATGTCTCACACACAGGCTACTTTGATAAACCAAATGGCGGCTAAACCTGAAGTGGTTTCGACCATAATGGAGGAAGAAGATATAATTAAGAGCCTTCCTACACACCATACCGTTGCTACTATCCAAGTGGTTGAGGATTTCCAAACTCTTATCACCCAATGCACCTCTACTCCCATAGGATCTATTAATGGTGATGCTATGACCTCAACTGTAGAAGAAGAAACTCCTATGACTATAGAAGCTACCAAACAAGTAAGCCTAAAGGACACCACTACCACTTTACTTGATAGTAGTGACCTTGATTTTGATAATTGCACCCGTTCTGAAGTTATTCGTTTCCTTCACAAGATGTCTAGAGACCCCCACACTAGCACACTTAATCTTGCCTTCACGGAGCATATCACTAATGATCTCATTAAAGCTAGGGAGGAGAGCTTAGGGTAGAAGCCTCCATACCTATAATGCTAGAAGATGGTTGGGATCCTCTGATTAAAATTAAGTTGAATAACTTTTCTTGCTATGCTTTATGTGATGTTGGAGCTAGTACCTCGTTATGCCTAAAATTTTTATGATATATTTGAATTAAAACCTTTTGATCCTTGTTCTTTTGGTGTTCGTCTTGTCGACTCTTCCGTAAAGAAACCTTTGGGGAAGATCGATGATGTTCTTATCATTGTCAATGACAATTATGTTCCGTTGATTTTACTATTATGGACATTGAATGTGAACCTTCTTGTCCAATTATTTTGGGACGTCCTTTCCTTCGCACCGTGGGTACTGTTATTGATATGAAAGAAGGGATTATAAAATTCCAATTCCCTCTCAAGAAAGGGATGGAACACTTCCCTTGGAAAAATATTAAGTTACCTTTTGAGTCCATCACACGGGCTAGTTATTTTCTTGAAAAAACTTGATCTATTTGCATTAAGCATAGCTAATGGCTTTAAAGAAGTGCTTTCGGGAGGCATCCCACAAATAATTTAGGATTTCCTTTTTTTTCTTCTGTTTTTAGTGGTCTTGATGATTGTTACTACTGTAGCAACATCATTTTATCTTTACTTTTCAAGCTTTGTGCCATTTATAGCCTCATATGACAAGGGAAGTGAAATTTGTGACATGCTGTACAGAAAACAGATTCTATCCTCTTGACTAGAAAAATCACAGAAAAATCCCAGTTCATCTTTTTGAGCTGAAGCGTGCTCTATACAATTACGGAACTTTCGTATGTTCTGAGTTTTTTTATTTGAGTTGCAGAAGTATCCCTAAAAATTTCTTTACTACCTGCTGGTCTGTTTTTCATAGATTTTGTCCTGTTTTGCCTTTCCTTCATTTTTCGAACCTTAAGCTTGCTTTTTCTTTGCAAAAACTTTTTGGCAATCTTGAGAAACAATAGCTCTTCAAGAATATCTTTGTTTCCAGTAGAGAAAAAATTATTTTATTATGTGTACTAACCTCGCTAATCAGATTATGATGAGTTATGTATGAAGGGAGTTTTCAAGTGTGCGAGGTAAGATGATGAAACAAGATTCAGGAGTGTCAAGCGTCTAAGCTTGGGGATGCCCCCGTGCATCCCCTTCTCCATCAACAATTATCAGTTCGTCTCTCGTTTCACTATATTTTTATCACTTCATGCGTTATGTGTTATACTTGGAGAGTCTTGCTCTTAGGTTTTATTTTTAGTTTTCTTTAGCTTTGCTTGCTGTTTATAACAAGTTAGAACCCAACTTTATTTGTGTGGGAGAGAAACACGCTCCACTTTCAAAATCTAGAACACAACATATGATTTTTCATGCTTATCTTTGATGTGTGTGTTCTTTATCTTTTTCATAGCTACTGTCAAGTTTAGCTCTTAGTTTTCATAGTTATCTTTTTAAAGAGCTTTTGTTTAGTTTGTTGCTGGAAATCTCTTGAGTTTTCATGTTCATCTTGTTTAGAGAGTTTTCCTGTTGCACTGAGTTTTGTGTCTTGACTTGAAGTAGGTAATTGAGGTTGCAATTCTTTTGTAGTAGTAACTTGCAATAGTATTGATGTATTGTTTTGAGTAATGTTTGGAATTTTGGTGTCAAGAGCTTTAGCCTATTAGTGATAGATGTCGTATTTTGGGCAATCCGTGTTTGTTTTCAAAACTTACAAAATTAGTTGAGAACTTTAGCTACTAGATGGATCACTACTCTTCTGAGGGGTCGAATATTAGAGTACACTCACGTACCATGAGTCGAGGATGCGCAAGGATAACCAAACCCCCATACACTCCTCCTCGGGGTACTTGTCTCTTTGTGAAACCTCCTTATTAGATTGAGAGTTACCGATAATAAGTGCATGAGTTCTTCGGACTAATGTGAGTATTCGAAAGTTGACACTTCCACCTTCACATTATTTTCTAGCCTCTCCTTTGTCGTGCATTGCTTTCTTGTCACTCTGAGAGTTGGCGTCCACCTTCACCGGTACATCCAAACCCTTGGCACGATACGCTCTGTCATCATAAACCTCCTTATATCCTTCCTCAAAACAGCCACCATACCTACCTACTAAGGCATTTCCATAGCCTTTTCGAGATATATTGCCATGCAACATACACCTTCTCATGACTCGATCTTCATTTCATACATACTAATTGCTAGTTGGGCCTTACCCTAATCATTGCTACATGACGCGCTAGTATCATTGCATATCCTGCTACACTGGCAGATGCATACATTTGCATACATCATGATAGTTACATCTTCTTTATGATTTGAGTACTTTTGTAAAGTGTGAAAGATCTTCTATACTTTTTGTAATATATAGAGTGTTGCCCCTAAAGTGAGGAAAAGATCCCAAAGTGGACAAATTAAAAGATCCCAAAGAGGACAAATGAGAGAAATAGAAAGAGCCATTGAGGCCACCAAAAAAATACAAAAAAATAGAAAAACAGAAAAAGAAATAAAAAGAGAGAAGGGGGCACACTAATATTCCTTTTAAGAGATCCACACTCGTACTCCCTCTTCTATCTTGTACTCCATAGAGATTATCATTTATGCATATAGCTATGTGGGGACCTTCACACTCTAGAACTTGGCTTGTATATTCCAATGATGAGCCTCCTCAAATGAGTTGTAGGTCTTCTTGAGAAAACAAGTTGGATGCACCCCCACTAGTTCCATTGGAGAGCTCACCTTAGCTCATATGTGCATCCGTTGCATGGCAATCCCTACTCCTCACGTCATATCTATCATTTGGCTTTCCCTCGCCTATGATTGTCCTTATTGATGTGAGCCTTTCACACCTTTTTATCTTCCTCCTCGACCATATTCTATTTTTTCCATCCTAAGTGTCAACTTTCTTGCTTACGCTCATCCATTGCATGAGTGCTCAAAATGTCGAAAATGAGTGGATCATTCTGACTTGTACCTGGCTAGTGGTCTAGGGATGAGTCAAGATAAGATTCCAAAGAACACCAAGTTTGAAACTTTAGTAGATTGAGTTCTCAACACAAAAATACTTTTTCTCATATATCCCTATCCCCTTTCTTGCACGCTAACACCATTTGGAGACATTCGAGTCACGGACAGCGAGAGCTCATGCACCTTTAGGTTCTTATGTTGCTTGTTTCAATGCTAAATATAGATTCTTTCCTGTTATGACTTGAATTGAATTACATGCCTTGATTTCTTTACTTAAAAGTTCTTATATGGTTATTAGCATGTCACCACAGAAATTATGCTTTTATCATTTACCTACTCGAGGACGAGCAGGAATTAAGCTTGGGGATGTTGATACGTCCAAAACGTATCTATAATTTCTTCTTGCTCCATGCCTCTTTTTTGTGATATTGCTATGATATGATGAACTGCCATACACTTTTGATCATATTTGGACTAACCTATTTACTCAGTGCACCCCAGTGCCAGTTCCTGTTTTCTGCTGTTTTTCTATTTCAGGTTTCCCCCATATTAAAAGTGCTCCAAAAATTCGGGAAAAATACAATAAAAAATCAGCGATACAGAAGCTTCGGGAATCACCGAGGGGGGGGGGGGCAGAGGGGACCCACCACGGCCCTAGACGCCCTTCCGGCACGCACTATGGTGGGGCCGCGCCAGGGGGCCGCCTGGGCCCCTGGTGACCCCCCTGGCTGCCCCCCTTCGCCTATTTATTCCTCGCGACGTGAAACCCCCGTGACGGAATCCTTTTTCGCGATCTCTCATCTGTTCCGCCGCCGCCGCGCTTCCAAGATCGGGAGCACCAGAAGTCCTCTTTCCAGCACCTTGCCGGAGGGAGGAATCACCTCTGGGAGCTTCTCCACCACCCTGGATGCTTCCCGGATGAACCGTGCGTATTCCACCTTGGACCACGGGTCTATGATCAGTAGCTATGTGATGTTCTCCTCCCCTCTTTGTTCTTCATGGTTTAGACCTCGTGAGCTGCCCTACATGATCGAGGCACATATGTAATCTTTCTGCTTTTGCTATGCTGAGTTTGCTAGGATCCGATGGATTATGAGACTATGTTCAGATTGTGATTGAGTAATATATTTGATTCTCCTCTTTTATATTTATTTTCTAGAGTAATTCTTCCATGTTCTCCGTTGCTGTTTATTGCTTTGGCGAAGTAGTAGGTAGTGACTCCAAAAGGGAGCGTTATGCATGATTGTGGGTTCATGCCCCCTGATGACTAGCTTGAGTGACAGAAACATGAGTCTAGGGGATGTGTTGGTGCCACAAGGGGGAATACAATGGTGCTTGTACTTGCGGGTGCAAGGATTGTTTACTTTACGCAAAGTTCTTTAATGCAGTTGTCTGTTCCTTTGAGTTTACACTTTGGGTGGGATTCGCAACTTAATACTAGTGAGATGTTTGGGATAGATATCTCAAGGTGGATGATTAGTAGGTAGATGCAGATGGATTTCGGTCTACTTGTCTTGGCGTACCGCCCATGCTTTTGAGCCTCTTCCTTTCTTTATAGCATAGTTAGCATTGGTTTGCGGACATAATCCTTTCAATTGCCCAGCTGTAATTTGTTTACCTAGTGAACATCATAGGACCCCGGTCCATATTTCCAATACTGTTTACACCCGCTATCAATTTACTGCTTTATTTACTTTTCCGTTGCTATCACTATCATTATTATCCCGTGCGTTTTATCCTTTGTAAACAACAAGGCCGGAGGAATTGACAACTCCTCTGTACTCGTTGGGAAGCAAAGTTATTTGTTGTGTGTGCAGCTCCAGGTGAGGTTAGCAACCTCGGTTGTCAACGGCGCCATTGCTCACTTCACCACCTTCTTTTATCTGTTGGAGTCCTACTGGTTCGATACTCAACCTTAGAATCTTCGCTAAGGGAAATTTGCTGCTGTCTACATCTCAACCTTCCACTTTGGGTAACCAACGAGGGAGCGTTAAATCGTGCCATTAGGGATGCATGAGGGCATCCCCAAAATATTTACTGAGGGTGCCGAGGGCATCACCAAGATTGATCTCTTGGCACTCCTATATCTTCTTGCATCATCTCCCTTCGCACACTTGAAAACTCCCTTCATATGAAACTCGTCATAAACTGATTAGTGTGGTTATTACCTTAAATAAATAAATTCCACGTACCCTTTGTTGGAAACAAAGATTTCCATCAATAGCTATTGTTTCTCGATATTGCCAAAAGGTTTTTGCAAAGAAAAAGCATGTGCAACATTTGCAAAATTGAAGAAGCGCAAAACAGGGCAGAATGTGGGGAAAACAGAACATCAGGTAGTAAATAATATTTTTGGGGCACTTTTGTAACTCAAATAAAAAAAATCAGAAGGTGCAAGCTTCATAAAAGTATAGAGCTTACTTTCAAAAACATTCAGATAAAAACGCTGATCTGGTAATTTTACACGAATTGTTTCGTGGAGGAGACATAATCTATTTTCTGGACAGCATGCACTAGTGCGCACGACAGTTATCCAAACAGTTTTTGAACCCTATCGCCTACCGGAATCGGAACCGTAACCTTGCTCTCATGCAAAAGGGGGGGGCCTATTCCACACGATAGCCAGAAAACCATTTCCTATGGATAGTCCGCTCAGACGCACAAGATAACTCCAACGTTTGAGATGACCTTTTTATCGCAAACACTTTTCCATGAATGTCCGTCTGATATTATTATCCTATGCATCCGTTTAATACAGAAACTACGTTTGTGTTGAGTTATACTATCCCAAACGCTGGTGTGTCAGGAACTGCGTGGGATACTGAAAGCTATTCCATACATTTTGTATATAGTACACGTTTGTGTTGTTGACATCTACACAAAAGTTCGTGCACAAATGCTCGTGTGGTTTCAGAATTAAATCCCAAACGTTCTTTTTTTCCAAACTATGTGTGCTGTATGCTGAACATTACAAACGGTTGTGCACAAAATATTGTGTGGAATTATAAATAAATCCCCAAAGCTCATTTCTTCTCGAATGTGTGCGATGTACATACCTATCAGTGACGAACTTATATGGAGAACCGTGTGCGATTATCCAATCACTCGCACTTTAATTAGCATTGTATTTATCTTAAATATTTTAGGATATTTTTTAATTGTTGAGATAAGCACATTCATATATATATATAATATCTTTCATATGCTTGTAATGGTCACCAGGGTTTTCATAATTAGTGAAATCACAGTACATCCAACAGCTAGTATAGTATGCCGCATTACATAAACATGAAATCTATGGTAATAACCAACAGATAGTACAGCAGGCCGCAATACAGAAACAACCTTTAAAAAGTACAACATCATAGTAGGTAGATAGACAGATGAATCTCATCTGGGAAACTGTCGAAGCGGAATGCGAAAATTGAGCCTTTGATAATGTTAAAGGCCTTTGCAACTTTATTCTAGCGCCTATGGATGATTTCCCGCCTATCGTTTGCCCTCTTCAGGAAGGCTTCAATATTATAGCGCGGTTGTTGTACAAAAACTTTTCTAGCCTCTTGACCATACTGGTGGTTTGATAAATAATCATCGGTGAGCTACTTCGGAAAAGACTGAATACAAAGATATGCATAAATATAGTTTTCAGTATGGAAATTGAGTCCGTAGGGGAAAATATGGTTGGAACATAAATTGATACCATCCTCTAGGGGACTGAAGTCTTCTTCATTTTGCAGACAAAGAGTTTGTAGTTTTCCGTGGACAGTTTCTTTATCCTTCCAATTTTTCTAAGTTTCTTGACTTGACTGATAGTCATGGTCACCTCCTTTCCCCAGATGCAAAATGGGTTGAACAGTGGATCTAGTCATTTGACAAAGGGAGTTACAAGCAAAATGTAAATATTAGAACACAAGAAGTGGCATTTCTCCTTCATTTGTACACTAATGGTATATAAGCCATGTAGACCATGTGCACACCTTGGTTGTAAATCTCAGAATCACCCATTACTCCCCTAAAATTTCATAAAGTACATAAGGATTAGGTAATGTAAGAACTGGCATGCAGTCAATGATAAAAGGTCCGTGCATACATAATACACCATACAATCCAACATATTCAAGACATGGAAAGTCCAGCTAAGTAACTACAACATGCCTAACAAATATAGGAAATGAATAGGTTTTCATGTGTTAATGATCGCTGATTAACTTGGGTATCACATTGCATGATAACATTATACAGAGTATGGTTTCAATTACTTGAAGTTGTATAGGCACCAAACAAAATAATAATTTTCAGATGCAATCGAAAGAGAAAAATATAGATGCAAGGCATGAGCAAGGCATGTGGAAAGGGTGATCTGAATATAATTTAACTCTGTGGCATATCTAACTAAACATATGTATCTAGGAAGCTAATAACGACCTACTCGTCACTGATGGAGAGGGCAATGGGATCCTTCCCATTGGAAGGAAGGAAGCGAGGTTTCCTCGCCGTGGCTTCCCTCCACACCATCGTAGCAGACGACTGTTGGGCCTGGATTCAAGGAAAGCACACGATGTCATGCGAGTGCGGTGAGGGTTGCATTCACAGCAAGTGTATCCTCCATGATTTGGTGGCCGGGCCATACAGGATCGATGGAGAACTAAGAGCATGCACATGATGTGAGCGGCCGGGATCTTACCGGAACAGGGCGAGCGGTGCGGCTAGCAGGGAGGGGCGGCTAGCGTACACAGTCTAGGGTGCCGCACAAGGTATACAGAACAGGGGGGTTGCGCCGTGTAGGCCGCCGTGCCCGGTGTGCGGAACGTGGGCGGTGCTGCACCGTGTAGCACTTCGCTGGAGTTGCCTGCGCCGTCTACGCCGCAACGCCACTACTAGGGAAATAGCTATACATGGAAACCTTATTAGTGGCGCATTTTCGCGTTCCCAAGTGGCTTCATCTTCAGAATTATTCGACCACTGAACCTTGAGGAACCTGACGGTCTTGTTGCGGGTTCGACGCTCATACTGATCGAGAATGCGGCTCGGATGTTCTCGACAATTCAAGTCTTGCTGCAGCTCAATCATATCATGTTGCACTTCGCGGATAGGATCCTTGAAGCAGCGACGGAGTTGCGACACGTGGAAGACATCGTGGACTTGGGAGAGGTTCGGCGGCAATTCCAACCGGTATGCCACGGGTCCACTCCTGGAAAGGATACGGAACGGGCCAATGTAGTGAGGAGCCAACTTGCCCTTGATACCGAAGCGATGAGTGCCCCTCATGGGAGTGACATGGAGGTACGCGTATTCAGCAGGTTGATACTCCATTTCCCGGTGTTTGCGGTCATAGTTGCTCTTCTGACGAGACTGTGCGGCCTTGAGATTTTCTTGCACAATGCGAACCTGATCTTCAGCTTGTTGGACAAGATCCGGTCCGAAGTAGGGTCGTTCCCCTGTTCCTGACCAATTCAGGGGGGTTCGACATTTACGTCCGTATAGAACTTCGAAGGGGGCCATCTTCAAGCTAGCCTGATAGCTATTGTTGTACGAGAATTCCTCGTACGGGAGGGCATCCTCCCATTTCATGCCGAAAGAAAGGACACAAGCACGAAGCATGTATTCCAGCACTTGATTAACTCGTTCAACTTGGCCTTGAGACTGGGGGTGATAAGCGGAGCTGAGATTCAGACGAGTCCCGAAGGCTTCCATGAAACTCGTCCAGTATCGTGAGGTGAAAATTTTGCCACGGTCTGAACTGATCTCCAGCGGAATACCATGGAGTGACACAATTTGGGAGATATACAAGGCTGCGAGCTGACTAGCAGTGATCGTCTCCTTGACCGGCAGGAAGTGAGCAATCTTGGAGAATCGGTCGATGACGACAAAGATGGCATCGTTACCTTTCTGTGACATAGGAAAACTGGTGACGAAGTCCATCTCGACCTTGTCCCACTTCCAATCAGGAGGAGGGAGTGGTTGCAACCAACCAGCAGGTTTTTGATGTCCGGCCTTGACGGGACTGCAAACGTCACATTTGGAAACAAAGCGAGCGATATCTTGCTTCATGTAAGGCCACCAGTACCGTTGACGAAGGTCTTTATACATCTTGGTACTGCCAGGGTGGATTGACAAGGGAGAATTATGGGCCTCTTCCATGATATCCGGACCACAGTTAATTATGGCCGGGCTCACAGGAACTACTAAGCGGCCCTTGAAGTACACAATATCACCATAATTAGCATCAATGGTAAAAGAGGAGGGCTTTCCTTCTGCGATGTCCTGCTTGATCTTCACAATGTTAGGGGCCAGAGATTGTCTACTCTTGATGAGGGCGTCGAGCTTTGACTTGAGAACCAGGTTATTGGCGTAACCTTGAGGAACAATCTCGAGATTCAACTTGCGAAACTCTTCATACAGAAGTGGTTGCTGCACCTGAACCTCAAGTTCAGAACAGTAAGCTTTGCGGCTCAAGACATCGGCCATCACATTAGCCTTGCCCGGGGTATACGAAATATCCATGTTGAAGTCGGATATTGTCTCGAGCCATCGTTGTTGACGAAGATTCAGGTCTGGCTGAGTAAACAGGTACTTCAGACTTTGGTGGTCGGTGTAGACCTCGCAACGATTACCGACGAGGTAATGTCGCCATAGCTTCAATGCATAAATTACTGCTGCCAATTCGAGGTCATGTGTTGGATATTTGTCTTCGTGAGCACGCAACTGACGAGAGCCATAAGCAATCACTTTGCGCTCTTGCATTAGGACACAGCCTAATCCTTGACGAGACGCGTCGCAATATATCACGAAGTCCTTCTGAGTGTCAGGGGGAGCGAGCACCAGAGGAGAAGCTAGCTTGTCCTTGAGCGCTTGGAAACTTTCTTGACATTTATCTGTCCACTCAAACTTGACGCCTTTGTGAAGCAGATTAGTCAGAGGCTTGGCAATCTTGGAAAAATTCTCGACGAAACGGCGGCAATAGCTAGCGAGCCCGAGGAAACTGCGGACTTGCTTGATGGTCTTTGGAGGAGTCCAGTCAAGAATAGCCTGGATACGTTCTGGGGTGACGGCAATGCCATCCTTGGAAATCACATGTCCAAGGTAGGTCACTTCGGGAAGCCAGAACCTCACACTTAGAATACTTAGCGTAGAGTTTGTGTTCTCGAAGCTTCTCCAGTATAAGACGAAGATGTTCTGCATGTTCTTCTTCATTCTTGGAATATATCAATATATCATCCAGATAAACCACGACGAACCGGTCGAGGTACTCCATGAAAATATAATTCATCAATCTGGAGAAGGTGGCTGGAGCATTGGTTAAGCCAAAGGACATGACGGTGTACTCGTATGAACCATAGCGAGTAATGAAGGAAGTCTTCGGAATGTCCTCATCACGGACTCGGATTTGGTGATAACCCAACCTCAAGTCGAGTTTAGAAAACACCTTGGATCCGGCAAGTTGATCATACAGATTGTTGATCCGGGGAAGTGGGTATTGGTTCTGGATGGTTGCTTGGTTAATGGGCCGATAATCTTGGACCAATCGGTTTGTCCCATCGCTCTTCTTGACAAAGAGCGAAGGTGCTCCCCAAGCTGAGGAACTGGGGCGAATGAATCCTTTCTGAAGTTCCTTGTCGATTTCCTCCTTAAGTTCAAGGAGTTCATGTGGCGGCATCTTGTAAGGACGCTTGGCAATAGGGGTGGTGCCGGGCTTCAAGTCGATGACAAATTCGACTTCTCTGATGGGGGGTATTTCCGGCAGTTCTTCTGGGAAGACGTCGGGAAAATCGCGAACGACCGGAACGTTCTCGATGCCTTCGAGGGGGGCGGCATTCAAAGCATTCATCATAAATATCTGTGTTTCAGCATTACGGGTAACTCGGGTGGTGTGGTTAACAATCTCGCCAGAGGGGTGAAAAAGTTGGACAGACTTGGTGCCACAATAAAGTGCGGCATCATGAAATTTCAACCAATCCATTCCCAGAATGAGGTCTATGGTGGAAGACTTCAGAACGATGGGGGAAGAAAGGAATTCAATCCCTTCAATTTCAACAATGGTTCCGGGCACTATCTTGGTGGTTTGACATTGGCCTATCGGGGTGCGAACAACCATCGGTGGGTTCATCTTTTCCAATGCGAAGTTATGCGACAATGCAAATGCTTCCGACATGAATGAATGCGATGCTCCTGTATCAAATAAAACGTTAGCAGGTACGGAATTAATGAGAAGGGTACCCATCACGGTAGCGGGTTGTTGCTGAGCTTCTTCAACATTGACGTTGTTAGCATGTCCACGAGCATAAGCGGCAGACCCAGTATTATAGTTGGGGGTCCTGTTGTTGCCACGACCATTTCCACGGCCAGCGGGGTGAACTACCAGTTGCTTCTGTTTCTGGGGGCACTCTCTGGAAAAATGCCCAGGTTGGCGGCACGTGAAGCATAATCCATCCTTAGGACGAAGGGGTGGTGCATTGGGTGGTGCAGGCAGAGCTCTTGGCAACTGCGATGGCGGAGGCAGACGGGGTGCAGCATAAGACGGCCTTGGAGCAGGGACAGGTGAATGGGTCACACTGGTAGGGAGCCAGATTCGACGCTTCTGCGTTGCGCCCGAAGATGAGCCAACGTCACGATAACGCTTCAGAGAGTTCTTGTGCTCCATCTGGGCAGTCTCGACGGTGATAGCCTTGTTCACCATGGTGGCGAAGTTGGCGAAATCATGAACGGCAAGAGCGAGCCTGAGGTCTGGGTTGAGGCCACGACGGAACTTCTGCTGCCTGCGAGCATCAGTGGTGATCTCTTCTTTCGCATACCGAGAGAGGTTGAGGAACTCGCGCTGATAGGCTTCAACAGTCATGTTGCCCTGAGTGAGGTCGCGGAATTCTTCCGCCTTACGATCCATGATCCCCTGAGGAACGTAGGGGGCGCGGAAGGCAGACTAAAATTCATCCCAAGTGATGACTTCTTCAGCTGGCATAGAACGCTTGTGGGTGCTCCACCACTGAGCAGCGGCGCCTTTCAGATGATAAGACGCAAAGTTCACATAGTCAGTTGGATCGACATTAGCGGACTCCAGCTCGTGAGTGATGTCGCGAAGCCAGTCATCAGCATCCAACGGTTGAACAGTGTTGCGAAACATAGTGGGGTTGAGGCGGGTGAAGTCGTGCAGAGTCACGGTGGCATGCTGATGGTGGTGCCCATTCTGGTTCGGCTGGGGGAACTGAGCCATGATATTCTGGATGAACTGACGGTTCATCTCGAACTGCTGCATCATCGCAGCCATGTAATCCGGCGGCGGAGGTGGGTCGTTGGCACCACGACCACGACCACCACGACCAGCCATCCTGCTAGAATTTAACAGGGGTATTTCAGCGATGAAAATTTAACGAGATACCGGAATCAAGCCTGAAGTAAAAACGACAACGAAAAGGAGGAGCAGATATATATATGAGTAGTCATATAAGACATACACATTCACACACAGAGTCAATCGAAAATCGGGCAGCGTAACGTCGTAGAAATTAAGGAAAAATAACTCACTAGGCGGCGCGCAGACCGCGGTTAGGATTACACGACGCGACATAGATTCCACTATGTCAATCACGCCGCAAGAAAACTGTTGGCCACAGGAGTTAATGCCAGAGGACGCGCGGCCTGCCCAGAATGAGAATGGGATCCGCGATCCGGGACCTGGGGTATGACTCCTGCGACACGACTCAATCAATGGGGGAAGCACCAAAAATGCCGGGTGGAATCAAGAGGACGTGATCCTAATGTCAAATTTTGTAAAACATACCAGCAAGGACAAGAGAGCAGATTCCCAGAGCATAGGTAAGGAGAAAAGGATCCTAATACCATAGATATCACACGTAGTGACATCGATGTGGGCCCGTAAGCCAAATATTAAGTTAGCAAAATAGTTTTTCAAAGTCTAGACTCAACTTCGACCAAGTAGTGGTGGGGTGGCTTCCTACAGGCAGTCGGCTCTGATACCAACTTGTGACGCCCCCAAAATCAATCCGTGTACAGTAATCATACACGCAGGGTACACGGCTGAGATTAGGGTGCCACGGTGATAATATCACAGAAAACACTAAACACAAAAGGATAAACAAATATGTTACAATAGAGGGGGTCACGCGGACCCGAATACATAAGTCATACAAGCCATAATATCTGAGTACAGACATAGTTAGTCTAGTTTTGCCTTAAGAAGGCTAGCACAAATCACATCAGAGATACAGATCGAAAAGGAGAGGCCTCCTACCTGGGATCCACCGAACTACTCCTGGTCAACGGGGAACTCGACGTCGTATTAGGCGCCTCCGGGGTACTCCTACTCCTGGGCTCCAACGTCGGCTGCAGCGGCCAATCAGGCAAAACAGTAAAGGAAATAAAGCAGGTGAGTATCTAGTATGCCCGCGAGTCTTACGTCCACTACTAAGCATTATGCATTGTATCAACGGAAAAGAAGAGGTTGTATATAGTGGACTGAAAGACAGAAATCCAGAGCAAGGGTAAGAAGCTAGGCCTATCGAAGACTAGCATTGTCGGGACCCGGGGTTAGCGTATGCAAGTACAACTAAGACATAGTCATATGGAGAGCCGAGAACCGTACCCACTTGTCTAAGCAGACAAGGCCAAGCACAAAACGTTCTCGGAAAGCATCGTACGTGAGGGGCATCCCATCCAGGACGGATGATCAACCGAGATGGGTCCTCATCGTCCGCACACAAGTCTAATGATATGGGTGGTGAACTCCCATATTCAAAGACAAGTCGCCTCATGTCGGGACCCGGGGTTAGCGTATGCAAGTACAGCTAAGACATAGTCATATGGAGAGCCGAGAACCGTACCCACTTGTCTAAGCAGACAAGGCCAAGCACAGAACGTTCTCGGAAAGCATCGTACGTGAGGGGCATTCCATCCAGGCCGGATGATAAACTGAGATGGGTCCTCATCGTCCGCACACAAGTCTAATGATATGGGTGGTGAACTCCCATGTTCAAAGACAAGTCGCCTCAACCATACTATCAACTATCTCATAGCTCTTACATAGACTTACTCCAGCCCGATCACTTAGTCGGGGTCTAGGGCGGGCTCGATCATACCACAAAGTGTGCACGAGACGGAGTCTCGAACAATCACATCGCGATGCCCCAAGCTGCGCACATCTAAGGGACACTTGGTGTATGAAAGACCGCCAGCCAGAACACAACTAACGTCTCGAAAACCCATACAAAGACATGCATGATATAAACATACATGCAGCACACATGCCTTGTATGAACAGCAGGTACCATTTCAATTCTCTACAAAGTATACATTTTTATTGATAACTCTTATAGAGTGCAAACAGAGATCACAAACATGTGATCCAACATTACAACACAAGCGGAAGAAAATTATGTCTGAGTACAAACAAGTTTAACAAATGGCTTAAGAAGCCTTATTTAAACACAAGCCCTCCACGAGGGAACCAGTCGTCTGACTGGGACTAGACTAGCTTGATCTTCAGTCGTCCAGCTCAATGAAGAAGCCACCTTCGGGGTCGGTGGTATCATCTAAAACATAGATTAAGCAAACGTGAGTACAAAGTCGTACTCAGCAAGATTTACATAGGATCTATACTACTCATGAACATGTATCAAGGTAAAGGGAGGTGGGGTTTCACTTGCAGAAATGCCAGCTTTGACTTGGCTAGTCCTGGACTACGAATACCAGACTTTGAGGTAAGAAGCGTACACGAGTCCACTACTTTCTCCAACCAATTACACCACTATGGTACCTTTCTCGACTTCCCCACGAGAAAGCACGCCATAGCACTCACACTTATCTTGGTGTGTTTTAGAAGTATCCAGTTCAAGTTGTCTAATAATCAAGCTAAGCTTTACAAGTAGTCCATAACCGCGGACGCGGCTATTCGAATAGTTTTGTTAACCCTCCAGGGGTGTACCGCTACACACACATGATCATCATTTACCGCCTTTGATCTCGACACCATTCAAGGGGTGCCAGCGAGGATGCTCACCACAACTGTTACCTCATAGCCGATCTAGTCCGAGAAAGCCGCCTACTTGGGTTGGTTACCACTATCGTGAACCCGGCTGGTTTACCGAAGTGGACCCAAGTGATGTGTGCGTGGTGCATAAGCCGGTCTCGGATGAGCCGTTCTCTCACTTAGTATCCAGGCCAAAAGCCTACCAGAACTCCGAACTATTGCGACATCTGGACATCGAAAGGGATGAGTTAATAGGTTGAGCGGGGTCAGTGAGCCCAATGTGTGGTTGTACTCTTCATCTTGGATCACCACACAAGAACTCGGACTTAGGGCGGTGTTCAACGAGACAACCCACCGTGTACTCCTACACAGCCTCTCATCGTTCACCTTGTATTAGGGTCGATTCACCAACACTTTTCTACCAACATCAACATGATCACTACCATCCCGACTCACATCACAGTAACAACATGGTATCATACTAAGCATGCAATAAGCGATAAACATTTGTAGGGGCCACATGATATCAATCAACTCCTACATTTGCTAGGATTGTGGTTTGCTTACTACTGTGACAAAATGATAGGTCATGCAAAGGAGTGGGTTCATCTATGGGTAGAAACGATTCATGGTGATCATCCTAAACAATGCATAAGTGAGACATGAGAGGGAAGTGGGATTTTATCGACATGATCAATGGGGGTTTGCTTGCCTTGCTGACGAGGTTCGGGTTTTGGGTCTTCAACGAAGGGGGCAATCTCCTGCTCCGGTTCCACCTCTACTCGACAAACAACAAGCAAAGTAGCAAAGTAAATACAATGCACAATCACATGATGATAGGTTGAAACTTGATGTATATGCTTTGATGTGTGAAGAAAATCCATTTAAATGGAGTATACTGCAAATTGAATTGCAAATTCAAACTCCACATTTGAATTCAACTTAGTCAAGTTGCATGTGACATTGTTTGATCATATTGAACCTTTTGGAAATGTGTATGATATTCCTCTGAAGTGTGGTTGAATTGTAGCATAATTCCATGGTCCAAGTTGCAAGATCATTTGATTTGAATTTGAATTAATTCCAAATAAATCAAATGACATATGCTACTGGTCCCATTTTAAAATCAACTCAAACATAGTTGAAAGTTGGAGTTTTGGATAGCTTATTTTCTCCTGATCATTTTTCATATATTATTTGTCCAAATTGGAGTTAATATGAATTTTCTATGAATTTCCAACGTTTGGGGTATTTTCTGGAATTTCTGGAATTTCTTTAATTCAATTTGATTTTCTGGAAAATCATTATTGCGTCATGCTGACTTCAAGCTGGCGTCAGAGGGGGGGCTGACAAGGGGGTCCCACCTGTCAGTGGCTGGTTGATTTAATCCGCTGGGTTAATTTATCCAGTGGCTTAATTAAGCCACTGAGCCCACTGGTCAGTGACCTAGGGTCACTTAACCCAGGTGGGGTTAAGCCCTAATCATGGCCACGTCGGCGGGCCTGCCGGCGGCTAAACGTCGGCGACCTTCCAGCACGGCGGCGTCCGCACGGGATGGCGTTCCCGTGATCCAAATAGCGTGCTTCGACCACTGAGACGAAGCTCTCGGTGTCGCGCGACGATGGAGACCGAAAGGGAAGCCTGGGAGGCTCTGTACGCACGACGGCGTCGAGCTTTGCGGCGGCGGTTCTACTGGCTGGAGGCCGAACTCTCTACGAGGCGCGAATTGAGGCGGGGCTAGGCTGGTTCGAAGAAGTGGAGTACGGGGAACGTGATGGACAACACGGCGAGCTCGATTGCGTAGTGGTTGGTCGTCGCCATGGATCCCGGCGGCGAGGAGCTTCGGCTCTCATCGCGGTCATGGCTAGAGGAAGCAATCGATAGGGGGAGGTTAGGGGTTTTGATCCCGAGCTCACCAGGGACTCAACGGAGGTGGTGGCGATGGCTGGGGTGGCTCGACGGCGACGAAATCGACGTCGATCTCTTTCGGTTCCGGCGGCGGCTCGAGCTCGAATTCGCTGGCTAGGAGGGCTCCGGGCTCGCCTTCTTCTTCAGGTCGATGAAGAGCTTGAAGAGGAACTCGGGGGACAGCTCGGTGGAGGTTCTCGTCGTCGTTGGCTGCGCGTGCTTGGCGTCGCGCTCCGGCGATCTTCTCGGGCGTCGACGAATATTTCGAGAGAGGAGCGGGAGGTGGTTCTGGAGGGAGGGGAATGGAAGGCCCTGGGCGTCTCCAGGCGCGACTACGTGGACGGAGGAAGCAGGAGGTGGCCAGGCACGTCAGCGGCCTCGGCATGCCGGGCACGCAGTTGCCTGGCTGCCTGAGGAAGACGACAGGGGAGGGGAGGTGGGCTGGGCCGGCTGGGGAACTAGTTGGGCCTCTTTGAGGTAAGCCCTTTTTCTTTTTATTTCTGTTTTCACTTCTGACATTTGTTCTGTTTAGCTAAATAAAATAGCTAAACATTTTATTAAATGCTGAAAACTTTTATATGGCCTCATAATAAAATAGACTAGCCACTTATAAAGTTCCAACATTTTCAAAATTCAAATAATTTGAATTTTAAATCAAATAGGGGTATTTCTTTAAATCCAAGGGACTGTTTGAATATTTGAAAAATCTATGAGCATGGGGTGGGTCCCACATCACTTGATATTTGATCACACTCATTTATAAGCCTTTTCAAAATTCTAACATGAATTTTTGGAGAAGATTTTTATCTGGCCTTTTGAATTAATTCATCTGGGGGGTTCCTTCTCCCATTTTTCTTTTGATTTTGATTTCCAAGATTTCTTTCATGAATGCAAAGTGAAATGCTAACCCTAGCACATTACCTAACAGAGGGTTCTGACAACTCGCCCCCACTCAACAGAATCTCGTCCCGAGATTCAGAAGTCTGCGGGAGGAAGGTGGGATACTCGACACTGAGACGGTCTTCTCTTTCCCACGTAGCTTCTTTCTCAGAGTGGTGTGACCATTGCACTTTCATAAACCTAATCTTCTGACGACGAGTGACACGCTCTGCGGAATCAAGAATACGAACGGGGTATTCTTGATAAGAAAGGTCATTTTGGAGATCAAGCGTTTCATGGTCGACTTCGCGGATGGGGTCCTTGAAGCAACGCCTGAGTTGGGACACATGGAATACATCATGTACTCGGGAAAGGTGCGGGGGTAGTTCAAGTTGGTAGGCAACTTCTCCACGTTTAGCAATAATGCGGAAAGGTCTGATGTATTGTGGGGCCAACTTGCCTTTGATACCGAAACGTTGGGTTCCCTTCAGAGGAGTAACCCGAAGGTAAGCCTTGTCATCCAGATTGTAGCTCTCTTGCCTATGATGACGATCATAGTAGCTTTTCTGACGAGACTGGGCTGCTTTCAATTAATCACGAACAATGCGAACTTGTTATTCTGCTTCCTTGATCATATCCGGTCCAAAGAATTGTCTTTCACCAGTTTCTGACGAGTTTAAAGGTGTTCGACATTGTCGTCCATATAGGAGTTCAAAAGGAGCCATGTTCAGACTAGATTGAAAACTATTGTTATAAGCAAATTCGGCGAATGGAAGAGACTTCTCCCAATTCTTTCCGAATGAGATAACACAAGCTCTGAGCATGTCTTCAAGAATTTGGTTAACCCTTTCGACTTGACCGCTAGACTGAGGATGGAAAGCTGTACTAAAGGAGAGATGAGTTCCCATAGCATTCTGAAAGCTTCCCCAAAATCTAGAGGTGAAAAGGATACCACGATCAGAATTGATTTCCAAAGGAACACCGTGAAGGGATACAATTCTAGAGATGTACAAGTCCGCTAACTGGCTAGCAGTTATAGACTCGCGAACCGGCAGGAAGTGAGCAACTTTGGAAAGCCTATCTATGACAACGAAGATGGCATTGTTTCCTTTCTGGGTTCTAGGAAAGCCGGTGATGAAGTCCATACCGACTTTGTCCCATTTCCACTCGGGAATAGACAAAGGTTGAAGTGTACCAGCAGGTCTTTGATGTTCTGCCTTAATGCGACGACAACCATCACATTCGGCAACAAATTGAGCAATGTCTCTCTTCATCCTGGTCCACCAAAATCTCTGGCGTAGATCTCGGTACATTTTTGTGCTACCGGGATGAATCGAGAGGGGTGTGTCATGGGCTTCCTTGAGGATGAGTTGCCTTAGTTCCCTATTCTTAGGTACTACCAAACGATTTCCAAAGAATACCGTTCCTTTGCTATCTGTGGAGAAACATTTAGCAACTCCGCTAGCAATGTTCTCCTTGATCCGACGAACACCTCGTGCACGCCTTTGGGCAACTTTGATTTGATCCTCAAGAGCTGGTTTCGCCACCAAGGTAGAAAGATAGCCATGAGGAACAATCTCAAGGTTGAGCTTGCGAAAGTCCTCATGAAGAAGTGGTTGATACTTTTGTAACATGAGGTTCTTACAATACGACTTACGACTTAGTGCATCAGCCATGACATTGGCTTTGCCTGGGGTGTAAGAATTTACTACGTCGTAATCTTTTATCAACTCAATCCAGCGTCTTTGCCTGAGATTAAGATCTGGCTGGGTGAAAATGTATTTGAGGCTTTGGTGGTCGGAATAAATCTCACAATGATTACCAAGGAGGTAATGTCGCCAAGTTGTTAGGGCATGAACTACGGCAGCGAATTCAAGGTCATGGGTAGGATAGTTCTCTTCATGTGGCCGCAACTGGCGTGAAGCATAAGCTACCACATGTCGATCTTGCAGATCCTAACCCTTGCCGTGATGCGTCACAATAGATCTCGAAATCTTTTTTGGTGTCTGGAGGTGCAAGTACGGGTGCAGAAGTCAATCTTGTTTTTAGCTCTTGAAAGCTTTCCTCGCACTTGGGATTCCATAGGAATTTCTTATCTTTCTTGAGGAGTTCAGTTAGAGGCTTTGCAACTTTAGAAAAATTCTCGACGAAGTGACGGCAATAGCTGGCTAGGCCAAGAAAACTCCTAACTTGCTTAACCGATTCAGGTGTAGTCCAGTCAAGGACGGCCTGAACTCTCTCGGGATTCACAACAATGCCTTTTGCAGAAATCACGTGGCCTAAGTAGGTCACTTCTGGTAGCCAAAATTCACACTTGGATAATTTAGCATACAGGCGATGCTCTCTAAGTTTCATCAATACCAGCCTTAGGTGTTCGGCATGTTCTTCTTTGTGTCATTGAGATAAACCACAACAAATTTATCTAAGTACTCCATGAAGATCGAATTCATCATGCGTGAGAAAGTGGCGGGGGCATTGGTTAAACCAAAGGACATGACGGTATACTCGTAAAGACCATAACGAGTAGTAAAAGACGTTTTGGGAATGTCCTCGTTTCGGATCTTGATTTGATGATAACTTAATCTCAAATCCATCTTGGAGAAGACAGAGGATCCCGCAAGTTGATCATAAAGATCATTAATCCTGGGCAATGGGTACTTGTTCTTTATTGTCGCTAAATTTAGCGGGCGATAGTCTACGCACATCCTTTCTGTTCCATCTTTCTTCATTACGAACAGAACAGGGCAACCCCATGGTGATGAGCTAGGGCAGATGAAGCCTTTCTCCAACAAAGCTTCCAGTTGGGTTTTAAGCTCAGCTAACTCACGTGGGGCCATTTTGTATGGGCGTCTAGAAATTGGTGCGGTTCCTGGAACAAGATCCACTATAAACTCTACACATCTATCGGGTGGCATGCCCGGCAGCTCTTCAGGAAAAACAAAGCTTCCAGGATAGATGAAGCCTTTCTCCAACAAAGCTTCCAGTTGGGTTTTAAGCTCAGCTAACTCACGTGGGGCCATTTTGTATGGGCGTCTAGAAATTGGTGCGGTTCCTGGAACAAGATCCACTATAAACTCTACACATCTATCGGGTGGCATGCCCGGCAGCTCTTCAGGAAAGACATCCGGGAAGTCACGAACCACCGGAATATCTTCAAGTTCGGGAAGGGGAAGTACATTCAAGGAATGCACTTGGTTTCTTGTTCTGGGTGAGGTATAGTTGACTGTTTTGCCTGAAGGGTGGGTGAGTTTCACGGATTTGCCTTTGCAATCTAGGTAGGCATTCTGTCTTGATAGCCAATCCATGCCAAGGATGACATCAATGTCTGAAGACTTGAGGTCTATGAGTGAATCAAGGAATACTAAACCCTCAATCGCAATCTGATTACCATGGCTTACTCTATTAGTTTGACATCTTGACCCTGGAGTTTGAATAATCATGGGGGTGGATAATTCAACAAAAGATAACTCATGACGAAGTGCATAACTTTCCGACATGAATGAATGAGATGCTCCTGGGTCGAAAAGAACGGAAGTAGGAACATAATTGACTGGGAGCGTACCAAGAATGACGTCAGTGGTGTCGTGAGTCTCTTCGGCGGCGATCTGGTTCACACGTCCACGAGTGGCGGGAGGAGCGGGTTTGGCGGTGTAGACCTTCTGGGGTGGCTTGCCACGACCATTGTTGTTGTTTCCTCCGGCACGGGGTGGAGCATTCTGGTTCTGGATCTGGTTCTGGGGACACTCACGAGAATAGTGGCCTGCCTGACCACACTTGTAAAGGCTCCAAAAACAGTGCGTGGAGCTGGGTTGTTTGGTGGAGCTGGGTGGAACTGAGTTGGTGGACGAGGCGCCACATAGGATGGCCTCGGTGGGTTGTTCTGGCGGAACATACTATTGGGGATCCAGATCTTGCGCTTCTGGGAGCCTGAACTGGATGAACTGTCGTCTCTAGCGTGTTTGCGGAAATCATTAGGGGTGTTCATGTCCTCGGCCTTGATGGCCTTGTTGACAAGGACCTGGAATGTGGCAAAGTCATGAAGATTGAGCTCACGACGGAGTCTAGAGTTGAGGCCACGACGGAACCTCTCTTGTTTCTTGGAGTCGGTGGAGACTTCTTCGGTAGCATAACGAGCAAGTCGGTTGAACTCACGACTAAACTCGTCAACGGTCCTTCTGCCTTGAGTGAGGTTGCAGAACTCCTCACGCTTGCGGTCCATAAGACCCTTGGGAATGTGGTGCTCACGGAAGGACGTGCAGAATTCCTCCCAAGATGCAGGCGGTCCAACGGGGCGCATATTCAGAAAGTTCTCCCACCAAGAGCTAGCTGCACCTTCGAGGTGATAGGTGGCATAGCTGACCTTGTCACCATTTGCAACACGGCCTGCTTGGAGCTTCCTCTCGATGCTGCGAAGCCAGTCATCGGCGTCAAGGGGCTCGGTGGAGTAACTAAAAACCGGGGGATGAAGTCGTTCAGGGACACCAATTCATTGCGCTGCTGAGTGGTGTTGTGTGCAATGACTTCCAGCAGGTGGTGAGAGTCTCGGCGGTTCCTCTCGACCTCCATCAGAACCTGAGCCATCGTGGGTGGGGGTGGAAGGTTGCCTTCCTCCTGGTCATTCACACGACCCTGGTTACGACCAATCTGGCCACGGGTTCCTTGAGACATCCTGAAGGTGAAAAACCAAAGTCAAACAGAGTTGATTGGGAGAGTCTAAACAAGATATTGAAGTACTGGAAGGATTATAGACAAAAGGAAGTAATCATCTTGACAACATGGTGATAAAGCATACAAGCCATATATTCACAAGTTGTCATACAAACCATACATCGTTTTAGTACAAGCACCATGCTAATACAAACGTGATGAAGATGATACATCCTTCAAAGGCACTCTGACTTCCTATACATTATTTATCTAAACCTCTGGAACTTAGACACCTTGAGTACAATATACTAAAATACCACTACCTCCTCACTAAGTAAGACCACAGGCGGTCTCACTCATCTCCATCTCCATAGTAGTCCTCATAAAAGTTACCCGCGTATCCCGGTAGCTGGAGGTGACCATCGGAAAACACGGAGGCTTGTGGACCCATATATCCATTTGGGGAAGGATGGGGCCTAGGTCGAGCGTAGGGTGGAAGCAAAGGACCACGGGGTGGAAAAATGCCTCCAAACTCGGGCCAAGCAACTCGAGAAGGCATCTGAGTCCTCACTGGGTAGATAGCATCATGCTCAACTGATCCGACGCTCACAAAGGGTGCCAAGAGTGTCAGTGCTCGATACAGACGAACACGAGTGGCGTGAAGCTCGAAACGGAGAGCGCGTGCATCACGATCTCGATCACTAGCAAATCTAGCAGTCATCTGAAGTGCTGGATCCTCTGCAGAGTGATCTGAGTAGAGTCCGGTGTAATATCCCTCTTCTCCTGGAAGTGCAGCAGGGATATAGCGGAATGAGGTCTCTCTCAGCATGGTGTGCTCCTCTCTCAGCAGGGTAATACATGAGTATGCAGCATCCTGCACAGCCATGTTCTCGGTAATACCAATGCCATGTCCAAAGTGGATAGGCTGGGTGACTCCAACGTGGTGCGGGTAGATCTTGACAATGCAGTGGAACTGCATCTGGTTGAAGTCGTGGAACTGCTCCTCGATGGTGTACTCAGGGTACCATCGATATCCCACGTAGGACATCATCTCGATCAACGTGGCGGGATGGCCACGCACACCGAGGCACCTGGTCAAACGAACAATCTGCCGAGGGGAAGATCTGCTATCTGAAACAGAAAGAAGGAGTTTGCAAATGCATCAGATTATGGGATAAACCTGGAATGACTCGGACAGCATAACGGCTGTAATTGTAAGAAATGACAATTTCTTCCAATATGAAAACAGCACTTACATAATACGATGTAAGAAACAGCATTACAACAATGCTAGGAAACCGGACACAACTTTCCTACGGCTATAAGGAAGCAATCAACGAGATGTTCTAGTCAGACAGAGAAGAGCCTAGTCCTATCTTCCCGTAGAATAAGATGAGGGTGACTAAGAACTCAGAACGAAGGGGGTAAGGAGAAAAAAAGAAGTCTTACGTTGTTCCCTTATATACCCAGAGTAACTATATAACTATAGAAGGCTAGACTCAACTTCGGCCAAGGCTACTAGTCCAACAGTCAGTCCTTCTCTGATACCAAGTCTGTCGGGACCCGGGGTTAGCGTATGCAAGTACAGCTAAGACATAGTCATATGGAGAGCCGAGAACCGTACCCACTTGTCTAAGCAGACAAGGCCAAGCACTGAACGTTCTCGGAAAGCATCGTACGTGAGGGGCATCCCATCCATGCCGGATGATCAACTGAGATGGGTCCTCATCGTCCGCACTCAAGTCTAATGATATGGGTGGTGAACTCCCATATTCAAAGACAAGTCGCCTCAACCATACTATCAACTATCTCATAGCTCTTACATAGACTTACTCCAGCCCGATCACATAGTCGGGGTCTAGGGCGGGCTCGATCATACCACAAAGTGTGCACGAGACGGAGTCTCGAACAATCGCATCGCGATGCCCCAAGCTGCGCACGTCTAAGGGCCACTTGGTGTATGAAAGACCGCCAGCCAGAACACAACTAAGGTCTCGAAAACCCATACAAAGACATGCATGATATAAACATACATGCAGCACACATGCCTTGTATGAACAACAGGTACCATTGCAATTCTCTACAAAGTATACATTTTATTGATAACTCTTATAGAGTGCAAACAGAGATCACAAACATGTGATCCAACATTACAACACAAGAGGAAGCAAATTATGTCTGAGTACAGACAAGTTTAACAAATGGCTTAAGAAGCCTTATTTAAACACAAGCCCTCCACGAGGGAACCAGTCGTCTGACTGGGACTAGACTAGCTTGATCTTCAGTCGTCCATCTCGATGAAGAAGCCACCTTCGGGGTCGGTGGTATCATCTAAAACATAGATTAAGCAAACGTGAGTACAAAGTCGTACTCAGCAAGACTTACATAGGATATATGCTACTCATGCACATGTATCAAGGTAAAGGGAGGTGGAGTTTCACTTGAAGAAATGCCAGCTTTGACTTGGCTAGTCGTGGACTACGAATACCAGACTTTGAGGTAAGAAGCGTACACGAGTCCACTACTTTCTCCAACCAATTACACCACTATGGTACCTTTCTCGACTTCCCCACGAGAAAGCACGCCATAGCACTCACACTTATCTTGGTGTGTTTTAGAAGTATCCAGTTCAAGTTGTCTAATAATCAAGCTAAGCTTTCCAAGTAGTCCATAACCGCGGACGCGGCTATTTGAATAGTTTTGTTAACCCTGCAGGGGTGTACCGCTACACACACATGATCATCATTTACCGCCTTTGATCTCGAAACCATTCAAGGGGTGCCAGCGAGGATGCTCACCACAACTGTTACCTCATAGCGGATCTAGTCCGAGAAAGCCGCCTACTTGGGTTGGTTACCACTATCTTGAACTCGGCTGGTTTACCGAAGTGGACACAAGTGATGTGTGCGTGGTGCATAAGCCGGCCTCGGATGAGCCGTTCTCTCACTTAGCATCCAGGCCACAAGCCTACCAGATCTCCGAACTATTGCGACATCTGGACATCGAAAGGGATGAGTTAATAGGTTGAGAGGGGTCAGTGAGCTCAATGTGTGGTTGTACTCTTCATCTTGGATCACCACACAAGAACTCGGACTTAGGGCGGTGTTCAACGAGACAACCCACCGTGTACTCCTACACAGCCTCTCATCGTTCACCTTGTATTAGGGTCGATTCACCAACACTTTTCTACCAACATCAACATGATCACTACCATCCCGACTCACATCACAGTAACAACATGGTATCATACTAAGCATGCAATAAGCGATAAACATTTGCAGGGGCCACATGATATCAATCAACTCCTACATTTGCTAGGATTGTGGCTTTCTTACTACTGTGACAAAATGATAGGTCATGCAAAGGAATGGGTTCATCTATGCGGTAGAAACGAATCATGGTGATCATCCTAAACAATGCATAAGCGAGACATGAGAGGGAAGTGGCATTTTATCGACTTGATCAATGGGGGTTTGCTTGCCTTGCTGACGAGGTTCAGGTTCTGGGTCTTCAACGAAGGGGGCAGCCTCCTGCTCCGGTTCCACCTCTACTCGACAAACAACAAGCAAAGTAGCAAATTAAATACAATGCACAATCACATGATGATAGGTTGAAACTTGATGTATATGCTTTGATGTGTGAAGCAATTCCATTTAAATGGAGTATACTGCAAATTGAATTGCAAATTCAAACTCCACATTTGAATTCAACTTAGTCAATTTGCATGTGACATTGTCTGATCATATTGAACCTTTTGGAAATGTGTATGATATGCCTCTGAAGTGTGGTTGAATTGTAGCATAATTCCATGGTCCAAGTTGCAAGATCATTTGATTTGAATTTGAATTAATTCCAAATAAATCAAATGACATATGCTACTGGTCCCATTTTAAAATCAACTCAAACATAGTTGAAAGTTGGATTTTTGGATAGCTTATTTTCTCCTGATCATTTTTCATATATTATTTGTCCAAATTGGAGTCAATATGAATTTTCTATGAATTTCCAAAGTTTGGTGTATTTTCTGGAATTTCTGGAATTTCTTTAATTCAATTTGATTTTCTGGTAAATCATTATTGCGTCATGCTGACTTCAAGATGGCGTCAGGGGGGGGGCTGACAAGGGGGTCCCACCTGTCAGTGGCTGGTTGATTTAATCCGCTGGGTTAATTTATCGAGTGGCTTAATTAAGCCACTGGGCCAACTGGTCAGCGACCTAGGGTCACTTAACCCAGGTGGGGTTAAGCCCTAATCATGGCCACGTCGGCCGGCTTGCCGGCGGCTAAACGTCGGCGACCTTCCAGCACGGCGGTGTCCGCATGGGATGGCATTCCCGTGGTCCAAATCGCGCGCTTCGACCACTGAGACGAAGCTCTCGGTGTCGCGCGACGATGGAGACCGAAAGGGAAGCCTGGGAGGCTCTGTACGCACGACGGCGTCGAGCTTTGCGGCGGCGGTGCTACTGGCTGGAGGCCGAACTCGCTACGAGGCGCGAATTGAGGTGGGGCTAGGCTGGTTCAAAGAAGTGTAGTACGGGGAACTTGATTGCGTAGTGGTTGGTCGTCGCCATGGATCCCGGCGGCGAAGATCTTCGGCTCTCATGGCGGTCATGGCTAAAGGAAGCAATCGAGAGGGGGAGGTTAGGGGTTTTGATCCCGAGCTCACCAGGGACTCAACGGAGGTGGTGGCGATGGCTGGGGTGGCTCGACGGCGACGAAATCGACGTCGATCTCTTTCGGTTCCGGCGGCGTCTCGAGCTCGAATTCGTTGGCTAGGAGGGCTCCAGGCTCGCCTTCTTCTGCAGGTCGATGAAGAGCTTGAAGAGGAACACGGGGGACAGCTCGGTGGAGGTCCTCGTCGTCGTTGGCTGCGCGTGCTTGGCGTCGCGCTCCGGCGATCTTCTCGGGCGTCGACGAATCGGGCGATAGAGGAGGGGGAGGTGGTTCTGGAGGGAGGGGAATGGAACGGGAAGGCCTTGGGCGTCTCCAGGCGCGACTACGTGGACGGAGGAAGCAGGAGGTGGCCAGGCACGTCGGTGGCCTCGGCATGCCGGGCACGCAGTTGCCTGGCTGCCTGAGGAAGACGACAGGGGAGGGGAGGTGGGCTGGGCCGGCTGGGGAACTAGTTGGGCCTCTTTGAGGTAAGCCCTTTTTCTTTTTCTTTCTGTTTTCACTTCTGACATTTGTTCTGTTTAGCTAAATAAAATAGCTAAACATTTTATTAAATGCTGAAAACTTTTATATGGCCTCATAATAAAATAGACTAGCCACTTATAAAGTTTCAACATTTTTAAAATTCAAATAATTTGAATTTTAAATCAAATAGGGGTATTTCTTTAAATCCAAGGCACTGTTTGAATATTTGAAAAATATATGAGCATGGGGTGGGTCCCACATCACTTGATATGTGATCACACTCATTTATAAGACCTTTGAAAATTCTAACATGAATTTTTGGGGAAGATTTTTATCTGGCCTTTTGAATTAATTCATCTGGGGGGTTCCTTCTCCCATTTTGCTTTTGATTTTGATTTCCAAGATTTCTTTCATGAATGCAAAGTGAAATGCTAACCCTAGCACATTACCTAACAGAGGGTTCTGACACCTCAACCATACTAATGACTATCTCATAACTCTTACATAGACTTAGTCCAGCCCGATCACTTAGTCGGGGTCTAGGGCGGGCTCGATCATACCACAAAGTGTGCACGAGACGGAGTCTCGAGCAATCGCATCGCGATTCCCCAAGCTGCGCACATCTAAGGGCCACTATGTGTATGAAAGACCGCCAGCCAGAACACAACTAAGGTCTCGAAAACCCATACAAAGACATGCATGTTATAAACATACACGCACCACACATGCCATGTATGAACAGCAGGTATCATTGCAATTCTCTACAAAGTATACATTTTATTGATAACTCTTATAGAGTGCACACAGAGATCACAAACATGTGATCCAACATTACAACACAAGCGGAAGCAAATTATGTCTGAGTACAGACAAGTTTAACAAATGGCTTAAGAAGCCTTATTTAAACACAAGCCCACCACGAGGGAACCAGTCGTCTGACTGGGACTAGACTAGTTGATCTTCAGTCGTCCAGCTCGATGAAGAAGCCACCTTCGGGGTCAGTGGAATCATCTAAAACATAGATTAAGAAAACGTGAGTACAAAGTCGTACTCAGCAAGACTTACATAGGAGCTATACTACTCATGCACATGTATCAAGGTAAAGGGAGGTGGGGTTTCACTTGCAGAAATGCCAGCTTTGACTTGGCTAGTCCTAAACTACGAGTACCAGACACGAGGCCACTACTTTCTCCAACCAATTACACCACTATGGTGCCTTCCTCGACTTCCCCACGAGAAAGCACGCCATAGCACTCACACTTATCTTGGTGTGTTTTAGAATTATCCAGTTCAAGTTATCTAATAATCAAGCTAAGCTTTCCAAGAAGTCCATAACCGCGGACGCGGCTATTCGAATAGTTTTGTTAACCCTGCAGGGGTGTACTGCTACACACACATGATCATCATTTACCGCCTTTGTACTCGACACCATTCATGAAGTGTCGGCGAGGATGCTCACCACAACTGTTACCTCATAGCCGATCTAGTCCGAGAAAGCCGCCTACTTGGGTTGGCTACCACTATCGTGAACCCGGTCGGTTTACCGAAGTGGACCCAAGTGATGTGTGCGTGGTGCATAAGCCGGTCTCGGATGAGCCATTCTCTCACTTAGTATCCAGGCCACAAGCCTACCAGAACTCCGAACTATTGCGACATCTGATCACTACCATCCCGACTCACATCACAGTAACATCATGGTATCATACTAAGCATGCAATCAGCGATAACATTTGCAGGGGCCACATGATATCAAACAACTCCTACATTTGCTAGGATTGTGGTTTGCTTACTACTGTGACAAAATGATAGGTCATGCAAAGCAATGGGTTCATCTATGCGATAGAAACGTAGCATGGTAATCATCCGAAACAATGCATAAGCGAGACATGAGAGGGAAGTGGGATTTTATCGACATGATCAATGGGGGTTTGCTTCCCTTGCTGACAAAGTTCGGGTTCTGGGTCTTCAGCGAAGGGGGCAGCCTCCTGCTCCGGTTCCACCTCTACTCGACAAACAACAAGCAAAGTAGCAAAGTAAATACAATGCACAATCACATGATGGAAGGTTGAAACTTGATGTATATGCTTTGATGTGTGCAGCAAATTCAAACTCCAATTTGAATTCAAACTTGACCAAGTTACATGTGACATTGTTTGATCATTTTGAACCTTTTGGAAATGTGTATTATATACCTCTGAAGTGTGGTTCAAATATAGCATAATTCCATGGTCCAAGTTGCAAAATCATTTGAATTGAATTTGAATTAATTTCAAATAAACCAAATGACATACGCTACTGGTCCCATTTTAAAATCAATTCAAACATAGTTGAAAGTTGTATTTTTGGATAGCTTATTTTCTCCTGATCATTTTTCATATATTATTTGTCCAATTTGGAGTTAATATGAATTTTCTATGAATTTCCAAAGTTTGAGCTATTTTCTGGAATTTTCTGAAATTCTTTAATTCAATTTGATTTCTGGAAATTCATTTAATCGACTTATTGCGCCAGGCTGATGTCAGGGGGGGGGCTGACATGTGGGGTCACTCTCTCAGTGACTGGGTTAATTAACCCGGCTGGTTAATTTAACCAGTGGCTTAATTAAGCCACTGGGCCCACTTGTCATTGTCTCTGGGGGGAACATAGGGGTGGATTAGGGCTAACCCATCGGCGGCTAAACGCCGGCGGCCTGGCCACGGCGGCGCACTCGCCGGAATGGGCTAGGGGCCACGGGAGGATACGGGGAGGACACGAACGGGTGCATCATCGTCGTCCACGTCGTCTGGAAGCAACAGGGGGTCACGGGGAGCTCGGAATCGACGGCCGCGACGTCTTCGGCGGCAACAGAACAGCGGCAAGATCGTACTTGTCGCTGCAGTGCACGGATTGAGCTGATTTGTGGCGCGTTCGAACGATAGTACACGCAGGAGTCAAACGCGTGCACTGGAGCTTCACGACGGGCACTGGAGCGAGGAGGGCGACGACCATGGCGTCGAGGAGCTCGGGTTCTCATGGCGGATCCGGCTAGAGGGAGCAATCAAGGGGGAAATGTTAGGGGTTTTGATCGTGAGCTCACCAGGAACTCAACGGAGGTGGTGGCGAGGGCTGGGGTGGCTCGACGGCGATGTAATCGACGTCGATCTCTTTCTGCTCCGGCGGCGGCTCGAGCTCGAATTCGCTGGCTAGGAATGCACCGGGCTTGCCTTCTTCTGCAGATCGATGAAGAGCTTGAAGGGGAACACGGGGGACAGCTCGGTGAAGGTCCTCGTCGTCGTTGGCTGCGCGTGCTCGGCGTCGCGCTCCGGCGATCCTCTCGGGCGTCGACGAATCGGGCGAGGGAGACGGGGAGGGAGCTCGTGGAGGGGGGGAATGGACGTGGGCGTCTCCAGGACGTGTCTAGAAGCACCAAGGAGGCCGGGAAGGCGCCAGGAAAGCAGGTGGCGTGGCGGCCATGGCATGCCGGGCACGCAGCTACCTGGCTTCCTGAGGAAGACGACAGCCCGGGAGTTGGGTTCGGCCGGCTAGGGAACTAGTTGGGCCGAAAACGAGGTAAGTCCCTTTTTTCTTTTCTTGTCTTATTTCTCTTCTGACCTTTGTTCTGTTTAGCTAAATAAAATAGCTAAACATTTTAATAAATGCTCATAATTTTTATGTGCCCTCATAAGACAATATACTAGCCACTCATAAATTTTGAACATTTTTAAAATTCAAATGATTTGAATTTTAAATCAAATAGGGGTATTTGATTAATTCCAAGGCACTGTTTGAACATTTGAAAAATCCATGAGCATGGGGTGGGTCCCACATCACTTGATATGTGATCACACTCATTTATAAGACTTTTCAAAAATCTAACATGAATTTTTGGAGAAGATTTTTATCTGGCCTTTTGAATTAATTCATCTAGGGGGGTTCCTTCTCCCATTTTGCTTTTGAAAATGATTTCAAAGATTTATTTTGAAATTTTGACATGATGCAAGAGTACTGGCTAACCCTAGCACATTACCTAACAGAGGGTTCTGACAACTCGCCCCACTCAACAGATTCTCGTCCCGAGATTCAGAAGTCTGCGGGAGGAAGGAGGGATACTCGGCACTGAAACGGTCTTCTTTTTCCCACGTAGCTTCTCTTTCAGAGTGGTGTGACCATTGCACTTTCAGAAACCTAATCTTCTGACGACGAGTGACACGCTCTGCGGAATCAAGAATACGAACGGGGCATTCTCGATAAGAAAGGTCATCTTGGAGATCAAGCGTTTCATGATCGACTTCGCGGATGGGGTCCTTGAAGCAACGCCTGAGTTGGGACACATGGAATACATCATATACTCGGGAAAGGTGCGGGGTTAGTTCAAGTTGGTAGGCAACTTCTCCACGTTTGGCAAGAATGCGAAAAGGTCCGATGTAACGTGGGGCCAACTTGCCTTGGATACCGAAACGTTGGGTTCCCTTCAGAGGAGTAACCCGAAGGTAAGCCTTCTCATCCAGATTGTAGCTTTCTTGCCTATGATGACGATCATAGTAGCTTTTCTGACGAGACTGGGCTGCTTTCAATTGATCACGAACAATGCGAACTTGCTCTTCTGCTTCCTTGATCATATCCAGTCCAAAGAATTGTCTTTCACCGGTTTCTGACCAGTTCAGTGGTGTTCGACATCGTCGTCCCTAAAGGAGTTTAAAAGGAGCCATGTTCAGACTAGATTGAAAACTATTGTTATAAGCAAATACGGCAAATGGAAGAGACTTCTCCCAATTCTTTCCGAATGAGATAACACAAGCTCTGAGCATGTCTTCGAGAATTTGGTTAACCCTTTCGACTTGACCGCTAGACTGAGGATGGAAAGCTGTACTAAAGGAGAGATGAGTTCCCATAGCCTTCTGAAAGCTTCCCCAAAATCTAGAGGTAAAAAGGATACCACGATCAGAATTGATTTCCAAAGGAACACTGTGAAGGGATACAATTCTAGAGATGTACAAGTCCGCTAACTGGCTAGCAGTTATAGACTCGCGAACCGGAAGGAAATGAGCAACTTTGGAAAGCCTATCTATGACAACGAAGATGGCATTATTTCCTTTCTGGGTTCTTGGAAAGCCGGTGATGAAGTCCATACCGACTTTGTCCCATTTCCACTCGGGAATAGACAAAGGTTGAAGTGTACCAGCAGGTCTTTGATGTTCTGCCTTAATGCGACGACAAACATCACATTCGGCAACAAATTGAGCAATGTCTCTCTTCATCCTAGTCCACCAAAATCTCTGGCGTAGATCTCGGTACATTTTTGTGCTACCGGGATGAATCGAGAGGGGTGTGTCATGGGCTTCCTTGAGGATGAGTTTCCTTAGTTCCCTATTCTTAGGTACTACCAAACGATTTTCAAAGAATACCGTTCCCTTGCTATTTGTGGAGAAACACTTAGCAACTCCGCTAGCGATGTTCTCCTTGATCCGGCGAACACCTCGTGCACGCCTTTGGGCAACTATGATTTGATCCTCAAGAGTTGGTTTCGCCACCAAGGTAGAAAGATAGCCATGAGGAACAATCTCAAGGTTGAGCTTGCGAAATTCCTCATGAAGAAGTGGTTGATACAGTTGTAACATGAGGTTGTTACAATACGACTTACGACTTAGTGCATCAGCCATGACATTGGCTTTGCCTGGGGTGTAAGAAATTCCTACTTCGTAATCTTTTATCAACTCAATCTAGCGTATTTGCCTGAGATTAAGATCTGGCTGGGTGA
Source organism: Bromus sterilis (assembly GCA_950022295.1). Lineage (NCBI taxonomy): Eukaryota > Viridiplantae > Streptophyta > Magnoliopsida > Poales > Poaceae > Bromus > Bromus sterilis. The sequence continues at coordinate 203,709,950 of OX465600.1, read as the reverse complement.
AAATGTATTTGAGGCTTTGGTGGTCGGAATAAATCTCACAATGATTACCAAGGAGGTAATGTCGCCAAGTTGTTAGGGCATGAACTACGACAGCGAGTTCAAGGTCATGGGTAGGATAGTTCTCTTCATGTGGCCGCAACTGGCGTGAAGCATCAGCTACCACATGTCGATCTTGCAGAAGTATGCATCCTAACCCTTGCCGTGATGCGTCACAATAGATCTCGAAATCCTTTTTGGTGTCTGGAGGTGCAAGTACAGGTGCAAAAGTCAATCTTCTTTTTAGCTCTTGAAAGCTTTCCTCGCACTTGGGAGTCCATAAGAATTTCTTATCTTTCTTGAGGAGTTCAGTTAGAGGCTTTGCAACTTTAGAAAAGTTCTCGACGAAGCGTCGGCAATAGCTGGCCAGGCCAAGAAAACTCCTAACTTGCTTAACCGATTCAGGTGGAGTCCAGTCAAGGACGGCCTGAACTCTCTCGGGATTCACAGCAATGCCTTTTGCAGAAATCACGTGGCCTAAGTAGGTCACTTCTGGTAGCCAAAATTCACACTTGGAGAACTTAGCGTACAGGCGATGCTCTCTAAGCTTCATCAATACCAGCCTAAGATGTTCTGCGTGGTCTTCTTCGTTCTTCGAGTAGATGAGAATGTCATCAAGATAAACTACAACAAATTTATCTAGGTACTCCATGAAGATCGAATTCATCAAGCGCGAGAATGTGGCGGGGGCATTGGTTAAACCAAAGGACATGACGGTGTACTCGTAAAGACCATAACGAGTAGTAAAAGCCGTTTTGGGAATGTCCTCGTTTCGGATTTTGATTTGATGATAACCTAATCTCAAATCCATCTTGGAGAAGACAGAGGATCCTGCAAATTGATTATAAAGATCATTGATCCTGGGCAGTGGGTACTTGTTCTTTATCGTCGGTAGATTTAGCGGGCGATAGTCTACGCACATCCTTTCTGTTCCATATTTCTTCTTTACGAACAGAACGGGGCAACCCCATGGCGATGAGCTAGGGCGGATGAAGCCTTTTGCCAACGAAACATCAAGTTGGATTTTTAGCTCAGCTAACTCATGTGGGGCCATTTTGTATGGGCGTCTGGAAATTGGTGCGGTTCCTGGCACAAGATCCACTATAAACTCTACACATCTGTCGGGTGGCATGCCCGGCAGCTCTTCAGGAAAGACATCCGGGAAGTCACGAACCACAGGAATACCTTCAAGTTCGGGAAGGGGAAGTACATTCAAAGAATGCACTTGGGTTCTTGTTCTGGGCGAGGTGTAGTTGACAGTTTTGCCTGAAGGGTGGGTGAGTTTCACGGATTTGCCTTTGCAATCCAGGTAGGCATTCTGTCTTGATAGCCAATACATGCCAAGGATGACATCAATGTCTGAAGACTTGAGGGCTATGAGTGAAGCAAGGAATACTAAACCCTCAATTGCAATCTGATTACCATGGCTTACTCTATTAGTTTGCCATCTTGACCCTGGAGTTTGAATAATCATTGGGGTGGAGAATTCAACAAAGGATAACTCATCACGAAGTGCATAACTTTCCGACATGAATGAATGAGATGCTCTTGGGTCGAAAAGAACGGAAGTAGGAACATAATTGACTGGGAGCGTACCAAGAATGACGTCAGTGGTATCGTCAGTCTCTTCGGCGGCGATATGGTTCACACGTCCACGAGTGGTGGGAGGAGCGGGTTTGGCGGTGTAGACCTTCTCGGGTGGCTTGCCACGACTATTGTTGTTGTTGCCTCCGGCACGGGGTGGAGCATTCTGGTTCTGGATCTGGTTCTGGGGACACTCACGAGAATAGTGGCCTGCCTGACCACACTTGTAACAGGCTCCGAAAACAGTGCGTGGAGCTGGGTTGTTTGATGGAGCTGGGTGGAACTGGGTTGGTGGACGAGGCGCCACATAGGATGGCCTCGGTGGGTTGTTCTGGCGGAACATACTGTTGGGGATCCAGATCTTGCGCTTCTGGGAGCCAGAACTGGATGAACTGTCGTCTCTAGGGTGTTTGCGAAAATCGTTGGGGGTGTTCATGTCCTCTGCCTTGATGGCCTTGTTGACAAGGACCTGGAAGGTGGCAAAGTCATGAAGGTTGAGCTCACGACGAAGTCCAGAGTTGAGGCCACGACGGAACCTCTCTTGTTTCTTGGAGTCGGTGGAGACTTCTTCGGTAGCATAACGAGCAAGTCGGTTGAACTCATGACTAAACTCATCAACGGTCCTTCTGCCTTGGGTGAGGTTGCAGAACTCCTCACGCTTGCGGTCCATAAGACCCTTGGGAATGTGGTGCTCGCGGAAGGAAGTGCATAATTCCTCCCAAGATGTAGGCGGTCCAACGGGACGCATGTTCAGAAAGTTCTCCCACCAAGAGCTAGCTGCACCTTCAAGGTGATAAGTGGCATAGCTAACCTTGTCTCCATCTCCAACATGGCATGCCTGGAGCTTCCTCTCGATGTTGCAAAGCCAGTGATCAGCGTCTAGGGGCTCGGTGGAGTAACTGAAAACCGGGGGATGAAGCCGGATGAAGTCGTTCAGGGACACCAACTCATTGCGCTGTTGAGTGGTGTTGCGAGCAATGACTTCCAACAGATGGTGAGAGTCTCGGCGGTTCCTCTCAACCTCCATCAGAACCTGAGCCATCGTGGGTGGGGGTGGAAGGTTGCCTTCCTCCTGGTCATTCCCACGACCTTGGTTACGACCAACCTAGCCACCGGTTCCTTGAGACATCCTGAAGGTAAAAACCAAAGTCAAACAGAGTTTATTTGAAGAGTCTACTCAAGGTATTGAAGTACTGGAAGGATTATAGAGCAAAGTAAGTAATCATCTTGACAACATGGTGATAAAAGCATACAAGCCATATATTCACAAGCTGTCATACAAACCATACATCGTTTTAGTACAAGCACCAAGCTAATACAAACGTGATGAAGATGATACATCCTTCAGAGGCACTCTGACTTCCTATACATTATTTATCTAAGCCTCTGGAACTTAGACACCTTGCATACAATACACTAAGATACTACTACATCAATACTAAGTAATACCACAGGCGGTCTCACTCATCTCCATCTCCATAGTAATCCTCATAAAAGTTACCCGCGTATCCCGGTAGCTGGAGGTGACCATCGGAAAACACGGAGGCCTGTGGACCCTGATATCCATTTGGGCAAGGATGGGGCCTAGGTCCAGCGTAGGGTGGAAGCAAAGGACCACGGGGTGGAAAAATGCCTCCAATCTCGGGCCAAGCAACTCGAGAAGGCATCTGAGTCCTCACTGGGTAGATAGCATCATACTCAACTGATCCCACGCTCACAAAGGGTGCCAAGAGCGTCAGTGCTCGATACAGACGAACACGGGTGGCGTGAAGCTCAAAACGGAGAGCGCGTGCATCACGATCTCGATCACTAGCAAACCTAGCAGTCACCTGAAGTGCTGGATCCTCTGCAGAGTGATCTGAGTAGAGTCCGGTGTAATATCCCTCTTCTCCTGGAAGTGCAGCAGGGATATAGCGGAATGAGGTCTCTCTCAGCATAGTGTGCTCCTCTCTCAGCAGGGTAATACATGAATATGCAGCATCCTGCACAGCCATGTTCTCGGTAACGCCAATGCCATGTCCAAAGTGGATAGGCTGGGTGACTCCAACGTGGTGCAGGTAGATCCGAACAATGCAGTGGAACTGCGTCTGGTTGAAGTCGTGAAACTGCTCCTCGACGGTGTACTCAGGATACCACCGATATCCCACATAGGACATCATCTCGATCAACGTGGCGGGATGGCCACGCACACCGAGGCACCTGGTCAAACGAACAATCCGCCGAGGGGAAAGATCGGCCATCTGAAACAGAAAGGAGTTTGCAAATGCATCAGACTATGAGATAAACCTGGAATGACTCGGACAGCATAACGACTGTAATTGCAAGAAAAAGACAATTTCTAACAACATGGAAACAGCACTTACATACGATGTAATAAATCAGGAAGCATAACCACTCTAACAAACCGGTCACAACTTTCCTACGGCTACAAGGAAGCAAACAACGAGATGTTCTAATCAGACAGAGGAGAGCCTAGTCCTATCTTCCCGTAGAACAAGATGAGGGTGGCTCAGAACTCAGAACGAAGGGGGTAAGGAGAAAAAATAAGCCTTACGTTGTTCCCTTATATACCCAGAGTAACTATATAACTATAGCAAGCTAGACTCAACTTCGGCCAAGGCTACTAGTCCTACAGTCAGTCATGCTCTGATACCAAGTCTGTCGGGACCCGGGGTTAGCGTACGCAAGTACAGCTAAGACATAGTCATATGGAGAGCCGAGAACCGTACCCACTTGTCTAAGCAGACAAGGCCAAGCACAGAACGTTCTCGGAAAGCATCATACGTGAGGGGCATCCCATCCAGGACGGATGATCAACTAAGATGGGTCCTCATCATCCGCACACAAGTCTAATGATATGGGTGGTGAACTCCCATATTTAAAGACAAGTCGCCTCAACCATACTAATGACTATCTCATAACTCTTACATAGACTTACTCCAGCCCGATCACTTAGTTGGGGTCTAGGGCAGGCTCGATCATACCACAAAGTGTGCACGAGACGGAGTCTCGAGCAATCGCATCGCGATGCCCCAAGCTGCGCACATCTAAGGGCCACTTGGTGTATGAAAGACCGCCAGCCAGAACACAACTAAGGTCTCGAAAACCCATACAAAGACATGCATGTTATAAAAATACACGCAGCACACATGCCTTGTATGAAAAGCAGGTATCATTGCAATTCTCTACAAAGTATACATTTTATTGATAACTCTTATAGAGTGCACACAGAGATCACAAACATGTGATCCAACATTACAACACAAGCGGAAGCAAATTATGTCTGAGTACAGACAAGTTTAACAAATGGCTTAAGAAGCCTTATTTAAACACAAGCCCTTCACGAGGGAACCAGTCGTCTGACTGGGACTAGACTAGTTGATCTTCAGTCGTCCAGATCGATGAAGAAGCCACCTTCGGGGTTAGTGGTATCATCTAAAACATAGATTAAGCAAACGTGAGTACAAAGTCGTACTCAGCAAAACTTACATAGGAGCTATACTACTCATGCACATGTATCAAGGTAAAGGGAGGTGGGGTTTCACTTGCAGAAATGCCAGCTTTGACTTGGCTAGTCCTGAACTACGAGTACCAGACTTGAGGTAAGAAGCGTACACGAGTCCACTACTTTCTCCAACCAATTACACCACTATGGTGCCTTCCTCGACTTCCCCACGAGAAAGCACACCATAGCACTCACACTTATCTTTGTGTGTTTTACAAGTATCCAGTTCAAGTTATCTAATAATCAAGCTAAGCTTTCCAAGCAGTCCATAACCGCGGACGCGGCTATTCGAATAGTTTTCTTAACCCTGCAGGGGTGTACTGCTACACACACATGATCATCATTTACCGCCTTTGTACTCGACATCATTCAAGAAGTGTCGGCGAGGATGCTCACCACAACTGTTACCTCATAGCCGGTCTAGTCCGAGAAAGCCGCCTACTTGGGTTGGCTACCACTATCGTGAACTCGGCCGGTTTACCGAAGTGGACCCAAGTGATGTGTGCGTGGTGCATAAGCCGGTCTCGGATGAGCCGTTCTCTCACTTAGCATCCAGGCCACAAGCCTACCAGAACTCCGAACTATTGCGACATCTGGACATCGAAAGGGATGAGTTAGTAAGTTGAGAGGGGTCAGTGAGCCCAATGTGTGGTTGTACTCTTCATCTTGGATCACCACACAAGAACTCGGACTTAGGGCGGTGTTCAACGAGACAACCCACCGTGTACTCCTACACAGCCTCTCATCGTTCACCTTGTATTAGGGTCGATTCACCAACACTTTTCTACCAACATCAAGATGATCACTACCATCCCGACTCACATCACAGTAACATCATGGTATCATACTAAGCATGCAATAAGCGATAACATTTGCAGGGTCCACATGATATCAAACAACTCCTACATTTGCTAGGATTGTGCTTTGCTTACTACTGTGACAAAATGATAGGTCATGCAAAGGAATGGGTTCATCTATGCGATAGAAACGTAGCATGGTAATCATCCTAAACAATGCATAAGCGAGACATGAGAGGGAAGTGGGATTTTATCGACATGATCAATGGGGGTTTGCTTGCCTTGCTGACGAGGTTCGGGTTCTGGGTCTTCAGCGAAGGGGGCAGCCTCCTGCTCCGGTTCCACCTCTACTCGACAAACAACAAGAAAAGTAGCAAAATAAATACAATGCACAATCACATGATGGAAGGTTGAAACTTGATTTATATGCTTTGATGTGTGAAGCAATTCCATTTAAATGGAGTATATTGCAAATTGAATTGCAAATTCAAACTCCAATTTGAATTCAAACTTGACCAAGTTACATGTGACATTGTTTGATCATTTTGAACCTTTTGGAAATGTCTATGATATGCCTCTGAAGTGTGGTTGAAATATAGCATAATTCCATGGTCCAAGTTGCAAAATCATTTGAATTGAATTTGAATTAATTTCAGATAAACCAAATGACATATGCTACTGGTCCCATTTTAAAATCAACTCAAACATAGTTGAAAGTTGGATTTTTGGATAGCTTATTTTCTCCTGATCATTTTTCATATATTAGTTGTCCAATTTGGAGTTAATATGAATTTTCTATGAGTTTCCAAAGTTTGAGCTATTTTCTGGAATTTTCTGAAATTCTTTAATTCAATTTGATTTCTGGAAATTCATTTAATCGACTTATTGCGCCAGGCTGACGTCAGGGGGGGGGGCTGACATGTGGGGTCACTCTGTCAGTGACTGGGTTACCTTAACCCGGCTGGTTAATTTAACCAGTGGCTTAATTAAGCCACTGGGCCCACTTGTCATTGGCTCTAGGGGGAACATAGGGGTGGATTAGGGCTAACCCACCGGCGGCTAAACGCCGGCGGCCTGGCCACGGCGGCGCACTCGCCGGAATGGGGTAGGGGCCACGGGAGGCTACGGGGAGGACACCAACGGGTGCAGCATCGTCGTCCGCGTCGTCTGGAAGCAACAGGGGGTCACAGGGAGCTCGGAATCGACGGCGGCGACGTCTTCGGCGGCAACAGAACGGCGGCAAGATCGTAGTTGTCGCTGCAGTGCACGGATTGAGATGATTTGTGGCGCGTTCGAACGCTAGTACACGCAGGAGTCAAACGCGTGCACTGGAGCTTCACGACGGGCACTGGAGCAAGGAGGGCGACGACCATGGCGTCGAGGAGCTCGGGTTCTCATGGCGGATTCGGCTAGAGGGAGCAATCAAGGGGGAAAAGTTAGGGGGTTTTGATCGTGAGCTCACCAGGAACTCAACGGAGGTGGTGGCGAGGGCTGGGGTGGCTCGACGGCGATGTAATCGACGTCGATCTCTTTCGGCTCCGGCGGCGGCTCGAGCTCGAATTCGCTGGCTAGGAGGGCTCCGGGATCGCCTTCTTCTGCAGATCGACGAAGAGCTTGAAGGGGAACATGGGGGACAGCTCGGTGAATGTCCTCGTCGTCGTTGGCTGCGCATGCTCGGCGTCGCGCTCCAGCGATCCTCTCGGGCGTCAACGAATCGGGCGAGGGAGACGGGGAGGGAGCTCGTGGAGGGGGGGAATGGACGTGGGCGTCTCCAGGACGTGTCCAGAAGCACCAAGGAGGCCGGGGAGGCGCCAGGCAAGCAAGTGGCGTGGCGGCCATGGCATGCCGGGCACGCAGCTGCCTGGCTGCCTGAGGAAGACGACAGCCCGGGAGGTGGGCCCGGCCGGCTGGGGAACTAGTTGGGCCGAAAACGAGGTAAGTCCCTTTTTTCTTTTCTTGTCTGTTTTCTCTTCTGACCTTTGTTCTGTTTAGCTAAATAAAATAGCTAAACATTTTAATAAATGCTCATAATTTTTATGTTGCCTCATAAAACAATATACTAGCCACTCATAAATTTTGAACATTTTTAAAATTCAAATGATTTGAATTTTAAATCAAATAGGGGTATTTGATTAATTCCAAGGCACTGTTTGAATATTTGAAAAATCCATGAGCATGGGGTGGGTCCCACATCACTTGATATGTGATCACACTCTTTTATAAGACTTTTCAAAAATCTAACATGAATTTTTGGAGAAGATTTTTATCTGGCCTTTTGAATTAATTCATCTAGGGGGGGTTCCTTCTCCCATTTTGCTTTTGAAAATGATTTCAAAGATTTCTTTTGAAATTTTGACATGATGCAAGAGTACTGGCTAACCCTAGCACATTACCTAACAGAGGGTTCTGACAAGCATCTTCTGACGATGTCTTGTAGCATGAGGTAAGAATGAACCAATAGTTTATATAAAGCATAAAGTAACAATGTAGCAGAAGTTGCTGCAGCATTGTATAATAATAAGTTGTAATAATTACCAATTCCTCCGAGTTCACCTCCTCGACATCCCCGCGAGGAAGAAAACCCGGAACCATACAATTTAATAATAATAGTTTCTAGTGATAAGAGCCAGCTTCAGCATAAAGCTTCCTGTTACCGTGGACACGGCTATTCGAATAGATTAATCTTCCCTGAAGGGGTGCACTTGTGTTACGCTACACGCACGGATCTCCAGGGTGGCGGGAACCTCGTCAGGGAACACTCCACCGAGGCCATCCGACACTTCGTAGCCCATCTGTCAAACTCAACAGAGAGGCCATCCGCCGGTCTAAATCCTAAGTACGCCGAACCTTGGACCCCAACCCAAACGTACTCCTGCGCGGTGCGTGGCTGGCCGGTGAAGTTGAAGCAAATCCAAATAAGACATCACCGCGTGAGAAAATAAGACAACACCACTTCTTGGCAATCAGCCCGCCGTACTGCTGACGTCTGAAGAGTCCTCGGACAACACTACGAAGCAGAGGAGCCCATAACTCGTAATTCCCACGGGTAGGTAGTGCGTACATGGCATATAGCCAACTCAAGACATTCACTGAACCATTTAGCATTTTAATTAACCTGCGTGACAACCGTTATCGTCGCCTCGACTTAACTGACTCACGGACAACGACAGCAGCCAGGACCACCAGTACATCGGTGCCTGCCCCGTCGTCCCACCAAGTCACTGCGGTTACCAACAAGGTGAACCGTCTCCTTACCTTGTCTCGCATGTGCTCCTGGAGGAGCTCGACTTTCGTAGTTTGGTAACTCTCGCGACCAACGACTAGGGGCCAAGCACACCGATACACTGGTCGTACCCTCCCTGTCGTCCCGTCGCAATACCTCTCGCAGGCACCGTTGGGTCGCCCGACTTCTCACCTGAAGGACAATCGCTGTTCAGGACCCTATGGCGGTAAGAAAAAGTCAGCCTCGAGTGGAGTACAAGGATTACTCCTTGATAGCTCACACTTGAGGTGACTAGGCATAACCCAGATAGGGGCCTTTGGCGGTGTCTGCTTTGTACTGTACCTGTGCAGTTGTATATACTGTATCCGTGTTCACTCCCCTGAGTGATCACGTCCCGCTATCTAGTCCTAGCTAACAATGCGAAGGGCTCACTGCTGAATATATGCATAATTATAACAGGAAGCATAGGATAAAAAAGGTACATCAAGGGGCCACAAAATAAGGCTATGCAATTGACTAGGATTGTAATCGTAGCAGCAGCAGTAACAATGCCTAGTGCAAGAAAGTACGGAAAGGTGGGCGATATCTGGGGAAGAGAATGGCTCTGCTTGCCTAGAAGCTCGACGGTAGTAGTAGGGTCGTCGACGAACTAGTCGTACTCAGCAGCGGTGTAGTCGACGGCAGCAGCGGGGTCTACCGGATATTAAGGGGGGGAAGAAACAGTAAATACACAGCAAGCATATACAAACAGATGCATGACATGACAGATGAGATGTTAATGGGGTTCTAACGCAGTGCAATGCACTTTGTTCGGAACGGAAATTCATCTGAGGATGAACTGCCAGCTCCGGTGATTACCGGACAGGGTGTCCGGAGGGGGAAGGATCAAGCCAGAGCTGTCGTGGGTACCGGAAAAACATAAGGGGGTGTATCCGTGCTAGTTGGTCTATTCCGAGAAACATTCGTGTTCGGAATAAATTCATCCGGACACTCTAACAGTACCGGACAGTTTATCGGACAGTCGGTCCGGGGGGGAACGGTTCGATGTTTGTTGTGTTAGAGAGGTGTGGTAGACATACAGATAGCGTATTTGTATTCGTTATATTTTTCTGATCAATTTTGATATACAAATTATTTTCATCGGAGTTACGGTTTAAAAGATATTAAATTTCTAGTATTTAAATCATTTAAATCAATTTTCTGAATTTCTTTTATTATTAAAATCCAACCTTATCCAAAACAAATTTATTTATAAAACTGACAGGTGGGGCCTAGGTGTAAGTGGCACAGTAGCATAATCAGTTATTTAAATAAAATCAGAGAGTTATTTAGGGAGGTAGCCCCACATGTAAGTCTCACTGGGGGGTTATTTGTTATAATCATTTTTAACAGGCAATTTAGGGGAATGGCCCCACTGGTCAGCCACTTAATGAGGGGGTTAGTGGGGGGGGGGGGGGGGTGGGGCCCCAAGGTCTGGGGGTTACATTAACTGGGGGAGTTACCCGACGGGCACGTCGGCGAAGACCACAGAGCACGACGAGGTCGCCGTCCCGGCCAGCCCCGGTGTCCAAATTGAACACGGCCGGGCGGAATCGAAGGCGGACCGCGCCGCACAACTACTGGGGAACGAGGTGGACGCAGGGGGGCACTCAAACGACGGCGGCGACGAGGCCCTATGCGGCGGCGAGCAGGGGACGATGCCCCGAGTGCCATGGGCCGCGTGGGCTTGCGCAACTCGCGGCCAGAGCGCGAGGGCGGCCAGGGAAATCGAACGCGGGCGTGACCAGGGCCAGGAGAAGCGCGGCGAACACGCGCTTGGTCATGGCGGCAACGGTGGCGCCCGGAACGCGGCAGAGAGGGACTACAGCGGCACGATTCAAGCGGGAAGGAAGGGGAACGGGAGGCGCAGCTCACCCTGAAGGCACACGATGGCCCAGCGAGTGACGGGGAGCAGCGGCGGCGCCGGAATCGCGGAAGTCCTCCGGCGGCTCAATGTGGGAGAAGGGGTCGATGTGCACGCTGCAGACGGTGTGGGTTCGATTCCTTCCACTTTTTGACGAGGAAGACGACGACGGGGCTCCCTGACAACTTGGCTGGGGGTAGGGAACCCAGTGGGCGCGCGAGCTCACGCGACGGCGGCCATGGCGGCCTTGGTCCAGAAGAAAAGGAGAGGGAGGAGCTCGAGGGAGAGGGGAATGGAGGAGGGGCTCCAGCGGGTGGGTGGCTTCGACCTTATCCAGAGGGGGGCAAGTGAGGTGGGGGAGGGAGCAGGTGGGGTGGAGTGCCGGCGACAGTGGCCATGGCGCCCTGTCCACGGCGACAGTGGAAACAGGGGAGGGGGCAGGTAGGAAGCAGGAGGAGAGAAGGGGGTTAGGCCCGGGGTGGGCCTCGCCTGGGGCGAGGCTTAGGGGTTTTGTATTTTCTTTTGCTTTTTGTTTCTGTCTTTTTTGTTTGTATTTTAATTTAGTGCCTGTTGCATTTTTGTAAAATGTGTAACCTGGCCCATAATTAGTCTTGTATATCATTAGAGCGCTACAAAAAGTTTGGGGTTAAAATAAATATATTTAGTATTTCTTTTAAATAACCGAATGACAATTGGTGCTGTTTTGGCTGGTGTTTGAATTGTTTGAATTTTTTAGAGGCATAATAAAATACCATAACCACATGGGCATGACCCACTTATTATTTGTGATTTAATAAAAGTGGTTGTATAATTTTTGGGCAAGTTTTATTTGCAACATTATTTTTAATATCAACAAAAAGGCATTTTGGATTTGATTTGATTCAAATTTGATCATGGAATGATTTAGAAACAGTAATTAGTCCACAGTAAAAGTGATTTCTGTTACAGACAACTGAGGGTGTTACAAATGCCACCCCTAAGGAATTATTAGTGGCGCATTCAGAATGCGCCACCCATAATCTCTTAGGGGTGGCGCATCTTGCATATGCGCCACTACTAAGCAAACAACTGTGCGGGAAAATTCCCAAATACACCCCCCCCGTGGACCGCCTTTTCAATTAGAAAATAAAATAAAAAAAACTGATAGAAATGTCAAAAAAATAAAAGAAAATAAGTTTCTCATATGATATGTGGTCTAGTTGTTACGAAAATTTACAAATATGAATTTCGAGTTTTTTTGCAAAATCTCTCGAGAATTTTGTAAAATGGGCATAACTTTTGCATACGACCTCCGATGAAAAAGTTTTTTATATGAAAAATAATCTACTCGAAAAATATGCTAGAGGACCGATCGGGAAGTTTCAAAAGAAAACTTGAAAATTTTAGCTGGTAACATTAAAAAAAATTAAAAAAAATAAAATTCTAAATTTTTATTTTGATTTTTTTTAAAGTTCAAAATATGCTAATGGTCCCATCGAGAAAGTTTCAAAAAAATATTGAAAATTTTAGCACACCCATGAACATCAACAAGGTCCTAGACATCAACATGGTTCAATAGGATTTATAAGATAGATATAGCAACAAGTGCCTGCTAGGTGAGCTGGAGTGGGAGATGAATAGAACCGAGAAGTTAAGCGTGCTGGGCTTGGAGTAGTGCTAGGATGGGTGACCCTCGGGGAAGTTTGACCATGGAGGTTAGTTTGACCTTAGATTAAGCATAGTGGCCGAGAATTAAGCATAAGAGTCTTAGGGGTGGCGCATTTGAAATGCGCCACCTATAAGCCCTTATTAGTGGCTTGTAGTTAGTGGCGCATCCATAATGCGCCACTAAACAGAAAAAAAGGACGCCACTAAAAGGGCATTCCCTAGTAGTGCGCTAGGAGGAGCAGGGGGGGAATGCGTCCTTTTGTGGTGGAAGGAAGAAGGGGGGCGGCTTAGATATTCCCGCGGCTGGAGAAATTTTTCGGTAGGTGGGGAGGATATAGGCGGGAGAAGTGGTATCGTAGACGAAACTAGAAATAAATTCGTATGGGAACCTTTGAAATTTGGTGCGAATCATCCTGATTATAGCAAACATCATCCATGGCATTGAATATATTAACAGCAGCTGTTAATTTGAGAAAATAACTGATTCATCAGCAAAGCTCACACTTGCTAAATTGAACCAGCTCAATAGTTAAATAAGGTACATGACTTAACATAGCTCTTACTCAAGATATACTGGAATAACAAAAGACCGGCGCCTAATTAAACAAATACTACTAGTCAAGCTGGCCCAGAGAGGATTCCGTGGCATCAGCGTATACCGCCGCCCTGTTGGCCTCCTGACTGGTGTTGAGCTGTTGGTCCAGAGAGGCGTCGGAGACATCGGCGTATGAAACCGCCCTATTGGCCCGCTGAACATCGCTGAGCTGGTGGTCTAGAGAGGCCGCCGCGGCATCTGCGTATGTCTCCGCCCTGTTGGCCCACTGAACGTCGATGAGCTACTGGCCCAGAGAGGCCGCCGTGGCATCAGCGTATGCCTCCGCCCTATTGGCCTCCGGAACGTCGATGAGCTGGTGTAGAGAGTCCTTCGCGGCATCGGCGTATGCCGCCGCCCTGTTGGTGGCTTCCGTCTTTCTTCTGGCGGCTACCCTCGCCAAGATGGCGACGTAAGCCGCCCTCTTAGCGACTTCCGTCACCCTGGCCGCTTCCGTAGGTGCGCGTTGGACGGATGCGGTCGGGATGAACAAGACGGAGACGATCGGAATCCTGCAGTAAAAAGGGGTCGCAATCGGGCATGACGGGCCAGCAAGATGGAAATAGACGAGAAAACAGTGATGATTGGGGCGACCGGGCTAATGAAAGAAACGGTTACCAGACGATACCTCGCTCCAAACGCGCAAGGCCGCGCTGAGGGCAGCATCGTCGGAACCACCGCCTCCGGCAGGTACCGAGGTGGAAGCAAAGACGGCCCTACGAGCCCTCTAGTAGTTAGTCGACGACCCATCCTATAGACCTAAGCCGAATGATGTGTTGAGGAATATATTGTGTGCTTGAATGACCAGAGCTGGGGAAATCTGGCTAGATCGATGTGGATTGAGTATATCTTCGGAAGGAAGCAACTTGCGTTCTCGCATCCCAAACGTTCTTCATTGCAAACTATGTGCCTATACTTTTATAAAAGCCATCCAATCAGGTTGCAGAACCAGCTCCTCGCAGATCGCGCTGAGATCCAACAACCACCATTCGGCGCTAATGTTACATCCAACTGCCACTGTTGTGCGCTAAGGTTACGAAAATTTTTCCGGACAGTTTTTGAGACGGTGAACGGGGTTTTTCAGTGTTTGACCAACATTCAACTAATGCAGTTTATACACTAAGTGCCACTAGTTTTTGTCATAATCCTCTCAAATTTTTACCACGTACCATATTCGTGAAATGGTGACGACATGCCAAATCCCATCCCGTTTAGAGGTCATTTTAACCCACTTTCAATTTCATGGGCATTTTTCTCAAAAATAAATCACTAAATGCGTAATATTTACCAAACGAGGTCCAAATGCTTGAAATTTTAGGATGTTAGTGTGAATGCTTGGTGTTGAACACATAAAAAGTTTGGGATTCTGTCAGAACCCTCTGTTAGGTATGTGCTAGGGTTAGCAAGTAAATTTGCACCATGTTAAAAATTTCAAAAAAATAAATTGAAATGGGAGAAGAAACCCGCGCCCCCCAGATGAATTTAATTCAAATGGCCAGACAAAAAATTCTTCCAAAAATTCCTCTGGTATTTTTTAAAAGTCTTATAAATATGCATGATCACATATAAAGTGAGGTGGGTCCCACTGCATGCTCTACGATTTCTCAAAAATAACAAAAGTTCCTTGGAAATTAAATAATACCCCTATTTGATTTGAAATTCAAAAATTTTGAATTTCAAAAATCTCCAAAACTTATGAGTGTCTAGCTATATGTATTCTAAGCCCACATAAAAGTTTTGAGGATTTTATAAATTGCTCTGCTATTTTATTTAGCGAAAAACACAAAGCAGAAAACAGAAGATAGAGAGAAAAAAAACAAAAGGAATCCCAGCCCAAACCTACAGGCCTCGGGCCCAACTAATTTCCCCGGCCCAGCCAGCCCACCAAGACTTGTTGTCTTCCTCCACGATGACAAGCAGCTCGGTGGCCGGCATTCGAGCGTCGCCGTGGCGCCGAGGCCACACAGCTGCTCCCCTGGCCATCTCCTCGCGCCTGGAGAAGCCCCTCGAAGACCCGTGGCGATTCCCCCTCCTTTGGCTCTCTCTCCACGCTCTCCCTCGCTGAATCTCGCGCACACCAAGCCCCAACCGGACCATGCCGCCGTGGCCCGAGTGGCCAACGGCCCCCTCTCGATAGGTCGTCGTGTCCAGGAGGTCCCTCGCCGTCGACTTCGTCTAGCAGGCCGCCGAATCGAACTCAATCCCCACCGAAGACGAGGCAAGCTTCAAGGTCTCGCCGCCGGGCACAGAGGATTCCGGCGAGGAATTCCCCAACGACCAGCCCCTCCCTGGACTCGCATCGCTCACCTTCGGGCTCTGGTGAGCCTTGCGGTTCTTTCCCCCACCCCATTTATCTTCCCGTGCCGTGCTTGCCTTCTTCGTCGAGGACAGTGGCCGGTCGCCGCGCAAGTCGACGCCGTCGCCGCCCTGTAGTCCCTGGTGTCCCCCTGATAGCTCCAACACAAGCGGGAGAGCACGGGGCAAATTCTAGTGCTAACCCCGTGCCACCCCGTGGCCAAAATCGCACTCCGGCGAGCCCTCCGCCATATGCAGTGGTCACCGGCGACGAGGATGACGTGGCCCGGGTTAATTAACCCTTAACCACCCAGCTAATCCCCCCCCACATCCAATGACAGGTGGGGCCAACCCCATAATAAACCCCCCTTGTTAAATTTAAATAGGGGATTAACCCCACAGAGGCTGACCAGTGGGTCCCCCTGGTCAGAGGCCCCCTGATGCCAGCATGAGGTCATGCTGACGCAGTAATCCTTTTTCTTTTTAAAAGAAATTCCAGAAAAGGCAGAAATTCAATTAAACTTTAAAAATCAATAACTAATTCATACTAACTCCAATTTGGGCATATAATATGTCTAAAATTATCAGAAAAATGCAAGGAATGTGAATATGGACTTTGTTTTCATGTTTGAACAATTTAAATTGGCTGAACAGTGGCATTTGTCCATATGGCTTTAATTTGAATTCAAATTTGGAGTGAATTTTCAAATGACTTTGCATTCCACTTCTTTTAAATGGAATTGTACCCACATTACAACCATGAACATCACCATTTCTATCTTATTCATGTGATTGTGCATTGTACTTTATTTTGATCCTATGGTTGTCATATTGCTAATAGAAGTGGAACCGAAACCGGAGGCCACCCCCTTTGTTGAAGACACCGTGTGTGAACCTCGTCAGCAAGGCAAGCAAACCCCATTGATCATGTCTATAAAAACCCAGTTCCCTCTCTTTCTCGCTTATGCATGTTTAGGAGTTCACCATGATACATTCTACCGCTAGTTGAACCCATTCCTTTGCATGACCTATCATTTCTTCCTAGTATTAAGCTAACCTCAACCTAGCAGATCTAGGAATTTCTTGTGATCATCATGTGGCCATTCATCCATGTTATGCTTATGCTATGCTTTAGAGTTGTGGAAGCATTGGTCCATCTTGGGTGATGAATTGATGTTGGTGGCGGTCATGTTCATGTTACTTGTGATGAAAAGGGTGTGGTGAACTTGACTAAATAAGGTGAACGATGAGAGGTTGTGTAGGAGTACACAGTGGGTTGTCTCGTTGAACACTGCCCTTGGCCCCGAGTTCCTATGTTGTGATCCAAGACAAAGAGTGCTTCTAAGTGAATGGTACAACTTCATACACGGAGTACCATTAGTTTTTATCATAACCACCTTTAAATTTAACTACATACATTGTTGGTGAAATGATGACAACACGAAAAGTTTCATTCAATTTAGAGACCATTTGAGTTGATTTTCATTTGCAGGGTGGTTTTGCTCGAAAATGATTCTTCTGGTACATCATATATGTCAAATGAAGTCAAAGATGTTTGACATTTTGGAAACCTAGTGTGAGTTCCCATTGCTTAACACATAAAAAACTAGGGGTTCAAAGGATTTTAAAAATAACATGTTGTCTTTCTAATGTGGTTGTCTCACATAGAAACCGTGATGTTTCGATAGGAATGGCCAATTTTGTACACGAACTACCCCTATTATTTATGAAGATAATCTCAAATTTACACAACATTCCGGTCTGGTGAAACGATGACAGCATGCAAAGTCTCATACTGATTAGTCATCATTTGAATTGGTTTTCGATTTCAAAGTTCTTTAGGGTTTATACCGACCAGCTCTTACAACGCAAATGACTATATTCCTGTATGTGTATGCTTTTCCATCTATACTGCAAAGCAAACGGTGAGAAATTTGGATACGTGTGCTCAGTGGCGGACCCAACATTGGGGCGAGCTGGGGCGGTCGCCCCGGGTCGCCAGCGGCGGAAAATCGACCATCACTTCATATATTCTTCCCCGGTAGCGTCAGAAATCCTGCGGAGGCGGTTTGAGTAGCGTCCCTATTTCCTCTGTTTTCTACGCGAAGCCGTGAGGGTCTGAGGGAGAAAACAATTCGGTGGGCTGGTCCGTTGGACCTGGACGCTGCTAACTGGGCACTGACTAGGCCTACCAGCAAAATACACTAGCCTTGGATGCCTAGAGGGCTAGATCGCTAGAAATCAAGTCGTTACCCGCTTTTTTTATTCTGGAGGCTGCGAATCTGCGAGCTAGCGCACTCGTTCCTGGTGTTGTTGCGCCGCCTGCTGACGCCTCACCCCTCACGGCTCACGCGGCCATGCCCCTGTCGCCTGCCAGTGAAAGATTCTGATGAAGATGTAGATTGGGTTGGGATTGCTATGACTATTGAAAAATCTTAAGTTGAGGAGGCGGTGACACTGCTGGTTGGGGAAGGAACAATAGCTTCGGCACCCAATCCGGCGGTGGCAACTAGTACTCCAGGCAGATCGACCAAACGGAAGAGACTACACGATTCTGAAAACAACGACCACCACCACCAGCAGGTATCCCTTTCTAATCCCCTTTGATAACTTGGTATTTTAGTTCATTTGGATTTTGGAACAGTAGTAAAGGACACTCAATTTTAATGTTACCACCTGTTGGCGGAGAAGTTGATAGGTTTAGTTGGGTTGCCTTCCCTGTCTAGGGGATCAATTGTAGCTTTTCGATAAATAAGGATGTCGATCCCAACGAGGAGCAGAAGGTACTGACAAGTGACTCTGGATAAGGAAAAGGCTGCACACACTGAAAGGTAAATATTTAGGGGTTTTTGGTTTAAGCAACAGAAAGGTAAAAGACAAGCAAAGTAAGCAGGATAACTGAGGAGTAGCAAGTGGCCCAATCCTTTCACAAGGATAACCCTAGGAACTGAACTTATAAAAGCTAAAGCGTTATCAAGGGCACACGGGAGAGATAGTCAAGTTACTTTCTCCATATTCCGCCAAGTAGTATGTATTGTGTCGATAAGTGTCGGTGGGTGGATCAATGCTAGTACACCTTTTAGACTAAGATAAGTGCACTGTTATGATTACACACCTTGCAAGAATCCGCAAATACAAGGTAGTAATTAAGGCATAAGCCTAACCAGAGCATTACGATCAAGGATCCATAACTCCCTTCTGCAAAAACGTGCGAACTGGGTTCAGGTTTCTGTCACTCCGGAAACCCACCATAAGCATCCTTTGTACACAATGTATTCTCCTAGGTCCTTAATAAGGCGAAGTGTTGAGTGTTCGACTCACACAACACCACTAGGAAAATATCAACACAACTTAAATATCAAACAACACATAAAACTTCAACATCATATGACTACTAACAACTAGACTTCTCCCATGAACTCAAGAACTAAAGTAACTACTCACAAGACATAAAAGAGATCATGATCAGAGGTGTTAGATGGGTGGCAAAAAATCTGGACACAATAATATTTCTCCAAAAAAACTCAATAGCATTCACCACAAAGTAGTAATCAACACCAATAGAGTAGAGAGGATAGATAGTACGGATTAAAACACAAGTTGCAATTGTGAGATGAGATGGGATGGATGTGGAGATGGTGCTGATGTTGGGGATGATGTTCATGATGATCTCGATGATGCTCGTGACGATGATGATGACGATGACGATGATCTCCCCTTCCGGGAGGTGATCTCCCCGGCGGAATCTGCCCGCCGGAGATGGCTTTTTCTTCTCTGTAGGTTTCCGGCACGAGGCGGCTGTGAAACTCCAAAACTCCTCTCGTTCTAGGGTTTTTACCCCAGGGGGGTAATATAGTCCAGACGGGGCACCGAGGTGGGCCACCAGGCATCCAGGAGGGTGCCTGGCGCGCCCTAGGGGGGCCGCGCCAGGGACCCTTCTGGTTGACTGGTGGGTCCCCTCGGGTCCCACTTCGGTGAACTCCGGTTATTCTTCACAAAAATGATCTCCGTAAAATTTCATCGAATTTGGAGTTGATCTGATTTAGAAACTTGATGTCCACTTTTCACCGCTGAATTCTGCTTCTGCTGCTTCGGCACCGGAAAGTTGCAAACTGTGTAAAACAAGCCAAAACAACAGAAGAACAATACATTAATGTGGAATATATCAATGAATAGGGCTAAATTACAATATCAAATAGTGATGCATTTTGGACGTACCAACTCCCCCAAGCTTAGACCTCGCTTGTCCCAAGTGATTACTGAGCTCGGCAAACCTGTTCACAAGTTTAGAGAGTGAAGTGTTGATAAAGGAATACAGACAAGAAGCATCAAGATTTCTCATCAAACTGAAGCATCCTCAACAGCAACCTCAACTCATAAGGTCCTTTTGAGAAAGTAGTAACAATTATAACAAAGTAGGACCAAGAAAACTCATCAAATCATAGCTAACATAGCCTTGGTCAAGGAACAACTAATACTTTTACTTTTTCTCTTTCACTTATAATGGAACCAGTTGAAGCTTTTGAAAGAACATGTTATTAGTCAAGAAGTGCACATGTTAACACAAAGGAAGATGTTTACTTGGCATAAGCCTTACAAACATCTTACTTATCAAAAGATAATGTCAACAAAGATGTAACATGCTAAATCTCAATGCAGCTTTATATGCAAGAATCTTTATCACCATCAAGTGTCTGTTCTCTCTCAGGAAGGAAGGAAGTAGGAAGGACTGACTCAGCACAAAATTAAGGATAAACCCCGTGCAAAAGGGTAAGCAGGGAAAACTCATGTGCCATCTCTAGATCAAACAGAATAAAAACAGACTTTGGGAGGTGCATGATCCGTCAACGACTGCTGATAGATAACTCACTCACTTCATGATTTAGACAAGTTTCAAGGAATGGCTCCCATGTGGGGACGATCACATCCCCTTAAATTCCTTTGTTTATCACTCATAAATGGGCGAAGGAACTTGTGTGTTACTATTTATCTTTTACGAGCTGGGCACTCATGCCAGTCCCTTCTCGTATTAGGGGTTTGCAGATTAGACATGCAATCCCAAGATAAAACTTGTCCAAATTAAGAAGATCATGGGTTAACCACCACTTCCTCATGAGCTGAATCAGAGGCACAAAGCAGATTATTTTGAACATCTAAAGATAGCACAGAAATTATATACTTTAGGAGTGGTAGTGGAATACCACGAATAGGAAGGTATGGTGGACTCAAGTGGAAGATGTTGGTTTCAGGGTATGGAAGTACAAGCAGAATTCCGCTGGGTACAGAGTTTCGGCTAGCAAGGCTTTGAGAGACCAGACAATTGATGATGACTTGGATGCAAGCAATATAGAGCATAAACATTAAAACTAGCATGGCACATCAAGTTGTCTTCCTTGTCAACATAACACTTCAAGCATAATAACACAAAGGTTTTGGCTATGTCGCTACTTTGAGAAAAACATGCTTGTTGTTATGAACAAATCTATACTTGCCAAGATTAAATAAAGTTTTCGAAGCCATACCTAATATAAGGTCAATACTCCCCATAATAATCAGCTCATAATGTCGATTGCGTGAAGAGAATACCGAGTGCAGCGAAGAAACCAATAGACTTCTCATTAATATTTCTTCATAGACGACTCCACACTCACGGATACAAAACTCTCCATAAAAGGAGTGATAGACCTCAATGCAACACCTATTTCATAAAGTAACTTCCCTAGACATGATACGAATCTACTTGAGTCCTAAAGACAAAGATAAGGATGAAGATACCGGGCACTCCCCCAAGCTTGGAACAAACTGAGGGGGTTCCATTACCCGAGGAGATTTACTCCTCATCTTGTTGTGGTTGTTTCTTCATATCCCTGATGACACGGCGAAGGGTTCGGTTCTCTGACTCAAAGACTTCCACATGTACTTTTAGTACACGGAAATCTTCAAAGAGTTGGTTGGTGATGCGGTAGGCCTCGGAGATGGTGGAAAGCATGCTTTGATATTCAAGTGAAGTGGAGGGCCCTGAAAGGTTAAGAGAAAGATCATATTGAGGTTGGAAAGATCCCACCATGATGAGATTGCTTGGAACTTCTTGTTGTTGGGCAGTGATAGTATTGACTTCCTCTCTCACGGAGCGCTCCATCTCCGCTTGTCTTGCGCCAATTTCTTCTTCGGTAGCCCACTCAACGTGCTTCCCTTGATAGAGATCCTTCTGGACTTGACGTAGACGCCATCCCAAGAAGTCCTCCCCGCTTGAGCCACAAGAAGAAAACTCTACTAATCACTTTTAGTCCTGGGAGAAACAGCTCGAGAAGAAAACACGCGAAATCGAGAGATACGGTGCCGGGACGCTCCAGGTAAATATATAGCAAAAATTTCAAGCCAAGGTGGAGTCGGAGTCCGGGGCTCCCAGAGGGTGCCTGGCGCGGCCAGGAAGGGGGCGCGCCGGTAGGCCCCCTGGGCCCCCTGGAGCTCCTCTCCGGCTCCACTTGGGCTTGGAATTTTCCTAATTTTTCAAAAACCTTGAAAAATAAACTTTTATTGACGTTCGCGATGTTTCCTTACCGTAATACATACCTTTTCTTATTCTGCTCCTGCCGGTGTCTGAAACTAGGCTGCAACATGTTCTTCATGAGTTCTTGTATATATTATGTTCACATCCACATTGATAGGATCACCTGTCATGTAATGTTTGAGTCTTTGTGCATTCACAACTTGAGGTTTGGTGCCTTCAAAATTTTTAATCTTGATTGCACCGGACCGATATGAAAAGGTCCTTCCCATCTGGAAAGTAGTTTACCTGGAGAAAACCTGAAACGAGATCTAAACAACAAAACTATATCACCAACATTAAATTTATGTTTCAGAATCCTTTTATCGTGCCACTTCTTTACCTTTTCTTTGAACATTTTAGCGCTCTCGTAAGCTTCACTTCTCCACTCATCTAGAGAAGTCAAGTTCATGAGACGCTTTGCACCAGATAACTTTGGGTCAACATTCAGCTCTCTGACTGCCCAGAAATCCTTGTTTTCTAACTCTAATGGCAAATGGCAAGCTTTTCCATAGACCATCTTAAACGGAGACATGCCCATGGGGTTTTTGTAAGCAGTTTTATACCCCCACACAGCATCTCCTAACTTCTTTGACCAGTCCTTTCTAGAACTGCTTACTGTTTTCTATAAGATCAACTTGATCTCCCTATTGGTGAGCTCAACTTGTCCACTAGTTTGAGGGTGGTACGGTGATGCAATTCTATGATTGACATCGTACTTGGCTAGAGATTTCCTAAAAGCTCCATGCGTGAAGTGTGACCCTCCATCTGTCATGAGGTACCTTGGTACACCAAACCTGGGAAAAATTACATCCATGATCATTTTCAAAGATGTCTTGTGATCATCACTCTCAGTGGGGATTGCTTCAACCCACTTGTTTACATAATCAACAGCAACTAAGATGTGTGTCCACTTGTGTGATGGAGGAAAAGGACCCATAAAATCAAAACCCCAGCAATCGAAAGGTTCGATTACTAGTGAGTAATTCATAGGCATCTCATTTCTCCTTCTAATGTTACCAAGTCTCTGACACTTATCACAAGATAGAAAGTACCTTCTGGCGTCCTTAAGAATAGTAGGCCAATAAAAACCTGATTGTAGAACTTTATGTGAGGTCCTTTCACCGGCATGATGTCCTCCATAGGGACTATCATGACATTGTCGAAGAATTTCTTTCTGCTCGTGCTCCGGTATACACCTTCTTACGATCTCGTCCGCACATTCTTTATAAAGATGTGGGTCATCCCAAAAGTAATGCCTCAAATCCGTGAAAAATTTCTTTCTCTGCTGAAATGTAAAACCTGGAGGCAAAAACTTTGCAATGATAAAATTAACATAATCTACAAACCAAGGATCAGAATGAGATTGTAATTTTACAACAGCAAGATGTTCATCTGGAAAACTGTCGTTTACGTGAATAGGATCGTGCGGAATATCTTCCATCCTTGAAAGGTTGTCCGCCACCGGATTGTCTTCTCCTTTTCTATCGACAATTTGCAAATCAAATTCTTGAAGAAGGGGTACCCATCTTATGAGCCTTGGTTTGGCATCCTTTTTCTTCATAAGATACTTAATGGCAGCATGGTCAGTATGAATAATAACCTTAGAATCGACAATATACTGCCTAAACTTATCACAAGCAAACACCACTGCCAAGAATTCCTTCTTGGTAGTAGCATATTTCTTTTGAGAACTATCAAGGGTTTTGTTAGCATAGTGTATAACATTCAACTTCTTATCAAACCTTTGTCCTAAAACAGCTCCAACAGCAAAATCACTAGCATCACACATAATTTCAAAGGGCAAATTCCAGTCAGGTGGTTGTACTATAGGAGAGGTTATCAAAGCTTTCTTAAGAAGTTCGAAAGCTTCCGTACAATCTTCATAAAATAAGGAACGTCCTTCTGGAGAAGATTGGTGAGGGGTCTTGAGGTCTTAGAAAAGTCCTTGATAAATCTTGTACAGACACCAGCATGACCGAGAAAACTACGAATACCTTTGATATCCCTTGGATAGGGCATCCTTTCAATAGCTTCAATCTTTGCCTTGTCCACTTCAATTCCCCTTTCGGAAATCTTGTGACCAAGAACTATACCTTCGTTAACCATGAAATGGCACTTCTCCCAATTAAGCACCAAATTTGTTTCTTCACATCTCTGCAAAACTTTATTAAGATTGTGGAGACAGTGGTCAAAGGAAGTTCCATAGACGGAAAAGTCGTCCATGAAGACCTCCACAATCTCCTCACAGAAACCATGAAATATAGCAGACATACACCTCTTAAAAGTAGCAGGTGCATGATACGTCTCAAACGTATCTACTTTTCCAAACACTTTTGCTATTGTTTTGGCATCATGCTTGCATGATTTGAAAGAAACTAACCCGGACTGACGCTGTTTTCAGCAAAGCTACTAGTGTTGTTTTCTTTTGTGCAGGTTTCTGGATATTTAGGTACGCTGGAAAAATCCCAAAAAATATATAAAAAAAATCAGCGTTCCGGAAACTTCCGCAAGTCCAAAGGGGGGCCACAGGGCAGCCAGGAGGGTGCCTAGCGCGGCCCAGCCCCTGGCCGCGCCACCTGCCCTCCTGTCTTGGTCCCACGTCCCCCGGTTCCCTACTTTGGCCCTACTTATTCTCCCACGCAGAAACCCCAGAAGAGAAGTCGCTTTTCCAATCTACGTTGCGGAGCCGCCGCAACCCTCTGTTCTTCTCCGGGAGAGCTAATCTGGAGGATGCTTTGGCCTCCGGTGAGGGGAAATCATCGCCATCGTCATCATCATCGCCTCTCCATCACCCCTCCATGACTTCCTCTCTCATGTGTGAGTAATTCCCTGATGTAGGCAAAGGGGATGGTAGGGATTGGATGAGTTAGATCATGTAATAGTTCAATAAGATTGTTGGGGGCATATTGCCTATCATCTACTTGGTGTTTATCATCTCTGTTACAATTTGTTGCTCTTAATGCTTGTCACTTTGGGCCCGAGTGCCATGATTTCAGATCTGATCACCCTTTTGTTTCTTGAGTTTGTGGTGTTCTTGATCCTATCTAGTAGTTGTATGCACCTATTATAGTCCGGAACCGGCGATCCCAATGGTGACAACTTGGGACACCACAGGGGATGGATTATAATTTGAGGATTCCGTGTATCCATGAAGTGTTAATGCTTTGTTCCGGTGCTCTTTGACAGGAGTACCTTAATCTCCCTAAGTTCCTTTTGGCCCCGTTTGTAGCGGGAGGGTAGGACAAAAGATGTTGTGCAAAGTTGTTATTGCAAGCACGTACAACTACCCTGGGATACGCGCCTGATGTTTGATATTTGCCTAGATGATCCTTTCGTTTCTGTGAGCCTTGCTCGTGTTAGAATCTATTACATGTTCGTTCTCATCCAAGCAGCGCCCAACCATCCATTTCCCTAGCCTACAATGTTTTCTTTCCTGCTGGTTACTAGTTGTTTACTTTTGTTGTTTTACTTTTGCTGTTTCACCACCACCATCACCACTATTATCACCACCACTACTACCACCGTATCACAGTTGCTACTAATACCTTTGTGCAAGCAAGTGTTTATTTCAGGTGCGGTTGAATTGACAACTCAATTTTCAAAGCCTGTACGTATTCTTTGTGTCCCCAAGTGTCGAATCAATAAATTGGGTTATCTTGCCCGCGAAGACTATCTCGATCCCCTACAGTTGAGGGTTATCAAGTACTGTTTTCTGGCACCGTTGCCGGGGACCATAGCTTTATTTACAGGTCTACTTGAAGTATCCTACCTGCTGCACTCTATCCACTATGGGTAATAAAGGAGACCCCAAGGTTCCGATCTTACCATCCCATACGAGAAGAGGTACTGCCCTTAGCACTAGTGCTAAACTTGATTCACCTTCAATTATGAGTCAGTTTGATTCACCTCAGTTACATGCTACTTCTGCTGAGTCTGGCAATATGTCAGATACTTTTGATGATGCTTCTACTACCTTTGAGACTACAGGTTCACTTCGTTCTTTTATTTAAGAACAGATTGCTGTTGCTGCCCGATTCTCGGGTGTTGAAATTCCTGTTACCCAAACACCTATTGGAAAAACTCATAACTTTGCTAGCCTTAAGGAGAAACTCCTTGAGGATGATTATATTACGCTTGATGATGATTTTTGCAGGGAGCTTAATGAATGTGCTGATTCAGACCCTGCTACTATAAAGAAGTTGCTAGCAAAGCATTCCACCAAGAACAAGTTTACTCCTGATCCTACTTTTGCTACGTCTCCTATATGCATCACTGATCCTGATTATTATTTCTCTGTTGATCTTTCACTTGTATCCACAGTTGAATCTGATCCCTTTATGGCAGAGAAAATGATGATGCTATCGAGCACCTGACCAAAATCACTGAGTTGGGTGGCTTGTTTACTACTGATGAAAGGATCCAAAACTTTTATATGACCAAGCTTCTTCCTTTTTCCTTGAAAGGAGATGCTAGAGCATGGTATGATGCACTACCATGTCGTTCCATTCAAAGTCCTCAAGATATGGCTATATCTTTCGTTGATAAGTATTTTCCTGCTCAGATGCAACATGCTGCTTTGCAAAGAATTTGTAACTTTAAACAGTTGCAGGATGAGCATCTCCCTAAAGCTTGGGGAGATTTTGCAGTTTTCTAAAGGCTAGACCGGGACATGAGATCCCTAAGAATGAATTACTTGATATATTTTATGAAGGTCTAACCGATGGGTCTAAATCCTATCTAGATAGTTGTGCTGGTTGTGTTTTCAGGCAAAGAACACCGGATGATGCGGAAGAATTGATGGGCACGATTGCGAAAAACCATGAAGATTGGTCCGTGCCTAAACCACCTCCACCACCAAAGAAGAGGCGCATTGACGAGGGGGTGACCCCACGACTCCTATGGATGAGCCTACCCGGTGTACCAGAAGACAGAAGGCCCACAAAGATGCCTCCTGGGCCCAGCCTTGGCCCACTAGTGGCACCGACATAGGAGTCCGTGAGTCATAAGGAAGGTGCAAACTTGTCGTATGGAAAAAGATCATGGTTAGGAAACATCATTTGTAATCAGGACGGACTCCCCGAGACCAAGCCTAGTATAGAAGGGCTAGGTGGGGAGACGTCGATATCAAGCAATACGCAATCTGTAACCTAGCCTCGTGCGCCCTAGCCTCGGCTTCCCTGTAATCGCCATCACCAATCAATAATATCGAGCAGGACCGTATCCTCCTGTTAGCCGACGAGCTTATCGTCCAACCTGTGCCTCTCATGACTAACCCAGGGTCCCTGACCATGGGATTTGCCGGGGTACATCCCCGTCAATGGGCGCTGTCTGTGGGAACCGCACAGGTTGGGAACGCGATCTCGGAGGCCTCATCAGCATCTTCAACACCCACCGGCGCGACGACTTCACCAACACTCTTCGATCCGACGACCCAGGCGGAATCCGATCTGTTCGGGTCCCTTGGCTTCACGGCCCACCTTTCGACTCTCCGACCAATCTTCGCCGACCTACACTCCGGCATCAACCTGATCTTCGGAGCATATCAGATCTACATCAACAAGTGGGGCACCCTGCGCCTCACGGACGACGCCCGAACACCCGCGGCGACATCTACAGCAGCAATCAACGCAGACGCCACCCGCGCGACCACCCTCCAGGACAGCCGCGACTGCCCACACAAACAAAGGCTCCATGTCATGCACGATCACTCGACTAGACCCTCGGCCCGAAAAAGCAGCATCACACGCACGAGCAACAAGGCAGTTGGGACACCATCTCAGGTGTTCATGGTAAAAGTCGACGTGCCACCGGCAAACGGCAAGGGCCAGGACGACGACTCGAGCACTCGCCAAGCCAACGGCAACACAAAAGCACCCGGAACCACCAATAAGATCGTCGTGAAGCTGGGAGACGTGGGAAGTATACCAATGAAAGTACCACAAGGACAACAACAGAGCAACCACAAGAGAGACAAGCCATCAAGCAGTAAGCAACAAACCCCAAGTGCGGCGGTGGACGACCCACCCAAAGATCAAATCTACCTGTCCAAAGAATCAATGTCCAAGGTAAAAGACGCAGTCGAACACAGGAAGTTACTACCAGCAAGCGCAACAAGGAACGAGCTCAGGACATACAACAAATTGGAAAGCGACCTAACCAGACAAGCGAGACAACAGCGCCTAGAGCTGGAGAAGCAAGAAAGGGCGGTCGCCGAGCAGAAAAGCAATCGCAAACCACCTCCAAGAGACGACTCCCCGATTCACGGCTCTCCTCTCCGCAATAAATTGAAATTCAGCAACCTGCGACGAACAGACAAGAAGAGAGTGGTCCGGAAGCTCGACGACGACTTCAAGCTAGAAGAGGAGGACGACGAAGAGGAACCCCTGACACCAGCAGAAGCCCTTATAAGCGCCCGAGACTACCTATCTGGCGCCCAAAGGAATAGGCAGAACAGGCCAGACCGCAACACTTCAATAGACTTACAGATAATGAAGGACGCCATCGCCGCCTAAATACCCAAAAAATCAAGTGCAACTAGCAAGGAGTTGTCCGGCACCGCCAGCGGAGCTGCCGGCGAAGTCACTACCTCACCATCAGCTGCTGGAGTGAAGTTGCTTGTGGTACGGCGAACCGGACCCATTGTTGATCTGTGGGAAGAGAGGGAAAAAGAAGGGGATGTGAATGCGGCTCCTGTGTCCCCGACATTGACGCTCTTTATGGCCCGCATTGGGGTTTTTTCGCTACGGGTGGGAAGGTTGCGCGGTTGCTCGTGGGAAGGTTGCGCGATTGTGCGTGTGACGTAGCGCCTGCTCCAGCTGCATCGCGAGCGTACGCGTGGCCATCGCAAACGATCAAACAGTGTTCGATTTGTTTGACTAGAAGTCACCGGGGGGTACAAGCCGAAACAAGGAATACGAACGAGCGGCTGACGCGTGGCGATCTATATCACAAGGTTCTCGTTACTCTTTCCTTAATATTTTTTAAAAGTGCACATGGTATCACACACGTTGTGTTTGTAAATAGTCTAGAATCATAATCGTTTGGTTGAAGTGTGCCTACAAAGCAGACATTTTCTAAAACTTACTTGTTTGTGTTACACCATATCATCACACACAATTTTGTACTTCAGAACGTCAGCTAAGAGAAACTAGAGAAATTTTAAATAAATAGAAAATACATAAAAGAAGCTAGCAGTTCATCTGAAGTAACTATCGGTGTTATTTGCTGTCATCACGCACAGTAGATTGTACGAACTGTGTGTTGTCCAACACCAACACCTAGATTTTCAGAAGCGTTTCTAATAAAGAACATATCCCAAACATTTTAGTAACCACAACCGATTGGTAACAAGGTCTAGAGGTTCATTCTTTGCGACCGTGGGTTTTCTGAATATATATGCGGACGGTTGCTTGGTCGAATTGTCATCTTTGTTCATTTCAACGAAAGGATTTTTAGAAGCGTGCCAGATTGATTAGGTGTCCCAAAAATCTGAGGAAACATTAACGATTGAGATAAAGGGCTAGAGGTCCATTCTTTGCAACCGTGGGCTTTCACTCTAGGTATCCCAGACCGATTTTCAAAGACCCGTCAGCCCTACATCACCCATGAAATAAATTATAGAATTGTGGCCATTCAAATACATTTCCTAGACGGTTCAGTTTCGAGCACACAGTTTTTTTTTCTACTGTTTGCGTTGAAAGCATCGCAAACAGTTTCGGTCAAGGGACTGGGAAAGAAGTATTGTGATAGCTATCTTCTGCACTAGTTATGTCACAAATTTTGATTCACTTGTCACCATTCCTCTGAAACTTTTTGTGCAAGCTCTTATGATCATATCCATAGCCCATGCCAAATTTCAGCTCTAGGGGACTAGCCAATCTAACTCACTAAATTCCCAAAGTTTGTATGCAGCAAGGGGCATTGTGAAGCAAGTACAATCTAGGAGCATCCCTTTACTCTGAGATTTTCCCCACATGTGCCAACACACAAATGACTCCCTACACCAAATTTTAGCCAAATCCAACCATCCATGTGAGGGCACCATCAAGATCAAGTTTCTCGCTCCTTTCCCCTCATTTCCTCGCCGGAACCGTCACCGGACCCGCGCGCATGAGGGCACAATACGCCGCCGAAACGTCCCCATCACCATGAATGGCGCCCTGGACCCCTGCTCCCCTAGCCACTGCTCCCCCCTCTCCCATCACCTCCAGTGCCCCCTCGAACTCTTCCGAGCCTCGCCAGCTCAACCCCTTGCCATGGCCGCACCTCCATGGCGGCATCTGGCCACGGCATCACCGCCGGGCTATAAAAGCTGAGGCTCGTGACCACCTGTGGGCACCCCGGACTATATGTCCGAAGCGACCAGCTATGTATATAGTCATGCTCCCATGATCAGTTCGCATGACACACAACTCGACATTAATATCATAGTCTCAATGTTCATACAATACCGAATACAAGTCATACATTAATAAAGTCTTACATTTCCTCATCGGGCTCAAATAGCAGCGGAAAAACAAAAGCAACCAAGGTAGGGTCGACACAATCCACAGGGTAGATCAGAGCATAACACGTCCTAGTATTCGCCGATAGCATCGTCGTCATATACCTGCTCCTCCAAGCCTGGCCGATGGAATAACAGGGGACAAAGCCGTGAGTACGTATAAAGTACTCGCAAACCACCTAAAGAAAGAAACAAAGTTTTGTACAGGAAAATAATGGGATGGCTATATGGTGGGGTTTTTCATAGGGTTTCCTATCTACTCAACATTATTATTAAGTTGGCAAAGTTTTAAACTTGGCAAGTTTTATTTACCCACATTGCATTTGGATAGTCAAGTCCAACCCATTTTCAACCATCATCGCGAACCATAAACTCAGTACCGGCTTTCTCATCTAGTCCCCACAATGTGTGGCCTCACTAGCTGTCCATGACCGTGGACTCTGGCTACTCGAATAGATTTACACTCTGCAGAGGTTGTACACTTTACCCACCACATTCGATACATCCGCCGTGTGTCCCCACGGATCATCATACTTCAGTATGCGGGTCTCGGATAATCGACCTTAGCTTTCCCCTTGTCTGCCCTAGTACAGGTGAATCCACCCCTTGCGTACTGCAGGGACTTTCCGTGTGACAAGACATGCTCCTCTTGGACCCAAGCCTGCACCGTAGTCGAAGAGTACCAAGGTTCCTTCCGACACTAAGCCTAGCGAATTACACCCATCGACTTCGAGGGCTATCGGATTCGTGGAATCACGCATCCATGTGTAGTAATAGGACCCCCGTACTAAGACAAACAAGCTTCCAACTAGCCCTGTCCCATACCAGAGTATAGTGGTTGTACTGTAATGCTAGATTTTTGGCGGCACAAATAGAGAGTCCCTCCAGACTTTGTCCATGTCGACGATGTTCCACAATCCCGGCTATACCACCTTCTTAGGTGAATGTCGTACCAAGTAGGATGGAGTATGACTTTCCAAGTTGTTATGTAATACTAAGCACTAGAGCTGAGTGATGGTCTCGGCAGAATGCCGGGATCATCGGGGTTCTACTTAGTTTTTTTTTCCCCAATTAGGTAGGCTATAGGGTGGTGTGGAGTTTCTATAATACAACTATTATAATCCCAAACCATATGACTTTAATACTAGCATGATACAATATAAATGATACCAAGAAAGTAAAAATGGGTAATGCGGAGTTTGAGTTTTGAAGGTGGCTTGCCTTCCTCGACGATGTACCCTGGATCGGCTTCCTCGGTGGCAAGGGAGGAGTCTTCACCTGCAACGTACGGCGTATCGTCTACACGTTGCGGAAGAAACAAATTTACCATCACAATCGGGCCAAACAAACAAAGCACACAACACTCCACTTTACTATCAAACAACTAGTAATTAAGAGTATCATGTGTACTAGCATTGAAATACTAAATCAATCCCTTCAAAGTTAAATATCAAGACAAGGTATTGGAATAAATTTAAAAGGATTACCAAAATCAGATTTTATTAAGTAATTCTTAACTAGAGTTAAGTTAAGTGATTTACTAACAACTTATTAACTTGTTTAAAAGCATAACCAAGTTCAAAGCGATAACATTCTGGCCACATGCTAGTTTAATATTAAACTAATCATCAAAATAGTACTAACATAAGTTACAAAAGGAATAACTAGCAATAGTATCAATAATAATAATAATAAAAGGCCACAATTTTATTTAGTCCTAAAATAATTCTACACACACAGAAAAATCAAGAATAAACACAGGAGTAAATAAAAATCAACATTACATTTTTAGGGTTTACAGGGAATTGATTAAAACTATTACTAGATGCTAATAAGCACAAATAACTAGTTTAAACTAAATCAATTAATTTGACACTGCACAAAAATTATTCGAAGTATACAGAAAAATAAAACACAATTTTCTAAACCACACAAAATTTATTTCACATTTTTCTGAGCTATGGTTATTTGTGTAGAAATATTTTAGTGCTGCAGTTTTTAAGAAAAAGAAAAAATTACAGCCGGCCCATGGCTACTGGACGCACCGGGCACAGTTTTTTTTTTTTTAACGGGCCGAGCCCAGCACGGGGCGCTGCTGTGTTTTTTTTTTTTTAAACGAAGGGGTACGGGGGCCTCCTGGCCGTTAGATCAAGTCTGATCGGACGGCCAGGGGCTGTCTTCTAGCTCGGGCCGGCTGGGAGCTCGGGAGGGAGCTCCCATGGCGCCAGGGGGCAGCCTGGCCTCACCGGCGGCCCTCCGGCGGCCTGCGGCCGGTGGCGAGCGGCAGCGGGGGTAGAGGGGAGGCTGGGGGTTCCATTTTTGCGTTAAAAGGGCGCATGCAACGTGGTAAAACAGCGGCGCTAGCGACGGACATTTTTGGGCTCGAGCGGCTCACCGGGGTCGTTCCGGCGACGGCGGGCGGCGTGGAGGGGCGGCGGGCGTGCAGGACGGCGGGGGCGACTCGTTTTTGGCGTCTGGGCGGTCCGTGGAGGTCGCGGTGGTCGTCGGCGTGGGGGTAGACGACGGGCGACTTGGGCGGCGGCGCGGTCTTCGTGGCGCGGCTCCTCGCCGGCGCCGGCTCCGGCGAGAGGTGGCGGAGGTGGAGAGGCTCGCCGGCCTCTCCCTCCTCTCCTCTTCTTCCTCCTCCCTCCTCCTCTTTTCTTCCTTCTCTCTTTCTTCTTTCTCTTTTGTCTTCCTTCTCTTCTGTCTTCCATCCCTTCTGTTACCGATCAGTGGGGGGGGGGTGGAGCTGGGCTGTGGGTGGAGTGGGGTGAGGAGGGGCTTTGGGGTGGGTTTTTATAGCTGGATGGAGGGGGGGTGCGGGAGCGGGAGAGGGAGGCGAGCGAGCGCGGCCTCCTCGCCTACTGGGGAGTCGAGGCGGTGGCGAGGGCTGACGTGGGGGTGCGTTCGTCACAGAGGGGGTGTGGAGCTGACGTTAGCAGAGGGGGGGTACGGGAGAGGCTAGGGTGGTTTTTTTTTCTTTTATTTTTTTTTTAAGTTTCCTTAATACACAAATTCAAGCTAATAAAACAATGCACCCCAAGTGTTTGTGAAAATTCCTAAACAAAAATTCTATATATAAAAAAAATCTGTGTATTCTGGTGGATCATGGTCATGCATGAATTTTTATTAGATCTCCAATATGTTAATCGGATTTTAAATGATCTTTGTTTTAGTTTTCTTTATCGTGCGAAAAGGTAGTGCCTTAGGGCTTTGTGGTGATCAAAAATCATTACTAGCATGATTTTTACCACACAAGAATAATAAGGTTTTTATACCAAAACAACAAAAGAAAACGGGATGCAAAACCATCTATTAGTGAGAGAGTGCAATAGTGGTACGTGATGTGACGGTCTTAATTTATGCATACTAGGGTATTAGTGTGGCCGTGCTTATGATCATGCCGAGATGATCAACAAGACCGGGTGGAAATCCTATGCTATTCACACGAGTACACTGACCACAAACGACAACCACCCAAGTTTTAGCAAGATCAACACTAAGCACACACAGTGAAACATAGATTCAACATCACAACACTTACAACCATGCAAAGTTTTTTGTTAGCCCTAAATTTTATCATTCTAATAAATGAACTACAACAGTTGGGATGTGACAAACCTTCCCTCCTTAAAAAGAATCTCGTCCCCGAGATTCACAAGCAAGTGAAGAGATGCGGGAACTCGCGCTGGAGGTAGTCCTCCCGTTCCCAGGTGGCTTCCTCCTCTGTGTGGTTTGTCCACTGAACCTTGTGGAACTTGATCGCGCGCTTTCGGGTGACTCGGGTGGCTTCTTCCAGGATATGAAGGGGTGTCTCGCGGTACGTGAGATCCTGGTTGATGTCCACCGTGCGATGATCGATGTTCTTGAAAACATCAGGCTTGTCCGGCACCTCCAGACATTTCCGGAGCTGCGAGACGTGGAAGACATCGTGCACATCGGATAGCTCTGCTGGCAGCCTCAACTGATAGGCAACTTGGCCTCGCCTGGCTATCACCTAAAACGGTCCGATGTATCGGGGTTTCTAGCTTTCCCTTTACATGGAATCTCCGCATTCCTTTCAATGGGGTGACTCGGAGCTATACAAAATCTCCAACTTCAAAAGTCACCTCTCGACGCTTGGGGTCGGCATAACTCTTCTGATGAGACTGAGTGGTCTTGAGACGCTCACGAATCAACTGGACCTGTTCCTCAGCCTCTTTCTGAACCTCGGGTCCGAAAATCTTCCCTTCTCCGGTCTGAGACCAGTTCAGGGGTGTGCGACACTTCCTCCCATACAGAGCTTCAAATGGTGCCATCTGCAAACTCGACTGGTAGCTGTTGTTGTAGGAGAATTCTGCATAGGGAAAGCAGTCCTCCCACTTGGAACCGTAGGCTAGGGCACATGCGCGGAGCATATCCTCTAGTATCTGGTTCACTCACTCATTCTGGCCTCCAGTCTGCGGGTGATAGGCTGTGCTGAACGCAAGCTTCGTGCCTAGTGCCTCCTGAACTTGTTTCCAGAACCTTGAGGTAAACTGGGTACCTCGGTCTGACACAATTTCCTTAGGGACTCCGTGCAGGCATACGATCCTTGGCATGTACAATTCTGCCAGCTGGTCTCCTCGATAGGTGGTTCGTACTGGGATGAAGTGCGCTACCTTGGTGAGTCGGTCGACGATGACCCATATAGAGTCATGAACTTTGCTCGACCTCGGTAGACCTGTGATGAAGTCCATGCCTATTTGTTCCCACTTCCATTCAGGAACTCGGAGTGGTTGCAGCAATCCTGCAGGTCTCTGATGCTCTGCTTTCACTCTCTGGCAGATGTCACACTTGGCGACATACAAGGCAATTTCACGCTTCATACCGTGCCACCAGAACAAGTCCTTCAGGTCTTGATACATTTTAGTCCCTCCAGGGTGGATGGAGTAAGGTGTATCGTGAGCTTCCTTCAGGATGGTGAGCTTCAACTCGTTCATGTCGGGCACACACAATCGACAATCGAACCAAAGAACTCCTTTGTCATCTATCGTGAACTTCGGGGCCTTGCCGAGGGGCATCTTCTTCTTGATTCCCTCGATACTATCGTGCCCCTTCTGTGCCTCCTTGATCTGATCAAATAGAGTCGGAGTCAGCTCGAGGTGAGCCAGAAAACCGGGTGTAACAAGCTCCAAACCCAGCTTCTCGAACTCCTCGTGCAGAGCTGGCTGCGTCTCCCTGATCATCGCATTAAGTGTGCAGGGCTTGCGGATGAGGGCATCCGCTACCACATTGGCCTTGCCCGGATGGTAGTGAATCTCGAGATCGTAGTCTTTGATCAACTCGATCCATCTCCTCTGCCTCATGTTCAACTCCTTCTGTGAGAAAATGTACTTCAGGCTCTTATGGTCTGTGTATATGTCACAACGGTGACCCATCAGGTAATGTCTCCATCTCTTGAGAGCAAGCACAACAGCGGCTAGCTCCAAGTCATGTGTGGGGTAGTTCAACTCGTGCGGCTTCAACTGTCGTTACAGGTACTCAATCACCTTGCCCACTTGCATAAGAACGCAACCCAAACCAATCTTTGATGCATCGCAGTACAGATCAAAGCTCTTGGTCAGGTCAGGCATCGTCAACACTGGGGCGGATACCAACCTCCTCTTCAACTCCTGAAAACTGGCTTCACACTTTTCCGTCCACATAAACTTCTGGTCCTTCTTTAGCAGCTAGGTCATGGGTCGGGCGATGCTGGAGAAGCCTTCCACGAACTTGCGGTAGTATCCAGCTAGTCCGAGGAATCCTCTAACTTCAATCTGAGTGGTCGGAGCTGTCCAGTCTATGACGGACTGAATCTTGGCGGGGTCGACAAATATGCCTCCTTCCGACAATACATGTCCCAAAAATCCGACTTCTTTGAGCCAGAACTCGCACTTGCTGAACTTGGCGTACAACTGGTGCTCACGCAAAGTCTGGAGGACTAAGCGCAAATGATCTATGTGCTCTTCTTCGGTCTTAGAATATATAAGGATGTCGTCAATGAACACCACCACAAACTTGTCGAGGTACTTCATGAAGATCTTGTTCATGAGATTCATGAAATAGGCCGGGGCATTGGTAAGTCCGAAAGACATGACAGTGTATTCGAACAAACCATAGCGGGTCGTGAAAGCTGTCTTGGGGATGTCCGACTCGCGAACCTTCAACTGGTGATATCCGGTCCTTAGATCGATCTTGGAGAAGACTCGGGCTCCGTTCAGCTGATCAAACAGATCCTCGATCTTGGGGAGCGGATACTTGTTCTTGATGGTAACTTCGTTCAGCTTACGGTAGTCCACACACATGCGTATGGTGTCGTCTCTCTTGTCCACAAAGAGAACTGGCGAACCCCAGGGTGAAGCACTGGGTCGAATCAGTCCCTTCTGGAGCATATCATTCAACTGCTTCTTCAACTCAACCAGTTCTTCAGCATTCATCCGGTAGGGTCTCTATGCAATAGGGGCTGTGCCAGGCACTAACTCAATGATAAACTCGATATCCCGATCAGGCGGCATACCGGGTAGCTCTTCCGGAAAGACGTCCGGGAATTCACACGCAACCTTCACCTCTTCAAGTGGTGGCACCGAGACACTCTGATGACAGAAGGATCGGGCATTCTCTTCCTTGTCGGTGTACTCTATCTGAACTCCATCGGCACTTGTGAGGCTGACTGTCCTCTTAGTGCAATCTATTCGGCCTCGATATCTGGACAACCAATTCATGCCAAGTACCACATCTATACCTTCTGTCCCTAACACGATCAGGTCAGCGGGGAACTCAACTCCATGAATTTCTATGGGAACTCCAGAACAAGCTAAAC
Organism: Bromus sterilis; assembly: GCA_950022295.1. Lineage (NCBI taxonomy): Eukaryota > Viridiplantae > Streptophyta > Magnoliopsida > Poales > Poaceae > Bromus > Bromus sterilis. Next base: position 203,672,495 of record OX465600.1, on the reverse strand, counting down.
TGGCTCGGGTTTTGGATCCGGGTATTTGGACTATCATGGGCCTCCTCATTTCACTAGGTGACAACTTACTTCTATCCACACATGTCTTCGTAACAAATGAGTGTGATGCACCAGAATCAAACAATACTTGAGCAGGTACTGAATTAACTGGAAACGTACCCAAGATAACGTCTGCTGCCTCCAGGGCTTCCTCGGCTTGCACATGGTTCAGACGTCCCTTGGCGGCGTTGGGCGCACCGCGCTGGGCATTGTTGCGGCCAGGGTTCCCTCTGGCTGGTGCTGGAGCATTGGGGCGTGGGGCAGCATTTGCCTTATTCGTGCAGGTAACGGCGTAGTGACCCTTCTGGCCACACTTGAAGCAGATCACGTCTGATGCAGGGTCGCGGGGAACTCCGCCTGCTGGGCTCGGAACTCCACCGGGGCGAGCAGAAGCATTGGGGCGTGGTGCTGGGTAAGGGGCCCTCTGAGGCTGGGGTGCTGGCCTTGGTGGCGGTGCAGGACGCAGTCGGGGATTGCTGGGTCCACCCTGCTGCATCATGCGGCGCTTGCGGTTCTCAGAGGCCGTCTTGAGCTTGCCTTCCATCATGATAGCAGCGTCGGCAAGAGACTCAAGATCGGGGAACTACATAGCCACCAGGACAACCTGCAGCTCATCGTGCAATCCATCCAGGAAGCGGTCCTTTCGCTTCTCCTCGGTGTCCACCTCCTCCGGGGCATACCTCGACAGCTCAGTGAAGCGGTCAAGATATCCAACCACAGTCATGCCTCCTTGCTTGAGGTGGCGGAACTCGTCCTTCATTCTCCGGATCAGTGCAGTCGGGATGTGCGCCTTCTTGAACTTCTCGGAGAACTCCGCCCAGGTGAGTACTTGCCCCGCAGGAAGACGGGCACGCACTCCTTCCCACCAGCTCCTTGCGGTGCCGATGAGATAGTGGGTGGCATACAGGACCATCTCGTTGTTGCTAACAGCGGCGACAGCGAGATTGTTCTCCATGGTGCGGAGCCAATCCTCAGCATCCAACGGCTCCTTCGTCTGCGAGAACACGGGTGGGTTGGTGTTCTGGAAATCTCGGAGCCGAGACCTGGGCTCCTCATTCCCACCAGCTCCTCCGCCTCCTTGGTTGGCATTGGTGGCGGCCTGGACTAGCTGCTGGAGTGCAGCCATGTTCGCCTGGCGCTCGTCACGAGCGGCCTGGCGCTCCTCCATCAGCAGTCGCAGAAGCTGCGCCATGTTCGGGTCGGGTGGTGGCGGTGGCGCGTCACCGGATCCACTTGGGTTGGCGCGGGAGCTTCTCGGCATCCTGAGGTTGGTGCGCAAGATAAGAGGGAATTCAGTCTACAAGAGGGTAAGTTCCTAACAATCTGGTTATCACACACAGGCAAGACTTATAAAATAGGTAATAATCATGCAACTAGCAATCACCACATGGCAGCATAACGATAACATAAGTCTCAAACATAAACAAGTCTTACAGGTAACCAACCACATATGCAACGTCTAACACCAATCTCCAGAAGGGCATCCTACAACTAACGACACCTAGAGCTCATCCTCCTCGCGATCATCGATGAAGTCCTCATCATCAGAGTCCGGAACCTCCTCGTACTCCTCATCCATCCAGTCCTCATCATCACTGATATGAGCGTTCTCACCCTTCTGGATGTCCTCGCCATCATCCAGGGCATCGATCTTCTCCTACAATTCGTCGCACTTACGCTTTAGGCTCCTGTAGTTCTTCTTCAGCATCTTGTTCCTCTCCTCCAGACTGGCGACCTTGTCCTGCAGCTCCTTGATAATCTTTTCCCTAGTCTCCAGCTCGATGGGGGCGACGGGGGCGGGACCATTGGTCTGGAGGGTGTAGTCATGCTTGACCCGGACCTCATCCAGCTGAGCCTGAGTCAGAGCCAGGTGTGTCTCCAGAGCGAACAGGTGGTCCCTCAGAACCGGGTGAAGTATACCAGGAGTGGGATCTCCCTCACTATCGCGCATCCCGTAGTGACGGAACCGCGTGGTACCCAGCTCGTACTGGTGAAACCTCACCAGGCGAGCAATCGCCTCCTGATAAGCTCGGCCCAGGCCCTCCTCCCAGGTACGAGCGTACACTGTGAAGCTGATAGGATCCGACCGTGGAGTCACCTCCGAACCTCGGAGGTCACACCGCACAATCAAGCGAAGCTCGGTGTCCTCCCCATTGGTGATCTGGAAAGCCCTGAACTCCGCAGCTGGGCGGTGAACGAGTGCAAGAAGATCCATCAGATCCTGAGAAAAGGGCGTCTTCCCAGCCTGAGTCCGCTGGAGGTGGTGCACAGGAACTCCAGCCATCTACAAGTTTTAAGAGTTTAAGTTAGTGTGCAAAATTTAACATAGTAAAACATTTAATAGGTTACTATAGAGGGGATAGGAGAGGTAAGCATTCTATACTATGCATTTGACCATCTCTTTAGTTTAGAAAATAGTTTTTGATCTCCCCCCATCCTATCTACCGACCAACCTAACTAGGCTTCTATGGTCTGAACCGAGGCTCTGATACCAAGTCTCTGGGCACCCCGGACTATATGTCCGAAGCGACCAGCTGTGTATACAGTCATGCTCCCATGATCAGTTCGCATGTCACACAACTCGACATTAATATCATAGTCTCAATGTTCATACAATACCGAATACAAGTCATACATTAATAAAGTCTTACATTTCCTCATCGGGCTCAAATAGCAGCGGAAAAACAAAAGCAACCAAGGTAGGGGCGACACAATCCACAGGGTAGATCAGAGCATAACACGTCCTAGTATTCGCCGGTAGCATCGTCGTCATATACCTGCTCCTCCAAGCCTGGCCGATGGAATAACCAGGGAAAAAGCCGTGAGTACGTATAAAGTACTCGCAAACCACCTAAAGAAAGAAACAATGTTTTGTACAGGAAAATAATGGGATGGCTATATGGTGGGGTTTCTCATAGGGTTTCCTATCTACTCAACATTATTATTAAGTTGGCAAAGTTTTAAACTTGGCAAGTTTTATTTACCCACATTGCATTTGGATAGTCAAGTCCAACCCATTTTCAACCATCATCACGAACCATAAACTCAGTACCGGCTTTCTCATCTAGTCCCCACAATGTGTGGCCTCACTAGCTGTCCATGACCGTGGACTCCGGCTACTCGAATAGATTTACACTCTGCAGAGGTTGTACACTTTACCCACCACATTCGATACATCCGCCGTGTGTCCCCACGGATCGTCATACTTCAGTATGCGGGTCTCGGATAATCGACCTTAGCTTTCCCCTTGTCTGCCCTAGTACAAGTGAATCCACCCCTTGCGTACTGCAGGGACTTTCCGTGTGACAGGACATGCTCCTCTTGGACCCAAGCCTGCACCGTAGTCGAAGAGTACCAAGGTTCCTTCCGACACTAAGCCTAGCGAATTTCACCCATCGACTTCGAGGGCTATCGGATTCGTGGAATCACGCATCCATGTGTAGTTATAGGACCCCCGTACTAAGACAAACAAGCTTCCAACTAGCCCTGTCCCATACCAGAGTATAGTGGTTGTACTGTAATGCTAGATTTTTGGCGGCGCAAATAGAGAGTCCCTCCAGACTTTGTCCATGTCCGACGATTTTCCACAATCCCGGCTATACCACCTTCTTAGGTGAATGTCGTACCAAGTAGGATGGAGTATGACTTTCCAAGTTGTTATGTAATACTAAGCACTAGAGCTGAGTGATGGTCTCGGCAGAATGCCGGGATCATCGGGGTTCTACTTAGTTTTTTTTTTCCCAATTAGGTAGGCTATAGGGTGGTGTGGAGTTTCTATAATGCAACTATTATAATCCCAAACCATATGACTTTAATACTAGCATGATACAATATAAATGATACCAAGAAAGTAAAAATGGGTAATGCAGAGTTTGAGTTTTGACGGTGGCTTGCCTTCCTCGACGATGTACCCTGGATCGGCTTCCTCGGTGGCAAGGGAGGAGTCTTCACCTGCAACGTACGGCGTATCTTCTACATGTTGCGGAAGAAACAAATTTACCATCACAATCGGGCCAAACAAACAAAGCACACAACACTCCACTTTACTATCAAACAACTAGTAATTAAGAGTATCATTTGTACTAGCATTGAAATACTAAATCAATCCCTTCAAAGTTAAATATCAAGACAAGGTATTGGAATAAATTTAAAAGGATTAACAAAATCACATTTTATTAAGTAATTCTTTACTAGAGTTAAGTTAAGTGATTTACTAACAACTTATTAACTTGTTTAAAAGCATAACCAAGTTCAAAGCGATAACATTCTGGCCACATGCTAGTTTAATATTAAACTAATCATCAAAATAGTACTAACATAAGTTACAAAGGGAATAACTAGCAATAGTATCAATAATAATAATAATAAAAGGCCACAATTTTATTTAGTCCTAAAATAATTCTACACACACCGAAAAATCAAGAATAAACACAGGAGTAAATAAAAATCAACATTACATTTTTAGGGTTTACAGGGAATTGATTAAAACTATTACTAGATGCTAATAAGCACAAATAACTAGTTTAAACTAAATCAATTAATTTGACACTGCACAAAAATTATTCTAAGTATACAGAAAAATAAAACACAATTTTCTAAACCACACAAAATTTATTTCACATTTTTCTGAGCTATGGTTATTTGTCTAGAAATATTTTAGTGCTGCAGTTTTTAAGAAAAAGAAAAAATTACAGCCGGCCCATGGCTACTGGACGCACCGGGCACAGTTTTTTTTTAACGGGCTGAGCCCAGCACGGGGCGCTGCTGTGTTCTTTTTTTTTTTTTAAACGAAGGGGTACGGGGGCCTCCTGGCCGTTAGATCAAGTCTGATCGGACGGCCAGGGGCCGTCTTCTAGCTCGGGCCGGCTGGGAGCTCGGGAGGGAGCTCCCATGGCGCCAGGGGGCAGCGTGGCCTCGCCGGCGATCCTCCGGCGGCCCGTGGCCGGTGGCGAGCGGCGGCGGGGGTAGAGGGGAGGCTGGGGGTTCCATTTTTGCGTTAAAAGGGCGCATGCAACGTGGTAAAACAGCGGCGCTAGCGACGGACATTTTTGGGCTCGAGCGGCTCACCGGGGTCGTTCCGGCGACGGCGGGCGGCGTGGAGGTGCGGCGGGCGTGCAGGACGGTGGGGGCGACTCGTTTTTGGCGTCTGGGCGGTCCGTGGAGGTCGCGGTGGTCGTCGGCGTGGGGGTAGACGACGGGCGACTTGGGCGGCGGCGCGGTCTTCGTGGCGCGGCTCCTCGCCGGCGCCGGCTCCGGCGAGAGGTGGCGGAGGTGGAGAGGCTCGCCGGCCTCTCCCTCCTCTCCTCTTCTTCCTCCTCCCTCCTCCTCTTTTCTTCCTTCTCTCTTTCTTCTTTCTCTTCTGTCTTCCTTCTCTTCTGTCTTCCTTCCCTTCTGTTACCGATCAGTGGGGGGGGGGGTGGAGCTGGGCTGTGGGTGGAGTGGGGTGAGGAGGGGCTTTGGGGTGGGTTTTTATAGCTGGATGGAGGGGGGGTGCGGGATCATGGTCATGCATGAATTTTTATTAGATCTCCAATATGTTAATCGGATTTTAAATGATCTTTGTTTTAGTTTTCTTTATCGTGCGAAAAGGTAGTGCCTTAGGGCTTTGTGGTGATCAAAAATCATTACTAGCATGATTTTTACCACGCAAGAATAATAAGGTTTTTATACCAAAACAACAAAAGAAAACGGGATGCAAAACCATCTATTAGTGAGAGAGTGCGATAGTGGTACGTGATGTGACGGTCTTAATTTATGCATACTAGGGTATTAGTGTGGCCGTGCTTATGATCATGCCGAGATGATCAACAAGACCGGGTGGAAATCCTATGCTATTCACACGAGTACACTGACCACAAACGACAACCACCCAAGTTTTAGCATGATCAACACTAAGCACACATAGTGAAACATAGATTCAACATCACAACACTTACAACCATGCAAAGTTTTTTGTTAGCCCTAAATTTTAGCATTCTAATAAAGGAACTACAAAAGTTGGGATGTGACACCACCTCTAATTACCAGTGGCCTTCCCCCCCTCAATCGACCCCTAGCATAAAGGATTGGAGCCCGTGAGCTCTTCTTCCCCACCTCCGGCAGGGAGCGTCACCGCTCGGTCTCGCCGTCGATAGGCCCTTCCCGAGCCCCCTGGTCCAAACTCGCATCGCCTTTGAGTTCCCCTTGCTCCACTAGTCCTTCCCAAATAGCCAACCGTGCGAATTGCTGCTGGAATCGTCGTTGTCGGTGAATCCCGTAGCCCTGCGCCACCAAGACGACCGTAGCGTTGCCGTCCGGCCACCTCCGGTTGAACCATGGGTATGAGCCTTCTCGCCTGCGACTGCCCGTTCAATTTCCTATGCCTCCGCACCCAACAAAGGCCCCTCGCCGGAGCTATGCTACTGGTGAGCCGTCGTGCCCCAGCCCCCTCTCTGTTCCACTCACATCTGACAGCCTAGCCCCACCTGTCATATGCCCAGCTCCACCCACACCATTTTATAAGTGAAGACGTATTCCAGAAATACGCCTTCGACATTACCCTCTCTGGAAAATCCAGAAAATCTATTTAAATTGATTATTTCACCAAACTTTGAGCATGAATATCTCCTAAACCACAACACCAAATGAGTTGATTCTTTTCCCCTAATTTTGTCTTGATCCCCACTTCAATTTGGCATAGTTTTTATGCCATGTTGTTCTGTTGATTTTGCTGATAAATTTTTTTGTTTTATGTGACTTTTTCGTTTCCTTTCGAAAATCCTTTTTGCAGGGTTTTATTTTTGTTTAGGACCAAGAGCATCTTCACACCGTGTTGGTTAAAGGCAAGCCAAAACTCCATTTTGCATCTTCGTAAATCTTTCACATGGTTCTAAAACTTGCCGTAGTTTCTGGATTATACGGTGATTGTTCAATGCATGTTCGCAGTTAACCATGATTATGCTATTTCCATGAATATTGCTTGGATTCAATATGATTGCTAGTTGTGATTATGATCTTGCTATGATGAACATCGTGATTGCTAGTATTACCTTGATCATCCCGACATGGCTAAGTATTCATCGGATTATGCTTTGGATTATGATATAGCCATGATCGTGCCTTGGATTATTTTATGGATATTGTTATGACTTGGACTATGGATTTTCATATAGCACCTGACACTATGACGATTATGCTTTTGGAGACATGCTTCATGTTGTGTGATCAGGTGCCACCGAACCGAACCTATCAGTGCAGCCACACTCGGTCTATCCATGCGCTCTCTTATTTGTATCACCAAGGAGGGAAGGCTATGCGCGCGTGATTACCCTGGCCCGGTAAACGACGATAGTCTTGAGAGCCGGGTTCGTTATGGAGCTCCGTCCCAGTTTGGGACAATGTTCTTTGCCACGCGGTGGCCGTTTGCCATGATGGGGGCGGGTGTCTGGAGGACACGGGGCTACCCACGACATGACTTGCGAAGTATGTCGGGTGATACGGTAAGGGAGGCACGCGGTAGAACGGTCTCGTTGGAGAAGTCCTAGTCCACTCCTATGGTACGAGGTCCGAGGTTCCTGTGGGACTAGTCCAATGTACTAGATGGAGGAAGAACTCCATAGTGTAGGTAAAGTGTGCAAACTCTGCAGAGTCGAAATCTATTAGAATAGCCGCGTACTTGGTTATGGACAAGTACGTACTAAGTCACACCATTCGATCACATTGATATGAATGAGAGATTGTATTGCACATGTGGATCAGTGCAAGTGATGGTAAGCTTGCGAAGCTTACGAGATGTTGTTAAGATGACTATGCGGTAGTCATGAGATGTTGATGAGATGGTAACGTGGTAGCCACGAGATAGTTGTGGATCCGGAGTGATCCCGGTTTATGGATCCGGAGTGATCCCGAGTCATGGATCTGGAGTGATCCCGATTTATGGATCCGGAGTGATCTCGGTATGAGATGTTGCAAGTGATCATTAGTAAGGTGATCCCGGATAAGTTACATGAGGGTTATCCACATTAGAATGCTAGCTTACATTATCGTGGCCCTTACATGCTTAATTCATTAATATACTCTAACCTTCTTGCTATGTTATTGTTTTGTCTTGATGCTTTGGTTGTTGTGAGCTTTCAAGTACATTCAATGTACTGACCTGGAGTGTCATGCTAGATTTGCAGGCAATGCTATGATTGCGTAGGATGACGTTCCCGGTGTATGCGATCTAGGAGGTGTCCCAGCCAGTGTCCCTTTGGAGTGGAGTCCATCACTATTATCGTTGTTCCGCTGCTAAGATTTATTCCGCTGCTATAGAGTTAGTCCGCTGCTTGATGTGGTTCCGTTGCTAGCATTAGGAGCAAGTTTCTTCTCCGCCTCGCTCCGCTAGCATTGTAATAAACCCCTTGTACCCCCTTTTCATCGGTAATACAAGTTGTTCAGTTCTATATTAAGCAGTGGCGTGTTCCGGTATTTTGAGCCGGGGTGTCACAACGCTTGGTATTAGAGAAAGACTGACTATAGGAGATCCTAGTTAGCACGGACGTTAGAATGACGTTAGAGCTAGAGTATCTAGCTTTCTTGTGTGATGCATTTGATTGCTGCATTTGTTTGCCGCATAGCATGCATATAGATAGCATTCTTTTTTCACTATTGATCTTATCTAATGAGTGTAGATGGCAGAGTATCCGCTTGACCAACCAGATTTTCCTATCTTCTTGCTGACGTTTGGTGGAGTCTCTATCCCAGTGGAGAGGTTCCAAGGTACCAAGTGCTCCATATGCCACTCGGAGGACCCATGCTTGAGTACCATGCGAAGGTCCTCATGGCAGTTAACCTCCCTATCGGCATGCGTACCTACAAGTTTCATGGTGAACTCGCCTCTACCCCAGATCGTGTTGTTCAACTTGCATCTTTGGCAGGCCTCACAAGTCTTCGCCACCAACAAAGAGTGATGCTGCAGAATGGTGCCTTCCATTTCTATCCTACCTTGGCCGCCATTCCTCAACAAGTAAGGCTTCCTTGTCCTCTTGCGGAAGCCGATGCAACGGTGATCAGCATGTCCTGCTACATCATTGCCGAGTAGGCCCTCATCGTCGAGCTAGTCCGAGATGAAAATCATGCCAGAAGAGCTCTTGCTACAGCTTTAGCTTCGTCGACTCCTCCGCCAGCTCCTTCAGCCTCCAGGAACCCGTCGTTAGACCGTAATGCCTATTCTTTCGCGTAGTTCATGTTGCATAAGTAGTAGTATTTTTGCATGTCATTTGATGTTGTGCTAGCAATAAGATATGACCTTTCTTGTGTGCGATCTCGATGCATTTTCAGTGCTATTGATCTTTGCTTTGTTGAATTTCTTTGTTGGTTCTTTATTTGGTTCTTCGGTATTATATGATCTACCCTTATGAATCTGATTTAGTAGGTGGTATGTGACTCTGACGGAACCTTGCTTGCTTTTCTTTGATATCGGCACCACGTCTGTGCTCTGAGCTGCTTCCGGCCGTCCAGGGTGGATGCCGACTTTATATTTCTCTTTTCAACAGCCAGCCCGTGTTCTGAGTTGCTTTACGGTCGTCTCGGGCAGTTGTTGAGTTTCTTTACGCATTGGAGACCCCATGCTCTGAGCTGCTTTTTGGCCATCTTAGGGGACCTCTGCATTCTTTTTATCAAAGATGTCTCATGCTCTGAGCTGTTTTTCGGTCGTCTTGAGAAGTTCTTGATTTATTCCAGTAACGTCCCAGATCTGAGTTGTAAAGACCGTTCTGGTGGCTACTGGGTTGTTCGCTAGTTTTATGCAAGAGATTTAGATGGTCATCGACAACCATTAAAACTTGTGAACTGGCGAAATTTCTATCGATATGAGTATGCATCACATCCATCATAGTTTGATGCAGGTTGTTAACTGTCGTGTGAGTAGTACCAGTCATGACATCTTTTACGTGTTTTCCATGAAACTGTTTCATTGTTCGCCTCGTTTTTCATTTGGTCTTCATTTGGTTCTTCGGTGTTATCTTATCTACCCTTATGGAAAGTTGCTCATCTACCCACCGCATATCGCAAAGAATCAGAGAAAGGCCGCATAGAATTGGGAAATCAGCCAGTCAAGAAGGATCAGTACCCGATTGCATTGGAAGTATTTGGCTCAAGTATGAATTCTATAGGGATCAATCATTTGAATCAAGTCTGCATCAACTACTACAGCCGTGAAGATTCAATCAAGGGAAAAGATAAGTGGTAACCCCTGAACATCTTCATCAAATGTATGGCATACACAAGTTGCAATCTTGTCATACGCAAGTTATTATGGTATACTCCGGAAGAAAGTCAGGATGTGTCATGAAATCAGTACCCAATAAGGCAATGATGGAACAATGTTCTCCCGGACAAGTCAACATTCAGTAAGTCAGTAAAGTACCATGCACAGTGTTCAGTTTTGTCCACACGCTACTATGTGAAAAATTCGGGCATAAGGAACCCCAACCTTCCTTGGTAAGATATCGGACACAGCCAACATGTATAGTGCATCAACCATCCTCGGTACGCTATCTGAATAGCTTCTCGACCAAGAAATCCAGCCTTCTACCAGAAGCCACCAAGAGAATCTTACGATGCAAGGCACCCAATCTTGCTCGGTACACCACATGGAGGGATTCTAGCGCAAGCTACCCAACTATCTACAGTGAACTTCCGCAGAAACTTCCAGCACAAGGAACATGTACATCCACAGTACAAAGAGGGAAAACTTCCGAGAAAAGGCACCCAGTCTTTTTCAGTAAGCTATCGGAGAAGCTTCCTGTGTACGACACCCCTCCTTCCTCAATACGCCACCGGAGAAAGCTTCCGAGACACGGTACCCCAACCTTCTTCAGCACGCTACCCCAGCCAAGCTTCGAGGATAAGCTACCCCGTCTTCTCCGATACGCCATCGTGCCGGCGACAGTGTTGTCAGAAACCAGACTGTTCAAAGTCCATGAAGATTTTAGCATAGTCAGTACATATGGAATTGCATATTTTTATCGACATACCTCTCAAGTTATGTGAGCTACTCCTATATGGATACCACCATGATCATAATACTCATGGAAAGTGATAAGAACCGACACTTTTGAGAGACAAGCAAGTAGAAGAATCAGATACACACCCTAGCCCGATGTAAAAATCGACAAGTCAGGAAGGAACACCCGAAGGAAAGGAAATAATGAAGCCTTTGGTCTCGACCGCATCCATGAGATTCATCTTTTCACGTCCAACAAGGCCCCGAAGGAGTATAACCTTGAGGCCCAATTTATTGCAACCAAGAGTAATTATGGATAGCCAAGAGACAAAGAATGAAGGCAGCCCAACTAGCTCAGAGAAAGGATCCCGACAAAGGGTAAGTTAGTATACGAGAATGGTGATTTTCATAGTAGCAAGGACCAAGGCAGAAAGACATGGCGTATGTTGAACCTTGCTGCGATTTATCCGACAAAAGTTAGAGCTACACCCATAAGCTGCCAAAAGTATGCAACTCTTGCAAGCCGACACGTAAGGAAAAAAGGGAAATTATATGGACTTCATGATCAAATTCACCTTGATCAGTCGAAACCATGTTTCCATATGGATCACCATGGACACCTAAACCTAAGGAATATCACTACGTATGGGAAAAGATCGAGTACCCAGCCGTTCGGCTTGTGCAGTCACACATGTTCGGAATCTTCATTGACTGCTGGGATACCCATGTTGGCTTCACTAAAGATTCCGTACCGAGCTCGGAATTTTGACTACAAGGACCGTGTTGAAGCATAACACGGCCTATCGCCACACATGGATATGGTAGCATATCAAGTAGATGTCAGCGGGAGTAAAAGTTCAAAGTTTGTACCTCCCATCAGAATTAATGCTTGAGATGGACGAGACAAAAGCAAAGTGATGCAACATCATGTGCAGACAGCCAAGGTTTCGCATAATGGGACATCACGATGATGAGTACCCTGAGTTCCACAACCACTCATGGAAGATAAGTCTATTCTCAAAGAGGCCGATACAAAGGATTCAAGACCGTGCCGTCGATAAGGCCCGAGATACCCCTGAGGATAGTACGGATATCGTCAACATTGAACCTATGGTAAGATACCTCTCTATCATTCAACTCAACATACATGAGGATGGAAGTCAGCGGGAAAGGATCTAATACATAAAGGAAAAATATCCTGTAGAAAATATGGATTGGGCGAAGTAAACCCCTTGATCCAAAATATCTTGGATGCTACTGAGGGAACACTATGCAGTGAAAAGGAAACCCGAGAAGTAATTAGTTTCCTTAAGACGGTATGTTTTCCAATGGTTCCATGATAAACCAAATCTCGAGGGCGAGATTTTCCTAAGGGGGTAGGTCTGTGACACCCTGGAATTTGCAACTTTTTATTTTCGACAACTTTTTTTGATTTTTTTCCAGATTTGTCAGTTGGTTCAATTTTGAACAACTCTTTGGAGTTGAAACTTGAGCATATTTTCTTTCCTTGCTCAAGTGGACCTTGATTCCCTAAAGCTTTGCACAAATCTTCCCTTGATCGACCCCATCCAAGCCACACTTTTTATTCATGACATATATTCCTTTTCGATTAAAAGGAATATTCACTTTATTTGAGGATTGTGACGCAACCCCTATTTATATTGCTCCATAAATACCCAAATAAATCCCACATGTCCTTGATATCATATCTCGCAACAATATCCAAAAACATTGCATGGCCTAAGTGGATTTTTCACCTAGCGAAATTCATTTCTTAGTTGGGGCAGAATGGCACTTTGTGAAGGAAGTGTTATTTATCTTTCTCCCCTTCCTCTGAAACTTTCTGGACAAGCTCTTATGATCATATCAATAGCCCATGCCAAATTTCCGCTCTAGGGGACTAGCCAATCTCCCTCACTAAATTCCCAAAGTATGTATTGTTGGAAATATGCCCTAGAGGCAATAATAAAATGTTATCATATATATTTCCATGTTCGTAATTAATGTTTATATTTCTGTACTATAATTGCAATGATCCTGACTATGAGATTCAGAAGAAAACTCACTTGCATGTGTGGAAATATAAACACCAAGAGTTCCTGGTTTAGCCTCTAAGACCAGCTCATGAGCTAACTGATGATTACGTTTTCTTAATCATGGACATTGTTCTTGTAACAAGGATGTTAGTAGCAACGGGAACACATTGTTAGCAGAACAATGATGTTGAACCGACCCCAGTATTGAATGATATACTTAGAGATCACATCGTAACAATGTTATAAGTCATATCATGAAATGTTGTCATATACGTAATTCCTTAGACCATGAGAGTATCAAGTTGCATCACACAGGAAGATGTGCTTTGGTTCTTAGATGAATCTTCCCGTTACTAGAAAGTAGTAAAATAAGTTCTAGGTACATTGGATAGTGTGTATAGTGACTATGATAGTTCAAGATTGGAATTTGCTCCTTCACGATGAAGAAGATATTCACTTCGGGCCCACTCGGTATGACGATATCCATTATAGTCTGGCCAGACGCATTGTGATTCAGTCACGGGGATACCGGAATACGATAAAAGGAAAAGGGACAAACGAGCAAAGAGGATAACGAGTGGCTTTTGTTCAAGAAGTTGTTGCACATGGGTTCCAAACTTCTCTCCTCTGAATTTGTCATATATCGCGAAGCAAAGGGTATGGTACATGAATAAACATAATGGTTCACTCGAAGTTTCTTCGTGTATGTGCGGGAGTCAACATGGGTGTCCATGGCTCCGCTGTTGATTATTGGCTATTGACAAAAGGCTGTTGACCTATGTCCAGAAGATGATCTGAGTCATGTCCGTATTATTCCGAACCTATTGGGTCACAGACTTAATGAGCAGTAGTCTGTTAGAATGCTGGAATGGTAGAAGGTTTAGTGGAAGCAAAGCAGAATAGTTCATACGGGTACCGGAAGTAGTTCCGGAGATTTATGGAATAGTTCATAAGGGCACCAGAAGTAGTTCTGGGTATTTAAGGATATGTCCGGATCACTCTGGAGTAGTCCCAGGTGGTTCCGGAACATATGAAAATGGTACTGGGGAAGTCCTGGATCAACCGGAATAGTTTCCGGATAATCGCTGGGCGTCCCGACAACCTTCTCCGTTATCAGGTGGCTTAAACTGTAACTCGGATAGTCTTGGAAACTATCTATATGGTTCCGGAATGTCCGAGAACGCTCCCGAAAGGTCCTGGAAGTGTTCCAGAAGGTTCCGAAATGTCCCGAAACGACCCCGGAAGGTCCCATAAGGTCTTGGAAGCTTCTGGAAGGTTTCGGAAGTTTCCGGGCGGTACCACTCACTACCCCACACCCATAGCCTTAGGGGGCAAGCCACCTAGGCCGCCTAAGTCGGCCATGGGGTGGGGGCGCCATAAGGGAGCAATCCTACTCCATGTAGGATTGCAATCCACTTTGGAGTAGGATTCCCCGGTGGGAAGGACTCCCTTTGGGAGTAGTAGTCCCATAGGGACTCCACACCTCCCTTGGCCGGCCAAGGGGCCTCTTGGCCACCTATATAATGTGGGGGAGGGGTGGGGGGTGCAGCACAGCTTGTCCCCAAGGCCTATGCGCCACCCTCCCTCCTCTAAAACCCGTTGCTCCACAATTAGACCCCGGTTTAGACGCTGTTCTAGATCAGAATATGTTAGGGTTTCTCCCTCTAGTTTTCTCGGTGGCGGTCATCTCTGGACGGCGGAGCGCTGCTGGATTTCTGCTACGGAACGTGTGGATACTAATAGAGGGATCATATCTTTGGTTCTTCTCCGAGGAGCTTCTTCTTCCTCGGAGATCTTGTTCGAGGGACTTGCTCGAGGGACTTGTGCGTGGGACGGATCAAGGTGCTTATTCTTCCTCGGTGATCTTGATCGAGGGACTGTTTGTGGGGCGATCCGCGAGATCTTCTTCAACGAGCTACACCAACTCTACTTCCGCTACATCGGTTGGTGAGCCATGACCTAAAACCTTGTATGCAATCTTTTGGATGATCTTGGGTTCTTGATTCGTAGGCCGAATTTTTTTGTTTTCTACTACGTTTCCCAACAGTGGTATCATGAGCGATCCTTGATTAGATGCATGTTTAGGTCTAGATCATATGTGTGATATGAGGCATTGATTTTCTTGTTGCTTCCCTATCATGTGATTTTTTCTATGCTTGATGGCAAGTTGAGGTTTTGCTACAAGGATTGAGTTTTCCATCGATCCCTCTATGCTGCTTTCAGTATGCTGGTTGCCTTGATCATGGTCTACATCAAACTCCATGGATCTCATCTCAATCTCGCAATAGAAGATTTAACATGGAGGGGCTTGTGGATTTTATGATCTCAAATCCACACGGGGGTCACGCGTTGAACGAAGTTTGGCGTGTGGCATTAGTTGCTGCACGCACCCCGAACGTTAAACTATCGTGTTTGGTTTGTATAGGGAACAAAATTTGCATGTAACCTTCTAATCAACCACGATAAAAGTTGCAACAACCCGTGTAGATGGCGATCTAACTCGTTTTTGCAGAATGTGCATGTGATGTGGTATATCCTTCAAGATTTGCAATGTGTTTGTATGAGATGCTATATGTTATGTAATATTTATTCGCGACCTAAGTGTCGTGGTACGGCATGATGACTGGAGTTATATGATTGTCCCTTAATTATGGCCTGCGTGCCAGAACTGTTTATTAGCTCGAGGCAAAGCAATGGATAGATGCAAGGTGATGATCTACGATGCGGAGGTGGACCCCGACGCACATGCCGGAAGCCGTGGTGTTGGTCCCGGCGCCAAGGAGAAAGTTGGTGGAGACGGTGACTTCTACCACGACAACCTGAAGACAACGATGACTTCACGAAGCAAAGGGCTATACTATATCGCATAATTTTATGAACTGCTTGTGATGTTTATCCCTTTGATGCACCCTTGTTTGATGCGCGGTAGTCGTATTTTATTAGGGTGATCTCTCGCAAAACAATATCAAGTTGATAGTGTTCTTCCAACTGTATCACCGTCTATACTATGTTTCACATCGGAGCAGGTCATGTCACATGGGTGCGCAAGGTGTGACGCATAAAAGGCGGGTGTGTTAAGAACACACTGCAATTACACTTGGTTGTCTTGACGGTTTGGATAATAGTTTTGCTACCGGAACACGCCAATCAAAAGATGAACAAGAATCACCTTTGGTGTGATTGGAAAGTTGGCCTACCGGTCCAGTCTAAGTCATCAGTGATGTCACATCAATGGCGGACGATTGGGTCGGATCTTGAATCACTCCAGTATCAATTACGAGAGATATTTATCTGAGTGGGAGCGCACTAAGTAATTAAATTGATTAATCACAAGTGCAAATTAATTATGAACAAAGTCTAAGTATTTTCATTATCGTTGTATAATAATGGCTCCCGTTACCACCTTCCCAATTGATTTTGATTAACTGTATTATCTGGTAAAAACTTTACGATTGGTACCGTATTGTGAGGACTATCCTCAATAGTGCCGAGAAGGACCATGTCCTATCGCTAATTTTCGATGCTCTCCCGCTAATGCTATGGATGATGTGACTTACGTCTATAATTCAAAATGCTAGAATTCCACCACAGCTAAGTGCATTCTCTTCACCACCATGAAACCCGAACTTCGAAACGTTTGGGATAGTTATGTTATATTAATGGAACTGAAAAATTGTTTACAGTAGTAAGACAATTAATGTTGGATATAAGATATCTAGTACAATGTATGATTGTAAGCATTAGTGAAAATGTTCACTGTGCTCTAAACAAAACTGATAAGTGTTGGATCCAGAAGAACACCGATCATATGATGATGAGGATTAAAGGAAAGGAAGTTCCATAGGGTGTTAGTAAGACTTACACGCCAGAATGTCCATGGCCTGCGCCACCCTTGATCATGTGTGATCTTCTGTGAGTAGGAGTGACATTGGAAATAGAACTATGATACATATAAAGGCAAAACAAAAGAAGACTGGAATATCCAGCTCAGAAATGAAAGTCGTATGAAGTTATAGATGAATTCATTGCTGGTCAAAAGATGTAATTCTTGGGAATCATGGCTAAGTAGTTAATTGTTGATTCTAGGTATTGTGATTAAACAAGTTGATCACTGGAATATCACGTCGATTGCATTTTGTTGCAACACGATGCAAGAAATACTATGGCCTTTGTGACTAGCTAATGACGAGTTTTGACACGCACGGGAACACGGTAAAAGGTTTACTATATTGTGTGTTGACTCTATGATTATCTTCATAATTTATTTTAGAGTTGAGAGTAAATTGTTACTACACTTTAGCCTTGTTTCAAAACATCATTTTGAATCATGTTTGTTGCAAGAAAGTTGTTCAAAGTTATGAATAACGTAAAGGCCATACATCTATTGTGAATAGATTGTATGTTATGAATCATGATAATAATACTAAAACATCCATAACACTGACGCTAAACGCCGCAAGACTGACAGAAATACCACATAGTGTGGCACTGAAGTTTATCACAAGTGACATAACATGCATGAAGAATTTTCATAAGTGATGGACTTTCAAGTCATATGATTATGAATCACTTGACGCTTGCGAATTTTGTCTCAAAGTAATGTGACTAAAACACCGTTGATAGGACATACATGAACGGGCAACTAAACCATTGGAAATCATACACGCTGATGTGTGTAGTCCAATAAGTGTAGTTGTATGCAGTGGATTTTCTATCTTCACTCATGAGATTGAAGTTGATATGTGGATATCTGCTCAATGGAGACATACGTCTGAAATCTTTGAAATGTTCAAGGAATTTTAGAGAAAAATATAAATTCATTGTAACAAGAAAATACTGCTTCTGCAAATTAGATTGTAGAAAGTAATATTTGAGTTACAAGTTTAGCGAACGTCTGATACATTGTGAAGAAGTATCATAACTTGTGCCTCCCGAAACACCACTAGAGACTATGGCTTCTACACTGAAAAGAGCACCATAAAATCTATTGAAATGACACCATATTAGATGTGGAATGGACTGTTAAAACCATGTTGTCTTTTCTTAAAATTTGGGTACATGAGGCATATGTTTGACATACTCAAAACCCCAAATCAGATATGTGCTATTTTGTTAAGGTTATGCCAAAAATTTTGGTATTCCTCTATCACTGCACGAAAGCAAAAATGTTTGTTGTTAAGAATGGTGTGTTTTGAAGAAAAATAGTTTCTTGCAAAAGAGTGAGTGGGAGGACAGCGCAACTTGTTAAAGATTGTTGAATCTTCCAATAAGTGCGCAGCTGAACACAACAGGTTAGACAAAACTCGTACAAACATTCATGATATGTAAAACGAGATATTGTTGTTCGACAATGATAAACCTGTGATATGCAAAGAAGCGTTGATGGGCCCTGACTCCGGGATTTGGCTAAATGCCAAATAAATCCAAGATAGTATCCATGGAAGTAAGTCATGTTTTGAACTTGCTAGACCCTCCGAAAGATTAAAAGTCTGAAGAATATATATATATGGATCTATAATTGATTCGGATGAAATTGTTTTATCCATAAAGCTCAACTCGTTGGAAA
Organism: Bromus sterilis; assembly: GCA_950022295.1. Taxonomy (NCBI): domain Eukaryota; kingdom Viridiplantae; phylum Streptophyta; class Magnoliopsida; order Poales; family Poaceae; genus Bromus; species Bromus sterilis. Next base: position 203,653,888 of record OX465600.1, on the reverse strand, counting down.
ATTGTTTTCTAGCAAGTTCAAAGGTTGACTACGGAGAAATAGTTTCGACCGTAGAGATGCTTTAGTCAGTTCGGGTTATATTAGCAATTACTACATATCTCATTTATAGGATATGGTAGAATGAACTTCAAAACAAAGTTCCTACACGGAAATATAACAAAGGACGTATATGTGATACGACCGGAATGTTTTGTCGATTCAAAGGATGGTAAAATAGATGCAAGCCTTGGATATCCAGTGATGGACTGAAGCTAGCACAATGGAGTTAAAAAATTTGTTATGATGAAATTGCCAAAAAGTATTTTTTCATCGGGAATAAACGAAGATGCTTGAATGTTCAAGAAAGTAAGTGGGAGCTGAATGATATTTCTAAAACATTATGTAGATGACATATTGTTGATTGGAAATGATATAAATTTCCTGACACGAATAAGGACTTCACTGGAAATAGTTTTCAGTTGAAGAACTTGGGCTAATATAACATTAGTATTGAGCACCATGATCTATTAAGATAGTAAGTGCCTGATCATGCTAAAGCCAACACTTTATATTGACATGATACTAAAGTAGTTTAGTATGAAACGCCAAGAAACATGTTCTTGTCGAAGTCGTGGTGAAAAGTTGTTTGCAGAAATCGGTGTTCATGAACAAAGATAAGCAAAAGCACGTGAATTGAATTCCACTCACCTGTGTGTTTGGACAAATCATGTACACTATAATATGTAAAACAACCAGATATGTCCAATGCTCCAAACAGTTTTGAGCGAGATACCAAAGTGATCAAAATGTTGATCATTGGACAAATAGTGAATGTTAAACTTATGAAAGATAAGATATGTTTCTCAGAAAATGGAGATAATGAAGAGCTCGTTGTAATGAGTTACACCAGCTAAATTTTGAATGTAAAACATTTACACCAATTCAGTCTTCATACTTACTCTGGACAATTTTCAAATTTAATTGGGATTGTGTGTTTCACACGTAAGGGTGGCACAATATGAAGGAACTGTGTTAAGTTAGATACTGTGGCGAATTCTATAACATAGGCTAAGTATATTGTTGCTTAAAGAAGTAACAAGGGAGGGTATATTGAATCATCAGTTCATTTATGAACATGGTATGGTTTCCTAGATGCTTGAAGCTCATGGAACATTGATGAATGATTTCATGACTTATTCTAAAGGAACCAAGGTCCTGCCAAATGATTCAAACATATACAAAGCTAAACTGATAAAATTAGTGAATTTTCTGATAGCGTGAAAACGCGAAGATATGCAAGATACAAACGGGCCTGAAACGCCAGATCTGATGATGAAGTCTATACCACAAATGAAGCATGTTTTACACAGGTATGCCATAGGTGTAAAGTGCTCAAGCACTGATAATATTATTGACTCTAGTGCAAGTGGGAGACTGTTGGAAATATGCCCTAGAGGCAATAATAAAATGTTATTATATATATTTCCACGTTCGTAATTAATGTTTATATTTCTGTGCTATAATTGCAATGATCCTGACTATGAGATTCATAAGAAAACTCACTTGCATGTGTGGAAATATAAATACCAAGAGTTCCTGGTTTAGCCTCTAAGACCAGCTCATGTTCTAACTGATGATTACGTATTCTTAATCATGGACATTGTTCTTGTAACAAGGATGTCAGTAGCAATGGGAACATATTGTTAACAGAACAATGATGTTGAACAGACCCCAGTATTGAATGATATACTTCGAGATCACATCGTAACAACGTTATAAGTCATATCATGAAATGTTATCATATACGTAATTCCTTAGACCATGAGAGTATCAACTTGCTTCACACAGGAAGATGTGCTTTGGTTCTTAGATGAATCTTCCCGTTACTGGGAAGTAGTAAAATAAGTTATGGGTACATTGGATAGTGTGTGTAGTGACTGTGATAGTTCAAGATTGGGATTTTCTCCTTCATGATGATGAAGATATTCACTTCGGTCCCACTCGGTATGACGGTATCCATTATAGTCTGGCCAGACGCATTGTGATTCAGTCATGGGGATATCGGAATACGATAACGAGGAAAAGGGACAAACGAGCAAAGAGGATAACGAGTGGCTTGTGTTCAAGAAGTTGTTACACATGGGTGCCAAACTTCTCTCCTTTGACTTTGTCATATACCGCGAAGCAAAGGGAATGGTACATGAATAAACATAATGGTTCACTCGAAGTTTCTTCGATGCACGGGAGTCAACATGGGTGTCCATGGCTTCGCTGTTAATTATTGGCTATTGACAAAAGGCTATTGACCTATGTCCAGAAGATGTTCTGAGTCATGTCCGTATTATACCGAACCTATTGGGTCACACACTTAACGAGCAGTAGTCTGTTAGAATGCTGGAATGGTAGAAGGTTTAGTGGAAGCAAAGCAGAATAGTTCATACGGGTACCGGAAGTAGTTCCGCGGATTTATGGAATAGTTCATAAGGGCACCAGAAGTAGTTCTGGGTATTTAGGGATATGTCCGGATCAGTCTGGAGTAGTACCAGGTGGTTCCGGAACATATGAGAATGGTACTGGGGAAGTCCGGGATCACCCGGAATAGTTTCCGGATAATCGCTGGGCGTCCCGACAACCTTCGCAGTCATCGGGTGGCTTAAAATGTAACTCGGATGGTCTTGGAAACTATCTAGATGGTTCCGAAACGTCCGATAACGGTCCCGAAAGGTCCTGGAAGTGCTCCAGAAGGTTCCGGAATGTCCCGAAACGACCCCGGAAGGTCCTGGTAGCCTCTGGAAGGTTACGGAAGTTTCCGGGTAGTACCACTCACTACCCCACGCCCCTAGCCTTAGGGGGCAAGCCACCTAGGCTGCCCAAGTCGGCCATGGGGTGGGGCGCCATAAGGGAGCAATCCTACTCCAAGTAGGATTGCAATCCACTTTGGAGTAGGATTCCCCGGTGGGAAGGACTCCCTTTGGGAGTAGGAGTCCCATAGGGACTCCACACCTCCCTTGGCCGGCCAAGGGGCCTCTTGGCCACCTATATAATGTGGGGGAGGGGTGGGGGGCGCAGCACAACTTGTCCTCAAGGCCTGTGCGCCACCCTCCCTCCTCTAAACCCCGTTGCTCCACAATTAGACCCCGGTTTAGACACTGTTCTAGATCGGAATCCGTTAGGGTTTTCTCCCTCTAGTTTTCTCGGTGGCGTTCATCTCGGGACGGCAGAGCGCTGCTGGATTGATGCTACGGAACGTGTGGATACTAATAGAGGGATCATATCTTTGGTCCTTCTCCGAGAAGCTTCTTCTTCCTCGGAGATCTTGTTCGAGGGACTTGCTCGAGGGACTTGTGCATGGGACAGATCGAGGTGCTTCTTCTTCTTCCTCGGTGATCTTGATCGAGGAACTGTTTGTGGGGCGATCTGTGAGATCTACTTCAACGAGCTACACCAACTCTACTTCCACTACATCGGTTGGTGAGCCATGACCTAAAACCTTGTATGCAATCTTCTTGGATGATCTTGGGTTCTTGATTCGTAGGCCGAATTTTTTTGTTTTCTACTACGTTTCCCAACATGTATGCATCAAGGGGCATTGTGAAGAAAGTACAATCTAGGAGCATCCCTTTACTCTGAGATTTTTCGCACATGTGCCCACAACCATATGACTCCCCTAAACCAAGTTTTAGCCAAACCCAACCATCCATGTGAGGGCACCATCAAGATCAAGTTTCTGACCACCAGGGTACCTTGTGAAGCAAGTGTGATCTAGGTACTTCCCCTAGGCCTGAAATTTTGCACACTTTTGCACACCCCCAATTAACCCCTCTCCACAAAATTTCAGCCCAATCCATCAAGCCAAAGTGATGCCAGCTTCAACAATGCATTTCTAGCCAGATTAGGCATTTACAAAGGAAGTGCATTGTTTTCTTGGCAAATGAGCTGCAACTCTGCAACATTGTAGTCCTTCCAACCCTAAGCCCATGTAACAACTTGGTTACTATCCTCTCCTCACTAGTTGACCTCTACTTCTCCCCCAAGATTGCTGCATCAATCTTTGCAGAGAAGCCAAGCTCACACCAAGACTCCCCATGACCAGTCAATGACACAGTGATGATCAGTGATGAGAGAACTATTCAGTGGAAAGGTTTGGCCATGTGAAATCTCATCGTGTGCACCATCTCACTTGGTGAGCAGGCCTTTGGCTGCACTCGGCGTGCTCTCCGCGTGTACTGGACACGTCGACTCAACCTGCAGCCCTCCCCCGTTGTCTTCATCATGCCCCCCATGCTGCAAGGCTTTACGACGCACGTGCGCCCCCTTTCCCCTCCTTTCCTCGCTGGAATAGTCGCCGGCCTGCACGTACAAGGGCACAGTACGCCGCTGACACGTCCCCGTCGCCATGAATGGCCCCCTGCTCCCCTAGCTACTGCTCCCCCCTCTCCCGTCACCTCCAGAGCCCCCACGAACTCTTTCGAGCCTCGCCAGCTCACCCCCTCGCCATGGCCGCACCTCCATGGCGGCTTCTAGCCACGGCATCGCCGCCGGGCTATTAAAGGCGAGGCTCGTGCCCGCCTCTCATCACTAGTGGCCTACCCCCCCCCCCCCCACCCTCAATCGACCCCTAACACAAAGGATTGGAGCCCGCGATCAGCTCTTCTGCCCCACCTCCGGCAGCGAGCGCTGCCGCTTGGCCTCGCCCTCGATAGCCACTTCGCGAGCCCCCTGGTCAAAACCGTCATCACTGTTGAGTTCCCCTTTCCCCACTCGTCCTTCCCCAATCGCCAACCGCGTGGATTGCTGCAGGAATCGTCGTCACCCGCTTAGCCCATAGCCCTGTGTCGCCGAGACGATCGTGGCGTCACTGTCCGGACACTCCGGTTGAACCACGGGTACGAGCCAGCTCGCCTACGACTGCCCGTTCAATTTCCCCTTCCTCCGCACCCAACCGAGGCCCCTCGCCAGAGCTACATCACCGGTGAGCCGCCGTGCCCCGGCCCCCCCTCTGTTCTACTCACATATGACAGCCCAGCCCCACCTGTCATATTCGCATCTCCACCCGAACCTTTTTATATGTGAAGAAGTATTCCAAAAATACGCCTTCGACATTACCCTCTATGGAAAATCTAGAAAATCTATTTAAATTGATTATTTCACCAAACTTTGACCATGAATATCTCCTAAACTACAAGTTCAAATGAGTTGATTCTTTTTCCCCTAGTTTTATCTTGAGCCCCTCTTTAAGTTGGCACAGTTTTTATGCCATGTTGTTATGTTGTCTTTTGCTGACCAAAGATTGAAAATCCTTTTTCTAGGGTTTTCTGTGTGTTGAAGACCATGAGCTTCTTCACACCTTGTTGGTGAAAGGCAAGCCACCACTCCCTTTTGCATCTTCGTAAAGCTTTGACATGGTTCTAAAACTTGCCTTAGTTTTCAGATTATACGATGATTGTTCATGGCATGTTCGGATTTAACCATGATTATTCTATTTCCATGAATATTTCTTGGATTCAATATGATTGCTAGTTCTGATTATGATCTACCTATGATGAACATCGTGATTGCTAGTATTACCTTCATCTCGACATGGCTAAGTATTCATCAAATTATGATTTGGATTATGACATAGCCATGATCATGCCTTGGATTACTTCATGGATATTGTTATGACTGGGACTATGGATTTTCATATAGCACTTGACACTCTGATGATTATGCTTTTGGAGACATGCTTCATCTTGTGTGATCACGTGCCACTGAACCAAACTTATTGGTGCAGCCACACTCGCCTTTATGGGAAGGCCTTGGCTCGGTCTATCGGTGTGCTCTCTTATTTGTATCACCAAGGAGGGAAGGCTATGCGCGCGTGATTACCCTGGCGAGGTAAACGGTGATAGTCTTGAGAGCCGATTGCGTTATGGAGCTCCGGCCCCGTTTGTGACAATGTTGTTTGCCACGCGGTGGCCATTAGCCACGATGGTGGCGGGTGTCTGGAGGACACGGGGAAATCCACGGCATGGCTTGAGAAGTATGTCGGGTGATACGGTAAGGGAGGCTCGCGGTAGATTGGTCTCGTTGGAGAAGTCCTACTCCACTCTTATGGTACGCGTTCCGAGGTTCCTGTGGGACAAGTCCAAGGTACAGGATGGAGGAAGAACTCCATAGTGTGGGTAAAGTGCGCAAACTCAGCAGAGTCAAAATCTATTCGAATAGCCGCGTCTTCGGTTATGGAAAAGTTCGTACTAAGTCACACCATTCGATCACAGTGATATGATTGAGAGATTGTGTTGCACCTGTGGATCAGTGGAAGTGATGGTAAGATTGCGAAGCTTAAGATATGTTGGTAAGATGACTACGCGGTAGTCATGAGATATTGATGAGATGGCTACACGATAGACACGAGATATTTGTGGATCCGGAGTGATCCTGAGTTATGGATCCGGAGTGATCCCGAGTTATGTATCCGGAGTGATCCCGAGTCATGGATTTGTAGTGATCCTGAGTTATGGATCCGGAGTGATCCCGTTATGAGATGTTGCAAGTGATCATGAGTAAGGTGATCCCGGATAAGTTACATGAGGGTTATCCACTTTACAATGCTAGCTTACATTATCGTGGCCCTTACATGCTTAAATCATTAATATACTCTAACCTTCTTACTATGTTATTGTTTTGCCTTGATGCTTTGGTTGTTGTGAGCTTGCAACTACATTCTATGTACTGACCTGGCGTGTCATGCCAGATTTGCAGGCAATGATATGATTGCATAGGACGACGTTCCCGGTGTATGCGAGCTAGAAGGTGTCCCATCAAGTGTCCCTTTGGAGTGGAGTCCATCACCATAGCTGTTGTTCCACTGCTAATATTTATTCCGCTGCTATAGAGTTAGTCCGCTGCTTGATGTAGTTTCATTGCTACATTAGGAACAAGTTTGTTCTCCGCCTCGCTCCGTTAGCACTATAATAGACCCCTTGTAACCCCTTTTCTTTGGTAATAGAAGTTGTTCAGTTCTATATCAAGTAGTGTCGTGTTCCAGAAGACATGATCTCTGGGATGGAGCATGGGGCGTTCCGGTATATTGAGCCGGGGTTCCACAAAAGCCTTCACCATAATCAAAGGACAACTCTATAAGTGCATCATCTCGTAGGTGCTTCAAAAGTGCATCGAAGAAGAAGATGGCAAGGCACTACTGCTTGAGATCCACGAATGAATCTGTGGCCACCACGCGAGTAGACGCGCCCTGGTGGCCAAAGCCTGTCGAGCAGATTTCTACTGGCCAAGTGCCATGCGAAATGCAGAAGACATCGTGCGGCGTTGTACCGCCTGGCAGAAGTTCGCCAGCAGGCCTCATGCACCTGCATCGGAGCTCACAACTATATCGCTATCCTAACCCTTTGCAACCTGGGGACTCGATATGGTAGGACCACTCAAGAAATCTTCAAAAGGAAGTCGCACGGACCTCCTGGTGGCAGTCGACAAGTTCACCAAATGAATCGAAGCAGTGCCAGTCACTAGCTCGACTGCCCTGATAGCGGTCAACTTCATCAAGTCAAACATCCTCGGGTTCGGTGTGCCGAACAACATCATCACCGACAAAGGTACAAACTTCACAGCAGACGAGTTCCAGAACTTCTGCCAGGAATTGGGCATCAAAATCGACTATGCATCCATCCAATACCCGCAGTACAACGGACACGTCGAGAAGGCAAACCGGCTAGTATGTAGCGGCATCAAAAAGAGGCTCCTCGTACCACTCGAGCAAGCCGCAGGCAACTGGGTCGAGGAGCTACCAGCCGTCCTCTGGAGCGTGCGAACCACACCCAACACCTCAACCCAATACACACCCTTCTTCATGGTGTACGGAGCAGAAGCAGTCTCCCACACGACCTCAGATTTGGTGCCACACGCATCACCGGTTACGAGGAAGAAGAAGCAGACAATGCACTCGCAGACGAGAAGGACGTAGCAGACGAAGCAAGAGACATAGCCTTATATCAGTCGGAGGAATACCAAGAGAAATTGTGCACCTATATGAGCAGTCGACTCCGCACACGAGTCTTCAATGTTGGGGTCCTCTTCCTATGGCTAAAGTAGGAGAAAGTACAAAAGCTCGCCACACAGTGGGAAGGACCCTACATAATCTCCAAAGTGATCGGAGGAGGAGCCTAAAGGCTGAATAAAGTGAAGGCAGACAAAGACGTGGGCAACCCGTGGAACGTGGAAAACTTATGCCTCTTCTACTCGTAGATTTCCCTTGATCACCTTCGTCCCACCGCCTTCTCAATATCAGCAGTACTGTCGAAAGGCAACTCATGTACAAGATCGAAGCAATAAAACATGTGTTTCCCCAATTACAGGCCATGGCACTCAGGGGCTCGAGCACAGTTCTACCCTCTCCCCGAGGCGTTCTTTTGCTTACGCGATGTTTACACATCGGCACTCGGGAGCTTGAGTGCGGATCCACCCTCTCCCCCGAGATGTTCTTTCGCTTACGCGACATTTACACATCGGCACTCGGGGGCTCGAGCGTGGATTCACCCTCTCCCCCGGGGCAATATTTTGCTTACGCGACGTTTACACATTCGCACTCGAGAGCTCGAGCGCGGATTCACCCTCTCCCCCGAGGCGTTATTTCTCTTACGCATCAATTACAGGCCATGGTACTCGGGGGATCTAGCGCGGATTCACCCTCTCCCCCGAGGCGTTCTTATTGGATATATGCTCTAGAGGCAAATAATATGTGATTATTCCAATATATCTAAAAAGGTTCATAACCAGTTTCATACTGTGCTAGAACTGTATCAGTGAAACAATGATACATGTGTGGTATGAAACAACCAATGTTCCTAGTTAGCCTCTTTCTCATTAACTAATTCATGGTCAACTGATGATCGTGGTTTCGCGATCATGGACAATCAAGTCAATTGGCTATGAGGTCACCTTATTGGATGAATGAGGTGATGAACATTACCCAACGTAAGTATTGCAACATGATCATATCATGAAGGTTCAGTGTTGTAATTAAAGAACGTAGTAGATCGTTCCTTAGACCGTGAGATCATGCATAATAAATATCTTCTCGGATGCTTTGACCTACATCCACTGCCTGAATGAAATATGCTGGCCCTAAAGTTGTATCTTGCGTATTCCGTTGAGATATGTTTAGGAGTTTTGATTCAAGAGAGGGATTTGTCAATTAATCCATGTAATGGAAAGATACTAAGGTTCCACTCGGTGAGATTGCATGCATAAAGATGCACAGCGTTGATGACCCACAACTGTTGGGGATCTTTTTAGCATTTTCGATAAATAAGAGTGTCGAACCCAACGAGGAGCAGAAGGTATTGGCAAGTGACTTTTGTAAAGAAATAGCTGCAGGAACTAAAAGATAGGTTTTTAGGGGTTTTCGGTATAAGCAACAAAAAGGTAAAAAAGAGCAAAGTGAAAATCACAGAGGAGTAACAAGTGGACCAATCCTTTTGAGAAAAGGATAGGCCTAGCAACTAAACTTATAAAGGCTAAAGCATTCTTGAGGATACACGGGAGAAATAGTCACATGCTTTCGCCATATTCCGTATCGGTACTATGTGCTGTGTTGATAAGTGTTGAGTGGGTGGATCTATGCTAGTGCACCCTCTAGACTAAGACAAGTGCACTCTTATGATTAAACACCTTGCAAGCATCCGCAAATACAAGATAGTAATTAAGGAAAAAGCCTAACCATAGCAATACGATCGATGATCCATTGTTCCCTTGTGCAAAAGCGTGCAAACTGGGGTTCGGGTTTCTGTCACTCTGGCAACCCACCGTAAGCATTCTTTATACACAATTCATTCCCCTAGGTCCTTAATAAGGCGATGTGTTGAGTGTCCGACTCACACAACACCACTAGGAAAACACAACTTAAATATCAAACAAGACATATTACTTCAACATCATCTGACTACGAGCAACTAGACTTCTCCCATTTCCTCAAGAACTAAAGTAACTACTCACAAGACAAAAAGAGATCATGACCAGGGGGGATAAATAGATGATAAAAAATCTGGACACAACGATATTTCTCCAACAAAACTCAATAGCATTCATCACACGGTAGTAATCAACACCGGTAGAGTAGAGAGGATAGATAGTACGGGTTACAACACAAGTTGTACTTGTGAGGTGAGATTGGATGAACATGAAGATGGTGCTGATGTTGGGGATGATGTTGATGATGATCTCGATGATGCCCGTGACGATGGTGATGACGATGGCGATGATCTCCCCTTTCGGAAGGTGTTCTCCCCGGCGGAATCTGCCCGCTGGAGATGTCTTTTCTTCTCTGTTGGTTTCCGGCACGGAGCGGCGGCGGAACTCCGGAAACTTTTCCTTTTTTAGGGTTTTTGAAAGATGTGTGATATATAGGCCAGAGGGGGAGCCGGGAGTGGCCCCAGGGGTCCAGGCGCCCTCCCGGCTTGGCCGCCTGGGAACCCTGTGGCCCCCATCTGGCCCCACTTCGGCATGTCTTCTTCATTCTTCTGAAAAACACCCTCCGTCGATTTTCAGGTAATTTGGAGGTGTTCTTGTTTAGCAACTCAGCGTCCACTTGTTACCGAGGAATCATGCGTCTGCTGCTTCGGCATTGGAAAGTTGCAAACTGTGTAAATTAAGCCAAAACAACATAATAATAGCATCATATCATGAAATATATCAATGAATAAGGAAGAATTACTATATAAAATAGTGATTCATTTTGGACGTATCAACTCCCCCAAGCTTAGACCTTGCTTATCCCCAAGCGAATACTGAGCTCGGTAAACCTGTCCACAAGTTTAGAGAGTGAAGTGTTGATAAATACAATACGGACAAGAAGCATCAAGGTTTCTCCATCAAACTCAAGCATCCTCAATAGCAACCTCAACTCATAAGGTCCTTATGAGAAAGTAATAAAAATTATAATCAAAAGTAGGGCTGAGAAAACTCATCAAATTATGGCAAACATATCCTTGGTCAAAGGACAACTAATAACTTTTACTTTTGCTCTTTCTAATTATAACGAAACAACTTGAAACTTTTTTAAGAAAATGTTATTAGTAAAGAAGTGAAAATGTTAACACAAAGGAAGATGTTTGCTTGGCAAAAGCTTTCGCAAACAACTTACTTATCAAAAGATAATGTCAACAATGATGTGGCATGGAAAAACTTAATGCAGCATTATATGGATGAGTCCTCATCAACATCAAGTGTCTGTTCTCTTTGGGAAAAGAAAGAAGTAGGGAAACTGACTCAACATAAAAGTAAAGGAAAGGCCTTGTTAAAGGCAAGCAGGGAAAACTCATGTGTTATCTTTAAATCAAACAGAATGAAAATAAATTTTGGGAGGTGCATAGTTTGTCAACGAATGCTAATAGATAGCTCAATTACTTCTCAAGATGGACAAGTTTCGAGGAACGGCTCCCAAGTGGGGATGATCACATCCCCTTCATCTCCTTTGTTTATCACTACCAAAGTTTCTGATTTCTCATAGACCAAGCGTGAAGGAGGGTTTGTTTGTTGTATTATCTTTCGAGCTGGGCACACTCATGCCAGTTCCTCCTCGTATTATGGGTTTGCAGATTAGACATGCAATCCCGGGGTAAAACTTGTCCAACTTAAGAAGATCATGAATTACCTACTACTTCCTCATGAGCTAAACAAGAGGCACAAAACAGAAGATTTCGAACATTTAAGTATAACACATAAACTCTATACTTATAGGATTGCTATCAGAATACCATGAATAGGAAGGTATGGTGGATTCATATGGAAGGTAATGGTTTGGCTAGCAAAGGCTTTGAGAGAACAGACAATTGATGCTAATTTAGATGCAAAACATATAAATCATAAACATGAAGGTAAGCATAACACATCAAGTTGTCTTCCTTGTCAACATAACACTTCAAGCATAATAACATAAAGGTTTTGCTATGTCGCTACTTGGAAAAGCATGCATGTTGTCAAGACCAAAGCTATGTTTGCCAAAATTAAATAAAAATTTCAAATCCATACCTGATATAAGGTCAATACTCCCCATTAGAATCATGATATAATGTCAATTGCGTGAAGAGAATACTGATTGCAGCGAAGAAACCAATAGAATTCTCATTAATATTCCATCATAGAAGAATCCACACTCACGGATACAAACTCTCCACAGAAGGAGTGACATACGTCAATGCAAACACCTAATTCATATAATAACTTCCCTAGACATGATACGACTCTACTTGACTCTAAAAGACTGAGATAAAGATAAAGATACCGGGCACTCCTCGAAGCTTGGAAAAGCTGAGGGGGTGCCATTACCCAATGAGATTGTAAGGCCCGATATGCGGTACTGTTCCAGATCTAGATATTTCCATCCAGACCCGGGGAGGAAGCACATGTCGGTCCCACCATGACATATGACAAAGCGATATGCCCAGGATTTCCAACATGATATTACAACATTACAGCTACATGGATACAACATCTCATACAATTGGCATACAACTTCCTTAGTACAATACATCAGCGGAAGATACATGTCTGAGTAAAGACTTCATTCAAATTCCTAGTGGCAAAGGTAAAACACACCATTCCCGTAACCACATGGGTCCAGGCCCTCCGTCGGCATCCGCCTAACTATTCGTCGTCGAGTCTCCACGTAAAACATCGATCACCATACCTGTTGTCGATCAAGAACCGTGAAAAGAGTTTGGGGGTAGTATCATGAGTATAGAAGTACTCAGCATCCAACTGTAGTGGTCAACTGACCCAGCAAGGACTTCATTACTCATCATTCTAGGACAACTAGTAGTTTACGGAAAGGATGGGGTAAGTGGTGAGGTTGCTGTCGCACTAGCATTTATGAGGTGCCTAACGATCTAGAGACTAAGATAAGAAGCCCAGCATTCGATGAGGAATCTCCTCCAACAAGTCTGCTATCCACCTACTTTCTCAAGCATAACACCTATCCTATCCTTGTCCTCCCCTTCGCATCCCGTCGAAGAAGAAGCAGACAAGGCACACACACGTTGATCAAGTTATATTAAGATTATCTCAGTTGTTGTTGTCTATGAACAAGGAGTAGGTCTCAAGTCGTCCATAACCGTGGACACGGCTTCTCGAAAAGATTTAACCATGTAGGGGTGCACCAAATTCCCATTACAAGGCTCCGCACGCACGCCCATCTCTCTAAGTTTCTACACATCATAGGAAACCATTTTATGATTTAGTTCCGAGAGATCCGAAACGACAGGTCCCTCTAGCTAACAACGAACAAATCCAGGTGGACCCCGGTGAGTGGACATCCAACTCAAAAGCCGTCCGCGCTCTCGAACTGGTCTCTACCGTCTAGATGAGGTCGGGTTAGCTACCAAAACTAATGTGGGCAGCCCCCTAGCTCCCTGGGGTGGACCAACAGAGAAACCATGTCTCCGCTGGCCCAAGTTATTTTAAAGGATATCTGCTAGGAGCGACCCGACAGACATATATGCATGGTTTTCAAATGGTAAATCACCTTGGGCCACCACTTGAAATGTTTGAAGCTAGGTAGGTAAGAAAAGGGGACCCCATAAAATCCCACACGCGATTAGGCACGCTCAGTCTTAAAACCAATACCCGGAACTCGGATCCTAAGTGACTCGAATGGAACAAAGCGTCAGGGAGGGATAGCCTAGACCTTCTATCCTTCGTCGAATATAGTCAACATTATAATAATCATATCATCCATAACAATATAATAATGTGATATCCCAAACCAAGGAGTAACAAGAGGTAATATCGTAGCATCCTAAGCATGCAGACTAAGCAGGGGCTGAGCAACGAGCAATAGTAACATAGCAGTACAAGGTTAGCTAGAAGGGGACATGGCTGTATCTGTTTGAAAGAGGCTGTAAATATGTGGTAGGATCAAACATCGAACCTAACCTAGACTAGCATGCAAACCACTGGTTGAAATAGAATGGATCATAAGTAATGTATAGTCCTTTCCTTTTGATAAGTCAGGTTCCGAAGGTGTAGTTGATCTCAACCTCGCATCGTCTCCGAAGGTACCCACGGAAGCACACAAGAGGTAAAAACTGGAAAGCAGTCAACGAGCAAGCATCTATTACTACGAAGCAAACACGAGAAAGCATCAACAAGAAGGCAGAACGAGACATCGCACGTACCTAAACATGGCACAACCTAAACATGGCATACCACTAAGTGCCCCAAGACAATTTAACTAATTGGTACTGTTCTGCCGTAAACCATATTTTAGGTTGGCTAACAACAAAAAACAATAGCATAAACACAAAGTACAATAAAAACTAATCAAGTTACATATAAAGAACACCCCAAACAGAGTTACAGTTAAAAATATACACGCAAAACAAGTTTGGAACACAATCTGCCAAACATCACGTAGCACACTTTAGACCAACAAATAAACAAGCAAAAGGTTGTAAACATGCACAAAAATGATATGCAACTAAAGTAGACATGACCGGCATGACATGGCAAAAGGAATCATGCAAATAGGCATCATGAACAACTAATTATAGCTCATGCAAAATGCAATAAAATATTACTGGTCAAGGACTTAGTGAAAATCTGGAAAACAGGGCAGAAACGGTTATTTTCATGTTGTATAAACAGGGATAAAGCTATATGCAAATGTGCAACAACATGACATAGAAATATACGGGCATGAACTAGACATGATGATGATCAGGTACAAACAAGAATCAAGGTCATAGGAGTCACAGATCAAAAGATATTAAGCATGCTACATGGCACCGGAAAGTTACAGACTTAGAGAAAAAACACAGGTGGCTGTCAACAACAGCAGCATAGCATCTTTGGAGAAGAAAATAACCATGAACAGGAATGTAAACATGACAATGCAATACATATAATGGAAGTAGACATGATGCTTAACAATATGCAACAAGAATCAATGCAATAGGCCTCATGGATGTGTCCCAATCATCATGAAAACTTGCAATTAAATAACAGCAGCAGCACACTAGCAGAAAATAATATCAGTTAACAGCCTGGTGCCCACTTCAACAGTGATTAACAACATCAAGATGGCCTCAAATCAAAATGCTCACAAAAGATGAACTGAAGTACACACAATTATAAACAATTTTCCTTTTGAGCGCAACGCGATACGGGCTACGGATTACTCGCAAATCTACTCGCAAAAATGGTAACAACAACAATTACAAAAGACTTAGAAAAAATTATAGGTCTCTGGAAAAAAAACAAAAGGGCTACGGGGAGAAACTCACCCATGGGCCGAGGCCCATTTGTCGGCTGGCTAGGCTGGGCTCGGTTGGCCGGCGGGCTAGGGGGCCCACGGCGGGCGCGAGGCTGGGCCGGCTCACCTGGCCGGTGGCTGGCGGCTGGTTCGCCCCGACCCGAACCGAGCGGCGGCGACGGCGGTTGGGTCGGCGATGGCGAGGCCTGGAGAGGCGCGGGGAGGCGGTGTAGGCGGCAGGGCGGCGCGGATTCGGTCGCTAGCAGGGCTTGGGCGGCGCGGCGAGGGCGCCAGCGGCGAGCTCCTGCTCGGGACGGCCATGGCGTCCTTCGGCGACGCGGTGGGGAGCGCGCGGCGGCACGGGCGCGACCTACGCAGTCGAGGCAGAGGGAGGTGAGGGGGATGAGGAGGAAGGGGGCCCGACGGCGACGCTCACCAGGGCGGCGGTGGCTTGCCGGCCTGCCTGTTGAAGCGCGGGCGGCGCAGCCGTGGTGCACCATGGGAGGAGGCGGATCCAGGAGAGAGAGAGGAGATGGCTAGCGGTGATGTGGCCGATTCCTGGCCGTCAGATCGGCCGATTTGACGGTCCAGAACCTATTGAGCTGGAACTCAGATGTGGAATTAGGGTTTGGTGCGAAAATGGGGTATTTTTGGGGGAAAGTGGAGGGGGTGGCTGCAATTTTGGCTTAGGGGAAACCCTAGAAAGAGGTGGGAGTGTGGTGGTCTTTATATAGCCCAGGTGGCTGGTAGTTTGCAAAAACATCCCCGGTTTTTTTCTCGCGTGCGCGGTGCTTACGTTTCTGACCGCCGGGGGTCCGCAGGATCTCCGATTCGGGTAAAACTTCAAACTGCGCGATCAGTGCGTCGAGCCGGCGGCGTTCACCGCGCATTGGAACCGTTTCGAGAACACTTTCCGACACGCTATAAAAATATCCCGTTTAATTATTAAACGGGGTTTTTGTTCCGTTGGCTTCGGCTGGTCTTGTGCCAGTTTTCGCGACGGTGATCGGGTGAAACCCGGTGTCGCAAAGGTCGAGTGTCAGGGTGACAAGGGTCGGTCTCCGTCCGGTACGAGATAAGAGGGGGGAAAATAATCGTCGATCGATTAATTGGGGATGCAAACACCGCAAAAAAATCAGACAATCAAACAATTCACACTGAAAAAAAAAATTAATTTTTGTGAAATATGGGCTGTTACAGAGATTTACTCCTCATTCTTGTTGTTGTTGTTGTTGTTGTTGTTGATGTAGTCATGAATGAAGCGCTTCCATGGTAGAGGTTCCCCGTTCCCATGAGAGGCTTCAGTCTCCAAAATCCTGCTTCGAGCACCTAAACCCATGCGCATAAACTTTAGTTCATACTCACAGTTCTGGTCATAGATCTGCCCTTGGAGATCATCACTTCTTTTTTCTTCCGCGGTGATGCTTGACCATATCCCCCTCATCTCCTTCTTGTAGAACGTCTTTAGCTCATTGATGAGGTTGAAGTTGGCTTCGATACCCCGCTCAACCATCTTCTTGTACTTGAAGACTTCTTGCTCCATCTCTTCTAGCCTGGCCTCGATGCTCCCCTCCTTGGCAGGTTCCTTTATATCTTCTGGTGAAGGACACCATCCTCCAAATGGATGATTCGATGATGGTTCTTCACCTGAGCAAGATAAGGGTTGATGACGTTCATGACGAACTTGTCTTTGGGGGAACTTGGGGAAGCCATGGCACCTAGGTCTAGCTAAAAGATCTCCTGGCAGAAACAGCTCGAAAAGAAAACACGTGAAATTGAGAGATACGGTGATGGGAGTATCCGGGAAAATATATAGCAAAAATTTCTGCAACAATAGGAAGGTAACGATCCAAAGTGGAGTCGAAGACGGGCTCCGGGGTGCCATGGCGGGCACCCGGCGCGGCAAGGAGGTAGGCCGCGCCAGGGGGGCGCCTGGGCCCCCTGGAGCTCCTCTCCGACTCCAATTAGGCTCTGAATTTTCTATATTTTGAAAAAACTCATAATCTGGAACTTTTATGGCGGTTTCGCGATATTTCCTTACTGTAATACATACCTTTTCTTATTCTGCTTCTTCTGGAGTCTGAAAAGGGGCTGCAACATACTCTTCATAAGTTGTGTGAATTATATTTACATCAACGTTGACGAGATCTCCCACCATGTAATGCTTGAGTCTTTGCACATTCACTACTTGAGGTTTGGTTCCTTCAAAATTATTAATCTTGATTGCACCTGACCGGTAAACTTGTTCGATATGAAATGGTCCTTCCCATCCGGAAAGTAATTTACTTGGAGAAAACCTGAAACGAGATATAAACAACAAAAATTTATCACCAACATTAAATTCACGTTTCAGAATCCTTCTATCATGCCACTTCTTTACCTTTTCTTTACACATTTTAGCACTCTCGTAAGCTTCACTTCTCCACTCATCTAGAGAAGTCAAGTTCATGAGGCGCTTTTCACCAGCTAACCTTGGGTCAGCATTAAGCTCTCTAACAGCCCAGAAAGCTTTGTGTTCTAATTCTAATGGCAAATGGCAAGCCTTGCCATAGACCATCTTATACGGGGACATGACCATGGGGTTCTTGTAAGCAGTTCCATACGCCCACAAAGCATCTCCTAACTTGTTTGACCAGTCCTTCCTAGAACTGTTAACTGTCTTTTGCAAGATCAACTTGATCTCTCTATTGGTGAGCTCAACTTTCCCACTAGTTTGAGGATGGTACGGTGAAGCAATTCTATGACTGACATGTACTTTGCTAAAAACTCCATGCGTGAAGTGTGATCCTCCATCAGTCATGAGGTATCTAGGTACACCAAACCTAGGGAAAATTACATCTTTGATCATTTTCAAAGATGTCTTGTGATCAACACTCTCAGTGGGGATTGCTTGGACCCACTTGGTCATATAATCAACAGCTACTAAAATGTGAGTGTACTTGTTTGAAGGAGGAAAAGGACCCATAAAATCAAAACCCCAGCAATCAAAAGGCTCAATCACTACTGAGTAATTCATAGGAATCTCATTCCTGTTACTAATATTACCAACTCCCTGACACTTATCACAAGATAAAACATAATTTCTAGCATCTTTAAAGAGAGTAGGGGATCAGCCCCGGCAAATCCCATGGTTAGGGATCCTCGGTTAGTCATAGATAAGGAACAGGTTGGACGATACTCGTCGGCTAACAGGAGAAGCACTTCCTGCTCGATATTATTGCGTGAGGGGGCAATTACAGGGGAGGCCAAGGCGAGTTCTCGCAAGACCAGGAGAGTAGATTGTGTATTGGCTTGATTTAGACATCTCCCCTCCCAACCTTTATATACTAGGCTAGGTCTCAGGGAGTCCGTAGTAGATTACAAAGATAGTTTCCTAGTTCTAGTATTGCCTTGTACGCCAAGTCGTGCCTTCCATATTAATCGCGGACTCCTACGTTGGTCCTTGATTGGGCCTGTCGTGGGCCTGTCGGGGCTTTCCAACGGGCCTTCTGTCTTCATATGCACCGGTTATCCTCATACGCAGGAGTCGTGGGGTCACCCCCTCGTCAGTAGCCCCCGAGTGCCTAGGGCACTGGGAGAGTCGCGCATGGACTCGATTTCATCAGTGCTTTATTGTTCGTAGGCACGGCACCTCCGCGGGTCGCTGGAAGTTTTGATCCATGATAATACCTGTCTCGAGGGATTGATAAGCTACAAAGGGCGCAAGGGATCGACTGGTCGAGCCTTGATGAATTGCACTAGTGGAAAATAACGCAGTATCCCAACCAAGCTCACGTCCCTCGACAAGAACTTGGAATGACTGGTGTCAAGAAAAGTCATGCCGCTGCAGGTCTTATAGGATCAATTGCTGCCAGTCTAAGAAAATAGCCTAAGCGCGTCCTCTCGTCTCTTTCTATCATGTGAGCGCATGGAAAAGGTCGGGAGTGAAATCGCTCTGCGGAATGTCCCGGCCCAACCGTTCTCTGCAGCGGGGTCTTACCTACACGCTAAGTTTGCGTGGCATCTGGGTATAGTGTGTCGTAGCCCAGGCATGTCGGGACCCGGAATATGCGTATGTAATTCCGTTTATAACACAATCATATGAAGAGCCGAGAGCCCTACCCACTTGTCTAAGAAGACAAGGCCAAGCACAGAACACTCTCGGAAAGCATCGAACGTGAGGGGCATCCCATCCAGGCCCGGATGAGCATCTGAGATGGGTCCTCATCGTGCGCTCACAAGTCTAAATGCTTATGGGTGGTGAAATCCCATACTCATAGACAATTCGCCTCAACCATATTATCGATTGAATCATAGTAGTTACATAAACAGACTCCAGCCCGATCACCTAGTCGGGATCTCGGGCGGGCTCAATCATACAACAAAGTGTGCCACGTGACAGAGTCACGAGCAATCGCATCGCGATGCCCCAAGCTGCGCACATCTAAGGGCCACTTGTTGTATAAAAGACCGCCGGCAAGAACACAACTAACCTATCGAACCCCACACTAAGACATGCATGTTATAATCATACATGAATCATACATGTCCAGTGTAAACAGCAGGTACACATTGCATTACCCTACAAAGTATAGCTTTATTGACTTCCACATAGAGCATACAAAGATCATATGACTATGATCCATCATTACATCGAAAAACGGAAGAAAATTAGGTCTGAGTACAGACAATATTAACAAATCGCTTAGAGAAGCCTTGTTCAACATACATGCCCTTCCACGAGGGACCAGACTACTGTCTGGAACTATACTAACTTAGTCAACGTCGAGCTTCAGGAAGGTGACTCCATCGGGGTATGGGTTCTCATCTAAAACATAGAATAAGCAAACGTGAGTACAAAGTCATACTATGCAAGACTTACATCCGAACTATACTACTCATGCTCAAGTTTTAAGGTAAAGGGAGGTGGGGTTTCAATATGCAGAAGTTCCAGCTTTGAGTTGGATAGTCATGTACTACGAGTACCAGACTTGAGGTAAGAAGCGTACACGAGTCCACTACCAAGTCTCCAACCAATACACCACTATGGATACTTCCTCGACTTCCCCAAGAGGAAGTATACCATAGCACTCACACTTATCTTGCAAGTTTTAGAGTGTCCATTCAAGTTATCTAATAATCAGGTACAAGTTCCAAGTAGTCCATAACCGCGGACGGGGCTATTTGAATAGTTTTTTTACCCTACAGGGGTGTAAACTAGGCAAAGGTTGAAGAGTACCAGCAGGTCTTTGGTGTTTCGCCTTAATGCAACGACAAACATCACATTCGTCAACATATCGAGCAATGTCTCTCTTCATCCTAGTCCACCAAAGTCTCTGGCGTAGATCTCGGTACATTTTTGTGCTACCGGGATGAATCGAGAGGGGAGTGTCATTGGATTCTTTAAGGATGAGTTGCCTTAGATCCCTATTCTTAGGTACTACCAAACGATTTTCAAAGAATACTGTTCCTTTGCTATCTGTGGAGAAATATTTAGCAACTCCGCTAGAAATGTTCTCCTTGATCCGGCGAACACCTCGTGCACGCCTTTGGGCAACTATGATTTGATCCTCAAGAGTTGGTTTCGCCACCAAGGAAGAAAGAAAACCATGAGGAACTATCTCAAGATTGATCTTGCGAAATTCCTCATGAAGAAGTGGTTGATACTGTTATAACATAAGGTTGTTACAATACGACTTACGACTTAGTACATCAGCCATGACATTGTCTTTGCTTGGGGTGTAAGAAATTCCTAACTCATAATCTTTTATCAACTCTATTCAGCATCTTTGCCTGAGATTAAGATTTGGCTAGGTGAATATGTATTTGAGGCTTTGGTGATCAAAATAGATCTCACAACGATTACCAAGGATGTAATGTCGCCCAGTTTTCAAAGCATGAACTACGGCAGCGAGTTCAAGATCATGGGTATGATAGTTCTCTTCATATGGACGCAACTGGCGTGAATCGTATGCTACCACATGTCGATCTTCCATAAGTATGCATCCTAACCCTTGCCGTGAAGCGTCACCATAGATCTCGAAATCCCTTTTGTGTCTGGAGGCGCAACTACGGGTGCAATAGTCAATCTTCTTTTTAGCTCTTGAAAGTTTTCCTCACGCTTGGGGGTCCATTCGAATTTCTTATCTTTCTTGAGGAGTTCAGTTAGAGGCTTTGCAATTTGGAGAAGTTCTCAACAAAGCGGCGACAATAGCTTGCTAAGACAAGAAAACTCCTAACTTGCTTAACCGATTCAAGTGGAGTCCAGTCAAGGACGGCCTGAACTCTCTCGGGAAGCACATCAATGCCTTTCACAGAAATCACGTGGCCTAAGTAGGTCACTTCTGGTAGCCAAAATTCGCACTTAGAGAACTTGGCATAAAGGCGATGTTCTCGAAGTTTCATCAATACCGGCCTAAGATGCTCGGCATGTTCTTCTTCGTTCTTCGAGTATATAAGGATGTCATCGAGGTAAACCACGACGAACTTTTCCAAATACTCCATGAAGATTGAATTCATCATGCGCGAAAAAGTGGCGGGGGCATTGGTTAGACCGAAGGACATGACGGTGAACTCGTAAAGACCATATCGAGTAGTGAAATCCATCTTGGGAATGTCCTCGTTTTGGATCTTGATTTGATGATAGCCTAATCTCAAATCCATCTTGGAGAAGACCGAGGATCCAACAAGGTTAGCATAAAGATCATTGATCCTGGGCAGTGGGTACTTGTTCTTTATCGTCGCGAGATTTAGCGGGCTATAATCTACGACATCCTTTATGTTCCATCTTTCTTCGTTACGAACAAAACGGGGCAACCCCATGGCGATGAGCTAGGGCGGATGAAGCCTTTTTCCAACGAAGCTTCAATTTGGATTTTTAGCTCAGCTAACTCATGTGGGGCCATTCTATATGGACGTTTGGAAATTGGGGTTGTGCCTAGTATAAGATCCACTATGAACTCTGCACAACTGTTGGGTGATTAGGTAGACGGGGTTGGATTACTGGGTAGTTGCCTAGAGGATGACCATGGCTACTAGGGCTAGAACCGATATGTCAGGTTAGCAAAGTACCCCAACACGATGGTTAGTGTGGTTATTCTGGCTAGAAGACATCTAAAGTGGGAGGATGAACTGAAAAGGCATCAATATAGGTTTCTAGAAGAAAACCTACAACAAACTCTATGGAACTATCGGGTATGCCACCTAGCAACTCTTCTAAAAGGACAACCGAAATGGAGAGAAGGATTTTGCAAATGCATCAGATTATGAAGAAACATGGAAAGACTCGGACAACATAACGGCTATAATTGCAAGAGAAATGGAAATCCTCACAACATTTCCACAGCACTTACATAAGAAATCTCAAAAATAGGAAACACAACGACTCTAGACAACCTTACACAACTTTCCTACGGCTACAAGGAAGTAAACAACGAGATGTGCTAGTAAGACATAGATGAGCCTAGTCCTATCTTCCCTTAGAAAAGTTGAGGGTGACACACAACTCAGATCGATGAGGGTAAGGAGAAAAAAGAAGTCTTACGTTGTTCCCTTATACCCAAGTAACTATATAACTATAGAATGCTAGACTCGACTTCGACCAAGGGTTTGATAATCCTATAGATAGTCCTGCTCTGATACCAAGTCTGTCGGGACCCGGAATATGCATATGTAATTCCTGTTATAACACAATCATATGAAGAGCCGAGAGCCATACCCACTTGTCTAAGCAGACAAGGCCAAGCACAGAACACTCTCGGAAAGCATTGAACGTGAGGTGAATCCCATCCAGGCCCGGATGATCATCTGAGATGGGTCCTCATCGTTCGCTCACAAGTCTAAATGCTTATGGGTGGTGAAATCCCATACTCATAGACAAGTCGCCTCAACCATATTATCGATTGAATCATAGCACTTACATAAACAGACTCCAGCCCGATCACCTAGTCAGGATCTCGGGCGGGCTCAATCATACAACAAAGTGTGCCACGTGACAGAGTCACGCGCAATCGCATCGCGATGCCCCAAGCTGCGCACATCTAAGGGCCACTTGGTGTGTAAAATACCGCCGGCAAGAACACAACTAAGCTATCGAATTCCACACTAAGACATGCATGTTATAATCATACACGCAGCATACATGTCCAGTGTAAACAGCAGGTACACATTGCATTACTCTACAAAGTATAGCTTTATTGACTTAAACATAGAGCATACAAAGATCATATGACTATGATCCATCATTACATCAAACAATGGAAGCAAATTAGGTCTGAGTACAGACAAGATTAACAAATGGCTTAGAGAAGCCTTGTTCAACATACATGCCCTTCCACGAGGGACCAGACTGCTGTATGGAACTATACTAACTTAGTCAACGCCGAGCTTCAGGAAGGTGACTCCATCGGGGTCTGGGTTCTCATCTAAAACATAGAATAAGAAAACGTGAGTACAAAGTCATACTCAGCAAGACGTACATCAGAACTATACTACTCATGCTCAAGTTTCAAGGTAAAGGGAGGTGGGGTTTCAATATGCAGAAGTGCCAGCTTTGACTTGGCTAGTCCTATACTACGAGTACCAAACTTGAGGTAAGAAGCATACACGAGTCCTCTACCATGTATCCAACCAATACACCACTATGGATACTTCCTTGACTTCCCCAAGAGGCAGTATACCATAGCACTCACACTTATCTTGCAAGTTTTAGAGTATCCATTCAAGTTATCTAATAATCAGGTACAGGTTCCAAGTAGTCCATAACCGCGGACGGGGATATTTGAATAGTTTTTTTAACCTACAGGGGTTTAAACTACACACACATGGGATAGAATCGATAACAAGGTGAACTCCTAAACATGCATAAGCGAGACTAAGAGGGAAATGGGTTTTTATAGATATGATCAATGGGGTTTGCTTTCCTTGCTGACGATACACTAGTTTATCGAACTTCTGCTTCAGGGGTGACCTCCGTCTCGGATAGACTGTTACCGTAACAATCATCAACAAAGGGGGGTAACATTGAAATAAAATGCACAAGCACATGATAAGGTTGTCCATGATGTATATGGTACTTGTTTGTTGACAATTAAATTTAATTGAAGTGTATTGCAAAGGATTTTCAAATTCAAACTTCAAATTTGATTTCAAATTATGCCATATACACATTTTCTTCTGTTCACCCATTTTAAAATGGTCAAACACAAAAATAATTCATATTCATAATCCTTGCATTTTTCTGATAATTTTTCATATATTATTTGTCCAATTTGGAGTTAATATGAATTTTTTAAGTTTAATTGAATTTCTGGAATTTTTGTATTTTCTTTTAAATAGGAAAAGACTTATTGCATCATGGTGACGTCAGGCTGACGCATGGGGGGCTGACATGTGGGGCCCTGATGTCAGTGTCTCTGTGGTTAACCCCGTGGTTAAATTAACTTAACAGTGGTTTTAAGGGGGCAGGGCCCACCTGTCATTGGCTCCCGTGGGGATTAGTGGTTAAACTAACCACCCACGTCATGGCCTGCCGGCGGCTAGCCGCCGGTGACATCCAGTGGGGCGGCATCCACGAGGACAACGGCTCCGTGCAGAAAAATGAGTGCCGCGACCAGCTACGTGTTTAGGGTAAAGGCGCCGTCACCCAGGCAACAGCGAGGTCACTGGGGAGCGCCAGAGCAGCAGCGGCGACAACAGTTGCGGTGGCCGGAGCACTGGAACGGCGGAAATGCGCTGCAGGTCACAGGGAGGAGAACTGGATAGAGGGTTTCGATGCGGCTTCTCACCCTGCGCACTATGGTGACCTCGAGGAGGCCGGAGGGTGACCGACGGCTGCGCAATCCGTCGTCGTCGTTCACAGTGGCCGGTGGGAGTCATTGAAGCTGGCGGCGTCCACAGGGCCTCCTTGCTCGATTCCGCGTGGTTGCAGACGAGTTCAACGGCGCTGGTGCGGTAGGACACGGCCGCGCGGCTAGAGGGGGTCGTTGGCAGCGTCTGTGCGCGGTGGCGCTCCGACGAGGTCACGGTTGCGCGCGGGATTCGTGAGAGAGGCGGGAGTAGAATTAGCTAGAGGAGGGGGAAAGGTTTGGGGCTCTTCTGGAGTCTTGCATGGCGAGAGGAGAGGGGCAGGGGAGGCCCAGGTGGGCTCGTGCCACCTCGCCGGCGTCGGCATGCCCTCAACCGAGGTGCTTGTCGTCCCCGGGGTAGACGACAAAAGGGCGAAGTGGGCCTGGGCCGTGGACCTTAAGTTGGGCCTGCGGCCTGGCCGGGGTGGGCTGCTTCCTTTTTTTCTATTTTCTCTGCTTCCTGTTTCTTTTTCCTTGTTTTGTTTTTGTGTTGTGCTTCAAATAAATAGCAAAGCAATTTATTAAATCTTCAAAACTTTTATGTGGACTTAGAAAATAAATAGCTAGCCACTCACAAGTTTTGGATATTTTTGAAATTAAAATAATTTGAATTTCAAATCAAATAATTTGAATTACGAATCAAATAGGGGTTTATTTAATTTCCAAAGCCATGTTTGGATTTTTGTAAAATTCCATGGGCACGAATTGGGTCCCACAACACATGGACCATGATCATGCACATTTTCAGAGATTTTGCAAACATTCAAATGGATTTTTGGAAGAAATTTTATCTGGCCATTTGAATTAAATTCAATTAGGGCTTTTCTTTTCCCCATTTGCATTTCTTTTTTGAAATTTTTGCATGAAGCACAAACCCAAGCTAACCCTAGCACATACCTAAAAGAGGGTTGTGACAAGGCATAATTTTTTTTTGTAGAGGCACGAAGCCTGGTTAGACTCGCGGAGCTTGTAGTGAATTCAGACGAGGAAAATAAGAAAGCACCCACTCAGAAAGTCGTCGAGTGCGCGGGTAGATCATATTGTCGAATACTTGTTGAGTCTTTTGCGAGTAGTCACTCGAATGCTTTACTGTCTTCAGGGTGAGGGAGCACCCGATCTCTGAAAGTATGTTGTTTCTTCTGGTGTGAGTGATTACTCGACCACGTTTTTGACTTCTGGTGAGGGAGCACCCGAACTCGAATAAAGGTACTCCCAATGGGAGTAAAAGATTTTTTTGGATTACTATGAAAAAGATTGTGAGGAGCAGGATGCTGACCGAAGGTGCGTGCTTGAGACACATTGCTGAGATGTGACGTTTGCTGGCCCGCCTGACAGGTTGGGTCGCCGTGTCCTGTGAAAATGAAGTGACTTGACGCCTGCGGCCCAAAAATTCCGCGCTGCGCTATGATGGCCCTTGTTTTTTCATGCGCAGTGGGCGGTATGGTTAATGCGTTGGTTGAGTTTTCCATGTTTCTTGGCTATCGTGGGATCGCGCCACGTCTGCTTGATTCCAAGATTAACGGTGATGATTTGCGTTCCCTTATTGCTGGTTAAATACCGGGGGGCCTGGCTTGTTTAGGTTTTCACCCAGCCTTTGCCTTCTACTTCTGGCCCTTCTTCTTCCTTCTTCGTTCTTTGTCTCCTGCCTTTCTCTTTGCGCCGTTTGCTTAGTGAGATCCATGTCCAAGCGTCCTCGTAGTGCAGCACAGGAGTCGGCGAGGATGACTGGTATATGGGAGCAGTCTGGTTTTGGAACCGCAGATCTGGATGAGTTGGTTGCGGACGGCGTGGTGGTGCATGGTGCCGCCCGGATTCCTGGGGATGAGGAGGTTTCTGCGCCCCGCCCAGATGAACGGGTATGCTTTCAGAGCTTCTTCCCTCGTGGTTTTGCGCTTCCCGTTCATCCTTTTCTTCAGGGGTTGCTTTGTGCCTATCAATTGCAACTTCATGACTTGACTCCCAATGGGATTCTACACATTGCCTGCTTCATTACGCTCTGTGAGTGTTTTTTGGGGATCTATCCCCATTGGGGCCTCTGGAAACGTCCCTTCAATGTGAAGAGGACGAACTCTGAATATGCCATTGGGGGCGTGGGTATTTCCATTAAGGAGAAGGCTGCCTATTTTCATGGCGGAGGAGTTGGTTTTATCTGAAGGATCAGTGCGTTGAGGGTCAGCGATTTGGTCTTTGCCCTTTTAATCCTGCTGCACGGGCGGTTAAGAGGTCTTCATGGGCACATCCTTTGTCTGCTCGTGTCACATCCCAACTTTTGTAGTTCCTTTATTAGAATGCTAAAATTTAGGGCTAACAAAAAACTTTGCATGGTTGTAAGTGTTGTGATGTTGAATCTATGTTTCACTGTGTGTGCTTAGTGTTGATCATGCTAAAACTTGGGTGGTTGTCGTTTGTGGTCAGTGTACTCGTGTGAATAGCATAGGATTTCCACCCGGTCTTGTTGATCATCTCGGCATGATCATAAGCACGGCCACACTAATACCCTAGTATGCATAAATTAAGACCGTCACATCACGTACCACTATCGCACTCTCTCACTAATAGATGGTTTTGCATCCCGTTTTCTTTTGTTGTTTTGGTATAAAAACCTTATTATTCTTGCGTGGTAAAAATCATGCTAGTAATGATTTTTGATCACCACAAAGCCCTAAGGCACTACCTTTTCGCACGATAAAGAAAACTAAAACAAAGATCATTTAAAATCCGATTAACATATTGGAGATCTAATAAAAATTCATGCATGACCATGATCCACCCACAATACACAGATTTTTTTTATATATAGAATTTTTGTTTAGGAATTTTCACAAACACTTGGGGTGCATTGTTTTATTAGCTTGAATTTGTGTATTAAGGAAACTTAAAAAAAAAGAAAAAAAAACCACCCTAGCCTCTCCCGTACCCCCCCCTCTGCTAACGTCAGCTCCACCCCCCCTCTGTGACGTACGCACCCCCACGTCAGCCCTCGCCGCGCTCGCTCGCCTCCCTCTCCCACTCCCGCACCCCCCCTCCATCCAGCTATAAAAACCCACCCCAAAGCCCCTCCTCACCCCACTTCACCCACAGCCCAGCTCCACCCCCCCCACTGATCGGTAACAGAAGGGAAGGAAGACAGAAGAGAAGGAAGACAGAAGAGAAAGAAGAAAGAGAGAAGGAAGAAAAGAGGAGGAGGGAGGAGGAAGAAGAGGAGAGGAGGGAGAGGCCGGCGAGCCTCTCCACCTCCACCACCTCTCGCCGGAGTCGACGCCGGCGAGGAGCCGCGCCACGAAGACCGCGCCGCCGCCCAAGTCGCCCGTCGTCTACCCCCACGCCGACGACCACCGCGACCTCCACGGACCGCCCAGACGCCAAAAACGAGTCGCCCCCGCCGTCCTGCACTCCCGCCGCCCCTCCACGCCGCCCGCCGTCGCCGAACGACCCCGACGATACGCCGTACGTTGCAGGTGAAGACTCCTCCCTTGCCACCGAGGAAGCCGATCCAAGGTACATTGTCGAGGAAGGCAAGCCACCGTCAAAACTCAAACTCCGCATTGCCCATTTTTACTTTCTTGGTATCATTTATATTGTATGATGCTAGTATTAAAGTCATATGGTTTGGGATTATAATAGTTGTATTATGGAAACTCCACACCACCCTATAGCCTACCTAATTGGGAAAAAAAAACTAAGTAGAGCCCCGATGATCCCGGCATTCTGCCGAGACCATCACTCAGCTCTAGTGCTTAGTATTACATAACAACTTGGAAAGTCATACTCCATCCTACTTGGTACGGCATTCACCTAAGAAGGTGGTATAGCCGGGATTGTGGAACATCGTCGGACATGGACAAAGTCTGGAGGGACTCTCTATTTGTGCCGCCAAAAATCTAGCATTACAGTACAACCACTATACTCTGGTATGGGACAGGGCTAGTTGAAATCTTGTGTGTCTTAGTACGGGGGTCCTATAACTACACATGGATGCGTGATTCCACGAATCCGATAGCCCTCGAAGTCGATGGGTGAAATTCGCTAGGCTTAGTGTCGGAAGGAACCTTGGTACTCTTCGACTACGGTGCAGGCTTGGGTCCAAGAGGAGCATGTCCTGTCACACGGAAAGTCCCTGCAGTATGCAAGGGGTGGATTCACCTGTACTACGGCAGACAAGGGGAAAGCTAAGGTCGATTATCCGAGACCCGCATACTGAAGTATGACGATCCGTGGGGACACACGGCGGATGTATCGAATGTGGTGGGTAAAGTGTACAACCTCTGCAGAGTGTAAATCTATTCGAGTAGCCGGAGTCCACGGTCATGGACAGCTAGTGAGGCCACACATTGTGGGGACTAGATGAGAAAGACGGTACTGAGTTTATGGTTCGCGATGATGGTTGAAAATGGGTTGGACTTGACTATCCAAATGCAATGTGGGTAAATAAAACTTGCCAAGTTTAAGACTTTGCCAACTTAATAATAATGTTGAGTAGATAGGAAACCCTATGAGAAACCCCACCATATAGCCATCCCATTATTTTCCTGTACAAAACTTTGTTTCTTTCTTTAGGTGGTTTGCGAGTACTTTATACGTACTCACGGCTTTGTCCCTGGTTATTCCATCGGCCAGGCTTGGAGGAGCAGGTATATGAGGACGATGCTACCGGCGAATACTAGGACGTGTTATGCTCTGATCTACCCTGTGGATTGTGTCGCCCCTACCTTGGTTGCTTTTGTTTTTCCGCTGCTATTTGAGCCCGATGAGGAAATGTAAGACTTTATTAATGTATGACTTGTATTCGGTATTGTATGAACATTGAGACTATGATATTAATGTCGAGTTGTGTGTCATGCAAACTGATCATGGGAGCATGACTGTATACACAGCTGGTCGCTTCGGACATATAGTCCGAGGTGCCCACAGACTTGGTATCAGAGCCTCTGTTTAGACCATAGCAGCCTAGTTAGGTTGGTCAGTAGATAGGATTGGGGGAGATCAAAAACTATTTTCTAAACTAAAGAGATGGTCAAATGCATAGTATAGAATGCTTACCTCTCCTATCCCCTCTATAGTAACCTATTAAATGTTTTACTATGTTAAAATTTTGCACACTAACTTAAATTCTTAAAACTTGTAGATGGCTGGAGTTCCTGTGCACCACCTCCAGCTGACTCAGGCTGGGAAGACGCCCTTTGCTCAGGATCTGATGGATCTTCTTGCGCTCGTTCACCGCCCAGCTGCGGAGTTCAGGGCTTTCCAGATCACCAATGGGGAGGACACCGAGCTTCGCCTGATTGTGCGGTGTGAGCTCCGAGGTTCGGAGGTGACTCCACGGTCGGATCCTATCAGCTTCACAGTGTACGCTCGTACCTGGGAGGAGGGCCTGGGCCGAGCTTGTCAGGAGGCGATTGCTCGCCTGGTGAGGTTTCACAAGTACGAGCTGGGTACCACGCGGTTCCGTCACTACGGGATGCGCGATAGTGAGGGAGATCCCACTCCTGGTGTACTTCACCCGGTTCTGAGGGACCACCTGTTCGCTCTGGAGACACACCTGGCTCTGACTCAGGCTCAGCTGGATGAGGTCCGGGTCAAGCATGACTACACCCTCCAGACCAATGGTCCCTCCCCCGTCGCCCCCATCGAGCTGGAGACTAGGGAAAAGATTATCAAGGAGCTGCAGGACAAGGTCGCCAGTCTGGAGGAGAGGAACAAGATGCTGAAGAAGAAGAACAGGAGCCTGAAGCGTAAGTGCGACGACTTGGAGGAGAAGATCGATGCCCTAGATGATGGCGAGGACATCCAGAAGGGTGAGAACGCTCATATCAGTGATGATGAGGACTGGATGGATGAGGAGTACGAGGAGGTTCCGGACTCTGATGATGAGGACTTCATCGATGATCGCGAGGAGGATGAGCTCTAGGTGTCGTTAGTTGTAGGATGCCCTTTTGGAGATTGGTGTTAGACATTGCATATGTGGTTGGTTACCTGTAAGACTTGTTTATGTTTGAGACTTATGCTATCGTTATGCTGCCATGTGGTGATTGCTAGTTGCATGATTATTACCTATTTTATAAGTCTTGCCTGTGTGTGATAACCAGATTGTTAGGAACTTACCCTCTTGTAGACTGAATTCCCTCTTATCTTGCGCACCAACCTCAGGATGCCGAGAAGCTCCCGCGCCAACCCAAGTGGATCCGGTGACGCGCCACCGCCACCACCCGACCCGAACATGGCGCAGCTTCTGCGACTGCTGATGGAGGAGCGCCAGGCCGCTCGTGACGAGCGCCAAGCGAACATGGCTGCAATCCAGCAGCTAGTCCAGGCCGCCACCAATGCCAACCAAGGAGGCGGAGGAGCTGGTGGGAATGAGGAGCCTAGGTCTCGGCTCCGAGATTTCAAGAACACCAACCCACCCGTGTTCTCGCAGACGAAGGAGCCGTTGGATGCTGAGGATTGGCTCCGCACCATGGAGAACAATATCGCTGTCGCCGCTGTTGGCAACAACGAGAAGGTCTTGTATGCCACCCACTATCTCACCGGCACCGCAAGGAGCTGGTGGGAAGGAGTGCGTGCCCGTCTTCCTGCGGGGCAAGTACTCACCTGGGCGGAGTTCTCCGAGAAGTTCAAGAAGGCGCACATCCCGACTGCACTGATCCGGAGAATGAAGGACGAGTTCCGCCACCTCAAGCAAGGAGGCATGACTGTGGTTGGATATCTTGACCGCTTCACTCAGCTGTCGAGGTATGCCCCGGAGGAGGTGGACACCGAGGAGAAGCAAAAGGACCGCTTCCTGGATGGATTGCACGATGAGCTGCAGGTTGTCCTGGTGGCTATGCAGTTCCCCGATCTTGAGTCTCTTGCCGACGCTGCTATCATGATGGAAGGCAAGCTCAAGACGGCCTCTGAGAACCGCAAGCGCCGCATGATGCAGCAGGGTGGACCCAGCAATCCCCGACTGCGTCCTGCACCGCCACCAAGGCCAGCACCCCAGCCTCAGAGGGCCCCTTACCCAGCACCACGCCCCAATGCTCCTGCTCGCCCCAGTGGAGTTCCGCGCCCAGCAGGCGGAGTTCCCCGCGACCCTGCATCAGACGTGATCTGCTTCAAGTGTGGCCAGAAGGTTCACTACGCCGTTACCTGCACCAATAAGGCGAATGCTGCCCCACGCCCCAATGCTCCAACACCAGCCAGAGGGAACCCTGGCCGCAACAATGCCCAGCGCGGTGCGCCCAACGCCGCCAAGGGACGTCTGAACCATGTGCAAGCCGAGGAAGCCCTGGAGGCAGCAGACGTTATCTTGGGTACGTTTCCAGTTAATTCAGTACCTCCTCAAGTATTGTTTGATTCTGGTGCATCACACTCATTTGTTACGAAGACATGTGTGGATAGAAGTAAGTTGTCACCTAGTGAAATGAGGAGGCCCATGATAGTCCAAATACCCGGATCCAAAACCCGAGCCAGTTTAGCTTGTTCTGGAGTTCCCATAGAAATTCATGGAGTTGAGTTCCCCGCTGACCTGATCGTGTTAGGGACAGAAGGTATAGATGTGGTACTTGGCATGAATTGGTTGTCCAGATATCGAGGCCGAATAGATTGCACTAAGAGGACAGTCAGCCTCACAAGTGCCGATGGAGTTCAGATAGAGTACACCGACAAGGAAGAGAATGCCCGAGCCTTCTGTCATCAGAGTGTCTCGGTGCCACCACTTGAAGAGGTGAAGGTTGCGTGTGAATTCCCGGACGTCTTTCCGGAAGAGCTACCCGGTATGCCGCCTGATCGGGATATCGAGTTTATCATTGAGTTAGTGCCTGGCACGGCCCCTATTGCACAGAGACCCTACCGGATGAATGCTGAAGAACTGGTTGAGTTGAAGAAGCAGTTGAATGATATGCTCCAGAAGGGACTGATTCGACCCAGTGCTTCACCCTGGGGTTCGCCAGTTCTCTTTGTGGACAGGAGAGACGGCACCATACGCATGTGTGTGGACTACCGTAAGCTGAACGAAGTTACCATCAAGAACAAGTATCCGCTCCCCAAGATCGAGGATCTGTTTGATCAGCTGAACGGAGCCCGAGTCTTCTCCAAGATCGATCTAAGGACCGGATATCACCAGTTGAAGGTTCGCGAGTAGGACATCCCCAAGACAGCTTTCACGACCCGCTATGGTTTGTTCGAATACACTGTCATGTCTTTCGGACTTACCAATGCCCCGGCCTATTTCATGAATCTCATGAACAAGATCTTCATGAAGTACCTCGACAAGTTTGTGGTGGTGTTCATTGACGACATCCTTATATATTCTAAGACCGAAGAAGAGCACGTAGATCATTTGCGCTTAGTCCTCGAGACTTTGCGTGAGCACCAGTTGTACGCCAAGTTCAGCAAGTGCGAGTTCTGGCTCAAAGAAGTCGGATTTTTGGGACATGTATTGTCGGAAGGAGGCATATCTGTCGACCCCGCCAAGATTCAGTCCGTCATAGACTGGACAGCTCCGACCACTCAGATTGAAGTTAGAGGATTCCTCCGACTAGCTGGATACTACCGCAAGTTCGTGGAAGGCTTCTCCAGCATCGCCCGACCCATGACCCAGCTGCTAAAGAAGGACCAGAAGTTTGTGTGGACGGAAAAGTGTGAAGCCAGTTTTCAGGAGTTGAAGAGGAGGTTGGTATCCGCCCCAGTGTTGACGATGCCTGACCTGACCAAGAGCTTTGATGTGTACTGCGATGCATCAAAGATTGGTTTGGGTTGCGTTCTTATGCAAGTGGGCAAGGTGATTGAGTACCTGTCACGACAGTTGAAGCCGCACGAGTTGAACTACCCCACACATGACTTGGAGCTAGCCGCTGTTGTGCTTGCTCTCAAGAGATGGAGACATTACCTGATGGGTCACCGTTGTGACATATACACAGACCATAAGAGCCTGAAGTACATTTTCTCACAGAAGGAGTTGAACATGAGGCAGAGGAGATGGATCGAGTTGATCAAAGACTACGATCTCGAGATTCACTACCATCCGGGCAAGGCCAATGTGGTAGCGTATGCCCTCAGCCGCAAGCCCTGCACACTTAATGCGATGATCAGGGAGACGCAGCCAGCTCTGCACGAGGAGTTCGAGAAGCTGGGTTTGGAGCTTGTTACACCCGGTTTTCTGGCTCACCTCGAGCTGACTCCGACTCTATTTGATCAGATCAAGGAGGCACAGAAGGGGCACGATAGTATCGAGGGAATCAAGAAGAAGATGCCCCTCGGCAAGGCCCCGAAGTTCACGATAGATGACAAAGGAGTTCTTTGGTTCGATGGTCGATTGTGTGTGCCCGACATGAACGAGTTGAAGCTCACCATCCTGAAGGAAGCTCACGATACACCTTACTCCATCCACCCTGGAGGGACTAAAATGTATCAAGACCTGAAGGACTTGTTCTGGTGGCACGGTATGAAGCGTGAAATTGCCTTGTATGTCGCAAAGTGTGACATCTGCCAGAGAGTGAAAGCAGAGCATCAGAGACCTGCAGGATTGCTGCAACCACTCCGAGTTCCTGAATGGAAGTGGGAACAAATAGGCATGGACTTCATCACAGGTCTACCGAGGTCGAGCAAAGGTCATGACTCTATCTGGGTCATCGTCGACCGACTCACCAAGGTAGCGCACTTCATCCCAGTACGAACCACCTATCGAGGAGACCAGCTGGCAGAATTGTACATGTCAAGGATCGTATGCCTGCACGGAGTCCCGAAGGAAATTGTGTCAGACCGAGGTACCCAGTTTACCTCAAGGTTCTGGAAACAAGTCCAGGAGGCACTAGGCACGAAGCTTGCGTTCAGCACAGCCTATCACCCGCAGACTGGAGGCCAGACTGAGCGAGTGAACCAGATACTAGAGGATATGCTCCGCGCATGTGCCCTAGCCTATGGTTCCAAGTGGGAGGACTGCTTGCCCTATGCAGAATTCTCCTACAACAACAGCTACCAGTCGAGTTTGCAGATGGCACCATTTGAAGCTCTGTATGGGAGGAAGTGTCGCACACCCCTGAACTGGTCTCAGACCGGAGAAGGGAAGATTTTCGGACCCGATGTTCTGAAAGAGGCTGAGGAACAGGTCCAGTTGATTCGTGAGCGTCTCAAGACCGCTCAGTCTCGTCAGAAGAGTTATGCCGACCCCAAGCGTCGAGAGCTGACTTTTGAAGTTGGAGATTTTGTATATCTCCGAGTCACCCCATTGAAAGGAATGCGGCGATTCCATGTAAAGGGAAAGCTACCACCCCGATACATCGGACCGTTTGAGGTGATAGCCAGGCAAGGCCAAGTTGCCTATCAGTTGAGGCTGCCAGCAGAGCTATCCGATGTGCACGATGTCTTCCACGTCTCGCAGCTCCGTAAATGTCTGGAGGTGCCGGACAAGCCTGATGTTTTGAAGAACATCGATCATCGCACGATGGACATCAACCAGGATCTCACGTACCGCGAGACACCCCTTCGTATCCTGGAAGAAGCCACCCGAGTCACCCGAAAGCGCGCGATCAAGTTCCACAAGGTTTAGTGGACAGCGATTTGGTCTTTGCCCTTTTGATCCTGCTGCACGGGCGGTTAAGAGGTCTTCATGGGCACATCATTTTTCTACTCGTGTCACATCCCAACTTTTGTAGTTCCTTTATTAGAATGCTAAAATTTAGGGCTAACAAAAAACTTTGCATGGTTGTAAGTGTTGTGATGTTGAATCTATGTTTCACTGTGTGTGCTTAGTGTTGATCATGCTAAAACTTGGGTGGTTGTCGTTTGTGGTCAGTGTACTCGTGTGAATAGCATAGGATTTCCACCCGGTCTTGTTGATCATCTCGGCATGATCATAAGCACGGCCACACTAATACCCTAGTATGCATAAATTAAGACCATCACATCACGTACCACTATCGCAGTCTCTCACTAATAGATGGTTTTGCATCCCGTTTTCTTTTGTTGTTTTGGTATAAAAACCTTATTATTCTTGCGTGGTAAAAATCATGCTAGTAATGATTTTTTATCACCACAAAGCCCTAAGGCACTACCTTTTCGCACGATAAAGAAAACTAAAACAAAGATCATTTAAAATCCGATTAACATATTGGAGATCTAATAAAAATTCATGCATGACCATGATCCACCCACAATACACAGATTTTTTTTTATATATAGAATTTTTGTTTAGGCATTTTCACAAACACTTGGGGTGCATTGTTTTATTAGCTTGAATTTGTCTATTAAGGAAACTTAAAAAAAAAGAAAAGAAAAAAAACCACCCTAGCCTCTCCCATACCCCCCCCTCTGCTAACGTCAGCTCCACCCCCCCCCCCTCTGTGACGTACGCACCCACACGTCAGCCCTCGCCACCGCCTCGACTCCCCAGTAGGCGAGGAGGCCGCGCTCGCTCGCCTCCCTCTCCCGCTCCCGCACCCCCCTCCATCCAGCTATAAAAACCCACCCCAAAGCCCCTCCTCACCCCACTCCACCCACAGCCCAGCTCCACCCCCCCCCACTGATCGGTAACAGAAGGGAAGGAAGAAAGAAGAGAAGGAAGACAGAAGAGAAAAAAGAAAGAGAGAAGGAAGAAAAGAGGAGGAGGGAGGAGGAAGAAGAGGAGAGGAGGGAGAGGCCGGCGAGCCTCTCCACCTCCGCCACCTCTCGCCGGAGCCGGCGCCGGCGAGGAGCCGCGCCACGAAGACCGCGCCGCCGCCCAAGTCGCCCGTCGTCTACCCCCACGCCGACGACCACCGCGACCTCCACGGACCGCCCAGACGCCAAAAACGAGTCGCCCCCGCCGTCCTGCACGCCCGCCGCCCCTCCACGCCGCCCGCCGTCGCTGGAATGACCCAGACGATACGCCGTACGTTGCAGGTGAAGACTCCTCCCTTGCCACCGAGGAAGCCGATCCAGGGTACATCGTCGAGGAAGGCAAGCCACCGTCAAAACTCAAACTCAACATTACCCATTTTTACTTTCTTGGTATCATTTATATTGTATAATGCTAGTATTAAAGTCATATGGTTTGGGATTATAATAGTTGTATTATAGAAACTCCACACCACCCTATAGCCTACCTAATTGGGAAAAAAAAACTAAGTAGAACCCCGATGATCCCGGCATTCTGCCGAGACCATCACTCAGCTCTAGTGCTTAGTATTACATAACAACTTGGAAAGTCATACTCCATCCTACTTGGTACGGCATTCACCTAAGAAGGTGGTATAGCCGGGATTGTGGAACATCGTCGGACATGGACAAAGTCTGGAGGGACTCTCTATTTGTGCCGCCAAAAATCTAGCATTACAGTACAACCACTATACTATGGTATGGGACAGGGCTAGTTGGAAGCTTGTTTGTCTTAGTACGGGGGTCCTATAACTACACATGGATGCGTGATTCCACGAATCCGATAGCCCTCGAAGTCGATAGGTGAAATTCGCTAGGCTTAGTGTCGGAAGGAACCTTGGTACTCTTCGACTACGGTGCAAGCTTGGGTCCAAGAGGAGCATGTCCTGTCACACAGAAAGTCCCTGCAGTACGCATACTAGGGCAGACAAGGGGAAAGCTAAGGTCGATTATCCGAGACCCGCATACTGAAGTATGACGATCCGTGGGGACACACGGTGGATGTATCGAATGTGGTGGGTAAAGTGTACAACCTCTGCAGAGTGTAAATCTATTCGAGTAGCCGGAGTCCACGGTCATGGACAGCTAGTGAGGCCACACATTGTGGGGACTAGATGAGAAAGCCGGTACTGAGTTTATGGTTCGCGATGATGGTTGAAAATGGGTTGGACTTGACTATCCAAATGCAATGTGGGTAAATAAATCTTTCCAAGTTTAAAACTTTGCCAACTTAATAATAATGTTGAGTAGATAGGAAACCCTATGAGAAACCCCACCATATAGCCATCCCATTATTTTCCTGTACAAAACTTTGTTTCTTTCTTTAGGTGGTTTGCGAGTACTTTATACGTACTCACGGCTTTGTCCCTGGTTATTCCATCGGCCAGGCTTGGAGGAGCAGGTATATGACGACGATGCTACCGGCGAATACTAGGACGTGTTATGCTCTGATCTACCCTGTGGATTGTGTAGCCCCTACCTTGGTTGCTTTTGTTTTTCCGCTGCTATTTGAGCCCGATGAGGAAATGTAAGACTTTATTAATGTATGACTTGTATTCGGTATTGTATGAACATTGAGACTATGATATTAATGTCGAGTTGTGTGTCATGCGGACTGATCATGGGAGCATGACTGTATACACAGCTGGTCGCTTTGGACATATAGTCCGGGGTGCCCACAGCTCGCGAGTTGTCTCTTGTGGAGCCATTGGTGCAAAAGATCACTGCTTTGAAGGATGAATTGACTGGTGGCCAGCTTATCTCCGTGTTTTTCAGGAGACGCGTGCAGACGCTTCAGCATTGGGTGTGTCCCATGTGGCAATACACTGGGTCCGATGACTCGACCAGGTGTTCGTCCGAGGAGTTCTCTGATCGTGACCTTTTGACCCGGGTTCAACAAGTCAGAAAGTGTACGAGTATTGGGGAAGAGAGCCTCGTCCTTCCTTACTCTGCTGATTTTCCTATTCCTCAGGTACTTGTCTTGGATTTTTTTATCTGTAATTTTGACTCATTTTTGTTGATTGCTGATGTTTTTATGAATTGTAGGGTCACACTCCCTTGTTGAACAATCCTCCGCATCCTGAAGATGCAGATATACTTGATGAACCTGGTGAGGCTGATGTTGATCATGTGCCTGCGAGTGACGGAGGTGCTTCGGGTGATGATGCTGTCGAGTCAGAAGGTGGTTGACCGTCAGTTGCGGATAACTCTGGGGATTCGATTCCTCTGCGTGTCAAACGCACTCGCCCTTTGAGTGCGAGTGGTCGTGATGCGGCGGGTGACGGTGATGATTTTCCAACGGTCGTTCAGCCTGCTATGCCGTGTCCTCCTTCAGCTGCCCCGAAAAACGCAAGTTCGGGATATTGCTGCGTTCGGGCGCTCCGCCTGCAAGGTTAGTATAACTTTCCACTTTTTCATTCTGTTGTTCTTTGTTCTGACTCGTGTTCTACAGATATGATATTTGCAGGACTGCTCCTGTTCCGGCTGCTTATTCTGCGAGTGCCGCTGCTGTTGGTGCTCGCTCGACTCATTCTGGCGTGGCGCCTAATCGGCTGGCTAATTCGGCCAATCCTTTGGCTTCAGGTGCGGGGACGACCCCTGTGACTGTAGGCGCGGAGGGAACTCCTGTGACTGCTCCGTCTGGGGGATCTGCTGCGGCTGCTGCGGCTCTTGGAGGGGACTTCCTCCAGATGTTAAACCAGTGATCCCTGAGGAGCACTTCTTGGAGAGCCGGGATCTTTCTGCTGAAGATAAGTCGAAGTTCTTTGATCTCATGGCGGAGCAGGTATGTGATTTCTTTGTCCTTCTGATCTTTGTTGAAGTATCCCCCGAGGCGGCAAGCAATCACTTGTGATTCGTTGTAGTCTTTAGCTTGGGTTTTTCTCTTTTGTCAGTCTTTATGAATGTTGGGAGCACGGTAGTGCTCCCAATGCGAGTAGCCCCCGAGGCTGCAAGCAATCACTTGTGATTGGTTGTAGTCTTGAGCTTGATTTTCTTCTTTCCTAGGATTTGACTGGTGCATTTACTTGAATTCGTCCATTGTTCCGGATATGCGAATGTAGGCTGGCTGAAACTGATCGGTGGAGACGCGCTCATGACTCGGTCCAAGGGACCTTGACCGCGATGAGACGTAAGATCTTGATTCTTGATCTTTGCTTCTTTTGCTAGTTGGTTTTGTCTGATTGGTGTCCGTTCCGTAGGTCGAAAGAAAGGTGCTGACAAGCGGACAGAGGCTGCAAAAAAGGATCTTGATGAGCTTTGGGCCGCTCTGGAGTCCAAGGAGAAGGAGTTGCAGGCGCAGCATGGCGAGCTCGAGCGGTTGCGGCAGGTGGAGGAGCAGTTTCTCCAGGTCGAGAAGGCTGAGTGCGAGCGCCTGCAGGACTTGGCGGGCTCTTTTACTAGTTTGTGGACTGTTCCTGTCTTCCGTTTACTGAGGTTTGCTTCTCTCTGAAATTTCTGGGTTTTTAGTCATTTTCCTTCTTCCAGGTTCTGTGGGTATTGGGGCGGTGGAAGTAGCTGCTGCAGGATCAGGCGCTCTCCGTGGCTCTGTAGATGCTGTCTCGGGCGCTGCTGTAGCTGTTGGGGATGTCTGCGCTCGGGCTTCCACTCTCCTGAAGCTTCTTCATGAGGATATGTTCCTAGATGAGGAGAAACTTCCTGAGGGTCTTGATTCTCTGGTTGCTGCCTTTGATCCGAATGGTAATCAGCTGGAGGGCTTGGTTCGCGAGAACGTGGTGAGTGGGCTTGCCATGTCTATTGTTGTTCTTCTGGGGCATGGTGTTCCCATTGAGGATTCCATGGTGGATAGTTTGGCTGATTATACGGACGAGGAGAGTGCTCGAGCCACTCGGCTGGTGCGCCAGCTGCAACTGGTCGTGGAGGCTGCAAGCAATTCTTCAGACGAGGAGTAGGGTGAACTTGTTTTTGTTTTGAAAACTTCAGCTGTAATTTTCCTCCTGCGGGACGGTGGATCTTTTTTAATTCATGGACCTGCTTTGATTTTTTTTCTGCTTGTTGTCTCGTTTTCCTTTGACTTGTCTCTCTTTGCGGTAGGCCATCCCGGGCGTTTCTCGGGCTTGGAATTTCTGAAGGAGGATGCTCGCGAGGGTGCCTACGAGTTTGTTTGCTTGAGGTTAAAAGAAGCCGAGTGTGAGATCGTTCGCCTGAAAGGTGTTGTTGTGGTCCATCGCTCGAAACTTGAACGTGTTGAAGCCGTCTTGGATAGCTTGGTGCCTTGGAGGATAAAGTTGCCTGATCTTCTGAAGGGTGAGTTTGTTTCTCTTCGACTGTTCGACTGTCCGAGTTATTTTCCTTATGCTTGCGGCTGATCTTTTGCTCTTCATTGCGAAGTGCTTGCTGGGCGTTCTAGCGAGGAAGAGGAAGCAGTGCAATCAGACTGTTGCGGCTGGAGGACCCAGTTGTGTAGGTGAGCAATCCTTTCTTGATGGATAGGGCGCGTGCTCGGGTGTTCGCCATTTTGCGGATACGGGTTGAGAGGGTACCGCGGGCTCTTGAGTACTGTTGCGGAGTGTTTGGCAGGATCTTTGTCGAGTTTTATCCTTTGGATCCTGTCCCGTCTTCTCTTGAAAGGCTTTGTCGGGTATTCTCTCAGCCTGCGGACCTTCGGCGTGTAGTTAATCATCAGATTTATGCGGGGGCTCGCTGTGCTTTTGCCTTTGTCCATAGTCATTGGCTGGGGTGGACATTATGCTGGCCGCTCAAGGTCCTCCTGGTTGTCGAGCTCAGCCAATGGACAACCATTACGCCGTGGCGGACAAGCCTTCAAGTAAAGTTGTGTAGTGGGTGGTCGAGGATAACGACCGTCGGCTGGGTGCTCTGTGTAAAGTAAAATCAGAGCCTGGAGATTAGGATTTGCTTGGCGCTAGTTCCCCTGATGGACAACATGTGTTGCTGTTCCCTTTTGTTTTACTTTTCTTGCCCGTTGTGAATGAACCCTGTGTGGTACGGGTTAGTCTTTCCGGTTGCTAAGTCTTTGGCGAGGAGCTCCTTTGGTGGGAGGCTCCTGATTTTTAAGTCGTGTAGGCAAAAAGTGCCTCGGGGGGTGGCTGCTGCTGCGAGCCCCCGAGTGTTAATTTTGAGTCGCATAAGAGAAGAACGCCTAGGTGGGTGGGTGCTGCTGCGAGTCCCCGAGTGCCCATTTTTGAGACGCGTAATCGAAGAACGCCTTGGGGGTGGCTGCTGCTACAAGTCCCCGAGTGCCGATATTTGAGTCGCGTAAGCGAAGAACACCGCGGGGGGTGGCTGCTGCTGCGAGCCCCCGAGTGCCAATTTTTGAGTCGCGTCAGCGAAGAACGCCTCCGGGGGTGGCTGCTGCTGCGAGCCCCCGAGTGCCAATTTTTGAGTCGCGTAAGAGAAGAACGCCTCGGGGGGTGGCTTCTGCTGCGAGCCCCCGAGTGCCAATTTTTGAGTCACGTAAGCGAAGAACGCCTCGGGGGGTGGTTGCTGCTGCGAGCCCCCGAGTGCCAATTTTTGAGTCGCGTAAGCGAAGAACGCCTCTGGGGGTGGCTGCTGCGGCGAGCCCCCGAGTGCCAATTTTTTAAGTCGCGTGAGAGAGGAACGCCTCGGGGGGTGGCTGCTGCGGCGAGCCCCCGAGTGCCAATTTTTTAAGTCGCGTGAGCGAGGAAAGCCTCGGGGGGTGGCTGCTGCTGCGAGCCCCCGAGTGCCAATTTTTTAAGTCGTGTAAGCGAAGAACGCCTCGGGGGGTGGTTGCTGCTGCGAGCCCCCGAGTGCCAATTTTTGAGTCGCGTAAGCGAAGAACGCCTCCGGGGGTGGCTGCTTCGGCGAGCCCCCGAGTGCCAATTTTTTAAGTCGCGTGAGAGAGGAACGCCTCGGGGGGTGGCTGCTGTGGCGAGCCCCGAGTGCCAATTTTTAATTCGCGTGAGCGAGGAACGCCTTGGAGGGTGGCTGCTGCGGCGAGCCCCCGAGTACCAAAAAAAATTTGGAAAAATATTTTCAATATTCTTCCTTTTGTTTCTTACACGAGGGGGGGGGGGACGTTTGGAGACAACCCTTTTATTTGGATCGATGGGTTGGTAGCCCTAAGAATTGTAAA
Source organism: Bromus sterilis (assembly GCA_950022295.1). Lineage (NCBI taxonomy): Eukaryota > Viridiplantae > Streptophyta > Magnoliopsida > Poales > Poaceae > Bromus > Bromus sterilis. Next base: position 203,611,158 of record OX465600.1, on the reverse strand, counting down.
TTGCTGCGGTGGACTGTCGTGGGTTCTTGATGAGCGAAGCCTCGAAAATCCTCTGGTTACTCCCTTTGTTTCTATAGTAGGGCCTCTTCTTCTGATGCTGCTGCTCTGCTGACTTGGTATGCTCTGAAGGTTTCTGACATCTTGTGGAACTCTTTGTCGCAACGGTCAGATATGACGAAGCTGCCACTGACTATTATCACTCCTTGCGGACCTAGAATTTTCATCTTGTGGTAGGCGTAGTATGGGACTGCCATGAAACGCGCGAAGGCTGGGCATCCTAGGATGGCGTGGTACTGTGATTTCAAGTTGGCCACTTCGAAATCCAATGTCTCTTTGCGGAAGTTATTCATGCTGCCAAAAACCACCTCGAGACTTATTTTTCCGAGGGGGTAGACTGCTTTCCCTGGCACAATTCCATGGAACGTTGTTCCTGAATTTTTTAGCGCCGAGTTTTGGATGAGCATTTTCTTCCAGGGTTCTGGTGAATATGATGTTGATTCCACTGCCTCCGTCAATGAAGACTCGTGACATGTCGTAGCTTCCGATTCTTGCTTCGGGTACTAATGCGGCGTGTCCTGGGCGCAGGATGGCTGGCGGGTTGTCTTCCCGGGAGAATATGATTTCGGTGTCAGACCCACGTAAGTATTCTAGGACGGTGGGGTGCAAGGAGACTGCGAGAAAAACTTGTCTGGTGACCTGCTTCTGCTGCCTGTTTGACGGTCTTCCTTCTTGTGTAATGTAGATCCGGCCTTGCGCTTCTGGGTACTTTTCTTCTTCCACGGGTGTCATGCTTCGTTCTTGGATTGCTCCTACTTGCCTTGCTGCTCCACTGGGTGAGGAGCCCAACCCTTGCCTTGCTGCTCCAAGTTTGTGTTATTTTTGCTGCTGATTCGATACCGCGTTGACGATAGCAAGCGATCCGTAGCCCGGATGACTTCGCGCCCAAAAGACGAATTGTTTAGAATTGCGTGTACTTTAATTCATATTTTGTGAGAATTTGCATTTGAGCTCATCTTGATTGTGTAATTGTGTGCTGAACAGGGCATCAGGCCGTTAAACTGCTACAAATTCCTGTTATGTGCTGCTGTTATTATTTTGTTGCAACTTTGCATGATGATTGTAACCAATCCATGAGGCCTATTGCATTGATTCTTTTTGCGTTGCGTTAAGCAATGTTTCTACTTCAGTTTCATGCATTCACATGCCATATTTTCTTGCTGCATTATGTTTATATCTTGCTCCAAAGTAGCTATCCTGATGTTATTGTGTTGTTGCTGAAACTGTTATTTTGTTGCAACTTCGGTCGACAAGTGTGTCGCGACCGTTTATCGGAATTGAGTGATTCCAATTGCATTTTGTTAAGCATCATGTCTATTTTCATCCCATGTATTGCTATGTCATGTTGCTGCCCTTTTGCATATAGATTTACCCCTGTTTATACAGCATGTGTGCATATCTTGTTTTGCTTATATCTTTTTAACCGTAACTCCGTTTGGAGTGTTCTTTATATGTAACTTGATTAGTTTTTCGTGTACTTTGTGTTTATTCTATTTCTTTCTGTTGTTAACCAACCTAAAATATGGTTTAGGACAGAACAGTACCAAATGTTTTAATCGTCGTGCGGCACTTAGTGTATGCCATGTTTAGGTTGTGCCTCACTTAAATTGACTAGCATAGATAGTTTTCTTTATGCTTAACCTCTTGCCATGTTTGTGTGCTATGCCATGCTTGCTTGAGTTGCCATGTTAATAACCGTTGGTTGATCACCTGTAGCTAAGCAACTTGAACCACAGTAAATGTGCGGTATCGTCGTGTGTGACGAGTACTCCACTTAACATGTTAGTAACCGCTCTCGACGGTAGGTGCGATGTCTCGTGTTGCTTCTTGTTCATGCTTGCTCATGTTTGCCTCGTAGTAATAGATGGTTGCTCGTTAATTTCTTTCCAGTGTTTATCGTCTTGTGTGCTCCCGCGGATACCTCTCGGAGACGATGCGAGCGTGCGATCGACTACACCTTCAGAACCCGACTTATCAACAAGCAAGGACTATACATTACTTATGATCCATTCTATTTCAACCAGCGGTTTGCATGCTAGTCTAGGATAGGTTCGATGTTTGATCCTACCACATGTTTACAGCCTTTTTCAAACCGATACAGCCATGTCCCCTCCCAGCAAACCTTGTACTGCTATGTTACTTTTTCTCGTTGCTCAGCCCCTCCTTAGTATGCATGCTTAGGATGCTACGATGTTACCTGTTACCCCTGGGTTTGGGATATCACCTTATTATATTATTGTTGATGATATGATTATTATAATGTTGATTATATTCGACGAAGGATGGAAGGTCTAGGCTATCCCGCCCCGACGCTTTGTTCCATTCGAGTCACCTAGGATCCGAGTTCCGGGTATTGGTTTTAAGACTGAGCGTGCCTAACCGCGTGTGGGATTTTATGGGGTCCCCTTTTCTTACCTTCCTAGCTTCAAACAGTTCTAGTGGTGGCCCAAGCTGATTTACCATTTGAAACTCATGCATATATGTCTGTCGGGTAGCTCATTGCAGATGTCTTTTCAAAACACCCCGGGCCAGCGAGGACATAGCTTCTCTGTTGGTCCAATCTGACCGGCTGAGGACCCGGTCTCATAAGAGAACTAACCGGTAATCCAAACCTGGAGTCAGACGGTAGAGACTAGATCTAGAGCGCGGCCGGCTCCTGAGCTGGATGTCGACTCACCGGGGGCCACCCGGATTTGTTCGTTGTTAGTTAGAGGGACTTGTCGTTTCGGATCTCTTGGAACTAAATCATAAAATGGTTGCCTGTGATGGGTAGAAACTGAGAGAGATGGGCGTGCGTGCGGAGCCTTGTAATGGGCAGTTGGTACACCCCTGCAGGGTTAAATCTTTTCGAGAAGCCGTGTCCACGGTTATGGACGACTTGAGACCTACGTCCTGTTCATAGAAAACAACAACTGAGATAATCTTAATATAACTTGATCAACGTGTGTGTGCCTTGACTACTTCTTCTTCGTTGGGATGCGAAGAGGAGGACAAGGATAGGATATGTGTTATGTTTGCGTAGTAGGTGGATAGCAAGACTTGTTGGAGGCGATTCCTCATCGAATGCCTGGCTTCTTATCTTACTCTCTAGATCGTTAGCCACTTCATAAATTCTAGTGCGGCGGCAACCTCACCACTTACCCCTTCCTTACCGTAAACTACTAGTTGTCCTAGAATGACGAGTGATGAAGTCCTTGCTGGGTCAGATGACCACTACAGTTGGATGCTGAGTACCTCTGTACTCATGATACTACCCCCAAACTCTTTTCAGCGTTCGGATCGACGACGGGTATGGTGATCGACGTTTCACGTGGAGACTCGACGACGACTAGTTAGGAGGATCCCGGCGGAGGGCCTAGACCCGTGTGGTTATGGGATCAATGCTTTTCTCTTTGCCAGTAGGCATTTGCTTGTAGTCTGTACTCAGACATGTACCTTCCGCTGTTGTATTGTATTTGAGGCAGTTGTATGCCAATTGTATGAGATGTTGTATCATGTATCTGTAATGTTGTGATATCATGTTGGAAATCCGGGGCATATGGCTTTGTCATATGTCGCGGTGGGACCGATATGTGCTTCGTCCCCGGATTTGGGTGGAAACACTTAGATCTAGAACAGTACCGCATCTCGGGCCTTACATTGTCCCTGTGCTGCATTCTTTTTTCGTCGCGGTGTATGCCTTCTATGTCGTCCGGGAAGCCGGCCGCGACCATATCGGGTACTCAGTCGTCGTAGAAGTTACTCCTCGGGCGTTTTCTTGTTTTGTCGAATCCTCTGTCGCTGGTGTGGTAGTCGTAGGAGCGTTCTGAGCATGTTGTCTAGATATCTGATTTGTTCCTTACGGAGTCTTCTCCATCTTCCCAGTTGTTGGCTTTCTCTAGTAGTCGTGCGAGTGTTCGGACCTTCATCTGCCTGAGTTGCTCCATGAATTCGATGCGTTGTAATCCTCTCCTGAATGCATCGATTGCGCTTTCATCTGATATGTCCACGGCTGAGTTTTTGAGTATGGTCCATCGCTGGATATATGCTCGCAGGGATTCTCTAGATCCTTGCTTGCGGGCCCTTAGCTCCTCGATTGATGCCGGTCGTTTGTAGGTGGACTTGAAGTTCTCGATGAAGGCGCTGCGAAATTACTTCCAGGAACTGATTGATCCTCGTGGTAGGTTCTTCAGCCAGTGTCGTGTCGAGCTCTCGAGCATGAGTTGTACGTACTGCATTGCTGTGATATTGGTTCCACGCTGGAATTTGACGGCTGTTAGGTAGTCATCGAGCCATGCTTTTGGCTCTTCCAGCCCATCGTACTTGTGTGTTGTGGATTTTATCTTGAAACCTTTCGGCATCCGTGTTTCTCGTATGGATCGCGTGAAACACAGTGCTCTGCATGGTTCTATGTCCTCGTCGGAAGCTTGCTCGTCCGAGTATTCTTTGCGGGCTGCTTTCCTTCGTGTTCCACGGTTGACCTTGTTTTGTGTTATGTCGTCGCGTGCGTCTCGTCGATTGCTGTTGCGTTTGTTGCCGTTGTCGTCGCTGTCGTGGTTTTTGTTTTTGTTTGAGCGCTTGCGCCAGTCATCGCTGCTGTCGTCGTCGTCGGGTGAACTGGGGTCCCTGTCCGGAGTCTGCTCGCGGGGGACTCGTCTTGCTCCTTTTTTAGGGGTTGTGGCGGTGATGGCGTCTTTCATTATTTTGAGTGCCATCGTCGTGTTGCGGTCTAGACTGCCCTTCTTGCCCTTCTGAGCACGCGATAGGTATTCTTGGGAAGTTATAAGGGCTTCAGCTGGCATGAGTTGTTCTTCCTCATTTTCGTCCTCTTCTAGCTTGAAGTCGTCATCTAGCTTGCGGGCTACCTTCTTCTTGTCCGTGCGTTTCAGGTTGCTGAATCTGGATCTGGCTCGGACAGGGGAATTGTAGTCGGAGGAGTCGCTTCTCGGACATGGTTTGTGGTTGGTCCTTGGGTCGATGGTGGTTTTCCCTTGCTTCTCTAATTCTAAGCGTTGCTGGCTTGTTTTCTTGGTGACCCCACTCCCAACTTGTTGTATGCTCTGAGCTCGTCTCGTGCTGCATTCTTCGGGAGTAGTTTGCCGCGTTTTATTGCATCTCTTACTCTGGCGATTGCTTCTTTCGACAAGTACATTTTTTCTACATGATGGTCCTCTTTCGCAATGCCTGGGGTCTGGTGCTTGCTTCTTTCTGGTTCTTCGCTCTTGTGGTTGCTATGCTCCAGTCCGTTGTATAATTTTCTTGGTATGGTTCCTGGTTCTCCAAGTGTGACGGTGACCTGGCCGGTGTTGTCGGGATCACTATTTTTGCTGTTCGAGCGAGTGTCTCGGCGACTGCTCGGGTTGTCATCTTGGCCTTTGTCATCTGCGATTGGCTCGTGAACGTCTGCCATGAACACTTGGGACAGAGTCTTGACTGTCGTCTTTCTTGCGCGCATGTTGCACTTCTTCCATGGACAACTCGAGTGGTCAGGTTGGGAGTCGTGGATGACTCGCGGAGTCGCCACGCGGGCGGGTGCTGCTTCGATCACTGGTGTAGAATCTGTTGTTGCGGGTGCTCGATTTCTATACGTGAGGCGGAGGGCTCCCCAGTGGTTGATGTAGATCTGGTACGCTCCGAAGGTCAGGTTGACACCGATGCGCAGATCGGCGAATGCTGGTCGAAAGGCCGGAAGGTGAGCCATGAAGCCGAGGGACCCGAACAAATCGGAGTCTGCTCGAGTCGTGAAGTCGATGAGTGTTGCTGGAGTTGCTGCTTTGATGGTTGCTGGTGATGAGGCCGCTGAGATCGCGATTCCAACCTGTGAAGTTCCCACAGACGGAGCCAAATGACGGGGATCAGCCCCGGCAAATCCCATGGTCAGTGACCCTGGGTTAGTCATAGAGAAGGAACACGTTGGACGATACTCGTCGGCTAACAGGAGAAGGACTTCCTGCTCGATATTATTGCGTGAGGGGGCGATTACAGGGGAGGCCAAGGCGAGTTCTCGCAAGACCAGGAGAGTAGATTGTGTATTGGCTTGATTTAGACGTCTCCCCTCCCAGCCTTTATATACCAGGCTAGGTCTCGGGGAGTCCGTACTAGATTACAAAGATAGTTTACTAGTTCTAGTCTTGCCTTGTACGCCAAGTCGTGCCTTCCATATTAATCGCGGACTCCTACGTTGGTGCTTGATTGGGCCAGTCGTGGGCCTGTGGGCTTTCCAGCGGGCCTTCTGTCTTCATATGCACCGGGTATCGTCATACGCAGGAGTCATGGGGTCACCCCCTTGTCAGTAGGCAAATAAAATCCTGATTCGAGAACCTTATGTGTCGTCCTCTCACCGGCGTGATGTCCTCCATAGGGACTGCCGTGACATTGCTTGAGAATGTCCTTCTGCTTATGTTCCGGTATACATCTTCTCACAATCCCGTCCGGACCTTCTTTCAAAATATGAGGGTCATCCCAAAATTAATGCCTCAAATCATGGAAGAACTTCTTCCTCTGTTGAAATGTTAAACCTGGAGGCAAATACTTTGCAACGATAAAATTAGCATAATCAGCAAACCAAGGATCGGAAAGAGATTGTACTTTTACATCAACAAGTTTTTCGCTGGAAAACAGTCGTTGACTGGGATGGGGTCATGCGGTATATCTTCCATCCTTGAAAGGTTGTCCTCCACCGGATTGTCTGCTCCTTTTCTATCAGCAATCTGTAAATAAAATTCTTGAAGAAGGAGTACCCATCTGATAAGTCTTGTTTTGGCATCCTTCTTTGCCATAAGGTACTTGATTGCATCATGGTTAGTATGAATAATAACTTTAGAATCAACAATATAAGGCCTAAATTTATCACAAGAAAACACTACTGCTAAGAATTCCTTCTCAGTAGTACCATAATTCTTTTGAGCACTATCAAGGGTTTTGCTAGCATAATGTATAACATTCAATTTCTTATCAACCCTTTGTCCTAAAATAACTCCAACAGAAAAATCACTAGCATCACACATAATTTCAAAGGGAAAATTCCAGTCAGGTGGTTGTACTATAGGAGCGGTTATCAAAGCTTTCTTAAGAACTTAGAAAGCCTCCTTACAATCTTCATAAAATAAAAAAGGAACATCCTTCTAGAGAATAATGTTGAGAGGTCTCGAAGTCTTAGAAAAGTCTTTAATAAATCTTCTATAGAAACCAGCATGACCGAGAAAACTACGAATACCTTTAATGTCCCTTGTGACCAAGCTCGATCCCTTCGTTAACCATGAAGTGGCATTTTTCCCAGTTTATAACTAATTTTGTGTCCTCGCATCTCTGCAAAACTTTATTAAGATTGTGGAGACATTGGTCAAAGGAAGTTCCATAGATGGAGAAATCGTCCATGAAGACTTCCACAATCTCCTCACAGAAACCATGAAAAATAGCAGACATACATCTCTGAAAAGTAGCAGGTGCATTACATAAACCAAAAGGCATGCGCCTGTAAGCATAAGTGCCATAGGGACACGTGAAATTGGTCTTCTCATGATCGGCAGTGTTGACATGAATTTGAGAGAAGCCAGAGTACCCATCAAGATAGCAAAAGTGGGTGTTTTTCGACAACCTCTCTAGCATCTGATCAATAAAGGGCAGAGGGTAGTGATCCTTCCTAGTTTCCTTGTTCAACTTCTTGTAATCAATACACATTCTATATCCAATAATAACTCTTTGAGGTATTAGTTCATTTTTATCATTAGGAACAACAGTCATACCCCCTTTCTTGGGAACACAATGAACTGGACTTACCCACCTACTATCAGCTATAGGATAGATGATACATGTGGCTAGAAGCTTCAGAATCTCCGTCCTAACCACGTCTTTCATCTTTGGGTTCAACTGTCGTTGATGATCCACAACTGGTTTATCATTGGGCTCGAGATTGATAGTGTGTTGCCAAATCGATGGACTAATCCCCTTAAGGTCATCAAGGGTATAGCCCAAGGTACCACGGTGTCTGCAAAGTGTCTCCAATAATCGCTCAACTTCAAATCCTAAAAGGTTAGCATTGATGATGACAGGATATATTTTCTTTTCATCTAAATAGGCATACTTGAGTGTATCGGTCAATGGTTTGAGGTCAAACACCGGGTCTTCTTTTGGTTGTGCTAGGATCCCCAAAGGGTCAACTAGAAGGTTATGCTTCAGGATAGCAGTTTGTCTTGTGAATATTTCGTCTAACTCATTTATTTCCTGCATATGCATATCATTCTCATGGTCTTCCATATATTGTTGCAAAGGATCATGAGGAGGAATATCAATAGAATAAATATTCTCAATAATTTTATCATCACTAAGTAAATCAGTACCACGAGATTGCTTGGAAAATTTAGAAAAGTTAAATTCATATGGCTCATCATCGAATTCAATAGAAACTTTACCTTTTTACAATCTATAATAGCACCATAAGTGCTGAGGAAAGGTCTACCAAAGATAATAGGGCAAAAACTATCTTGCACTGAACCAAGTACGAGAAAGTCGGTAGGGTACTTTACCTTTACACATAGGACTTCAACTTCTCTCACAATTTTAATGGGAGAGATAGTTTCTTCAACTTCTTCAAGTTCACAGGGTGAAATCTGACCCATGATCTCCTGATAGAGTGAATAAGGAATAGCGCTAGCACTGGACCCCAGATCGCAAAGCCCATAATAGTTCTGATCTCCTATTTTGACATATACAACTGGTGTACCTGAAATTGGGCTCTTATTCTTGGCTGTGACAATGTCATTTGAAATAACAACAAAAATTATATTTGAGTCTGAAACATCATTAGTAACTAAATCTTTAACCATCGCAACTTGAGGATCGACCTTGATCAGGTCCTCAGGTTCGTCAGTTCTTCTTCCACTTTTATTTACTATGCATGTCACAAAACAGTGCTCCCTCATCCTTGTAGGAAAAGGGGGATTTTCATAAAAAACCACAGGTAGAATAAGGTCAGCAACATGAATATCAACAGGTAACTCTTTAAAAAGGTTTATGATACTGATCTTTCTCTTCCTTGGAAGAGTCAATGTGAGAGGCAAAGTTCTTACAAAAATCAATCATAAGCCGGGAATCAAGACCACCTTAGAACTAAAGGTATTAAAATAATCAGTTTTCACTTAGCTCTCAATATAATCATGCCCATAATTTATAGCAGGTGCAATACCTTTATCGATTTCCCAGTCTTCAGTATTCTTCTGGATCCTCTCAATCAGATCCCACTTTTCTTCGACGCTTCGTGTTTGGAATACCCCGCTAGAGGAGGCATCCAACATCTCGTTATCCTGACGAGAAAGCCTGGCATAATTTTTTTTAATTATAATATCTTTGGGGAGTTCATGGATAGGACATTTGAACATTAGGGACTTAAGTCTCCCCCAAGCTTGAGCGATGCTCTCTCCATCGCGAGACCAAAAGTTGTAGATGTAATTCCTGTCTCGATGAATTTCATGAAGAGGGTAAAACTTTGTATATTAGAGAGACATAAGCTCTTCCCAATTAAGTAGATGTGAGTTATCAAGGAGCTTATACCAATCTGAAGCTTTACGTATAAGTGATATGGAGAATAATTTCTTCATGATGAATCCCAGCGACACACCTGCAAGCTTAAATAATGAACATAGTTGTGTTAAATATAGAAAGTGTTCACCTGGATGACTATCTCCTGCATAACGATTAGATAAGACATAATTGATAATACCGGATGGTATCTTGTAAGGCACAATTTCAGTAGGGGTAGGAGTGACCACCACAGTCATGAGGTGTTTCCCCATAAACAACGAACCAAGAGTAGTGGTATCCATAAGGACAAAAGCAACAGCGGCGAAATAAAAACAGAAATATAAAAACTTCCTTACCAGCTTCACTTACTAATAGCACTACGCTCCCCAGCAACGGCGCCAGAAAACAGTACTTGATGACCCTCAACTATAGGGGATCGTTTGTAGCGTTTTTGATAAATAAGAGTGTCGAACCCAACGAGGAGCAGAAGGTATTAGCATGTGACTTTGGTAAAGAAATAATTGCAGGAACTAAATAACAGCTTTTTAGGGGTTTTCGATATATGCAACAAAAAGGTAAAAGCGAGAAAACTGAAAAGCACTAAGGAGTAACAAGTGGCCCAATCCTTTTGAGCAAAGGATAGGCCTATCAACTGAACTTATAAAGGCTAAAGCGTTCCGGAGGACACACGAGATAAATAGTCACGTGCTTTCGCCATATTCCGTATCAGTACTATGTGCTATGTTGATAAGTGTTGAGTGGGTGGATCTATGCTAGTGAACCTCTAGACTAAGATAAGTGCACTCTTATGATTAAACACGTTGCAAGCATCCGAAAATACAAGATAGTAATTAAGGCCAAACCCTAACCATGGAAATACGATCGATGATCCATTGTTCCCTTGTGCAAAAGTGTGCAAACTGGGGTTCAGGTTTATGTCACTCCGGCAACCCACATTAAGCATTATTTATACACAATGCATTCCCCTAAGTCCTTAATAAGGCGAAGTGTTGAGCGTTCGACTCACACAACTCCACTAGGAAAATAACAACACAACTTAAATATCAAACAACACATATTACTTCAGCATCATATTACTACTAGCAACTAGACTTCTCCCATGTCCTCAAGAACTAAAGTAACTACTCACAAGACATAAAAGAGATCATGATTAAAGGGGATAAATAGATTATAAACAATTTGGACACAATGATATTTATCCAACAAAACTCAATAGCATTCATCACACGGTAGTAATCAACACCGGTAGAGTAGATAGGATAGATAGTATGAGTTACAACACAAGTTGAACTTGTGAGGTGAGATTGGATGAATATGAAGATGGTGCTGATGTTGGGGATGATGCTGATGATGATCTCGATGATGGCCGTGACAATGGTGATGTTGATGGCGATGATCTCCCCTTCCGGGAGGAGTTCTCCCTGGTGGAATCTTCCCTCCGGAGATGTTTTTCTCCTTTGTAGGTTTCCGCCACGGAGCGGCGGCGGAATTCCGAAAACTCTTCCTCTTTTAGGGTTTTTGGATGATGTGTGATATATAGGCCAGAGGGGGGAGCCGGGAGTGGCCCCAGGGGTCCAGGCGCCCTCCAGGCGCGGCCAAGGCGGGGGCCGTGCCAGGTGTCCCCCCTCTGGCCCCTCTTCGGTGTCTCTTCGTCATTCTTCTGAAAAACACCCTCAGTCGATTTCAGGTAATTTCGAGGTGTTCTTCTTCAGCAACTCAGCGTCCACTTTTTACCGCTGAATCCTGCGTCTGCTGTTTCGGCATTGCAAAGTTGCAAACTGTGTAAATTAATCCAAAACTACATAAGAGTAACATCATATCATGAAATATATCAATGAATAAGAAAGAATTACTATATAAAATAGTGATGCATTTTGTACGTATCAAGCGTGTGACTAGGTCACGGGGATGAATATCACGGAACGAGTGAAATAAGATTTGTAGGTAACGAGATAGAACCAGACATAGGATATCATTGATCGAATCTCGTACTAATCTAGTATCGATAACTAAGGGAATGTTATACGATTAACGGTTCAATCAGTTTAATATCCGGAATGCATAGGGGTCATTATGGGCATCCAGGTCCTGTTGATGATCATTGGCCGCATCCTCATCTTCGTCATGACTGGAGTATTCTCGGATCGTAGGGTAACACAATTAAGGGCTCGATGTTATCAGAGACCTTTCTGGAACTATAGGAGTTACCGGAGAATAAGGAAAGACATACCAGAAATGTTCCGTGTCAGTCCGAACGATGATCGGAGTGAGCCGGAAGGTGTTCCGGATCACCGAAAGATGAAATAATATGTTTTATTTATTAATTAAATGAATTATTAATTAAAAATATTTATATTTAAAAAGTGCAATGGGCCTTATTTATGAAAGAGGTCCATTAGGGAAATAAAGGGAAACAGAAAAAGAAAATAAAAAGGAGAGGGGGCGCCATGGGCCTGGGCCCATGAGGGGTGTGCCACCACCACCCTTGGCCGGCCACCTCCCCCTAGCAAAGGGATTAGTCCCACATTGCTAAGGGAGAGGGTTGTGTCACAACCCCAAGTTAGGTATGTGCTAGGATCAAAGGCTCACTTGCATTCATCAAAGAAATCAAATTCAAATTCCAAATGGGAGAGAGAACACCCCCAGATGAAATTAATTCAAATGGCCAGAATAAAAGTTGCTCCAAAAATTCCTTTTGCATTTTTGAAAAGCCTTATAAATGAGTGTGATCACATATCAAGTGATGTGGGACCAACCCCATGCTCATGGATTTTTCAAATATTCAAATAGGACCTCGGAATTAATCAAATACCCCTATTTGAATTTGAATTCAAATATTTGGAATTTCAAAAATGTTCATAAGTTGGGAATGACTAGCTACTGGTCATGTAAGTCCAAATATAAACTTTGAGCATTTATAAAAATGCCTAACTATTTTATTTAATAGGCAACACAAATTACAGAAAAAGAAAAACAGAAAGGAAAGATTAAACAGAAAAGAAAACAAAAAAACCTTACCTGTCGCCTGGGCGAGGACGGCCCAGCCGGCCCAAAGGGACACAGGGGTCTTCTTCCCCGACCCCGCGCTCCCAAGCTGCTCGGTGGAATGCCACCGATCCAGCCGAGCACGTCGCCGGTTCTCCAGATGCCACCAGCCCCTCCCGCGCCTTCTAGCCACGCCATGGAGACGCTGGAGACGCCGTGCATCCATTCCCCCCCTCCCCAGTGCCTATCCTCCTCTCTCTCTCGCTGAGCCCCGCGAAGAACAGCACGCCGCCGTCGCCATGGATTGAAGCCCGCGTTGCCACCGCCGTCCCCGAGCCGCGCCATCGTTTCCATCGTGCTCCCCGACGTCGTCTTTGTCCCTGTGCAGAAGGAATCGACCCCGGAAGCCCTGTTGCCGCCGCCCCTCTCTTCGTCTCCGACGACGGCCGCCGCACGATTTCTTCGACTGCCTCGCCGTTGAAGCATCTCTGACCCCGTCGTCCCTTCCATTGCAACCAGGGTGAGGTCCTGCGTCGATCCCCTCTACTACCCCCTCCCCGTTCGCTCTCTGTTGCGATCCGCCATGAGAGCAGAGGAAGCTCGCCGCCTCGGTCGAGCTAGCCCTCGCTCCCGTGCCCCTGGCGTTGCACCCATGGCTGCGTTTGGCTCCTGGGTGTGCCAGCAATCGAACCCGCCCAAGATCACCTCAAGCCGTGCACCAAAACCCCAAACTCGACCTCACCGTGGTTCTGTTCCCGCCGGAGTCGTCGCCGCTGTCACTCCAGCCTTTCCCTCGAGCCCCAGATTCTTCCATTCGACGCGGCAGGTCCTCAGCTACGCGCCGGTGCCCTCCCCTGGCCTCCCGTGTCCTAAAGCGCCGTCCCGAGCAACTCCGGCGAGGCACAGTGCTCCCCGCCGGCGAGCCCCTACATTAGCCCCCTAACCACAGAGCTTAATCAACCCTGGCCCACCCCCAGTGACACCTCCATGTGGGCCCTAGGCAAAGCTAATCCCCCCTGTTAGTTTAAATCTTAATTAAAACGATTCATTTAATACTTGAGACACTAACATGTGGGTACCAGTGGTCTGTGACACCCTGACGTCAGCATGACCTCATGCTGATGCAGTAAAAGCTTTTCTAATTAAATCAATTCCAAAAAATCCAGAAAATGAATTAAACTTTAGAAATTCATAACTAATTCATTTTAACTCCAAATTAAACATATAATATATGTAAAATTATCAGAAAAATGCACGGATTATGAATATGCAATCTGTTTATATGTTTGACCGATTATAATTGGGTGAACAGTGGCAACATTGCATATGAATTCTTTTGAAATTCAAATTGGAGTTTGAATTTGCAATACACACCTTTTAAATGGAATTCCCTCACACATCAGAAGCATATACAGCAAGTTTCAACTTTCAACCATGTGATTGTGCATTGTATTTATATTGCATCCCTGTTTGTTGTTTGTCGAGTAGAAGTGGAACCGGAACAGGAGGCTGCCCCCTTCGTTGAAGACCCCGATACTGAACCTCGTCAGCAAGGCAAGCAATTCCCCATTGATCATGTCGATGAAATCCCACTTCCCTCTCAGTCTCTCTTATGCATTGTTTAGGATGATTACCATGTTACGTTTCTACCGCATAGATGAACCCATTCCTTTGCACGACCTATCATTTGTCACAGTAGTAAGCAAACCACAATCCTAGCAAATGTAGGAGTTGATTGATATCATGTGGCCCTCTGCAATTGTTACTACTTATTGCATGCTTAGAGTGATACAATGTTGATACTGTTATGTGAGTCGGGATGGTAGAAATCATGATGATGATGGTGGAAATGTGTTGGTGAATCTACCCTAATACAAGGTGAACGATGAGAGGTTGTGTAGGAGTACACGGTGGGTTGTCTCGTTGCACACCGCCCTAAGTCTGAGTTCTTGTGTGGTGATCCAAGATGAAGAGTACAACCACACATTCGGCTCACTGACCCCTCTCAACCAACTAACTCATCCCTTTCGATGTCCAGATGTTGCAGTAGTTCGGAGTTCTGGTAGGTTTGTGGCCTCGCTGCTAAGTGAGAGAACGGCTCAGCCGAGACCGGCTTATGCACCACGCACACATCATCTGGGTCCACTTCGGTAAACCGGCCGGGTTCACGATAGTGGTAGCCAACCCAGATAGGCGGCTTTCTTGGACTAGATCTGTTATGAGGTAACAGTTGTGGTGAGCATCCTTGCCGACTCTTCTTGAACGGTGTCGAGTAGAAAGGGGGTAATTGATGATCATGTGTGTGTAGCGGTACACCCCTGCAAGGTTAACAAAACTATTCGAATAGGCGCGTCCGCGGTAAGGGGCTTCTTGGAAAGCTTAGCTTGATTATTAGACAACTTGAATTGGATACTTATAAAACTTGCCAAGATAAACGTGAGTGCTGTGGCGTGCTTTCTCGTGGGGAAGTCGAGGAAGGCACCATAGTGGTGTAATTGGTTGGAGATGTAGTGGACTCGTGTACGCTTCTTACCTCAAGTCTGGTACTCGTAGTTCAGGACTAGCCAAGTCAAAGCTGGCACTTCTGCTTATCAACCCCACCTCCCTTTACCTTGATACATGTGCATTAGTAGTATAGCTCCTACGTAAGTCTTGCTAAGTACGACTTTGTACTCACGTTTGCTTATTCTATGTTTTGGATGAACCCACTGACATCGAAGGTGGTTTCTTCCTCGAGCTCGACGACTGAAGACCAAGCTAGTGTAGTCCCAGTCAGTAGACTGGTTCCCTCGTGGAGGGCTTTGTGTTTAAATAAGGCTTCTTAAGCCATTTTTTAAGTTTATCTGTACTCAGACCTATTCTGCTTCCGTTGAATGTTGTAATGTTGGATCACGGTCTCGTGATCTCTGTGTGCACTCTATGAGAGTTATCAATAAAAGGTATGCTTTGTAGAGAGTTTCAATGATACCTGTTGTTCATACAAGGCATGTGTGCTCGTGTATGTTTATAACATGCATGTCTTTGTATGGATTTTAGAGACCTTAGTTGTGATCTGGTTGGCTGTCTTTTATACACCAAGTGGCCCTTAGATGTGCACATCTTGGGGCATCACGATGCGATTGCTTGAGACTCTGTCTCGTGCACACTTTGATGTATGATCGAGCCCGCCCTAGACCCCGACTAAGTGATCGGGCTGGAGTAAGTCTATGTCAGAGCTATGAGATAGTCGATAGTATGGTTGAGGCGACTTGTCTTTGAATATGGGAGTTAATCACCCATATCATTTAGACTTCTGTGCGGACGATGAGGATCCGTCTCGATTGATCACCGGCCTGGATGGGATGCCCCTGACGTACGATGCTTTCCGAGAACGTTCTGTGCTTGGCCTTGTCTGCTTAGGCAAGTGGGTACAGTTCTCGGCTCTCCATATGACTATGTCGTAGCGGGACTTACATACGCTAACCGCGGGTCCCGACAGGTTGGTGCCCTTCCGCCCCCCCCCCCCCCCTCATATATAGATAAGGAGGGTGCACTATTTAATTAAGACAAAAATCCATATTTTTGTGGAGAAATAAATAGTATCCCAAATTGAGATTGGTTTTCTCCAGTCTTCTCCACTCCCTTGTCTCTTCCACGGTGGGATCCCCTTTTTTTGAGCCTGTATTGGGATTGACGAGGGGGTGACTGTCGTGGGATTAACATAGCAGATGTCCGAGTCATCGAACTTGTAGTGAGGCCTTTGCTGCGAGGTGGTATCAAGGAGAGAGTCGACATAGACACGGTACTCGGCGATTTACCCAGGTTTTGGCCCCTCTTCGTTCTCGAGGTAAAGACCTACTCCTACTTCTTATTATTGAGGGGTTTCCAGCTAGTCGAAAGGACTAGCTGGTTTGAGGATTACAAGGGGTTGCCGGCTCGTAACTTGTGTCTCGGGGAGATCTAGGTTACGATCCGAGCATTGGTGGTTTGTATGTTGAGTTGAGAGTTGATCCTGGCGCCCCGAACCCTCGGCTTATAAAGGTGCCGGGTCCAAGAGTGTACGGATCCGATTCCTACTTGAGGTGGAATCCTATTCCATGTCTACTTTACAAATATGCTACGCACTACACAAGGTAAGTCAAATTCCTTCTTGAGCTTCAAGCTTCTCTCCTTGCCGCGTCTCCTTCTGGTCCAGGTCTTGTCTTCGTGGGTCTTCACGTATAAGCCAGCCCAAAGGGTTGTGATCTAATGCCGGGTTATGGGCTTGATCTATCCCCCCGACATTAGCCCCAGGATTGGTATGATGCTTTAGTCTTCATGGCAATCTTCAGTTGCTTGATTGATCTTCATAGTGCCGGCTCCTATAGTCGAACCGTCTTGAGTATTCAAGAATTGTTATGTCGGTTTACACTTTTAAAGAGCTAACACCGACTTTATACTCCGAAGAGCCGACGCCGACTTGTGTTTCGGGGAGCTGACGCCGGCTCATATTGATTTGCTTGGTTAGTCGGTTGAATCCGAATTCCATTATCGCCAATATTAATGTATTTTTTATTCGAACAATCCCGATTGTAGCACCGCAATCAATGCCTTGTTAGATTTGCTCCGAAAATCAAGGGATTTCCTGCCTTGTTTCGGGTCGTGTTTCCTTATAAATACAGCCCCCCATGCATGTTGGGTATTTATCTCATTCCCCTTTCTCTTCTTCTTCTTCCTCGAGCAAAAGTACGAGCGTGAAGTTCTTCACCTCTGTTCTTCGAGTTGTCGGACCTTGGTTCAGCGACAGAAGCTCTGGGGCCATGCCACTCCCGCGCATCATCCAGGCACACTTCGCTTCATCTTGAAATTATGAACTCTTCGCTTGTTTCCATTACCGTAGCGCCTCGAGCTTTTCCATAGATCTGTTTTTGATAACGATAGATGTGTAGTGCATATCCGATGATAACTTCTTTGCACCCCAGGTTTTTCACATGATGCGCAATCCCATCGCGAGCTATTTGCTGCGATGCATCTCTCCGACGCTTTTTTATAGCCTTTCTGTAGATCTGTTTTTTAACTTGTTGTCGGGACCGGGGGTTAGCGTATGCAAGACCCACTACAACACAATCATATGGAGAGCCGAGAACCGTACCCACTTGTCTAAGCAGACAAGGCCAAGCACAAAAAGTTCTCGGTAAGCATCAAAGGTGAGGGGCATCCCATCCAGGCCGGATGATCAACTGAGATGGGTCCTCATCGTCCGCACACAACTCTAAAGGAAATGGGTGGTGAACTCCCATGCTCAAAGACAAGTCGCCTCAACCATACTATCGATTGTATTATAACACTTACATAGACTTACTCCAGCCTGATCACTTAGTCGGGGTCTAGGGCGGGCTCGATCATACAACAAAGTGTGCATGTGACAGAGTCACGAGCAATCGCATTGCGATTCCCCAAGCTGCGCACATCTAAGGGCCACTTGGTGCATAAAATACCGCTAGCCAGATCACAACTAAGGTCTCGAAAACCCATACTAAGATATTCATGTTATAATCATACAGCAGCACACATATCTAGTATGAACACCAGGTATCATGCCAATTCTTTACAAAGTTTACAAATTTATTGATAACTCTTACAGAGTGCACACAGAGATCACGAGACCGTGATCCAACATTACATCAAATATGCGGAAGCAAAGTAGGTCTAAGTACAGACAAGTTTAACAAATGGCTTAGAGAAGCCTTATTTATAAACAAGCCCTTCCACGAGGGACCAGTCGTCTGACTGGGACTACACTAGCTTGATCAGTCGTCGAGCTCCAGGAAGAATCCACCTTCGGGGTCGGTGGATTTATCTAAAACATGGAATGAGAAAACATGAGTACAAATTTTTACTCAGCGAGACTTACATAGGAACTATACTACTCATGCACATGTATCAAGGCAAAGGGAGGTGGGGTTCATAAGAAGAAGTGTCAGCTTTGACTTGGCTAGTCCTGAACTACGAGTACCAGACTTGAGGTAAGAAGCGTACACGAGTCCACTACATGTCTCTCAAAAAATCACACCACTATGGTGCCTTCCTCGACTTCCCACGAGAAAGCACGCCATAGAACTCACGCTTATGTTGGCAAGTTTTATAAGTATCCAGTTCAAGTTGTCTAATAATCAGGCACAGTTTTCCAAGTAGTCCCTTACCGCGGACGCGCCTATTCGAATAGTTTATTAACCCTGCAGGGGTGTACTGCTACACACATGAAACTATCAGTTACCGCCGGAATCTCGTCACCCTTCAAACGGGTGTCGGCGAGGATAATTTCCATAACTTTTACCTCACAGCCAACTCAGGTTCAATGAAGACGCCTATCTGGGATGGTTTCCACATTCGTAACCGGGACGGTTTACCGAAGTGGCCCCAGAAGATGTGTGCGTGGTGCATAAGCCGGTCTCGGTTGAGCCGTTCTCTGACTTTGCAGCCAGGCCACAAACCTACCAGAACTCCAAACTACTACGACTCATTGAACTGAGGAGGGGTGAGTTAGTAGGTTGAGTGGGGGTCCATGTGCCCAACATGTGGTAGTACTCTTCGTCTTGGATCACCACACAAGAACTCGGGCTTAGGGCGGTGTTCAACGAGACAACCCACTGTGTACTCCTACACAGCCTCTCATCGTTCACCTTGTATTAGGGTAGATTCACCAACACATTTCCACCATCATCAACATGATTGCTACCATCCCGACTCACATAACAGTATCAACATTGTATCACTCTAAGCATGCAATAAGCAGGAATAGTTGCAGGGGCCACATGATATCAATCAACTCCTACATCTGCTAGGATTGTGGTTTTCGTACTACTGTGACAAATGATAGGTCATGCAAGGAATGCGTTCATCTATGCGGTACAAACGTGTAATGGTAATCATCCTAAACAATGCATAAACGAGACTGAGAGGGAAGTGGGATTTTGTCGACATGATCAATGGGGGTTTGCTTGCCTTGCTAACGACGGTCGTACACGGTATCTTCAACGGAGGGGGTGATCTCGGGTTCCGGCTCCACCTCTATTTGACAAAGAACACAAACATCGAAACAATAATAAGACAATTCTCAAACACATGAGTTGAAGGTTGAAACTTGATGTATGTGTCACTGATGTGTCAGTTATTCCAATTAAAAGGAGTGTATTGCATTTGAAATGCAAAATCAAACTCCAATTGAATTTCAAAAGGGTTCATATGCAATGTTTCCACTGTTCACCCAATTTGATTTGTTCAAACATGAAAACTGATTGCATATTCAGAATCCTTGCATTTTTTGATAATTTTACATATATTATATGTTTAATTTGGAGTTAAAATGAATTAGTTATGAATTTCCAAAGTTTAAATCCTTTTCTGAATTTGTTTTTTTAATAGAAACTCATTTTATTGCGGAAGCATGACCTCATGCTGGCGTCAGGGGGGCTCTGACAAAGGGTCCCACCTGTAAGTGTCACTTTGTTAATTAAAACGTATTAATTAAATTTAAACTAATCCAGAGATTAGTCAGGGGCTGGGG
This sequence comes from Bromus sterilis, assembly GCA_950022295.1. Taxonomy (NCBI): domain Eukaryota; kingdom Viridiplantae; phylum Streptophyta; class Magnoliopsida; order Poales; family Poaceae; genus Bromus; species Bromus sterilis. Next base: position 203,591,072 of record OX465600.1, on the reverse strand, counting down.
CCCACATGTCTGTGCCACTGAGGGGTGGGGCCAGGGTGATTAGGCTCAGGGGTTAAAGCTCTAATGGAGGGGGTCGTCGCCGGCGCCACTATAGCTGCCGGAATCTCGCCGGAGTTGCGAATCCATGCACGAGATGGAGAATGGATGGCACAGGCTTCCTCCTTGATGTTTTCCGCGTCGAATGGGAGCAGCAGGGGGTCACGGGGATGGCTCTAGCCACGCCGGCGTCGAAGACGGCGGAGGCAGTGGCTCGGACCTTGACGAGGAGCTCGCTGCATTGCACTAAAAGGAGAAAGGAGCGTGGTTTTACAATCCTGGAGCATGCAGGGGTTAAATGCGCGCTCTAGCTTGGGCTGGGAGGCACGGGATCACGAGCCTTGTCTTCCATGGAGGCGACAGAGATCTTCTCTCATGGCGGTTCGGCTTAGGAGGAGAACGAGGTGCAACCAAGTTAGGGGAAGTGCTTATCGTGATGCAAGGAACACGACGGAGCAAACGGGAGAGGCAGGGAGGCTTCAACGGTGAGGAATTCGACGACGTTCTTCTCGGCGGCCGGTGAGGACTCGGTGAAGATTCCGGCGGCTCAGGGAGGAATTGGCCTGCGATTTCTTGCACGGAAACGAAGTCGAGGATGGTGAGGAGGATGGACACACTCCGGGGACCTAGCTCGGGCTCGGGCCACGAGTTTCCATGGCGGGTGCTCTCCGGATCTTCTCGACATTGGCGGGATCACGCTGGGAGAGAGGGGAATGGCCAGGAGAAGGGGGAATGGACTGGGTGTCTCTAGGGCGTCGTCGTGGCGAGGAGATAAGCCTCCAGGGGGTAAGCAGCTGCCTGGCGAGCTCACGACACTCGCCGCCGTGCTGCCTGCCTGCCTGTCCAGGGAGGAAGACGCATGTGCCCTCCCTGGTGGGCTGGGCTGGGCCAGGTGGAGAGGTGGAGAGGTAGGTGGAGGTGGGCCTCTCTCACTCTTTCTGTTTTCTATTTAATCTTTCCTTTCTTTTTTCTGACATTTGTTTTGGCTAGTTAAAAAAATACCTAGCCATTTTATAAATTTCTCTAACTTTTTATATGGTCTCACAATAAAATAGGCTAGCCACTTGTAAAGTTTGGGCATTTTTAGAATTCAAATAATTTCAACTTTAATTCAAATATTGGTTTAAATTTAAATCCATGCTCCTGTTTGAATATTTGAAAAAATCCATGAGCATGGGGTTGGTCCCACATCACTTGATATGTCATCACACTCATTTATGAATTAAATTCATCTAGGGGGTTTCTTCTCCCATTTAAATTTCATTTGAAAACTTTAACATGAATGAATGTTGATACTAAACACTAGCACATACCTAACAGAGGGTTCTGACACCTGTTTTAAGGTTTTGTTAGATCCGTCCGTTTTCCGGTAGATTGGGGAATCTGTTTGTGTAGATATAAGCCGTCTTTCGCCTGTGTTTGTAGTTTTTTGGCCCATGCCCACTCTTTTCTTATGTTCGTAGTTAGATTGCCGCCTTTAATGATTTACTCGTTTAGACCCGAGTCACCTGTCATGGTTAAAGCCAGTGCCCCGGCTAGGGGTGGGAAGGCAACAGCAGGTCGAAGTCGGCCTCCTGCTAAGAAGAACACCTGAGAGGCCAATTTGGGGCCGAGTCTTGTCACCGAAAAGAAGTTGAAGGAATTGGAGGAGGAAGGTCTCCTTCCTTCTCAATATGAGATAAAATGACGCGTTCCTGGGAATGAGAAACGGACGGCGCCTAAAAAGGGCGAAGTCATTGTCTTTGCGGATCACGTGACTCAGGGGGTTTCGGCCTCCCGGGTCCAGATTTTTCAGAAGCGTGTTGCATAATTATAAGTTGCATCCACAAGATTTGAGCGCAAATTCTTTTCTCAATATTTGTCACTTCCAAGTCTTCTTCGAGGTTTATCTGCAGAGGAGACCCTCTCTCGGTCTTTTTGCCGAGTTTTATTATTGCAAGCAGCAGACTGAACAGAGTGGTGGCCAGGCTTCGGAATGCGGAGGCATCACTATTCAGAAATGTGCCAATACTATTTTTCCGGCTCCTAGACCGTCCAGCAATGTTAAGGATTGGCAGAGGTCATATTTCGACTGCACCGTGAAGATTCCTGATGGTGAGCATCCTTTGCCGGGCTTTCGTGAATGTCGTCTCGTATTTCATGATGGTTTGAATCTTTCACGCATGGATGAGATGGTGAAGAAAAATAAGCCGCTCATTGCTCGACTCAAGGCTTTATTAGCCCATGGGCTAGTCGGCAAGGATCTGGTCTGATGTTGGGTAGGTTGGCAGATTTAGCCTCTTAGTATCAGAGACCGTCTTATGTGTAAGTACACTAGGAGAGGAGATTCGATGTGCTTTGCACAAAACGAGTTGACCTCCGTCACTCTGGCGACTTATTGTAAGAAGTTTGTTGCCGAGAAGCTTGAAGATCTTAAAGAAGATGATCTTGCCCCATTTAATTAAAGCAACCCGGCTCCCCCGGTACGTCTTTCTCTTTGGCCTTTTACTTGCCGTCTTATTGTCTAAAGATGTTAATCTTCCGTCTTCTTCTTTTCAGGATGATTCCGACTTTTGGGCTGCTGGTCAAGACCTTGAGTCTGAAGAAGAGGAAGAGGAGGACGAAGTTTCAGAAAGTGAGAGTAACCCGGTAGATATATCTTTGTTTTCTTTTTGCTTCCGGCTATGTCTTTTCACTTTCTTTTCTTCTTATAGAATGACTCGGAGGACAATGAAGAGGTAGAGGCCCGAGTTTCTCCTTCGAAGGATGATATGGGCAAGAAGGCCAAGGTTCCTAATCAGCCGGTATTCTTTATGTCCGGCTTTCTATAATAGTTTCATTGTAAGTCGGCCGCTCACATCTTTCTTTTTGTAAGCGCAAGGCTAGAAGAAGCATACCCGAAGTTCTGACTCGGGGACCTTTTGTGGTTTTGAGAGATCTGCCTCGTAATGTTAAGAGTAAGCCGGCCAAGCTTGCTACTCCTCCTCGTCAATATGACGTTTTTACTGAAGAGGTTGGGCTAGCCGGCGGCTCTGGTGATGGTACTCCATCTTCTGAGGGGTCGTCACTCCCAGCTGATTTTGTTGTCAATCTAGGGTATGCACTTTCTTTGCTTGATTACCAATTTGCCTTTTTATAGTATCTGACAAGTTTTAATATCTTCTTTGATCAGAACTCGTCTTGATTCCGTGGATGTGGATGATCCGAAAGGGCAGGCCGTGCTTCCAAAGGCGGTGCATGAGATCCTTGTTTCTGAAGTTCTGGAGAAGGCCGGCTTGGATGAGTCGGGCCCTTCTAACCTGCATAATGGTTTATCTCCTAATGCCGGCTTGGAGAAGTCAATTTCTGATGTTGCTCCAACAGTTGTTCCGGCTCCTTTCAAAGGAAAGGAGGCCGATGATTCTGAAGTGGTTATCACAGAGACCCGTCAGGGCGCTCTTCCTGCTCAGATGTCTTGGCAAGGATTATAGATGATAAGAGGCAGGTTATGAATCGGCCTTTTGGGTGTATTATTGAGAAGACTTTCGTTAACGAGTTGTATAATCAGTCCATGATTTATGTGACTGAGCAGCACAACATTGTCGCCCATCTTTATCGAAGATATGAGGTATTTTTTCTTTGCCGACTTCGATTTAGTATGTTTAAATCGGCTTTATGTTATTGATATGCCTTTATAGCCCCATAAGTCGTCATGTTTTTTTACGAATCATGGTGGGTTACACTTGAGCTATGATATCTTGTGTACTGTAGCCCCCATGAATCGTTTTACCATACTTGATGGTGTGACGAGTCGTGAGTGTAGCTATTTGAACTGTAGTCTTCTTAAGGTCGGAAATTAGTTGTCTTCTGAGTATTCCGATTTAAATTGGAGTTGTAGCCCCATGAGTCGGTATGCCTTCTTTGTGGCATGCCGAGTCATGTGTTTAGAATTTTGAGCTATAATCCTAATGATAATTTGCTTTTTAGCAGACCATTGCTTTGGAAGCCGCCAACATAATTCCATGCTGAAGGACCAGCTTGCGGCTGAATCGGCCAAGCTGAAAGAAGCTGATGAGGCGAATAGCCGTCTTCAAGAAATTCTGAAGAAGAAAGATGCCGAGTTGGAGGCAATGAAGGTTAGTCTGACCGAGGACAATAATTCCTTGTCAAAGGCTTTGGATGACATCATGGCTGGTGAGCAAAAGCAGAAAATTACCGAGGAGAAGTTCATGACACTTCGAAATAGTGTGTGCCGATTCGTGTCATCCGTCTTTGGTAAGCCGGTTTAAAGTGCTTCCTTCTTTTATTATCCAGTTGTTATTGCTGCTGACTTGTGTTTGTTTTGTCAGGAAAAGAGCATGAAATTGTGAAGGAGTCGGTTGGCAAGTAGCTGACTGGAAGCTTCTCCCTCGTCAAGCAATTGTTTGAGGGTGTCTGCAAACTTATAAATTTGACACAACCATTGCCGGAAGGTATGAAGAGGATCACTCACGTCTTGGAGCCCTCTCAGTCGTTGTTGGTTGGGCGAAGATAGGAAAACAGTCAGCTTGCCGGCTGGGGGCGATGAGTGTCTTGGCACTTGCTAAGGCATATCACCTAGGGCTAAAGCCGGGGCTTTTAGCTGGCGGCTTTCCTGAACTCAAAGCTGACGGGACTCCTTTTGGTAAGGAGGATTTTCGAAAAGTGCAGACAGAGATCCGCCCGGCTGCTTCTCAGATAGCCGATAGTATAGAACTTTCGCGTTTAGAGATTGGTTATGACAACCAAGGCAAGAGGTGCAAAGTCACCTACCCGATTCCTGAGAAGTTCATTCTTCTTCCTCCTTCGGATGACTCATCAAAGCCGGCGAGCACTGAGCTGGCTCCAGGTGCGGGAGATGGTGAACTGAAGATGGCCGACTTCTGTGATATAGAACTAGTAGAGGTTTGTAATAAACTTTGATCATCTGCAGGTGCGGCCGGGTCTTCTTATCAAGGTCAAGCCGGTGACAAGGCGTAGCCGTCCGAGTGGCTTTAGAAAAAACTCTTAGGTTAATTTGGTATGGCTTGAAAAAGTCGGGTTTGTAATATTTTGAGATACTTGTCTCTTGTGGCCAGCGTGTGGTCAATACTTTTATGCCGAGTGGCATTTGAAATGGCTTGAGGTGTGCCAATGATGATATGGTTTTCCCTCTTAGGAGAGATTTTTTTGTGATCCGAGGTTTTGTTACCCGGTATGGCTCATATGAGCTATCTTTTGAATGTTTCTTTCCAAGAATTGGTATGTTTATGCCGAATCTTTTGGAAATATTTTTCAGTTTGTAGTTTCAAGCATGAGCCGGTAAACATATATTGGCGTTTTTCCAGATTTTTTAGAAGATTTTTCTTATGAGCTAGCAAACATGTTTTTGCGTTTTTAGCCGGATTTCACTAGTTTTTTTTAAGTATGGTATTTATGAGTCGGATGGTATGTCATGACGCATGACCGAGTCATATAAAGACTATTTTCATACTATAGTCTTTATGAGTCAGTATGCGTGTATTGACGCATGACCGAGTTACATAAAGAAGTTTTTATGTTGTAGTCCTCGCGTGTATTGACGTAGGGCCGAGTCATATAAAGACTTTTTCGAGCTGTAGTTCCCATGAGTCAGCATGTGTGTATTGACATATTACCGAGTCGCACAGGAACTATCTTTGAGTTTTGGTCCTAATGAGTCGGCATGTGTGTATTTTGACAAACAGCTGCATCACATTGGGAAATTTTTCGAGTCGTAGTCCCCATGAGTTGTTATGCGTGTCTTGACGCATGGCCGAGTCACATGACTTACAATTTTATTTTGCAAGGATTTTTTCTATATGTAAACAGAAATTTTTTCTTATGATTATGTATGCAAAAAGGTAATTCATGAATTGCTCGAAGAAGCCGGCTCTCGATTCATCTCGTCCTCATCTTCTCTCGTTTGAGAAGAGTTTTGGGTTATCCTTGAGTCGGTACTTCTCTGTAGGATGTCTCACATTGATCAGCGTTTCACCGTTTGCGTCAAAAATTTCCTCTTGGGAATTTTCTAGATGGATTTCACGCATCTAGATCGTATGAGCATCGGACATACATGCAGTTTGGGAGGCGTGGAGTGCCACATGTATAAGCCGAGGTTTCTTGGGTGAAGACTCGATGGGTATAGTCGAGCCCCCAAGATTTCTCTGAATTCAAGATTTGTACATGCAATTTTCACATATGTGCCGAGATTTCTCAGTTGGAGGTTGATGAGTTGTCATCAAGCTCTGTTGAACTTTCTCTAAATGAAACACATAAGTGCTCAGATTACAAATTGGAGGTTGATCAAGCCCCCAGGTTTCTGAGAATTTTTATAAATGCGAGTTATGAGAAAAATTGATGAATGCAATGCTTAAGAAGAGCAGCCGGAGCTGGCTTACAATTTGTGCGAATCTTATTGTGGCATAAAATTTTACCTTTTAAGTGGAAGCACGACGCAACGAAAATTGTCTTTCTGATAGATGACAGAGAAATAGGTCACGACAAAAGTCAATTTTTATTAAGTGGTGAGAGCCGGTTGCGACGAAAGTCGGATTTTTACTAAGTAGCGAGAGCCGGTGCGATGAAAATCGACTTTTTATTATGTGGTGAGTGCCTGTGTGATAAAAATCGACATGTGTATGGCCAGAGCCGGCGACTGGTTAATTATTTTCCAATGCTGATCGAAGTGATGGAGCCCTTGTAGTGACCGGTTGAGTCCATGTGCTTGGCACTTCCCGTGCTTGCAAGGTGTGGTGAGGTTATCTTCTCGTCCACCTTCTTTTTCTTTAACTAGGCGTCTGTAATCTGGCATGGAGTAGCATTGATTCCATGTGTGTCTAGCACGACGACCCGGTCTGGAATGCTTTCGGCATGGGTCTTGTATGGCTCTATCGTAATCTCGGTATCTTGTCCCCGGGTCTGGTGACTCCCATGGTGAGGGTTGCTTGTTTTTTATGTTTCGCGTCTGGTTTATGCTTTGTCCGTGCCGATACCGGCTTTCATCCGAGTCGTCCTTTATTCCTAATGGACGTTGATCGGCTCTGTAACAGCCATAGGCTGGTCTCTTGTGTCTCGGAGACTTTTGCTGTCCTTGGGTGTCCATCGTGTAGACTGTTCGCTTTTGGGACAAGTCATAATGGGGTAGATCCGGATTATACCGTTCTGGGCTTGATCCAAGTTTGTCATTTTTTATGGATCGGATCGATCCGGTATCTTCATCCCTGTCCTCTTCTTGGTACGTGTCGGCTTCAAAGGCATCTTCTTTATCTTCATGGTCTGGGATCTTGCCGGAATGCTCTTGCTCTGACGACTCCTTGATAAACCCGACAAAGACGTGATGCGGAACATTCTCCTGCCGATTCGCCTTGCTTGACGAAACTATGGGTGAAATCTTCGGTTCTAGCTTGCTGTTGAAGGGGTTGGTGGAACCGATTGAGACTTGGTAACCCGGCGGGATCACGGTATCAGTTTGCCATGTGGAGCTATTGATCTGGAGTTTTCCTCTCCAGCTTTTTGTGATCCGTCCAGAGGCGAATCCTTCCGTGCCTTGCTGACTTCCTCCCAGAATCTCAACGCCTGCATGCGCAGGCCCCACGGTGGGCTCCAACTGTCGTGGGATTAACACAGTAGATGTCCGAGTCATTGAACTTGTAGTGAGGCCTTTGCTGCGAGGTGGTATCAATGAGAGAGTCAACATAAACACGGTACTCTGCAATTTACCCAGGTTTCGGCCCCTCTTTGTTCTCGAGGTAAAGACCTACTCCTGCTTCTTATTATTGAGGGGTTTCCGGCTAGTCGAAAGGATTAGCCGGTTTGCGGATTACAAGGGGTTGCCGGCTCGTAACTTGTGTCTCTGGGAGATCTAGGTTACGAGTCGAGCGTTGGTGGTTTGTATGTTGAGTTGAGATTTGATTCTAGCGCCCCGAACCCTCGGCTTATAAAGGTTCCGGGTCCATGAGTCCACGGATCCGATTCCTACTTGAGGTGGAATCCTATTCTATGTCTACTTTACAAATATGCTACGCTCTACACAAGGTAAGTCGAATTCCTTCTTGGGCTTCAAGCTTCTCTCCTTGCCGCGTATCCTTCTGGGCCAGGTCTTGTCTGCGTGGGTCTTCACGTATAAGCCATCCCAAAGGGTTGTGATCTAATGCCGGGTTATGGGCTTGATCTATCCCCCCAACAGTGACCCCACGACTCTTACAGATGAAGGTACCTGGTGCGTATCAAGACAAAAGGCCCGCTGGAAGCCTCGATCGGCCCACGCCTGGCCCACTCGAGGCACCGCCATAGGAGTCCAAAACGATTATGGAAGCCATGACTTGGCGTTCAAGACTGAAATTAGATTAGGAAAACCTCTCTGTAAACCTAGACGGACTCCTCGCGACCCAGCCTAATATATAAAGACTAGGAGAAGGGACGTTTAGGGCATCGAATATCCAAGCAACACCTCCGGTCCCGAGAGAACTCGCCTCGACCTCCACTATAATCGCCTCCATCATAATACAATCGACCAAGAAGTATTGTCTCCTGTGAACCGACGAGTACCGCCAACCTGCACATCTCCTATACGATCTAACCCAGGGTATCTAACCATCGGATTTGCCGAGGTCAATCCTCATCAATTGGCGCAGACCGTGGGGAAGACACGGGTTGAAACAACGATCTCAGCGGTCTCTTCACCAGCAATCATCGACAATTCAACCACTCCAGCACTCGACACCTTTGCGACTCAAGAAGAATCAGATCTGTTCGAGTCCATCGGCTTCATCGCGCATCTCCCCGTCTCGCGATCATCCTTCGGTGATCTCCGTGCAGGCGCAGATCTGACCTTCGGAAGCCTCAAGATCGACATCAACCACTGGGATACCCTCCACATCGCAGACAACGTTCGAACACTCGGAACAACTACAACACCCAAGGAGTTGTCAGTCAAAAAAGCAACTCCCACCCATGCGACGACTCAACGAGTCCTTCGGGCAACCCACCTCAGCCCGATCCACGGCACCACTTCCGACTGCGCGAGCACCGCACTCACGTGGAAAAAGCGGATGGGAAAAAATACAAAGTAGGCAACCCGGATGTCGTTCCATGTATTCATGGAAGACACCCATGAACAAACTTCAGATGGCAAGGACAGAGAAGACGAACCGAACAGTCACAGGGAAGCACGCTCAACCAACGGAAACGACGATCCCAGCAACACCGGTCAGCTCACAGTCACCCTTGGTGAACCAGGAACTATACCAAGAAAAGAATTCAGAAGACAGGATGAAGAACCTGAAAGAAGCAGGCGCTAGGACTCAGAAGCCGCAAGACAGGATCAACCCACTGAAAAAATCTACCTCTCCAAAGAAGCAATTGCCAGAGTGAAAGACGTGGTGAAACGCGGTAAACTCCTCCCAGAAAACGCAACTCGCGACGAGCTCAGAGCTTAAAACAAGTTGTCAAGTGATGTCACCAAGAAAACAAGACGGCTACGGCTCGTTTTGGAAAATCAAAGTAAAACTGGGAACGACTCGAGATCCACTCGTAAAGCATCACCCGAGCACTTGAGCGACCTTTCCGATCATAGCTCTCGCTCTTGACGCAAATCCAGATTTGGCAAACCTACTACACACGGACAAGAATAAGGTTGCCCGCCAATTGCACGACGATTTCAGGCTAGAATACGATGATGAGGAAGAAAATCAGCTCACACCAGCTGAAGCCCTGATCACAGATCAAGCATACCTCCATCGCGATCGAAGTGGTGAAGAAGACAATGCAGATCGCAACACTTCGCGGGCGCTCAAGGTAATGAGCGATGCCATCGCTGCTTCAGCACTCAGAAAGTCGAGTACGAGCCGAACAACCCGCGAGACGACGCTAGACATGGACCCCAGCTCACCCAACGACAACGAAGACAACAAACGGCGATCGACACAGAAACCCAGGACAAAAGCAGAGACCGAGACAGGGACGACCGTGGCAACAGACACTGCAGAGACCGCAGATGGTACACGTGGGACGATATCACGCAGATCAAAATCAATCGAGGAAGATGCAGGCGCGCAACTCGCGAAGATACTCGGATGAGCAAGCATCCGATGAAGATCTCGAACCTTGCGGGGCCCTATGTTTCGCTCGAGACATATGCGAGACGGCCATGCCCAAAGGTTTCAAACTAAATTCCACGACCCACAAGTACGACGGATTAGAAGAAAAAGAAGCATGGCTCGACGACTACCTCACAGCCGTCAAGTTCCAGCGAGGAACCAAGACCACAACAATGTTGTACGTACAGGTCATCCTGGAAGGCTCGGCACAGCATTGGCTAAAGAACCTGCAGCGAGGCTCCATCAGCTCTTGGAAACAGTTTCGTAGTGCCTTCATTGAGAACATCAAATCAACCTACAAGTTTTCGGCCTCACTCGAGGAACTAAGAGCTTGCAGAGAAAGAACCAGAGAATCCTTAAGGTCTTACATCCAACGATGGACCATACTCAAAAAAACTCAGCCGAGGACATGTCAGACGAAAGCGCAATCGACGGGTTCAGAAGAGGCCTACAGCGCATAAACTTCAAAGAACAACTCGGAAAGCTCAAAGTACGAACACTCGCGCAATTTCTAGAACATGCCGACAACTGGGCCGACGGAGAAGATTTCGTGCGCAATGAATCGGACGCCCGACGACTCACACAAATCGCGACTATGACTACTACGACGGGGATAGAGGTTTCGACAGAAGAAAGGCCCAGGCGCAATTTCTATGACGACAGAGGACCGGACATGGTCTCGGCCGGTTTCCCAGGCGATAGAGACGACAGACATCGTGACGACAACATAATGCAGCGAAGAGACAACCCGGAACACCCACCACACGCCCAAAAGTGGGACTGGAGACCCAGGCAACCACGAGACGACACACGAACATCTCGCTCGGCCAAGGAACAGCTAGACGGAACATCCACAATACATGGTTTCAGGAACGAGTGGGAGAAATAAGAGCGAGCCACAACCTCAGAAACTGTAGGCGCTTAACCGAGCTTTCAGAAGAAAAGAGTAGGTCCACAGCCCCAACACCGCAACCTCTGGCAAGCGTGGCAGTCGCGCCCATCATCCACAATGCACCAACCCCACCGCAGCGCCAAAAAGACAGGTAGATGCCATCCAAGAGCGTCATGCATCGCTTGATGAAAAATAAGAATACCCGGAGGCACACGGTCGTATCTACATGATCCAAGAAGGAAGGTCATCAAACAAGCGGCAGAAGCAAGTCACCAAACAAGTATTCCTCACAGTCTCCTCTCACCCCGGCCATACCAGAATACCTCCGCGGTTCCGAGACCGACATCACCTTCTCCAGAGAGGATCACCCACCAGCCATCCTACGCCCAAGGCATGCGGCACTAGTGCTCAAAGGAAGAATCGGAAACTACGACATGTCGCGAGTCTTCATGGCTGGTGGCAGCAGAATCAACATCATATTCACCAAAACTCTAGAGGAGATGTTCATCCAAACTTCAGGCACAACCTTCCACGGAATTGTGCCGAGGATGTGCAGGAAAGATAAGCCTCGAAGTGGTCTTCGACAATGCAAGAAACTTCCGCAAGGAAACGCAGGACTTCGAAGTGGTCGACTGGAAATCATAGTATCATGCCACCCTCGGCCAACCAGCCTTTGTGCGCTTCATGGCGGTGCTGCAGTATGTGTACATCAAGCTAAAAATGCCAGGCCCAAGAGGAGTCATCAAAATCAAAGGAAGCTTCGTTAGATAATATCTTTGCGACAGATAATTCCATAAGATATCAGAAACCTTTGGAGCACATCACAATCGAGGAATCGACGGAAAAAAGCAGCACTCCATACAAAGCAAGGAACCAACCAAACACTCGTCGAACCAGAGCCTCGCGATGAGACCTCAAGCTATCCTAGCAGCAACTTTACATTTCTAGGGCTATCCAGCCATCGATCCAAATAAAGGGCTGTTTTTTCACAGCCCCCTCATGTAAGAACACCAGGGAAGGATTCTAAATCTTTTCCTAAAAAAGTATCTTACACCAAAATCATACTTGGCACTTGGGGGCTCGCTCGTTGCAGCCACCCTCCGAGACGTTATTCGCTTATGCGACTTCATATTTGGCACTCAGGGGCTCGCTCCTAGTAGCCACCCTCCGAGGCGTTACTCGCTTAAGCGACATCAAATCTGGCACTCGGGGGCTCGCTCAAAGCAGCCACCCTCCGAGGCGTTATTCGCTTACGCGACATCATATCTGGCACTCGGGGGCTTGCTCGCAGCAGCCACCCTCCGAGGCGTTATTCACTTACGCGACATCATATCTGGCACTCGGGGGCTCGCTCGTAGCAGCCACCCTCTGAGGCGCTATTCTCTCACGCGACTCCATATTTGGCACTCGGGGGCTCGCACGCAGCAGCCACCCTCTGAGGCGTTATTCTCTTACGCGACTTCATATTTACCACTCGGGGGCTCGCTCGCAGCAGCCACCCTCCGAGGTAAATGCTCCCACAAAACTCCACACCCGACAATGGAAGACTACTACAACTTGCAGCCACAAAACATACACTGTGCGAGGAAGAATTTACAAGGACCCTGAAATTCTATACCCCAGGTTCCGACTTCACCCTACAAAGGGAACCCAGAAGACGGTCATTCTCCTCGCACACCTTCTTCACAACCAGACTCGATGGCTCATTCGCCACCGCATAATGCTCGTCCATCGGCTCATCCCGACAACGAGGAGGACCCCAAGCCGCCGGCATGATATCTACTCTAGGCCAATGACTGTAAACAAAGGCGAATGCACACCGAGCTCCTGCGTGAATTTGATGATTCACAACCCGATGAAGAGACGCAGGTTGAAAAAACAACCGACATAACTTCTCAAGACTGGATGGGACAAGATCTAAGGGATAAAACTCAGAGAAGATACCACCAAGCACTTTGCAGCAGTACTAAAAATCTCGTGGCACCCGACCAAACCACAGTCGCATCTTGCACGGCAAACAACCGTGCCCCTGCTCTATAACACCAAAAGGGATTCTCATCTTGCACGGCCGGATCATCCAAACGTGACAACTCCGACTGGACAGCCTCCTCCTCCTTGCGGGATCGACCAGCCAACAATTTACAAGAAAACCAGAATCAACAAGAAGTGTAAGAAAGAAGCACTCGCGCAACCGAAAAACACAAACAGGAAGACTCACCCTTCAGTTGATCAGACAACTTCCCCATCCAAGCAGTGAGGCCATCCAAGACGGCCCAAGCTTGCTCACATTTTGAGCGATGGATCGCAACGGCACCCTTGAGACGACTAATCTCGCGCATCGCATCCTCAAGCCTCAAACAGACAGACTTGTAGGGCCCCTCACGATCGTCTTCCTTCAGCAATTTCCATGCCCGAGAAATGCGCGGGGTGGCCTACCGCAAAAGGATAAAGGAAGTCAAGCCAAAGAAAAAGAAAGAAGGATAGAAGAAGAAAAGACAGTTTAATCATCAATTCAGGATTCAGCATGCCCGACTCCAAAAACACCTTATTAAAAAGAAAATTTTCTCCCAACACATAATTAAATAAAGTCTCCTACTCCGCGCCCTGAGGCTTGCGGACATCAGCCTCCACAACCAGTGTTAGTTGACGAGCAAGATGACTGGCCCGCGCACTTTGCTCAGTCGTATAACTGGGAAGGAAAATCCACCATGGCATCCTCAATGGGAACCCCTTGCCCTAGAAGAACAAGAAAGGACGTCGCAAGTCCACTCACCACTGTCTCGCGAACCAAGCCCTCCAACTGATCCCATTCGACCCGAATGCGGCAACCTGAAGATTAAGGCCCTCGGGACGACTTTCCTCATCCGGATACATGTGCTCATCAAGAAGCTTCAGAAGGATCGAACTAGGACCGCAGACGTCCTTCACGGCACTAGTGGCATTGGACACTGCATCCACAGCACCACGAAGAACGCTCGAGTCCTCAGGAGCAGCCGCCGCTACTTCAACACTTACGGCGCCTACACCATAGGGAAACAAACAATGATCAACAATCACAACCAAAGATGAAGCATTAGAGCAATCTCCTCATCTGCCAATGCACTCGCCAGGTCGCGCAGCCGACCTCCCTCAAACTTCTCCAACTGCTGGAACTGCTCCTCCACTCGCCGCAGCCGTTCGAGCTTGCCACACTTCGCCTGCAAATCCCTCTCCTTCGACTCCAAAGCATCTCGAAATGAGGCAAGTTTCTTCTCCACGGCAGCAGCCCCGATTTTCAGCGTCCTTCTTACGACCTACAGTAAAAGGGTCACTCAAGCATCAAACAAGAAAGGGTACCACAATCAAAAGGGAGGAAAGCAACTCACGACGCATGGTGGTCAGGCTCCCCTAGGCCGCATCATGAGCACCCCGGGCACGATCAGCATCAGTCAGCACTTGCTCACACATAAGGAACAGTAGCTAGAACAGAAAGGCTCGCAGAAATCAGAACCAAGCAAAGGTAAATTAAGTTTCAGAATGCGACCAACCACAAGTGGTTGCGCGCAACCTCGGGGGCTACTCCCATCGGGAGCGCTGCTGCGCACCCAATGACAAGCAGAAGCGCACCAAAAGTCAGAGAACATCAATCTTAAGACTGCGACCAACCACAAGGTGTTGCTCGCAGCCTCGGGGGCTAATCCCATCAGGAGCGCTGCCGCGCCCCCAATGTAAGTCAGAAGAAATGAAGATTATGCACCTATTCAGCCATGCGATCAAAGAACTTGGCCTTCTCTTCAATAGGGAGGTCCTTTTTCTCCACGAAGTACCCCTCGGGAAACACGGGCTTCTTGTCCTGAGGAAATTCACCCTCAGTAGCAGCAACAGACCCCTCAGATGGAGCAGTCGCGGGGTTCGTACCCGCAACAGAAGCCACAGGAGTCATGGAAAGAGCCAACTGACCAGCTGCTGCACCGGAGTCAGTCGACTGAAGATCAACAGCAGCAGTACTTGTTGAAGACGCGGCCGGAACAAGATCAGTATTGCAACACGCTTTTCATCAGAATAGGAAAACAAAGATAGCGGCGTAATAAACCAGTAAGAAGTACGTACCCAACAGGTGCGGCGCCCACGCGAAGCAACACTCCAAGTTTGCGCTTCTTTGGTACAACCGGAGGAGGGCAAGGTGTAGCAACTGGCAAGACTGGCAGCGGTCCATCACAACCACCCTCCACAGTCTGTCCACTAGCAGTCGAGGAGAGGTTGCGCTTGATGAAAAGTGGCCCCAAATCCTCATCACCTTCAACAGCGGATGCTGACCACCATGACTCACACCCGCAGACTCGCCAACATCACCATGCGAAGAACCACCCACGGGCGCGGGATCCACCATGACCACATCGGGCTCGTCTAGTATCTCAGCATCCTCAGGTTGAGGCGGGTTGTTCAGCGAGGAAACATTGTTCTACGAGCAAAAACATCATCAGCAAGCACAAGATATTAAAAAAATGACTGGACCTAACAAAGACTCGAGCACATACCTCAGGCAAAGGGAAATCCTCAGCATATGGAAGTATGGAACTCTAAACACCAACACTCGTGCACTTAGTGACTTGTTGGATCCGAAACAGAAGATCACTACCCGAGATGTCATCAGGGGATCACCTAGTCTGGTCTTCGAGCCCAGTGTACCGCCACATGGGATGCACCCGGTGCTGAAGCAGCTGTATGCGCCTCCTCATAAACACGGCAATCAGCTAGGCGCCAGTTATCCTCGTCTTCCGGTCAGCAAGTTTTTTGCATCAGAGGCTCAACAACAGCCACCTCTTATGCAGACAGTTCAAGCCCCGAAGACGAATGTTTGACCATCCACGCAATCTGGTTAAAAGGATCAAGACCAAATTGCTGGCCGTCAACATGCTTATCCTTCAAATAAAACCAACTCTTTCGCCAGGTGTAAACAGGATCCAGTTTCTCCAAATCGAAATAGGCATTCTTCTCCTTAATAGAAATACCGACGCCCCCAATGGCGTACTCAGAGTTCGTCCTCTTCACATTGAAGAGGCATTTCCAAATCCCTCAATGGGGATAGATCCCCAGGAAACTCTCACAGAGCGTGATAAAGCACGCAATATGAAGTATACCGTTTGGAAACAAATCATGCAATTGAAGTTGATACGCAAAAAGCAACACCCCGACAAATGGATGAATGGGGAGAGAAAACCCACGAGGGAAAAAGCTCTGAAAGCATACCCGCTCATCGTCGCGCGGTTCAGGCACTTCTTCATCCCCAATAATCCACGCGGCACTGTCCAAGACAAGGCCATCTGCCACCAGAGCATCCAGATCTGTAGCTTCAAAGGACGAGCACTCCAACCTCCCAGTCATCCTTGCCGATTCCTGCGCTGCACTCTGAGGACGTTTGGACATGGATCCCGTTGCGCAGCCGCACAGAGCAACGAAGCGGAGGGCAAGAAGAAGCAGAGGAAGAAGAAACAGGAGAGGGCGAGCGCTGGGTAAAACCTAAATCTACTCAGCCCTTCGGTATTTAACCCACAGCCAAAGCCCATCCTCCCACCTTCGATCTCGGAGGCCCATCAATGTGGGATGATCCCAGCACACTCGTGGGACATGGAAAAACTCAACCGGCGCAGTAACCACACCGCCCAGTCCGTGCGAAAAATGAGGGTCATCATCATGCGGGGCGAAATTACCGCAGAACATCACGTCACGTCGCACCCACTATGAGTGGCTGCCCAACTTGTCATACAACCTTGCAATGTCACATCTCAGCAAGTCGTACTGAGTATGCGTCATCGCTACCCGTCAAAGGTTTATTTCTACAAAACTTTTGTCCTTATTTCAAAACTTTACTCCCATCGGGAGCACCCTGTCTTTGCAAAAAACAGAGCAAGGATCAAGCCTCGAGGACGAGAGTGGCTACTCCCCTCCAACAGGACCAAATGCACCTATAGAGTTTGGGTGCTCCCTCACCTAGCAGGCCATGACGCACATGAGCGATCACTTTCATCAGCAAAGACTAAGGCATCTATGGAGTTCGGGTGCTCCCTCACCCATAAGATGATGAAGTGCTCGAGTGATTACTTGCACTAGAAGGAAAGACTTGATCAAACATCCAAGAGAACAATCCTCCCAAGCACTCGAGTGTCGTATGGGTGCATACATGATCAACCCACTCGAAGACCATCCGAGTGGGTGCAACTCTTATCGACTCCTCGCCTGAGTTACTCCGCGAGTGACCACTATTCGTCCACTTCATTTGTTTTTCCATGTGGGTGCACATCTAATCAGGCTCCGCGCTGATACGGTGAGGATAGTTCTCTCACTCCACGTTGGTTACCCCAAGTGGAAGGTGAGATGTAGCGTAGCAGCAAATTTCCCTTAGTGAAGATACCAAGGTTATCGAACCAGTAGGACTCCAAGAGATACAAGAAGGTGTCAACGGCGCAGAAATTGTTGCCGGATGGAGACAAGGTTGACGTGGACCTGCACACACAACAAGTAACTTTGCGCCCAACGAGTACAGAGGAGTTGTCAATTCCTCCGGCCTTGTTGTTTACAAAGGATCAACGCAAGAGATAATAGTGCAACTGAAAGTAAGAACTAAAAGTAAATTGAAGGTGTAAACAATGGTGTGAATATGGACCGGGGTCCCATGATGTTCACTAGTGATGTCTCTCTCCCAAAAGACGATAAAACAGCTAGCGAGGTAAACAAATCATAGCTAGGCAATTGACAGGATTATAAACGCACCGCAATGCTAACTAAGCTACAAAAGAAAGGAAGAGGATCAAAAGCAATGGGCAGTATGCCAAAGTAAGTAGACCGAAATCCATCTGCATCTACTACGAATCATCCACCTTGAGATATCTATCTAGAACATCTCGCTGGTATTAAGTTGTGAATCCCACCCAAAGTGTAAACTCAAAGCAACAAACAACTGCATTAAAAGAACTATGCGTAAAGTAAACAATCCTTGCACCCGCAAGTAGAAGAACCGTTGTTTTATCCCTGGTGGCAACAACACATCCCCTAGTCTCATGTTTCTTTCACTCAAGGTAGACATCAAATGGCTGAACCCATAATCATGCACAACGCTCCCTCTTGGAGTTGCAACAAATTAGTTGGCCAAAGTAAAATACGGAAACGAAGAACATGCAAGAATTTACTAAAGAACACAAATATAAAAGAGAACCAAATATACTACTCATCACAATTCTAACATAATCTCATAATCCATCAAATCCCAACAAACTCAGCATAGCAACACGGAAAATTACAAAAGTGCCTCGATCATGTGAGGCAGCTCACGAGGTCTCGAAAGTTAAACCACAAAGAGGGTAGGAGTACATCACATAGCTACTGGTCACGGACCCATGGTCCAAGGGGGACTACTCATCTCACATCTGGGAGGCGTCCATGGCGATGGATGGTCTACCGAAGGGGATTCCTCCTTCCGGCAGGGTGCCGCTGCAGCTTCTCCTGGCAGCCCCGATCTTGAAACGGTGTCGACGGAGGAACAGAGAGGAGAACGGGAATAGCAAATCGATCTTAGGGGTTTCCGTCACGGGGGGTAAATATAGGCCAAAGGGGGCCCCGAGAGGGGCCACAGGGCAGCCAGGAGGCCTCCTCGTGCGGCCTAGGGTGGGGCCGCGCCAGGGACCCTTCTGGGGCTCTGGTGGGTCCACCCCCTTCCTTCCTTGGTGATTCGGGAAGCTTTCGGGTCGCTGATTTTTTATATATTTTTTCCGGGATTTATTTGGCACTTTAAATGGCCGGAAAACCTGAAATACAAAAACAACAGAAAACAGGAACCGGCAACTGGGTGCACTAAGTTAATAGGTTAGTCCAAATATGATAAAAAAAGTGTATGAAAGTTCAAGAAAAACATGGAAAATTCACAAAAATCATGCATGGAGCAAGCAGAAATTATAGATACGTTTGGGACGTATCAACATCCCCAAGCTTAATTCCTGCTCGTCCTCGACTAGGGAAATGATAACAAGCATAATTTCTGTGGCGACATGCCACACAACCATATAAGGACTTTTATGTAAAGCAATCAAAGCATGCAATTCAATTCAAGTCTTAACAAGCAAGAGTCTATATTAGCATTGACACAAGTAACAAATGAACAAAAGGTGCAAGAGCTCTCGCTGTCTGTGACTCGAATGTCCCCAAATGGTGTTTGCGTGCAAGAAAGGGGATAGGGTATACGAGATAAAAAATAGTTGTTGAGAACCACTATCTACTAAAGTTTCACACTTATTCTCCTTTGGATTCTTATCTTGACTCGTCCCCAGACCACTAGTCAGGTACAAGTCAAACTGATGCACTCCCTTTCGATATTTTGAGCACTCATGCAATGGATGAACGTGAGCAAGAAAGTTGACACTTAAAAGGCGAAACAAAAAGAAGGTGGAGGAGGAAGACAAAAAAAGGTGTGAAAGGCTCACATCAATGAGGAAAATCATAGGCGAGAGAAGGCCATATGATAGATATGATGTGAGGAGTAGGGATTGCCATGCAACGGATGCACATGTGAGCTAAAAGCTCTCCAAGGGAACTAGTGGGGGTGCATCCAACTTGCTTGCTCAAGAGGACCTAGAGCTCTTTTGAGGAGGCTCATCATTGGAATGTACAAGCCATGTTCTATAGTGTGAAGGGTCCCCACATAGCTATATGCATGTATAATAACCTCTATGGAGTACAAGGGATAGAGGACGAAGTACTAGGGTGTATCTCTCGAAAGGAATAGTAGTGTGCCCCCTTCTCTCATTTTATTTTTCTTTTTATCTTTTTTTGGTGGCCTCAATGGCTCTTTCTATTTCTCTCATTTGTCCTCTTTGGGATCTTTTAATTTTGTCCTCTTTGGGATCTTTTCCTAACTTTAGGGGCAACACTCTATATTTTACAAGAATATAAGAGATCTTTCACACTTTACAAAGGTACTCTCATAAAGAACATGTAACTATCATGATGCAAATGTATGCCTCTGCCAGGGTATCAGGATATGCAATGATACTAGTGTGTCATGTAGCAATGATTAGGGCAAGGCCCAACTATCATGCGGCTCATCGATCAAGTAAGTAGCATGTATGACATGAAGATCAAGTCATGAGGAGGTGGATGTTGCATGGCAATGTATCTCGGAAAGGCTATGGAAATGCCTTGTAGGTAGGTATGGTGGCTGTTTTGAGGAAAGATATAAGGAGGTTTATGATGACAGAGCGTATCATGCCAAAGGTTTGGATGTACCGGCAAAGGTGGACGCCAACTCTCCAAGTGAGAAGGAGGCAATACACGGCACATGAGAGGCTAGCAAAATATAGGTGGGCGGAAGTGTCAACTTTCGAATACTCACATTAGTCTGAAGAACTCATGCACTTATTATTGGTAACTCTCAATCTAATCGGGAGTTTCTCAAAGAGACAAGTACCCTGAGGAGGAGTGTATGGGGTTTTGGTTATCCTTGCGCATCCTCGACTCATGGTACCTGAGTGTACTGTAATATTCGAACCCTCCAGAGGTTAGTGATCCATCTAGTAGCTAGAGTTCTCAACAGGGGTTTTTTGGTTTTCTAAAATCACACGGATTGCCCAAAATACGACATCTATCACTAATAGGCTCGATCTCTTGACACCAAAAGTCCAAACATTACTCTAGTCAATACCTCAAAACTATTGCAAGTTACTACTACAAAGAGAATAGCAACTTCAACTACCTAATTTCTAGTCAATACACAAAACTCTGTGCAACAGGCAAACTCTCTAACAAGATAAAACATGCAACCTATAGAAAGTTCAACCTCTAGAAGAAAACTAAAGCATAACAACTAAACAGGGCAGCAGCTAAGAAAAGAAAAAGAAAAATTAATAGCTAAGAGAATTAGCATGCAAATCCTATGAGGAGTTCTAGTTCAAGCGGAGCGTGTTTCTCTCGCACACAAAAGAAAGGTGAGATCTAACTTGTTACAACAGCAAACAAAGAAAAAATAAACCTAATAAAAGTAAAGAGCAAGACGCTCCAAGCATAGCACATAACACTACTAGGGAAATAGCTATACATGGAAAGCTTATTAGTGGCGCATATAAAAAGCCATGCGCCACCATCTATTAGGGGTGACGCACTGTAAAATAATGCGCCACCCATAAGACCTTAGGGGTGGCACATTATTTCACAGTGCGCCACCCCTAAGAGTGGGCCAGCCTGGATGATCTTATACGTGGCGCATTCTGTAATATGCGCCACCCCTAAGGACCTTATGGGTGGCGCATTTACAGAATGCGCCACCCCTAAGAGCTTAGGGGTGGCGCATTCTGTAAATGCGCCACCCATAAGGTCCTTAGGGGTGGTACATTGTTGAAATGCGCCACCCATAAGAGCTTAGGGGTGGCGCATTTCAGCAATGCGCCACCACTGACTTGCTATATGCGCCACTAAATGCCTAGAGCTGCCCTTATCTACTCCACCCCACCTACCACCTCTCATTCACTCCACACAATTCTCGAACTAGATCCACTCTTCTCACCCTAGATCTATTCGGTTTTCTCCTCCTCCCCACCTCATTTCTTCCATTTATCCATCGATACTTGGCATTACATCTATTTTGTTTCATATTGAAGTAAGTGGACCTCCTCCCAAACTCTTTTGTTCCATTTATGACCCATATACTTGCCTTTATTAGCTTGGGGTTTGTTGTGCATGTGAAGCTTGGGTTTGATGTATATGTGAAGCTTGTGGTGGTTTGATGTATATGTGAAGCTTATGGTGGTTTGATGTATATGTGAATCTTGAGTGACCAATGTTTTGTCGAAATGTCGATTCATTTCCATTTCGGCAAATTTCTGGCGCACTCTCCGCATGCTCCCATGCATTATTAGGAAAGGTCATGCCGAATTTTTCCGGCGACGACTGTGATATATAACTGTGTTGCTGTCTCCGTGCACGTAGGTGATCGACCATGACCCGCGAGATGTTGAGCGATATCACCGTGGCTAGGTGGATACAATGTGCGACAAATGACATGCTAAGGAATAATAGGTCGGATATAAGATGTCCGTGTCGGAGATGCAAACTGCAGTGCGTGACCGAGCCTGATTCCGGAATATTGCAAAGACACCTGAAGCGTAATGGTTTGATGGATGGCTACACACGGTGGATAAGTGATGAAGCTGGTGAGGAGGAGGACGTCAATGGTGGGGCGCCAGTAAATGAGGAAGGGCAACTAGACAACAGCGGCGGGCGAGAAGACAAAGATCATCCCGTAAATGATCATGAAAAAGATGCCGAAGCGGATCATGTAGATCAAGATGCCGGACATGAAGAACAGGATGTCAGACATGATGAGGATTCAAGATGGGTGCGGGACACTCATGTTCAAGAGTTGCTTGTCAAAGAGGCATTGAACGCAAGAGGTGCAGCTAGAGAGAAAGCCAAGATGGCGCAACTCTAGAAAGACGCGATTACGAAGATGTACGAAGGATTCAACGAACTGGATACCCGCTTGAATGTAACACTTGGGGCTATGGAGATGAAGGCAAAACACAAATGGACCGACGAAAGCTTCGATGATAACATGGCATTCTGGCACGATCGTCTTCCGAAGGGCAACACGTGCCCAACTAGTATCGCTGAGGCCTAGAAAGTCCTTTGCCCTCTCGATCTTCCTCACGTTAAGTACCACGTCTGCATAAATGATTGCATGATCTATCAGGGTGAGGACGAAGATAAAACCACATGTTCGGTCTGCGGTGTTAGTCGATACAAGACAGGGAAGAAAGTTCCTAGAAAAGTGGTATGGTATTTTCCGATCACTCCTCGTCTGCAGAGGTATTTCGTAGATCCCGAGGAAGCAAAGCTCATGACCTGGCACGCGTATAGAAAGAAGCTAAAAGAGTATGACCCGAACCCGGATCCAGAAAAGGAGGACATGCTGAGCACCCTTCAGATGGTAGCCAATGGACTGCGTTGGACCTTGAATACCCAGATTTTGGGAAAGAACCAAGGAACCTCAGGATTGGTGTGAGCGCCGATGGAGTCAATCCGTTTGGCGGCCAAAGCAACACACACAGTACCTGGCCCGTGTTAGTATGCATATACAACCTTCCCCCCTGGAAGTGCATGAAGAAAAAGTACATAACATTGTGTATGCTAGTTCAAGGGCCGAAACAACCAGGTACGGACTTCAATCTATATATGCAGCTGTTGAAAGAGGAACTAGAAACGTTATGGAAAGACGGAGTCAATACATGGGACGCCGCGGCAAAACAATATTTCCCAATGAAAGCCGTGGTGATCACGAGAGTGCACGACTATCTCGGATACGGATATTTTTCAAGGCAGGTCGTCCAAGGATTCTGTGCATGCGTTAGGTGCATGGATAATACAACGTACTGCCAGCTACCAAAAGATCCCGGATCTTCAAAAACCGTGTTCCAGAGGTCTCGGAGGTGGCTTCCCAAGAAATACGCGTGGAGAAAACAGGGACATCTATTCGATGGAAGCGAGGAGCTCCGACCACCCCCAGCTCGAAGGAGCGGCAAAGAAATCGACAACTTGCTGAAAACTTGGAAAGAGTGCCCCGCGCCGGGAAAGAAAAAAAAGAAGACTCAGCCGTTGATGAGGCTATGGAAAGCGAGGTATGTTTTCTGGGATTTGGAATACTGGAGTCTCCTCCGCACTCCTCATAGCCTTGATATCATGCAAATCACAAAGAACGTGTGCGAGAGCTTGTTTGGCACGCTGCTCAACATGCCGGAGAAGACCAAGGACGGGCCAAAACCAAGGAATGACTTGAAATTTATGGGCATCAGGAGGGAACTTCACCCCCCTAGTGACGACGATGATGAGCCGGAGGAGGAAGAGGATACGGAAATGCAAAACTCTCGCAAACTAAAAATGACGACCAAGAAGAAGACCGGTATTGATCACTGACCCCGGCATGCTTCACTCTGTGCGAGGACGAGATCAAGCGGTTTATCCACTGCCTCATAGGAGTAAAATTTCAGAACGGCTACGCGGGGAAGATAAGAAGATAGCTAGACGAGGTGAAGCACCGTTTCAGCGGGATCAAATCTCACGACTATGCCGTGCTGATGACGCAGATTCTCCCGGTTGCGATGCGAGGGATAATGGACGAGCACGTCCGTAAAACGTTGTTTGGCCTTTGCAACTTTTTTGACGTCATCTCCCGGAAGTCGATTTGCGCTACGCAACTCAAAAGGCTACAGGAGGAGATCGTGATCATACTATGCGAGCTTGAGATCTATTTCCCGCCCGCGCTCTTCGACATTATGGTGCATCTGCTGATCCACGTCGTGGAGGATATCTTCAAACTCGGGCCTGCGTTTCTACGCAGCATGATGCCGTTCGAAAGGATGAATGGACACATCAAAAAATACGTTCGTAACAGGTCCCATCCAGATGCAAGCATAGCGAAGGGCTTTCTAACCGAAGAGTGCATCTCTTTTTGCACGAATTATCTCAACACCGAGAACCCTGTTGTTCTGGTCGTCAACAAGACCTTCAACTATGACGGTGGGTGTGGTCACCACGAGGGAAGCCGCGCAATGCATGTCAACTTTGACGGTCCAGACATCGACTTTGAAAGAGCAAGCCTAGTCGCGCTACAACACATCCAGCTAGTCGATCCTTGGATAGTAAAGCACAAGGATTTAATCAGGAAGAAGTACAGTGACCAGGGCCTGCAGATAACGGACCGAGATCCACGGCTAATCAAAGAGCACAACTCCGGTTTCATGACTTGGTTCAGGGACGAGCTTCGTGCTAATCCCCCGCGAAGGAACGCTTCCGAGGACGAAAAGATGATATTCACCTTGTCACAGGGTGCCGCACGCAACCTGATGACCTATCAAGCATCTGATATCAACGGCTACACATTCTACACGGAGGAAAAGGACAATAACTGCGATTACCAGAACTCAGGGGTAACGGGGATATTCTACACCGATGACGTCAATGAAAGATTCTATGGAAAGATCGAGAACATATGGGAGCTCGACTACTGTGGAGAGAAGGTGCTGATGTTCCGTGTGAGATGGGCCAAGAGCGTCGTAAAAGAATACCGGTACTTCACCACCATAGTTATACCCGAAGCCAAATCCAAGTCTGCGGGCACAAACATCACCGCAAAAAATGAGCCATGGGTACTGGCTAGCCAAGTGTACCAATGCTTCTTCATTACCGACCCATCAAAGCCGAGCCGCGTTGTAGTGAGGAGAGGCAAAAGAAACATCATCGAAATGGATGGAGTCGCCAACGAGCAAGACTTTGACAAGTACGGCGACCCGAAGATGGAGGTTTACTACGCCGCCCAGGATACATACACCACAACCTTACCGAAGAAAGGTCTCCTCCCATTCAAGAGGAAAAGTGAAGGCGTCCCGTGTCGGGACCCAGGGTTAGCATATGTAATTCCAGTCATGATACAATCACATTGAGAGCCGAGAACCGTACCCACTTGTCTAAGCAGACAAGGCCAAGCACAGAACGTTCTCGGTAAGAATCGAACGTGAGGGGCATCCCATTCAGGCCGGATGATCATCTGAGATGGGTCCTCATCGTCCGCTCACAAGTCTAAATGCTTATGGGTGGTGAATCCCATACTCATAGACAAGTCGCCTCAACCATGTTATCGATTGGATCCTAACTCTTACATAGACTTACTCCAGCCCGATCACTTAGTCGGGGTCTAGGGCGGGTTCGATCATACAACAAAGTGTGCACGTGACAGAGTCACGAACAATCGCATCGCGATGCCCCAAGCTGCGCACATCTAAGGGCCACTTGGTGTATAAAAGACCGCCAGCCAGATCACAACTAAGGTCTCGAAAACCCATACTAAGACATGCATGTTATAAACATACACGCAGCACACATGCCTAGTATGAACAGCAGGTATCATCACATAACTCTACAAAGTACTCTTTATTGATATACACATAGAGCATACAAAGATCACATGTCTATGATCAACATTACATCAATACAACGGAAGCAAAATAGGTCTGAGTACAGACAAGTTTAACAAATGGCTTAGAGAAGCCTTGTAAAACAAACATGCCCTTCCACGAGGGACCAGACTGCTGTCTGGGACTATGCTAACTTAGTCAACGTCGAGCTTCAGGTCGGTGACTCCATCGGGGTCCGGTTTCTCATCTAAAACATAGAATAAGAAAACGTGAGTACAAAGTCGTACGCAGCAAGACATACATCAGATCTATACTACTCATGCTCAAGTATCAAGGTAAAGGGAGGTGGGGTTTCACATGCAGAAGTGCCAGCTTTGACTTGGCTAATCCTGAACTACGAATACCAGAATTGAGGTAAGAAGCGTACACGTGTCCACTACATCTCCAACCAATACACCACTATGGTTACTTCGTCGACTTCCCCACGAGGAATCACACCATAGTACTCACGCTTCTCTTGCAAGTTTTATAAGTATCTATTCAAGTTGTCTAATAATCAGGTACAGGTTCCAAGTAGTCCATAACCGCGGACGCGGCTATTCGAATAGTTTTGTTAACCTTGCAAGGGTGTAAGCTACACACACGTGACCATCGGTTACCGCCAGGTCTCGCCACCGTTCAAGAGGTGACAACGAGGATGTTCACCACGACACTTCGCTCACAACCGGTCTATTCCAGGAGTCGACTATCTGAGTTTGCCTCCGCACGAGAGCCCGGCCGGATCAACGAAATGGACTTAAACAATGTAAGTGACCGAGACGCCACCTCTGGCAGATGGTTTTCCTGCCTCACAGGTGCACTCACATATCTATATGATGCAACCATTTCCTTCGTTCTTTTTCTATGCACATGTCAAATGGAAAGCCCGAACTAATGTGACTCCTGGACGTCGACACGGATCAAGGTACTAGGTCGAGAGGGGTCAGTGAGCCCAATGTGTGGTTGTACTCTTTGTCTTGGATTACCATACAAGAACTCGATTCTTAAGGCGGTGTTCAACGAGACAACCCACTGTGTACTCCTACACAGCCTCTCATCGTTCAGCTTGTATTAGGGTGGATTCACCAACACAGTTTCACTTTCATCAACACCATGTTCACTATCATCCCGACTCACATCAAAAGTAACCTCACTGTAACACTAAGCATGCAATAAGCTGTAACAGTTGCAGGGGCCACATGATATCAAACAACTCCTATGTCAGCTAGGATTGTGGTTTGCTTACTACTGTGACAAGATGATAGGTCATGCATCGGATATGGGTTCAACTATGAGGTAGAATCGATACAAGATGATCTCCTAAACATGCATAAGCGAGACTGAGAGGGAATTGGGATTTTATAGACATGATCAATGGGGTTTGATTGCCTTGCTGACGAGGTTCGATATCGGGGTCTTCAACGAAGGGGTGGCCTCCGGTTTCGGTTGCACGTCTATCGAGCAAACAATCAAACAAGGTATAAATTTATTTGCAATGCTCAAACACATGATCAATATTGAAATGGTGATGTTCGTGAACACAATGTGGGTACAATTCCATTTAAAAGAAGTCAAATGCAAAGTCATTTGCAAATGTGCTTCAAATTTGAATTTGAAATAAAGCAATATGGATATTTTGCACTGTTCACCCATTTTAAAATGGTCAAACATGAAAGCAGAGCCCATATTCATAAACCTTGGATTTTTTTGATAATTTTAGACATATTATATGTCCAATTTGGAGTTCATATGAATTTTCTATGAATTTCCAAAGTTTATTCAATTTTCTGGGTTTACTGGAATTACTTTAAATCATTTCTATTTTTCTGGAAAGTCTTTATTGAATCAGCATGATGCAATGCTGACATCAGTGGGGGGGCTGACATGTGGGTCCAGGGTGTCAGCTCAGGGGGTTTAATCCCCTCTGATTAAGAATAAACCGGTTTAATTAGTGGGCTCGGGGCCCACTGTCAGTGAGAGAAGGGAGGGGTTAGGAGTTGGTTTAGGCCCTAATTGCCATGGCGTCGCCGGCGGAGCCACTGTAGCCGCCGGAGCATCGCCGGGATCGCGATTTAGGCCACGGGGGAGGGATCTACGGGCACTGGAACGTTGCCCGCAGGCTGGTGCATCTCGGGGAGCAGGCAGGGGTCAAGAAAACGCTCGGGGGCGTCGGCTACTCCAACGGAGGCGGCGGCCGGCCACTGGAGCGGGCGGTTCTACGCTACGAACCATGGTGAGAGGCGCGGAGGAGCTGGGGCGAACGGGGAGCTCACCCTGGTGCAGATGGAGCCGACGGGGAGGCCGGAGGGTGGCTGGACGGAGGAGAATCGCTCGCCGGCGTCCACTGTGCCCGGCGGTGGCTCGATGAAGAGAACATCGTCGCTGTCGGCTCCCGATCCAAATTGAAGGCGCAGCTCGATGAAGTCGATGCCGGGGAACCTCCTGGACAACTTGCGGCGTCGAAAGGGGCACGGTGGCCACGAGCTCTACGGTGGCGTGCTCCGCTAGGTCTACGGGTGGCGCAGGATTCACGGGGGAGAGAGACAGGGAGGAAGCCAGAGGAGGGGGAAAGGGTGCGGGGCTTATGGGCGAGCTGCGTGGCGCGAGGAGGAGGCCTGGGGGGTTCCAGGCGAGCCTGGGTGGCGTCCACGGTGCTCGGCTCGCCACCGAGCTGCTTGGAGGCGAGGGGAGGAAGACGACACGCGGGCGAGCTGGGCTGGGCCAGCTTCTGGCCAGGCTGGGCCAGGTAAGTGGGTGGGGTGGGCTCTCTTTCCCTTTTTCTATTTTCTCTTAAAATTCTTTTCTGTTAATTTGTTTTGCCCCAAATAAAAAATAGCAGAGCATTTTTCAAAATCATGAAAACTTTTATGTGGGCTTATAACATATATAGCTAGCCACTCATAAGTTTTGGTGACTTTTGAAATTCAAACAATTTGAATTCAAATTCAAATTGGAGTTAAATTTAATTTCCAATGCACCTTTTGAATTTTTGAATATTCCATGGGCATGGGAAAATCCCCAAACCACTTTTGCAATGATCAGCAACAATTCTAGGAATTTTCCAAACATTCAAATGATTTTTGGAAAAAGATTTTTATCTGGCCATTTGATTTAATTTCTCAGGGCTTTTCTTTTCCCCATTTTTGAATTTCTTTTGGAATTTTTGCATGAAGCAAAGGGATCAAACAAACCTAGCACTTACCCTAGTTGGGGTTCTGACAACTCGCCCCCACTCAAAAGAATATCGTCCCGAGATTCAGAAGTCGTCGGGAGGAAGGTGGGGTACTCGACACGGAGGCGGTCTTCTCTTTCCCAGGTTGCTTCTTTCTCGGAGTGATGCGACCATTGCACTTTGAGGGACTTGATCGTCTGACGACGCGTGACACGCTCTGCGGAATCAAGATTACGAACAGGGTACTCTCGATAAGAAAGGTCATCTTGGAGATCAAGCGTTTCATGGTCGACTTCGCGGATGGGGTCCTTGAAGCAACGCCTGAGTTGTGACACATGGAATACATCATGTACTCGGGAAAGATGAGGGGGTAGTTCAAGTTGGTAGGCAACTTCTCCATGTTTAGCAAGAATGCGGAAAGGTCCGATGTAACGTGGGGCCAACTTGCCTTTGATACCGAATCGTTTGGTTCCCTTCAGAGGAGTAACCCGAAGGTAAGCCTTCTCATCAGCGCTATAGCTCTCTTCCCTATGATAACGATCATAGTAGCTCTTCTGACGAGACTAAGCGGCTTTCAAACGATCACGAACAATACGAACTTGCTCTTCTTCTTCCTTGATCACATCCGGTCCAAAGAGTTGTCTTTCACCGGTTTCTGACCAGTTTAAAGGTGTTCGACATCGTCGTCCATAAAGGAGTTCAAAAGGAGCCATGTTCAGAATAGATTGATAGCTATTGTTATAAGAAAATTCGGCGAAGGGAAGAGATTTCTCCCAATTCTTTCCGAAAGAGATAACACAAGCTCTGAGCATGTCTTCCAAGATTTGATTAACCCTTTCGACTTGACCACTAGACTGGGGATGGAAAGCTGTACTAAAGGATAGATGAGTTCCCATAGCACTCTGAAAGCTTCCCCAGAATCTAGAGGTGAAAAGGCTACCACAATCAGAATTGATCACCAAAGGAACACCGTGAAGAGACACAATTCTAGAGAGGTACAAGTCCGCCAACTGGCTAGCAGTTATAGACTCGCGAATGGGAAGGAAGTGATCAACTTTGGAAAGCCTATCTATGACAACGAAGATGGCATCATTTCCTTTCTGGGTTCTTGGAAAGCCGGTGATGAAGTCCATACCGACTTTGTCCCATTTCCACTCTGGAATAGGCAAAGGTTGAAGTGTACCAGCAGGTCTTTGGTGTTCTGCCTTAATGCGACGACAAACATCACATTCAGCAACAAATCGAGCAATGTCTCTCTTCATCCTAGTCCACCAAAATCTCTGGCGTAGATCTCGGTACATTTTTGTGCTACCGGGATGAATCGAGAGGGGTGTGTCATGGGCTTCTTTGTGGATGAGTTGCCGTAGATCCTTATTCTTAGGTACTACCAAACGATTTTCAAAGAATACCGTTCCTTTAC
The DNA here is from genome assembly GCA_950022295.1 of Bromus sterilis. Lineage (NCBI taxonomy): Eukaryota > Viridiplantae > Streptophyta > Magnoliopsida > Poales > Poaceae > Bromus > Bromus sterilis. The sequence continues at coordinate 203,560,510 of OX465600.1, read as the reverse complement.
TATCTGTGGAGAAACATTTAGCAACTCCGCTAGCAATGTTCTCCTTGATCCGGCGTACACCTCGTGCACGTCTTTGGGCAACTTTGATTTGATCCTCAAGGGTTGGTTTCGCCACCAAGTTTAAAAGAGATCCATGAGGAACAATCTCGAGATTGAGTTTTCGAAATTCCTCATGAAGAAGTGGTTGATACTGTTGTAACATGAGGTTGTTACAATACGACTTACGACTTAGTGCATCAGCCATGACGTTGGCCTTGCCTAGGGTGTATGATATTCCTAAGTCATAATCTTTTATCAACTCAATCCAGCGTCTTTGCCTGAGATTAAGATCTGGCTGGGTGAAAATATATTTGAGGCTTTGGTGGTCGGAATAGATCTCACAACGATTACCAAGGAGGTAATGTCGCCAAGTCTTCAGGGCATGAACTACGGCAGCGAGTTCAAGATCATGGGTAGGATAGTTCTCTTCATGTGGACGCGACTGGCGTGAAGCATAAGCTACCACATGTCGATCTTGCATAAGTATGCATCCTAACCCTTGCCGTGAAGCATCACAATAGATCTCGAAATCCCTTTTGGTGTCTGGAGGTGCAAGTACGGGTGTAGAAGTCAATCTTCTTTTTAGTTCTTGAAAGCTTTCCTCGCACTTGGAAGTCCATTGGAATTTCTTATCTTTCTTGAGGAGTTCAGTAAGAGGCTTTGCAACTTTAGAGAAGTTCTCGACGAAGCGGCGGCAATAGCTTGCTAAGCCAAGAAAACTTCTAACTTGCTTAACCGATTCAGGTGGAGTCCAGTCAAGGACGGCCTGAACTCTCTCGGGATTGACTGAAACACCTTTCGCAGAAATCACGTGGCCTAAGTAGGTCACTTCTGGTAGCCAAAATTCACACTTGGAGAATTTAGCATACAGGCGATGCTCTCTAAGTTTCATCAATACTAGCCTTAGGTGTTTGGCATGTTCTTCTTCGTTCTTCGAGTATATAAGGATGTCATCGAGGTAAACCACGACGAACTTGTCCAAATACTCCATGAAGATCGAGTTCATCATGCGTGAAAAAGTGGCGGGGCATTGGTCAAACCGAAGGACATGACGGTGTACTCGTAAAGACCATAACGAGTAGTAAAAGCCGTTTTTGGAATGTCCTCGTTTCGGATTTGATTTGATGATAACCTAATCTCAAATCCATCTTGGAGATGACGGAGGATCCTGCAAGTTGATCATAAAGATCATTGATCCTGGGCAATGGGTACTTGATCTTTATCGTCGCTAAATTTAGCGGGCGATAGTCTACGCACATCCTTTCTGTTCCATCTTTCTTCGTTACGAACAGAACGAGGCAATCCCCATGGAGATGAGCTAGGGCGGATGAAGCCTTTTGCCAACAATACTTCAAGTTGGATTTTTAGCTCAGCTAACTCATGTGGGGCCATTCTATATGGACGTCTGGAAATTGAGGTTGTGCCTGGTATAAGATCCACTATGGATTCTACACATCTGTTGGTGACTAGGTTTAATGAGTTGGATCTCTGGATAGCTTTCTAGAGGATGACCAAGGTTTACTAGGGGCTACAACAGATATGTCAGAGTAGCAAAGTACCCCAACATGATGGTTAGTGTGGTTATTCTGGCTAGAAGACATCTAAAATGGGAGTAGAAGCTGGAAATGAACCACTAAAGGTTTCTAGAACAAAACCTACAACAAACTCTAGAGAACTGTCGGGCATACCACCTAGAAGTTCTTCTAAAAGGACAACCGAAATGGAAAGAAGGATTTTGCAAAGGCATTAGATTATGAAGAAACCTGGAATGACTCGGACAACATAACGGCTGTAATTGCAAGAGAAATGAAAATTCTCACAACATAACAACAACACTTACATAGGAAGTCCCAAAATAGGAAGCACAACGACTCTAGAACACTGAACACAACTTTCCTAAGGCTACAAGGAAGCAAACAACGAGATGTTCTAGTAAGACATAGATGAGCCTAGTCCTATCATCCCGTAGAAAAGATAAGGGTGACTCAGAACTCAGATCGATGAGGATAAGGAGAAAAAGAAGCCTTACGTTGTTCCCTTATACCCAGAGTAACTATATAACTATAGAATGCTAGACTCGACTTCGACCAAGGGTTTGATAATCCTACAGACAGTCCTGCTCTGATACCAAGTCTGTCGGGACCCGGGGTTAGCATATGTAATTCCAGTCATGATACAATCACATGGAGAGCCGAGAACCGTACCCACTTGTCTAAGCAGATAAGGCCAAGCACAGAACGTTCTCGGTAAGCATCGAACGTGAGGGGCATCCCATTCAGGCCAGATGATCATCTGAGATGGGTCCTCATCGTCCGCTCACAAGTCTAAATGCTTATGGGTGGTGAATCCCATACTCATAGACAAGTCGCCTCAACCATGTTATCGATTGGATCCTAACTCTTACATAGACTTACTCCAGCCCGATCACTTAGTAGGGGTCTAGGGCGGGTTCGATCATACAACAAAGTGTGCACGTGACAGAGTCACGAACAATCGCATCGCGATGCCCCAAGCTGCGCACATCTAAGGGCCACTTGGTGTATAAAAGACCGCCAGCCAGATCACAACTAAGGTCTCGAAAACCCATACTAAGACATGCATGTTATAAACATACACGCAGCACACATGCCTAGTATGAACAGCAGGTATCATCACATAAATCTACAAAGTACTCTTTATTGATATACACATAGAGCATACAAAGATCACATGTCTGTGATCAACATTACATCAATACAACGGAAGCAAATTAGGTCTGAGTACAGACAAATTTAACAAATGTCTTAGAGAAGCCTTGTAAAACAAACATGCCCTTCCACGAGGGACCAGACTGTTGTTTGGGACTATGCTAACTTAGTCAACGTCGAGCTTCAGGTCGGTGACTCCATCGGGGTCCGGTTTCTCATCTAAAACATAGAATAAGAAAACGTGAGTACAAAGTCGTACTCAGCAAGACTTACATCAGATCTATACTACTCGTGCTCAAGTATCAAGGTAATGGGAGGTGGGGTTTCACATGCAGAAGTGCCAGCTTTAACTTGGCTAATCCTGAACTATGAATACCAGAATTGAGGTAAGAAGCGTACACGAGTCCACTACATCTCCAACCAATACACCACTATGGTTACTTCGTCGACTTCCCCACGAGGAAGCACACCATAGTACTCACGCTTATCTTGCGAGTTTTATAAGTATCCATTCAAGTTGTCTAATAATCAGGTACAGGTTCCAAGTAGTCCATAACCGCAGATGCGGCTATTCGAATAGTTTTGTTAACCTTGCAAGGGTGTAAGCTACACACACGTGACCATCGGTTACCTCCAGGTCTCGCCACCGTTCAAGAGGTGACAGCGAGGATGTTCACCAAGACACTTCGCTCACAACCGGTCTATTCCAGGAATCGACTATCTGAGTTTTCCTCCGCACGAGAGCCCGGCCGGATCAACGAAACGGACTCAAACAATGTAGGTGACCGAGACGCCACCTCTGGCAGATGGTTTTCCTGCCTCACAGGTGCACTCACATATCTATATGATGCAACCATTTCCTTCGTTCTTTTTATATGCACATGTCAAATGGAAAGCCCGAACTAATGTGACTCCTGGACGTCGACACGGATCAAGGTACTAGGTCGAGAGGGGTCAGTGAGCCCAATGTGTGGTTGTACTCTTTGTCTTGGATTACCATACAAGAACTCGATGCTTAAGGCGGTGTTCAATGAGACAACCCACTGTGTACTCCTACACAGCCTCTTATCGTTCAGCTTGTATTAGGGTGGATTCACCAACACAGTTTCACTTTCATCAACACCATGTTCACTATCATCCCGACTCACATCAAAATTAACCTCACTTTAACACTAAGCATGCAATAAGTTGTAACAGTGGCAGGGGCCACATGATATCAAACAACTCCTATGTCAGCTAGGATTGTGGTTTGCTTACTACTGTGACAAGATGATAGGTCATGCATCGGATATGGGTTCAACTATGCGGTAGAATCGATACAAGATGATCTCCTAAACATGCATAAGCGAGACTGAGAGGGAATTGCGATTTTATAGACATGATCAATGGGGTTTGCTTGCCTTGCTGACGAGGTTCGATATCGGGGTCTTCAACGCAGGGGTGGCCTCCGGTTCCGGTTGCACGTCTATCAAGCAAACAATCAAATAAGGTATAAATTTATTTGCAATGCTCAAACACATGATCAATATTGAAATGGTGATGTTCTTGAACACAATGTTGGTAAAATTCCATTTAAAAGAAGTCAAATGCAAAGTCATTTGCAAATGTGCTTCAAATTTGAATTTGAAATAAAGTCATATGGATGTTTTGCACTGTTCACCCATTTTAAAATTGTCAAACATGAAAACAGAGCCCATATTCATAAACCTTGGACTTTTCTGATGATTTTAGACATATTATATGTCCAATTTGGAGTTCATATGAATTTTCTATGAATTTCCAAAGTTTATTCAATTTTCCTGGGTTTACTGGAATTACTTTAAATCATTTCTATTTTTCTGGAAAGTCTTTATTGCATCAGCATGATGCAATGCTGACATCAGTGGGGGTGCTGACATGTGGGTCCAGGGTGTCAGCCTCAGGGGGTTTAATCCCCTCTGATTAAGAATAAACCGGTTTAATTAGTGGGCTCGGGGCCCACTGTCAGTGAGAGAAGGGAGGGGTTAGGAGTTGGTTTAGGCCCTAATGGCCATGGCGTCGTCGGCGGTGCCACTGTAGCTGCCGGAGCATCGCCGGGATCGCGATTTAGGCCACGGGGGAGGGATCTACGGGCACTGGAATGTAGCCCGCAGGCTGGCGCATCTCGGGGAGCAGGCGGGGGTCAAGAAAACGCTCGGGGGTGTCGGCTACTCCAACGGAGGCGGCGGGCGGCCACTGGAGCGGGCGGTTCTACGCTACGGGCCACGGCGAGAGGCGCGGAGGAGCTGGGGCGAACGGGGAGCTCACCTTGGTGCAGATGGAGCCGACGGGGAGGCCGAAGGGTGGCTGGACGGAGGAGAATCGCTCGCCGGCGTCCACTGTGCCCGGCGGTGGCTCGATGAAAAGAACGTCCTCGCTGTCGGCTCCCGATCCAAATTGAAGGCGCAGCTCGATGAAGTCGATGCCGGGGAACCTCCTGGACAACTTGCGGCATCGAAAGGGGCACGGTGGCCACGAGCTCTACGGCGGCGTGCTCCGCTAGGGCTACGGGTGGCGCTGGATTCACGGGGGAGAGAGACAGGGAGGAAGCCAGAGGAGGGGGAAAGGGTGCGGGGCTTCTGGGCAAGCTGCGTGGCGCGAGGAGGAGGCCGGGGGGGTTCCAGGCGAGCCTCGGTGGCGTCCATGGTGCTCGGCTCGCCACCGAGCTGCTTGGAGGCGAGGGGAGGAAGACGACACGCGGGCGAGCTGGGCTGGGCCGGCTTCTGGCGAGGCTGGGCCAGGTAAGTGGGTGGGGTGGGCTCTCTTTCCCTTTTTCTATTTTCTCTTAAAATTCTTTTCTGTTAATTTGTTTTGCCCCAAATAAAAAATAGCAGAGCATTTTTAAAAATCATGAAAACTTTTATGTGGGCTTATAACATATATAGCTAGCCACTCATAAGTTTTGGTGACTTTTGAAATTCAAACAATTTGAATTCAAATTCAAATTGGAGTTAAATTTAATTTCCAATGCACCTTTTGAATTTTTGAATATTCCAGGGGCATGGGAAAATCCCCAAACCACTTTCGCAATGATCAGCAAAAATTCTAGGAATTTTCCAAACATTCAAATGATTTTTGGAAAAAGATTTTTATCTGGCCATTTGATTTAATTTCTCAGGGCTTTTCTTTTCCCCATTTTTGAATTTCTTTTGGAATTTTTGCATGAAGCAAAGGGATCAAACAAACCTAGCACTTACCTTAGTTGGGGTTCTGACATCTCGGGCCTAAATTATTCAACCACGACAAAGAAGGGCAAGAAGAAGATCATGAGGAAACGATAGCTAGATAGCTAGCTCCAAATTTAAGAAAAATATTTTGTAATTCATGATCACTTTGTGTATGCATGGATTTAATATGCACTTTGTAATTGATGATCACAATCTTATGTTTCCAAATGCTGCTACACCTTGTGTTTGTGGATCTTGGTTCGGCGACGACACGGTGAAGGGATGGTACGTGGATCGATACAATCACATTCTTATGTTTGGATCATAGTTTGAAGTGTATGAACATCGACGATACACAATCGAAGCACCATTCTCAAGGTCGGTTAGAGCAAGTACTCCCTCCGTTTCTTTTTACTCCGCATATAAGATTGTGTCAAAGTCAATCTTAATAAAGTTTGACCACTTTTATAGAAAAATGTACTCCATAACTATTATTTTTAAATGGTTTCACTTTAATTAAAAAATAAATAATTGTTTAAACTTTAATTAAAAAATAAAAAAGGCTTAGGGGTGGCGCATATTGCTGAAATGCGCCACTAAGTGCTCTTAGGGGTGGCGCATTTTGCCAGAATGCGCCACGAACAGGTTCGTTATGCGTGGCGCATTTTGCCGAGATGCGCCACGCCTAAGAAACCTGTTCGTGGCGCATTCTTGCAAAATGTGCCACCCCTAAGCCTTAACCTTCATCGGGCCCCTCCCCTTGCCCGTGCACAGCAACCATTCCCCCACCACTACTTGAGCCCTCTAGCCGCCACCGTCGCCGGAGCTCCCCTGTCTCCTCGCTGTCGACCACCGGAGCCGCCCACGCCACCGTAGGAGGCCCCCGTCCTCCTCGTTGTCGACCACCGAAGCCGCCCCAACCGCGCCGCCTCTCCACGACGACCTAGGCAACACCCCTCCACCGCACCGCCTCTACCTCGACGCCGGCCCCGCCCCTGCCGTTCGAGTTGTCGACGCTGGACCTGCCCCTGCCGTCCAGCGTCCCCTGCCAGGTACGTCCAGACCCCCCTCCTCTGCTCCCCCTCCCCTCCATTGCCGCCCCAACACCCACTCGCCCCTCTGCTCAAATCCCTTTGTTCAAAACCTAGAGAACAGAGGGGATTTGAGAATTTCTCTGTGTGCAATCCCTTAGGGGAATTTGATGCCTAGTGTGGTAGTGCAATTTAGGAGTTAGAGATGCTAAATTGCAATTTCTTTTAGTGCAAACCCTTGAGAACAGAGAGAGATAGATAATTTTTTAGTGCAATTGGTTTGATCTTGATGATGCTATTTAGGAGTTAGTATGTGCTACTGATTTTCTCTCTCCACTAGCACTCTAAAAATTTGCAAAGAACTAAATATGGTTAATGATTAAGATATGCACTAAAAATTTGAAACTCCTGTTATATGCCAGATATGCATCAAAGCTTGAAAGTTGAAATATGCTTTAGTAAAAATTAAAAAGGAGAGAGGAGAAAAACCAGTAGGTAAGCATTTGTTCTTATGAACATAATGATGAAAGTAGAAAGTGTAGAATATGTTCTTCGATAGTTTTATACTTTGATGTGCCATTGTTACATGATATCATCATGTTTATCTCATCGTGTTTGTCCGCTGTTTTAGTCAAGCTCATTTTTTATCCATTTGCAAGTATACAGAATTTTCAATGCATTGTTTACCATATGAAAATTACCTATATATATGTTTCTTGAATATCTATTGTTTGAATATCTATTTTTGTGCATTGGTGTGCCTACATGTAGGCATTTGTTTTGTGCAGGTACAAATAATTATCCCCTTTTTCCCAAATGTTGATTAACTTCCGTTTCGGTTGAGAATGGGGCACTCTCATGTTAAGAAAAAGAGCAAAGGTCATGCCGAATTTTTCCATGAATTTGTGCATGACCTTTGCTATTTTTCTTAACATGAGTGTATTTGCATTTATTTATTGTGCTAATTAATTAAGTAGTTGTATTTCTTAATATTGTACTAGTGCAAACATGTTGACCGGAGCTGACGCCGGTCCTTCTTCTCAGCCGGGAAAAAAAGGAAGCAATTTTGGGACTACTCCCAGGAGGAGGTCGAGGAGCTGAGAGAAGAGGAAGTACCTCCGGGCGAGGAGGAGTATGAGGAGGAGATAGAGTCGGAGTCCGACTCATCGGATGATGACTTGGAGGAGGAGGCCGGTACGACAGACGGCGAGAGGAACATCGGCGAGGATGATGGGACCGGTGGCTCCAACACAGATGGTACCCAGTCGAAGAAGAGGAATCGGAAACCGACCAAGGTCGGCGCCATCAGGCAAGAGTTTACTGTTGTGACCGTCGTCGGGATTCCTAAACAGCCCGAACTTTTTTTGGAAGGGTACGGCCGTCAAGTCGCGGCGATCCTCCGCAACACCGTGCCGATCACCACGATTAACCTCAGGAGTCATGAGAATATTCATTATTGTCAGCTTATTATCAACAAGCTACACGGACGATACAAGTTTCCGGAGCCGTACGATAACACCAAACTCAGAGGGAACAAATTAAACACATGCGCCCTCAGGAACATGAGCAAGGCCTTGTCCAGTTGGAAAACCCGGGTGAAGAGGGCAATTTTTTAAAAGAACAAAACCTGGGAGGAGCTCAAGGAGAAAGAGCCGTTGATCTACGAAGCTACCTACAACCTTTTCAAGGCTAGGTGGGAGTCCGAGCAAGCCAAGGCCCGAGTGCAAAGGGCAAGGCCATGCGGTCGTAGGTCATAGGTAACCACCGTATCGGAGCCGGTGGTTACAAAAGTTCCAAGCCTAAATGGGACAAGGAGGATGCCGAGTACGCCGCTGCCGGCATACCTAACCCCTTCCAGCAATACAAAGATGATCCGCAGACCGAATTGTTTTGAGGGCCCAGAGCTATAAGGACAAAGCAACCTCGAAAATAGTTATCGATCCTAAGATTCAGGAGTTTATGACTGCCGTGGTAAGTAGTTTACCACGCAACCTTGTCGATTGAATTCTCGAGTGAAGTTCACAATTTCTTAACGTTTCACATTCTTTTTGTAGCAAGCGGAAATGAAAATCTCCTCATTGCAGGAGTCGTCGGTTAAGCTGGCCGGCCTGTGGGAAAACGCCTTTAACAGGGCGTTGAACGAGGTCAAGAAGGTTGACGACGTCACGGCGAAGCCATCGTCAGCCGGCCGTGTGGTCGGCTTTGGTGCGGACCTAAATTGGTCTGAATATTATGGAAAACCGGAGGAGCAGTCCGGTTCGAGGGGGCGCAAGGCGAGAAGGACCGAAGAAGACGCCGCTTATGTTCGTGGACAGGAGGAGAAGGTGAACATGCTTCCAAAGCTTGTCCAGGACGAAGTAGCGAATACGATGAACGCTCTCCTTCCATATATGATGCAGTCACTCGCGAATTGGCAAGCGCGTGGTGGACAAGGGACCATACCAGTCCCAAGCATGGTCGGCAGCAACTCGGGCACCGCGGCGCATGCAGTCCCGACTCCCGCCGTAGTGGTGGCTCCCGCACCGACCCCCGGCGTATTGGTGACTCCGGCCGCCAACACCGCAGCGACCGCGCTGGACCTGATGGTAACTCCTCCAGCCACGATCGAGCAACCAGGGCATAACAATAATGCACCACGCGGCAGCGCAAATAGGGCGACCGATGCCACGGGAGGCAGCGCGCCCTCCGTCTCTTGCATACCCGCCTTCATCAGCGGGGTCTCTTCACTAGCCGACCTCGACGCCCTCAAGGTAACTATAAGCGTCTGCAACTCAAATGAGGACTTCATCTCCTTGCCTTTTTAGTGGAATCTCTCTGATGCCCTACATGCATATATCTCTTTCGCAGGAGGACACTCCATGCATTCTATTACAAGTCGTGCACGGCGAGTTGAAGGATGTTGCCAAAGGTAAAATCATTCAACCACAAAATCGAATCATGCACAATATTCCGATGGCACCGGAGATGCATAGGGTTCAAATCTCTCTCGTGATTTCGGGCTATGAGAGAGTTGAACCTCGCATTCAACCCCCCGGATACGATGAGGACGGGCCGGCAGTCCTCAGTGGCTGTTTCGGCCAAATATGCCTATGGTCGAAGAGCCAAATGCGTTTAATGATGGGGGAAAGGGGCACCACACCTAGGACAACACTACTAGTCATCGTGTCGGCGCCACATGATCCCATCGGCGCACAACAAGAAGACGATGATCTTGATGATGATATCAACGCCGACCAGTTTATCAATACTTTGTATGATGCTGATGACTTATTCATGCCTCCCGCTGAAGGAGCCTATCAGCATGACGAGGAAGCTCGCGGTCCAGCTGATCCTACGGCGAAGCCTGCTTACTCCACGAATCTCTTCGCTGCTTCTCAGGACATGTCTCCAGCAGCTTGCGCCTTCACCGAGCCTCAAGCAGATGCCACAAGGAGATCTATTATCAGCCCGTCCACACTCCATAAGGCGGCAATTGAGAAGATAAAGGCCGGTGATTGCTCAAAATCAGAAAAGAAGAAGGGACGGAAAAGAAAGAATAGCATCACTTCGAGTAGCCAACCTTCGATGCCAATCCGGGCTCAGGACGGGCCACGAAGACCCAAGGATCTCTCGTTTGAAATCCATGTGGCTGGTAGGGCGATGCTACCTAAGTACATGCTCGACCTTGCAACTTTGGATATGCAGAGTGTGCATCATAGTATTATGGAATTAGAGAAGATTCTTCTTCGAGAAGAGAATCCCTCGTACCCGGTTTTCATGGCCAAGGTGCCACTCAACATGGGCTTCATCAACACTATCCCCGCGGATATGATAATCCTGCGGTTTTCGGAGATCTTCAATTTGTACCATCTCAAGCGGCTGGACCATAGCCTTATCTGTCTGTTCTCGCTCAGCCTTTCTATGAGCATCAGAAGATATAAGACCCCGAGCGTCGCGATATTGGACCCCTTCTACATGCGTGAAAGCATCTTGATCGACGACGGGAAGGCGGATATCGCGGCTGGGTACATCACAGACTTCATGCTACAGAACGCCGACAAGGATTCATTTCTTATGACCTACTCTCCCAAGTAAGTCATTCGCTCGCCGCCGTAGCATATATGCTTTCTTAGCTTTCCATTGTACTCTTCCAACATTCATTTTGGATTGTTTTAATTATGCAGTGAGGATCAAGACTGTGTGCTCATATGATTTTCACCGCAACACTCGCATGCCGTGTATTTAGACTCGGGGAGTGTGAACAAGAAAGATTACAAATATATCATGAGAGTTTTGGATGATGCTCTCGCCGGCTACATAAAAGACGGAGGCAAGATGGTGAAGCACAAGTTCAGGAAGAATCAGCCTGACGTGAACGTGTTCAGCCACCTAACGCAGTTCCGGTGCATCAAGCAGCCGGCTGGCAGTGTGAGGGATGCGTACTACGCCCTTCATCACATGAGGGCGATTGTACAGGAACAACGCAACCTTACGCTGCCAAGTCGTCTCAGAGCGTGGGCCGAAAGGAAGGTGGAAATCGCCGATGCAAATCTGAAGGACGAGTTCTTTCACATCCAAGCGCAGATGGCGACTATCATCCGTCATGAAGTACAAATGAGGGGGTCGATCTTCCACTCGAACATTGCACCATCCAATGTGGAGATAGAAGTCCGCCTAAAGGCCTTGCGTGACACAAGGCCTTTCATGACGAAAGAAGGATGCCGCCCATTCCCCGAGCCGATTCAGAACAATTGAACAATTTATGTTATATATGGAAGTCGTTTCATGTATGTGTGCCCTACATGTAATTTGGATGTACTCTTTGTGTAGTAGATGGTAGTGTCAAATACTCTTGGTTCTCTTTGTGTATAAAGGTCACTGCATATGCATTTTTATGCATATGTGGATGCTCCTCGATTGATCGACTTGCTTTAAGTTGTTGATAAGAATATATGCTACATTGCTTTGTTCTCCTTTGGTATGAATTCATATGGATGTGACCTCTAAAGCTTTGTTTTGTGCAGGTTGAAGAGCAAACAAGAGATGATGACGAAAGTAGCTTTCGGTTTTCAATAATTGTTGGACTCATTGTAATATTGTGATGGATGTAATCTTCTGAATCTTGTTGGCCTTTAAACGTTTCTAAATCTTTGTAATAAGAATTATAATGCAATTCTTTTGTATCAATAATTGTTGGGCTCATTGTAATATTGTATTTTGCATTTTTGTAATATAATATAAATATCTGTAATGTTTTTATTCTTTTCTGTAATTATTATTTTTGTTTTCTGTAACCCATTTAGTGGCGCATTTTGTCTGCCTTTAGTGGTGCACTGGGAATGCGCCACCTCTAAGGCCCTTAGGCGTGGCGCATATCAGAATGCGCCACCCCTAAGAGCTTAGAGGTGGCGCATTCCGAGATGTGCCACGCCTAAGTGCCTTAGGGATGGCGCATCCGGAATGCGCCACCTCTAAGCACTTATTAGTGGCTTGTAGTTAGTGGCGCATCCCTAATGCGCCACTAAACACAAAAAAAGGGCGCCACTAAAAGGGCATTCCCTAGTAGTGTAACACATAAAGTGATAAAAATATAGTGAAACGAGGGACGAACTGATAATTGTTGATGAAGAAGGGGATGCACGGGGCCATACCCAAGCTTAGACGCTTGAGTCTCCTTGAATATTTATTGGGGGTGCACATGGGAATCACCAAGCTTGAGCGTTTGACACTCCAGGATCTTCTTTCATCATCTTCCATCGCACACTTGAAAACTCCGTTCATACATAACTAATTATAAACTGATTAGAGAGGTTAGTACCCTATTCAAATAATTTTCCTCTACTGCAAATAAAGATATTCTTGAAGAGCTACTGTTTCTCAAGATTGCCAAAAAGTTTTTGCAAAGAAAAAGAAAGCTTAAGGTTTGAAAAAGTTAGGAGAGACAAAACGTGGCAGAATCTGTGAAAAACAGAACAGCAGGTAGTAAAGAATTTTTTAGGGTTACTTATGCAACTCAAATCAAAAAACTCAGAACATACTAAAGTTCCATGATTGTATAGAGCATGCTGTGTAAAAAATTCAGCTCAAAAAGATGAACTGGTAATGTTATATGATTTTTCCCGTTAGAAGGACAGAATCTGTTTTCTGGACAGCATGTCACAACTTTCACTTCCCTTGTCATATGAGGCTATAATTGGCACAAAGCTTGAAAAGTAAAGATACAATGATGTTGCTATAGTATTAAAAATCTTCAAGACCACTCAGAATAGAAGAAAAAAAAAGAAAAACCTAAATTCGTTGTGGGCTGCCTCCCGAAAGCGCTTCTTTAAAGCCATTAGCTAGGCTTAAAGCAAAAGATCAAGTCTTATCAAGAAAATAACTAGCCCGTGTGAGGGACTCAAAAGGCAACTTAATATTTTTCCTAGGGAAATGTTCCATCCCTTTCTTGAGAGGGAATTGGAATTTGATATTCCCCTCTTGCATGTCAATAACAACACCCACGATGCGTAGAAAAGGGTGTCCCATAATAATTGGACAAGAGGGCTCACACTCAATGTAAATAATAGTAAAATCAACGGGAACAGAATTGTCACTGACAATGATAAGAACATCGTCGATCTTCCCCAAAGGTTTCTTTATGGAAGAATAAACAAGATGAACACCAAAAGAACAAGGATCAAAAGGTTTCAATTCAAGCATATCATACATTCTTTCGGGCATAACGGAGGTACTAGCTCCAACATCACAAAGAACAAAGCAAGAGAAGTTATTCAATTTGATTTTTATCATAGGATCCCAACCATCTTCTAGCTTCCTAGGTATGGAGGTTTCTAGTCTAAGCTTCTTCTCCCTAACTTTGATTAGAGAATTGGTGATATGCTCTGTGAAGCCAAGATAAAGTGTGCTAGTGTGGGGGTCTCTAGACATTTTGTGTAGGAAACCAATAACTTTAGGTAAGGTGAAGTTGTCAAAGTCTAGATCACTACTATCTATCAAGGAGGTAGTGATATCATTTAGACTCACTTGTTTGAAATCCTCTATGTTCATACAGGTTTCTTCATCTATGGTTGAGGTGGTAGCATCACCATTGATAGGTCAAGTGGGACTAGGGGTGTGATGGTGCTAACAGTTTGGACATCCTCAACAACTTGGATAGTAGCTACTGTGTGGTAGGTAGGAAGACTCTTAACTCTCTCTTCTTCCTCCTTTTCTCTAGCCCATCTCTCTTTAAGTTTTCCCAACATCCTAATGTTTTCATTAATTTTCACTTGGATAGCATTCATAGGAGTGGTCTTCCTCTCCTCGGGGGAGAAGTTCTAATTTTAAGCATGTCAACATCATGGGCTATGTCGTCTACCTTCGAAGAGAGAATATCTAATTTGTCTAATTTCTCTTCTACACTCTTGTTGAAGGCCTTTTGGGTAGTGATAAAGTCTTTGAGCAAGTTCTCTAGTTCAGAGGTGGAGTTTTTGGTGCTAGGATAAGTGTTGTTGTTCCCATAGTTGTTGGATGGGAAAGGTCTAGGATTGTTGCTACCAAAATTACTCCTATAAGCATTATTGTTGAAGTTGTTTCTAGAGATAAAGTTAACATCTACTTGTTCTTGAGCAAGCAAGGAATTTAAAGGCACATCCTGAGGATCAATAGGAGCTTTCTTGGTAAGTAGACACATGATCAAGTCAACCTTTTCAATAAGAGAGGAGATCTCCTTGACAGAATTTACCTTATTACCAGTTGGAGATCGTTCGGTGTGCCATTGAGAGTAGTTCAACATCATCTCATCAAGTAGCTTCGTGGCAGAACCAAGTGTTGTTGACATGAAAGTTCCTCCCGCGGCCGAGTCTAACAGATTCCGCGAGGTAAAGTTTAAGCCTGCATAAGAAGTCTGGATGACCATTCAGGTAGTCAAACCATGTGTAGGCAAGTTCTTAAAAAGAGATTTCATTCATTCCCAATCTTGGGCAACGTGTTCATTATCCAAATTCCTAAAATTCATAATGTTACTTCCCAACTGGATAATTTTAGCAGGGGGATAGTACTTCCCAATAAAAGCATCCTTACACTTGTCCCAAGAATAGATACTATTCTTAGGTAAGGATTGCAGCCACTCCTTGCCTCTTCCTCTCAAGGAGAAAAGAAAAAGCTTCAGCTTGAAGATGTCTCCATCTACTTCCTTGTCCTTTGCATATCACAAAGGTCAACAAATTTATTTATGTGCAAGGCAGCATCCCCTCCAGCACCTGAGAATTGATCTTTCATAACAAGATTAAGCAAAGCAGATTTAATTTCATAAGAAGGTGCGGAAGTGGCAGGTGGAGCAATAGGAGTGCAGATAAAGTCACTGTTGTTGTGACTAGTGAAGTCACACAACTTGGTGTTTTCATTGGAACCCATAGTGGCAGCAGGTATTTTTGGTATTTTTGATAAGGGCACAAAATTCAAAACTGAAAAGTAAACTAACAAGACTAAAAAGCAAAGATAAAAGATTGTGTGCAACTCCCCTATCTTGTAGACTGGAGTCCTCGGCAACGGCGCCATAAATTGGCTTGATACGGTGAGGATAGTTCTCTCACTCCTCATTGGTTACCCCAAGTGGAAGGTGAGATGTAGCGTAGCAGCAAATTTCCCTCTGTGAAGATACCAAGGTTATCGAACCAGTAGGACTCCAAGAGATACAAGAAGGTTCAACGGCGCAGAAATTTCCCTCGCCGAGTGTATGCTCTTAGCTCGTCCCTTGAGGCATCTGATGGTAGTAATCTGCCGTGCGCGACTGCTTCCTTTACCATTGCCATTGATTACTTGGACAAGTATATTTTTTCTTTGGGCGGTCCGTCTGCCGCTGCAACTGGGGTTTGCTGCCTGCTGCGTGATGGCTGGCTGCCTTGGCCGGGTGCTTGCTGCTTGCTGCTTGGCAGCTGACTGCTTTTTTGATTGCTGTGTCCTTGTTCCACCTGGACTTTCCTTGGTATGGTCCCCGGTTCTCCTAGCTGTACGACCATCTGACTGGTGTTGCCGGGACCTGCCGCCCTGTTGGTAGTTGGGGTGTCTTGACGAGTGCCCGGGTCTTGGACTCGTCCGTTGTTACCTAACGCTGGTGGGCCAACTTCTACCATGAACACCTGCGATGGTGTCCTTGCTGCCTCCTTGCTGATACGTGTGATGTTGCTTCTCCATGTTGGGGCTCCACTCGGGAGGTCGCGAGTGACGTGGAGCCTTGAGTTGGGTGGGTAGCTGCGGCTACCAGGTAGGCTAGCCGTGCGGGCGGCATTCGCTCCGGTCACTGTTGCAGGCGTTGTCGTGGCTGCGCGGGTGCCGTCGGTGAGGCAAAGAGTCCCCCAATGGTTGCTGTAGATCTGATACGCTCCGAAGATCAGATTTACGCCGGAGTGTAGATCGGTCAAGACTGGCTCGAGGGCCGGGAGGTGAGTCGTGAATCCAAGGGACTCGAACAGATTGGTTCTTGCCGGAGCCGTCGAGTCGATGAGTGCTGATGATGATGAGGCCGCCGAGATCGCGTTCCCAACCTCCGCGGTTCCTACAGGCGGCGCCAATTGACGGGGATCAACCCCGGCAAATCCCATTGTCAGGGACCCTGGGTTAGTCATGAGAGGCACAGGTTGGACGATAGCTCGTCGGCAAACAGGGAGGCACGCTCCTTCTCGATATTATTAATGGGGGAGATGCGATTACAGGGGATGCCAAGGCTGGAGCGCTCAAGGCTAGGGTTACAGGTGATATTGGTTGTCTTTGGTGTCGCCCCTCCTAGCCCTTATATACTGGGCTAGGTCTCGGGGAGTTCATCTACGTTTACAGGTAAACTTTCCTAACCCTAGCTTGCTCCGTACGGCAGGTCTTTGCACCTTCCTTGTGAGTCGTAGACTCCTACGTCGGTGTCAATTAGTGGGCCGAGGCTGTATCTTCACGGGCCTTCTGTCTTCATGGACACGAGGTAGGCTTATCCGTAGTAGTCGTGGGGTCACCCCCTCGTCAACTAGGTCTCGGGGAGTTCATCTACGTTTACAGGTAAGCTTTCCTAACCCTAGCTTGCTCCATACGGCAGGTTTTCGCACCTTCCTTGTGAGTCGCAAATTCCTACGTCGGTGCCAATTAGCGGGCCAAGGCTGTATCTTCATGGGCCTTCTGTCTTCAGGGACACCAGGTAGGCTTATCCGTAGGAATCATGGGGTCACCCCCTCGTTAGTAGCCCCCGATTTCCTGGGGGACTCGAGTACATCCATTAGTCAGTTTATTTGTATGCGCGGTACAACCGCGGGTCGCTGGCAGCCTAGTGGCCATGAAAAAACCTATTTCGAGGGATGCTAAGCTGAAAGGGCCCAAGGAGTCGACTGGTCGAGCCTTGGTGAATTTCACTACGACAAATACCGCAGTAGCCCGATCAAACCCACGTCCCTCGACGTGAGCTTGGAACACTGGTGTCGAGCAAAAGTGCTGCCGCTTCAGGTCTTACGGTGTTCATTTGCCGCCAGTAATGTGCATAGCCTAAGGCGCGTCCGTTCGGCTTTTTCTATCATGTGCAGCGCATGGAAAAGGTTGGGAGTGAAATCGCTCTTCGGCAAGTCCCAGCCCGGCTGAACTTGCGTGGCATCTGGGCACAGCGTATCGTGTTCCAGGAATGTGTGTTTTTTAGGGGCGGAGCCTAATAGTATTGCACACGCTTCGAACAAAACATCAAGCGAGTTGTTCACTCATTCACCCGTGGAGCTTGTTTCGAGTGCTCATACGGGGAGTTCTTCGCGAGAAGTCACTCGAATGTCGTTTCGGCTCTTGAGGTGAGGGAGAACCTGAGACTCTAGCGCCGTATGGTCTTGGCGAGTGAATGTTTTGTCTTGCGTTGACTTGAGGGAGCACCCCGAGACTTTCGTGAGTGCGAGTGATCACTCGAGCACATTGCTGACCTTTGGGTGAGGGAGCACCTGGGACTCTCATGATGTGCTCTCTCGATGGGAGTAAGATGTTTATCTTCATCGGGAAAAAGATCTGAAAGATGGAATCTCTGAGCCTTGCTGGCGTACTCAGTACGTCTTGTTGTGATATGACGTTGGCGTGGTCCTCTGGAGTTTTTGACCACTGTAGCCTACCGAAGGAAATGACTTGGCGCTGTCCCGCCGAAATTTTTGCGTCGCGCGATCATGGTCCTCTTTTTGCGCGCGTAGTGTGCGGTGTTGTTACTGCGCCGATTGGAGTTTCCATACTTTTCGTCTGTTTATGGGATCGTGCCACGTGTGCTGGGCGATAATGTCTGACGGTGGCCCTTCTTTCTAGGCTCTTAAGTTAAATACCTTGCGGCTGGGTAAATTGTAGGTTTTACCCAGCCGTTGCCTTCGTCCTCTTTCTCTGTTTCCTTCTTGTTCTTGAGCCTTCATCTTTTCTCCTCTATGAGCTGCTGCGGGATCTATGACCAAGCGCCCCCGTGCTGCTGTAGAGTCTGCCAAGATGTCCGGCAAGTGGGAGCGGTCCACGTTCGGGTCCGGGGATCTGGATGCGCTGGTTGCTGACGGCGTGGTGGTGGAGGGTGATGTAAGTCTACCTGGTGATGAGTCGATTCCAGCGCCGGCGGCGGACGAGCGGGTATGCTTCCAGGCTTTCTTCCACCGTGGGTTTTCTCTTCCACTGCATCCTTTCGTTCGCGGCTTGCTGTATTCCTATCGGCTCCAGTTGCATGACCTGACTCCCAACGGAATTTTGCACATTGCGTGTTTCATCACTCTTTGTGAGGCCTTCTTGGGGATTTATCCCCATTGGGACTTTGGAGGCACCTTTTTAGTATAAAAAGGACGAACTCTGAGTACACCGTGGGTCGGGTGGGTATCTCCATTGGGGATAAACATTCGTATTTTAACTTGGAGAAGATCGATTCCGTTAGCGGCTGGCGAAAAGGTTGGTTTTATTTGAAGGATCACTGCATTGTTGGTTAGCAATTTGGTCTTGCTTCTTTCAATCCGGCAACGCGGGTGGTCAGACAGCCTTCGTGGTCTCATTCCTTGACCGAGGTGGAGTCGTCCAAGCTGACTCCATTTTTGGAGAGGATTGTTGTGTTGAAGGATAACCTTACTGGTGGTCAGCTCATCTCTATTTTTGTGGGGAGACGAAATCAACCTTTGCAGCATCGAACTCGTCCTATGTGGCAGTACGAGGGGCTCGGTGACTCGACGAGATGCTCGCTTCAAGAGCTTGAACCTCACGCCCTGCTGAATCGTATCCAACATGTGACCAAGTGCTCGAGTATTTCAGAAATGCTCCTTGTCCTTCCGTATGCTTCTGATCATTCTCCGCCGCCGGTTGGTGTCCGTGTTCATTCGTTTGTTTGGACAAGTACCTAGTTTTTCTCTGTTGTTGACATTGCTTGCCTTGCAGGGCCATGCTCCGGCGACGTGTAATCCTCCGCAGCCGGAGGACGCCAATATTCTTGAAGAACCTGGTGCTTCCGTAGCTGATGATGCTGCGCCAACTGTTGATGCTGAAATTGTGCTGGTGGAAACTGGAGATAGTGAAGATTCCAATCCCTTTCTCGTGAAGAAGTCGCGCCCCTTGAACGCTGAAGATCATGATGCATTGGGTGATGTTGTCCCACCAGCTGCTCCGTTTGCTAGGCCTTCCCCTTCAGCTGCTGCTACGAAAAGGGTCAGGCTTGGGAGGCTGGGGCGCCCTCGTGCTGCGCGTGTCGGGTAAGAATCTGGTGGATTTTTGCCCGTTCCCTTTTCCTTGTTCATGCGTCTGATAATTCTTGTCTTGTAATGCTGCGCCTGCTCTGGCTGCTTCGTGCACCAGCGCAGCTACTACTGATTTGAAGTCGACGGGCTCTCGGGCGGCAGCCAAGCATCTTGAGGACCTCTTGGCTGCTGCTGGTCAATCTGGTCCGACGGCGACTCCAGCCGTTCCGACTGCGGGTGTAGTTCCTGGTGCGCCCTCTTCTGAGGCGTCTGGTGCTGTTGGCCAAGAGTCCAAGCCAACTGAGCTTGGTCCTCCGTACTTTGGTCGGCTTGATATGGTGATTGAAGACAAGGCTCGTGTTTTCGACCACGTCTCCAAGCTGGTTAGTTGATTCGTGCCTATGCGACTTTATCATTGGGGGCATGGCAGTGCTCCCGATGGGAGTAGCCCCCGAGGCTAGAAGTAACTGCTTGTAGTTGCTTGTAGTCTTGTCTTTCCTTGTCATATGATTGTCTGGATTTTGCAGCCTGTTTTCCAACACTGTGAGCGATTGATGATTGATGCTGAGCGTTGGCAACGGGCCCATGATTCTGCCCAGGATGCTTTGTCTGCTATGAATGGTGAGTTTTCATTCTTGCGCTTCTGAGCTTTGGCAGCTGCGTCTTTTGTTCTGAGTACTTTCTTTCCTTGCAGACCGTCGCCAGGCTGCCGAGAAGCAAGCCGAGAAGGCGGGGAGGAAGATTTCCATTCTTAAGGCTACCTTGGCCTCCAAGGAGGCGGAGTTGCATGGTCAACACGAGGAGCTGGTTCACCTTCATCAGGCTGAGGACGCGCGTGTGCGGGTGGAAGCAGTCGAGGGTAAACGTCTTCGCGCTTTGGCGGACTCGCTTGTGTGTAAGTTTGGCATTCAACCATTGGTCTTGCCGTTCCTACTGTCTTCCCGTGATGACGTTTCTTTGCTTGGTGTAGCTGCTATATATGCGAAGCCGATGGAGGCTGCTGCATCAGGGTCTGGAATTCTCCAAGGTGCTGTAGATGTTGTTGCAGATGTTGTTGCAGTGGTTGGGGACGTCTGCACCCGGGCTTCCGATCTTGTGGGTCTTGCGCACGAGCACCTTATTCCGGAGGGTTCAAAGGTGCCTGATGGCCTGGGCGCTCGGGTGGCTGCATTCGGCCCGGATGGGAAGCGTATGGTGGAGTTGGTTGCGGAGAGCGTGGTGAGTGGTTCTTCCACGACCCTTGTCGTCCTTATGGGACATGGGATTTCCATTGATGATTCCTTGGTTGAGACTATCCCGGACTATTCTGACGAGCAGGACGACTGAGCCGATAAACTGGCTCGTCGCCTGCAACAGGTTGTAGATGCTTAGGATCCTCCTGTCGTAGGTGAGGGGGAGGCATAGTAGTGTTTCGTCGCTTTGAAACTTTGTCTGTAATTCGTGATTCCGTTGTGATCGTTGATCTTTTGGTACCTTTATCTGAGTAACTGCTTGGCTGTTTCCTGTTGCTGCTTTTTGATGTCTTTGTTTTGTTCATTCTGCGGTACGCCACTCCGGGCGTTCTTCGTCCTTGGAATTCGCTGAAGGATGATGCTCGTGAGGGTGCCTACGAGTCCCTTTTCTTGCGACTGAAGGACGCTGAGCGGGAGATTGTTCGACAGAAGGGATCCATAGCCGTTCAGCGTACTCGGCGCGAGCGTGCCGAGGCCGTGGTTGAGAACCTTGCTTTGTGGGTGGTGAAGTTGTCCGACCTCCTGCAGGGTGAATTTCACCTCTTCTTGGTTGCTCGATTCCGTTTAGGAGGTTTTGCTGTCTCTATCTTGATCGTGGTTTTTGACTTTCAAAGTGCTGGCAGGGCAATCTCGGGATGAAGAGAGGGTCGTTCAGTCGGAGATGTCACGGCTTGATGATCCCATAGTGCAAGCAAGCAATCCCTTTTGGGCGGATGGGGCTCGTGCTCGAGCGTTTGCTTTGCTTCGTCTCCGAGTTGAGCGGGTGCCGGATGCTCTCAAGTACTGCCAGCGGGTATTGGGTGGTATCCATTGTGAGTTCTATCCGCTAGAGGTGGTTCCTTCGTCCCTTGAGAGGCTCTGTCGCGTATTTTCTCAGCCTACCGAGTTACGTCGAGTGATGGATCATCAGATTCATGCTGGAGCCCGAGCTTCTTTGGGTTTGGTCCATAGTCATTGGCCGGGGGTGGATTTTGCTCAGGTGGTGGCGGGTCCTCCGGGCGGTAGGGATCATCCGATCAATGAGCACTACATGGCTGTAGATAAACTTGCGCGCCAGGTTGTGAGGCGAGTTTGCGAAGAAAACGACCGCCATCTGGGTGCACTTATTATGGCAAAGTTGGAGCCTAAAGATTAGGTGCTTCCCTTCGTTGTATATACTTCTTCTTGGTTGTATGTTGTCTTGGTTGTGTCGAGGGGGTTCGTCTGCGTTGTAGTTGCGGGGGACGTTCCAGAGGGTTGCCGCGGCAAGCCCCCGAGTGTAAGAGTTTTTGTTTGTCGCGGTTGCGAAGAGCGCCTCGGGGGGTGACAGTTTCAATGAGCCCCCGAGTTCCAAGTTGATGCGTCGGGATTGCGAAGGACGCCTCGGGGGGTGGCTGCTTCGGCGAGCCCCCGAGTGTCAAGTTAATGTGCCGCGATTGCGGAGGACGCCTCGGGGGGGGGCTGCTTCGGCGAGACCCCGAGTGCCAAGTTCATGTGCCGCGATTGCGGAGGACGCCTCGGGGGGGTGGCTGATTCGGCGAGCCCCCGAGTGCCAAGTTAATGTGCCGCGATTGCGGAGGACGCCTCGGGGGGTGGCGGCTTCGGCGAGCCCCCGAGTGCCAAGTTAATGTGCCGCGATTGCGGAGGGCGCCTCGGGGTGTGGCTGCTTCGGCGAGCCCCTGAGTGCCAAGTTAATGTGCCGCGATTGTGGAGGACGCCTCAGGGAGTGGCTGCTTCGGCGAGCCCCCGAGTGCCAAGTTAATGTGCCGCGATTGCGGAGGGCGCGTCGGGGGGTGGCTGCTTCGGCGAGCCCCGAGTGACAACAGATTTTGGGGAAAAATATTTATGTAATACTTTTCCTGCTGTCTCTTACAAAGAGTAGGGGGGGTTCTGTTGAAGACAGATCCCTTTTGCTTAGAACGATGATGTGGTGGCCTTAAAAGCCTGGTAGCTTTGTCTCCGAGTGCCTGGGTTCTTCAAGCGATGATCCTTTCCTTGTACGGGAGCGCTTCTTCTGCGAGTCCCGTGGTCCTGCTGCCTTGGTGGGCTACGAAGGCTTCTGCTATCTTGTGTAATTCCTTGTCGCAGCGGTCGGATCTGACGAAACTGCCGCTGATTGTGGTGACCCCGTGTGGGCCTAGCATCTTCAGCTTAACGTAGGCGTAATGGGGTACGTCCATGAAGAGAGTGAAAGTTGGTCGCCCGAGGATTGTGTGGTATTGAGACTTCCAGTCGACCACTTCAATTTCCAGCGTTTCCTTGCGGAAGTTTGTCGCGTTCCCGAAGACTACCTCCAGGCTTATCCTTCCGAGGGGGTAGAATGCTTTTCCTTGTACGATCCCGTGGAAGGTTGTGCCTGAGGACTTGAGTGCGTTGTTTTGGATGAGCATGTCGTCGAGAGTTCGGGTGAAGATGATGTTGATCCCACTGCCTCGTCCATGAATACTCGCGACATGTCGTAATTTCTGATTCTGGCCTCGAGTACTAGCGCAGCGTGCCCTGGTTGGGGAACGACTGGAGGGTGGTCGTCGCGGGAGAAGGCGATTTCTGTCTCCGACCCGCGCAGGTACTCTGGGATGGCCAGGTGTGTGGAGGTTGCCAGGAAGACTTGTCTGGTGGCTTGTTTCTGCTGCCTGTTGGAAAGCCTTCCTTCTTGTATCATGTAGATCCTCCCGTGGGCTTCTGGGTACTGGTCTTCCTCTTCTGGTGTCCTTTACCGCTCCTGGATGGCGGCCACCTGTCTTATTGGCAGAGGGGGGCTGGTGGAGCGTTGTGGGCGACTGGCCGGACTGCTAAGCTTGCGAGTGGTCGTATTGTTGCGGCCGCGGAGCGGCTTTTCTCCTCGGCTTACTCGTTGAAGCTTCTGCAATTCCTGAGGGTGTGGGACGATCTGAGCTCTCCTCGCTCGTTTCTGAATCCATGTCTAGAACACGGTCCGTCGAGTTGTATAGAACACTCTCCTTGCCCATTATCCTCATGATTTCAGTGAGAATTCTTCCCTTGATCATCGCTTTCAACTATCGTTCTTCCTCTTGATTTCCCGATGGTTTCGTTTTCCGACGTTGCCGTCTCTCTGCGGAAATTTATCTCGACAGAAGTTCGACGTCGACATGGAGCAGAGTCCCTTGTTGGTGGTATTGAAGATCGTCGTCTCTCTTTTCTCTCCCCTCCTCTCCACCGGATCATCCAGGATCTCGGGACGAGATCCCTTGTTGGTGGTGTTGTATTGAAACAACCAAGATTTCAAAAAAATTAAAAATTTTGTTTTTGGTGTGAATTGTTTGATTGTCTGATTTGTTTGCGGTGTTTGCATCCCCAATTTATCGATCGGCGATTATTTTCCCCCCTCTTATCTCGTTCCGGACGGAGACCGACCCATGCCACCCTGACACTCGACCTTTGCGACATCGGGTTTCACCCGATCACCGTCGTGAAAACCCGCACAAGACCAGCCATCGCCATCGGAACGAAAAACCCCATTTAATAATTAAATGGATTATTTTATTGGGCGCCAAAAAATATTATTTGAACGGCATAGAAGTGAGGTATGATTGACGGGCTCAACGCGCTGAGCGCGCGGTTAAAGATTTCGTCCGATTCGGAGGTCGTATGAACTCCCTGCGGTCAGAAACGCGAGTGCCAGGCGTGAGAGAGAAAATCCGAGGGCTTTTGTGCAAACCTGCCATCCAGACCACGTATATAAAGACCACCACTCTCCCACCCCTTTCTAGGGTTTCCCTAGCCTAAAAATTGCTGCCACCCCTCCACATTGCCCCAAAATTTGTCCCATTTTCGTCAACCCTAGTCCCAGATCTAAAAACTACCCCTCCAGGCCGTCTGGACCGTCAGATGTCGCGATCCGACGGCCCAGGGAGTGCCACATCACCCCATCTCTCCCACCTAGCCCACCTTCTCTCTCCTCTCTCTCTAGCCCGAGGGGATCACCGCCGCTGCCTCCAACTCCGGCCGACACCGACAAGCCGCGCCGCTGACCAGGGCGCCCTTCCTCCCGCGCCCTCCTCTCCTCCCTCTGTCTTCTTCTTCCCCTCATTCCTCTCTTCCTCGTGTGCAGCAGAGCCGCCGCCGGTGCCCGGGACAAATCCGCCGACCGGAGCTCCTCCTCGCGCCCCCATAGCTCGCCGCCGTCCAAGATCCGGCCTCGCCGCGCGCCCTCCTGCCTCCCCGCGACCCTCTCCATCCGCCTCCTCGCCGGAGTGAAGCCGACGTCAACCTCCGCCGTCGCCGACCACGACGGGATCGAGCGACCCCGACCCAGCCGCTCCAACCGCTCGCGTGGCCGCGTGGGCCGCGCGCCCCTAAGCGGCCCATCTTCCCCCGAGCTGGCCTGCGGCCTTCCTCCGCCCAGTGGCGAGCTGGAGCTATGCTCCGCCCACCCCCGCATGCTGGGCTAGGCCCATGTGGTGAGCGCCCTCGCCCCTTTTTTCTATTTTTTTCTATTGCTGCGGAGCTGTTGGGCCAGCCCATGTCTAGTTTCTCGCCCGTGCGTAGTTTAGTTATTATGCGTTGCCCCCTGTTAGGCCTGTTTAGAGTAGTTTCGTCCCAGTGGGTCTTTTTTCATTAGAATAAATTGCAGATCGTGTTACCGTTTTGCGATGCCCGTATCTTTTTAACGATAGCTCGGATCGCGACGCTTTAAACATGAAAGTTTCTTAGTTTTTGTGTAGAATAAAAAAAAATTGTTGTTTGCCATGTTTGAACTTGTTAACTTGCTTCTTTACTAATAATTACAACCCTGGCCACTGTAAACTGTAATTGCCATATCTTTTTAACCGTTGCTCCGAATAAAATGTTCCTTATATGTAACTTGACTAGAATTTCATGTAGATTGTGTTTATAATATTGTTTGCTTATGTTAACTCATATAAAATATTGTTTAGGGAAGAACAGTAGTAAAGGCTTAATTATCACGGGGTAATTAGTGTAATGCCATGCTTAGGAGTTTACCCTGCTTAACTTGACTAGTATAGGTAGGTTACTTATGCTACACCTCTTTCCATGTTTCTGTGATATGCCATGCTTGAGTGAGATGCCATGTTAACAACCTTTGCTCATGTTGTGTATCTAAATAACTTGAACCTTTCTAAATGTGCGGTATCATCGTGTGTGACGAGTACTCCACTTAACCTGTTAGTAACCGCTCTCGACGATAGATACTATACCGTGGTGCGTTGTCTTGTGTTGTCTCCTTGTTGATGCTTGCTCATGATTGCTTCGTAGTAATAGATGCATCTCCGTTGGTTCTCTTTCAAGTGTTTACTTCTTGTGTGCTCCCACGGTTACTCTCGGAGACGTTGCGCGCTTGCGATCGACTACACCTTCGGCTTCGTCTTATCATCAGGTAAGGGGGAGAATATATCATGCTTATAACTTTCAGCTCACTCCCGCTAGGTGTAGGATAGAACGATTGCTTGATCCTATCACTTCATATTCATGCCTCTCAAATAAATTCAAACAACCATGTCCTCCACATCCCAGAAAACCTTGTTCAGCTATGTTACTATTGCTTGCTGCTCAGCCACTGCTTAGTATGCATGCTAGGATGCTATCAACTGTTTATCCTGTTACTCCTTGGATTGGCCTATCTCATTGTTATCTTGTTGTGGATGATATGATTATTATAATGTTGACTATACTCGATGAAGGATGGAAGGTCTAGGCTATCCCTCCCCGATGCTTTGTTCCATTCGAGTCACCTAGGACCCGAGTTTCGGGTATTGTGTCTTTTGATGAGCGTGCCTAACCACGTGTGGGATACTATGGGGTCCCCTTGTCTTACCTAACTAGATTCCAACATTTCTAGTGGTGGACCATGCTGATTTACTATTTGAAACCCGCATGCATAACTGGTCTGCAGCTAGTGGATTTAAAACCAATCGGGCCAATGGGATGGTATATCCTGTTGGTCCACCTCAGGGAGATAAGGGTGCCTTCCCGGGCGAGGGTTAACCATCCCGACCTCATCTAGATGGTACAGACTGATTCGAGAGCGCGGTCGGCTTTTGAGTTGGATCTCGACTCACCGAGGGCCACCCGGAAATGTGCGTTGTTAGTTAGAGGGGCTATGACTCCGGATCTTTAGGAACAACTCTTCAATGAGTGTCTTTAACGGGCCTGACTGAGAGAGGTTGGCGTGCGTGCATAGCCTTGAAATAGGCAGTTGGTACACCCCTGCAGGGTTAAATCTTTTTGAGAAGCCCTGTCCACTGTTATGGACGACTTGTGACCTACTCCCTGTTCATAGACAACAACAACTGAGATAATCTTAATAAACTTGATCAACGTGTGTGTGCCTTGACCTCTTCTTCTTCGTCGGTATGCGAAGGGGAGGACAAGGATAGGATAGGTGTTATGTTTGCGTAAATAGTTTATAGCAAGACTTATTGCAGGCGATTCCTCATAGAATGACTGGTTCTCATCTTACTCTAAAATAGACTGTTAGCCACTCATATATTGCTAGTGCGACTGCAACCTCACCACTACCCCCATCTTACCCGTGAGAAGTTAGTTAGAAGACTATTGATATAGCTCACCTCCTTCTTTTCTCTTTTACGCATGTTATGCAATCGATGTTGGACTTCAGTGGAGCTCGAAGACCCTTCTTCTGGACGCCTTCGCGGAGACTCGACGACAACTAGTTAGGCGGATCCCGGCTGAGATCCTGGACCCGTGTAGTTACGTGAGTGGTGTGTTTTATCTTTTCCATTAGGCATTTGATTGTAGTCTGTACTCAGACATGTATCTTCCGCTGATGTAATGTATTTAAGGCAGTTGTATGCCGATTGTATGAGATGTTGTATCCATGTAGCTGTAATGCTGTGATATCATGTAGGAAATCCGGGGCATATGGCATTGTCATATGTCGCGGTGGGACCGATATGTGCTTCGTCCCTGGATCTGGATGGAAACATCCAGATCTAGAACAGTACCGCATATCGGGCCTTAAAACTTGGTATTAGAGCCTTACCGACCGTAGGATCCCTTTTCTGGCCGAAGTCGAGTCTAGACAAAAACTATTTTGTAGTTACTAAGTTAGCTATCGGAGAGTAGGAATATTTTTCCTCCTTACCCCTTCTCTGGTCAGGACGAGTGTCGTAAGTGTTTTAATTCTCGTCTTATCCCCTTCAAACTCTAGGATCTCGAGTGTGTGTAGTATCGGAACCGTTACAATGCCTTGCTTACAGCGTATTGTCTCGATTCCGAATCTCAGGGTTGGGAAATCCTGTGGTACCTTTAGTCTATCCGACTCTGGTAAACATCTTGGTCGTCTATTGACTTCTTTCTCTTGCCCAGTATCCTCACGATTTCACTGAGAATTCTTCCCTTGATCGTCGCTTTCAACTATCGTTCTTCCTCTTGATCTCCCGATGGTTTTGTTTTCCGACGTTGCCGTCTCTCTGCGGAATTTTATCTCGACAGAAGTTCGACGTCGACATGGAGCAGAGTCCCTTGTTGGTGGTGTTGAAGATTGTCGTCTCTCTTTTCTCTCCCCTCCTCTCCCCCGGATCATCCATGATCTCGGGACGAGATCCCTTGTTGGTGGTGTTGTATTGTAACATCCCAGATTTCACAAAAATAAAAATTTTTGTTTTCGGTGTGAATTGTTTGATTGTCTGATTTGTTTGCGGTGTTTGCATCCTCGTTTTATCGATCAGCGATTATTTTCCCCCCTCTTATCTCGTACCGGACAGAGATCGACCCTGGCCACCCTGACACTCGACCTTTGCGACACCGGGTTTCACCCGATCACCATCGCGAAAACCCGCACAAGACCAGCCATCGCCATCGGAACGAAAAACCCCATTTAATAATTAAATGGATTATTTTATTGGGCGCCAGAAAATATTCTCGGAACGACATCGAAGTGAGGTATGATTGACGGGCTCGACGCACTGAGCGCGTGGTTCAAGATTTCGTACGATTCGGAGGTCGTATGAACTCCCGGCGGTCAGAAACGCGAGTACCGGCGGTCAGAAACGCGAGTACTCCCGGAGGGCTTTTGCGCAAACCTGCCATCCAGACCACTTATATAAAGACCACCACTTTCCCACCCCTTTCTAGGGTTTCCCTAGCCTAAAAATTGCATCCACCCCTTCACTTTTCCCCAAAATTAGTCCCTTTTTCGTCAACCCTAGTCCCAGATCTAAAAACTACCCCTCCAGGCCATCTAGACTGTCAGATTTCGCGATCCGACGGCCCGGGGAGTGCCACGTCACCCCATCTCTCCCACCAAGCCCACCTTCTCTCTCCTCTCTCTCTCTCCAGTCCGAGGGGATTACCGCCGCCGCCTCCAACTCCGGCCGACGTCGGCAAGCCGTGCCGCCGGCCAGGGCGCCCCTCCTCCCGCGCCCTCCTCTCCTTCATCTCTCTTCTTCTTCCCCTCATTCCCCTCTTCCTCCCGTGCTGCAGAGCCGCCGTCGGTGCCCGAGGACGAAGCCGTCGACTGGAGCTCCTCCTCGCGCCCCCATAGCTCGCCGCTGGCCAAGATCCGGCAGCGCCGCGCGCCCTCCTGCCTCCCAGCGACCCTCTCGAGCCTGCGTCATCCTCCGCCATCGCCGACCATGACGTGATCGAGCGACCCCGACCCAGCCGCTGCAACCGTTCGCGTGGCCGCGTGGGCCGTGATAACTCACAACTGCAGGTGATCGCGATAGTCTTCGCGGGTAAGATAACCCAATTTATTGATTCGTCTCAAGGGGAGCCAAAGAATATCCACAAGCTTTAACAGTGGAGTTGTCAATTCCACCGCACCTGAATAACACTTACTTGCAACAAGGTATTAATAGCAAATGCGAGATGGAAGTGATGATAGCAACGATAATAGTAAAACAGCAAAAGTAAACAGCTAGTAACCAGCAGAATTGAAACACTGTAGGCTAGGGAGATGGATGGTTGGGCGCTGCATGGAGAAGACACATCATGTAATCAACTTGGGGCAAGGCACACAGGAAAGCAAAGATCATCTAGGCATAAATCAAACATCAGGCATGTATACCACAGGTAGTTGTACGTGCTTGCAATAAGAAGTTGCACAACATTTTTTGTCGTACCATCCCGCTACGAACGGGGCCAAAAGAAACTTATGGAGATTAAGGTGCTCCTGTCAAAGAGCACCGCAACAAAGCATTAAAAATCAATTGATACATGGAATCCTCAAATTATAGTCCATCCCCTTTGGTGCCCCAAGCTGTCTCCTTTGGTATCGCCGGTTCCGGACCATAATAGGTGCAAACAACTCATAGATAGGATCAAGAACACAAATATATTCATGAAAACACAAAGGGTTCAGATCTGAAATCATGGCACTCGGGCCCAAAGTGATAGGCATTGAGAACAACACCCATATTATAGGCAAAGATGATAAATGTAACACCCTCAGTTTCTGTAACAGTAATCATCATCACTGTTGATCATCACTGTTGGATTATCACTGATTGATCTCCCTTGTCCTTGGTAAAACTTTGTGATGCTAATGATCAAACCTTGTTGTTGTTGATCAACACCCCATGCACCATGTACTTGAGCCCTTGGGATCAAAACCCAAAGCCAAATGCACCTTGCTCATCTAACAAACCAAACCCTAGTTGAAACTTCTTTGAATGAAAAATAAAACAAAAGTGCTCAAATAAAGTTGTTCCAAAAATCATGAAAGTATTTTTGTAAATTGCCTAAAATCATTATAATCATGTTGGACCAATTTTGGGTATTTATTAAGTTATAGAAAATTCCAAACAATTCAAACAGTAGGTTAAAACCCTTACTTTGGACATTTAATAATTACAAGAGATATCTAATGATTTTCTTTTGCTGCAAAAACTTTTGTGGCACTGATATATAATGTTATACTAATACTGGGACACCTAACACATTTTACAAAATTACCTAAGCTTGGAAAACAATTACCAAAAGAGAAATACAGAAAAGAAAAGACACAGAAATTGGAAAATCACGAAGTATCGCCTTGAGCCCAGCCCACCCCACCCCTTGTCTTCTTCCCCCACCTACTCCCACCTGCTCCCGTACGGCGGCCGCCGTGGGCACGCCGCTGCCAAGCCGGCCCCGCATCCACCTGCTCCCTCCCGGCGTCGACGCGATAAGGGCGACGCCCCCGACCCCCTGGACACGCTCCCCCTCCCTTTCCCCTCCTCCTCTTCTCGCACGCCTCGGGGAAAAACTCCCGAGCGCCGCCGTCGCCATTTTCGTGGCCAGACGTGGCCAACGGGCACGGTCCGCCCCGAGGTGGTGTCCAGCGGCTGCACCTTCGTCGTCTTCGTCGACTACAACGACTAATCGAGCCCGGGGAGCACCGCAGGCGTCGCCCGCGTCTTCTTCCTCTACTCCGTCCGCTGCAACCTCAACGTCGATTCCGGCCACCTCGCACCTCCGTCGAGCCCGCTGCCACCGTCTACACATCCCCGATGAGCTTCTCAACCATCGCCAACCGCCCTTTGAAGCCCTTAGAGTCCCAACGGGAAAGCCCCTTTTGCTTGCTCCGGCCGCCGTGGTTCAAATTCGTAGCCGTCGGCCTGGTCCGCCCCAGCTCACGCCAATGACACCCGCGTGCTCCCCATGGACCATAGGGTCGATCCCACCCCGTAGAGCGTTCGATTTCTTCGCCTGTACCAAAGTGCCATTGGAGCCCGAGAACCCCCTCCGCCATTGTTGAGCTCGAGCTCGTGCCCGTCCACCCCAAGCCACCGCACCGCCACCAAACTCCTCCCCGTGGTCGTCCGCGTCGATTGGTACCAGCCGCGCCTCCTCCCGTGCACCACAGCGAGGGCAGCATCAACCTCGCCGACGTTCTGCCGTCGGCTAACCTCCGGTGAGGCTTCCCCTTGGGCCCCACCCCCCTGCTAACTATCTCTGTTAGGACAAATAGAAAATTTAACCTTTAGATTAATATGTCTCACTGACAGTGGGCCCTGGTCGTTTAACTTAATTAAAACAAGTTTAATTAGCACTGGAGTCAATGACACCTGGGCCCCCTTTGTCAGTTTGATTTTTAAAGATTTTAAAAGAAATTCCAGTGGCTGACATGTGGGTCCAGAGGCATTTCTGATTTAATAAAATGTTTTATAAATAAACAGAGGCTGACATGTGGGTCCCACATGTCAGGCACTGTTTTGGATAATGTTGTGGATAATGTTTTGGATAATGTTGAATAAATAATAAAAGAAATTCAGAAAATCATTTAAATGATTTAAAACTTTGAAATTCAATAACTTTTAAACCGTAACACGGATTCAAAAACTTTATACATGAACATTGATCAGAAAAATACAAAGAATAAGAATACGCTATCCATACCCTCACCACACACTCCTAACACACCGATCATCGACATTCCCCCCCTCCGGGCTGTCTGTCGATAATTCCCAGTGCCGGTAAAAACCTGCCGGATGAATTTATTCTGAACACGAATGTTGTTCGGAATAGTTCAACTAGCACGGATACACCCCCCTTATGTTTGTCCGGTACCCACGACACCTCCGGCTTGATCCTTCCTCCTCCGGACACCCTGTCCAGTGATCATCCGGAACCAGTAGCTCATCCTCAGATGAATTTCCGTTCCGAACAATGTAAATTGCACTGCGTTAGAACACCGTTAACTTTTTGTCTGTCATGTCATGCATCTGTTTTTATATGCTTGCTGTGTATTTACTGTTTTTCTTCCCCCCCTTAATCTCCGGTAGACCCCGCTGGTGTCGTCGACTACACGGCTGCTGAGTACGACTACGTCGTCGACGACCCTACTACTACCATCGAGCTTCCAGGCAAGCAGAGCCATTCTCTTCCCCAGATATCGCCTACCTTTCCATACTTTTCTTGCACTAGGCATTGTTACTGCTGCTGCTACAATTACAATCCTATTCAACTGAATAGCCTGATTTTTTTCGCCCCTTGATGTGCCTTCCTTTATCCTATGCTGCCTATTAATATTATTATGCATTATTCAGCAGTGAACCCTGCGCATTGTTAGCTAGGATTAGATAGAGGGCCGTGATCACTCAAGGGGGGTGAACGCGGATACAAATATTATAACTGCACAGGTACGGTACAATGCAGACACCGTCTAAGGCCCCTATCTGGGTTATGCCTAGTCACCTCAAGTGTGAGTTATCAAGGAGTTATCCTTGTACTCCACTCGAGGCTGACTTTGTCTTACCGCCATAGGGTCTTGAAAACGGTTGTCCTTCAGGTGAGAAGTCGGGCGACCCAACGGTGCCCGCGAGAGGTATTGCGACGGGACGACAGGGAGGGTACGACCAGTGTACCGGTGTGTTTGGCCCCTGATCGTTGTCCGCGAGAGTTACCAAACCACGAAAGTCGATCTCCTTCAGGAGCACACGCGAGACAAGGTAAGGAGACGGTTCACCTTGTTGGTAACCGCAGTGACTCGGTGGGACGACGGGGCAGGCACCGATGTACTGGTGGTCCTGGCTGCTGTCGTTGTCCGCGGGTCGGTTAAGTCGAGGCAATGATAACGGTTGCCACGCCGGTTAATTAAAATGCTAAATGGTTCAGTGAATGTCTTGAGTTTGCTATATGACATGTACGCACTACCTACCCGTGGGAATTACGAGTTATGGGCTCCTCTGCTTCATAGTGTCGTCTGAGGACTCTTCAGACGTCAGCAGTACCGCGGCCTGCGCCGGGAAGTGGTGTTGTCTTATTTGTCGCGGCAGTGTGATTTGTATTTGCTTTGATTTAACTTCACCGGCCAGCCTCGCACCGTGCAGGAGTACGTCGGGGTTAGGGTCCAAAGCCCCGCGTACATAGGATATAGTCCGGCGGATGACCTCTATGTTGACTTTGAAAGATGGGCTATGAAGTGTCGGATAGCCTCGATGGAGCGTTCCCTAACAAGGTTCCCGCCACCCTGGAGATCCGTGCGTGTAGCGTAACACAAGTGCACCCCTGCAGGGAAGATTAATCTATTCGAATAGCCGTGTCCACGATAATAGGACGCTTTATGCTGAAGCTGGATCTTACCACTAGAAACTATTATTAAATTGTATGGTTCCGGGTTTTATTCCTCGCGGGGATGTCGAGGAGGTGAACTCGGAGGCATTGTTAATTATTACAACTTATTATTATACAATGCTGCAGCAACTTCTGCTGCATTGTTACTTTATGCTTTATATAAATTGTTGGCTGATTCTTACCTCATGCTGCAAGACATCGTCGGAAGATGCTAGTCTTCGATAGGCCTAGCTTCTTACCCTTGCTCTGGATTTCTGTATGTCAGTCCACTATATACAGCCTCTTCTTTCCGTTGATACAATGCATAATTCTTAGTAGCAGACGTAAGACTCGCGGGTATACTAGATACTCACCTGCTTTATTTCCTTTACTGTTTTGCCTG
The DNA here is from genome assembly GCA_950022295.1 of Bromus sterilis. Classification (NCBI taxonomy): domain Eukaryota; kingdom Viridiplantae; phylum Streptophyta; class Magnoliopsida; order Poales; family Poaceae; genus Bromus; species Bromus sterilis. Next base: position 203,526,323 of record OX465600.1, on the reverse strand, counting down.
ATCGGCCGCTGCAGCCGACGTTGGAGCCCAGGAGCAGGAGTACCCCGGAGGCGTCTACTACGACGTCGAGTTCCCCGTCGACCAGGAGTAGTTCGGTGAATCTTAGGCAGGAGGCCTCGCCTTTTCGATCTGTATCTCTGATGTGATTTGTGCTAGCCTTCTTAAGGCAAAACTTGACTAACTATGTCTGTACTCAGATATTATGGCTTGTATGACTTATGTATTCGGGTCCGTGTGACCCCCTCTATTGTAATATATTTTTTTATCCTTTTGTGTTTAGTGTTGTGCTGTGATATTATCACCCTGGCACCCTAATCTCAGTCGTGTACCCTGTGTGTATGATTACTGTACACGGTCTGATTTTGGGGGCGTCACAAGTTGGTATCAGAGCCGACTGCCTGTAGGAAGCCACCGCACCACTACTTGGTCGATTTTGAGTCTAGACTTTGAAAAACTATTTTGCTAACTTAATATTTGGCTTACGGGCCCACATCGATGTCACTACGTGTGATATCTATGGTATTAGGATCCTTTTCTCCTTACCTATGCTCTGGGAATCTGCTCTCTTATCCTTGCTGGTAAGTTTTACAAAAGCTGACATTAGGATCACGTTCTCTTGATTCCACCCGGCGTTTTTGGTGCTTCCCCCATTGATTGAGTCGTGTCGCAGGAGTCGTACCCCAGGTCCCAGACCGCGGATCCCATTCTCATTCTGGGCAGGCCGCGCGTTCTCTGGCATCAACTCCTATGGCCAACAGTTTTCTTGCGGCGTGACTGACATAGTGGAATCTATGTCGCGTCGTGTAATCCTTACCGCGGTCTGCGCGCCGCCTAGTGAGTCCTTTTTCCTTAATTTCTACGACGTTACGCTGCCCGATTTTCGATTGACTCTGTGTGCGAATGTGTATGTCTTATATGACTACTCCTATATATATCTGCGCCTCCTTTTCGTTGTCGTTTTACTTAAGGCTTGATTCCGGTATCTCGTTAAATTTTCATCGCTGAAATACCCCTGTTACATTCTAGCAGGATGGCTGGTCGTGGTCGTGGTCGTGCTGCCAACGACCCACCTCCGCCGCCGGATTACATGGCCGCGATGATGCAGCAGTTCGAGATGAACCGTCAGTTCATGCAGAATATCATGGCTCAGTTCCCCCAGCCGAATCAGAATGGGCACCACCATCAGCATGCCACCGTGACTCTGCACGACTTCACCCACCTCAACCCCACTATGTTCCGCAACACTGTTTAGCCGCTGGATGCTGATGACTGGCTTCGCGACATCACTCACGAGCTGGAGTCTGCTAATGTCGATCCAGCCGACTATGTGAACTTTGCGTCTTATCATCTGAAAGGCGCCGTTTCTCAGTGCTGGAGCACCCACAAGCGTTCCCTGCCAGTTGAAGAAGTCATCACTTGGGATGAATTTCAGTCTGCCTTCCGCGCCCGCTACATTCCTCAGGGGATCATGGATCGTAAGGCGGAAAAATTCCGTAACCTCACTCAGGGCGACATGACTGTTGAAGCCTATCAGCGTGAGTTCCTCAACCTCTCTCGCTATGCGGAGGGAGAGATCACCACTGATGCTCGTAGGAAGCAGAAGTTCCGTCGTGGCCTCAACCCAGAACTCAGGCTCGCTCTTGCCGTTCATGATTTCGCCAACTTCTCCACCATGGTGAACAAGGCTATCACCGTCGAGACTGCCCAGATGGAGCACAAGAACTCTCTGAAGCGTTATCGTGACGTTGGCTCATCTTCGGGCGCAACGCAGAAGCGTCGTATCTGGCTCCCTACCAGTGTGACCCATTCAGCTGTCCCTGCTCCAAGGCCGTCTTATGCTACACCCTGTCTGCCTCCGCCACCGCAGATGCCAAGAGCTCTGCCTGCACCACCCAATGCTACAGCCCTCCGTCCTCAGGATGGATTATGCTTCACGTGCCTCCAACCTGGGAATTTTTCCAGAGAGTGCCCCCAGAAACAGAAGCAACTGGTAGTTCACCCCGCTGGCCGTGGAAATGGTCGTGGAAACAACAGGACCCCCAACTATAATACTGGGTCCGCCGCTTATGCTCGTGGACATGCTAACAACGTCAATGTTGAAGAAGCTCAGCAACAACCCACTACCGTGATGGTTACCCTTCTCGTTAATTCCGTACCTGCTACTGTTTTATTTGATACAGGAGCATCGCATTCATTCATGTCGGAAGCATTTGCATTTTCGCATAACTTCAAGTACGAAATGATGAAACCCCTGATGGTTGTTCGCACCCCGATTGGTCAATGCCGAACCACCATGCTAGGGCCAAACACCACCATTGAAATCGAAGGAGTTGAATTCTTTGCTTCGCCCATCTTCCTGAAGTCTTCCACCATAGACCTCATCCTGGGAATGGATTGGTTGAAGTTTCACGATGCCGCACTCTATTGTGGCACCAAGTCTGTCCAACTTTTTCACCCCTCCGGCGAGATTGTTAACCACAACCCCCGAGTTACCCGTAATGCAGAAACACAGATCTTTATGATGAATGCTTTGAATATCTCACCTCTGGAAGGAATTGAGAACGTTCCGGTCGTCCGCGATTTTCCCGACGTCTTCCCCGAAGAACTGCCGGGAATACCCCGGATCAGAGAAGTTGAATTCGTCATCGACTTGAAGCCAGGCAGTGTTCCTATTGCCAAGCGTCCTTACAAGATGCCGCCACAAGAACTCCTTGAACTTAAGGAGGAAATCGACAAGGCACTTCAGAAAGGATTCATTCTCCCCAGTTCCTCAGCTTGGGGAGCACCTTCGCTCTTTGTCAAGAAGAGCGATGGGACAAACCGATTGGTCCAGGATTATCGGCCCATTAAAAAAGCCACCATCCAGAACAAATACCCCCTTCCCCGGATCAACGACCTGTATGATCAAGTTGCCGGATCCAAGGTGTTTTCTAAACTCGACTTGAGGTTGGGTTATCACCAAATCCGAGTCCGTGATGAGGACATTCCGAAGACTTCCTTCATTACTCGCTATGGTTCATACGAGTACACCGTCATGTCCTTTGGCTTAACCAATGCTCCAGCCACCGTCTCCAGATTGATGAATTATATTTTCATGGAGTACCTCGACCAGTTCATCGTGGTTTATCTGGATGATATATTGATATATTCCAAGAATGAAGAAGAACATGCTGAACATCTTCGTCTTATACTAGAGAAGCTTCGAGAACACAAACTCTACGCTAAGTATTCTAAGTGTCAGTTCTGGCTCCCCGAAGTAACCTACCTTGGACATGTGATTTCCAAGGATGGCATTGCCGTCACCCCAGAACGTATCCAGGCTATTCTTGACTGGACTCCTCCCAAGACCGTCAAGCAAGTCCGCAGTTTCCTCGGGCTCGCGAGCTATTGCCGCCGTTTCGTCGAGAATTTCTCCAAAATTGCCAGGCCTCTGACTAATCTGCTTCACAAAGGAGTCAAGTTTGAGTGGACAGATAAATGTCAAGAAAGTTTTCAAGCACTCAAGGACAAGCTAACTTCTCCCCCGGTGCTCGCTCCCCCTGATACTCAGAAGGACTTCGTGATATATTGCGACGCGTCTCGTCAAGGATTAGGCTGTGTCCTATTGCAAGAGCGCAAGGTGATTTCTTATGGCTCTCGTCAGTTGCGTGCTCACGAAGACAAATACCCAACCCATGATCTCGAATTGGCAGCAGTAATTTATGCATTGAAGCTGTGGCGACATTAACTCGTCGGTAATCGTTGCGAGGTCTACACCGATCACCAAAGTTTGAAGTACCTGTTTACTCAGCCAGACCTGAATCTTTGTCAACAACGATGGCTCGAGACAATAGCCGACTTCAACATGGATATTTCGTATACCCCGGGCAAGGCTAATGTGATGGCCGATGCCTTGAGCCGCAAAGCTTACTGTTCTGAACTCGAGGTTCAGGTGCAGCAACCACTTCTGTCTGAAGAGTTTCGCAAGTTGAACCTCGAGATTGTTCCTCAAGGTTACGTAAATAACCTGGTTCTCGAGTCAAAACTCGACGCCCTCATCAAGAGTAGACAATCTCTGGCCCCTGACATTGTGGAGATCAAGCAGGACATCGCAGAAGGAAAGCCCTCCTCTTTTACCATTGATGCCAATGATGGTGATACTGTGTACTTCAAGGGCCGCTTAGTAGTTCCTGTGAGCCCGGCCCTCATTAACTGTGGTCCGGATATCATGGAAGAAGCCCATAATTCTCCCTTGTCAATCCACCCTGGCAGTACCAAGATGTATAAAGACCTTCGTCAACGGTACTGGTGGCCTTACATGAAGCAAGACATCGCCCGCTATGTTTCTCAGTGTGACGTTTGAAGTCGCGTCAAAGCCGGACATCAGAAACCTGCTGGTTGGTTGCGACCACTCCCTCCTCCTAATTGGAAGTGGGACAAAGTCAAAATGGACTTCGTCACCGGTTTTCCTAAGTCACACAAGGGTAACGATGCCATCTTTGTCGTCATTGACCGATTCTCCAAGATTGCACACTTCCTGCCGGTCAAGGAGATGATCACTGCTAGTCAGTTAGCACACTTGTATATCTCCCGAATTGTGTCACTCCACGGTATTCCGATGGAGATCAGTTCAGACCGTGGCAGCATTTTCACCTCACGATACTGGAATAGTTTCATGGAAGCTTTCGGGACTCGTCTGAATCTCAGCTCCGCTTATCACCCCCAGTCTCAAGGCCAAGTTGAACGAGTTAATCAAGTGCTGGAAGACATGCTTCGCGCTTGTGTCCTTTCTTTCGGCATGAAATGGGAGGATGCCCTCCCGTACGCGGAATTCTCGTCCAACAATAGCTATCAGGCTAGCTTGAAGATGGCCCCCTTCGAAGTTCTATACGGACGTAAATGTCGAACCCCCCTGAATTGGTCAGGAACTGGGGAACGACCCTACTTCGGACCGGATCTTGTCCAAGAAGCTTAAGAACAAGTTTGCATTGTGCAAGAAAATCTCAAGGCCGCACAGTCTCGCCAGAAGAGCAACTATGACCGCAAACACCGTGAAATGGAGTATCAGCCTGGTGAATACGCATACCTCCGTGTCACTCCCATGAGGGGCACTCATCGCTTCGGTATCAAGGGCAAGTTGGCTCCTCGCTACATTGGCCCGTTCCGTATCCTTTCCAGGAGTGGGCCCGTGGCATACCGATTGGAATTGCCGCCGAACCTCTCCCAAGTCCACGATGTCTTCCACGTGTCTCAACTCCGTCGCTGCTTCAAGGACCCTATCCGCGAAGTGGAGCATGATATGATCGAGCTGCAACAGGACTTGACTTATCAAGAACATCCGAGCCGCATTCTCGATCAGTCTGAACGCCGAACCCGCAACAAGACCGTCAAGTTCCTCAAGGTTCAGTGGTCGAATCATTCTGAAGATGAAGCCACTTGGGAACGCGAAGATCGCCTTCGCGATGAATACCCCGACCTTTTCCTCACTACCACTTAAATTCTCGAGACGAGAATTCTTGTAGTGAGGGAGATTTGTAACACCCTCAGTTTCTGTAACACTAATCATCATCACTATTGATCATCACTGTTGGATTATCACTGATTGATCTCCCTTGTCCTTGGTAAAACTTTGTGATGCTAATGATCAAACCTTGCTGTGGTTGATCAACACCCCATGCACCATGTACTTGAGCCCTTGGGATCAAAACCCAAAGCCAAATGCACCTTGCTCATCTAAAAAACCAAACCCTAGTTGAAACTTCTTTGAATGAAAAATAAAACAAAATTGCTCAAATAAAGTTGTTCCAAAAATCATGAAACTATTTTTGTAAATTGCCTAAAATCATTATAATCATGTTGGACCAATTTTGGGTATTTATTAAGTTATAGAAAATTCCAAACAATTCAAACAGTAGGTTAAAACCCTTACTTTGGACATTTAATAATTACAAGAGATATCTAATGATTTTCTTTTGCTGCAAAAACTTTTGTGGCACTGATATATAATGTTATAATAATATTGGGACACCTAACACATTTTACAAAATTACCTAAGCTTGGAAAACAATTACCAAAAGAGAAATACAGAAAAGAAAAGACACAGAAATTGGAAAATCACGAAGTATCGCCCTGAGCAACGGCCCACCACAGCCCACCCCACCCCACCCCTTGTCTTCTTCCCCTACCTGCTCCCACCTGCTCCCGTACGGCGGCCGCCGTGGGCACGCCGCTGCCAGGCCGGCCCCGCCTCCACCTGCTCCCTCCTGGCGTCGACGCGATAAGGGCGACGCCCCCGACCCCCTGGACACCCTCCCCCTCCCTTTCCCCTCCTCCTATTCTCGCACGCCTCGGGGAAAAACTCCCGAGCGCCGCCGTCGCCATTGTCGTGGCCAGACGTGGCCAACGGGCACGGTCCGCCCCGAGGTGGTGTCCAGCGGCTGCGCCTTCGTCGTCTTCGTCGACTACAATGACTAATCAAGCCCAGGGAGCACCGCGGGCGTCGCCCGCGTCTTCTTCCTCTACTCCGGCCGCTGCAACCTCAACGTCGGTTCCGGCCACCTCGCACCTCCGTCGAGCCCGCTGCCACTGTCTACACGTCCCCGGTGAGCTTCTCAACTGTCGCCAACCGCCCTTTGAAGCCCTTAGAGTCCCAACGCGAAAGCCCCTTTTTCTTGCTCCGGCCGCCGTGGTTCGTCGTCGTAGCCGTCGGCCTGGTCCGCCCCAGCTCACGCCAATGACACCCGCGTGCTCCCCATGGACCATAGGGTCAATCCCACCCCGTAGAGCTTTCGATTTCTTCGCCTGTACCAAAGTGCCATTGGAGCCCGAGAACCCCCTCCGCCATTGTTGAGCTCGAGCTTCTGCCCGTCCACCCCAAGCCACCGCACCGCCACCAAACTCCTCCCCGTGGTCGTCCGCGTCGATTGGTACCAGCCGCGCCTCCTCCCCTGCACCACAGCGAGGGCAGCATCAACCTGGCCGGCGTTCTGCCGCCAGCTAACCTCCGGTGAGGCTGCCCCTTGGGCCCCACCTGTCGGGTTCTCTGTTAGTGGCTAATGAGCCAATGACAGCCGGGCCCCACCCCCTGCTAACTATCTCTGTTAGAACAAATAGAAAATTTAACCTTTAGATTAATATGTCTCACTGACAATGGGCCCTGGCCGTTCAACTTAATTAAAACAAGTTTAATTAGCACGGGAGTCAATGACACCTGGGCCCCCTTTGTCAGTATGATTTTTAAAGATTTTAAAAGAAATTCCAGTGGCTGACATGTGGGTCCAGAGGCATTTCTGATTTAATAAAATGTTTTATAAATAAACAGAGGCTGACATGTGGGTCCCACATATCAGGCACTGTTTTGGATAATGTTGTGGATAATGTTTTGGATAATGTTGAATAAATAATAAAAGAAATTCAGAAAATCATTTAACTGATTTAAAACTTTGAAATTCAATAACTTTTAAACCGTAACTCGGATTCCAAAACTTTATACATGAACATTGATCAGAAAAATACAAGGAATAAGAATACGCTATCCATACCCTCACCACACACCCCTAACACACCGATCATCGAAATTCCCCCCCTCCGGGCTGTCTGTCGATAATTCCCAGTGCCGGTAAAAACCTGCCGGATGAATTTATTCTGAACACGAATGTTGTCCGGTACCCACGACACCTCCGGCTTGATCCTTCCCCCTCCGGAAACCCTGTCCAGTGATCATCCGGAACCGGTAGCTCATCCTCAGATGAATTTCCGTTCCGAACAATGTACATTGCACTGCGTTAGAATACCGTTAACTTTTCGTCTGTCATGTCATGCATCTGTTTGTATATGCTTGCTGTGTATTTACTGTTTTTCTTCCCCCCCTTAATCTCCGGTAGACCCCGCTGCTGCCGTCGACTACATGGCTGCTGAGTACGACTACGTCGTCGACGACCCTACTACTACCGTCGAGCTTCCAGGCAAGCAGAGCCATTCTCTTCCCCAGATATCGCCTATCTTTCCGTACTTTTCTTGCACTAGGCATTGTTACTGCTGCTGCTACGATTACAATCCTATTCAACTGCATAGCCTGATTTTTTTCGCCCCTTGATGTGCCTTCCTTTATCCTATGCTGCCTATTAATATTATTATGCATTATTCAGCAGTGAACCCTGCGCATTGTTAGCTAGGATTAGATAGAGGGCCGTGATCACTCAAGGGGGGTGAACGCGGATACAAATATTATAACTGCACAGGTACGGTACAATGCAGACACCGTCTAAGGCCCCTATATGGGTTATGCCTAGTCACCTCAAGTGTGAGCTATCAAGGAGTAATCCTTGTACTCCACAAGAGGCTGACTTTGTCTTACCTCCATAGGGTCTTGAAAACGGTTGTCCTTCAGGTGTGAAGTCGGGCGACCCAACGGTGCCCGCGAGAGGTATTGCGACGGGACGACAGGGAGGATACGACCAGTGTACCGGTGTGCTTGGCCCCTGATCGTTGTCCGCGAGAGTTACCAAACCACGAAAGTCGAGCTCCTTCAGGAGCACACGCGAGACAAGGTAAGGAGATGGTTCACCTTGTTGGTAACCGCAGTGACTTGGTGGGACAACGGGGCAGGTACCAATGTACTGGTGGTCCTGGCTGTTGTCGTTGTCCGCGGGTCGGTTAAGTGGAGGCAACGATAACGGTTGCCACGCCGGTTAATTAAAATGCTAAATGGTTCAGTGAATGAATTGAGTTGGCTATAAGCCATGTACGCACTACCTACCCGTGGGAATTACGAGTTATGGGCTCCTCTGCTTCGTAGTGTCGTCCGAGGACTCTTCAGACGTCAGCAGTACCGCGGCCTGCGCCGGGAAGTGGTGTTATCTTATTTGCCGCGGCAGTGTGATTTGTATTTGCTTTGATTTAACTTCACCGGCCAGCCTCGCAGCGTGCAGGAGTACGTCGGGGTTAGGGTCCAAAGCCCCGCGTACATAGGATATAGTCTGGCGGATGACCTCTCTGTTGAGTTTGAAAGATGGGCTATGAAGTGTCGGATAGCCTCGGTGGAGCGTTCCCTAACAAGGTTCCCGCCACCTTGAAGATCCGTGCGTGTAGCGTAACACAAGTGCACCCCTGCAGGGAAGATTAATCTATTCGAATAGCCGTGTCCACGGTAACAGGACGCTTTATGCTGAAGCTGGATCTTACCACTAGAAACTATTATTAAATTGTATGGTTCCGGGTTTTCTTCCTCGCGGGGATGTCGAGGAGGTGAACTCGGAGGCATTGTTAATTATTACAACTTATTATTATACAATGCTGCAGCAACTTCTGCTACATTGTTACTTTATGCTTTATATAGACTGTTGGCTGATTCTTACCTCATGCTGCAAGACATCGTCGGAAGATGCTAGTCATCGATAGGCCTAGCTTCTTACCCTTGCTCTGGATTTCTGTATTTCAGTCCACTATATACAGCCTCTTCTTTCCGTTGATACAATGCATAATTCTTAGTAGCAGACGTAAGACTCGCGGGTATACTAGATACTCACCTGCTTTATTTCCTTTACTGTTTTGCCTGATCGGCCGGTGCAGCCGACGTTGGAGCCCAGGAGCAGGAGTACCCCGGAGGCGTCTACTACGACGTCGAGTTCCCTGTCGACCAGGAGTAGTTCGGTGGATCCCAGGCAGGAGGCCTCGCCTTTTCGATCTGTATCTCTGATGTGATTTGTGCTAGCCTTCTTAAGGCAAAACTTGACTAACTATGTCTGTACTCAAGTATTATGGCTTGTATGACTTATGTATTCGGGTCCGCGTGACCCCCTCTATTGTAATATATTTGTTTATCCTTTTGTGTTTAGTGTTGTGCTGTGATATTAACACCGTGGCACCCTAATCTCAGTCGTGTACCGTGTGTGTATGATTACTGTACACGGTCTGATTTTGGGGGCGTCACAATAAACACCAATCTAGATGATAGGCAACAAGCCCCCAAAAATCTGTTAAACTATTACATGATATAACGCATCCAATCCCTACCACCACCTTTGCCTAAGCAGAGAATTACTCACACATGGATGAAGAAGTCATTGAGGGAGGATGGAGTGGCAATGGCGGTGACGATGGCGATGATCTCCCCTCACCGGAGGCCAAAACAGCCTCCAGATTAGCCCTCCTGGAGAAGAACAGAGGGTGGCGGCGGCTCTGCGACGAGAATTGGGAAAACGACTTCTGTTACAGGGTTTTCTCGTCACGGGAATAAATAGGAGCTTCGGTAGGGCATCAGAGGAGGGGGGAGGCCCCCAGGCGGCCAGAGGGCGCGGCCCCACCCCTGGCCGCGCCAGGGGGGCTCCTGGGGCCCCAGGACTCCTCTCTGGTCCCACTTCTGGCAACTGGCTCCTTCGGGTGCGTGGATTTTCTGGTATTTTTCTGGGAATTTTCTGGGACGTCCAAAAATCGATTTCCTGCACACAATAAAACCATACAAACAGCTCTGCTGAAAACAACGTTAATCCGGGTTAGTTTCGTCCAAATCATGCAAGAATGAGGGAAAAACAATAGCAAAAGTGTTTGGAAAATTAGTTACGTTTGAGACGTATCAACCGCCCCAAGCTTAGCATATTGCTTTTCCTCAAGAAATTCAGTACAACAAACTGAACGCGACAAAGAAAACTTTGACAAACTCTTTTGCTTCAATAAATGTATATAAGAATGTACTATTAAAAGAACTTTGCAAGTATTAGAACAATGCTATGAGGACAATGCACGAAGCAATCCTTCTTTCAAGTGATCAATCCCAAACAACTACAAGAAAATAATATGCTACTAAAAATTAAGACAGGATTACAATGCACAAAGTTTGAACATACTAGAGTGGTATTTCGCGAGCCTCCATGAGTGAAGCAAAACATAAATGCAGAAACTCCTCCGGAGTTTTAAAGGAGACTAGAACTAAGAACTTCAGAATAAATAATACCACAACCATGCAAAAGACAATGTAATACTTTGGGACAATGCACATTACACTCAGAATGAAAATTATGCTCTCCTAGTTGGTGCTTTGAAGAAAGAAGGTGGAGACTCTTGAACCGTGGAGTTTGATGGAAAGGTTGAAAACCCGTGGAAGGAAGTAAAGACTAAACTTGTACCAGCGCTTTCGGTTTTGAAAACAGAAATAAAAAAGTGTTTTGGGAGGTGAATGCTTTGTCAACGAATGCTAGTAGACAACTCAATCGCCTCTTACACTAGACATGTTTCGAGGAACGGCTCCCAAGATGGAGACGATCACATCCCCTTAATCTCCTTTGTTTATCACTGCCAAAGTTTTCTGATTTCTCATAGACAAAGCATGAAGGATGGTTTGTTGGTTGTGATTATCTTTTGTGAGCTGGGCGCACTCATGCCAGTCCCTCCTCGTGTTTGGGTTTGCAGATTAAGCATGCAATCCCGGAATAAAACATGTCTCACATAAGACGGTCATGAATTACCTACTACTTCCTCATGAGCTAAAATAGAGGCACAAAACATGAGTGCTTTTGAATAATTTCGAGATGGTACAAGAAAGTCTTCGTTAGGATGGCCGGTAAATACCACATAGGAAGGTATAGTGGACTCATATGGAAAAACTGGTTTCAAGGATTTTGGATGCACAAGCAGAAATACGCTTAGTGCGAGCGAAGGCTAGCAAAAGACTGGGAAGCGAGCAACTAGAGAGAAATAACAGTCATAATCATGGAGAGCGACAAAGTAACATTGAATCAGGAATGAAAATGATATGACTATTCTGAAATTCAAAGATCATCAAGGCATAGTAGGCTTTTCAGTCATAAACATGTGTAAGCATGTGCCAAGTCAATCCAAGAATTCTCCAAAGGGAAATAACACTTCAGTATGCCAAACCATGAACAATGCAATGCATGTAAATCATTTCAACAACACATTATGCACTCTAGCTATTTGGGATTGACCACAAGGAAAGCATGAACACTGGGCATTGTAAACATAGCACTATGTCGCTACAAGCTGGTCTCTAAATCATAAGTACAAGCATATGTACAAAGGTAGAAACAAAAAGAGTTCATAGCGGTTTTCCTTGTTGCGTTCCTTTCGTCGATCTTCGTCATTACTGCCTTGTCACTTGCACGATTGAACGTATGGAAATATAATCAAGTGCAAATGCCATCACGGACTCGAGCTGAACTCTGCAACAAAGCAAACTAAAGAGAGAAAAGAAAATATTTTTGGATTTCTCAAAGATTAAATGAAAGAAAAAGAAAAGAGAAATATTTTTGTTGTTTTTGCAAAATAAAAGAACAAAGAAGAACGGGCAAAAACTTTGAAAAGAACAAAGCGAACAAAAATAAAAACGGATAATACAATGGAAAGGTGAGGTGGGAACGTACTCCCCCAAGCTTAGGCTTTTGGCCTAAGTTGGTAGAAGCTACTGCCCCCAGGAGCCTCCTGTTCCGGGGTAAGGGTAGTTCTAGGAGTCGTATGAGCCCTCCGGTGCGTACACCAAAGTCCTCGGATCCTCCCAAGAGGAAGGTCCTGCGCTCCAAGCGGAAGAAGATCCCTCGCTAGGCTCGGTGAAGGCCTCTCCCTGGAAAGGTGGGAACTCACCATGCTCCTCCTCATCGGGCGCAACCCCCTCCATGGGGTTATGCGGCTGGTAATTAGCCATGAACTCATCGAACTGAATTTCGTTGAAGGACCATCCGTTCCTGTGAATGTTATTAAACAAAAGTGGTGCAGGTAGACGGATCTCACGAGTAACAGTCCTTTCAAACCTCAAAATATAATCAAGGTTACCAAACTGAGAAGTCATGGTAACAAACTTATGCCTCTTCATAGCCGCAAGATCGAGGCTTGCGTATGAAAAGGGAACATCATCAGGATGCGGGGTGCGCTCAAGAGACTCAAGGATAAGTGTGGCGTATACACCACCATATAAATCGCCCTTGTTACTATTCGTAACAACACGCCGAGCAATCAAGGCACCCACATTATACTCATTCCTACCAGAGAGGGCGTTCGCATAAATAGCGAAGTCTGGTGCAGAACCATTGCTCGTTTTGTCGCGAGCTAACACCCCTCTAGCAATAAAATACGCAAAATACCTGAGGTGTGTAAACAAGATGCTTGAAATCTTCGTGCGCCGAATGTCGGTCTCCTCTTGGCAGCAAAGGGAGTTGAAGAGGGTCCTCAACCCGGAAGGCTGCATGGTCATCCTAGTTGTCTGACCAACGTTCGGCACACATATTATATCACAAAATTGTGCCAAAGACATGGTTATGAGATCATTATAAAGTTTGAACAAAACGGTTCCAGCATCATGGTTATAGAAAAAACTGTTAACAAAATAGGAGGTAAGTTTTTTGTATTGTACCACACGGCATAGAGCTAGCCGTGTCAAACCTGCATTGGCACAAAGGCCATAAAATTCCTCCTTAATTCTTGCAGCTGTAAGAAAATCATCGCATGGATACATCATTGCGCATGCTGGATTTGTTTCTTCCAACAGCTCCAGGGCCACATGATCTTCATTGTAGCTCACCCTAACTGCTGAGGGTGAAGCTACAGCTCTAGTGACTCGATCGGAGCGCTCGGGCTTCTTCTTCCCAAGCCACCCCTTTGCTTTTCCAAAGAAACTCATTTCTGAAATTTTTTATAATTCACAATAACAAAGATTTAAACAAAGTGTGTTGAGGAAAACTACTCTACTCACTTACCTAAGGCATAAACTTGCATCAAAACTTGGAAAATAAAATTCTACACAAGCATGCAAGCTCATAAGAACAGCACCAAGAGGTACTAAATACTCACTAATGAAGCCACCAATCAAAAATCTAATTGGAGGGGTGAAGGAGTTACATACCAAGGAGTATTTGCCCAAAATCTCAGCTCAGGTGATAGGTCGTAGAGAGAGATCGAAATTCTGGACGGAGAGCAGCAAGAACACAAGAACAAAGTGCAGAACTAGTGTTTTTGGAGAGAGAAGGGGGAGGAGGAAGAAGACTTACCTGGCTTGCTGCCCTGTGGGCCCAGGCGCCCTGTGGGCGCGGCCAGGCTGCGCCAGCTGGCCGCCTGGGCCACTGGTGGGCCCCCTTGGTCAGCCCCAGGTGCCCCTGGATCACTCCCGGCATGGAAATTTTTAAAATATTTTTTCTGGAATTTTTCTGACAACTTCACTGTTGAAATTTTTTCGAAGTTCAAAAAGCTTCGAAACTTTCTGAAAACTTGAAGCAACGATTAGAGTTGTGAAATTTCAAAAACATATAAACTTGGTACAGCAAGGAGAATAAAAGCTAAAGCAAATGAACACATAGCAAGCTGCACTTTTTACCTATATAAAACATGCTTACTAGCAAGGTTGATCAAGTCTTACCAACAAACCGGCGATATATAGAGCAAAACGTCCCACCCCTTATGAGGTGATCATTGCACCTTTACATTAATGGACATCATCCCTACCATGATAGTTTTGTATTTGTGGTGCACGTGTAAAGGACAATCCGATTCTCCAATCTTCACGGTCTTGATATTCTCTATATAGGTGAGGCCATGCCTCTTGTCAATCTTCTTCGAAAAATACACCGTGTGTTCTTTGTCATTCACATTGAACGTAACCTTTCCTTTATTGCAATCAATAATAGCATCTGCGGTGTTAAGAAAAGGTCTACCAAGAATAATAGACATGCTCCCATCCTCGGGCATGTCAAGCACAACAAAATCAGTAAGGATTAAACAATTAGCAACTTCAACGGGAACATCCTCACAAATACCTATGGGAACGGCTGTTGACTTATCAGTCATCTGAAGAGAGATATCCGTAGGGATTTGTTTTTCTAAACATAATCTCTTGTAAAGAGAAAAGGGCATAACACTCACTCCTGCTCCAAGATCACATAAAGCAGTCCTAACATAATTATTCTTTATGGAACAAGGAATGGTGGGTATACCTGGATCACCAAGCTTCTCAGGGATCTTGCCGCTAAAAGAGTATTTAGCAAGCATGGTAGATATTGCTTCATTAGGAACTTTTCTTTTATTAGTAACAATATCTTTCATGTATCTCGATAGGGAGATAACTTAATAGCATCAGTGAAAGGAATTTGAAGAAAAAGAGGTTTCATCCACTCACAAAACTTATTGTAATGCTCTTCTTCTTTGGTTTTGAGAGACTTTCCTGGAAAGGTCATAGGTTTCTGTACCCATGGTTCTCGCTCCTTCCCATGTCTTCTTGCGATGAAGTCTTCTCTAGTATATTTCTTGCGTTTGTCGGGTGCTTCCTCTTGTCGAGCCTCGGCTGGATCATTCTTTCCACCATCCTTTTCAGGCTCAGCACTGTCTTCAGTCTAAGCATTGGAGGTAGACATACTATTTGGATCATTGGAATTGTCAGCTTCTTTGTGTGTTTCCTTCTTTGGAGAGCTAACAATTTCTTCTTCCTGAATTTGAGAATCTTGCTCGATCCTCTTAGGATGCCCCTCCGGGTAGAGAGGATCTTGAGTGCTAGTTCCCCCTCGAGTTTTAACCCCGAAGGCCTGTATATCCTGTTTGGAATTATTAGCAGGAAAATCTTTTTGCACATTAGAAACTTGATCAAGCTTAGTTTGAACCATATGAAAATGCTTCACAAGACATTTAACATCATTAAATGTTCTACCTAGAACATCAAGAAAAATTTTGATAGCAAGGGAATTATCATGCAACTGACTTTGTATCCTCTCATTAAAGTGATTTTGTTTCATAATAAAATTATCAAGATCATCTAAACATTGATCAGGAGGCTTAACATGAGGAATGTCACTTGCATTGAAATCTAAAAGAGAGTGTACCTCTACCATAGGAGGGTGAGTGGTAGGCTCAGACAACTTCTCAATAGGGGGTAGATTTTTCACGTCTTTAGTTTTAATACCCTTCTCTTTAATAGACTTCTTAGCTTCTTGCATGTCTTAGGGGCTTAGGACAAGCATACCCCTCTTCTTTGGTGGTGGAGGTGGTTCAGGGATGGACCAATCTTCGTGGTTCTTGGCAATCTTGCCCATTAATTCTTCCGCATCGTCTGGTGTTCTTTTCTTGAAAACACAAGCAGCACAACTATCCAAGAAGGATCTAGATTCATCAGTTAGACCAACATAAAATATATCAGTTAATTCATTCTTAGGGACTCCATGTCCCGGTCTAGCCTGGATCAGACTGCAATACCTCCCCCAAGCTTTAGGGATGTTCTCATCCTGCAACTGTGTAAAGTTATAAATTTTTCGTAAAGCAGCATGTTGCATATGAGCTGGAAAATACTTATCAAAAAAAGACTGAGCTAAGTCTTGAGGACTCCTAATAGAACCACATGGTAGTGCATCGTACCATGCTTTAGCACTCCCCTTTAAAGAGAAAGACAAAAGCTTAGTAACATAGAAGTTTTGTATCTTCTCATCAGTAGTAAACAAACCACCTAACTCAGTGAGTTTGGTCAGGTGTGCGATTGCATCATCATTTTCTCTGCCATAAAAGGGGTCATCTTCAACCATAGATATAAGTGAAAGATCAACAGAGAAATTATAATCAGGATCATTGATGCATATAGGGGACGTAGCAAAAGTAGGATCATGTACGGTCTTGTTCTTCAAAGAATGTTTCTCGAGCAGCTTCTTAATAGCATCAGGGTTAGAGTCGTTAAACTCTGTTAGCTCCCTGCATAAATCATCATCAAGTATAATATAATCATCATCAAGGAGTCTCTCCTTGAGTTTACTCAGATCGGGATAAGTGTAAGTTCCATCAAAAGGATAGCATGTATCGGGAATTTCAATCCCAGATTTCTTGGCAGCAGCAGCAATCTGTTTATCGAGAGCGTGACTAAGCAAACCAATGTCATTAAGAGTAGTAGAAGCATCATCAATAGTGTCGAACATAGTAACCGATTCAGTAGAAGCATCATGTGGTGGTGGTGAAGCAAACTTACTCATAATTGAAGGTGAATCAAGTGTAGCACTAGTGTTCAGAACAGTACCTTTTCTTGTACGGGATGGCAAGATCGGGAACTTGGGGTCTTCTTTCTTACCCATAGCGAATAAATTGCAGCAGGTAAAATACTTGAAGTAGGCTTGTGAATAAAGCTATGCTCCCCGGCAACGGCGCCAGAAAGCAGGCTTGATAACCCACAACTGCAGGGGATCGAGATAGTCTTCGCGGGTAAGATAACCCAATTTATTGATTCGACTCATGGGGAGCCAAAGAATATCCACAAGCTTTAACAGTGGAGTTGTCAATTCCACCGCACCTGAGATAGACTTACTTGCAACAAGGTATTAATAGCAAATGCGATATGGAAGTGATGATAGCAACGATAATAGTAAAACAGCAAAAGTAAACAGCTAGTAACCAGCAGAATTGAAACACTGTAGGCTAGGGAGATGGATGGTTGGGCGCTGCATGGATAAGACACATCATGTAATCAACTTGGGGCAAGGCACACAGGAAACAAAAGATCATCTAGGCATAAATCAAACATCAGGCATGTATCCCACAGGTAGTTGTACGTTCTTGCAATAATAACTTGCACAACATCTTTTGTCCTACCATCCCGCTACGAACGGGGCCAAAAGGAACTTATGGAGATTAAGGTGCTCCTGTCAAAGAGCACCGGAACAAAGCATTAACAATCAATGGATACATGGAATCCTCAAATTATAGTCCATCCCCTTTGGTGTCCCAAGTTGTCACCTTTGGGATCGCCGGTTCCGGACCATAATAGGTGCAAACAACTCATAGATAGGATCAAGAACACACATATATTCATGAAAACACAAAGGAATCATGCCACTCGGGCCCAAAGTGAAAAGCATTGAGAACAACAAGTTGAAGCAAAGATGATAAAGACCAATCTAGATGATAGGCAACAAGCCCCCAACAATCTGGTAAACTATTACATGATATAACTCATCCAATCCCTACCATCCCCTTTGCCTACATCAGGGAATTACTGACACATGGATGGAGAAGTCATGGAGGGAGGATGGAGTGGCGATGGCGATGACGATGGCGATGATCTCGCCTCACCGGAGGCCAAAACAGCCTCCAGATTAGCCCTCCCGGAGAAGAACAGAGGGTGGCGGCGGCTCCGCGACGAGAATTGGGAAAATGACTTCTGTTCTGGGCTTTTCGCGTCATGGGAATAAATAGGAGCTTCGGTATGGCACCAGAGGAGGGGGGAGGCCCCTAGGCGGCCAGAGGAAGCGGCCCCACCCCTGGCCGCGCCAGGGGGGCGCCTGTGGCCCCCAGACTCCCCTCTGGTCCCACTTCTGGCAATTGGCTCCTTCGGGTGCGTGGATTTTCTGGTATTTTTCTGGAAATTTTCTTGGACATCCAAAAATCCATTTTCCTGAAAACAACGTTAGTCCGGGTTAGTTTCGTCCAAATCAAGAAAGAATGAGTGCAAAACAATAGCAAAAGTATTTGGAAAAGTAGATACGTTTGAGACGTATCAGGCCGCGCGCCCCCAGGAGGCCCATGTTCCCCCGAGCCGGCCTGCGGCCTTCCTCCACCCAGTGGCGAGCTGGAGCTAAGCTCCGCCCACCCCCGCAAGCTGGGCCAGGACCATATGGTGAGCGCCCTCGCCCATTTTTTCTATTTTTTTCTGTTGCTGCGCAGCTGTTGGGCCGGCCCATGTCTAGTTTCTCGCCCGTGCGTAGTTTAGTTATTATGCGCTACCCCCTGTTAGGCCTGATTAGAGTAGTTTCGGCCCAGTGGGTCTTTTTTTTCGTTAGAATAAATTGCAGATCGTGTTACCGTTTTGCGATGCCCGTATCTTTTTAACGGTAGCTCGGATCGCGACGCTTAGACATGAAAGTTGCTTAGTTTTTCGTGTAGAATAACAAAATATTGTTGTTTGCCATGTTTGAACTTGTTAACTTGCCGTTTTACTGCTAATTACAACCCTTGCCACTGTAAACTGTAATTGTCATAACTTTTTAACCGTTGCTCCGAATAAAATGTTCCTTATATGTAACTTGACTAGAATTTCATGTAGATTGTTTTTATGCAATTGTTTGCTGCTGCTAAAAAATATAAAATATTGTTTAGGGCAGAACAGTCGTAAAGGCTTAATTATCACGGGGTAATTAGTGTTATGTCATGCTTAGGAGTTTACCCTGCTTAACTTGACTAGTATAGATAGGTTACTTATGCTACACCTCTTGCCATGTTTCTGTGATATGCCATGCTTGAGTAAGATTCCATGTTAACAACCTTTGCTCATGTTGTGTAGCTAAACAACTTGAACCTGTCTAAATGTGCGGTATCATCATGTGTGACGAGTACTCCACTTAACCTGTTAGTAACCGCTCTCGACGAGAGATCAGATACCGTGGTGCGGTCTCGTGTTGTCTCCTTGTTGATGCTTGCTCGTGATTGCTTCGTAGTAATAGATGCATCTCCGTTGGTTCTCTTTCAAGTGTTTACTTCTTGTGTGCTCCCGCGGGTACTCTCGGAGACGTTGCCAGCTTGCGATCGACTACACCTTCTGCTTCGTCTTCTCATCAGGTAAGGGGGAGCATATATCATGCTTATAAATTTCAGCTCACTCGCGCCTAGGTGTAGGATAGGACGATTGCTTGATCCTACCACTTCATATTCATGCCTCTCAAATAAATTCAAACAACCATGTCCTCCACATCCCAGAAAACCTTGTTCGGCTATGTTACTATCGCTCGCTGCTCAACCACTTCTTAGTATGCATGCTAGGATGCTATCAACTATTTATCCTATTACTCCTTGGATTGGGCTATCACATTGTTATATTATTGTGGATGATATGATTGTTATAATGTTGACTATACTCGACGAAGGATGGAAGGTCTATGCTATCCCTCCCCGATGCTTTGTTCCATTCGAGTCACCTAGGACCCGAGTTCCGGGTATTGTGTCTTTTGATGAGCGTACCTAACCGCGTGTGCGATACTATGGGGTACCCTTGTCTTACCTAACTAGCTTCCAACATTTCTAGTGGTGGACCAAGCTGATTTACCATTTGAAACCCGCATGCATAACTGGTCTGCAGCTAGTGGATTTAAAACAAATCGGGCCAGTGGGATGGTATATCCTGTTGGTCCACCTCAGGGAGCTAGGGGTGCTTGCCCGGGCGAGGGTTAGCCATCTCGACCTCATCCAGACGGTAGAGACTGATTCGAGAGCGTGGCCGGCTTTTGAGTTGGATATCGACTCACCGAGGGCCAACCGGAAATGTGCGTTGTTATTTAGAGGGGCTATGATCCAAATCTTTAGGAACAACTCTTCAATGAGTGTCTTTAACGGGCCTGACAAAGAGATCTTGGCGTGCGTGCGGAGCCTTGTAATGGGTAGTTGGTACACACCTGCAGTGTTACATCTTCTCAAGAAGCCGTGTCCACGGTTATGGATGACTCGAGACCTACTCCTTAGAGGTCTTAATAAACTTTATCAACGTGTGTGTGCCTTGACCGCTTCTTCTTTGTCGGGATGCGAATGGGAGGACAAGGATAGGATAGGTGTTATGTTTGCGTAAGTAGTTGATAGGAAGATGTAAGACCCCCGATGTGGTGCTAACTCGAGTTAGTCGCTTTCGCGTCCCGCTCAAGTTAATAGCGCATAAAAGGCCACCGACTCATGACACTCTGGTATTTATTACACCATCTTAGAGGTCCATAGACCCATCAGTACATCATGCAGTAAGCGGAAGACAAACACGACCGAGTACGGTCAAAATCCAAATGACCCTAGAGAGGGATGCACATAAATAGTCCACCCACGGATCGCCGGAACCCAACTATAAGACCTACTGAATGAATGCATCCTCATCATCGTCCTCCGAGGGCACCTCTACGAAGTATCGTCCAGTGCTTGGATCGAGGTAGTAGTCAACTGCAGCGGCCGATCAGGCAAAACATTAAAAGCACAAAACGAAAACAGGGGTGAGATTATATCATTAGAGGATAACAAACTCCCTACGGTAAGACAAGATAAAGGTAAAGGTTGCAGCCGCACTAGCATATATGGTGGCTATCGTTCTACTAGACTTAGAGGTAAGATCCAAGAATGCACGTGACATCGTGTCATAAGTCCGCTATTCACAACCTGGATCTTCTCTCGGTCTCCCTGGACGAAGAAAAGCAACCAAGGCACTCAGACGGTAGGCAAGTTTTAATTATGATTCAAATTGATGTTATTCTATGAACAAGGAGTAGGTCTCAAGTCGTCCATTACCGCGGACACGGCTTTTCGAAAAGATTTAACCCTGCAGGGGTGTACCAACTGCCCATCATAGGCTTCGCATGTACGCCCGGTTTCCACTTGGCTGGGTAAGCGCCTGAAACTCCGGAATGTCAAGAGTCCCTCTAGCTAACAATGCACAACTCCGGGTGGCCCCCGGTGAGTCGACACCCAACTCAAAAGCTGGCCACGCTCCCGAATCGGTGTCTATCGTATGACTCGGGTTTGGATAGCCGGTTAAATTCTCATATGAGACCGGGTCCTCAGCCGGTCAAGTTGGGCCAGCCAAGGAACATGTACTCCTGGCCCGGGGTGGTTTGTAAACAACTGGGGTACCACCAGCACACACACATTGCAAATGTAAATCAGCTCGGGCCACCACTCGAATTGTACGAAGCTAGGTAGGTAAGACAAGGGGGCCCCATAGAACCCCACACACGATTAGGCACGCTCGTCAAGAAATAGAATACCCGGAACTCGGGACCTAGGTGACTCAAATGGACATCATAATAATAATAATAAATATCAACCAACTTATTTAAATAACATGATATCCCAAACGACAACATAGGGTAAGCAGCAAGTTTTCCTACTCATACTAAGAAATGGCTGAGCAGCGGTAACTTAGCAATACAATGTTTTGCTGGGATGTGGGGATCATGGTTGATTGGTTTGATTATGGCATGAACAAGGTTGATAGGATCAAACAAACGTTCTAGACTACAGCTAGGAAGGTAGGCAGAAAGGTATCAAGTAATGGTATAAATCTTCCCCTTGCCTGGGTAATCGGTCGACGGAGCAGACGTAGCCGGGTCATCGGGCTCGGTGTCGGAAACCTCCACGTAAGTCTCCTTGGCAGTCTCAGGTGCTAACGTAAAGTACCGGCAAGGAAAAGGCACACAAGTAAGCAAGGGTTACAATGCACAGGCAAAGATGGTATGATCAAGTTTAATGGACATGATGTGACCCTATCTAGTCCATTTAAATGAAGGTGGTGACGACACGTCAACAACTTCATGGGCAATTATTATATTTTTATGGCTTTGTCCTTAGCCTTAATTTTGGTGTAAGTAACATGGCAACATGACATGATCAACAATGCAATTAACAGAAATAATTACAACGTGAAAGTAAAACATCGATTCCGGAGACAGAGAGACGTCGATGAACTTGACATCGGAAAGGTGCAACAAAAGAAAGGAAACCAGCCACATTGCATATGACAACATTCTAGGGGCTGGCTTTAGATGCAAGGATTTGAAGGTGACATGAAAAGAGACTTGGAATGAAAAGATGATCAGATTAACCATGCACTGAAGATGAAGAAAAAAGAAAAGAAAGGCAAGGTTGGATATGGTTAGGTGATCACACCATGTCCATTAAGTTGCACAAAACATCAGATGGACATCACCACTTTAACCGTTGCATTTTCCTACCCCAAAACCATATAAGGTATGGCTCCATTTGAATTTGCAAATCATAGTTGCAAATTCAAATGAACTCAGGGGCTTGAGTGCAAAGTTGCACTACTTGCATTTCAGGAAAAATTCAAATGGAAAAACCACTGTCACCATGTTGATCCTTGGGAAAAACTACCCAAAAGTCATATATGGGTTGCCGCATTTTTAGTTTTGGGAAGTGGTTGCAAAAACAAAAAAAAAAGAAGAGGGGCCTATCTGCATAATTGCCACCATCACAAAAATTTGAGGGGGAAAATTGTAAAATGGTCATCACCACTGTGTTCAGTGGGTCAAAATACCCCAAACTCATATATGGGATCACATGTTCGGGGCAGTGAGCATTTGAAATTCAAATTCAGATTTGAATTTGAATTTTGAAAAGATTTGGAACAGAAAAACAAAAGAAAAAGAAAAGAAAAGGCACCGCCCCAAATGGGCTGTCTCGGGCGCCAGGGCCCATCTCTTCTCCTCGGCCCAGCTCGGCTGAGACAGAAAAAACAACAAAAAGAAAAAGGGCCACGGTCTCCTGGAACTTGTGCCCAAGGCCACTTCTCTTCTCCTAGGCCCAAGCGGCTGCCTCCCTGCTGAAACTTAACCCGCGCAAAAACTGAAGAAAAACGACAGCGTCCTCTGAACCTGACGACAGCGGCAAGTTCAGACGAGCCCCACGTCGTGCTCCGGCCATGCTCCGACGAGCCTCAACATGGAAACCCGAGATGGGACATTACTCTACACGACGGTGCACTCCACAGCAACCATCTCCTAACGGCCTCGCAGGAAACCTCACGGGAACAGCACGGCGGCGAGGTGTTAAAGCTTCCGAATGACAGAGCGCAAGGCGCCAACTTTGGACGACCCGCGCATCGTGTACACGGCGTCTCCGGCCATGGCGTCTCTTCCAGCACGTAGGGGGCACATCCACGAAGCCGTGGGTACCCCTGCCTTGGCCGGAACCTCACCGGAGCGGGTGCTACCCAACCTGAACTTCACGGCGGCACCACACTTCAACTGCAACTCGGTTCAGACGCGGGTGTCGTTGCTTCTCTACGCGTAAAAGGCTAGCCTTTGGAAGCCAAAGGCATGCTCTAAGCAGCCCTGGAGCGTGCGAAAGGGCATCCGAGAGACACCACGACACGGCGCACACGAATTCCTCACCGGCGACAAGCACGCGCGGCGGAGCTTCTACTGCTAACGGCGACAGCACGCTACAGGAATCTACGGGCAAAGGCGTGGGCATCAGCTCACCTCGTGGGTCGCAACGCGCGTCCCAACCTAGCCGTAGGTGAAGGAGGAGCTCGGGGTCGTCGTCGGGGAAAAACGGGGTCCGCGGCGGCTGCTTCGTCGTGGGGTCAACGTGCTCCTCCAGCCTCCGACCTGAGCACGCAAACGAAACGAGATGAGAAAGGAGGCCCTTGAAACGAGCGCACGGTCAAGAATTGCAGACGACGGCGGCGGAATCAAAGAAATTGTCCGGAGGCCATGGCGGAACAGGGGATCAGCTCGGAGACGCACCCGGCGGCGGCGGCGGAAACCGATGGAGGAAATGGAACCCTAGGGCTCGAAGGGGGGCTCGGAGCTACGAATATATGGAGTGGAGCCCTCCTGGCCACGTCAACAACATCCACGTCGACGCCCTCCCGACGGTGTGAGAGAGGAGGAGGAGGGGACCTCTCGGTGGAAAGGAGACGAAGGAGGGCGCTCGGATCAGGATCCAACGGCTGGCGTGCCTCCTGCGTACCGCTTCGCTGGACAGGCTAGCCGGGCTGCGGGGAAAGAGGCCTAGGTGGGCTGGGCTTGAAGGAAAGGGAGAGAAAAGACAGGAAAAAGAGAGCCCACAGCTATTTTCCATTTAACAAAACAGAAAGCACATGGGGAGTTTTCCAGGAATATCCACAAGAAAATAAATCACACAAAAATATGCAAAATGATGCTTGATATATTCTCCAATTTCTAAAATTGGTTTGGTCATTTTTAGAGCAACTAAAATGTGGGACCATTTATGAGAATTCAAACCACATTGAACTATGGCCCACATTTTTAAAGTTGGCAACAATGATGCAAGGGTTTTGAAAAGCTTGGCAAGGTGCAAGAAATGGCTATCCCAAGTTTGGGATCAAGGAGAGCATGCATGCAACAAGGAAAAATCTTCAAACACCCTTCTTGAACCATTTTGGATGCAAATTCAGACAACCCAAATGGGCTCCAATCCCAATGCAAATTTAAATCACCACATGAAATGTGAAAGTATAGCATCATGCCAAGTTACAAAGTCATCAAACAAAGTACAATATCATGTTGATTTCTTATTATTGCAAATGGGCTGTCACAACACTCCCCCACCAACACAGGATCTCGTCCCGAGATCTAAGCCTGAAAGAACTCAGGATACTCAGAACGGAGATGATCTTCACGCTCCCACGTTTCTTCCTTCTCCGAATGATGTGCCCACTGGACCTTCATGAACTTGACGGTCTTGTTGCGAGTCTTGCGCTCAGACGTCCCAAGAACACGGACTGGACGCTCTGAGTAGGAAAGGTCCGCACTCAGCTGGATCTCGCCCAAGTCAACGGCCTGCTCTGGCTGCTTGAAGCATTGCTTTAGCTGGGACACATGGAACACGTCGTGCACCATGGACAGACTCTCTGGAAGCTCGAGCCGAAAAGCAAGAGGTCCTCTTGTCTCAAGGATGCGGAAAGGTCCTACAAATCTTGGAGCGAGCTTTCCTTTGATACCAAAGCGGTGAGTTCCCCTCAACGGAGACACTCTCACGTACGCCCAATCACCAACCTGAAACGCTACACCACGGTGCCTTTTGTCATAATAGTCCTTCTGCCTAGACTGTGCTGCCTTTAGGTGCTCTCGGAAAATCTTCACTCTGTCCTCAGCCTCTTGGATCACATCTGGACCGAACAGCTGCCTCTCACCTGTCTCGGACCAGTTCAAAGGTGTCCTGCACTTGCGGCCATACAAGATTTCGAACGGCGCTGCCTGCAGACTTGCCTGATAGCTGTTGTTGTAAGAGAACTTAGCATACGGCAAGCATTCTTCCCACTTCATGCCAAAGGAGATGACACATGCTCGAAGCATGTCCTCGAGGATTTGGTTCACGCGCTCGACTGCCCACTTGTCTGAGGGTGATAAGCGGTACTGAACAACATTGTCGTACCAATTGCCTTTTGAAAGGCCTGCCAGAACTTAGAGGTGAAAAGGCTGCCTCTATCGGAACTGATCTTCTTGGGAATGCCATGCAAAGACACAACTCTTGCTGTACAAATCCGCTAACTGAGCTGCTGAAATGGAGTCCTTCACTGGAAAGAAGTGGGCAACTTTGGAAAGATTGTCAATGACAACAAAGATGGCATTGTTCTTCTTCTACGACAAGGGGAAGCCTGTGATGAAATCCATCTCTATGTGATCCCATTTCCACTCTGGAATCTCAAGTGGCTGAAGCAACCCTGCAGGCTTCTGGTGCTGTGCCTTCAATCTTCTACACACATCACACTGAGACATGTAACGGGCAACATCCCGCTTCATACGAGTCCACCAAAAGCTTTGCTTGAGATCTTGATACATATCTGTACTGCCAGGGTGAATCGATAGCTTGGAATCATGGGCTTCCTTCATGATGACCTCTCTGAGATCTCCCTCCTTGGGAACAACAACTCGCTCTTCAAACAACACGGTGCCTTCATTGTGCACTGAAAAGCAACCGTACTTTGGAACTGAGGCGGCAATACCCTGCTTGATCTTTTGTATCATTGAGCTGCCAGACTGAGCTTCACGAATCTTCTCATGGATAGTGGGATCTACCACAAGGTTGGCAAGGTAGCCTGCTGGAACTAGCTCAAGATTGAGCCTTCGAAAGGACTCACACAAATCAGGGTGGATCTTCTGTTCCTGGATATTATTGCAATCGCCTTTGCGGCTCAGCGCATCAGCTATGACATTCGCCTTCCCAGGCGTGTACTGAATATCAACTGTGTACTCAGTAATGGTTTCAAGCCATCTTCTTTGCCTCAAGTTCAGATTTGGCTGAGTGAATAAGTACTTCAGACTCTTGTGGTCGATGAACACATCCACCTTCCTCCCTAAGAGGAGGTGTCGCCAAGTAATCAACGCGTGCACAACTGCTGCAAGCTCCAAGTCGTGCGTGGGATAATTCCTCTCACTCGTCTTCAACTGCCGTGAGGTATAGGCCACAATATTCCTACCTTGCATCAAAACTCCGCCCAGACCTTGCAAAGAAGCACCACAAAACATCTGAAAAGGCTGTGACTCATCTGGCGTCGTGAGAATTGAAGCTGTGGTCAACTTCTCTTTCAACTCCTCGAAGGCTGACTGGCAAGCTGGTGACCAAGTGGACCGATTCCCTTTGCACAACAATTCAGTCATTGGCTTTGCTATTTTGGATAAATTCTGTACAAACCTCCTGCAATAACTGGCGAGGCCGAGAAAACTCCTTAGCTACTTCACATTCTTCGGTGGAGCCCACTCTTGAATAGTGCGAACTCGCTCTGTATCAACAACAATTCCTTCAGCGGAAATAACATGACCCAGAAAATTGACCTTGTCCAGCAAGAACTCACACTTGGAGAACTTGGCGTAGTAACGGTGCTCTCTCAACTTCTGCAGCACCAGGCGTAGATGTTCCTCATATTCAGCCTCTGACTTGGAATAGACAAGAATGTCGTCGAGGTAGAGGATCACAAACACATCACGCCATTCTTGGAACAAATAGTTCATAGCTCTCATGAATGTCGGAGGGGCATTTGAGAACCCAAAAGTCATGACTGTGAACTCATACAGCCCATAACGTGTGCTGAACGCGGTCTTGGGAATATCCTCTTCACGAACACGGATTTGATGATACCCCATCCTCAAGTCAAGCTTGGAAAACACCTTAGCCCCATTCAACTGTTCGAACATATCATTGATGCGGGGTAAAGGGTACTTGTTCTTGATGGTCTTCTTGTTGATACCGCGATAGTCCTGGACCAAGCGGCTAGTCCCATCCTTCTTCTGGACAAACAAAGCTGGTGCACCCCAAGGGGAAGTGCTTGCGCGGATAAAACCGCCTGCCTCCAACTCTGTCAACTGCTTCTTGAGTTCAATCAACTCCTTGGAACACATCTTATACGGATGCCGAGAAATTGGCTGGGTACCAGGCTCTAGCTCAATAACGAACTCAATAGCTCGAACTGGTGGAATTCCTGGAAACTCCTCCGGAAAGACGTTTGGGAACTCACAGACAACTTTGACTTCTTCGAGAAAAGGTGCAACTCCTGCGTTCAAAGCGTACAACTGTGCTGGTCCTGTCATAGAGCCACAAGTGTACAAGACTTCTGCACCTGAATCATGTGTCAACTTCACTGATCTGGTTGGACAATCAATATTGGCCCTGTACTTGACAAGCCAATCCATACCCAGAATGACATCAATGTCGGAACGAGGCAAGACAACTAGGGACGAACAAAAGATAACACCCTGGATACAAATCTCCACATCTGGGATACTGCCTGAGGACTGCATCCTCGATCCTGGATAAGCAATAGCTAGAGGTGTGGGCAACCTCTCTCTTGGAAGGTCAAGGGACTTAGCAAAGGCATCGGACATGAAGGAATGGGAAGCTCCGGAATTGAACCAAACAGTCGTTGGAACTGAACACACAAGTAACCTACCAATCACGATATCTGAAGACTGCTGAGCATCTGAGAGCATCACGTTGTTCACTCGGACTGCACATGGATGTGCCTTCACCATCGCGGTGCTCGGAGTAGAGCGAGGTGGAGGCGGTGGGAGCCGAGCAAAAAGCGGATCAGTGTAGTTTGGAGAAGTGTGCCCCGGCTCTCTGCACTTGTAGCAGATCACGCCTGGCCTGGGCTGCTGCTGCGGCCTGGGTGGCCTCGCGTGTGGTGGTGTAGAGCGAGGCCCCTGCTAAACTGGGACGGGAGGGAGGGCAAAAGTGCAGACAACTGCCCCCCTCTGCTGGAACTGATGCCTCTGCGGTGGTGCCTCTGTGACCCAAGTCTTTGCTTCTTGTGGACCATCACTGCGGAACTGTGCTCTCTCTGATGCTTCCTGTCTGCATCCCACTCTACTCTGGCTGACTCCTGGCGGATAGCCTGATCCATGAACTGTGAGAACAGCGTGGGGCTTCACTGGGTGAGTGCGTACTTGATCTCTGTGCCGAGACCCCCACGGAAGCTGGCAATCCTCTTGGCCTCTGTGCTGACCTCCTCCGGAACGTACCTGGAGAGTCTGATGAAGGCCAGGTTGTACTCCTGAACTGACCTGTCACCCTGTCTCAGAGCCAAGAACTCCTCTCGCTTCCTGTCCATCAAGCCACTCGGAATATGTGCTTCTCTGAAGTCTGTGATGAAGTCTGCCCACGTGATGACAGCATCGCCCTTGTTGGCCTTGTAGGTATCGTACCAGCTGGCTGCTGCACCCTGAAGCTGGAAGGAGGCGAAGGTGACGTAGTCGACTGGTCTGAAGGTGTTTGCATTGAAGTGCTTCTTGATCTCTGCGATCCAGTCATCCGCCTCCAGCGGGTCTCGAGCCTCGGAGAACCTGGGGGGTTGATAGCAAGGAACTGTTGCAGAGTGTTGTACTGTGGTCGATCATTCCTCTGGGCATTCTGGTTCTGCAACATCTGTAAGATCGCAGCTGTGCCCTGAGCCACTGCGGTCACAGCCTCCCCAAGGAGAGGGTTCTCTAGCGGCGGCCTGTTCGCTCTTGGCATCCTGTATACAGGAACACTTATGAGAACATGGTTGAAACATTGACGAAACCAGAAGATAAAGAAAATATTGACAACAAAACTTCCTCACGAGGTATGAGAAAGCTGAAGGCTGAAATTCCGCCAAGGTTAACCCGGAAAGTCGAAGGCTAGGTGCTACTGGAATCCCCAAACCGAGATCATCCGAATCCAAGATAATATTCTGCTAGCGAGCACACAACAATATATACGAGTGGTTGAAGACCTGAACGTTGAGACATCTTCCCTGAGCGGCCCGCCGAAGCGGTCTCCTATAGGGGGAGAAACCACATCCGGAGGATGCCAACCATCCCTGTATAGGAGTTTCACCTGAGGTACGCCGTAAGCGAGGTGGAGCTGTCAACCCCAAGTGGCGGCCCCGTGTTCTCAACGTACGCCAACTCTTCTCGTCGCTAGAAAAGAATTATAGAGGAATCGGAGCCTCATGTAAACGAGAACCTAGATTTGTTTCGAAAGGGGATAAGTTGTAGAGAGAAACGACGTTTCACTTCCTCACGGAAAAAGGGGTGGGAGGGTGGGGTAAGAAGAAAAATAAAGAGTTCCTACTCTCCGATTTTTCCTTAATAACTACAAAATAGTTTCTAGACTCAACTTCGGCCAGTAAGGGGTCCTACAGTCAGTCCTGCTCTCATACCTAGTTGTAAGGCCCCCGATGCGGTGCTAACTCGAGTTAGTCGCTTTCGCGTCCCACTCAAGTTATTAGCGCATAAAAGGCCACCGACTCACGACACTCGCACTCGTGTCGCTCCCGGATTCTCGACAACAGATATAAGAACAATGAACTTTATACTAGGACATAAATATATAGAGTCCAGGGCATACATCACCGCTGGTATTTAGTACACCATCTCAGAGGTCCATAGACCCATCAGTACATCATGCAGTAAGCGGAAGACAAACACGACCGAGTACGGTCAAAATCCAAATGACCCTAGACAGGGCTGCACATAAATAGTCCACCCACGGATCGTCGGAATCCAACTATAGGACCAACTGATAGAAGTCAACCTCATCGTCGTCCTCCGGGGGCACCTCCACGAAGTATCGTCCAGTGCTCGGGTCGAGGTAGTAGTCAACTATAGCGGCCGATCAGGCAAAACAGTAAAAGCATAAAAGGAAAACAGGGGTGAGATTATATCATTACAGGATAACTAACTCCCTATGTAAGACAAGATAAAGGTAAAGGCTGCAGCCGCACTAGCATATATGGTGGCTATCGTTCTACTAGACTTAGAGGTAAGATCCAAGAATGCACGTGACATGGTGTCATAAGTCTGCTATTCACCTACTTACGTCAAACATAACACAACCTGGATCTTCTCTCGGTCCCCCTGGATGAAGAAAAGCAACCAAGGCACTCACGCGGTAGGCAAGTTTTAATTATGATTCAAATTGATGTTATTCTATGAACAAGGAGTAGGTCTCAAGTCGTCCATAACCGCGGACACGGCTTTTCGAAAAGATTTAACCTTGCAGGGGTGTACCAACTGCCCATCATAGGCTTCGCATGTACGCTCAGTTTCCACTTGGCTGGGTAAGCGCCTGAAACTCCGGAATGTCAGAGTCCCTCTAGATAACAACGCACAACTCCGGGTGGCCCCCGGTGAGTCGACACCCAACTCAAAAGCTGGCCACGCTCTCGAATCGGTCTCTACCGTATGACTCGGGTTTGGATAGCCGGTTAAATTCTCATATGAGACCGGATCCTCAGCCGGTCAAGTTGGCCAGCCAAGGAACATGTCCTCCTGGCCCGGGGTGGTTTGTAAACAATTGGGGTACCACCAGCGCACACACATTGCAAATGTAAATCAGCTCGGGCCACCACTAGAATTGTACGAAGCTAGGTAGGTAAGACAAGGGGGCCCCATAGAACCCCACACACGACTAGGCATGCTCGTGAAGAAACACAATACCCGGAACTCGGGAACTAGGTGACTCAAATGGAACAAAACACCTGGCGGGAACAGCCTGGTCTCCCAACATTTGTCAAGTATACAATTAACATCATAATAATAATAAATATCAACCAACTTCTTTAAATAACATGATATCCCAAACCACAACTTAGGGTAAGCAGCAAGTTTTCCTACTCATACTAGGCAATGGCTGAGCAGCGGTAACTTAGCAATACAATGTTTTGCTGGGATGTGGGGATCATGGTTGATTGGTTTGATTATGGCATGAACAAGGTTGATAGGATCAAACAAACGTTCTAGACTACAGCTAGGCAGGTAGGAAGAAAGGTAGCAAGTAATGGTATAAATCTTCCCCTTGCCTGGGTAATCGGTCGACGGAGCAGACGTAGCCGGGTCCTCGGGCTCGGTGTCGGAAACCTCCACGTAAGTCTCCTCGGCAGTCTCAGGTGCTAACGTAAAGTACCGGTAAGGAAAAGGCACACAAGTAAGCAAGGTTTGCAATGCACATGCAAAGATGGTATGATCAAGTTTAATAGACATGATGTGACCCTATCTAGTCAATTTAAATGAAGGTGGTGACGACACGTCAACAACTTCATGTGCAATTATTTTATTTTTATGGCTTTGTCCTTAGCCTTAATTTTGATGTAAGTAACATGGCAACATGACATGATCAACAATGCAATTAACAGAAATAATTACAACGTGAAAGTAAAACATCGGTTCCGGAGACGGAGAGACGTCGATGAACTTGACATCGGAGAGGTGCAACAAAAGAAAGGAACCCAGCCACATTCCATATGACAACATGCTAGGGGCTGGCTTTAGATGCAAGGATTTGAAGGTGACATAAAAAGAGACTTGGAATGAAAAGATGATCTGGTTCAACATGCATTGAAGTTGAAAGAAACAAAGAAAAGAAAGGCAAGGTTGGATATCACCACTTTAGATGGACATCACCACTTTAACCCTTGTATTTTCCTACCCCAAAACAATATAAGGTAGGGCTCCATTTGAATTTGCAAAGCACAGTTGCAAATCAAATGAACTCAGGGGCCTGAGTGAAAAGTTGCACTACTTGCATTTCAGGAAAAATTCAAATGGCAAAACCACTATCACCATGTTGATCCTTGGGAAAATTTACCCAAAAGTCATATCTGGGTTGCCACATTTTGAGTTTTGGGAAGTGGTTGCAAAAACAAAACAAAAAGAAGAGGGGCCTATCTGCATAATTGCCACCATCACAAAAATTTGAGGGGGCAAATTGTAAAATGGTCATCACCACTGTGTTCAGTGGGTCAAACTACCCCAAACTCATATATGGGATCACATGTTTGGGGCAGTGAGCATTTGAAATTCAAATTCAGATTTGAATTTGAATTTTGAGAAGATTTGTAACAGAAAAGGAAAAGAAAAAGAAAAGAAAAGGCACCGGCACAAATGGGTTGTCTCGGGCGCCAGGGCCCATCTCTTCTCCTCGGCCCAGCTCGGCTGAGACAGAAATAACAACAAAAAAGAAAAAGGGCCGCGCTCTCCTGGAACTTGGGCCCAAGGCCACTTCTCTTCTCCCAGGCCCAAGCGGCTGCCTCCCTGCTGAAACTGAACCCGCGCAAACACTGAATAAAAACGACAGCGTCCTCTGAACCCGACGACGGCGGCAAGTTCAGACGAGCCCCACGTCGTGCTCCGGCCACGCTCCGATGAGCCTCGACATGGAAACTCGAGAGTGGACATTACTCTACACGACGGTGCACTCAACGGCCACCATCTCCTAGCAGCCTCGCCGGAAACCTCACGGGAACAGCACGACAGCGAGGTGTTAAAGCTTCCAACTGACAGAGCGCAAGGCGCCAACTTTGGACGACCCGCGTATCGTGTACACGGCGTCTCCGGCCATGGCGTCTCTTCCAGCATGTAGGGGGCACATCCACGAAGCCGTGGGTACCCCTGCCTTAGCCGGAACCTCACTGGAGCGGGTGCTACCCTCACCTGAACTTCACGGAGGCACCGCACTTCGACTGCAACTCGGTTCAGACGCGGGTGTCGTTGCTTCTCTACCCGTAAAAGGCTATCCTTTGGAAGCCAAAGGCATGCTCTGAGCAGCCCTGGAGCGTGCGAAAGGGCATCCGAGACACACCACGACACGTGGCGCACGAATTCCTCACCGGCGACAAGCACGGGCGACGGTGCTTCTACTGCTAACGGCGACAGCACGCTACAGGAATCTACGGGCAAAGGCGTGGGCATCAGCTCACCTCGTGGGTCGCAACGCGCGTCCCAACCTAGCCGTAGGTGAAGGAGGAGGTCGGGGTCATCGTTGGGGAAGAAGGGGGTCTGCAGCGGCTGCTCCGTCCCGGGGTCAACGTGCTCCTCCAGCCTCCGACCTGAGCACGCTAACGAAATGAGATGAGCAAGGAGGCCCACGAAACGAGCGCACGGTCAAGAATTGCAGACGACGGCGGTGGATTCAAAGAAATTGGCCGGCGGCCACGGCGGAACAGGGGATCAGCTCGGAGACGCACCCGGCGGTGGCGGCGGAAACCGATGGGCGAAATGGAACCCTAGGGCTCCAAGGGGGCTCGGAGCTGCGAATATATGGAGGGGAGCCCTCCTGGCCACGTCAACAACATCGACGTCGACGCCCTCCCGCCGGTGTGAGAGAGGAGGAGGAGGGGACCTCTCCACGGTGGAATGGCGACGAAGGAGGGCGCTCGGATCAGGATCCAACGGTTGGCGTGCCTCCCGCGTACCGCTTCGCTGGACAGGCTAGCCGGGCTGCAGGGAAAGAGGTCCAGGTGGGCTGGGCTTGAAGGAAAAGGAGAGAAAAGACAGGGAAAAATAGAGCCCACGTCTATTTTCCATTTAACAAAACAGAAAGCACATGGGGAGTTTTCCAGGAATATCCACAAGTAAATAAATCACACAAAAATATCCAAAATGATCCTTGATATATTCTCCAATTTCTAAAATTGGTTTGGTCATTTTTAGAGCAACCAAAATGTGGGACCATTTATGAGAATTCAAACCACATTGAACTATGGCCCACATTTTTAATGTTGGCAACAATGATGCAAGGGTTTTGAAAAGCTTGGCAAGGTGAAAGAAATGGCTATGCCAAGTTTGAGGTCAAGGAGAGCATGCATGCAACAAGGAAAAATCTTCAAACACCCTTCTTGAACCATTTTGGATGCAAATTCAAACAACCCAAATGGGCTCCAATCCCAATGCAAATTTAAATCACCACATGAAATGTGAAAGTCTAGCATCATGCCAAGTTACAAAGTCATCAGACAAGGTACAATATCATGTTGATTTCTTATTATTGCAAATGGGCTGTTACAGAAGACTTATTGGAGGAGATTCCTCCTCGAATGCTTGGTTCTCATCTTAATCTAAAATAGACCGTTAGCCACTCATATATTGCTAGTGTGAGTGCAACTTCACCACTACCCCCATCTTACCCGTGAGAAGTTAGTTACAAGACTTTTGATATAGGTCACCTCCATATTTTCTCTTTTATGCACGTTATGCAATCGATGTTGGACTTCAGTGGAGCTCGACGACCCTTCTTCTGGACGCCTTCGCGGAGACTCGACGATGACTAGTTAGGCGGATCCCGGCGAAGAGCCTGGACCCGTGTGGTTACGGGAATGGTGTGTTTTATCTTTGCCAGTAGGCATTTTATTGTACTTGTACTCAGACATGTATCTTCCGCTGATGTAATGTATTTAAGGCAGTTGTATGTCGATTGTATGAGATGTTGTATCCATGTAGCTGTAATGTTGTGATATCATGTTGGAAATCCGGGGCATATGGCATTGTCATATGTCGCGGTGGGACCGATATATTCTTCGTCCCTGGATTTGGATGGAAACATCCAGATCTGGAACAGTATCGCATATCGGTCCTTACAGCCTTGCTAAGCAGAAAATAACACTGGGGTCAATTTTACGAGCCTAACATATGTAGATATGGCCTCGGGATACTAGAGATCGAAAGATCGAGCATGATTCACATGCATAATGTGATCGTACAAGTAGTCATCTACCTTTGAAACTAATCCGTCGGTCGTGTGATATTCGACGGCGGATAGTGAATCTGGATCATGTAATCACTAAAACTTCTTAGGGATGATTGTTTTAGTGTGAGCTAATTTATAATATGATTATTATGAACTCATTGTTGTGAACTAGTCTTAATTGTTTTTCCTTGCAATTATGTTTGTAGAAAATGAATGAACTTGAGCAACGTGAATTATCTTTTTTCATGGAGGGTGAGATACTTAGAGTAGTTGGGTCAAATTTCGTTAGTTGGTACCTACGCCTTAGGAGTGTTCATAACTAAATAGCTAGTGGGAAATCCTCCTGTGAACAACATGGACGAGCAAGTAATGATTGATTACGAATATCTTCGAAGGACTTATGCCATGGCTAAAAGTGTCATAGAAGTTTGCATTCCGCAAAACTTACGTGAATGGTATCAGGATATGGACACGTTTGAAACAATTGATATGTTGAAGTCATTGTACAGACATCGATTCAGAGTAGCCAGATTTGAGTTAGAAAGTAAGTTTCTTTCCACAAAGATGGAAGAGAACTCATGTCTGAAAACACACGTCGCCAAGATGAATGGGATGCATCTGAGCCTCATAGATGACTTTGACTACTGGACCACAGATGTTTCTGCGATATACACGGTGTTTCACTCTCTTCCACCAAGTTATACAGACTGTGTTCATGGCTACGTTGGAAGAGGAGAAACCTCGAATTCTCTGAGTTCATGGACGAACTCCAACATTTGGAGGTTGAACCCATTAAAGGAGAAGTTGTTGATGGAGAAGGTATATATTTGATATACTTTTTATACAGCACTTGAAGTTAATGGGTATCTGATACTTATTCTGTTTTGTGAAAAAAGGACCTGTCGTTGCATGGACAGGGAAAGGTGCGATCGAGGATTGATGGCAACCAAGACATTTGATGGCCAGCAAGATTTCACCAAGATATCTATCATAGGAATATACTTAGAGTATTAGATAAATCTTATGTAATCGTTCTAGTATGAACACTTTGTAGTATGTCTTGCATCTCGCGAGAAAAAGTTATTCATGTATGAGACAAATCAGTTGTTCCATGTTTAATGAATAAATTGTGCTTATACTTTGATTACATCTTGATTTATGTTATGATAGAAGCATTTATTAAACACCATTATTGCCAAGTGATATTCAATGTTTAATGATAAATTTGTCTTGAATGATAACAAGTGAAAAGTCATGATTAGATTTAATTGCATGAGATGAATTCACAATGATGAAGTAACTAGATACACGATCTATTAACTTGTGCATTTATTATAAAATAAGATGACCAATGACAAGGAAGTCATGATTTAATTGCATAATATGAATTCATAATTGATGAAGTCATTAGATACGTGATTTATTAACTTGTGCATTTAAGATGAAAAAGTTCTAGAAAGTAGAACATGTGCTAATCATTATACATAAATGATATATTAATTAAGCACATGGATTATCATTAAATGTTTCTTATGATTAATTGAACATTGTATTCAATAGAGATCATAAAACTGAAATTCAGGAATCACAGCATGAAGTAGAATATAAGAATACAAATCACTATGCTATGATCTAAGTGACAAGTATGAAAGTTGACATGATGGGAGACTTGTGGAAAACAAGCCACAAATTACGATAGAAGTTTAAAGTATTCAATCGCCTAAACCATTTGTAATCATACTAAATGTAGTATGGTCTAAATGTTTCCCCTTGCGCTAATATTATTATCGAACAATATTGTTTAATTCATTAAGTCAAATACACCCAATTCATGAA
Organism: Bromus sterilis; assembly: GCA_950022295.1. Lineage (NCBI taxonomy): Eukaryota > Viridiplantae > Streptophyta > Magnoliopsida > Poales > Poaceae > Bromus > Bromus sterilis. The sequence continues at coordinate 203,489,111 of OX465600.1, read as the reverse complement.
TAAGGAAACCATCCCGAACCTAGTGAAAGTGCAATATATCGACCAGAGGGGGGTGAATGGGAGATTTTCAGTTTTACTACCAGATTTTGGTTTTCTTCAGGACTGAAGCAATCATGAAGTTGAAGAAGTAACCACAATCATGAAGAATTAAAACTTCACAGAATGTAATCATTAGGGCAGCTCATCATAATGCAACAGAAATAAATCAATTCAGATAAGCAGAAGTGCTTCAGATGCATAGTATGAAGACAAAGAGCAGAGGGAGAGCTGAAGCATAAGAAGTCAACATAGCAAATACTGAAGCTTAAGAGGTTGAAGAGATAGCACCAGATATTGAAGACATTGGTTTGGTAGACCAGTTCAAGTTGCTGTGACAACTCTACGTCTGGTTGGAGAGGCTGAGATTCAACTCAGAAGACATAGTCTTCACCTTGTTCTCCTTGAACTAGAGTCCTCAGACTCCGTCCAATAACTCAGGTGAGTCTTCAAGGTAGACTCCCGAAACCTTCAAAGACTCAGTCACTCCGGGAAGTCACAATTGCATCTTGACTTCCTCAGACTGAAGACTTCTACACCGGCTGGAAGATCACAGTCTTCAAGAGTAAAAAGCTTCGGATCACTCGAACCGACTTCCTCATAAATGCTCAACTACTCAGGATGGTGGTTTTCCTCACATAGGTTCTTCAGTTTCCTCAGAGGTGGTTGCTCTCAAATGACTAGTGTCAGTTTTTCTCTCGGAGCAGCCAACCCACAAATGGGGCTGGGGGTGTCTATTTATAGCCGCGGAGCAACCCGAGGTGAAAGGACATAAATGCCCATGCATGCAATTACTCTCATGCCCTCGGAAATGACTGTTGCTAGACAAGTTCTAGCCTCTCACCACGCAACACGTGGCACGGTCAAAGTATTCTCTCTCCAGACTCCTCAACCGAAGTTAGTTACCTCAGTGTCCTGAAGAACAACGTCTCAGACACATGAGGACTAAACTTCTACTGCAGGAGATAACTCTCTCTTCAGGAGAACTGCACTCGCAGTCTCCAGACTCCTCAACCGAAGACAGATTCCTCAGTGTCCTGTAGAACAAGGTCTCAGACACCCGAGGAACTGAACTTCTACTGCAGAAGATTTCCTCACGGTTTTTCTTCAGAATTCCTAATTGAGCACTTCCTCAGAACTTCGGAACTTGTTTTCTTCAACCCCTCCAACAGTGCGGTGTTTTCCTACGACTCAAGAAGTATAAAAAGTCTTAGCGAAGACTACGCTTCAACTTCGTCTTCAGCGCGAACGTCCTCAGGATCGTCCTCAGCTTCAGCTTCAACCGAACGCTTCAGGATCCTGATTCCTCAGGATTTCGCGCAACTTCATTCTTCTGGAAACGCACCGATTTCTCCAATGTTCCTCAACATTTTGGGGGGTCGACATTGGTGGTTAAACACCTCATCAGGGACTGTTCTCCTGTGTATACTCACAAACACATCAGTCCCTTAACCATTTTGTCATCAAACTCCAAAACCTCAAGGGGAGGGCACTTGATGCACTTACAATCTCCCCCTTTTTGGTGATTTGATGACAAGGTTAAGCTTCAACGGGGATAAAATTATGAGTTTAAAAAAAAACTTCGAAGAACATTTCTATCATTAAGCTGGATATAATGAAGCTCCCCCTGAGGATATGCATATGAGTTGAAGAATTTTTAATAACTAAAGCATTTTGAGGTATATGAGGAGCTCCCCCTATATCCAGGCATTATTTGAAAACAGTGCATGTTATGAAGTGTTTGAGTAATTTAACCAACGCACTAAGAGAGGTGTTTGCAGAGACAATCACATGCATATATGATAAACTTGAGGAAATAGCATGAGGTAACTGAGGAATAGTATCAGGCAAACACCAAAATTACAGTTTACAACTCGTTACAAAAAAAATCTGAAGAACGAGAGTTGTAACTGAAGAACCCCATAACTAAAACCCGCTTGAAGACATTCTCCCCCTTTGTCATAAAATGAACAAAAAGGGAAAAACTGAAGCTAACGCCCCTTTGAAGTTGCTTCAAGGCTGAGGTGAGTCACGCCTGAGGCAATCCGTTGCAGTGTGAGGGCAGGCAGCTGTGTCTTCAGCTTCTTCAGCAGTCATCTCCTGGTTTGAAGAATAAGAATCAAAGGCTTTTGAAGCTCCAATTTTGCAAGGTCTTCAGGGGTGATTACTTCTCTCATTAAGGCATCAAGATGTTGATATGTATGATGAGCATACTGATGCACTTTCTTCACTGAAGAATGCGTCTGAGCCATGTAGCTGAGGATTTTAGTAAACTGACGCTTCACCCAATCATGATTTCGGTCAACCTTCTGATGAAGACTAATCAGAAGCTCTCGGTCAGTCATCACTCGAGCCTGAGTTGTATCCTCAGTTGAGGCATGAGTTCTTGTTTCATCAGTAGTTCGAGACTGAGGATGACGAATGTTTCCACCAAGGGAATTGGTCGGGAGAACTTCTTCATAGAATATGCCTTTGCCCTTGTTATTTGAAGCAATCGTATGCTAAAGCACTTCGACAGGCGGCAGATATGTCCTATGATTCGGGTGATCAGGTTGAAAATCAATACCAGTCGTGGCTCGGATGAGCTTCATGATCCATGGCGCGTATGGCTTCAGGATATGAGGATTCTGTGCTGCATCAACCAGAGTTCTGAAGAAGAAGTCAGGAACGTTGATTGGCCCAGACATGCAGAGGTTGTGGAGTATGTTCTTCATGATGCCAATGACTTCTTCAGCAGTGGATTCATAGCCTTTAATGGGGCAAAAGGTCTTCGCCAGAATCCGATACAATGTACTTGGTAGATACAGAAGCTCAGAAACTGGAAACTTTGTGCGAGCTGGGGCTTCAGGGGCCTGAGGCTTCATGAGCATGTTCATCAGGTCATCTCGAAGAAGTTGAGACCCATAGGAGCAAGCAGCTGGGGAAGTGCACTGAGGCAACTTAAGAATATCAATTGCTTCAGGAACAGTGATGGTGTAATGATGATGCTCAGTCATCCACTCGAGGACCCAGGTGTTGATATCCAGAGGTTCTCCTGAAACATACAAAGTGGCATAAAACTGAAGCACAAGCTCTTCATTCCAGTGCATGCATTCAGAGCAGAACTGAAGCAGCTTGGCATGATGCAGATCCTGAAGCACATTGTTGAAGCAGGGAAGGGCTTCCATATCCAGTGAGGAAACAGTTTGTTTTGTTTGTAGAGCGCTGAAGCATAATAGTTCTTCTGAGTGGCAGTCCAGAACCTCAGCAGCTTTCGAGGTGGAGCAGAATGATAAGGATTTTGAATCCCCTCTTGGAAGAAACTCATGCAATTGAAGAAATCAGTAGCATCAAAGCTTGGGGTATCATCAGCTTCAAGGTCACGGAAGAACGGTTTCTTCTGCTTCGGACACAAGGACCGAGCTGGAACTGGGCCTTGAGGTGGTGAAGGCGCTTGAGGCACTTCAATCTGAAGGGAGGCTTGAGGCTGAGGAGGAGCCGCTACAGATGCTTCAGGCACAGATGTGTTGAGGTCCTTGGGAAGACGAGGTGATGTGGCCTGTTTGTCTTCAGAGCCATCCTTTGAGGCTTCAGCATTAGCATTTGTACTGTTTTCTGCTTCAGGAGGAGCATTTGTGCTGTGCTCGGCTTCAGCTTCAGTTTCAGCGGCGGGGGGATCGGGCTTAGGATCAACAGTGGTAGTGTCAATAGCATCAGTATCAGTAGTAGTGGTTGCTGCAGCATCAGTATCAGCAGCAGAATTTGTGGGAGCACTTGTGGCTTCTGGGTCATCAGCATCAGACGTTGAGGACAATGCACCCACGGATTCTTCAGACTGCAGAGAAGTATCAGGAAGCACCTCGGTCACGGTGTTGGAGTGAGGCTCAGGTGAGAAGATAGTATGAGTGGGCGAGTTGGTCAGCCCATAATGCTCATCATGGACGCCAGGAGTTCCATGATCCATAATGTCGACGTCCATGTCTTCAATCTCAGTTATAGTCGGTGGCGGTGGGGACGTAGGAGTTGGAACAATGGGTGTTGCAGCAGGGGGTGGAGTGAATACGATTAAGCTGCGCTGAGGATTTGGAGGTGGAGTTGAGGCAGCAGTATTGAGTACGGTGGTATCAGCGACCTATGATGTTGGAGGAGCTGAGGAAAGTGGTGTAGCATCAATGGGGTCCTCAACAGTGGGTTTCTTCGCAGCAAGTGGAGTTGAGGGTTGGGCTTCAGGGAGGCGCTTGAGGCTTTTGGCAGAGGCATCAGTGGGTACTGAGGAAGCGGGCTGACGAAGCTTCATCAACTTTGCCATCTGGTGTGAGATCCGTTCCTTGGATTTGACAATATACGCACGATTGGCAGAGAACTCAATGTTGAGGCGTTGAACCTCACATTGATGCTCTGTAAACTCCTAAGGAGTAACTTCGGTGATAGGCGTCTTTAGGGATGTCCAAATCATCAAGAGGAGTGTCAGGCTTGACAGACCAAATTTCAATGTACTCCAAGATCTTCTTGGGATCAAGAAGAAGCGGTATTTCTGAACCCGTTGCTTCAGCTTTGCGTCTGGCTGCAGCACACACATATTCAATCTTATCTTCTTCAGTGTGCGACGAAGCCGGCCAAATCCTCAAATTCATCTTCATCATCAGAGGTTTGAGGAGTATGAGGAATGGCGCCACGCATAGCAGTTTTCTTTGGTGAGGGGCGTGGGCCGCGTTGAAGAACAATTTTGGTCTTCAGCTGAGACTGAGGCATTGTGGTGGAGGCCTCAGGAGCATTAGTAGATTCATCTGTGCGTGTCCTTGAGGAGGGGGCAGCACCAGCTGTGCGTTGACATGAGGAACCGACAACATGAGGCTTAGCTGAGGACTGCATGGAGGTCTTGATGCCAGCAGCCTTTTTGCGGTGCTTAGGCGGAGGTTGTGGCCTGGGTTGAGCCTGAGCCTGAGGCGGAATCTGTATTGATGCAGTCATGTCACGAACCAGATCCCTGACACGGCTACGACAGCGCTTGAGATATTGAGCATATGCATCAGGAAAGTCTTCAGGAGTGTGCATTGTTGTGGGATCAGGAATGACGCCTGGTGCAGGTGGAGGTCGAGCCTTGATACCCAAGGTCTTCAGTGGCGGATTGACAGCGAACATTTCCTCATGTTGAGGATTAAGCCATTGATATGCCACCCAACGCTTGGCCCATTCTCTTGTGATCTTCTGGACCCTTTTCTTACGTTCATCAGAGGTTTCTCGTTCGGGAGTCTTCAGCTTCTCATAGAGCTCAGGAGGCAAGTCTTTAGCGGTATCAGTGTGCTTACGCCGAGAAGCCTTTTTCTTCAGCTGAGGAGACTGAGGAATTGTACGTTCGAGGTGAGCTGCAAATGAAGTGAGACTATGAGAACCATATGATTCCTCTGCAGACATGTACCTATGACAGAATTAAGTTGCGAGGGAAGTGGGGTACGGTTATATGCGTTCATGAGGAATAGGCTGAGGAAAACAAAGGAACGAGGCATAGGTATAGGTCTCAGAAAGCTAGTAGTACAGTTGAGGATTAACTGGCTTGAGGACACAACAGGACTGAGGAATAATACGCTGAGGAGTAAGCCACTGAGGAATAAGCATACCAGACTTGAGGCGAAAGTTGAGGAACAACGAGTCTTCGTCCCCGGCGACGGCGAACTCCGGCGACTTTAGCACACGAGCTTGAGGAGCTCAAGGGCAGCGGCGCGAGAGGGAGAGGAGCGGTGGGGGAAAATGACCGGGGGGGGGGGTAGAGGGCTATTTATAGAGGGGTGAAAGCTGAGGGGTTGCGAAATTTGTGGACCAGATAGCCCCTGATTGTTGGGATCCTCAGTGGATATCTTAATGGTGGATAAGCACGACGTGCGGTAAAATCGCAACAAATTTAAGACAGTTGTAACAGAAAATCTGTGATTTGAGGAACGTGAGGACAAGGGCTGAGGTTGAAGACAAATGGTCTCAGGCTGATGAATGCAGACTTATGGTCTCAGCCTGAGGAATACATGTTTTCCGGATGAACGCATATGAGATAGACAGATTAGAGAAGTGAGCACAGAGGGACGGGTCCGATCACGTTCACCTAGATGAAGAAGCAAAAGTTGAAAAACAATAACTATAGGTGAACGCTGTTGAGGACAAACACGGTAATCATCAGTAATGAAGACTTCAAATCCTGAGGAAGTTGAGAAACAACAAATCCTGAGGAAGTTGAGGAACAACAAATCCTGAGGTGTTTGGGCGGTGGCGCTACCCACCTTATAGGGAATGAGACACTTGATACCATACAATTGTCGTATGGATCTTGAGTCAATTCCACGTTAATTTCTTCACACTTAGCAAGGTAGTTCCTCATGATTTGAGGAGTACGACGCATCGTGTGTTGTGCATCAGGATTCTTCAATATTGTTTAAGCGTTAGGATGTGTGTCCATTCACTGGACGTTTGAGGAATCTAAGATATTTAGCTCACACCTCAGAGTGCTAAATCGCTTCTCATCCAAAGGCTTAGTGAATATATCAGCAAGTTGGTCTTCAGTCTTCACATGGCTGATGACGATATCTTCCTTCAATACATGATCCCGAAGAAAGTGATACCGAATCTCAATATGCTTCGTCCTCGAGTGCTGTACTGGATTCTGAGAGATCTTGATGGTGCTCTCATTTTCACATAGTAGTCGTACTTTCTTCAGGTTGATGCCGTAGTCCTTCAGAGTTTGCTTCATCCAAAGAAGCTGTGAGCAGCAAGCGCCAGCAGCAATGTATTCAGCTTAAGCAGTGGAGAGGGAGACACAGTTCTGCTTCTTCGATGACCAACACACTAGAGAACGTCCGAGGAAATGACATGTTCCTGAGGTAGACTTCCGATCCACTCGATCTCCAGCATAATCTGAGTCTGAGTAACCAACGAGATCCAGCTGTGTGCCTTTTGGATACCATAAGCCTAGCGACGGGGTGTGAGCCAAATATCGAAGAATTCGTTTCACCGCTTGGTGATGCGATTCCTTAGGTGCCACTTGGAATTGGGCACACATGCAAACGCTCAACATTATATCAGGCCTTGATGCACATAGATATAGCAGAGAACCTACCATGGAGCGGTATACCTTTTGATCGTAGTCCTTGCCATTTTCATCAGGGCCAAGTTGTCCATTTGTGGGCATTGGTGTCTTGATGCCCTTGCAGTCTTGCATCCCGAATTTCCTCAGGCACTCCTTGAGGTACTTCTCCTGAGAGATGAAGATGCCGTTGCGTTGTTGACGAATTTGAAGCCCTAAGAAGAACTTCAGTTCGCCCATCATGGACATCTGATACTGTTCACTCATCAAGAATGCAAATTCTTCACTGTATTTCTTGTTAGAGCATCCAAATATTATGTCATCAACATAAATTTGACATATGAATAATGCATCATCATATCGTTTTGTGAAAAGAGTTGGATCGATGGAACCAGATTTGAAGCCCTTGCTGATGAGGAAGTCCCTTAGTGTGTCATACCAAGCCCGAGGGGCTTGCTTCAGTCCATAGAGGGCTTTCTTCAATTTGTACACCATATCAGGCTTCTTTGCGTCTTCAAAACCTGGAGGTTGAGAAACATATACTTCTTCCTCGATATTACCATTGAGGAAAGCACTTTTCACATCCATTTGATATAACTTGATATTATGATGGTTAGCGAAGGCAAGCATAATACGAATGGATTCAAGTCTAGCAACAGGAGCGAAAGTTTCACCGAAGTCGATCCCCTCGACTTGAGTATATCCTTGAGCTACGAGACGAGCTTTGTTTCTGATGACTTGTCCATCTTCATCGAGTTTGTTGCGGTAGATCAACTTCGTGCCGATGACATTGTGAACTCGAGGATCAGGACGTTTGACTAGTTCCCAAACATCATTTAGTTTAAACTGAAGAAGTTCGTCTTGCATTGCGTGAATCCATTCCTCTTCTTGGAATGCCTCGGTGACTTTGGTGGGCTCTGAAATTGATACAAACGAGAAATGCCCACAAAAGTTAGCTATACGATTAGCTCTTGCACGATTTTTTCCACTTGAACTTCATTTGCCACACGAGGAAGTCGAGGAGGATGATCTTGAGGCGCATCTTCGTCACTGTTGTCAGATTCATTTGCATCAGCTTCAGGTGCTTCAGGAGCTTCAGGGGTATCAGGAGCCTCAGGATCAGGATCGTCATCAGGATTATTTGCATCAGGATTTGGATGTTCTTCAGGAGCAGGAGGTATGTGTATTTCTTCAGGATGATCCATAGGAATGATATCACCAGTACCCATCTTCTTGATCTGTTCTTCTGGTGGTGCTTCACCTAAATCATGTGGCAGGTGCTCTCTTTGGGAGCCATCAGATTCATCAAAACGCACGTCTACAGTCTCAACAATTTTATAATGACTAATATTGAAGACTCTGTAGGTGTGCGAGTTGATACCATAACCAAGCATGAAACCCTCACATGCTTTGGGTGCAAATTTGGACTGGTGATGAGGATCACGAATCCAGCAAGGTGCACCGAATACTTTCAAGTAACTTACATTGGGTTTCTTACCGACCATTAACTCGTATGATGTTTTATTGAAGAACTTGTGAAGATACACTCGATTGACGATGTGGCATGCAGTGTTGATTGGTTCAGCCCACCACTTGAGTGGAGTATTGTACTCAGCCAGCATCGTGCGAGCCATCTCGATGAGGGTTCGGTTCTTCCTCTCAACAACTCCATTTTGCTGAGGAGTGTAAGGTGCAGAGAATTCATGAGTGATTCCTGAGTCATCGAGGAATTCTTCCACACCGAAGTTCTTGAACTCAGTGCCGTTGTCGCTTCGAATGTGCTTGATCTTCAGGTTGTAGTTGTTCATGACTCGGAGGGCGAAGGGCTTGAGGATTGCTGGGGTTTCTGACTTATAGAGAAGAAAATGCACCCAAGTGTATCGTGAGAAGTCATCAACAATAACAAGACCATACATATTACCTCCAAAGCTTGAATACTTTGGAGGACCAAATAGATCCATGTGAAGCAATTCCAGAGGTCTTGTATTAGTCATGATGGTCTTGACAGGATGCTTGGCCTTGGTCATGTTTCCAGCTTCGCAAGCACCACATAGCCGGTCCTTCGTGAATCTGATTTCCTCAATTTCGAGGACATGTTTCTTCCGTACCAGCTTCTGGAGATTCCTCATTCCAGAGTGGCCGAGTCTTCGATGCCATAGCCTGCATTCTGAAGCTCGTGCCATGGGGTATGTAGCAACCTGAGGACCTTTAGAGAAATCTACAATATATAGATCACCTTTCCTAACTCCACTAAAGACAATGGAGTTATCGCTAACCATATAGACAATACAACCATATTTTCCGCCGACAACAACGAGATCAAGATCACAGAGCATAGATACAGACATCAAGTTGTATCCAAGTGATTCAACGAGCATGACTTTATCAATGTGTTGGTCTCGAGAGATAGCCACTCTGCCGAGACCCAATACCTTACTTTTACCTTTATCAGCGAAGGTGATGGTTTTCTTTGAAGAAGGACTCAGTGATGATTCCATAAGAAGGCTTCTGTCACCAGTCATGTGATTTGTACATCCACTGTCCATCACCCATTCAGTCTTTCTCTGCAAAGGAATTAGTATCTCATACAGCAAGTTATGAGCCAGTCTCAGTTTGAGGATTTTATGGTTCCTCAGAATTAATTCCTTAGGATGTTCCTCAGGATTGATTCTATGAAACCAAACAATATAAATATCCTTCAACTGACTCCAATGATGTTGTCCTGGGCATATGATCTGCAGAATTTGTAATTTCCTCAGTACATGTCCCTGCAAGGATGATTAGTTCTTAACCACCCACATCTTAATGGGTGGTCTTGAGGCACATGAGTACTGATGAGGGTGATGAGACCTAATGGGGTGTGAGATGGTGGCATCAGGATAAGCAAATGAATAAGTATTCTTATGAGGAGCTTCCCTGTGAACAAAATGGTTAGCAGATACATGATTATAATCATTTCCTTTTGAGGTATCGTCCTCAGATGATATCCTCAGCTCATTTTCATCTGCATTCACAGGAAGGTTAGTGATGAGGTCCTTCTGAACCCAGATCTTCTTGACTGGAGGACCATTCCTGCAGTTAGTTCCGATGTATCTGGCAAATACCTCACCATTAACATTCTTAAACAGTTTATAGTTTGAGTCAAAAGCCTCAATCATCACATCAGAAGAAACAACATCATAACCAGATAAAGTATAGGGATCAGGAGGAGGCATCTTTGCCCGAACCCAAGTGGTCTCTGGATATTGTTCAGGTTTCCAGTAAGACCCATCAGGGTTGAGTTTCCGAGTGCATGCGACACCTTCTTTCTTCGGGTTCCTGTTGAGGATCTGTTTCTTGAGGATGTCACAAAGGGTCTGATGTCCTTTCAGACACTTGAACATGCCAAATTCCAGTAGACTCTTCAACCTAGCATTTTCTTCAGCAATGTCTATGGTATCCTCAGATGAGGGGTTAGATACCACAGAAGCAATAGAAATAACAGAGTCTGAAGACATTGAGGAACTAGGCACAGAGATGATACGATCATGTTCAATGCATTTTAAACAGGGAGGATTGAATCCTTCTTGTGGCATGATGATCTGTTGGGAGAGGAGTGAATCATTTTATTTCCTCAGATCGTCATGAGACATCCTTACGCGTTCAAGTTCTTGTTTCCTCATGAGGAACTCATGAGCCAGCTTTTCATGATCGGTAAGGAGTGCCTCATGACGAATGAACAAGTCATCAAACTTTGACTAAAGAATTTTTGATTCATCAGTCAACTTTTGAGTCTTCGTCATTTCCTCAACCAACATATCATCACTCTTGTTTAGTGAGATCTGAATCTTTTCAAGTGCACGTTGTTGCTTAGATGCAAGTTTAGCAAGTTTAGCATAGTTTTCATCAGGTTCTTCATCAGAGGGATCATCTGATGATGAGTAAGAAGATACCTTGGAGGACTTGTCCATGAAGCAGAAGGAAGGGGTTGTGTCTTCAGCTTCATCATCAACATGTGATAGACCAGATTCCTCAGTGCTGAAGATTGACTTTGAGACAAGCGTCGTGGCAAGAGCCAGACCGGCCACACCCTCAGATTCTTCAGATTCTTCTTCCTCAGCATCAGGGTTGGAACCAGATTCTTCCGAGTCCAATTCTTCTCCGAGATATGCGCGAGCCTTACGGGAACTGTTATTCCTATATCCAGCAGACTTTGAGGATCTTGAGGATTTCTTCTTAGTCTTTTCATCAGAACTGTCATCTTTCCATTTCTTATTCTTCTTCAGTCTAGCTTCCTTTTCCCATAGAGGACACTCAGCGATGTAATTCCCAGGTTTCTTGCACTTGTGGAAGACTCTCTTTCTTGCTTCGACGGAGTCATCATCTGTGCTTTTTCTTGAGGACGATCTTGAGGAATTTCCGAAGCGATTCTTTTTCGTGAATCTTTGGAACTTTCTGGTGAGGAGAGCGAGTTCACGGCTGAGAGTTTCAGGATCATCAGTATCAGCCTCAGACTCTTCATCAGAGGACACTCTTCGTGCTCTAGCTTTTAGCGCGCGGACCTTAGGCGTGGAGGTGTATAAATCTCGTTTTTCAGAGAGCTTCAGTTCATGAGCATTGAGGCTGTCGGGACCCGGGGTTAGCGTATGCAAGCCTCGCTACAACACAATCATATGGAGAGTCGAGAACCGTACCCACTTGTCTAAGAAGACAAGGCCAAGCACAGAACGTCTCGGAAAGCATCGAACGTGAGGGGCATCCCATCCAGGGGGGATGATCAACTAAAATGGGTCCTCATCGTCCGCGCACAAGTCTAAATGATATGGGTGGTGAACTCCCATACTCATAGACAAGTCGCCTCAACCATACTATCGATTGTATTATTAACCCTTACATAGAATTACTCCAGCCCGAGCACTTAGTCGGGGTCTAGGGCGGGCTCGATCATACATCAAAGTGTGCATGTGACGGAGTCACGAACAATCGCATCGCGATGCCCCAAGCTGCACACATCTAAGGGCCACTTGGTGTATAAAAGACCGCCAGCCAGATCACAACTAACGTCTCGAAAACCCATACAAAGACATGCATGTTATAAACATACACGCAGCACACATGCCTTGTATGAACAGTAGGTATCATTGCAATTCTCTACAAAGTATACATTTTTATTGATAACTCTTACAGAGTGCACACAGAGATCACAAGCATGTGATCCAACATTACAACAGACAAGGGGAAGCAAAGTACGTCTGAGTACATACAAGTTTAACAAATGGCTTAGAGAAGCCTTATCTAAAAACAAGCCCTCCACGAGGGAAACATTCGTCTGACTGGGACTACACTAGCTTGGTCTTGGTCTGAGTCTTCATTCTTCGAGCTTCAGGTAGAAGCCACCATCGGGGTCGGTGGGTTCATCTAAAACATAGATTAAGCAAACGTGAGTACAAAATCGTACTCAGCAAGACTTACATAGGAACTATACTACTCATGCACAGGTATCAAGGTAAAGGGAGGTGGGGTTTCACTTGCAGAAGTGCCAGCTTTGACTTGGCTAGTCCTAAACTACGAGTACCAGACTTGAGGTAAGAAGCGTACATGAGTCCACTACATCTCTTCAACCAATTACACCACTATGGTGCCTTCCTCGACTTCCCCACGAGAAAGCACGCCATAACACTCACACTTATCTTGGTGTGTTTTAGGAGTATCCGGTTCAAGTTGTCTAATAATCGAGCACAGCTCTCCAAGTAGTCCCTTACCGCGGACGCGGCTATTCGAATAGTTTATTAACCCTGCAGGGGTGTACTGCTACACACATGAAACTATCAGTTACCGCCTTTGTACTCGACACCGTTCAAGAGGTGCCGGCGAGGATAATTCCCACAACTTTTACCTCACAGCCAACTCAAATTCAATGGAGACGCCTATCTGGGCTGGAATCCACATCGTGAACCCGGCCGGTTTACCGATGTGGTCCCAGAAGATGTGTGCAGGGTCCCAAGCCGGTCTGAATAGCCGTTCTTCCACTTCGCAGACCGTGCCATAGACCTACCAGAACTCCGAACTAATGTGACTCATTGAACTGAGAAGGGGTGAGTTAGTAGGTTGAGCGGGGGTCCATGTGCCCAACATGTGGTAGTACTCTTCGTCTTGGATCACCACACAAGAACTCGTGCTTAGGGCGGTGTTCAACGAGACAACCCACTATGTACTCCTACACAGCCTCTCATCGTTCACCTTGTATTAGGGTAGATTCACCAACACATTTCACTTTCATCAACACCATGTTTACCATCATCCCGACTCACATCAAAACATCCTCATTGTAAACTCTAAGCATGCAATAAGAAGTAACAGTTGCAGGGGCCACATGATATCAGTCAACTCCTATTTCGGCTAGGATTGTGGTTTGCTTACTACTGTGACAAGATGATAGGTCATGCATCGGATATGGGTTCAACTATGTGGTAGAATCGATACAAGGTGATCTCCTAAACATGCATAAGCGAGACTGAGAGGGAATTTGTCAGAACCCCAACTAGGGTAAGTGCTAGGGTTGCTTGTGTCTTTGCATCATGCAAAAATTTCAAAAGAAAATTCAAAAATGGGGGAAAAGAAAAGCCCTGAGAAATTTAATCAAATGGCCAGACAAAAGTTGCTTCCAAAAATCCCTCTGGTATTTTTGAAAAGTCTTATAAATATGCATGATCACATATAAAGTGAAGTGGGTCCCACTGCATGCACCAAGATTTTCCAAAAATTCCAAATAGGGCTTGGAAATTAAATTAAACTCCAATTTGAATTTAAATTCAAATTATTTGAATTTCAAAAATGCCCAAAAGTTATGAGTGGCTAGCTATTTATATCCTAAGCCCACATAAAAGATTTGGGTATTTTATAAAATTCTCTACTATTTATTTCAGAGCAAAACAAATAGAAGAAAAATAAAAACAGAAAGAAAAGGAAAAAACGCAAAGCAGCCCACCCCCCCTAAGGCCTCGGGCCCAACTAAACCTTCCCCGGCCCAGGCCCAGCCGAGCTTGTCGTCTACCCCAAGCTACTCGGTGGCCCGCTGGGAGGGCACGGCCGACGCCGCCGTGGCCACCGAGAGCCGTCTAGGCCTTCCCTGCCTTCCTTCTCGCTAGACGCAAGCCCCCAGAGCACCCCCGTACCTTCCCTCTCTTCCAAGGGTCGCCCCTGTTCTCCTACCTCGTAGATCTCGCGCAAGCCCGAGCACAGCCGGAGGACGCCGGCGAGCTTCTGCGCGGACAACGACGACGAGGCACTGCACCAACGTGTCCATCAGAACCGCGGTCGTCTTCTCCGTCGTTTTGCATCGTCAATTCGAGCTCAAAGGCCCCAGAGCGGATGCCAGCTCCAACTTCCTCCCGCCGGCCACCGTGGGCTTCGAGCTCAAATTTCGTCGCCGTCCAAGTTTCTCCGCCTCCCCTGACTTCTCCTTTACCCTCCCGGTGAGCTCACGGTTCGTTCCCCCCTAACCCCGGCTCATCTCGTGCCCCCAATCGTCGTCGCCTTCTTCCAGTGGCTCCGGCCGCCTCGAAAATTGAAGTCGTCGACGCCGTGGTCCTCCCCGGCGACATCGTATGTGCGAGGCCACGGGGAGCCGACCGGTACCCTCTGCAAGGCCCCTGGTGGCCGGGAAGCCCACTCAGGTGCACCTCCGCTGCACGCCATGGACGACGCCGGCTAACCGCCGGTGGGTAGATTAGCTTAAGGCTAATCACCCCCACTAACCACCCCAGCAGCCACTGACAGTGGGACCCACTGCCCCCTAACCCCTCTGTTTAAATTAACTAAAACGGGGTTAACCCCTAAGCCACTGACAAGGCTGGCCCACTGGTCAGAGCCCCCCCCCCCACATCAGCACGACCTCATGCTGACGCAATAAAAAGAAAAGGAATTAAAAAGAATTAAAAGAAATCAGAATAATCCAGAAAATGCAGAAAATTAGCTAAACTTTGAAAAATCATAGGAAATTCATATTAACTCCAAATTGGGCAAATAATATATGAAAAATGATCAGCATAAAATTCTCTATCCAAATATGCATCTTTCAACCATGTTTGAGTTCATTTTAAAATGGGACCAGTAGATTTTGCTATTTGGCTTAATTGGAATTAATTCAAATTTAATTCGAATGCAATTCAAATTTTAACCATTACAATGCAAACATGATCACTTGAACTTCAGAAGCATATCACACACATGATCACATGGTTTCAAATGATCAAACAATTTCAAATGGAATTTGGTTAAATTGAAATTCATATGTGGAGTTTGAATTTGCATCTCAAATGCAATACACTTCATTTAAATCAAATGTACCACAAACCAGCACCATTCACCTCATGGACAACAATATCATGTGCTTGTGCATTTTACTTCCTAAGTTGTCCCCCCCTTGTTGATGATTGTTTCCGGTACCAGCTTTTCCGAGACGGTGATCACCCTCGAAGAAGAAGACCACCGTTAAGACCCGTGTATCATCAGCAAGGCAAGCAAACCCCATTGATCATGTCTATAAAATCCCAATTCCCTCTCAATCTCGCTTATGCATGTTTAGGAGATCACTTTGTATCGATTCTACCGCATAGTTGAACCCATATCCTTTGCATGACCTATCATCTTGTCACAGTAGTAAGCAAACCACAATCGTAGCAGACATAGGAGTTGTTTGATATCATGTGGCCCCTGCAACTGTTAATGCTTATTGCATGCTTAGTGGTACAATGAGGTTGCTTTTGATGTGATTCGGGATGTTAGTGAACAGTAGGTTGATGATAGTGAAACTGTGTTGGTGAATCCACCCTAATACAAGGTGAACGATGAGGGGCTATGTAGGAGTACACAGTGGGTTGTCTCGTTGAACACCGCCTTAAGCACCGAGTTCTTGTATGGTAATCCAAGACAAAGAGTACAACCACACATTGGGCTCACTGACCCCTCTCGGCCTAGTACCTTGATCCGTGTCGACGTCCAGGAGTCACATTAGTTCAGGTTTTCCATTTGGCATCTGCATAGAAAAAGAATGAAGGAATGGTTGCATCATCCTAGATATGTGGGTGCACCTGTGAGGCAGGAAAACCATCTGCTAAAGGTGGCGTCTCGGTCACCTACATTGTCTGAGTCCGTATCGTTGAACCGGCCGGACTCTCGAGCGGTAGCAACTCAGATAGTCGACTCCTGGAATAGACCGGTTGTGAGCGAAGTGTCGTGGTGAACATCCTCGCTGTCACCTCTTGAACGGTGGCGAGACCTGGCGGTAACCGATGGTCATGTGTGTGTAGCTTACACCCTTGCAAGGTTAACAAAACTATTCGAATAGCCGCGTCCGCGGTTAAGGACTACTTGGAAACTGTACCTGATTATTAGACAACTTGAATGGATACTTCTAAAACTCGCAAGATAAGCGTGAGTGTTATGGTGTGCTTCCTCGTGGGGGAGTCGAGGAAGTAACCATAGTGGTGTATTGGTTGGAGATGTAGTGGACTCGTGTACGCTTCTTATCTCAAGTCTGGTACTCGTAGTTCAAGATTAGCCAAGTCAAAGCTGGCACTTCTGCATGATGAAACCCCACCTCCTTTACCTTGATACTTGAGCATGAGTAGTGTAGTTCTGATGTAAGTCTTGCTGAGTACGACTTTGTACTCACGTTTGCTTATTCTATGTTTTAGATGAGAACCAGGACCCCGATGGAGTCACCTTCGTGAAGCTTGACGTTGACCTTGGTAGTATAGTCCCAGACAGCAGTCTGGTCCCTCGTGGAAGGGCATGTATGTTTACAAGGATTTTCTAAGCCATTTGTTAAACTTTTCTGTACTCTGACCTAATTTGCTTCCGTTGTATGATGTAATGTTGATCACAAACATGTGATCTTTGTATACTCTATGTGTAAGTAAATAAAGAAGTACTTTGTAGAGTTATGTGATGATACCTGCTGTTCATACTAGGCATGTGTGCTGCGTGTATGTTTATAACATGCATGTCTTAGTATGGGTTTTCGAGACCTTAGTTGTGATCTGGCTGGCGGTCTTTTATACACCAAGTGGCCCTTAGATGTGCAGCTTGGGGCATCGCGATGCGATTTCTCGTGACTCTTTCACGTGCACACTTTGTTGTATGATCGAGCCCGCCCTAGACCCCGACTAAGTGATCAAGCTGGAGTAAGTCTATGTAAGAGTTAGGATCCAATCGATAACATGGTTGAGGCGACTTGTCTATGAGTATGGGATTCACCACCCATAAGCATTTAGACTTGTGAGCGGACGTTGAGGACCCATCTCAGTTGATCATCCGGCCTGGATGGGATGACCCTCACGTTTGATGCTTTCCGAGAGCGTCCTGTGCTTGGCCTTGTCTGCTTAGACAAGTGGGTACGGTTCTCGGCTCTCCATCTGATTGTATCGTGACTGGAATTACATATGCTAACCCCGGGTCCCGACAGAATTGGGATTTTATAGACTAATCAAAGGGGGTTTGCTTGCCTTGCTGACGAGGTTCAGTCATGGGGTCTTCAACGAAGGGGTGATCTCGGTTTCCGGCTCCACTTCTATCAGCAACATGACAATCATAGGATCAACATAATGTACAATGCACAATCACATGAATAAGATTGTAATGGTGATGTTCATGGTACTGATGTGTTGAGCATTCCATTTAAAAGGAGTATATTGCATTTGAAATGCAAATTCAAACTCCATTTGATTTATCGATGATTTTCAAATGCATTTAAATGCATGAAAGTTCCATTTGAAAAGGTTGATCATGAAGTGATGTGGTATAGTTGAGATAATGTTTCTGATGTGTGGGTGAAACCATTTGAATTAAGGGTGTTGCAAAATCATTTGCAAAATCACTCCAAATTTGAATTTGAAAAGGATCCATATGCATGTTTGCTACTGTTCACCAATTTTAAAATGGTCAAACATAGAAACAAATTGCATATTCATAATCCTTGTATTTTTCTGTTAATTTTAGACATATTATTTGTCCAATTTGGAGTTAAAATGAATTAGTTATTGAATTTCAAAGTTTAAAGCATTTTCTGGAATTTTCTCTCTTTTCTTTATTTCTTTTAATCTCTGGAAATGAATTATTGCATCAAGCTGACGCAGTGCTGATGTCACCAGGGGGCTGACAACAGGGGCCCACCTGTAAGCCTCAGTGGGGGTTAATCCCTCTGTTTAAACTAAACAGAGAGGGATTAGGGGGCTGGGGCCCCACCTGTCATAGGGGATTAGGGGGTTTAGTGGTTAGGTAAGGTAATTAGCTCGGGGCCACGTCATCCCGCCGGCGTTGAGTCGCCGGTGACTCGCAGACGCGGCGGCGTGCACGGACAGGGGGTTTCCGGCCTCCATTCTCAACGGGAAGACAACGGGGATGCAGCCTGCGCTCACCCGCATCGCGTGGAGCAACCAGGGGGACTCGGGAGTGGCTAGAACCTCGCCGACGGCGACTCGGGCGGCGGCCGAAGAGGAGCTCAATGGGGATCCGGCGACGAGGCACAAAAATAGAGTGTGAAATGGGGGATTTCGAAGAGGAGCTCACCCCGATCAGGATGGTGCAGTCGCCGGAGTGAAAGGAGTCGCGGGGGTGGCGAATTCGACGGAGAGGAACCACGGTGGCCGGAGCAAAACAGTGGCGATGGCGTTGCTTGCTGGGCACCCGAGCTCTTGATGTTCTCCACCTTGGCGAAGAGGTCTGCTGCGAACACTCTGGACAAGGTTGCTTGGCTCTCCGGCGATGATGGCTACGCCGGCACGGCAGCGCGCTCTGCGGCGGCGCTCGAACGGTGGCGAGAACGAGGGGAAGAGGGCGAGGAGGTGAACCAGAGGAGGGGGAAAGGGATAGGGGTGTCCAGGGGAGGCTCCTGGACACGTTCTTGTCGTCGGGGAAGCAGGCAGGTCGCCACGGCGTCGTCGGCGACCCCGGCATGGTCGCCACGCACCTGTGTGCGTGCCTGCCGTGGAAGACGACAGAAGGGTGCGGGCTGGGCTGGGCCAAAAGGGCCAGGGGGGACTAGTTGGGATGGAAGCCAGGTGAGTTTCTTTTTTTTCTGTAATTTTGTTTAGCTTAGGTAAAAAATAGCTAGGCATTTTTAAAAGTGTTGAAACTTTTTATATGGCCTCGTCTTATGTTAGACTAGCCACTTATAAAGTTTGGCACTTTTTAAAATTCAAAACATTTGAATTTTAAATAAAATAGGGGTTTATTTAATTTCCAAAGCACATTTTGAATTTTTGAATGTTCCATGGGCATGGCAAAGAACCCAAACCACTTTTAAAATGATCAGGATCATTTATAGGAATTTTCCAAATACTCAAATGATTTTTGGAAAAGGATTTTTATCTGGCCATTTGATTTAATTTCTCAGGGCTTTTCTTTTCCCCATTTTTGAATTTCATTTGAATTTTTGCATGATGCAAAGGGCACAAACAAACCTAGCACTTACCTAACTTGGGGTTGTGACAACTCGCCCCCACTCAAAAGAATCTCGTCCCAAGATTCAGAAGTCTGCGGGAGGAAGGAGGGGTACTCGGCACTGAGACGGTCTTCTCTTTCCCACGTGGCTTCTTTCTCGGAGTGGTGTGACCACTGAACTTTCAAAAACTTGATCTTCTTTCGGCGAGTGACACGCTCTGCTGAATCAAGAACACGAACAGGGTATTCTCGATAAGAAAGGTCATCTTGTAGATCAAGCGTTTCATGGTCGACTTCGCGGATGGGGTCCTTGAAGCAACGCCTGAGTTGTGACACATGGAATACATCATGTACTCGGGAAAGGTGCGGGGGTAGTTCAAGTTGGTAGGCAACTTCTCCACGTTTACCAAGAATGCGGAAAGGTCCGATGTAACATGGGGCCAACTTGCCTTTGATACCGAATCTTTGGGTTCCCTTTAGAGGAGTAACCCGAAGGTAAGCCTTCTCATCAAGATTGTAGCTCTCTTGCCTATGATGACGATCATAGTAGCTTTTCTGACGAGACTGAGCTGCTTTCAATTGATCACGAACAATGCGAACTTGCTCTTCTGCTTCCTTGATCATATCCGGTCCAAAGAATTGTCTTTCACCGGTTTCTGACCAGTTAAGGGGTGTTCGACATCGTCGTCCATAAAGGAGTTCAAAAGGAGCCATGTTCAGACTAGATTGAAAACTATTGTTATAAGCAAATTCGGCGAATGGAAGATACTTCTCCCAATTCTTTCCGAATGAGATAACACAAGCTCTGAGCATGTCTTCAAGAATTTGGTTAACCCTTTCGACTTGAGCGCTAGACTGAGGATGGAAAGCCGTACTAAAGGAGAGATGAGTTCCCATAGCATGTTGGAAGCTTCCCCAAAATCTAGAGGTGAAAAGGCTACCACGATCAGAATTGATTTCCAAAGGAACACCGTGAAGGGATACAATTCTAGAGACGTACAAGTCCGCCAACTGGCTAGCAGTTATAGACTCGCGAACTGGAAGGAAGTAAGCAACTTTGGAAAGCCTATCTATGACAACGAAGATGGCATCGTTTCCTTTCTGGGTTTTTGGAAAGCCGGTGATGAAGTCCATACCGACTTTGTCCCATTTCCACTCTGGAATAGGCAAAGGTTGAAGAGTGCCAGCAGGTCTTTGATGTTCGGCCTTAATGCGACGACAAACATCACATTCGGCAATGAACTTAGCAATTTCTCTCTTCATCCTAGTCCACCAAAATCTCTGGCGTTGGTCTCGGTACATATTTGTGCTACCAAGATGAATTGAGAGGGGAGTGTCATGAGCTTCTTTGAGGATTAGCCTCCTAAGATTGTGTTTTCATGGTACAACCAATCGATTGCCAAAGAAAACAACACCTTGATCATTTATGGAGAAACATTTAGCAACTCCGCTAGCAATGTTCTTCTTGATCTCTCGAATACCACTATCACGTTTCTGGGCGGCTACGATTTTATCCTCAAGGGTTGGTTTCGCCAACAAGGTAGAAAGATAGCCATGAGGAACAATCTCGAGATTGAGTTTTCGAAATTCATCATGAAGAAGTGGTTGATAATGTTGTAACATGAGGTTGTTACAATACGACTTACGACTTACTGCATCAGCCATGACATTGGCTTTGCCTGGGGTGTAAGAAATTCCTAAGTCATAATCTTTTATCAACTCAATCCAGTGTCTTTGCCTGAGATTAAGATCTGGCTGGGTGAATATGTATTTGAGGCTTTGGTGGTCGGAATAGATCTCACAACGATTACCAAGGAGGTAATGTCGACAAGTTGTTAGGGCATGAACTACGGCAGCGAGTTCAAGATCGTGGGCAGGATAGTTCTCTTCATGTAGACGCAACTGGCGTGAAGCATAAGCTACCACATGTCTATCTTGCATAAGTATGCATCCTAACCCTTGACGTGAGGCGTCACAAAAGATCTCGAAATCCTTTTTGGTGTCTGGAGGTGCAAGTACGGGTGCAGAAGTCAATCTTATTTTTAGCTCTTGAAATCTTTCCTCGCACTTGGAAGTCCATAGGAATTTCTTATCTTTCTTGAGGAGTTCAGTTAGAGGCTTTGCAACTTTAGAAAAGTTCTCGACGAAGCAACGGCAATAGCTGGCTAGGCCAAGAAAACTCCTAGCTTGCTTAACCGATTCAGGTGGAGTCCAGTCAAGGACGGCCCGAAATCTCTCGGGATTCACAGCAATGCCTTTTGCAGAAATCACGTGGCCTAAGTAGGTCACTTCTGGTAGCCAAAATTCACACTTGGAGAATTTAGCATACAGGCGATGCTCTCTAAGTTTCATCAATACCAGCCTTAGGTGTTCGGCATGTTCTTCGTTCTTCGAGTAGATGAGAATGTCATCGAGATAAACCACAACAAATTTATCTAAGTACTCCATGAAGATCGAATTCATCATGCGTGAGAAAGTGGCGGGGGCATTGGTTAAACCAAAGGACATGACGGTGTACTCGTAAAGACCATAACGAGTAGTAAAAGCCGTTTTGGGAATGTCCTCGTTTTGGATTTTGATTTGATGATACCCTAATCTCAAATCCATCTTGGAGAAGACAGAGGATCCTGCAAGTTGATCATAAAGATCATTGATCCTGGGCAGTGGGTACTTGTTCTTTATCGTCGCTAGATTCAGCGGGCGATAGTCTACGCACATCCTTTCTATTCCATCTTTCTTCGTTACGAACAGAACGGGGCAACCCCATGGCGATGAGCTAGGGCGGATGAAGCCTTTTTCCAACAAAGCATCCAGTTGGGTTTTAAGCTCAGCTAACTCACGTGGGGCCATTTTGTATGGGCGTCTGGAAATTGGTGCGGTTCGTGGGGCAAGATCCACTATGAACTCTACACATCTGTCGGGTGGCATTCCCGGCAGCTCTTCAGGAAAGACATCCAGGAAGTCACGAACCACCGGAATATCTTCAAGGTCTGGAAGGGGAAGCACATTCAAATAATGCATCTGGGTTCTTGTTCTTGTTGAGGAGTAAACTATTGTCTGGCCTGAAGGATGTGTAAGTCTAACGGACTCGGCTTTACAATCAAGAAAAGCATGTTGTCTTGATAACCAATCCATACCAAGGATGACATCAATGTCTGAAGACTCGAGGGCTATGACTGAAGCAAGGAATACTAAACCCTCAATTGCAATTTGATTACCATGGCTTACTCTATTAGTTTGCCACTTGGAACCAGGAGTTTGAATGATCATTGGGGTGAACATTTCATCAAAGATATCTCATGTCGAAGTGCATAACTCTCCGACATGAATGAGTGAGATGCTCCTGGATCAAAAAGGACAGAAGTGGGAATAAAATTGACTGGGAGCGTACCAAGAATGACGTCAGAAGTACTATCAGTTTCCCCAACTGAGATTTGGTTCACACGTCCAAATTTCGTGGAAGTGGAAGGCTTGGTGGTGGGAACCTTCGGGGGTGATTTGGCACGAACAGTGGGGTTTCCTTTGGCATGGGGTGGAGCATTCTGACTGACGGGGCACTCATTAGAATAGTGACCAGGCTGGACACATCTAAAGAAGGCTCCAAAGATAGTGCGGGAGCTGGGTTGCTTGGTGGAGTTGGTGGACGAGGCGGCACAAGGGATGGCCTCGGTGGGTTGTTTTGGTGGATCAAACTGTTAGGAATCCAGATCATGCGCTTCCGAGGGCGTGAACTAGAAGAAGGGGCAAGCTCAAGAGCATGCTTGCGAGACTTCTCGAAAACTTCATTGCCATGCTCAGCTCTGAAGGATCTGTTGACTAAATCCTCAAAGGTGGAAAACTCAAGGAGGTTGAGATCATGAAGAAGGATGGGGCTAAGTCCCTTACTGAACTTTGCCTGCTTTCTGGCATCGGTGGTGATCTCATCTTGGGCATAATGAGCAAGACGGTTGAATTCCCTCACATACTCATGAATGGACATCTCTCCTTGATTTAGATTGCAGAACTCTTCCTTCTTGCGCTCGATCAACTCATCTAGAAGGTGGTACCCTCGAAAGGCATCACGGAACTCCTGCCAAGTCACTAGGTGACCATCAAGCTGCATAGCAACATAGTTCTCCCACCACTTAAGAGCAGCACCTTCCAAGAAGTATACCGCGAAAATAACTCGGTCATCGGGAGCAACATGTGCTGTGTCAAGCTTACGCTCGATGGAACGGAGCCAATCATCAGCTTCAGGGGTTCAGAAGAACATCGAAATACCGGTGGCTTGAGGAGGATGAAGTCATGAATGCTGACCACCACATTACGATGCTGGGCGGTATTCTGCTCGATGAGCTCCAGAAGGCGTGTCTGATCACGTCTATTCCGCTCAGCTTCCATCATGATTTCCGCCGCAGAAGGCGGGGGTGGAGGTTCATCATCATTTTGATTCCGATCACGGTCTCGATTCCGAAGAACAGCACTACGAGTTCCACCTGACATCCTGTGTGATAAAAATCAACAATCAGAACAGGTTGTACGATGGAGGCAAGGATAAAAGGATATGATTTAAGGAGGAAAAGATAAAAATGCGAAGGCAATGACCCGAAGAAACACGGAACAAATCCGGCAGCATAACGGCTACACTGGGATGGAAATTGAAACAACCTCGAAGAATTGGACAGAACTTCTTCAAGGAACTCAAAACACGGAGACTCTGGACAACCACAACCATCCTACGGCTATAAGGAGGCAAACAACGAGATGTTCTAGTAAGACATAGATGAGCCTAGTCCTATCATCCCGTAGAAAAGGTAAGGGTGACTCAGAACTCAGATCGATGAGGGTAAGGAGAAAAAAGAAGCCTTACGTTGTTCCCTTATATACCCAGAGTAACTATATAACTATAGAAGGCTAGACTCGACTTCGGCCAAGGCTGATAATCCTACAATCAGTCCTTCTCGGATACCAAGTCTGACGGGACCCGGGGTTAGAGTATGCAAGCCTCGCTACAACACAATCATACGGAGAGCCGAGAACCGTACCCAGTTGTCTAAGCAGATAAGGCCAAGCACAGAACGTTCTCGGAAAGCATCGAACGTGAGGGGCATCCCATCCAGGCCGGATGATCAACTGAAATGTGTCCTCATCGTCCGCACACAAGTCTAAATGATATGGGTGGTGAACTCCCATACTCATAGACAAGTCGCCTCAACCATACTATCGATTGTATTATAACCCTTACATAGACTTACTCCAGCCCGATCACTTAGTCGGGGTCTAGGGCGGGCTCGATCATACATCAAAGTGTGCACGTGACGGAGTCACGAACAATCGCATCGCGATGCCCCAAGCTGCGCACATCTAAGGGCCACTTGGTGTATAAAATACCGCCAGCCAGATCATGACTAAGGTGTCGAAAACCCATACAAAGACATGCATGTTATAAACATACACGCAGCACACATGACTTGTATGAACAGTAGGTATCATTGCAATTCTCTACAAAGTATACATTTTTATTGATAACTCTTACAGAGTGCACACAGAGATCACAAGCATATGATCCAACATTACAACAGACAAGCGGAAGCAAAGTAGGTCTGAGTACAGACAAGTTTAACAAATGGCTTAGAGAAGCCTTATCTAAAAACAAGCCCTCCACGAGGGAAACATTCGTCTGACTGAGACTACACTAGCTTGGTCTTGGTCTGAGTATTCATTCTTCGAGCTTCAGGTAGAAGCCACCATCGGGGTCGGTGGGTTCATCTAAAACATAGATTAAGCAAACGTGAGTACAAAATCGTACTCAGCAAGACTTACATAGGAACTATACTACTCATGCACAGGTATCAAGGTAAAGGAAGGTGGGGTTTCACTTGCAGAAGTGCCAGCTTTGACTTGGCTAGTCCTGAACTACGAGTACAAGACTTGAGGTAAGAAGCGTACACGAGTCCACTACATCTCTTCAACCAATTACACCACTATGGTGCCTTCCTCGACTTCCCCACGAGAAAGCACGCCATAGCACTCACACTTATCTTGGTGTGTTTTAGGAGTATCCGGTTCAAGTTGTCTAATAATCGAGCATAGCTCTCCAAGTAGTCCCTTACCGCGGACGCGGCTATTCGAATAGTTTATTAACCCTGCAGGGGTGTACTTCTACACACATGAAACTATCAGTTACCGCCTTTGTACTCGACACCGTTCAAGAGGTGCCGGCGAGGATAATTCCCACAACTTTTACCTCACAGCCAACTCAAATTCAATGGAGACGCCTATCTGGGCTGGAATCCACATCGTGAACCCGGCCGGTTTACCGATGTGGTCCCAGAAGATGTGTGCAGGGTCCCAAGCCGGTCTGAATAGTCGTTATTCCACTTCGCAGACCGTGCCACAGACCTACCAGAACTCCGAACTAATGTGACTCATTAAACTGAGAAGGGGTGAGTTAGTAGGTTGAGCGGGGGTCCATGTGCCCAACATGTGGTAGTACTCTTCGTCTTGGATCACCACACAAGAACTCGTGCTTAGGGCGGTGTTCAACGAGACAACCCACTATGTACTCCTACACAGCCTCTCATCGTTCACCTTGTATTAGGGTAGATTCACCAACACATTTCACTTTCATCAACACCATGTTTACCATCATCCCGACTCACATCAAAACATCCTCATAGTAAACTCTAAGCATGCAATAAGCAGTAACAGTTGCAGGGGCCACATGATATCAGTCAACTCCTATTTCGGCTAGGATTGTGGTTTGCTTACTACTGTGACAAGATGATAGGTCATGCATCGGATATGGGTTCAACTATGAAGTAGAATCGTTACAAGGTGATCTCCTAAACATGCATAAGCGAGACTGAGAGGGAATTTGTCAGAACCCCAACTAGGGTAAGTGCTAGGGTTGCTTGTGTCTTTGCATCATGCAAAAATTTCAAAAGAAAATTCAAAAATGGGGGAAAAGAAAAGCCCTGAGAAATTTAATCAAATGGCCAGACAAAAGTTGCTTCCAAAAATCCCTCTGGTATTTTTGAAAAGTCTTATAAATATGCATGATCACATATAAAGTGAAGTGGGTCCCACTGCATGCACCAAGATTTTCCAAAAATTCCAAATAGGGCTTGGAAATTAAATTAAACTCCAATTTGAATTTAAATCCAAATAGGGCTTGACAAGATGATAGGTCATGCATCGGATATGGGTTCAACTATGCGGTAGAATCGATACAAGGTGATCTCCTAAACATGCATAAGCGAGACTGAGAGGGAATTGGGATTTTATAGACATGATCAAAGGGGGTTTGCTTGCCTTGCTGACGAGGTTCAGTCACGGGGTCTTCAACGAAGGGGTGATCTCGGTTTCCGGCTCCACTTCTATCAGCAACATGACAATCATAGGATCAACATAATGTACAATGCACAATCACATGAATAAGATTGTAATGGTGATGTTCATGGTACTGATGTGTTGAGCATTCCATTTAAAAGGAGTATATTGCATTTGAAATGCAAATTCAAACTCCATTTGATTTATCGATGATTTTCAAATGCATTTAAATGCATGAAAGTTCATTTGAAAAGGTTGATCATGAAGTAATGTGGTATAGTTGAGATAATGTTTCTGATGTGGGGGTGAAACCATTTGAATTAAGGGTGTTGCAAAATCATTTGCAAAATCACTCCAAATTTGAATTTGAAAAGGATCCATATGCATGTTTGCTACTGTTCACCCATTTTAAAATGGTCAAACATAGAAACAAGTTGCATATTCATAATCCTTGTATTTTTCTGATAAATTTAGACATATTATTTGTCCAATTTGGAGTTAAAATGAATTAGTTATTGAATTTCAAAGTTTAAATCATTTTCTGGAATTTTCTCTCTTTTCTTTATTTCTTTTAATCTCTGGAAATGAATTATTGCATCAAGCTGACGCAGTGCCGATGTCACCAGGGGGCTAACAACAGGGGCCCACCTGTAAGCCTCAGTGGGGGTTAATCCCTCTGTTTAAACTAAACAGAGAGGGATTAGGGGGCTGGGGCCCCACCTGTCATAGGGGATTAGGGGGTTTAGTGGTTAGGTTAGGTAATTAGCCCGGGGCCACGTCATCCCGCCGGCGTTGAGTTGCCGGTGACTCGCAGACGCGGCGGCGTGCATGGACAGGGGGTTTCCGGCCTCCATTCTCAACGGGAAGACCACGGGGATGCAGCCCGCGCTCACCCGCATCGCGTGGAGCAACCAGGGGGACTCGGGAGTGGCTAGAACCTCGCCGACGGCGACTCGGGCGGCGGCCGGAGAGGAGCTTGATGGGGATCCGGCGACGAGGCACAAAAATAGAGCGCGGAATGGGGGATTTCGAAGAGGAGCTCACCCCGATAAGGATGGTGCAGTCGCCGGAGTGAAAGGAGCCGCGGGGGTGGCGAATTCGACGGAGAGGATCCACGGTGGCCGGAGAAAAACGGTGGCGATGGCGTTGCTTGCTGGGCACCCGAGCTCTTGATGTTCTCCACCTTGGCGAAGAGGTCTGCTGCGAACACTCTGGACAAGGTTGCTTGGCTCTCCGACGATGATGGCTACGCCGGCACGGCAGCGTGCTCTGCAGCGGCGCTCGGACGGTGGCGAGAACGAGGGGAAGACGGCGAGGAGGTGAACGAGAGGAGGGGGAAAGGGATAGGGGTGTCCAGGGGAGGCTCCTGGACACGTTCTTGTCGTCGGGGAAGCAGGCAGGTCGCCACAGGCGTCTTCGGCGACCCCGGCATGGTCGCCACGCACCTGTGTGCGTGCCTGCCGTGGAAGACGACAGAAGGGTGCGGGCTGGGCTGGGCCAAAAGGGCCAGGGGGACTAGTTGGGCTGGAAGCCAGGTGAGTTTCCTTTTTTTCTGTAATTTTTTTTATCTTAGATAAAAATAGCTAGGCATTTTTAAAAGTGTTAAACTTTTTATATGGCCTCATCTTATGTTAGACTAGCCAATTATAAAGTTTGACACTTTTTAAAATTCAAAACATTTGAATTTTAATTCAAATAGGGGTTTATTTAATTTCCAAAGCACATTTTGAATTTTTGAATATTCCATGGGCATGGCAAAGAACCCAAACCACTTTTAAAATGATCAGCATCATTTATAGGAATTTTCCAAATACTCAAATGATTTTTGGAAAAGGATTTTTATCTGGCCATTTGATTTAATTTCTCAGGGCTTTTCTTTTCCCCATTTTTGAATTTCATTTGAATTTTTGCATGATGCAAAGGGCACAAACAAACCCTAGCACTTACCTAACTTGGGGTTGTGACAGAGGCGCTCGAGAATGTCCGCTGGATCCAGAGTCTTGAAGTCAGGCCTTTCTTGAATCATCAGCGATAGGAACTCAAATGAGTCATCCAGTGACCTCAGTAGTTTCTTCACAACTTCATGATCTGTGATATCAGCGGCACCCAGTGCTTGAAGTTCATTTGATATGTCAGTGAGTCTGTCAAAGGTTTGTTGCACGTGCTCATTGTCCAGCTTCTTGAATCTGTTGAAGAGACTGCGAAGTGTATCAACCCGTGAGTCTCGTTGAGCAGAGACTCCTTCATTGACTTTAGACAGTCTTGTCCATATCTTCTTTGCAGTATCCAGACCACTGATACGGTTGAACTGAGCCTTGTTGAGATGACCACCAATGATGCTTCGAGATTTTGCATCAAGCTGCCAGTTCTTCTTGACAACTTCAGGAGCAGTCATCAGATTTGCTTCAGAAATGCCTTGATCAACAATATCCCACAGATCCTTGTCAATGGCTTCAAGATGCATCCTCATCTTGTTCTTCCAGTATGGATAATCTGTCCCGTCGAAGATGGGGCAGTTTGAGGCAACGCTCATTGTACCTGAGGTCGACATAACTAAAACTCCAGGTCGTTAAACCGAATCACACAGAACAAGGGAGTACCTTGCTCTGATACCAATTGAAAGTGCAATATATCGACCAGAGGGGGGTGAATGGGAGATTTTCAATTTTACTACCAGATTTTGGTTTTCTTCAGGACTGAAGCAATCATGAAGCTGAAGAAGTAACCAAAATCATGAAGAATTAAAACTTCACAGAATGTAATCATTAGGGCAGCTCATCATAATGCAACAGAAATAAATCAATTCAGATAAGCAGAAGTGCTTCAGATGCATAGTATGAAGACAAAGAGCAGAGGGAGAGCTGAAGCATAAGAAGTCAACATAGCAAATACTGAAGCTTAAGAGGTTGAAGAGATAGCACCAGATATTGAAGACATTGGTTTGGTAGACCAGTTCAAGTTGCTGTGACAACTCTACGTCTGGTTGGAGAGGCTGAGATTCAACTCAGAAGACATAGTCTTCACATTTTTCTCCTTGAACTAGAGTCCTCAGACTCCGTCCAATAACTCAGGTGAGTCTTCAAGGTAGACTCCCGAAACCTTCACAGACTCAGTCACTCCGGGAAGTCACAATTGCATCTTGACTTCCTCAGACTGGAGACTTCTACACCGGCTGGAAGATCACAGCCTTCAAGAGTAAAAAGCTTCGGATCACTCTAACCGACTTCCTCAGAAATGCTCAACTACTCAGGCTGGTGGTTTTCCTCACATAGGTTCTTCAGTTTCCTCAGAGGTGGGTTGCTCTCAAATGACAAGTGTCAGTTTTTCTCTCGAAGCAGCCAACCCACAAATGGGGCTGGGGGTGGCTATTTATAGCCGCGGAGCAACCCGAGGTGAAAGGACATAAATGCCCATGCATGCAATTACTCTCATGCCCTCGGAAATGACCGTTGCTAGACAAGTTCTAGCCTCTCACCACGCAACACGAGGCACGGTCAAAGTATTCTTTCTCCAGACTCCTCAACCGAAGTTAGTTACCTCAGTGTCCTGAAGAACAACGTCTCAGACACACGAGGACTGAACTTCTACTGCAGGAGATAACTCTCTCTTCAGGAGAACTGCACTCGCAGTCTCCAGACTCCTCAACCGAAGATAGATTCCTCAGTGTCCTGAAGAACAAGGTCTCAGACACCCGAGGAACTGAACTTCTACTGCAGGAGATTTCCTCAGGGTTTTTCTTCAGGATTCCTAATTGAGCACTTTCTCAGAACTCCGGAACTTGTTTTCTTCAACCCCTCCAACAGTGCGGTGTTTTCCTACGACTCAAGAAGTATAAAAAGTATTAGCGAAGACTACGCTTCAACTTCGTCTTCAGCGCGAACGTCCTCAGGATCGTCCTCAGCTTCAGCTTCAACCGAACGCTTCAGGATCCTGATTCCTCAGGATTTCGCGCGACTTCATTCTTCTGGAAACGCACCGATTTCTCCAATGTTACTCAACATTTTTGGGGGTCGACATTGGTGGTTAAACACCTCATCAGGGACTGTTCTCCTGTGTATACTCACAAACACATCAGTCCCTTAACCGTTTTGTCATCAAACTCCAAAACCTCAAGGGGAGGGCACTTGATGCACTTACACCTAGTGAGACAGATGACTCCATACGATGATGGAGTTAGAAAGTATCTAAAGAAAGAATTTCTTTGTATTAAGAATTGCAAGAAATTAAAATAACACATTCTCCCGAATAGAAAAAACTTGTATTTCTGGATTGGTAATACGAGAAGGTTCTCGACACATAATCCAATAGGAGATAGTGGAAGTTTGGACCAAGGTACTAGACCTTGCCTTCATAATATTAGAGTGATGCAATGGAAACATGTTCCACTGTGACAACACTGTAAAAGAAGGAAGTATGCCACAGATGATGATCATGGCGTATGAGTTAAAGCCTTTGTTAAATTTATAAGGTTATCATGAATACGTTATGTATAGAAAAATAATCATGAGTCTTCTTAATGAAACAAAAGGAATAAAACTACTTACAAAATGCAAAGGAATGATGGTAGCCTAAAAACGAGGAGAAATGAAATAATATTGAGTTACATAATGGATGGCTCATGTCATGTGGAATAAATCTATTGTTTTATATTCTCGATAAAAAAAGGAAATTATCGAGAATGGTGTAACAAACAAAAGCATTATTCGGCTCATAAAACTGTTATGACCAAAATTCAATAATGATTGACTACGGAAGCGTAGGAATTCTTTAATCAATAAAATATTTCATTTATACTATAACAAGGCCATAGCCTGAAATTGCATCTTTTTCAAACTTAGGATTTGAAGAGTGAATTGCAATAGGCACGAAGAAAGATTATTTTCGTTAAGAGATGCATTGTAGTACCTCAAGACAGGAACTCTCAACCTTGATTTGATCAAGTGATTTTGAAATGATGGAAATATTGAGTAGCCTACAATTCATGAAACTGAGTGGGAGTTTTGAAGATTTCCTAGAAACTTAGAAGTGTGTTGTGCATTTTCTGAGTGGGAGCTTTGGGAGCGATATTGTTATGTAAAACATAAGAATAAAAGATTATCTTAATGAAAGATGAACCACAAATATATACGCTGGATATATTTGAGTGTGAGCATAATCATTATCTCAAACATATGTGCATTGATATGTGTTGAGAATGATCTCGTATATATATAAACATGCATTGATATGTGTATATGGAGAACCATCTCATATACATGTGTGCATTATTATATATAGAAAGTAAGTCATACAAAACATAAAGATTACAAGAATCTTCTTTTATAGGAAATACTAATGCATTACACGCTGAAATCTATAATGATAAATTAAGATACGTATAATAGCCCAGAAATTCCACCCCACTTAAATTTTTGTTTTTGCGTTACTGTAACACCCCGGGTATCACGCAACAGTAATCACTTGTATTCGAACATTAATCAATTTTTATTAAATCCTAGTCACTATGGTTAGGCATGTGATGATCACCCTTGATCATGGCTCATGCAAATTCAAGCTCAGATAAAAATTTCACATAAATGTGAAAAGTAAAGTTGCACTAAAAATTGGGGAGAATATTTCTAAAGCTCACTAATAATCATTGGGCCATGACATGATTGCAACCAATAATTATTGAGGTGTTTAACTATTTTAAATAATTAGCAATAGTAGCCAAACAACACCAAAGATCTTCTAAACTAGGTAACAATATTCAGGTGAGTTTATTTTGGGCTCCAACTTTTTGGAGCACTACAATGATGTGCAACACAATTAAAGGGACAAGAATCATATTTAACAAAAATCATTTGATGGGTAAACAAAGAAAATAGAAGTATATGAAATTAGAAACAACAGAAAAATGTGGTTTGACTAAGAGGTGCCAGGGCAAAGCCTAGCCGGCCCATCTCCTTCTCTCTGCCCCACTGGCGCACTGGATAACACGTTCCCGAGCCGCCCCCATCCATCTCTCTCTCTCGCTCGTCTCTCCTCGCCCCCGTTCCCCTCTCTCTCCTGGATGTTGCGCCCGCTAGCCGATTCCGGCCAGCGCCGGTGGTCCCGGTCGCCACGCTACTCCCTGCCGCACCCCCTCACGATGGCGCTTCCTCCTCCGCGAAGATTCGACGGCCGCCTTCCCATCTCGCGGCATCGGCCAACCCTATCCGCCACGGGCTCGAGCTTGCCGCCACCATGGCCGCCGCCGTGGCTCCGGCGCATCCCAGGGCTCGTACCCGCCGCCCTCTAGTGCCGCCGCGCCTCCCATGGCCGCCGACCCCTCCTCCAGCGGGAACGGGCGACCTAGCCGCTATGGCTCGCCGGCGTTCGGCGCCGCCGTGGTGACTACCGTGGTCCCGGCCGCCTGCCGACGCCCTCGTTCGCGCTCGCCTGCGTGGCCACGCCCCCATGACGCCGCCTTGCTGCTCGCCATCAAGCCACCCCTCCGCCACGGCCGCTGCGACCGTCGCCGTGACCAGCCCCTCCCCGAGCCGGCTACGCGCCCCTACCGGCTCGCTGTGACACCTGCACCTCCCCCCTCGTTTTGCTCCGTTCGTGTATCATAGCATCGACGCCGGGAGCACCGGGATCCGTTGCCCGTCCATGGCCATGTGCGTGCTGCTCTAGCCACAGCCATGGCCGGCCATGGTTGAACATGCACGGTGTGTGTGCGTGCTCTGTGTGCACAGCCAGCCGGCTCTTGCCGCCGCACCTTTGTCCTGTTGATGCATTGCTGCTGCTCGCTGCTGAGCCACCTGGCCAGTGCCGTGGCTTTTGCTGAAGCTATAGTTGCTAGCTGCTTGATGTAGCTGCTGGTAAATACCAGATCATTGAGTACATGATTATTACACCACGGTGGAGTACTAGCTCATCTACTCCTAATACAATTGAGTACTTGCAGTATTAGGTGTGCATTTGTCTTGCTTTGAACAGCTAGTTGATATGTACTTCTAATACAGTGACAACTGCATATGCAACTTGTACTCTGAACTATGAATGCAGATGCAGTTCTAAACAGACTACATTGACCACCCTTTGGCAGCAACAAAACCCTTGCAAGATGGATGCAATAATAGATAAAAATTATGTGTATTGATAGGTACTCTGAACTATGAATGCAGATGCAGTTCTAAACAAACTACATTGACCACCCTTTGGCAGCAACAAAACCCTTGCAAGATGGATTCAATAATAGATAAAAATTATGTGTATTGATAGGTACGCTTACCCATCTCCATTTTACCCCACTGGAGCAACTCCATCTGATGCATGGATTAAGGGTGTGTTCGGTAGTTACCCACGGCTGTAAAAACCCCAACTCCAGCTCCCAACTCCAGCAGCCAGCTTCCCACGTAAACTCTTGGAGCCAGCGATCTGTTCGGTGCTGCAGCTTCTAGGAGCCAGCGATTTTTGTATCTGCAGAAGCAGTTTCAGCATGCATCGAGATGCCTGCCTCACCTTGTACGGAAAAAGCCAGCAGGAGGTCAGGAAGGCCGGTGGGGCAGAGGCTCTCGGGGTGCCGGTGGGGGCGGCCGGGATGCCCCTGGCTGCGGCCGTTGACCGGCTTGCGGTGGTCTGGGTGCAGGTGGCGGCGGTCGGGGTCGCGTCGGTCGGGGTGCAGGTGGCGGCGGCCAGGGTCGCGTCGGTCGGGGTGCAGGTTGCTGCGGCCGGGACAACCGTGACAGCCGCCGGTGACAGGGTGGCGGCGGCCGGGGCGCCCCTGGTGGGCTCGTTGCAGGGGAGGTCGGGGGGGGGAGGAAAAAAGGATCCCGATCTCGATTTGACCAGGGTGGTGGGCTGGTTTGTTTTCTCTGCCCCGCACCGGTTTGATCGATACTTGGCGGTGGCATTCCACTTGTAATTTGGGCTAACTCCAGCTTCTCTGAATTTGGAGAGATGGAAAAGGCTGGCTCCTCAACTCCAGCAAAAATACACGCAGGTGGGATGCTAGCTTCTTTATTTTAGCTTCTTGGAGTTGCCCCGTTCGGCACAACTTCAAACTTGGAGTTGGAGAAGCTGAGAGCTGGAGCACTACCGAACACGCCCTAAATCCTACGAAAATGACAAAATGATCTTTTCAGTTACTGCTGCTGCAAAAAACTCCTGCTTTGCCACTTTTGTTAGCCACAAAATAGCAATGAAACAAGTTCAAAAATGCTTTGATTCATTCCGTTGGACCAATTTCAGAAAATGCACGGATTAAATGCTACAAAATTCACAAAACGCTGATTTTAACAAATTTCTGAAGTTACACTAAGTGGCACTTTTCAAACGAGTATTTGATCATGAAAGTGAACTTCAATAAAAATGCCTTCCGTACCAGTTTTGAGATCTCAAAGAGTGGTTCGACTTGATATCAGGCACTAACTCGGCGGATGGGCAGAACCTTAAGCCGTAGCGTTCCGAATGTGCTAATGGATGCTTAACACCGCAAAATTTCAGACTTAGTAAAATTTTGGTGGAACCCAAATGAGAAAATGACAAATTAGCCCCACTTGCTTTTAAATAAATATAAGGATTTATTTAAATGCCAGAGTATGACATGTGGATCCCTTCTGTCAGGGTTGACCTCGTTAATTATACTGTTTTAAATATTGTTGAATTATTGACTTAAATAACTCCAAAAATTCTATAAAATGATTAAAATTTAGAAAATCAATTATTTTAATCCGTAAGTCAAATGAAAATATTTTATACATTAAAGTTGCTCAGAAAAATATAACGGATACAGATACGCTACCCATACCCCCACCGCGCCCCTCTAACTTACCGAACACGAAACATTTTCTCTCTGGTTCATTTGTCTATCAGACGACCGGAGTCGGTAAAACTTTCCGGTCGAAAATGTTCTAAACATGAAAGCTGTTCAGAATGGATCAACGAACACAGATACACTATCCACATGTCTGTTAGATGTGTTTAACACTGTAGACATGGAAACTTTCCCTCCAGATCATCTGTCCGGTAATCAACCGGTACCGATGAGTCGTCCCCGGATAAATTCCCGCTCCGCCTAAAAATACTTAACACTGTGTTAGAACATCGCCAACAATGCGTTTCCCATGTCTTGAATTTGTATTGCTATTATTGCCATGTATTTATTGTTTCTCCTCGCTTCTTCTCCGACAGACCTCGTGACTGCCGTCAACGACACCATTTCCAAGTACGAGTACTTCGTCGATGACCGTACCCCTACTATCGAGCTTCTAGGCAAGCAGAGCCATTCTCCTTCCCCAGATATCGCTTATCTTTTCCGTAAATTTCTTGCACTAGGCATATGCTATTGTTGCTACGTTACAATCCTATTCAATTGCATAGCCTTTCATTGTCGCCCCTTGATGTACCTTCCTTTATCCTATGCTGCATATTATAATTATGCAATATTCAGCAATGAGCCCTGCGCATTGTTAGTCAACTAGGATTAGATAGTGGGCCGTGATCACTCAGGGAGTGACACAGATGCAATTTATAATAACTGCAACAGGTACGGTACATCGCAGACGCCCAAGGGAATCTACAACGGCGAGACTCTGTCGAGTCGCTTCAAGTTTGACTTACGAGTGGATGGACTCGTATTTCACTCTCGTCGCCGGCTCGGTAGCGTAGCACCACCGGGATGATACAAGGATATTCCTCCTTAGTTCATTCCACTGATGTCTCAGTCGAACCTCTTCAAGTGTACCATCGAGGGTGATTCCTCCTGGTTTCACTTGATGGTAGACACTCGAATCAACTGGTGTCCTTAAAGGTAAGTAGTCGGGCGACCCAACGGTGCCCGCGAGAGGTATTGCGACGGGATGACAGGGAGGGTACGACCGACGTACTGGCGGCCTTGGACCCTGATCGTTGTCCGCGTGAGATACCAAACCACGAAAGTCGATCTCCTCCAGGAGCACACGCGAGACAAGGTAAGGAGACGGTTCACCTTGTTAGTAACCGCAGAGCTTTGACGGGACGACAGGGCAGGCACCGACGCACTAGTGGTCCTGGCTGTTGTTCGTTGTCCGTTGTGTTGACTAGTCGAGCAACGGTAACAGTTGTCCGCGAGATAATAATGAAATGACTAACGGTTCAGGTGGATGACTTGAGAGGCCGCAAAGGCTTGTACGCACTACCTTCACGTGGGATTACGGTGTGGGCCCTCCGCGTTGTGGTCTCGTTCGAAAGCTCTGAAAGGCGTGCAGTTCAGCATTGTGCAGGGACGGATCACACTGCGGCGTTGCAATTCACCCTCCTCACACCGACCCGGAGAGCGAGGGGCGACGACCCAAGACCCCTTGCCCTTAGGACTGTATACCGGCGGGGACCTCTCTGATGAGCCGTAGGATGGGCCTGGGCGTGTCGGATAGCCTCAGTGGGGCATTCCCTAACAAGGTGTACGCCACCCTGGAGATCTGAGCGTGCAGGCTGAACAGTAGTGCACCCTTGCAAGGAGTTTGATCTATTCGAATAAGCATGTCCACGGTAACAATACGCTTTATGCTGAAGCCAGAGCCTACTACTACAAACCATTACTATTAAACTGTTGGTTCCGGTTTCTCTTTCTCGCAGGGAGTTGAGGAAGGGAACTCGGAGGCATTTATAAATGTTAATTACTATAACTTACTATTATACAATGCTGCAGCAACTTCTGCTACATTGTTATTACATTCATGCTATTGAATTGTTGGATGATTCTCTTCTTGTGCTTCAAGACTCATCGGAAGATGCTAGTCTTCGACAGGCCTAGCTTCTCATCCTTATTCTGATTTCTACCTTGTAGTCCACTATGTACAACCTCCTCTTCCCATTTGATACAAATGCATAAATGTTTAGATTCGGACGTAAGACTCGCGGGTATGCTAGATACTCATCTTTGCTTTATTTCCCTCCTTTTTGTTTTGCCTGATCGGTCGCTGCAGTCGACGTTGGAGCCTTGGAGTCTAGGAGCAGGAGATCCCCGATGCCGACCACCGCAACGTGAAGATCCCCGATGCCTTCTATGACATGGAGATCCCCAACGACCAGGAGTAGTTTGGAGGTTCCCAGGCAGGAGGCCTCGCCTTTTCGATCGAGTGTTGATTTTGTGCTAGCCTTCTTAAGGCAGCCTTGTATTCTCGTTTCTATACTCAGATACTATTGCTTCCGCTAACTTTGCGCTCTCGAGCTGTTGTATTCGAGCCCTCGTGGCCCCTGGCTTGTATTAAACCGCTTGTATTATTTTATTTGTAGAGTCTTGTTGTGATATCTTACCGTGAGTCCCTGATCTCAATTGTGTACCTTGCGTGTATGATTACTGTACACGGCATGATTTTGGGGGTGTCACAGTTAGTTTGCTTGTTGCCTGTATTGTTTGCAGTGTTTGCTTCGACGGTTTATTAATCGATGATTATATCTCCCCCTTCTCGTACTGGTATGCATAACCGAACCTTTTTCCCAAATGGCACATGACCTTTGGCGACACCAGGTTTCACCCGAGCACCGTCGCAACTTCCGGCACAAGACCAGCCATCGCCATCGGAACGGAAAACTCCATTTATTTAATAAATGGGCTATTTTATCGGACGTGTTTCGATGTTCTCAATTCTGTACGAAATGATCTAGACGACATCGATTTAATGCAGCAAGGCGGTGGTTCGAATTTCATGTGTTTCCGGCTTTGTTTACAGCCAGGCATAGTAGCCGGTATAACTCCAGGGAAGTATTTACAAATATCGCGTGCGCTGTAAGCCGGCCTCCCAAATTTCCCTCTTATCTTCTAAACCCAAAGCCCATCCAAAAACTAGACCCAAAACCAGCCCCAACAGTCCACTATGTGGCCGAAAACACCCCCTAACATCCACTTGTTATATATAGTAGCGCAACCCTGCCTAAAATAGACAAACCCTAGACCTAGCTCCCCTCAATTTCCGTGCACCCCCTCTCCCCCGCCGCCACTTGGAGAAAACCTCCACCAACCACTCCCCCCCTCAGATCTAGCGGCCACGATCTGGACCATCGGATCCGGATCAGACCACTCCCATCGCGCCACATCACCAGTTGGAAGCACAAAGTCCGCAACAGCTCCTCCCGAGCACTCATGCGACCATGCCTACCCCGCCGCTCGTCGCCTCCTCTCTCCGGCCGCCGCCTGCAGCCTCAACCCTTCGCCCCGAGCAGGTCACATCGTGCCTCTCTCTCCTTCTTTCTCCTCTCCCTCTTCTGTTCTCACCGCACCCCTTCCCCCTCTGTCTTTGCGCCATGACCAGGAGGGCCGCCATGGATGGCCGCAGAAGGAGCTCGCCGCCGCCCCATAGCTCACCACCTCCGGCCAGGATCTGGCGCACAAGGCCACCCCGCGCCCGGATCTGGCCGCCTCGGACCCATCCTCGCGCCGCCATGCGTTCCCTCGCCGGAGACTGAAGCCAGTCACTCCATCGTTCTGCTCCGTGCAAGAATGTGAGGACCACGAAGCCCCTGCTGCCAGCGTGACCGCTCGCCCACCGTGGGCCGACCTCCTCCACGCGGCCCAGCCAACGCGCTCTAGGCCCAGTCCAGCGCCACCCATCACGACACTGCTCTGCGCCCTCGGCGCTGATGACCCTCAACTGTAGGGGATCGAGTAGTCTTCACAGGTAAGATAACCCAATTTATTGATTCGACACAAGGGGAGCCAAAGAATATTTATAAGCTTTAACAGTTGAGTTGTCAGTTATACCGCACCTGAAATATACTTGCTTGCAACAAAATATTAATAGCAACGGTGATATGATAGTGATAGGGGCAACAACGAAAGTAAAACTGTAAAAGTAAAAAACTAGTAACCAGTAGGATTAAAACACTGTAGGATAGGGAGATGGATGGTTGGGCGCTGCTTGGATGAGAGTGAACATGTAATAGATTTTAACACGGAGCAAGGCACACAGAAAAGATTAGGCATGTATCCCGTAGGTTGTTGTGCGTGCTTGCAATAAGAACTTGCAAACCATCATTTGTCCTACCATCCCGCTACGAACGGGGCCAAAAGGAACTTATGGAGATTAAGGCGCTCCTGTTAAAGAGCACCAGTACAAAGCATTAACACTCAATCGATACATGAAATCCTCAAATTATAATCCATCCCCTTTGGTGTCCCAAGCTGTCACCTTTGAGATCGCCGGTTCCAGACCATAATAGGCTCATACAACTCATAGATAGGATCAAGAACACAAATAAACTCATGAAAACACAAGTGGTTCAGATATGAAAACATGGCACTCGGGCCCAAAGTGACAAGCATTAAGAGCAATAAGTTGTAGCAAAGATGATAAACACCATACTAGATGATAGGCAACATGCCCCCATCAATCTGACAAATTATTACATGATCTAACTCATCCAATCCCTACCATCCCCTTTGCCTACAACAGGGAATTACGCACACATGAAAGGAGAAGTCATGGAGGGAAGATGGAGTGGCGATGGTGATGACGATGGCGATGATCTCCCCTCACCGGAGGCCAAGACAACCTCCAGATTAGCCCTCCCAGAGAAGAACAGAGGGTGGCGGCGGCTCCACGACGAGAATTGGAAAAGCGACTTCTCTTCTGGGGTTTTCTCGCGACGGGTAAAAATAGGGGCCAAGGTAGGGACCCACCCAGGCGGCCTCTTGGCGCGGCCAGGGGGGTGGTCGCGCCAGCAGGGCGCCTGGGGCCCCTCTGGATGCCCTTCCCCCCCTTCTGGCTCTGGGCCACTCCGGGTGCGTGGATTTTCCGTGAATTTTCTGGGAATTTCTGAAGTACCTAAAAATCCATATTCCTGCACACAAGAAAACCATATAGGAAGCTCAGCTGAAAACAACGTCAGTTCGGGTTAGTTTCATTCAAATCATGCAAGATTGAGGTCAAAACAATAGCAAAAGTGTTTGGAAAAGTAGATACGTTTGAGACGTATCAACTCCCCCAAGCTTAGCATATTGCTTGTCCTCAAGTAATTCTGTTCAACGAACTGGACGCGACAAAGAAAACTTTGACAAACTCTTCATTAGATGTATATAACCATGCACTACGAAAAGAGTTTAGCAATTATTGAAACAATGCTACAAGGAAAATACACGAAGCAATCCTTCTTTTATGTGATCAATCACAAACATCCAAGAGTAAATAATATGCTGCTGAAAATCAAGACATGACCACAATGCACATAGATTGAACATACTAGAGTGGTATCTCGCTAGCTTCCATGAGTGAAGGAAAACATAAATGCAACAACTCCTCCGGAGTTTTAAAGGAGACTAGAACTAAGAATTTCAGAACAAGTAATATCACAATCATGCAGAAGACAATGTGGGTACTTTGGGATTGCCGGTTCCGGACCATAATAGGTGCATACAACTCATAGTTATGATCAAGAACATAAATAAACTCATTAAAACACAAGTGGTTCAGATCTGAAAACATGGCACTCGGGCCCAAAGTGGCAAGCATTAAGAGAAACAAGTTGTAGCAAAGAGGATAAACACCAAAGTAGATGATAGGTAACATGCCACCAACAACCTGACAAACTATTACATGATCTAACTCATGCAATCCCTACCATCCCTTTGCCTACAGAAGGAATTACTCACACATGAAAGGATAAGTCATGGAGGGATGATGGATTGATGATGGTGATAACGATGGCGATGATCTCCCCTTACCAGAGGCCAAAACAGCCTCCATATTAGCCCTCCCGGAGAAGAACAGAGGGTAGCGGCGGCACCGCGACGGAAACTGGGAAAATGAATTATGTTCTTAGGTTTCCTGTAATTCCGATATGTGGTACTGTTCCAGATCTACAAGTTTCCATCCAGATCCGAGGACGAACCACATATCGGTCCCACCGCGACATATGACACCGCCATATGCCCCGGATTTCCAACATGATATCACAACATTACAGCTACATGGATAGAACATCTCATACAATCGGCATGCAATTGCCTTAATACAATACATCAGCGGAAGATACATGTATGAGTACAGACTACAATCAAATGCCTAGTGGCAAAGGTAAAGCGCACCATTCCCGTAACCACACGGGTCCAGGCTCTCCGCCGGGATGCACCTAACTAGTCGTCGTCGAGTCTCCGCGAAGGCGTCTAGAAGAAGGGTCGTCAAGGTCCTCTCAAGTCCAAAATCTTTTGCATAACGTGAGTAAAAGAGAAAAGAAGGGGTGAGCTATATCAACAAGTCTTGTAACTAGCTTCTCATGGTAAGATCGGGGTAGTGGTTGAGGTTGCAGTCGCACTAGCAATATATAAGTGGCTAACGATCTATTTTAGAGTAACATGAGAACCAAGCATTCGATGAGGGATCGCCTCCAACAAGTCTTGCTATCAGCTACTTACACAAACATAACACCTATCCTATCCGTGTCCTCCCCTTCGCATCCCTACGAAGAAGAAGCAGTCAAGGCACACACACTTTGATCAAGTTTATTAAGATTATCTCAGTTGTTGTTGTCTATGAACAAGGAGTAGGTCTCAAGTCGTCCATAGCCGTGGACACGGCTTCTCGAAAAGATTTAACCCTACAGGTGTGTACCAATCTCCCATTACAAGGCTCCACACGCACGCCCATCTCTCTCAGTTTCTACCCATCACAGGCAGCCATTTTATTATTTAGTCCCGAGAAATCCGAAATGACAGGTCCCTCTAACTAACAACGCACAAATCTGGGTGGCCCACGGGGAGTCGACACCCAACCCAAGAGCCGACCGCGCCCTCGGATTGGACTCTTCCATATGGCTAAGGTCGGGGTTAGCCTCACCTGAACAGCAGTGGACTTCCCTAGCTCACTAGTGTGGACCAACAGAGAATCCATGTCTCCGCTGGCCCGGGTTGTTTTAAAAACTACGAGGGGATCCAACAAAGCACACACATGGGGTTTCAAATGATAAATCAGCTCAGGCCACCACTAGAAATGTTTGAAGCTAGGTAGGTAAGAAAAGGGACCCCATAAAATCCCACACGCGGTTAAGCACGCTCGTCAAGAGACACAATACCCGGAACTTGGGTCCTAGGTGACTCGAATGGAACAAAGCGTCGGGGCGGGATAGCCTAGACCTTCCATCCTTCATCGAATATAGTCAACATTATAATAATCATATCATCCACAACAATATAATAATGTGATAGCCCAATCCAAGGAGTAACAGGATAAACAGTTGATAGCATCCTATCATGCATACTAAGCAGTGGCTGAGCAGCGAGCAATAGTAACATAGCCGAACACGGTTTGCTGGGATGTGGAGGACATGGATGTTTGGGTTTAATTGAGAGGCATGAATATGAAGTGGTAGGATCAAGCAATCGTTCTATCCTACACCTAGGAGCGAGTGAGCTGAAA
The DNA here is from genome assembly GCA_950022295.1 of Bromus sterilis. Lineage (NCBI taxonomy): Eukaryota > Viridiplantae > Streptophyta > Magnoliopsida > Poales > Poaceae > Bromus > Bromus sterilis. The sequence continues at coordinate 203,445,938 of OX465600.1, read as the reverse complement.
GTTATAAGCATGATATATGCTCCCCCTGACCTAACGAGGAGACACTGGAAATACCCGCGGAAGCACACAAGAAGGAAACACTGGAAATGCAATTGACGAGCAAGCATCTATTACTATGAAGCAATCACGAGCAAGAAACAACAATAAGGCAACATGAGACAATGCACTTCGATCGCATCTATCGTCGAGAGCGGTTACTAACACTTTATGTGAGGTATCTGTCACACACGACGAGACTGCCCACTTACGATGGTTCAAGTTGTTTAGCTACACAAAATGAGCAAAGGTTGTTAACATGGTATAGCACACGAACATGAAAAGAGGTGGAGCACAAAGTAAACTATCTATGCTAGTCAATTTAAGTGAGGCACAACATAAACATGGCATTCCACTAAGGTCCCCACGATGATTAAGGCATTTGGTACTATTCTTCCCTAAACCATATTTTAGGTTGGTTAACAAGAGAAAACAATGGCATATACACAAAGTACATGAAATTCTATTCAAGTTACATATAAAGAACACTCCAAACGGAGTTACGGTTAAAAAGATACAAGCATTACAAGTTACGGGTACATGCTGTTAACATCAGGGATCATACTTTAGAGCAATGAAACAATTAGCTACTGAGTGCAAACATGCACCAATATGATGTGGATCAAAAGTAGACATGACAAGAAAGGCATGGCAACAAAGTTTCATGTATATGAGCATCAGGAACAAGTAATGGTAACTCTTGCAAAATACAAGAAAATACTAATGGTCTAGGGACTTAGTGAAAAACAGAGCATGTGACAGCAAACAGCAAGGTTGCACATTGAGATCTCAACAACTATATGAACAACAAGGATATCATGGAAAATAAAAGCATGGCGTCAAAGTACACATAACAAGGAGCAAATAATTACATTGTAGGTAGTGCATATGAAGCATGAATCACTAACTGTAAGGCATCAAAGTAGCAACTTTATATAAACAGCAGCACATGTTATCCAGGTCACCACTTTGGAGCAAGAAAAAAATAGCTACAATAGGTAAACATGGCAAAGGGATGCATCTAAATGAAGTACACATGATTCTTAACACATACAAAAAGAACCAATAGCATAGGCCTCATGGATGCGACACAATCATCAACCAAAGTTGCAAGAAAATAATAGCAACAACAATTAACAGAAAGTAGCAGCAGTTAACGATCTGGTGCCCACTTCAACAGTGATTAACAAAATCTAGATGGCCTCAAATCAATTAAGTTCTTAAAGACAAAAGTTAGAGCACACAAAACTGAGCACTTTTTATTTTTGGAGCAAGTTCATCCAATGCCTACATCTATCGCAAACTACACCGCAAACAGACAATCAGCAGCAGTTAACAGATCTAGCAGAAAATAGATAAAAAGGAAAAAAAGAGGGCCTCACCCCTTAGTGGGCTCGGCCCACTGGCCGGTGGTGCGATGGAGGTGCGGTGGGGCCGCTGGGAAGCCGGCAGTGGGCCGGTGGGCGCTGGCCGGCTGGCTAGCGGCCCACCTAGCGGTGGCCCTGCTCGCTCGCCCGATCCCGTCGGGGTCGCTACGGTAGCGTCCGGCCGGCCGGCAACGGTTACGGCAAGCTGCCAGGAGGCAAGGGGTGAGCGCGGCGGGTTCCAGGGGGCGTGGGACTCGCCGCATCTGGCGACGGGGCAGCCGGCTTTGGAGGAGGCGACGGTTGGGCGGAGCTCGGGCTCGCCGGCGTCCATGGCGGCTCGACTGTTTGGGAAGCTCCGGCGAGATGCACAGTAGAGAGGAAGAGGTCATGGGAGAGGAGAGATGAGAGGAGAGGGGCGCGGGAGGAGAGGTGGCGCGACGGCGCATGGCTGGCCGGCCGGAGTTGAGGCGCGGCGGGCGGCGCGGACGAGGACGGGCGGTGGAGGAGCGGGCCTCCAGGCCAAGATCGGGGCCCTGCGGGGCCCCGGGCGTTGGAGGTGGGAGGTGGAGAGGCTGGGCGCACCCTGGCCGTTGGATCAGTTGATCTGACGGTCAGGAGTGTTTGGGGCTAGGGTGTCCTGGATCGGGGGCTAGGATTGCGAAATTTGAGGTACTATATGGCAGATTTGGGGAAATTTGGAGGGGGTGGCTGCAATTTTTACAAGGGGAAACCCTATAAAGGGGTGGGAGAGTGGTGGTCTTTATATAGGCTGGCCTAGATGGCAGGTTTACGCAAAGACCCTCGGGTTTTCTCCCTCGCGTCCGATACTCCACGTTTCTGACCGCCGGGGGTCCATACGACCTCCGATTCGGACGAAATCTCGAACCACGCGCTCAGCGTGACGAGCCCGTCAGTTGTACCTCACATCGATGGCGTTCTGAGAACATTTTCCGACGATCAATAAAACAATCCATTTAATTATTAAATGGGGTTTTTCGTTCTGATGGTGATGGATGGTCTTGTGCCAGTTGCGACGGTGCTCGGGTGAAACCCGGTTTCGTAAAGGTTGTGTGCCGTTTGGGAAAAAGGTTTAGCCACACACCCGATACGAGAAATAGGGGAGGAATATTCACAGATTAATAAATCGGCGAAGCAAATACTGCAAACAATTCTACCAATCAAAAAAATAAAGCAACAAACAATTTTTTTAATTAAGGTGGAAATTCCGGGCTGTTACAATACAACACCACCAACAAGCGATCTCGTCCCGAGATCCTGGAAGATCCGGGGGAGATGGGGGCAGAGAAAAAAGATTTATCAATCTTCAATACCAGCAACAAGGGACTCGGCTTCATGTCGACAATGACCTTTCATCGAGAAACTTTTCGTAGAGAGATGGCGACGTTGAAGAACGAAACCATCGAGAGATCAAGAGGACGAACGATAGTTGAAAGCTACGATCAAGGGAAGCATTCTCACTGAAATCGTGAGGATACTGGGCAAGAGTACTGAAGTCAACAGACGACCAAGATGTTTACCCAGAGTCGGAAGAACTAAAGGTACTACAGGATTTCCCAAACCAGAGATCGGAATCGATACAATACTATGCAAGCAAGGCATTGTAACTATTCCCAAAATCCATTTACTCGAGATCCTAGAGTTTGAAGGGGATAAGGCGAGAATTTAAAACACTTACGACACTTATCCTGACCAGAGCAACGGTAAGAAGTAAAAAGAATCCTACTCTCCGATAACTATCTTAGTAACTACAAAATAGTTTTTTTCTAGACTTGACTTCGGCCAGAGAGGGAATTCTACGGTTGATAAGGCTCTGATACCAAGTTGTAAGGCCCGATATGCGGTATTATTCCAGATCTAGATGTTTCCACACAGATCCGGGCACGAAGCACATATCAGTCCCACCGCGACATATGACACAACCATATTCCCCGGATTTCCAACATGACATCACAACATTACAGCTACATGGATACAACATCTCATACAATCGGCATACAATTTCCTTAATACAATACATCAGCGAAAGATACATGTCTGAGTACAGACTACAATACAATTCCTAGTGGAAAAGGTAAAACACACCATTCCCGTAACCACACGGGTCCAGGCTCTCCGCCGGGATCCACTTAACTAGTCGTCGTCGAGTCTCCGCGAAGGCGTCCAGAAGAAGGGTCATCGATCTCCTATGAATTCCAAGATCGTTTGCATAACGTGCGTAAAAGAGAAAAGAAGGGGTGAGGTATATCAACAAGTCTTGTAACTAACTTCTCACGGTAAGATGGGGGTAGTGGTCGAGGTTGCAGTCGCACTAGCAATATACGAGTGGCTAACGATCTATTTTAGAGTAAGATGAGAACCAAGCATTCGATGAGGAATAGCCTCCAACAAGTCTTTCTATCAGATACTTACGCAAGCATAACATCTATCATATCCTTGTCCTCCCCTTTGCATCCCAACGAAGAAGAAGCAGTCAAGGCACACACACGTTGATCAAGTTTATTAAGATTATCTCAGTTGTTGTTGTCTATGAACAAGGAGTAGGTCTCAAGTCATCCATAACCGTGGACACGGCTTCTTGAAAAGATTTAACCCTGCAGGGGTGTACCAACTGCCCATTACAAGGCTCCGCACGCATGCCCATGACTCTCAGTTTCTACCCATCACAGGCAGCCATTTTATGATTTAGTCCCGAGAGATCTGAAACGACAGGTCCCGCTAACTAATAACGCATAAATCCGGGTGGCCCCCGGTGAGTCGACACCCAACCCAAGAGCCGACCGCGCCCTCAGATTGGACTCTTCCGTATGGCTAAGGTCGGGGTTAGCCTCTCTAGAACAGCAGGGGACTTCCCTAGCTCACCAGTGTGGACCAACAGAGAAACCATGTCTCCGTTGGCCCGGGCTGTTTTAAAAACTGCGAGGGGATCCAACCAAGCACACACACGGGGTTTCAAATGGTAAATCAGCTCGGGCCACCACTAGAAATTTTTGAATCTAGGTAGTTAAGAAAAGGGGACCCATAAAATTCCACACGCGTTTAGGCACGCTCGTCAAGAGAAACAATACCCGAAACTCGGGTCCTAGGTGACTCGAATGGAACAAAGCGTCGGGGCGGGATAGCCTAGACCTTCCATCCTTCGTCGACTATAGTCAACATTATAATAATCATATCATCGACAACAATATAATAATGTGATAGCCCAATCCAAGGAGTAACAGGATAAACAGTTGATAGCATCCTAGCAAGCATACTAAGCAGTGGCTGATCGGCAAGCAATAGTAACATAGCTGAACAAGGTTTCCCGGGATGTGGAGGACATGGTTGTTTGGTTTTAATTGGGAGGCATGAATATGAAGTGGTAGGATCAAGCAATCGTTCTATCCTACACCTAGGCGCGACTTAGCTGATAGTTATAAGCATGATATATGCTCCCCCTTACCTCATGAGAGGATGAAACCGAAGGTGTAGTCGATCGCAAGCTCGCATCGTCTCCGAAGTACCCGCGGAAGCAGACAAGAAGGAAACACTGGAAATGCAATCGACGAGAAAGCATCTATTACTACGAAGCAATCACGAGCAAGAAACAACAATAAGGCAACACGAGACAACGCACTTCGATCACATGTATCGTCGAGAGCGGTTACTAACAGTTTAAGTGAAGTATCCATCACACACGACGAGACTTCACATTTACGATGGTTCAAGTTGTTTAGCTACACATCATGAGCAAAGGTTGTTAACATGGCATCTCACTCAAGCATGGCATAGCACACAAACATGACAAGAGGTGAAGCACGAAGAAAACTATCTATGCTAGTCAATTTAAGTGAGGCACAACCTAAACATGGCATTCCACTAAGGTTCCCACGATGATTAAGGCATTTGGTACTGTTACTCCCCGAACCAAATTTTAGGTTGGTTAACAACAGAAAACAATGACATAGACAAAAATTACATGAAATGCTAGTCAAGTTACATATAAAGAACACTCCAAACGGAGTTACGGTTAGAAAGATACAAGCATTACAAGTTACGGGTACATGATGTTAACATCAGGGAGCATACTTTAGAGCAATGAAAAAATTAGCTACTGAGTGCAAACATGCACCAAAATGATGTGGATCAACAGTAGACGTTTCATGTATATGAGCATCAGGAACAAGTAATGGTAACTCATGCAAAATGCAAGAAAATACTACTGGTCTAGGGACTCAGTGAAAAACAGAGCATGTGAATGCAAACAGCAGGTTTGCACTTTGGGAGCTCAACGACTATATGAACAACAAGGATATCATGGAAAATAAAAGCATGGTATCAAAGTACACATAACAAGGAGCAAATAATTACATTGTAGCTAGTGCATATGACGCATGGAACACTAACTATAAGGCATCAAAGTAGCAACTTTATATAAACAACAGAACATGTTATCCAGGTCACCACTTTGGAGCAAGAAACAAAATAGCTACAGCAGGTAAACATGGCAAAGGGATGCATCTAAATTAAGTACACATGATGCTTAACACATACAAGAAAGATTCAATAGCATAGGCCTGCTGGATGTGACACAATCATCAACCAAAGTTGCAAGAAAATAACAACAACAACAATTAACAGAAAGTAGCAGTGGTTAATGATTTGGTGCCCACTTCAACAGTGATTAACAACATCTAGATGGCCTCAACTCAATTAAGTTCCTATAGAAAAAAGTTAGAGCACACAAAACTGAGCACTTTTTATTTTGGGCGCAAGTTCATCTGATGCCTAGATCTACCGCAAACTACACCGCAAACAGACAATCAGCAGCAGTTAACAGGTCTAGCAGAAAATAGATAAAAAGGAAAAAAAACAGAAAAAAGTTAGTGCGTTGGAGGGGCGGCGAGGCCCACTTGCCGGTAGAGCGTTGGAGGGGCGGCGAGGCCGCTGGGAGGCCGGTAGCGGGGCGGTGTGCGCTGGTCGACCCAGGGCGGCTGGCTGGCTGGCGGCCCACCTGGCGGTGGCACGGCTCGCTCGCCCGATCCCGTCGGGGTCGCTACCGCAGCAGTTGGCCGGCCAGGGGAAAATTTCAGGGGAGAGGAGAGATGAGAGCAGAGGGGCGCGGGAGGAGAGGTGGCGCGGCGGCGTACGGCTGGTCGGCCAGAATTGAGGCGCGGCGGCAGCTCCGGCGAGCGCGGAGGGCGGCGCGGACGAGGACGGGCGACGGAGGAGCGGGCCTCCAGGCCCAGATCGGGGCCCTGCGGGGCCCGGGGCTCTGGAGGTGGGAGGTGGAGATGTTGGGCGCACCCTGGCCGTTGGATCGGTTGACCTGACGGTCAGGAGTGTTTGGGGCTAAGGTTTCCTGGATCTGGGGCTAGGATTGCAAAATTTGGGGGACTAGATGGCAGATTTGGGGCAATTTGGAGGGGGTGGCTGCAATTTTTACAAGGGGGAAACCCTAGAAAGTGGTGGGAGAGTGGTGGTGTTTATATAGGCTGGCCTGGATGGCAGGTTTACGCAAACACCCTCGGGTTTTATCCCTCGCGTCTGATACTCCACGTTTCTGACTGCCGGGGGTCCATACGACCTCCGATTCAGATGAAATCTCGAACCACGCGCTTAGCGCGGCGAGCCCGTCAGTCGTACCTCACTTCGATGACGTTCCGAGAAAATTTTCTTACACTCAATAAAATAATCTATTTAATTATTAGATGGTGTTTTTCGTTCCGATGGCGATGGTTGGTCTTGTGCCGGTTGCAACGGTGCTCGGGTGAAACCCGGTGTCACAAAGGTGGTGTGCCATTTGGGAAAAAGGTTTAGTCACTCATCCGATACGAGAAAGAGGGGAAGAATATTCACCGATTAATAAATCGGCGAAGCAAATACTAAAAACAATTCTACTAATCAACAAAATAAAGCAACATTTTTTTTAATTAGGGTGGAAATTTCGGGCTGTTACATTTCCTAGCCATGGGAGTAAATAGGAGCCAATGTAGGACACCATATGGGGGAGAACCCACCCAGGTTGCCTCCCGGCGCGGCCAGGAGTGGGGTCATGCCAGCAGGGTGCCTGGGGCCCCCTGGCTGCCCTCTGGCCCCACTTCTGGCACACTGGCCCTTCGGGTGCGTGGATTTTCTCTGATTTTTCCTGGAATTTTCTGAGACACCTAAAAATCCATTTTCCTGCTCATAAGAAAACCATACAGGCATCTCTGCTGAAAACAACGTCAGTCCGGGTTAGTTTAGTTCAAATCATGCAAGAATGAGGCCAAAACAATAGCAAAAGTGTTTGGAAAAGTAGATACGTTTGAGACGTATCAGGCGCATCTCAGCTAACCGCGGCCCCTTCTACCTGGGCCGAGCCCGCCAGGGTGAGCGCCCCTTTTCTTTATGTTTTCCTGTTGTAATTGGGTTGGGCCCAATTGCTTTGGCTGTTGTCCAATGCCCACGTGCGTAATTTAATTACTGTAGCGCCCCTGTTTGGCCCAGTTCGGCCAGATCTGGCCCATAACGTATTTTAGCTGTTTCTATATATATTTAAATTGCAGAATTGAGTTGCCACTTTGCGATGCGAATAACTTTTCACCGGTAGATCGGATGGAGATGCTTTCTACATGAAAGTTGCTACATTTCTCCCGAAGATTAATAAAATGTTGCGCTTTGTCATATTTGCTCTTGTTTGCATGTTTTTTACTGTTATTTACATGTTATGCCACCGTAAATGTAATAGGCCGTAACCTTTTAACCGTTGCTCCGATAAAAATGTTCTTCATATGTAACTTGACTAGAATTGCATGTAGATCATGTTTATGCTGCTCTTGCTTGCTAATAAAAATAGTAAAATGTTTTTTAGGGGCAGAAAAATAGTAAAACTATTAGTCATCGCGGGGTCTGTAATATTTTTCCATGTATAGGTTTTACCCCCACTTAAAGTGACTACATTAGATAGTTTAGCTTATGCTTCACCTCTTGCCATGCTTGTGTGATATGCCATGCTTGAGTGATATTCCATGTTAACAACCTTTGCTCATGTTGTGTAGCTAAACTACTGGAACCATCGTGAATGTGCTATATCGTCGTGTGTGACAGATACTTCACTTAACCTGTTAGTACCCGCTCTCGACGATAGATGCGATATCGTCTTGCATTGTCTCGTATTGTCTTCTTGTTATTGTTTTCTCATGATTCCTTCGTAGTAATAGATGCATCTCCGTTGATTTTCTTTCCAGTGTTTACTTCTTGTGTGCCCCCGCAGATACTCTCGGAGACGTTGCGAGCTTGCGATCAACTACACCTTCGGAATCGTCTTCTAATCAAGTAAGGGGGAGCATATATCATGCTTATAACTTTCAGCTCACTTGTGCCTAGGTATAGGATAGAATGATTTCTTGATCCTACCACCTGATGGCTTCTCACCCCTCGTTGGTTACCCAAAGTGGAAGGTTGACATGTAGACATCAGCAAATTTCCCTCGGTGAAGATACCAAGGTTTGTCTCCAGTAGGACTCCGACAATGACAGGAAGGTGACAACGGCGCCAACAATTAGGCGGTTGACGTGGACCTGCACACACAACAGATAACTTTGCTCCCAATGAGTACAGAGAGGTTTTCAATCCCTCCGGCATTGTTGTTTACAAAGGATCAAACGCACGGGATAATGATAGCGATAGCAACAGAAAAGGAAATAAAGCAGAAAATAAATAGCGGGTGTAAACAATGGTGGAAGTATGGACCGGGGTCCCATCATGTTCACTAGTGATGTCTCTCTCCCAAAAGACGATAAAATAGCGACGCAAGGTAAACAAATTATAGCTGGGCAATTGACAGGATTATGTGCGCAAACCAATGCTAACTATGCTACAAAGAAAGGAAGAGGCTCAAAAACTTGGGCGGTACGCCAAGACAAGTAGACCGAAATCCATCTACATCTACCTACTAATCATCCACCTTGAGATATCTATCCAGAACATCTCGCTGGTATTAAGTTGCGAATCCCACCCAAAGTGTAAACTCAAATCAACAGACAACTGCATTAAAGAACTTTGCGTAAAGTAAACAATCCTTGCACCCGCAAGTACAAGCACCGTTGTTTTCTCCCTTGTGGCAACAACACATCCCCTAGACTCATGTTTATGTCACTCAAGCTAGTCATCAGGGGGCATGAATCCACAATCATGCATAACGCTCCCTCTTTGAGTTACTACCTACTACTTGGCCAAAGCAATAAACAACAACGGAGAACATGCAAGAATTACTCTAGAACATTAATATAAATGAGGAGAATCAAATATATTATTCAAACACAATCTGAACATAGTCTCATAATCCATCAGATCCCAGCAAACTCAGCATAGCAACAACAGAAAGATTACATATGTGCCTCGATCATGTAGGGCAGCTCACATAGCTACTGATCATGGACCCATGGTCCAAGGTGGACTACTCACGGTTCATCCGGGAAGCATCCATGGTGGTGGAGAAGCTCCCGGAGGTGGTTCCTCCCTCCGACAGGGTGCCGGAAAGAGGGCTCCTGGTGCTCCCGATCTTGGAAGCGTTGTGGCGGCGGAACAGAGGAGAGATCACGAAAAAGGGTTCTATCCTCGAGGGTTTCGGGACGAGAGAGATATATAGGCGAAGGAGGGCAGCCAGAGGTGGACCAGGGGCCCCAGGCACCCCCCTGGCGCGGCCTAGGGGGTGGTTGCCTGGGTCACCCCTGGCTCCCCTCTGTCCCCACTTTGGCTCTTCCTGAAGCTTCCTGTACGCTGATTTTTCCTATATTTTTCCCGGAATTTTTCTGGCACTTTAAGTAATGGGAAAACCTGAAATACAAAAACAGCAGAAAACAGGAACTGGCACTGGGGTGCACTGAGTTAATAGGTTAGTCCAAATATGATCAACAGTGTATGGAAGTGCATCAATATCATAGAAATATCACACAAAAGATGCATGGAGCAAGCAGAAATTATAGATACGTTTTGGACGTATCAACATCCCCAAGCTCAATTCCTGCTCGTCCTCGAGTAGGTAAATGATAACAAGCATAATTTCTGTGGTGACATGCTACCAACCATATAAGAACTTTTAAGTAAAGCAATCAAGGCATATAATTGAATTCAAGTCATAACAGGCAAGAGTCTATATTATCATTGAAACAAGCAACATAAGAACATAAAGGTGCAAGAGCTCTCGCTGTCCGTGACTCAAATGTCTCCAAATGGTGTTTGCGTGCAAGAAATGGGATAGGGATATACGAGAGAGTAAAACATAGTTTTTATTGTTGAGAACTTAATCTACTAAAGTTTCACACTTGGTCTTCTTTGGAATCTTATCTTGACTCATCCCCAGACCACTAGCCAGGTACAAGTGAAAATGATCTACTCCCTTTCAATATTTTGAGCACTCATGCAATGGATGAGCGTGAGCAAGAAAGTTGACACTTAGGATGGAAAAGAGAGAAAAATGATGGAGGAGGAAGACAAAAAAGGTGTGAAAGGCTCACATCAATGAGGACAATCATAGGAGAGAGAAAGCCAACTGATAGATATTGTTGGATATATGCTCTAGAGGCAAATAATATATGATTATTCCAATATATCTAAGCAAGTTCATAACCAGTTTCATACCGTGCTAGAACTGCATCAGTGAAACAATGATGCAGGTGTGGTATAGAAACACCCAGAGTTCCTAGTTAGCCTCTACATCGATAACTAGTTCATGGTCAACATGATGATCGTGGTTTCGCGATCATGGACAATTAAGTCTCTTGACTATGAGGTCACCTCACTGGCTAAGTGACGTGATGAACATTACCCAAAGTAAGCATTACAGCATGATCAAATCTTCTGAAGGTTCAGTGTTGTAATTACAGAACGTGGTAGACCGTTCCTTTGACCGTGAGTACGTGCATAATCACTATCTTCCCGGATGCTTTGACTTACATCCCACCACCTGACTGAAATATGCGGGTCATAACGGTTGTATCTTAGGTATTCCGTGGAGATACGTTGAGGAGTATTGTTTACAAGAGCGGGATTTGTCAATCCATATAATGGATAGATACTCGGGGCCCACTCGGTGAGATTCCATCCATGAAGCTGCACAGCGTGTGACTAGGTCACGGGGATGAATATCACGGGAACAAGTGAAAAAGGATTAGTTCGGAACGAGGTTGAACCAGACATAGGATGTCATTGATCGAATCTCGGAACAATCCAGTATCGCTGACAAAGGGAATGCTATACGGCGTAAGGTCCAATCGGTATTGATATCCGGAATGCACAGGGGTCATTATGGGCATCCAGGTCCCGCTGATGATCATTGACTGTTGCCTCTGCTCGGTCATGACTGGAGTGTTCTCGGACCGTAGGGTAACACACTTAAGGGATCGATGAAATCGGAGACCTTTTCGGAACCATCGGAGCAACCAGAGAATAAGGGAGACAATATCGGAGGAGTACCGTATTGAACCGAAACAAGTTCGGAGTGAGCCGGAAGAGTTTCCGGAGCACCGGGAGATGAAATAATATGTTTTAGTTATTAATTAATTGAATTAATAATTAAAATCATTTTATTTCTAATTAATATGTGCTATGGGCCTTAGTGGAGAAAAAGGCCCGTTAAGGAATTAAAGGGAAAAGAAAAAGAAAAGAAAAAGGGGGGGGAGGCGCCATGGGCCCTAGGGCCCATGAGGGGTGCGCCCCCTCTCCCCCCTTGGCCGGCCACCCCCTAGCAAAGGGTTTAGTCCCACATTGCTAGGGGAGGTGGGTTGACTCCCTTCCCCAGCCTATATAAAGACAGGCAGGGTGCACATAATTAAGACACAGAAATTCGTGAGAAAATAAATATAACTCCGAATTGAGATCGGTTTTCTCCGGTCTCCTCCCCTCTCTGGTCTCTTCCATGGTGGGCTCCCTAGTGTGAGCCTGTAGTGGAATTGAGACCTCTCTGCTAGAATCGGAGGCCGTCGTGCTGCCGAAGCTCCGTCCGGAGGTCTGCTTCTGCCCCCTCTGCTGGATCGGAGAACGGAGGTCGTCATCGAGTCTCGTACGTGTGCGAGTACTACGAGGTGCTGCACGTGTGGCACTACACCCATCCGGGTGCTCAACACAGCCAGGGGGCTGTGAAACTTTATCGGCTACATCAACCACGTTTGCGGGAACGTTTCTCGCGCAACGGACTACACCCCGAGGTATGTTATTTCCGCACTACTATCTGTTACGGTAATACGGCTAGCTAGATCTTGGGTTAAGGGAATGCCAGTTAGGAAAAATTTGTTTTTTCTGCTGCGAACCCCAACAGTGGTATCATGAGCTAGGTCTACGCTTAGTATTACTGTACGGATAGAACACATCGGGGATGTGGGCGTTGATTGTATGATTGTTACCCTCTCATGTGCACTTGTTCATATCTGCGGCATTGTTTGATGAAGCGGCCCCCGACCGACTTTACGCGTACTCTTACGCGAGACTGGTTCCACGCTTGACATGCGGCTTGTACCGTATAAAGTGGCTAGGGGGGTGTCTGTCTCTCTACTTTAGCGGATGTGGCATTTGCAACGGAGGGCCCCGTGCGGGGTGTAATAGAGACAATCGTATGGTTGACGTTGTGGTTGACTCGTAGGTTAAAACCTGTTTAACTATGAAAGCCCTAGCAGCCACGTAAAACTTGCAATATACAACTAGATCGTCTAAACCTTGTATTGCAAAGTGGGGGCTATCGTTTGTTTGTTTGTGATGTAGTGATAGCTTTTGCTATGTGTTACTAATAAGTAGTAATCGTCATCATAAAACAAACTAAAATGGAGACACTGTAGACTTAGTGTTGCCATAGCCCAGACATCTTAAAACTTGCTAGTATAAGATACACGACGGTAGCATGTGATAAGATGATCCCTTAACAAAGCCAAACACAAGTATTCTACCGAAGTGTGCACCACCTAGAAGGTTCTCCCATATGGCTTGATGCTCCGTACATACCGGAGTTGTCCTACATATTCAATGGAGTTCGCATGAGGTTGGGTTCGGCAAGCCTGGCATATGAAAATATGGCCTTGCTGAGCAGCATATCACATGGAGGTTAATTTGGCGAGCCTAGCATATGCAGATATGGCCTCGGAATACTAGAGATCGAAAGATCGAGCATGAGTCACAGTATATATAAGATAATGTGATCGCACAAGTTTTTGTCTACCTTTGAAACTGACCCGTCGGCCGTGTGATATTCGAGGTCGGGCAGTGAATCTGGATCATGTAATCACTAAAACTTCGTAGGGATGAAATGTTTTAGTGCGAGCTCATATGATTATATGAACTCATTTGTTGTGAACTAGTCTTAATTGTGTTCCTTGCAATTATGTTTGTAGAAAAATGGATAATACCCAGTACCTTGAAATGGTTTCCTTCTTACATGGTGAAAGACTTAAAGAAAATGGGTCAAACTTCATTAGTTGGTACTTACGCCTTAGAGCCGTGCTCAAGAGAATCAACCTTTCATTCTTAACTAAAAGGCACGTGGGAAACCCTCCAGAAAACGACATGGATGCATAAGCGGCGATTGATTATCATTATCGTCGTAGGACATATGCCATAGCCAAGGGTATCATAGAAACCAGCATTCCGCAACCTTTGCGTGAGGAGTATGCTGATTTGGATACATACGATATGATCGATGAGCTGAAGTCATCAAACTTGCATCAGTTTAGAGTTGCCAGATTTGAGTTAGAAAGTGAGTTTCTCTCTACAAAGCTGGAAGAAGGCTCTTGCCTGAAAGCACACTTGGCCAAGATGCATGAGATACATCTGAGCCTCGTAGATGATTTTGACTATGATACCACACATGAGTCTGCGATATACACGGTGTTACACTCGCTTCCACCGAGCTATACAGACCATGTCTATGGCTATGTCGGCAGAGGTGAAAGCCTCGAGTTCTCTGACTTCATGGATAGACTTCAGTACCTGGAGGTCGAACCCATTGAAGGAGAAGTTGTCCATGGAGAAGGTATATACTTGATATACTTTATAAATGTTTACTCCCTTATACAACAGATGCAGTAAATGAGTATTTGATACTTATTCTGTTTTATGAAAACAGGACCTGTTGTTGCATGGACGGGAAGAGGTGAAATCGAGGATTGATGGATATCAAGTCAGTTGATGGCCAGCATGGATTCCACCGAGACATCTATCATAGGAGATACTTAGAGTATTAGATAAATCTTATGTAATCATTATAGTATGAACACTTAGTTGTGTGTCTTGCATCTCGCGAGACAAAGTTATTCATGTAATGAGACAAGTCAGTTGTTCCATCTCTATGAATAAAAGTGTGCTTATACTTTGATTACGTCTTGATTTATGATATGATAGAAAGCATTTATAATACTACTATTATTGTCAAGAAATATTCAATGTTTAATGATAAAGTTGTCTTGATTATAACAAGTCAAAGATCTGATTGCATGAGGTGACTTCATAACTGATGAATTCATTAAATGTATGATCTATTAACTTGTGAGTTCATTATCGAATGAAGAATCATAACTTGATTGCATGAGATGGATTAGATACACGATCTATGAACCTCTGCAATAAATATGATCATGACAAGGTTCTAGCAAGTAGAACTTGTGCCAATCATTATACATAAATGATGTAGAATGGGCATGTGAGTTATCATTAAAAACTTCATATGATTAATTGAAAGTTGTATTCAATTGAGATCATAAAACTGAGATTCGGGAATCACAGTAAGAAGTGAGAATACAAGGATACATATCACTACGCTACGATCCGGAGTGAAAAGTATTGATATTGACATAATGGGAGACTTGTGGAAGTTGTACCACAAACTACGATGGAAGTTGAAAGTGCTGGACTACTTAAACCATTCGTAGTCATACTAAACCGTAGTATGGTCTAAACGTTCTTTCCCCTAGCACTATAGTTATTGTCGAATAAGTTGTTTAATTCATTAAGTTAAAACACCCACTTCATGAATAGGAAACCATCCTGGTTTTAACGAGACATGATAGCTCCATAACTGATGGTGTTATAAGGTTTCTTAAAAGAAAGAATTTCTTTGTAATAGAACTACGAGCAATTGAAATTACATATTCTCCCCGAATAGCAAAATTTGTGTTGCTTAATTGGTAATACGAGAAAAGTCTCTCGACACGAATCCAATGGGAGATAATGGAAACTTTGACCGAGGTATTGGACCTTGCCTTCAGAATATCAGAGTATTACAACGGAAGCATGTTCCGCTGTAATGACACTGCATAAGGAAGGATATGCCAAAGATGATTGATCTTGGTATATGAGTTGAAGCCATTGTTGAATTTAGAAGTTTTGTCATGAATACGTTCTGTACAGAACAATAATCATGAGTCTTCTTAATAAAACAATAGGGAATAATATTGCTTGAAGACACAAAGGAATGATGGTAACCTAGAATACGAGGAGAAATGAAATAATATTGAGTTACATTAAGGATGGCTCACGTCCTGTGAAATAAATCGGTTATTTCATATTCTCGACAAACTGGAGAGTTATTGAGAATAACGTAATGGACATAAAGCATTATTTGGTTATGACCAAAGTTCAATGGTGATTGACTACGGAAACGTAGTAATGCTTTAATCAATAAAATATTTCATTTACACTACGATGGACCATAGCCTGAAATTGCATCTCAGTCAAATTTGGATTTGAAAGGGAATTGTAATGGGCAAGACGAAGGTTACTTCGTTAAAAGGATGGACTATAGTACCTCAAGACAGGAACCCTCAAACTTGATTTGATCAAGTGATTTTGTGATGACCAAGATATTGAGTGGGCCTGCAGTTTCATGAAACTGAGTGGGAGCTTTGAAGACTTCCCTGAAACTTGGAATACAGAGGGCATTTTCTGAGTGGGAGCTTTGGAAGCTTTGTCATTATGTGAGACATAGTGAACAATAAAATGACTTGATGAAAGCTGAACCACAAATATATGAGTATAATATGGATATATTTGAGTGGGAGCATGATCATTGTCTCAAACATATATGCATTGATATGTGTGAAGAATGATCTCATATGTATATATATGGATATGCATTGATTGTGTATATAGAGAATCGTCTCATATACATATGTGCATTATGATATATATAGAGCATAAGGCAAATAAAATACAAGATTGCAAGAATCTTCTTTTATGTGAAATACCAACACATTACACGTTGAAATCTATATGAGTAGATTAAGATACGGATAATGAAACGAAGTGAAGGTTGGAATAATCTTCTAGACAAGAAACAGGTTCTTGTGGCTAGAAATTATATAATGGATGAAATCCAAATATCACAAGCAATGTCTTGATGGAAGAATAGAGATGCACCATGTACTGGACATGTGATCTTATATGTTCTTGACATATGATTCTACCATATAACATGCGTTGTGAATCCAACAACAGAATGACTCAAAAGTTCTTGGAGAAGAACAGATTCCGATGTGCTTTAGGAGTAAAACACAGAATCTGAATAAAGTCCATGCATTCAGTATATGAGAGGCACACTGAGGACTATTTTCTAAAATATAGAAATGATAATAGACTTGAATGTAATGCAAGATTACAATTGCAAGCCATATTATGGGTCTATATGGAATTAGAGACATCACCAAAGACATGAAAGAAATGTGAGCAAAATTCACGGTACTACAAACATAATACTACTTAAGAAAGTAGACGTATGGATAAAAGTTTAGCGTTAGAAGTATTGGACTTCTGGCTGAGTGTATTTCTCAGTATATATACCTATGGATGAGTCTTCTTAAAGACTGAACCAAGAGATCATTGGAGGATACTGTGAAATAATAGTCTCACTCTCCCGCGAAACTTATATCCAACCATTATATGATAATGAGTGGTATGTCAAAAGAGCTTTTGACCTATACCAGTTGCAAAGGAAACATACGAATCTGAATTGGTGCAGTTCGTTGACGAACCCTCTTCCATGAGCGTGCATGATCAATGATACACTTATGTGATAAGATGTTTATGATCGGAAAAATGCGGCTAGATTATTAGCACTCTAGTGCAAGTGGGAGACTGTTGGATATATGCTCTAGAGGCAAATAATATATGATTATTCCAATATATCTAAGCAAGTTCATAACCAGTTTCATACCATGCTAGAACTGCATCAGTGAAATAATGATGCAGGTGTGGTATAGAAACACCCAGAGTTCCTAGTTAGCCTCTACATCGATAACTAGTTCATGGTCAACATGATGATCGTGGTTTCGCGATCATGGACAATTAAGTCTCTTGACTATGAGGTCACCTCACTGGCTAAGTGACGTGATGAACATTACCCAAAGTAAGCATTACAACATGATCAAATCTTGTGAAGGTTCAGTGTTGTAATTACAGAACGTGGTAGACCGTTCCTTTGACCGTGAGTACGTGCATAATCACTATCTTCCCGGATGCTTTAACTTACATCCCACCACCTGACTGAAATATGCGGGTCATAACGGTTGTATCTTAGGTATTCCGTGGAGATACGTTGAGGAGTATTGTTTACAAGAGCGGGATTTGTCAATCCATATAATGGATAGATACTCGGGGCCCACTCGGTGAGATTCCATCCATGAAGCTGCACAGCGTGTGACTAGGTCACGGGGATGAATATCACGGGAACAAGTGAAAAAGGATTAGTTCGGAACGAGGTTGAACCAGACATAGGATGTCATTGATCGAATCTCGGAACAATCCAGTATCGCTGACAAAGGGAATGCTATACGGCGTAAGGTCCAATCGGTATTGATATCCGGAATGCACAGGGGTCATTATGGGCATCCAGGTCCCGCTGATGATCATTGACTGTTGCCTCTGCTCGGTCATGACTGGAGTGTTCTCGGACCGTAGGGTAACACACTTAAGGGATCGATGAAATCGGAGACCTTTTCGGAACCATCGGAGCAACCAGAGAATAAGGGAGACAATATCGGAGGAGTACCGTATTGAACCGAAACAAGTTCGGAGTGAGCCGGAAGAGTTTCCGGAGCACCGGGAGATGAAATAATATGTTTTAGTTATTAATTAATTGAATTAATAATTAAAATCATTTTATTTCTAATTAATATGTGCTATGGGCCTTAGTGGAGAAAAAGGCCCATTAAGGAATTAAAGGGAAAAGAAAAAGAAAAGAAAACGGGGGGGAGGCGCCATGGGCCCTAGGGCCCATGAGGGGTGCGCCCCCTCTCCCCCCTTGGCCGGCCACCCCCTAGCAAAGGGTTTAGTCCCACATTGCTAGGGGAGGTGGGTTGACTCCCTTCCCCAGCCTATAAAAAGACAGGCAGGGTGCACATAATTAAGACACAGAAATTCGTGAGAAAATAAATATAACTCCGAATTGAGATCGGTTTTCTCCGGTCTCCTCCCCTCTCTGGTCTCTTCCATGGTGGGCTCCCTAGTGTGAGCCTGTAGTGGAATTGAGACCTCTCTGCTAGAATCAAAGGCCGTCGTGCAGCCGAAGCTCCGTCCGGAGGTCTGCTTCCGCCCCCTCCGCTGGATCGGAGAACGGAGGTCGTCATCGAGTCTCGTACGTGTGCGAGTACTACGAGGTGCTGCACGTGTGGCACTACACCCATCCGGGTGCTCAACACAGCCAGGGGGCTGTGAAACTTGATCGGCTACATCAACCACGTTTGCGGGAACGTTTCTCGCGCAACGGACTACACCCCGAGGTATGTTATTTCCGCACTACTATCTGTTACGGTAATACGGCTAGCTAGATCTTGGGTTAAGGGAACGCCAGTTAGGAAAAATTTGTGTTTTCTGCTGCGAACCCCAACAGATATGATGTGAGGATTAGGGATTGCCATGCAACGGATACACATATGAGCTAAGGTAAGCTCTCCAATGGAACTAGTGTGGGTGCATCCAACTTTCTTGCTCATGAAGACCTAGAGCTCATTTGAGGAGGCTCATCATTGGAATATACAAGCCAAGTTCTATAGTGTGAAGGTCCCCACATAGCTATATGCATGAATGATAATCTCTATGGAGTACAAGATATAAGATGGAGTACGAGTGTGGATCTCTTAAAAGGAATAGTAGTGTGCCCCTTCTCTCTTTTTATTTCTTTTTCTCTTTTTTGTATTTTTTTGTATTTTTTGGTGGCCTCAATGGTTCTTTCTATTTAACTCTCATTTTTCCTCTTTGGGATCTTTTGATTTTGTCCTCTTTGGGATCTTTTCCTCACTTTAGGGCCAACACTCTATATATTACAAGAAGTATAGAAGATCTTTCACACTTTACAAAAGTACTCAACATAAAGAAAATGAAACTATCATGAAGTATGCAAATTTATGCCTCTGCCAGTGTAGTAGGATATGCAATGATACTAGCGCGTCATGTAGCAATGATTAGGGCAAGGCCCAACTAGCATGCGGCTCATCGATCAAGCAAAGCATGTATGACATGAAGATCAAGTCATGAGAAGGTGGATGTTGCATGGCAATGTATCTCAGAAAGGCTATGGAAATGCCTTCATAGGTAGGTATGGTGGCTGTTTTGAGGAAGGATATAATGAGGCTTATCATGCCAAGGATTTGGATGCACCAGCGAAGTATGCGCTAACTCTCGAGGTGAGAAAGGGAAATGCACGGTACCGAAGAGGCTAGAAAAATACGGCCAGGTGGAAGTGTCAACTTTCGAATACTCACATTAGTCCGAAGAACTCATGCACTTATTATCGGTAACTCTCAATCTAATAAGGAGGTTCACAAAGAGACAAGTACCCCGAGGAGGAGTGTATGGGGGTTTGGTTATCCTTGCGCATCCTCGACTCATGGTACGTGAGTGTACTCTAATATCCGATCCCACCAAAGATTAGTAATCCATCTAGTAGCTAAAGTTCACAACTAATTTTGTAGGTTTTTCAAAAATAAACACGGATTGCCCAAAATACGACATCTATCACTAATAGGCTACAACTCTTGACACCAAAAGTTCAAACATCACTCAGGGCAATACCTCGAAACTATTGCAAGTTACTACTACAATTGAATAGCAACCTCAATTACCTACTTCAAGTCAAGAAACCCAACTTAGTGCAACAGGAAAACTCTCTAAACAAGATAAACATGAAAACTTGAGAGAGTTCCAACAACAAACTAAACAAAAGCTCTTAAAAAGATACGCATGAAAACTAAGAGCTAAACATGACAGAAGCTACGAAAAAGATAAAGAACACACACAACAAAGATAAGCATGAAAATCCTATGTTGTGTTCTAGGGTGAAGTGGGGCGTGTTTCTCTCCCACACAAAGAAAGTTGGGTTATAACTTGTTATGAACAGAAAGCAAAGCTAAGGAAAACTAAAAAGGAAATAAAGAGAAAGACGCTCCAATCATAGCACATAACGCATGAAGTGATAAAAATATAGTGGAACGAAAGACGAACTGATAATTGTTGATGGAGAAGGGGATTCATGGGGGCATCCCCAATCTTAGATGCTTGAGTCTTCTTGAATATTTCTTGGGGGTGCACGGGGGCATCCCCAAGCTTAAGCGTTTAACCCTCCTGAATCTTCTTTTATCATCTTCCCTCGCACACTTGAAAACTCCCTTCATACATAACAAATCATAATCTAATTAGCGAGGTTAGTACCCACAATAAATAATTTTTCTCTACTGGAAATACGGATATTCTTGAAGAGATACTGTTTCTCAAGATCGCCAAAATGTTTTTGCAAAGAAAAAGCAAGCTTAAGGTTTGCAAAATGATGAAAAGGAAAAACAGGACAGAATCTGGGAAAAACACACCAGCAGGTAGTAAATAATTTTTCTGGGGCACTTCTGCAACTCAAATCAAAAAACTCAGAACAGACGCTCGAAAGAAAATTATATAGAGAACGCTGTCAAAAAAATTCAGATCAAAAGATGATCTGTTATTTTTATTCGAATTTTTCTGTCCAAGGACAGAATCTGTTTTCTCGACAACACGTCACAACTTTTGAACTTTCTTGCAATCGGAGGCTAAACTTGGCACAAAGCTGAAAAGTAAAGATACTATGATGTTTCTACTGTAGTAACAAACAACAAGACACAACAAAAGCAAAATAAACCTAATTCTTTGTGGGCTGCCTCCCAAAAGCGCTTTCTTTTATGCCTTTAAGCTAGGCATGATGCAAAAAGATCAAGTTGTATCAATTGAACCATCATCAAGATCATCAAAAAGATCTTCAATTGTACAACCACTCTTAAGAGGACTTTCAAATAAAGGCCTAATTAAGATACTTCTAGGGATAAAAGCAAAAGGCGGAAGATCAATTGGAGTTTCATTTATTCTATTAAAGACATGTATCTCTTCCAAAGTCTTCACAGTTTTGACCCCTTTGGCAATAGATGGATTACTTTTGAAATGAGGAGCCTTTCGAACGTAAACGAACTTAGGTTCCTTCTTTTCTGGAGTTTCTACCTTTTTGGTTTTGATTGAGGAGAATGTAGTTCCTAGAGTGTCAATGATTTCCTCAATCGTATCTATCCTAGAAGGATCCAAGTCATGGGATTTGATGGTCTCCAATGTTTTCAAAATTTTATGCATGGAGCTATCGAGTATATTCAAATTCCCTTGAATCTTACGATCCAACTCACTTATCTTATTAATGCTTGGCATATCTAGCTCTATCTTTTCAAGTTTTTTCATAATGTGAGCTAGGGTAATGTCCTCTTGAATGCTAGCAAGAGGGGGGTTTCCAACTAGATTTTCCATAATACTAAGAGCTTCCCAAACTGGGACTTCTAGGAAACTCCCATTGATAGCAGTATCTAGAATAAACCTATTCCAAGAAGTAATTCCAACATAAAAGTTTCTAAGCAGGATAGTAGTGGCTTGTTTCTTGGTGGCTTTTTTTTAGAATCATTAATTCTATACCAGGCATTTTCAGACTTTCACCACCTCTTTGTTTAAAGGTGAACACTTCTGCTTCACCAAAGGCAAAAGGACCAGACATAATGACAACTATTAGCAAGGTAACTATATATTTTTTGATTTTGATAAGGGACACTAAAGCAAAAACTGAAATGTAAACTAACAAGACTAAAAAGCAAAGATAAAAGATAGTGTGCAACTCCACTATCTTGAAGAGTGGAGTCCCCGACAACGGCGCCAGAAATTAGTGAAGGGTTCGTTGCATAGAAAACAAAATTTTTTCCTACGATTGCAACTGCCAAGATCACATCTAGGAGATAACTTGTAACAGTTTGAGAAGGACTCACCCTCGAAGACCAAAAAGCTTTAACGAGAACGATTCTCGTGGGTGATGTAGTCGATCACTTGCCGACCTCAAGGTCGTGATGAAGATGGGCGCCACAAACGGGCAGCGCCTCCGTAATCGGTCACACGTACGGATCAGCGACGACCTCCGCCCCTTGCTCCAGTTGGGCAGCGGAAGTAGTGGATCCTCGGGAACTCCAGCAGCACTACAACATAGTGGTGGTGGTGGTAGAGAAGATCTTGAGCAGGGCTTCGCCTAAGCACCGTACTCGTGAAACTGGATCAGCTAGCAAGGGGAGGAAGATGCCAACCAAAGGGCATATGAGAGATGGAGGAATTTGTGTGTAGAGGGGTCTCCACCCATCTATATATAGGAGGGGGAGGCAGCCCCCAAGGGGTAGCACGCCCCAAGAGGTGCCCCCACCTCTCCCCTCATCATGTGGGTGGACTCCCCACTCACAAAAACAAAGGGTCACACATTATTCCCATAACTTTCATAATTCTCCACTCAAAATTCCAAGAGTTTATCACATTAAAACACTTTTAATTATCTTGTTTAATGTCACTCAAATTAATGAACACTTCATTCAATGAGTACTTCATTGATGAACACTTCATTCAATGAACACATTAACAATTATCCCCTTGCACTATTTTGATATACCGAAACTATTCCAGCAGTTTTATCAAAACAGTCCATGTGCTGTCCAGTATATTCTCTGGCGTTCCGTATCCACTCAAACGCGTCAACGAATCCTTAAGTGTGTCACCCTACGGTTCGTGAATAAAATGGACATGACAGAGACTCTTCTCTGATCAATAATCATCAGCGGGATCTGGAGATCCATGATGACTCCCACTTACTCAACGATGAACTAGTGATCGTGTGAACCAAAACTCCGTAACCAATTCCTTTTGTCTCGCGATATTTTACTTGTCCGAGATCCGATCATTTGGTATCATCCATACCTAGTTCGATCTCGTTACCGACAAGTACTCTTTACTCGTTCCGTGATATAACATCCTCGTGAGCCAGTCACGTGCTAAAACCTTTTTGGGAGATTAGGACACATAGTGTCTCCAACCTTCACAAATTCTCATACAATATGAGAACATGTTTCTCACTAAATTTTACTCTATCACATTGCAACTAAACATTGTTTCAGATATCGCTATATCTTCCACACATGATAGTTTATGAAACAATCCTTTCAGCTCCTAGATAACCTTGATAATAACAAACAACATTTGAATATCAAGGATCATGGAGGCAAGTGTGATACTTAGACACTAACACTGGAATTTTTACTCTCGATTTAATACACATTATAAAACTTCATGGAGCAAGCAAGGTTTGCTAAAGTTTGCAATAAGACTTTAAACTTTAGATTGACACTCAAACAATACGGTACCAGTCCGTAAAGTTAAATATCCAGAATTCTATAGTTCTATTATCTCAATTATAGCTAAGAGCAAAGGTAGTAAACAAATGCCAATGACTACAACGAACTATGCAAATTCACTTTGATTTAGTTCATGATAAAATGAGTTCATCTAACTCCCACTCAAAAACAACATCCCTCGAGTCGTCTTTGGTGATTACACGAACCAAATTCACTACACCACGACCGATCATCACGTGAGGCGGTGTAGCTGCAATGGCGAGCATCTCAATATGGTTCCTCATACCATCCATATGACTCGTGCTTAACCTTTCGGTCCATGTTCCGAGGCCATGTCTGTACATGCTAGGCTCGCCAAGTAGAACCTTAGTATTTGCATGTGTTTCAAGGCCATGTCTGTACATGCTAGGCTTGAAAACACCCGTTGTATGCGAACGTAGAGTCTATCACACCCGATCATCACGTGGTGTCTCGAAACGACGAACTTTCTTAACGGTGCATACTAAGGAAGAACATATAATTATCTTGATATTAAGTGAGAGGGATCATCTTATAATGCTACCGAAGCGATCATGATCGTAACTAAGCAAAATAAGATGCATAAAAGGATAAACATCACATGCATGGATAATGTGATATGATATGGTCCTTCTCGCATTAGATCTCCATCTTGTGCGTCTTGGTATGATCTCCATCATGCCACCGGCGCGGCACCAAGGTCCATGGCGCCACCACCATGGTCGTCCTTCTCCATTACAATATATCTCATGGATATATCTACAGCACGCAGGCCTTAAAAAGGAAAAACACAACCATATGGCTCCTGCCGGTTGTTTACAATAAATCTCATTTCATACAACAATTTTGTAACAATGACCATATCACATCACATGCCCTGCAAAAACAAGTTAGACGCTTCTAAATTATCTTTGCAAATTTTACGTGGTTTTGGGCTTCCTAGGAAAGAACCGATCTTACCTACGGACAAGAACCACAACGTTGATTCGCTAGTTGTTTCTTTTCGTCCCTTTGCAGGGCCCTCCGTTGCAAATGCCATATCACTAATGTTAGAGAAACAGACACCCCCAAAGCCACTTTATACGGTACAAGCCGTATGTCAAGCGTGACACGCAATCTGCGCTTAGGGCCGCTTCAATCCAACATTGCCGCAATATGAACAAGTGCACAAAAGAGGGTAACAACTAGAGGATCAACGCCCACATCTCTATGTGTTCTAACCGTACAAAGAATCTACGCATAGACGAGGCTCTGATACCACTGAAGGGTTCGTTGCATAGAAAACAAAAAAATTTCCTACGATTGCAACTGCCAAGATCACATCTAGGAGATAACTTGTAACAGTTTGAGAAGGACTCACCCTCGAAGACCAAAAACCTTTAACGAGAACGATTCTCGTGGGTGATGTAGTCGATCACTTGCCGACCTCAAGGTCGTGATGAAGATGGGCGCCACAAACGGGCAGCGCCTCCATAATCGGTCACACATACGGATCAGCGACGACCTCCGCCCCTTGCTCCAGTTGGGCAGCGGAAGTAGTGGATCCTCGGGAACTCCAGCAGCACTACAACATAGTGGTGGTGGTGGTAGAGAAGATCTTGAGCAGGGCTTCGCCTAAGCACCGTACTCGTGAAACTGGATCAGCTAGCAAGGGGAGGAAGATGCCAACCAAAGGGCATATGAGAGATGGAGGAATTTGTGTGTAGAGGGGTCTCCACCCATCTATATATAGGAGGGGGAGGCAGCCCCCAAGGGGTAGCACGCCCCAAGAGGTGCCCCCACCTCTCCCCTCATCATGTGGGTGGACTCCCCACTCACAAAAACAAAGGGTCACACATTATTCCCATAACTTTCATAATTCTCCACTCAAAATTCCAAGAGTTTATCACATTAAAACACTTTTAATTATCTTGTTTAATGTCACTCAAATTAATGAACACTTCATTCAATGAGTACTTCATTGATGAACACTTCATTCAATGAACACATTAACAATTATCCCCTTGCACTATTTTGATATACCGAAACTATTCCAGCAGTTTTATCAAAACAGTCCATGTGCTGTCCAGTATATTCTCTGGCGTTCCGTATCCACTCAAACGCGTCAACGAATCCTTAAGTGTGTCACCCTACGGTTCGTGAATAAAATGGACATGACAGAGACTCTTCTCTGATCAATAATCATCAGCGGGATCTGGAGCTCCATGATGACTCCCACTTACTCAACGATGAACTAGTGATCGTGTGAACCAAAACTCCGTAACCAATTCCTTTTGTCTCGCGATATTTTACTTGTCCGAGATCCGATCATTTGGTATCATCCATACCTAGTTCGATCTCGTTACCGACAAGTACTCTTTACTCGTTCCGTGATATAACATCCTCGTGAGCCAGTCACGTGCTTGCAAGCGATGTCAATGTGATATCACCGAGAGGGCCCAGAGTATATCTCTCCGTCATCTGGATGGACAAATCCCACTCTTGATCCACGAGCCTCAACTAACACTTTCCAAGTACCCAACGACACCTTTATAATCACCCTGTTACGGTGTGACGTTTGATGGAATCAAAGTACTCTTCCGGTGTCAGTGATTGACGTGATCTCATGGTCTAAGGATTAGGGTTACTTCGTGAAAGTTTGATACAGCAATAGAAACTTGATGACATGATCGTATTGCTATAACTACTGTGGGTGTATGTTCATCACATCATTCTCCAATGACATGACCTTGTTATTAACAACATCCAATGTTCATGATCAGGAAACCTTGATCATCCGTTAATCAACAAGCTAGTATAAAGAGAGGCATTACTAGGAACCTTTTCTCTGTTTATTAAACACACATGTATTAACGTTTCCGGTTAACACAATTATAGCATGAAAATAAACATTTATCATAAACATGGAATAAGATAATAACCACTTTATTATTGCCTCTCGGGCATATTCCCTTCAGTCTCCCACTTGCACTAGAGTCAATAATCTAGTTTGGTACTTGCGCATCCAACACCTATGGCATTCAGTTGTTATCCATACGCATTGCTAGTGGTAAACCTAATCTCCAGATCTGACACTTCAGGTCCGTGTGTATTTGCATTTCTTTGCGTCTCTACGCATCACTCATTCACTAATGAGATGGCATTGCATAAATTTGGTCCTCCGGTGAGACCTTAGTCCCTTGAGCTCAAAACATGTTGAATCTATTGTCGTACAATAGATCTTCATAGTATTAGCTCGCTTGGAACTACACCTAGTTTGTCAAACAAACTTCTTGACACAAATGCCCTCCTTTGCTGCTGCTAGAGCAGTCATATACTTAGCCTTTCCTTGTAGTATTCGTTATAATGTCTTAACTTTGGAACTCATCCAAATCCATTTGGAACTATTCCAAATCTATCATGGAACTTTCTTCCATTACATTTTGCCACCTTAACATACCGCCAAAATTGAGATAAATTTAGATTGTATCTTGCGACAAAACTAGTATCAATGTAACACTTTACAATGAACTATTGTCCAACATACATATATATATATTCTTAGTCCTTCCAAAGCACGTAAGGATATCTTTACTATTGTCCAATGATCATCTTATGAATCATTCTGGTATATGCTCATAACATTTAGAGCATAGGACATTCTTGGAATTGTACATATCATGGTGTACATGATTGATCAAATCATTCATGTGATTTTACTCACCAAGTGTCAAAACACTTGAATCTCGCTTCAACCTTTTCCATGCGGCAAGAACTTTTCTCGTCGTTTCCATATTGAACTTATTCAATATTTCATATATGTACTTCGGCCCAACCATATTAGCACCTCAACCTATCTATATAGACCATAGTAGCCCAATATACTGGTTTTGCCCAAATCTTCCATTAAAATCAAATTTTCAATGAAACTTCACCCGTGTCAATAAAATATACATCATTTCCAATCAACAATATGTCTTCTACATAATGTATTAGAAATATGTCTCAGCGCTCCCACTTAATTTCTTGCAAAAGCAAGCATCTTCACCGTCTCTGATGAAACTAAACGTTTTAACAATTTCATCATGATGAAGATTCCAACTCCGTGAATTCTTATTTCAACCATTGAAATTTGCATGCTATTTTAGCATCCTTTGAATTAACAGAACCCTTTGGACCGTGTCCTGTACACGTCTTAGGTAACCATTCTATTAGAAGAACGTTGTTCTGTTTGTTCAACTACCATATACCAAAACTAGCATATGTAGTGGTTGCTACAATAATCCGTCCAGACTAAATATCGTTATGAAAGATCAAATCTTGTCATAGCCAACTCTTTGAACATAATCGTAAACCATTTTAACGATATGTCGAATATTTCATAGATGTGAGAACATCCACGTCTGTTTCTTTATAGATCCAAACACGGTATCTAGAGGGTCTTCCAAGTTCAGAAACTTGGTTTCTCGTGTATGGAACTATCACGGATTTTATAGCTTCTAGCCATTTTGACGGAGTCAGGGCCCATCATCTCTTCTTTGCATGTAGTCGGTCCATTATTATCAAATAACAATGATTCAATCTCAAATCTTACTATTTGATCGATTATCCGAACTACGCAGTTCAATAGGAACTTAGATCGCCGTGACCACAACCTTTGGGACACGGGAGCCAAGAGCATTGCGGCCGCTTCCGGGACACTTTCCGGTGCTGCGCCACTTAGCACATAAAGCTTAGGTTCAACAACCTAATCGAAGTTCTACTGTCCTCCCACTTAACTTTTCGCAAAAATTCCTTCTCAAGAAACTTGATGCTCTTAGCCACAAAAAAACTTTTGTCTTTAGTGTTCTGGAGGAATACCCAACGGTTACTTTGGGATAACCTACAAAGACGTACTTTATCCGACTTTGGTTGTAAACATTTTACATATGCCTTGCATACCAAAATTTAAGAAAAGACAAATTGGGTTTTATCCCATTCCATAACTCATATGGTGTCATTTCAACGGATCTCGATGGCGCTCTTTTCAGTGAAAAGTGGTAGTCTCTAAAGCTTAATCCTTAAAATATAATGGCAATTTTATAAATAACACCTTTGATCCTTACCATGTCAAACAAGGTTTGATTACATCTCTCGAACACTCCATACTCCTATGGTGTTTCGGGAAATGCAAGTTTTGGAACGATTCCTAAACTCTCAGGCATTTGCTAAACTTTTAACTCAAAAATCTTCTTTTATGATCCAATCATAAACTCTTATTTTCTCGTTACAATGATTTTCACTTCATCTTGAAATTTATTTGAACATTTTCAAACATTTCATACTTCTTCCTTATCAAGTAAATATACACATATATTTACTCAAATCCTCGGTGAAAGTATATGAAGTTATAAGACCCACCACACACGGCTACACATAATGAACTATACACATCAACATGTATAATGTCCAATAAGTTAGTCATCCGTCCTTCTTTGGCCTATGAACGGAGTTTCAATCATTTCTAGGAAATTCTTACAAGCGTCAGTTGATTCAAAATCAAAAGACTCCAAAATTCCACCAACATGGAGTTTCTTCATGTTATCTTTCCAATATGATTTAAACGGTGTTTCAATCATCTCTAGAAATTTCTCACAACCGTCAATTGATTCAAAATCAAAAGACTCCAAAATTCCATTACCATGGAGTTTCTTCATGTGTTTCTTTCCAATATGATTCAAACGGTGGTGTCACTCATAAGTGATCTTCTAATCTTTTGTCTTGCGACATGTTTAGCATCAGTTATTATGGATGTGATTTCTCCAACAAGATTTATAGAGTTCATCCATCTTCTATGAATATGGTGATAATTTGAACAACTATTGTTCGTATAACACCAGAACAGAATAACAATTATTCAAATAAATCTTGAAGGCTAGGTTTAATTCCAATGATAAACACAATAACACTTTATTTTGTTCTTGATGAGAATCATCCCATATTCATTTGCTAGTTACTCAGGCCATTGCAACTCTTGTATTGCGTTGTTCCGTATGACACTTCATACCAACCAATCAGTATCCAATACTCAAGAATCACACTGTTTAACATGCAATGAATATACCCATAACATGTATATCATCTATATACCCGAGCTGGACATTTCCAGTCTTTTCCTTTTTCTTTTCGCCAAAATATTTTTCAGATCCTCTTTCAGCAATTCCTTTCCTTTTTAGAAGAATTTATCAACATCACTTGTGGCACCATTCATATGACACATAATCCAAAGTGTGTTAGTCAAATACTAAAACCCTTTGATTCTCACTTTGATGTAGATCACCGTCATCAAATGTTTGGTGTTCTTCCAAATTCCATTCTTTAGTAATCTTATAGTGTAGTAAACATTTTACCTACATCTTCCATTCATCCTATCATGACAACTTTCATGACAGAACTACCATAGCTCATAGGGACAAACTGTGAGTACAATATTAGTTCCCAAAACCTTTTTGGGAGATTAGGACACATAGTGTCTCCAACCTTCACAAATTCTCATACAATATGAGAACATGTTTCTCACTAAATTTTACTCTATCACATTGCAACTAAACATTGTTTCAGATATCGCTATATCTTCCACACATGATAGTTTATGAAACAATCCTTTCAGCTCCTAGATAACCTTGATAATAACAAACAACATTTGAATATCAAGGATCATGGAGGCAAGTGTGATACTTAGACACTAACACTGGAATTTTTACTCTCGATTTAATACACATTATAAAACTTCATGGAGCAAGCAAGGTTTGCTAAAGTTTGCAATAAGACTTTAAACTTTAGATTGACACTCAAACAATACGGTACCAGTCCGTAAAGTTAAATATCCAGAATTCTATAGTTCTATTATCTCAATTATAGCTAAGAGCAAAGGTAGTAAACAAATGCCAATGACTACAACGAACTATGCAAATTCACTTTGATTTAGTTCATGATAAAATGAGTTCATCTAACTCCCACTCAAAAACAACATCCCTCGAGTCGTCTTTGGTGATTACACGAACCAAATTCACTACACCACGACCGATCATCACGTGAGGCGGTGTAGCTGCAATGGCGAGCATCTCAATATGGTTCCTCATACCATCCATATGACTCGTGCTTAACCTTTCGGTCCATGTTCCGAGGCCATGTCTGTACATGCTAGGCTCGCCAAGTAGAACCTTAGTATTTGCATGTGTTTCAAGGCCATGTCTGTACATGCTAGGCTTGAAAACACCCGTTGTATGCGAACGTAGAGTCTATCACACCCGATCATCACGTGGTGTCTCGAAACGACGAACTTTCTTAACGGTGCATACTAAGGAAGAACATATAATTATCTTGATATTAAGTGAGAGGGATCATCTTATAATGCTACCGAAGCGATCATGATCGTAACTAAGCAAAATAAGATGCATAAAAGGATAAACATCACATGCATGGATAATGTGATATGATATGGTCCTTCTCGCATTAGATCTCCATCTTGTGCGTCTTGGTATGATCTCCATCATGCCACCGGCGCGGCACCAAGGTCCATGGCGCCACCACCATGGTCGTCCTTCTCCATTACAATATATCTCATGGATATATCTACAGCACGCAGGCCTTAAAAAGGAAAAACACAACCATATGGCTCCTGCCGGTTGTTTACAATAAATCTCATTTCATACAACAATTTTGTAACAATGACCATATCACATCACATGCCCTGCAAAAACAAGTTAGACGCTTCTAAATTATCTTTGCAAATTTTACGTGGTTTTGGGCTTCCTAGGAAAGAACCGATCTTACCTACGGACAAGAACCACAACGTTGATTCGCTAGTTGTTTCTTTTCGTCCCTTTGCAGGGCCCTCCGTTGCAAATGCCATATCACTAATGTTAGAGAAACAGACACCCCCAAAGCCACTTTATACGGTACAAGCCGTATGTCAAGCGTGACACGCAATCTGCGCTTAGGGCCGCTTCAATCCAACATTGCCGCAATATGAACAAGTGCACAAAAGAGGGTAACAACTAGAGGATCAACGCCCACATCTCTATGTGTTCTAACCGTACAAAGAATCTACGCATAGACGAGGCTCTGATACCACTGAAGGGTTCGTTGCATAGAAAACAAAAAAATTTCCTACGATTGCAACTGCCAAGATCACATCTAGGAGATAACTTGTAACAGTTTGAGAAGGACTCACCCTCGAAGACCAAAAACCTTTAACGAGAACGATTCTCGTGGGTGATGTAGTCGATCACTTGCCGACCTCAAGGTCGTGATGAAGATGGGCGCCACAAACGGGCAGCGCCTCCGTAATCGGTCACACGTACGGATCAGCGACGACCTCCGCCCCTTGCTCCAGTTGGGCAGCGGAAGTAGTGGATCCTCGGGAACTCCAGCAGCACTACAACATAGTGGTGGTGGTGGTAGAGAAGATCTTGAGCAGGGCTTCGCCTAAGCACCGTACTCGTGAAACTGGATCAGCTAGCAAGGGGAGGAAGATGCCAACCAAAGGGCATATGAGAGATGGAGGAATTTGTGTGTAGAGGGGTCTCCACCCATCTATATATAGGAGGGGGAGGCAGCCCCCAAGGGGTAGCACGCCCCAAGAGGTGCCCCCACCTCTCCCCTCATCATGTGGGTGGACTCCCCACTCACAAAAACAAAGGGTCACACATTATTCCCATAACTTTCATAATTCTCCACTCAAAATTCCAAGAGTTTATCACATTAAAACACTTTTAATTATCTTGTTTAATGTCACTCAAATTAATGAACACTTCATTCAATGAGTACTTCATTGATGAACACTTCATTCAATGAACACATTAACAATTATCCCCTTGCACTATTTTGATATACCGAAACTATTCCAGCAGTTTTATCAAAACAGTCCATGTGCTGTCCAGTATATTCTCTGGCGTTCCGTATCCACTCAAACGCGTCAACGAATCCTTAAGTGTGTCACCCTACGGTTCGTGAATAAAATGGACATGACAGAGACTCTTCTCTGATCAATAATCATCAGCGGGATCTGGAGATCCATGATGACTCCCACTTACTCAACGATGAACTAGTGATCGTGTGAACCAAAACTCCGTAACCAATTCCTTTTGTCTCGCGATATTTTACTTGTCCGAGATCCGATCATTTGGTATCATCCATACCTAGTTCGATCTCGTTACCGACAAGTACTCTTTACTCGTTCCGTGATATAACATCCTCGTGAGCCAGTCACGTGCTATCACCGAGAGGGCCCAGAGTATATCTCTCCGTCATCTGGATGGACAAATCCCACTCTTGATCCACGAGCCTCAACTAACACTTTCCAAGTACCCAACGACACCTTTATAATCACCCTGTTACGGTGTGACGTTTGATGGAATCAAAGTACTCTTCTGGTGTCAGTGATTGACGTGATCTCATGGTCTAAGGATTAGGGTTACTTCGTGAAAGTTTGATACAGCAATAGAAACTTGATGACATGATCGTATTGCTATAACTACTGTGGGTGTATGTTCATCACATCATTCTCCAATGACATGACCTTGTTATTAACAACATCCAATGTTCATGATCAGGAAACCTTGATCATCCGTTAATCAACAAGCTAGTATAAAGAGAGGCATTACTAGGAACCTTTTCTCTGTTTATTAAACACACATGTATTAACGTTTCCGGTTAACACAATTATAGCATGAAAATAAACATTTATCATAAACATGGAATAAGATAATAACCACTTTATTATTGCCTCTCGGGCATATTCCCTTCAATTAGGCGATTGACGGGACCGCTCTTTTGCTGCGCTTCGGAGTCCCCGGCAACGGCGCCAGAAATTAGCTTTGATGGCTTCTCGCCCCTCGTTGGTTACCCAAAGTGGAAGGTTGAGATGTAGACATCACCGAATTCCCCTCGGTGAAGATACCAAGGTTTGTCTCCAGTAGGACTCTGACAACGACAGGAAGGTGACAACGGCGCCAGCAATTAGGCGGTTGACGTGGACCTGCACACACAATAGATAACTTTGCTCCCAACGAGTACAGAGAGGTTGTTAATCCCTTCGGCCTTGTTGTTTACAAAGGATCAAACGCACGTGATAATAATGATAGCAATAGCAACAGAAAAGGAAATAAAGCCGAAAAATAAATGACGCGAAAAAGGGTTCTATCCTCGAGGGTTTCGGGACGAGAGAGATATATAGGCGAAGGGGGGCAGATAGAGGTGGAACAGAGGCCCCAGGCGCCCCACTGGCGCGACCTAGGGGGTGGCCGCGCCAGGTGGCCGCCTGGGCCACCCCTGGCTCCCCTCTGGCCCCACTTTGGCTCTTCCCGAAGCTTCCCGTACGCTGATTTTTCCTATATTTTCCTCGGAATTTTTCTGGCACTTTAAGTAATGGGAAAACCTGAAATACAAAAACAGCAGAAAACAACGGAACTGGCACTGGGTGCACTGAGTTAATAGGTTAGTCCAAATATGATCAAAAGTGTATGGAAGTGCATCAATATCATAGAAATATCACACAAAAGATGCATGGAGCAAGCAGAAATTATAGATACGTTTTGGACGTATCACCACCTCACATTTATGCCTCCATATTAAAAACCCGAATAGCCATGTCCCCCCCCCATATCGCAGCAAAACTTTGTTTGTCCATGTACCTTTCTTGCATAACCACTAGTTAGTATGCATGCTAGGGTGCTATCTACTGTTATCATGTTACTCCTTGGATTGGGCTATCACATTATTATATGGTTGTGTATGATATGATTATTATAATGTTGACTATATTCGACGAAGGATGGAAGGTCTAGGGTATCCCGCCTTGACGCTTTGTTCCATTCGAGTCACCTAGGACCCAAGTTCCGGGTATTGTGTCTCTTGACGAGCGTTCCTAACCGCGTGTGGGATTGTATGGGGTCCCCTCTTCTTAACTACCTAGCTTCAAACATTACTAGTGGTGGCTCGAGCTGGTTTTCCATTTTCATCGTAGTAGGAGAGGCGTGCAGGGGGGCGCAGGTTCTTAGAATAGGTTCACGCGACCAAGTGGGGTGGAATTACCTGTTGGTCCAAACCTTTGCGGAATTTGCGGATGGCTAAGATGGGACTCAGTTCTATCCATCACCGGTCTGACGCAAGACGGTGGAGCCCGATCTAGAGCTCGGACGGCTCTCGTATAGGGTATCGACTTTACCGGGCACCACCCGGATTTGTGTGTTGTTAGTTAGAGGGACTATGTCGATCCGGATCTCTCGGGACTAAATCATAAAATGGTTGCCTATGATGGGTAGCAACTGAGAGAGATGGGTGTGCATGCGGAGCCTATAATGGGCAGTTGGTACACCCCTACAGGATTAAATCTTTTCGAGAAGCCGTGTCCATGGTTATGGATGACTTGAGACCTACTCCCTATTCATAGAAAACAAAAACTGAGATAATCTTAATAACTTGATCAACGTGTGAGTGCCTTGACTGCTTCTTCTTCGTCGGGATGCGAAGGGGAGGACAAGGATAGGTTAGGTGTTATGTTTGCGTAAGTAGCTGATAGCAAGACTTGTTGGAGGCGATTCCTCATCGAATGCTTGGTTCTCATTACTCTAAATAGATCGTTAGCCACTTATATAATGCTAGTGCGGCTCCAACCTCAACCACTACCCCCCATCTTACCGTGAGAAGTTAGTTACAAGACTTGTTGATATAGATCACCCATTTCTTCTCTCTTTTACGCACATTATGCAAACGATCATGGACTTTATAGGAGCTGGACGTCCCTTATTCTGGACGCCTTTGTGAATACTCGACGACGACTAGTTAGGCGGATCCCGACGGAGAGCCTAGACCCGTGTGGACGTGGGAATGGTGTGTTTTACCTTTCCCACTAGGTATTTGATTGTATTCTGTACTAAAAAATATATCTTCCACTGATGTAATGTTTTAAGACAGCTGTATGCCGATTGTATGAGATGTTGAATCCTTGTAGTTGTAATGTTGTGACATCATGTTGGAAATCCGGGGCATATGACATTGTCATATGTCGCCGTGGGACCGATATGTGCTTCGTCCCCAGATCTGGATGGAAACATCTAGATCTGGAACAAGACCGCATATCGGGTCTTACAATACGTTTGATGAACCAAAGTAGAGTTGGAATAATCTTTTAGACAAGAAACACGTTCTTGTGGTTAGAAATTATATAAAGGATGAAAATCGAAATTTCACAAGCAATGATTTAACGAAGAATTGGGATACACCATGTCCTTAGACGTGTGATCTCATGTGACCAATGACATATGATTCCACCATAAAACATGTGTTGTGAATCCAACAACAGAACGACTCAAAAATTCTTGAAATAAGAACATATTCTGATGTGCTTTATGAGTAAAACACAAAATCTGAATAAGTCCATGTAGTCAGTATATGAGGAATACTGAGGAAGATAATCCAAATTATAGAAAGGATAATAAACTTGAATGTAATACCAGATTATGATTGCAAGCCTTATTATGGATCTATATAAATTGGAGACATCACCAAAGAATAGAAAGAAATGTGAGCCAGAGATTCACGAATCAAAATACTACAAATCATAAAACTACTTAAGGAAGTAGATGTATGGATAAAGCTTAGTGTAAGAATTTTAGACTTCTAGCTGAGTGTATTTCTCAGTATGCATGACTATGAATAGTCTTCCGAAGACTTAATCAAATGTCATTAGAGAATTCTGTGAAATAATAGTCTCACTCACCCGCGAAACTTATATCCAAAACATTATGTGATAATGAGTGGTATAACAAACTAGTTGATCTATACCAGTTGCAAAGGAAATGTACGAATCTGAATTAGTATAGATCGTTGACGAAACCTCTTCCATGAGCAAGCATGATCAATAAACACTTACTAGCAAGCATGCCCGTGCGTTGCAACGGGAGAAAAAAATATATATGCTTTCATTATAATAAGTTTGACTCAAGGCCACTCTGCATGTCTACATTATATATTTTCACATAGCACCTGATATATGTTGTTGCTTATCCTCTTTGCCTTGAATGGTGATAGTCACGATGTGCACCTAATAGTAATACTTCAACGTGGTGAATATCAATGTGATAATCTCAACCACCGCACACACACCTGTCGTTGAGCCACGTTGTTGCAAGTAAATGTCTAGTAGTTTGAAAGCTAATGTCGTTGAGTTGGGCGTGATGTCTGTGCTTCCCGAGCTACGTGTACATCATTAGTCATACACCCATTTATTTTTAAATTATATATTTATTTATTTATTTTAAATGCATCAACGTTATTTTTAAAAGACATAAACATTTTTCGAATCACATGGATTTTTTTAAAGAGATTTTCTTTAAATATGAATATATATTTAAGGATGTGAATACTGTTTTGAATGACATAAATTTTGATTTGAGAAAGGGCGAATATTTCTAAAATTACATGAACATTATTTATGTAAATGTCTAGTAGTTTAAAAGCCAATATCGTTGAGTTGGACGTGATGTCCGTGCTTCTCAAGCTATGGCGTACATCGTCCATCATACACTCACTTATTTTCGAATTGTAAATTTATTTATTTTAAATGCATCAACATTATTTTTAAAAGACATAAACATTTTTCAAATCACATGGAACTTTTTTAAAGAGATGTTTTTTTTGAAATATGAATATATATATTTCAGTATTTGAATACAGTTTTCAATGACATCAATTTTGATTTGAGAAAGGTTTAATATTTCTAAAATTATATGAAAAATATTTAAATACGTGAACACTTTTCTTAATACTACACAAACATTTAAAGATCATGAATGATTTAAAAAAAAATTAGAAAACATCTTTTAAAAGGAACAAAAAAACTAAAACCTGGTTTTTCTTGCTCACGCATCGGAGATAGTGAACACTTTTTTAAAACTATACAAAAATTTAAAAAGCATGAATGATTTTTAAAATTGGAGAACATCTTTCAAAATGCACAAAGAACTAAACTTGTTCTTTTAGAGATAGAAAAGTATATAAGTTCAACAGGTTTAATGTACAGGTTTATTTGTAAACAAATATCCTCTAAATCTCAGCCGACCCATATGCTAGGCCCAGTATAGCGCTGTGGCCCGAAAAAATCGATGTGCTGGCTGGAACCGTTTTTTTTAGACGCTGGAACAAAGGATTGCGGGTTGATTTTCTGAACTATGAGGGGTCATTTTGCAAAAAGACTAACACTGCAGCGAAACGTTTTTCACTCATATTTTGGACCGCGTGTTGATTTCCTGTAAAGTGAGGGACTTTTTTATAAAACTGTCAAAACTTAAGGAGAAACATACCTCCCTTTATTATTAGGGAAAGATATGATAAGATAATGATGATCGGTAAAATGCAACTAGATTATTTGCACTCTAGTGCAAGTGGGAGACTGTTGGATATATGCTCTAGAGGCAAATAATATGTGATTGTTCCAATATATCTAAACAAGTTCATAAACAGTTTCATAATGTGCTAGAACTGTATCAGTGAAACAATGATACATGTGTGGTATAGAAACAACCAATATTCCTAGTTAGCCTCTTTCTCATGAACTAGTTCATGATCAACTGATGGCCGTGGTTTCGCGATCATGGACAATCAAGTCAATTGGCTGTGAGGTCACCTCATTGGTTGAATGACGTGATGAACATTACCAACGTAAGTATTGCAACATGATCATATCATGAAGGTTTAATGATGTAATTAAAGAACGTAGTAGACCGTTCCTTAGACCGTGAGATCATGCATAATTGCTATCTTCTCGGATGCTTTGACCTACTGAAATATGTTGGCCATAAAGGTGTATCTTGGTTATTCCGTTGATATATGTTGAGGAGTTTTGATTCAAGAGCGGGATTTGTCAATCTATGTAATGGAAAGATACTAAGGGCCCACTCGGTGAGATTGCATCCATAAAGCTGTGCAGCGAGTGACTAGGTCATGGGGATGAATATCACGGAACGAGTGAAATAAGATTTGTCGGTAACGAGATAGAACCAGAAATAGGATGTCATTGATCGAATCTCAGACTAATCTAGTATCGATGACAAAGGGAATGCTATACAATGTGACGGTTCAATCTGTTTAATATCTGGACTGCACATGGTTCATTATGGGCATCCAGGTCCCGCTGATGATCATTTGCCGCATCCTCATCTCGGTCATGACAGGAGTATTCTCGGACCTTATGGTAACACACTTAAGGGCTCGATGTTATCGGAGACCTTTTCGGAACTATAGGATTTACCGAAGAATAAGGGAAGACATACCGAAAATGTTCCGTGTTGGTCCGAAGGATGTTCGTAGTGAGCCGGAAGGTGTTCCAGATCACCGGGGGATGAAATAATATGTTTTATTTATTAATTAAATGAATTAATAATTAAAACATTTTATTTATAATTAAAAATTTCAATGGGCCTTACTTATGAAAGAATCCCATTAGGGAAATAAAGGGAAAAATAAAAAGAAAAATAAAATAAAAAGGAGAGGGGGTGCCATGGGCCTTGGGCCCAAGAGGGGTGCGCCACCACCCCATTGGCCGGCC
This sequence comes from Bromus sterilis, assembly GCA_950022295.1. NCBI lineage: Eukaryota > Viridiplantae > Streptophyta > Magnoliopsida > Poales > Poaceae > Bromus > Bromus sterilis. The sequence goes on along the minus strand of OX465600.1, from coordinate 203,406,276 downwards.
ACCTCCCCCTAGAAAAGGGATTAGTCCCACATTTCTAAGGGAGAAGGGTTGGTGCCCTTCCCCCCCCCCCTCATATATAGATAAGGACGGTGCACTTATTTATTTAAGCCAAAAATCCATATTTTTGTGGCGAAATAAATATTATCCCAAATTGTGATCGGTTTTCTTCAGTCTTCTCAACTCCCTCGTCTATTCCACGATGGGATCCCCTTGTTTGCAGCATGTAGTGGGATTGAGACATCTCCACCAAACAGACGCCAATGTGCTGCTGATACTCCGGTTCTGGAGGTCTACTTTCACCACCTTCGCTGGATCGGAGATCGGAGGTCCTCATCGAGTTCCGTACGTGTGCGAGTACTACGAGGTGTTACACGTGTGGCACTCCAACCGAGAGGGTGTTAACACAGCCATGGGGCTGTGAACTTCATTCGACTACATCAACCACGTTTGCGGGAACATTTGCAGGTTGGTGATGCTCGTCGGCTAACAGGAGACAAGGGAAATATGCTCTCCTTCTCTCTTAGTTTTTTATCCTCTTATTATAATTTTGACTACATCAAAAAATTACTCCCAGCGGGAGCACCCTGCAACTGCTAAACGGAGCACAGGAAACATGGACCAAATTCCTAGGGTGCGAGTGGCTACTCCCCTCCGACAAGAACAATACATCTAAAAGGCTCAAGGGACTACTCTCCACGATACAAGGCTCGAATGACTACTCGCCACGCTACAAGGCTCGAGTGCATACTCTCCTAGATGACAAGGTGCTCGAGTGACTACTCGCACGAACATTCAAGGCACAAAAGACAAACAAACGGACTCCCCGCCTGAGCACTCGGACGCTCCACGAGTGCTTACACTATGAGCCCACTCGACGTTTTTCTGAGTGGCTGAATTCCATACTTACTCCTCACCTGAGCACTCGGACGCTCCGCGAGTGATCATACTATTAGTCCACTCGATCGTTTTCCGAGTGGGTGCATTCTATTCTGGCAGACACCCCTACAAACATTGCGTGGTCTACTAGACACTGCACCCCATATGTCGCGCAGGCTTGCGGATAGGTAAGACCCCGCTGGTCACTCGGACGGGACGGGACTTGCCACAACATGACTTCACTCCTGACGGTTCCATGCACGGTGCATGATTGAAAGTTAACCACTAATGGATGCGTTAGGGTCGATTTCAGTAGTTAAGCTCGCGGCATTGATCCTGTAAGCCCTACAGCGGCATGGACCTTGCTTGACATTAGTCGTTTCGAAGCTCGTGTCGAGGGACTTGAGCTTGATTGGGCCACTAAGGTATTTGCCGCTAGCGCAATTCACCAAGCCTCGACCAGTCGAGTGCCATGGGCCCTTTCAGCTTATCATCCCTCGGAAAGCTATCTCTCACGAACAACAAGCGATGACTCGCAACAACGCGACACGCGCCACTTCATCTTATTACAGGTTTGAGTTCCCCCAGGCACTCGGTGGCTACTGATGAGGGGATACCCCCACGACTCCTCTGCATGAGGGTACCTGGTGCGTGTCAAGACAGAAGGCCCGCTGGAAGCCTCGACTGGCCCAGGATTGGGCCACCCGAAGCACTGGCGGCTGCACCGACATAGGAGTTCACGGAGTTATGAAAACCAAGACTTGGCGTCCAAGAATAAAGCTAGATTACCGCCTCTGTAAACCTAGATGGACTCCTTACGACCCAACCTAGTATATAAAGGTTGGGAGAGGGGACGTCTAGGACATCCAATCTCATAGCTCCATCCTCAGCGAGAGCACTCTCGACGAGACCTCCATTGTAATCGCCTCCATCATAATACAACAGAGAAATAAGTAGGGGTTTTACTGATCGAGGGCCCTGAACCTGGGTAAATCCATGTCTCCTGTTAGCCGACGAGCATGGCCAACCTGCACCTTTCTATATGATCTAAACCTAGGGTACCTTACCATGGGATTTGCCGAGGCCGATCCTCGTCAAGTGAATTTCCAGCGCGGCACCAACACAACTGCGATGCAGTACGTGCATCTCATGTTAGAAGGATCAGCAAGACATTGGATGAAAAACCTACAACGCGGGTCCATTAGCTCATGGAGACAGTTTCACTCTTCGTTCATCAAAAACTTCAAATCAACATACAAGCGACCAGCCTCACTCAAAGAGCTAAGATCCTGCAAGCAAGGAACCCGAGAATCACTGAGAAGCTACATACAATGGTGGACCAAACTTCAAAATTCAGTCGAGGACATATCAGACGAAAGTGCCATCGACACATTCAGACGAGGACTTCACTGCATCAATTTCCAAGAATAGCTAGGACAGCTCAAAGTCCGCACACTATCAGAGCTACTCGAAAACGCCAACAACTGGGCCAACGGAGAAGACTCCATACGCAACGAGGCAGACATCAAGAGCACCCGCGATGATCACGACTACGACTACGATTACTATGGAAGAGACAGGTGTTTCGACCGAAAACGAAAATGACCGAGGCGCAACTTCTATGACGGAAGAGGACCCGACATGGTCGCGGCTGGTTTCCCAAGTGACAGAGACGGCAAACGTCGTGATGACAACAGACCACCAAGAAGGGACAACCAGGACGACCCGATGCACAACCAAAAATGTGAGTGGCGACCACGACAATCGCGCGACAACACCAGAGCGCTCCGCTCGGTAAAAGAACATCTCGATGGACCCTGAGTGTTCCATGGATTCAAGGACGAGCACGGAGAATACAGATCAGCGCACTGATACGGTGAGGAAAAATGTTCTCTCACTTCTCGTTGGTTACCCCAAGTGGAAGGTGAGATGTAGCGTAGCAGCAGATTTCCCCTATGTGGAGGATAGGGTTTGTCTCCCGTAGGACGCAGAGATACAAGAAGGTGGTAAAGTGAACAGTGTTGCAAAGGTTGCTAACTTCACCTGGACCTGCACACACAAAAAATAACTTTGCTCCCAACGAGTACATAGGAGTTGTCAATTCCTCCGGCCTAGCTGTTTACAAAGGATCAACGCAAGAGATAACAATAGTGGCAACTGAAAGTAAAGACTGGAAGTAAATTGAAGACGTAAATAGTGGTGGAAACATGGACCGGGGTCCCATGACGTTCACTAGTGATGTATCTCTCCCAAAAGCGATAAAAGTGCTAGCAAGGTAAACAAATCACAGCTGGCCAATTGACAGGATTATAAATGCACCGCAATGCTAACTATGCTACAAAAGAAAGGAAGAGGCTCAAAAGCAATGGGCAGTACGCCAAAGTAAGTAGATCGAAATCCATCTGCATCTACTACAAATCATCCACCTTATGATATCTATCCAGAACATCTCGTTGGTATTAAGTTGCGAATCCCACCCATAGTGTAAACTCAAAGCAACAGATAACTTCATTAAAAGAACTATGCATAAGTAAACAATCCTTGCACCCGCAAGTACAAGCACCGTTGTTTTATCCTTGATGGAAACAACACATCCCCTAGTCTCATGTTTCTGTCACTCAAGCTTGACATCAGGGGGCTGAACCCACAATCAAGCATAACGCTCCCTCTTGGAGTTGCAACAAATCACTTGGCCAAAGCAAAATACGGCAATGGAGAACATGCAAGAATTTACTAAAGAACACAAATATAAAAGAGAACCAAATATATTACTCATCACAATCTGAACATAATCTCATAATCCATCAGATCCCAGCAAACTCAGCATAGCAACACAGAAATTACAAAGGTGCCTCGATCATGTGAGGCAGCTCACGAGCTCTCGAAAGTGGAAGCACAAAGAGGGGAGGAGAACATCACATAGCTACTGGTGATGGACCCATGGTCCAAGGGGGACAACTCACAAGACATTTGGGAGGCGTCCATGGTAATAGATGGCCTCCCGGAGCGGATTCCTCCTTCCGGGAGGGTGCCGGGGCAGCTTCTCCTGGCAGCCCCAATCTTGAAACGGCGGCGGCGGCGGTACAGAGAGGAGAAAGGGAATAGCGGATCGATATTAGGGGTTTCCGTCATGGGGGCTAAATATAGGTGAAAGTCCAAGTATGTGATCAGAGGGGGAGGGGGTGAATGATCACTTCAAAATTTTCGACTGAAACTATGAAGTGAAGCATAAGTAAGGCGGAACAGCGAGGTAAAACTGGAAGCGAAACTAAATGCAGCGAATCAAAACACATTGAAGCATAACTGCGAAACAAATGCAATAGAGAAGTAAGTGCTGGAAGTAAAACGAAATGAGACTCGGCGATGTTTGTTCGACCAGTTCACGCTCTGCAAAGCGTTACGTCTGGTTGGAGGGACTGGTGATTGAACACCTGGAGCAAATCTCTCTCCGTCCGTTGCTCCACTGCCCGAAACTCCTTGAGCTTGTTCAGTTCTTCACTCGTGGTTGATTATTGAACAAATTACCGAAACCTTTGACAAACTGGACTTCGAGGCGACAATTACTCTTCGCTCTCTGAAGAACAGCACTCTAACCGTCTAGGAGAATTGCAGATCTCCAAGATAAAAAGGCTAGTAAGCTTTCACCTAAGTCATCTCGAATCTACTAAGATCAATGGTACTTAGGCTTCAGTATTCTGGGTTTTGGGTTTAGCTTCGGTGGTGTTCTTGGGGTGCTCTATTCAATCTCTCTCAAGAATATTCTCAGAGCAGCCACCCGCAAATGGAGGACGGGGTGGCGTATTTATAGTTGGCGATCCCGAGGTGCAGAATGACCAAATTGACCTGAAGTGACAGCTTGACACGTGTCCACAACGGTCGGATTTTTTATCATTGCGCAACTTTACTTGCGGAACAAGTAAAGATGACTCACGGACTTAGTCAAGCTTCAAAAGTCAAAGAACGAAGTCTTTGCTACTGAAGCTTAACTCAGTGCACATGAGATTTCTTCGCTCTGGCTTCTCACTTGGTGTGGATTTGTTCTGAGCATTTTCTCAATGACTTCGGTGTCCACAAACTAAGGACCCCTCTTGATAGTACGGTTTGTCCTATGACTCAAAGAACAGAAAAAGAACTACACAAAAACATCTAAGTCTAGCGCCGTCTTCTTCATTTCCTTCAATGAGTTGAGTTTCAGGACACCTTCATTTTGGGGTCATCCTCCGTGATTAAGCTTCGCTAGAGAGGGTAAAGCTTCGATAACTTGAAAACCTTCCCTGAAGCATTATCACTTAGCTTGTCCTTTAGGAACCTATTCAACTGTTTATACTAGAAAACATTGTTAGTTCCTTTAGTGTCTTGTCCAACAATATCCAAAACACACGGGGGCAAAACTTTGCTCTTACAATCTCCCCCTTTTTGGACTATTGTTGAAAAAACAGGCATCGATAAAATATATTGAAGTTTTTGTGAAGTGATGGGACAAACTCTAAGATATGAAGTTTTTTGCTCCCCCTGAAAGCAAGCATCAAAGATTTATATAATCGAAGATAATGCTTGGGAGAAATATCTTCGGTGGAGAGCAAAACAAATATCTTAGCGAATACAATTGCATTTGAAGATATATATCCAGTAATGTATGCAATTGCTTCCAATGACCTGTGACTTAGAAAATAATAACCACCTGCAAGATAGAAGATACAAAGCAATACTTGCAAGCAAAGGGGTTATTAAAACTTAAGCGTAGCACAGGAGTAGCAATACCGAAGTTTAAACTTAAGTTACAACCCAATCGAAGTGAATGGAATGTTTGTTGTAACTTAACCCAGTGAAGCAAAACACGAATAGCAAAAACCCTTTCCCCGATGCAAATCTAACTCATCGATGCCCTCATTCTCCCCCTTTTTTTCAATGATTGGACAAAGGTTGAGAAGAGGTTCGAGAGAACTATTGCGCGGCATCAGCACCCTTGGAACCCGACGAACCAGAGCTTGGCGAAGACTCATCCGACAAAGATTGATGGCCAGAGGATACTTCTTCGGAAGAAGACGTAGGAATTGCTTCGTGGCGCGTCTGGGCGATGAGGTTGATGTCGAGGTCGCTGTCGTCGAGGCCGTCATTGTCCTTTGATGTGATGGAGTCGTTCTCAGAGACGGTGTCAGTCCTGATGGGTTCTGGCTCGTTGACGAAGAAGACTTCATCAATCTTGTGCAGGGGAGGGATCTTTTGATTCGGGTGGTCCACCGTATCATCACGGGAAAATTTTCGCTGGAGGTGCTCATATTCTTTGTAAATGCGATCTTTACGAAGGCCTTTTACAGAGTTGAATTTCCGGAGTCCCTTCCAGGAATGACGTTTGAGGACACGCAGATACTGATTGTTATTGTCGGGACCCGGAATATGCGTATGTAATTCCGGTCACAACTCAATCACATGGAGAGCCGAGAGCCATACCCACTTGTCTAAGAAGAGAAGGCCAAGGACAGAACACTCTCGAAAAGCATCGAACGTGAGGGGAATTCCATCCAGGCCGGATGATCAACTGAGATATGTCCTCATCGTCCGCTCACAAGTCTAAATGCTTATGGGTGGTGAATCCCATACTCATAGACAAGTCGCCTCAACCATGTTATCGATTGAATCCTAACTCTTACATAGACTTACTCCAGCCCGATCACTTAGTCGGGGTCTAGGGCGGGCTCGATCATACAACAAAGTGTGCACGTGACAGAGTCACGAGCAATCGCATCACGATGCCCCAAGCTGCGCACATCTAAGGGCCACTTGGTGTATAAAAGACCGCCAGCCAGATCACAACTAAGGTCTCGAAAACCCATACTAAGACATGCATGTTATAAACATACACGCAGCACACATGCCTAGTATGAACAGCAGGTATCATCACATAACTCTACAAAGTGTATCTTTATTGACTTACACATAAAGCATACAAAGATCACATGTCTGTGATCATCATTACATCATACAACGGAAGCAAATTAGGTCTGAGCACAGACAAGATTAACAAATGGCTTAGAGAAGCCTTGTTCAACAAACATGCCCTTCCACAAGGGACCAGACTGTTGTCTGGAACTATACTAGCTTAGTCAACGTCGAGCTTCACGAAGGTGACTCCATTGGGGTCTGGTTTCTCATCTAAAACATAGAATAAGCAAACGTGAGTACAAAGTCGTACTCCGCAAGACTTACATCAGAACTACACTACTCATGCTCAAGTTTCAAGGTAAAGGGAGGTGGGGTTTTCAACATGCAAAAGTGCCAGCTTTGACTTGGCTAGTCCTGTACTACGAATACCAGACTTGAGGTAAGAAGCGTACACGAGTCCAATACCAACTCTCCAACCAATACACCACTATGGTTACTTCCTCGACTTCCCCACGAGGAGCACACCGTAGCACTCACGCTTATCTTGCGAGTTTTATAAGTATCCATTCAAGTTTTCTAATAATCAGGTACAGGTTCCAAGTAGTCCATGACCGCGGACACGGCTATTCGAATAGTTTTGTTAACCTTGCAAGGGTGTAAACTACACACACATGACCATCGGTTACCGCCTTTTTGTCGCCACCGTTCAAGAGGTGACAGCGAGGATGTTCACCACGACACTTCGCTCACAACCGGTCTATTCCAGGAGTCGACTATCTGAGTTTGTCACCGCTCGAGAGTCCGGCCGGATCAACGATACGGACCCAGAAAATGTATGCAACCAAGACGCCACCTCTGACAGATGGTTTCACTGCCTCACAGATCCACCCACATATCTAATATGATGCATTCTTCATCGTTCTTTTTCTATGCATATGCCAAATGGAAGGCCCGAACTAATGTTACTCCTGGACGTCAACACGGATCAAGGTACTAGGCCGAGAGGGGTCAGTGAGCCCAATGTGTGGTTGTACTCTTTGTCTTGTATTACCATACAAGAACTCGGTTCTTAAGGCGGTGTTCAACGAGACAACCCACTATGTACTCCTACACAACCTCTCATCGTTCACCTTGTATTAGGGTAGATTCACCAACACGTTATCATCAGCACCATTATGAATATTCATCCCGACTCACAAACAATGTAACCTCATTGTATCACTAAGCAGAAATAAGCAGTAACAGTTGCAGGGGCCGCATGCTCATCATTCAACTCCTATATCTGCTAGGATTGTGGTTTGCTTAATACGGTGACAAAATGATAGGTCATGCATATAATGGATTCAACTATGCGAAAGAACGTGTCTCGGTGATCTCCTAAACATGCATAAGCGAGACTGAGAGGGAAGTGGGATTTTATAGACATGATCAATGGGGTTTGCTTGCCTTGCTGACGATACACGGGGTTTACTGTAACAACCCAGTTTTCACAAAAATTAAAAAATTTGTTTTCGGTGTGAATTGTTTGATTGTCTGATTTGTTTGCGGTGTTATCATCCCTGATTTATCGATCGGCGATTATTTTCCCCCTCTTATCTCGTACCGGACGGAGACTGACCCTTGCCACCCTGACACTCGAACTTTGCGACACCGGATTTCGCCCGATCACCGTCGCGAAACCGCATGAGACCAGCCGCAGCAAACGGAACGAAAAACCCCGTTTAATAAGTAAACGGGATATTTTTATTGCGCACCGGAAAGTGTTCTCAGAATGGTTCCAGCGCGAGGTGAACGCCATCGGCTCCACGCACTGATCGCGCAGTTCGAAGTTTTACCCGAATCGGAGGTACTGCGGACACCCGGTGGTCAGAAACGTGAGGACCGCGCGCGCGAGAGAAAAACCGGGGGTGTTTTTGCAAACTGCCAGCCACCTGGGCTATATAAAGACCACCACACTCCCACCCCTTTCTAGGGTTTCCCTAGTCCAAAATTTGCAGCGACACCCCGAGTTTTGCCCCCAATTTTCGTCCAAACCCTAGCCAGAGGCAATCTCAGCCATCGGATCGCAGATCGGGTGGTTCCGAGCGCGCCACGTTAGCTCGTAGCTCTCCTCTCTCTCCTCCCGTGGAGGCCCCTACCCAAGCGCCCGAAGGCCTCCTCGCGCCCATGCCGTTGCGACCCCACTGCCGCACTACGGCCAGCCGCCGGCTACCGGCGAGCCGCGCCCCGTCCAGCCTCCCTCCTCTCCTTCCCTCCTCCCTTCTCCTCTCCCCCCTCCTCACCGTGGCTCTCTTCTCCTCCACAGGGCGCCACCACGAGAGCCACCGGCCGCCCGAGCTGGGTCCGCGGCACCAAGCACCGCCGGCGACCGCCCTGTCCTCCCCGCCGCCACGGACTCCGGATCCGCCGCCCTCACGCGCCTCCCAACCTTCCCTGCTCGCCTCGGCCGCCGCCCCTCGCTGGACTTCGTCAAGCGCGGCCGCCGCCGGCGTCCTGGATGGGGAGCCCCGGGACGAGACGACCGGCTGGCCTCCCCAGCGCCCGCGTCGGCCTGCTCCGGCCCCATTGCCCAACTCCCCTCCAAGGCCCACACCGAGTCGCGGCCTCTCCAGCCACATGGGCTTCGGCCCAAGGTAAGGCAGCCCTCTGGTGTTTTTTTCTGCGAGTTGGGCCGGCCCAGTAGATTTCGGCCCAGTAGACTTTTTTTTCTTTTCTCTCTGGTTTATAAATAAAATTGCAGATTGTATTGTTTTTATTGCGTTGCCCGTAACTTTTTAACGGTAGCTCGGATCACATCGCTTTAAACATGAAACTTGCTTAGTTTTTCGTGTACTTTAATAAAATGTTGCTTGTTTCCATGTTTGACTTTGTTTACATGTTGTTTGACTGCTAATTACATTGCTTGCCACCGCAAACTGTAATTGCCATAACTTTTTAACCGTTGCTCGGATTAAAATGTTTTTTATATGTAACTTGACTAGAATTGCATGTAGATTGTGTTTATGCTGTTCTTTCTTGCTAAATAAAATAATAAAATATTGTTTAGAGCAAAACAGTACCAAATTCAATAAATATCGTGGGGTCCGCAATAGTTTGTCATGTCTAGGATTTCATCCCACTTAAATTGACTAGCATAGATAGTTTATTTATGATCGTCTCTTGCCATGTTTGTGTGTTATGCATGCTTGAGTGATATGCCATGTTAACAACCTTTTTTGATCACCTGTAGCTAAACAACTTGAACCACCGTAAACGTGCGGTATCGTCGTGTGTGACGAGTACTCCACTTAACCTGTTAGTAACCACTCTCGACGGTAGGTGCGATGTCTCGTGTTGCCTTCTTGTTGATGCTTGCTCGTGTTTGCCTCATAGTAATAGAGTTCTTGCTCGTTGATTGCTTTCCAGGTTTTATCGTCTTGTGTGCTCCCGCGAGTACCCTTCAGAGACGATGTGAGCTTGCGATCGACTACACCTTCGGAACCCGACTTATCAACAGGAAAGGACTATACATTACTTATGATCCATTCTATTTCAACCTGCGGTTTGCATGCTAGTCTAGGGTAGGTTCGATGTTTGATCCTACCACATGTGTACAACCTCTTTTAAACCGATACATCCATGTCCCCTGCCAGCAAACCTTGTACTGCTATGTTACTATTGCTCGTTGCTCAGCCCCTGCTTAGTATGCATGCTTAGGATGCTACGATGTTACCTCCTGTTACTCCTTGGGTTGGGATATCACATTATTATATTGATGTTGATGATATGATTATTATAATGTTGACTATATTTGACGAAGGATGGAAGGTCTAGGCTATCCCGCCCCGACGCTTTGTTCCATTCGAGTCACCTAGGACCCGAGTTCCGGGTATTGGTTTTTAGACTGAGCGTGCCTAACAGCGTGTGGGATACTATGGGGTCCCCTCTTCTTACCTACTTAGCTTCAAACATTTCTAGTGGTGGCCCAAGATGATTTATCATTTGAAACGTGTGTGTGACTGGTCCGCGGCCGGCAGATTTTCAAACAACTTGGCCCAATGGAGACATGGTTTCTCTGTTGGTCCACCCGATCAGCTAGGACCCGGTTTCCCATGTGTGATTAACCGGCTATCCGACCCGCGTCATAAGGAAGAGTCCGATCCGAGAGCGTGGCCGGCTTTTGGATTGGGTGTCGACTCCCCGGGGGCCACCCGGATTTGTTCGTTGTTAGCTAGAGGGACCTGTCGTTCCGGATCTCTTGGGACTAAATCATAAAATGGTTGCCTATCATGGGTAGCAACTGAGAGTGATGGGCGTGCGTGCGGAGCCTTGTAATGGGCAGTTGGTACACCCCTGTAGGGTTAAATCTTTTCGAGAAGCCGTGTCCACGGTTATGGACGACTTGAGACCTACTCCTTGTTCATAGACAACAACAACTGAGATAATCTTAATATAACTTGATCAACGTGTGTGTGTGCCTTGACTTCTTCTTCTTCATCGGGATGCGAAGAGGAGGAAAAGGATAGGATAGGTGTTATGCTTGCGTAAGTAGTTGATAGCAAGACTAGTTGGAGGCGATTCCTCATCGAATGCTTGGCTTCTTATCTTACTCTCTAGATCGGTAGCCACTTCATAAATGCTAGTGCGGCAGCAACCTCACCACTTACCACATCCTTACCGTAAACTACTAGTTGTCCTAGAATGACGAGTGATGAATTCCTTGCTGGGTCAGTTGACCACTACAGTTGGATGCTGAGTACTTCTGTACTCATGATACTACCCCCAAACTCTTTTCAGGGTTCTTGATCAACAACAGGTATGGTGATCGACGTTTCACGTGGAGACTCGACGACGACTAGTTAGGCGGATCCCGGCGGAGGGCCTGGACCCGTGTGGTTATGGGGATCGATGTTTTTCTCTTTGCCACTAGGCATTTGATTGTAGTCTGTACTCAGACATATATCTTCCGCTGTTGTATTGTATTTGAGGCAGTTGTATGCCAATTGTATGAGATGTTGTATCCTTGTATCTGTAATGTTGTGATATCATGTTGGAAATCCGGGCCATATGATTTCGTCATATGTCGCGGTGGGACCGATATATGCTTCGTCCCCGGATCTGGATGGAAACATCTAGATCTGGAACAGTACCGCATATCGGGCCTTACAACTTGGTATCAGAGCCTTACCGACCGTAGGATCCATTTTCTGGCCGAAGTCGAGTCTAGCCAAAAACTATTTTGTAGTTACTAAGTTAGTTGTCGGAGAGTAGGATTCTTTTTACTCCTTACCTTTGCTCTGGTATGGACAAGTGTCGTAAGTGTTTTAATCTCTACTTATCCCCTTTTAAACTCTAGGATCTCGAGTGAGTCGAGTATCGGAAACGTTACAATGCCCTGCTTGCAGCGTATTGTCTCTATTCCGATCTCAGGTTGGGGATTCCAGTAGTACCATTAGCTTCTCCGGTTTCGGATATCATCTGGGTCGTCCTTTGCCCTCCCTCGTTTTTGCCCGGTGTTTTCACGACTTGCGTCGAAAAGCACTATCCCTTTGTCCAGGTTTTAGCTGTTGTTCTTCCTCTTGACACCAACGGTTTCGTATTTTCGACGATGTCGTCTTTCTGCGGAAATTTATCTCAACAGAAGTTCGACGTCGACATGGAGCAGAGTCCTTGTTGGTGGTGTTGAAGATCGTCGACTCTCTTTTGTCTCCCCCCTCTCCCCCGGATCTTCCAGTATCTCGGGACGAGATCCCTTGTTGGTGGTGTTGTATTGTAACAACCTAGTTTTCAGAAAAAATAAAAAATTTGTTTTCGGTGTGAATTGTTTGATTGTCTGATTTTTTTGCGGTGTTTGCATCACCGATTTATCGATCGGCGATTATTTTTCCCCCTCTTATCTCGTACCGGACGGAGACTGACCCTTGCCACCCTGACACTCGACCTTTGCGACACCGGGTTTCGCCCGATCACCGTCGCAAAAACCGCATGAGACCAGCCGCAGCCAACGGAACGAAAAACCCCGTTTAATAAGTAAACGGGATATTTTTATAGCGCACCGGGAAGTGTTCTCAGAACGGTTCCAGCGCGAGGTGAAGGCCACCGGCTCAACGCGCTGATCGCGTAGTTCGAAGTTTTACCCGAATCGGAGGTACTGCGGACCCCCGGCGGTCAGAAACGTGAGCACCGTGCACGCGAGAGAAAAACCGGGGATGTTTTTGCAAACTGCTAGCCACCTGGGCTATATAAAGACCACCACACTCCCACCCCTTTCTAGGGTTTCCCTAGTCCAAAATTTGCAGCCACACCCCCAGTTTTGCCCCCAATTTTCGTCCAAACCGTAGCCAGAGGCAATCTCAGCCATCGGATCGCAGATCGGGTGGTTCCGAGCGCGCCACGTCAGCCCGTAGATCTCCTCTCTCTCCTCCCGTGGAGGCCCCTGCCCAAGCGCCCGAAGGCCTCCTCGCGCCCGTGCCGCTGTGACCCCGCCACCGCACTCCGGCCAGCCGCCGGCTACCGGCGAGCCGCGCCCCGGCCAGCCTCCCTCCTCTCCTTCCCTCCTCCCTTCTCCTCTCCCCCCTCCTCACCGTGGCTCTCTTCTCCTCCACTGGGCACCACCACGAGAGCCACCGGCCGCCCGAGCTGGGTCCGCGGCACCAAGCACCGCCGGCGACCGCCCTGTCCTCGCCGCCGCCACGGACTCCGGATCCGCCGCCCTCACGCGCCTCCCGGCCTTCCCTGCTCGCCTCGACCGCCGCCCCTCGCCGGACTTCGTCAAGCGCGGCCGCCGCCGGCGTCCTGGATCGGGAGCTCGGGGACGAGACGACCGGCTGGCCTCCCCAGCGCCCGCGTGGGCTGGCTCCGCCCCAACGGCCCAACTCCCCTCCAAGGCCCACACCGATCCGCTGCCTCTCGAGCCACATGGGCTTCGGCCCAAGGTGAGGCAGCCCTCTGGTTTTTTTTCTTTTTTTTCTGCGAGTTGGGCCAGCCCAGTAGATTTCGGCCCAGTAGACTTTTTTCTTTGCTTTTCTCTCTGGTTTATAAATAAAATTGCAGATTTTATTGTTTTTTATTGCGTTGCCCGTAACTTTTTAACGGTAGCTCGGATCGCGTCGGCTTAAACATGAAACTTGCTTAGTTTTTTGTGTAGTTTAATAAAATGTTGCTTGTTGCGATGTTTGACTTTGTTTAAATAGTGTTTGACTGCTAATTACACTGCTTGCCACTACAAACTGTAATTGCCATAACTTTTTAACCGTTGCTCGGATTAAAATGTTTTTTATATGTAACTTGACTAGAATTGCATGTAGATTGTGTTTATGCTATTCTTGCTTGCTAAATAAAATAATAAAATATTGTTTAGAGCAAAACAGTACCAAATTCAATAAATATCGTGGGGTCCGCAATAGTTTGTCATGTCTAGGATTTCATCCCACTTAAATTGACTAGCATAGATAGTTTATTTATGCTACATCTATTGCCATGTTTGTGTGCTATGCATGCTTGAGTGATATACCATGTTAACAACGTTTGTTGATCACCTGTAGCTAAACCACTTGAACCACCGTAAACGTGCGGTATCGTCGTGTGTGACGAGTACTCCACTTAACCTGTTAGTAACCGCTCTCGATGGTAGGCACGATGTCTCGTGTTGCCTTCTTGTTGATGCTTGCTCGTGTTTGCCTCGTAGTAATAGAGTGCTTGATCGTTGATTGCTTTCCAGTGTTTATCGTCTTGTGTGCTCCCGCGGGTACCCTTCGGAGACGATGCGAGCTTGCAATCGACTACACCTTCGGAACCCGACTTATCAACAGGAAAGGACTATACATTACTTATGATCCATTCTATTTCAACCAGCGGTTTGCATGCTAGTCTAGGGTAGGTCGATGTTTGATCCTACCACATGTTTACAGCCTCTTTTAAACCGATACAGCCATGTCCCCTCCCAGCAAACCTTGTACTGCTATGTTACTATTGCTCGTTGCTCAGCCCCTGCTTAGTATGCATGCTTAGGATGCTACGATGTTACCTCCTGTTACTCCTTGGGTTGGGATATCACATTATTATATTGATGTTGATGATATGATTATTATAATGTTGACTATATTTGACGAAGGATGGAAGGTCTAGGCTATCCCGCCTCGACGCTTTGTTCCATTCGAGTCACCTAGGACCCGAGTTCTGGGTATTGGTTTTGAGACTGAGCGTGCCTAACCGCGTGTGGGATAATATGGGGTCCCCTCTTCTTACCTACCTAGCTTCAAACATTTCTAGTGGTGGCCCAAGCTGATTTATCATTTGAAACGTGTGTGTGACTGGCCCGCGGCCGGCAGATTTTCAAACAACTTGGGCCAATGGAGACATGGTTTCTCTGTTGGTCCACCCGATCAGCTAGGACCCGGTTTCCCATGTGTGATTAACCGGTTATCCGACCTGCGTCATACGGAAGAGTCCAATCCGAGAGCGTGGTCGGCTTTTGGATTGGTTGTCGACTCCCCGGGGGCCACCCGAATTTGTTCGTTGTTAGCTAGAGGGACCTGTCGTTCCAGATCTCTTGGGACTAAATCATAAAATGGTTGCTTATCATGGGTAGCAACTGAGAGTGATGGGCGTGCGTGCGGAGCCTTGTAATGGGCAGTTGGTACACCCCTGCAGGGTTAAATCTTTTCGAGAAGCCGTGTCCATGGTTATGGACGACTTGAGACCTACTCCTTGTTTATAGACAACAACTTGATCAACGTGTGTGTGTGTGCCTTGACTGCTTCTTCTTCGTCGGGATGCGAAGAGGAGGACAAGGATAGGATAGGTGTTATGCTTGCGTAAGTAGTTGATAGCAAGACTAGTTGGAGGCGATTCCTCATCGAATGCTTGGCTTCTTATCTTACTCTCTAGATCGTTAGTTACTTCATAAATGCTAGTGCGGCAGCAACCTCACCACTTACCACATCCTTACCGTAAACTACTAGTTGTCCTAGAATGACGAGTGATGAAGTCCTTGCTGGGTCAGTTGACCACTACAGTTGGATGCTGAGTACTTCTGTACTCATGATACTACCCCCAAACTCTTTTCAGGGTTCTTGATCGACAACAGGTATGGTGATCGACGTTTCACGTGGAGGCTCGACGACGATTAGTTAGCCCGATCCCGGCAGAGGGCCTGGACCCGTGTGGTTATGGGGAACGATGTTTTTCTCTTTGCCACTAGGCATTTGATTGTAGTATGTACTCAGACATATATCTTCCGCTGTTGTATTGTATTTGAGGCAGTTGTATGCCAATTGTATGAGATGTTGTATCCTTCTATATGTAATGTTGTGATATCATGTTGGAAATCCGGGGCATATGACTTCGTCATATGTCGCGGTGGGACCGATATGTGCTTCGTCCCCGGATCTGGATGGAAAAATCTAGATCTGGAACAGTACCGCATATGGGGGCCTTACATTTACCGGACTTCTTCTCCTTCGGGGGTGATCACCATCTCAGAAGCACTGTTACCGGCACAATCATCAACAAAGGGGGGCAACATTGAAATAGAATGCACATACACATGATATGGTTGTCCATGATGTGATTGCTTCTATTTTGTGGCAAATTCAATTTAAATGAAGTGTATTGCATTTGGAAAGAAAATTCAAACTCCATATGTTTCTCAAATTAGCCAAGTTGCAATGGCTTTTCTTTGAACATTGTAAACCATCTTTTCATGTGTAAGATATGCCTCTGATGTTCAAGTGAAGTGTGGTGTATTGCAAAGGTTCAAGTTGGAATAGCATTTGAATTAAATTTGAATTAATTCCAATTAAACCAAATAGCAAAAGCTACTGGTCCCAATTTAAGATCAACTCAAACATGGTTGAAAGTTGGATATTTGGATAGAGCATTTTCTGCTGATCATTTTTCATATATTATTTGTCCAATTTGGAGTTCATATGAATTTTCTATGATTTTCTAAAGTTTCAGCTATTTTCTGCAATTTCTGAATTTTCTTTAATTCTTTAATCCTTTTCTTTTTAATTCTTTTCCAATTATGGCGTCAGCATGACGCAAGGGTGATGTCACATGGGGGCTGATGTAACGACCCAATTCACATAGAATTGAAGTCTCTGTGCTCAAGTGCCAGTCCCTGGATCGAACTCGCTGGCACAAATAGTATCATAGATGTATATCAAAGTACAAGTGCATCATTATTACAACGTATGATCTAGAATAAACAAATAACAAGTTGCATAGCTCAAGGCTAGCTTATTCAATATAAATATAGCGGAAGAAAAAGCAAGTAACATGGAGTCCCATCATCAGCCACAAGTGAACATGCTGAGTGTAGACCCGCAACCCTAAACGCACCTTATTGGTCGTCTGAAAAACATGCAACACCGAAGGTTACAGCCCGACAACGGGTCAGTACATCTAATTTGTACGGCAAGTGACATGGAAAAGTATATATAAAGGACCTACAACTACATGCAGGGTGAGTCAAAGGAAAGGCTTATGGTTTTGTTTTGCAGAAAGCCAATTTTCTCCTGAACTAAACTAGTCAAAGTTTTAAGTTGAATTCTACCTGCAACACACAGCAACCCATGCTAATCTTTCCCATCAAATTATTATTAAGTGTTCATCTGTCAAGATCATTCATCAACAGTACTGGCTAGTTGCTAAAAGTTCGTCCGTAACCGTGGACACGGCTAATCATGATCAGTTTATACGCTCTGCAGAGGTTGTACAGGTTCCCCACTGGACTGAACCCGAAGATTGAGACGAAGACTTTCCGAAGAGGTTGCCTCCACCCTTTGGTAGCCTGTACACCTAACACACATCTACATCAGCTAGCTACCAGGGCCAGGTTCCCCACAACGTACTCGTGCTAAGCCAGAGCCCATATAGCCAGTGGCTGTACACGGAAGCTACTCGTAATATTGCTTGTCTGATCTTTTTGAGCCTGGACAGCGTCCACTGCATTCAAAGGGTAGACACCATGTCGCACCCGGTTCAACACCATAACAACCATTGGATGCATTTAACCCCGGCACTGTCCTTAGACAAGGCACAACCACCAGGATGCAACCCGCCCGTCCAGAAGTGATTTCTATTTATTATAAAGTTGCTACACAATTTATTAAATAGCTCACATGCACTCCATGAATTCTCACAACCCAACCACGTCTACAAAGCATAGCAATAAAGTAACAACATGGGCTAGGTTGATCTACAAATACAAGTCAAGACATGTGGCTATCCTAACTGTTTTTGCAGCAACAGTAAAGTAAACTACCTATCATACAATAAGGTGATATTCTTAACATAATGCATATAGAAAATATAGGTATGAGTATGGTCAAAGCATCACTTGCCTTCTTCCTGTTCTTGACGATCACAATCCTCACAAAACGAGGCGGCGCACTCCGGAAAATCTATACGAGCAAAAATAGCACCAATCAACATATATTCAATACAATTATGCACAAACAGTAATAAACATTCAAAGAACAGTAGAAAAACTTTCCTAACATAAGCTATACTTAAAGTACTTGATAAAATAAAACCAACGCAAAAAGAAATCGGGGTCTATACTGCGAAAAGGACCCAAAAGTAAATAAAATAACTTGTAAAAACGCGATCGGGTTCCTGGCCGGAATTCCGGCCGGCCGGCGGCGGCGCGGGCGGCAGCCAGCACGCGCGTGGCTTGCGGCGGCGCGGCGCCTGCCGTCGCACGGGGGTGGCGGCGGGGAGGCGCGGGGCGGCGAGACGGCGGCGGGGTGGCTCACCTCGAGCGACGGCGACTCGACTACGGCGGCACGGCGATTCCAGCGGCGGCGCGGGTTCCGGGTCGGGCGGCGCTTCGCGGGTCGGGATCGGGCGAAACCCTAATCCCCGCGGGTCCGCGGGTTTTTATAACCCGACCCAAAAAAAGTATATATTTTTTAATCCAAAAAAAAAACAAATTCGGTCAGGCGAAAAAAAACAAAACAGGCCCATTAGGCCCAAAATAATTTTAGAAAAATCACGGATAATAATTTTTAATTTCCGTCTTCACCAACATTTTTAAAATAATAAAATTGAATTTTTGGCATAACCAAAATATTAAAGAAAAATAAAATTTTTACAACTTATTTTTAAATATTTTTAAATACTTTTCTGGCACTTTAAAAATACCGAAAAACTCCGAAAATGATTTTAAAACTTTTCCGGAGCATAAATAAATTCCCAAAATATTTTTAGAAATTATTTATAACCCCAAAGTAAATTTAAAAAGTCTCCCAAAAATATTTTAAACTATTTTCCAATGATTTAAAAATGGGGATAAGTCCTTTTATATCCTCTCCACCGAGCTGCCATGTGTTGAAAAAATGTTAAAAATATTTTTAAAACTCCAGAAAAATGCGGAAACAGCATGAGATGCATAAGATGGTCTATTAACATCCGAATTTAGAAAATTGGGATGTTACAGCTGACATGTGGGGTCAGGGTGTCATAGGCTCTGGGGTTAATCCCCTCTCTGTTTAGCTAACAAAGGGGTTAGGGGGCCCGGGGGACCCACCTGTTTTTTTTTGAATTTTAAGACTGTGAAGCATGAGCTCCACAATATTTTATTGCATGGGAGAACCAAAAGTTCTCAAAGAATATTACAAGAATAAAAAAAAGCAGGAAAAGAAAGGAAAGGAAGTAATATAATCCTACCTATACTAGTGCAAAGAATTAATCCAAGAAATCAATCTAGTTTTAGGATCTCCTTGCAATCTATGTGAAAGAAAGGTGATATCATGCACAAAGTGCCTTCTCCAGGAATGGAAAGAGGGTCTCTCATTCCTGAAGGTCTTCCCATTTCTGACTATCCAAATACACCAAGATGCAGTAAGCATGACCTCCATGAAGAAAGTCTGACCAAATGAATCTTTGGCCTGTTGTAAACAGGAATGCAAGGATCTAGTGACCCACTTGTCAGCCCCTGTGGGGGTGGTTAACTTGGTGGTTAGGGTCCTAATGACCGGGGCCACGTCATCTCTCCGCCGGTGACCTAGGAAGAAGACAAAGGGCTCGCCGGAGCTCGAAATCGAGCACGGGGGGGCACGGGATGACCACCAAATTGATCCTCGTGTCCTTCCGCGTCTGTTTCGCCATGTAGGGGAACGCCAGGGCCACCAGGGCGACGTCTAAGCCATGAACGGCGGCGGCCGGAGCTCGGAACTTGGCGGCACGACGATTGGGAGAGCGGGAGGAAGCAGAGATAGGGGGAAAACGTCGAGGGTCTCACCCTGAAGCGGATGAGGAGGTCGGGGAGGCCGGAAAGTGCGAGGTGGCGGCACAATCGACGGTGAGGTCCCGCGGGTCCGACGGCGTCTCGTCGTCGAATTCAACGCCTTGAGGGTGTTCCGGCTCGTGATCTCCTTCGGGGCGACGAAGTAGACGGGGGTGAGCTCACTGGACAGGTCGGGGAGGCTCCTCGTCGCCGTTGGCCGCGTCAAGCACGGCGGCGTGCTCTGGGGCTTCTCTTTCTATGGCGTTTTTCGAGCGAGAGAGAAAGGGAAGGTGGCCGGATAGAAAGGGTAGAGGTGAAGGGCTCTCTGGGGACCTGCGTGGCGAGAGGAGGAGGAAGGGGAGGGCCTAGAAGGCTGTCGGCGTCGCGGTGGCGTCGTCGTGCTCTCTCGGCTTGCCACCGAGGAGCTTGGGGAAGAAGACAAAAGGGGGAGTGGGCTTGGGCCGCCTGTGGGCTGGGCGGGAACTAGCTGGGCCAGATGGCCAGGAGGTTTTCCTCTTTTCTTTTCTTCTTTTTTTCTGTTATTTTGTTTTGCCTTAGTATTTAATACCTAGGCAATTTAATAAAATTCCCAATATATTTATAAAAACCCAAGTGACCAGTATCAAGCCACTTATAAAATTTGAACACTTTTAAAATTCAAATAATTTGAATCTTAATTCCATTAGGGGTTTATTTAATTTCCAAAGCCCCTTTTGGATTTTTGTAAAATTCCATGTGTATGAAGTGGGTCCCACAACACTTGGAACATGATCATACACATTTTCAGAGATTTTACAAACATTCACATGGATTTTTGGAAAAGATTTTTATCTGGACATTTGAATTAAATTCAATTAGGGCTTTTGTTTTTCCCTAATTGGATTTCTTTTGAAAATTTTGCAAGATGCAAAGTCCAAGCTAACCCTAGCACATACCTAAACTTGGGTTGTGACAGTTATTGAGCGCAATGTTGCCAACTCAGTTTATCTCATCAGCAAGAAATTGCATCTGGCGCTGATTGGCTTCAATGTAGTTTTGAAGCATTTGCTGCGACCGAAGATTAACTTCAAAGTGGTGGCAGTCTTTCTGGAATTTCTTGGATAAGTTTCTCTCATTATCTTCTTGGCGCACACCAACATATGTGGCAAAAGGATCATTGGGCTTCCTCAGCAAGTCCAAAGTGTCACGCACTGGTGGAAGGAAAAGCTTCGGATGATGGCGAGCCACAAATTCTTCATTCCTGCCATAGTCGCAGACAACTTGCAGCCAGAGAGCATAGGGCTTCAGGGTGAATGGCAGCTCTGCTGCATGAACCAAGTTCCTAAGGAAGCAGTCTTCAAAATCAAAGATGAGACCATGAGTGAGCTTCATAATGGCATGCCTTGTCTCTGGATAAATGTTCAATTCTTCCGAAGCAGTACTCAGTGGAATCAAAGAGTTGGAAAAGATGTAGAACCAAGTCCTGGAGATGAAGTTCAAATGGTTCGGGCGAATGTTTTGAGGAAAATAGTTTGAAGTGACTTCAGTATCCAGCAGGGTAGCAAATTGTTCTTCACCTAGATCATGTTCTAAGTGAGTCTTTTCTTGAACTCCAGAATGCCTTGGAATATTGACTATCTCCATGAATTCTGCTGAGGACATTCTGAAGACTTTACCTTGGATCATCCATTCCAGCGTCCACGAGCTGGGTTCATTGGCATCACCAGAAACATACAGAGTGGCATAGAATTTCTTGATGAGTTCATAATTGAAGGGAGTGCTCAAAGCAAACAGCCGAGTCAGATTTTCATTCTCAATGGTTTCGGTGATGTTCTGGAAGCAAGTGGCAGTGGAAATACTTCGCATATCCAGATATTTGTGCCTAAACAGAACACCTTGCTGACAGAAGACTTTGGTGTATAAAATTTGTTGCTCTGCAGTCCAGAAACGAAGATCATCTACAGTGCGATCTGAAACATAAGGACTGACACCAAAGAATCGGTGACGCTTCTGATGTTGCTCTAAGCTGAAATGCGGACCATGCCTTGAAGAATATCCATCGCCCTTGAAAATGGGAAATGTTTCATGGGGCTAATTTGTTTCAAGATGGGTGTCTTGGCAGGGGAGAGAATGTGCGTGAAACCTTTGCAGAGGAGCTATTTGATTGGCTCTAGAAGGAACAGAAGTTTGAGCGACTATAAGCGCTTGCTCTTGCGAAAGATTCAGTATCTATACTTGCTCATCTTCATCTTCATGTGCTTCGGTGCGAGGCACATTTGATTCGGACTCTTGAGCGGTTCTGGCGGGGGAATAGTCTCGGGTGCCATGGGTTCTGGAGTGGGTTGGAGAGGGTTGATTTGCTTCATGGGGAGGTGATGGAGGTGGTGCGGGAGCAGCATGTGGTGTGGGAATCCTTTGCGGTGCGGGGGATGGAGCACGTGTTGGAGTTTGGGGTAGCAGTTCTCATGGGGGTAGGAGCTTTTTGTGGTGGAGTTGGTTTGGCAGTGGATCTGGTAGGAAGAGGTGTGGGGGTTTTGGTGGGTGGAGCTGAAGCTTTTGGTTTATGCTGGGAAGGTTTTGGCTTCGGAGCAGGAGTGGGAACTGCTTCAGGGGTTTCCTTCGGCTGCTCATCACTAGTGTCCATGTCGGCAGCTGAGGCCAAAGTTACCTTCCGCTTATTTGTAGATCTCTTCTTTGGAGAAGGGTCTGAAGCCTTTGCAACCGTAGGTTTAGCAGCAACTGGTTTTTCAATAACTGGTTCAGCTTCTTGCGGAGCGTTGCGCTTCCTTGAATCCCTTTCCATAATGGATGCATTGTGAGTCTTCACCATTTCAACGATACCGACTTTAATCTTGCCCCTGAAGATTTTGATGTTATCCTTGGTGGTGGTGTTGACTTCTGTCACTTGCTGAAGCCATTTCAAAGCGTGCTGTTTGAATTCTTCATCTGGTTCAGTTTCAGCTCACTTCTGATAGTTGTGAATCTTTGTAACTTCAGATTTATCTCTCGAATGCAAATCCTTCAGCTGACTAATCATAGTGGAGATCATTGCTTCGATGGAGCTTGAGATATAAACTTCACCTAGATCAACAGCTTCAGGCTCTTCAGTAGCACACTTCTCCCAAAGGGCTTCTGTGATGCCCAATTGATCCCATAGTTCTCCTTCACGAGGGTCATGGAACTGATGTTCAATATGGCGATTAGCTTCAGTTTGAGCTTCAGGCAAGGATATGCCTTTCTGCTTCCGTGGAATAGCTTCAGTGGAGGGACTCATGTCGACAACATACTTTTTCTGAATGGCCCTAGCAGCTTTCTCAGCTTTCTTAGTACTGAGGCCTTCTAGAGAGGCCTTGCGTTTAGCTTCGTGCTCAGCCAACAATTTGGCTTCAGCGGCAGCTTTCTCTTCATTCTTTTCGGCTTGGGCGAGCTTGTGCTTTGTCTCAGCCTTTTCTGGAGCCAATCTAGCGGAGTCCAACTCCTTTTGCTTTCTTGCGGCTTCCTCATTTGCCTTCTGCTTTTCTGTGGAGCTTCGTGCAAGAATGTTTCGCTCAAGTGCCTCTCCGAGGTATTTCTGTTTTAATTCTTCTTCAGTGAGCTTCCACTTCACTGAAGGGTTTGGTGGAGCAGAATTCTTGGGCTTCGCTAACGCAGCGGCCTTTGCAGATTGTTGCTTGGCAGGGTCATGCCTCTGCTTCGACCGCCTCTCAGTGTTGAGCGCATCAGCCGGTGGCTTGGAGGCCAAGGGCTTCGCAACCACCAAGTTTGATAAGTCAATGGTGGGGCGAGCAGAGGGCTTATCCTTGGGGTGTTGAATCTTTATCCCTTTGGCGGAAGGTTTTTCTCCTGGCTTCTTCTTCAATGGAATCCGAAGTCTTTCCTTCTTGGGGGGAGTAGAATCTGATTCATCATCAGATTCAGATTCAGAT
This sequence comes from Bromus sterilis, assembly GCA_950022295.1. Taxonomy (NCBI): domain Eukaryota; kingdom Viridiplantae; phylum Streptophyta; class Magnoliopsida; order Poales; family Poaceae; genus Bromus; species Bromus sterilis. The sequence goes on along the minus strand of OX465600.1, from coordinate 203,382,399 downwards.
TCGTTATCTGCTGCAGCATTTGATTCGTCCAGAATCGAGTCTTCCAGAGCAGCTTGTTCCAGTCTGGCTTGCTCTTCATCATCTGTGGAAGCATGAGGAGGAGAAGCTGATTTCTTCAGTTTCCTTTTCTTCTTGGAGCTAGGCCCAACATCATGGGCTTCAGCTTCAGCTAACTTGGCAGCTTTCTTAGCTTCCTTGAGTCTCTTTTTCTCAGCAGCGATTCTCAATCGCTCTTGCTCATCAGGGTAGTCATCAGGACTTTTGAGAGTATTGGGGTGAGGATACTTTGGTGGAACGGGATAGTACAAATGACGATTTTCTTCAGTGTACTGACTGCACATTGCAGAAGTGTATTGATAGGGTGGACTGAAGGCAAACTTCATAGCCCACTTCCAGTTAGGGATGCTCTTGTACTTGTACCATCTGACTGCCCAGTAGCGGCGAATGTTTTGCAAGCGAATCTTGCGCTGATCTTTGGTTTCTTCTGGAGGCGTGTCATATCCAAGATCAATGTGAATGGATTCGGGGATGCCTCTGGCATTATTAGTTTCCTTGGTTCTGCTACCTTTTCTCTTCGGAGTAGTTTGTTCTGCTTCGTTGATGTGATCAAGGATAGGGGACTCATTCCCGAAGCCTAAATCCACAGACATCCTGTGAAAAAAAACAAGGTAGCGAGGGAAAAAGGCAAGTATGGTATGAGCACCAACAAAAGTTTTGACCACAAACAACAAGTTCTGACAAGAGATTCATAATTGAATATGGGGAATGCTTCCAGTCTGTTCTAAGTTAGACTTAACCACATCATGGAAAAAATGTAAGCCTAACACAGAACAGATAACAACAAACCCTAGCTTCTAACCTGAATCGAGATGGGAAGCGTTTGCTAGCAGAAATAAGTTTCCGAACTGAGCAAAGATCCAACGGATCAAAGAAACCTAAGAAAAACAACCCAAAAACACATCTAAGATCTCGGATCCAATCCATACAAGGATTAACAGAGAGAAGATGATTGGATCGAGGTCTCGTCGTACCCTATCTTGGTGGCGACGACGAGCAGAGGATGAGCTCGACGGCGGCGCGAAGTCCACCGCGGTGCTCTTCCGGCAGTGAAGCGACGAGAACGGCGACGGAGACGATGGGCACGACGACGCGCGAGAGAGGATAGGGTTCCGGAGCGGCGAGGATGAGGGGAAGTGTTGGTGCGCTGGGAAGGAAGCCTTATATAGGGCTGGTCTGAAAGGGGTTGTCAGATCAGATCGGACGGCTCCCAGCGACCGCCTCTCCGGATTCTGTGGCGAGGATTGTGTGGCGGATCGCGAGAAACTCTCAACGACACGTATTAGACGGGATCTCAACGACCGAAGAATAAGTCTTCGTCTTTGAGTAAAACTTCGATAAAAGTTGGAAGCATTTGATTCGGAACACACTGATGTTCGAAGCAAAATACTTTCCATTTCAATTTTTCTCAACCATTTTGGACAGACAGAATAAGAAAGAAGAAGAATAGAAGGGGTAGGGTCCGAAACTTATCACCTCGAAGAAAAACCAAACGAAGCAAAAGGTGATAAGCATTGAGGACTAAATCCAAACAAAATAAAATAAAATTGAAGCAAAAACAAACAACTAAATCAAAAGACAAATAACGAAGTAAATGAATATATACATGGAGGTAAAGGTTCGGTCTTACAGTACATTGCGTGAGTCCAATATATTGAGCTCACACTTTAACACACAGAACCTTTTCTCATCCAATGGTTTCGTGAAAATGTCAGCTAATTGATCTTCAGTTCTGACATGACTTATCACAATATCTTCACGCTGAACATGATCACGAAGAAAATGATGGCGAATGTCAATATGCTTCGTGCGAGAGTGCTGCACAGGATTGTGAGAAATTTTGATTGCACTCTCATTATCATATAGAAGGGGAATTTTCTTCACATAAATACCATAATCCTTCAGGGTTTGCTTCAGCCACAAAATCTGAGTACAGCATGACCCAGCAGCAATGTATTCGGCTTCAGCTGTAGATATTGAGACACAGTTTTTCTTCTTCGAAGCCCAACACACAAGTGATCTTACAAGAAAATGACAAGTCCCTGAAGTTGATTTTCTGTCCACACGATCACCAGCCCAGTCTGAATTAGAATAGCCAATGAGATCAAACTGAGCTCTCTTGGGATACCACAAGCTCAAGGTAGGTGTGTGAGCAAGACACCGAAGAATTCGCTTTACAACAGTATGATGTGATTCCTTTGGATTGGCCTGAAAATGAGCACAAATACATACTGAAAGCATAATGTCAGGTCTAGATGCACAAAGATATAAAAGACATCCAATCATAGACCGATATTTCTTCTGGTCGAAGGCTTTACCATTCTCATCTACATCTAGGAAGCCATTGGTAGGCATTGGAGTCTTAATAGTAATGCAATCAGTAAGACCAAACTTCTTCATGCAATACTTGAGATATTTTTCTTGAGAATTGAAGGTGCCATTCTTCTGTTGACGGATTTGAAGTCCAAGGAAAAACTTCAGTTCACCCATCATAGACATCTCATATTTCTTCAACATCATTTTGGCAAATTCTTTGCTGATTTCAGTGTTAGTGCAGCAAAAAATAATATCATCTACATATATTTGACATACAAAAAAATCGCCATTATAAGATCGAGTGAAAAGAGTTGGGTCAGTTGTTCCTGGTTTGAAGCCTTTCTTCAGAAGGAAGTCCTTCAATGTGTCATACCAAGCACGAGGTGCTTGCTTCAACCCATAGAGGGCCTTGTGCAAACTGTACACCATGTCAGGTTTCTTTGGGTCTTCAAAACGTGGAGGCTGCATAACATACACTTCTTCTTCGATTTCTCCGTTAAGAAAAGCACTTTTCACATCCATTTGATAAAGTAGAATACCATTGAAATTTGCAAAAGCAAGCATAACACGAATGGATTCAAGACGAGCGAATGGAGCATAAGTTTCGCCGAAATTGATACCTTCAATTTGGGTGTATCCTTGTGCTACCAGTCGTGCTTTGTTTCTTACCACTATACCATCTTCATCTTGCTTGTTGCGAAAAATCCACTTTGTACCAATGATGTCGTGCTTCGTGGGATCAGGTCTATCAACTAAGGACCAGACTTGGTTTCACTCGAACTGGTTAAGTTCTTCGAGCATAGCAGTTAACCAATCTGGATCCTTCATAGCTTCATCAAACTTTGAAGGTTCTAGCATGGAGACAAACGAAAAGTTTCCACAGAAGTTAGCCAAACGAGTACGAGAACGAGTTGTGTGACGACCTGGTTGATGAATATCTTCAAGGATCGAATCAACATCAACTCTTCTTCGAACTCGTGATAAGGTTGAATCATTTGCTTCAATCTCAGCTTCTGCTTCAGTATCTGCTTCACCTTCAGGATCTGCTTCATCTTGAGGATCTGCTTCACCTTCAGCTTCAGCATTTCCTTCAGGATTAGCATTTCCTTCGTTCCCTTTCTCTTCTTCGTCCTGTTCACCATTAGCTTCAGGATGTCGATCTCCAGCGCCCCGGGCTATGTGTGGGAACATTGGACCATCATCATCCCTATTAGCTTGACGAGGATTGGCTTCAACAGGGTGAATCTCTCCTATATCCATGGATCTGATCACTTCATCAAGTGGAGGTTCATCTGGATCATGAGGCAAATGCTCTTATTGAGAGCCATTAGTTTCATGAAACCTCACATTTACAGTTTCCATAACTTTCCCAAAGTGAGAGTTATACACCCTGTAAGTGTGAGAATTTGAGCCATAACCTAGAGGAAAACCTTCATGTGCCTTAGGGGCAAATTTGGTGCTATGATTCATATCTCTAATAAAGCAAGGAGCACAAAAACCCTAAGGTACCACTACTGGAAAAAAGGTCTTTAATGGCGCACCTATTTTGGCTACTAATGGCGCACATTAGATACGCCATTACTAGCACGCCATTTGTAAATTTTAGTAATGGCGCACATTTGATGCGCCATTACTATCCCAAACAGTAATGGCGCACCTATAGTGCGCCATTACTAGGCCCAGAAGTGCGCCATTACTATCTGACTTAGTAATGGCGCATCTATAGAAGTGTGCCATTACTATCTGACTTAGTAATGGCGCACCTATAGAAGTGCTCCATTACTAACAAAAATTTTTCAAAAAAAATTTCAATTTTTTTTCTAAATTTGATTTTTTTTCAATTTTTTTCTTAATCTACGTTCAATATGTTTAATCTCAGGTCACATATACTTAATCCCAAGTCAAATGGCGCTCCGTGGTAAAACTTCACAAATGGTCACCCATCCTCACACTACTCCAGCCCCAGCACGCTTAACTTCTCAGTTCTATCCAATACCAACACCAGCTCACTTAACACGCACTTGTTGATATATGTATCATAACAATCTTATTAAACCTTGTTGATGTCCAAAATTTGAAAAAAAAAATTCAAAAAAATTGAAAAAGAATATATTTTTTGAAAACTTTCAAAAAAATGAAAAAAACCAAAACTTTTGATAAAATTTAAAAGTCAAAAAAGTTAGAAAATTTCAAAAGGAAATCGCGCCTTCAAAATTCAAAATAATTCACGCCTTCAAATTTATTTATTTTTTAATTTTTTCCCGCCTTCAAAATTCTAAAAAATTCTAAAAAAGTTACTAATTTTATTTACTAATTTGTTTATTATTTTTATTTTATTTTCCCGCCTACAAAATTCAAAAAAAAACTTAGTAATGGCGCACTATTCATAAGGTGCGCCATTACTAAATTTTTTTATTTTTTGAATTTTTTATTTTTTTCATTTTCCCGCCTTCATAATTAAAAAAATGTTAGTAATGGCGCACCTCTACAAAGTGCGCCATTACTAAATTTTTTTTATTTTTTTTTATTTTATTTTTTTTATTTTCCCGCCTTCAAAATTCATTTTTTTTAAAAGATAGTAATGGCGCACCTATACAAAGTGCGCCATTCCTAACTTTTTTTAATTTTTCGAATTTTTAATTTTTTAATTTTCCCACCTTCAAAATAAAAAAAAATAAAGAAAAGTTAGTAATGGCGCACCTATGCAAAGTGCGCCATTACTAACTTTTTTTTATTTTTTTATTTTCCCGCCTTCATAATTCAAAATTTTTTAAAAAAAGTTAGTAATGGCGCACCTATACAAAGTGCGCCATTACTAAAAAATTTTATTTTTTCGATTTTTTTAATTTTTTTAATTTTCCCACCTTCAAAATTAAAAAAAAAGTTAGTAATGACGCACTTTGTATAGGTGCGCCATTAGTAACCCAACTTACTAATGGCGCACCTATACAAAGTGCGCCATTACTATGTCGAGGAATGGGTCAAACCTTGGTCAAACATAATAATGGCGCACTTTTCACCAGGTGCGCCATTACTACCCCAACTTACTAATGGCGCACCTGTAAAAAGTGTGCCATTACTATGTTTAGGAATGGGTCAAATCTTGGTCAAACATGGTGATGGCGCACTTTTCACCTGTGCGCCACTGCTATTTATGTTACTAATGGCGCACTGTGTAATGGTGCGTCATTACTAAATAGTAATGGCGCACCACATGTATAGTGCGCCATTAGTGTCCATATTATCTATAGCTATTTTTCCAGTAGTGTACGAAACATTTGGTTTGTTACTAGTGATAATCTCATGTGAAGTTTTCTTCAGAAATTTGTGAAGGTAAACCTTGTTGATGATATGACAAGCTGTGTTAATTGCTTCAGCCCAGAACCTGATAGGTGTCTTGTATTCAGCAAGCATGGTCCTGGCCATTTCAATGAGAGTTCTATTCTTCCTTTCCACAACACCATTCTATTGAGGTGTATAAGCAGCAGAGAACTCATGTGTAAAGCCATGATCATCAAGAAATTCTTCAATATGAGTATCTTTGAATTCAGTTCCATTATCACTTTGGATATGCTTCAGAGATAATTCATATTCTGTTTGAGCTCTCTTAGCGAATGACTTGAAGATTTCAACATCTTTGCTCTTGTCATCCACAAAGAAAACCCAAGTATATTGAGAAAAATCATCAACAATAACAAGACCATATTTGTTTCCTCCCAGACTTGCATAATTTTGAGTACCGAAAAGATCCATATGAAGCAATTCAAGAGGACGAGTAGTATTCATGATAGTCTTCGCTGAATGATGTTTCTTCATAATTTTAGCAGCTTCACAGGCACTCAGAGACGATCCTTATCGAATTTTACTTCGCTAAGGCCAATAACATGTTTCTTCTTCACTAGATTATGAAGATTTCTCATCCCTGCATGACCAAGTCTTCGATGCCATAACCAACCAGATGAAGCTTTTGCCATTAGGCATGTGGATACAGCAGGGCCCAAAGAAAAATCAACAATGTATAAATCTAATTTTCGGTAACCCTCGAAAACAAACGTATAGTCATCCTGTGAAAAGACAACACAATGTGAAGCAGAAAATAGAACAAGCATACCCATATCGCATAACTTCGAAATAGACATAAGATTATAACCAAGAGATTGGACTAGCATAACCTTGTCAATGTGCTTATCTTTCGATATGGCAACCTTACCCAAACCTAAAACTTTACCCTTGTTGTTATCACCGAGGTAATGTACTTCTGAGAAGATTGAGATAGTTTTTCTTCGGTGAATAACTCCTTGCCTCCGGTCATATGATTTGTACAACCACTATCCATGACCCATTCGGATCCACCGGAGACGTAGCCCTGCAGAAGAATTAGTTCTTCTTAACCACCCACAAACGAGCAAGTGACTGAGAAGAGGTTGAAGCACTGGTTGAAGCAATATTAAAATGAACAGGATTATATTGCTTAGGTGGACCATCAAGTACACCATAAATGTAAGTCCTCTGCGAATGGTTAGGATAAGAATGAGCATATGCAACCTTATTATGGTTATCCTGAGGACGATAAGTATAACGACCAGTGCGATATTATTGCTTCTGCGGAACATTTGATTCGGGCACCAGTGAATCATTTCTCTTCTCTAGTGAATAGAAATGATTCGGTGGTACCGAAGACTTTCCCTACATGGTATGGTTACCATGCAGTTTTACCACAAGTGCTTTCTGCACCCATATCTTCCTCTTATAGAAACCATTCTTAGGAGGAGTACCAACATACTCAGCATTAACCTTTCCCTGTTCATCTTTAATGAGCTTGTAGTAGGAATCAAGTGATTCATCCACAATAGCTTTGTTCATTTTGCAGTCGAAACCTGAAAGGTTAGCAACATCAATAGGTTTCTCCTTCGCTAGGACCTAAACAGTCTTAGGATACTGCTCAGGTTCCCAATAGGTGCCATCAGGGTTTATCTTTCTCTCGAAACCAACACCCTCATTCCTGGGATTCCTGTGAAGGAGAGCCTTCCTCAGGATATCAAAAAGATATTGGTGACCTTGCACACTTTTGAACATGCCTGTTTCAAATAATTTTTTCAACCCGAGGAGTTCCTCGGTAACAGCAGAGTTTTCCTCATCTGAGGCATTAGTATCATCAATAATAATAGGAGCTTTGCCTTTTGAATCAGTTTTGCTTCGTTCCAGAAAGGTTAAGCAAGGTGAATCAGTTTTATGATTTGCTTCAGTACTTTGTTGAGCCATTTGATAGAGATTGACATTTTCCAACTCTTCATGAGCCTCTTTCAGTCTTTCGAGAGCCATTTTCCTCTGAAGAAATTCATAGGTGAGCTTCTCATAATCAACTGAAAGGAGATCATGCCGAGAGGATAATTCTTCAAACTTTTCCTTCAGAGCTTCATGGTCATTAGTTAAAGTTTGACCTTTCTCTATCTCATCGATCAACAGAGTTTCTGATTTCTTAATGGTTTTTCTTAGCGAATCAAGTTCATCTTGTTGGATAGAAGCAATTTTAGCAAGTTTAGCATAGCTTATCTTCGAATCACTGTCATATGAGGAACAATCAGAAGTATCATAGTTAGATTTGGATGAAGATACCTTCGCCTTGGCCATGAAGCAGTATGCATGAGTTTCATCTTCACTACTGTTGTTGGTGAAGAATGAGCTCGAAGCTTTGGTTGAAGCATCTGCTGAAGCGAATGCCAAACCATCAACACCATCTGATTCGGACCCAGACCCAGACCTTGAGCCTGATTCAGCTTCGGACCCAGAGGCTTCGTCTTCAGAGTTCATCTCCTTTCCCAGATAGGCCTTGGCACGGTGGGAGATGCTTCGTCGAGACGAGTGAGTCTTCGATGACGTACCCTCATGCTTCTTATGATACTTCTTCCTCTTGTCATCATCAGAATCTTTCTTCTTTTCTCTTCTCGAACTGGAATCATGTCTCTTGGACTCATAGCTTCTGGAGGATCTGTGGGACTTGGTTGAGGAGTCTCTGAGCGAATGCTTCGATTGGTTCTCAACTTCCCACAGAGGGCAATCAGCAATGTAGTGACCTGGTTTCTTACAATTGTAGCAGCAGTTGTCCTTCGATGGAGAGCTTATGAAGGATGAGCGGTGAGATGAGTGACTTGAGCTACTTGAAGAATAACTCTTTTTCGGTGAAGAAAAACCTTTTCTTTTGAAGCGGTTGAAGCGTCTCATGATCAATTCTAAATCTTTCCCAATGCTTGCAGGATCATCTGATTCGACACCTGAAGCAGAACTGACTTCGGGTGAAGAATGACGCGAAGCTTTTGCTTTCAAAGCATGTGATCTTCTTTGAGAGCCATTAATTTCACATTTCTCATATTCTTCCATTTGAAAGGTATTGAGTCTCTCAAGAATATCAGCGGCAACAAGACGTCTGAAATCAGTTCTTTCCTTGATCATCAGCACAATGTGATCAAATTAATCATCCAATGAGTGACGCAAAGTTCTTACAACTGAGTGAGGCGTAATGTCATCAGCACCGAGGGAAATCAACTCATTAGCAAGAGCAGTGAGTCTGTTGTAAATGGAGCTGAGTTTTTCACCCTCGTTTCTCTTGAATCGATAGCATTTGCTTCGGAGTGTGTCAATTCTGGCATCCTTCTGGGTAGAAACACCTTCACCAATCTTTTCCAGTTAGTTCCAGACTCCGTTGGCAGAGGGGATATTCTTCACTTCATGATACTTTTCTGGTGTCAGATGATTGGTGATGAATACCCAAACTTCAGAATCAAGATCAATCAATTTTTCTTCTTCAGGAGTGATAGCCTTCTCATCGGCGACTGTGACTCCATACAAGATAACTTGCCAGGCAACAGAATTGATAGCCATGATATTTCTCTTCATTTTGTCCTTCCAGTACGGGTAGTCCTTCCCATTGAAAACAGGAATAGGTTCGCCGGAGCGAATAGCTGCGAAAGACATACTTGAAAGCACTCCAGGAGGTTAATCCAAAACACACAGAGTGTAGGGAGAGACTAGCTCTAATACTAATTCAAAGTCCAAGTATGTGATCAGAGGGGGAGGGGGTGAATGATCACTTCAAAATTTTCGACTGAAACTATGAAGTGAAGCATAAGTAAGGCGGAACAGCGAAGTAAAACTGGAAGAGAAACTAAATGCAGTGAATCAAAACACATTGAAGCATAACTGCGAAGCAAAGGCAATACAGAAGGTAAGTTCTTGAAGTAAAACAAACTGAGACTCGGCGATGTTTGTTCGACTAGTTCACGCTCTGCAAAGCGCTACGTCTGGTTGGAGGGACTGGTGATTAAAAACCTGGAGCAAATCTCTCTCCATCCGTTGCTCCACTTCCCCAAACTCCTTGAGCTTGGTCAGTTCTTCACTCTTGGTTGATTATTGAGGAAATCACCGAAACCTTTGATAAACTGGACTTCGAGGCGACAATTACTCTTCGATCTCTGAAGAACAACACTCTAACCGTCTAGGAGAATTGCAGTTCTCCAAGATAAAAAGGCTAGTAAGCTTTCACCTAAGTCATCTCGGATCTACTCAGATCAATGGGACTTAGGCTTCAGTATTCTGGGTTTTGGGTTTAGCTTCGGTGGTGTTCTTGGGGTGCTCTCTTCAATCTCTCTCAGGAATATGTTCAGAGCAGCCACCCGCAAATGGAGGACGGGGCGGCGTATTTATAGTTGGCGACCCGAGGTGCGGAATGACCAAATTGACCTGAAGTGTCAGCTTGACACGTGTCCACAACGGTCGGATTTGTCATCACTGCGCAACTTTACTTGAGGAAGAATTAAAGCTGACTCACGGACTTAGTTCAGCTTCAGAAGTCAAAGAACGAAGTCTTTGCTACTGAAGCTTAACTCAGTGCACATGAGATTTCTTCGCTCTGGCTTCGCACTTGGTGTGGATTTGTTCTGAGCATTTTCTCAATGACTTCGGTGTCCACAAACTAAGGACCCCTCTTGATAGTACGGTTTGTCCTATGACTCAAAGAACAGAAAAAGAACTACACAAAAACATCTAAGTCTTGCGCCGTCTTCTTCATTTCCTTCAATGAGTTGAGCTTCAGGACACATTCATTTTGGGGGTCATCCTCCGTGATTAAGCTTCGCTAGAGAGGGTAAAGCTTCGATAACTTGAAACCCTTCCCTGAAGCTTTATCATTTAGCTTGTCCTTCAGGAACCTATTCAACTATTTATACTAGAAAACATTGTTAGTTCCTTTACTGTCTTGTCCAACAATATCCAAAACACACGGGGGCAAAACTTTGCTCTTACAGTAGGCCAAAGGGGGCACCGAGAGGGGCCACAGGGCATCCAGGAGGCCTCCTGGCGCGGCCTAGGATGGGGCCACGCCAGGGACCCTCCTAGGGCCCTGGTGGGTCCACCCCCTTCCATCTTTAGTTCTTCGGGAAGCTTTCGGGTCGCTGATTTTTTATATAATTTTTCTGGGATTTATTTGGCACTTTTAATGGCCGAAAAACATGAAATACAAAAACAGCAGCAAACAGGAACTGGCAACTGGGTGCACTGATTAAATAGGTTAGTACAAATATGATCAAAAGTGTATGAAAGTTCAAGCAAAACATGGCCAAGTCACACAAATCATGCATGGAGCATGCAGAAATTATAGATACGTTTGGGAAGTATCAACATCCCCAAGCTTAATTCCTGCTCGTCCTCGAGTAGGGAAATGATAACAAGCATAATTTCTGTGGCGACATGCCACACAACCATATAAGGACTTTTAAGTAAATCAATCAAAGCATGCAATTAAATTCAAGTCTTAACAAGCAAAAGTCTATATTAGCATTGACACAAGTAACAAAAGAACAAAGGGTGCAAGAGCTCTCGCTGTCCGTGACTCGAATGTCTCCAGATGGTGTTTGCGTGCAAGAAAGGGGATATGGGAATACGAGATAAAAAAATAGTTGTTGAGAACTACTATCTACTAAAGTTTCACACTTAGTCTCCTTTGGATTCTTATCTTGACTTGTCCCCATACCACTAGTCAGGTACAAGTCAAATTGATCCACTCCCTTTCGATATTTTGATCACTCATGGAATGGATGAGCGTGAGCAAGAAAGTTGACACCTAAAAGGCGAAATAGAAAGAAGGTGGAGGAGGAAGACAAAAAGGTGTGAAAGGCTCACATCAATGAGGACAATCATAGGCGAGAGAAGTCCATATGATAGATATGATGTGAGGAGTAGGGATTGCCATGCAACGGATGCACATGTGAGCTAAAAGCTCTCCAAGGGAACTAGTGGGGGTGCATCCAACTTGCTTTCTCAAGTAGACCTAGAGCTCTTTTGAGGAGTCTCATCATTGGAATATACAAGCAAGTTCTATAGTGTGAAGGGTCCCCACATAGCTGTATACATGTATGATGATCTCTATGGAGTACAAGGGATAGAGTATGAAGTACTAGTGTGGATCTCTCAAAAGGAATAGTAGTGTGCCCCCTTCTCTGTTTTTATTTCCTTTTTCTCTTTTTTCTATTTTTTGTATTTTTTTGGTGGCCTCGATTGATCTTTCTATTTCTATCATTTGTCCTCTTTGGGATCTTTTGATTTTTTCTCTTTGGGATATTTTCCTCACTTTAGGGGCAACACTCTATATCTTACACGAATATAGGAGATCTTTCACACTTTACAAAGGTACTCACATAAAGAAGATGTAACTATCATGATGCAAATGTATGCCTCTACCAGGGTAGCAGGATATGAAATGATACTAGCGCGTCATGCAGCAATGATTTGGGCAAGGCCCAACTAGCAAGCAGCTCATCGATCAAGCAAGTAGCATGTATGACATGAAGATCAAGTCATGAGAAATTGGATGTTGCATGGCAATATATCTCGGAAAGGCTATGGAAATGCCTTGATAGGTAGGTATGGTGGCTGTTTTGAGAAAGGATATAAGGAGGTTTATGATGACAAAGCGTATCATGCATGGTGTTTGTATGTACCGGAGAAGGTGGACGCCAACTCTCGAAGTGAGAAGGAGGCAATGCACGAGACAGGAGAGGATAGAAAAATATGGGAAGGTGGAAGTGTCAACTTTCGAATACTCACATTAGTCCGAATAACTCATAAACTTATTATCAGTAACTCGCAATCTAATCAGGAGGTTCTCAAAGAGACAAGTACCCCGAGGAGGAGTGTATGGGGGTTTGGTTATCCTTGCGCATCCTCGACTCATGGTACGTGAGTGTACTCTAATATTCGAACCCTCCAGAAGTTAGTGATCCATCTAGTAGCTAGAGTTCTCAACAGGGGTTTTGGTTTTCGAAAATCACACGGATTGCCCAAAATACGACATCTATCACTAATAGGCTAAAGCTCTTGACACCATAAGTTCAAACATTACTCTAATCAATACCTCAAAAATATTGTAAGTTACTACTACAAAGAGAATAGCAACTTCAACTACCTACTCTCTAGTAAAGACACAAAGCTTAGTGCAACAGGCAAACTCTCTATACAAGATAAAACATGCAACCTATAGAAAATTCAACCTAAGACAAAAGAAAATCTCTAGAAGAAAACTAAAGCACTTCAACTAAACAGGGCAGCAGCTGAGAAAAGAAAAAGAACATCTCACAACTAAGAAAATAAGCATGCAAATCCTAATTCAAGCGGAGCGTGTTTATCTCCCACACAAAAGAAATCTAGGGTCTAACTTGTTATGAACAACAAACAAAGCAAAAACAAACCTCAGAAAAGTAAAGAGAGAGACGCTCCAAGCATAGCACATAACACATGAAGTGAAAAAAATATATTGCAACGAGGGACGAACTGATAATTGTTGATGAAGAAGGGGATGCACGGGGGAATCACCAAGATTAGACGCTTGAGTCTCCTTGAATATTTTTTAGGGATGCATGGGGGCATCCCCAAGCTTGAGAGTTTGACACTCCAGGATCTTCTTTCATCATCTTCCATCGCACACTTGAAAACTCCCTTCATACATAACTAATTGTAAACTGATTAGAGAGGTTAGTACCCTATTCAAATAATTTTCCTCTATTGCAAATAAAGATATTCTTGAAGAGCTACTGTTTCTCAAGATTTCCAAAAAGTTTTTGCAAATAAAAAGCTAGCTTAAGGTTTGAAAAAGTTAGGAGAGACAAAACGTGGCAGAATCTGTGAAAAACAGAATAGCAGGTAGCAAAGAATTGTTTAGGGTTACTTCTGCAACTCAAATAAAAAAACTCAGAACATACTAAAGTTCCATGATTGCATAGAGCACGCTGTGTAAAAAGTTCAGCTCAAAAAGATGAACTGGTAATTTTCTATGATTTTTCCCGTTAGAAGGACAGAATCTGTTTTCTGGACAGCATGTCACAACTTTCACTTCCCTTGTCATATGAGGTTATAATTGGCACAAAGCTTGAAAAGTAAAGATACAATGATGTTGCTACAGTATTAACAATCATCAAGACCACTAAGAATAGAAGAAAAAAAAGGAAAACCTAAATTCGTTGCGGGATGCCTCCCGAAAGCGCTTCTTTAAAGCCATTAGCTAGGCTTAAAGCAAAAGATCAAGTCTTATCAAGAAAATAACTAGCCCGTGTGAGGGACTCAAAAGGCAACTTAATGTTTTTACTAGGGAAATGATCCATCCCTTTATTGAGAAGGAATTGGAATTTGATATTCCCCTCTTTCATGTCAATAACAGCACCCACGGTGCGTAGAAAAGGGCGTCCCAAAATAATTGGAAAAGAGGGCTCACACTCAATGTCCATAATAGTAAAATCAACGGGAACATAATTGTCATTGGCAATGATAAGAACATCGTCGATCTTCCCCAAAGGTTTCTTTACGAAAGAATAAACAAGACGAACACCAAAAGAACAAGGATCAAAAGGTTTCAATTCAAGCATATCATACATTCTTTTGGGCATAACGGAGGTACTAGCTCCAACATCACAAAGAACAAAGCAAGAGAAGTTATTCAATTTGATTTTTATCATAGGATCCCAACAATCTTCTAGCTTCCTAGGTATGGAGGCTTCTAGTCTAAGCTTCTCCTCCCTAACTTTTATTAGAGCATTGGTGATATGCTCCGTGAAGGCAAGATTAAGTGTGCTAGTGTGGGGGTCTCTAGACATCTTGTGTAGGAAACCAATAACTTCATGTAAGGTGCAGTTGTCAAAGTCTAAGTCACTACTATCTATCAAGGAGGTAGTGAAATCATTAAGGCTCACTTGTTTGAAAGCCTCTATGTTCATAGAGGTTTCTTCATCTATGGTTGAGGTGGTAGCATCACCATTGATAGGTCCAGGTGGACTAGGGGTGTGATGGGTGCTAATAGTTTGAACATCCTCAACAACTTGGATAATGGCTACGGTTTGGTTGGTAGGAAGGCTCTTAACTATCTCTTCTTCCTCCTTTTCTCTTGACCATCTCTATTTAAGTTTCCCCAACATCCTAATGTTTTCATTGATTTGCACTTGCATAACATTCGTAGGAGTGGTGTGCCTCTCCTCGGGGGGAGAAGTTCTAATCTTAAGCATCTCAACATCATGGGCTATGTTGTCTACCTTCGAAGAGAGGATATCTAATTTTTCAAATTTCTCTTCTTCACTCTTGTTGAAGGCTTTTTGGGTAGTGATAAAGTCTTTAAGCATGCTCTCTAGTTCATAAGTGGAGTTTTTGGTGCTAGGGTAAGTGTTGTTGTTCCCATAGTTGTTGGATGGTAAAGGTCTAGGGTTGTTGCTACCAAAATTACTCCTATAAGCATTATTGTTGAAGTTGTTTCAAGAGATAAAGTTCACATCTACTTGTTCTTGAGCAACCAAAGAATTTAAAGGGACATCCCGAGGATCAATAGGAGCTTGCTTGGTAAGTAGAGACATGATTAAGTCAACCTTTTCATTAAGAGACGAGATCTCCTCGACAGAGTTTACCTTCTTACCAGTTGGAGATCGTTCGGTGTGCCACTGAGAGTAGTTCAGCATCATCTCATCAAGTAGCTTCGTGGCAGCATCAAGTGTGGTTGACATAAAAGTTCCTCCCGCGGCCGAGTCTAGCAGATTCTGCGAGGTAAAGTTTAAGCCTGCATAAAAAATCTGGATAACCATCCAAGTAGTCAAACCATGTGTAGGGAAGTACTTAACAAGAGATTTCATGCGTTCCCAAGCTTGGGAAACGTGTTCGTTATCCAATTGCCTAAAATTCATAATGTTACTTCTCAACTGGATAATTCTAGCAGGGGGATAGTACTTCCCAATAAAAGCATCCTTACACTTGTCCCAAGAATCAATGCTATTATTAGGTAAGGATTGCAGCCACTCCTTGGCTCTTCCTCTCAAGGAGAAGGGAAAAAGCTTCAGCTTGACGATGTCTCCATCTACTTCCTTGTACTTTTGCATATCACAAAGCTCAACAAAATTATTTAAGTGCAAGGCAGCATCCTCTCTAGCACTTGAGAATTGATCTTTCATAACAAGATTCAGCAAAGCATGTTTAATTTCATAAGAAGGTGCTGAAGTGGCAGGTGGAGCAATAGGAGTGCAGATAAGGTCACTGTTGTTGGGACTAGTGAAGTCACACAACTTGGTGTTTTCATTGGAACCCGTAGTAGCAGAAGGTATTTTTGGTATTTTTTATAAGGGACACAAAAGTAAAAACTGAAAGGTAAACTAACAGGACTAAAAATCAAAGATAAAAGATAGTGTGCAACTCCCCTATCTTGTAGACTGGAGTCCCCGGGAACGGCGTCAGAAATTGCTTGATATGGTGAGGAAGATAGTTCTCTCACTTCTCGTTGGTTACCCCAAGTGGAAGGTGAGATGTAGCGTAGCAGCATATTTCCCCTATGTGGAGGATAGGGTTTGTCTCCCGTAGGACTCGCAGATATACAAGAAGGTGGTAAAGTGAACAGTGGCGCCGAGGTTGCTAACTTCGCCTGGACCTACACACACAGCAAATAACTTTGCTCCCAACGAGTACAGAGGAGTTGTCAATTCCTCCGGCCTTGCTGTTTACAAAGGATCAACGCAAGAGATAATAATAGTGGCAACTGAAAGTAAATTGAAGACGTAAACAATGGTGGAAATATGGACCGGGGTCCCATGATGTTCACTAGTGATGTCTCTCTCCCAAAAGACGATAAAAGTGCTAGCGAGGTAAACAAATCACAGCTGGGAAATTTACAGGATTATAAACGCACCGCAATGCTAACTATGCTACAAAAGAAAGGAAGAGGCTCAAAAGCAATGCGCAGTACGCCAAAGTAAGTAAACCGAAATCTATCTGCATCTACTACGAATCATCCACCTTGAGATATCTATCCAGAACATCTCGCTGGTATTAAGTTGTGAATCCCACCCAAAGTGTAAACTCACAGCAATAGAGAACTGCATTAAAAGAACTATGCGTAAAGTAAACAATCCTTGCACCCGCAAGTACAAGCACCGTTGTTTTATCCCTGGTGGAAACAACACATCCCCTAGTCTCATGTTTCTGTCACTCAAGCTAGACATCGGGGGCCTGAACCCACAATCAAGCATAACGCTCCCTCTTGGAGTTGCAACAAATCACTTGGCCAAAGCAAAATATGGCAACGGAGAACATGCAAGAATTTACTAAAGAACACAAATATAAAAGAGAACCAAATATATTACTCATCACAATCTGAACATAATCTCATAATCCATCAAATCCAAGCAAACTCAGCATCGCAACACAGAAATTACAAAGGTGTCTCGATCATGTGAGGCAGCTCACGATGTCTCGAAAGTGGAAGCACAAAGAGGGTAGGAGAACATCACATAGCTACTGGTCATGGACCCATGGTCCAAGGGGGACTACTCACAAGACATCCGGAAGGCGTCCATGGTGATGGATAGTCTCCCGAAGGGGATTCCTCCTTCCGGCAGGGTGTCGGGGAAGCTTCTCCTGGAAGCCCCGATCCTGAAACGGCGGCGGTACAGAGAGGAGAACGGGAATAGTAGATCGATATTAGGGGTTTCTGTCACAGGGGCTAAATATAGGCCAAAGGGGGCACCGAGAGGTGCCACAGGGCAGCCAGGAGGCCTCCTAGCGCGACCTAGGGTGGGGTCGTGCCAGGGATCCTCCTGGGGCCCTGTTGGGTCCAACCCCTTCCATCTTTAGTTCTTCGGGAAGCTTTCGGGTCGCTGATTTTTTATATAATTTTTCTGGGATTTATTTGGCACTTTTAATGGCCGGAAAACCTGAAATACAAAAACAGCAGAAAACATGAACTGACAACTGGGTGCACTGAGTTTATAGGTTAGTCCAAATATGATCAAAAGTGTATGAAAGTTCAAGAAAAACATGGCAAAGTCACACAAATCATGCATGGAGCAAGCAGAAATTATAGATACGTTTGGGACGTAGCAGGCACACATTGAGAAATTGCAGGCACTTTAATGAACTCTCAGAAAGAAAAGCCAGAATGCACCACCCGTCCCCCAACCAGTCGCAAACATAGTCCCTGGGCAGATCGCACACGATGCCCTACCAGCTCCCGCCATGCCACCAAGGCAAGTCGCCAGCATCCAACAAAGGCACGCAAAACCCGAGGAAGAGGAGGAATACACAACGACACATGGACGAATCTGCATGATCCGGCAAGGAAGGTCAGCAAACAGACAACAGCACCAAAATTCCTTCGTGAATCAGAGACAGACATCACTTTATCTGGAGAGGATCACCCACCAGCCATCCCTCGACCAGGACACGCCGCACTGGTACTCGGAGAAGGAATCGGGAACTATGATATATCACGAGTGTTCATGGACGGAGGCATTGACATCAATATCATATTCACCAGGACCTTAGAAGAGATGTTCATCCCAACTTCCATATTCAAGACTTCAAGCACGACCTTCCACGGACTCGTACCAGGAAAAGAAGTCTATCCCCTCGGCGAAATAAGCCTCAAGGTGGTCTTTGGAAACGAAAACAAATTTAGAAAGGAGACACTAGACTTTGAGGTTGTCGATTGGAGATCGCAATACTACGCCGTCCTTGGTCGACCTGCCTTCGCACGACTCATGGTCGTCCCCCACTATGCATAACTTAAGCTGAAGATGCCAGGACCAAGATGAGTAATGACCATCAACGACAGCTTCATCAGGTCAGACCGCTGCGACAGGTAGTTCCACAAGATTTCAGAAGCTTTTGGGGCACACTAGAACCACGAAGCAGCGGACCAGGTGACAGCATCGAACAAACACCACGGCGAGCCCTGAAGAGCTCGCAAGAACCACCGGAACAAGGGCAGCAAAGTAGAAGCTAGCGCTTCACGCTTCTTCTACTCACTATCTTAGCAGCAACTTTAAAATTCCAAGGCTATTAAGCCATCGATCCAAATAAGGCTACTCAGCCATTAGTGTAAGAACCTCAGGGAAACAACAATAAAATTAACGCTTATTCCCAAATATCTTACACCTGTATTTGGCACTCGGGGACTTGCGCGCTCAAGCCACCCCCCCCCCCCCCCCGAGGCGTTTCTCACTCACGCGACTCAGAAAAATTTGGCACTCGGTGGCTTGCGCGCTCAAGCCACCACCCGAGGCGTTTCTCTCTCACGCGACTATAATATTTTTGGCACTCGGGGGCTAGCGTGCTCAAGCCACCCCCGAGGCATTTTTCATTACAGTGACTCGAAAAAAAATTGGCACTCGGGGGCTTGCACGCTCAAGCCACCCCCCGAGGCGTTTCTCGCTCACGTGACTCGAAAATGTTTGGCAGACGGGGGCTTGCACGCTCAAGCCACCCCCCCGTGGTGTTGCTCGCTCACGCGACTCGAAAATATTTGGCACTCGGGGGCTTGCGCTCTCAAGCCACCCCCGAGGCGTTTCTCGCTCACGCGACTCGGAATTTCTTCACACTCAGTAGCTTGCGCGCTCACGCAACCCCCCGAGGCATTTCTCGCTCACGCAACTCGAAATTTTTTGGGACTCGGGGTCTTGCGTGCTCAAGGAAACCCCCCCCCCCCCCCCGCGGAGGCGTTTCTGGCTCATACGACTCGAAATAATATGGCACTCGAGGGCATGCCCGCCTAAGAACCCTCTAAGGCATTTTCTCACTCACGCGACTCAACACAACATAGCAATTGGGGGCCCGCACGTATAAGTCATCCCTCAAGACTTCAACCAAGCAAACATCAAACAAGCAGACAGAAGAAAAATCTATATTTGCAAGAAACCAACAAAATGAGCAACATTGTAAGGCCCAATATGCGGTACTATTCCAGATCTAGATGTTTCCATCCAGAACCGGGGATGAAGCACATATCGGTCCCACCGCGAACTTATGACAATACCATATGCCCCAGATTTCCAAAATGATATCACAACATTACATCTACAAGGATACAACATCTGATACAATCGGCATACAACTTCCTTAATACAATACATCAGCGAAAGATATATTTCTGAGTACTGATACGCGAGAGAGGATAATTGCTTCTTGCCCTTCATTGGTTACCCCAAGTGGAAGGTGAGATGCAGCGTAGCGGCAAGTATCCCTCGGTGAAGATACCGAGGTTTGTCTCCAGTAGGACTCCGGAGATGATAAGTAGGTGGTTCGGCAAGTGATGCACTGTTTATGATAATGACTTGCATCTCCTGTACCTGCACACAGAAAGAAATAACTTTGCTCCCAACGAAGTTCAGAGAGATTGTCAATCTCTCTGGTCTTGTTGTTTACCAAGGATCAAAACACAAGGGATAATGATAATGATAGAAACTCAAAGTAAAAGCAGAAAAGTAAATAAGCGTGTAAACAATGATGAGAATATGGACCGGGTCCCGTGATGTTCACTAGTGATTTCTCTCTTCCAAAAGACGATAAAACTACTATGCGAGGTGAAAAAATTATAGATGGGAAATTGATAGGATTATAAACGCACCGCAATGCTAACTATGCTACAAAAGAAAGGAAGAGGCTCAAAAGCATGGGCAGTACGTCTAAAATAAGTAGACCGA
This sequence comes from Bromus sterilis, assembly GCA_950022295.1. Classification (NCBI taxonomy): domain Eukaryota; kingdom Viridiplantae; phylum Streptophyta; class Magnoliopsida; order Poales; family Poaceae; genus Bromus; species Bromus sterilis. The sequence goes on along the minus strand of OX465600.1, from coordinate 203,362,036 downwards.
AATCCAACTGCATCTACTACTAATCATCCACCTTGAGATATATATCCAGAACATCTCGCTGGTATTAAGTTGCGAGCCCCACCCAAAGTTTAAACCCAAAGCAACAGACAACTGCATTAAAAAGCACTTTGCATAAAGTAAACAATCCTTGCAACCGCGGTTGCAAGCACCGTTGTTTCCCCCCTTGTGGAAACAACACATCCCCTAGACTCATGTTTCTGTCACTCAAATGTGTCATCAGGGGGCATGAACCCACAATCGAGCATCACGTTCCCTCTTGGAGTTACTACCTGCTACTTGGCCAAAGCAATATACAACAACGGATAACATGCTAGAATTACTTAGGAAAAAAATATAAAAGATAAGAACCAAATATATTACTCTATCACAATCTGAACATAATCTCATAATCCATCAAATCCCATCAAACTTAGCATAGCAACTGCAGAAAGATTACATATATGCCTCGATCATGTAGGGAACCTCACGAGGTCTAAACTACTGATCACATAACTACTGATCACGCACCCTTGGTCCAAGGAAAACTACTCACAACACATCCGGGAAGCGTCCATGGTGAAGGGGAAGCTTCTGGAGGTCGATCCTCCCTCCGGAAGGGTGCCGGGAAGAAGTCTGCTTGCGCTCCCGATCTTGGAAGCGCGGCGGCGGCGGAACAGAGGCGAGATCGCGAAAAGGGGTTCTCTTTTCGGAAATTTCACGTCACGGGGACTATATAGGCGAAGGGGGAAACCAGGAGTCCAGGCGCCCCCCTGGCGCGGCCAAGCCCTTGGCCGCGCCAGGTGGCCGCCTGGGCACCTGGTGGTGGCCCCCCAACCCACCTTTGGGTCCCGAAAGTTTCCGATGCGCTGATTTTTTATCTGATTTTTCCCGAATTTTTGGAGCACTTTTAATATGGGGGAAACCTGGAATAAAAAAACAGCATAAAATAGAAACTGGCACGGGGTGCAATGAGTTAATAGGTTAGTCCAAATATGATCAAAAGTGTATGAAAATGTATCTAGATCATAGCAATATGACACAAAACATGCATGGAGCAAGAAGAAATTATAGATACGTTTGGGACGTATCAACATCCCCAAGCTTAATTCCTGCTCGTCCTCGAGTAGGTAAATGATAACAAGCATAATTTCTGTGGTGACATGCTAGCAACCATATAAGAACTTTGAAAAGTAAAGCAATCAAGGTATGTGATTCAATTCAAGTCATAACATGCAAGAGTCTATATTAGCATTCCTACAAGTAACAAAAGAACCTTAGGTGCAAGAGCTCTCGCTGTCCGTGACTCGGATGTCTCCAAATGGTGTTTTCATGCAAGAAGGGGGATAGGGAATACGAGAAAAAATTATTTTTGTTGAGAACTCAATCTACTAAAGTTTCACACTTGGTCTTCTTTTAAATCTTATCTTGACTCATCTCCAGACCACTAGCCAGGTACAAGTCAATTTGATCCACTCCTTTTTTATATTTTGAGCACTCATGCAATGGATGAGCGTAAGTACGAGAGTTGACACTTAGGATGGCAAAGGGAGAAATATGGTGGAGGAGGAAGACAAAAAGGGTGAGAAAGGCTCACATCAATGAGGCCAATCATTGGCGAGAAGGCCAAATGATAGATATGATGTGAGGAGTAGGGATTGCCATGCAACGGATGCACATACGAGCTAAAAAGCTCTCCAATGGAACTAGTGGGGGTGCATCTAACTTGCTCTCTCATGAAGACCTAGAGCTCTTTTGAGGAGACTCATCCTTGGAATATGCAAGCCAAGTTCTATAGTGTAAAGGTCCCCACATAGCTATATGCATGTATGGTCATCTCTATGGAGTACAAGGATAAGAGGGAGTATTAGTGTGGATCTTTAAAAATGGTAGTAGTGTTGCCCTTTTTTTAGTTCTTTTTCTCTTATTTCTCTTTTTTATTTTTTTTGGTGGCCTCAATTGCTCTTTCTATTTAACTCTCATTTGTCCTCTTTGGGATTTTTTATTTTGTCCACTTTGGGATACTTTCTCACTTAAGGGAAACACTCTAATTTACAAGAGGGTATAGAAGATCTTTCACACTTTACAAGGTACTCAAATCATAAATAAGATGTATCTATCATGATGTATGCAATGTATGCCGCTGCCAGTGTAGAAGGAACATGTATGACATGAAGATCAAGTCATGAAGAGGTGGATGTTGCATGGCAATATATCTCAGAAAGGCTATGGAAATGTCTTGATAGGTAGGTATGATGGCTATTTTGAGGAAGGATATAAGGAGGTTTATGAGGACAGATCATATCATGCCAAGGGTTTGGATGTACCGGCGAAGGTGGACGCCAACTCTCGGAGTGAGAAGAAGGCAATGCACAACACGGAAGAGGCTAGCAAATATGAGGAGGTGGAAGTGTCAACTTTCAATACGTACATTAGTCCGAAGAAATCATGCACTTATTATCGGTAACTCTCAATCTAATAAGGAGGTTCACAAAGAGACAAGTACCCCGAGGAGGAGTGTATGGGGGTTTGGTTCTCCTTGCGCATCCTCGACTCATGGTACGTGAGTTTACTCTAATATCCGGTCCCTCCAAAGATTAGTGATCCATCTAGTAGCTAGAGTTCTCAACTAGTTTTGTAGGTTTTGAAAATACACACGAATTTCCAAAAATACGACACCTATCACTAATAGGCTAGAGCTCTTGACACCAAAAGATCAAACATTACTCACATCCATACCTCAAAACTATTGCAAGTTACTACAAAAATGAAATAGCAACCTTAATTACCTACTCTAATATCCATCTAGTAGCTAGAGTTCTCAACTAGTTTTGTAGGTTTTGAAAATACACACGAATTTCCAAAAATACGACACCTATCACTAATAGGCTAGAGCTCTTGACACCAAAAGATCAAACATTACTCACATCCATACCTCAAAACTATTGCAAGTTACTACAAAAATGAAATAGCAACCTTAATTACCTACTTTCAAGACAAGACATAACTCAGTGCAACAACCAACTCTCTTAACAAGATAAACATGAAAACTAAAGACAGTTCCAGCAACAAACTAAACAAAATCCAAGGCTCTTGCTAAAGACAAACTAAGACTAAAACTAAACATGGCAGTAGCTACGAAAAGATAAAGAACACACAATAGCAAAAAGATAAGCATGAAAAATCTTATGATGTGTTCTAGATTGGAGTGGAGCGTGTTTCTCTCCCACTCAAAGTAAGATGGGGTCTAACGTGTTATGAACAGCAAGCAAAGCTAAAGAAAACTAGAAACAAAACCTAAGAGTGAGACGCTACAAGCATAGCACATAACGCATGAAGTGATAAAAATATAGTGAGACGAAGGACGAACTGGTGATTGTTGATGGAGAAGGGGATGAACGGGGGCATCCCCAATCTTAGACACTCGAGTCTCCTTGAATATTTATTGGGGATGCATGGGGACATCCCCAAGCTTGAGCGCTTGACACTCCCGAATCTTCTTTCATCATCTTCCATCGCACACTTGAAAACTCCCTTCATACATAATTCATCATAAGCTAATTAGAGAGGTTAGTACCCTTAATAAAATAATTTTTCCCTACTGGATATAAATATATTCTTGAAGAGCTACTGATTCTCAAGATTGTCAAAAGGATTTTTCAAAGAAAAAGCAAGCTTAAGGTTTGCTAAAGTAAGGAGAGACAAAACGTGGCAGAATCTGTGAAAAACAGAACAACAGGTAGTAGAGAATTTTTTCGGGGTACTTATGCAACTCAAATAAAAAAATCAGAACATACAAAAGTTTCACAATTGTATAGGTCATTCTGTGTATAAAATTCAGCTCAAAAAGATGAACTCGTGATTTGATCTGATTTTTTCCGTCAAGAAGAATGAATTTGTTTTCTGGACAACATGTCACAACTTTTGCTTCCCTTATCATAAGAGGCTATAACTTGGCACAAAGCTTGAAAATAAAGATACAATGATGTCGATACATTAGTAACAATAGTCAAGACCACTAAGAACAGAAGAAAAAACATCTTGGGTTGCCTCCCAACAAGCTCTTTCTTTTACGCCTTTAAGCTAGGCATAAAGCAAAAGAAGAATCAAGTTTTATCAAGAGAAAGAGAATAGCTAGCCCGTGTAACAGACTCAAAAGGTAACTTGATTTTATTTCTAGGGAAGTGTTCCATACAATTTTTGAGAGGAATTGAAATTTTATATTCCCCTCTTTCATGTCAATAACGGCACCAACGATGCGAAGAAGAGGACGTCCCAAAATAATTGGACATAAAGGTACACTCTATATACATAATAACAAAATCAACGGGAACAAAGTTGTCATTTAAAATGATAAGAACATCTTCGATCTTCCCCAAGGGTTTCTTTATGGAAGAATCAACGAGACGAACACCAAAAGAACAAAAATCAACAGGTTTCAATTCAAACATATCATACATTCTTTTGGGCATGACGGATGTACTAGCTCCAACGTCACATAAAGCATAGCAAGAGAAGTTATTTAATTTAATTTTTATCATAGGGGCCCAACCATCATCTAGCTTCCTAGGTATGGAGGCTTCTATCCTAAGCTTCTCCACCCTAGCTTTGATGAGAGCATTTTTTATATGCTCCGTGAAGGCAAGATTAAGTGTGCTAGTGTGGGGGTCTCTAGACATTTTGTGTAGCAAGCTAATAACTTCCGAGAGGGTGCAACTATCAAAATCAATATCACTACTATCAAAGGTGGTACTAGTGTCATCTAAGCTCACTTGTTTGAAACCCTCTATGTTCATAGGAGTTTCTTCTTCTATGTTTGAGGTATTAGCATCACCATTAATAGGTACAATGGGACTAGGAGTGCAGTGGGTGCTAATAATTTTGGTATCCTCAACAATTTGGATAGTGGAAACTGTGTGGTGTGTAGGAAGGCTCTTAATTCTATCATCTTCCTCTTTTTGTCTAGCCCATATTTCTTTAAGTTTAGCCATCATCCTAATATTTTCATTGATTGCAATTGAATAGCATTAATAGGAGTGGCCTTCCTCTCCTCAAGGGGAGAGGTTCTAATTTTTAGCATCTCAACATCAAGGGCTAAGCTATCTACCTTAAAAGAGAGATTATCTAACTTAGCTAATTTCTCTTCTACATTTTTGTTGACGGCTTTTCGGGTAGTGATAAAGTCTCTAAGCATATTTTCTAATTGAGAAATGGGGTTCTTGTTGCTAGGATAAGTGATATCGTTCCCATAATTGGATGGAAACGGTCTACGATTGCTAGCGAAATTTTCCCTATAAGCATTGTTGTTAAAGTTGTTTCTAGCAATAAATTTCACATCTACATGTTCCTGAGAAACCAAAGAATTTAAAGGAACATCATGAGGATCAATAGAGGGTTGCTTGGTAAGTAGAGACATAAATAAGTAAACTTTTTCATTTAGGGAGGTAATCTCCTCGACAGAGTTTACCTTCCTAAATGTTGGAGAGCGTTCGGTGTGCCATTTGGAATAGTTGGTCATTGATACGTCTCAAACGTATCTACTTTTCCAAACACTTTTGCTATTGTTTTGCCCTCATTCTTGCATGTTTTGAGCTAAACTAACCCGGACTGACGCTGTTTTTAGCAGAGCTGCCTGTATGGTTTTATTGTGCGCAGGAAAATGAATTTTTGGACATCTCCGAAAATTCCCAAAAAAATACCAAAAAATGCACACACCCAAAGGAGCCCAGAGCCAGAGGGAGGGGGGGCAGAGGGCAGCCAGGGGGGGCCCATGCGCCGTGCTGGCGCGGCCAGGGGTGGTGCCGCGCCCTCTGGCCGCCTGGGCGACTGCCCCCTCCCCTGGTGCCCTACTTCGTCTCCTATTTATTCCCGTGACGGGGAAACTCCAAAAGAGAAGTCGCTTTTCCAGAACCCGTCGCGGAGTTGCCGCCAACCTCTATTATTCCTCGGGAGGGCTAATCTGGAGGCTGATTTGGCCTCCGGAGAGGGGAGATCGTCGCCATCGCCATCACCATCACCATTCCATCCTTGATCCATGACTTCTCTTCAAATGTGTGAGTAATTCCCTGCTGTAGGCAAAGGGGATGGTAGGGATTGGATGAGATTGATCATGTAGTAGTTCGTCAGATTGTTGGGGGCATGTTGCCTATCATCTACTTTGGTGTTTATCATCTTTGCTACAACTTGTTGTTCTTAATGCTTGTCACTTTGGGCCCGAGTGCCATGTTTTCAGATCTGAACCACTTATGTTTTCATGAGTTTATTTATGTTCAAGATCCTATCTATGAGTTTTATGCACCTATTATGGTCCGGAACTGGCAATCCCAAAGGTGACAGCTTGGGACACCAAAGGGGATTGTCCATAATTTTAGGATTCCCTGTATCCATTGAGTTTATTGCTTTGTTCCGGTGCTCTTTGACAGGAGCACCTTAATCTCCATAAGTTCCTTTTTGCCCCGTTCATAGCGGGATGGTAGGACAAAAGATGTTGTGCAAGTTCTTATTGCAAGCACGCACAACTACCTTTGGGATACATGCCTAATGTTTGATATTTTCCTAGATGATCATTACTTTTATGTGTGCCTTGCCCCGTGTTAGAATCTATTACATGTTCATTCTTATTCATGCAGCGCCCAACCATCCATCTCCCTAGCTGATGGCTTCTCGCCCCTCGTTTGTTACCCAAAGTGGAAGGTTGAGATGTAGACAGCTGCAAATTTCCCTCGGTGAAGATACCAAGTTTTGTCTCCAGTAGGACTCCGACAACGACAAGAAGGTGACAACGGCGCCAGCAATTAGGCGGTTGACGTGGACCTGCACACACAACAGATAACTTTGCTCCCAACGAGTACAGAGAGGTTGTCAATCCCTCCGGCCTTGTTGTTTACAAAGGATCAAACGCACGGAATAATAATGATAGCGATAGCAACAGAAAAGGAAATAAAGCTGAAAAATAAATAGCGGGTGTAAATAGTGGAGGAAATATGGACCGGGGTCCCATGATGTTCACTAGTGATGTCTCTCTCCCAAAAGACGATAAAACAACCATGCAAGGTAAACAAATTACAGCTGGGATATTTACAGGATTATGTGCGCAAACCAATGCTAACTATGCTACAAAGAAAGGAAGAGGCTCAAAAGCTAGGGCGGTATGCCAAGACAAGTAGACCGAAATCCATCTGCATCTACCGACTAATCATCCACCTTGAGATATCTATCCAGAACATCTCACTGGTATTAAGTTGTGATTCCCACCCAAAGTGTAAACTCAAAGCAACATACAACTGCATTAAAGAACTTTGTGTAAAGTAAACAATCCTTGCACCCGCAAGTACAAGCACCATTGTTTTCTCCCTTGTGGCAACAACACATCCCCTAGACTCATGTTTCCGTCACTCAAGCTAGTCATCAGGGGGCAGGAATCCAAAATCATGCATAACGCTCCTTCTTGGAGTTACTACCTACTACTTGGCCAAAGCAATAAACAGCAACGGAGAACATGCAAGAGTTACTCAAGAACATAAAAAAAAGAGGAGAATCAAATATATTACTCAAACACAATCTGAACATAGTCTCATAATCCATCAGATCCCAGCAAACTCAGCATAGCAACAACAGAAAGATTACATATGTGCCTCGATCATGTAGGGCAGCTCACGAGGTCTAAACCATGAAGAACAAAGAGGGGAGGAGAACATCACATAGCTACTGATCATGGACCCATGCTCCAAGATGGACTACTCACGGTTCATCCGGGAAGCATCCATGGTGGTGGAGAAGCTCCCGGAGGTGGTTCCTCCCTCCGGCAGGGTGCCGGGAAGAGGTCTCCTGGTGCTCCCGATCTTTGAAGCGGTGCGGCGGCGAAACAGAGGAGAGATCACGAAAAAGGGTTCTGTCTTTGAGGGTTTCGGGACGAGAGATATATATAGGCGAAGGGGGGCAGCCAGAGGTGGACCAGGGGCCCAGGCGCCACCCTGGCGCGCCCTAGGGGGTGGCCGCCCCAGGTGGCCTCCTGGGCCACCCCTGGCTCCCCTCTGGTCCCACTTTGTATCTTCCCGAAGCTTCCTGCACGCTGATTTTTCCTATTTTTTTCCCGGAATTTTTCTGGCACTTTAAGTAATGGGAAAACCTAAAATACAAAAATAGCAGAAAACAGGAACTGGCACTAGGGTGCACTGAGTTAATAGGTTAGTCCAAATATGATCAAAAGTGTATGGAAGTGCATCAAGATCATAGCAATATCACACAAAAGATGCATGGAGCAAGTAGAAATTATAGATACGTTTTGGATGTATCAACATCCCCAATCTTAATTCCTGCTCGTCCTCGATTAGGTAAATGATAACAAGCATAATTTCTGTGGTGACATGCTACCAACCATATAAGAACTTTTAATTAAAGAAATCATGGCATGTAATTCAATTCAAGTCATAAAAAGCAAGAGTCTATATTAGCATTGAGACAAGAAACATAAGAACATAAAGGTGCAAGAGCTCTCGCTGTCCGTGACTCGAATGTCTCCAAATGGTTTTTGCGTGCAAGAAAGAGGATAGGGATATACGAGATAGTACAACATTGTTTTTATTGTTGAGAACTTAATCTACTAAAGTTTCACACTTGGTCTTCTTTGGAATCTTATCTTGACTCATCCCCAGACCACTAGCCAGGTACAAGTCAAAATGATCCACTCCCTTTCGATATTTTGAGAACTCATGCAATGGATGAGCGTAAGAAAGAAAGTTGACACTTAGTATGGCAAAGAGAGAAAAATGATGGAGGAGGAAGACAAAAAAAGGTGTGAAAGGCTCACATCAATGAGGACAATCATAGGTGAGAGAAAGCCAAATGATAGATATGATGTGAGGAGTAGGGATTGCCATGCAACAGATGCACATATGAGCTAAGGTAAGCTCTCCAATGGAACTAGTGGGGGTGCATCCAACTTGCTTGCTCAAGAAGACCTAGAGCTAATTTGAGGAGGCTCGTCATTGGAATATACAAGCCAAGTTCTATAGTGTGAAGGTCCCCACATAGCTATATGCATGAATGATAATCTCTATGGAGTACAAGATATAAGATGGAGTACGAGTGTGGATCTCTTATAAGGAATAGTAGTGTGCCCCCTTCTCTCTTTTTATTTCTTTTTCTCTTTTTTCTATTTTTTTGTATTTTTTTGGTGGCCTCAATGGCTCTTTCTATTTAACTCTCATTTGTCCTCTTTGGGATCTTTTGATTTTGTCCTCTTTGGGATCTTTTCCTCACATTAGGGGAAACACTCTATATATTACAAGAAGTATAGAAGATCTTTCACACTTTACAAAAGTACTCAACATAAATAAAATGAAACTAACATGAAGTATGCAAATGTATGCCTCTGCCAGTGTAGCAGGATATGTAATGATACTACCGCGTCATGTAGCAATGATTAGGGCAAGGCCCAACTAGCATGCGGCTCATCGATCAAGCAAAAGCATGTATGACATGAAGATCAAGTGATTAGAAGGTGGATGTTGCATGGCAATGTATCTCGGAAAGGCTATGGAAATGCCTTGATAGGTAGGTATGGTGGCTGTTTTGAGGAAGGATATAATGAGGCTTATGATGACAGAGCGTATCGTGCCAAGGATTTGGATGCACCGGCGAAGTATGCGCCAACTCTTGAGGTGAGAAAGGGCAATGCATGGTACCGAAGAGGCTAGAAAAATATTGCTAGGTGGAAGTGCCAACTTTCGAATACTCACATTAGTCCGAAGAACTCATGCACTTATTATTGGTAACTCTCAATCTAATTAGGAGGTTCACAAAGAGACAAGTACCCCGAGGAGGAGTGTATGGGGGTTTGGTTATCCTTGCGCATCCTCGACTCATGGTACGTGAGTGTACTCTAATATTCGATCCCTCCAAAGATTAGTGATCCATCTAGTAGCTAAAGTTCTCAACTAATTTTGTAGGTTTTTCAAAAATAAACACGGATTGCCCAAAATACGACATCTATCACTAATAGGCTACAACTCTTGACACCAAAAGTTCAAACATCACTCAGGGCAATACCTCGAAACTATTGCAAGTTACTACTACAATTGAATAGCAACCTCAATTACCTACTTCAAGTCAAGACACACAACTCAGTGCAACAGGCAAACTCTCTAAACAAGATAAACATGAAAACTCAAGCGAGTTCCAGCAACAAACTAAACAAAATCTCTTAAAAAGATAAGCCTGAAAACTAAGAGCTAAACATGACAGCAGCTACGAAAAAGATAAAGAACACACACATCAAAGATAAGCATGAAAATCCTATGTTGTGTTCTAGGGTGAAGTGGAGCGTGTTTCACTCCCACACAAAGAAAGCTAGGTTCTAACTTGTTATGAAAAGCAAGCAAAGCTAAAGAAAATTAAAAAGGAAATAAAGAGCAAGACGCTCCAAGCATAGCACATAACGCATGAAGTGATAAAAATATAGTGGAACGAAAGACGAACTGATAATTGTTGTTGGAGAAGGGGATGCATGGGGGCATCCCCAAGCTTAGATGCTTGAGTCTTCTTGAATATTTCTTGGGGGTGCACGGGGGCATCCCCAAGCTTGAGCGTTTGACCCTCCTAAATCTTCTTTTATCATCTTCCCTCGCACACTTGAAAACTCCCTTCATACATAACTCATCATAATCTGATTAGCGAGGTTAGTTCCCACAATAAAATATTTTTTCTCTACTGGAAATAAGGATATTCTTGAAGAGCTACTGTTTCTCAAGATCGCCAAAAAGTTTTTGCAAAGAAAATGCAAGCTTAAGGTTTGCAAAACGAAGAAAAGGAAAAACAGGACAGAATCTGTGAAAATAGACCAGCAAGTTGTAAATAAAAAATTTTGGGGCACTTCTGCAACTCAAATCAAAAAACTCATAACAAACGCTCGAAATCCAACTATATAGAGCGCGTTGTCAAAACAATTCAGATCAAAAAGATGATCTGGTGGTTTTCTTCGAATTTTTCTGTCCAAGGACAGAATCTGTTTTCTGGAAAGCACGTCACAACTTTTGAACTTTCTTGCAATCGGAGGCTATACTTGGCACAAAGCTGAAAAGTAAAGATACAATGATGTTTCTACTGTAGTAACAAACATCAATACACAACAAAAGGAAAATAAACCTAATTCATTGTGGGCTGCCTCCCAAAAGCGCTTTCTTTTATGCCTTTAAGCTAGGCATGATGCAAAAAGATCCATGCAAAAAGATCTTCAATAGTACAACGAATCTTAAGAGGACTTTCAAATAAAGGCCTAATAAAGATACTTCTTGGGATAAAAGCAAAAGGCGGAAGATCAATTGGAGTTTCATTTATTCTATTAAAGAGAGGTATGTCTTCCAAAGTCTTCACAGTTTCAAGCCCTTTGGCAATAGATTGATTATTTTTGAAACGAGGAGCCTTTGGAACGTAAACGAACTTAGGTTCCTTCTTTGACGGAGTTTCTACCTATTTGGTTTTGATTGAGGAGAAAGTAGTTCCTAGAGTGTCAATGATTTCCTCAATCTTATCTATCCTAGAAGGATCCAAGTCATGGGATTTGATGGTCTCCAAGGTTTTCAAAATTTTATGCATGGAGCTATCGAGTCTATTCAAATTCCCTTGAATCTTACGATCCAACTCACTTATCTTATTAATGCTTGGCATGTCTAGCTCTATCTTTTCAAGTTTATTCATAATGTGAGCTAGGCTAATGTCCTCTTGAATGCTAGCAACAGGGGGGTTTCCAACAAGATTTTCCATAATACTAAGAGCTTCCCAAACTGGGACTTCTAGGAAATTCCCATTGATAGCAGTATCTAGAATAAACCTATTCCAAGAAGTAATTCGAACATAAAAGTTTCTAAGCAGGATAGTAGTGGATTGCTTCTTGGTGGCTTTTTTTAGAATCATTAATTCTATACTAGGCATCTTTCAGACTTTCACCACCTCTTTGTTTAAAGGTGAGCACTTCTGCTTCACCGAAGGCAAATGGACCAGACATAATGACAACTACTAGCAAGGTACCTATTTTTTTGGATAAGGGACACTAAAGAAAAATTTGAATGGTAAACTAACAAGACTATAAAGCAAAGATAAATGATAGTGTGAAACTCCCCTATCTTGAAGAGTGGAGTCCCCGACAACGGCGCCATAAATTAGCTTTGATGGCTTCTCGCCCCTCGTTGGTTACCCAAAGTGGAAGGTTGAGATGTAGACAACAGAAAATTTCCCTCGGTGAAGATAGCAAGGTTTGTCTCCAGTAGGACTCCGACAACGACATTAAGGTGACAACGGCGCCAGCAATTAGGCGGTTGATGTGGACCTGCACACACAACAGATAAATTTGCTCCCAACGAGTACAGAGAGGTTGTCAATCCCTCCGGCCTTGTTGTTTACAAAGGATCAAACGCACGGGATAATAATGATAGCGATAGCAATAGAAAAGGAAATAAACCAGAAAAATAAATAGCGGGTGTTAACAGTGGTGGAAATATGGACCGAGGTCCCATGATGTTTACTAGTGATGTCTCTCTCCCAAAAGACGATAAACTAGCCATGCAAGGTAAACAAATTACAGCTGGCCAATTGACAGGATTATGTGCGCAAACCAATGCTAACTATGGTACAAAGAAAGAGGCTCAAAAGCTAGGGCGGTACGCCAAGACAAGTAGACCGAAATCCATCTGCATCTACCTACTAATCATCCACCTTGAGATATCTATCCAGAACATCTCGCTGGTATTATGTTGCGAATCCCACCCAAAATGTAAACTCAAAGCAACAGACAACTGCATTAAAGAACTTTGCGTAAAGTAAACAATCCTTGCACCCGCAAGTACAAGCATCGTTGTTTTCTCCCGTGTGGCAACAGCACATCCCCTAGACTCATGTGTCTGTCACTCAAGCTAGTCATCAGGGGCCATGAACACACAATCATTTATAACGCTCCTTCTTGGAGTTACTACCTACTACTTGGCCAAAGCAATAAATAGCAATGGAGAACATGCAAGAATTACCCAAGAACATAAATATAAATGAGGACAATCAAATATATTACTCAAACACAATCTGAACATAGTCTCATAATCCATCCGATCCCAGCAAACTCAGCATAACAACAGCAGAAAGATTACATATGTGCCTTGTAACACCCTCGGTGTAACAGCCCAGATTTTGCAAAAAATAATTTTTTTTTGTTTTTGGCGTGAATTGTTTGATTGTCTGATTTGTTTGCGGTGTTTGCATCCCCATTTATCGATCGGCGATTATTTTTCCCCCTCTTATCTCGTATCGGACGGAGACCTACCCTTGCCACCCTGACACTCGACCTTTGCGACACCGGATTTCGCCCGATCACCGTCGCGATAACCGCACAAGACCAGCCGCAGCCAACGGAACGAAAAACCCCGTTTAAATAATTAAACGGGATATTTTATAGCGCGCCGGGAAGTGTTCTCGGAACGGTTCCAGCACGAGGTGAACGCCGCCGGCTCGACGCGCTGATCGTGCAGTTCGAAGTTTTACCCGAATCGGAGGTCCTGCGGACCCCCGGCGGTCAGAAACGTAAACACCGCACGCGCGAGAGAAAAACCGGGGATGTTTTTTTCAAACTGCCAGCCACCTGGGCTATATAAAGACCACCACACTCCCACCCCTTTCTAGGGTTTCCCTAGCCACAAAATTGCAGCCACCCCTCTGAGAATTTCCCAGATCTGCCCAATATACCCCTATTTTTTCGTAGCCCTAGCCATCTTCTGATCAGGACCGTCAGATCCGGAGATCCGACGGCCCAGATCGGCCCTGTGCTCCAGCCTTCTCTCTCTTTCTCCTCTCTCTCTCCCGTGGACACGGCCGCGAGGACGCCGCCGCCACGCCTCCAACTCCGGCGCCGCCGTCCGGCCTACGCACCCAGTAGGCCGCCGCCTCGCTCCGGTGAGCCCCCTTGGCCGCGCCTTCCTTCTCCTCCTCATCTTCACTCCCTCTCCTCTTGCAGACGCTCCAGGATCTGCACCCGCCATGGCCGCCTTGAAGACGAGCTCGAGGAGCTCGAGCCCCTCCCGGTCTAGTCGCCGCGCCACCCGAGGGACCTCACCCGATCTGCCTCCCAGCGCCCCTTCCAGCCCTCACCGCACCGCCGCGGCCCTCCTGGCTCCTCTCCCCTCGCCGGCGTAGGCCAGCCGGCGGCTCCGCCCTGGCCGTCAGCCTCGACCTGGAGAGGACGAGCTGCGCGTCCCTGCTCGTCGCCACGGTGGGCTGGCGCGCTGTAACAACCTCACTGTCAGTGAACAGTAATCAGGGTTACTGTTCATCTCTACTGTTCAAAACTTTTGTTTGATCAACTGGTTCAGTTCAAATTCAAATTCTCCTTTGATATTGTTGCAAGCAAATATGAACCATGGACCTTGATCATCATTGGCCAACTAAAGTCCAAGCCATTTGAAATAAAATTCAAACAAACCCTAAAATGCCTTTTGATGAATATTAAAAATAAGTGGAAATAAAACTTTGTTCAAAAATTGTGAAAGCAATTTTTTTAAATGCCTAAAAATCAGTGGCTCACATCCATATGGTTTTGGGGATTTATTAAGCAATAAAATAAATCCAACAATTCTAAACAGTAGCTAAAAACCCACAAATAACCATTTAATATTTAATTCAAATATTAAATGACTTTTAAAATTGTCCAAACTATTTGTGGCACTAACCTAGGGTGATTGCTAAATTATGGGGCACATTAAAAGTTTTTCAAAAATGTCTAGGTAACAAAAATAAATACAAAAAGAATTAAACAGAGAAGAAAAAGAAAAATAAAACCCAACCTAATCTACCCCCCTGGGCGAGGCCCACCCCCTCCAACCCCCCAGCCCACCCCAGCCCACTTGGGACCATCCCCTTCCTCTCGCCACATGGGAGAGAAGACCATCTTCAACCTCCAGCCGCCGGCAAGCTTCGTTAAATTCCGACCGCCCGCACCACCGTCGTCCTCCCCGAGCTCTCCTCTACCCTCCCAGTGAGTCTCCCATCCGTCGCCAACCGTCCCCGAGTCTCCCCTTTCGCTCTAGCCAACGTTGCCATGGGGGCCGAGCTCGGCGCCGCCATGGACGTCGAGATGCTTTCTCCCGTGTGGTGCAACTCATTCCTGTGACTCAGGTGTCCTCGTGGTGTGCGGTAGATCCTCGCTAGATAGCCCACACTCGATAATTGTACACGGGGGCCAACTCCCCTCTGTTCCGAACCGCGCCGCCGCCTGCCATCGTCGCTGCGGTTTACTCCGGCCGTCCTTTTTCGCGTGGCGGCCACCGTTTGATGTGGTTCGTCGTCGTCGTTTGAACACCTACCTCCGAGCGCCGAATAGGGCACCGTGATGAGCACGCGGCCTCGCTGGGGTAGCTCTGGCTCGCCGCCGTGTCACGGCTGTCGCCGGCGTGCACAGGCAGCGGCTTGGTGCCACTGACCTGTGAGCCAGCCCGGTGTTGATTAGCCCCTAACCCATGTTTAACTAAATACCCCCTCCCCTAGTGGTTGACATGTGGGGCCACCCCCCCTAATTACCTCTGGATTGATTTTTCTGTCTAATTTAGCCACTGTGTCAATGACACATGGGCCCCACCTGTACTATAATTAATTAAATGATTTAATTTATTCTGTTAGTATGACATGTGGGACCCCACTGTAATTAGGTTTAATTAAAATGTTTAATTAGCATGTGAGGCTGACCAGTGGGACCCACTGGTCAGGTTTGACCAGTCAACCCTGTTGTGGATAATGTTACTGTTTTAATAATAAAATAAATCCAGAAATTGATTTAAAATGATTTAAACTTTGAATTTCAATATCTTTTAAACCGAAAGTCATATTCAAAAACTTTATACATGAAAGTTGATCAGAAAAATATCACAAATACGGATACGCTATCCGTATGTCTACCCCACCCCCCTAACACACCGATCATCGACATTCCCCCCTCCGGGCTGTCTATCGATAATTTCCCGTAGCGATAAAAATTGCCCGGATCAAAATGCTTTGTATACGAAAGTTGCTCAGAACGGATCACCGAATACAAATACGATACCCATACCTTCACCACACCCCTCTAACATAACGAACGTCGAACCGTCCCCCCTCGGACCCTCTGTCCGATGATTTGTCCGGTACTGTTAAAGTGTCCGGATGAATTTATTCCGAACACGAAAGTTGTCCGGAATGGTTCAACTAACACAGATACACCCCCCTTATCTTTTTCGGATGTCCACGACACCCCCGGCTTCATCTTTCACCACTCCGGAAACCCTGTCTGGTAATCACCCGGAGCTAGCAGTTCATCCGCGGATGAATTTCCGCACCGAGCTAAGTGCATCGCACTGCGTTAGAACACCGTTAACAATTCATCTGTCATGTCATGCATATGTTTGTATATTATTGCGGTGTATTTACTGTTTCCTCCCCCCTTAACCTCCGGTAGACCCCGCCGCTACCGCCGACTACACCGCCGCCGGGTACGACTACTTCGTCGACGACCCGACCC
The DNA here is from genome assembly GCA_950022295.1 of Bromus sterilis. Lineage (NCBI taxonomy): Eukaryota > Viridiplantae > Streptophyta > Magnoliopsida > Poales > Poaceae > Bromus > Bromus sterilis. The sequence continues at coordinate 203,345,511 of OX465600.1, read as the reverse complement.
CTACCATCGAGCTTACAGGCAAGCAGAGCCATTCTCTTCCCCAGATATCGCCTACCTTTTCCGTACTTTCTTGCACTAGGCATTGTTACTGCTGCTGCTACGATTACAATCCTATTCAATTGCATAGCGTGATTTTGTCGCCCCTTGATGTACCTTTCTTATCCTATGCTGCCTATTATAATTATGCATATATTCAGCAATGAACCCTGCGCATTGTTAGCTAGGACTAGATAGCGGGTCGTGATCACTCAGGGGGGTGAACACGGATACAATATATACAACTGCACAGGTACGGAACAAAGCAGACACCGCCAAAGGCCCCTATCTGCGTTATGCCTAGTCACCTCAAGTGTGAGCTATCCAGGAGTAATCCTTGTACTCCACCCGAGGCTGACTTTGTCTTGCCGCCATAGGGTCCTGGACAGCGGTTGTCCTTAAAGGTAAGAAGTCGGGCGACCCAACGGTGCCCGCGAGCGGTATATCGTCGGGAACGACAGGGAGGGTACGACCGACGTTACTGGCGTGCTTGGCCCCTGCTCGTATCTCACGAGAGTTACCAAACCACGCAAAAGTCGAGCTCTACCAAGAGCACACGCGAGACAAGGTAAGGAGATGGTTCACCTTGTCGGTAACCGCGCGCTTTGACGAGACGACAGGGCAGGCCCCCACATTACCGGTGGGCCTTGTTGCTGTTCGTTGTCCGTTGTGTTGTTAGTCAGACAGCGATAACGGTTGTCTGAAAGATAATATTAAAATGCTAGATGGTTCGGCGGATGACTTGAGAGACCCATTGGTCAGTACGCACTACCTACACGTGGGATTACGGTGTGGGCCCTCCGCGTTGTAGTTCGTCCGAAAGCTCTTCAGACGTCAGCAGTACTGCGGCCTGATCGCTGGGAAGTCGTCTTGTCTTTTTGCTGCAGCAGGTGTGTTTGGATTTGCTTTTGCTTCACCGGACAGACTCGCACCGTGCAGGAGCGTGCAAGGGTGAGGGACCTAGAGCCCTTAGCGCATAGGATATAGTTCGGCGGATGGCCTCTCTGTTGAGCCTAGGATGGGCTGCGTCGTGTCGGATAGCCTCGGTGGGCCGTTCCCTAACAAGGTTCACGCCACCCTGGAGATCCAAGCATGCAGGATGAACAGTAGTGCACCCCTGAAGGGAGTTTAATCTATTCGAATAGCCGTGTCCATGATAACAGGACACTTTATGCTGAAGCTGGATCTTACCACTACAAACTATTACTATTAAACTGTATGGTTCCGGGTTTTCTTCCTCGCATGGGAGTCGAGGAGGGGAACTCAGAGGCATTATTATTATTATTAATCATTACAACTTATATTATACAATGTTGCAGCAACTTCTGCTTCGTTGTTACTTTATTGCTTTATATGAACTGTTGGCTGATTCTCTCCTCATGCTGCAAGACATCGTCAGAAGATGCTAGTCTTCGATAGGCCTAGCTTCTTACCCTTATTCTGATTTCTATCTTGCAGTCCACTATATATACAACCTCCCTTTTCCGTTGATACAAATGCATAATGCTTAGTAGCGGATGTAAGACTCGCGGGTATACTAGATACTCACCTTTGCTTTATTTCCCCTTTTATGTTTTGCCTGATCGGCCGCTGCAGTCGACGTTGGAGCCCAGGAGCAGGAGTACCCCGGAGGCGGATACTACTACGTCGAGACCCCCGCTGACCAGGACCAGGAGTATTTTCGGAGGCTCCCAGGCAGGAGGCCTTGCCTTTTCGATCTGTATCTCTGATGTTATTTGTGCTAGCCTTCTTAAGGCAAAACTTGACTAACTATGTATGTACTCAGATATTATGGCTTGTATAACTTATGTATTCGGGTCCGTGTGACCCCTTATCTTGGAACATATTGGTTTATCCTTTTGTGTTTAATGTTGTGCTATGATATTCTCACCGTGGCACCCTAATCTCAGCCGTGTACCCTGCGTGTATGATTACTATACACAGATTGATTTTGGGGGCGTCACACGCGCCCCTGGCGGCCCAGCGGGCTGAGCCGGCCTCCCCTCCTCCACGGCCCACCGCGCGGCCCAGTCCAGCGACCCCAGCCCAGGCTTGAGGTGAGCGCCCAGTTTTTTTTTCTTTTTTTTCCTATTTTACTGTTGGGCTCGGCCCAGTTGAGCTAGATTCGGCCCAGTGCATGTTTTTTATATTTATGGGCTTTTTAATTATCTGTTAATTGTTGCGATGTGGCGGTAGCTCCGATTGAGACGCCTTCTACATGAAAGTTGCTCCGTTTTGCGTGTAGATTATTAAAATGTTGCTTGTTGCCTTGTTTGACTTTGTTTACATGTTGTTTACCTGATAATTACAACTGCTTGCCACTGTAAACTGTAATTGCCAAAAGTTTTTAACCGTTGCTCTGTTTAAAATGTTTTTTTATGTGTAACTTGACTAGAATTGGATGAAGATTGTGTTTATGCTGCTCTTTCTTGCTAATAAAAATAATAAAATATTTTTTAGGGCAAAGCAGTACCAAATTCCATTTTATCGTGGGGTCCGCAATAGTTGCCATGTGTAGGTTTTACCCCCACTTAAATTGACTAGATTAGATAGTTTATTTATGCTTCATCTCTTGAAATGTTTGTGTGCTATGCCATGCTTGAGTGAGATGCCATGTTAACAACCTTTGTTGATCACCTGTATCTAAACAACTTGAACCACCGTAAACGTGCGGTATCGTCGTGTATGACGAGTACTCCACTTAACCTGTTAGTAACCGCTCTCGACGGTAGGTGCGATGTCTCGTGTTGCCTTCTTGTTGATGCTTGCTCGTGTTTGCCTCGTAGTAATAGAGTGCTTGCTCGTTGGTTGCTTTCCAGTGTTTACCCTCTTGTGTGCTTCCGCGGGTACCTCTCGGAGATGATGCGAGCTTGCGATCAACTACACCTTCGGAACCCGACTTATCAACAGGCAAGGACTATACATTACTTATGATCCATTCTATTTCAACCAACAGTTTGCATGCTAGTCTAGGTTAGGTTCGATGTTTGATCCTACCACATGTTTACAGCCTCTTTCAAACCGATACAGCCATGTCCCCTCCCAACAAACCATGTACTGCTATGTTACTATTGCTCGTTGCTCAGCCCTTGCTTAGTATGCATGCTTAGTATGCTACGATGTTACCCTGTTACTCCTTGGTTTGGGCTATCACATTATTATATTCTTGTTGATGATATGATTATTATTATAATGTTGACTATATTCGACGAAGGATGGAAGGTCTAGGCTATCCCGCCCCGACGCTTTGTTCCATTCGAGTCACCTAGGACCCGAGTTCCGGGTATTGCTTTTAAGACTGAGCGTGCCTAACCGCGTGTGGGATTTTATGGGTTCCCCTTTTCTTACCTACCTAGCTTCAAACATTTCTAGTGGTGGCCCAAGCTGATTTACCATTTGAAACAGTGTGTGTGCTGGTCGGCCGCCAGTAGTTTTCCAACCAACCGGACCAGTGAGGACATAGTTCCCTTGCTGGCCCACCTTGTCCGGCTGAGGACCCGGTTTCCCATGTGTGATTAACCGGCTATCCAAATCTGCGACAGACGGTAGAGACCGATTCGAGAGCGCGGCCGGCTTTTGAGTTGGGTGTCGACTCACCGGGGGCCACCCGGATTTGTTCGTTGTTAGTAGAGGGACCTGTCGTTTCGGATCTCTTGGAACTAAATCATAAAATGGTTGCCTGTAATGGGTAGCAACTGAGAGAGATGGACGTGTGTGCGGAGCCTTGTAATGGGCAGTTGGTACACCCCTGCAGGGTTAAATCTTTTCGAGAAGCCGTGTCCACGGTTATGGACGACTTGAGACCTACTCCTTGTTCATAGAAAACAACAACCGAGATAATCTTAATAAACTTGATCAACGTGTGTGTGTTCCTTGACTGCTTCTTCTTCGTCGGGATGCGAAGAGGAGGACAAGGATAGGATAGGTGTTATTTTTGCGCAAGTAGTTGATAGCAAGACTTGTTGGAGGCGATTCCTCATCGAATGCTTGGCTTCTTATCTTACTCTCTAGATCGTTAGCCACTTCATAAATGCTAGTGCGGCAAAAACCTCACCACTTACCCCTTCCTTACCGTAAACTACTAGTTGTCCTAGAATGACGAGTGATGAAGTCCTTGCTGGGTCAGTTGACCACTACAGTTGGATGCTGAGTACTTCTGTACTCATGATACTACCCCCAAACTCTTTTCAGGGTTCTTGATCGACAACAGGTATGGCGATCGACGTTTCACGTGGAGACTCGACGATGACTTGTTAGGCGGATCCCGGCGGAGGGCCTGGACCGGTGTGGTTATGGGGATCGATGTTTTTCTCTTTGCCACTAGGCATTTGCTTGTAGTCTGTACTCACACATGTATCTTTCGCTGTTGTATTGTATTTGAGGAAGTTGTATGCCGATTGTATGAGATGTTGTATCCTCGTATCTGTAATGTTGTGATATCATGTTGGAAATCCGGGGCATATGTCGCGGTGGGACTGATATGTGCTTCGTCCCCGGATCTGGATGGAAACATCTAGATCTGGAACAGTACCGCATATCGGGCCTTACACTCGGTGTCAAGCTACAATGATCACCTATTGTTAATGATTAATAACAAAGATTAATATTGCCTTGATCATCTTTGCTTTGATCTTTTCAAAAACCCCCTTTGCTTGATATTAAAAACAATGTGATAAATAAAACTTTGTCCAAAAATTGTGCAACCACTTTTATAAAATCCGTAATAATTAGTAGATCATATTAAAACTATAATGGGAGTTTATTAAAATGTTTTACTAATTTAATCAAAACAAAACAGTGTCAAATCAGTGGCATTTAATCCCACTTAAATAAAACAAAATTTCAAATGATTTTATTTTTTCCCAAACTTTCTGTGGTATTATAATAAAGTGTAACACTAATATTGGAGCTAGTCCCATAGTTTACAAAAATGCAAAAGCTATTAAACTGAATTAAACATAAAAGATTGAGAGAGAAAAAAGGAAAAGAAGACCTACTACTACTATTTTGCGCCCTAAGCAGCTAAAGAGGAGGCCCAGCCCACCACCTCTCCTCTCCTTCTTCCTCTGTACAGAGACAAGTCATGCGTGGCGTGCATCCATGGCTGGCCATGGCCATGGATGGCCTCCACGTCCATCCTCTCATTGAAACCCTAGTCCCCGTCTCGACCAGTCCCCTCTGTTTCCCCCTTCGGTCCTCTCCTGTTTGGCTAGAAATCGAGCTCGTGCTCCACGCGGTCACCGCTGCTCCGTCGTCGTTGTCGCGGCCATTGGCATCTCCGGCGTGCGGGAGGACGTCCAGGATCTCCCTCGTCGTCGAGTAGGTCATCCCCGCGCATCTATTCATCCGAAGGTGCGCAATGACGCCGCCATCACCGGACCTCTCCGCCACGGCCGCCGAAGTTCGCCATCGAGAGCTTCCGCCCCGGTCCACCCCGTTCCTCCCCGAGCGCGCCGTTGAACCCGCAGTGAGCTTTTCCCCCGATTCCCCTAATTTCCCCTTTCGATCCATGCCTTTTTATGTTGTGGATCGATCTCCCGGGAGGTTTCGCATATGCGTAGATGTGTGGTACTGCTGCTGCTCCATGCCGCTCATGTACCCCTGCCACCGCGCCTCTGGCCGCCCAGGAAGCGCCCTTGCCTGCGTCACCTCGGGCCGCGCCCCCGCTGCTGCGTTGTTGCTGGCTGCGTGCTGGCCATACCTGGATGGATGGTTTGGCCATGGTCGTGGTGTGTTTTGTGTACGTGGTGTGCTGTGTGTGTCCAGTGTGTGTGCGCCGCCGTCTGGCTCCGGCCACTGCCGCCGGCCGCGCCGAGCGCGCTTACCCGTCCGCGGCTGCTGCTTCTGTTGCTGTTGTCGCCGGCTGGTTAGTACTGAAGATATTGCCTCTAAAACTACTAAGTGCTATGGTTTGTGCCACTTTGGGCAGTACTAAACAAGTAGCAAACAAAATTTAGCATGGATACAAATTATTTGGTTTGAAAGTACACTGGATGTACTCCATTTTATCTCATTGGAACAAAATCATTGGATGCACCGATTAATTCATAGGAAAATAACAAATACGTAAAAATCTCTGATGAGCTAGTACAATTAAGCCTGAGGCCATATGTGCAAATAGAACAATTTGGGTTCACAGAGAAGTTCTTAAATTCCTGAAAAATGCAAATAGGTCGTGTTCCATTAATTAGAATTCAGATTAAATAAATCTGCTAAATAAATATCCTATGACATATGGGTCCCCTCTACTGTTTAAATACATAAATAATTTATTTAGCTACAGTCGATGACAGTAGGCTCCCACCTGTTAGTTAACCTGGTGAAACATCCTGCTTTGGATAATGTTGCTTTTATTATTAAAACAAATCCAGAAATGCTTATAAATGATTTAAAATCTAGAAAATCATATCTTTTATTCCTTATGTCAAATGAAAATATTTTATACATGAAAATTGATCAGAAAAATATAGTGAATACATATACGCTATCCATACCCCCACCACTCCCCTCTGACATACCGAACATGAAACATTTCCCCTCCGGTTCATCTGTTTGTCAGATGACCGGAGCAGGTAAAACTGTCCGGATGAAAATGTTCTGAACATGAAAGTTGTTCAGATTGGATCAGCTAACACGGATATATTATCCACATGTCTGTCAGATGTCTCTAACAATGCATACTTGGAACCTTGCCCCTCCGGATCATCTATCATGTAATCCATCGGTACCGATGAGTCAGCCCCGGATAAATTCCCGCTCCGAGCAAATCACCGAACACTGCGTTAGAGCCCCGTTACTTTGTATCTTCTATGTCATACATTTGTATTGCTATCATTGTTGTGTATTTACTGTTTCCCCCCCCCTTTATTCTCCAGTAGACCCTGTTGCTGCCGCCGACAACACCGTTGCCAAGTAAGATTACTTCTTCGACGATCGTACCGCTACTACCGAGCTTCCAGGCAAGCAGAGCCATTTTCCTTCCCCAGATATCGCCTATCTTTCCGTACATTTCTTGCACTAGGCATATGCTGCTGCTGCTACGTTACAATCCTATTCAATTGCATAGCATGTTTTTGTCTCCCCTTGATGTACCTTCCTTTATCCTATGCTGCCTTAAATATATATATTATATTCAGCAGTAAACCCTGCGCATTGTTACCTAGGATTAGATAGCGGGCTGTGATCACTCTGGGAGTGATCGTGGAAACGATATATTATAACTTCAACAGGTACAGATCAATGCAGACACCGTAGGGAACCTACAACGGCGAGACTCTGCCGAGTCGCTTCGAGTTTGACTTACGAGTGGACGGACTCGTATTTCACTCTCGTCGGCTCAGTAGCGTAGCATCACTGGGATGATACGAGGGTATTCTTCTTTAGTTCATTCCGCTGGTGTCTCGGCACCACCAGGGTGATACGAGAATATTCCTCTTTAGTTCATTCCGCTGATGTCTCTGCCGAACCTCTTCAAGTGGACCATCGAGGGTGATTCCTCCTGGTTTCACTTGATGGTAGACACTCGAAGCAACTGGTGTCCTTACAGGTAAGGAGTCGGGTGACCCAACGGTGCCCGCGCAGGGTATCTTAGCGGAACGACTGGTCAAGTGTATTCCACCGGTATGCGGCAGGCCTGGTACTGTTCGTGGCCGAAAGGTATCATGTTGTACGAAAGTCGAGCTCTTCGGAGCAAACGCGAGACAAGGTAAGGAGACGGTTCACCTTGTTGGTAACCGCACGAGTTGGTGGGACGTCAGGGCAGGCACCGACGTTACTGGTGGTCCTGACTGCTGTCGTTGTCCGCGACTCATTCAATTAGGGGCAACGATAACGGTTGTCTCGACAGAAAATTAATAAAATGCTTAACGGGTTCGGCGGATGACTTGAGTATCCTTTAGGCTTGTACGCACTACCTATACGTGGGATTACGCATTTGGGCACCTCCGCAATGTAGCCTCGTTCAAAAGCTCTGAAAGACATCCAGTTCAGCATTGCGGCAGGGACGGATCGCGCTGCGGCGTTGGAATTCACCCTCCTCGCAACGACCCGGAGAGCGAGGGGTGATAGGCCCATGACCCCCTTGCCCTTAGGGCTGTAGACCGGCGGGGACCTCTCTGATGAGTCGTAGGATGGACTGCGTTGTGTCGGATAGCCTCGGTGGGGTGCTCCCTAACCAGGTGTACGCCACCCTGGAGATCCGAGCGTGTAGTGTCACACTAGTGCACCCCTGCAGGGAAGATTGATCTATTTGAATAGCCGTTTCCACGGTAATAGGACGCTTTATGCTGAAGCTGGATCTTACCACTAGAAACTATTATTAATAAACTGTATGGTTCCGGGTATTCTTCCTCGCTGGGATTTCGAGGAGGTGAACTTGGGCGCATTGTTAATTATGATTAAAACTTATTATTATACAATGCTGCAGCAACTTCTAGTGCATTGTTACTTTCATTACTGTTATATTAACTGTTGGCTGATTCTTACCTCATGCTGCAAGACTCGTCGGAAGATGCTAGTCTTCGATAGGCCTAGCTTCTTACCCTTATTCTGATTTCTATCTTGCAGTCCACCATATATAGCCTCCCCTTTCCATTTGATACAATGCATATTTTCTTAGTAGCGGACGTAAGACTCGCGGGTATGCTAGATACTCACCTGCTTTATTTTATCCTTTTATTGTTTTGCCTGATCGGCCGCTGCAGTCGACGTTGAAGCCTTGGAGTCCAGGAGCAGGAGTTCCCCGATGTCGACCACCGCAACGTGAAGATCCCCGATGCCGTCTATGACGTCGAGTTCCCCTTTGACCAGGAGTAGTTTGGAGGTTCCTAGGCAGGAGGCCTCGCCTTTTTGATCGTTTTTTATATTTGTGCTAGCCTTCTTAAGGCAAACTTGTATCCTTGTGTCTGTACTCAGATACTTTTGCTTCCGCTGACTTTGTGCTCTCGAGCTATTGTATTCGAGCCCTCGTGGCCCCTGGCTTGTATTAAACAACTTGTATTATTTTATTTGTAGAGTTGTGTTGTGATATCTCACCGTGAGTCCCTGATGTCGATCGTGTACCTTGCGTGTATGATTACTGTACACGTTCTGATTTTGGGGGCGTCACATGCCTCGATCATGTAGGGCAGCTCAAGAGGTCTAAACCATGAAGAACAAATAGGGGAGGAGAACTTCACATAGCTACTGACCATGGACCCATGGTCCAAGGTGGACTACTCACGATTGATCCGGGAAGCATCCATGGTGGTGGAGAAGCTCCCGGAGGTGGTTCCTCCCTCCAGCAGGGTGCCCGGAAGAGGGATCCTAGTGCTCCCGATATTGGAAGCGCTGCGGCGGAGGAACAGAGGAGAGATCGCGAAAAAGGGTTCTTTCTTCGAGGGTTTCAGGACGAGAGAGATATATAGGCGAAGGGGGCAGCCAGAGGTGGACCAGGGGCCCCCAAAGCCCCCCTGGCGGAGCGTAGGGGGTGGCCGTGCTAGGTGGCCGCCTAGGCCATCCCTAGCTCCCTTCTGGCCCCACTTTGGCTCTTCCCGAAGCTTCCTGTACATTGATTTTTCCTATATTTTTCCCGGAATTTTTCTGGCACTTTAAGTAATCGGAAAACCTGAAATACAAAAACAGCAGAAAACAGGAACTGGCACTGGGGTGCGCTGAGTTAATAGGTTAGTCCAAATATGATATAAAATTTGGGGCATTTAATAAAATGCCTAGCTATTTTATTTAGCAAGGCACAAAAATTTTTAGAAAAGAAAACAGAAAAGAAAAGGAAAAGGGCTTACCTGGCCGAAGTGGCCGAACTCATCGCCCAGAAGCCCAGCAGCAGGCCCAGCCCACCTCCCTCCTTGGCGTCTTCCTCCCCGCTCCCACAAGCTGCTCGGTGGAATGCATGCAGCACTCCACCGACGCCGCCGACGAGCCCTGGCCACCTCATGCTTCCCCCTCTTCCCTATTGCGCTGTCGTGGACGTCTGGAAGCCTCCCGAGCCACTTCCCCTCCCCCAGCTCACCCCGTCCTCTCCCTCTGCGAAACCCGTCGACAACCGAGCGCCGCCGTCGCCATGGCTCCGAGCCCACGCGGCCAGTGAGCTCCGCAAGCCGAAGGAAGCTGTACGCCGAGCTCCCCGACATCGACTACATCGCTGTGCAGAAGGAATCGAGCCGTTGCTTCCGCTGACTTTGTGCTCTCGAGCTATTGTATTCGAGCCCTCGTGGCCCCTGGCTTGTATTAAACAACTTGTATTATTTTATTTGTAGAGTTGTGTTGTGATATCTCACCGTGAGTCCCTGATGTCGATCGTGTACCTTGCGTGTATGATTACTGTACACGTTCTGATTTTGGGGGCGTCACATGCCTCGATCATGTAGGGCAGCTCAAGAGGTCTAAACCATGAAGAACAAATAGGGGAGGAGAACTTCACATAGCTACTGACCATGGACCCATGGTCCAAGGTGGACTACTCACGATTGATCCGGGAAGCATCCATGGTGGTGGAGAAGCTCCCGGAGGTGGTTCCTCCCTCCAGCAGGGTGCCCGGAAGAGGGATCCTAGTGCTCCCGATATTGGAAGCGCTGCGGCGGAGGAACAGAGGAGAGATCGCGAAAAAGGGTTCTTTCTTCGAGGGTTTCAGGACGAGAGAGATATATAGGCGAAGGGGGCAGCCAGAGGTGGACCAGGGGCCCCCAAAGCCCCCCTGGCGGAGCGTAGGGGGTGGCCGTGCTAGGTGGCCGCCTAGGCCATCCCTAGCTCCCTTCTGGCCCCACTTTGGCTCTTCCCGAAGCTTCCTGTACATTGATTTTTCCTATATTTTTCCCGGAATTTTTCTGGCACTTTAAGTAATCGGAAAACCTGAAATACAAAAACAGCAGAAAACAGGAACTGGCACTGGGGTGCGCTGAGTTAATAGGTTAGTCCAAATATGATATAAAATTTGGGGCATTTAATAAAATGCCTAGCTATTTTATTTAGCAAGGCACAAAAATTTTTAGAAAAGAAAACAGAAAAGAAAAGGAAAAGGGCTTACCTGGCCGAAGTGGCCGAACTCATCGCCCAGAAGCCCAGCAGCAGGCCCAGCCCACCTCCCTCCTTGGCGTCTTCCTCCCCGCTCCCACAAGCTGCTCGGTGGAATGCATGCAGCACTCCACCGACGCCGCCGACGAGCCCTGGCCACCTCATGCTTCCCCCTCTTCCCTATTGCGCTGTCGTGGACGTCTGGAAGCCTCCCGAGCCACTTCCCCTCCCCCAGCTCACCCCGTCCTCTCCCTCTGCGAAACCCGTCGACAACCGAGCGCCGCCGTCGCCATGGCTCCGAGCCCACGCGGCCAGTGAGCTCCGCAAGCCGAAGGAAGCTGTACGCCGAGCTCCCCGACATCGACTACATCGCTGTGCAGAAGGAATCGAGCCCGAGAACCATGTAGCCGCCGCCCACTTTCATCGTCTCCGTCGACGGCCGCCGCACGAGATCGTCGATTACGTCGCCGTTAAAGCATCCCCGACCCCGCCGCCCCGTCCGTTGCAACCAGGGTGAGATTACGCTTCAAATCCCCCTGTTTCCCCCTTCCCATTCGCCCCCTACCTCGATTCTCCATGGGAGCCGTGCTCCGTCGCCGCCGTGGACAGCCAAGCGCGCGCTCCAGAGCATCTCCTTCCTCCCCAGCTTGTCCGCGGTACTCCTGGAGACGCTAGCCACCCAACGCGTGCAAGTTCGCTTCATCCCGTGGCCGAATTGCAAAAGTTGCTCAAAGCCGAAGCTCCGGCCGCCGCCATGGTTGAAGCCGACGTCGCCTGGAGCCTCCCCGACGACGCCCGAGTAGCGCAGGCGATGCGGCTCGTCACGGGCCATCTTCTGGTGCCCTAGGCGCAGCGATTGGTGCCCGAGAACGTGTTTCCCACACAGCGCCACCGCGTCCAGAGCCTCCGGCGTCAAGCCGCCGGCCTGTTAGGCCTAAACCCCGAGGTAATCCCCCTCCTAATCCCCCCTAGGCTAACCCCGAGTTAATTTAAACAGAGGGGATTAACCCCCCTAGCCACTGACATGGTGACCTCACCTGTCAGCACCCCCCCCCCCACGTCAGCCCTCCGTCAGCATGATGCCATAATTGGTTAAATCAATTTATTTAATTCAGAAAAAGGCAGAAAAGATTATAAACTTTGGAAAATCATAGAAAATTCATATTAACTCCAAATTGGACAAATAATATGTCTAAAATTATCATAAAAATACAAGGATTCTGAATATGCACTTTGTTTTCAGGTTTGACCATTTTAAAATGGGGGAACAGTGGCATATGTGCATATGGATCCTTTTCAAATTCAAATTTGGAGTGATTTTTCAAATGACTTTGCAACACACTTCTTTTTAAATGTTTTCATCCACACATCAGAGACTTTACTTCACCTTTACCACATCACTTCATGCTCCAACTTTTCAAATGAACATTCATGGTTTCCAAATGCATTTGAAATTCATCGATAAATCAAATGGAGTTCGAATTTGCATTTCAAATGCAATATACTACTTTTAAATGGAATGCTCAACACATCAGTACCATGAACATCACCTTATACAATTGATCATGTGCTTGTGCATTGTACCTTATGTTGATCACTTTGTTTGCTCGATAGAAGTGGAACCGGAACCGGAGGCCACCCCCTTCGTTGAAGACACCGTACCAAACCCTCGTCAACAAGGAAAGAAAACCCCATTGATCATGTCTATAAAATCCCACTTCCCTCTCAGTCTCGCTTATGCATGTTTAGGAGATCACCGAGACATGTTCTTTCGCATAGTTGAACCCATTCCGATGCATGACCTATCATTTTGTCACCGTATTAAGCAAACCACAATCCTAGCAGATATAGGAGTTGAATGATGAGCATGTGGCCCCTGCAACTGTTACTGCTTATTGCTGCTCAGTGATACATGAGGTTACTTTGTTTGTGAGTCGGGATGGTTTGAACATAATGGTGCTGATGATAACGTGTTGGTGAATCTACCCTAATACAAGGTGAACGATGAGAGGTTGTGTAGGAGTACACAGTGGTTTGTCCCGTTGAACACCGCCTTAAGCCCGAGTTCTTGTGTGGTGATCCAAGACGAAGAGTACTACCACATTTTGGGCACATGGACCCCCGCTCAACCTACTAACTCACCCCTTCTCAGTTCAATGAGTCGCATTAGTTCGGAGTTCTGGTAGGTCTGTGGCACGGTCTGCGAAGTGGAAGAACGGCTATTCTGACCGGCTTGGGACCCAACACACATCTTCTGGGACCACATCGGTAAACCGGCCGGGTTCACGATGTGGATTCCAGCCCAGATAGCCGTCTCCATTCTATTTGAGTTGGCTGCGAGGTAAAAGTTGTGGAAATTATCCTCGCTGACACCCGCTTGAAGGGTGACGATATCCTGGCGGTAACTGATCGTTTCATGTGTGTAGAAATACACCCCTGCAGGGTTAATAAACTATTCGAATAGCCGCGTCCGCGGTAAGGGACTACTTGGAGAGCTGTGCTCGATTATTAGACAACTTGAACTGGATAGTTATAAAACTTGCCAAGATAAGCGTGAGTGCTATGGCGTGCTTTCTCGTGGGGAAGTCGAGGAAGGCAACATAGTGGTGTAATTGGTTGGAGACATGTAATTGGTTGGAGACATGGCGACGGTGGCGCTCGGGTCGTCGTCGAGTTCATCGCGGGAGTGAGAGGGAGAGGCTCTAGAGGGGGGGAATGGATGTGTGGCGTCTCCAGGAGCTGTGAGGCGCGTCTAGGAGGCTCCACAGGGGCAGGTGGCGGCTGGGAGAGCGGCGGCGTGCTCAGCTAGCTCGGTGGCATTCCACCGAGCAGCTTGGAGGCGCGGGGTGGGGAAGAAGACCCCCTTGCCCCTTTGGGCCGGCTGGGCCAGATGGGCTGGCTTCGCCTAGGCGTCAAGTAAGCTTTTCTCTCTCTTTCTGTTTTTCTTTTCTCATTTCTTTTCTGTCTTTGTTTTGGTTTTGCTAAATAAAATAGCAAACCATTTTTTTAAATGCTAAAACTTTTTATATGACCCTATAATAAAATATACTAGCCATTTGCAAAGTTTCGCACCTTTTTAAAATTCAAATTATTTGAATCTTAAATCAAATAGAGGTTTTTGAATTAATCCAAGGTCCTATTTGAATATTTGAAAAATCCATGAGCATGGGGTTGGTCCCACATCACTTGATATGTGATCACACTCATTTATAAGACTTTTCAAAAATCAAACATGAATTTTTGGAGAAGATTTATTGCTGGCCTTTTGAATTAATTCATCTGGGGGGTGTTCCTTCTCCCATTTGAGTTTGCATTTGATTTCAAATGATTTCTTTTGAAATTTTTAACATGATGCAAAGTGACTTGCTAATCCTAGCACATACCTAACTTGGGGTTGTGACACCGATTAAGTGATCGGGCTGGAGTAAGTCTATGTAAGAGTTAGGATTCAATCGATAGCATGGTTGAGGCGACTTGTCTATGAGTATGGGATTCACCACCCATAAGCATTTAGACTTGTGAGCGGACGATGAGGAACCATCTCAGTTGATCATCCTGCCTGGATGGGATGCCCCTCACGTTGGATGCTTTCCGAGAGTGTTCTGTGCTTGGCCTTGTCAGCTTAGACAAGTGGGTACGGCTCTCGGCTCTCCATGTGATTGCATCGCGACTGGAATTACATACGCATATTCCGGGTCCCGACAGACTTGGTATCAGAGCAGGACTGTCTGTAGGATTATCAAACCCTTGGTCGAAGTCGAGTCTAGCATTCTATAGTTATTTAGTTACTCTTGGTATAAGGGAACAACGTAAGGATTCTTTTTCTCCTTACCCTCATCGATCTGAGTTCTGAGTCACCCTCATCTCTTCTACGGGAAGATAGGACTAGGCTCATCTATGTCTTACTAGAACATCTCGTTGTTTGCTTCCTTGTAGCCGTAGGAAAGTTGTGTTTGGTTGTCTAGAGTCGTTGTGCTTCCTATTTTGAAACTTCCTATGTAAGTGTTGTTGTTATGTTGTGAGGATTTCCATTTCTCTTACACTTACAGCCGTTATGTTGTCTGAGTCATCCCAGGTTTCTTCATAATCTGATGCATTTGCAAAATCCTTCTCTCCATTTTGGTTGTCTTTGTAGAAGATTTGTTAGGAGGCATTCCCGACAGTTCCATAGAGTTTGTTGTAGATTTTCTTCTAGAAACCTATATTCATGCATTTGCAGTTCTTCCCCTATTTTAGATGTCTTCTAGCCAGAAGAACCACACTAACCATCATGTTGGGGTACTTTGCTACTCTGACATATCTGTTGTAGCACCTAGAAAGTCGTGGTCATCCTCTAGGAAAACTATCCAGAGATCCAACTCCTTAAACCTAGTCTCCTGACAGATGTGTAGAATTCATATTGGATCTGATACCCGGCACAGCCCCAATTTCCAGACGCCCATATAGAATGGCCCCACATGAGTTAGCTGAGCTAAAAACCCAACTTGATGCTTTGTTGGCAAAAGGCTTCATCCGCCCTAGCTCATCGCCATGGGGCTGCCCCGTTATGTTCGTAACGAAGAAAGATGGAACAGAAAGAATGTGCGTAGACTATCGCCCGCTAAATCTAGCGACGATAAAGAACAAGTACCCATTGCCTAGGATCAATGATCTTTATGATACCCTTGCTGGATCCTCTGTCTTCTCCAAGATGGTTTTGAGATTAAGTTATAATCAAATCAAAATCCGAAACGAGGACATTCCCAAAACGGCTTTCACTACTCGTTATGGTCTTTACGAGTACACCGTCATGTCCTTTGGTTTAACCAATGCCCCCGCCACTTTCTCGCGCATGATGAATTCGATCTTCATGGAGTACTTAGATAAATTTGTTGTGGTTTATCTCGATGACATTCTCATCTACTCGAAGAACGAAGAAGAACATGCCAAACATCTAAGGCTGGTATTGATGAAACTTAGAGAGCATCGCCTGTATGCTAAATTCTCCAAGTGTGAATTTTGGTTACCAGAAGTGACCTACTTAGGCCACATGATTTCTGCAAAATGCATTGCTGTGAATCCCGAGAGAGTTCAGTCCATCCTTGACTGGACTCCACCTGAATCGGTTAAGCAAGTTAGGAGTTTCTTGGCTTAGCAAGCTATTGTCGCCGCTTCGTCGAGAACTTTTCTAAAGTTGCAAAGCCTCTAACTGAACTCCTCAAGAAAGATAAGAAATTCCAATGGAATCCCAAGTGCGAGAAATCTTTCAAGAGCTAAAAAGAAGATTGACTTCTGCACCCGTACTTGCGCCTCCAGACACCAAAAAGGATTTCGAGATCTTTTGTGACGCCTCACGGCAAGGGTTAGGATGCATACTTATGCAAGATAGACATGTGGTAGCTTATGCTTCACGCCAGTTGCGTCCACATGAGGAGAACTATCCTACCCATGATCTTAAACTCGTTGTCGTAGTTCATGCCCTGACAACTTGGCCACATTACCTCCTTGGTAATTCTCGTGAGATCTTTTCCGACCACCAAAGCCTCAAATACATATTCACCCAGCCAGATCTTAATCTCAGGCAAAGACGCTGGATAGAGTTGATAAAAGATTATGACTTAGGAATTTCTTACACCCCAGGCAATGCCAATGTCATGGCTGATGCACTAAGTCGTAAGTCGTATTGTAAAAACCTCATGTTACAACAGTATCAACCACTTCTTCATGAGGAATTTCGAAAGCTCAATCTCGAGATTGTTTCTCATGGCTATCTTTCTACCTTGGTGGCGAAACCAACCCTTGAGGATAAAATTACAGCCGCCCAGAAACGTGATAGTGGTATTCGAGAGATCAAGAAGAACATTGCTAGCGGAGTTGCTAAATGTTTCTCCATAAATAATCAAGGTGTCGATTTCTTTGGCACTCGATTGGTTGTACCACGAAAACACAATCTTAGGAGGATAATCCTCAAAGAGGCTCATGATACACCCCTTTCGATTCATTGTGGTAGCACAAAGATGTACCGAGACCTACGCCAGAGATTTTGGTGGACTAGGATGAAGAGAGAAATTGATAAGTTCATTGCCGAATGTGATGTTTGTCGTCGCATTAAGGCCGAACACCAAAGACCCGCTGGCACTCTTCAACCATTGCCTGTCCCTGAGTGGAAATGGGAAAAAGTCGGTATGGACTTCATCACTGGCTTTCCAAAAACCCAGAAAGGAAATGATGCCATCTTCGTTGTGGTGGATAGACTTTCCAAAGTTGCTCACTTCCTTCCCGTTCGCGAGTCTATAACTGCTAGTCAGTTGGCGGACTTGTACGTCTCTAGAATTGTATCTCTTCATGGTGTTCCTTTGGAAATCAATTCTGATCGTGGTAGCCTTTTCACCTCTAGATTTTGGGGAAGCTTTCAGAATGCTATGGGAACTCATCTCTCCTTTAGTACAGCTTTCCATCCTCAGTCTAGCGGTCAAGTCGAAAGGGTTAACCAAATTCTTGAAGACATGCTCAGAGCTTGTGTTATCTCATTCGGAAAGAATTGGGAGAAGTCTCTTCCATTTGCCGAATTTGCTTATAACAATAGTTTCCAATCTAGTCTGAACATGGCTCCTTTTGACCTCCTTTATGGACGACGATGTCGAACACCCCTTAACTGGTCAGAAACTGGTGAAAGACAATTCTTTGGACCGGATATGATCATGGAAGCAGAAGAGCAAGTTCGCATTGTTCGTGATCAATTGAAAGCAGCCCAGTCTCGTCAGAAAAGCTACTATGATCGTCATCATAGGCAAGAAAGGTACAATCTGGATGAGAAGGCTTACCTTCGGGTTACTCCTCTGAAGGGAACCCAACGATTCGGTATCAAAGGCAAGTTGGCCCCATGTTACATCGGACCTTTCCGCATTCTCGCTAAACGTGGAGAAGTTTCCTACCAACTTGAACTACCCCCGCACCTTTCCCGACTACATGATGTATTCCATGTGTCACAACTCAGGCGTTGCTTCAAGGACCCCATCCGCGAAATCGACCATGAAACGCTTGATCTCCAAGATGACCTTTCTTATCGAGAATACCCTGTTCGTGTTCTTGATTCCGCAGAGCGTGTCACACGTCGTCAGAAGATCATGTTTCTCAAAGTTCAATGGTCACACCCCTCTGAGAAAGAAGCCACGTGGGAAAGAGAAGAACGTCTCAGTGCCGAGTACCCCTCCTTCCTCCCGCAGACTTCCGAATCTCGGGACGAGATTCTTTTGAGTGGGGGCGAGTTGTCAGAACCCTCTGTTAGGTAATGTGCTAGGGTTAGCGAGTTGTCACAACCCCAAGTTAGGTATGTGTTAGAATAGCAAGTCACTTTGCATCATGTTAAAAAAAATCAAAAGAAATCAAACTGGGAGAGAGAACACCCCCAGATGAATTAATTCAAATGGCCAGAATAAAAGTTGCTCCAAAAATTCCTTTTGTATTTTTGAAAACTCCCATAAATGAGTGTGATCACATATCAAGTGATGTGGGACCAACCCCATGCTCATGGATTTTTCAAATATTCAAATAGAACCTTGGAATTACATACAAACCCCTATTTGAATTAAAGTTCAAATTATTTGAATTTTAAAAGTGCCCAAACTTTATAAGTGGCTAGCTATATGCAATACAAGTCCACATAAAAATTTGGGGCATTTAATAAAATGCCTAGCTATTTTATTTAGCAAGGCACAACAAATGTCAGAAAAGAAAGCAGAAAAGAAAAGGAAAAGGGCTTACTTGGCCGAAGTGGCCCAACTCATCGCCCAGCAGCCCAGCAGCAGGCCCAACCCACCTCCCTCCTTGGCGTCTTCCTCCCCGCGCCCACAAGCTGCTCGGTGGAATGCATGCAGCACTCCACCGACGCCGCCGACGAGCCCTGGCCACCTCATGCTTCCCCCTCGTCTCTATCGCGCTGCCGTGGACGTCTGGAAGCCTCCCGAGCCACTTCCCCCTCCCCGAGCTCACCCCATGCTCTCCCTCTGCGAAACCCGACGACAACCGAGCGCCGCCGTCGCCATGGCTCCGAACCCACGCAGCCAGTGAGCTCCGCAAACCGAAGGAAGCTGTTTTCCAAGCTCCCCGACATCGACTACGTCGCTGTGCAGAAGGAATCGAGCCCGAGAACCCTGTAGCCGCCGCCCCCTTTCATCGTCTCCGTTGAAGGCCGCCGCACGAGATCGTCAATTACGTCGCCGTTAACGCATCCCCGACCCCGCCGCCACGTCCGTTGCAACCAGGGTGAGATTACGCTTCAAATCCCCCTGTTTCCCCCTTCCCATTCGCCCCCTACCTCGATCCTCCATGGGAGATGAGCTCCGTCGCCGCCGTGGACAGCCAAGCGCGCGCTCCAGAGCGTCTCCTTCCTCCCCATCTTGTCCGCGGTACTCCTGGAGACGCTAGCCACCCAACGCGCGCAAGTTCGCTTCATCCCGTGGCCGAATTGCAAAAGTTGCTCGAAGCCAAAGCTCCGGCCGCCGCCATGGTTGAAGCCGACGTCGCATGGAGCCTCCCCGACGACGCCCGAGTAGCGCAGGCGATGCGGCTCGTCACGGGCCATCTTCTGGTGCCCTTGGCGCAGGGATTGGTGCCCGGGAACGTGTTTCCGACGCAGCGCCGCCGCGTACAGAGCTGCCGGCGTCAAGCCGCCGGCCTGTTAGGCCTAAACCCCGAGCTAATCCCCCTCCTAATCCCCCTGGGCCACTAACAGTGGGCCCAGGAAGCCTAATTAACCCGTGGGTTAATTTAAACAGAGGGGATTAACCCCCCTAGCCACTGACATGGTGACCCCACATGTCTGCAGCCCCCCCCCACGTCAGCCCTGCGTCAGCATGTCGCCATAATTGGTTGAATCAATTTATTTAATTCAGAAAAGGCAGAAAAGACCATAAAATTTGGAAAATCATAAAAAATTCATATTAACTCCAAATTGGACAAATAATATGTCTAAAATTATCATAAAAATACAAGGATTCTGAATATGCACTTTGTTTTCATGTTTGACCATTTTGAAATGGGGGAACAGTGGCATATGTGCATATGGTTCCTTTTCAAATTCAAATTTGGAGTGATTTTGCAAATGAATTTGCAAGGCAAGCAAACCCCATTGATCATGTCTATAAAATCCCACTTCCCTCTCAGTCTCGCTTATGCATGTTTAGGAGATCACCGAGACACGTTCTTTCGCATAGTTGAACCCATTCCGATGCATGACCTATCATTTTGTCATCGTATTAAGCAAACCACAAACCTAGCAGATATAGGAGTTGAATGATGAGCATGTGGCCCCTGCAACTGTTACTGCTGATTGCTGCTCAGTGATACATGAGGTTACTTTGTTTGTGAGTCGGGATGGTTTGCACATAATGATGCTGATGCTAACGTGTTGGTGAATCTACCCTAATACAAGGTGAACGATGAGAGGCTGTGTAGGAGTACACAGTGGGCTGTCTCGTTGAACACCGCCTTAAGCCCGAGTTCTTGTGTGGTGATCCAAGACGAAGAGTACTACCACATGTTGGGCACATGGACCCCCGCTCAACCTACTAACTCACCCCTTCTCAGTTCAATGAGTCGCATTAGTTCGGAGTTCTGGTAGGTCCGTGGCACGGTCTGCGAAGTGGAAGAACGGCTGTTTAGACCGGCTTGGGACCCTACACACATCTTCTGGGACCACATCGGTAAACCGGCCGGGTTCACGATGTGGATTCCAGCCCAGATAGGCGTCTCCATTGTATTTGAGTTGGCTGTGAGGTAAAAGTTGTGGAAATTATCCTCGCCGACACCCGCTTGAAGGGCGATGAGATCCCGGCGGTAACTGATCGTTTCGTGTGTGTAGCAGTACACCCCTGCAGGGTTAATAAACTATTCGAATAGCCGCGTTCGCGGTAAGGGACTACTTGGAGAGCTGTGCTCGATTATTAGACAACTTGAACTGGATACTTATAAAACTTGCCAAGGTAAGCGTGAGTGTTATGGCGTGCTTTCTCGTGGGGAAGTCAAGGAAGGCAACATAGTGGTGTAATTGGTTGGAGACATGTAGTGGACTCGTCTACGCTTCTACCTGAAGTCTGGTACTCGTAGTTCAGGACTAGCCAAGTCAACGCTGGCACTTCTGCAATTGAACCCCACCTCCCTTTACCTTGACACATGTGCATGAGTAGTATAGTTCCTACGTACGTCTTGCTGAGTACGACTTTGTACTCACGTTTTCTTATCTATGTTTTAGATGAGAACCCGGATCCGATGGAGTCACCTTCGTGAAGCTCGACGTTGACCATTGTAGTATAGTTCCAGACAGCAGTCTGGTCCCTCGTGGAAGGGCATGTTTGTTGAACAAGGCTTCTCTAAGCCATTTGTTAAACTTTTCTGTACTCAGACCTAATTTGCTTCCGTTGTATGATGTAATGCTCATCACAGACATGTGATCTTTGTATGCTCTATGTGTAAGTCAATAAAGAAGTACTTTGTAGAGTTATGTGATGATACCTGATGTTCATACTAGACATGTGTGCTGCGTGTATGATTATAACATGCATGTCTTGGTATGGGTTTTCGAGACCTTAGTTGTGATCTGGCTGACGGTCTTTTATACACCAAGTGGCCCTTAGATGTGCGCAGCTTGGGGCATCGCGATGCGATTGCTCGTCACTCTGTCACGTGCACACTTTGTTGTATGATCGAGCCCGCCCTAGACCCCGACTAAGTGATCGGGCTGGAGTAAGTCTATGTAAGAGTTAGGATTCAATCGATAGCATGGTTGAGGCGACTTGTCTATGAGTATGGGATTCACCACCCATAAGCATTTAGACTTGTGAGCGGACGATGAGGAACCATCTCAGTTCATCATCCGGCCTGGATGGGATGCCCCTCACGTTCGATGCTTTCCGAGAGTGTTCTGTGCTTGGCCATGTCTGCTTAGACAAGTGGGTACGGCTCTCGGCTCTCCATGTGATTGCATCGTGACTGGAATTACATACGCATATTCTGGGTCTCGACACGATCCTACCATCCACTACAAGAAAAGGTACCGTTCTGAGTACGAGTTCTACACTTGATTCACCTTCCGTTATAAGTAAGTTTGCTTCGCCACTACCACCACATGCTACTTCTACTGAGTCTGTTACTATGTCCGATACTTTTTATGATGCTTCCGCTACTCTTGATGATGATAATTTTCTTGGTCACTATATTGAAATTGAGACTGCTAAGGCTGCAGTAGAGCCCGAGACTGAGATACCCGCTACCTATATTCCTACTTGCAAAACCTTTGGTTACCGAGACCTGGATGAACTCAAGGAGAGAATCCTTGAAGATGATTATATTATTCTCGATGATGATCTTTGCAGGGAACTCAGAGAGTGTGTCGACTCTGACCCTGGAGCTATTAAGGAGTTGCTCAAAAAGCACTCAATGAAGAACAAGAATATTCCTGATCCTAAATTTTCCACATCTCCTATATGCATCACTGATCCTGATTATGATTTCTCTGTTGATCTTTCACTTATATCTACAGTCGAGGCTGACCCTTTTTATGGCAGTGAAAATGATGATGCTATAGCACACCTGACCAAACCTGCTGAGTTAGGTGACCTATTTACTACTGATGAGAAGATACGAAACTTCTATGTGGCCAAGCTTTTTTCCTTTTTCTTTGAAGGGAGACGCTCAATCTTGGTATGATGCACTACCCTATGGTTCCATTGAGAGTCCTCAGGACTTAGTTCAATTTTTCGTTGATAAATATTTTCCTGCTCATATGCAACATGCTGCTTTGCAAAGAATCTATAACTTTAAAAAGTTGAAGAATGAGCACCTCCCTAAAGCTTGGAGGAAGTATTGTGACTTAATCAAGGCTAGACCAGGACACGAAGTCCCAAAGAATGAGTTACTTGATATATTTTATGCAGGTCTAACCGAGGAATCCAGGTCCAATCTGGATAGTTGTGCTGGTTGTGTTTTCAGGGAAAGAACACCAGCCGATGCTGAAGAATTAATGGGCAAGATTGCCAAGAACCTTGAAGATTGGTCCATCCCTGAACCACCTCCACCACCAAAGAAAAGGGCATGCTTGTTCTGAGCACCGAAGATATGCAAGAAGCAAAGAAGTCTATTAAGGAGAAGGGCATTAAAACCGAAGATGTGAAGAATCTACCGCCTATCGAGAAGTTGTGTGAGCCTACTACTCACCCTCCCTTGGTAGAGGTACACTCTCTATTAGACTTTACGGAAAGTGACATCCCTAAAGGTAAACCTCCTGATCAATTCTTAGATGAGCTTGATAATTTTATTATTAAGCAAGACAATTTTAATAGGAGGATACAAAGTCAATTGCATGATAATTCTCTTGCTATCAAAAGTTTACTTGGTGTTCTTGAAAGAACAGTTAATGATGTTAAATGTCTTGTTAAGCATTTCTCAAACTCAGCTTGAAAAAATTTCTAATGTACACAAAGATTTGCTTGCTAACAATGCCAAACAGGACATACAATCTTATGACATCAAAACTAGGGGTGGAACACACACCCAGGACGCACACAATCCTTAGGGGCATCCGAAGAGGATCGAGAAAGATTCTCAAGTGCAAGTGGAAGACGAGATTGTTAGCTCTCCTAAGAAAAAAAGAAGAAGAAGAAGAAACACAAGGAAGCTGACAACTCTAATGATCCTATTACGAGCGAGGAACCTGCTGTTGATCCCAACAACATATCTACCTCCGATGCTGAAATTGAAGACGGTGCTGAGCCCGAAGAAAATGATAAGGAGAAGAATGATCCTCCTGAGGTGCGAGAAGAAGAAGCACCCGATAAAATCAATAAGTACACAAGACAAGACTTCATAGCAGGAAGACATGGGAAGGAAAGAGAACCGTGGTTACAAAAACCCATGCCCTTTCCAGGTAAGTCTCTCAAATTTAAAGAAGAAGAGCATTATAATAAATTTTGTGAATGGATGAAACCTCTTTTTCTACAAATTCCTTTGACTGATGCTATCAAGTTACCTCCTTATTCCAAATACATGAAAGATATTGTTACTAATAAAAGAAAAGTTCCTAATGAGTCAATATCTACTATGCTTGATAATTTCTCTTTCAGAGGCAAGATTCCTGAGAAGCTTGGTGATCCAGGTATACCCACCGTTCCTTGTTCCGTAAAAAATAATTATGTCAAGACTGCCTTTTGTGATCTCGGAGCAGGGGTGAGTGTTATGCCTTTTTCTCTTTACAAAAGGCTATGTTTAGATAAGTTAATCCCTACAGATATCTCTCTTCAGATGGCTGACAAGTCAACAGCCGTCCCGATTGGTATTTGTGAGGATGTTCCAGTTGAAGTTCCTAATTGTTTAATTCTTACTGATTTTGTTGTGCTTGACATACCCGAGGATGGGAGTATGTCCATTATTCTTGATAGACCTTTTCTAAACACCGCAAGTGTCATTATTGATTGCAATAAAGGAAAGGTCACATTCAACGTAGATGATAAAGAACACACAGTGTATTTTCCAAAGAAGACCGATAAAAGGCATGGCCTTAACTCAATAGAGAATACCGAGACCGTGAACTTTGGAGAATGGGATTGTCCTTTACACGTGCACCACAAATACAAAACCATCATGGTGGGGAAAATGTCCATTAAAGTAAAGGTGCAATGATCACTTCATAAGAGGTGAGACTTTTTGTTCTATATATCGCCGGTTCATTGGTAAGACTTGATCAACCTTGCTAGTGAGCATGTTTTATATAGGCAAAAAGTGGAGCTTGTTATGTTTTCATTTGCTTTAGCTTTTATTCTCTTTGCTGTACCAAAGTTTATATGTTTTTGAAACTTCACAATTCTAATCAATGCTTCAAGTTTTCAGAAAGTTTCACAGCTTTTTGAACTCCGGAAAATTTTCAATAGTGAAGTCTTTAGAAAAATTCCAGAAAAATTATATTAAAAATTTCCATGCCAGGAGTGAACTAGAGGCACCTGGGGCTGACCAGGGGGGCCCACCATTGGCCCAGGAGGCCAGCTGGCGCGGCCATCCCCCTGGCCACACCCACAGGGAGCCTAGGGCCCACAGGTCCCACCTCCAGGTAAGTATTCTTCCTCCTCCTTCCTCTCTCTCCAAAAACACGAGTTCTGCACTTCTTCTTGTGTTCCTGCTGTTCTTGGAGGCGATTTTCGATCTCTCACTATAGCCGACCATTTAAGCTGAGATTTTGAGCAAATACTCCCTGGTATTTAACTCCTTCACCCCTCCAATTAGATTTTTGATTGGTGGTTTCATTTGTGAGTATTTAGTAGTTCTTGGTGTTGTTCAGATGAGCTTGCATGCATGTGTAGAAATTTATTTTCCAAGTTTTGATGCAAGTTTATGCCTTAGGTAAGTGAGTAGAGTAGTTTGCCTCAAATCACTTTGTTTAAATCCTTGTTTTTGTGAATTGTCAAAAATTTCAGAATTGAGTTTGCTAGGAAAAGAAAAGGGGTGGCTCGGGAAGAAGAACCCCGAGCGCCCCGATCGAGTCACTAGAGCTGCAGCTTCACCCTCAGCAGTTAGGGTGAGTTACAATGAAGATCATGTGACCCTGGAGTTGTTGGAAGACACAAGTCCATCATGCACAATGATGTATCCGTGCGATGATTTTCTTACAGCTGCAGGAATTAAGGAGGAATTTTATGGCATTTGTGCCAATGCAAGTTTGACACGGCTAGCATTATGCCGTGTGGTACAGTACAAGAATCTCACCTCCCGCTTTGTTAACAGTTTTCGTTATAACCATGATGCTGGAACCTTCGAGTTCAAACTTTATAATGATCTCATGACTATGTCTTTGGCACCGTTTTGTGATATAATAGGTGTGCCGAACGTTGGTCAGACAACGAAAATGACTTCTCGGCCTTCCGAGTTGAGGACCCTTTTCAACTCCCTTTGTTGCCAGGAGGAGACTAACATTCGGCGCACGAAGATTTCCAGCATTCTGTTTCCACACCTCAGGTATTTTGCGTATTTTGTTGCTAGAGGGGTGTTGGCTCGTGACAACACGAGCACTGGTTCTGCAGCATATTTCACTATTTATGCGAACGCGCTCTCTGATACGAACAATAACAAGGGCGATTTATATGGTGGTGTTTATGCCACACTCATCCTTGAGTCTCTTGAGCGCACCCCGCATCCTGATGATGTTCCCTTTTCATACGCAAGTCTCGATCTTTCTGCTATGAAGAGTCATATGTTTGTTACCATGACTTTCCAGTTTGTTAACCTTGATTATATTTTGAGGTTTGAAAAGACCATTACTCATGAGATCCGTCTACCTGCACCACTTTTCTTTGATAACACTCGCATGAACGGGTCGTCCTTCAATGATATCCAGTTTGATGAGTTGGTCATTACCAGCCGCATAACCCCATGGAGGGGGTTGTTGATACGTCTCAAACGTATCTATATGTCCAAACACATTTGCTATTGTTCTGGCTTCACTCTTGCATAATTTGGACGAAACTAACCCGGACTGACGCTGTTTTCAGAAGAGCTACCAGTGCTGTTTTATATTGTGCAGGTTTCTGGATATTTAGGTACGCTGGAAAAATCCACAAAAATTATATAAAAAATCAGCGTTCCCGAAGCTTCGACGATGCCAAAGGGGGGCCACAGGGCAGCCAGGGGGCACCCAAAAGGGTTGATGGCGCGGCCCAGCCCCTAGCCGCGCCACACACCCTCCTGGGTGGGTCCCACACTCCCCAGTGACCTACCTTGGCATCTATTTATTCTCGTGACGAGGAAACTCCAAAACAGAAGTCGCTTTTCCAATCTACGTCCCGGAGAGCTAATCTGGAGGCTGTTTTGGCCTCCGGTGAGGGGAAATCATCGCCATCATCATCATCCTCGGCTCTCCATCACCCCTCCATGACTTCTTCTCTCATGTGTGAGTAATTCCCTGCTGTAGGCAAAGGGAATGGTAGGAATTGGATGATTTAGATCATGTAATAGTTCATCAGATTGTTGGGGGGCATGTTGCCTATCATCTACTTGTTGTTTATCATCTCTGTTACAACTTGTTGTTCTTAATTCTTGCCACTTTGGGCCCGAGTGCCATGATTTCAGATCTGATCACCCTTTTGATTCTTGAATTTGAGGTTTTCTTGATCCTACCTATGAGTTGTATGCACCTATTATAGTCCAGAACCGGCGATCCCAATGGTGACAGCTTGGGACACCAAAGGGGATGGACTATAATTTGAGGATTCCGTGTATCCATGAAGTGTTAATGCTTTATTCCGCTGCTGTTTGACAAGAGTACCTTAATCTCCCGAAGTTCCTTTTGGCCCCGTTCATAGCGGGAGGGTAGGACAAAAGATGTTGTGCAAAGTTCTTATTGCAAGCACGTACAACTACCTTGGGATACATGCCTGATGTTTGATATTTTCCTAGATGATCCTTTATTTTCTGCGAGCCTTGCCCGTGTTAGAATCTATTACATGTTTGTTCTCATCCAAGTAGCGCCCGACCATCCATCTCCCTAGCCTACAATATTTCTTTCCGCTGGTTACTAGTTGTTTAGTTTCGCTGTTTTACTTTTGCTGTTTCACCACCACTATCACCAGTATTATCACCTACACTACCACTACCATATTACCGTTGCTACTAATACTTTCGTGCAAGCAAGTTTTTATTTCAGGTGCGGTTGAACTGACAACTCAATTGTCAAAGCCTGTATGTATTCTTTGTGTCCCCAAGTGTCGAATCAATAAATTGGGTTATCTTGCCCGCGAAGACTATCTCGATCCCCTACAGTTGAGGGTTATCAAGTACTTTTTTCTGGCGCCGTTGGCGGGGACCATAGCTTTATTTACAGGTCTATTTGAAGTATCCTCCCTACTTCAAGTTATCCACTATGGGTAAGAAAGGAGACCCCAAGGTTACGATCCTACCATCCCGTACAAGACGAGGTACTACTCTTAGCACTAGTGCTAAACTTGATTCACCTTCAGTTATGAGTAAGTTTGATTCACCTCAATTACATGCTACTTCTGCTGAGTCTGGCAATATGTCAGACGCTTTTGATGATGCTTCTACTACCTTTGAAACTACTGGTTCACTTGGTTCTTTTATTGAAGAACAGATTGCTACTGCTGCCCGATTCTCGGGAGTTGAAATTCCTGTTACCGAAACCCCTATTGGAAAAATTCATGATTTTACTGGCCTTAAGGAGAAACTCCTTGAGGACGATTATGTTATACTTGATGATGATTTTTGCAGGGAGTTTAATGAATGTGCTGATTCCGACCCTCCCACTATAAAGAAGTTGCTAGCAAAGCACTCCTTGAAGAAAAAGTTTACTCCTGATCCTACTTTTGCTACGTCTCCGATATGCATCACTGATCCTGATTATGATTTATCTGTTGACCTTTCACTTATATCCACAGTTGAAGCTGATCCCTTTTATGGCAGAGAAAATGATGATGCTATCGAGCACCTGACCAAACTCACTGAGTTGGGTAGCTTGTTTACTACTGATGAAAGGATCCGGAACTTTTATGTTACCAAGCTTTTTCCTTTTTCCTTGAAAGGAGATGCTAGAGCATGGTACGATGCACTACCATGTGGTTCCATTCAAAGTCCTCAAGACATGGCTATATCTTTCGTTGATAAGTATTTTCCAGCTCATATGCAACATGCCGCTTTACAAAGAATTTATAACTTTAAACATTTGCAGGATGAGCATCTCCCTAAAGCTTGGGGGAGATTTTGCAGTTTGTTGAAGGCTAGACCGGGACATGAGCATCATCTGTCTACCTGCACCACTTGTGTTTGATTTTTCTCGCAGGAACGAATACCGCTTTTCAGATACCCAGTTTGATGAGATCATGGGGAGATACCGGTTTCACGACCCCACAGAGAGGGTTGCGCCAGATGAGGAGGAGCGTGTAGTGTATCCACCCGCCCAGGAGGAGACAGTCGCACCATGGGACGGAGGGTCTTCCTATGTTTGGGATGAGGGACCTTCCTCATGGGAGGATCCGTGGACTTCTGTGTACGCACCGGAGGGCTCATACAACCCTTGGACTTACCATTACCCCGGAGCAGGAGGCTCCTCGGGACCGCAGTAGACAAGCCCAACTTAGACCAAAATCCTAAGCTTGGGGGAGTACATACTCTCCTCCCTTTCATTGTATCTTCCATTTTGTTCGCTTTGATCTTTTCGAAGTTTTTGCCCGTTCTTCTTTGTTCTTTTATTTTGCAAAAACAACAAAAAGATTTCTCCTTTCTTTTTCTTTTATTTAGCCTTTAAAAAACCCGAAAAAGATTTTTCTTTGTCTCTTTAGTTTGCTTTGTTTTCAGAGTTCAGCTCAAGTCCGTGATGGCATTTGATTATATGTTTCCTACGTTCGATTGTGCAAGTGACAAGGCAGTAGTGACGAAGATCGACGAAAGGGATGCAACAAGGAAAGCCGGTATGAACTCTTTTTTTTTCTACTTTTGTACATATGCCTGTACTTATGCTTAGAGACCAGCTTGTAGTGACATAGTACTATGTTTACAATGCTTTGCCAGTGGTTCATACTTTCTTTGTGGTTAGTCTCAAATAGCTAGAGTTCATAATGTGTTGCTTGAAATGATTGGCATGCATTGCATTGTTCATGGTTTGGCATATTGAAGTGGTATTTCCCTTCAGAGAATTCTTGGATCGACTTGGCACATGTTCACGCATGTTAAGACTAAAAAGTCTGTTCTGCCTTGATGACCTTTTTATTTCAGAATATTTATATCACTTTCATTCCCGATTCAATGTTACTTTGTCGCTCTGCATGATTATGACAATTATTGCTCTCTAGTTGGTCGCTTCCCAGTCTTTTGCTAGCCTTCACACGCACCAAGCGGAATTCTGCTTGTGCATCCATACTCCTTTTCAAAACAGTTGTTCCTTTCGAGTCCACCATACCTACCTATATGTGGTATTCACCGCCCACTCCTAACTTAGACTTTCTTGTGCCATCTCGAAATTTATTCAAAACTTCCCTTTTGCAACCGTACAAGCTCATGGTGCGGTGAGGGAAAATCAGTATCTATCATGCCAAAAATATTTTGATGGAAGTTTTAACTAGTCAATAAAAATAATATAAGAGTTACACCTCCCCCATACTTGATGACGGAATGAAATGGACCAATTGCTGCTAATGATAGGTGGAACGATACCCTCCTTCCATCCTTGAGGCAAAATAAAAGGTTTCGTAGACCATCAAAGGATTTATGGTTAAGGGAACATGTGTAAGCAAAAGGCATTAATATGGTTGGCATGGGAGATATTGAGAGACCTTTACCGTTCACCGTTGACTAGAAAGTTGCACTTCTCAAAAGAGTTTTATCTCTGTTTTTAAAACCAAGAGCTCTGGCACATGTTTAGTCTTTGCTTCCTTTCATGGGTTTTCAACCTTGCCATCAAAATCCACGGTTCGAGAGTCTCACCTTCTTTCTTCAAAGCACCAACTATTGAGAGCATAATTTTCATTCTTAGTATAACATGCATTGTCCCAAAGTACTACATTGTCTTCTGCATGCTTGTTATATTGGTAGTCTGAAATTCTTAGTTCTAGTCTCCTTTAAAACTCCGGAGGAGTTTCTGCATTTATGTTTTGCTTCACTCATGGAGGCTAGCGAGATACCACTCTAGTATGTTCATGCCATGTGCATTGTGATCTTGAATTGATTTTCAGCAGCATATTATTTACTTCTATTTGTTTGTGACTGATCACATGAAAGAAGGATTGCTTCGTGCATTGTTTTTGTAGCATGGTGTCAAAACTTGCTAAACTCTTATGTAGTACATGCTTATATACATCTAATGAAGCAAAAGAGTTTGTCAAAGTTTTCTTTGTCGCATCCAGTTCGTTGAACTGAATTTCTTGAGGACAAGCAATAGCTAAGCTTGGGGGAGTTGATACGTCTGAAACATATCTACTTTTCCAAACAATTTTGCTATTGTTTTGGCTTCATTCTTGCATAATTTCGACGAAACTAACCCGGACTGACGTTGTTTTCAGCAGAGCTACCAGTGATGTTTTATATTGTGCAGGTTTCTTGATATTTAGGTACGCTGGAAAAATCCACAAAAATCATGTAAAAAATCAGCGTTCCCAAAGCTTCGACGATGCCAAAGGGGGCCCACAGGGCAGCAAGGGGGGCACCCAAAAGGGTGCATGGTGCGGACCAGCCCCTGGCCGCGCCACACAACCTCCTGGGTGGGTCCCACACCCCTTGGTGACCTACCTTGGCCTCTATTTATTCTCGTGACGAGGAAACTCCGAAACAGAAATCGATTTTCGAATCTACATCGCGGAGCCGCCGCCACCCTGTGTTCTTCTCCGGGAGAGCTAATTTGGAGGCAGTTTTGGCCTTCGGTGAGGGGAAATCATCGCCATCGTCATCATCATCGCCTCTCCATCACCCCTCCATGACTTCTTCTCTCATGTGTGAGTAATTTCCTGTTGTAGGCAAAGGGGATGGTAGGGGTTGGATGAGTTAGATCATGTAATAGTTCATCAGATTGTTGGGGGCATGTTGCCTATCATCTACTTGGTGTTTATCATCTCTGTTACAACTTGTTGTTCTTAATGCTTGCCACTTTGGGCCCGAGTGGCATGATTTCAGATCTGATCACCCTTTTGTTTCTTGAGTTTGAGGTGTTCTTGATCCTATCAATGAGTTGTATGCACCTATTATAGTCCGGAACCGTCGATCCCAATGGTGACAGCTTGGGACACCAAAGGGGATGGACTATAATTTGAGGATTCCGTGTATCCATGAAGTGTTAATGCTTTGTTCCGGTGCTCTTTGACAGGAGTACCTTAATCTCCCTAAGTTCCTTTTGGCCCCGTTTGTAGCGGGAGGGTAGGACAAAAGATGTTGTACAAAGTTCTTATTGCAAGCACGTACAACTACCTTGGGATACATGCCTGATGTTTGATATTTGCCTAGATGATCCTTTCTTTCCTGTGAGCCTTGCCCGTGTTAGAATCTATTACATGTTCGTTCTCATCCAAGTAGAGCCCAACCATCCATCTCCCTAGCCTACAATATTTCTTTCCGCTAGTTACTAGTTTTTTACTTTCGCTGTTTCACCACCACTATCACCACTATTCTCACCTACACTACCACTACCATATTACCGTTGCTACTAATACTTTCGTGCAAGAAAGTGTTTATTTCAGGTGCAGTTGAACTGACAACTGAATTGTCAAAGCATTTACGTATTCTTTGTGTCCCCAAGTGTCGAATCAATAAATTGGGTTATCTTTCCCGTGAAGACTATCTCGATCCCCTACAGTTGAGGGTTATCGGTTGTGACCGATGAGGAGGAGCATGGTGAGTTCCCACCTTTCCAGGGGGAGACCTTCACCGAGCAAGGTGAGGGGTCTTCCTCTTCTTGGAGCGCTGGACCTTCCTCATGGGAGGACCCGAGGACTTCGGTGTACGCACCGGAGGGCTCATACGACTCCTGGACTTACCATTATCCCGGAGCAGGAGGCTCCTAGGGGCAGTAGTTGCTACCAACTTAGGCCAAAAGCCTAATCTTGGGGAAGTACGTGCCCTTCTCACCTTTCCATTGTATTATCCATTTTTATTTTTGTTCGCTTTGATCTTTTCGAAGTTTTTGCCCGTTTTTCTTTGTTCTTCTATTTTGCAAAAACAACGAAAAGATTTCTCTTTTCTTTCTCTTTCGCTAAACCTTTGAAAAACCCAAAAAGATTTCCTTTCTCTCTTTAGTTTGCTTTGTTTTCAGAATTCAGCTCGAGTCAGTGATGGCATTTGATTATATATTTCCCACGTTCGTTCATGCAAGTGACAAGGCAGTAATGACGAAGATCGACGGAAGGGAAGCAACAAGGAAAACCGGTATGAACTCTTCTTGTTTCTACTTTTGTACATATGCCTGTACTTATGATCTAGAGACCAGCTTGTAGCGACATAGTGCTATGTTTACACTGCGTTCCCGGTGTTCACGCTTTCTTTGTGGCTGATCTCAAATTGCTAGGGTGCATAATATGTTGTTGAAATGATTTACATGCATTGTATTGTTCATGGTTTGTCATATTGAAGTGGTATTTCCCTTCGGAGAATTCTTGGATTGACTTGGAACATGTTCACACATGTTTATGACTAAACTGTCTATCATGCCTTGATGACCTTTTTATTTCAGAATAGTCATATCACTTTCATGCTTGATTCAATGTTACTTTGTCGCTTTGCATGATTATGACAATTATTGATCTCTAGTTGGTCGCTTCCCAGTCTTTTGCTAGCCTTCACTCGCACTAAGCGGAATTCTTCTTGAGCATCCAAACTCCTTTTCAAACCAGTTATTCCACTTGAGTCCACCATACCTACCTATAGGTGGTATTTACCGGCCACTCCTAACTT
Source organism: Bromus sterilis (assembly GCA_950022295.1). Classification (NCBI taxonomy): domain Eukaryota; kingdom Viridiplantae; phylum Streptophyta; class Magnoliopsida; order Poales; family Poaceae; genus Bromus; species Bromus sterilis. Next base: position 203,312,064 of record OX465600.1, on the reverse strand, counting down.
AGACTTTCTTGTACCATCTCGAAATTTTTTCAAAAGCTTCCCCTTTGTAACCCTACAAGCTCATGGTGCGGTGAGGGAAAATAAGTATCTACCATGCCAAAAATATTTTGACGAAAGTTTTAACTAGTCAATAAAAAAAAGAGTTACACCTCCCCCATACTTGATGATGGAATGAAATGGACCAAATGCTGCGAATGATAGGTGGAACGATATTCTCCTTCCATCCTTGAGGAAAAATAAAAGGTTCCATAGACCATCAAAGGATTTATGGATAAGGAAACAAGTGTAAGCAAAAAGCATTAATATAGTTGGCATGGGAGATATCGAGAGACCTTTACCGTTTACCGTTGATTGGAAAGTTGCACTTCTCAAAATAATTTTATCTCTGTTTTCAAAACCAAGAGCTCTGTCACATGTTTAGTCCTTGCTTCCTTTCACGGGTTTTCAATCTTGCCATAAAAAATCCACGGTTCGAGAGTCTCACCTTCTTTCTTCAAAGCACCAACTATTGAGAGCATTATTGTCATTCTTAGTGTAACATGCATTGTCCCAAAGTACTACATTGTCTTCTGCATGCTTGTGATATTGCTAGTCTGAAATTTTTAGTTCTAGTCTCCTTTAAAACTCCGGAGGAGTTTCTGCATTTATGTTTTGCTTCACTCATGGAGGCTAGCGAGATACCACACTGATATGTTCAAGCTATGTGCATGGTGATCTTGTCTTGATTTTCGGCAGCATATTGTTTACTTCTGGTTGTTTGTGATTGATCACTTGAAAGAATAATTGCTTCGTGCATTGTTCTCATAGCATTGTTTTGATACTTGCTAAACTCTTTTCGTAGTACCGGCTTCTTTACATCTTATGAAGAAAAAAAGTTTCTCAAAGTTTTCTTTGTCGCGTCCAGTTCGTTGAACTGAATTGCTTGAGGACAAGCAATAGGCTAAGCTTGGGGGAGTTGATACGTCTCAAACGTATCTACTTTTCCAAACACTTTTGCTATTGTTTTGCCCTCATTCTTGCATGATTTGAGCTAAACTAACCCGGACTGACGCTGTTTTCAGCAGAGCTGCCTGTATGGTTTTATTTTGCGCAGGAAAATGGATTTTTGGACATCTCAGAAAATTTCCAGAAAATAACGAAAAAATCGACGCACACGAAGGAGCCCGGATCCAGAGGGGGGGCCAGAGGGCAGCCAAGGGGCCCCAGGCGCCCTGCTGGCGCGGCCAGTGGTGGGGCCGCGCCCTCTGGCCGCCTGGGTGAATGCCCCCTCCCCTGGTGCCCTACTTCGTCTCCTATTTATTCCCGTGACGGGGAAACTCCGAAAGAGAAGTCGCTTTTCCAGAACCCGTCGCGGAGCCGCCGCCAACCTCTGTTCTTCCTCGGGAGGGCTAATCTGGAGGATGATTTGGCCTCCGGAGAGGGGAGATCGTCGCCATCTCCATCACCATCACCATTCCATCCTTCCTCCATGACTTCTCTTCACATGTGTGAGTAATTCCCTGCTGTAGGCAAAGGGGATGGTAAGGAATTGATGAGATTGATCATGTAGTAGTTCGTTAGATTGTTGGGGGCATGTTGCCTATCATATACTTTGGTGTTTATCATCTTTGCTACAACTTGTTGTTCTTAATGCTTGTCACTTTGGGCCCGAGTGCCATGTTTTCAGATCTGAACCACTTATGTTTTCATGAGTTTATTTATGTTCAAGATCGTATCTATGAGTTTTATGCACCTATTATGGTCCGGAACCGGCAATCCCAAAGGTGACAGCTTGGGACACCAAAGGGGATTGTCCATAATTTTAGGATTCCATGTATCCATTGAGTTTATTGCTTTGTTCCGGTGCTCTTTGACAGGAGCACCTTAATCTCCATAAGTTCCTTTTTGCCCCGTTCATAGCGGGATTGTAGGACAAAAGATGTTGTGCAAGTTCTTATTGCAAGCACGCACAACTACCTTTGGGATACATGCCTAATGTTTGATATTTGCCTAGATGATTATTAATTTTATGTGTGCCTTGCCCCGTGTTAGAATCTATTACATGTTCATTCTTATTCATGCAGCACCCAACCATCCATCTCCCCAGCTGATGGATTCTCGCCCCTCGTTTGTTACCCAAAGTGGAAGGTTGAGATGTAGACAGCTGCAAATTTCCATCGGTGAAGATACCAAGTTTTGTCTCCAGTAGGACTCCGACAACGACAAGAAGGTGACAACGGCGCCAGCAATTAGGCGGTTGACGTGGACCTGCACACACAACAGATAACTATGCTCCCAACGAGTACATAGAGGTTGTCAATCCCTCCGGCCTTGTTGTTTACAAAGGATCAAACGCACGGAATAATAATGATAGCGATAGCAACAGAAAAGGAAATAAAGCTGAAAAATAAATAGCGGGTGTAAACAGTGGAGGAAATATGGACCGGGGTCCCATGATGTTCACTAGTGATGTCTCTCTCCCAAAAGACGATAAAATAACCATGCAAGGTAAACAAATTACAGCTGGGAAATTGACAGGATTATGTGCGCAAACCAATGCTAACTATGCTACAAAGAAAGGAAGAGGCTCAAAAGCTAGGGCGGTACGCCAAGACAAGTAGACCGAAATCCATCTGCATCTACCTACTAATCATCCACCTTGAGATATCTATCTAGAACATCTCATTGGTATTAAGTTGCGATTCCCACCCAAAGTGTAAACTCAAAGCAACATACAATTGCATTAAAGAACTTTGTGTAAAGTAAACAATCCTTGCACCCACAAGTACAAGCACCGTTGTTTTCTCCCTTGTGGCAACAACACATCCCCTAGACTCATGTTTCTGTCACTCAAGCTAGTCATCAGGGGGCATGAATCCACAATCATGCATAACGCTCCCTCTTGGAGTTACTACCTACTACTTGGCCAAAGCAATAAACAGCAACGGAGAACATGCAAGAGTTACTCAAGAACATAAAAAAGAGGAGAATCAAATATATTACTCAAACACAATCTGAACATAGTCTCATAATCCATCAGATCCCAGCAAACTCAGCATAGCAACAACAGAAAGATTACATATGTGCCTTGATCATGTAGGGCAGCTCACGAGGTCTAAACCATGAAGAACAAAGAGGGGAGGAGAACATCACATAGCTACTGATCATGGACCCATGCTCAAAGGTGTACTACTCACGGTTCATCCGGGAAGCATCCATGGTGGTGGATAAGCTCCCGGAGGTGGTTCCTCCCTCCGGCAGGGTGCCGGGAAGAGGTCTCCTGGTGCTCCCGATCTTTGAAGCGGTGCGGCGGCGGAACAGAGGAGAGATCACGAAAAAGGGTTCTGTCTTTGAGGGTTTCGGGACGAGAGATATATATAGGCGAAGGGGGGCAGCCAGAGGTGGACCAGGGGCCCATGCGCCACCCAGGCGCGCCCTAGGGGGTGGCCTCCTGGGCCACCCCTGGCTCCCCTCTGGTCCCACTTTGGCTCTTCCCGAAGCTTCCTGCACGCTGATTTTTCCTATTTTTTTCCCGGAATTTTTCTGGCACTTTAAGTAATGGGAAAACCTGAAATACAAAAATAGCAGAAAATAGGAACTGGCACTAGGGTGCACTGAGTTAATAGGTTAGTCCAAATATGATCAAAAGTGTATGGAAGTGCATCAATATCATAGCAATATCACACAAAAGATGCATGGAGCAAGCAGAAATTATAGATACGTTTTGGATGTATCAACATCCCCAATCTTAATTCTCGCTCGTCCTCGAGTAGGTAAATGATAACAAGCATAATTTCTGTGGTGACATGCTACCAACCATATAAGAACTTTTAATTAAAGCAATCATGGCATGTAATTCAATTCAAGTCATAACAGGCAAGAGTCTATATTAGCATTGAGACAAGCAACATAAGAACATAAAGGTGCAAGAGCTCTCGCTGTCCGTGACACGAATGTCTCCAAATGGTTTTTGCATGCAAGAAAGGGGATAGGGATATAAGAGATAGTAAAACATTGTTTTTATTGTTGAGAACTTAATCTACTAAAGTTTCACACTTGGTCTTCTTTGGAATCTTATCTTGACTCATCCCCAGACCACTAGCCAGGTACAAGACAAAATGATCCCCTCCCCTAGTGCCCTACTTCGTCTCCTATTTATTCCCGTGACGGGGAAACTCCAAAAGAGAAGTCGCTTTTCCAGAACCCGTCGCGGAGTTGCCGCCAACCTCTATTATTCCTCGGGAGGGCTAATCTGGAGGCTGATTTGGCCTCCGGAGAGGGGATATCGTCGCCATCGCCATCACCATCACCATTCCATCCTTCCTCCATGACTTCTCTTCACATGTGTGAGTAATTACCTGCTGTAGGCAAAGGGGATGGAAGGGATTGGATGAGATTGATCATGTAATAGTTCGTCATATTGTTGGGGGCATGTTGCCTATCATCTACTTTGGTGTTTATCATCTTTGATACAACTTGTTGTTCTTAATGCTTGTCACTTTGGGCCCGAGTGCCATGTTTTCAGATCTGAACCACTTATGTTTTCATGAGTTTATTTATGTTAAAGATCCTATCTATGAGTTGTTTGCACCTATTATGGTCCGGAACCGGCGATCCCAAAGGTGACAGCTTGGGACACCAAAGGGGATGGTCCATAATTTGAGGATTCCATGTATCCATTGAGTATATTGCTTTGTTCCGGTGCTCTTTGACAGGAGCACCTTAAGCTCCATAAGTTCCTTTTTGCCCCGTTCATAACGGGATTGTAGGACAAAAGATGTTGTGCAAGTTCTTATTGCAAGCACGCACAACTACCTTTGGGATACATGCCTAATGTTTGATATTTTCCTAGATGATCATTACTTTTTTGTGTGCCTTGCCCCGTGTTAGAGTCTATTACATGTTCATTCTTATTCATGCAGTGCCCAACCATCCATCTCCCTATCCTACAACGTTTTAATCCTGCTGGTTAACACTACTTTACTTTTGCCGTTATCATTATCAATATCATATCACAGTTGCTATTAATACTTTGTTGCAAGCAAGCATATTTCAGGTGCGGTTGAATTGACAACTCAACTGTCAAAGCTTATAAATACTCTTTGTGTCCCCTTGTGTCGAATCAATAAATTGGGTTAACTTACCCGCGAGAACACTACAATCGATCCCCTACAGTTGAGGGTCATCAGTCATCATCTCCTCGAGAAGCTTTATGGAAGCACCAAGTGTAGTTGACATAAAGGTTCTGTAAGGCCCGATATGCGGTACTGTTCCAAATCTAGATGTTTCCATTTATATCCGGGGACGAAGAACATATCGGTCCCACCGCGACATATGACAATTCCATATGCCCCGGATTTCCAACATGATATCACAATATTACAGATACAAAGACACAACATCTCATACAATCGGCATACAACTGCCTTAATACAATACATCAGCGGAAGATACATGTTTGAGTATAGACTACAATCAATTGCCTAGTGGCAAAGAGAAAAACATCGATGCCCATAACCACACGGGTCCAGGCCCTCCGTTGGGATCCGCCTAACTAGTCGTCGTCAAGTCTCCACGCGAAACATCGATCACCGTACCTGTTGTCGATCAAGAACCCTGAAAAGAGTTTGGGGTAGTATCATGAGTACAGAAGTACTCAGCATCCAACTGTAGTGGTCATCTGACCCAGCAAGGACTTCATCACTCGTCATTCTAGGACAACTAGTAGTTTACGGTAAGGATGGGGTAAGTGGTGAGGTTGCTTCGCCACTAGCATGTATGAAGTGGCTAACGAGCTAGACCTAGAGAGTAAGATAAGAAGCCAAGCATTCGATGATGAATCACCTCCAACAAGTCTGCTATCCACCTACTTACGCAAGCATAACACCTACCCTATCCTTGTCCTCCTCTTCGCATCCCAACGAAGAAGAAGTCAAGGCACAAACATATTGATCAAGTTATATTAAGATTGTCTCAGTTGTTGTTGTCTATGAACAAGGAGTAGGTCTCAAGTCGTCCATAACCGTGGACACGGCTTCTCGAAAAGATTTAACCCTGCAGGGGTGTACCAACTTCCCATTACAAGGCTCTGCACGCACGCCCATCTCTCTCAGTTGCTACCCATCACAGGCAACCATTTTATGATTTAGTTCCAAGAGATCTGAAACGACAAGTCCCTCTAACTAAAAATGCACAAATCTGGGTGGCCCCCGGTGAGTCGACATCCAGCTCAGAAGCCGGCCGCTCTCTCGATCTGGTCTCTACCGTATGACTCCAGGTTTGGATTGCCGGTTAATCTCACATGAGACCGGGTCCTCAGCCGGTCATGATGGGCCAGCAAGGAACCATGTCCTTACTGGTCCGCGTTGTTTTAAAGGATGTATGCCAGGAGCTACCCGACAGACATATATGCATGGTTTTCAAATGGTAAATCAGCTTGGGCCACCACTAGAAATGTTTGAAGCTAGGTAGGTAAGAAAAGGGGACCCCATAAAATCCCACACGCGGTTAGGCACGCTCAGTCTTAAAACCAATACCCGGAACTCGGATCCTAAGTGACTCGAATGGAATAGAGCTTCGGCGCGGGATAGCCTAGACCTTCCATCCTTCCTCGAATATAGTTAACATTATAATAATCATATCATCAACAATAATATAATAATGTGATAGCCCAAAACCAAGGAGTAACATGGTAACATCGTAGCATCCTAAGCATGCATACTAACAGGGGCTAAGCAATGAGCAATAGTAACATAGCAGTACATGGTTTTCTGGGAGGGGACATGGTTGTATCGGTTTGAAAGAGGGTGTAAACATGTGGTAGGATCAAACATCGAACCTATCCTAGACTAGCATGCAAACCGCTGGTTGAAATAGAATGGATCATAAGTAATGTATAGTCCTTACCTGTTGATAAGTCGGGATCCGAAGGTGTAGTTGATCGCAAGCTCGCATCGTCTCCGAGAGGTACCCGCGGAAGCATACAAGACGGTAAACACTGGAAAGGAATCAACGAGCAAGAATCTATTACTATGAAGCAAACACGAGCAAGCATCAACAAGAAGGCAACACGAGACAACGCACTACTGTCGAGAGCGGTTACTAATAGGTTAAGTGGAGTACTCTTCACACACGACGATACCGCACATTTAGAATGGTTCAAGTTGTTTAGCTACACAATATGAGCAAAGGTTGTTAACATAGCATCTCACTCAAACATGGCATAGCACACAAACACGACAAGAGGTGAAGCATAAAGGAAACTATCTATGCTAGTCAATTTAAGTGAGGCACAACCTAAACATGACATATCACTAAGTACCCCACAACAACTAAAGCATTTGGTACTTTTCTTCCCTAAACCATATTTTAGGTTGGTTAACACCAGCAGACTATAGCATAAACACAAAGTACCTGAAAAACTAATCAAGTTACATATAAAGAACACTCCAAACGGAGCTACGGTTAAAAAGATACAAGCAAAACAAGTTTGGAACACAATCTGCCAAACATCAGGAAGCACACTTTAGAGCAATGCATAAATAGGATAATGAATGCAAACACGCTCATAAAGTATATACAACTAAAGTAGACATGGCAGGGAAGGTATGGAAAAAGGAATCATGCAAATAGGCATCATGAACAACTAATTATAGACCAAGCAAAATGAAATAAAACATTACTGGTCAAGGACTTAGTGAAAATCAGGAAAACATGGCAGAAACTGTTATTTTCATGCTGTATAAACAGGGGTAAAGCTATATGCAAAAGTGCAGCAACATGACATAGAAATATATGGGCGTGAACTAGACATGATGGTGATCAGGTACAAACAAGAATCATGGTCATAGGCATAACAGATCAAAAGATATTAAGCATGCAACATGGCATCGGAAAGTTATAGACATAGTGAAAAACAGAGGTGGTTGTCAAAAACAGCGGCATAGCAACTTTGGAGCTAAACATATCTATGACTAGGAATGTAAACATGACAATGCAATACATGTAATGGAAGTAGACATGATGCTTAACAATATGCAACAAGAATCAATAGCATAGGCCTCATGGATGTGTCATAATCATCATGAAAACTTGCAATAAAATAACAGCAGCAGCACATGACAGAAAGTAGTAGTAGTTAACAGCCTGATGCCCACTTCAACACAGATTACCATCATCAAGATGGCCTCAAATCAAAATGCTCACAAAATATGAACTGAAGTACACACAATTCAAAACAATTGTCCTTTTGGGCGCAACATCATCCGAGCTACGGTTTATTCGCAATCGACAACGCAAAAATGCATCAGCACCAGCAATTCCAAACTTAGAAAAAATAATTAACTGCAGAGGGAAAAAAACAAAGGGCGGCCTGGGCTTCACCCCTAGTGGGCCTCGGCCCGAGTGGCAGAGCAGGCGGCGGCTTGGGCTTGGCCTTGGAGCTGGGCCGGAAGGGGGCGCGTGGGCCGCGTCAGCTGGGCCGGTCCAGCCTGGCCGGTGCGGTTGGGGACGGGGGCGCCGGCTTGGGCTCTTGAGGAGGCAACACCGTTGAGGAGGAGGCGCCGCTCGCGGTGCAAGGCGAGGCCAGGGGTGCGGCACGACCGGATCCGGCGGCCGGAGGAAGACGGCGGCGGCATGGCCCTTGGGCTGGCAGCGGGGTGGAGGAGAGAGAAGGCTGGGTAGGCTGGGGCGCATCAGGGCCGTCGGATCTCAGGATCTGATGGTCCAGATCAGATGGGGCTAGGGTTTGGACGAAAATAGACTAAATTGTGAAAATTTGGAGCAGATCTGAGGGTGTGGCTGCAATTTTTGGCTAGGGAAACCCTAGAAAGGGGTGGGAGTGTGGTGGTATTTATATAGCCCAGGTGGCTGGCACTTTGCAAAAACATCCCCGGTTTTCTCTCGCGCGCGCGGTGATTACGTTTTTGACCGCCGGGGGTCCGCAGGACCTCCGATTCGGGTAAAACTTTGAACTGCGCGATCAGCGCGTCGAGTCGGGGGCGTTCACATCGCGTGGGAACTGTTCCGAGAACACTTTCCGGCGCGCTATAAAAATATCCCGTTTACTTATTAAACGGGGTTTTTGTTCCGTTGGCAGCGGCTGGTCTGGTGCGGGTTTTCGCGACGGTGATCGGGTGAAACCCGGTGTCGCAAAGGTCGAGTGTCAGTATGGAAAGGGCCAGTCTCCGTCCGGTACGAGATAAGAGAAGTGGGGAAATAATCGCCGATCGATAAATCGGGGATACAAACACCGCAAACAAATCAGACAATCAAACAATTCACACCGAAAACAAAAATTTTAATTTTTATGAAATCTGGGTTGTTACAGGTTCCTCCCGCGGCCGAATCTAACAGGTTCCGCGAGGTAAAGTTCAAGCCTTCATAAAAAGTCTGGATAACCATCCAGGTAGTCAAACCATGTGTAGGGCATTTCTTAACAAGAGATTTCATACGTTCCCAAGCTTGGGCAACGTGTTCATTATCCAATTGCTTCAAATTCATAATGTTACTTCTCAATTGGATAAATTTAGCAGGAGGGTATTACTTCCCAATAAAAGCATCTTTGCTCTTATCCCAAGAATCTATGCTATTCCTAGGCAAAGATTGAAACCAGATTTTAGCTCCTTCCCTCAAAGAGAAAGGGAAAAGCTTGAGCTTAACAATATCACCTTCTACTTCTTTATACTTTTGCATATCACATAACTCAACAAAAATATTTAAGTGTAAAGCAGCATCATCTCCAGCACCAGATACTTGATCTCTCATAACAAGGTTTAACAAAGCAGGTTTCATTTCATAAGAGGTAGTTGAAGTGGCAGTTGTGGCAATAGGAATGCAGATAAAGTCTTTGTTGTTGTGACTAGTGAAGTCACACAACTTGCTGTTTTCAGTGGAACCCATAGTAGCAGCAAGTGTGGCAGATTTTTTTGCAATTTTTGATATAAGACACAAAGATATAAACTGAAAGGTAAACTAACAAGACTAAAAACTAAAGGTAAAAGGTAGTGGGAAACTCCCCTATCTTAGCACTCGAAGTCCCCGGCAACGACGCCAGAAATTTGCTTGATACGCGAGAGAGGATACTTGCTTCTCTCCCTTCGTTGGTTACCCCAAGTGGAAGGTGAGATGCAGCGTAGAGGCAAGTTTCCCTCGGTGAAGATACCGAGGTTTGTCTCCAGTAGGACTCCGGAGATGATAAGTAGGTGGGTCGGAAAGTGATGCGTCGTTATGATAATCACTTGCTTCTCCTAGACCTCCACACATACACAAATAACTTTGCTCCCAACGAAGTTCAGAGAGGTTGTCAATCTCGGAGGTCTTGTTGTTTACAAAGGATCAAAACACAAGGGATAATTGTAATGATAGCAACTCAAAGTAAAAGCAGAAAAGTAAATAAGCATGTAAAAAATGATGAGAAAAGTCCCGTGATGTCTCTCTCCCAAAAGACGATAAAACTGCTATGCGAGGTGAACAAATTACAGATGGGTCATTGACAGGATTATAAACGCACCGCAATGCTAACTATCCTACAAAATAAAGGAAGAGGATCAAAAGCATGGGCAGTACGCCTAAAATAAGTAGACCGAAATCCAACTGCATCTACTACTAATCGTCCACCTTGAGATATCTATCCAGAACATCTCGCTGCTATTAAGTTGCGAGCCCCACCCAAAGTGTAAATCCAAAGCAACAGACAACTGCATTAAAAACGACTTTGCGTAAGGTAAACAATCCTTGCAACCGCGGTTACAAGCACCGTTGTTTTCCCCCTTGTGGCAACAGCACATCCCCTAGACTCATGTTTCTGTCACTCAAGTGTGTCATCAGGGGGCATGAACCCACAATTAAGCATAACGTTCCCTCTTGGAGTTACTACCTACTACTTGGCCAAAGTAATAAACAACAACGGAGAACATGCAAGAATTACTTAGGAACAAAAATATAAAATATAAGAACCAAATATATTACTCTATCACAATCTGAACATAATCTCATAATCCATCGGATCCCATCAAACTCAGCATAGCAACGGCAGAAAGATTACATATGTGCCTCGATCATGTAGGGAAGCTCATGAGGTCTAAACCATGAAGAACAAAGAGGGGAGGAGAACATCACATAGCTACTGATCATGGACCCATGGTCCAAGGAAAACTACTCACGGCACATCCGGGAAGCGTCCATGGTGAAGGGGAAGCTCCCGGAGGTCGATCCTCCCTCTGGCAGTGTGCCAGGAAGAAGTCTTCTAGCGCTCCCAATCTTGGAAACACGGCGGCGGCGGAACAGAGGCGAGATCGCTAAAAGGGGTTCTCTTTTCGGAATTTTCACGTCACGGGGAATATTTAGGCGAAGGTGGACCAACCTAACTAGTCGTCGTCGTCGAGTCTCCTCAAAGGCGTACGGAAGAAGGGTCGCCCAGCACCTCTGTAGTCCAAGATCGTTTGTATAACGTACATAAAAGAGAGAAGAATGGGGTGAGCTATATTAACAAGTCAGATAACTAACTTCTCAAAGTAAGATGGTGGCAGTGATTGAGGTTGCAGCCGCACTAGCAATATATGAGGTGGCTAACAATCTATTTAGAGTAAGATGAGAAGCCAAGCATTCGATGAGGAATCGCCTCCAACAAGTCTGCTATCAGCTACTTACACAAACATAACACCTATCATATCCTTGTCATCTTCTTCGCTTCCCGACGAAGAAGAAGCACTCAAGGAACACACACGTTGATCAAGTTATTAAGATTATCTCAGTTGTTGTTGTCTATGAACAAGGAGTAGGTCTCAAGTCGTCCATAATCGTGGACACGGCTTCTCGAAAATATTTAACTCTACAGGGGTATACCAATTGCCCATTAGAAGCTCTGCATGTACGCCGGCTCTCTCAGTCGGGTCCGTTAAAGACACTCATCGAAGAGTTGTTCTAAGAGATCCGGACGTCATAATCCTTCTAAGTAACAACGAACAAATCCGGGTGGCCCCCGGGGAATCGACAACCAATCCAAAAGTCGTCCACGGTCTCGGATCGGACTATCCCGTATGGTCAAGGTCGGGGTTACTGTCGTGGGAAAGTCACGACGGATGTTCGAAGAGTCGAACTTGACATGGGACCTTTGCTTCGAGGTGGATACGAGGAGAGAGTCGACATGGACAAGGGACTCGGCGATTTACCCAGGTTTCATCCCCTCTTTGTCTCGAGGTAAAAGCCTTCTCCTACTTCTTATTATCATCGGTTCTGATTCCTCGATTAGAAGAGTCGGTGGATCTATTACAAGTGAGACGGATTGCAACCTTAGTCTCGAGGAGATCTAGGTTACGCCGAAAGTGTCAAGTCCTATCTTGGATTGAGATTGTTCTCACTCTGTATCCCGTGGACCTCGACTTATAAAGGCGTCGAGTCCCGTGGTTCCGCGAGTCCGACTCTGACACGAGGTGGAGTCCTATTCTACTTTTAAAATATGCTACGTGATATACAAGGTAAGTCGAAATCCTTGTACGGCTTCAATCTTCATTCTTGGCACAGCCGGCTCGTGGACGGGTTCTCTTTTGTGGGCCTTCCTTAGGTGAGTCGGCCCATGAATCCTAATGTCGGGTTGTGGGCTTGGTCCATGCCCCCGACATTAGCCCCCAGGATTGGTGTGATGCTTCAGTCTTCACAGTAATCTTCTTGATTCCATCGTGGTTGTCGACTCTACAATTGGTCAGACCGACTCTCGCACCTTCGAGGTTGATAAGGAGTCGGCGCCAAATTTCTTGGTCTTTTCGTTTCACTTTCCCACCAGAAAATTTATTTTGACTTTCTTAGTCCAAGATCCGTTACTTCTTTTATGACTATACTGCACGAAGTGCCACTATTGACGGCATTGATATCGTGGTGAGAATCGAGGAGTCTTTCCATAAATGTCACCTACCATGGGTAGTTTACCCACGCCTTTATGGAATTCATTGAGCATCTCTATGTGGCTATATAAACAGCCACCCGGTACTTCAATTTTATGAGTGCTTGTATCTTATTCTTCCTCCTCTCGTCTTGCAACTCTCCATGGCTCCCAAGCTCAGAGCTCCTGCGACTGCCGGCGATCCTGGTTCTAGTGATGGTTCTCGCTGTGGTCGGGGCCGTGGGCGAGGCCGTGGAAGAGGCCGCGGAACGGGAAGATGAAAAGTTGCGCGTACTGCTTCTCCATCTATAGGTCCCGAATGTCCACCTTCTTCTTTCCCGAAAGGAGTGAGTTCTTGGTAAAAGTTCAGACGATCCGTCGTTGGGTTCGCCTTCCTTAATCTTTTGCCCTGCTTATGATGGATTCCAAGCCTCCAGGTATGTGGCTTCGCTCTGAGGGGTGCCCTCATGGACCCATCTGGGTAGCCTCTAGTTTCTCTGTTTAGGATTCCATGTTCTTGGAGAAATCTTGGAAAACTTTTCTTCGCTCCAGGAACATTCAAAGGGGTGACACCATCATCTTTAGATATGATGGTGATGAGACCCTGTGAGCCAGGATTTTCGACTCGGATGGTGATCGAGTCGGCTGCTGCATGGAGATTTCCAGCAGTAGCGATGAAGAAGTCTACAACAATACAGAGGAGGCCCGAGTCTCTTCATCTGAGGATGAAGCGGACTCTAAAGACGACCACTGAAGTTGTAGTTTTTAATTAGTAGTATTTTCCGACTTTGGTCTTGTTTTCTTTTGATGTAAGGCACTTCTTTTGATGTAATACTTGGCCACTGATGAATGAAAATTTTAATTTCCCATCAGACTTGTAAGTCGGTTGGATACCTGACTTTGAATATTTATGAATGAGAGCCAATATTTTTGATGATATCTGTATTTTTAGCCCCCTGGGTCGATACAAATGTTCTTGTACTTTTGTCGACTCATGAGTGAGATCAACTTGTAGCCCCCATGAGTTGGTATGGTCACCTTGTGTGCCGAACCAGGTCATGTAAATAAACTTTGAAGTGATACTCCCCATGAGTTGGTACGATCATTATGGCGTCGTGCCAAATCTTGAATAAGAAACTTTGAAGTGTTACTCCCCAAGAGTCGGTGTAAGCATCTGGGTGATGTACCGAGTATTTTTGAGAAGAAACTTTGAAGTGTAGTCCCCATGAGTCGGTATATGCATCTGGGTGCTGTGTCGAGTCGCATAGGTATAACTTTTACCTAAAAAGAAAAAAAAATTATAAATAACTGAAAATGTAGTATGATGTTCGTATGCAATAAATTGTAAAGGCTAATAGAAGCCGACTCATGCCTCATCTTCTCGTGTTGAGAGAGATTATTGGTTCAAGAGTCGGAACTCCTCTGTAAGCCGGCACATATGACTTAATGTGCCCGGTTTCTAGGACCAAACTCGATAGGAGTTTTTGTAAGCCCCAAAAGTTTAGACTAAGACGTGTTCGCGTTTAGTCATATGAGCTTTTTCTATACAGGCCAGACGGCATGGGTGGTCAATTCATGCATATGTCGTGCTTTCTTTGGTTTAAGAGTCGATGGGCGCCATCGAACTCCCCTACTTCCCCTGAATAGGTCATACACATGTGGAGTTTTACATGTATATGTCGGCTTCTCAGATAAGAGTCGATCCCCCCAAGTCTCTGAGAAAAGATGTAAAAAATATGCAATGTATGATGCAATATGAGAAATATTAGGATATTAAAGTAAAGAAAAAGTCAGTTATGATAAAAGTCGTCTTTATGCATATGTGTGGCGAGAGCCGGTGCGACAAGAGTCGACTTTAGATATGGCGAAGGCCTAGTGCGATGAAGATCGACTTTGTATATTAAGCATGGCGAAATCCTAGTTTGATGAAAATTGACTTTGTATATTAAGTATGGCGAAAGCCTAGTGCGATGAAAATCGACTTATAGATTTAACTACGGCGAAAGCCTAGTGCGATGAAAATCGACTTATATGTTAAATATGGCGAAAGCCAAGTTACGACGAAAGTCGAATTATATTTATTGATTATGTGGCGAGAGCCGGTGCGACGAGTGTCGACTTTATATATATTGTATGGCGAAAGCCAGTGCGACGAATGTCGACATATGTAGATGTTCAATAGTGTTCCTGTTCTACTCAAGTATAATATGGACGGAGTTTTGCGATTTTCCATGGCCTGGGAGTCACCCCCATGGATGTGCGTGACTTTGCCTTCTCGGCTATATCAACCAGGTCGTAGGATCCATTGTACAGGTTCTTGCTGAACACAAACGGTCCTTCCCATGGAGAGGATAACTTGTGCATTCCATCCTTTTTCTATATGAGGTGGAGCACTAAATCACCTTCCTGGAAAGTCCGACTTCTGATACGACGGCTATGATATCGTCGCAGATCTGGTTGCTAGATAGCCGACTGAGTTGCTGCCAGTTCTCGTTTCTCATCGAGAACATCCAAGGCGTCCTGCCTTGCTTTCTCATTATCGGCTTCCAGATATGTTGTGACAATTGGTGAGTCGTGACGGATGTCACTTGGGAGAACGGCTTCTGCTCCATAGACCAGGAAGAAGGGTGTGTAGCCTGTCGACCTGTTAGGAGTCGTCCTGATACTCCACAATACTGAGGGTAATTGTCGGGACCCGGGGTTTGTGTATGTAATGCCGGCTACAACTCAATCATATGAAGAGCCGAGCGCCGTACGCACTTGTCTAAGAAGACAAGGCCAAGCACACAACGCTCTCGGAAAGCTCGAACGTGAGGGGCATACCATCCAAACCGGATGATCAACTGAGATGGGTCCTCATCGTCCGCTCACAAGTCTAAATGATTATGGGTGGTGAAATCCCATACTCATACACTAGTCGCCTCAACCATATTATCGATTGAATTATAATACTTACATAAACAGATTCCAGCCGATCACTTAGTCGGGGTCTCGGGCGAGCTCAATCATACAACAAAGTGTGCCACGTGACAGAGTCACGAGCAATCGCATCACAATGCCCCAAGCTACGCACATCTAAGGGCCACTTGATGTATGAAAGACCAACAGCGAGAACACAACTAAGCTATCGAACCCCACACTAAGACATGCACGTTATAATCATACACGCAGCATGCATTTCCAGTGTAAACAGCGGGAACTCATCACATAAACTCTACAAAGTATACTTCTTTATTGACTTACATATAGAGTACATAAAGAGATCACATCACTGTGATCCAACATTACATCAAACAATGGAAGCAACTTAGTTCTGAGTACAGACAAGTTTAACAAATGGCTTAGAGAAGCCTTGTTCAAACATACATAGCCCTCCACAAGGGACGAGACTTCTGTCTGGGACTACACTAGCTTAGAAAACATCGAGATCCATGAAGAAGCCTCCATAGGGGTCAGGGGGTTTCATCTAAAAACATAAAATAAGCAAACGTGAGTACAAAGGCATACTCAGCAAGACTTACATCCGAATTTCACTACTTATGCTCATGTATAAAGGTAAAAGGCTGGTGGGGTTTGTAATGCAGAAGTGCCACCTTTGACTTGGCTAACCTGAACTACGATTACCAGAGGTGAGGTGAGAAGCGTACATGAGTCCATGACCAAGTCTCCAACTAATACACCACTATGGATACTTCCTCTACTTTCCCACGAGGAAGCACGCCACAGCACTCACACTTATCTTGGAAATTTTAGAGTAACCGTTAAAGTTGTCTAATAATCAAGTAAAGGTCTCCAAGTAGTCCATAACCGCGGACACGGTTATTCGAATAGTTCATTACCCTGCAGGGGTGTACTTCTTCACACGCGTGTCATCACCTATTGCCTAGAGTTCGTCACCCTTCAAGCGGGTGCCAGACGTGGATAAACACCAAGGCACTACCCTCACATCACCTTCTCTAATCTAGGAGTCGACTATCTGAGTTTTCCACCGCCCGAGAGTCCGGTCGGTTCAACGAAACGGACTCAGACAATGCAGGCGACCGAGACGCCACCTTGGTAGATGGTTTCACTGCCTCACAGGTCCACCCACATATCTATATGCAACCTTTCATTCATTATTTTTCTATGCATATGCCAAATGGAAAGACCGAACTAGTGTGACTCCTGGACTTGATCGGGGTGAGTTAAGAGGCCAAACGGGGTTCCCATAAACCCTACATGTGGTAGTAATCTTTGTCTTGAATCACAACACAAGAACTCGAGGCTTAGGGAAGTGTTCAACGAGACAACCCACTGTGTAATCCTAGAGAGCCTCTCATCGTTCACCTTTTTTAGGTCAAGTTCACCAACACATTAACACCAGCATTCACATGATCATTCCATCCCGACTCACAACAAAGTAACGTCATTATAACACTAAGCAGCAAGAAGCAGTAACATTTGCAGGGGCCACATGCTCAACATTCAACTCCTAGATCTGCTAGGATTGTGGTTTGCTTAATACGGTGACAAAATGATAGGTCATGCATCGGAATAGGTTCAACCATGCGGAAGAACGTAACATGGTGATCTCCTAAACATGCATAAGAGAGACTGAGTGGGAAATGGGTTTTTATAGATATTATCAATGGGGTTTGCTTGCCTTGCTGGCGATACACGGGTTATCGATCTTCTGCTTCAGGGGATGACCTCCGTCTCGAAAACGCTGTTACCGAATCAATCATCAACGAAGGGGACAACATCGAAAGTAAAATTCTCAAGCACATGTTAGGATTGTGACATGATGTATATAGGACTGATGTGTTGAAGGTTCAATTTAAATGGAGTGTATTGCAATTGAATTACAAATTCAAACTCCATATTTGAATCAAAATATGCCATATGCACATTTGCTACTGTTGCCCCATTTTAAAATGGTCAAACATGAAAACAAATTGCATATACATAATCCTTGCATTTTTCTAGTAATTTTTCATATATTAGTTGTTTAATTTGGAGTTAGGATGAATTTTCTATGAATTTTTGAAGTTTAAAAGATTTTCTGTATTTCTCTAATTTAAATTAAATAGAAAAAGGACTTATTGCCTCATGGTGGCATCGGCATGACGTGGGGTGGTCTGACCCATGAGCCATCCCTGTCAGCCTCTCTGGGGTTAATCCCCGAGTAACGGGGATCAACCCCGGTAATTCCCATGGTCAGGGACCCTGGGTTAGTCATGAGAGGCACAGGTTGGACGATAGCTCGTCGGCAAATAGGGAGGCACGCTCCTGCTCGATATTATTAATGGGGGAGATGCGATTACAGGGGATGCCAAGGCTAGAGCGCTCAAGGCTAGGGTTACAGGTGATATTGGTTGTCTTTGGTGTCGCCCCTCCTAGCCCTTATATACTGGGCTAGGTCTCGGGGAGTTCATCTACGTTTAAAGGTAAGCTTTCCTAACCCTAGCTTGCTCCGTACGGCAGGTCTTTGCACCTTCATTGTGAGTCGTGGACTTCTACGTCGGTGTCAATTAGTGGGCCGAGGTTGTGTCTTCAAGGACACCAGGTAGGATTATCCGTAGGAGTCGTCGGGTCACCCCCTCGTCAGTAGCCCCCGAGTGCCTGGGGGACTCGAAGAGTCGCGCAGGGACTCGAGTACATTCATTTGTCGGTTATTTGGTATGCGCGGTACATCCGCGGGTCGCTGGCAGTCTGGTGGCCATGACAAAACCTGTTTCGAGGGATGCTAAGCTGAAAGGGCCCAAGGAGTCGACTGGTCGAGCTTGGTGAATTGCACTAGGGAAAATACCACAGTAGCCCAATCAAACCCACGTCCCTCGACGTTAGCTTGGAACACTGGTGTCGAGCAAAAGTCCGGCCGCTTCAGGTCTTACGGTGTTCATTTGCTGCCAGTAATGTGCATAGCCTAAGGCGCGTCCGCCCGGCTTTTTCTATCATGCGCAGCGCGTGGAAAAGGTTGGGAGTGAAATCGCTCTTCGGCAAGTCCCAGCCCGGCCGAACTTCGAAGCGGGGTCTTACCTACACGCTAATCTTGCGTGGCATCTGGGCACAGTGTATCGTGTTCCAGGAATGTGTGTTTTTGAGGCGCGGAGCATTTATAGCATTGCACCCGCTTGGAACAAAACATCAAGCGAGTTGTTCACTCATTCACCCGTGGAGCTTGTTTCGAGTGCTCAGACGGGGGGGTTTTCGCGAGTAGTCACTCGAATGCCATTTCGGCTGTTGAGGTGAGGGAGCACCTGAGACTCTTAGCGCCGTATGATCTTTGGCAAATGCATGTTTGTCTTGCGTCGGTTTGAGGGAGAACCCGAGACTCTCATGAGTGTTAGTGCTCACTCGAGCACATGGCTGACCTTTAGGTGAGGGAGCACATGGGACTCTTGTGATGTACTCTCCCGATGGGAGTAAGATGTTTTTCTTCATCGGGAAAAAGATCTGAAGGATAGAATCTCAGAGCCTTGATGGCGTACGCAGTACGCCTTACTGTGATGTGACGTTGGTGTGGTCTTCTGGATTTTTTTGACTGATGTGGCCTGCCGGGGGAAATGACTTGGCGCTGTCCCGCCGAAATTTTCGCGTCGCGCGATCATGGTCCTCTTTTTGCGCGCGTAGTGGGCGGTTTTTTATTGCGCCGGTTGGATTTTCCATACTTTTCGCCTCTGTATGGGGTCGTGCCACGTTTTTCTGGGCGAAAAGGTTGGACCGTGGCCCTTCTTGCTAGGCTCTTGAGTTAAATACCATGCGGCTGGGTAAATTGTAGGTTTTACCCAGCCGCTGCCTTCCTCCTCTTTCTCTATTTCCTTCTTGTTCCTGAGACTTCATCTTTTCTCCTCTGCGGGCTGCTGCAAGATCTATGACCAAGCGCCCCCGTGTTGCTGTAGAGTCGGCCAAGATGTCCGGCAAGTGGGAGCGGTCCACGTTCGGGGCTGGAGATCTGGATGCGCTGGTTTCTGATGGCGTGGTGGTGGAGGGCGATGTGCGTCTTCCTGGTGATGAGTCGATTCCAGCGCCGGCAGCGGATGAGCGGGTATGCTTCCAGGCTTTCTTCCACCGCGGGTTTGCTCTTCCGCTACATCCTTTCGTTCGGGGCTTGCTGTATTCCTATCGGCTCCAGTTGCATGATCTGACTCCCAACGGGATTTTTCACATTGCGTGTTTCATCACTCTTTGTGAGGCCTTCCTGGGGATTTACCCCCATTGGGGACTTTGGAGGCGCCTTTTTAGTATAAAAAGGACAAACTCTGAGTACGCCGTGGGTCTAGTCGGCATCTCCATTGGGGATAAACATTCATATTTTGACTTGGAGAAGATCGATTCTGATAGTGGCTGGCGAAGAGGCTGGTTTTATCTGAAGGATCGCTTCGTTGTTGGTCAGCAATTTGGTCTTGCTTCTTTCAATCTGGGAACGCGGGTGGTCAGACAACCTTCGTGGTCTCATTCTTTGACCGAGGTGGAGTCGTCCGAGCTAACTCAGTTTTTGGAGAGGATTGTTGTGTTGAAGGATAACTTGACTGGTGGTCAGCTCATCTCTGTTTTTGTGGGTAGGCAAGTTCAACCCTTGCAGCATCGAACTTGCCCTATGTGGCACTACGAGGGACTCGGTGACTCGATGAGATGCTCGCCTGAAGAGCTAGAACCTGATGCCTTGCTGGCTCGTATCCAACATGTGACCAAGTGCTCGAGTATTTCCGAAATGCGCCTTGTCCTTCCATATGCTTCTGATCATTCTCCGCCGCCGGTTGGTACTCGCGTTCATTCATTTGTTTGGATGATTACTTAGTTTTCTTTGTTGTTTACATTGCTTGCCTTGCAGGGCCATGCTCCGGTGCCGTGTAATCCTCCGCGGCTGGAGGATGCCAATATTCTTGAAGAACCTGGTGCTTCCGCAGCTGATGATGCTGCGCCGGCGGTTGATGCTGAAATTGTGCTGGTGGAGACTGGAGATAGTGAGGATTCGAGTCCCTTCCGTGTGAAGCGGTCGCGCCCCTTAAGCGCTGAAGATCATGCTGCGTTGGATGATGATGTCCCGCCTGCTGCTCCTTTTGCTAGGCCTTCCCCTTCGGCTGCTGCTCCGGCCGCTCCTCCCAAGAGGGTCAGGCTTGGGAGGCTCGGGCGCCCTCGTGCCGCGCGTGTCGGGTAAAAGTCTGCTGGATTTGTGCCCGTTCCCTTTTCCCTGTTCTTGCGTCTGATAATGCTTATTTTGTAGTGATGCACCTGCTCCGGCTGCTTCGTGCACCAGCGCAGCTACTAATGATCTGAAGTCGACGAGTTCTGGAGCGGCGGCCAAGCATCTTAAGGACCTCTCGGCTGCCGCTGGTCAATCTGGGCCGACGGCGACTCCTGCTGTTTCGACTGCGGTTGTAGTTCCTGGTGCGCCTTCTTCTGAGGCGCCTGGTGCTGTTTCTCCTGAGCCCAAGCCGACTGAACTTGGTTCTCCGTATTTTGGCCGGCTTGATCTGGTGATTGAGGACAAGGCTCGTCCTTTCGACCGTGTCTCCAAGCTGGTAAGTTGATTCGTGTCTGTGCGGTTTTATCATCGGGGGCACGGCTGTGCTCCCGATGGGAGTAGCCCCCAAGGCTAGAAGTAACTATTTGCAGTTGCTTGTAGTCTTGTCTTTCCTTAACACCTGATTGCCTGGTTTTTGCAGCCCCTTTTCCAACACTGCGAGCGTTTGATGATGGATGCTGAGCATTGGCAGCGGGCCCATAATTCTGCCCAGGATGCTTTGTCTGCTATGGATGGTGAGTTTTCGTTCTTGCAGTGCTGAGCTTTGGCCGCTGTTTCTGAGTACTGTCTTGCTTTGCAGACCGTCGCCAGGCTGCCGAGAAGCACGCCGAGAAGGCGGAGAGGACGGTTTCCATTCTCAAGGCTACCTGGGCTTCCAAGGAGGCGGAGTTGCACGGTCAACACGAGGAGCTGGTTTGCCTTCGCCAGGCCGAGGACGCGCGTGCGCGGGTGGAAGCCGTCTAGGGCAAACGTCTTCGCACCTTGGCGGACTCGCTTGTGTGTAAGTTTGGTATTCAACTGTTGGTCTTGCTATTCCTACTTTCTTCCCGTGATGACGTTTCTTTGCTTGGTGCAGCTGCTATAGGTGCCAAGCCAATGGAGACTGCTGCGTCAGGGTCTGGAATTCTCCAAGGTGCTGTCGATGTTGTTGCAGAGGCTGTTTCGGTGGTCGGGGACGTCTGCGCCCGGGGTTCCAATCTTGTGGGGCTTGCGCACGAGCAACTTATGCCGGAGGGTTCAAAGGTGCCTGATGTCCTGGGCGCTCGGGTGGCTGCATTCGGCCCAGATGGGAAACGCATGGTGGAGCTAGTTGCGGAGAGCGTGGTGAGTGGTTCTTCCACGACCCTTGTCGTCCTTATAGGGCATGGGATTTCCTTTGATGATTCCTTGGTTGAGACCATCCCGGACTATTCTGATGAGCAGGACGACCGAGATGATAAGCTGGCTCGACGCTTGCAAGAGGTTGTAGATGCTCAGGATCCCCCTGTCGTAGGTGAGGGGGAGGCACAGTAGTGTTTGCGTCGCTTTGAAACTTTTTCTTTAATTTGTGACTCCGTTGTGATGGTTGATCTTTTGCTACCTTTATCTGAGTGACTGCTTGGCTGTTCCTCTTGCTGTTTTTGATTTCTTTGTTTTGTTCATCCTGCGGTAGGCCACTCCAGCTGTTCTTCGTCCGTGGAGTTCGCTGAGGGATGACGCTCGCGAGGGTGCGTACGAGTCCGTTTGCTTGCGACTGAAGGATGCTGAGTGGGAGATTGTTCGTCTGAAGGGATCCGTAGCCGTTCAGCGTACTCGGCGCGAGCGTGCCGAGGCCGTGGTTGAGAGCCTTGCTTCGTGGGTGGTGAAGTTGTCCGACCTCCTGCGGGGTGAGTCTTGCATCTGCTTGGTTGCTTGATTCCGCTTAGTAGGTTGTCCGTCTCTGTCTTGATCGTAGTTTTTGACTTTCGAAGTGCTGGCAGGGCGAACTCGGGATGAAGAGAGGCCCGTTCAGTCGGAGATGTCGCGGCTTGATGATCCCCGAGTGCAGGCGACCAATCCTTTTTGGGCGGATGGGGCTCGTGCTCGAGCGTTTGCTTTGCTTCGTCTCCGAGTTGAGCGGGTACCGGATGCTCTCAAATACTGCCAGCGGGTGTTGGGTGGCATCCATGCAGAGTTTTATCCGTTGGAGGTGGTTCCTTCGTCCCTTGAGAGGCTCTGTCGCATATTTTCTCAGCCTGCCGAGTTACGTCAAGTGATGGATCATCAGATTCTTGCTGGAGCCCGAGCTGCTTTGGGTTTGGTCCATAGTCATTGGCCGGGGGTGGATTTTTCTCAGGTGGTGGCGGGTCCCCCGGGCGGTAGGGATCATCCGATGATTGAGCACTACATGGATGTAGATAAACCTGCGCGCCAGGTTGTGAGGCGGGTTTGCGAAGAGAACGACCGCCATCTGGGTGCACTTATTAAGGCGAAGTTGGAGCCTAAAGATTAGGTGCTTCCCTTCGTTGTATATGTTTCTTCCTAGTTGTATGTATTCCATGCTATCTTTGGGGGTCGTCTGTGTTGTAGTAGCGGGGGACGTTCCAGAGGGTTGCCGCGGCAAGCCCCCGAGTGTAAAAGTTTTTATGTGTTGCGGTTGCGAAGAGCGCCTTGGGGGTGGCAATTTCGGCGAGCCCCCGAGTGCCAAGTTAATGTGCCGCGGTCGCGGAGGACGACTCGGGGGGTGGCTTCTTCGGCGAGCCCCCGAGTGCCAAGTTAATGTGCCGCGGTTGCGGAGGACGGCTCGGGGGGTGGCTGCTTCGGCGAGCCCCCGATTGCCAAGTTTAATGTGCCGCGGTTGCGGAGGACGACTCGGGGGGTGGCTGGTTCGGCGAGCCCCCGAGTGCCAAGTTAATGTGTCGCGGTTGCGGAGGACGACTCGGGGGGTGGCTTCTTCGGCGAGCCCCCGAGTGCCATGTTAATGTGCCGCGGTTGCGGAGGACGACTCGGGGGGTGGCTGCTTCGGCGAGCCCCCGAGTGCCAAGTTAATGTGCCGCGGTTGCGGAGGACGACTCGGGGGGTGGCTGCTTCGGCAAGCCCCCGAGTGCCAAGTTTAATGTGCCACGGTTGCGGAGGACGACTCGGGGGGTGGCTGCTTCGGCAAGCCCCCGAGTGCCAACAGATTTTGGGGAAAAATATTTATGTAATACTTTTCCTGCTGTCTCTTACAAAGAGTAGGGGGGTTCTGTTGAAGACAGATCCCTTTTACTTAGAATGATGATATAGTGGCCTTAAAGGCCTGGTAATTTTATCTTCGAGTGCCTGGGTTCTTCGGGCTATTTTCCTTTCCTCTATGGGAGCGCTTCTTCTGCGAGTCCCGTGGTCCTGCTGCCTTGGTGGGCTACAAAGGCTTTTGCTATCTTGTGGAATTCCTTGTCGCAGCGGTCGGATCTGACGAAACTGCCGCTGATTGTGATGACCCCGTGCGGGCATGGCATCTTCAGCTTGAGGTAGGCGTAATGGGGTACGGCCATGAAGCGAGCGAAAGCTGGTCACCCGAGGATTGCGGCGTATTGCGACTTCCAGTCGACCACTTCAAAGTCAAGCGTTTCCTTGCGGAAGATTGTCGCATTCCCAAAGACTACCTCCAGGCTTATCCTTCCGAGGGGGTAGACTGCTTTTCCTGGTACGATCCCGTGGAAGGTTGTGCCTGAGGACTTGAGTGCGTTGTTTTGGATGAGCATGTCGTCGAGTGTTCGGGTGAAGATGATGTTGATCCCACTGCCGCCGTCCATGAATTCTCGCGACATGTCGTAATTTCTGATTCTAGCCTCGAGTACAAGCGCGGCGTGACCTGGTTGGGGAAGGACTGACGGGTGGTCGTCCCGGGAGAAGGCGATTTCTGTCTCCTACCCGCGCAGGTATTCTGGGACGGCCGGGTGTGCGGAGGTTTCCAGGAAGACTTGTCTGGTGACTTGTTTCTGCTGCCTGTTGGAAGGTCTGCCTTCTTGTATCATGTAGATCCTCCCGTGGGCTTCTGGGTACTGGTTTTCCTCTTTTTGTGACCTTTGCCGTTCCTGGATGGCGGCCACCTGTCTTGTTGGCAGAGGGGGGGCTGGTGGCGCATCGTGGGCGACTGGCCCAACTGCTATGCTTGCGAGTGGTCGTGTTTTTGCGGCCATGGAGCGGATTTTCTCCTCGGCCAACTCGTTGAAGCTTCTGCAATTCCTGAGGGTGTGGGACGATCTGAGCTCTCCTCGCTCGTTTCTGAATCCGTGTATAGAACACGGTCCGTCGAGTTTTTCTTTGGCGGAGCGGAATGCGCGAGTGCCGTCGCATGGCTGCCTTGTCCTCCATTCTCGTCTCTGGGCCTGGGGCTCATCTTCTGGGTTGTCTCATCGCTGTGGTCTGTTGTAGTCGCGGTGCCTGCCGTTCCGATCGTCCGAGAAACCGGCGGCGACCATGTCGGGTCCTCCGTCGTCGTAGAATTTCCATCTGGGTCGCTTCCTTCTTCTGTCGGCTCCTCTATATCCGCTGTAGTCGTAGTCGTACTCTGATCGCGCAGTGTGGGTTTCTGTTTCATTACGAACGGAATCTTCTCCGTCCGCCCAGCTGTTGGCTAGTTCTAACAGTCGTGCGATTGTTCGGACTTTCATTTGTCCGAGCTGCTCCTTGAATTCAACGCGCTGAAGGCCCCACCTGAACGCGTCGATCGCACTTTCGTCTGAGATGTCTTCCGCTGTATTCTTGAGTATCGTCCATCGCTGGATGTATGCTCGCAGGGCCTCCCTCGTTCCTTGTTTGCATGCCCGCAGTTCCTCGAGTGAGGCTGGTCGCTTGTATGTGGATTTGAAGTTTTGTATGAAGGCTCCTCGGAACTGGCTCTAGGAGGTTATGGATCCGCGCCGAAGATTCTTCGGCCAATGTCGAGCGGAGCTTTCGAGCATGAGCGGCACGTGATGCATTTCCGTGACGTGGGTTCCTCTTTGAAACTTGACTGTTGTTAGGTAGTCGTCGAGCCATGCCTCCGGCTCCTCGAGTCCGTTGTACTTTAGTGCCATGGAGTTCAGTTTGAACACGTTTGGCAGACGCGTCTCTCGTATGGCACGTGTGAAGCACAGTGCTCCACATGGCTCGATTTCCTCGTCGGAAGCCTCTTCGTCCGAGTACTCCTCGCGTGCTGCGCGTCTTCGTCTATTGCGGTTGACTCTGTTCTGCGTGATGTCGTCTCGCGCATCTCGCCGAGTGCTGCGGCGCCTGTTGTTGTCGTCGCTGTCATGTTTCTTGTACCTGTCGGGGCGCCTACGCCTGTCGTCATTACTGTCGTCGTCGTCGTCTGGTGAACTCGGGTCCCTGTTCGGTGTCCGCTCGCGAGTCTGCCGTTTTGCGCTGGATTTCTTAGGTACCGAGGCATTGATGGCGTCCTTCATTATCTGCAACGCAATGGAAGTGTAGCGATCTGTCTTGCCCTTTCTGCTTTTCAAGGAACGGGATAGGTAGTCCTGGGCGCTTATGAGTGCTTATGCCGGAGTGAGGGGCTCTTCTTCGTCGTCGTCTTCCTCTAATCTGAAGTCGTCTTCCAGTTTCCGCACCACTCTCGCCCTTTCTGTCCTCCGCAGGTTGTTGAGTTTCGATTTGTTGCGGGTGGGGGAGTCATGGCTTGGTGAGTCACTTCTGGGAGGTTGTCTGCGACGGATTTTCTCTTCGAGTTCCGCCTTTTCTTGCTTCTCCATGGCTAGGCGCCATTGTCTCGTCTGCTGGGTTAGCTCGCCCGCTAGCTTGTTGTATGCTCTTAGCTCGTCCCTTGAGGCATCTGATGGTAGTAATCTGCCGCGGGCGACTGCTTGCTTTACCATTGCCATTGATTCCTTGGACAAGTATATTTTTTCTTTGGGTGGTCCGTCTGCCACTGCAACCGGGGTTTGCTGCCTCCTGCGTGATGGCTGGCTGCCTTGGCCGGGTGCTTGCTGCTTGCTGTTTGACAGCTGACTGCTTTTTTGATTGCTGGGTCCTTGTTCGACCTGGACTTTCCTTGGTATGGTCCCCGGTTCTCCTAGCTGTACGACCATCTGACTGGTGTTGCCGGGACCTTCCGCCCTGTTGCTGGTTGGGGTTTCTTGACGAGTGCCCGGGTCTTCGACTCGTTCGTTGTTACCTGACGCTGGTGCGCCAACTTCTGCCATGAACACCTGTGATGGTGTCCTTGCTGAATTCTTGCTGATACGTGTGATGTTGCTTCTCCATGTTGGGGCTCCACTCGGGAGGTCGCGAGTGACGTGGAGCCTTGAGTTGGGTGGGTAGCTGCGGCTGCCAGGTAGGCTGGCCGTGCGGGCGGCGTTCACTCCGGTCACTGTTGCAGGCGTTGCCGTGGGTGTGCGGGTGCCGTCGGTGAGGTGAAGAGTCCCCCAATGGTTGATGTAGATCTGATACGCTCCGAAGATCAGATTGACGCCGGAGTGTAGATCGGTGAAGACTGGCTGGAGGGCCCGGAGGTGGGCCGTAAATCCGAGGGACTCGAACAGATTGGATCATGCCGGAGCCGTCGAGTCGATGAGTGATGATGATGATGAGGCCGTCAAGATCGCGTTCCCAACCTGCGCGGTTCCCACAGACGGCGCCAATTGACGGGGATCGACCCCGGAAAGTCCCATGGTCAGGGACCCTGGCTTAGTCATGAGAGGCACAGATTGGACGATAGCTCATCGGCAAACAGGGAGGCACGCTCCTGCTCGATATTATTAATGGGGGAGATGAGATTACAGGGGATGCCAAGGCTGGAGCGCTCAAGGCTAGGGTTACAGGTGATATTGGTTGTCTTTGGTGTCGCCCCTCCTAGCCCTTATGTAATGGGCTAGGTCGCTGGGAGTTCATCTACGTTTACAGGTAAGCTTTCCTAACCCTAGCTTGCTCCGTACGGCAGGTCTTTGCACCTTCCTTGTGAGTCGTAGACTCCTACGTCGGTGTCAATTAGTGGGCCGAGGCTGTATCTTCACGGGCCTTCTGTCTTCATGGACACCAGGTAGGCTTATCCGTAGGAGTCGTGGGGTCACCCCCTCGTCACCGTGGTTATCTTTAATTCCTGGATTAGATTAAGCCTGGGGCCCGCATGTCAGTGAGGATTAGAGGGGGATTAACTTAAGTTAATTATGGCCATGTCAGCCTCGTCGGCGGCACGTCGCCGGCGATGTCCCGACATGGTGGCGACACGCGGGACGGCGGCTCCGTGCAGCAAAACAAGCATCGTGACCATCAAACGAATGCCCGTGGATGCGCTGTCACAACCCTCTGCCTAGGTTTGTGCCAAGTTTAAATTCCTTGCATCATGAGAATTAAATTTCAAAAGGAAATGGAATTAGGGTAAAAGAAAATCCCTAACAGAATTAAATAAAAAGGCCAGATAAAAGTTTTTCCAAAAATCCTCCAAACATTTTTGAAAAGTCCTATAAATGAGTGTGATCATTTTAAAAATGATTTGGAGTCAAACCCATTCTCATGGTTTTTTAAAAATTTCAATTAGAGGCATGGAAATTAAATTTAAATGCTATTTGAATTGGATTCAAATAATTTGAATTCCAAAAATCCCAAAACAATGGGAGTGACTAGGTATGTGTCACATAAGCCCATATAAATTCCTCTTGGATTTTTATAAAATGAATTGATATTTAATTCAATTCAAAACACATAATACAGAAAACAAACAAAAAAAGAAAAATAAAAAAGGCCGAAGGCCACCTACCTCTTCCCTACCTGGCCCACCTGGCCCAGAAGAGGAGGCCTAGCCCAAAGGGGCAAGGGCGTCTTCCTCCCAGGCCAGGCAGGCAGGCAGCTCGTCGCCGGCCACGGCATGGCCGCCAGCCAGCTGCCTGGCTGCCCCCTTCGTCCATATCCGCGATGTGGAGGCCCCGTGCACGTCCACATCCTTTTCCCCCCACGCGATGTTCTCTCTCTCGCCTCCATCGCCGTGTTCTTGCCCACCCGTAGCTCTCCGTCGCCGCCGCACGCGCACGCTCGCGGCCAACGACAACGAGACGCCGCCCAACAGTGTCCAGCAGCTCGGCCTCCACCGTCTTCATCACCCTGCGCAATCAATTGGACCAAGGAGCCCCGAGAGCCATCCTCCCCTTCATCGTTTCCCCCCCTATCCCGTTCTCCTCCCCACGCTTCCAGTCACCAGCTCCGTCGAGCCCGAGCTTGGCCGCCGCGTCCCCTTGCTCGCCGGCGTGCTCCCCGGCCACCCCTGGCCCGCCCGCATGCCCCAGATGATGCCTCGGCGCGGAGATTGGTGCCCGGAGCCGCCTTCTCCAGTGGGCGCCGCCGCCTCGAGTGGTCGCCAGCGGCTAACTGCCGGCCGCTCCAATGTGGCCATGTGATTACGGCCTAATCCCCCCTAATCACCCACTAACAGGTGGGGCCAGCCCCCTTAATCGTCTAATTAAATTTAAACTAAACAAAAATCAACACGGTGACACTGACACCCTGGCCCCACTTGTCAGCCCCCTGATGACGCCAGTATTGCATCAGCATGATGCAATAACTCTTTTCTCTGTTTTATTTAATTCCAGGAAATTCCAGAAATTGTTTAAATCTTCAGAAATTCATAGAAAATTATCTGTAACTCAAATCAAAAGTGTTATATATGAAAAATCATCAGAAAAATGCAAGGATTCCAAATATCATATTTTCATAGATGAAAAACACATCTATGATGATGGACCAGTAGCATTTAGCTATTTGGGTTATTTGGAATAATTCACAATAAATGTTTAAATCATTTCAAATTAAATCTTTGCAATGCCAACCTTATCACATGAACATCAGAGGCATATCATACACATGAAAACAATGTTTACAAAGACCAAACATTAGCAAATGCAACTTTGGCTAATTTGAACAACATTTGGAGTTTGAATTTGAATTTCTTATTCAAATCAACTTCAATTAACATGTGACAAATTGAACCTAGATCACAGTACTACCATGCCATGATTCATTTCTTGAATGTACATTGCACTGTAATGTTCATACTTGTGTCTCGGTGTTTGCTTCTTCTCGATAGATCCATCGCCGGACGTAGTTCCTGTTTCTTCGAAGAGTGGCACCCTGAGTCTCGAAAATAAGGCAAGAAAACCCCCTTCGATCATATCTATAAAAACCCAGTTTCCCTCTTGTTCTATTATGCATGAATAGGTGATCACATATTACCGTTCTACCGCTAGTTGAACCCATCCTTTGCATGACCTATCATTGTTGCCACAGTATTAAGCAAAACATAACCTAGAAGATACCATAATGTTTGTGTTCATCATGTGGCCCTTCATCCATGTTAAGCTTATGCCATGCTAGAGTGATTACTTTGATGTTGGTCCATCTGGGTGATGCTTCGGGATGGTAGTGAACACTTGCAACAAGGTGGTAACGTGTTGATGAAATCACCCTAATATAAGTGAACAATGAGAGGTTGTGTAGGAGTACAAAGTGGGTTGTCTCATTTACACTTCCCTAGGCCCTGAGTTCTTGTGTTGTGATCCAAGACAAGAGTACTTCCACATGCAGGACTATGGACCCCGTTTGGCCTATTAACTCACCCCAACTATGGTCCAGGATTCGCATGGGTTATTGTTTCTTCGATTTGATTTCATATTGTAGCACGGTTTTAGGCAAGCGTAGTTCCATCCGTCGAGGTGGGCTTATCGGACCGTCCATACATCGTCTGGGTCCTGAACGGAAACCCCAGCCGGATTCCCGATTGGGGTACATACTCAGATAGGCGATCTCCTGGACTAGAGTTGGAGCCGTGAGGTAAGTGCCTTGGTGTTTATCCTCGTCCGACATCCGCTTGAAGGATGAAGAGTCACGGGCGGTAAGTGTTGACACATGTGTGAAGCGTACACCCCTGCAGGGTAATGATCTATTCGAATAGTCGTGTCCGCGGTAATGGACTACTTGGAGACCTTTACTTGATTATTAGACAACTTAAATGGATACTCTAAAATTGCCAAGATAAGTGTGAGTGCTTTGGGTTGCTTCCTCGTGGGGAAGTTGAGAAAGGATCCATGGTGGTGTATTGATGTGGTGTTCAAGATTAAATGGACTCATGTGCGCCTCTCATGTCCACTCTATGTAGTCGTAGTACAGGATAGCCAAGTCAAAGCTTTCTGCATTACAACCCCACTTGCCTTTACCTTGATACCTGAGCATGAGTAGTATAGTTCTGACGTAAGTCTTGCTGAGTACGACTTTGTACTCACGTTTGATTATTCTATGTTTTAGAGACGAGACCACTGAACCTGATGGTGGCCTCCCCCTCGAGCTCGACGCCGACGAAGTAATGTAGTCCCAGACAGCAGCCTGGTCCCTCTGGAGGATCGTTGTGTTTTCTTAAAGGCTTCTTAAGCCATTTGTTAACCTTGTCTTTACTAAGACATATTTTTCTTCCGTTGTTGTATGATGTAATGTTGGGTCACAGTTATGTGATCTCTTCTTGTAACACTAGTATATCTGCTCTGTTTAGCAGATGCAATAAAACTATGAGTTTGTAGAGTTCATGTTGTGTTACCTGCTATTTACACTAGACATGTATGCTGCGTGTATGATTATAACGTGCATGTCTTAGTGTGGGATTCGTTAAATGTTGTCTTAGCTTGTAGATGCTTCGTGCAGATGCAATAAAAATATGAGTTTGTAGATTTCATGTTGTCTTAGCTTAGTTGAGTTCTTGCCGGCGGTCTTTCATACACCAAGTGGCCCTTAGATGTGCGCAGCTTGGGGCATCGCGATGCGATTGCTCGTGACTCTGTCACGTGGCACACTTTGTTGTATGATTGAGCCCTCCTGAGATCTCGACTAGGTGATCGGGCTGGAGTCTGTTTATTTAAGTGTTATGATTCAATCGATAATATGGTTGAGGCGACTTGTCTATGAGTATGGGATTTCACCACCCATAATCATTTAGACTTGTGAGCAGACGATGAGGACCCATCTCAGTTGACCATCCAGCCTGTATGGGATGCCCCTCACGTTCGATGCTTTCTGAGAGGGTTCTGTGCTTGGCCTTGTCTGCTTAGACAAGCGGGGAGGAAGACGACAGCCGACTTGGTTGCTGGGCTGGGCTGGGCCAGAAGGCCAAGGGAGGTGAGTTGGTCTTTGCCCTTTCTCTATCTCTCTTTTTCTTTCTGTTTTTATTATTTGATGTCATTTGTTTTGCCTTTAATAAAAATAGCTAGGCATTTTAATAAATCCTCAAACCTTTATACTGGACTTATATGGCATATAGCTAGCCATTCCTAAAATTTGAAGAATTTTGAAATTCATACTATTTGAATTTCAATTCAAATATAATTAAATTTAATTTCCAATGCCCTGTTTGGATGTTTGTAAAATTCCATGGGCATGAATTGGGTCCCACAACACGTGGAACTTTATCAGGCACATTTTCAGAGATTTTACAAATATTCAAATGGATTTCTGGAAAAAGTTTTTATCTGGCCATTTGAATTAAATTCAATTAGGGCTTTTCTTTTTCCCATTTCCTTTTTCTTTTGAATTTTTCACATGATGCAAAGACCAAGCTAACCCTAGCACATACCTAAAAGAGGGTAGTGACAACTCGCCCCCACTCAAAACAATCTCGTCCCGAGATTCAGAAGTCTTCGGGAGGAAGGTGGGGTAATTGGCCCGGAGGCGGTCTTCTCTTTCCCATGTTGATTCTTTCTCGGAGTGGTGTGGCCATTGCACTTTCAGTAACCTGATCTTCTGACGACGCGTGACACGCTCTGCGGAATCAAGAATATGAATGGGGTACTCTCGATAAGAAAGGTCATCATAGAGATCGAACGTTTCATGGTCGACTTCGCGGATGGGGTCCTTGAAGCAACGCCTGAGTTGTGACACATGAAATACATCGTGTACTTGGGAAAGGTGCGGGGGTAGTTCAAGTTTCTAGGAAACTTCTCCACATTTAGCGAGAATATGGAAAGGTCCAATGTAACGTGGGGCCAACTTGCCTTTGATACCGAATCGTTGGGTTCCCTTCAGAGGAGTAACCCGAAGGTAAGCCTTCTCATCAAGAGTGGAGCTTTCTTGCCTATGATGACGATCATAGTAGCTCTTCTGACGAGACTGGGCGGCGTTCAATTGATCACGAACAATGTGAACTTTCTCTTTTGCTTCCTTAATCATATCTGGTCCAAAGAATTTTCTTTCACCGGTTTCTGACCAGTTTAGGGGTGTTCGATATCTTCGTCCATGGAGGAGTTCAAAAGGAGCCATGTTCAGACTAGATTGGAAACTATTGTTATAAGAAAATTCGGAAAATGGAAGAGACTTCTCCCAATTCTTTTCGAAAGAGAGAACACAATCTTTGAGCATGTCTTCGATAATTTTGTTAACCCTTTCAACTTGACCGCTAGACTGGGGATGGAAAGCTTCACTAAAGGAGAGATGAGTTCCCATAGCATTCTGAAAGCTTCCCCAGAATCTAGAGGTGAAAAGGCTACCACGATCAGAATTGATTTCTATAGGAACACAATGAAGAGATACAATTCTAGAGACATACAAGTCCGCTAACTGGATAGCAGTTATAGACTCGCGAACGGAAGGAAGTGAGCAACTTTAGAAAGTAGATCAATGACCACGAAGATGGCGTCCTTTCCTTTCGGAGTTTTTGGAAAGCCGGTGATGAAGTCCATACTGACTTTGTCCCATTTCCACTCGGGAATAGGCAATTGCTTAAGAGTACCAGCAAGTCTTTGGTGTTCTGCCCTAATGAGATGACAAACATCACAGTCGGCAACATATCGAGCAATGTCTCTCTTCATCCTGGTCCACGAAAATCTCTGGCGTAGATCTCGGT
Organism: Bromus sterilis; assembly: GCA_950022295.1. Taxonomy (NCBI): domain Eukaryota; kingdom Viridiplantae; phylum Streptophyta; class Magnoliopsida; order Poales; family Poaceae; genus Bromus; species Bromus sterilis. The sequence goes on along the minus strand of OX465600.1, from coordinate 203,278,392 downwards.
ACATTTTTGTGCTACCAGGATGAATTGAGAGGGGAGTGTCATGAGATTCCTTAAGGATCAGCTGCCTTAGGTCTTGATTCTTAGGGACTACTAAATGATTTTCAAAGAATACTGTTCCTTTGCTATCTGTGCAGAAACATTTAGCAACTCCTCTAGCAATGTTCTCCTTGATCCGGCGAACACCTCGTGCACGGCTTTGGGCAACTATTATTTGATCCTCAAGAGTTGGTTTCGCCACCATGGTAGAAAGGAATACATGAGGAACTATCTCAAGATAGAGCTTTCGAAATTCCTCATAAAGAAGTGGTTGATACTGTTGTAACATGAGGTTGTTACAATACGACTTACGACTTAGTGCATCAGCCATGACATTGGCTTTGCCTAGGGTGAAAGAAATTGTTAATTCATAATCTTTTATAACCTCTATCCAGCGTCTTTTCCTGGCATTAAGATTTGGCTGGATGAATATGTATTTGAAGCTTTGGTGATCAGAATAGATCTGGCAATGATTACCAAGGAGGTAATTTCGCCAAGTCTTTCGGCCATGAACTAAGGCAGCGAGTTCAAGATCATGGTTAGGGTAGTTCTCTTCATGTGCACGCAACTGGCATGAAGCGTATGCTACCACATGTTGATATTGCATAAGTATGCATCCTAACCCTTGCTGTGAAGTGCCACAATAGATCTCGAAATCCTTTTTTGTGTTTGGAGGTGCAAGTACGGGTGCAGAAGTCAATCTTCGTTTTAGCTTTCGAAAGCTTTCCTCGCACTTGGGGGTCCATTCGAATTTCTTATCTTTCTTGAGGAGTTAAGTTAGAGGCTTTGCAACTTTGGAGAAGTTCTCAACGAAGCGGCGGCAATAGCTTGCTAAGCCAAGAAAACTCCTAACTTGCTTAACCGATTCAGGTGGAGTCCAATCAAGGACGGCATGAACTCTCTCGGGATTCACAGCAATGCCTTTCGCATAAATCACGTGGCCTAAGTAGGTCACTTCTGGTAGCCAAATTTGCACTTAGAGAACTTGGCATAAAGGTGATGCTCTTGACGTTTCATCAATACCAGCCTAAGATGTTCTGCATGCTCTTCTTCGTTCTTCGAGTAGATGAGAATGTCATCAAGATAAACTACAAAAAATTTATCTGAGTACTCCATGAAGATTGAATTCATCAAGCGCGAGAAAGTGGCGGGGCATTGGTTAAAACGAAGGAAATGACTGTGAACTCGTAAAGACCATATCGAGTAGTGAAAGTCCTCTTGGGAACGTCCTCATTTCGGATTTTGATTTGATGATAGCTTAATCTCCAATCCATTTTGGATAAGACAGAGGGTCAAGCAAGTTGATCACAAAGATCATTGATCCTAGGAAGTGGGTACTTGTTGTTCATCGTCGCTAGATTTAGTGGGAAATAATCTACTCACATCCTTTCTGTTCCATCTTTCTTCGTTACGAACAGAACGGGGCAACCCCATGGCGATGAGCCAGGGCGGATCAAGACTTTTGCCAAAAAAGCTTCGAGTTGGATTTTAAGCTCAGCTAACTTATGTTGGGCCATTCTATATGGGCGTCTGGAAATTAGGGCGGTGCCTGGCATAAGATCAACTATGAATTCTACACATCTGTCGGGTGAATAGATTTAAGGGGTTGGATCTCTGGATAGTTTTCTAAAGGATGACCACGGCTTACTAGGGGTAACAACAGATATGTCAGAGTAGCAAAGTACCCCAACACGATGGGTAATGTGGTTATTCTGTCTAGAGGGAATCTAAAGTGGGAGGAAGAACTGCAAATGCATTAATATAGGGTTCTAGAATAAAATCTACAAAAATATCTATGGAGCTGTCAGGTATACCACCTAGCAAATCTTCTGGAAAGACATCTGAAATAGAGAGAAGGATTTTGCAAATGCATCAGATTATGAGAAACTTTGTATGACTCGGACAGCATAACGGCTGTAATTGCAAGAGAAGTGGAAATCCTCACAAAATTTCAACATCACTTACATAAGAAGTTCAAAACATGAAGCACAACGACTCTAGACAACCGAACACATCTTTGCTACGGCTAAAAGGAAGCAATGAACGAGATGTTCTAGTAAAGACATAGATGTGCCTAGTCCTATCTTCCCGTAGAAAAGATGAGGGTGACTCAGAACTTAGATCGATGAGGGTAAGGAGAAAAAGAAGCCTTACATTGTTCCCTTTATACCCAAGTAACTATATAACTATAGAATGCTAGACTCTACTTCGACCAAGGTTTGATAATCCTACAGACAGTCCATCTCTGATACCAAGTCTGTCAGGACCCGGGGTTTGCGTATGTAATTCCTGCTACAACTCAATCATATGAAGAGCCGAGAGTCGTACCCACTTGTCTAAGCAGACAAGGCCAAGCACAGAACGCTCTCGGAAAGCTCGAACAAGAGGGGCAACCCATCCAGGCCGAATGATCAACTGAGGTGGGTCCTCATCGTCCGCTCACAAGTCTAAATGATTATGGGTGGTAAAATCACATACTCATAGAGAAGTACCATCAACCATATTATCGATTGAATTATAACACTTACATAAACAGACTCCATCCCGATCACTTAGTCGGGGTCTCGGGCAGGCTCAATCATACAACAAAGTGTGCCACGTGACCGAGTCACGAGAAATCGCATCACGATGCCCCAAGCTGCGCACATCTAAGGGCCACTTGGTGAATGAAAGACCTCCGGCGAGAACATAACTAAGCTATCGAACTCCACACTAAGACATGCACGTTATAATCATACACGCAGCATACATGTCCAGTGTAAACAGCGGGTACTCATCACATGAACTCTACAAAGTATACTTCTTTAGTTACTTGCATATAGAGTACACAAAGAGATCACATCATTGTGATCCAACATTACATGAAACAATGGAAGCAACTTAGGTCTGAGTACAGACAAGTTTAACAAATGGCTTAGAGAAGCCTTGTTCAAACATACATAGCCCTCCACAAGGGACCAGACTGTTGTCTGGGACTAAACTAGCTTAGTCAAAGTCGAGATCCATGAAGAAACCTCCATCGGGGTCAGGGGTTTCCTCTAAAGACATGAAATAAGCAAACGTGAGTACAAAGGCGTACTCAGCAAGACTTACATCCGAAATACACTAGTTATGCTCATCTATCAAGGTAAAAGGCTGGTGTAACGACGTGATTCACTAAGAATCCAAGTCTCTGTGCATTATGTGCTAGTCCCTGGATCAATAGCTAGCACACACAGTACATGATGTAATATCAAGAATAAACCACATGTCATATATATTACATCGAAGATCCAGTATTACAATAAAGCATACCTGCATAGCTCAAGGCTAGCTTACAAATAAAATACAGCGGAAAACAATATAAGCTTCGTGGCGTCCATCAACTCCACCGGCAAGTTGAGTATAGACATCGTAACCCTACATCGCATCACTTACTCGTCGTATACAATCCTGCAACACCGAAGGTTACAGCCCGAACACGGGTCAGTACATCTGATTTGTACGGCAAGTCACACGAAAAAGGATATAACAGACCTACATCTACATGCAAGGATACGTCAAAGGTAAGGCGTATGGTTTTATTTTGCAGAAAGCTGATTTTTCCCTCACATACTACAACTAATCAAGTTTTAAATTATCTTGCCAGTCCTAAGTATGGTTGAATCGGGCTACACCAATTCCAACCATCCCTTTATTAAAAGTTCCCACTCAAATTCTTATTAAGGTGAAATATCTGTCAAGACCATCCAACAACAATAATGCCCAGTTGCTCAAAGTTGTCCGTAACCGTGGACACGGCTAATCATGATCAGTTTTCACATTCTGCAGAGGTTTGTACACTTTCCCCACTGGACTCAACCCGAAGATTGAGACATATTCTTTCAGAAGAGGTTGCCTCCACCCTTTGGTAGCCGGTACACCTATCATATCTACATCAGCTAGCTACCAGGGCCAGGTTCCCCACAACTTACTCATCTAAGCCAGAGCCCATATAGCCAGTGGTTGTACATGGAAGCTACTAGTCACACTGTCTGTCCGATCTTTTTGAGCCTGGACGGCGCCCACTGCGTCAGAGGGTACTCGCCATGACGCACACCAAAACAACCATTCGGGAAGCATTTAGCCCTTGTTCCTCCTTATCCAAGGCATGAGCACCAGGATGCATTCCCTGCCCATCCAGAGGTGATTTCTATTTAAGTTTGCTAGTCAAGTCATTAATCCTCACATAGCTCAATGATAACTCAACCAATCCCCGTCTACAAAGCAATAGCAGTATATAACAACCACGTTCCTAGGGCGACAATAAAATACAGGGTCAAAACATATGGCTATCCTACTAGGTTTAAATCATAACTAATATATAGTCCTACACATGCATAGAATGATAATTTGCTACATGCATAATAGAAAATATATAGGTTGAGGTATGGTCAAAGTGTAACTTGCCTTATACATTCGATGAAGTTCTTCGCTCTCGCGGTCCAGTCAACTCTAATCGTCACTCCGAGCAAATCTATCGCAAACGAAGGAACTCGAATAAGCAATCACATCACAATGAGACAAACAGAAGATCAACAAGCAAACACAAAGGTTTTAGCAACAAAACAAAAATGTTTTGAAGGGCACAAGTGTCGATGTGCTCGAAGGTGATCGGTGGAAGTGAACTCGAGAGAGTCAACAGATAAAGATTCATCGGTCAGGAATTGTGATCATGGACATTATGAATTCAAAGTGAATATCATGCCCACATGAAAAGTGCATGAATCTTAGCGATAACATGTCTCAAGTGATCTGATATGAAAAAAGAATCACGTGAAACGGAATACTACAACGCAGGTCATAGCAAGTGCAAAATTGAATTGAATTTGAATTTAAACAGATCAAGAAACATTTGAATTTTTGTGTACACATGCAATGAACAGGAAGTACATGGAACGAGTGATCCAACGTAAAAAGAATCACTCGATTTGGATCAACGGTTGAAAAGATACGACCTCCGGAATTTGAATTTGAATTTGAAATAAATTCAAATTCAAAAGCGTGCAAAAGTTTGAAAAGTTGATTCCACGATAAACTACAGAACAACATGAGCGAGTAGGAAAAAGAATCATCTAATTCCAAATTACGGTTTAAAAGATATAGTCAAACAAAAATTGAGCAAAAATCTGTCCAAATAATTCATGAAACAAGCTTAGCAATTGAGGCTATGCCACTTGGCGTAACGTGATAGGCTGATACCCCTTCGCTGGAATAACTCAAGAGCCGTTGGATTTAGTGACAATGATGGGTGGATATGCGCCACATAGAAGAAAGAAAAAAAAACAGAAAACAATACGTAAAGCTCACCTTACACGAATACAGAACGTGAAGACGTTGTGGCTTCGAACGTCGATGGTGACTGCTCCGGTGACTATCCAGCGAAGAGAAGATGTCCACTGCGTGAGCCATACCGAGCGGACCGCGATGGTGTTGTCGGAAGCGATTTCCGGGTTTTAGTTCGTCCGAGGCAGTGGCGTGAACCCGGTGCTCCCGGTGAACTCCGGCGACGCGCAAAGTTGCGAACTAGCCATCGAAACCTTGTCAATCGGGTGCGGCACTGATTGTACGTTCCAGAGGTATACATGGGGGTGACAGAGATGGACTAACCGCGACGTAGTGAACTCGGCGAGATCTGGAACTTCGGCGGCGTCGTCACGGCTTGGGGAAAAAGAGGGAAAACAGTTTGACGGGCTGCCGTGGACGGTTATATAGGTTGACGACAAAGTGGAAAGATCGAACTTGATCAGATTGTTCGACTTGAGTTCGTTTGAATTCGGTTATGATACGGCATATCTGATTTGTCCGTGATGTACACGTACGTACATGAAGGAGAAGAAAGGGAAAAACAAAAGGGCTGTAGGGACTCGGCTGGGTCGGCCTACTGGCTGGGGCGCTGCTGCACAAGCCGCCCGCCACCGCATGCGGGCGAGAGAAAAGCGGATGGGCCGGCCCGCTATCTGTTTTTTTTTCAAATTTTCTACAAGATAACCCCGCTTAAAAGAATAATAAAGTAAGTCTTAAAATTACCCAAAGCACACAACAAAAATTACATAGCGCATAAAGTATTTATTCTCAACCCAAATAAATTAATTTCCAACATTATTTTATAACGTTATTTTGGGTGTTATAAATATTCCCTAAAATAAATTTAGGATTATAAATAATTCCCAAAATATTATTAAACTCTAAATAAAATACAAATAATTATTTAAAGCATTTACCAAAAAAAATTAATATGTTGAAGGAGTCATATTACCTTCTCTCATTTTATTTGTTGGATTTATTTTTAATACTAAATTCCAAAGCTCCAACAATGAATCTTAGGGAAAGTCATTTTATCCCCTCTCATTTTAATATTCACTTTAAACTCAAAAAGTTGTAAATCCTACTGGAAATCAATCACACCAAGCAAACAATCAATATCTATTTAATTTATTAACATTCCAAAATTCAGAGAATTTTGGGATGTTACACAGTACCACCCTTAAAAGGAATCTCGTCCTCGAGATTCGAGAGGGCTAGAAAGAAAAGGTTAGGGGTTTGGGTCTTCATGACGGTCCACCGATTCTTCGATTAGCTAGGGTGCTACCACCCTTAAAAGGAATGTGACGTGGTCTTCAAAATCTTAATACGTCGATGACATCCTTCGTACATTCCTCGTATTCCTTGGAGATCTTGAATCCGCAGCAAAAGGGGAGTCTTCCGTATATTGAACCTTAATGGATGACAAGTCAGGCGCCAATACTAAGCAACTATCGATTCTCTCTTGGTGGTCATCAAGAATGCTTTTACGGGATACCTGCAGGAAACGTTCTTGGCCTATACTCACTGTGTAACACAAACGGTAATCTCCTACAGGGGTCACACATCGTACCATTCTATGGCTCAGGTTTAATATCGTCGTCTCTCTGTTATAGGTAAGTCACTCAAGATTTACTATCCCGCATAGCAAGAGCGAATAATAAGGGTAGTCGTCATGGGGGCCAATCCATTCCGCACCCAGATCATTACCTTGTATATGGTTTAGCGAATCTCGCAATCTAACACTCGGTCATCCTCACAAGCGTTGCAGAAAATTCCTCTTTATCATGAACTGGGTTCTGATAAATCCATGGTTCTGCAAGCCAAACAAACATCTATCGTTTCTTCACTACACTCAGGTTTACGTAGCCTGCTATAAAACGTGTACTAGTGAACCACAACTTCCTCCAGGGTTCTTCCTTCAACAAGATTGTGCTTGCTTGTTGTAAGATCCTGGCACACGGGGTTACTTTGAACTTGGCATTGGTTGCATCATCTTTATTCTAATCTTGACATTAAGATCCATTGTAGTAGCTTCTTCAGTGTAGGATGAGGATGAGGGGGATTAGAATGTAGATAGAGAGGTAGAGAGAGAGATAGGGAAAAATACCCATACAAACATCACACTAGTTTTGAAAATATAAGTTTTGATATGTAGCTGTCAGTAAAGCAAAAAATGACAGCTCACAGAAACGATCTAACGGTAGAAACGTTGAATCTTCCAGGTCTTCGGGTCTTCAATGACGGTAGCTTCAGTTTCGCGTTGTCGAAGAAATCTTTGTATCGTCGAGTCACTTGCCAATTTACTCTTCTTGTGGTTGTGTCTTCTTCAGTCTTGAAGCATACTAATTAGATAAGGGGTCTAAGGTAACGTAAACTTATTCTACTCACGAAGAAGAACAACAAAGCACAACACATCACATCACAACAAAGGCATATCAGGGTCAAGGCCACAAGAAAAACTTAACAAAACAATCAGACATAACACACCTAGTTCAACCAGCAGAACATGCTGCGAACCACAACTCCAGCTAACAAATAAAGAGTAACAGCGTACACTTAGTGCACACCTACGAACGTCTATCCTCCGGTTGCCAAACACAAGATTCTTCGAGTCAGCATCCTTGCTTCCGCGTTCACAACCTCTTCTTTCCCTTCAATTTTGGACACATGTTGGCGTAATGTCCCATATTCCTGCACCGGAAACACTGAATCTGGCTAATGTCCTTCATCTTCTTCTTCACGGGGGCTTCCCTGAATTCTTGGATAATCTTCCCCATTCCTTCCTTTTGATGCTGAGATACTTGTTGTGTCATGATGAAAAATTGACACTGAGTGGGGTAATGATCAGTTCCTTCACACGTAAAACATGTGACTTGTGCAGTAGGGCATTCTTCACCCGAGTGAATTTCTTCACAATAAGGACATCCATCTTGGTGTCCTTCATAGGAGTGTCCTTCTTCCCCGCAAATTTTGCAGGCACGAGGCCTCTTACGGGTTACCGTCCTTTGCATAGGGGTGACAAGGCGGGATCCAAACAAAATCCTTGTGAACTCCTTCCAAGTAATCTTCCTTCGTGATTCGTCAATTTCTTGGTGCATTCTCCACCAAGTAGCAGCCTCTTCCACTAAGTACTTGACAGCATAGTGGACCATGTCCTCATTTCCAACCTTGTTACGCTCCGTGTGTTCTTCCATATTATGAATCCATTGCTCCACCTTCAGTCTCGACATCGCCCTAGAAAAGGCGAGTCCTACTCCATACTCCAACTATTAAACCCATACGACCAGGGTTAGGGCAAAACTATAACACCGACAAGACAACAACTAAAGATAACACCAAACATATGCACTCAAACAAGAAAGGGAAAAAACACCTACGTTCAACGGCCACACATAACAACAAGCAATACAGTCACAAGAGTCACAACACACAAACAACACCTAGAGTAAGGTCATATGTGCAAGACATACGATCTCATCATACTACGAGAAATTCGTTCATCTAACTTCACCTAAAAGGTGGTGTTCTGATTCTAAGCTTCATCCTTCTCAGCTAAGCTGATCTTAAAGATTCCTCTCGTAGTGTTAAAACTTATCCTTATTGAATCCATAGGATACTCCTCCTAATTCTGGCAGACTTAACTTCAATTGATCCATGAGGTTGATGATGTACTTCTCAATTGTCTTGTCTTCAGGGGTAAGAAACTCACAGGGGTATTTACAGTAAAACAAGATGAGAAGTTTTAGAAGATGAATAATAGATGAGAAATACTAGTGGAGAGAGTAAGTAATCAAAGAATGATAAAATGTTTTTGTTCCTATGGATTTTTCTATCCATTTTCTAGGGTCACGACCTACAGTCAACATGGGCTCTGATACCATCTGTAACGACCCGATTCACTAAGAATCCAAGTCTCTGTGCATTCTGTGCTAGTCCTTGGATCAATAGCGAGCACACACAGTACATGATGTAATATCAAGAATAAACCACATGTCATATATATTACATCGAAGATCCAGTATTACAATAAAGCATACCTGCATAGCTCAAGGCTAGCTTACAAATAAAATACAGCGAAAAACAATATAAGCTTCGTGGCGTCCATCAAATCCACCGGCAAGTTGAGTATAGACATCGTAACCCTACATCGCATCACTTACTCGTCGTATACAATCCTGCAACACCGAAGGTTACAGCCCGAACACGGGTCAGTACATCTGATTTGTACGGAAAGTCACACGAAAAAGGATATAACAGACCTACATCTACATGCAAGGATATGTCAAAGGTAAGGCTTATGGTTTTATTTTGCAGAAAGCTGATTTTTCCCTCACACACTACAACTAATCAAGTTTTAAATTATCTTGCTAGTCCTAAGTATGGTTGAATCGGGCTACACCAATTCCAACCATCCCTTTATTAAAAGTTCCCACTCAAATTCTTATTAAGGTGAAATATCTGTCAAGACCATCCAACAACAATAATGCCCAGTTGCTCAAAGTTGTCCGTAACCGTGGACACGGCTAATCATGATCAGTTTTCACACTCTGCAGAGGTTTGTACACTTTCCCCACTGGACTCAACGCGAAGATTGAGACATAGTCTTTCAGAAGAGGTTGCCTCCACCCTTTGGTAGCCGGTACATCTATCATATCTACATCAGCTAGCTACCAGGGCCAGGTTCCCCACAACTTACTCATCTAAGCCAGAGCCCATATAGCCAGTGGTTGTACATGGAAGCTACTAGTCACACTGTCTGTCCGATCTTTTTGAGCTTGGACGGCGCCCACTGCGTCAGAGGGTACTCGCCATGATGCACCCGGTTCACCACCAAAACAACCATTCGGGAAGCATTTAGCCCTTGTCCCTCCTTATCCAAGGCATGAGCACCAGGATGCATTCCCTGCCCATCCAGAGGTGATTTCTATTTAAGTTTGCTAGTCAAGTCATTAATCCTCACATAGCTCAATGATAACTCAACCAATCCCCGTCTACAAAGCAATAGCAGTATATAACAACCACGTTCCTAGGGCGACAATGAAATACAGGGTCAGAACATATGGCTATCCTACTAGGTTTAAATCATAACTAATATATAGTCCTACACATGCATAGAATGATAATTTGCTACATTCATAATATAAAATATATAGGTTGAGGTATGATCAAAGTGTAACTTGCCTTATACATTCGATGAAGTTCTTCGCTCTCGCGGTCCAGTCAACTCTACTCGTCACTCCGAGCAAATCTATCGCAAACGAAAGAACTCGAATAAGCAATCACATCACAACGAGACAAACAGAAGATCAACAAGCAAACACAAAGGATTTAGCAACAAAACAAAAATGTTTTGAAGGGCACAAGTGTCGATGTGCTCGAAGGTGATCGGTGGAAGTGAACTCGAGAGAGTCAACAGATAAAGATTCATCGGTTAGGAATTGTGATCATGGACATTATGAATTCAAAGTGAATATCATGCCCACATGAAAAGTGTATGAATCTTAGCGATAACATGTCTCAAGTGATCCGATATGCAAAAATAATCATGTGAAACGGAATACTACAACGCAGGTCATAGCAAGTGCAAAATTGAATTGAATTTGAATTTAAACAGATCAAGAAACATTTGACACGCGGGACATGTTGGGGTTCGGGGCAGAAAACACAAATTTTTCCTTGACCTACGATACCCAATCCCAAGACCTATGCTATGCTGATGCAAGTAACTGATAGAAATAGATCACATACCAGTATGTAGTCCGTTAAGCGGGAAACGTTCCCGCATGAACGTGGTTGGTGTAGTCGTACCGGCAATCCCCGATGCCGCGCAGATCCACGATGACTCCTGTAGCCACCCGATCCTTGCAGACCGATGACGGGATTACGTCCCCGTCGGAACGTTGCTAATGAAGACCTCGCGATACGGCCACGACGATGAAGTAGCACCACAAGTGTAGTGCCTCGCGGGATTATACACATACAGTATACCCGACGTCCCTCCGGGCTCCGAACCAGTAGAGCAGCGGAAAGAAGATGGATTCGGATCCCGATTCCAGCAGCACGACGGCGTGCGTATAGTGGAGAAATCCCCAACCCAGAGCAGCCTCCAAACAAGGGGAGTCCGCTCAAAGGATGGAGAAAGAAGGGAGAGAGATGAGAAACTTTTCTCAAAAAATTCATGATTAAAAGGGCACCCCTACCCCTCCTTATATAGGTCAAGGAGGGGTGCCACCTCCCCTCAACTTCCCATGTGGGACTAATCCCAAGGGAGGGGGGTGGCGCACCAAATAAGGGGGGTGGGCCCCCTCATGGCGCCATGGCCCATGGGGGAGGACTCCCTCTCCCCTAATGGGCCCTATGAGGCCCATATGCCTTTTAATTCATTTTTAATTATATTTAAATACATTTTAATATTTAATTCAGATAATTAAATAATAAAACATATATTAAACATTATTAAATATATTTTGAACCTTTCAAAATACCCAGAACAACTTCCGGCCTTCATCGGAACAATTCCGGCCATCACCGGAACAATTCCGGTGTTCTCTCCAATTTCTCCAGTGATCCCGAATCAATCCTTACTGCGTCAAGTACCCTTAAGTGTAACACCCTACGGTCCGGGAAACAACATACATGATCGAGACAATTCTCATTGATCAATGACTAATCAATTGGACCTGGTTACAATCCTTGATAGCCCCTGCGCTTCCATCGAATGAACTTCAATCGCTGTTGGATCCGTGAACCGTGTGCCTGTTCCCTTTGTCCCGTGGTACTTTGCTTGTCCGAGGTTTGATCATCGGTATCCACTATACCTAGTTCGTCCTCGTTCTCAACAAACAAGTTTACTCGTTCCCGTGATATTACAACTCCGTGACCTAGTCACATGTTTGCAAACTTTATGATGCAATATCACCGAGTGGGCCCAGTGTACCTATCCGTCACACGGATTGACAAATTCCGCTTTGATCTATTTGCATACTCATCAACCATCTATTTCGGAATACGCAAAGTGCACCGTTATGGCTAGCATATTTCAGTCAGGCGGTGGGATACAAATCAAAGTCTCCTCATAGATGACAATTACGTATGATCATTACGGTCAAAGGATCTGGTCACTACGTTATAGTTATCGCAATGTCGAACTATGTGACTTGATCACATCGCAACACTTCTGGTGGGTGTATGTCCATCATATCATTATCCAATGATACGACTCCATTGTCAACAGACGCCATTGTCTCATGATCAGGAAACCTTGATCATCAATCGCCCAATGGACTAGTATACTAGGGTTAACTAGGGACCTAGTTGTTTGTATACCACACCTGTATTAATGTTTCCGCTTAATACAGTTCTAGCATAGTATCAAACGTATTATGAACTAATGGAATATGCTTGATAAAACATATTTTATTTGCCTCTAGGGCACATTCCCAACAGTCTCCCACTTGCACTAGAGTACAAATAATCTAGTTGCATTTTCTCTGGGTCATAACTCCTTATTGATCATGCTTGCCCGTGGAAGAGGTTGTATCAACGGTCTGGGTACCAATCAGAACCGTATGTCCTTTTGCAAATCATAATGTCACCTAATTTGACATTCCTTCATTATCCACTATAATGATGAGGTATATATATTTGGCGGTGAAATGAGACTTCGTTTGCTGTGTCATAGCAATGACATATGGTTGGTCAACGGACTCTCCCATAGTCATGCACACTTGAAACTCACTCAATCAGAAGTCGAACTTCTTAAGCCATAATATAACTCCTGCTACTTCTAAAGCAGCCACATCAATGTAGATTCAATCCTTAGTGCATTGTATGCAACTTTGATGTCTAACCATGTTTCTTTCAACTTAGGCATTCATTAGTATGATATCTCAATTTTCTAGGTTAGTGTCAAAACTTGAGCCAGCATAACATTTATGGTCAAGTCCACTATCCTTTACAAATTTGAGATGTATCCTCAGTTCTCTCCAGACACTGAAGGATAAACTTAACTCTTTGTTCAATGATTTACTCATAAATCATATCACAACATGTTCTTACTACTAAGAACTTGGGTCACATTACGTCGAGTACATAACTCTGGTTTTATATGAAAGAACCTATGACAAAGGCATAGAGGATCCAGCACATCCATTTCTTTCATTAACCATTAACCATTGTTCTTGTACTGAGATTAACTCAATACTTCTCTTGGATATACAAGTAAGGACCACTTCTTGACTTGTCCCATTCTGAACTCCTTCAGAATCTTATCCAGGGAAGTATTACGACTCAATGTTTATTAAACACATATCTATCTTAATAGATTTTCAATGCTTAATACTTACTCATCTTCATTTATGAAAGATTCAAATAATCATTAACACCAACTGCACCATTCATAATATGTTATCCATATATGAGAATGTTATCATGCTCCCACTCAAATATGTCATGCACATATTAAGTTATAGGATAACACTCATATTGCTCCCACTCAAATATGTCAGCCACATATAAGACAAGGATAACATCCACATGGCTCCCACTTAGATATGTCAGACACATATTAAGTTCAGGATACTAACCACATGGCTCCTACTCAAATATGTCATTTACATATAAGGCTAGGATAATACTCCCATAGCTCCCACTCAAAATATGTCGTCTACATATTAAGTTTTAGGAAACTATTCAGCTCCCACTCAGTTTCATGCAAATGCATGTTTCCTCAATATTTTGGTTAAGTCCAAAATCCTTTGATCATCCATCAAAATGAGAATTCAGTTTACGAGACACTAGTATCCGTATGTTTTTTCAAAACCTTCTTGTTGTACCAATTACAACACTTCTTCAAATACAGGATTTGAGGAAGTCACGGTATTGATAACAATCCTGGATCAATCGTAGTGAATATCCCTTTGACTCAAGCATTGCTACACATTGTAGTCAACCCATTGAATTTGTCAGAAACAATCTTTGTGACAAACCAATCTTGACGTCCCTTTGATGTTCACATTTATTCCTCATAACTCTGAAGTTATTTTGAATATCAAGTAACCTCCTTACTTGATAAGATTCAAGCAATCTTAAATGTAACTCAACATAGGATTTTATGACTCATAGTCATATCTCGTACTTAGGTCCACCATCGCTTCTTTGTAGTTTGTAGGAATGTCTTGTTCCATTAACATGACAAATGAATCATGAATATCATTTTGCACCAGGGGCAAATATATATTCTTGAATCCTACCTTTCTCAGTAAAACCTCCCATCGAAACATCATGATCATTATCATTAGTTTCTCCTCTTATTGTAGAGCCTTGCTTCCAGAACATATTCCGTTGCACTACTCTGACATTTGGAGGCAAGGTCAATTACCTTGGTTGAACTTTCACTTTTCTTCCATTACCACATTTATCAAGAACAATTCTTGACAAACACCAAACATAGCAATACAAGTTTTGCTCCTTTTGGTTCTAGTTGTGGAAGATGCATCCATAGTTATCTAAGGATACACTACAAAGATAATTTATCTTACATAAATCAAGCTTCCTAGAAACCACAATACACCATGACATATATAGTGTTGGTTTCCACGAACTCAGATGGTTCCCTATGCTGAAGTGAGTGTTCGCATATTAAATTAATAACTCTAAACAATAATAACGTAACTTGGTAAGAGATAACTTAGACCATACACTTTTTCATAGAATATGATCACAATGTTCAGGCACGTCAATCATATTGAAGTGTCTCAAGACATTGCAATTTGTGGAACAACTTTCACACAAGTCTTTATGCCCAAGACTAACTCAAAACATTTGTCACTCTGATCAAATCGTAGAGACTTGTCTTTCTTTTTAATTTAATATCCATCTTTACTCTGAAATCCCTTTTGATCATATCAAACTATTTCAGACTCATGCTTCATTAGTGAATACAAATATTCATCTAAGTCCACATACGAAGTTCACGAAATAATGAAATTCACCACATGCTGACATACGATACATCACAATGTATGATACTCAACAATCAGTACACAATCTGTTTTACCAGAATGCGAGGTTTTAGTCATCTCACCTCAAAAGCATGGTTTGTATATGTCAAGAAATCAAGTATCTTAAGACATCATCATACCATTCATGACTTAAACTGTAGTGTCATTATTAAGCCTGGATATTTCTTGGCATTACAATATTTCTTATAAATGATCAAACAACTATCATCAATATAAGAATAACTCATTCATAATCGTAATGTGACCATAATAGATATCATTCATAAAAGGGGAACAACTGACTTGTTTCTCACTAATATGAATAATTGTCTTTGCGAGATGCAAGACACACTAATAAAGTCCTCATTCAAACGATCATAAAATTTATTCATATATTAATCAATTGATAGATGTAGAGGGAGAGTGTTGTCGACCATCAACTATCTTGATTGCCGTCAGCACTCATTGTCACCTCATCCCTTCCAAGCCACTCTCAAGCAGTAAGTTCAAGCATCGAATACTTAATCAACCGCAATTAGTGTTTCGTGGGAAAGACATTTATAACTCGTATATCAAATATACCTTCTCCTTCAATGACCATTCCTGCATTGGTTCTACTCTTAAAGTTCTTAACTTTAACCATGACCTCATGACAGGTGAACGATTCTCCTTCATGACATAGTCCAGACATGGTCTTTGTAACTAGGAGGAAGCGGATGTAACTCCCTAGTTATCGCAAAGTAACCAGTCATTCAGTAGTCCAAGTTATACACAAGGTGTTCCATGTATCTTATACATTTTCCAAGTGACTTTCTCAGCAGGTTGTTCCTTCCACCATAGTTGAAAGAAAACCCCGTCCATATACTCATATTCCATTTCTCTGATTTGTGACCAAGTGCTTTCAAGTTCACCTAGCACGTCATACGTGTTGGTTAACATGCATTCACAATTCAGACTCATAGAATGAAGTATGGTGTATTGGACAGTCATTCATAAGTGACGGTGAGTACGATACTCATCATCATCTTCCTTGAATACAGAGTTATCAGGTGTATCTCATAGCAGTTCTTCGTATTATGTTTAACAAGTCATTACTAACGAGTATGTCTCTAATGGTGTTGGTACACATCAATGAAGTAAGACCCATTTACCTTAAGTTCTATCATACTAAAAGAGCCATAGTTCTAAACATTGGTATGACGTTATCTACAATGATATTTGCAAAGACATGAAGATTAAGTTCATAATATGGAGTTCATGTTTCAAAAACAATTCTGGAACTCCCACTCAGACAAACATCCCTCATAGTTTGTTCTAAGTGATTACACGATCCTTGAAGAACATACCTCCCCCGTGTGACACGACCATCAGTATGTTGTTCAAGGTAGGCCATCATGCCAATCACATCATCTATGTGACTCATGCTCGACCTTTCGGTCTCTTGTGTCCCGAGGCCATGTCTGCACATGCCAGGCTCGCCACAATAACCTTAGTGAGTATATGCTGCGTATGCAAGGCCATGTTTCTGGACATGCTAGGCTTGCTCCACCCATCTCTTGTGAACGTAAAAATGTTTGACACCCGTGTGACACGTGATGCCTCCATAATGAAGAACTTTCCAGATGGTGCTTCACTAAGGAAGGACACTTTGTTGGATTAGTGAGGGATCATCCTATTATGCTACCGTCGTATATCTAACATATTAGCAAAACAGGATGCAACAGTATAAATCATACATGCTATGATTCCCCCCGACATGCAAATTAAAGTTGAAAACGCCTTTCTACTTTATCTTTTGCAAGTTTTACGTGGCTGCTAGGGGTTTCGAGAAAAGAACCGCTTTCTATCCTGCGAAAACAAGCCACAACACCAATCCCGCAATTGTCTCTATTACACCCCTGTCGGGGCCCTCCGTTGCAAACATCTTCGCATCGCTAATGCAGAGAGACAGACACCCCCCCAGCCACTTTATATGGTACAAGCCATATGTCAAGCGTGGAACCAGTCTCGCGTAAACGCGTAAGGTCGGTCGGGGGCCGCTTCATCAAACATTGCCGCAACGCTAAATGAGTACACGTGAGAGGGTAACAATTGGAGAGTTGATGCCCACATACTAGATGTGTTCTATCTGTACAATACATCTACGCATATCCTTGCTCTGATACCACTGTTGGGGTTCGGGGCAGAAAACACAAATTTTTCCTTGACCTATGATACCCAATCCCAAGACCTATGCTATGCTGATGCAAGTAACGGATAGAAATAGATCACATACCAGTATGTAGTCCGTTAAGCGGGAAACGTTCCCGCATGAACGTGGTTGGTGTAGTCGTACCGGCAATCCCCGATGCCGCGCAGATCCACGATGACTCCTGTAGCCACCCGATCCTTGCAGACCGATGACGGGATTACGTCCCCGTCGGAACGTTGCTGATGAAGACCTCGCGATACGGCCACGACGATGAAGTAGCACCACAAGTGTAGTGCCTCGCGGGATTATACACATACAGTATACCCGACGTCCCTCCGGGCTCCGAACCAGTAGAGCAGCGGAAAGAAGATGGATTCGGATCCCGATTCCAGCAGCACGACGGCGTGCGTATAGTGGAGAAATCCCCAACCCAGAGCAGCCTCCAAACAAGGGGAGTCCGCTCAAAGGAAGGAGAAAGAAGGGAGAGAGATGAGAAACTTTTCTCAAAAAATTCATGATTAAAAGGGCACCCCTACCCCTCCTTATATAGGTCAAGGAGGGGTGCCACCTCCCCTCAACTTCCCATGTGGGACTAATCCCAAGGGAGGGGGGTGGCGCACCAAATAAGGGGGGTGGGCCCCCTCATGGCGCCATGGCCCATGGGGGAGGACTCCCTCTCCCCTAATGGGCCCTATGAGGCCCATATGCCTTTTAATTCATTTTTAATTATATTTAAATACATTTTAATATTTAATTCAGATAATTAAATAATAAAACATATATTAAACATTATTAAATATATTTTGAACCTTTAAAAATACCCAGAACAACTTCCGGCATTCATCGGAACAATTCCGGCCATCACCGGAACAATTCCGGTGTTGTCTCCAATTTCTCCAGTGATCCCGAATCAATCCTTACTGCGTCGAGTACCCTTAAGTGTAACACCCTATGGTCCGAGAAACAGCAGACATGATCGAGACAATTCTCATTGATCAATGACTAATCAATTGGACCTGGTTACAATCCTTGATAGCCCCTGCGCTTCCATCGAATGAACTTCAATCGCTGTTGGATCCGTTAACCTGTGCCTGTTCCCTTTGTCCCGTGGTACTTTGCTTGTCCGAGGTTTGATCATCGGTATCCACTATACCTAGTTCGTCCTCGTTCTCAACAAACAAGTTTACTCGTTCCCGTGATATTACAACTCCGTGACCTAGTCACATGTTTGCAAACTTTATGATGCAATATCACCGAGTGGGCCCAGAGTACCTATCCGTCACACGGATTGACAAATCCCGCTTTGATCTATTTGCATACTCATCAACCATCTATTTCGGAATACCCAAAGTGCACCGTTATGGCCAGCATATTTCAGTCAGGCGGTGGGAGACAAATCAAAGTCTCCTCATAGATGACAATTACGTATGATCATTACGGTCAAAGGATCTGGTCACTACGTTATAGTTATCGCAATGTCGAACTATGTGACTTGATCACATCGCAACACTTCTGGTGGGTGTATGTCCATCATATCATTATCCAATGATACGACTCCATTGTCAACAGACGCCATTGTCTCATGATCAGGAAACCTTGATCATCAATCGCCCAATGGACTAGTATACTAGGGTTAACTAGGGACCTGGTTGTTTGTATACCACACCTGTATTAATGTTTCCGCTTAATACAGTTCTAGCATAGTATCAAACGTATTATGAACTAATGGAATGTGCTTGATAAAACATATTTTATTTGCCTCTAGGGCACATTCCCAATAGGACAGCGGCTCTATGCAGCAAACCAAGTGTCGCGACCACCAAATGAATGCCCTGGATGCGCGATTCACCCTGAGAACCGCAGCGTCATCGGGGAGCACCGGAACCTAGTCGACGGCGAGCTCGCGCAGCGGCCTGAACACTGACGCAGGCGGCGCAGCGCTACAGGCATGGGAGGAGCGGGGTTTAGGGGGGAAACTCTCATGAGCTAACCTTGAAGCGATTAGTGAGGACGGCGGGGTCAGGGAACGCAAGACGGCGGCGCAATCATCGACGAGATCCTCTATGGCCGGCGGCGAGGAGATGAAGCTGGCGGCATCTCCGTTGCTCCTTGGGCGTGATTGATTAATCGGGAAGAAGAAGGTGAGTGCGACGCTCCTCTTGGACAAGCTTGCGCAGCGAGAGATGGCCGTTGGCCGCGACGGAGCGCGACGTCGAGCGGAGAATGCTCTCTGGTGGCGACGAGAACGGTGAGGGAGAGCATGGAGAGAGAGCGGCGAGAGTGGAGAAGGAGGCAGGGGCTTCTGGGCGTCGCTGTGGAACAAGGAGGTGGCCTGGGGGGACGTAGGCGGCCTGGCTGTTTGGGTGGCGTCAGCGTGCTCGCCACCGAGCAGCTTAGCTCGGCAGGGAGGAAGACGACAGCCGACTTGGCTGGGCTGGGCTGGGCCAGAAGGCCAGGGGAGGTGAGTTGGGATTTGCCCTTTCTCCGTCTCTCTTTTCTTTCTATTTTTATTATTTGTTGCCATTTGTTTTGCCTTTAAGAAAAATAGCTAGGCATTTTAATAAATCCTCAAACCTTTATACTGGATTTATATGGCATATAGCTAGCCATTCCCAAGATTTTGAAGATTTTTTAAATTCATAGTATTTGAATTTCAATTCAAATATGATTAAATTTAATTTCAAAGGCCCTGTTTGGATTTTTCTAAAATTCCATGGGAATGAATTGGGTCCACGAGCAATCGCATCACGCGGCCCCAAGCTGCGCACACCTAAACTACAATTACCAGAGGTGAGGTGAGAAGCGTACACGAGTCCACTACAAAGTCTCCAACTAATACACCACTATGGATACTTCCTCGACTTTCCTACATGGAAGCACGCCACAACACTCACACTTATCTTGGAAATTTTAGAGTAACCATTGAAGTTGTCTAATAATCAAGAAATGGTCTCCAAGTAGTCCATAACCGCCCACAACACTATTCGAATAGTTCATTACACTGCAGGGGTGTACTTCTTCACACGCGTGTCATCACTTATCTCCTAGAGTTTGTCACCCTTCAAGTGGGTGTCAGACGTGGATAAACACCAAGGCACTACCCTCACATCACCTTCTCAAATCCAGGAGTCGACTATCTGAGTTTGCCACCGCCCGAGATTCTGGACGGTTCAACGAAATGGACTCAGACAATGCAGGCGACCGAGACGCCACCTTGGCAGATGGTGTCACTGCCTCACAGCTCCACCCACATATCTATATGATGCAACCTTTCATTCATTCTTTTTCTATGCATATGCCAAATGGAAAGCCCGAACTAGTGTGACTCCTGGACTTGATCGGGGTGAGTTAAGAGTCCAAACGCGGTTCCCATAAACCCTACATGTGGTAGTAATCTGTGTCTTGGATCACAACACAAGAACTCGGGGCCTAGGCCAGTGTTCAACGAGACAACCCACTGTGTACTCCTAAAGAGCCTCTCATCGTTCACCTTGTTTAGGTCAAGTTCACCAACACGTTAACACCAGCATTCACATGATCATTCCATCCCGACTCACAACAAAGTGACCTCATTATAACACTAAGTACCGATAAGCAGTAACAGTTGCAGGGGCCACATGCTCGACATTCAACTCCTAGATCTGCTAGGATTGTGGTTTGCTTAATACGGTGACAAAATGATAGGTCATGCATCGGAATGGGTTCAACTATGCGGAAGAACGTAACATGGTGATCTCCTAAACATGCATAAGCGAGACTGAGAGGGAAATAGGTTTTTATAGACATAATCAATGGGGTTTTCTTTCCTTCCTAAATATACACGGGTTATAGATCTTCTGCTTCAGGGGATGACCTCCGTCTCGGAAACTCTGTTACCGAATCAATCATCAACGAAGGGGGACAACATCGAAAGTAAAATGCTCAAGCACATGTTAAGATTGAGACATGATGTATATAGCACTGATGTGTTGAACGTTCAATTTAAATGAAGTGTATTGCAATTGAATTGCAAATTCAAACTCCATATTTGAATTCAAAATATACCATATGCACATTTGCTACTGTTTCCCCATTTTAAAATGGTCAAACATGAAAACAAATTGCATATTCATAATCCTTGCATTTTTTTGATAATTTTTCATATATTAGTTTTTTTCATTTGGAGTTAGGATGAATTTTCTATGAATTTTTGAATTTTAAAATATTTTCTGTAATTCTCTGATTCAAATTAAATATAAAAAGGACTTATTGCATCATGCTGGCATCAACATGACGTGGGGGGGGGGGTCTGACCCGTGAGCCATCCCTGTCAGCCTCTCTGGGTATAATCCCCGTGGTTATATTTCATTCCTGGATTACATTAAGGCTCGGGCCCACATGGCATTGAGGATTAGAGGGGGATTAACTTAAGTTAATGGTGACCATGTCGGCCTCGCCGTCGACGTCCCGACACGGAGGCTCTGTGGAGCAAAACAAGCGTCGCGACCACCAAACCAATACCCGTGGATGAGCGCTTCACCCTGAGCACCGCAGCGTCAATGAGGAGCACCGGAACCTCGTCGATGGTAAGCTTGCGTGGAGGCCGGAATACTGACGCAGGCGGCGCAGTGCTACAGGCATGGGGAGGAGCGGGGTTTAGGGGGGAAATGCTCATGAGCTCACCCTAAAGAGATTGGTGAGAACGGCGGGGTCAGGGAACGCAGGACGGCGGCGCAATCGTCGACTAACTCCTCTGTGGCCGGCGGCGAGGAGATGAAGTTGGCGGCATCTCCGTTTCTCCTTGGGCGTGATTGATTGCTCGGGAAAACAAAGGCGAGTGCGGCGCTCCTCCTGGACAAGCTTGCGCGGCGAGAGATGGCCGTTGGCCGCGGCGGAGCGCGACGGCGAGCGGTGGATGCTCTCTGGTGGCGACGAGAACGGCGAGGGAGAGCGTGTAGAGAGATCAGCGAGAGAGGGGAAAGAGGCAGGGGCTTCTGGGCGTCGCCGTGGAACAAGGAGGTGTCCTGGGCTGGCTGTCACGGTGGCGTCGGTGTGCTCGCCATCGATCATCTTGGCTCGGCGGGGAGGAAGACGACAGCCGACTTGGCTGCTGGGCTGGGCTGGGCTGGGCCAGAAGGCCAGGGGAGGTGAGTTGGTATTTGCCCTTTCTCTGTGTCTCTTTTCTTTCTGGTTTTATTATTTGTTGCCATTTGTTTTTCCTTTAAGAAAAATAGCTAGGCATTTTAATAAATCCTCAAACCTTTATACTGGACTTATATGGCATATAGCTAGCCATTCCCAAGATTTTGAATATTTTTGAAATTCATACTATTTGAATTTCAATTCAAATATGATTAAATTTAATTTCCAAGACCCTGTTTGGATTTTTGTAAAATTCCATGGGCATGAATTGGGTCCCACAAAACATGGGCGTCATTGACAATTTCAGAGATTGTACAAATATTCAAATGGATTTTTGGAAAAAGTTTTTATCTATCTATTTGAATTAAATTCAATTAGGGCTTTTCTTTTCCCCATTTCCTTTTTATTTTGAATTTTTCACATGATGCAAAGACCAAGCTAACCCTAGCACGTACCATAAAGAGGGTTGTGACAATAATTCTTCCTCCCAACAGCCCGATGTCCTTTCCAAAGGGACGAAATGTCGGAGTTTGATGCCTCGGAGCAACTCTTGGTTGGCTCTCTCGGCTTGTCCGTTTGTTTGCGGATGAGCTACCGATGCAAGGTCGAGTCGGATATGCTCGTTTTGCAGAATCGCTGCATTACCTCTTCTGATAGGTTAGATCCATTATCTGTGATGATGCTGTCGAGATAGCCGAATCTGTATATTATATTTTTCATGAATTTTAGTGTCGTGGTTGCGTCACATTTGCTACCGGTTCTGCCTCAACCCATTTGGTGAATTTGTCAACTGCTACAAGTAAGTTTGTATTCTTGTTGTCTAACCTTTTGAAAGGTCCCACCATATCAAGTCCCCACACTGCAAAGGGCCAAGTGATAGGGATCATCCTGAGTTCTTGAGCCGGCACATGAGCTTGCTTTGCATTGCGCTGACATCCATCGCACCTCTTGACTATATCCTCTACGTCCACATGTGTTGTGAGCCAGTATAATCCATGTCTATAAGATTTAGCTACCAGCGAGCGAGAGCTGGCATGATACCCACAATCTCCAGAGGGTATCTCATTGAGGATCTCTCTTCCTTCTTCTGGTGAGACGCATCTCTGAAAAACGTCTGTGGGGCTTCGCCGGTGTAACTCACCGTTGATGAGTACAAAAGGTTTTCTCCTCCTGACAATTTGTCTTGCCAGTACCTCATCTGTGGGTAGGTTTCCTCGGGTCTTGTAATCCAAATAAGGCACAACCCATGAGGGGGTGGCGTGTATTGAGGACACCAGAGCCGGTTCTGGATCCCGCTCTGCTATGTCTTGCTATTTTGGTATTTGCACAGACGGCTTTGTTAGGACGTCCAGGAACACTTTTGGTGGAACCGGCTTTTGCTAAGAGTCGAGCCGGGACAAAGCGTACGCGGCTTCGTTTAGCTTGCGCTCCACATACTCCACCTGGTACCCAACAAAGAAACCGGCTTGTCTTTCAACTTCTCGCCGATAGGCTGCCATGGTGGCATCTTTGGAGTCCCATTTTCCTGACACTTGTTGAGAGACAAGGTCAGAGTCGCCATAGCATTGAATCCGTCTTATGTTCATTTCACGAGCCAGTCGCAGCCCATGAAGAAAGGCTTCGTATTCTGCTGCGTTATTGGTGCAACTGAACTATAATTGTAGGACATAGCAGAATTTCTCTCCTTTAGGTGAGGTAAGGACCACGCCGGCTCCTGATCCCTGGAGCTGCCGACTCCCATCGAAGTGCATTGTCCAATATTTGGTAACCGGATTTTCTGGGGGTGCTTGGATCTCTGTCCAATCATTGATGAAGTCGACCAGCGCCTGAGACTTGATGGTCGTACGTGGCTCATGTTTCATATGATAAGCCCCCAACTCTATAGCCCACTTTGCAATCCTTCCCGTGACTTCCCAGTTCTGGATGATATCTGCAAGCGGTGTTGAGCTAACTACTGTTATGGGGTGCTCTTGGAAATAGTGCTTGAGTTTCTGAATTGCCATGAATACACCAAGGACCAATTTCTGCCAGTGAGGGTAGCGTTGCTTCGATGAAGTCAAGACCTCACTAACATAATAGACTGGCCTCTATAGGGGGTGCTCTTTACCGGCTTCCATACGTTCAACCACAACCACAGCACTGACTGCTCGATTGTTGGATGAAATATAGAGTAGCTTCGGCTCCTTTGGCTTAGGAGCCGCCAGGATTGGGGCCTGGGACAACTATTTCTTCAGTGAATCCAGTGCTTGATCAGCCTCATCATCCCAGACAAATTTTTCTGACTTCCGTAAGAGTCGGTACAGGGGGATTGCTTTCTCTCTGAGTCGGCTTATAAACCGACTTAGAGCATCTACACACCCTGTGAGTCGTTGGACTCCCTTGACTGAGGCCGGCTTCTGAAGGGTCATGATTGCATTGATCTTCCAGGTTCGCCTCAATGCCTCTCTCAAATACTATGTATATGAGGAGTTTTCCTGCAGGGACCCCAAAGGTGCACTTGTCCGGGTTTAACTTCATCTCGTACTTGCGTAGATTCTTGAAGGTTTCCTGGAGTTCACTGATGAGTGAGTCGGCCAGCTGAGATTTAATTGGGGATGTCCAATTTGCTCCTTTTAGGTAGTTCTGCACTGTTCGTTGATATGTGGCTCCGGCATTCTTCAAGCCGAAAGGCATAGAAGTGTAGCAGTATATCCCAAAAGGAGTGATGAAAGTTATTTTCTCCTGGTCTTCAAGAGCCATCTTGATTTGGGGATAGCCAGAGTAAGCGTTAAGAAAACATAGGAGCTCACATCCTGCAGTAGAGTCTATGATCTGATCAATGCGAGGAAGTGCGAAGGGATCATTTGGGCAAGCCTTGTTTAAGTCGGTGTAGTCAATGCACATACGCAAGTCCCGTTCTTTTTCAAAACGAGGACCGGGTTTGCGAGCCACTCCGGATAGAAAACTTCCATAATGAACCCAGCAGCAAGGAGCCGGGCTATCTCTTCCACAATGGCGTTCCTCCTTTCGTCATTAAAACGACGAAGGAATTGCTTGAATGGCTTCAGTTTTGGATCAATATTTAGGTGGTGCTCAGCGAATTCCCTCGGGACACCTGGCATGTCAGAAGGTTTCATGCGAAAATGTCCCGATTCTCACGGAGGAACTCGATGAGCGCGCTTTCCTATTTATCAGATAACCCTGTCCCAATGATGAACTGTTTTGAAGCGTCACCAGGGACAAAGTCGACTTTCTTTGTGTGTAAGTGCATCAAGTGCTCTCCCCTTGAGGTTTTGGAGTTTGATGACAAAACGGTTAAGGGACTGATGTGTTTGTGAGTATACACAGGAGAACAGTCCCTGATGAGGTGTTTAACCACCGTTGTCGACCCCCCAAAATGTTGAGGAACATTGGAGAAATCCGTGTGTTTCCTGAAGAATGAAGTTGTGCGAGATCCTGAGGAATCAGGATCCTGAAGCATTCGGTTGAAGCTGAAGCTGAGTACGATCCTGAGGATGTTCACGCTGAAGATGAAGCTGAAGCTGAGGACGATCCTGAGGACGTTCGCGCTGAAGACGAAGTTGAAGCGTAGTATCCGCTAAGACTTTTTATACTTCTTGAGTCATAGGAAAACACCGCACTGTTGGAGGGGTTGAGGAAATCGAGTTATGTATCTCTGAGGAAGTGCTCAATTAGAAATCCTGAAGAAAACCCTGAAGAAATCTCCTGCAGTAGAAGTTCAGTCCTCGGGTGTCTGAGACGTTGTTCTTCGGGACACTGAGGTAACTAACTACGGTTGAGGAGTCTGGAGATCGCCAGTCCGATTCTTCTGAAGATTGTAAGGAGAGAGAATAGTTTGACCGTGCCACGTGTTGCGTGGTGAGAGGCTAGTACTTGTCTAGCAACGGTCATATCCGAGGGCACGAGAGTAATTGCGTGCATAGGCATTTATGTCCTTTCACCTAGGGTTGCTCCGCGGCTATAAATAGCCACCCCCAGCCCCATTTGTGGGTTGGCTGCTCCGAGAGAAAAACTGACACTTGTCATTTGAGAGTGTAACACCCTCAGAATTAGTAACAGTAACCACTATAGTGATTCCACTGTTAGGGATCATTACTGTTGATGATCAAGCCATGATCACCTTTGGTCAAAGCTCTGTCACTTTCCAACCCTGATAAAATTTTCAAATACTTGTGGGTACTGATATTGCTCCGAGAAATGGTGGGTGATTATTAATCAACTTGCAATACCTAAACCAATTTAACCTTAACACTTTGAATAATTACAAGTCAGTAATGATTAGGAAACCAATGATGTTGGGTTATCAAAATTTTCATGGAAATTACAATAGTAATGAAAGTCTTTGTTAAACCAAAGTTGTGGGATCTATTTATAAAATGCCTGGCAATCATTAGGCCATGATCATATAGCAATGGTTATTTTATTAAAATGGTATAGTAATATTAAGGAATAATAAATGAAATAAAAACAATAGTTGAGAATTATTAAATTGCTTTGGAATTTAATAAACAAGTGGGAATTTTAAATGAACAAAAAAATTATGGAAACAATTTTATAAAATGCCTAATAATCAGTAGGCCATAATAAAAGTGAATTAGGGTTTTATTATAATGTTTTAATATTATACATAAATAAAACAGTGGTTTTTAATACCTTTTAAATAAAACAAGATATCAAATGATTTTTATAAATCACAAAAACTCTTATTAATATTCTATAATATATAACACTGATATTGGGGCCAGACCCATGTTTTTACAATTTGATGAAGTAACTAAAATAATTACTAACAGAAAAGAAACAAAAAAAATAGTGCAAAACCTATCCTACGCCCCTGGCGCTGGACCACCCCGGCCCAGCCGCCCCCTTTCCTCTCTTCTCTCTCCCCCACCCCAACCACCCTCACCTGCTCCCCCTCCCGTGGCAGCATGGCCATGCCCAGAGCACGCCAGGCCGGCCTCCCCTCACCTGCCCCCCCTCCTCCACCTGCTCTCCCTTGGATATGAACGATGCCCTGGCCCCTGTGGACCTGGCCAAGATCTTTTCCCCCTCGCGTCTCCCTCGCCTTCTTCCTCCTTGCGCTCGACCACGTCCGCCATGGCCATGGGTGCGCTCCGACGTGGCCACTAACCTCCCCGTGCCGCGAGAGCTTGTCCGGAGCCCTCTCCGCGCTCGTACTCGTCTCTCCAAGCCGCCGCTCGTCGCCGAAGCCCCCGAGCCACTGGAATCGGACCGCCTACTCCGCCACGGCCGCCCCGCCATTTCCGACGAATTCGCGCCGCTCCGGTCTTCCTCGAGTCGATTGCCTCCCCCTACACGCTTAGGGTGAGCCGCACCTCCGAATCCCCCTCTGTACCCCCGGTAGGGCCACCCTACCCTCGTTCGCCGTGGAGCTTGCTCCGGCCATCGCCCGTGCACACCGTGGTCATCGTTCTGGCCATTCCCCGCGCCCCTCTAAAGCACTAGGAGGCTCGCGGCGCTAGCCTCGTCTGTTCCTGCCCTCCGCCACTCGATTTGGTCGACGGCGGCGTCCTCTCGTGCGCCTGGTCCTCGCCGTGCCCCCCCGATAGACCTCGCCGGCGGGCATTGGTGTTAAACCAGTGGGTTAACCCACTGACCCGTGGGCCCTCCCCCTTGGATTAGCCACTAATCACCTGTTAAGAAGATAACCCCCCCGTTAGCTTAAAATAAACGTTAAGTTACAATATGTGCCTATGACTAGTGGGCCCTGGGCCTGTTAAGATAATTAAACTGATAATTTAGCACTGTAGTCAATGACACATGGGCCCCTCTGATTATTTGTTTAATTAAAAATGCAATAATAAGTTAAGTGTATGACATGTGGGTCACCACACTGTTTTAATTAATAAAAATGAATTAATAAAACCTTAGAGGCTGACATGTGGGACCCCCATGTCAGGTTTGACTGGTCACCACTGTTCTGGATAATGTTTGAATAAATGAATTAAATAAATTAATAAAATCTTTTAAAATGATTTAAACTTTGAAATTCAATATCTTTTAAACCGTAACTCGGATCAAAAAAATTTATACATCAAAATTGATTAGAAAAATATAATGAATACAAATACGCTATCCATATGACTACCACCCCCCTCTAACTTACCGAGCATCGACATTCCCCCGTCGGGCCGTCTGTCGATAATTCTCCGGTGCCGGTAAAAACCTGCCGGATGAATTTGTTCTGAACATGAAAGTTGCTCAGAATGAATCAACGATCACGGATGCAATATCCACATGTCTGTCAGATGTCTCTAACACTGCAGACATGGAACCTTCCCCCTCCGGACACCTTTTCCGATAATCACCCGGAACTGGCAGTTCATCCCTGGATGAATTTCCGCTCCGAGCAACGTGCATTGCACTTCTTTAGAACACCGTTAACTTTGCTTTTGCCATCTCTTGTATTTGTATTGCTATTATTGTTGTGTATTTATTGTTTCTCCCCCCCCCCTTAATTCTCCGATAGAGCTCGTTGTTGCCGCCGACTACACCGTTGCCGATTACGACTACTTCGTCGACGACCCTACCCCTACCGTCGAGCTTCCAGGCAAGCAGAGCCATTCTCTTCCCCAGATATCGCCTATCTTTCCGTACTTTTCTTGCACTAGGCATTGTTACTGTTGTTGCTACATTACAATCCTATTCAATTGCATAGCCTGTTTTTGTCGCTGGAGGAGCGGCAAACAGTCAGTCGTCGCTCAATCTTCAATGGAGTCGGAGTATATTGCCACTTGCGAAGCGTCAAACGAGGCGCTGTGGCTGAAGAAGTTCGTGATCGATCTTGGCGTCTTTCCAAGTTGCACTGACCCCGTGGGAATCTTCTGCGACAACACGGGTGCCATTGCTAACGCGAAGGAGCCTAGAACTCACTCTACAGCCAAGCACATCCTCCGAAAGTTCCATGTGACGCGAGACTACGTCAGGGATGGACACACTAGGATTCACAAGATACATACGGATCTGAACGCAGCAGACCCGATGACTAAACCTCTTCCACAGGGCAAGTTTGAAGAACACCGAGAGACCATTGGTGTTAGATACATACCTGATGTAAACTAGTGTAATTTGTACTCTAGTGCAAGTGGGAGACTGTTGGATATGTGCCCTAGAGACAAATTAATAAAGATATTTGTCACATATCCGTTTTGTTCATAATACGTTTTATACTATGCTATAACTGTATTACTTGGAAATACTAATACAGGTGTAGTATAAAACATGGTCCGTAGTTGAACTCGGGTAAACTATCTCATTGGGCAATTGATTGATCAAGCTTTCCTGATCATGGCGACACTTAAGTCCATTGACAATGAGGTCATATCATTAGGGGAATGATGTGATGGACAGACACCCACCTAAAGTAATGCAATGTGATCGAGTCACATAGTTCAGCGTTGCTATGACTTTGTAACGTATGCCTTAGTCCTTAGACCGTAATGATCATACGTAATCACGATCTATGAGGAGACTTTGATTTGTATCCCACCGCCTGACTGAAATATGCTGGCTATAACGGAGCACTTTGGGTATTCCGAAATAGATGGTTGATGAGTATGTTAATAGATCAAAGCGGGATTTGTCAGTCCTTGTGACAGGACAGGTACTCTGGGCCCACTCGGTGATATTGCATCAACCCCTGGCAAGGACGTGACTAGGTCACAAGAGATGCAATGATCATGGACGAGAGAAGTTGTTTGTCGTGAACGAGATGTGAACACGGTATGTGGGATACCGACGATCGAACCTCGGACAAACAAAGTACCGCAGAACAAAGGGATTACGTCGTATCGTTAACGGTTTCCAAAAGCGATCGAAGCTCATTCGATGGAAGCGCAGGGGCTGTCAAGGATTGTAACCAGGTCCAACTGACTAGTCATTGGTCCATGAGAAGAGTCTCGACCATGTCTGATGTTTCCCGGACCGTTAGGGTGTTACACTTAAGGGCAATCGATGCATAGGACAGTTACGGGATCAATCGGTGAAATAGGAGAAATCACCGGAATAGTTCCGGAGGAGGACGGAATGGTTTCCGGACATTTTGAATAGTTCAAAATAAAGTTTAATTGTTTTAATAATGTTTTTATTATTTAATTATCTGAATTAAATATTTAAAACTTATTAAATAATTAAAATAATGGAAAAAAGGCTATATGGGCTTTAGAGGCCCATTAGGGGAGGAGGGGGTTCCCCCCCTTGGGCTTGGCGCCAAGGGGTGGGGCCCAACCCCCCCTAGGCCGGCGCACCCCTCCCCCCTTGGGGGTTTAGTCCCACATGGGGGAGGGAAGAGGGATCACACCCCCCCTTGGCTTTTATATAGAGGGGTAGACCCCCCTTTTTCCATACAACAATTGATCTCCTTCTTCTTCCTTCTCCATTTCCGGAAGTGGACTCCCCTTGTTTGGAGTCTGCACCAGGATTGGAGTTCTCCACCATAAGGCAGGCCGTCGCTCTGCCAGAGTCGGGATCCGTACCCGTCTTCTTTCCGCTGCTCGCCTGGTTCGGAGCCCGGGAGGAACATCGATTGTGCCGTACGTGTATAATCCCTTCGAGGCATTACACCTGTGGTGCTGCTTCGTCGCTGGAGGTTTACCGGGAGTCATCCTCGCCGGTGGTGGTATTCTACACGACAGGGAGGTCGTAGTTCTGAGTCTACGCCAACCACGTTCGTAAGAACGTTTCCCGCTTTCGGTCTTCAAAGGTATGAACACCGATTCCCTCCGTTACTTTACATCGCCATAGCATAGATCTTGGGTTCGGGTACCGTAGGTGTGAAAAATTTGTGTTTTCTGCCCCGTATCCCCACAGTGGTATCAGAGCTAGCTATGCGTAGATGTATTGTACGGATAGAACACATCTAGGATGTGGGCATCGAATCTTCATTCGTTACCCTCCCACGTGTACTCATTGAGCATTGCGGCAATGTTTGATGAAGCGGCCCCCAACCGACCTTACGCGTTTACGCGAGAATGGTTCCACGCTTGACATATGGCTTGTACCATATAAAGTGGCTGGGGGGGTGTCTGCCTCTCTGCATTAGCGATGCGAAGATTTTTGCAACGGAGGGCCCCGACAGGGGTGTAATAGAGACGAATAAGATACGGTGTTGTGGCTTGTTTTTCGCAGGATAGAAATCGGTTCTCTCTCTCGAAACCCCTAGCAGCCACGTAAAACTTGCACAAGCTAAAGTAGAAAGACGTTCTAACTTTGCTTTGCATGAAGGGGGATCATAGGTTGTATGATTTAAAGTTTTACTTCCTGTTTTATGCTAGTATGCTAGATACATCGACGGTAGCACGAAACAGGACCATCTCTCACAATACCAACATTCTGTTCTCCCTTTTGATGGGCACCACCTGGAAGGTTCTCCCATATGGCTTGATGCTCCGTACATACCGGAGTTGTCCTACATATTCAACGGAGTTCGCATGAGGTTGGGTTCGGCGAGCCTGGCATATGCAGATATGGCCTTGCTTGAACAGCTAACATCAAGGTTCGATTGGCAGGCTTGACGTATGTAGATAAGGGCCTGGAACACAGAAGACCGAAAGGTCGAGCACGAGTCACATGGCTGATGTGATTGGCTTAGAGGCCTACCTGGTTCGCATACTGGGCCCTACATATCGGGGGAGGTATGGGGGCTGGGATTGTGTAATCACTTAGTTAAATTGAGAGGTGTTTATCTAAGTGGGAGCTTTCTAGAATTTTAAGATTAAATTGAAACTCCACATTATGAACAAAAGTCTAAATATGTATCGTTGTGAATCCAACCTTGTAGATGGCAGCACCTCGCCCCTCGTTCAACTTAGGATCATTCCTAGAGAAAGATAAGCTAAAAACAGATGGGACAAACTTCACCAACTGGTTCCGCACCCTGAGGATTCTCCTCGTTCCCCTCAAAATGGCATACGTACTAGAGGACGCGTTAGGTGACGCACCAGCAGATGATGCCAGTCAGGACGAGAAGAATGTCTATCTCTCCAGGACTAATGATTACAACCTTGTCCAGAGTGGCATGCTCTACTCAATGGAGGCTGAGCTGCAGAAACGCTTTGAGAGGATGGGTGCATATGAGATTATCACCGACCTCAAGGCGGTCTTCGCACCTCAAGCCAGGGCTGAACGGTACGAGGCTTCTGAAGCCTTCTTCTCAGCAAAGATGGATGAGCACGGCAGCGTGAGTGAGCACGTGGTCAAAATGTCTAGCTACGTTCAGCGCTTGAATGCTCTGGAATGTCAGATTCCAGATGAACTTGCGGTTGATAGGGTGTTGCAGTCGCTTCCCCCTCGCTACAAAGGCTTTGTGCTGAACTACAACATGCAGGGGATGACCAAAACCCCTTCTGAGTTGTTCTCCATGCTAAAGAGCGCTGAGGTTGAAATCAAGAAGGAGCACGCCGTCTTCATGGTCAACAAGATCACTGACTTCAAGAAGTCAAGCAGACGGGAGAAGGCCAGGAGAGGTGGCCCTAGGAGGGATGGCAAGTCAGTTGCCGCTCCTCCCAAGGCACCCAAGCCTAAACTCGGAGTGGAGTGCTTCTACTGCAAGGGTGAAGGTCACTGGAAGCGCAACTGTCCCAAGTACCTAAAGGACAAGAAGGCTGGCAAGGTCACCAAGAGAGACGAAGGTATATTTGATATACATATTGTTGATCTTCTCTTGACAAGCGCTGGGAACACATCCTGGATATTTGATACAGGATCTGTCGCTCATATTTCTAATTCCATTCAGGGACTAAGGAATAGGAGACGCTTGGTCAAAGATGAAGTGACGATGCGCGTGGGGAATGGCTGCCAGATTGAAGTCTTGGCGGTCGGCACGAAGCATCTTAGTCTCCCTTCGGGATTGGTTTTAGTTCTGAATAAATGTTACTATGTACCCGCGTTGAGTGTGAACATCGTGAGTGGTTCTTGCTTGAAGCGAGACCACTATTCTTTTAAGTACGATACAATTGGTTGTTCGATTTATAAGGATGATATGTTTTATGTTCACGCACCGGAGTCGCATGGTTTATTCATACTTAATCTCGATGGTGACGTGAGTCACGTTAACAATATTGAGGCCAAAAGATTGAAGAATAATGAAGATCACATGATGATGTGGCATTGCCGACTTGGTCGTATTGGTGTAAAACGCATGGAGAAGCTCCATAAGGATGGACTTCTTGACTCATTGGATTTTGGATCCCTTGATACATGTGAACAATGCCTCATGGGCAAAATGACAAGGACTTCATTCAATGGTGTGATGGAGCGTGCGGATGTCTTATTGGGGATCATACACACGGATGTATGTGGACCCATGAACATCCCCACTCGCAATGATCTTCGTTACTTCGTGACCTTTACTGATGACTTGAGTAGATATGGGTATATTTACTTGATGAAGCACAAGTCTGAAACCTTTGAAAAGTTCAAGGAATTTCAGAATGAGGTCGAAAATCAACTCGGAAGGAAAATCAAGCACCTTCGATCGGATCGAGGTGGCGAGTATTTGAGTCACGAGTTTGGCAATCATCTGAAGTCTTGTGGCATAGTACCACAGCTTACGCCGGCAGGCACACCTCAGAGAAACGGTGTAGCTGAGCGACGTAATCGAACCCTATTGGATAGTGTACGATCGATGATGTCTCATACTGATTTGCCTGTGTCATTCTGGGGGTATGCATTAGAAACCGCCATTCATATTCTTAATAGGGCACCATCCAAATCCGTAAAGACAACACCATTTGAAGAATGGCATGGCACTAAACCTGAGTTGTCTCACCTGAAGATTTGGGGTTGTGAGGCTTATGTTAGGAAACTACAGCCTGACAAACTTGAATCCAAGGCGGATAAGTGCATCTTTGTGGGCTATCCCAAGGAAACTTGTGGGTACACCTTCTACAACAAGTCTGACAGCAAAACGTTTGTTGCCAAGACGGGACACTTTCTTGAGAAGGAGTTTCTCGCGAAAGAGTTGAGTGGGAGGAAAATAGACCTCGATGAAGTAACTGACCAATCACTCCAATTGGATGAAATGGCTACGGAATATGTTCTGGAACCATCTTCCACAGTGGGAGTTGAAGAGAATGGCCAGAAAGACATTCATAACGATCATGACATTCACGATGATCATGATGAGAATGAAGAGGAACCTTTTATGCCCCGTAGGTCATCAAGAGTCCGTCAACCTACTGAGTTTTACGGACAGCTTGTGAATGCAATCTCGGCTGTTGAGTCGGATGAACCTACGAGTTACAAAGAAGCAATGGAGGGACCCGAGTCCAAGAAATGGCTTGAAGCCATGAAATCCGAAATAGACTCCATGTACACCAACAAAGTATGGACTTTGGTGGATATTCCCGAGGACCGCAAGGCCGTCGAGAATAAATGGATTTTCAAGAAAAAGACTGACGCAGACGGAAACGTATCTGTCTACAAAGCTCGACTTGTCGCGAAGGGTTTCCGACAAATTCAAGGAGTTGACTACGAGGAGACATTCTCTCCTGTAGCGATGATAAAGTCTATTCGGATCCTACTAGCAATAGCTGCATATCATGATTACGAGATATGGCAGATGGATGTGAAAACTGCATTCCTAAATGGCAACATTGAGGAAGAGTTGTATATGATGCAACCAGAGGGGTTTGTCGATCCAAGGAATGCCGGTAAGGTTTGCAAGCTTCAACGGTCCATCTATGGGTTGAAGCAAGCATCTCGGAGCTGGAATCTTCGATTTGATGAGGTCATTAAAGCTTTTGGATTTGTCCAAAACGTCGAAGAGTTCTGCGTCTATAAGAAACTGAGTGGGAGCTCTGTAGCATTCCTTGTGTTATATGTGGATGACATATTACTAATAGGGAACGATAAGAAATTCTTAGAGGAAGTGAAGGAATATCTGAATGGAAAATTTTCCATGAAGGACCTAGGTGAAGCTGCGTACATACTGGGGATTAAGATCTATAGAGATAGACCTAATCTGAGGTTGGCCTTGAGTCAGAATACTTATATTGACAAGATTTTGAAAAGGTTCAAAATGGATGACTCCAAGAGAGGTCTCTTGCCAGTCATAAAAGGTGTCAAATTAAGCGTGACTCAATGCCCGACCACAGCTAAAGAGAAAGAGGAGATGTCCTCAAAGCCCTATGCCTCAGCCATAGGTTCTCTCATGTATGCTATGTTATGTACCAGACCGGATTTAGCGCTGGCCATTAGTATGACTAATCGCTACCAGAGTAATCCGGGAATGGCCCATTGGACAGCAGTGAAGAACATCCTTAAGTACTTGAGAAGAACCAAGGATCTCTTTCTTGTTTATGGAGGAGTTGATGAGGAGCTCACCGTAAAGGGTTACGTTGACGCAAGCCTCGGCTCAGACCTAGATGACTCGAAGTCCCAGACGGGATATGTTTTCATATTGAACGGAGGCGCGATTAGCTGGAGGAGCGGCAAACAGTCAGTCGTCGCTCAATCTTCAATGGAGTCAGAGTATATTGCCGCTTGCGAAGCGTCAAACGAGGCGCTATGGCTGAAGAAGTTCGTGATCGAGCTTGGCGTCTTTCCAAGTTGCACTGACCCCGTGGGAATCTTCTGCGACAACACGGGTGCCATTGCTAACGCGAAGGAGCCAAGAACTCACTCTACATCCAAGCACATCCTCCGAAAGTTCCATGTGACGCGAGACTACGTCAGGGATGGACACACTAGGATTCACAAGATACATACGGATCTGAACGCAGCAGACCCGATGACTAAACCTCTTCCACAGGGCAAGTTTGAAGAACACCGAGAGACCATTGGTGTTAGATACATACCTGATGTAAACTAGTGTAATTTGTACTCTAGTGCAAGTGGGAGACTGTTGGATATGTGCCCTAGAGACAAATTAATAAAGATATTTGTCACATATCCGTTTTGTTCATAATACGTTTTATACTATGCTATAACTGTATTACTTGGAAATACTAATACAGGTGTAGTATAAAACATGGTCCGTAGTTTAACTCGGGTAAACTATCTCATTGGGCAATTGATTGATCAAGCTTTCCTGATCATGGCGACAGTTAAGTCCATTGACAATGAGGTCATATCATTAGGGGAATGATGTGATGGACAGACACCCACCTAAAGTAATGCAATGTGATCGAGTCACATAGTTCAGCGTTGCTATGACTTTGTAACGTATGCCTTAGTCCTTAGACCGTAATGATCATACGTAATCACGATCTATGAGGAGACTTTGATTTGTATCCCACCGCCTGACTGAAATATGCTGGCTATAACGGAGCACTTTGGGTATTCCGAAATAGATGGTTGATGAGTATGTTAATAGATCAAAGCGGGATTTGTCAGTCCTTGTGACAGGACAGGTACTCTGGGCCCACTCGGTGATATTGCATCAACCCCTGGCAAGGACGTGACTAGGTCACAAGAGATGCAATGATCATGGACGAGAGAAGTTGTTTGTCGTGAACGAGATGTGAACACGGTATGTGGGATACCGACGATCGAACCTCGGACAAACAAAGTACCGCAGAACAAAGGGATTACGTCGTATCGTTAACGGTTTCCAAAAGCGATCGAAGCTCATTCGATGGAAGCGCAGGGGCTGTCAAGGATTGTAACCAGGTCCAACTGACTAGTCATTGGTCCATGAGAAGAGTCTCGACCATGTCTGCTGTTTCCCGGACCGTTAGGGTGTTACACTTAAGGGAAATCGATGCATAGGACAGTTACGGGATCAATCGGTGAAATAGGAGAAATCACCGGAATAGTTCCGGAGGAGGACGGAATGGTTTCCGGACATTTTGAATAGTTCAAAATAAAGTTTAATTGTTTTAATAATGTTTTTATTATTTAATTATCTGAATTAAATATTTAAAACTTATTAAATAATTAAAATAATGGAAAAAAGGCTATATGGGCTTTAGAGGCCCATTAGGGGAGGAGGGGGTTCCCCCCCTTGGGCTTGGCGCCAAGGGGTGGGGCCCAACCCCCCCTAGGCCGGCGCACCCCTCCCCCCTTGGGGGTTTAGTCCCACATGGGGGAGGGAAGAGGGATCACACCCCCCTTGGCCTTTATATAGAGGGGTAGACCCCCTTTTTCCATACAACAATTGATCTCCTTCTTCTTCCTTCTCCATTTCCGGAAGTGGACTCCCCTTGTTTGGAGTCTGCACCAGGATTGGAGTTCTCCACCATAAGGCAGGCCGTCGCTCTGCCGGAGTCGGGATCCGTAGCCGTCTTCTTTCCGCTGCTCGCCTGGTTCGGAGCCCGGGAGGAACATCGATTGTGCCGTACGTGTATAATCCCTTCGAGGCATTACACCTGTGGTGCTGCTTCGTCGCTGGAGGTTTACCGGGAGTCATCCTCGCCGGTGGTGGTCTTCTACACAACAGGGAGGTCATAGTTCTGAGTCTATGCCAACCACGTTCGTAAGAACGTTTCCCTCTTTCGGTCTTCAAAGGTATGAACACCGATTCCCTCCGTTACTTTACATCGCCATAGCATAGATCTTGGGTTCGGGTACCGTAGGTGTGAAAAATTTGTGTTTTCTGCCCCGTATCCCGACAGTAAGAAGTCGGGCGACCCAACGGTTCCCACGAGAGGTATTGCGACAGGACGACAGGGAGGGTACGACCAGTGTACCGGTGTGCTTGGCCCCTGATCGTCGGCCGCGAGTGTTACCAAACCACGAAAGTCGAGCTCCTCCAGGAGCACACACGAGAAAAGGTAAGGAGACGGTTCACCTTGTTGGTAACCGCAGAGACTTGGTGGGACGACAGGGCAGGCACCGATGTACTGGTGGTCTTGGCTGCTGTCGTTGTCCGCGGGTCAGTTAAGTCAAGGCAACGATAACGGTTGTCACGCAAGTTAATAAAATGACTAATGATTCAGTGAATTTCTTGAGTTTGCTATATGCCATGTACGCACTACCTACCCATGGGAATTACGAGTTATGGGCTCCTCTGCTTCGTAGTGTCGTCCGAGGACTCTTCAGACGTCAGCAGTACTGCGGGCTGATTGCCGGGAAGTGGTGTGGTCTTATTTGCTCGCGCGGTGGTGTCTTATTTGGATTTGCTTTAACTTCACCGGCCAGTCACGCACCGTGCAGGAGTACGTTCGGGTTGGGGTCCAAGGCCCGGCGTACTTAGGATTTAGACCGGCGGAGGGCCTCTCTGTTGAGTTTGAAAGATGGGCTACGGAGTGTCGGATAGCCTCAGTGGAGCGTTCCCTAACAAGGTTCCCGCCACCCTGGATATCCGTGCGTGTAGTGTAACACAAGTGCACCCCTGCAGGGAAGATTAATCTATTCGAATAGCCGTGTCCAAGGTAACAGGACGCTTTATGCTGAAGCTGGATCTTACCACTACAAACTATTATTATTAAACTGTATGGTTCCGGGTTTTCTTCCTCGCGGGGATGTCGAGGAGGTGAACTCGGAGGCATTGCTTATTATTACAACTTATTATTATACAATGTTGCAGCAACTTCTGCTGCATTGTTACTTTATTCTTTATATAAACTGTTGGCTGATTCTTACCTCATGCTGAAAGACATCGTCAGAAGATACTAGTCTTCGTTAGGCCTAGCTTCTTACCCTTGCTCTGGATTTCTGTCTTTCAGTCCACTATATACAGCCTCTTCTTTCTGTTGATACAATGCATAATGCTTAGTAGCGGACGTAAGACTCGCGGGTATGCTAGATACTCACCTTTGCTTTATTTTCCCCCTTTATGTTTTTCCTGATCGGCCGCTGCAGTGGACGTTGGAGCCTTGGAGTCCCTAAGCAGGAGATCCCCGATGCCGACCACCGCAACATGAAGATCCACGATGCCTTCTACGACGTCGAGTTCCCCATCGACAGGGAGTAGTTTGGAGGTTCCCAGGCAGGAGGCCTCGCCTTTTCGATCGTTGTTGTTTATGTGCTAGCCTTCTTAAGGCAACCTTGTATCCCTGTGACTGTACTTAGATACTTTTGCTTCCGCTGACTTTGTGCTCTCGAGCTGTTGTATTCGAGCCCTCGTGGCCCCTAGCTTGTATTAAACAGCTTGTATTATTTTATTTGTAGAGTTGTGTGTGATATCTCACCGTGAGTCCCTGATCTCGATTGTGTACCTTGCGTGTATGATTACTGTACACAGTCTGATTTTGGGGGCGTCACAAGTTGGTATCACAGCCGACTGCCTGTAGGAAGCCCCTAACCACTCCTTGGTCGAAGTCGAATCTAGTATTTGCAAAACTACTTTGCTAACTTAATGTTTGGCTTACGGGCCCACATCGATGTCACTACGTGTGATATCTATGGTATTAGGATCCTTTTTCTTCGTACCTTTACTCTGAGATTCTACTCTCTTATCCTTTCAGAATATTTTGCTAACTCTGACATTAGGATCTCATGGTCGCATCTACCCGGAGAGCCCTTCACCCAAGATGATCGCTTGCTTCACCTGAAGATTCCGAAGATTACTCTTCGATAAATTCTCGAGAACCTACGTGTTCATCGCCTTTGCAATCCTCTGCCACCGATAAGTCAGTGTGGATAATTACTTCCACCTCCCGATCTGGAAATCATAATTCCCTTGTACTTAAGCATCGAATTATTCAGATGCTTCTATCACCCGATGCCTTTGCATTCTTTCTCCTTTTGGTTGAGTGCTGATACTCACATCAGATTCTTTGCGAACCA
Source organism: Bromus sterilis (assembly GCA_950022295.1). Taxonomy (NCBI): domain Eukaryota; kingdom Viridiplantae; phylum Streptophyta; class Magnoliopsida; order Poales; family Poaceae; genus Bromus; species Bromus sterilis. The sequence goes on along the minus strand of OX465600.1, from coordinate 203,238,027 downwards.
CCCGACCTTTGGTGGATTATTATCCGAATAATCTTACATGGCTTGTTCCATGTGTCAATTGGATTCATCGTGTGAAATACCATCCTTGCCATTCGATGATTTGTGTTATCATCGACAAACACCTTTAGCTCCCTGCCAAAACAACTTGGTCATGTATATCGTGCTCTGCTTTTTCCTGGGAAATATATACACGTGATACTTGTATATCATCACTTTTCTCTTCCTTTGGTCTGATTGATCAGACAATCAAATTCTCCCTTCCATTGGTCTGATTAACCTTTCTTGTGATATAAATTAACTGAGCAGCGATGATTCCCTGCTTATGTAAACACCTCGGTGTACTACCTCGTCAGTAACCCTTGTTGCCATTGTTGATGACATCTCGGTGACCACCAGGACGAGAACTTTGCCAATTGGTCCGCCTCGTATTAACGAGCAGGAAAATGGTTCTCAATGTCCACTGCTCCTGGTAACGATATTGTCGCCGACATACCTGACAAGTTGTTCTATGACAATCCTTGTATCGTGATCGCGTAATATGCCACCACTCTAAGCCACAGTTCCACAGGACCAAAACCTGACTCTTGTCATCGACCTTGTGATATTCCGTCCGATATCAGACTCAATGATTGTGTCTGATGATCGGGGCCCCTTTCCCATCTTCCGTCATCCGCATCGAATACGTGCCTATCCGCTTAAAACTTCTCACGATGTACTTCCCTGAGGTTAAACTCGAAAGGACTTTGTACCCCATAACCTTGAGCAACCCCATTTGATTAACCTTGTATCGATCCTACCCCCTTAAGCCTTACCTCTTACCATGTTCGTAAGTGCGATGAAGCCCCCGACGAAAGGATGAAAACCCAACGAGATGCACCGATGTCGTGCAGTGAAGGCCTCAACGTGAAGGATTAATTTCTTTGAGTAGGACAACAAGAACCAGAAGATTTGTTAGAAGGCGAAACCGAAACTCTACCCCTTACACTACTTTTAAATCTCAGGACGAGAATTCTTTGTAGTGGTGGAGATTTGTAACACCCTCGGAATCAGTAACAGTAATCACAACAGTGATTCCAGTGTTAGTGATCATTACTGTTGATGATCAAGCCATGATCACCTTTGGTCAAAGCTCTGTTAATTTCCATCCCTGATAAAATTTTCAAATAATTGTGGGTAATGATATTGCTCCAAGAAATGGTGGGTGATTATTAATCAACTTGCAATACCTAAACCAATTTAACCTTATCCATTTGAATAATTACAAGTCAGTAATGATTAGGAAACCAATGATGTTGGGTTATCAAAATTTTCATGGAAATTACAATAGTAATGAAAGTCTTTGTAAAACGAAAGTTGTGGGATCTATTTATAAAATGCCTGGCAATCATTAGGCCAGGATTATATAGCAATGGTTATTTTATTAAAATGGTATAGTAATATTAAGGAATAATAAATGAAATAAAAACAATAGTTGAGAATTATTAAATTTCTTTGGATTTTAATAAAAAAGTGGGAATTTTAAATGAACAAAAAAAAGTATGGAAACAATTTTATAAAATGCCTAATAATCAGTAGGCCATAATAAAAGTGAATTAGGGTTTTATTATAATGTTTTAATATTATAGATAAATAAAACAGTAGCAAAACAGTCCCATGTTTTTACAATTTGATAAAGTAACTAAAATAATTACAAACAGAAAAAAAACAAAAGACAACAAAAAAAGTGCAAAACCTATCCTACGCCCCTGGACGCTGGACCACCCCGGCCCAGCCGCCCCCCCTTCCTCTCTTCTCTCTCCCCCACCCCAACCACCCTCACCTGCTCCCCCTCCCGTGGCAGCATGGCCATGGCCAGAGCACGCCATGCCGGCCTCCCCTCACCTTTCCCCCCTCCTCCACCTGCTCCCCCTTGGATATGAACGATGCCCTGGCCCCTGTGGACCTGGCCAAGATCTTTTCCCCCTCGCGTCTCCCTCGCCTGCTTCCTCCTTGCACTCGACCGGGTCCGCCATGGCCATGGGTGCGCTCCGACGTGGCCACTGACCTCCCCGTGCCGCGAGAGCTTGTCCGGAGCCCTCTCCACGCTCGTACTCTTCTCTCCAACCGCCGGTCGTCGCCGAAGCCCCCGAGCCACTGGAATCGGGCTGCCTACTCCGCCACGGCCGCCCACCATTTCCGACGAATTCGCGCCGCTCCGGTCTTCCTCGAGCCGATTGCCTCCCCCTACACGCTCAGGGTGAGCCGCGCCTCCGAATCCCCTTCTGTACTCCCCGTTAGGAACACCCAACCCCCGTTCGCCGTGGAGCTTGCTCCGGCCGTCGCCCGTGCACATCGTGGTCGTCGTTCTGGCCATTCCCCGCGCCCCTCTCATGCACTAGGAGGCTCGCGGCGCTAGCCTCGTCTGTTCCTGCCCTCCGCCACTCGATTTGGTCTCCGGCGGCGTCCTCTCTTGCGCCTGGTCCACGCCGTGCCCCCCCCCCCGATAGACCTCGTCGGCGGGCACTGGTGTTAAACCAGTGGGTTAACCCACTGACCCGTGGGCCCTCCCCCTTGGATTAGCCACTAATCACCTGTTAAGAAGATAACCCCCGATGTTAGCTTAAAATAAACGTTAAGTTAAAATATGTGCCTATGACTAGTGGTCCCTGGGCCTGTTAAGATAATTAAACTGATAATTTAGCACTGCAGTCAATGACACATGGGCCCCTCTGATTATTTGTTTAATTAAAAATGCAATAATAAGTTAAGTGTATGACATGTGGGCCACCACACTGTTTTAATTAATAAAAATGAATTAATAAAACCTTAGAGGCTGACATGTGGGACCCCCATATCAGGTTTGACTGGTCAACCACCGTTCTGGATAATGTTTGAATAAATGAATTAAATAAATTCATAAAATCTTTTAAAATGATTTAAACTTTGAAATTCAATATCTTTTAAACCGTAAGTCGGATCAAAAAAAATTTATACATCAAAATTGATGAGAAAAATATAATGAATACGAATACGCTATCCATATGACTACCACCCCCCTCTAACTTACCGAGCATCGACATTCCCCCTTCGGGACGTCTGTCGATAATTCTCCGGTGCCGGTAAAAACCTGCCGGATGAATTTGTTCTGAACATGAAAGTTGCTCAGAATGAATCAACGATCACGGATGAAATATCCACATGTATGTCAGATGTCTCTAACACTGCAGACATGGAACCTTCCCCCTCCGGACACCTTGTCCGATAATCACCCGGAACTGGCAGTTCATCCCCGGATGAAATTCCGCTCCGAGCAACGTGCACTGCACTGTGTTAGAACACCGTTAACTTTGCGTTTGCCATGTCTTGTATTTGTATTGCTATTATTGCTGTGTATTTATTGTTTCTCCCCCCCTTAATTCTCCGATAGAGCTCGTTGCTGCCGCCGACTACATCGTTGCCGAGTACGACTACTTCGTCGACGACCCTACCCCTACCGTCGAGCTTCCAGGCAAGAAGAGCCATTCTCTTCCCCAGATATCGCCTATCTTTCCTTACTTTTCTTGCACTAGGCATTGTTACTGGTGCTGCTACGTTACAAACATATTCAATTGCATATCCTGTTTTTGTCGCCCCTTGATGTACCTTCCTTTACCCTATGTTGCCTATTATATATATTATATTCAGCAGTGAGCCCTGCGCATTGTTAGCTAGGATTAGATAGCGGGCCGTGATCACTCAGGGGAGTATCGCGGATACAATTATAATAACTGCACAGGTACGGTACAATGCAGACACCGCCTCAGGCCCCTACCTCGGCTCTGCCGAGCCACCACCATGTGTGAGCTATCAAGGAGAAATCCTTGTACTCCACCCGTTGCTGACTCTGTATAGCCGCTCTAGGTACCTGAGCAACGGTTGTCCTCCAGGTAAGAATTCGGGCAACCCAACGGTGCCCGCGAGTGGTATTGCGACGGGACGACAGGGAGGGTACGACCAGTGTACCGGTGTGCTTGGCCCCTGATCGTCGGCCGCGAGAGTTACCAAACCACGAAAGTCGAGCTCCTCCAGGAGCACACACGAGACAAGGTAAGGAGACGGTTCACCTTGTTGGTAACCGCAGAGACTTGGTGGGACGACAGGGCAGGCACCGATGTACTGGTGGTCCTGGCTGCTGTCATTCTCCGCGGGTCAGTTAAGTCGAGGCAACGATAACGGTTGTCACGCAAGTTAATAAAATGACTAATGATTCAGTGAATGTCTTGAGTTGGCTATATGCCATGTACGCACTACCTACCCGTGGGAATTACGAGTTATGGGCTCCTTTGCTTCGTAGTGTCGTCCGAGGACTCTTGAGACGTCAGCAGTACTGCAGGCTGATTGCCGGGAAGTGGTGTGGTCTTATTTGCTCGCGCGGTGGTGTCTTATTTGGATTTGCTTTAACTTCACCGGACAGTCACGCACCGTGCAGGAGTACGTTCGGGCTGGGGTCCAAGGCCCGGCGTACTTATGATTTAGACCGGCGGAGTGTCGGATAGCCTCGGTGGAGCGTTCCCTAACAAGGTTCCCGCCACCCTGGAGATCCGTGCGTGTAGTGTAACACAAGTGCACCCCCGCAGGGAAGATTAATCTATTCGAATAGCCGTGTCCACGGTAACAGGACGCTTTATGCTGAAGCTGGATCTTACCACTACAAACTATTATTATTAAACTGTATGGTTCCGGTTTTTCTTCCTCGCAGGGATGTCGAGGAGGTGAACTCAGAGGCATTGCTAATTATTACAACTTATTATTATACAATGTTGCAGCAACTTCTGCTGCATTGTTACTTTATGCTTTATATAAACTTTTGGCTGATTCTTACCTCATGCTGCAAGACATCGTCGGAAGATGCTAGTCTTCGTTAGGCCTAGCTTCTTACCCTTGCTCTGGATTTCTGTCTTTCAGTCCACTATATATAGCCTCTTCTTTCCGTTGATACAATGCATAATGCTTAGTAGCGGACGTAAGAATCGCCGGTATGCTAGATACTCACCTTTGCTTTATTTTCCCCCTTTATGTTTTGCTTGATCGGCCGCTGCAGTCGACGTTGGAGCCTTGGAGTCCCTAAGCAGGAGATCCCCGATGCCGACCACCGCAACATGAAGATCCACGATGCCTTCTACGACGTCAAGTTCCCCATCGACCAGGAGTAGTTTCGAGGTTCCCAGGCAGGAGGCCTCGCCTTTTCGATCATTTTTGTTTATGTGCTAGCCTTCTTAAGGCAACCTTGTATCCTTGTGTCTGTACTCAGATACTTTTGCTTCTGCTGACTTTGTGCTCTCGAGCTGTTGTATTCGAGCCCTCGTGGGCCTGGCTTGTATTAAACAACTTGTATTATTTTATTTGTAGAGTTGTGTTGTGATATCTCATCGTGAGTCCCTGATCTCGATCGTGTACCTTGCGTGTATGATTACTGTACACGGTCTGATTTTGGGGGCGTCAGAGAGAGCAACCCACCTCATTGAAGACACTGAAAAACCTAAGTGAGGAAAACCACCAGCCTAAGTAGTTGAGAATTTCTGAGGAAGTCGGTTCGAGTGATCTGAAGCTTTTTACTCTTGAAGACTGTGATCTTCCAACCGGTGTAGAAGTCTTCAATCTGAGGAAGTCAAGATACAATTGTAACTTCCCGGAGTGACTGAGTCTGTGAAGTTTTCGGGAGTCTACCTTGAAGACTCACCTGAGTTATTGGACGGAGTCTGAGGACTCAAGTTCAAGGAGAATAGGGTGAAGATTATGTCTTTTGAGTTCAATCTCAGCCTCTCCAACCAGACGTAGAGTTGTCACAGCAACTCGAACTGGTTCATCAAGTCTTCGTCTTCAGTGCCTTTGTGCTATTTCTTCAACCTTAGTTATTACGTTGATGCACTGATGACTTATCCTGATGCTTTACTTCAGAGTTCACTCTGCACTGATTCCACAGTTCATGCTTCAATCTTACTTTAGCTGTGCAATAGGTTGTTTTCCATTCACGTCATTGCTTTTGTACTTCATTTGTTCTTCCTCGGGTTTCAACTTCCTCAATTTCATATTGCCTCAGTCCTGAGGAAATAGAAATTCCTTGAGATAATTGAAAATCTCCCATTCACCCCCCCTCTGGTCGATATATTGCACTTTCATTGTGTCCTGAGCCGGTTGGAACTTGGGGTTATTGTCAGGAGTCGGTTTCTTCAGGATGGTGGAGTGTGTTGGATCTACCTTCTCCTGGTATGCCGTCAAGTCCTCCTTGGCGCATGTTGAGTCGGCACACTTGACGTGTTGTTCATCGCATTCCTTAGCCCTTGTCCGGCTCCCATATACCTTGATTGGCCCGTTAGGACCCGGATTTTTTTTGCTTTAGATAGACATAGCATGGCCGAGCCATGAACATGGCGTAAGCCGGTCTGCCCAAGATGGCATGATATGGGATCTCGAGTTTTACCACCTCATAGGGTATGATCTCAGAGAAAAAAACTGCAGCAGTTCCAAAGGCTGTCTCCAGGTAGATTTTTCCTATCGGGCGTGCCGACTTGCCTGGGACTATTCCATGGAAAACAGTGTTGGAGGTTTGCAGTTGTTTATGAGTCAATCCCATGCTGCGAAAGGTCTTGTAGTAAAGGATGTTGATACTGCTTCCTCCGTCCATGAGCACTTTGTCAAGTGTGTAACACCCAATTTGTGGAGAAACTACCAAGGCCAGAGTGGCCGGGTTCTCTACCACTGGGGGTGGTCATCCCTTTTCCAGGTGATCGGCTGTTCAGACCAATTAAGCCACCTGGGGCAAGACGGTTCTGTGACCATGGCCATGGCAGCTCTCTGTTGCAACTTCCTGTCTCTCCGACAGATACTCGTGGTGAAGACATGGTAGGATGAGTGGTCTTGGAGTTGTTTTGGGTTTGCTTGGAATCCAACAAACCCTGACTGGTTTTGCTGCCCTCCTCCCCTGGATCCTTGGTGTTGAGGTGCTGTGACGGCTCCCTGATGCCCAAAATCTTGGTTATTGTTGTTCTGGCCGGCTCCTCCACCTGATCCGGGGGGTCCCTGGCCTCCACGCCGTGCGAACTCTTTCATGAAGTTGCAATCTTCCCAGGTGTGGTTGGCTGGACGGCCGGGTTTACTATGTCTTGGGAAAGGCCTTTTCATAGCTTCTTCAAAGCTGTCGTGGGGTCGGAAGCCTCCTTCCAGCTTGCGGTAGTTGTTGCTCCCCTGCTTCTGCCTTTGGAAGCCAACGTTTGTGTTGGCAACTAAGTCGGAAGCTGTCGGATCGAGTCGGCGCTTGGTCTGTTGATTCTGGCTCTGGGAGCCTTTGCCATTGTTCTTTCTATTCCGGGCGGCTTTATCATCTTCTGGATCAGCGTCCTTGGTTTTTTCAGACTCGGCATACTTGATGACCGCATTCATGAGCTCTCCCATGTCACTGGTCGTCCTCTTGAGTCGGCCGAGTTTATGTACCAAGGGCTCCAACTTGAAGTTTCTTTCCAAGACAATCGCTGATGTCTGGGCAATCATAGTGTCTGAGGAATGGACTATATCTGCGACTCGTCGTGCCCAGCTTAGGGCCGACTCTCCTTCCCTCTGGACACAATGCTCCAAGTCGACGATTGTGGTGGCTCTCCGGCAAGTACCTTGGAAATTCTTGATGAACTTTTCCTTGAGGTATGTCCAAGAGGTGATTGAATTCTCCGGGAGGTTTATGAACCAGGTATGAGTCGGTCCTTCCAACATCATTGTAAGGTAGCGGACACAATCCTCTTCGATGGCTTGCAGCATATCCATGGCGAGGTCGTAGCTTTTGATCCACGCCGTCCGTTCCATGTCAGTTGTATAGTTTGGAATCTTACGCGGTCCCTTGAAATCTGGTGACAAGTGCTGTGTTAGTTCACCCCTAGCATAACGTATTGCTATGTCTTGTATCTATATTGGTATTATTGTCGTGTTTTTACTGTTTCGCCCCCCCCTTATTCTTCGGTAGACCCCGAGACTGCCGCCGACGACACTTTTGCAGAGTACGACTACTACGTCGACGATCGTACCCCTACTATCGAGCTTCCAGGAAAGCAGAGCCATTTTCCTTCCCCAGATATCGCCTATCTTTCCTTACATTTCTTGCACTAGGCATTGTTGCTGCTGCTATGTTGCTTACCTATTCAATTGCATAGCCTTTCATTGTCGCCCCTTAATGTACCTTTCTTTAATCCTATGCTGCCTATTATTACTTATGCAATATTCATCAGTTAGCCATGCGTTATGTTAGTCAACTAGGATTAGATAGCGGGCCGTGATCGCTCTGGGGATTGAACGCGGATATAATTTATTATAAAAGCAACAGGTGCGGTACATAGCAGACTCCCAAGGGAACCTACAACGGCGAGACTCTGCCGAGTCGCTTCAAGTTTAACTTACGAGTGGATGGACTTGTATTTCACTCTCATCGTCGGATCGGTAGCATAGCACCACCGGGGTGATACGAGGATATTCCTCTTTAGTTCATTCCGTTGATGTCTTGGTCGAACCTCTTCAATTGTATCATCGAGGGTGATTCCTCCTGGTTTCACTTGATGGTAGGAACCCGAATCAACTGGTGTCCTTAAAAATAACTAGGTGGGTGACCCAACGGTGCCCGCGGGAGGTATTATATCGGGAAGGCAAGACAGGCGGATACCATCATGGGCCTGGTCCTTGCGCATTTGCCGTGAGATACCAAACCACGAAAGTCGAGCTCCTCCAGGAGCACACGTGAGATAAGGTAAGGAGACGGTTCACCTTCTTAGTAACCGCGTGCTCTGATGGGACGACAGGGCAGGCACCGATGTACTGGTGGTCCTGGCTGTTGTTCGTTGACCGTTGTTTTACTAGTCGGGCAACGATATCTGTTTTGTGCGAGATAATAATAAAATGCTTAACTGGTTCAGGTGGATGACTTGAGAGGCCGCAAAGGCTTGTATGCACTACCTTCACGTGAGATTACGGTGTGGGCCCTCCGCGTTTTGGTCTCGTTCGAAAGCTTTGAAAGACGTCCAGTTCAGCATTGTGGCCGAGACTGATCGTCACCTGTGGTGTTCGGATCTTCCGCCTCACACCGACCCGGGGAGCGAGGGGCGACGGCCCAAGACCTGTCGTGGGAAAGTCACGGCAGATGTCATCATAAGAGAACTTGATTGTGGGGCCTTGGCTACGAGTGTACGAGGAAGAAGAACATCACAGAGAGAGAAAACGCGATTTTATACAGCTTCAGGCCCCGGGAAACATCGTCCGGTAAAGACCCTACATGTTGTTTCTGGCCAGGTCTTATTCCTTTCCTCACTGGGAGTCACCGGCGTGTCGCCGACTCTCTTACAGTTGTATTCAAGCGAAAGCCTACTTTGGCGGAAGCCTACTCTCATGGCGAAAGCCTACTCTGGTGGCGAAAGCCTACTCTCATGGCAAAATCCTACTCTGGTGGCAAAAGCCTACTCTCATGGCGAAAGCCTACTCTGGTGGCGAACTTGGCCTCTATGGGCGCCCTACGCCTCCTTATATAGGTGGAAGGGGGAGGCTTACATGTAGAGTCCTATTCTGATACAAACTAGTCTCGTCTTGTATTACAAGTCGGATATCAATTCGAGTCCTACTCTAAGTCTTGTAATCTTCCAAGTTAAGTGGACTCCTGTAGAGGAGAGTCTCATATCTGGCCGACTCCTGTAGAGGAGAGTCTCCTGTCTGGCCGGCTCCTGTAGAGGAGAATATCCTTTCTAGCTGACTCCTGTAGAGGAGAGTCTCCTGTCTAGCCGACTCCTGTTGAGGAGAGTCTCCATCAGGCCGACTCATGGAGGTGACTCATGTCAGCCGACTCATGGAGGTGACTCATGTCAACCGATCATGGAGGTGACTCGTGTCAACCGACTCATGGAGGTGACTCATGTCAGCTGACTCATGGAGGTTACTCATGGCAGCCGACTCTAGTCTCTAGGACCTGTCTTCTAGCTGAGTATTCCTTTTGGGTGTTGCCTTGTTCCCGGGTCTTAGCTGTTAGTAATCCCAACGACAGTAGCCCCCAAGTTTAGCTTGGACGCAATCTTAGCATCGGCTTCATCTTTCCTCTGCTTTTCTTTGGCAATGGGATTGTCGTAGAAGAGAACGTTGGGTGCACGTCCATGGTAAACTTCCAGTACAATGAATAGTTAGGATAAAGACCGGGTTTGGAGGCCAAACCATTAGGCCGGCTTGCTCCACTGATTCAAGTCAATGAACCCGATATGATTCAATTTTGAGCTCTTCCACATTTGAGTTCAATGTTGCTTTTTTCTATTCCGTGTCTTGTCAAAAGACTCAGGAAAAAAATTACGGGCAATTTTACGTCCATATCACTTGTAGCCCCCAATCTCCGAGCTTATCATCTCGTGATGAATTGGAGTTTCGTATATAAAATACCCATGCTGGTGTAGCCCCCAAGTGCCGGGTTGTCTTGCCTGCAGCAACCTGGGATTTGTACTTGTGAAATTTGCTTCGAAGTAGTGTAGCCCCCAAGTGACGGGTTGTCTTGCCTGCAGCAACCTGAGACTTAAAATTTCTTGCTTGTTTTCTGAAGTCGGCAAGTATTATATGCCAAAGGCCGGCAAATGTTTGCTTGCTGATAAAAGCAATGAATGTGAATTTGCTGAATCTGGTAGATATGATATGATGGGTTGTGTTCCCAGCTTCCAAATAGAGTGGCCCTTCGAGTGCAGGAATATGTTTCCTTCAGCAACCCGGAATAATGTGTGCCAACTCCAAGTTGGTATGAGCATCTGAATGTGGCGAGTTCCGGTGCGACGAAAGTCGACTTATATATTTTATATGGCGAGAGCCAGTGCGACGAGAGTCGACTTATATATATGGCGAGAGCCGGTGGGACGGAAGTTGACTTATATATATGGCGAGAGACGGTGCGACAGAAGTCGACTTATATATATATATGGCGAGAGCCGGTGCAACGGAAGTCAACTTATATATATGGCGAGATCCGGTGCGACGGAAGTCGACTTATAAATGGAGAAGATGCAATGCAAAAGGTATAGTCCCCATGAATCGGTATGAGCATCTTTCTGTCATGTCGAGTCATAGAGAAATTCGAGCTATAGTCCCCATGAGTCGGTATGAGGATTTTTGTGTTATACCAAATCACACAGGTTAATGCTCATATTGCATTGTTTCATGACATATGAAATGATAGAAAAGTAAGTATGCTATGATACTGATGTACGCAAAAAATGCAAAGGCTAGTAGAAGTAGAATTAGACCTCATCTTCTCGCTTTGAGAGAGATTATTAGTTCAGGAGTCGAAACTTCTATGTAGAGCCGGCTTTTCAATAACTATTGTGCCCAGCTCTTAGGACTAAATTCGATAGGGGTTTTATGTAAACCCCGAAGTTTAGACCAACCGGTTGCGTGTTAGTTATGTAAGTTCTGAGCTGTACAGGCCAGGAGGCGTGGGTGGCCAATTCATGTGTATATCGGGGTTTCTTTGGTTTTAAGAGTTGATGGGAGCCATCGAACTTCCCTATTTCCCCTTATCAAAGCAAACACATGTGAAGTTTTACATATATATGCCGGCTTTTCTGGTAGGAGTCGATGAGTATCATCGAGCTCCCCCGATTTGTCTTATCAAAGCAATATACATGCTCAGAGCCGATAGAGGGTCGATCAAGCCCATAGGTCTCTGAGAAAAAGATGTACAAATATGTAATTGATGTAATATGATGTGATATGTATGATGTAATGCAATATGAAAGTACACTTTATTCATAAGTGTGGCGACAGCCTAGTGCGATGAACATCGACTTTTATATATGTATGACGATAGCCTAGTGCGATGAAAATCGACTTATGCAATGCATCATGAAATAAAGGTGCAATGCATAAAATGAAAATTTCTGGGTTCTAGAAGTGCCGAGTCTTACCGAGATTTCTTGTGAAGCCGATAATTTGTAATGATCCTGGATCCATAAAAGAACCAGAATTTCCGATGAACCGGAACTCATCGAGGAGACGAAATTTTTGATGAGCCAGGAATTGATTGAGGATCCGGAATATTAAATGAGTCGGGACTTGTCAAGGAGACGGAATTTTAGATGAACCGGAATCTCATTGTTGAGCCGAGATTTTCCAATAAGCCGGAACTCACGAAGGGAGCCGGGATTTTCAATAAACCGGAACTCACAAAGGGAGTCGGGATTTTCAATAAACCAGAACTCACGAAGGGAGCCAGAATTTTTCTAATGAACAGTAATCTGAGCCGGGATTTTACTAATGATCCGGAACTCAATGAAAGAGCCGGAATTTCTTCAATGAACGGGAATCTAAGCCAGGATTTTACCATCAAAATTAATGGACACAAATTTTTGATGGTCAATTATAATCCGTCAATCTCCGATGGATCCTATATAAGGCGTAGCCCCAAATTCTTGATTCGACTCGAGGAGTCGGTTGGAGACTCCATGTATCTGACTTGATAAAGAAACAAGTATTGATCTGAGGATGCAGAGAAAACCCGGAGAACCATGGGAGGCAACCGTGGTGAGGTTGTGACTGATCTTCATAGGAGTCGGTGGTTGATAGTCACCAATATGTCGAGCCGGTGATAGCGACGACCAAACAGTTGTAAGCCGACGCATATGTGTCTGATAATTTTGCTTAAACGGTAGTTGTCCCAATGTCCGGAGTGCAAACCGATGAAGTTGTGGTTGGATTTCGCGATCTTGCCTAGATCCAAAAACATGTTTTAGTGCGGGAGTCGGCCACAGAGATCTAACTGTTGAAATTTTCATAAATTTTTTGTGGTGGTAAAAGATTATATCCCGCAACTTTCCACCGGAGGGATCTTTCAATTGATGTATGAGTCGACCTCGGCAATTTTTTTGCTGAAGTCGTGCGGAGTTTCGCCAGATTTCGATAGTGCTTCAGTGTAGGAGTCGGCCAGGGAGATCTAACCGTCGGGATTGGCTGAAATTTTAACATCTTGTAACCAATATAATTTCCAATCTTTTCATCGAAGGGATCTTCAATATGAGGGCCGAGTAGCCTCCTTGAGCGTCCGCAATGCAGATGTTTTTTTCTGTCCTGCAAGCTGCGCGCGAGGGTCAATGTTGAAGTCGAGTTTCGAGTCACGCACTTAAATTTTTTTCTTATTTCTCCATGAGCTTGATGTAGATGTTGAAGAAACGGAGGTTGCAATGCACCCGAGTCGGATCGAGTCCTGCCAGAGTCGATGGATCATCGATTTGTTGATTTAGATTCGTTCGTGCCGGTTCTTCTTCGTCCGGACGATCATGAGTTTCTCGATCCGTGCGAGGATTTCTTCCAAGATGACAACACCCTTGTGCGTAGGCCCCACGGTGGACGCCAACTGTCGTGGGAAAGTCACGGAAGATGTCCTCACAAGAGAACTTGATTGTGGGGCCTTGGCTACGAGTGTACGAGGAAGAAGATCATCACAAAGAGATAAAACACGATTTTATATAGCTTCAGGCCCCGGAAAACATCGTCCGGTAAAGACCTTACATGCTGTTTGTGGCCAGGTCTTATTCCTTTGCTCACGGGGAGTCGCCCGCGTGTCGCCGACTCTCTTACAATTGTAGTCAGGCAAAAGCCTACTTTGGCGGAAGTCTACTTTGGCGGAAGCCTACTCTCATGGCGAAATCCTACTCTGGTGGCGAAATCCTACTCTCATGGCGAAAACCTACTCTAGTGGAGAAAGCCTACTCTCATGGAGAAAGCCTACTCTGGTGGCGAACTTGGCCTCTATGGGCGCCCTACCCCTCCTTATATAGGTGGAAGGGGGAGGCTTACATGTAGAGTCCTATTCTGATACAAACTAGTCTCATCTTGTATTACTAGTCGGATATCAATCTGAGTCCTAATCTATGTCTTGTAATCTTCCAAGTTAAGTGGACTCCTGTAGAGGAGAGTCTCCTTTTTGGCCGACTCCTGTAGAGGAGAGTCTCCTGTCTGGCCGGCTCCTATAGAGGAGAATCTCCTGTCTAGCTGACTCCTGTAGAGGGGACTGTCCTATCTGGCCGGCTCCTGTTGAGGAGAGTCTCCATCAGGCCGACTCATGTAGGTGACTCATGTCAGCCGACTCATGGAGGTGACTCATGTCAGCCGACTCATGGAGGTAACTCATGTCAACCAACTCATGGAGGTGACACATGTCAGCCGACTCATGGAGGTGACTCATGTCAGCCAACTCTAGTCTCCAGGACCAGTCTTCTAGCCGAGTCTTCATTTTGGGTGCTGCCTTCTGGCGGGTCTTAGCTGTGAGTAATCCCCCCGACAAGACCCCCTTGCGCTTAGGACTTTAGACCGACGGCGACCTCTCTAATGAGCCGTAGGATGGGCCTCGGCGTGTCGGATAGCCTCGGTGGGGAATTCCCTAACAAGGTGTAGTCCACCCTGGAAATCCGAGCATGTAGGCTGAACAGTAGTGCAACCCTGCAGGGAAGATGATCTATTCAAATAGCTATGTCCACGGTAACAGGACGATTTATGCTGAATCCAGGGCCTACTACTACAAACTATTACTATTAAATTGTTGGTTCCGGTTTTCTTCCTCACAGGGAAGTCGAGGAAGGGATCTCGGAGGCATCGGTAATTGTTAATTATTACAACTTACTATTATACAAAGCCGCGACAACTTCTGTTGCATTGTTACTTTATGTTTTATATGAACTGTTGGCTATTCTCTTATTGTGCTTCAAGAATCGTCGGAAGATGCTAGTCTTCGATAGGCCTAGCTTCTCATCCTTATTTTGACTTTTTACCATTCAGTCCACTATATATAGCCTGCCCTTTCCATTCGATACAAATGCATAAATGCTTAGTAGCGGACGTAAGAGTCGCGGGTATGCTAGATACTCACCCTTACTTTATTTTCCCCATTTGTTTTATATACCCGACCGGTTGCTTCCATCAGACGTTGGTGCCCAGGAGCAGGAGATTCCAGGAGGAACCTACTACGACGTTGAGTTCCCCTTTGACCAGGAGTAGTTCGGTGGATCCCAGGAAGGAGGCCTTGCCTTTTCGATCGTTGTTGTTTTTGTGCTAGCCTTCTGAAGGCAGATCATGTGTACCTTTTGTCTATACTCAGATACTATTTCTTCCACTAACTTTGTGCTCTCGTGCTGTTGTATTCGAGCCCTTGTGGGTATTTTTTTATTTGTAGAGTTGTGTTGTGATATCTTATCGTGAGTCCCTGATCTCGATCGTGTACCTTCCGTGTATGATTACTGCACACGGTCTGATTTTGGGGGCGTCACAAGTTGGTATCAGAGCCGATTGCCTGTAGGAAAACCCCTTCCAACTCCTTGGTTGAAGTCGAGTGTAGTATTTGCAAAACTACTTTAATAACAGCGTTGTGTGGCTTATTGGCCCACGTCGCAAACTTGGTGGTATTAGTATCCTTTTCTCCGTACCTTTACTCTGGTATTCTATTCTCTTATCATTTCGGGAAATTATGCTAACTCTGACATTAGGATCTCGTGGTCGCATCTACCCGGAGAGCCCTTCACCAAAGATGATCGCTTTCTTCACCTGAAGATTCTGAAGATTACTCTCCGATAAACTCCCGAGAACCTACGTGTTCATCGTCTTTGCAATCCCCTGCCACCGATAAGTTTGTATGGGTAATTACATCAACTTCCCGGTCTGAAATCATAATTCCTTTGTACTTAAGCATCGAATTATCCGGATATTCTATCACCCGATTCCTTTGCATTTTTCTCCTTCTGGTTGAGTACCGATACTCACATCAGATGATTTACGAACCACCCGACCTTTGGTGGATTATTATCCGACTAATCTTACGTGGCTTCTTCCATGTGTCAATTGGATTCAGTGTGTGAAATACCATACCTTCCCCTCGATGATTTGTGTCATCATCGACAACCTCCCTTGACTCCCTGCCAATAGAACTTCGTCGAGTATATCGTGCTCTGCTTTCCCTTGGGAAAGATATACACCTAATACTTGTGTATCTTCACAATTTCCTTTCCATTGGCCTGTTTAACCCTCATGGTAACATAACTTACCTAAGCAGTGATAATCCCCTGCTTATGTAAACACCTCGGTGTACAACCTAGTCAATAACCCCTTGATGCCATTGTTGATGACATTTCAGTAACCACCGGGACGAGAACTTTGCCAATTGGTCTGCCTTGTATTAACGAGCAGGAAATGGTTCTTAATGTCCACCGCCCTTGGTACCGACGTTGTTGTCGACATAGCTGACAAGTTGTTCTCTGACCACCTTGAATCGTGATCGCATAATATACCACCACCCTTCTTATTCAATGTGGGCCCATAACCCACAGTTCCATAGGATCGAAACCTGACTCTTGTCATCTACCTTGAGGTATTCAGTCCGATATCAGAATCAGTGTTTACGCCTGATGCTCTAGACCCCTCTTCATCATCCTTCATCGACGTCGAATGCATGCCTATCCTCTTAAAACTTCGCATGCATTCTTTTGTTCTCTCGATGTATTTCCCTAAGTTTGAATTCAAAAGGTACTTTGTACCCCATTCCCTTGGACAGCCTCGGTTAATTAACCTGGTACTGATCCGACCCCCCTAAGTATCCCCCTCCTACCCTATCTGTAAGTACGATGGAGCCCCGATGGAAGGATGAAAACACGTCGAGATGCACTGATGCAGAGAAATGAAGACATCAACGTGAAGGATTAACTTCTTCGAGAAGGGCAACAAGCACCAGAAGAATCGTTAGAATACGAAAGCGAAACTTTGCCCCTTACACTACTGTTAATTCTCGGGACGAGAATTTTTTGTAGTGGGGGAGATATGTAAGACCCTCACTGTCATGTAAAAGTCATCATTTTGCTAATGACCATTACTGTTGCTAAACATGCCTTTACAAAGGTTTATACGCAGATGTAAAAGTTCGTCCGTAACCGTGGACATGGCTAATCATGATTAGTTTATACGCTCTGTAGAGGTTGTACACGTTCCCCACTGGACCCAACCCGAAGATTGAGACGAAGACTTTCCGAAGAGGTTGGCTCCACCCTTTAGTAGCCGGTACACCTAACACACATCTACATCAGCTAGCTATCAGGGCCAGGTTCCCGTCAACGTACTCATGCTAAGCTAGAGCCCATATAGCCAGTGGCTATACACGGAAGCTACTAGTAATATTGCCTATCTGATCTTTTTAAGCCTGGACGGCGCCCACTGCGTTCAGAGGGTAGACACCAAGTCGCACCCGGTTCACCACCAAAACAACCATTGGGTGCATTTAACCCCGGCACTGTCCTTAGACAAGGAACAGCCACCAGGATGCAACCCGCCCGTCCAGAAGTGATTTCTATTTATTATAAAGTTGCTACACAAATTATTAATAGCTCACATGCACTCCATGAATTCTCACATCCCAAACCACGTTTACACAACATAGTAATAAACTAACAACTCGTGCTAGGTTGATCTACAAATACAAGTCAAGACATGTGGCTATCCTAACTGGTTTTGCAGCAACAGTAAAGTAAACTACCTATCATAAAATAAGGTGATATTCTTAACATAATGCATGTAGAAAATTATAGGTATGAGTATGGTCAAAGCATCACTTGCCTTCTTCCTGTTCCTGATGATCACAATCCTCACAAAACGATGCGGCGCACTCCGGACAATCTATACGAGTAAACATAGCACCAATCAACATATATTCAATAGAAATATGCACAAAAAATAATAAACATACAAATAACAGTAACAAAACATGCCTAACAGAAGCTAAACTTAGAGATCTCAAAAAAATAAAACCAACGCAAAAAGAAACAGCGCAAACGAGCGCACTGTTAAAAAGATACGGCTACCGGAAGTTAAATTTGCACCAATGTGAAAACTTCAAAACTTCTACAAAACTTAGTCTACTGGCTAGAACTTTTCGTCATGGTCGCAACGCAACTGGAATCACTTGATTCCGAGCTACGGTTAAAAAGTAGTCGCGAAAACGGTACCGGGGTGGCATCGGGCTCCAATCTGCAAAAAGGACATATCCGTAAATAAAATAGTTGTGAAAAACGCGATCGGGTCCCTGTGCCGGTTTGATCGGATATGGCCGGCGTTGACCGGCGGCGGCAGCAGCCAGCCGGCGCGCGCGGCGGCGCGGCACGTCGTGGCGGCGCGGAGGACGAGGCGGCGGGGCGCTGAGACGGCGGCGTACCGGGCGGCGGCGGACTACGGCGGGCCGGCGGCGGCGGATCGGGTCCGGAAACCCTAATCCCCCGCAGGTCCGCTCCGCGAATTTTTTTTAATCCGAAACAAATACGAAATCGGCCAGGCGGAAGAAAAAACAGTACATGCACGTTAGTCCCAAAACAATTTTAGAAAAATCACGGATAAATATTTTTTAATTTAGGTTTTCACCAAAAAATTTAAAATAATAAAATTGAATTTTTGGCATTAACAAAATATTAAATAAAAATAAAAACTTTGCAACTTATTTTTAAATATTTTTAAATTCTTTTTTGGCAATTTAAAAATACCGAAAAACTCCAAAAATGATTTTTAAACTTTTCCGGAGCATAAATAAATTCCCAAAATATTTTTAGAAATTATTTATAACCCCAAAGTAAATTCAAAATGTCTCCAAAAATATTTAAAACTATTTTCCAACAATTTAAAAATGGGGATAAGTCATTTTATATCCTCTCCAGCGAGCTGCCATGTGTTGAAAAATCTTAAAAATATTTTAAAACTCCAGAAAAATGCGGAAACATCATGAGATGCATATGATGATCTATTAACATCCGAATTTAGAAAATTGGGATGTTACAAACCTACCCCCCTTAAGATGAATCTCGTCCTCGAGATTCGGGCTGGCTAGCAAAGAGGTGTGGATGATCTTGCTTCAAATCTTCTTCTCGCTCCCAAGTGGCTTCTTCCTCGGTATGATGATCCCACTGAACTTTGCATAGCTTGATTGTCTTGGTGCGGGTAACTCTTTCTGCAGTCTCCAGAATCTTCACAAGTTTCTCCTCATAAGTCAGGTCACTCTCCAACTGAATTTCCTCAAGTGGTACTGTATCTCTCAAAGGAATATCTGCCATCTCTGCATGACACTTCTTCAGTTGGGATACGTGAAACACATCATGAACTCCTGACAAAGCTTCTGGCAACTCCAACTGATAAGCTACCTCTCCTCTGCGCTCCAAGATCTTGTAAGGCCCCACAAAACGTGTGCTAACTTTCCCTTGATTCCAAACTTCTTGATTCTGCGAATTGGTGAAACTCTGAGATACGCACGGTCTCCAACCTCATAGGTTACGTCCTTGCGCTTCGCATCTGCATAACTCTTCTGCCTGGACTGTGCTATCTTCAGTCTATCACGGATCAACTTGACTTTCTCCTCAGCATCTCTGATCAGGTCTGGTCCAAAAAACTGATGCTCTCCTACCTCATCCCACATCAACGGAGTCCTGCACTTCCTGCCATACAGTAACTCGAATGGTGCCATCTGAACACTAGCCTGGTAACTGTTGTTGTATGAGAACTCAGCATACGGTAAGTTGTCATCCCAACTCGAACCATAATCCAACGCACAAGCTCTCAACATATCCTCCAAGATCTGATTGACTCTCTCGGTCTGCCCATCTGTCTGAGGATGGAACGTTGTACTGAACTCCAGCCTAGTGCCCAAAGTCTCATGCAACTGACGCCAAAACTTCGAAGTAAACTGAGTTCCTCTATCAGACACAACCTTGCTTGGAACTCCATGCAAACACACGATCCTGGACATATAAATCTTGGCTAGCTTGGCACTGTTGTAAGTTGTCTTCACCGGGATGAAGTGAGCAACCTTGGTCAAATGATCAACAATCACCCAAATAGAATCATATCCTGATCGAGTCCTGGGTAAACCAGTAATAAAGTCCATACCTATCTGATCCCACTTCCAATCTAGTATAGCCAAAGGCTGCAACAATTTTGCTGGCTTCTGATGCTCAGCTTTGACTCTTTGGCAAACATCACACAATCCAATATACTGGGCTATCTCTCGCTTCAAGCTAGGCCACCAAAATCTCTCCCTCAAGTCCAAGTACATCTTGGTATTCCTGGGATGAATAGAATAAGGTGAATCATGTGCCTCCTGAAGAATCAACTTCCTGATCTCTGCATCTTGTGGTACACAAATGCGCTTCTCAAACCAAATGGCTCCATGCTCATCCTCAAGGAAACCCTCCGCTTTCCCTTTGGTCATATTCACCTTTATCTCATCAATTTCTGCATCACCCTTCTGAGCTTCTCTGATTCTTTCCAACAGATTTGGCTTCACTTCCAATGTTGCCACATATCCCTTAGGAACTATCTCCAACCTGAGATTCTTGAAATGGTCACATAACTCAAGTGGCATATCCTCAACATTAGCAACATTGATATGACTCTTACGGCTCAATGCATTAGCAACCACATTCGCTTTACCAGGATGATACTGCACATTCAAATCATAATCCTTAATAAGCTCCAGCCATCTACTCTGCCTGAGATTCAACTCCTTCTGAGTAAAAATATACTTCAAACTCTTATGATCAGTAAAGACATCACAATGATTATCAACAAGATATTGCCTCCATGTTTTCAATGCATGAACAACTGCAGCAAACTCCAAATCATGTGTAGGATAGTTCTGCTCATGGTTCTTAAGCTGACGTGAAGCATAAGCAACAAATCTACCCCCTTGCATCAAAACACAACCAAGTTCTCGACGAGATGCATCACAATATACTTGGAAATCCTTATGTATATCAGGCAAACATAAAACAGGTGCAGTTACTAACCGTTTCTTCAACTCCTGGAAGATGGTTTCACATGCTTCGCTCCAATGAAACTTATTCTCTTTCTTCAACAGCTCCGTCATTGGTTTTGCAAGCTTGGAGAAATTCTCAATGAACCTCCTATAATATCCTGCAAGACCCAAGAAACTGCGAATGTCTCCAACTGTCGTGGGTGTCTCCCATTCTGTAATTGTTGAAACCTTGGATGGGTCCACAGCTACTCCTTTGCCTGACACAACATGTCCAAGGAATCCTACCTCCTTCAACCAAAACTTGCACTTCCTGAACTTGGCATACAATTTGTGCTCCCTGAGCTTCTCCAATAACAAACGAAGATGTGCCTCATGCTCTTGCTCATTCTTGGAATACACCAATATATCATCAATGAACACCACAACGAATTTATCCAAAAACTCCATAAACACCTTGTTCATCATATTCATGAAGTATGCAGGAGCATTAGTCAATCCAAATGACATAACAGTATACTCATACAACCCATACCTTGTAGTAAAAGTAGTCTTCGGAATATCCTTCTCCCGAATCTTTACTTGATGATAACCAGAACGAAGATCAATCTTAGAGAATACACAAGCTCCCTCCAACTGGTCAAATAGATCATTAATCACAGGTAGAGGATACTTGTTCTTGATAGTAACATCATTCAGAGAACGGTAATCAACACACATCCTCTGGGTTCCATCCTTCTTCTCAACAAACAACACTGGAGATCCCCAAGGTGACGAGCTTGGGCGAATGAAACCCTTTGCTTGAAACTCTCTAATCTATTCCTTCAACTCTGCAAGTTCATTAGCGGGCATCCTATACGGTCCCTTAGCAATAGGCCCAGTGCCTGGTATTAAATCAATAAGAAACTCAATCTACCTATCCGGTGGCATACCTGGAAAATCCTCTGGAAACACATCCGGATAATCCCTCACAACACGCACATCATCTAGGCTACCCCCCTTAAGAGAATTCACCTGAGCGTGCTGATGCTTATACTTGGACACATATCTGATCTTCTTCCCATTCGGTGTACGGAGAGTGATAGACCGACTGGCACAATCAATAACCCCTTGGTACTTGGCTAGCCAATCCATGTCCAATATAACATCCAAACCTTGTGACTCCAATATAATCAGATCTGTAGGAAAAACATGCTTCCCTATGGCTAGGCTTATCTGATAGCATCCCAAACTAGCTGACATCTCTGCTCCCGGTGAACTTATGAGCATAGATGACTTAAGAACTACGTTAGGTAACCCATGCTTATCCACAAATACCCTCGATATGAAAGAATGCGATGCACCAGAATCAAAAAGAACAAGTGTGAGTACTGAATTGATAAAGAACTTACCAATCACAGCATCAGGCTCATCATAAATCTCCTCCACGTTGACATGGTTCACATGCCCCTTGTTGAAAGGATTGGGCTTGACGACCCCATTCCCATTGGGTTGCGACTCTGCGCAGTCTGTGGCATAGTGTCCCATGTTCTTGCACGTGAAACACTGGATGTGACTCAAGTCACTTGGTGCCTGTCCATTCTGACGGTTGTTCCCATTGCCTCCATTGGCTCCATTGCTTCTCCCATTCCCATTGTTCCTTCCATTGCCATTGCCATCTCTGTTACCATTGTGGTGGTTGTGGCCATTATGGTTGTGACCATTCCGACCATGATGGTTGTGTCCTCCACTATGAACATGGCCATTCCCACCATTGTGGTTATGTCCATGGTTATGTCCTCCATTGCCACCATAAGAAATGTGTGGCTTCTGATGCGGTCCAGAGTTATACTTGCCACCATTGTTGTTGTTGTACTTCCTCTTGCGGTTCTCAATGGCCTGCCCCTTGCCTTCCAACACAATAGCTTTGTCTATGAGCCCCTGACAGTTAGCAAAGGTAGCCACTGTCAACTGGACTCCCAACTCATCATTCAGCCCCTCCAACAACTTCTCCTGCCTTGCTGCATCATTCCTGACATCGTCTGGAGCATATCTTGCAAGCTTGTTGAACACCTCAACATACTCGTCCACTGAACGGCCTCCCTGACGCAAGCTGTGGAACTCCTTCTTCTTCAAGCTCATGGCGCCTGCTGAAACATGTGTGGCGCGAAAGGCAGACTGGAACTACACCCAAGTGATGGTGTCGATGGGATAAGTCACCAAGTAGTTGTCCCACCATGCTGCGGCAGGACCCTCCAGCAAATGTGAGGCAAACCTCACCCTCTCTGCCTCAGTACAGCCAATTGTCTCCATGTTCCGGCCCACTGAACGAAGCCAGTCATCCGCCACTATGGGTTCAGGAGTGCTAGAGAACCTCTGAGGATTCAACCTTAGGAACCTCGCAATCGTGTCCACAGGTGGTGGTGGTGGTGGTGGCGCATTGTTGTTGTTGCCCATATTCTGAGTGAGCAACTGGATCAACCGAGCTTGTCCTTGAAGTAACTGTTGCATGTAAGCTGGCTCTTCATTGTTGTTGTTTCCATTCCCCGTGGGATCATGTCTCGGCTGCATCTGTTGGGCAAGAATAGGTAAGTTGTAGACAGAAAGTAGCTAGGGAAATATATCCTACCCCATATGCTTATGATGATCATGGCAAGCATTATATATACAATACATATATCACCAATCAACTTCACCAAACAATATCACCATAGCATCAAACATATAACAATCATCAACCAATGCACTCATACGAAAAACCATCACATATCACGCCATATAGTTTAAAATATATTGCATAACTGATATAAGATCCTCAACACAACCACGGGTAATATAAGATCCTCAACACAACCACGAATAAGAGTATATCAAGCAACATAGTATTGCCATACCGAATAAGTCGACATGGTCAAATACGCTAACACGATAACGGTAGTAAACTAATTTCCGGTGAATTAATTCCGAATGTTGTCTTTGCTAAACAACATGCGGTATTCGCGCCCGCTAATGCAGTTGCGCCTTTTGGGGCTCGGTTCATCTTCTTCTGCCGAGGTATCCACTTCTGGTTCCTCTTCTTGTTCTTCAATTCCATTTGCCTTCATCTTCTCCTTCAGCCTCTTTATCTCTGCTTGCATCTCCACCCTCTCCTTCTTCATCTTGTTGGTGTCCCTCTTGAGCTTGGTGTTCTTCTGCTGCAACTCAGTGATGGTATAGAGATCCGATTGAGTGCTCTTCTCTAGGTCATGGATGTGCTTCTTCAGGATCTGGATGAAGTAGGTAGTTGTACCTGGCCAAATGGCCCCAGGCACATACTTGAACTTCTTTGGCCATATGATCCCCGATGGAAGGATCCTAGTCATCTTCTCGTACACCGTACCCTTAGCTGGCTGGCATACTGCTCAACGATGCGTCCAAGAGCCATGTGAGCGGCTATGCGCTAATGCTGCTCCTTCTCCGGGGCATGCACCTCGAATGACTCCGTGATCACCCTTTCTCCCGTCTTGCTTCCTAGGAAAAATGTCTCCACTTGCCAGTAGTCATCAGCTCCCCTTGTCTCTACTATGTCCGGCTGAAAGACTGGCGCGTAGATGTTCAGGTAATGGCAAATCCCCCTAAGCTCATGTCCAAACGGCATAGCGCGGTATGACAAAATGGTCATCTATAATCAAAGAGAGGAAAGGCAAGATTAGAACAGGTATGAATACGAGTTAGAGAAGGTAAGTAAGTACAAGACAGAGTGATGTAAAGTAATATTTTCATTCATATGGCTTTTCTAATCCATTTTCTAGGGTCACGTCCTACAGTCAACACACTTCTCTGATACCATCTATAACAACCCAATTCACATAGAATTGAAGTCTCTGTGATCAAGTGCCAGTCCCTGGATCGAACTCGCTGGCACACATAGTATCATAGATGTATATCAAAGTACAAGTGCATCATTATTACAACGTATGATCCATAATAAAACAAATAACAAGTTGCATAGCTCAAGGCTAGATTATTCAACTTAAATATAGCGGAAGAATAAGCAAATAACGGGGAGTCCCATCAATAGCCACAAAAGAACATGCTGAGTGTAGACCCGCAACCCTAAACGCACCTTACTGGCCGTCCGAAAAACCTGCAACACCAAAGGTTACAGCCCGACAACGGGTCAGTACATCTTATTTGTACGGAAAGTGACACGAAAAAGGTATATATATAAAGGACCTACAACTACATGCAAGGTGAGTCAAAGGAAAGGCTTATGGTTTTGTTTTGCAGAAAGCCAATTTTCTCCTGAACTAAACTAGTCAAAATTTTAAGTTGAAATCTACCTGAAACACACAGCAACCCATGCTAATCTTTCCCACCAAAATTATTATTAAAATGTTCATCTGTCAAGATCATTCATCAACAGTACTGAATAGTTGCTCAAAGTTCGTCCGTAACCGTGGACACGGCTAACATGATCAGTTTATACGCTCTGCAGAGGTTGTACACGTTCCCCACTGGACCCAACCCGAAGATTGAGACGAAGACTTTCCGAAGAGGTTGCCTCCACCCTTTGGTAGCCGGTACACCTACCACACATCTACATCAGCTAGCTACCAGGGCCAGGTTCCCCACAATGTACTCATGCTAAGCCAGAGCCCATATAGCCAGTGGTTGTACACGGAAGCTACTAGTAATATTGCATGTCTGATCTTTTTGAGCCTGGACGGCGCCCACTGCGTTCAGAGGGTAGACACCATGTCGCACCCGGTTCACCACCAAAACAACCATTGGGTGCATTTAACCCCGGCACTGTCCTTAGACAAGGCACAGCCACCAGGATGCAACCCGCCCGTCCAGAAGTGATTTCTATTTATTATAAAGTTGCTACACAAATTATTAATACCTCACCTGCACTCCATGAATTCTCACAACCCAAACCACGTTTACACAGCATAGCAATAAAGTAACAACATGTGCTAGGTTGATATACAAATACAAATCAAGACATGTGGCTATCCTAACTGGTTTTGCAGCAACAGTAAATTAAACTACCTATCATGCAATAAGGTGATATTCTTAACATAATGCATATATAAAATTATAGGTATGAGTATGGTCAAAGCATCACTTGTCTTCTTCCTGTTCCTGACGATCACAATCCTCACAAAATGATGCGGCGCACTACGGACAATCTATACGAGCAAACATAGCACCAATCAACATATATTCAATACAAATATGCACAAACAGTAATAAACATACAAAGAACAGTAGAAAAACTTTCCTAACAGAAGCTAAACTTTGAGTACTCGACAAAATAAAACCAACGCAAAAAGAAACGGCGCAAACGGGCGCACCGTTAAAAAGAGACGGCTACCAGAAGTTCAAATTTTCATTTGCTTGGGATTCAAATTTGAAAACTTCAAACTTCTGAAAAACTTAGTCTACTGGCTAGAACTTTTCGTCATGGTCGCAACGCAACTGGAATCACTTGATTCCGAGCTACGGTTAAAAAGTAGTCGCGAAAACGGTACCGGGGTGGCATGGGGGTCCAATCTGCAAAAAAGACCGATCCGTAAATAAAATAACTGCGAAAACGCGATCGGGTCCCTGCGCCGGTTTGACCGGATCTGGCCGGCGTTGACCGGCGGCGGCAGGAGCCAGCCGGCATACTCCGGCGGGTCGGCGGCGGCGGCGGCTCGCGCCAGGAAACCCTAATCCCCCGCGGGTCCGCGGGTTTATATAACCCGCTCCGCGATTTTTTTTAATCCGAAACAAATACGAAATCGGCCAGGCGAAAAAAAAACAGTACATGCCCGTTAGGCCCAAAACAATTTTAGAAAAATAACGGATAAATATTTTTAATTTCTGTTTTCACCAAAACTTTTAAAATAATAAAATTGAATTTTTGGCATTACCAAAATATAAAATAAGAATAAAAACTTTGCAACTTATTTTTAAATATTTTTAAATACATTTTCGGCAATTTAAAAATAACGGAAACTCCA
Source organism: Bromus sterilis (assembly GCA_950022295.1). Taxonomy (NCBI): domain Eukaryota; kingdom Viridiplantae; phylum Streptophyta; class Magnoliopsida; order Poales; family Poaceae; genus Bromus; species Bromus sterilis. Next base: position 203,211,285 of record OX465600.1, on the reverse strand, counting down.
AAAATGATTTTTAAACTTTTCCGGAGCATAAATAAATTCCCAAAATATTTTTAGAAATTATTTATAACCCCAAAGTAAATTCAAAATGTCTCCAAAAAATATTTAAAACTATTTTCCAACAATTTAAAAATGGGGATAAGTCATTTTATATCATCTCCAGCGAATTGCCATGTGTTGAAAAATGTTAAAAATATTTTAAAACACAAGAAAAATGCGGAAACAGCATGAGATGCATATGATGATCTATGAACAACCGAATTTAGAAAATTGGGATGTTACAAAACTCCTATCCTGAAGCACAACCTCCCGGTTGAACCTTTAGGAATCCTCTCGCAACCAAAAGAAGACCCGGTGTTTGATCTAAAACCACTACCCGATACGCTCAAGTATGCTTATTTAGATGAAAAGAAAGTATATCTTGTTATTATCAATTCTAACCTTTCAGGGTATGAAGAAGAGCGATTATTGGAGACACTCCGCAGACACTGAGGTGCTATTCGCTATACTCTTGATGATCTCAAGGGTATTAGTCCATCCATTTGCCAACATACTATCAATCTCGAGCCCGATGATAAACCAGTTGTTGATCATCAACAACAGTTGAACCCAAGGATGAAGGACGTGGCTAGGACGGAGGTTCTCAAACTTCTAGCCACAGGTATCATCTATCCTATAGCTGATAGTAAGTGGGTAAGTCCCGTTCATTGTGTTCCTAAAAAGGAGGTATGACTGTTGTTCCTAATGATAAAAATGAACTAATACCTCAGAGGACTATTATTGGATATAGAATGTGTATTGATTTCAGGAAGTTGAACAAGGCCACCAGGAAGGACCACTATCATCTGCCCTTTATTGATCAGATGCTCGAGCGGCTGTCTAAAAACAACCACTTCTGATATCTTGATGGGTATTCTGGCTTCTCCCAGATTCACGTTAACACCGCGGATCAAGAGAAGACCACCTTTACGTGTCCTTACGGTACTTATCTTATAGGCGTATGCCTTTTGGTTTGTGTAATGCACCTGCTACTTTTCAGAGGTGTATGTCTGCAATATTTCATGGTTTTTGTGAGGAGATTGTAGAAGTTTTCATGGATGACTTTTCCGTCTATGGAAACTCCTTTGACCACTGTCTCCACAATCTTAATAAGTTTTTGCAGAGATGTGAAGAAACGAATTTGGTGCTCAATTGGGAGAAGTGCCATTTCATGGTTAACGAAGGGATAGTTCTTGGACACAAGATTTCCGAAAGGGGAATTGAAGTGGACAAGGCAAAGATTGAAGCTATTGAAAGGATGCCCTATCCAAAGGACATCAAAGGTATTCGTAGTTTTCTAGGTCATGCTGGTTTCTATAGAAGATTTATCAAGGACTTTTCTAAGACCTCGAAACCCCTTACCAATCTTATCCAGAAGGATTCTCCTTTTGTATTTGTTGAAGATTGTAAGGAAGCTTTTGAAGTTCTTAAGAAAGCCTTGATAACCGCTCCTATAGTACAACCACCTGAATGGAACTTGCCCTTTGAAATTATGTGTGATGCTAGTGATTTTTCTGTTGGAGCTGTTTTAGGAAAAAGGGTTGACAAGAAGTTGAATGTCATGCACTATGCCAGCAAGAAACTTGATAGTGCTCAAAAGAATAATGCTACTAGCGAGAAGGAATTCTTGGTTGTGGTGTTTGCTTGTGATAAGTTTAGGCAGTATATTGTTGATTCTAAAGTTATTATTCATACTGACCATGCTGCCATTAAGTATCTTATGCAGAAAAAGGACGCCAAACCAAGACTCATTAGATGGGTACTACTTCTTCAAGAATTTGATTTGCAGATTGTCGATAGAAAAGGAGAAGACAATCCGGTGGAGGATAATCTTTCAAGGATGGAAGATATCCCGCACGATCCTATTCCAGTCAACAACAGTTTCCCACATGAACAGTTTGCTGTTGTAAAAGTACAATCTCATTCCGACCCTTGGTTTGAAGATTATGATAATTTTATCGTTGCAAAGTTTTTGCCTCCAGGTTTTACATTTCAGCAGAGGAAGAAATTCTTCACGGATTTGAGGCACTACTTTTGGGATGATCCACATCTTTACAAAGAAGGTGCGGACGGGATCGTAAGAAGGTGTATACCGGAGCACGAGCAGCAGGCAGGACATTCTTCAACAATGTCACGATAGTCCCTATGGAGGACATCATGCCGGTGAAAGGACCGCACATAAAGTTTTACAATCGGGTTTTTATTGGCCTACTCTTTTTAAGGACGCCCGAAGGTACGTTCTATCTTGTGATAAGTGTTAGAGAGTTGGTAACATTAGCAGGAGAAATGAGATGCCTATGAATTACTCACTAGTGATCGAACCTTTCGATTGCTGGGGTTTTGATTTTATGGGTCCTTTTCCTCCTTCACACAAGTACACACACATCTTAGTTGTTGTTGATTATGTAACCAAGTGGGTTGAAGCAATCCCCACTGAGAGTGTTGATCGCAAGACATCTTTGAAAATGCTAAAGGATGTAATTTTTCCTAGGTTTGGAGTACCAAGGTACCTCATGACAGATGGAGGGTCACACTTCACGCATGAAGCTTTTAGGAAAGCTCTAGCCAAGTACGATGTCAATCATAGGATTGCATCACCTTACCACCCTCAAACTAGTGGGCAAGTTGAGCTCACCAATAGGGAGATCAAGTTGATCTTACAAAAGGCAGTAAACAGTTCTAGAAAGGACTGGTCAAAGAAGTTAGGAGATGCTCTGTGGGTGTATAGAACTGCTTACAAAAACCCCATGGGCATGTCTCCGTATAAAATGGTCTATGGCAAGGCTTGCCAATTACCATTAGAGTTAGAGCACAAGGCTTTCTGGGATGTTAGAGAGCTAAATGCTGACCCAAAGTTAGCTGGTAAAAAGTGTCTCATGAACTTGACTTCTCTAGATGAGTGGAGGAGTGAAGCTTACGAGAGCGCTAAAATGTTCATGGAAAAGGTAAAGAAGTGGCACAATAAAAGAATTCTGAAACGTGAATTTAATGTTGGTGATAAAGTTTTGTTGTTTAGATCTCGTTTCAGGTTTTCTCCAGGTAAACTACTTTCCAGATGGGAAGGACCTTTTCATATCGAAGAAGTATATCGGTCTGGTGCAATCAAGATCAATAATTTCGAAGGCACCAAACCTCAAGTTGTGAATGGACAAAGACTCAAACATTATATGGCAGGTGATCCAATCAATGTGGATGAAAACATGATATATACAAAGACTGACGAAGAACATGTTGCAGCCAGTTTCAGACTCCGGCAGGAGCAGAATAAGAAAAGGTATGAATTATGGTAAGAAAACACCACGAACGTCAATAAAAGTTTACTTTTCAATTTTTTTGCAAAATTAGGAAAATTCCAAGCCCGAGTGGAGCCGGAGAGGAGCTCCAGGGGGCCAAGGAGGTCTCCTGGCGCGGCCCCCCCCCCTGGTCGCGCCAGGCACCCTCCTGGATGCCTGGTGGGCCCCCCCTCAGTGCCCCCTCTCACCTATAAGACCCCCCTAGGGTAGAAACCCTGAATAGAGAAGAGTTTCCGTGTTTCGCCGCCGCCACGAGGCGGAAACCTACAGAGGAGAAAAGCCATCTCCGGCGGGCAGATTCCGCCGGGGAGATCACCTCCTGGAAGTGGAGATCGTCGTGATCATCATCATCATCATCATAACGGGCATCATCGAGATCATCATCAACATCATCCCCAACATCATCACCATCTCCATCTCCATCCCATCTCATCTCACAATTGCAACTTGTGTTGTAATCCGTACTATCTATCCTCTCTACTCTGTTGGTGTTGATTACTACTTTGTGGTGAATGCTATTTAGTTTTGTTGGAGAAATATCATTGTGTCCAGATTGTTTGCCACCCATCTATCACCTCTGATCATGATCTCTTTTATTTCTTGTGAGTAGTTACTTTAGTTCTTGAGAACATGGGAGAAGTCTAGTTGTTAGTAGTCATATGATGTTGAAGTGTTATGTGTTGTTTGATACTTAAGTTGTCTTGTTATTTCTCTAGTGGTGTTATGTGAGTCGAACACTTAACACTTCACCTTTCATGGGCCTAAAGGAATACATTGTGCACAAAGGATGCTTATGGTGAGTTGCCGGAGTGACAGAAAACTGAACCCCAGTTCGCACACTTTTGCACAAGGGAGTTATGGATCCTTGATCGTAATGTTGTGGTTAGGCTTATGCCTTAATTACTACCTTATATTTGCGGATGCTTGCAAGGTGTGTAATCATAAGAGTACACTTATCTTAGTCTAGAAGGTGTATTAGCATTGATCCACCCACCAACACTTATCAACACAATACATATTACTTGGCGGAGTATGGTGAAAGTAACTTGGCTAAATCTTCCATGTGTTCTCGAGAACGCTTTAGCTTTTATAAGTTTAGTTCCTAGGCTTATCCTTGTGGAAGGATTGGGCCACTTGCTACTCCTCAGTTACCCTGTTTACTTTGCTTGTCTTTTACTTTTCTGTTGCTTAAACCAAAAACCCCTAAATATTTACCTTTGAGTGGGTGCAGCCTTTACTTATCGAGTGTCACTTATCAGCACCTTCTCCTCCTTGTTGGGTTCAAGACTCTTATTTATCGAAAAGATACAATTGATCCCCTATACTTGTGGGTTATCAAGAATCGTTTATTGGCGTGGTTAACAGGGGAGGCAATCCCACTAAACCTATTAACTTCACCGCCATCAACGACACCCTGGAAATCCGAGCGTGCAGGCTGAACAGTAGTGTCACAACCCCAATTTAGGCAAGTGCTAGGGTTTGAGTTCCCTTTGCATCATGTGAAAAAATCAAAAAGAAAATCAAAAATGGGGAAAAGAAAAGCCCTGAGAAATTAATTCAAATGGCCAGATAAAAATCTTTTTCCAAAAATCATTTGAATATTTGGAAAATTCCTATAAATGATGGTGATCATTTTAAAAGTGGTTTGGGTTCTTTCCCATACCCATGGAATATTCAAAAATTCAAAATGTTCCCTCGAAACTAAATTTGACCCCTATTTGATTTGAAATTCAAATGTTTTGAATTTCAAAAATGCTCAAATTCTACAAGTGACTTGCTACTGGTCACCTAGGATTTATAAAATTATTTGGGCATTTTTATAAAATGTTTTGATATTTTTTTATCAAGACAGAACAAATGTCGGAAGAAATAAAAGAAAAACAGTGAAGAGGGGCTTACCTTGCACCCACGGGCGAAGGCCCACCTCTTCTCGCCGGCCCAGCCCAGCCCGAGGCGTTGTCGTCTTCTACCCCCTCGCCCCAAAGCTGCTCCGTGGCGGCCAGAGCACGCCGATGGCCACCTCGACGTGGAGAAGACGTCTAGGCCCCCCCTCTTCCCTCTCTACGCTCCACGTAAACCTCCAGAAGGCCCCGCACATTCTTCCCCCTCTCTCCGCTCTCTGCCTCGCCCAACCGGACCGGAATCTCGCGCCACCCGTAGCTCCCTGTCGCCGCCGACGTGCGCCCGCGTGGCCGGAGACGCTCGCAAGTCGAGCCACCATGTCCAGGGGAACCACAGCCACCGACTTCATCGATCCACGCCATCAATTGGACCCAAGACGCCTCCTAATCGTCGCCCGCGTCTGCATCTCGCCGCCGGACACCGTGGAACTCCGACGTGGAATTCGTCACCGGCGCAGCTCCTCCGTCCTCTACGACCACGCCTTTCTGCTCAGGGTGAGCTTGTGACCCTTTTCCCCCTTTTCTTCGCTTTCTTCCGCACATGTTTCGCCGATCCCCTCTACACCAGTGGCCGGCCGCCGCCATTGCCGTCGTTGGCATGGCCTGGGACCTCCCCAGGAACCCCCGATGGCAGAGGTGGGTGCGGGAGTTCACGGGCTACACGCCCACACCAACCGAGCCCTTCCCCGTGCCCTAAACGCCACTCCGGCGAAATTTCGGCGGCCTACAGTGGCAACGCCGACGATCCCCTCCATTAGAAGACCTAAACAACCCCTAATCCTCACCCTAGTCACTGACAGGTGGGGCCCTGCCCCTAATAACCCCTATTTATTTTTAAACAGAGGGGATTAACCCCTGTGAGACTTACAGGATGGACCCACTGGTCAGACACCCCCCCACGTCATGCTGATGTCAGCATGACGCAGTAAATCAGTTTCTGATTTAAAAGGAATTAAAATAAATCAGAAAATTCCAGAAATTTAGCCAAACTTTGGAAATTCATAATAAATTCATCTTAACTCCAAATTGGACAAATAATATATGAAAAATGATCAGCAGAAAATTCTCTATCCAAATATGCAACTTCCAACCATGTTTGAGTTGATTTTAAAATGGGACCAGTAGCTTTTGCTATTTGGCTTAATTGGAATTAATTCAAATTTAATTCCAATTCAATTCAAATTTGAACCATTGCAATACACCACATCTCACTTGTACTTCAGAAGCATATCACACACATGGTCACATGGTTTCAAATGATCAAACATTTCAAATGCAATTTGGTTAAAAATTGAAATTCATATGTGGAGTTTGAATTTGCATCTCAAATGCAATACACTTCATTTAAATCAAATGTACCACAAACCAGCACCATTCACCTCATGGCCAACTATATCATGTGCTTGTGCATTCTATTACAAAGTTGCCCCCCCCCGCCTTTTGTTGATGATTGTGCCGATAACAGTGCCTCCGAGACGGTGATCACCCCCGACGAAGAAGAAGTTCGGTAAACCCCGTTTATCGTCAGCAAGGCAAGCAAACCCCATTGATCATGTCTATAAAATCCCAATTCCCTCTCAGTCTCGCTTATGCATGTTTAGGAGATCACCGAGACACGTTCTTTCGCATAGTTGAACCCATTCCGATGCATGACCTATCATTTTGTCACCGTATTAAGGAAACCACAATCCTAGAAGATATAGGAGTTGAATGATGAGCATGTGGCCCCTGCAACTGTTACTGCTTTTGCTGCTTAGTGATACAATGAGGATGTTATGTTTGTGAGTCGGGATGGAATGAACACAGTGATGCTGGTGTTAACGTGTTGGTGAATCCACCCTAAGCAAAGGTGAACGATGAGAGGCTGTGTAGGAGTACACAGTGGGTTGTCTCGTTGAACACTGCCCTAGGCCCCGACTTCCTGTTTTGTGATCCAAGACAAAGAGTATGACCACATGTAGGGTTTTATGGGAACCCCGTTTGGCCTCTTTACGTACCCAATCCGGTCCAGGAGTCACAATAGATTCGGGCTTTCCATTTGGCATGTGCATAGAAAAAGAATGAAGAAAAGGTTGCATCATATAGATATGTGGGTGGACTTGTGAGGCAGTGAAACCATCTGGCAGAGGTGGCGTATCGGTCCCTTACATTATCTGAGTCCGTTTCGTGGAACCGGCCGGACTCTCGAGCGGTGCCAAACTCAGGTAGTCGACTCCTGGATTAGATAAGGTGATGTGAGGTTAGTGTCTTGGTTTCATCCACGTCCGACACCCGCTTGAAGGGTGACGAGAACGAGGCGATAAGTGATGACACGCGTGTGAAGATGTACACCCCTGCAGGGTTAATGAACTATTCGAATAGCCGTGTCCACGGTTATGGACTACTTGGAGACCTCTACTTGATCATAGACAACTTGAATGGATACTTATAAAACTCGCAAGATAAGCGTGAGTGCTATGGTGTGTTTCTTCGTGGGGAAGTCGAGGAAGTAACCATAGTGGTGTATTGTTTGGAGACATGTAGTGGACTCGTGTACGCTTCTTACCTCAAGTCTGGTACTCGTAGTTCAGGACTAGCCAAGTCAAAGCTGGCACTTCTGCATATTGAACCCCACCTCCTTTACCTTGAAACTTGAGCATGAGTAGTGTAGTTCTGATGTAAGTCTTGCTGAGTACGACTTTGACCTCACGTTTGCTTATTCTATGTTTTAGATGAGAACCCAGACCCCGATGGTGTCACCGACTGAAGCTCGACGTTGACCTTGGTAGTATAGTCCCAGACAGTAGTCTGGTCCCTCGTGGAAGGGCATCTTTGTTGTACAAGGCTTCTCTAAGCCATTTGTTAATCTTGTCTGTACTCAGACCTAATTTTCTTCCGTTGTATGATGTAATGATGATCACAGACATGTGATCTTTGTATGTTCTATGTGTAAGTCAATAGAGATACACTTTGTAGAGTTATGTGATGATACCTGCTGTTCATACTAGGCATGTGTGCTGCGTGTATGTTTATAATATGCATGTCTTAGTATGGGTTTTCGAGACCTTAGTTGTGATCTGGCTGGCGGTCTTTTATATACCAAGTGGCCCTTAGATGTGCGCAGCTTGGGGCATCGCGATGCGACTGCTCGTGACTCTGTCACGTGCACACTTTGTTGTATGATCGAGCCCGCCCTAGACCCCGACTAAGTGATCGGGCTGGAGTAAGTTTATGTAAGAGTTAGGGATTCAATCGATAACATGGTTGAGGTGACTTGTCTATGAGTATGGGATTTACCACCCATAAGCATTAGACTTGTGAGCGGACAATGAGGACCCATCTCAGATGATCATCCGGCTTGGATGGGATGCCCCTCACGTTCGATGCTTTCCGAGAGTGTTCTGTGCTTGGCCTTGTCTTCTAAGACAAGTGGGTACGGCTCTCGGCTCTCCATGTGATTTCATCGTAACTGGAATTACATACGCATATTCCGGGTCCCGACAGACTTGGTATCAGAGCAGGACTGTCTGTAGGCTTATCAACCCTTGGTCGAAGTCGAGTCTAGCATTCTATAGATATATAGTTACTCTGGGTATAAGGGAACAACGTAAGGCTTCTTTTTCTCCTTATCCTCATCGATCTGAGTTCTGAGTCACCCTTATCTTTTCTACGGGATGATAGGACTAGGCTCATCTATGTCTTACTAGAACATCTCGTTGTTTGCTTCCTTGTAGCCGTAGGAAAGTTGTGTCCGGTTTCCTAGCATTGTTGTAATGCTGATTTATTATATCGTATTATGTAAGTGTTGTATCTACATTGAAAGAAAATTGTTTTCTTGCAATTACAGCCGTTATGCTGTCCGAGTCATTCCAGGTTTCTTCAAAATTTGATGCATTTGCAAAATTCTTCCCTCCTTTTCGGTTTTCCTTTTAGAAGAACTTCTAGTGGCATTCCCGACAGTTCCATAGTGTTTGATGTAGGTTTTGCTCTAGAAACCTATAGTGATTCAATTGCAGCTCTTGCTCCCACTTTAGATGTCTTCTAGCCAGAAGAACCACACTAACCATCGTGTTGGGGTACTTTGTTACTCTGACATATCTGTTGTAGCCCTAGTAAACCTTGGTCATCCTCTAGGAAGCTATCCAGAGATCCAACCCCTTAAACCTAGCCACCATACAGGTGTGTAGAATTCATAGTGGATCTTATACCAGGCACAGCCCCAATTTCCAGACGTCCATATAGAATGGCCCCACATGAGTTAGCTGAGCTAAAAACCCAACTTGATGCTTCGTTGGCAAAAGGCTTCATCCGCCCTAGCTCATCGCCATGGGGTTGCCCCGTTCTGTTCGTAACGAAGAAAGATGGAACAGAAAGGATGTGCGTAGAGTATCGCCCGCTAAATCTAGCAACGATAAAAAACAAGTACCCACTGCCCAGGATCAATGATCTTTATGATCAACTTGCAGGATCCTCTGTCTTCTCCAAGATGGATTTGAGATTAGGTTATCATCAAATCAAAATCCGAAATGAGGACATTCCCAAGACGGCTTTCACTACTCGGTATGGTCTTTACGAGTACACCGTCATGTCCTTTGGTTTAACCAATGCCCCCGCCACATTCTCGCGCTTGATGAATTCGATCTTCATGGAGTACCTAGATAAATTTGTTGTGGTTTATCTTGATGACATTCTCATCTACTCGAAGAACGAAGAAGAGCACGGAGAACATCTTAGGTTGGTATTGATGAAACTTAAAGAGCATCGCCTGTATGCTAAATTCTCCAAGTGTGAATTTTGGCTACCAGAAGTGACCTACTTAGGCCACGTGATTTCTGCAAAAGGCATTGCTGTGAATCCCGAGAGAGTTCAGACCGTCCTTGACTGGACTCCACCTGAATCGGTTAAGCAAGTTAGGAGTTTTCTTGGCCTAGCCAGCTATTGCCGTCGCTTCGTCGAGAACTTTTCTAAAGTTGCAAAGCCTCTGACTGAACTCCTCAAGAAAGATAAGAAATTCCAATGGACTTCCAAGTGCGAGGAAAGCTTTCAAGAGCTAAAAATAAGATTGACTTCTGCACCCGTACTTGCACCTCCAGACACCAAAAAAGGATTTCAAGATCTATTGTGATGCATCACGGCAAGGGTTAGGATGCATACTTATGCAAGATCGACATGTGGTAGCTTATGCTTCACGCCAGTTGCAGCCACATGAAGAGAACTATCCTACCCATGACCTTGAACTCGCTGCCGTAGTTCATGCCCTAACAACTTGGCGACATTACCTCCTTGGTAATCGTTGTGAGATGACCACCAAAGCCTCAAATACATATTTCACCCAGCCAGATCTTAATCTGAGGCAAAGACGCTGGATGGAGTTGATAAAAGATTATGACTTAGGAATTTTCTACACCCAGGCAAAGCCAATGTCATGGCTGATGCACTAAGTCGTAAGTCGTACTGTAACAACCTCATGTTACATCAGTATCAACGAATACTTCATGAGGAATTTCGAAAGCTCAACCTCGAGATTGTTCCTCGTGGATCTCTTTTCAACTTGGTGGCGAAACCAACCCTTGAGGATCAAATAATAGTTTCCCAAAGACGTGCACGAGGTGTACGCCGGATCAAGGAGAACATTGCTAGCGGAGTTGCTAAATGTTTCTCCAGAGATAGTAAAGGAACAGTATTCTTTGAAAATCGTTTGGTAGTACCTAAGAATAGGGATCTAAGGCAACTCATCCTCAAAGAATCCCATGACACACCCCTCTCAATTCATCCCGGTAGCACAAAAATGTACCGAGATCTACGCCAGAGATTTTGGTGGACCAAGATGAAGAGAGACATTGCTCGAATTGTTGCCGAATGTGATGTTTGACATCGCATTAAGGCCGAACACCAAAGACCTGCTGGTACACTTGAACCTTTGCTTATTCCCGAGTGGAAATGGGACAAAGTCGGTATGGACTTCATCACCGGCTTTCCAAAAACCCAGAGAGGAAATGATGCCATCTTCGTTGTGGTGGATAGACTTTCCAAAATTGCTCACTTCCTTCCAGTTCGCGAGTCTACAACTTCTAGTAAGTTAGCGGCCTTGTATGTCTCTAGAATTGTGTCTCTTCAAGGTGTTCCTTTGGAAATCAATTCTGATCGTGGTAGCCTTTTCACCTCTAGATTCTGGGGAAGCTTTCAGAATGCTATGGGAACTCATCTATCCTTTAGTACAGCTTTCCATCCTCAATCTAACGGTCAAGTTGAAAGGGTTAATCAAATCTTGGAAGACATGCTCAGAGCTTGTGTTATCTCATTCGGAAAGAATTGGGAGAAATCTCTTCCATTCGCCGAATTTTCTTGTAACAATAGTTTCCAATCTAGTCTGAACATGGCTCCCTTTGAACTCCTATATGGACGACGATGTCGAACACCCCTTAACTGGTCAGAAACCGGTGAAAGACAATTCTTTGGACCGGATATGATCAAGGAAGCAGAAGAGCAAGTTCGCATTGTTCGTGATCGATTGGAAGCCGCTCAGTCTCGTCAGAAAAGTTACTATGATCGTCATCATAGGGAAGAGAGCTACAATCTGGATGAGAAGGCTTACCTTCGGGTTACTCCTCTGAAGGGAACCCAAAGATTCGGTATCAAAGGCAAGTTGGCCCCACGTTACATCGGACCTTTCCGCATTCTCGCTAAACGTGGAGAAGTTGCCTACCAGCTTGAACTACCTCCGCACCTTTCCCGAGTACATGATGTATTCCATGTGTCACAACTCAGGCGTTGCTTCAAGGACCCCATCCGCAAAGTCGACCATGACACGCTTGATCTCCAAGATGATCTTTCTTAGCGAGAGTACCCTGTTCGTATTCTTGATTCCGTAGAGCGTGTCACTCGTCATCAGAAGATCAGGTTTCTCAAGGTGCAATGGTCACATCACTCCGATAAAGAAGCTACGTGGGAAAGAGAAGACCACCTCCGTGCCGAGTACCCATCCTTCCTCCCGACGACTTCTGAATCTCGGGACGAGATTCTTTTGAGTGGGGGCGAGTTGTCACAACCCCAATTTAGGAAAGTGCTAGGGTTTGAGTTCCCTTTGCATCATGTGAAAAATTCAAAGAGAAAATCAAAAATGGGGAAAAGAAAAGCCCTGAGAAATTAATTCAAATGGCCAGATAAAAATCTTTTTCCAAAAATCATTTGAATATTTGGAAAATTCCTATAAATGATGGTGATCATTTTAAAATTGGTTTGGGTTCTTTCCCATACCCATGGAATGTTCAAAAATTCAAAATGTGCCCTGGAAATTAAATTTGACCCCTATTTGATTTGAAATTCAAATGTTTTGAATTTCAAAAATGCTCAAATTCTACAAGTGACTTGCTACTGGTCACCTAGGATTTATAAAATTATTTGGAAATTTTTATAAAATGTTTTGATATTTTTTTATCAAGACAGAACAAATGTCAGAAGAAATAAAAGAAAAACAGTGAAGAGGGGCTTACCTTGCGCCCACGGGCGAAGGCCCACCTCATCTCGCCGGCCCAGCCCAGCCCGAGGCGTTGTCGTCTTCTACCCCCTCGCCCCAAAGCTGCTCCGTGGCGGCCAGAGCACGCCGACGGCCACCTCGACGTGGAGAAGACGTCTAGGCCCCCCCTCTCCCCTCTCTACGCACCACGTAAACCTCCAGAAGCCCCCGCACCTTCTTCCCCCTCTCTCCGCTCTCTGCCTCGCCCAACCGGACCGGAATCTCGCGCCACCCGTAGCTCCCTGTCGCCGCCGACGTGCGCCCGCGTGGCCGGAGACGCTTGCAAGTCGAGCCACCATGTCCAGGGGAACCACAGCCCCCGACTTCATCGATCCACGCCATCAATTGGACCCAAGACGCCTCCTAATCGTCGCCCGCGTCTGCATCTCGCCGCCGGACACCGTGGAACTCCGACGTGGAATTCGTCACCGGCGCAGCTCCTCCGTCCTCTACGACCACGCCTTTCTGCTCAGGGTGAGCTTGCGACCCTTTTCCCCCTTTTCTCCGCTTTCTTCCGCGCATGCTTCGCCGATCCCCTCTTCACCAGTGGCCGGCCGCCGCCATTGCCGTCGTTGGCATGGCCTGGGACCTCCCCAGGAACCCCCGATGGCAGAGGTGGGTGCGGGAGTTCACGGGCTACACGCCCACACCAACCGAGCCCTTCCCCGTGCCCTAAACGCCACTCCGGCGAAATTCCGGCGGCCTACAGTGGCAACGCCGACGAGCCCCTCCATTAGAACACCTAAACACCCCCTAATCCTCACCCTAGTCACTGACAGGTGGGGCCCTGCCCCTAATAACCCCTGTTTATTTTTAAACAGAGGGGATTAACCCCTGTGAGACTTACAGGGTGGACCCACTGGTCAGACACCCCCCCACGTCATGCTGATGTCAGCATGACGCAGTAAATCAGTTTCTGATTTAAAAGGAATTAAAAGAAATCAGAAAATTCCAGAAATTTAGCCAAACTTTGGAAATTCATAATAAATTCATATTAACTCCAAATTAGACAAATAATATATGAAAAATGATCAGCAGAAAATTCTCTATCCAAATATGCAACTTTCAACCATGTTTGAGTTGATTTTAAAATGGGACCAGTAGCTTTTGCTATTTGGCTTAATTGGAATTAATTCAAATTTAATTCCAATGCAATTCAAATTTGAACCATTGCAATACACCACATCTCACTTGTACTTCAGAAGCATATCACACACATGGTCACATGGTTTCAAATGATCAAACATTTCAAATGCAATTTGGTTAAAAATTCAAATTCATATGTGGAGTTTGAATTTGCATCTCAAATGCAATACACTTCATTTAAATCAAATGTACCACAAACCAGCACCATTAACTTCATGGCCAACTATATCATGTGCTTGTGCATTCTATTACAATGTTGCCCCCCTTTTGTTGATGATTATGTCGATAACAGTGCCTCCGAGACGGTGATCACCCCCGACGAAGAAGAAGTTCGGTAAACCTCGTGTATCGTCAGCAAGGCAAGCAAACCACATTGATCATGTCTATAAAATCCCAATTCCCTCTTAGTCTCGCTTATGCATGTTTAGGAGATCACCGAGACACGTTATTTCGCATAGTTGAACCCATTTCGATGCATGACCTATCATTTTGTCACCGTATTAAGCAAACCACAATCCTAGCAGATATAGGAGTTGAATGATGAGCATGTGGCCCCTGCAACTGTTACTGCTTTTGCTTCTTAGTGATACAATGAGGATGTTATGTTTGTGAGTCGGGATGGAATGAACACAGTGATGCTGGTGTTAACGTGTTGGTGAATCCACCTTAAGAAAAGGTGAACGATGAGAGGCTGTGTAGGAGTACACAGTGGGTTGTCTCGTTGAACACTGCCCTAGGCCCCGAGTTCCTGTTTTGTGATCCAAGACAAAGAGTATGACCACATGTAGGGTTTTATGGGAACCCCGTTTGGCCTCTTTACGTACCCAATCTGGTCCAGGAGTCACAATAGATTCGGGCTTTCCATTTGGCATGTGCATAGAAAAAGAATGAAGAAAAGGTTGCATCATATAGATATGTGGGTGGACTTGTGAGGCAGTGAAGCCATCTGGCAGAGGTGGCGTCTCGGTCCCTTACATTATCTGAGTCCGTTTCGTGGAACCGGCCGGACTCTCGAGCGGTGCCAAACTCAGGTAGTCGACTCCTGGATTAGAGAAGGTGATGTGAGGTTAGTGCCTTGGTTTCATCCACGTCCGACACCCGCTTGAAGGGTGACGAGAACGAGGCGATAAGTGATGACACGCGTGTGAAGATATACACCCCTGCAGGGTTAATGAACTATTCGAATAGCCGTGTCCTCGGTTATGGACTACTTGGAGACCTCTACTTGATCATAGACAACTTGAATGGATACTTATAAAACTCGCAAGATAAGCGTGAGTGCTATGGTGTGTTTCTTCGTGAGGAAGTCGAGGAAGTAACCATAGTGGTGTATTGTTTGGAGACATGTAGTGGACTCGTGTACGCTTCTTACCTCAAGTCTGATACTCGTAGTTCAGGACTAGCCAAGTCAAAGCTGGCACTTCTGCATATTGAACCCCACCTCCTTTACCTTGAAACTTGAGCATGAGTAGTGTAGTCCTGATGTAAGTCTTGCTGAGTACGACTTTGTACTCACGTTTTCTTATTCTATGTTTTAGATGAGAACCCGGACCCCGATGGAGTCACCGACTGAAGCTCGACGTTGACCTTGGTAGTATAGTCCCAGACAGCAGTCTGGTCCCTCGTGGAAGGGCATGTTTGTTGTACAAGGCTTCTCTAAGCCATTTGTTAATCTTGTCTGTACTCAGACCTAATTTGCTTCCGTTGTATGATGTAATGATGATCACAGACATGTGATCTTTGTATGTTCTATGTGTAAGTCAATAAAGATACACTTTGTAGAGTTATGTGATGATACCCGCTGTTCATACTAGGCATGTGTGCTGCGTGTATGTTTATAATATGCATGTCTAGTATGGGTTTTCGAGACCTTAGTTGTGATCTGGCTGGCGGTCTTTTATATACCAAGTGGCCCTTAGATGTGCGCAGCTTGGGGCATCGCGATGCGATTGCTCGTGACTCTGTCACGTGCACACTTTGTTGTATGATCGAGCCCGCCCTAGACCCCGACTAAGTGATCGGGCTGGAGTAAGTTTATGTAAGAGTTAGGGATTCAATCGATAACATGGTTGAGGCGACTTGTCTATGAGTATGGGATTCACCACCCATAAGCATTAGACTTGTGAGCGGACGATGAGGACCCATCTCATATTATCATCCGGCCTGGATGGGATGCCCCTCACGTTCGATGCTTTTCGAGAGTGTTCTATGCTTGGCCTTGTCTGCTTAGACAAGTGGGTACGGCTCTCGGCTCTCCATGTGATTGCATCGTAACTGGAATTACATACGCATATTCCGGATCCCAACAAGTAGTGCACCCCTGCAGGGAAGATGATCTATTCGAATAGCCGTGTCCACGGTAATAGGACGCTTTATGCTGAAGCCAGAGCCTACTACTAAAAACTATTACTATTAAATTATTGGTTACGGTTTCTCTTCCTCACAGGGAAGTCAAGGAAGGGATCTTGGACGCATCGTTAATTGTTAATTATTTCAACTGACTATTATATAATGCTACGGCAACTTCTGTTGCATTGTTACTTTATGATTTATATGAACTGTTGGATATTCTCTTCTTGTGCTTCAAGAATTGTCAGAAGATGCTAGTCTTTGATTGGCCTAGCTTCTCATCCTTATTCTGACTTTCTACCATTCAGTCCACTATATATAGCCTCCCCTTTCCATTTGATACAAATGCATAAATGCTTAGTAGCGGACGTAAGACTCGTGGGTATGCTAGATACTCACCCTTGCTTTATTTCCCCCTTTTGTTTTATATACCCGTCCGGTTGCTGCCATCAGACGTTGGAGCCCAGGAGCAGGAGATTACAGGAGGAGCCTACTATGACGTCGAGTTCCCCGTCGATTAGGAGTTGTTCGGTGGATCCCAGGCAGGAGGCCTTGCCTTTTTGATCGTTTTTGTTTTTGTGCTAGCTTTCTTAAAGCATATCATGTGTACCTTGTGTCTGTACTCAGATACTATTAATTCCGCTAACTTTGTGCTCTCGAGTTGTTGTATTCGAGCCCTCGTGGCCCCTGGCTTGTATTATACAGCTTGTATTATTTTTATTTGTGAGTTGTGTTGTTATATCTTATCGTGAGTCCCTGATCTTGATCGTGTACCTTGCATGTATGATTACTGTACACGGTCTGATTTTGGGGGCGTCACATCTCTGAAGCTTACCGCATCACAATCAACTCTGTGAAGATTTCCGTGTACTGAAAGTACAAGTGGAAATCTTGGAAGATGAAAACCAAACCCTTCGACGTATAATCAGAGAACTGAAGAATCAACAAGAACAAGAATGAGGAGTGAAATCTCCTTGGGTAATGGCATCCCCTTAGCTTGTTCCAAGCTTGGGGGAGTTCCCGATATCTTTATCTTTATCTTTGTCTTTTAGAGTAAAGAAGAGGCGTATCATGTATAGGGAAATATCGTATGAAATAGGTGTTTGCATTGAGGTCTATCACTCCTTTGTGGAGAGTCTTGTATCCGTGAGGGTGGAGTCTTCTATGATAGAATATTAATGAGAAGTCTATTGGTTCCTTCACTGCACCCGTTATTCTCTCCACGCAATCGACCTTATATGATGATTCTTATGGGAGTATTGACCTTATATGAGGTATGGCTTTGAAAAATTTATTTAAATTTTGGCAAACATAGATTTGGTCATAACAACAAGCATGATTTTCTCAAGTAGCGACATAGCCAAAACCTTTATGTTATTATGCTTGAAGTGTTATGTTGACTAGGAAGACAACTTGATGTGTTATGCTTATTTTAATGTTTATGCTTTATATTGCTTTGCATCCAAGTCATCATCAATTGTCTGTTCTCTCAAAGCCTTTGCTAGCCAAACTATGTACTAAGAGGAATTATTCTTGTGCATCGATACCCTGAAACCAATATCTTCCATATGAGTCCACCATTCCTTCCTATTCATGGTATTTCACTATCACTCCTAAAGTATATAATTCGCGTGGTATCCTTAACTGCTCAAAATCTTATGTTTTGAGCCTCTATTTAGCTCATGAGGAAGTAGTAGGTAATTCATGATCTCCTTAATTTGGACAAGTTTTACCCCGGGATTGCATGTCTAATCTGCAAACCCCTAATACAAGGAGGAACTGGCATGCGCCCAGCTCATAAGATAATACAACAAACAAACCGTCCTTCACGCTTGGTCTATGAGAAATCAGAAACTTTGGCAGTGATAAAAAAATGAGATTAAGGGGATGTGATCGTTCCCACTTGGGAGCCGTTCCTCGAAACTTGTCCAGCTTGAGAACTAATTAAGCTATCTATTAGCATTCGTTGACGAACCATGCACCTCGCAAATCTTGTTTTCATTTTGTTTGATTTAAGGATAGCACATGAGTTTTCCCTACTTCCCTAGATTAGGGCATGTCCTTTACTGTTATGTTGAGTCCGTTCTTCCTACTTCCTTCTATTCTTAACGAGAATAGACACTTCATGTTGACAAGGATTCACTCATATAAGGCTGCATTAAGATTTTCATGTCACATCCTTCTTGACATTATCATTTGATAAGTAAGTTGTTTGCAAAAGCTTAGGCCAAGCGAACATCTTCCTTTGTGTTAGCATTTTCACTTCTTGAGTAATAACATGTTATTTCAAAATCTTCAAAGTGTTTCATTATAGTGGAAGATCGAAAGTAAAAGTTATTAGTTGACCTCTGACCAAGGATATGTTTGCCATGATTTGATGAGTTTCCTTAGCCCTACTTTTGATTATAATTGTTACTACTTCTTCATAAGGGCTTTATGAGTTGAGATTTTTGTTGGGGATGCTTGAGTTTGGTGAAGAAATCATGATGCTTCTTGTCCATATTCTATTTATCGACACTTCACTCTCTAAACTGTTGGACAGGTTTACCGAGCGCGGTATTCGCTTGGGGACAAGCGAGGTCTACGCTTGGGGAGTTGATACGTCCAAAATGCATCACTATTTTATATCGTAATTCACCCATATTCATTGATATATTTCACATTATGATGTTGTTCTTATGTTTTTTGGCTTGTCTTACACAATTCGCAACTTTCTGGTGCCAAAACAGACGCAGGATTCAGCGGAGAAAAGTGGACATAGAGTTGCTGAATCATAAGACCTCCAAATGAGCTGAAAATCGACGGAGGGCATTTTTCGGAAGATTGACGAAGGCACGCAAAACAGGAGCCAAAGGGGGCCACCAGGTGCCCCCTGGCGCGGCCCCCACTAGGGGCACACCGAGAGGACGCCTAGACTACTGGGGCCACCCCAGGGTCCCTCCCTCTGGCATATACACCCCTCGTCACCCAAAACCCTAAAAAAAGAGAATTTACGGAGTTCCCCCGCCGCTCCATGGCAGAGACCTGCAGTGAAGAAAATGCATCTCCAGCGGGAGATTCCGCCGGGGAGAACACTACGCGAAAGGGGAGATCATCGCCATCGTCATCACCATCGTCACGGGCATCATCGAGATCATCATCAACATCATCCTCACCATCAGCACCATCTCCATCTTCATCCCATCTCATCTCACCATTGCAACTTGTGTTGTAACCCATACTATCCATCCCCTCTACTCTACCGGTGTTGATTAATCCTTTGTGGTAAATGCTATTGAGTTTTGTTGGAGAATTATTGTCATGACCATATTATTTATCATATATTTATCATATATTTATCATCTATTTTATGTCTTGTGAGTAGTTACTTTAGTTCTTGAGGACATGGGAGAAGTCTCGTTGTTGGTAGTCATATGATGTTGAAGTAATATGTGTTGTTTGATATTTAAGTTGTGGTGTTATTTTTCTAGTGGTGTTATGTGAGTCGAACATATAACACTTCGCCTTGTTAAGGACATGCGGGAATACATTGTTTATAAATAATGCTTACGGTGGGTTGCCGGAGTGACAGAAACCTGAAACCCAGGTCGCACACTTTTGCACAAGGGAATAATGGATCCTTGATCTTATTGTTGTGGTTAGGCTTTTGCTTTAATTTCTACCTTGTATTTGCGGGCGCTTGCAAGATGTTTAATCATAAGAGTGCACTTGTCTTAGTCTAGAAGGTGTACTAGCATAGATCCACCCACTCAACACTTATCAACACAAAACATAGTACCGATTCGGAATATGGCGAAAGCACATGACTACCTCTCCCATGTGTCCTCAAGAACGCTTTAGTCTTTATACGTTCAGTTGCTAGGCGTATCCATTGCTTAAAAGGATTGGGCCACTTGCTTCTCCTCAGCAGCCTTTACATTGCTTGTTTTTACCTTCTTGTTGCTTATACCAAAAACCCCTAAAAAGTTATCTTTCAGTGCTTGAAGTTATTCCTTGTCCAAAATCACTTGTCAATACCTTCTGCTCCTCGTTGGGTTCGACACTCTTACTTATCAAAAATGCTATGATATATCCCCTAGACTTGTGGGTCATCAGCCACTCCCTCTACTCCATCTGCTTACTGGGGCCATGCAGCAGCCGGCACCCTGTAACAACCCGGGATTTTCACCCAAATTAAAAAAAATTGTTTGTTGCATTGCTATGATGTTTGCCTGTATTGTTTGAAGTGTTTTCTTTGCCGTTTTATGAATCGGTGAATATTTCCCCCTTTTATCTCTTACCGGATGGAGACCGACCCTTGCCACCCTGACACTCGACCTTGCCACACCGGGTTTCACCCGAGCACCGTCGGGATAACCGGCACAAGACCAGCCATCGCCATCGGAACGAAAAACCCCATTTAATAATTAAATGGGTTATTTTATTGGGCACCGGAAAGTGTTCTCGGAACGGTTTCGAAGCAAGTTGAACGTCATCAGCTCGATGCGCTGATTGCGCAGTTCAAAGTATTACCCGAATCGGAGGTCCTGTGGACCCTCGGCGGTCAGAAACGTAAACACAGCGCGTGAGAGAGAGAAACCGGGGATGTTTTGCAAACTACCAGCCACCTGGGCTATAAATAGACCACCATCCCACTTAGGGTTTCCCCTAAGCCAAATAGGCATCCACCAGCCCCCAGATCTGGAAAAATAGCCCCAATTTGCGCAATTTAGCCTATTTTTGCAGCAAACCCTAGCCCCCCTCGATCTGGACCGTCGGATCGGCGGATCCAACGGCCCAGGGCTGTCCACGTCACCCCCACAAGCCCCACGCCCGTGCTCCTCCGCTCCCGACCCTGCGCGTCCCCACCGCTGCACTCCGGCCAGCGAGCCTCGTCGCCGGCGTCAAGCCGCTGACCCCCGGGTCGCCGCGCCACCGTCCTCTCCTCCTTCCCTCTCCCTCGCACCTCCTCCTCCTTCTCCTCTAGGGACGGCGGCCGCCATGGAGCAGCCGAGCTCGAAGCTCTTTGCCGTCGCCCGAGGAACTCTCGCCGCGCCGCCCCAAGTTCGTCGTCGGCTGCTTTCCACGCCGCTCGGGGACCTCGTCGGCGTCCGCCGCGCCCGCCTCCGCGCCTCTCCGGCAAACCCCGGCCGCTCCGCCCCTCGCCGGCGTAGCCCACCGCCGGCCACCGCCCGTGTGGTCACGCTCGGGAATAGATGCGTCCGATCCAGCCGTGCAGCGCCGCTATATGCCGGCGTGCCCCAGGCGGCCCAAGGCCCAGCCTACGCGCCCAAGCCCAATGCCCCGCCTCAGTCCGACTCTTCCTCTCTCTCCTGGGTGCGCAACATACTACTCTTCGCAGACGCCGCGACCTGGGCCAGGCCCAGCGAGGTGAGCCCTCCTTTTTTCCTTTTATTTTTTTTCCTGCACCTGTCTGGTCGGCCCGATTAAGTTTAGTGCACAGTGTGCTTTTTAATTAAGTAGCGCTCGCCTCTATTTAGGCCCATGTGCAGTAGATTCGGCCCGTTAGATGTTTCTTTGTACTTTTCTAGTTTATTTAATTGGCAGATTGTATTAGTTTTTTTGCGATGCCCGTATCTTTTTAACCGTAGCTCGGATCGCGACGCGTTAAACATGAAAGTTTCTTAGAATTTTGTCTAGTTTAATAAAATGTGCTCCTTTGCCATGTTTGACTTTGTTTACATGATGTTTTACTGCTATTTACACCGCATGCCACCGTAAACGGTTTCTTTAATAACTTTTTAACCATTGCCCCGATTAAAATGTTCTTTACATGTAACTTGACTAGAATTGCGTGTAGATCTTGATTGTGCTGCTCTTGCTTGCTAATAAAAATAATAAAATATTGTTGAGGGAAAAACAGTACCGAACATTATAATTTTCGTGGGGTAAATAGTGATAAGCATGTTTAGGAGTTTGTCCCATTTAAATTGACTAGCGTAGATAGTTTAATTTATGCTTCACCTCTTGCCATGATTGTGTGATATGCCATGCTTGAGTGAGATTCCATGTTAACAACCTTGCTCATGTTGTGTAGCTAAACAACTCGAACCATTCTAAATGTGTGGTACCATCGTGTGTGACGAATACTTCACTTAACCTATTAGTAACCTCTCTCGACGATAGATGCGATATCGTATTGTGTTGTCTCGTGTTCCCTTCTTGATGTTGTTTGCTCGTGATTGCTTCGTAGTAATAGATGCATACTCGTCGATTGCTTTCCAGTGTTTCCTTCATGTGTGCTCCCGCGGTTAATCATGGAGACGGTGCGAGCTCGCGATCTCCTACACCTTCGGAACCCGACTTATCAACAAGAAAGGACTATGCATTACTTATGATCCATTCTATTATAACCAGTGGTTTGCACGCTAGTCTAGGTTAGGTTCGATGTTTGATCCTACCACATGTTTACATCCTCTCTTAAACCGATATAGCCATGTCCCCTCCCAGCAAACCATGTACTGTTGTGTTACTATTTCTCGTAGCTCAGCCCCAACTTAGTATGCATGCTTAGGATGCTACGAATGTTACCCTGTTACTCCTTGGGTTGGGCTATCACATTATTATATTATTGTGAATGATATGATTATTATAATGTTGACCTAGGACTATCACGAAGGATGGAAGGTCTAGGCTATCCCGCCCCGACACTTTATTCCATTCGAGTCACCTAGGACCCGAGTTCCAGGTATTGTGTCTCTTGACGAGCGTGCCTAACCGCGTGTGGGATTTTATGGGGTCCCCTTTTCTTACCTAACTAGCTTCAAACATTTCTAGTGGTAGCCCAAGCTGATTTACCAATTGAAAACCATGCATATATGTCTGTCGGGTCGCTCCTAGCAGATATCCTTTAAAATAACTTGGGTCAGCGGAGACATGGTTTCTCTCGTTGGTCCACCCCAGGGAGCTAGGGGGCTTCCCAAATGGTTTGGGTAGCTAACCCGACCTCATCCAGACGGTAGAGGCCAATTCGAGAGCGCGGACGGCTTTTGAGTTGGATGTCGACTCAGCGGGGGCCACCCGGATTTGTGCGTTGTTAGTTAGAGGGACATGTCGTACCGGATCTCTCGGAACTAAATCATAAAATGGTTGCCTATCATGGGTAGCAACTGAGAGAGATGGGCGTGCGTGCGGAGCCTTGTAATGGGCAGTTGGTACACCCTTGCAGGGTTAAATCTTTTCGAGACACCGTGTCCACGGTTATGGACGACTTAGACCTACTCCTTGTTCATAGACAACAACAACTGAGATAATCGTAATAACTTGATCAACGTGTGTGTGCCTTGACTGCTTATTCTTTGTCGGGATGCGGAGAGGAGGACAAGGAGAGGATAGGTGTTATGTTTGTGTGACGCCCCCAAAATCAGACCGTGTACAGTAATCATACACGCAAGGTACACGATCGAGATCAGGGACTCACGGTGAGATATCACAACACAATTCTACAAATAAAATAATACAAGATGTTTAATACAATCCAGGGGCCACGAGGGCTCGAATACAACAACTCGAAAGCACAAAGTTAGCGGAAGCAAAAGTATCTGAGTACAGACACAAGGTACACTTGATCTGCCTTAAGAAGGCTAGCACAAAAACAACAGATCGAAAAGGCGAGGCCTCCTACCTGGGAACCTCCAAACTACTCCTGGTCAGCGGGGAACTCGACGTCGTAGAAGGCATCGGGGATCTTCGCGTTGCGGTGGTCGGCATCGGGAATCTCCTGCTATTGGACTCCAAGGCTCCAACGCTGACTGCAGTGGCCGATCAGGAAAAACATAGAGGGGGAAAGAAAGCAAGGGTGAGTATCTAGTATACCCGCGAGTCTTACGTCCGCTACTAAGCATTTATGCATTTGTATCAATGGAAAGGGGAGGCTGTATATATAGTGGTCTGCAAGATAGAAATCAGAATAAGGGTAAGAAGCTAGGCCTATCGAAGACTAGCATCTTCTGACGAGTCTGGCAGCATGAGAAGAGAATCAGCCAACAGTTTATATAAAGCATAAAGTAACAATGAAGCAGAAGTTGTTGCAGCATTGTATAATAGTAAGTTGTAATGATTAATAATAATATATGCCTCCAAGTTCCCCTTCTCGACTTCCCTGCGAGGAAGAAAACCCGGAACCAACAGATTAATACTAGTAGTTTGTAGTGGTAAGATCCAGCTTCAGATAAAGCGTCATGTTACCATGGACACAGCTATTCTAATAGATTAATCTTCCCTACAGAGGTGCACTGGCGTGACTCTACGGCGCTCGGATCTCCAGGGTGGCGTTCACCTTGTTAGGGAACACCCCACAGAAGCTATCCGACACAAAGTAGCCCATCCTTCGGAAATCAATAGAGAGGTCATCCGCCGGACTATATCCTATGTGCGCCGGGCTTTGGACCCTAACCCGAACGTACTCCTGAACGGTGAGTGACTGGCCGGTGAAGCAAAATCAAAGCAAATACAAATACACAGCTCGAGCAAGAGAAGACAACACCACTTCCCGGCAATTATCCCACGGTAATGCTGCCGTCTGAAGACCCTCGAACGAGACTACGATGCAGGGGATCCCACACTCCTCATCCCACGTGCAGGTAGTGCGTACAAGCCAAAGGCTACTCAAGACGTCCGCCGAACCATTTAACATTTTAATTAACATGCGTGACAACCGTTATCGTTGCCTCGACTTAACTGACCCGCGGACAACGACAGCAGTCAGGACCACCAGTACATCGGTGCCTGCCCTGTCGTCGCACCAAGTCTTTGCGGTTACCAACAAGGTGAACCGACTCCTTACCTTATCTCGCGTGTGCTCTTGGTAGAGCTCGACTTTCGTGGTTTGGTAACTCTCACGAGATACGAGCAGGGGCCAAGCCCACCAGTAACGTCGGTCGTACCCTCCCTGTCGATCCCGGCGCAATACCGCTCGCGGGCACCGTTGGGTCACCCGACTTCTTACCTTAAGGACAACCGGGCCTCATGACCTTAGAGCGGCTATACAGAGTCAGCAACGAGTGGAGTACGATGATTACTCCTCGATAGCTCCACTTGATGTGGCTCGGCAGAACCGAGCTAGGGGCCTTAGGCGGTGTCTGCATTGTACCGTACCTATTACAGTTATAATAAATTGTATCCGCGACACTCACCAGAGTGATCATGGCCCGCTATCTAATCCTAGCTAACAATGCGAAGGGCTCACTGCTGAATAAGATATATATATTTATAGGCAGCATAGGATAAAGGAAGGTACATCAAGGGGCGACAATGACAGGCTATGCAATTGAATAGGTAAGCAATGTAGCAGTAGCAGTAAAAATGCCTAGTGCAAGAAATATACGGAAATATAGGCGATATCTAGGGAAGAGAATGGCTTTGCTTGTCTGGAAGCTCGCGGGAGGGGTACGGTCGTCGACGAAGTAGTCGTACTCGGCAACGGTGTCGTCGGCGGCAGCAACGGGGTCTACCGAAGAATAAGGGGGGAGAAAAAAGTAAATACACGGCAATAATAGCAATACAAATACAATACATGGCAAACGCAATGTTAACGGTGTTCTAACGCGGTACAAAGTGTTATGCTCGGAGCGGGATTCGGGGATGAAATACTAGATCCGGGTGATTATCGAAAGACGACCCGGAGGGGGGAATGTCGATGTTCGTTGTGTTAGAGGGGTGTGGTTGGTATATGGATTGCGTATCCGTTTTTGTTATATTTTTACGATCAATTTTTTGTGTATAAAGTTTTTTCATCGGAGTTACGGATTAAAAGATATTAATTTCTTCAGTTTAAATCAATTTCAAAACATTTTCTGAATTTCTTTTATTATTTAAAACAACATTATCCACAACAGTCCTGTTGACTGGTCAAACCTGACCAGTGGGACGCAACATTAATAATTCTTTTTATTAAATTAAAATAGAGCTAGGGCCCACATGTCATTCACTGATAATTTATAAATCCATTTTATTTAAATTCTTCCAAGTGGGGCCCATCTGTCAGTCTAATAGTTTTCTATTTAATCTAATCCAATGAGTTTATCTGGAGGGGGGCACATGTCATAGAGACAATAACATAACCATAATTAAATTGAACAGTTTTATTAATTAAAAGATTGGGGCCCCACATGTCATGGAGAGGGGGGTTATCTCTTTTAATTCCTTGTTTAGTGGATAAATGGGGTGGGTTTCCCACGACAGAGCCGCTCGGGTTTGCCGACGGCGAGGGGCTCGGGGCGAGACTGACCGGCTAGGGCGGGGGGGGGGGGCACGGCGAGGACTGATGGCAGAGAAGTTAATAGGTTTAGTGGGATCGCCTCGCCCATTAACCGCGCCAATAAACGATTCTTGATAACCCACAAGTCTAGGGGATCAATTGTAGCTTTTCGATAAATAAGGATGTCGATCCCAACGAGGAGCAGAAGGTACTGATAAGTGACACTGGATAAAGAAAGGGTTGCAAACACTCAAAGGTAAATATTTAGGGGGTTTTGGTTTAAGCAACAGAAAAGTAAAAGACAAGCAAAGTAAACAGGGTAACTGAGGAGTAGCAAGTGGCCCAATCCTTTCTCAAGGATAAGCCTAGGAACTGAACTTATAAAAGCTAAAGCGTTCTCGAGAAAACACGGGAGAGATAGTCAAGTCACTTTCACCATACTCCGTCAAGTAATATGTATCGTGTTGATAAGTGTCGGTGGGTGGATCAATGCTAGTACACCTTCTAGACTAAGATAAGTGTACTCTTATGATTACACACCTTGCAAGCGTCCGCAAATACAAGGTAGTAATTAAGGCATAAGCCTAACCACAATATTACGATCAAGGATCCATAACTCCCTTGTGCGAAAGTCTGCGAACTGGGGTTCAGGTTTCTGTCACTCCGGCAACCCACCCTAAGCATCCTTTATGCACAATGTATTCCTCTAGGCCCATGAAAGGTGAAGTGTTATGTGTTCGACTCACATAACACACCACTAGAGAAATAACAACACAACTTAAGTATCAAACAACACATAATACTTCAACATAGTATGACTACTAACAACTAGACTTCTCCCATGTTCTCAAGAACTAAAGTAACTACTCACAAGACATAAAAGAGATCATGATCATAGGTGATAGATGGGTGATAAACAATCTGGACACAATGATATTTCTCCAACAAAACTCAATAGCATTCACCACAAAGTAGTAATCAACACAAACAGAGTAGAGAGGATAGATAGTACGGATTACAACACAAGTTGCAATTGTGAGATGAGATGGGATGGAGATGGAGATGGTACTGATGTTGGGGATGATGTTGATGATGATCTCGATGATGCCCGTGACGATGATGATGATAATGGCGACGATCTCCCCTTCCGGGAGGTGATCTCCCCGGCGGGATCTGCCCGCCGGAGATGGCTTTTCTCCTCTGTAGGTTTCCGCCCCGTGGCGGCGGCGAAACACGGAAACGACTCTTGTTTAGGGGTTTCCACCCCAGGGGGATTATATAGGAGAAAGGGGCACCAAGGGGGGCCGCGCCAGGCACCCTTCTGGCTGCCTGGTGGGTCCCCTCACCTCCCCCTTGGTTGATCCCCAGTCAATCTTAATAAAACTGCTCCCCGTAAATTTTCATCGCGTTTGGACTTGATCTGATTAAGCAACTTGGTATCCCGTTTTTACCGCTGAATTCTGGTTCTGCTGCTTCGGCACCGGATAGTTGTAAACTGTGTAAAATAAGCCAAAACAACATAAGAACAATACTTTAAAGTGGAATATATCAATGAATAGGGTGAAACCACAATATAAAATAGTGATGCTTTTTGGACATATCAACTCCCCCAAGCTTAGACCTCGCTTGTCCCCAAGAGATTGCTGAACTCGGTAAACCTGTCCACAAGTTTAGAGAGTGAAGTGTCGAGAAAAGAATACGAACAAGAAGCATCAAGATTCCTCACCAAACTTAAACATCCTCAACAGCAACCTCAACTCATAAGGTCCTTATGAGAAAGTAGTAACAATTATAACAAAGTAGGACCTAGAAAACTCATCAAATCATGACAAACATAGCCTTGGTCAAGGAACAACTAATAAATTTTACTTTTGTTCTTTCACTTATAATGGAAGAGTTGAACCTTTCGAAAGAACATGCTATTAGTCAAGAAGTGAACATATCAACACAAAGGAAGATGTTTGCTAAGCATAAGCTTTTGTAAACAACTCACTTATCAAAAGATATTGTCAACAAAGATGTAACATGCTAGATGTCAATGCAACTTTATATGCAAGTATCTTTATCAACATCAAATGTCTGTTCTCCCTCAAGAAAGGAAGGAAGTAGGAAGGACTGACTCAGCTCAAAATAAAGATAAACCCCGTGCAAAAGGGTAAGCAGGGAAAACTTATGTGCCATCTCTAGATCAAACAGAATAAAACAAACTTTTGGGAGGTGCATGATCCGTCAACGACTGCTGATAGATAACTCACTCACTTCATGATTTGGACAAGTTTCGAGGAACGGCTCCCATGTGGGGACGATCAGATCCCCTTGGATTCCTTTGTTTATCACTCGTAAAAGGGCGAAGGAACTTGTGTGTTAGTATTTATCTTTTACGAGCTGGGCACTCATGCCAGTCCCTTCCCGTATTAGGGGTTTGCAGATTAGACATGCAATCCCAAGATAAAACTTGTCCAAATTAAGAAGATCATGGGTCACCCACCACTTCCTCATGAGCTGAATCAGCGGCACAAAACAGAAGATTTTGAACATCTAAAGATAGCACATAAATTATATACTCTAGGAGTGGTAGTGGAACACCACAAGTAGGAAGGTATGGTGGACTCAAGTGGAAGAAGTTTGTTTCAAGGTATGGAAGTACAAGCAGAATTCCTCTTAGTACAGAGTTTTGGCTAGCAAGGCTTTGAGAGAGCAGAAAATTGATGACAACTAAGATGCAGGCAATACAAAGCATAAACAATAAAACTAGCATGAAACATCAAGTTGTCTTCCTTGTCAACATAACACTCCAAGCATAATAACACAAAGGTTTTGGCTATGTCGCTACTTTGAGAAAAACATGCTTGTTGTTGTGACCAAAGCTATACTTGCCAAGATTAAATAAAGTTTTCGAAGCCATACCTGATATAAGGTCAATACTCCCCATAAGAATCAGCTCATAATGTCGATTGCGTGAAGAGAATACCAAGTGCAGCGAAGAAACCAATAGACTTCTCATTAATATTCCTTCATAGACGACTCCACACTCACTGATACAAAGCTCTCCACAAGAGGAGTGATAGACCTCAAAGCAACACCTATTTCATAAAGTGACCTCCCTAGACATGATACGACTCTACTTGACTCCTAAAGAAAAAGATAAAGATAAAGATACCGGGCGCTCCCCCAAGCTTGGAACAAGCTAAGGGGGTGCCATTACCCGAGGAGTTTTACTCCTCATTCTTGTTCTTCTCAGTCAGGTACTCCTTGGCGAAGCGCTTCCATGGCAGTTGTTCTCCAGTCTCGAAGGACATTCCCGTCTCCAAGATCCTGCACTCAGCACCTAAACCCATGCGCAGAAACTTTAGTTCATACTCATAGTTCTGGTTCTGCAGATCATAGATCTGTGCTTGGAGTTCATAAACTTTTTCTTCTAATGCGGCCAAACTTGAACACATCTCCTTCATCTCCTTCTTGTGGGAAGCCTCGATCTCGTTCATGATGTCGAAGTTAGCTTCTACACCGCGCTCCACCATCTTCTTGAACTTGAAGACCTCATGTTCTATCTCCTTCAGCCGATCTTCGGTGCTCCCTTCCTTGACAGGTCCCTTCAGATCTTCCTTGTGGAGAACACCGTCCTCCACACGAAGGACCTGAGGGTGCTTCCTCACCTCAGCGAGGTAAGGGTTGATGACGTTGACGACGAACTTGTCCTTGGGGGAACTTGGAGAAGCCATGGCACCTAGATCTGCTGAAAGTTTTCCTGGCAGAAACAGACCGAGAAAGAAAACACGCGAAATCGAGAGATACGGTGCCGGGACTATCCGGGCAAATATATAGCAAAAATTTCTCCAACAGAAGGAAGGTTTCAAGCCTAGGTGGAGTCGGAGGCGGAGTCCAGGGCAGCCAGGAGGGTGCCCGGCGCGGCCAGGAGTGGGGCCGCGCCAGGGGGCCTCCTGGCCTCCCTGGAGCTCCTCTCCGGCTCCACTCGGGCTTGGAATTTTCCGAATTTAGAAAAAAATCTACAAAGTTAACTTTTATTGACGTTCGCGGTGTTTTCTTACCATAATTCATACCTTTTCTAATTCTGCTCCTGCCGGAGTCTGAAACTGGGCTGCAACATGTTCTTCATAAGTACTTGTATATATCATGCTTGCATCCACATTGATTGGATCACCTGCCATATAATGTTTGAGTCTTTGTCCATTCACAAAGTGAGGTTTGGTACCTTCGAAATTATTGATCTTAATTGCACCCGACCGATATACTTCTTCGATATGAAAAGGTCCTTCCCACCTGGAAAGTAGTTTACCTGGAGAAAACCTGAAACGAGATCAAAACAACAAAACTTTATTACCAACATTAAATTCACGTTTCAGAATTCTTTTATCGTGCCACTGATTTACCTTTTCCTTGAACATTTTAGCGCTCTCGTAAGCTTCACTTCTCCACTCATCTAGAGAGGTCAAGTTCATGGGACGCTTTTCACCAGCTAACTTTGGGTCAGCATTCAGCTCTCTGACAGCCCAGAAAGCTTTATGCTCTAACTCTAATGGTAAATGGCAAGCCTTGCCATAGACTATCTTATACGGAGACATGCCCATGGGGTTTTTGTAAGCAGTTCTATACGCCCACAAAGCATCTCCTAACTTCTTTGACCAGTCCTTTCTAGAACTGTTTACTGTTTTCTGCAAGATCAACTTGATCTCCCTATTGGTGAGCTCAACTTGCCCACTAGTTTGAGGGTGGTACGGTGATGCAATCCTATGATTGACATCGTACTTGGCTAGAGCTTTCCTAAAAGCTCCATGCGTGAAGTGTGACCCTCCATCTATCATGAGGTACCTTGGTTCTCCAAACCTAGGAAAAATCACATCTTTGAGCATTTTCAAAGATGTCTTGTGATCAGCACTCTCAGTGGGGATTGCTGCAACCCACTTGGTTACATAATTAACAGCAACTAAGATGTGTGTGTACTTGTGTGAAGGAGGAAAAGGACCCATAAAATCAAAACCCCAGCAGTCGAAAGGTTCGATCACTGGTGAGTAATTCATAGGCATCTCATTTCTCCTGCTAATGTTACCAAATCTCTGACACTTATCACAAGATAGAACGTACCGTCGGGCGTCCTTAAAGAGAGTAGGACAATAAAAACCTGATTGTAAAACTTTATGTGCGGTCCTTTCACCGGCATGATGTCCACCATAGGGACTATCGTGACATTGTCGAAGAATTTCCTGCTGCTCGTGCTTCGGTATACACCTTCTTACGATCCCTTCCACACCTTCTTTATAAATATGTGGATCATCCCAAAAGTAATGCCTCAAATCCGTGAAGAATTTCTTCCTCTGCTGAAATGTGAAACCTGGAGGCAAAAACTTTGCAACGATAAAATTAGCATAATCTGCAAACCAAGGGTCGGAATGAGATTGTACTTTTACAACAGCGAGTTGTTCATCTGGGAAATTGTCGTTGACGGGAATAGGATCGTGCGGGATATCTTCCATCCTTGAAAGATTATCCGCCACCGGATTGTCTTCTCCTTTTCTATCGACAATCTGCAAATCAAATTCTTGAAGAAGGAGTACCCACCTAATGGGTCTTGGTTTGGCATCCTTTTTCTGCATAAGATACTTAATGGAAGCATGATCAGTATGAATAATAACTTTAGAATCAACAATATACGGCCTAAACTTATCACAAGCAAACACCACTGCCAAGAATTCCTTCTCGGTAGTAGCATAATTCCTTTGAGCACTATCAAGTGTTTTGCTGACATAGTGGATGACATTCAACTTCTTGTCAACCCTTTGTCCTAAAACAGCTCCAACAGCAAAATCACTAGCATCACACATAATTTCAAAAGGAAAATTCCAGTCAGGTGGTTGTACTATAGGAGCGGTTATCAAGGATTTCTTAAGTACTTCAAAAGCTTCCTGACAATCTTCATCAAATACAAAAGGGGTATCCTTCTGGAGAAGATTGGTAAGGGGTCTCGAGATCTTAGAAAAGTCCTTGATAAATCTTCTATAGAAACCAGCATGGCCTAGAAAACTACGAATACCTTTAATGTCCCTTGGATAAGGCATCCTTTCAACAGCTTCAATTTTTTCCTTGTCCACTTCAATTCCCCTTTCGGAAATCTTGTGTCCAAGAACTATCCCTTCGTTAACCATGAAATGGCACTTCTCCCAATTGAGCACCAAATTTGTTTCTTCACATCTCTGCAAAACTTTATTAAGATTGTGGAGACAGTGGTCAAAGGAGTTTCCATAGACGGATAAGTCGTCCATGAAAACTTCTACAATCTCCTCATAGAAACCATGAAATATTGCAGACATACACCTCTGAAAAGTAGCAGGTGCATTACACAAACCGAAAGGCATACGCCTATAAGCATAAGTACCGTAAGGACACGTGAAAGTGGTGTTCTCTTGATCCGCGGTGTTGACGTGAATCTGGGAGAAGCCAGAGTACCCATCAAAATAGCAGAAGTGGGTGTTTTTAGACAACCTCTCGAGCATCTGATCAATAAAGGGCAAAGGATAGTGGTCCTTCCGGATGGCCTTTTTTAACTTCCTGAAATCAATACACATTCTATATCCAATAATAGTCCTCTGAGGTATTAGTTCATTTTTATCATTAGGAACAACAATCATACCTCCTTTCTTAGGAACACAATGAACGGGACTTACCCACTAGTATCAGCTATAGGATAGATGATACCTGCGGCTAGAAGATTGAGAACCTCCGTCCTAACCACGTCCTTCATTTTTGGGTTCAACCGTCGTTGATGATCAACAACCGGTTTAGCATCGGGCTCGATATTGATAGTATGTTGGCAAATGGATGGACTAATACTGTCGGGACCCGGGGTTAGCGTATGCAAGCCTCGCTACAACACAATCATATGGAGAGCCAAGAACCGTACCCACTTGTCTAAGCAGACAAGGCCAAGCACAGAACGTTCTCGGAAAGCATCGAACATGAGGGGCATCCCATCCAGGCCGGATGATCAACTGAAATGGGTCCTCATCATCCGCACACAATTCTAAATGATATGGGTGGTGAACTCCCATACTCATAGACAAGTCACCTCAACCATACTATCGATTGTATTATAACCCTTACATAGACTTACTCTAGCCCGATCACTTAGTCGGGGTCTAGGGCGGGCTCGATCATACATCAAAGTGTGCACGAGATAGAGTCTCGAAAAATCGCATCGCGATGCCCCAAGCTGCGCACATCTAAGGGCCACTTAGTGTATAAAAGACCGCCAGCCAGATCACAACTAAGGTCTCGAAAACCCATACTAAGACATGCATGTTATAAACATACACGCAGCACACATGCCTTGTATGAACAGCAGGTATCATTGCAATTCTCTACAAAGTATATATCTTTATTAATAACTCTTACAGAGTGCACACAGAGATCACAAGCATGTGATCCAACATTACAACAAACAAGCGGAAGCAAGTAGGTCTGAGTACAGACAATTTTAACAAATGGCTTAGAGAAGCCTTATCAAAAAAACAAGCCCTCCACGAGGGAACCAGTCGTCTGACTGGTACAACACTAGCTTGGTCTTGGTCTGAGTCTTCATTTTTCGAGCTTCAGGTAGAAGCCACCATCGGGGTCAGTGGGTTCATCTAAAATATAGATTAAGCAAACGTGAGTACAAAATCGTACTCAGCAAGACTTACATAGGAGCTATACTACTCATGCACATGTATCAAGGTAAAGGGAGGTGGTGTTTCACTTGCAGAAGTGCCAGCTTTGACTTGGCTAGTCCTGAACTACGAGTTCCAGACTTGAGCTAAGAAGCGTACACGAGTCCACTACCACTCTTCAACCAATTACACCACTATGGTTACTTCCTCGACTTCCCCACGAGAAGTACCCCATAGCACTCACGCTTATCTTGCGAGTTTTAGAAGTATCCCGTTCAAGTTGTCTAATAATCAAGCTAAGCTTTCCAAGCAGTCCTTAACCGCGGACGCGGCTATTCGAATACTTTTGTTAACCCTGCAGGGGTGTACCGCTACACACACGTGTCATCAGTTACCACCTTTTGCGTGTCACCATTCAAGAGATGACAGCGGGGATGCCACCACAACACTTCGCCCACAGCTCCGTTCTAGTCCACAGAGTCGCCTATCTGAGGGGGATCCGTATGGAAGTCCGGCCGAGGTTCCAGTACAGCCTCAAACGATGTGTGCAGGGTCCCAAGCCGGTCTTGAAAATCCGTTCATCCACTTCGCAGACCGTGCCACAGCCCTACCAGAACTCCGAACTACTGCGACTCTTGGGGTTCGAACGGGGTGAGGTACTAGGATGAGAGGGGTCAGTGAGCCTAATGTGTTGTTGTACTCTTCTTCTTGGATCACCACACAAGAACTCCGGCTTAAGGCGGTGTTCAACGAGACAACCCACTGTGTACTCCTACACAGCCTCTCATCGTTCACCTTGTATTAGGGTAGATTCACCAACACGTTTCACTTTCATCAACACCATGTTTATCATCATCCCGACTCACATCAAAAGCAACCTCGTTGTATCACTAAGAATGCAATAAGCAGTAACAGTTGCAGGGGCCACATGATATCAACCAACTCCTACATCTGCTAGGATTGTGGTTTGCTTACTACTGTGACAAGATGATAGGTCATGCAAAGGATATGGGTTCAACTATGCGATAGAAACCTTATCATGGTGATCATCCTAAACAATGCATAAGCGAGACATGAGAGGGAAGTGGGATTTTATCGACATGATTAATGGGGGTTTTCTTGCCTTGCTGACGAGGTTTTGATAACGGTGTCTTCAACGAAGGGGGTCGCCTCCTGCTCCGGTTCCACCTCTACTCGATAAACAACAAACAAGGAAGCAATATAAATACAATGCACAAACACATGGTTGAAGGTTGAAACTTGATGTATATGTTTCTGATGTGTTTGGGCAATTCCATTTAAATGGAGTATATTGCAAATTGAATTGCAAATTCAAACTCCAATTTGAATTCAAACTCAGCCAAGTTACATGTGACATTGTTTGATCAATTTGAAACATTTTGAATGGTGTATGATATGCCACTGAAGTGTGGTTGAAAAGTAGCATAATTCCATGGTCCAAGTTGCAAAATCATTTGAATTGAATTTGAATAAATTCCAAATAAATCAAATGACATATGCTACTGGTCCCATTTTAAATTCAACTCAAACAAAGTTGAAAGTTGGATATTTGGATAGGTTATTTTCTCCTGTTCATTTTTCATATATTATTTGTTCAATTTGGAGTTAATATGAATTTTCTATGATTTTTCAAAGTTTCAGCCATTTTCTGCCTTTTCTGGAATAATTTAAATCGATTTAAAGCTTTACTGCGTCAGCCTGGCGCAGTGCTGATGTCAGGCGGCAGCTGACGAGTGGGGCCCTGCTGTCAGCCTCAGTGGGGGTTAACCCCTGTTAATTAAGCCCCTGGATTAGTTTTGGGGCACTGGGGCCCAGGGGTCAGTGGGTTAGGGGGGTTAGTTAGGCACGGGGTTAAAGGCTACTTAGCCCAACTCGCCGGCGGCTCAACGCCGGCGACATCGAGCACGGCGGCGTGGCACTGGGTGGCGATTCTGGCCACCAAATGGTGCGCCGTTTGCACCAGAGCAAGCCTCGTGCTCCCGCGCGTCTAGTGGAGCTCGCGGGCGTGTCCGGGGAGGCCCGAGGCCACACCGGCGACGAGGTCCGCGGCGGTAAGCTCTCGGTCGAGGAGGGGATCGACGATGGCGTGCACGGAAAGGGGCGCGGAGGGTGGCGTTCGAACCGGAGGCTCACCTTGAGTGCAGTGGACGAGTCGGGGTGGCCGGAGACGAAGAGGTGGCGGCGAATTTGAGCTCGAGCTCCACGGCGGCCGGCGGTGAGTTGTCGAAGCTTGCGTCGTCCTCGGGGCGGCTGGGCTCGATTCCTCGCGCTTGAAGACGAAGACGAGCACGGCGAGTCTTCTGGACACGGTGGCTCTCCGCGAGGGGCACAGTGGCCACGCAAGTGCGGCGGCACGGCGAGACCGAGCGCTCGGAGGCGGTGAGAAACCGACAAGAGAGAGAGGTAGAGGGAGCAGGGAGAGGGGGAGAAGTGCTGCGGGGCTCTGGGCGTCTCCTTGGCACGCTTAGGAGGAGGGGGAGGCCCTGGAAGCCGCGAGGCGTCGCGGTGGCAGCGCCGGCGTGTCCACAGCTCGCCACCGAGCTGCTTGGAGGAAGAAGACAAGGAAGGAGGTGGTGGGCTGGGCCGTGGGGGGATCAGTTGGGCCAAAATCCCAGGTAAGGCCCCTTTCTTTATTCTTTATGTTTTCTATTTTCTGCTTTATGTTTTTCTTTGAAAAAAATAGCAAAGCATTTTTATTAAATGCCCAATTAATTTTATAATTCCTAGGTGACCAGTAGCTAGTCACTTGTCGAATTTGAGCATTTTTGAAATTCAAAACATTTGAATTTTAAATCAAATAGGGGTCAAATTTAATTTCCAGGGCACCTTTTGAATTTTTGAATATTCCAAGGGCATGGGAATGAACCCAAACCACTTTTAAAATGATCAGCATCATTTATAGGAATTTTCCAAATACTCAAATGATTTTTGGAAAAAAGATTTTTATCTGGCCATTTGATTTAATTTCTCAGGGCTTTTATTTTCCCCATTTTTGAATTTTCTTTTGAATTTTTGCTATATGCAAAGGCACAATAAAACCCTAGCACTTACCTAACTTGGGGTTGTGACAACTCGCCCCCACTCAAAAGAATCTTGTCCCGAGATTCAGAAGTCTGCGGGAGGAAGGAGGGGTACTCGGCACTGAGACGGTCTTCTCTTTCCCACGTGGCTTCTTTCTCTGAGTGATGAGACCACTGAACTTTCAGAAACTTGATCTTCTTTCGGCGAGTGACACGCTCTGCGGAATCAAGAATACGAACGGGGTATTATCGATAAGAAAGGTCATCTTGGAGATCAAGCGTTTCATGGTCGACTCGCGGATGGGGTCCTTGAAGCAACGCCTGAGTTGTGACACATGGAATACATCATGTACTCGGGAAAGGTGCGGGGTTAGTTCAAGTTGGTAGGCAACTTCTCCACGTTTAGCAAGAATGCGGAAAGGTCCGATGTAACGTGGGTCCAACTTGCCTTTGATACCGAAACGTTGGGTTCCCTTCAGAGGAGTAACCCGAAGATAAGCCTTCTCATCCAGATTGTAGCTCTCTTGCCTATGATGACGATCATAGTAGCTTTTCTGACGAGACTGGGCTTCTTTTAATTGATCACGAACAAGGTGAACTTGCTCTTCTGCTTCCTCAATCATATCCGGTCCAAAGAATTGTCTTTCACCGATTTCTGACCAGTTTAAAGGTGTTCGACATCGTCGTCCATAAAGGAGTTCAAAAGGAGCCATGTTCAGACTAGATTGAAAACTATTGTTATAAGCAAATTCGGCAAATGGAAGAGACTTCTCCCAATTCTTTCCGAATGAGATAACACAAGCTCTGAGCATGTCTTCCAAAATTTGGTTAACCCTTTCGACTTGACCACTAGACTGAGGATGGAAAGCCGTACTAAAGGAGAGATGAGTTCCCATAGCACGCTGAAAGCTTCCCCAAAATCTAGAGGTGAAAAGGCTACCACGATCAGAATTGATTTCCAAAGGAACACCGTGAAGAGATACAATCCTAGAGACATACAAGTCCGCTAACTGGCTAGCAGTTATAGACTCGCGAACTGGAAGGAAGTGAGCAACTTTGGAAAGCCTATCTATGACAACGAAGATGGCATTGTTTCCTTTCTGGGTTTTTGGAAAGCCGGTGATGAAGTCCATACCGACTTTGTCCCATTTCCACTCTGGAATAGGCAAAGGTTGAAGTGTACCAGCAGGTCTTTGATGTTCTGCCTTAATGCGACGACAAACATCACATTCGGCAACAAATTGAGCAATGTCTCTCTTCATCCTAGTCCACCAAAATCTCTGGCGTAGATCTCGGTACATTTTTGTGCTACCGGGATAAATTGAGATGGGTGTGTCATGGGCTTCCTTGAGGATGAGTTGCCTTAGTTCCCTATTCTTAGGTACTACCAAACGATTTCCAAAGAATACCGTTCCTTTACTATCTGTGGAGAAACATTTAGCAACTCCGCTAGCAATGTTCTCCTTGATCCGGCGTACACCTCGTGCACGTCTTTGGGCAACTATGATTTGATCCTCAAGGGTTGGTTTCACCACCAAGTTGAAAAGAGATCCACGAGGAACAATCTCGAGATTGAGCTTTCGAAATTCCTCATGAAGAAATGGTTGATACTGTTGTAACATGAGGTTGTTACAATACGACTTACGACTTAGTGCATCAGCCATGACATTGGCTTTGCCTGGGGTGTAAGAAATTACTACTATGTAATCTTTTATCAACTCAATCCAGCGTCTTTCCTTAGATTAAGATCTGGCTGGGTGAATATGTGTTTGAGGCTTTGGTGGTCGGAATAGATCTCACAACGATTACCAAGGAGGTAATGTCGCCAAGTTGTTAGGGCATGAACTACGGCAGTGAGTTCAAGATCATGGGTAGGATAGTTCTCTTCATGTGGCCGCAACTGACGTGAAGCATAAGCTACCACATGTCTATCTTGCAGAAGTATGCATCCTAACCCTTGCCGTGATGCGTCACAATAGATCTCGAAATCCTTTTTGGTGTCTGGAGGTGCAAGTACGGGTGCAGAAGTCAATCTTCTTTTCAACTCTTGAAAGCTTTCCTCGCACTTGGGAGTCCATAGGAATTTCTTATCTTTCTTGAGGAATTCAGTTAGAGGCTTTGCAACTTTAGAAAAGTTCTCGACGAAGCGGCGGAAATAGCTGGCTAGGCCAAGAAAACTCCTAACTTGCTTAACCGATTCAGGTGGAGTCCAGTCAAGGACGGCCTGAACTCTCTCGGGATTCACAGCAATGCCTTTTGCAGAAATCACGTGGCCTAAGTAGGTCACTTCTGGTAGCCAATCCATGCCCAAGATGACATCGATGTCTGAACGAGGCAAGACAATCAGGGAGGCCGAAAAGATAGCACCCTGAATACTGATCTCAACATCTGGAACAGCTCTGGAAGACTCCATTCTAGGGCCCGGAGAACAAACTGAGAGTGGCTAGGCAACTGCTCTCTCGGAAGGTCAAGTGACATAGCAAAAGCGTTGGATATGAAGGAATGGGAAGCTCCGGAATCAAACAAAACTGTCGCTGGAACTGAACATACAAGCAACCTACCAAGCACAATCTCGGACGACTGCTGAGCCTCTGCCACAGTCACGTTGTTCACCCTGAGCGCTCGTGGCTGGGCCCGCACCATCGCGTTGCTCGGTGTAGAGCGAGGTGGGGGCGGAGGCAGCCTGGCGTAACGAGGGTCGGTGCACTGCGGAGACTTGTGGCCCGGCTTGCCACACTTGAAGCACGTGATCTCTGGCCTGGGCTGGCCCTGTGGCGCAGGCGGCCTCACGTGTGGTGGAGTAGAGCGAGGTCCGTGCTGCACTGGGACGGGAGGGCGGGCAAAAGTGCGGACAACTGCCCCCCTCTGCTGGAACTGCTGACGCTGCTGCTGAGGCTGTGACTCTGCAACCCAGGACTTGGCCTTCTTGTGGATCATCACTGCTGAACTGTGCTCTCTCTGCTTCCTCTTCTCTGCGGAACGCTCTGCCTCAGCTGACTCCTGTCTGATAGCCTGGTCGACGAACTCTGAGAACAGGCTCGGCGTGGACAAGGTGAGCGCATACTTGATGTCCGGGGCAAGACCACCACGGAACCTGGCAATGCGCTTGGCCTCTGACGAGACCTCCTCTGGAGCGTACCTGGCAAGCCTGACGAAGGCCAGGTTATACTCCTGC
Source organism: Bromus sterilis (assembly GCA_950022295.1). Lineage (NCBI taxonomy): Eukaryota > Viridiplantae > Streptophyta > Magnoliopsida > Poales > Poaceae > Bromus > Bromus sterilis. Next base: position 203,170,990 of record OX465600.1, on the reverse strand, counting down.
ACAGACCTGTCCCTCTGCCTCAGAGCTAAGAACTCCTCGCGCTTCCTCTCGATCAGTCCACTAGGAATATGAGCAGCTCTGAAATCCTTGACGAAGTCATCCCACGTGATCTCTGTCTCACCCTTGTTCTCCTTGTACGTCGAGAACCAACTGCCTGCAGCACCCTGGAGCTGGAAGGAGGCGAAGGTGACGTAGTCGACGGGTCTGACGGAGTTGGCCTTGAAGTGCTTCTTGATCTCTGCAATCCAGTCATCCGCCTCCAGCGGGTCTCGAGCCTCGGAGAACCTGGGAGGGCTGATCGCAAGAAACTGCTGCAGTGTGGTGTACTATGGACGATCATTCCTCTGAGCACCCTGGTTCTTCAGCATCTGAAGGATCGCAGCTGTGCCCTGAGCCACTGCAGCTACAGCCTCCCCAAGGATAGGGTTCTCTGGCGGCGGCATGTTCGCTCTTGGCATCCTGTATACAGGAACACTTATGAGAACATGAACGAATCATTGAAGTAACCAGAGTTAAAGCAAAATTGACAACAAAACTTCCTCATGAGGTATGAGAAAGCCGAAGGCTGAAATTCCACCAAGGTTAACCCGGAAAGTCGATAACTAGGTGCTACTGGAATTCCCAAACCAAGAACATCCGAATCCAGTATAATAATGTGCTAGCGAGCACACAACAACATATACGAGCGGTTGGAAACCTGAACAATGAGACATCTGCCCTGAGCGGCCCGCCATCACGGTCGTCCATAGGGGAAAGACACCACATCCATATTACCATAGAATGCCCGCCAATCCTGTATGGACGGTTCACCTGGGGTACGCCGTAAGCGAGGTAGAGCAGTCAACCCCAAGTGGCGGCTCAGTGGTCTCAAAGACGCCAACACATCTCGTCGCTAGCAAAACATTATAGAGGAATCGGAGTCTCATGTAAACGAGAACCTAGATTGTTTTGAAAGGGGATAAGTTGTAGAGACAAAACATCGTTTCACTTCCTCACGGAAAAAAGGGGTGGGAGGGTGGGATAAGGAGAAAACAGAAAGAAGTCCTACTCTCCGAAATTTTTCCCTATATAACTACCAAAATAGTTTCTAGACTCAACTTCGGCCAGTAAAGGGTCCTACAGTCAGTCCTGCTCTGATACCAAGTTGTAAGGCACCTGATGCGGTACTAACTCTAACTAGTCGCTTTCGCGTCCGGTCGGAGTTAGAAGCACATCAAACGCCACCGGCGCACGACACTCGCACTCGTGTCGCTGCCGGATTCTCGACAACAGGTATTAAAACATAACTCTACAAGAAAAGGGAAATACATATATAGAGATAAAAGGGCAGGGCATACAACGCCACTGTCAGAAATATATAACATTCTCATGGATACATGTCATCAGTACATCAAGCGGAAGCAAGTCGGACCGGGTACGGTCAAGACACAAATTGCCCTAGAGAGGGCTACACATAAATCCACCCACGTGAACGTCTGAGCCCAACTAAGGATCCTACTGGTCGGAGTAGTCGTACTCGTCGTCATCCTCCGGGAGCACCTCCACGAAGTATCGTCCAGTGTTGGGGTCGAGGTAGTAGTCCACTGCAGCGGCCGATCAGGCAAAGCGGTAAAAGCGGAAAAATAAACGGGGGTGAGAACATATCATTACGGAATAACTAACGCTACAGGTAAGGTGAAGGTAAAGACAGTTTGCATCCGTACTAGCATATATGGTGGCTACACGTTCTATCAGAATAAGGATGAGATCCAAGAAGTTGCGGTGACAACGTGTCGTAAGTCAGCTATCCACCTACTTACGCAAACATAACACAACCTCGTTTCCCTCTCGGTCCCCCTGGACGAAGAAAGACAACCAAGGCACGCACACGGTTTGTCAAGTTTTATAGCCTGCTTAACATTGATGTTATTCTATGAACAGGACGTAGGCTCAAAGTAGTCCATAACCGCGGACACGGCTTCTCGAAAAGATTTACCCTACAGGGGTGTACCAACTGTCCATTATAGACGTCGCATGTACGCCCGGTTCCCACTTGGCTGGGTAAGCGCCTGAAACTCCGGAACGTCAGAGTCCCTCTAGCTAACATCGCACATATCCGGGTGGCCCCCGGTGAGTCGACACCCAACTCAAAAGCTGGCCACGCTCTCGAATCGGTCTCTACCGTCTGTCGCAGGTTTGGATAACCGGCTAGTTCTCTTATGAGACCGGGTCCTTAGCCGGACAAAGTGGGCCAGCCAAGAAACTAAGTCCTCCTGGCCCTGGTTTGGTTTGGAAACAACTGGGGATCCAACCAGCACATACACATTGCAAATATAAATCAGCTCGGGCCACCACTAGAATGTACGAGGCTAAGTAGGTAAGACAAGGGGGCCCCATAAAACCCCACACACGATTAGGCACGCTCGATCAAAGAACCAATACCCGGAACTCGGGTCCTAGGTGACTCAAATGAAACAAAACACCAGACGGGAATAGTCCAGCCTTCCACCTTTCGTCGAATATAAGTTAACATCATTTAACAATAATAAATATCAACCAACTTCGTTTATAACATGATATCCCAGCCATAAATATATAGGGTAAGCAGCAAGTTTTCTATCCATACTAAGCAATGGCTGAGCAGCGGTAACTTAGCAGAACAATGGTTTGCTGGGATGTGGGGATCATGGCTGTATGGGTTTAAACATGGCATAATATGTAGATAGGATCAAACAATAACGTTCTAGATCTACAGCTAGGCATGAGCAGAAAGTTATAAAGTAATGACACAGATCTCCCCCTTGCCTGGTAAGGTAGTCGAAGCAGCACTCACGGTACCCTCGGGCTCGGTGTCGGACAGCTCCACGTAAGTCTCCTCGGCGGTCTCAGGTGCTAACGTAAGGTACCGGCAGGAAAAGGCACACAAGTAAGCAACTGAAGTAACTCAAACAAGGATGGCATGATCAAGTTTTATTTACATGATATGACCCTGTCTAGGCAAGTTTAGATGAAGGTGATGACGACAAGTCATCACTTCCATATGCAATTTATTTACATGTAATGGCTTTGGTCTGAGCCTTAACTTAGGTGTAAATAGCATGATAGCAAGACATGAAGAACAAGCATTACAGGAATTTAAATAACATGGAAGTAAAACAATGATTCCGAAGACGGAGCAGTGTCGGTGAAATTGACACTTAGGAAGGTGCAACAACTGTTGGAGGTCAGACACATAGCATATGACAATATGTTAAGGCTGACTTGAAGAGAAGGATGGCATGGAACTGCCTTGACAAGATCAGATGAACAACATTTCAGATGCACTGAAGCTGAGATGTTGCAGACAGACAGACCTGAAGCTTCTGGACCAGGTGATCACACCTTGTCTCAAAAGTTGCTAAACACAACAAGATAACAACACTACTGAACTCCTTGCAGAAAAGCACCCCAAAACATATATAATATGCCTCCATTTGAATTTGCATAAGCAGTTGCAAATTCAACTGAAGTTCAGGGGGCTGAGTGCAAAATTGCACCTCATGAATTTTGAAAAGGTTCAGTTGATGAAAAGATTACCACCATGCAACTCCTGGTGCAAAACTCCCCAAAAATCATATATGACATGGGCAATTTGCAAGTTGAACCAATTTCCAAAATTAAATAAAAGCAACAGGGGTTTTATTTGCGAAATGACCAAACTTCAAACTAGAAGGGGTCAAATGCAAAAACTAACATCACCACTGTGTTCAGTAGCTCAAAATACCCCAAAAACATATATAATATGTCACTGTTTGAAAACTTGGGCAGAATCAGATTTGAATTTGAAAGGGTCCAGCCCACTTGGGCTGAATCCGAACCGCAGCCCACTGCTGCTGCTCACCCTTGCGCGCTAAGGCATTGGGCCGAGCCCAGTTGCTCGCGCGGCCACTCCAAAAATGCAGGAAAAAAAAGGGGGGGGTTTAATCGCCGAAGGGGATTCGAACCCGCGAGCTCGCGCTGCTGCAACAGGTGCTCGACCACCTCGGCTACGGGTCGGTTTGTGACAGGTAACAGGTCGCGTTGAATATCAACCAACCTCTGCTGCCATGCCTGAAACGAACACAACTCGAACTGAACTCAGTTCAGACGACTGACGAAGTGCAGAAAGGTGAGATCTTGCTCGTTTTCGAGGTCGATCCAGGACTCCAACACAGGGGCACAGCACGGCATCAACTCGCGTTGCCCCACGTTTGATCTGCACCTCGCGAGAAGAAGCAGCTCGGCGCAATCTGAAGCAAGAAAAGGAGGGGGCTTCTGCTGTCTGTCAAGGTGCAGGCTCAGGTTTCGCGCGCGAAGGCTTCAGGCGTCGACGCCTTCTCCTACAGAGCACCACGGCTCCACCGCTCGCTGCTGGACGGAGCTGGATGTGCCGTGAGTCCATTTTTGTGCTAAGGAGGCCTCGGTGCGCTATGAAACGGAGCTACGTCTCGACGGAATCCACGGCGGAACAGGATTCTTGCAGAAACAGGGGAGAAGAGGTGGAGCTCACAGCGGGGCAAGAGGGGGTCGAGCGGCTCGGAGGAGGTCGTGTTGGACGCGGGCTGACGGCGTCGTGGACGAAGGCGACGTGCTGCGCGGAGTTCAAGCCATGGACCTCCTGTCCATGGCGGAATCGGCCGGAACAGCGAAGAAACGGAGGAGGCGGCGGCGGCGCAGCCCGAGGGGAAAAACTAAACCCTAGGCCACCAGGAGGGGGGCTCTTATAGGCAAAGGGGGAGGCGACGTGGACGCAGCAGGTCCAGGCGTCTCCCCACGGCGCCATGTGCGTCCAGGGAAAAGCGAGAGAGAGGAAGGGGATGACACGCGGGCCCCGGTGGCAGTGAGAGAGGGGCGAAGGGAAAAAGAAAAGGGACGGCGCGCTCTGGTGGGCTGAATCCAAGCGGCCCAGTTGGGCTGGAGGGGAGAAGAAAAAGGAAAAGCAGCCCGTTACCAGAAGAAAATGAGCAGCAGGAAGAAACAAAGGAAAAAGGAAAAGATTAGGGGTCATAAAAAATATTCCAAATAATTTTATAAATCCCCTAAAAGGATGTTTGATCATCCAAAATTGGTTTGACCATTTTTACATGTAGTGAAAAATGTCCACAAGCAAAACAGTACCTTTTCTATTTAAAATTAAATAGAAAAGGACTTTGAGGAGTTTTTGAGAGAAAAATAAGAGGTTCAAAATTCCATGAGTTTGAAATTCCTAATCCTTGCATTTTTCTGGATTTTTCAAAAGTGGTTTGACCAATTTTGGCAACAACAAAAATGTGGCCCCTTTTTGAATTCAAAACACTTTGAACTAGGGCTACTGTTTTTGTTGGTGGAAAAAAATGCCTTGAGGGTTTTAAAACCCTTGCCATATGAAATGAAATGGCTAGGCCAAGTTTGGGACCAAGAGGAGTGAGCATGTGGCAAGGAAAATTCCATGACTGCCCTTCTTGAGTCACTTTGCATGCAAAAGAAACCAATCCAAACTGACTCCAACCTCCATGTCAATTTAAATCACCACATGAAAAGATGTAAACTTCCACCATGCCAAGTTACAAGTTCAATAGAAAAAGAAAAATACATGGTGTTTGCACTTTATTACATGTGGGCTGTTACAATTGGTTAGACCGAAGGACATGACGGTGAACTCGTAAAGACCGTAACGAGTAGTGAAAGCCGTCTTGGGAATGTCCTCGCTTCGGATCTTGATTTGATGATAACCTAATCTCAAATCCATCTTGGAGAAGACAGAGGATCCAGCAAGTTGATCATAAAGATCATTGATCCTGGGCAGTGGGTACTTGTTCTTTATCGTCGTTAGATTTAGCGGGCGATAGTCTACGCACATCCTTTCTGTTCCATATTTCTTCGTTACGAACAGAACGTGGCAACCCCATGGCGATGAGCTAGGGCGGATGAAGCCTTTCTCCAACAAAGCTTCCAGTTGGGTTTTAAGCTCAGCTAACTCACGTGGGGCCATTTTGTATGGGCGTCTGGAAATTGGTGCGGTTCCTAGGGCAAGATCCACTATGAACTCTACACATCTGTCGGGTGGCATGCCCGGCAGCTCTTCAGGAAAGACATCCGGGAAGTCATGAACCACCAGAACATCTTCAAGGTCGGGAAGGGGAAGCGCATTCAAAGAATGCACCTGGGTTCTTGTTCTTGGTGAGGAGTAAGCTATTGTCTGGCCTGAAGGATGTGTAAGTCTAACGGACTTGGCTTTACAATCAAGAAAAGCATGTTGTCTTGATAACCAATCCATACCAAGGATGACATCAATGTCTGAAGACTTGAGGGCTATGAGTGAAGCAAGGAATACTAAACCCTCAATTGCAATTTGATTACCATGGCTTACCCTATTAGTTTGCCACTTGGAACCAGGAGTTTGAATGATCATAGGGGTGAACATTTCTTCAAAGGATACATCATGCCGAAGTGCATAACTCTCTGACATGAATGAGTGAGATGCTCCTGGGTCGAAAAGAACAGAAGTGGGAACAAAATTGATTGGGAGCGTACCAAGAATGACGTCAGAAGTACTACCAGTTTCCTCAACTGAGATTTGGTTCACACGTCCAAGATTTTCTGAGGTGGATGGCTTAGCGGTGGGAACCTTTGGAGGTGGTTTGGCACGAACAGTGGGGTTTCCTTTTGCATGGGATGGAGCATTTTGGTTGACGGGGCACTCACGAGAGTAGTGACCAGGCTGGCCACATCTAAAGCAGGCTCCAAAGATAGTGCGGGGAGCTAGGTTGTTTGGTGGAGCTGGTGGACGAGGCGGCACAAGGGATGGCCTCGGTGGGTTGTTTTGGGGAAACAAACTGTTAGGAATCCAGATCATACGCTTCTGAGGGCGTGAACTGGAAGAAGGGGCAAGCTCAAGAGCATGCTTGCGAGACTTCTCGAAAACTTCATTGCCATGCTCAGCTCTGAAGGATCTGTTGACTAAATCCTCAAAGGTGGCAAATTCGATGAGGTTGAGATCATGACGGAGGATGGGGCTAAGTCCCTTACGAAACCTTGCCTGCTTTCTGGCATCGGTGGTGATCTCACCTTGGGCATACCGAGCAAGACGGTTGAACTCTCTCACGTACTCATGAATGGACATCTCTCCTTGATTCAGATTGCAGAACTCTTCCTTCTTGCGCTCCATCAACTCATCCAGAATGTGGTACCCTCGAAAGGCAATACAGAACTCCTGCCAAGTCACTACGTGACCATCTGGCTGCATTGCAACATAATTCTCCCACCACTGAAGAGCAGCACCTTCCAAGAAGTATACCGCGAAAACAACTCGGTCATCGGGAGCAACATGTGCAGTATCAAGTTTACGCTCGATGGAACGGAGCCAATCATCAGCTTCAAGGGGCTCAGAAGAACTTCGGAATACCGGTGGCTTGAGAAGGATGAAGTCCTGAAGGCTGACCACCACATTACGATGGTGGGCGGTATTCTGCTCGATGAGCTCCAGAAGGCATGTCTGATCACGTCTATTCCGCTCAGCTTCCATCATGATTTCCGCCGTAGAAGGCGGTGGTGGATGTTCATCATCATTTCGATTCCGATCACGGTCTCGATTCCGAAGAACAGCACTACGAGTTCCACCTGACATCCTGTGTGATAAAAATCAATAATCAGAACAGGTTGTACGATGGAGGCAAGGATAAAAGGATATGATTTCAGATGGAGAAGACTATAATGCAAAGGCAATGATTCAAAGAAACACGGGATAAATCCGGCATCATAACGGCTACACTGGAATGGAAAATGAAACAACCTCGAGGAGATTGGACATAACTTCCTCAAGGAACTCAAAACATGGAGACTCTGGACAACCACAACAATCCTACGGCTATAAGGAGGCAACCAACGAGATGTTCTAGTAAGACAAAGATGAGCCTAGTCCTATCTTCCCGTAGAAAAGGTAAGGGTGACTCAGAACTCAGATCGATGAGGGTAAGGAGAAAAAAAGAAGCCTTACGTTGTTCCCTTATATACCCAGAGTAACTATAGAACTATAGAAGGCTAGACTCGACTTCGGCCAGGGCTGATAATCCTACTGTCAGTCCTGCTCTGATACCAAGTCTGTCGGGACCCGGGGTTAGCGTATGCAAGCCTCGCTACAACACAATCATATGGAGAGCCGAGAACCGTACCCACTTGTCTAAGCAGACAAGGCCAAGCACAGAACGTTCTCGGAAAGCATCGAACGTGAGGGGCATCCCATCCAGGCCGGATGATCAACTGAAATGGGTCCTCATCATCCGCACACAAGTCTAAATGTTATGGGTGGTGAACTCCCATACTCATAGACAAGTCGCCTCAACCATACTATCGATTGTATTATAACTCTTACATAGACTTACTCCAGCCCGATCACTTAGTCGGGGTCTAGGGCGGGCTCGATCATACATCAAAGTGTGCACGAGACAGAGTCTCGAACAATCGCATCGCGATGCCCCAAGCTGCGCACATCTATGGGCCACTTAGTGTATAAAAGACCGCCAGCCAGATCACAACTAAGGTCTCGAAAACCCATACTAAGACATCCATGTTATAAACATACACGCAGCACACATGCCTTGTATGAACAGCAGGTATCATTGCAATTCTCTACAAAGTATATATCTTTATTAATAACTCTTACAGAGTGCACACAGAGATCACAAGCATGTGATCCAACATTACAACAAACAAGCGGAAGCAAGTAGGTCTGAGTACAGACAAGTTTAACAAATGGCTTAGAGAAGCCTTATCAAAAAAACAAGCCCTCCACGAGGGAACCAGTCGTCTGACTGGGACTACACTAGCTTGGTCTTGGTCTGAGTCTTCATTCTTCGAGCTTCAGGTAGAAACCACCATCGGGGTCGGTGGGTTCATCTAAAACATAGATTAAGCAAACGTGAGTACAAAATTGTACTCAGCAAGACTTACATAGGAGCTATACTACTCATGCACATGTATCAAGGTAAAGGGAGGTGGGGTTTCACTTGCACAAGTGCCAGCTTTGACTTGGCTAGTCCTGAACTACGAGTACCAGACTTGAGGTAAGAAGCGTACACGAGTCCACTACAACTCTTCAACCAATTACACCACTATGGTTACTTCCTCGACTTCCCCACGAGAAGTACCCCATAGCACTCACGCTTATCTTGCGAGTTTTAGAAGTATCCAGTTCAAGTTGTCTAATAATCAAGCTAAGCTTTCCAAGCAGTCCTTAACCGCGGACGCGGCTATTCGAATAGTTTTGTTAACCCTGCAGGGATGTACCGCTACACACACGTGTCATCAGTTACCGCCTTTTGCGTGTCACCGTTCAAGAGATGACAGCGGGGATGCCACCACAACACTTCGCCCACAGCTCCGTTCTAGTCCAGAGAGTCGCCTATCTGAGGGGGATCCGTATGGAAGTCCGGCCGAGGTTCCAGTACAGCCTCAAACGATGTGTGCAGGGTCCCAAGCCGGTCTTGAAAAGCCGTTCATCCACTTCGCAGACCGTGCCACAGCCCTACCAGAACTCCGAACTACTGCGACTCTTGGGGTTCGAATGGGGTGAGGTACTAGGATGAGAGGGGTCAGTGAGCCCAATGTGTGGTTGTACTCTTCTTCTTGGATCACCACACAAGAACTCGGGCTTAAGGCGGTGTTCATCGAGACAACCCACTGCGTACTCCTACACAGCCTCTCATCGTTCACCTTGTATTAGGGTAGATTCACCAACACGTTTCACTTTCATCAACACCATGTTTATCATCATCCCGACTCACATCAAAAGCAACCTCGTTGTATCACTAAGCATGCAATAAGCAGTAACAGTTGCAGGGGCCACATGATATCAACCAACTCCTACATCTGCTAGGATTGTGGTTTGCTTACTACTGTGACAAGATGATAGGTCATGCAAAGGATATGGGTTCAACTATGCGATAGAAACCTTATCATGGTGATCATCCTAAACAATGCATAAGCGAGACATGAGAGGGAAGTGGGATTTTATCGACATGATCAATGGGGGTTTGCTTGCCTTGCTGATGAGGTTTTGGTAACGGTGTCTTCAACGAAGGGGGTGGCCTCCTGCTTCAGTTCCACATCTACTCGACAAACAACAAACAAGGAAGCAATATAAATACAATGCACAAACACATGGTTGAAGGTTGAAACTTGATGTATATGTTTCTGATGTGTTTGGGCAATTCCATTTAAATGGAGTATATTGCAAATTGAATTGCAAATTCAAACTCCAATTTGAATTCAAACTCAGCCAAGTTACATGTGACATTGTTTGATCAATTTGAAACATTTTGAATGGTGTATGATATGCCTCTGAAGTGTGGTTGAAAAGTAGCATAATTCCATGGTCCAAGTTGCAAAATCATTTGAATTGAATTTGAATAAATTCCAAATAAATCAAATGACATATGCTACTGGTCCCATTTTAAATTCAACTCAAACAAAGTTGAAAGTTGGATATTTGGATAGGTTATTTTCTCCTGATCATTTTTCATATATTATTTGTTCAATTTGGAGTTAATATGAATTTTCTATGATTTTTTAAAGTTTCAGCCATTTTCTGCCTTTTCTGGAATACTTTAAATCGATTTAAAGCTTTACTGCGTCAGCCTGGCGCAGTGCTGATGTCAGGGGGCAGCTGACGAGTGGGGCCCTGCTGTCAGCCTCAGTGGGGGTTAACCCCTATTAATTAAGCCCCTGGATTAGTTTAGGGGCACTGGGGCCAAGGGGTCAGTGGGTTAGGGGGGTTAGTTAGGCACGGGGTTAAAGGCTAATTAGCCCAACTCGCCGGCGGCTCAACGCCGGCGACATCGAGCACGGCGGCGCGGCACTGGGTGGCGATTCTGGCCACCAAATGGTGCGCCGTTTGCACCAGAGCAAGCCTCGTGCTCCCGCGCGTCTAGTGGAGCTCGCGGGCGAGTCCGGGGAGGCTCGAGGCCACGCCGGCGACAAGGTCCGCGGCGGTGAGCTCTCGGTCGAGGAGGGGATCGACGATGGCGTGCACGGAAAGGGGTGCGGAGGGTGGCGTTCGAACCGGAGGCTCACCCTGAGTGCAGTGGAGGAGTCGGGGTGGCCGGAGACGAAGAGGTGGCGACGAATTTGAGCTCGAGCTCCACGACGGCCGGCGGTGAGTTGTCGAAGCTTGCTTCGTCCTCGGGGCGGCTGGGCTCGATTCCTCGCGCTTGAAGACAAAGACGAGCACGGCGAGTCTTCTGGACACGGTGGCTCTCCGCGAGGGGCACGGTGGCCACGCAAGTGCGGCGGCGCGGCGAGACCGAGCGCTCGGAGGCGGTGAGAAACCGACGAGAGAGAGAGGTAGAGGGAGCAGGGAGAGGGGGAGAAGTGTTGCGGGGCTCTGGGCGTCTCCGTGGCACGCTTAGGAGGAGGGGGAGGCCCTGGAAGCCGCGAGGCGTCGCGGTGGCAGCGCCGGCGTATCCACGGCTCGCCATCGAGCTGCTTGGAGGAAGAAGACAAGGGAGGAGGTGGTGGGCTGGGCCGTGGGGGGATCAGTTGGGCCAAAATCCCAGGTAAGGCCCCTTTCTTTATTCTTTCTGTTTTCTATTTTCTGCTTTATGTTTTGCTTTGAAAAAAAATAGCAAAGCATTTTTTATTAAATGCCCAATTAATTTTATAATTCCTAGGTGACCAGTAGCTAGTCACTTGTGGAATTTGAGCATTTTTGAAATTCAAAACATTTGAATTTCAAATCAAATAGGGGTCAAATTTAATTTCCAGGGCACCTTTTGAATTTTTGAATATTCTAAGGGCATGGGAATGAACCCAAACCACTTTTAAAATTATCAGCATCATTTATAGGAATTTTCCAAATACTCAAATGATTTTTGGAAAAAGATTTTTATCTGGCCATTTGATTTAATTTCTCAGGGCTTTTCTTTTCCCCATTTTTGAATTTTCTTTTGAATTTTTGCATGATGCAAAGGCACAATAAAACCCTAGCACTTACCTAACTTGGGGTTGTGACAAATACCCTTGAGATCATCAAGAGTATAGCCAATAGCACGTCGGTGTATGCGGAGTGTCTCCAATAATCGCTCTTCTTCATACCCTGAAAGGTTAGAATTGATAATAACAGGATATACTTTCTTTTCATCTAAATAAGCATACTTGAGTGTATCGGGTAGTGGTTTTAGGTCGAACACCGGGTCTTCTTTCGGTTGGATTCCTAAAGGTTCAACCGGGAGGTTGTGCTTCAGGATGGGAGTGTGTCTTAAAAATATGTCTTCTAGTTCATCCCTCTCCTGCATATGTATACCATTCTCGTGGTCTTCCATAAATTGTTGCACAGTGTCATTAGGAGGAATAGCAATGGAAGAAATTTCTTCAATAATTTTGTCATTGCTTGACAGGTCAGGACCACGAGGCTGCTTAGAAAACTTAGAAAAATTAAATTCATACAGCTCACCGTTGAATTCAACAGAAACTTTACCTTTCTTGCAATCTATTATAGCTCTGCAAGTGCTGAGGAAGGGCCTACCAAATATAATAGGGCAAAAACTATCTTGCACTGAACCAAGTACAAGAAAGTATGTAGGATATTTTACCTTCCCGCAGAGTACTTCAACATCTCTTACAATCCCAACTGGAGAGATTGTTTGTTTATTTGCAAGATGGATAGTAACATCTATGTCCTCGATCTCACACGGCTGAATCTCGTGCATGATCTCTTGATAAAGTGTGAAGGGAATAGCGCTGACGCTAGATCCCAAATCACATAGCCCATAGTAATTATGATCTCCTGTTTTGACAGATACAACTGGTGTACCTGAAATTGGGCCTTTGTTCCTGGCTGTGACAATGTTAGTGGCAACAACACAAAAACTAACAGTAGATTCTTCGATATCACTGGTTACCAGATCCTTGACCATTGCAACTTGAGGCTGGACCTTGATCATGTCCTCAGGTTCGTCAGCGGTCCTTCCATTCTTGTTTAGAATACCTGTAAAAAAAGAGTGCTCCTTTATCCTGGAGGGGTAAGGAGGCTGTTCATACACAACTGTAGGTAAAACAGGATCAGTAACGTTAATCTCAATTGGTGACTGCTTGAAAGGTTTATGATGTTGATTCTCCTTCTTCCTGGAAGAATCAATATGAGAAGCAAAGTCCTTGCAAAATTCAACCATTAGCTGGGAATCAAGACCAATTTTAGAGCAAAAGGTATTAAAGTAATCAGTCTTCACATAACTCTCAATGTAGTCATGCTCATAGTTTATAGCGGGTTCAATACCTTTATCAATTTCCCAGTCTTCAGTGTTCTTCTGGATCCTTTCTATAAGATCCCATTTTTCTTCCATACTTCTGGTCTGGAATACCCCACTAGAGGAGGCATCCAACATCTCCTTGTCCTGACGAGAAAGTCTGGCATAAAAATTTGTAAGTATAATTTCCTTGGGGAGCTCATGGTTTGGTCATTTGAGCATCAGGGACTTCAGTCTCCCCCAAGCTTGAGCGATGCTCTCTCCGTCGCGAGACCAAAAGTTGTAGATTCAGTTCCTGTCTTGGTGAATTTCACGAAGAGGATAAAACTTTGCATAAAAGAGAGACATAAGCTCTGTCCATTGAAGCAGATCAGAGTTATCGATTAGCTTATACCAATCTGAGGCTTTATCTTTGAGCTATATGGAGAATAGTTTCTTCATGACGAACTCCATCGTCACACCTGCAAGCTTAAATAAAGAACATAATTGTGATAAATATAGCAGGTGTTCTCCCGGATGTCCTTCTCCTGTATAACAATTATCCAAGACATAATCAACAATACCAGATGGTATTTTATAGGGCACAATTTCAGTAGGGGTAGGAGTGACCACCACAGTCGTGGGGCGGCTCCTTACCAGCAACGACCAACAGCAGAAGAGTCCATAAGGACTGAAAGTAACAACAGAAAATAAAAGTTCCCTTACCGGCTTCACTTACCAATAGCGCTACACTCCCCGGCAACGGCGCCAGAAAAGCTCGTTGATGGCGGAGAAGTTAATAGGTTTAGTGGGATCGCCTCACCCGTTAACCGCGCCAATAAACGATTCTTGATAACCCACAAGTCTAGGGGATCAATTGTAGCTTTTCGATAAATAAGGATGTCGATCCCAACGAGGAGCAGAAGGTACTGATAAGTGACACTGGATAAAGAAAGAGCTGCAAACACTCAAAGGTAAATATTTAGGGGTTTTTGGTTTAAGCAACAGAAAAGAAAAAAACAAGCAAAGTAAACAGGGTAACTGAGGAGTAGCAAGTGGCCCAATCCTTTCTCAAGGATAAGCCTAGGAACTGAACTTCTAAAAGCTAAAGCGTTCTCGAGAAAACACGAGAGAGATAGTCAAGTCACTTTCACCATACTCCGTCAAGTAATATGTATCGTGTGGATAAGTGTCGGTGGGTGGATCAATGCTAGTACACATTCTAGACTAAGATAAGTGTACTCTTATGATTACACACCTTGCAAGCATCCGCAAATACAAGGTAGTAATTAAGGCATAAGCCTAACCACAGCATTACGATCAAGGATCCATAACTCCCTTGTGCGAAAGTCTGCGAACTGGGGTTCAGGTTTCTGTCACTCCGGCAACCTACCATAAGCATCCTTTATGCACAATGTATTCCTCTAGGCCCATGAAAGGTGAAGTGTTATGTGTTCGACTCACATAACACCACTAGAGAAATAACAACACAACTTAAGTATCAAACAACACATAATACTTCAACATAGTATGACTACTAACAACTAGACTTCTCCAATGTTCTCAAGAACTAAAGTAACTACTCACAAGACATAAAAGAGATCATGATCATAGGTGATAGATGGGTGATAAACAATCTGGACACAATGATATTTCTCCAACAAAACTCAATAGCATTCACCACAAAGTAGTAATCAACACCAACAGAGTAGAGAGGATAGATAGTACGGATTACAACACAAGTTGCAATTGTGAGATGAGATGGGATGGAGATGGAGATGGTGCTGATGTTGGGGATGATGTTGATGATGATCTCGATGATGCCCGTGATGATGATGATGATGGCGACGATCTCCACTTCCGGGAGGTGATCTCCCCGGCGGGATCTGCCCGCCGGAGATGGCTTTTCTCCTCTGTAGGTTTCCGCCCCGTGGCGGCGGCAAAACACGGAAATGACTCTTGTTTAGGGGTTTCCACCCCAGGGGGCTTATATAGGCTAAAGGGGGCACCGAGGGGGGCCACCAGGCACCCTTCTGGCTGCCTGGTGGGTCCCCTCACCTCCCCCTTCGGTGATCCCCAGTCAATCTTAATAAAATTGCTCCCCGTAAATTTTCATCGCGTTTGGACTTGATCTGATTAAGCAACTTGGTATCCCCTTTTTACCGCTGAATTCTGGTTCTACTGCTTCGGCACCGGAAAGTTCTAAACTGTGTAAAATAAGCCAAAACAACATAAGAACAATACTTTAAAGTGGAATATATCAATGAATAGGATGAAATCACAATATAAAATAGTGATGCTTTTTGGACGTATCAAGGACGTGTGTGTGGTGACCATGGCCACGCGCAGGCGGGAGCGTGCGCACGCACGAGGAACGACGAGCGTGCCCACCGGACATGGCGGCCGTGGCCAGCAGTCGGGCAGCAAGACGAATGGGGAGGTGGAGGGAAGGCTCACATGAGGGGCAGCAGGCCAGGCTAGGCCTGGAGAAGAGGTGTGGCTCTAGGGTGAGGACAAGGGCGTCGGGAGGCAGCCGGGCCGCAGCAGCACCGGCGGCAACACCGCGGCGCGACACCTCCATGGCGTGGGTCGGGACCCGGGGTTAGCGTATGCAAGTCCAATTAAGACATAGTCATATGGAGAGCCGAGAACCGTACCCACTTGTCTAAGCAGACAAGGCCAAGCACAGAACGTTCTCGGAAAGCATCGTACGTGAGGGGCATCCCATCCAGGCCGGATGATCAACTGAGATGGGTCCTCATCGTCCGCACACAAGTCTAATGATATGGGTGGTGAACTCCCATATTCAAAGACAAGCCGCCACAACCATACTATCGACTATCTCATAACTCTTACGTAGACTTACTCCAGCCCGATCACTTAGTCGGGGTCTAGGGCGGGCTCGATCATACCACAAAGTGTGCACGAGACGGAGTCTCGAGAAATCATATCGCGATGCCCCAAGCTGCGCACATCTAAGGGCCACTTGGTGTATGAAAGACTGCCAGCCAGATCACAACTAAGGTCTCGAAAACCCATACAAAGACATGCATGTTATAAACATACACGCAGCACACATGCCTTGTATGAACTTTAGGTATCGTTGCAATTCTCTACAAAGTATACAATTTTATTGATAACTCTTATAGAGTGCACACAGAGATCACAAACATGTGATCCAACATTACAACACAAGCGGAAGCAAATTATGTCTAAGTACAGACAAGTTTAACAAATGGCTTAAGAAGCCTTATTTAAACACAAGCCCTCCACGAGGGAACCAGTCGTCTGACTGGGACTAGACTATCTTGATTTTCAGTCGTCGAGCTCGATGAAGAAGCCACCTTCGGGGTCAGTGGGTTCATCTAAAACATAGATTAAGCAAACGTGAGTACAAAGTCGTACTCAGCAAGACTTACATAGGAGCTATACTACTCATGCATATGTATCAAGGTAAAGGGAGGTGGAGTTCCACTTGCAGAAGTGCCAGCTTTGACTTGGCTAGTCCTGAACTACGAGTACCAGACTTTGAGGTAAGAAGCGTACACGATTCCACTACTTTCTCCAACCAATTACACAACTATGGTGCCTTCCTCGACTTCCCCACGAGAAAGCTCGCCATAGCACTCACACTTATCTTGGTGTGTTTTAGAAGTATCCAGTTCAAGTTGTCTAATAATCAAGCTAAGCTTTCCAAGCAGTCCATAACCGCGGACGCGGCTATTCGAATAGTTTTGATAACCCTACAGGGGTGTACCTCTACACACACATGATCATCATTTACCGCCTTTGATCTCGACACCATTCAAGGGGTGCCAGCGAGGATGCTCACCACAACGATTACCTCATAGCCTATCTAGTCCAAGAAAGCCGCCTACTTGGGTTGGTTACCACTATCGTGAACCCGGCCGGTTTACCGAAGTGGACCCAAGTGATGTGTGCGTGGTGCATAAGCCAGTCTCGGATGAGCCAATCTCTCACTTAGCATCCAGGCCACAGACCTACCAGAACTCCGAACTATTGCGACATCTGGACATCGAAACGGATGAAATAATAAGTTGAGAGGGGTCAGTGAGCCCAATGTGTGGTTGTACTCTTCATCTTGGATCACCAAACAAGAACTCGGACTTAGGGCGGTGTTCAACGAGACAACCCACCGTGTACTCCTACACATCCTCTCATCGTTCACCTTGTATTAGGGTCGATTCACCAACACTTTTCTACCATCATCAACATGATCACTACCATCCCGACTCACATAAAAGTATCACATGGTATCACTCTAAGCATGCAATAAGCAGTAACAATTGCAGGGGCCACATGATATCAATCAACTCATACATTTTCTAGGATTGTGGTTTTTCCTACTACTGTGACAAATGATAGGTCATGCAAAGGAATGGGTTCATCTATGCGGTAGAAACGTAGCATGGTAACCATCCTATACAATGCATAAGCGAGACATGAGAGGGAAGTGGGATTTTATCGACATGATCAATGGGGGTTTGCTTGCCTTGCTAACGAGGTTCGGGTTCGGGGTCTTCAACGAAGGGGGCAACCTCCTGCTCCGGTTCCACCACTACTCGACAAAAAACAAACAATGTAGCAAAGTAAATACAATGCACAATCACATGATGGAAGGTTGAAACTTGATGTGTATGCTTTGATGTGTGAGGCATTTCCATTTAAATGGAGTATATTGCAAATTAAATTGCAAATTCAAACTCCAATTTGAATTCAAACTTAGCCAATTTACAAGTGAAATTGTTTTATCACTTTGAATCATTTGTAAAGGTGTATGATATGCCTCAGATGTGTGGTTGAAATGTAACAAGTTTCCATGGTCCAAGTTGCAAAATCATTTGAATTAAATTTGAATAAATTCCAAATAAATCAAATGACATATGCTACTGGTCCCAATTTAAATTCAACTCAAACAAAGTTGAAAGTTGGATATTTGGATAGGTTATTTTCTCCTGATCATTTTTCATATATTATTTTTCCAATTTGGAGTTGATATGAATTTTCTACGAATTTCCAAAGTTTGAGCTATTTTCTGGATTTTCTGGAATTCTTTAATTCTTTTTAATTTGGAAATTAAATTACTGCGTCAGGCTTGCGCAAGGGTGACGTCAGGGGGGGCTGACGTGTGGGGTCTGCAAGTCAGTGAGAGGGGGTTTTATTAACCTCTGTTTAAAATTAACAGAGGGGGTTAAGGCCTGGGGGCCCCACCTGTCAATGACCTGGGGTCAACTAACAGGGGGGTTTAGCCCCTAATTAGGTGGCCTCGCCGGCGGTTAGCCGCCGGTGGCACCAGCACGGCGGCGCTCTGCTAACTCCTCCTCCTGGCCTCCATTCTCTGCGCTAGGACCACCAATCGAAAGCCCGTGATGAGCCGCGTCGATAGCACCACCTGCGCGTCTCCGGGGAGGTCACAGACGACGGCAGCTTCGATCGCGGCGGCGACCGGAGCTCGTCTTCGAGCACTTCTTGCAAAACGTCCACAGGAGGATGCATACGTGCGCGCGTTTGGATGCCCGCGTCCCCAGGAGTAGCACGGACATGCTAGGGAGGAAAAGGGCACACATGAGCGCGCGTATGGTAGTCCACGGCGGCGACGGAGCTCGGCTCCCATGGCGGAAGTTGCTAGGAGATGCAATCGAACGAGGAAACAGAGGGGTTTGGTGCGCCTGCTTACCAAGATTGCAACGGAAGCGACGGGGAGGTCGGGGATGCTTTAACGGCGATGAAATCGACGACGGAAAATTTGCGGTGGCCGGAGCACGGTGGTGAAGATGACGTCGCGTCCAGATCCTCGTTGCTCGATTAGCTGCGCAGTTCGACGGAGAAGAAGATGGCGGAGCGATTGGGCACTGCCGTGCAGCCTCTCGTCATCGTTGGTCGCGCGTGGGCATCGTCGCACTCCGGCGAGCTTCACTATCGTCTTTGAATCCGGCGGAGGAGGGAGGGGAACTTGCTCTGGAGAGGGGGAAAAAGAACGGCGTGTCTTCCAGACGTTCCACGACGTGGAGATAGACTCAGGGGAGGCCTGGCGCGTCAGCGGCGTCGCGGTGGCAGTCGCTGCCCCCGGCATGCTCGACAGCGAGCTGCTTGGGGTAGACGACAGGGGACTTGGCGGGCTGGGCCAGGCTGGTGGGCTCGGGGGGGATTAGTTGGGCTGCTTTCCAGGTTAGTTTCCTTTTCCCTTTTCTTTCTGTTTTCTTTTCTGACTTTGTTTTGTCTTGCTAAAACAATTAGCTAGACATTTTCTAAAATGCTACAAAATTTTATGTGGCCTCACAATAAAATAGGTTAGCCACTTAGAAAATTTGGCACTTTTTAAAATTCAAATGATTTGAATCTTAAATCAAATAGGGGTTTTTAATTAATTCCAAGGCACTGTTTGAATATTTGAAAAATCCATGAGCATGGGGTGGGTCCCACATCACTTGATATGTGATCACACTCATTTATAAGACTTTTCAAAATTCTAACATGAATTTTTGGAGAAGATTTTTATCTGGCCTTTTGAATTAGTTCAACTGGGGGGTTTCCTTCTCCCATTTTGCTTTTGATTTTGATTTCAAAGATTTCTTTTGAAAATTTAACATGACGCAATTGACTTACTAACCCTAGCACATTACCTAACAGAGGGTTCTGACAACTCGCCCCCACTCAACAGAATCTCGTCCCGAGATTCAGAAGTCTGCGGGAGGAAGGAGGGATACTCGGCACTGAGACGGTCTTCTCTTTCCCACGTAGCTTCTCTCTCAGAGTGGTGTGACCATTGCACTTTCAGAAACCTAATCTTCTGACGACGAGTGACACGCTCTGCGGAATCAAGAATACGAACGGGGTATTCTCGCTCAGAAAGGTCATCTTGGAGATCAAGCGTTTCATGGTCGACTTCGCGGATCGGGTCCTTGAAGCAACGCCTGAGTTGGGACACGTGGAATACATCATGTACTCGGGAAAGGTGCGGGGGTAGTTCAAGTTGGTAGGCAACTTCTCCACGTTTAGCAATAATGCGGAAAGGTCCGATGTAACGTGGGGCCAACTTGCCTTTCATCCCGTTTGAATATTTGAAAAATCCATGCTCCTTTCCATGCTCCTGTTTGAATATTTGAGCATAGGGGTTTTTGAATTAATCCATGCTCCTGTTTGAATATTTGAAAAATCCATGAGCATGGGGTGGGTCCCACATCACTTGATATGTGATCACACTCATTTATAGGACTTTTCAAAAATGCAAGAGGAATTTTTGGAGCAACTTTTTATCTGGCCTTTTGAATTAATTCATCTTGGGGGGTTCCTTCTCCCATTTTGCTTTTGAATTTCATTTCAATGATTTCTTTGAAATTTTTAACATGATGCAAGTGACTTGCTAAACCTAGCACATTACCTAACAGAGGGTTCTGACAACTCGCCCCCACTCAACAGAATCTCGTCCCGAGATTCAGAAGTCTGCGGGAGGAAGGAGGGATACTCGGCACTGAGACGGTCTTCTCTTTCCCACGTAGCTTCTCTCTCAGAGTGGTGTGACCAATGCAATTTCAGAAACTTAATCTTCCGACGATGAGTGACACGCTCTGCGAAATCAAGAATACGAACGGGGTATTCTCGATAAGAAAGGTCATCTTGGAGATCAAGCGTATCATGGTCGACTTCGCGGATGGGGTCCTTGAAGCAACGCCTGAGTTGGGACACATGGAATACATCATGTACTCGGGAAAGGTGCGGGGGTAGTTCAAGTTGGTAGGCAACTTCTCCACGTTTAGCAAGATTGCGGAAAAGTCCGATGTAACGTGGGGCTAACTTGCCTTTGATACCGAAACGTTGGGTTCTCTTCAGAGGAGTAACCCGAAGGTAAGCCTTCTCATCCAGATTGTAGCTTTCTTGCCTATGATGACGATCATAGTAGCTCTTCTGACGAGACTGGGCTGCTTTCAATTGATCACGAACAATGCGAACTTGCTCTTCTGCTTCCTTGATCATGTCCGGTCCAAAGAATTGTCTTTCACCGGTTTCTGACCAGTTTAAAG
Organism: Bromus sterilis; assembly: GCA_950022295.1. Classification (NCBI taxonomy): domain Eukaryota; kingdom Viridiplantae; phylum Streptophyta; class Magnoliopsida; order Poales; family Poaceae; genus Bromus; species Bromus sterilis. The sequence continues at coordinate 203,149,752 of OX465600.1, read as the reverse complement.
GTTTTCGACATCGTCGTCTATATAGGAGTTCAAAAGGAGCCATGTTCAGACTAGATTGAAAACTATTGTTATAAGAAAATTCGGCGAATGGCAGAGACTTCTCCCAATTCTTTCCGAATGAGATAACACAAGCTCTGAGCATGTCTTCAAGAATTTGGTTAACCCTTTCGACTTGACCGCTAGACTGAGGGTGGAAAGCCGTACTAAAGGAGAGATGAGTTCCCATAGCATTCTGAAAGCTTCCCCAAAATCTAGAGGTAAAAAGGCTACCACGATCAGAATTGATTTCCAAAGGAACACCATGAAGGGATACAATCCTAGAGATGTACAAGTCCGCTAACTGACTAGCAGTTATAGACTCGCGAACCGGAAGGAAGTGAGCAACTTTGGAAAGCCTATCTATGACAACGAAGATGGCATTGTTTCCTTTCTGGGTTCTTGGAAAACCAATGATGAAGTCCATACCGACTTTGTCCCATTTCCACTCGGGAATAGACAAAGGTTGAAGTGTACCAGCAGGTCTTTGATGTTCTGCCTTAATGCGACGACAAACATCACATTCGGCAACAAATTGAGCAATGTCTCTCTTCATCCTGGTCCACCAAAATCTCTGGCGTAGATCTCGGTACATATTTGTGCTACCGGGATGAATCGAGAGGGGTGTGTCATGGGCTTCCTTGAGGATGAGTTGCCTTAGTCCCTTATTCTTCGGTACTACTAAACGATTTTCAAAGAATACCGTTCCCTTGCTATCTGTGGAGAAACATTTAGCAACTCCGCTAACAATGTTCTCCTTGATCCGGCGAACACCTCGTGCATGCCTTTGGGCAACTATGATTTGATCCTCAAGAGTTGGTTTCGCCACCAAGGTAGAAAGATAGCCATGAGGAACAATCTCAAGATTAATCTTGCGAAATTCCTCATGAAGAAGTGGTTGATACTGTTGTAACATGAGGTTGTTACAATACGACTTACGACTTAGTGCATCAGCCATGACATTGGCCTTGCCGGGGGTGTAAGAAATTCCTACGTCGTAATCTTTTATCAACTCAATCCAGCGTCTTTCCCTGAGATTAAGATCTGGCTGGGTGAAAATGTATTTGAGGCTTTGGTGGTCGGAATAAATCTCACAACGATTACCAAGGAGGTAATGTCGCCAAGTTGTTAAGGCATGAACTACGGCAGCGAGTTCAAGGTCATGGGTAGGATAGTTCTCTTCATGTGGCCGCAACTGGCGTGAAGCATAAGCTACCACATGTCGATCTTGCAGAAGTATGCATCCTAACCCTTCCGTGATGTGTCACAATAGATCTCAAAATCCTTTTTGGTGTCTGGAGGTGCAAGTACGGGTGCAGAAGTCAATCTTCTTTTTAGCTCTTGAAAGCTTTCCTCGCACTTGGGAGTCAATAAGAATTTCTTATCTTTCTTGAGGAGTTCAGTTAGAGGCTTTGCAACTTTAGAAAAGCTCTCGACAAAGCGACGGCAATAGCTGGCTAGGCCAAGAAAACTCCTAACTTGCTTAACCGATTCAGGTGGAGTCCAGTCAAGGACGGCCTGAACTCTCTCGGGATTCACAGCAATGCCTTTTGCAGAAATCACATGGCCTAAGTAGGTCACTTCTGGTAGCCAAAATTCACACTTGGAGAATTTAGCATACATGCGATGCTCTCTAAGTTTCATCAATACCAGCCTTAGGTGTTCGGCATGTTCTTCTTCGTTCTTCGAGTAGATGAGAATATCATCGAGATAAACCACAACAAACTTATCTAAGTACTCCATGAAGATCGAATTCATCATGCGTGAGAAAGTGGCGGGCGCATTGGTTAAACCAAAGGACATGACGGTGTACTCGTAAAGACCATAACGAGTAGTAAAAGCCGTTTTGGGAATGTCCTCGTTTCGGATTTTGATTTGATGATACCCTAATCTCAAATCCATCTTTGAGAAGAAAGAGGATCCTGCAAGTTGATCATAAAGATTATTGATCCTGGGAAGTGGGTACTTGTTCTTTATCGTCGCTAAATTTAGCGGGCGATAATCTACGCACATCCTTTCTGTTCCATCTTTCTTCGTTACGAACAGAACAGGGCAACCCCATGGCGATGAGCTAGGGCGGATGAAGCCTTTCTCCTAAAAAGCTTCCAGTTGGGTTTTAAGCTCAGCTAACTCACGTGGGGCCATTTTGTATGGGCGTCTAGAAATGGGTGCGTTTCCTGGCACAAGATCCACTATAAACTCTACACACCTGTCGGGTGGCATTCCCGGCAGCTCTTCAGGAAAGACATCCGGGAAGTCACGAACCACCGGAATATCTTCAAGTTCGGGAAGGGGAAGTACATTCAAGGAATGCACTTGGGTTCTTGTTCTGGGTGAGGTATAGTTGACGGTCTTGCCTGAAGGGTGGGTGAGTTTCACAGATTTGCCTTTGCAATCCAGGTAGGCATTCTGTCTTGATAGCCAATCCATGCCAAGGATGACATCAATATCTGAAGACTTGAGGGCTATGAGTGAAGCAAGGAATACTAAACCCTCAATTGCAATCTGATTACCATGGCTTACTCTATTAGTTTGCCATCTTGACCCTGGAGTTTGAATAATAATTGGGGTGGACAATTCAACAAAGGATAACTCATGAAGAAGTGCATAACTTTCCGACATGAATGAATGAGATGCTCCTGGGTCGAAAAGAACGGAAGTAGGAACATAATTGACTGGGAGCGTACCAAGAATGACGTCAGTAGTGTCGTCAGTCTCTTCGGCGGCAATCTGGTTCACACGTCCACGAGTGGCGGGAGGAGCGGGTTTGGCGGTGTAGACCTTCTGGGGTGGCTTGCCACGACCGTTGTTGTTGCCTCCGGCACGGGGTGGAGCATTCTGATTCTGGATCTGGTTCTGGGGACACTCGCGAGAGTAGTGGCCTGCCTGACCACACTTGTAGCAGGCTCCGAAAACAGTGCGGGGATGGCCTCGGTGGGTTGTTCTGGCTGACAATACTGTTTGGGATCCAGATCTTGCGCTTCTGAGAGCCGGAACTGGATGAACCATCGTCTCTAGGGTGTTTGCGGAAGTCGTTGGGGGTGTTCATGTCCTCTGCCTTGATGGCCTTGTTGACAAGGACCTGGAAGGTGGCAAAGTCATGAAGGTTGAGCTCACGACGGAGTCCAGAGTTGAGGCCACGACGGAACCTCTCTTGCTTCTTTGCGTCGGTGGAGAATTCTTCGGTAGCATAACGAGCAAGTCGGTTGAACTCATGACTAAACTCGTCAACAGTCCTTCTGCCTTGAGTGAGGTTGCAGAACTCCTCACGCTTGCGGTCCATAAGACCCTTGGGAATGTGGTGCTCGCGGAAGGAAGTGAAGAATTCATCCCAAGATGCGGGTGGTCCAACGGGACGCATATTCAGGAAGTTCTCCCACCAAGAGCTAGCTGCACCTTCAAGGTGATAGGTGGCATAGCTGACCTTGTCGCCATCTGCAGCATGGCCTGCATGGAGCTTCCTCTCGATGATGCGAAGCCAGTCATCGGCGTCAAGGGGATCGGTGGAGTAACTGAAAACCGGGGGATATAGTCGGATGAAGTCGTTCAGGGACACCAACTCGTTGCGCTGCTGAGTGGTGTTGCGGGCAATGACTTCCAGCAGATGGTGAGAGTCTCGGCGGTTCTTCTCAACCTCCATCAGAACCTGAGCCATCGTGGGTGGGGGTGGAAGGTTGCCTTCCTCCTGGTCATTTCCACGACCCTGGTTACGACCAATCTGGCCACGGGTTCCTTGAGACATCTTGAAGGTGAAAACCAAAGTCAAACAGAGTTGATTGGAAGAATCTAAACAAGGTATTGATGTACTGGAAGGATTACAGAGCAAAGGAAGTAATCATCTTGACAACATGGTGATAAAAGCATACAAGCCATATATTCAAAAGCTGTCATACAAACCATACATCGTTTTAGTACAAGCACCAAGCTAATACAAACGTGATGAAGATGATACATCCTTCAGAGGCACTCTGAATTCCTATACATTATTTATCTAAACCTCTGGAACTTAGACCCTTGCGTACAATAAACTAAGATACTACTACATCATCACTAAGTAAGACCACAGGCGGTCTCACTCATCTCCATCTCCATAGTAGTCCTCATAAAAGTTACCCGCGTATCCCGGTAGCTGAAGGTGACCATCGGAAAACACGGAGGCCTGTGGACCCTGATAACCATTTGGGCAAGGATGGGGCCTAGGTCCAGCGTAGGGTGGAAGCAAAGGACCACGGGGTGGAAAAATGCCTCCAATCTCGGGCCAAGCAACTCGAGAAGGAATTTGAGTCCTCACTTGGTAGATAGCATCATGCTCAACTGATCCAACGCTCACAAAGGGTGCCAAAAGTGTCAGTGCTCGATACAGACGAACACGAGTGGCGTGAAGCTCAAAACGGAGAGCGCGTGCATCACGATCTCGATCACTAGCAAACCTAGAAGTCACCTGAAGTGCTGGATCCTCTGCATAGTGATCTGAGTAGAGTCCGGTGTAATATCCCTCTTCTCCTGGAAGTGCAGCAGGGATATAGCGGAATGAGGTCTCTCTCAGCATGGTGTGCTCCTCTCTCAGGAGTGTAATACATGAGTATGCAGCATCCTGCACAGCCATGTTCTCGGTCATGCCAATGCCATGTCCAAAGTGGATAGGCTGAGTGACTCCAACGTGGTGCGGGTAGATACTGACAATGCAGTGGAACTGCGTCTGGTTGAAGTCGTGGAACTTCTCCTCGACGGTGTACTCAGGATACCATCGATATCCCACATAGGACATCATCTCGATCAACGTGGCGGGATGGCCACGCACACCGAGGCACCTGGTCAAACGAACAATCTGCCGAGGGGGAAGATCTGCCATCTGAAACAGAAAGAAGGAGTTTGCAAATGCATCAGATTATGAGATAAACCTGGAATGACTCGGACAGCATAACGGCTGTAATTGTAAGAAATGACAATTTCTTCCAACATAGAAACAACACTTACATAATACGATGTAAGAAATCAGTATTACAACAATGCTAGGAAAACCGGACACAACTTTCCTACGGCTATAAGGAATCAAACAACGAGATGTTCTAATCAGACAGAGGAGAGCCTAGTCCTATCTTCCCGTAGAATAAGATGAGGGTGACTCAGAACTCAGAACGAAGGGGGTAAGGAGAAAAAAGAAGCCTTACATTGTTCCCTTATATACCCAGAGTAACTATATAACTATAGCAAGCTAGACTCGACTTCGGCCAAGGCTGCTAGTCCTACAGTCAGTCCTGCTCTGATACCAAGTCTGTCGGGACCCGGGGTTAGCGTATGCAAGTCCAATTAAGACATAGTCATATGGAGAGCCGAGAACCGTACCCACTTGTCTAAGCAGACAAGGCCAAGCACAGAACGTTCTCGGAAAGCATCGTACGTGAGGGGCATCCCATCCAGGCCGGATGATCAACTGAGATGGGTCCTCATCGTCCGCACACAAGTCTAATGATATGGGTGGTGAACTCCCATATTTAAAGACAAGTCGCCTCAACCATACTATCGACTATCTCATAACTCTTACATAGACTTACTCCAGCCCGATCACTTAGTCGGGGTCTAGGGCGGGCTCGATCATACCACAAATTGTGCACGAGACGGAGTCTCGAGAAATCGTATCGCGATGCCCCAAGCTGCGCACATCTAAGGGCCACTTGGTGTATGAAAGACCGCCAGCCAGATCACAACTAAGGTCTCGAAAACCCATACAAAGACATGCATGTTATAAACATACACACAGCACACATGCCTTGTATGAACAGTAGGTATCATTGCAATTCTCTACAAAGTATACAATTTTATTGATAACTCTTATAGAGTGCACACAGAGATCACAAACATGTGATCCAACATTACAACACAAGCGGAAGAAAATTATGTCTGAGTACAGACAAGTTTAACAAATGGCTTAAGAAGCCTTATTTAAACAAAAGCCCTCCACGAGGGAACCAGTCGTCTGACTGGGACTAGACTATCTTGATTTTCAGTCGTCGAGCTCGATGAAGAAGCCACCTTCGGGGTCAGTGGGTTTATCTAAAACATAGATTAAGCAAACATGAGTACAAAGTCGTACTCAGCAAGACTTACATAGGAGCTATACTACTCATGCATATGTATCAAGGTAAAGGGAGGTGGAGTTCCACTTGCAGAAGTGCCAGCTTTGACTTGGCTAGTCCTGAACTACGAGTACCAGACTTTGAGGTAAGAAGCGTACACGAGTCCACTACTTTCTCCAACCAATTACACCACTATGGTGCCTTCCTCGACTTCCCCACGAGAAAGCACGCCATAGCACTCACACTTATCTTGGTGTGTTTTAGAAGTATCCAGTTCAAGTTGTCTAATAATCAAGCTAAGCTTTCCAAGCAGTCCATAACCGCGGACGCGGCTATTCGAATAGTTTTGATAACCCTGCAGGGATGTACCGCTACACACACATGATCATCATTTACCGCCTTTGATCTCGACACCATTCAAGGGGTGTCAGCGAGGATGCTCACCACAACTGTTACCTCATAGCCTATCTAGTCCAAGAAAGCCGCCTACTTGGGTTGGTTACCACTATCATTAACCCGGCCGGTTTACCGGAGTGCACCTAAGTGATGTGTGCGTGGTTCATAAGCCGGTCTCGGATGAGCCGTTCTCTCACTTAGCATCCAGGCCACAGACCTACCAGAACTCCGAACTATTGCGACATCTGGACATCGAAAGGGATGAATTAATAAGTTGAGAGGGGTCAGTGAGCCCAATGTGTGGTTGTACTCTTCATCTTGGATCACCACACAAGAACTCAGAGCTAGGGCGGTGTTCAACGAGACAACCCACCGTGTACTCCTACACAGCCTCTCATCATTCACCTTGTATTAGGGTCGATTCACCAACACTTTTCTACCATCATCAACATGATCACTACCATCCCGACTCACATAAAAGTATGACATGGTATCACTCTAAGCATGCAATAAGCAGTAACAATTGTAGGGGCCACATGATATCAATCAACTCCTACATTTGCTAGGATTGTGGTTTTGCCTACTACTGTGACAAATGATAGGTCATGCAAAGGAATGGGTTCATCTATGCGGTAGAAACGTAGCATGGTAATCATCCTATATAATGCATAAGCGAGACATGAGAGGGAAGTGGGATTTTATCGACATGATCAATGGGGGTTTGCTTGCCTTGCTGACGAGGTTCGGGTTCGGGGTCTTCAACGAAGGGGGCAGCCTCCTGCTCCGGTTCCACCTCTACTCGACAAACAACAAACAAGGTAGCAAAGTAAATACAATGCACAATCACATGATGGAAGGTTGAAACTTGATGTGTATGCTTTGATGTGTGAGGCATTTCCATTTAAATGGAGTATATTGCAAATTGAATTGCAAATTCAAACTCCAATTTGAATTCAAACTTAGCCAAAATACAAGTGACATTGTTTGATCAATTTGAATCATTTGTAAAGGTGTATGATATGCCTCTGATGTGTGCTTGAAATGTAACAAGTTTCCATGGTCCAAGTTGCAAAATCATTTGAATTAAATTTGAATAAATTCCAAATAAATCAAATGACATATGCTACTGGTCCCAATTTAAATTCAACTCAAACAAAGTTGAAAGTTGGATATTTGGATAGGTTATTTCCTCCTGATCATTTTTCATATATTATTTTTCCAATTTGGAGTTGATATGAATTTTCTATGAATTTCCAAAGTTTGAGCTATTTTCTGGATTTTCTGGAATTCTTTAATTCTTTTTAATTTGGAAATTCAATTACTGCGTCAGGCTTGCGCAAGGGTGACGTCAGGGGGGGCTGACGTGTGGGGTCAGCAAGTCAATGAGAGGGGGTTTAATTAACCTCTGTTTAAAATTAACAGAGGGGGTTAAGGCCTGGGGCCCCACCTGTCATTGACCTGGGGTCAACTAACAGGGGGGTTTAGCCCCTAATTAGGTGGCCTCGCCGGCGGCTAGCCGCCGGTGGCACCAGCACGGCGGCGCTCTGCTAACTCCTCCTCCTGGCCTCCATTCTCTGCGCTAGGACCACCAATCGAAAGCCCGTGATGAGCCCCGTCGATAGCACCACCTGCGCGTCTCCGGGGAGGTCACAGACGACTGCAGCTTCGACCGCGGCGGCGAACGGAGCTCGGCTTCGAGCACTTCTTGCAAAACGTCCACGGGAGGATGCATACGTGCGCGCGTTTGGATGCCCGCGTCCCCAGGAGTAGCACGGACATGCTGGGGAGGAAAAGGGCACATAGGAGCGCGGGTATGGTAGTCCACGGCGGCGACGGAGCTCGGCTCCCATGGCGGAAGTTGCTAGGAGATGCAATCGAATGAGGAAACAGAGGGGTTTGGTGCGCCTGCTTACCAAGATTGCAACAGAAGCGACGGGGAGGTCGGGGATGCTTTAACGGCGATGAAATCGACGACGGAAAATTTGCGGTGGCCGGAGCACGGTGGTGAAGATGACGTCGCGTCCAGATCCTCGTTGCTCGATTAGCTGCGCAGTTCGACGGAGAAGAAGATGGTGGAGCGATTGGGCACTGCCGTGCAGCCTCTCGTCGTCGTTGGCCGCGCGTGGGCGTCGTCGCACTCCGGCGAGCTTCACTGTCGTCTTTGAATCCGGCGGACGAGGGAGGGGAACTTGCTCTGGAGAGGGGGAAAAAGAACGGCGCATCTTCCAGACGTTCCACGACGTGGAGATAGACTCAGGGGAGGCCTGGCGCGGCGGCGGCGTCGCGGTGGAAGTCGCTGCCTCCGGCATGCTCGACAGCGAGCTTCTTGGGGTAGACGACAAGGGACTTGGCGGGTTGGGCCAGGCTGGTGGGCTCGGGGGGGATTAGTTGGGCTGCTTTCCAGGTTAGTTTCCTTTTCCCTTTTCTTTCTGTTTTCTTTTCTGACTTTTGTTTTGTCTTGCTAAAACAATTAGGTAGACATTTTCTAAAATGCTACAAATTTTTATGTGGCCTCACAATAAAATAGGTTAGCCACTTATAAAATTTGGCACTTTCTAAAATTCAAATGATTTGAATCTTAAATCAAATAGGGGTTTTTAATTAATTCCAAGGCACTGTTTGAATATTTGAAAAATCCATGAGCATGGGGTGGGTCCCACATCACTTGATATGTGATCACACTCATTTATAAGAATTTTCAAAATTCTAACATGAATTTTTGGAGAAGATTTTTATCTGGCCTTTTGAACTAATTCAACTGGGGGGTTTCCTTCGCCCATTTTGCTTTTGATTTTGATTTCAAAGATTTCTGTTGAAAATTTAACATGATGCAATTGACTTACTAACCCTAGCACATTACCTAACAGAGGGTTCTGACAGCGTGCCAAGGTTGGTCGGGGCCAGCGCGAGGGGGAGCGAGCGACGAATCCCGGGTGGATCAGGTGCGTCGTCGTGAAGGGATCCTGGGAGGCGCAGGGCAGCGGCCAGGATGGCCGGGCAGTGCCGGAATCGGCCGGTGGCCATGGCGCCAGCAAGGGGAACTAAGAGGGGCATGGGAGTGAGATATGTGCGAGGGAGAAGAACTGAGGAAGGGGGGCTAGGGTTTCTACGGGGTCGCCCTAGCCTTATAGTTGTCTACGAGCCGCCGGAGAGCCTCCACGACGTCGAGGCCGTCGTCTGGCCGGGGGATGCCTGCCACGGCTCCCCCCATGAACAGGAGGTAGAGGAAGGGGGTAGGTGGGCTGGGGGGTTGGGTTGGGCGGGGAGGGAGGGGAGGTGGGCCTTGCCCCACGCGGGGAATAGTCTTTTCATCTTTTAGGGTTTCCTTTCATTTATTCGTTTATGTATATTCTTTTCTGTTCTGTTTTAACTGCTTTTTCATTTTTATAGCATGTGTAACTTGCATCTATATTAGTGTAGCACTTCATAATAGTGCCACAAAAAGTTTTGTGCCCAAATAAATTCATCTGAATCATTGCTATATTTAAAATGATTAAATATTGTTGTTTTGCTACTGTTAATATTTCTTTGCAATATTTAAATATTCAAATAAATACCCAATGTTGGTTGAACATGGTCTACTGATTTTTAGGGATTTTCCAAAATTGGTTGCATGAATTTTGGGCAAAGTTTTATTTTGCACTTTGTTTTTTTTATATTCAATCAAACGGGTTTTGAAATTTTATTTTATTCAGGATGATCAAGGAATGCTTTAGCACAGTAATTGTTATTAGCGAAAATGATTACTATAGCATGACACCCGGGGTGTTACAGTTTGCGTAAGCAGCTGCTAGCAAGACTTGTTGGAGGCGATTCCTCATCGAATGCTTGGCTTCTTATGTTACTCTCTAGATCGTTAGCCACTTCATAAATGCTAGTGCAGCAGTAACCTCACCACTTACCCCATCCTTACCGTGAACTACTAGTTATCCTAGAATGACGAGTGATGAAGTCCTTGCTGGGTAAGTTGACATCTATAGTTGGATGCTGAGTACTTCTGTACTCATGATACTACCCCCAAACTCTTTTCATGGTTCTTGATCGAGAACAGGTATGGCGATCGACGTTTCATGTGGAGACTCGACGACGACTAGTTAGGCGGATCCCGGCAGAGAGCCTGGACCCGTGTGGTTATGGGGATCGATGATTTTATCTTTTTAACCGTAGCTCGGATCGCGACGCGTTAAACATGAAAGTTGCTTAGAATTTTGTCTAGTTTAATAAAATGTTCTCCTTTGCCATGTTTGACTTTGTTTACATGTTGTTTTGCTGCTATTTGCACTGCATGCCACCGTAAACGGTTTCTTTAATAACTTTTTAACCGTTGCTCCGATTAAAATGTTCTTTACATGTAACTTGACTAGAATTGTGTGTAGATGTTGATTTAGCTGATCTTGCTTGCTAATAAAAATAATAAAATATTGTTTAGGGCAAAACAGTACCAAACATTATAATTTTCGTGGGGTAAATAGTGATAAGCATGTTTAGGAGTTTGCCCCACTTAAATTGACTAGCGTAGATAGTTTAATTTATGTTTCACCTCTTGCCATGAATGTGTGATATGTCATGCTTGAGTGACATGCCATGTTAACAACCTTGCTCATGTTGTGTAGCTAAACAACTCGAACCATTCTAAATGTGCGGTACCGTCGTGTGTGACGAATACTTCACTTAACCTGTTAGTAACCGCTCTCGACGGTAGATGCGATATCGTATTGCATTGTCTCGTGTTCCCTTCTTGATGTTGTTTGCTCGTGATTTCTTCGTAGTAATAGATGCTTGCTCGTCGATTGCTTTCCAGTGTTTCCTTCCTGTGTGCTCCTGCAGTTACTCTCGGAGACGGTACGAGCTCGCGATCGCCTACACCTTCGGAACCCGACTTATCAACGGGCAAGGACTATACATTACTTATGATCCATTCTATTATAACCAGCGGTTTGCATGCTAGTCTAGGTTAGGTTCGATGTTTGATCCTACCACATGTTTACAGCCTCTCTTAAACCGATACAGCCATGTCCCCTCCCAGCAAACCATGTACTGCTATGTTACTATTTCTCGTTGCTCAGCCTCTGCTTAGTATGCATGCTTAGGATGCTACGAATGTTACCCTGTTACTCCTTGGTTTGGGCTATCACATTATTATATTATTTTGAATGATATGATTATTATAATGTTGACTATATTCGACGAAGGATGGAAGGTCTAGGCTATCCCGCCCCGACGCTTTGTTCCATTCGATTCACCTAGGTCCCGAGTTCCGTGTATTGTGTCTCTTGACAAGCGTGCCTAACCGTGTGTGGGATTTTATGGGGTCCCCTTTTCTTACCTATCTAGCTTCAAACATTTCTAGTGGTGGCCCAAGCTGATTTACCATTTGAAAACCATGCATATATGTCTGTCGGGTCGCTCCTAGTAGATATCCTTTAAAATAACTTGGGCCAGCGGAGACATGGTTTCTCTTGTTGGTCCCTGCCAGGGAGCTAGGGGGCTGCCCACATGGTTTGGGTAGCTAACCTGACCTCATCCAGACGGTAGAGGCCAATTCGAGAGGGCGACCGGCTTTTGAGTTGGATTTCAACTCACCGGGGGCCACCCGGATTTGTGCGTTGTTAGTTAGAGGGACCTGTCGTACCAGATCTCTCGGAACTAAATCATAAAATGGTTTCCTATGATGGGTAGCAACTGAGAGAGATAGGCGTGTGAGCGGAGCCTTGTAATGGGCAGTTGGTACACCCCTGCAGGGTTAAATCTTTTCAAGAAGTCGTGTCCACGGTTATGGACGACTTGAGACCTACTCCTTGTTCATAGACAACAACAACTGAGATAATATTAATAACTGGATCAACGTGTGTGTGCCTTGACTGCTTCTTCTTTGTCGGGATGCGAAGAGGAGGACAAGGATAGGATAGGTGTTATGTTTGCGTAAGTAGCTGGTAGAAAGACTTGTTGGAGGCGATTCTTCATCGAATGCTTGGCTTCTTACGTTACTCTCTAGATCGTTAGCCACTTCATAAATGCTAGTGCGGCAGCAACCTCACCACTTACCCCATCCTTACCGTGAACTACTAGTTATCCTAGAATGATGAGTGGTGAAGTCCTTTCTGGGTCAGTTGACCACTACAGTTGGATGTTGAGTACTTCTGTACTCATGATACTACCCCCAAACTCTTTTCAAGGTTCTTGATCGATAATAGGTATGGCGATCGACGTTTCACATGGAGACTCGACGACGACTAGTTAGGCAGATCTCGGCGGAGAGCCTGGACCCGTGTGGTTATGGGGATCGATGATTTTCTCTTTGCCACTAGGCATTTGATTGTAGTCTGTACTCAGACATGTATCTTCCGCTGATGTATTGTATTAAGGCAGTTGTATGCTGATTGTATGAGATGTTGTATCCTTGTAGCTGTAATGTTGTGATATCATGTTGGAAATCCGGGGCATATGGCATTGTCATATGTCGCGGTGGGACGGATATGTGCTTCGTCCCCGGATCTGGATGGAAACATCTAGATCTGGAACGGTATCGCATATCGGGCCTTACACACCCTATACCAGCTAGTAGCCGGCGCCCTGTACCAACTCGCCAGAGCAGCCGAGCAGCACCAGCATAGGAAGCAGGCCAACAACACTGCCACGCCACCATCCAGATAGAGGCCTAAAAATGATTTGCTAATTTATTAGAACATGATTATTGATCCATGCTATTGTTGTCTGCTGATATTTGATATGATGAATCCATTTTTTATTCCCTATTGGATATTGCTAATTTAGTAATTCATAAACTCCATGCTATTGATTATTGAATATTGATGATATGATTTTTGGAAAAGGGAAATATATTAATATCGCGAGTATACCAATTGCATCGAGCCTCTGCACCAACAAGATGTCCGAAGACCTCCAGGATGCACACAGACAAGAAAAAAATAGAAAAGAAAGAAAAGAAAACATAAAAGTCCCTTCGCAGTGTACAACAACTCACAACAGAAGCACTCTAAACATCACTCAATACAACACATGTACTACACACCAGGCTCTCCAAAAGCAACGCCTCCAAGAAGGAAACAAATCACAAGCATTGTCGTCGCCCGATCAAAGATCTTGAGTTTTCACCCCCGGAGAAAGACCGAGTTTCCAAAACAATGCCTTCAGAAAGGTCATTGCCAGGTACAACCAATGAAGGTCACACCTTGGGTTTTCACCCTGAATATCATGGCCCGATACTCGGGGAGCATCACTAAAAATGCAGTCCACCTATGTTGCCACACCCGCTTGCCAAGGTTGTTGTTGTAAGTCGCGGAACACCCGACACGCAGACTTCTTCAAATCCAGGTTCACACTATCGCTGTTACCTTGCGGTCTTCAAGTATACACCGTCCTAACATTCACCGCCTCTGCCAACAACATGGAAATCGGAATTCGACGTGTCCCTTGGTGTCAGCTGAAAACGAAGCTTCACAACATGCGACCTTGAAGCCCCATGGACTGTTGATTGAGGACGCATCTGACCGGATCCTCTCCAATCCAGGGTTTCAAAATCACTTTGGAAAACCTTGAAATCATCGGTGGAAAGATCCAAAACTCATTGGCGGTCCAAACAAATGCGACCGACAACAGCAAAACGGAGAACCAAACAAAGAAAACTGCTATAGCCACTGCCTCCCCACACACATTCATGCCGATGGCGGATCTAGGCAGGAGCCTAGACCTACGACCTCAGCCTCCACCATGCTCGAACGTCCAAGTCGCCGCCACAGCACAAGGAAAACTTCCGTCGGCACATGACCAGGGGCGCCGCCCCAGCTGCTGCGCACTGCTGTCTCTCCCGGCGGCCAGTACCACCACGCAGATCACGCGCCGGTGACAATGAAGCCTCCCTCGTGTTGGGGTTCCGTGGCAGAAAATAATAATTTTTCTAACTAGCGTCGCCCATAACCCAAGATCTATCTATATGTATTACTGTAACGTAGAGACTTGCGGAAACATACCTCAGGGTGTAGTCCATTGCATGGGAAACATTCGCGCAAACGTGGTTGATGTAGTCAAACAATCTTCACAGCCCCCTGATACGTCCCAAACATATATATCATTTCTTCTTGTTCCATGCACTTTTATATGACAATCCTACATGTTTTGTTACACTTTTATATCATTTTACACATATTTGGACTAATCTACTAACTTAGTGCACCCAGTGCCAGTTCCTGTCTGCAGATGTCTTTAGTTGCAGTGATTTTTCCTCAATTTAAAATGTCGGAAAAATTCCGGAAAAATCAGAATAAAAATCAGCGTCAAGGAAGCTTCCGGAAGCACCGAAGGAGAGCCGGAGGGGGGCCACCCCCCTCCCAAACGGCCAAGTGGCGCGAGGCCACCCCTGGCCGCGCCACCAGGGCGCCTGGGAGGTGGGCCCAACCTCTGGTCCCCCCCTTGGCCTATATTTACCCCTCGTCCAGGAAACCCTCATGGAGAAACCCACATCGCGAATTACCTCTCTGTTCCGCCGCCGCCACGCTTCCAAGATCGGGAGCACCAGAAGACCTCTTCCCGGCACCCTGCCGGAGGGACGATTGACCTCCGGGAGCTTCTCCACCACCATGGATGCTTCTCGGATGTGCCGTGAGTAGTCCCCCTTGGACCATGGGTCAGTGATCAGTAGCTATGTGATGTCTTCTCTCCACCCTTGTTCTTCAATGTTTAGACCTTGTGAGTTGCCCTACATGATCAATGCACCTATGTAATTTTCCTGCTGTTGCTATGTTGTGTTTGCTGGGATCCGATGGATTATGAGATTATGTTTAGATCGTGATGAGTTTCTACCTTTTATATATTTTTCATAGTAATTCTTTCATGTTCTCCATTTCTTTTTATTGATTTGGCCAAGTAGTAGATAGTAACTCCAAGAGGGAGCGTTATGCATGATTGTGGGTTTATGCCCCCCGATGTCTACCTTGAGTGACAGAAACATGAGACTAGGGGATGTGATGTTGCCACCAGGAAGAAAACAATGGTTCTTGTAACCGCGGTTGCAAGGATTGTTCACCTTACGCATAGATTGTTAATACAATTGTATGTTGCTTTGAGTTTACACTTTGGGTGGGGCTCGCAACTTAATACCAGCGAGATGTGCTGGATAGATATCTCAAGGTGGATGATTGTTGAGTAGATGTAGATGGATTTCGGTCTACTTGTCTTGGCTACTGCCCATACTTTTGAGCCTCGAAGTTTCCAGTAGCATAATTAGCATTGTGGTGCGTTTATAATTATGTCAATTGCCCAGGTGTTATTTGTTCACCCAGCTTAGCTATTTTATCGTCTTTTGGGAGACAGACATCACTAGTGAACATCATGGGACCCCGGTCCATATTTCCACCACTGTTTACACCTCCACTTTATTTATCGCTTTTCCTTTCAGTTGCAATTATCACTACTATCTATCTCGTGCATTTGATCCTTTGTAAACAACAAGGACGGAGAGATTGAAAACCTCTTTGTACTTCGTTGGGAGAAAAGTTACTTGTTGTGTGTGCAGGTCTAGGTAAAGTAAGAAACCTCGGTTGTGAATGGCGTCATTCTTCACTTTACCACATACTTGTCGACCTTGGAGTCCTACTGGATTGACTCAAGCCTTGGTATTTTTTCCAAGGGAAATTTGCCCCTATGTACATCTTAACCTTCCACTTGGGGTAACCAACGAAGTCCTACTAGATTATTCCGACATTCAATCAACGACATCCTATGTCTATTTCAACCTCGTTACCAACAAATCTTATTTCACTCGTTCCGTGATATTCATCCCCGTGACCTAGTGATGGCACTGAAGTAGTTCTCCTCGTTGGCTACCCCAAGTGGAAGGTTGAGATGTAGCGTAGCAGTAATTTCCCTCGGTGAAGATAGCAAGGTTTGTCTCCAGTACGACTTCGACGATGACAAGTAGGTGACAACGGTGCTAGAAATTGATAACGCGAGGTTGACGCGAACTTGCACACAGATACAAATAACTTTGCTCCCAACAAGTACAGAGGGGTTGTCAATCCCTCCGGCCTTGTTGTTTACAAAGGATCAAACACAAGAGATAATGGTAGTGGTGAATGCAACGAAAGTAAAGGCAGTAAAATAAAGAGAGGGTGTAAACAATAAAGGAAATATGGACCGAGGTCCCATGAAGTTCACTAGTGATGTCTCTCTCCCAAAAGATGATAAACAGCTATGCGAGGTGAATAAATTACAGATGTGCAATTGATAGGATTAAGAACGCACCGCAATGCTAACTATGCTATAAAAGAAAGGAAGAGGCTCAAAAGCACGAGCAGTACGCAAAGACAAGTAGACCGAAATCCATCTGCATATACTCAATAATCATCCACCTTGAGATATCTATCCGGAACATCTCGCTGGTATTAAGTTGCGAGCCACACCCAAACTGTAAACCCAAAGCAACAGACAACTGCATTAAAAGAACTTTGCATAAAGTAAACAATCCTTGCAACCGCGGTTACAAGCATCATTTTTTTCCCCGGGTGGCAATAGCACATCCCCTAGACTCATGTTTCTTTCACTCAAGCTAGTCATTGGGGGGCATGAACCCACAATCATGCATAACGCTCCCTCTTGGAGTTGCTACCTAGTACTTGGCGAAAGAAAGAAATAGCAACGGAGAACATGCAAGAATTACTCAAGAACATAAATATCTAAGGACAAGAACCAAATATATTACTCATCACAATTTGAACATAATCTCATAATTCATTATATCCCAGCAAACTCAACATAGCGATAGCAAAAGAATTACATATGTGCCTTGATCATGTAGGGCAGCTCACAAGGTCTAAGAATTGAAGAACAAAGGTGGAGAGAATACACCACATAGCTACTGATCATGGACCCATGGTCCAAGGTAGACTACTCACGGCTCATCCGGGAAGCGTCCATGGTGGTGGAGAAGCTCCCGGAGGTCAATCCTCCCTCCGGCAAGGTGCTGGGAAGGGGTCTTCTGGCGCTCCCGATCTTGGAAGCGCGGTGACGGTGGAACAGAGGGGAGATCACGAAAAAGGGTTCTGTCCTCGGGGGTTTCGGGACAAGAGGCATATATAGGCAAAGGGGGCAGCCAGGGGCCACCAGGGAGATTAGGCGGCCTCCCGGTGCGGCCTCACCCTAGGCCATGACCCTTGGCTGCCTGGGCACCTGGTGGGGGGACCCTGCCACCACCACCCCCCTTCGGGCGTTTTGAAGCTTCCGGGGCGCTTATTTTTTATATATTTTTCCAAGAATTTTTTGGGAACTTTTTGTAATGGGAAAACCTGAAATACAAAAACAGAAGAAAACAGAAACTGGCTCTGGGGTGCACTGAGTTAATAGGTTAGTCCAATTATGATCAAAAGTGTATGAAAGTGCATCAAAAGTATAGCAATATCACCCAAAACATTCATGGAGCAAGAAGAAATTATAGATACGTTTGGGACGTATCAACATCCCCAAGCTTAATTCCTGATCGTCCTCGAGTAGGTAAATGATAACAAGCATAATTTATGTGGTGACATGATACCAACCATAAAGAACTTTTAAGTAAGGCAAGCAAGGCATGTAATTCAATTCAAGTCATAACAAGAAAGAGTTTATATTAGCATTAAAACAAGCAACATAAGAACATAAAGGTGCAAGAGCTCTCGCTGTCCGTGACTCGAATGTCTCCAAATGGTGTTTGCGTGCAAGAAGTGGGAGATGGGATTACAAGAGAGAAAAACATACTATTTATTTTAGTTGAAAACTCAATCTACTAAAGTTTCACACTTGGTCTCCTTTGGAATCTTATCTTGACTCGTCCCCAGACCACTAGCCAGGTACAAGTCAAACTGATCCACTCCCTTTCGACTTTTTGAGCACTCATGCAATGTATGAGCGTAAGCAAGAAACTTGACACTTAGGATGGCAAAGAGAGAAATGGTGGAGGAGGAAGACAAAAAGGTGTGAAAGGCTCACATCAATGAGGACAATCATAGGCGAGAGAAAGCCAAATGATAGATATGATGTGAGGAGTAGGGATTGCCATGCAACGGATGCACATATGAGCCATGGAATGCTCTCCAAAGGAACTAATGGGGGTGCATCCAACTTGCTTGCTCAAGAAGACCTAGAGCTCATTTGAGGAGGCTCATCACTGGAATATACAGGCCAAGTTCTATAGTGTAAAGGTCCCCACATAGTGATATGCATATATGATCATCTCTATGGAGTACAAGATATAAGAGGGACTGCGAGTGTGGATCTCCCAAAAGGAATAGTAGTGTGCCCCTTTCTCTCTTTTTATTTTCTTTTTATATTTTTCTATTTTTTTGTGGACTCAGTGGCTCTTTATATTTATCTCTCATTTGTCCTCTTCGGGATCTTTTAATTTTTCCTCTTTGGGATCTTTTCCTCACTTTAGGGGCAACACTCTATATATTACAAGAAGTATAGGAGATCTTTCACACTTTACGAAAGTACTCAGCATAAACAAGATGAAGTTATCATGATGTATGCAAATGTATGCCTCTGCCAGTGTACC
Organism: Bromus sterilis; assembly: GCA_950022295.1. Classification (NCBI taxonomy): domain Eukaryota; kingdom Viridiplantae; phylum Streptophyta; class Magnoliopsida; order Poales; family Poaceae; genus Bromus; species Bromus sterilis. The sequence continues at coordinate 203,130,699 of OX465600.1, read as the reverse complement.
AGGAACATGTATGACATGAAGATCAAGTCATGAGAAGATGGTTATTGCATGGCAATGTATCTCAGAAAGGCTATGGAAATGCCTTGATAGGTAGGTATGGTGGCTGTTTTGAGGAAGATATAAGGAGTTTTATGATGACAGAGTGTATCATGCCAAGGGTTTGGATGCACCGGCGAAGTATGCGCCAACTCTCGAGGTGAGAAGGGCAATGCACGGTACTGGAGAGGCTAGAAAAATATGGGAAGGTGGAAGGGTCAACTTTCAAATACTCACATTAGTCCGAAGAACTCATGCACTTATTATCGGTAACTCTCAATCTAATCAAGAGGTTCACAAAGAGACAAGTACCCCAAGGAGGAGTGTATGGGGGTTTGGTTATCCTTGCATATCCTCGACTCATGGTACGTGAGTGTAATCTAATATCTGATCCCTCCAAAGATTAGTGATCCGTCTAGTAGCTAGAGTTTTCAACTAGTTTTTGTAGTTTTCGAAAATAAACACGGATTTCCCAAAATACGACATCTATCACTAATAGGATAAAGCTCTTGACACCAAAAGTTCAAACATTACTCAAAACAATACCTCTAAACTATTGCAAGCTACTAATACAATTGAATAGCAACCTCAATTACCTATTTCAAGTCAAGACACACAACTCAGTGCAACAGGCCAACTCTCTAAACAAGATAAACATGAAGGCTCAAGAGAGTTCCAGCAAAAAACTAAACAAAATCTCTTAACAAGATAATGAAAGTGCAATATATCGACCAGAGGGGGGTGAATGGGAGATTTTCAATTCTACTACCAGATTTTGGTTTTCTTCAGGACTGAAGCAATCATGAGGCTGAAGAATTAACCAAAATCATGAAGAAATAAAACTTCACAGAATGTAATCATTAGGGCAGCTCATCATAATGCAACAGAAATAAATCAATTCAGATAAGCAGAAGTCCTCAGACTCCGTCCAATAACTCAGGTGAGTCTTCAAGGTAGACTCCCGAAACCTTCACAGACTCAGTCACTCCGTAAGTCACAATTGCATCTTGACTTCCTCAGACTGAAGACTTCTACACCGGCTGGAAGATCACGGTCTTCAAGAGTAAAAAGCTTCGGATCACTAGAACCGACTTCCTCAGAAATGCTCAACTACTCAGGCTGGTGGTTTTCCTCACATAGGTTCTTCAGTTTCCTCAGAGGTGGGTTGCTCTCAAATGACAAGTGTCAGTTTTTCTCTCGGAGCAGCCAACCCACAAATGGGGCTGGGGGTGGCTATTTATAGCCGCGGAGCAACCCGAGGTGAAAGGACATAAATGCCCATGCATGCAATTACTCTCATGCCCTCGGATATGACCGTTGCTAGACAAGTTCTAGCCTCTCACCACGCAACAAGTGGTACGGTCAAACTATTCTCTCTCCATACTCCTCAACCGAAGTTAGTTACCTCAGTGTCTTGAAGAACAACGTCTCAGACACACGAGGACTGAACTTCGACTGCAGGAGATTACTCTCTCTTCAGGAGAACTGCACTCGCAGTCTACAGACTCCTCAACCGAAGACAGATTCCTCAGTGTCCTGAAGAACAACGTCTCAGACACCCGAGGAACTGAACTTCTACTGCAGGAGATTTCTCTCAGGGTTTTCTTCAGGAATTCTAATTGAGCACTTCCTCAGAAATACAAAACTCATTTTCCTCAACCCCTCCAACAGTGCAGTGTTTTCCTACGACTCAAGAAGTATAAAAAGTCTTAGCAAAGACTACGCTTCAACTTTGTCTTCAGCGCGAACGTCCTCAGGATCATCTTCAGCTTCACCTTCAACCGAACGCTTTAGGATCCTGATTCCTCAGGATTTCGCGCAACTTCATTCTTCAGGAAACGCACCGATTTCTCCAATGTTCCTTAACATTTTGGGGGGTCAACTTTAGCGCGAACTTCCTCAGGATCATGCACTGCTTCAGCTTCAGCAGAATGCTTTAGGATCCCGTTTCTTCAGGATTTCACGCAACTTCATTCTTCAGGAAACAACCCCGTTTCTTCAATGTTCCTCAACATTTTGGGGGGTCGACAACGGTGGTTAACCTCATCCTCAGGGACTGTTTTTATGTGTATACTCACAAACACATCAGTCCCTCAACCGTTTTGTCATCAAATACTCCAAAACCTCAAAGGGGGCACTAGATGCACTTACAATCTCCCCCTTTTTGGTGATTTGATGACAATCAGGTTAAAGATTCAACGGGATAAAATAAATAATTTTGAGGAAAAGATTAAAAGAAAACAGTTCATTGTTTCCGGATATAAAGATGCTCCCCCTGAGGATATGCATGTTTTGAAGACTTGATATAATTTTTGAAAAACATGAGGAGCTCCCCCTATATCCCGGTTTGTTTGAAACAGTGAATTTTATGAAGTAATTTGAGGAATAGCACTGAGTAATGTGGTTACTGAGGAATAACATGAGTAATAGATAAACTTGAAGAATAGCATGAGGTAACTTAAGAGTATCAGAAACCACACAAAATATCAGTGTACAACTCATTACAAAAATGATCAGAAGAACGAGAGTTGTAACTGAGGAACCCATAATAACCCGCTTGAAGACAACTAAATTTCTCCCCCTTTGTCATTAAATGAACAAAAAGGAGAGACTACTGCTAACGTCCCAAAGAAGTGCCTCAGGGTTGATCATCAGGATGGAGGCACGCCGTGGCAGTGTGAGGACAAGCCGCAGTGTCTCCAACTTCTTCAGGCGAGAATTCTTGGGCTGAAGAATAGGAGTCCATCGCCAGAGGTGGAGTCTTGCTTTTGGTGAATTGACGAGGAGGCCGAATCTCAGGAAGTGGAGGTTGTCTGAGGTTAAGCTTGGAAAGGTCTTCAGTAGTGATTACTTCTGTCATCAGAGCATCAAGACGCTGATATGTATGATGAGCATACTGATGAACCTTCTTCTGAGTGGTATGCATTTGAGCCATGTAGCTGAGGATGTCACCAATCTGACGCTTTGTCCAGTCATGATTCCTATCCACTTTCTGACGCTCGTCATTAGTTGTGCGAGACTGAGGCTGACGAATGTTCCCGCCAAGCGAGTCCTGAGGAAGTACTTCTTCATAGAATGGTGATTTGCCCTTCGCATTCGCATCAAGAGTGTGTTGAAGCACTTCAACTGGAGGAACATACGTACGATGATTAGCCTGATCAGGCTTGAAGTTGATGTTAGTCTTGGTGCAGATGAGCTGGTGATGCTGAGGCAGAGTGTGGCTGAGGTGGAGAAGCTCGGTCTTCAGGATGTGACTCGGGCACAACCTTTGGTGAAGTGGCAGTTGCTGAGGGAGAGGAGCCATGGCGATCCTCAGTGCGATCAGGTGCAGCCTCAGTATCAGCATTTGTGCTGTGCTCGACTTCAGCTTCAGTTTCAGTGGCGGGGGAATCTGTCTTAGGGTCTGCAGTGGTTGTCTCCGCAGCATCAGTAGCAGCAGTAGTGTTTGCTGCAGCATCAGTATCAGCAGCAGAATTTGTGGGAGCACTTGTGGCTTCAGGTTCTTCAGCATCTGACGCTGAGGACAATGCACCAACTGATTCTTTAGACTGCCGAGAAGTATCAGGAAGCACCTCGGTCACGGTGGGGGAGTGAGGCCCAGGGAAAAATATTGTATGTGTGGGGGAGTTTGTGAGCCCATATTCATCATCATGGACGCGAGGAGTTCCATGATCCATAATGTCCACGTCCATGTCGTCAACCTCAGTGATAATTGGTGGCGGTGGTGACTGAGGAGTTGTAACAATGGGTGTTGCTACAGTGGGTATCATAACGGTGGATAGGCACGACGTGCGGTAAAATCGCAACAAATCAAAGACAATTGAAACAGTAAATCCATGATTTTAGGAATTTGAGGACAGAGGCTGAGGATGAAGACAAATGGTCTCAGGCTGAGGAATACATGATTTCCGGATGAACGCATATGAGATAGACAGATTAGATAAGTGAGCACAGAGGTACGGGTCCGATCATGTTCACCTAGATGAAGAAGCAAAAGCTGAAGAACAATAACTATAGGTGAACGTTGTTGAGGACAAACACGGTAATCATCAGTAATGAAGACTTCAACTGAGGAACCTGAGGAACAACAACTCCTGAGGTGTTTGGGCGGTGGCGTTACCCACCTTATAGGGAATAAGACACTTGATACCATACAATTTTCGTATGGATCTTGAGTCAATTCCACGTTAATTTATTCACACTTAGCAAGGTAGTTCCTCATGAGTTGAGGAGTACGACGCATCGTGTGTTGTACATCAGGATTCTTCAATATTGTTTAAGCGTTAGGATGTGTGTCCATTCACGGGACGTTTGAGGAATCTAAGATATTTAGCTCACACCTCAGAGTGCTAAATCGCTTCTCATCCAAAGGCTTAGTGAATATATCAGCAAGTTGATCTTCAGTCTTCACGTGGCTAATGACGATATCTCCCTTCAATACATGATCCCGAAGAAAGTGATACCGAATCTCAATGTGCTTCGTCCTCGAGTGTTGTACTGGGTTCTGAGAGATCTTGATGGCGCTCTCATTGTCACACAGTAGTGGTACTTTCTTCAGGTTGATGACGTAGTCCTTCAGAGTTTGCTTCATCCAAAGAAGCTGTGAGCAGCTAGCACCAGCCGCAATGTATTCAGCTTCAGCAGTGGAGAGTGAGACACAGTTATGCTTCTTCGATGACCAGCACACTAGAGAACAGCCGAGGAAATGACATGTTCCTGAGGTAGACTTCCGATCCACTCGATCTCCAGCATAATCTGAGTCTGAGTACCCAACGAGATCCAGCTGTGTGCCTTTTGGATACCATAAGCCTAGCGACGGGGTGTGAGCCAAATATCGAAGAATTCGTTTCACCGCTTGGTGATGCGATTCCTTAGGTGCCGCTTGGAATCGGGCACACATGCAAACGCTCAACATTATATCAGGCCTAGATGCACATAAATATAGCAGAGAACCTATCATGGAGCGGTATACCTTCTGATCGTAGTCCTTGCCATGTTGATCAGGACCAAGTTGTCCATTTGTAGGCATCGGTGTCTTGATACCCTTGCAGTCTTGCATCCCGAATTTCTTCAGGCACTCCTTGAGGTACTTTTCTTGGGAGATGAAGATGTCGTTGCGTTGTTGACAAATTTGAAGCCCCAAGAAGAACTTCCGTTCGCCCATCATGGACATCTGATACTGTTCACTCATCAAGAATGCAAATTCTTCTTTGTATTTCTTGTTAGTGCATCCAAATATAATGTCATCAACATAAATTTGACATACGAATAATGCATCATCATATCGTTTTGTGAAAAGATTTGGATCGAGGGAACCAGATTTGAAGCCCTTGCTGATGAGGAAATCCCTTAGTGTGTCATACCAAGCCCGAGGGGCTTGCTTCAGTCCATAGAGGGCTTTCTTCAATCTGTACACCATATCAGGTTTCTTCGAGTCTTCAAAACCTGGAGGTTGAGCAACATATACTTCTTCCTCGATATTACCATTGAGGAATGCACTTTTCATATCCATTTGATATAACTTGATATTATGACGATTAGCAAATGCAAGCGTGATGTGAATGGACTCAAGTCTAGCTGATGACTTGTCCATCTTCATCGAGTTTGTTGCGGTAGATCCACTTCGTGCCGATGACATTGTGAATGCGAGGATCATGACGTTTGACTAATTCCCAAACATCATTCAGTCTTTCCCTGCAAAGGTATTAGTATCTCATACCGCATGTTATGAGCCAGTCTCAGTTTGAGGAATTTATGGTTCGTCAGAATTAATTCCTCAGGATGTTCCTCAGGATTGATTCAATGAAACCAAACAGTATAAATATCCTTCAACTGACTCAATTGATGTTGTCGTGGGCATATGATCTGCAAAGTTTATGATCGCCACAGGACATGTCCCTGCACAGATGATTAGTTCTTCTTTACCACCCACATCTTAATGGGTGGTCTTGAGGAACATGAGGACTGATGAGGGCGATGAGACCTAATGGGACGTGAGATGGTGGTATCAGGATAAACAAATGAATAAGCATTCTTATGAGGGGCTTCCCTGTGAACAAAATGGTTAGCTGATACATGATTATAATCATTTCCATTTGAGGTATCGTCCTCAGATGATACCCTTAGCTCATTTGCATCTGCATTCACAGGAAGGTTATTGATGAGGTCCCTCTGAACCCAGATCTGCTTGACTGGAGGACCGTTCCTACAGTTAGTTCCGATGTATCTAGCGAATACCTCACCATTAACATCCTTAAACAGTTTATAGTTTGAGTCAAAAGACTCAATCATCACATCTGAAGAAACAGCATCATAACCAGATAAAGTATAGGGATCAGGAGGAGGCATCTTTGCCCGAACCCAAGTGGTCTCAGGATATTGTTCAGGTTTCTAATAAGACCCATCAGGGTTGAGTTTCCGAGTGAATGCTACACATTCTTTCCTCGGGTTCCTGTTGAGGATCTGTTTCTTGAGGATGTCACAAAGAATCTGATGTCCTTTCAGACTCATGAACATGCCGGTTTCTAGTAGACTCTTCAACCTAGCATTTTCTTCAGCAATGTCTATGGTATCCTCAGATGATGGGTTAGATACCACAGAAGCAATAGACATAAAAGAGTCTGAAGACATTGAGGAACTAGGCACAGAGATAATACGGTCATGTTCAATGCATTTTAAACAGGGAGGATTAAATCCTTCTTGTGGCATGATGATCTGTTGGGAGAGGAGTGAATCATTTTCTTTCCTCAGATCGACATGAGACATCCTTACGCATTCAAGTTCTTGTTTCCTCATGAGGAACTCATGAGCCAACTTTTCATGATCGGTAAGGAGTGCCTCATGACGATTGAACAAGTCATCAAACTTTGACTGAAGAATTTTTGATTCATCAGTCAACTTTTGAGTCTTCATCATTTCCTCAACCAACATATCATCACTCTTGTTTAGTGAGATCTGGATCTTTTCAAGTGCACGTTGTTGCTTAGATGCAAGTTTAGCAAGTTTATCATAGTTTTCATCAGGTTCTTCATCAGAGAGATCATCTGATGATGAGTAAGAAGATACCTTGGAGGACTTGGCCATGAAGCAGAAGGCAGGGGTTGTGTCTTCAACTTCAGCATCAGAGTGTGATGGACCAGATTCCTCAGTGCTGAAGATTGACTTGGATACAAGTGACGTGGCAAGAGCCAGACCGGCCACGCCCTCAGATTCTTCTTCCTCAGCATCAGGGTTGGAACCAGATTCTTCAGAGTCCAATTCTTTGCCGAGATATGATCAGGCCTTACGGGAATTGCTATTCCTGTATCCAGTAGACTTTGAGGATCTTGAGGATTTCTTCTTTGTCTTATCATCAGAACTGTCATCTTTCCCTTTCTTCTTCTTCTTCAGTTTAGCTTGTTTTTCCCATAGAGGACACTCAGCGATGTAATGCCCAGGTTTCTTGCACTTGTGGCAGACTCTCTTTCTTGCTTCGACAGAGTCATCATCTTTGCTTTTTCTTGAGGAAGATCTTGAGGAATTTCCGAAGCGATTCATCTTCGTGAATCTTTGGAACTTACTCGTGAGGACAGCAAGTTCCCGGCTGAGGGTTTCAGGATCATCAGTATCAGCCTTAGATTCCTCATCAGAGGATACTCTTCGAGCTGTAGCTTTTAGCGCGCAGACTTTAGGCGTGGAGATGTACAAGTGTCGTTTTTCAGAGAGCTTCAGTTCATGAGCATTGAGGCGCTCGAGAATGTCAGCAGGATCTAGAGTCTTGAAATCAGGCCTTTCTTAAATCATCGGTGATAGGAACTCAAATGAGTCATCCAGTGACCTCAGTAGTTTCTTCACAACCTCATGATCTGTGATATCAGCAGCACCCAGTGCTTGAAGTTCATTGGATATGTCAGTGAGTCTATCAAAGGTTTGTTGCACATGCTCGTTGTCCAGCCTCTTGAACCTGTTGAAGAGACTGCGGAGTGTATCAACTCATGAGTCTCGTTGAGCAGAGACTCCTTCATTGACTTTTGACAATCTTGTCCATATCTTCTTTGCAGTATCCAGACCACTGATACGGTTGAACTGAGCCTTATTGAGGTGGCCGCCAATAATGCTTCGAGTTTTTGCATCAAGCTGCCAATTCCTCTTGACAACTTCAGGAGCAGTCATCAGATTTGCTTCAGGAATGCCTTGATCAACAATATCCCACAGATCCTTGTCAATGGCTTCAAGATGCATCCTCATCTTGTTCTTCCAGTATGGATAGTCTGTCCCCTCGAAGATGGGGCAGTTTGAGGCAACGCTCATTGTACCTGAGGTCGACATAACTAAAACTCCAGGTGGTTAAACCGAATCACACAAAACAAGGGAGTATCTTGCTCTGATACCAATTGAAAGTGCAAAATATCGACCGGAGGGGGGGTGAATGGGAGATTTTCAATTCTACTACCAGATTTTGGTTTTCTTCAGGACTGAAGCAATCATGAGGCTGAAGAAGTAACCAAAATCATGAAGAAATAAAACTTCATAGAATGTAATCATTAGGGCAGCTCATCATAATGCAACAGAAATAAATCAATTCAGATAAGCAGAAGTACTTCAGATTCATAGTATGAAGACAAAGAGCAGAGGGAGAGCTGAAGCACAAGAAGTCAACATATCAAATACTGAAGCTTAAGAGGTTGAAGAGATAGCACCAGAGGTTGAAGACATTGGTTTGGTAGACCAGTTCAAGTTGCTGTGACAACTCTACGTCTGGTTGGAGAGGCTGAGATTCAACTCAGAAGACATAGTCTTCACCTTGTTCTCCTTGAACTAGAGTCCTCAGACTCCGTCCAATAACTCAGGTGAGTCTTCAAGGTAGACTCCCGAAACCTTCACAGACTCAGTCACTCCGGGAAGTCACAATTGCATCTTGACTTCCTCAGACTGAAGACTTCTACACCGGCTGGAAGATCACAGTCTTCAAGAGTAAAAAGCTTCGGATCACTAGAACCGACTTCCTCAGAAATGCTCAACTACTCAGGTTGGTGGTTTTCCTCACATAGGTTCTTCAGTTTCCTCAGAGGTGGGTTGCTCTCAAATGACAAGTGTCAGTTTTTCTCTCGGAGCAGCCAACCCACAAATGGGGCTGGGGTGGCTATTTATAGCCGCGGAGCAACCCGAGGTGAAAGGACATAAATGCCCATGCATGCAATTACCCTCATGCCCTCGGATATGACCGTTGCTAGACAAGTTCTAGACTCTCACCACGCAACAAATGGCACGTTCAAACTATTCTCTCTCCAGACTCCTCAACCGAAGTTAGTTACCTCAATGTCCTGAAGAACAACGTCTCAGACACACGAGGACTGAACTTCTACTGCAGGAGATTACTCTCTCTTCAGGAGAACTGCACTCGCAGTCTCCAGACTCCTCAACCGAAGACAGATTCCTCAGTGTCCTAAAGAACAACGTCTCAGACACCCGAGGAACTGAACTTCTACTGCAGGAGATTTCTCTCAGGGTTTTCTTCAGGAATTCTAATTGAGCACTTCCTCATAAATAAAGAACTCATTTTCCTCCACCCCTCCAACAGTGCGGTGTTTTCCTACGACTCAAGAAGTATAAAAAGTCTTAGCGAAGACTACGCTTCAACTTTGTCTTCAGCGCGAACATCCTCAGGATCATCTTCAGCTTCAGCTTCAACCGAACGCTTCAGGATCCTGATTCCTCAGGATTTCGCGCAACTTCATTCTTCATGAAATGCACCGATTTCTCCAATGTTCCTTAACATTTTGGGGGGTCAACTTTAGCGCGAACTTCCTCGGGATCTTGCACTGCTTCAGCTTCATCAGAATGCTTCAGGATCCTGTTTCTTCAGGATTTCGCGCAACTTCATTCTTCAGGAAACACCCCCGTTTCTTCAATGTTCCTCAACATTTTGGGGGGTCGACAACGGTGGTTAACCTCATCCTCAGGGACTGTTTTCCTGTGTATACTCACAAACACATCAGTCCCTCAACCGTTTTGTCATCAAATACTCCAAAACCTCAAAGGGGGCACTAGATGCACTTACATATAAGAATGAAAAGTAAGAGCTAAGCATGACAGCAGCTACGAAAAGATAAGGAACACACACGGCAAAGAAAGATAAGCATGAAAATCATATGATGTGTTCTAGGTTAAAGTGGAGCGTGTTTCTCTCCCACACAAAGAAAGTTCGGTTCTAACTTCTTATGAACGGCAAACAAAGCTAAAGAAAACAAAAAATTAAAGAGCAAGACGCTCCAAGCATAGCACATAACGCATGAAGTGATAAAAATATTGTGGAACAAAGGACGAACTGATAATTGTTGATGGAGAAGGGGATGCACGGGGGCATCCCCAAGCTTAGATGCTTGAGTCTCCTTGGATATTTCTTGGGGGTGCATGGGGGTGTCGGGACCCGGGGTTAGCGTATGCAAGTCCAGCTAAGACATAGTCATATGGAGAGCCGAGAACCGTACCCACTTGTCTAAGCAGACAAGGCCAAGCACAGAACGTTCTCGGAAAGCATCGTACGTGAGGGGTATCCCATCCAGGCCGGATGATCAACTGAGATGGGTCCTCATCGTCCGCACACAAGTCTAATGATATGGGTGATGAGCTCCCATATTCAAAGACAAGTCGCCTCAACCATACTACCGACTATCTCATAACTCTTACATAAACTTACTCCAGCCCGATCACTTAGTTGGGGTCTAGGGCGGGCTCGATCATACCACAAAGTGTGCCCGAGACAGAGTCTCGAACAATCGCATCGCGATGCCCCAAGCTGCGCACATCTAAGGGCCACTTGGTGTATGAAAGACCGCCAGCCAGATAACAACTAAGGTCTCGAAAACCCATACAAAGACATGCATGTTATAAACATACACGCAGCACACATGCCTTGTATGAACAGCAGGTATCATTGCAATTCTCTACAAAGTATACATTTTTATTGATAACTCTTATAGAGTGCACACAGAGATCACAAACATGTGATCCAACATTACAACACAAGCGGAAGCAAATTATGTCTGAGGATAGACAAGTTTAACAAATGGCTTAAGAAGCCTTATTTAAACACAAGCCCTACACGAGGGAACCAGTCGTCTGACTGGGACTAGACTAGCTTGATCTTCAGTCGTCCAGCTCGATGAAGAAGCCACCTTCGGGGTCAGTGGTTTCATCTAAAACATAGATTAAGCAAACGTGAGTACAAAGTCGTACTCAGCAAGACTTACATAGGAGCTATACTACTCATGCACATGTATCAAGGTAAAGGGAGGTGGGGTTTCACTTGCAGAAATGCCAGCTTTGACTTGGCTAGTCCTGAACTACGAGTACCAGACTTGAAGTAAGAAACGTACACGAGTCCACTACTTTCTCCAACCAATTACACCACTATGGTGCCTTCCTCGACTTCCCCACGAGAAAGCACGCCATAGCACTCACACTTATCTTGGTGTGTTTTAGAAGTATCCACTTCAAGTTGTCTAATAATCAAGCTAAGCTTTCCAAGCTGTCCATAACCGCGGACGCGGCTATTCGAATAGTTTCGTTAACCCTGCAGGGGTGTACCGCTACACACACATGATCATCATTTACCGCCTTTGATCTCGACACCATTCAAGGGGTGCCAGCGAGGATGCTCACCACAACTGTTGCCTCATAGCCGATCTAGTCCGAGAAAGCCGCCTACTTGGGTTGGCTACCACTATCGTGAACCCGGCCGGTTTACCGAAGTGGACCCAAGTGATGTGTGCGTGGTGCATAAGCCGGTCTCAGATGAGCCGTTCTCTCACTTAGCATCCAGGCCACAAGCCTACCAGAACTCCGAACTATTGCGACATCTGGACATCGAAAGGGATGAGTTAGTAAGCTGAGAGGGGTCAGTGAGCCCAATGTGTGGTTGTACTCTTCATCTTGGATCACCACAGAAGAACTCGGACTTAGGGCGGTGTTCAACGAGACAACCTACCGTGTACTCGTACACAGCCTCTCATCGTTCACCTTGTATTAGGGTAGATTCACCAACACTTTTCTACCATCATCATCATGATCACTACCATCCCGACTCAGATAACAGTATCATCATGGTATCACTCTAAGCATGCAATAAGCAGTAACAATTGCAGGGGCCACATGATATCAATCAACTCCTACATTTGCTAGGATTGTGGTTTGCTTACTACTGTGACAAAATGATAGGTCATGCAAAGGAATTGGTTCATCTATGCGGTAGAAACACATCATGGTAATCATCCTAAACAATGCATAAGCGAGACATGAGAGGGAAGTGGGATTTTATCGACATGATCAATGGGGGTTTGCTTGCCTTGCTGACGAGGTTCGGGTTCGGGGTCTTCAATGAAGGGGGAAGCCTCCTGCTCCGGTTCCACCTCTACTCGACAAACAACAAACAAGGTAGCAAAGTAAATACAATGCACAATCACATGATGGAAGGTTGGAACTTGATGTATATGCTTTGATGTGTGAGGCAATTCCATTTAAATGGAGTATATTGCAAATTGAATTGCAAATTCAAACTCCAATTTGAATTCAAACTTAGCCAAGTTACATGTGACATTGTTTGATCAATTTGAATCATTTGGAAATGTGTATGATATGCCTCTGATGTGTAAGTGAAATGTAGCATGTTGCCATGGTTCAAGTTGCAAAAACTTTTGAATTGAATTTGATTTAATTCCATTTAAATCAAATAGCAAATGCTACTGATCACATTTTAAATTCAACTCAAACAAAGTTGAAAGTTGGATATTTGGATAGCTTATTTTCTCCTGATCATTTTTCATATATTATTTGTCCAATTTGGAGTTAATATGAATTTTCTATGAATTTCCAAAGTTTGGGCTATTTTCTGGATTTTCTGGAATTCTTTAATTCATTTTAATTTCTGGAAAAAGGTTTACTGCGTCATGCTTGCGCAAGGGTGACGTCAGGGGGGGTTCTGACGTGTGGTCCAGGCTTGTCAGCCACTGGGTTAATTAACCCTGTTAGTTTAAACTAACCGGGGGGGATTAAGGCCTTGGGCCCACTTGTCTTCGGCTCTGGGGGTCATTAGGTGGGTGGTTAACGTTTAAACACGCCGGCCACGTGGACTTCACCGGCGGCAAGTGGCCGGCGACCATCCCGTGTGGCGGCGTCCTCTGCAACGGCGTTCCCGTGAGCCAAATCGAGCGCAGCTTCCACCAGATTGAAGCCCTCGTCAACGCGCGTCGACTGGGACCGGTCGGAGAGGCAGGGGTGCTCTGTACGCACGCCGGCGTCGAGCTTTGCAGCGGCGGTGCTACTGGCTGGAGGTCGAACTCGCTACGGAGCGCCATTTGGGGCGGGCTTAGGCTGGATCAAACCAGAGGAGCACGGCGATTGCGAAGGACATAGCCGCGGGAACAAAAGCTTAACGGAAACTCGCCGTCGACGAGCACGGCGGTGCTGCTCTTCTGCGCTCATGGAGGATCTAGCTAGGGAGGAGGAGGGAGACAAAGGAGTGGCTCGGATGAACCGTGAGCTCACCGTGAGTTCAACAGAGGCGGTGGCGCGGTCGAGGACGCCCTGTGGTTGCCGGAATCAAAGAAATCGCGCGGCGGCTCCGGCGAGGTCTCGGTGAAGCTCGCGTTGGCCTCGAGCTCGATTAGTCCTCCAACTTCTCCAGATCGAGGAAGTCGACGATGGCGCGCACGATGGACATGGTCTCCAGGCTTCTCTCCAGCGTTGGTTGCGGTTCCTCACGGCGGCGAATGGCGGATGCTCTCGGGGAAGAAGGGGAAAAGCGGCAGAGTGCGCGAGAGCGAGGGGAAAGGGGTGGAGAGTGACGAGGGCGACCACGGCTCTGTCCTAGACATGCTGGAGGAGGCAGGGAGGCAGCTGCGTGGCCTGCCCGTCGTCGGCGGCCTCTGCATGCCGGCCACCGAGCTGCTTGTCGTCGTGGAGGTAGACGACAAGAGCTAGGTGGGCTGGGCTGGGCCGGTTGGAGGCTGGGGGGGTAAGTCGGGCTGCTTCCAGGTGAGTCCTTTTCCTTTTTCTTATCTGTTTTCTTTTCTGTCTCTTTTTTTGCTGTGCTAAATAAATAGCTAAGCATTTAATTAAATGCTGAAAAAATTTATATGGCCTCATAATAATATAGACCAGCCACTTATAAAGTTTCAACATTTTTAAAATTCAAATAATTTGAATCTTAACTCAAATAGGGATTTTTAATTAATTCCAAGGCACTGTTTGAATATTTGAAAAATCCATGAGCATGGGGTGGGTCCCACATCACTTGATATGTGATCACACTCATTTATAAGACTTTTCAAAAATCTAACATGAATTTTTGGAGAAGATTTTTATCTGGCCTTTTGAATTAATTCAACTGGGGGGGTTCCTTCTCCCATTTTCTTTTGAATTTGATTTCAATGATTTCTTTTGAAATTTTTGAGATGAATGCAAGTGACTTTGATCCTAGCACATTACCTAACAGAGGGTTCTGACAGGGGGCATCCCCAAGCTTGAGCATTTGACACTCCCGGATCTTCTTTCATCATCTTCCTTCGCACACTTGAAAACTCCCTGCATACATAACTCATCATAAGATGATTAGAGTGGTTAGTACCCTTAATAAAAAAATTGCCTCTACTGGAAATAAAGATATCCTTGAAGAGCTACTATTTCTCAAGATTCCCAAAAGTTTTTTGCAAAGAAAACACTAGCGCATGATTTGCAAAACTGGGAAAAGGAAAAACAGGGCAGAATTTGTGAAAAACAGACCAGCGGGTAGTAAATTATTTTTTGGGGGTACTTCTGCAACTCAAATAGAAAAACTCAGAACAGATACACGAAAGCTAATTGTATAGACCACACTGTCAAAACAATTTAGATCAAAAAGATGATCTGGTGATTTTAGCCGATTTTTTCCGTCAAGGGACAGAATATGTTTTCTGGACAGCACGTCACAACTTTTGAACTTTCTTGCAATCAGAGGCTAAACTTGGCACAAAGCTTGAAAATTGTAAGACCCGATATGTGGTATTGTTCCAGATCTAGATGTTTCATCCAGATCCGTGGACAAAGCACATATCGGTCCCACCGCGACATATGACAATGTCATATGCCCCAGATTTCCAACATGATATCACAACATTACAGCTACAAGGATACAACATCTCATACAATCGGCATACAATTGCCTTAAATACAATATATCAGCGGAAGATACATGTCTGAGTATAGACTACAATCAAATGCCTAGCGGCAAAGGTAAAACACACCATTCTCGTAACCACACGGGTCCAGGTTCTCCGTCGGGATCCACCTAACTAGTCGTCGTCGAGTCTCCACAAAGGCGTCCAGAAGAAGAGTCGAGGTAGTAATCAACTGCAGCGGCCGATCAGGCAAAACATAAAAGGGAAAAGAAAATCAAGGGGTGAGAATATATCAAATAGTCTTGTAACTAACTTCTCACGGGTAAGATGGGGGTACTGGTGAGGTTGCAGACGCACTAGCAATATATGAGTGGCTAACGGTCTGTTTAGAGTAAGATGAGAACCAAGCATTCGATGAGGAATTGCCTCCAACAAGTCTTGCTATCAACTACTTACGCAAACATAACAGCTATCCTATCCTTGTCCTCCTCTTCGCATCTCGACGAAGAAGAAGCAGTCAAGGCACACACACGTTGATCAAGGTATATTAAGATTATCTCAGTTGTTGTTGTCTATGAACAAGGAGTAGGTCTCAAGTCGTCCATAACCGTGGACACAGCTTCTCAAAAAGATTTAACCCTGCAGGGGGTACCAACTTCCCATTACAAGGCTCCGCACGCACGCCCATCTCTCTCAGTTTCTACCGATCACAGGAAGCCATTTTATCATTTAGTTCCGAGAGATCCGAAACGACAGGTCCCTGTAGCTCACAACGAACAAATCCAGGTGGCCCCCGGGGAGTCGACATCCAATCCAAAAGCCGGCCGCGCCCTCAGATCGGCCTCTTCCATCTCAACAGGGTTTGGGTTGCCGGGACACCTCACGTGAGGTCCCGGGCCCTCGCCAGTCAAAGGTGGAATAACAGGGAAACCATGTCCCCACTGGTCCGGGTTGGTTTCAAGAATATCTTCCAGGAACGACCCAACAGACACACACACGGTTTTCAAATGGTAAATCAGCTTGGGCCACCACTATAAATGTTTGAAGCTAGGTAGGTAAGAAGAGGGGACCCCATAGCATCCCACACGCGGTTAGGCACGCTCGTCAAGAGATACAATACCCAGAACTCGGGTCCTAGGTGACTCGAATGGAACAAAGCATCGGGGCGGGATAGCCTAGACCTTCCATCCTTCGTCGAATATAGTCAACATTATAATAATCACATCATCCACAATAAATATAATCAAGTGATAGCCCAATCCAAGGAGTAACAGGATAACAGTTGATAACATCCTAGCATGCATACTAAGCAGTGGCTTAGCAGCGAGCAATAGTAACATAGCCGAACAAGGTTTGCTGGGATGTGGAGGACATGGCTGTTTGGGTTTATTTGAGAGGCATGAATATGAACTGGTAGGATCAAGCAATCGTTCTATCCTACACCTAGGCGCGAGTGAGCTGAAAGTTATAAGCATGATATATGCTCCCCCTTACCTGATGAGAAGACGACCCGAAGGTGAAGTCGATCGCAAACTCGCATCGTCTCCGAGAGGTTCCCGCGGAAGCACACAAGAGGTAAACACTGGAAAGGCAATCGACGAGCAAGCATCTATTACTACGAAGCAATCACGAGAAAGCATCAACAAGAAGGCAACACGAGACAACGCGCTACGGTATCGCATCTATCTTCAAGAGCGGTTACTAACAGGTTAAGTGGAGTACTCGTCACACACGACGATATCGCACATTTAGAATGGTTCAAGTTGTTTAGCTACACAACATGAGCAGGGTTGTTAACATGGCATCTCACTCAAGCATGGCATATCACACAATCATGGCAAGAGGTGAAGCATAAAGTAAACTATCTAATCTAGTCACTTTAAGTGGGGGTAAAACCTATACATGGCAAACTATTGCGGACCCCACGACAAAAATGGAATTTGGTAATGTTCTGTCCTAAACAATATCTTATTATTTTTATTAGCAATCAAGAGCAGCATAAACACAATCCACACGAAATTCTAGTCAAGTTACATATAAGAAATATTATATTTGGAACAACGGTTAAAAAGTTATTAAATAAACAGTTTACAGTGGCATGCGATGTAATTAGCAGGTAACAGCATGTAAACAAAGTCAAACATGGCAAAGGGGCATATTTTAATATTCTACGCGAAAAACTAAGAAAGTTACATGTAAAACACGTCGCGATACGAGCTACAGTTTAAATGATACGGGCAACGCAATAAAACAATATTATTCTGCCAATTATTAAACCAAAAAAAATACTAAACGTTCTGGGCCGAAACAGCACTACACGGGCCTAAGAGGGGCGGCGCAAATTAACTAAACTGCGCACAGTGCGCAGTATATCTCATGGGCCGAGCCCAACGCTGCAGGAAAAAAAGGGAAAAAAAAGAAAGAAAAAAAAGGCCGAGCTCACCTTGCTGGGCCTAGCCCAGTCGGTGAGGGGGCGAAGGATAGCGCCGAGCGCCTGGGGTGCAGAGGAGGTGCATCGGCGTTGGGCTGGGCCTTGGCGTTGGAGGCGGCCCATGGAAGCGCAGCGCGCTGGCCCAGGTCGCGGGCGGGTGCTGGATCGGCCGATCCCCGACCGTATCGGGTCCCCGGGGCCGGCGGCGGCCGTTGCTTCTCCGGTGAGGTCCGGCGCGGCACGGGGCGATGGGCGCAGTCGGAATGGAGCGCGGGGAGGAGGATCCGGCGGCTCCTCTCCGGAGGTGGCTTTGAGGCGGCACAAACGAGCGGCGAGGCGAGCTTCGGGAGGCACCACTACCATGGCGCGGCGGCGACCTCCTGGTCGTGTGACGGGGATGTACCCCGGAAAATCCCATGGTCAGGGATCCTGGGTTAGTCATGAGAGGCACAAGTTGGACGATAGCTCGTCGGCTAACAGGAGGATACGTTTCTGCTCGATGTTATTGATTCGAGATGGCGATTATAGGGATGCCAAGGCTAGGGTTACAAATTGTGTATTGCTTGATCTCGACGTCTCCCCTCCTAGCCCTTATATACTAGGCTAGGTCTCGGGAAGTTCGTCCTGCATTACAGATGAGGTTTCCTAACCCTGATCTTGTTCCGTACGGCAGGTTTGCACCTTCCTTATAAGTCGCGGACTCCTATGTCGGTGCCACTAGTGGGCAAAGGCTGGGCCCAGGCGGCATCTCTGTGGGCCTTCTGTCTACGGGTACACCGGGTAGGCCCATCCATAGGAGTCGTGGGGTCACCCCCTCGTCAGTAGCCCCCGAGTGCCTGGGGGGCTCGAAGAGTCGCGCAGGGAATCGAGTCCATTCTTGCGTCGTTTTTAGGTATGCACGGTTCAACCGCGGGTCGCTGGCAGTCTGGGGCCATGACAAAACCTGTTTCGAGGGAATGCTAAGCTGAAAGGGCCCAAGGAGTCGACTGGTCGAGTCTTGGTGAATTGCACTAATGGCAAATACCGCAGTAGCCCAATCAAACTCACGTCCCTCTACATGAGCTTGGAACACTGGTGTCGAGCAAAAGTCATGCCGCTGCAGGTCTAACAGTGATCAATTGCCGCCAGTAAAGTTCGTAGCCTAGGCGTGTCTGCCCGGATTTTTCTATAATGCAAGCGCATGGAAAAGGTTGGGAGTGAAATCGCTCTGCGGAAAGTCCCAGCCCGGCCGATCTGTGCAGCAGGGTCTTACCTACACGCTAAGCTTGCGTGGCATCTGGGCATAGTGTATCGTGTTCCAGGAATATGTATTTTTATTGAGGCGCGGAGCCTAGTAGATAATGCACCCACTTGGAATAAACAATCAAGTGAGTTGTTTTAGCGGTCACTCGCGGAGCTTTTGCCGAACGCTCCGGCGAGGAGTAATTGCTCGGGAGGTCTTCGAGTGCTCGGATACATAGAGTTTTGCGAGTAATCACTCGAGTATTGTCTTCGCTTTCGGGGTGAGGGAGCACCCGATACTCTGGGCCCGTACGATCTGACGAGTGCAGGTCTTCTTATCTTTTGTCGTGGTGAGGGAGCACCCGAAACTCTTCATGTGTGCGAGTAATCACTCGAACACATCTTTCCTTTAGGTGAGGGAGCACCCGAAACTCTCATGGGTGCGAGTAATCACTCGATCACGTCTTTTCTTTTAGGTGAAGGAGCACCCGAAACTCTCATGGGTGGATACGCTCCCGATGGGAGTTAAATATATTTGAAAAATGTATTTGAGTTGGAGAAAATGGTACTTGCAGACTGCATTTTCTTTTTGCCCTGCCGTTTTAATTTACCTTTTATTGGTGAGGATAACGATCTCCTTGCTGGAGGACTGTCGAAGATGCTCTGTCTGCGAACCGTAATGTCTTCCTGACCGGTCATAATGATGGTCTTAGTGGCGTGTTGCAGCCGCCTGTTGAGTTACCGATGCATGTATTGAAAACGCGCGAGATTTGACGCGTCCAGCGCACAGTGCCGCCCGTGTGAAGGCATCTTTGTCTCGGAATTCGAATCGCCCGGCATGTTTGTTCTTTGAATTGATTTTTGCCGTCGTCTGGGCTTCTGCGTGCCCTTGGTTTTGTGCTATAAATAGACCCCTTTTCTTCATCCGGTAGTAGTGTTCGGCCTCTGCCCCTCTTGCTCCTCTTCTTCATCTCCTCATGGGGCCAAAACGAAGTGTAGGTATGACTAGCCGCAGCCGGGTTCGCCGTGGTCGCGGTGGTCGTACTTCACGATCTTCTCGCGGTGGCCGTCGTGGTGCACCGTCGACGCCTTCCTCCTCTTCCTCGGAGGAGGGTTTTTGGCGCTATGATTTCCTCCTACGCGTCTGTGGCCGGAACGCTGCTCGCATTCTGCTTCCTTCTGCATTTTCTGCCCTTGTTTTTGAGCGTAGTCTTGATGGCTTGCTGCTTCGTCTTCAGGGGTGCACTCGGTCTCCTTCTTATGTTAAGTTGGAGATCGATAGTTCCCGCTTGATTTTTCTTGGCTTTGGCTGGAAGTCGTTTGCTCGACGCTTGAACTTGCGTGATGGTGATACCCTCTGTTGCCGCTTTGATGGCGAAGATACTCTTACCATCCGCGCTTTTGACCCGAGCGGCAATCGCATGGATCCGTACTGGCAGGAGACAAGCAGCGACGGTTCCGACAGGTCGAGGAGTCCTACACCTGCGTCTTCAACTGCTTCCTCCTCCGGCGACTCTTCGGGTGGTGATGTTGTGCCCTCTGGCTCTGGAGAGGACCTTGACGTCAAGCCACCGATCAAGCGGGTGCGCCAGGCGACCTTGTAGAACTGGAGGTAGAGGCGTCATCTTCGTCGGCAGCTCGGGTGGAGCTGGAGAAGAAGCTGGTGGAGCATCATCTTCGTTGCTCCGCAAATAAGTCGAGCTTCACCTTTTGTTATGTCATTGGCATCGTGAGATGGCTGCTTCGACTCCTTCTTTGTCTGTGATGATGCTCATTGTCTCAGTGCCAATCATCCCAGCATGGGCACACATGTAGAAGTCATAATTCCTTGGGTGATTGATGTTGTAGGCTTATCGGCTGCTTGTGTCTTTTGTAACTAGGTTAGTTCTCCATGTAATGAGGATTTCCTTCGAGTAATCAGAGCTGCCTTCTATCCAATGTACTTTGAATCTTTTGTACTGAGAATGATCTTCGGGTCCTTGTAATGCGAAGTGTGTTTGCCTCCTTGTAATGGAATCTGTCTTTGAGTCCTTTTCTGATGTGATCTATTTTTAAGTCTTTCAACGAGAGATGTCTTCGAGTCCGTCAAGTCCTTGTACTGTGGATTCTATTAGGTGCGCGACAGCGCTCCCGATGGGAGTACCCCCCCCCCCAGGCTACGTTCGAGTTGTAGAGTCGAACGTAGGCTGAGCTTTATTGTTTTCATCGTTCTTCTGTTAACTGTTGTATTTTATCGGGTGCGCGACAGCGCTCCCGTTGGGAGTAGCCCCCGAGTCTTTAGGTGATCGTTTGGCGATCAGGTGAAGACTAAAGGATTGTCTGTGTCGTGCGCTTCATCCATGTTTCTCTGGAATACTTAGTGTTCCATCTGGTTGTAGCCGTGTCTTCCCTTTCACTTCGATCTGTTTTCGGCAGGTGGCGCCTGTCAGGGGTTTTTTCTTGGACCCTTTTAAGTTTCGGGTTGAGTGAGCGGTGATAGCGTCTCTCGGGGGAGATGGTCCTCGAGCCCCCGAGTGATTTTAAGTAAAGATCGCGTGAGCAATGATAGCGTCTCTCGGGGGAAGTTTTGTACTCGAGCCCCCCGAGTGCTTTAAGTAAAGATCGCGTGAGCGACGATAGCGTCTCTCGGGGGGAGTTTTGTACTCGAGCCCCCGAGTGCTTTAAGTAAAGATCGTGTGAGCGACGATAGCGTCTCTCGGGGGGAGTTTGTGCTCGAGCCCCCGAGTGCTTTAAGTAAAGATCGCGTGAGCGACAATAGCGTCTCTCGGGGGGAGTTTTGTACTCGAGCCCCCGAGTGCTTTAAGTAAAGATCGCGTGAGCGACGATAGCGTCTCTCGGGGGGAGTTTGTGCTTGAGCCCCCGAGTGCTTTGAGGTGGTAGTATTTGGGCAACATCATTTTATTGCGTCGAAGGGTGTCGGGACCCGGGGTTAGCGTATGCAAGCCTCGCTACAACACAATCATATGGAGAGCCGAGAACCGTACCCACTTGTCTGAGCAGACAAGGCCAAGCACAGAACGTTCTCGGAAAGCATCGAACGTGAGGGGCATCCCATCCAGGGCGGATGATCAACTGAAATGGGTCCTCATCGTCCGCACACAAGTCTAAATGATATGGGTGGTGAACTCCCATACTCATAGACAAGTCGCCTCAACCATACTATCGATTGTATTATAACCCTTACATAGACTTACTCCAGCCCGATCACTTAGTCGGGGTCTAGGGCGGGCTCGATCATACATCAAAGTGTGCACGTGACGGAGTCACGAACAATCGCATCGCGATGCCCCAAGCTGCGCACGTCTAAGGGCCACTTGGTGCATAAAAGACCGCCAGCCAGATCACAACTAAGGTCTCGAAAACCCAAACTAAGACATGCATGTTATAAACATACACGCAGCACACATGCCTTGTATGAACATCAGGTATCATTGCAATTCTCTACAATGTATACATCTTTATTAATAACTCTTACAGAGTGCACACAGAGATCACAAGTCTGTGATCCAACATTACATCAAACATGCGGAAGCAAAGTAGGTCTGAGTACAGACAAGTTTAACAAATGGCTTAGAGAAGCCTTGACTATAAACAAGCCCTCCACGAGGGAACCAGTCGTCTGACTGGGACTACACTAGCTTGGTCTTGGTCTGAGTCTTCAATCTTCGAGCTTCGGGTAGAAGCCACCATCAGGTAAGTGGGTTCATCTAAAACATAGAATAAGCAAACGTGAGTACAAAGTCGTACTCAGCAAGACATACGTAGGAACTATACTACTCATGCACATGTATCAAGGTAAAGGGAGGTGGGGTTTCACTTGCAGAAGTGCCAGCTTTGACTTGGCTAGTCCTGAACTATGAGTACCAGACTTGAGGTAAGAAGCGTACACGAGTCCACTACATCTCCAATCAATTACACCACTATGGTGCCTTCTTCGACTTCCCCACGAGAAAGCACGCCATAGCACTCACACTTATCTTGGTGTATTTTAGAAGTATCCAGTTCAAGTTGTCTAATAATCAAGCTAAGCTTTCCAAGAAGTCCTTATCCGCGGACGCGGCTATTCCAATAGTTTTATTAACCCTGCAGGGGTGTACCACTACACACACGTGTCATCAGTTACCGTCTTTTGCGTGCCACCAGAACTCCGAACTATTGCGACATCTGGACATCGAAAGGGATGAGTTAATAGGTTGAGAGGGGTCAGTGAGCCCAATGTGTCGTTGTACTCTTCATCTTGGATCACCACACAAGAACTTGGACTTAGGGCGGTGTTCAACGAGACAACCCACTGTGTACTCCTACACAGCCTCTCATCGTTCACCTTGTATTAGTGTAGATTCACCAACACCTTTCCACCATCATCAACATGATCACTACCATCCCGACTCACATAACAGTAACATCATTGTATCACTCTAAGCATGCAATAAGCAGTAACAATTGCAGGGGGCACATGATATCAATCAACTCCTACATTTGCTAGGATTGTGGTTTGCCTACTACTGTGACAATGATAGGTCATGCAAAGGAATGGGTTCATCTATGCGGTAGAAACGTAGCATGGTAATCATCCTATACAATGCATAAGTGAGACATGAGAGGGAAGTGGGATTTTATCGACATGATCAATGGGGGTTTGCTTGCCTTGCTGACGAGGTTCGGTATGGTGTCTTCAACGAAGGGGGTGGTCTCGGGTTCCGGCTCCACTTCTATCAGCAACATGACAATCATAGGATCAACATAATGTACAATGCACAATCACATGAATAAGATTGTAATGGTGATGTTCATGGTACTGATGTGTTGAGCATTCCATTTAAAATGAGTATATTGCATTTGAAATGCAAATTCAAACTCCATTTGATTTATCGATGAAATTCAAATGCATTTGAATGCATGAATGTTCATTTGAAAAAGTTGATCATGAAGTGATGTTGTATAGTTGAGATAAAGCTTCTGATGTGTGGATGAATCCATCTAAATTAAATGTGTTGCAAAATCATTTGCAAATTCACTCCAAATTTGAATTCAAAAAGGATCCATATGCATGTTTGCTACTGTTCACCCATTTTAAAATGGTCAAACATAGAAACAAGTTGCATATTCATAATCCTTGTATTTTTCTGATAATTTTAGACATATTATTTGTCCAATTTGGAGTTAATATGAATTAGTTATGATTTTCTAAAGATTTGGCTATTTTCTGGATTTTCTGTAATTGATTTAATCAATTTAATCGACTTATTGCGCCAGACTGACGTCATGCTGGCGTGTGGGGGGGGGCTGACAGGTGGGCCTAGGCTGTCAGTTACACAGGGTTTAATCCCTCTGTTTAAATTAAACAGAGGGGGGTTAAGGCCTGGGGGGACCACCTGTCATTGACCTGGGGTCAACTAACAGGGGGGTTAGCCCCTAATTAGCGTGCCTTGCCGGCGGCTAGCCGCCGGTGGCGTCAAGTGCGGAGGCGCTCGCACGGGACGGCGATTCCGGCCACCGTTTTTCCCGCTGAGACCATCTACGGTTAGATGGAGTCCGCGCGCGTCGCTGGGTGGAGTCGAGGGACCAAGGGGGTCATCGGAGCTTCGCCGTCGTCAAGAAAAGCGGCAGCAGAGGCACGGCAACGGCGAGGTCCTCGCTTCAGTGCACGGGAGGACACGGTTATGGGTGCGTTGGACTTCTGGAGCGTGCAGCAACACAAAGGACAACAGGGCGGGGGCTCCCATGGCGGCCGCAGCTAGAGGAAGGGGAGAAACACGGGAGCGGAGGGGAAATGCTCAGGGGCTCACCACGAATGCAAAGACGGGGTTGAGGAGGCCGGAGGAGCTGCGATTGTGGCGGAATCGGCGACGAGCTCTTGCAGGTCCAGCGGCGGCTCGACGAAGGGGACGACGTGCTCGGGGTGTACGGGTCCGATTCCTTCCGCACCAAGATGAAGACGACCACGGCGAAGACGAGGGACATGGTGGCGCACCGAGTTGTGTTCGTTGGCCACGCGTGCTCGACGACGCGCTCCACGGCGGCCCTCTGGCGGCGAAGAAAACGGCGAGGGAGGTGATGCAGAGAGAACAACGAGAGGGGGAAAGGGTGCGGGGGCCTCTGGGCGTCCTCGTGGCGCGAGGAGAGGGCAGGGGAGAGACGTAGGCGATGGGGCTGTCGCGGTGGCGTCGTCGGCTCCCTCCCAGCTCGCCACCGAGCTGGTTGAGGAAGACGCCAAGGGGGGTTGGGTGGTGGGCTGGGCCAGCTGGGCCATGGGGCGACAAGTTGGGCCCCTTTGCCCAGGTAAGTTTCTTTTCTTTTTATTTCTTTTCTATTTCCTTTTCTGTAATATGTTGGCCATGCTAAAAATAAATAGCTAGGCATTTTTAAAAATGCTGAAACTTTTTATATGGCCTCATATTATATTAGACTAGCCACTGATAAAGTTTGGCACTTTTTAAAATTCAACATATTTGAACTTTAATTCAAATAGGGGTTTTTGAATTAATCCATGCTCCTGTTTGAATATTTGAAAAATCCATGAGCATGGGGTGGGTCCCACATCACTTGGTATGTGATCACACTCATTTATAGGACTTTTCAAAAATGCAAAAGGAATTTTTGGAGCAACTTTTTATCTGGCCTTTTGAATTAATTCATCTTGGGGGGTTCCTTCTCCCATTTTGCTTTTGAATTTCATTTCAATGATTTCTTTGAAATTTTTAACATGATGCAAGTGACTTGCTAAACCTAGCACATTACCTAACAGAGGGTTCTGACAACTCGCCCCCACTCAACAGAATCTCGTCCCGAGATTCAGAAGTCTGCGGGAGGAAGGAGGGATACTCGGCACTGAGACGGTCTTCTCTTTCCCACGTAGCTTCTCTCTCAGAGTGGTGTGACCAATGCAATTTCAGAAACTTAATCTTCCGACGATGAGTGACACGCTCTGCGAAATCAAGAATACGAACGGGGTATTCTCGATAAGAAAGGTCATCTTGGAGATCAAGCGTATCATGGTCGACTTCGCGGATGGGGTCCTTGAAGCAACGCCTGAGTTGGGACACATGGAATACATCATGTACTCGGGAAAGGTGCGGGGGTAGTTCAAGTTGGTAGGCAACTTCTCCACGTTTAGCAAGATTGCGGAAAAGTCCGATGTAACGTGGGGCTAACTTGCCTTTGATACCGAAACGTTGGGTTCTCTTCAGAGGAGTAACCCGAAGGTAAGCCTTCTCATCCAGATTGTAGCTTTCTTGCCTATGATGACGATCATCGTAGCTCTTCTGACGAGACTGGGCTGCTTTCAATTGATCACGAACAATGCGAACTTGCTCTTCTGCTTCCTTGATCATGTCCGGTCCGAAGAATTGTCTTTCACCGTTTTCTGACCCGTTTAGTGGTGTTCGACATCGTCGTCCATAAAGGAGTTCAAAAGGAGCCATGTTCAGACTAGATTGGAAGCTATTGTTATAAGAAAATTCGGCGAATGGCAGAGATTTCTCCCAATTCTTTCCGAATGAGATAACACAAGCTCTGAGCATGTCTTCAAGAATTTGGTTAACCCTTTCGACTTGACCGCTAGGCTGAGGATGGAATGCTGTACTAAAGGAAATATGAGTTCCCATAGCATTCTGAAAGCTTCCCCAAAATCTAGAGGTGAAAAGGCTACCACGATCAGAATTGATTTCCAAAGGAACACCGTGAAGGGATACAATTCTAGAGATGTACAAGTCCGCTAACGGGCTAGCATTTATAGACTCGCGAACTGGAAGGAAGTGAGCAACTTTGGAAAGCCTATCTATGACAACGAAGATGGTGTCGTTTCCTTTCTGGGTTTTTGGAAAGCCGGTGATGAAGTCCATACCGACTTTGTCCCATTTCCACTCTGGAATAGGCAAAGGTTGAAGTGTACCTGCAGGTCTTTGATGTTCTGCCTTAATGCGGCGACAAACATCACATTCGGCAACAAATCGAGCAATGTCTCTCTTCATCCTCGTCCACCAAAATCTCTGGCGTAGATCTCGGTACATTTTTGTGCTATAGGGATGAATCGAGAGGGGTGTGTCATGGGATTCTTTGAGGATGAGTTGCCTTAGTTCCCTATTCTTAGGTACTACCAAACGATTTTCAAAGAATACCATTCCCTTGCTATCTGTGGAGAAACATTTAGCAACTCTGCTAGCAATGTTCTCCTTGATCCGGCGTACACCTCGTGCACGTCTTTGGGCAACTACGATTTGATCCTCAAGGTTTGGTTTCGCCACCAAGTTGAAAAGAGATCCACGAGGAACAATCTCGAGGTTGAGCTTTTGAAATTCCTCATGAAGAAGTGGTTGATACTGTTGTAACATGAGGTTGTCACAATACGACTTACGACTTAGTGCATCAGCTATGACATTGGCCTTGCCTGGGGTATAAGAAATTCCTAAGTCATAATCTTTTATCAACTCAATCCAGCGTCTTTGCCTGAGATTAAGATCTGGCTGGGTGAAAATGTATTTGAGGCTTTGGTGGTCGGAATAAATCTCACAACGATTACCAAGGAGGTAATGTCGCCAAGTTGTTAGGGCATGAACTACGGCAGCGAGTTCAAGGTCATGGGTAGGATAGTTCTCTTCATGTGGCCGCAACTGGCGTGAAGCATAAGCTACCACATGTCAATCTTGCAGAAGTATGCATCCTAACCCTTGTCGTGATGCGTCACAATAGATCTCGAAAACCTTTTTGGTGTCTGGAGGTGCAAGTACGGGTGCAGAAGTCAATCTTCTTTTTAGCTCTTGAAAGCTTTCCTCGCACTTGGGAGTCCATAAGAATTTCTTATCTTTCTTGAGGAGTTCAGTTAGAGGCTTTGGAACTTTAGAAAAGCTCTCGACGAAGCGACGGCAATAGCTGGCTAGGCCAAGAAAACTCCTAACTTGCTTAACCGATTCAGGTGGAGTCCAGTCAAAAACGGCCTGAACTCTCTCGGGATTCACAGCAATGCCTTTTGCAGAAATCACGTGGCCTAAGTAGGTCACTTCTGGTAGCCAAAATTCACACTTGGAGAATTTAGCATACAGGCGGTGCTCTCTAAGTTTCATCAATACCAGCCTTAGGTGTTCGGCATGTTCTGCTTCGTTCTTCGAGTAGATGAGAATGTCATCGAGATAAACTACAACAAATTTATCTAAGTACTCCATGAAGATCGAATTCATCATGCGTGAGAAAGTGGCGGGGGCATTGGTTAAACCAAAGGACATGACGGTGTACTCGTAAAGACCATAACGAGTAGTAAAAGCCGTTTTGGGAATGTCCTCGTTTCGGATTTTGATTTGATGATAACCTAATCTCAAATCCATCTTGGAGAAGGCAGAGGATCCTGCAAGTTGATCATAAAGATCATTGATCCTGGGCGGTGGGTACTTGTTCTTTATCGTCGCTAAATTTAGCGGGCGATAGTCTACGCACATCCTTTCTGTTCCATCTTTCTTCGTTACGAACAGAACGGGGCAACCCCATGGCGATGAGCTAGGGCGGATGAAGCCTTTTTCCAACAAAGCTTCCAGTTGGGTTTTAAGCTCAGCTAACTCACGTGGGGCCATTTTGTATGGGCGTCTAGAAATTGGTGCGGTTCCTGGGGCAAGATCTACAATGAACTCTACACATCTGTCGGGTGACTAGGTTTAAAGAGTTGGGTTACTGGATGGTTTTTCTGAGGATGACCATGGCTTACTAGGGGCTACAACAGATATGTCAGAGTAGCAAAGTACCCCAACACGATGGTTAGTGTGGTTCTTCTGGCTAGAAGACGTCCAAAGTGGGAGAAAGAGCTGCAAATGAAACACTATAGGTTTCTAGAAGAAAACCTACATCAAACACTATGGAACTGTGGGGCATGCCACCTAGAAAAACTTCTGGAAGGACATCCGAAATAGAGGGAAAGATTTTGCAAACGCATCAGATTATGAAGAAACCTGGAATGACTCGGACTGCATAACGGCTGTAATTGCAAGAAAAAGACAATTTCTTACAACATGGAGACAGCACTTACATACGATGTAAGAAATCAGGAAGCATAACCACTCTAACCAACCGCTCACAACTTTCCTACGGCTACAAGGAAGCAAACAACGAGATATTCTAGTCAGACAGAGAAGAGCCTAGTCCTATCTTCCCGTAGAATAAGATGAGGCTGACTCAGAACTCAGAACGAAGGGGGTAAGGAGAAAAAAGAAGCCTTACGTTGTTCTCTTATATACCCAGAGTAACTATATAACTATAGCAAGCTAGACTCCACTTCGGCCAAGGCTACTAGTCCTACAGTCAGTCCTGCTCTGATACCAAGTCTGTCGGGACCCGGGGTTAGCGTATGCAAGCCTCGCTACAACACAATCATATGGAGAGCCGAGAACCGTACCCACTTGTCTGAGCAGACAAGGCCAAGCACAGAACGTTCTCGGAAAGCATCGAACGTGAGGGGCATCCCATCCAGGATGGATGATCAACTGAAATGGGTCCTCATCGTCCGCACACAAGTCTAAATGATATGGGTGGTGAACTCCCATACTCATAGACAAGTCGCCTCAACCATACTATCGATTGTATTATAACCCTTACATAGACTTACTCCAGCCCGATCACTTAGTCGGGGTCTAGTGCGGGCTCGATCATACAACAAAGTGTGCACGTGACGGAGTCACGAACAATCGCATCGCGATGCCCCAAACTGCGCACATCTAGGGGCCATTTGGTGTATAAAAGACCGCCAGCCAGATCACAAATAAGGTCTCGAAAACCCATACTAAGACATGCATGTTATAAACATACACGCAGCACACATGACTTGTATGAACAGCAGGTATCATTGCAATTCTCTACAATGTATACATCTTTATTAATAACTCTTACAGAGTGCACACAGAGATCACAAGTCTGTGATCCAACATTACATCAAACATGCGGAAGCAAAGTAGGTCTGAGTACAGACAAGTTTAACAAATGGCTTAGAGAAGCCTTGACTATAATCAAGCCCTCCACGAGGGAACCAGTCGTCTGACTGGGAGTACACTAGCTTGGTCTTGGTCTGAGTATTCAATCTTCGAGCTTCGGGTAGAAGCCACCATCAGGTAAGTGGGTTCATCTAAAACATAGAATAAGCAAACGTGAGTACAAAGTCGTACTCAGCAAGACTTACGTAGGAACTATACTACTCATGCACATGTATCAAGGTAAAGGGAGGTGGGGTTTCACTTGCAGAAGTGCCAGCTTTGACTTGGCTAGTCCTGAACTACGAGTACCAGACTTGAGGTAAGAAGCGTACACGAGTCCACTACATCTCCAATCAATTACACCACTATGGTGCCTTCTTCGACTTCCCCACGAGAAAGCACGCCATAGCACTCACACTTATCTTGGTGTATTTTAGAAGTATCCAGTTCAAGTTGTCTAATAATCAGGCTAAGCTTTCCAAGCAGTCCTTAATCGCGGACGCGACTATTCGAATAGTTTTATTAACCCTGCAGGGGTGTACCGCTACACACACGTGTCATCAGTTACCGCCTTTTGTGCGTCACCGTTCAAGAGATGACAGCGAGGATGCCACCACAACTGTGTAACAGCCCAGTTTTCACAAAAATTAAAAATTTTGTTTTCGGTGTGATTTGTTTGATTGTCTGAGTTGTTTGCAGTGTTTGCTTCACCGAAATAATAATCGGTGAATATTTCTCCCCCTTATTCTCGTATCGGACGGAGACCGACCCTTGCCACCCTGACACTCGACCTTTGCGACACCGGGTTTCACCCGATCACCGTCGCGAAAACCGCACGAGGCCAGCCGCAGCCAACGGAACGAAAAACCCCGTTTAATAATTAAATGGGATATTTTTATAGCGCGCCGGAAAGTGTTTTCGGAATGGTTCCAGCGCGAGGTGAATGCCTCCGGCTCGACGCACTGATCGCGCAGTTCGAAGTTTTACCCGAATCGGAGGTACTGCGGACCCCCGGCGGTCAGAAACGTGAGCACCGGACGCCCGAGAGAGAAACCGGTGATGTTTTTGCAAACTGCCAGCCACCCATGCTATATAAACACCACCACACTCCCACCCATTTTTAGGGTTTCCCCTAGCCATTTTTGCAGCCACCCCCCTGATCTGTCTCAGATCTGCCCCAAAAACACCCCAAATCCCGAAACCCTAGATCTGGGGTGCCCGGAGCCGTCGGATCGCAGATCGGAGGGCTCCCGGAGCGCCACGTCGCCTGGCCAGCTCCCACCTTCTCCAACCTCTCTCCTCTCTCCCGTGGACGCGCCGTGGAGCACCCGAGCCCGTCGCCGGCGACCACGGCAGCCGCCGGAGCAGCCTCCCTCTCCTCTCCGTTCCCTCCCGCGCCTTCTCCTCCGTCCTCACCTTCCTCTCCCTCCGACGCAGGTCCGGCCCGAGCGCCATGGGCGCAAGGACCAGCAGCGGCCGCGCCATGGATCCCCCCTGGAGCTCGCGCCGCCGCGCGCCACGGCGCTCCCCGGCGACTCCGGCCGCCGATCCGCACCGCCAGCCTCCTCCCGCGCCTCCCTGCTCCGCCTCAGCCGCCTCCCGCCGGAGCCATGGCGCCGCCTCGCCGAAGCCGTCCGGCCGCCGCTGGCTCGGGACGAGCACGACGGCTCGAGCGGGCACGCTCGCTGCGCCCGGGTGGGCCGCCTGCCCAGCCAAGGCCCAGCCAGGCCGGCCACCTCTCCAGGCCACTCTGGGCCAGGCCCAAGAGGTGAGCTGCCCGGTTTTTCTTTTATTTTCTGTTATTTATTTATTTTAGTTAGTTGGGCCCAGCAGCTTTCGGCCCAGTTAGTTTTTTTTTTTTTTCTGTTAGTTGTTTTTATTTATTTAATTAGGCAGTTTTAGTTGTTTATTTTTGCAGTGCCGTAACTTTTTAACCGTAGCTCCGGTTGCGACGATTTAAATATGAAACTTGCTTAGTTTTGTGTCTAGTTTAATAATTTGTGCTTGTTTACCATGTTTGACTTTGTTTACCTGCTGTTTGACTGCTAATTACACTGTCTGCCACTGTAAACTGTAATTGCTATAACTTTTTATCTGTTGCTCTGTTTAAAATGTTCTTTATATGTAACTTGACTAGAATTGCATGTAGGTTGTGTTTTTGCTGCTCTTGCTTGCTAATAAAAATAATAAAATATTGTTTAGGCAAAACAGTACCAAATTCCATTTTTATCGTGGGGTCCGCAATAGTTTGCATGTCTAGGATTTCACCCCACTTAAATTGACTAGATCAGATAGTTTACTTTTGCTACACCTCTTGCCATGCTTGCTTGAGTTGCCATGTTAACAACCTTGTTGATCACCTGTAGCTAAACAACTTGAACCACCGTAAATGTGCGATATCGTCATGTGTGACGAGTACTCCACTTAAACCGTTAGTAACCGCTCTCGACGGTAGGTGCGATGTTTCGTGTTACTTCTTGTTGATGCTTGCTCTTGTATTGCCCCGTAGTAATAGTGGTGCACCGTGGATTGCTTTCCAGTGTTTACTTCTTGTGTGCTCCCGCGGGTACCTCTCGGAGACGATGCGATCTTGCGATCAACTACACCTTCGGAACCCGACTTATCAACAGGCAAGGACTATACATTACTTATGATCCATTCTATTTCAACCAGCGGTTTGCATGCTAGTATAGGTTAGGTTCGATGTTTGATCCTACCACATGTTTACAGCCTCTTTCAAACCGATACAGCCATGTCCCCTCCCAGCAAACCTTGTACTGCTATGTTACTTTTGCTCGTTGCTCAGCCCCTGCTTAGTATGCATGCTTAGGATGCTACGATGTTACCCTGTTACTCCGTGGTTTGGGATATCACCTGATTATTATATTATTGTTGATGAGATGATTATTATAAATGTTGACTATATTCGACGAAGGATGGGAGGTCTAGGCTATCCCGCCCCGACGCTTTGTTCCATTCGAGTCACCTAGGATCCGAGTTCCGGGTATTGGTTTTAAGACTGAGCGTGCCTAACCGCGTGTGGGATTTTATGGGGTCCCCTTTTTCTTACCTATCTAGCTTCAAACATTTCTAGAGGTGGCCCAAGCTGATTTACCATTTGAAAACATGCATATATATCTTGTCGGGTTGCTCCTAACAGATATCTTTTAAAACAACTGGGGCCAGCGGAGACATGGTTTCTTTGATTGGTCCACCTTTGGCCGGCGAGGGCCCGGTCTCATAAGAGAACTAACCGGTAACCCAAACCCTGTTGCGACGGAAGAGTCCGATCCGAGAGCGTGGCCAGCTTTTGGATTGGGTGTCGACTCCCCGGGGCCACCCGGATTTGTTCGTTGTTAGCTAGAGGGACTTGTCGTTTCGGATCTCTAGGAACTAAATCATAAAATGGTTGCCTATAATGGGTAGCAACTAAGAGTGATGGACGTGCGTGCGGAGCCTCATAATGGGCAGTTGGTACACCCCTGCAGGGTTAAATCTTTTCGAGAAGCCGTGTCCACGGTTATGGACGACTTGAGACCTACTCCTTGTTCATAGACAACAACAACTGAGATCTCTTAATATAACTTGATCAACGTGTGTGTGCCTTGACTTCTTCTTCTTCGTCGGGATGCGAAGAGGAGGACAAGGATAGGATAGGTGTTATGTTTGCGTAAGTAGTTGATAGCAAGACTTGTTGGAGGCGATTCCTCATCGAATGCTTGGCTTCTTATCTTACTCTCTAGATCGTTAGCCACTTCATAAATGCTAGTGCGGCAGCAACCTCACCACTTACCCCTTCCTTACCGTAAACTACTAGTTGTCCTAGAATGACGAGTGATGAGGTCCTTGCTGGGTCAGATGACCACTACAGTTGGATGCTGAGTACCTCTGTACTCATGATACTACCCCCAAACTCTTTTCAGGGTTCTTGATCGACAACAGGTATGGTGATCGACGTTTCACGTGGAGGCTCGACGACGACTAGTTAGGCGGATCCCGGCGGACGGCCTGGACCCGTGCGGTTATGGGATCGATGCTTTTCTCTTTGCCAGTAGGCATTTGCTTGTAGTCTGTACTCAGACATGTATCTTCCGCTGTTGTATTATATTTGAGGCAGTTGTATGCCGATTGTATGAGATGTTGTATCCTTGTATCTGTAATGTTGTGATATCATGTTGGAAATCCGGGGCATATGGCTTTCTCATATGTCGCGGTGGGACCGATATGTGCTTCGTCCCCGGATCTGGGTGGAAACACCTAGATCTGGAACAGTACCGCATATCGGGCCTTACAAACTGTTACCTCATAGCCGATCTAATCCAAGAAAGCCGCCTACCTGGGTGGGCTACCACTATCGTGAACCCGGCCGGTTTACCGAAGTGGACCCAGATGATGTGTGCGTGGTGCATAAGCCGGTCTCGGCTGAGCCGTTCTCTCACTTAGCAACCAGGCCACAAACCTACCAGAACTCCGAACTATTGCGACATCTGGACATCGAAAGGGATGAGTTAATAGGTTGAGAGGGGTCAGTGAGCCCAATGTGTGCTTTTACTCTTCATCTTGGATCACCACACAAGAACTCGGACCTAGGGCGGTGTTCAACGAGACAACCCACTGTGTACTCCTACACAACCTCTCATCGTTCACCTTGTATTAGGGTAGATTCACCAACACCTTTCCACCATCATCAACATGATCACTACCATCCCGACTCACATAACAGTAACATCATTGTATCACTCTAAGCATGCAATAAGCAGTAACAATTGCAGGGGCCACATGATATCAATCAACTCCTACATTTGCTAGGATTGTGGTTTGCCTACTACTGTGACAATGATAGGTCATGCAAAGGAATGGGTTCATCTATGCGGTAGAAACGTAGCATGGTAATCATCCTATACAATGCATAAGCGAGACATGAGAGGGAAGTGGGATTTTATCGACATGATCAATGGGGGTTTGCTTGCCTTGCTGACGAGGTTCGGTATGGTGTCTTCAACGAAGGGGGTGGTCTCGGGTTCCGGCTCCACTTCTATCAGCAACATGAAAATCATAGGGTCAACATAGTGTACAATGCACAATCACATGAATAAGATTGGAATGGTGATTTTCATGGTACTGATGTGTTGAGCATTCCATTTAAAAGGAGTATATTGCATTTGAAATGCAAATTCAAACTCCATTTGATTTATCGATGAAATTCAAATGCATTTGAATGCATGAATGTTCATTTGAAAAAGTTGATCATGAAGTGATGTTGTATAGTTGAGATAAAGCTTCTGATGTGTCGATGAATCCATCTAAATTAAATGTGTTGCAAAATCATTTGCAAATTCACTCCAAATTTGAATTCAGAAAAGATCCATATGCATGTTTGCTACTGTTCACCCATTTTAAAAAGGTCAAACATAGAAACAAGTTGCGTATTCATAATCCTTGTATTTTTCTGATAATTTTAGACATATTATTTGTCCAATTTGGAGTTAATATGAATTAGTTATGATTTTCTAAAGATTTGGCTATTTTCTGGATTTTCTGTAATTGATTTAATCAATTTAATCGACTTATTGCGCCAGACTGACGTCATGCTGGCGTGTGGGGGGGGCTGACAGGTGGGCCTAGGCTGTCAGTGACACAGGGTTTAATCCCTCTGTTTAAATTAAACAGAGGGGGGTTAAGGCCTGGGGGCCCCACCTGTCATTGACCTGGGGTCAACTAACAGGGGTGTTAGCCCCTAATTAGCGTGCCTCGCCAGCGGCTAGACGCCTGTGGCGTCAAGTGCGGCGGCACTCGCACGGGACGGCGATTCCGGCCACCGTTTTGCCCGCTGAGACCATCTACGGTTAGCTGGAGTCCGCACGCGTCGCTAGGTGGAGTCGAGGGACCAAGGGGGTCATCGGAGCTTCGCCGTTGTCGAGAAAAGCGGCAGCAGAGGCACGGCAACGGCGAGGTCCTCGCTGCAGTGCACGGGAGGACACGGTTATGGGTGCGTTGGACTCCTGGAGCGTGCAGCAACACAAAGGAAAACAGGGCGGGGGATTAGGTGCACGGGAGCGAGCGCATGATCAACCACGGCGGCGACGGAGCTCGGCTCCCCTGGCGGCCGCAGCTAGAGGAAGGGGAGAAACACGGGAGCGGAGGGGAAATGCTCAGGGGCTCACGACGAATGCAAAGACGGGGTTGAGGAGGCCGAAGGAGCTGCGGTTGTGGCGGAATCGGCGACGAGCTCTTGCGGGTCCAGCGGCGGCTCGACGAAGGGGACGACGTTCTCGGGGTGTATGGGTCTGATTCCTTCCGCACCGAGATGAAGACGACCACGGCGAAGACGAGGGACATGGTGGCGCACTGGGTTGTGGCCGTTGGCCACGCGTGCTCGACGGCGCGCTCCACGGCGGCCCTCTGGCGGCGAAGAAAACGGCGAGGGAGGTGATGCAGAGAGAGCAACGAGAGGGGGAAAGGGTGCGGGGGCCTCTGGGTGTCCTCGTGGCGCGAGGAGAGGGCAGGGGAGAGACGTAGGCGACGGGGTTGTCGCGGTGGCGTCGTCGGCTCCCTCCCATCTCGCCACCGAGCTGGTTGAGGAAGACGCCAAGGGGGGTTGGGTGGTGGGCTGGGCCAGCTGGGCCGTGGGGCGACAAGTTGGGCCCCTTTGTCGAGGTAAGTTTCTTTTCTTTTTATTTCTTTTCTATTTTCTTTTCTGTAATATGTTGGCCATGCTATAAATAAATAGCTAGGCATTTTTAAAAATGCTGAAACTTTTTATATGGCCTCATATTATATTAGACTAGCCACTGATAAAGTTTGGCACTTTTTAAAATTCAAAATATTTGAACTTTAATTCAAATAGGGGTTTTTGAATTAATCCATGCTCCTGTTTGAATATTTGAAAAATCCATGAGCATGGGGTGGGTCCCACATCACTTGATATGTGATCACACTCATTTATAGGACTTTTCAAAAATGCAAAAGGAATTTTTGGAGCAACTTTTTTTGTGGCCTTTTGAATTAATTCATCTGGGGGGGTTCCTTCTCCCATTTTGCTTTTGAATTTGATTTCAATGATTTCTTTGAAAATTTTAACATGATGCAAGTGACTTGCTAACACTAGCACATTACCTAACAGAGGGTTCTGACAAAGGGTTACATGAGTTACCAGTTGAGCATGACTGGTGGAGACTATGGGTAGAACAGGCGTAGGTTCGCTACGTTCCATGGATTTCCCACGTCCTCCTCAGTCTTCGGGTTCTTCAGTCTATAGGCGCCTCCTCCTATGACTTCTGAGATTATGAACGGTCCTTCCCATTGGGGGCAAGCTTGTGGACTTTCTCTTGTATGAGCCGTAGGACAAGGTC
Source organism: Bromus sterilis (assembly GCA_950022295.1). Lineage (NCBI taxonomy): Eukaryota > Viridiplantae > Streptophyta > Magnoliopsida > Poales > Poaceae > Bromus > Bromus sterilis. Next base: position 203,093,576 of record OX465600.1, on the reverse strand, counting down.
GCCTTTGTTGAAGGTTCTGGTGCGCAGGCGACTGCTTTGGTAAGTGCGCAGCTTGTCCTGGTACCCTTCTGACCTTGCTAGGGCTGTATCTCTTGCTTCGTCTACTGTGTCCTTGTCATTTTGCAGTGCTTCTTCTGCTTCCTCTTCCTCGTACCCCGAGATCCGGGGTGCCCCGAATTTGAGGTCGTGTGGTAGCACTGCCTCCGACCCATACACCATGAAGAAAGGTGTGTACTGGGTTGCGGTATTTGGGGTAGTGCGTAGGCTCCATAGTACTGCAGGGAGTTCTTCTACCCAGTTGCCCGCGGCCTGCTCGAGTGGTGCGAGGAGCCGTTTTTTTATTCCTCCGCATACTAGGCCATTCGCTTTTTCCACCTGGCCTTTGGACTGCGGGTGCGCGACTGATGCGTAGTTGATTTTGATGCCCATTTATTCGCAGAAGTTCTGGAATTCTGTTGTTGTGAAGTTCGTACCGTTGTCCGTGATGATGTTGTGTGGTACTCCGAACCTGAAGATTATTGATTTGATAAAATTCGTTGTCGTGAGGGGTGTGGAGCTGGTGATGGGCACTGCTTCGATCCACTTGGTGAACTTGTCGACTGCTACTAGCAGGTGTGTTCTTCCTCCTTTTGATGACTTCTTGAGCGGTCCTACCATGTCGAGTCCCCAGGTGGCGAACGGCCATGATAGTGGTACGGTCTTGAGTTCTGAGGCTGGAGCGTGTGGCCTGGTGGCGATTTTTGACAGGAAATGCAATGCCGCACGATATCTTCTGCGTTTTTCATCGTAGTGGGCCAATAAAACCCTGATCGTAACGCTTTGGACACGAGCACTCGAGTGCTCGCGTGGTGCCCACAGGTGCCCTCGTGGATTTCGAGCAGTAGGGCTTTGCCGTTTTCTTCGTCGATGCACTTCTGGAGTATCTGGGTGATACTGCGCTTGTATAGCTGTCTGTTGATCATTGTGAATGCCTTGGATCGACGACTGATGCGCCGAGCTTCTGAGACGTCTTGCGGTAGCGTGCCTTCGATTAGGAATCGTTGGAACGGTTTTGTCCACGCTGGTCCTTCGAGTGTTGTTGGATCTGTAGGTTTGACCGCTTGGCTTTTGTTGCCTTCAGATGGACTCGTTGATGCTACATGTGCTGGCTCTGTGGTGTCCTCATCTACAGCTGCCTCTGGTGCTGCTGTTTTTCCTTTGATAGATCTCTGTCTTATGCTTTCGAGGAAGATGTCGGGTGGTACTGGTCCTCGAGTCGAGCCGATGTTTTCGATTTCGTCGGCTTCTGTGTTGTTTGTTCTGGGCATATAATTGAGCTCGCAGCCGTCGAAACTTCCTTCGAGCGTGATGTAGAGCTTCTGATAGGCCGCCATGTTGTCGGCTACTGCATTGCAGTCTTTCATCGCTTGCTGGACGACGAGGTTGGAGTCTCCGTAGATTACGAGGCGAGTGGAACCGCATGTTTTGGCCATGCGCATGCCATAGAGCAGTGCCTCGTATTCGGCTTCGTTGTTGGAGGCGTGGCTGAAGTTGATCTGGAGGACGTATTTGAGCTTGGTTCCTTTCGGGGAGACCATAACGACTCCTTCTCCGACTCCTTGCTGTCTTTTTGACCCATCGAATAACATTGTCCATGAGTTCGATAGGTCCGGGGGGGCTGGTGTCTGGACCTCCGTCCACTCGACCAGAAAGTCTGGGAGTACTTGGGCTTTGATTGTTGTTGGGTGCTTGAATTGCAGGTCCCGCGGGCTGAGCTCCATGTTCCACTCGGGGACTCGCCCAGTCGCTCCAGGGTTGTTGAGGATGTCCACGAGTGGTGCGCTGCTTACGATTGTGATGGGGTGTTTGTCGAAGTAGTGCGACACTTTCCTTGAGGTCGTGATGATGGCCAGTAGTAGCTTCTGGTAGTGCGGGTACCACTGCTGGGATTTTGTCAAGAGCATGCTGAGGTAGTAGATCGTCCTTTGTATGCTCTGGACCTTGCCTTCTTCTGTGCGCTCGACGAGGAGTTTTGTGCTTACCACGCTGTTGTGTGCTGCCACGTAGAGGTACATCTTTTCTTTTTCTTTGGGTACCGCCAAGATCGGTGGGGTCGAGAGTGTCTTCTTCAGGTCCGCGAATGCTTTGCGGGCTTCTTCGGTCCACTCGAATTTCTCTCCTTTTCTCAGCAACTGGTAGAATAGCCATGTGCGCTCTCCCAATCTGCTGATGAAACGACTCAGGGTTGCGAGTCTACCGGTGAGCTGCTGCACCCCTTTGATGTCGGTTGGTTCCTGCATCCTGGCGATTGCTTGAACTTTCTCGGGGTTCGCTTCGATTCCTCGAGCGGAGACCATGTACCCGAGAAACTTCCCGGCTGGGACGCCGAATGCGCACTTCTTCGGGTTGATCTTGATTCTGTATTTGTTGAGTGCTGCGAAGGTCTCGCGCAGGTCGTCGAGTAGCGTGTTTGCACTATAGGTTTTGATGACGATGTCGTCCACGTAGACCTGCACGTTTCTTCCTATTTGCTCTTTTAAGCATGCTTGCATCATCCATTGGTATGTGGCACCGGCGTTCTTGAGTCCGAAGGGCATTGTTCTGTAGCAAAATACGCCGTAAGGGGTGATGAATGGTGTATGCTCTTCGTCTTCTTCCTTCATCCTGATCTGATTGTATACTGAGTAGGAGTCGAGGAACGATAGTAGATCGCATCCGGCTATCGAGTCGATTATCTGCTCGATTCTTGGCAGGGGAAAGTGATCCTTTGGGAAGTGTTTGTTGACTGGCCCGTAGTCGACGCACATCCGCAGCACGTCTGTGTCTTTCTTGGGTACCAACACAGGGTTGGCGATCCAAGTGGCTTTCTTCGTCTCTCGGATGAATTGGGCGTCGAGTAATCGGTTGACCTCCTCTCCGATTACTCTGCGCTTGGGTTCTGAGAATCCTCGTAGCTCCTGCTTCACTGGCTTGGTGTTTGGCTTGATGCGCACGCATGTTCCGCGAACTCGCGCGGTACTCCTGGCATGTCGGCTGGGCACCAGGCAAAGATTTCCCATTCTTCGCGGAGGAAAGCGATGAGGGCAGTCGCTTGCTCTTCCGGGAGGTGGGCGTACACGCGGACTGTTTTTTCTGGGACCGTCGGGTGCACCTGGTGGGTGATCGTGTCGCTCTCGATCCTGAAGTCCCGTCCATACTCTTTTGACTCGCTTCGACTTGCTAGCAGAAAGATACTTTTGTCTGTCGCCATGGCTATTTCTGTGAGTTCTTGCTCGGCTCCGAAGGTGTCGGAGACTTTGTGGAAATCGCGATCACATTTGTCTGATTTAGTGAAGCTCCCGTTGACTGTAATGACGCCAGCGGATCCTGGCATCTTGAGTTTGAGGTAGGTGTAGTGAGGAATTGCCATGAATTTTGCGAATGCTGGACGTCCCAATATGGCGTGATACTGCGACTGCCAATCGAGTACTTCAAACTCGAGGGTGCGTCTTGCGAAATTTCGTCTGCTGCCAAAGACAACTTCGAGCTCGATCATTCCAAGGGAAGTAGCCGCTTCTCCTGGGACTACTCCATATAACAAGGTGCTTGAGTTCTTCCATACTGATCGTGGGATCAACATCTTGTGTAGGATGCTGATGAAGATTATGTTCATGATGTTGCCTCCGTCCATGAAGATTCTGTCCATGTCGTACCCTCCAATTTGAGCATCGAGTATGAGGGGCGCGTGCCCCGGCCTTGGGACTGCAGGTGGGTGATCATTCTGGGAGAACGTGATACTAGTTTCTGCGTCGTGTAGCTGGTAGACTTCGACTGCGTTTAGATTCTCGGCTGCTCTGGCCTGCAGGGTGTAGGCGTACTGTTGGGCTTGCATTACCCTGCCTTCTTGGATCGTGTACACCTGTCCTTGAGTCGGGTTAGAGCGTCTTTCGTGACTTGGAGTCGGCGATTGCTCGGTTCGTCGGGTGCGCTTGGCTTCTCGCTGTTTTTCCTCCTTGAGGCTGTCGGCGAGTTCGTTGAACAGGCGGCAGTTTTCCAGAGTGTGTCCCGATCTGATGTATCCCCGGGCGTCTTCGAAGAAGTGGATCGTGCAGGGTCCTTCTAGCTGCTCCTTGACCGTGAGTTTGCTGGATCCGGCGTGCCGTTTCCTCCTTGAGATTCGGAAGAACAACGCGTGATCCGCCGGGTGCTCGTGGACTCGCGGGTCAATTTCGATCCCCTCGCTTAGATTCTGGTTCCTTATAAGATTGGCGAATTCGTCTGGTCTTCGGTCTGGGTCGTAGTATTCGTCGGTCTGAGTCTCAGAGTAGCTGTCCTGGCGGGCGAAAGCTGTCCGCACGGTGGCGGGTCGTCGAGTGGTCGGCGAGCGCGTGGCTGTATAGTTCGACTCGTCGAGTGGGGTCCTTTCGTAGAATCCTCATGCCTTTCTTCTGGGTCGTCGTTTTTTTCCTCGTTGGCGATGATCTTGGCGATCGTTGATCTCGAGCTCGGAGTTGGTGTCTTGTTTTGCGGCGGGTGCCTGGGTGGCGGTGGGTCGTCGAGTAGTCGGCGGGCCCTCTGCTTCGTGCTGCAGCTCGTCGATCGGGATCTCCATGTGGAACCCTCGCGCCTTTCTTTTGGGTCGTCGAGTTCTCCTTCGCTGGCGGTGGGCTCGATTGCCGCCATAGTACTGGTCTTGGCACGGCTGCAGGCTGAGCGATCTCGCTGGGCGGCAGAGATGTTTGTCGTGATCTTCAATTCTTCGGGTGGATTGCATCTGGTTCTTGCTCTTAAGTTGTGGCTTGCTGAAGACGGAACCGCCGAGATCGTAATTCTAACCTGTGTAGTTCCCACAGACGGTGCCAATTGACGGGGATGTACCCCGGCAAATCCCATGGTCAGGGACCCTGGGTTAGTCATGAGAGGCACAGGTTGGACGATAGCTCGTCGGCTAACAGGAGGATACGTTCCTGCTCGATGTTATTGATTGGAGATGGCGATTACAGGGAAGCCAAGGCTAGGGTTATAGATTGTGTATTACTTGATCTCGACGTCTCCCCACCTAGCCCTTATATACTAGGCTAGGTCTCGGGGAGTCCGTCCTGGATTACAGATGAGGTTTCCTAACCCTGATCTTGTTTCGTACGGCAGGTTTGCACCTTCCTTATGAGTCGCGGACTCCTACGTCGGTGCCACTAGTGGGCCAAGGCTTGGCCCAGGCGGCATCTCTGTGGGTCTTCTGTCTTCGGGTACACCGGGTAGGCCCATCCATAGGAGTCGTGGGGTCACCCCCTCGTCATCGTGCATGGCGCAGCGGCGGCGTGACATGCGAGGGAGAGAGGAGAGGGAGAGTGAGGGAGAGGAGAGGAGAAGGTCGGGGTTGGCGCGGGAGGAGGAAAGGCCCTGGCGAGCGGCGGCGGCTCGCCGGCGTCTAGCTTGGCGCGGCGGCCGTCGGCGACGTCGGGCGGCGGGGTGGCTTGGGCGCGGCGGCGCCAGATGGGCCTGGCGGCGGCGGATCTGGCCCTGCGGGGCCCAGATCGGATCTGGGAGGCTGGGGCTCTATCTGAGCCGTTGGAGGCCAGATCCGACGGCTGTAATTTGCTAGGATCTAGGTTTTCGGGATTCTGGGGTGTTTTGGGCGAATTTGGAGGCAGATCTGAGGGGGTGGCTGCAATTTTGGCTTAGGGGAAACCCTAGAAGAGCTAGGGAGTGGTGGTCTTTATATAGCCCAGGTGGCCGGTAGTTTGCAAAAACATCCCCGGTTTTTCTCTCTCGCGCGCGGTGTTTACGTTCCTGGCCGTCGAGGGTCCGCAGGACCTCCGATTCGGGTAAAACTTCGAACTGCGTGATCAGCGCGTCGAGTCGGCGGCGTTCATCTCGCGCTGGAACCGTTTCGAGAACACTTTCTGGCGTGCTATAAAAATAACCCGTTTAATTATTAAACTGGGTTTTTCGTTCCATTGGCTGCGGCTGGTCTTGTGCGGGTTTTCACGACGGTGATCGGGTGAAACCCGGTGTCGCAAAGGTCGAGTGTCAGGGTGAAAAGGGTCGGTCTCCGTCCGGTACGAGATAAGAGGGGGAAAATAATCGCCAATCGATAAATCGGGGATGCAAACACCGCAAACAAAGCAGACAATCAACCAATTCACATCGAAAACAAATTTTTTTAATTTTTGTGAAATCTGGGCTGTTACAAAAATAAAGATACAATGATGTTGCTACAGTAGTAACAATCATCAAGACCACTAAAAACAGAAGGAAAAACTTCTTGGGTTGCCTCCCAACAAGCGCTTTCTTTTAAGCCGTTGAGCTAGTCATGAAGCAAAAAGATCAAGTTTTATCAAGTGTAAGAGAATAGCTAGCCCGTGTAACGGACTCAAAAGGTAACTTAATCTTCTTTCTAGGAAAGTGTTCCATGCCCTTCTTGAGAGGGAATTGGAATTTTATATTCCCCTCTTTCATATAAATGACAGCACCAACAGTGCGAAGAAAAGGACATCCCGAAATAATTGGACATAAGGGTTCACACTCAATGTCCATAATAGTAAAATCAAAGGGAACATAATTATCATTGACAATAATAAGTACATTGTCAATCTTCCCCAAAGGTTTCTTTACGGAAGAATCAACGAGACGAACACCAAAATAACAAGGATCAAAAGGTTTCAATCCAAACATATCATACATTCTTTTGGGCATAACGGAGGTACTAGCTCCAACATCACATAAAGCATAGCAAGAGAAGTTATTTAATTTAATTTTGATCATAGGATCCCAACCATCTTCTAGCTTCCTAGGTATGGAGGCTTCTAACCTAAGCTTCTCCTCCCTAGCTTTAATTAGAGCATTGATGATATGCTCCGTGAAGGCAAGATTTAGTTTGCTAGTGTGGGGGTATCTAGACATTTTTTTAGTAAACTAATAACTTCAGAAAGGTTACAACTATCAAAATCAAGGTCACTACTATCAAGTAGGGTGGTAGTGATGTCATTTAGGCTTACTTTTTTGAAAGCCTCTATGTTCATAGGAGTTTCTTCTTCTACGGTTGAGGTAATATCATCACCATTAATAGGTCCAGTGGGACTAGGGGTGTGTTGGGTGCTAAGAGTATCCTCAACAACTTGGATAGTAGCAATGGTATGGTGTGTAGGAAGGCTCTTAATTCTATCTTCTTCCTCCATGGGCATAACTTCAGGTTTGGCTGCCATCTAGTTTATCAAAGTAGCTTGGGTGTGAGACATGTTTGAAACATAAGTCTCAGTGGCGGTAAGTCTAGTTTGGAGATTATAAATCTCACTGTTCAGGCTCTCAAGTTGCTTGCTAATGTTTTGCAAAATAGAGGAATGTTCACCTAATTTTCTGGAGAAAGCTTTGTTTTGTTCAAACTGTGTGTTCATATAATTCTTAGTGGCCTTCTCTATCTCTACCAGTTTCTCATAGCTGGGTAAATCTCTCTCACTAGAGGTTTGGTCATAGGAGTTGTTATTGTTGTTCCCATAGTTGTTGGATGGGAACGGTCTAGGATTGCTACCAAAGTTAATCCTATAGGAATTGTCGTTGAAGTGGTTTCTAGAGATAAAGTTCACATCTACTTGTTCTTGAGCAACCAAGGAATTTAAAGGAACATCATGAGTATCAATAGGACCTTTCTTGGTAAGTAAAGACATGATCAAGTCAACCTTTTCATTTAGGGAGGAGATCTCCTCGACAGAGTTTACCTTCCTACCTGTTCGAGCTCGTTCGGTGTGCCATTGGGAATAGTTGGTCATCATATCATCTAATAGTTTTGTGACAGCACCAAGTGTTGTTGACATAAAGGTTCCTCCGGCGGCCGAATCTAACAGGTTCCGCGAGGTAAAGTTCAAGCCTGCATAAAAAGTCTGGATAACCATCCAAGTAGTCAAACCATGCGTAGGGCAATTCTTAGGAAGAGATTTCATACATTCCAAAGCTTGGGCAACGTATTCATTATCCAATTGCTTAAAATTCATAATATTACTCCTCAATTGGATAATCTTAGCAGGTGGGTAGTACTTCCCAATAAAAGCAACCTTGCACTTATCCCAAGAATCTATGTTATTCCTAGGCAAGGATTGGAACCAAATTTAGCTCCTCCTCTCAAGGAGAAAGAAAAAAGGTTAAGCTTAACAATATCACCTTCTACTTATTTATACTTGTGCATATCACAAAGCTCAACAAAATTATTAAAGTGTAAAGAAGCATCATCTCCAGCACCAGAGAATTGTTCTTTCATAACAAGAGTAAGAAAAGCAGGTTTAATTTCATAAGAAGATGTTGAAGTGGAACGTGTAGCAATATGAGTGCAGATAAAGTCATTGTTGTTGTGACTAGTGAAGTCACACACCTTGGTGTTTTCATTGGTACCCATAATAGTAGCAAGCAAAAAAATTATGATTTTTGATAAAGGACACTAAAGCAAAAACTGAAAGGTAAACTAAGAGGACTAAAAGGCAAAGGTAAAAGATAGTGTGCAACTCCCCTATCTTGAAGAGTGGAGTCACCGGCAACGGCGCCAGAAATTACTCTTGATGGCACTAAAGCAGTGCTCCTCGTTGGCTACCCCAAGTGGAAGGTTGAGATGTAACGTATGAGTAATTTCCCTCGGTGAAGATACCAAGGTTTGTCTCCAGTAGGACTCTGACGACGACAAGTAGGTGACAACGGTGCTAGAAATTGATAACGCGAGGTTGACGCGGACCTGCACACAGATACAAATAACTTTTCTCCCAACGAGTACAGAGGGGTTGTCAATCCCTCCTTCCTTGTTGTTTACAAAGGATCAAACACAAGAGATAATGGTAGTGGTAAATGCAACAAAAGTAAAGGTAGTAAAATAAAGTGAGGGTGTAAACAGTAATGGAAATATGGACCGGGGTCCCGTGAAGTTCACTAGTGATGTCTCTCTCTCAAAAGACGATAAATAGCTATGCGAGATGAAAAAATTACAGTTGGGCAATTAACAAGATTAAGAACGCACCGCAATGCTAACTATGCTACAAAAGAAAGCAAGAGGCTCAAAAGCATGGGCAGTACGCCAAGACAAGTAGACCGAAATCTATCTGCAACTACTCACTGATCATCCACCTTGAGATATCTATCCAGAACATCTCGCTGATATTAAGTTGCGAGCCCCACCCAAAGTGTAAACCCAAAGCAACAGATAACTGCATTAAAAGAACTTTGCATAAAGTAAACAATACTTGCAATCGCGGTTAGAAGCACGGTTGTTTTTCCCTGGTGGCAACAGCACATCCCTTATACTCATGTTTCTGTCACTCAAGATAGTCATTGGGGAGCATGTTTAATACTCCAGAAATTCTAAATGTTTATTTTGGACAAATGTCTTTTTAGTTCACCGAAAATTTGAATTTTTGAAACATAAGCGTTATGGAATATCCAATACCATGGTTGGAATCGTATCATCGAGTTGGTCAAAAATAACTACAAGTTTCTGCAAATTAGAGTTTGAATGAATATATGGAGGTTTGTTAAATAGTGGCCATTGAATCATTTCGGGATTATAAGAATATATGAGCATACACTTTATTTTCGGGTAGATAAAAAAAAGAGGAGAAAATAAAAGAGATGCCGATGGAGTTGGCCCAGTCCTTAACCTAAACCAAGCGTTCCCCAAACACCACCATTGTGATTCCACCGTCGCCGCCACCTAGGGTTTGAGAGGGCTGCCGCCGTCACCGCCAGAGTCGCTGCTGACTGCCTCTGCCATTGCCAGAGTCGTTGACTGCCGCGCTCCTGTGGTGTCTCGCACGGCTCACGTCAGACCCCCCAAGCACCTGGTCGGTTCCTTGTTTCCTTTGTGTTTTATTCATCTGCGCAACTATGAGTTGGAACAGGGTTTGGTGGGTGTGGGGATCGGTACTGCTAGGAATTGTGATTTGAATCTGAATTCCCTAGCTGATCATCAATCAATCATTATGTACAATCCCTGGAGTATTTCTAGTTTTGTTGGTTTGGCTGGAGTAGCACCGCAAGATTTATTCATGTATGCAAGTTCTAGAAAGCATAGTTGCTATAAGTATGACAATTTAATTAGTGAGTACGACTACTGTTTGTAGTCGGCCGGCCGGAAAGAAATATTTCTACTGATCAAATAACCTTCGTAGATGAGCACCCTAATAGACGCTAGCTACATGTGTGCTGCCTATTTTATTTCAGATCAACAATCAGTATCAATAGGCTATATGGAACGGGCGTGTGGCTACAGGTGTTTGGCTTTACTGGAACAAGAACTACCAACTAAATTGAAGAATAGACATTTCTCTGTATATAGATACATGCGTCGTTAAATTAGTGGATGCCCGAACAGGATAGGGAATTAATTATTCTATTGTAGAGCGAACTGAACTACATGTTTGACAGGGTTCAGAGTACTAGTGTTAGCTTAGGCCGTCGCCTTTAAGATCAGTTTCTAAAACAATTTTTACCCACAGGTTTGAGAGGTTCAAGAGCTGAGGATAATCCTACGGTTTAACTCTTTGGGTCAAGGCAAGTGCATCATGACCTTGTTGTATGGTTTGACCATTGTTGGGTTTTTTCACTATTATTCATTCCTCTTGGTATGGTGTATGTCTTTCCTGGGTTGTTTTCAAAATTCCTGGATTTTGTTGTTTAAGAAGGTTGCCCGTTGTTGGGATTGTTGTTTTGTCGATTGTTGTTCGAGTGATTTGGTTCCGTTATGGATTGGAGCTTCATGAATTGGACATTTGTTAGCCAGGTGCGGTGAGAACTGTCCCACATGCACTATTCCGTTTCGGTCGGTGAATTCTGTCGCATATGGACTAATCCGTTGTGCTAGAGCCAGGTCGGTGAGAATTTTCACAGCATGATAAGTCCACGTCATGTATGAATAATCCGTAGCGCTCATTTCTCACTGTTGGTTCCGAGAGAATTTCATTTTGCAAGGATTTGATGACCATTGGATGTTCACTCGTTAAATTCAAATGTTATTGCTAAGGCTCATTTATACTTGTTGAGTAATTCTGTTACTCATCCTTTCTTTTGTTGTTGGTTTTTTTATTTGGTTTTTCAGGTACTATAATAAGCGACATGCATGGGAGAGGGAGTAGCACCACTACATCACTCATATCACATACCTTCATATAATAATATTTAGATTAGACTCACATTTTTCCTACTAGTTGCAGTAAATACTCTTTTGCTAAGCGTGAGCCTTTGATTGCTTTGGTCTACTTAGTTTATTTCGTGGAGAACTAGAGATGTTTAAACAGCTTCAAGATACTGTTTAACATATGCCATTATTTCTTGTGAAATATGTCCATTTTGCTTGTTCAGGATGTGTGTATAAACAAGAAAAACTATGTCCAAGTTTCTAATAATTCCAAGTCTTGATTATTTTACAGTAGTGTGGTGGCATCACCAGGTTTGATTGAAATCTGGGTTGTTACAACATGAACCCACAATCATGCATAACGCTCCTTCTTGAAGTTGCTACCTACTACTTGGACAAAGAAATGAACAACAAAGAACATGTAAAAATTACTCAAGAACATAAATATAAAATGAGCAAAACCAAATATATTACTCATCATAATCTTTACATAATCACATAATTCATAAGATTTCAGCAAACTCAACATAGCAACAGCAGAAGAATTACATATGTGCCTTGATCATATAGGGCAGCTCACAAGGTCTAAACATTGAAGAATAAAGGTGGAGAGGGACATCACATATCTACTGATCATGGACCCATGGTCTAAAGTAGACTACTCACGGCTCATTTGAGAAGCGTCTATGGTGGTGGAGAAGCTCCCGGAGGTCAATCCTCCCTCTGACAGGATGCCGGGAAGGGGTCTTTTAGCGCTCCCGATCTTGGAAGCGTGGCGGCGGCAGAACAGAGGGGTGATCGTAAAAAAGGTTCTGTCCTGGGAGGTTTCAGGACGAGAAACATATATAGCCGAAGAGGGCGGCTAGGGGTGCACCAGGGAGTCCAGGCGGCCTCCCGGTGCGGCCCCACCCTAGGCCGCGCCCCCTAGCCGCCTGGACACCTGGTGGGGGCCCTCTGGCCCCCTTTGGTCGTATGGAAGCTTTCGGGTCGCTGATTTTTTATATATCTTTCTTGGAATTTTTTGGGTACTTTAAGTAATGGGAAAACCTAAAATACAAAAACAACAGAAAACAGAAACTGACACTGGGGTGCACTGAGTTAATAAGTAGGCCAATTATGATCAAAAGTGTATGAAAGTGCATCAAAAGTATAGCAATATCACGCAAAACATGCATGTAGCAAGCAGTAATTATAGATACGTTTGTGACGTATCATCTAGTCACACTACGCATCTTTATGGATGAAATCTCACCGAGTGGGCCCTGGATATCTTTCCACTTTGACAAATCCCGTTCTTAAACCAAAAGTCCTCAACGTATCTCAACGGAATACCCAAAATACACCTTTATGGCCACCATATTTCAGTGAGGCGGTGGGTGTAGGTCAAAGCAGCCGAGGAAATAGTGATTATGCATGATCTCACGGTCTAAGGAATGGTCCACTACGTTCTTTAATTACAACACTGAACTTTTAAGATTTGATCATGTTGCAATGCTTAGGTTGGGTAATGTTCATGACGTAATTCATCTAATGAGGTGAACTCATAGTCAATTGACTTGACTTTCCATGATCAGAAACCACGATGATTAGTTGACCATGAACTAGTTATTGAGAAAGAGGCTAACTAGGAACGTTGGTTGTTTCAAACCACACATGTATCATTGTTTCACTAATATATTACTGGAACAGTATGAAACTGGTTATGAATTTGTTTAGATATATATTGGAATAATCACATATTATTTGCCTCTTGAGCATATATCCAACAGTCTCCTACTTGAAATAGAGTGCAAATAATTTAGCTGCATTTCACCGATCACAATCATCTTATCATATACATGTTTATTGATCATGCTTGCTCATGGAAGAGGTTTCGTCAATGATCTGTACTAATTCAGATTCGTATGTTTTCCTTTGCAATAGGTATGGGTCAACTAGTTTGATATACCACTCATTATCATATAATTTTTGGATATAAGATTTGTGGGAGAGTGAGACTATTATTTCACAGTATTCTCTAATGACATTTGGTTCAGTCTTCGGAAGACTGTCCATAGTCATGTATACTGGGAGATACACTCAGCTAGAAGTCTAAACTTCTTACGCTAAACTTTATCCATACATCTACTTCCTCAAGTAGTTTTATGTTTTGCAGAGTTTTGATTCGTGAGTTCCTGACTCACATTTCTTTCAATTCTTTGGTGATGTCTCTAATTTCTATAGATTCATAATATGGCTTGCATTGTAATATAGTATTACATTCAAGTCTATTATCCTTTCTATAACTTAGAGTATTGTCCTCAGTATTCCTCATAAACTGAAAAAACTGGACTTGATTCAGGTTCTATGTTTTACTCATAAAACACATCGGAACCTATTCTTCTTTCCAAGAATTTTTGAGTCATTCTGTTGTTGGATTCACAACACATGTTTTATGGTAGAATCATATGAGATCTCATGTCAAATGCTTGATGTATCGCTATTCTTCCATTAAAACATTGTTTTGTGATATTTGGATTTTTCATCCTTTATATAATTCCTAGCTACAAGAACTTGTTTCTTGCCTTGAAGATCACTCCAACTTCACTTCAGTTCATTAGACGTATCTTAATCTATCATCATAGATTTCAACGAGTAATGTGTTTGTCGGGGGATTGGTACCCGGGTAGGCTCACCCAAGTGAAAACAACCTCTCAAGACAAGGATGGACCGATTGGGCTGCAGCTGGGCCGAGCTAGGCAGGCGTATGGCCGATTGCTCCAAGGCAATCAACCGTACTGAATGCCAGCAGTCGGCCCAGGCGCAACCGGTCCATCCTTTTCATCACCAAGACGATCATCCGATTGGCCTGTAGTTGGGCCGAGATGGGCATCGACGCGACCGATTGCCTAGAGCAATCGACCCTGCCAAGGGCCACCAGTTGGCCCAGGCGCAATCGGTACAACTTACCACCCCTGGAGAAGTTGACCCCGAGACCAGTCGGAGGTCCAAGTACGAGGTCATAAATGCGCAATCCCGAGAGATCGGGGTGGCAGAGAAGCCAAGTCACATCGAAGATCTGGCAGAGATGCGGTGTCGACCTCTCCGCCGATTCCGCGGATAGGACGACAAGACCGCACCTCCTAGCTCCACTGTTCATCATCATGCCCTACGAGTCTACAGTATGGGCCGCCGCTTGTCGGGTCCGGATCACCCGAAGAGGAGCAGTCGGTGGGACCCAGTCGATTAGAGGATGACAGCTGGGCCCAATCGGCAATGAAGTTACCGATTTACCCCAGGCTCACACTATAAGAGCCCGGGGTACCCCTCCTGCGTGAGGGACGATCCACACATTCGCACCATTACTCACATCTCGCTCAGTTCATTTACTGCTTGTAGTTCCTCCTCAGGGAAGCAGGAGAGAGCCTTGCCCACGGCGGCCCTCACCTTCTCCTGAGTAGATAGAGAAGTAGTTATTGTAGCTCAGTTCCATTGATATAGAAGAGACAAGAAGGAGTAGGGGTGTTATCTCTCCGGAGAGCCCCGAACCTGGGTACATCGTGGTGTCCGTCACCGTGTTCGTGCCCAACCCGATTCCGGCACCATCGACATCTTCTTCCTCGCGTCTTCCCCTCACTTTAGCCATCCCCATTGCATCTGCCGTCACATATCGACGACAGTTGGCGCCCACCGTGGGGCAGACCGAGGCGTCGACTGGAGTAAAGATCCGGACGGGATTTTCCTCTGCATCGGGCGGTAGCCACGCCTCTGGCCTGATTCTTAGGCGCGGGGCAATCGACTACGTGGTGGATTACTCGGCGCGGTACGGGGCCGGTGCACCCCTGTCGCCCGGTGTGTCACTGCAAGTTGGCAGTCATCGTCTCTTCATCGGCAGCTTCCCCGAGGCATATCCCAGGGAGATACGCATCTTCTCGTGCGTCACGGATCCGCCCTCGACCAGGGGCTGCACTGTAGCACCCGACGGAGAGGATGGCTGTGTGCACGCAGCCGTCATGATGGCGGGGGTGTAAGGCCCCTGATGCGGTACTAACTCTAACCAGTCGCTTTCGCGTCCCGTCGGAGTTAGAAGCGCATCAAACGCCACCGGCGCACGACACTCGCACTCGTGTCGCTGCCGGATTCTCGACAACAGGTATAAAAACACAACTCTACAAGAAAGGAAATACATATAGAGATAAATAGAGCAGGGCATACAACGCCACTGTCTAATAATACAACAATATCATGAGTACATCTCATCAATACATCAAGCGGAAGCAAGTATGGACCGAGTACGGTCAAGATCCAAATTTCCCTAGAGAGGGCTACACATAAATCCACCACAGGAACGTCTGAGCCCAACTAAAGGATCCTACTGGTCGGTGTAGTCGTACTCGTCGTCATCCTCCGGGGGCACCTCCACGAAGTATCGTCCAGTGCTGGGGTCGAGGTAGTAGTCCACTGCAGCGGCCGATCAGGCAAAGCGGTAAAGGCGGAAAAGTAAACGGGGGTGAGAACATATCATTACGGAATAACTAACGCTACAGGTAGGATAAAGATATAGACAGTTTGCAGCCGTGCTAGCATATATGGTGGCTACACGTTCTATCAGAACAAAGATGAGATCCAAGAAGTTACGTTGACAACGTGTCGTAAGTCAGCTATCCACCTACTTACGCAATCATAACACAACCTCGTTTCCCTCTCGGTCCCCCTGGACGAAGAAAGACAACCAAGGCACACACGCGGTTTGTCAAGTTTTATAGCATGTTTAACATTGATGTTACTCTATGAACAAGGAGTAGGTCTCAAGTAGTCCATAACCGCGGACACGGCTTTTCGAAAAGATTTACCCTGCAGGGGTGTACCAACTGTCCA
Organism: Bromus sterilis; assembly: GCA_950022295.1. Lineage (NCBI taxonomy): Eukaryota > Viridiplantae > Streptophyta > Magnoliopsida > Poales > Poaceae > Bromus > Bromus sterilis. The sequence continues at coordinate 203,077,654 of OX465600.1, read as the reverse complement.
TTATAGACGTCGCATGTACGCCCGGTTTCCACTTGGCTAGGTAAGCGCCTGAAACTCCGGAACGTCAGAGTCCCTCAATCTAACAACGCACATATCCGGGTGGCCCCCGGTGAGTCGACACCCAACCCGAAAGCTGGCCACGCTCTCGAATCGGACTCTACCGTATGACTCCAGGTTTGGATTATCGGTTAGTTCTCTTATGAGACCGGGTCCTCAGCCGGTCTATTTGGGCCAGCCAAGAAACTATGTCCTCCTGGCCCTGGTTTGGTTTGGAAACAACTGGGGATCCAACCAGCACACACACATTGCGAATGTAAATCAGCTCGGGCCACCACTAGAATGTACGAAGCTAGGTAGGTAAGACAAGGGGACCCCATAAAACCCCACACACGATTAGGCACGCTCGTCAAGAAACACAATACCCGGAACTCGGGTCCTAGGTGACTCTAATGGAACAAAGCACCAGACGGGAATAGTCCAGCCTTCCACCCTTCGTCGAGTACAAATTAACATCATTAACAATAATAAATATCAACCAACTTCTTTTATAGCATAATATCCCAACCATAAATATATAAGGTAAGCAGCAAGTTTTCTATCCATACTAAGCAATGGCTGAGCAGCGGTAACTTAGCAGAACAATGGTTTGCTGGGATGTGGGGATCATGGCTGTATGGGTTTAAACATGGCATATAATGTAGATAGGATCAAGAAATACGTTCTAGACCTACAGCTAGGCATGAGCAGAAAGTTATAAAGTAATGACTCAGATCTCCCCCTTGCCTGGTAAGGTAGTCGAAGTAGCACTCACGGTACCCTCGGGCTCGGTGTCGGACAGCTCCACGTAAGTCTCCTCGGCGGTCTCAGGTGCTAACGTAAGGTACCGGCAAGAAAAGGCACACAAGTAAGCAACTGATGCAACTCAAACAAGGATGGCATGATCAGGTTTTATTTACATGGTATGACCCTGTCTAGTCAAGTTTAAATGAAGGTGATGACGACAAGTCATCACTTTCATATGCATTTTATTTACATTGTAATGGCTTTGGCCTGAGCCTTAACTTAGGTGTAAATAGCATGATAGCATGACAAGATCAACAAGTATTGCAAGAATTTAAATAACATGAAAGTAAAACAATGATTCCGGAGACGGAGTAGTGTCGGTGAAATTGACACTTAAGAAGGCGCAACAACTGTTGAAGGTCAGCCACATAGCATATGACAATATGTTAAGGCTGACTTGAAGAAAAGATGGCATGGAACTGACTTGAAAAGATCAGGTGAACAACATTTCAAATGCACTGAAGTTGGAATGTTGCATGCAGGCAGACCTGAAAGCTTCTGGACCAGGTGATCACACCTTGTTTCAAAAGTTGCTCAGCACAACAAGAAAACATCACCACTGAACTCCTTGCAGAAAAACACCCCAAAAACATATATGACATGTCTCAGTTTGAATTTGCAATGGCAGTTGCAAATTCAGCTGAAGTTCAGGGGGCTGGGTGCAAAATTTGCACATAATGAATTTTTGAAAAGGTTAAGATGAGCAAACCATCATCACCATGCAATTCCTTGCTCAAAATTACCTAAAATTCATATATGGCATGGGCCATTTGAATTTTGGACCAAACTTGGTAGAACAGGAATTATACAGGGGGCTTATTGCACTTTGACCAAGCTTCATTTAATAAAGGGGCCAATTGCAAAATTGATTGTCACTACTGCAATCAGTAGCTCAAATTACCCCAAATGCATATATGGGATTCCACTGTTTGAACAGATGGGGTGAGTTCAAGTTTGAATTTGAATTCAAACTTGAACTAAAATAAAAACAGAAAAGAAAAGAATAAATAAATAAAAAAACGGCGGTCCAGCCATCTCGGGCTGGCTTCGGCCAGCGGCCCATCGCTGCTCGCTGCCCCTGGTGCTCTACGCTAATGGGCCGAGCCCAGTGGCTATCACGGCCACGCTCGTCAGAAGAGCAAAAAAAGGGGGTTTTAATCGAACCCAGGGGGGATTCGAACCCGTAACCCCGCGCTTACGAGGCCGAGCGCTAGACCATCTCGGATAAGGAACGAGTTGTGACAGAGTACCGCTCGTACTAAACATGATCTAGCTACGGGGGTGCTACGACTGAAAACGGACACCAGACTGAACTCGGGTTCAGTCGACAGCAGACGGCGGAAGGAGGGATCTTGCTCCCGTTAGAGTTGATCCAGGGCTCCGAGCAGGTGAAGCAACGCTTCTCCGTCCCCGTCCCGCCTACGGTGATCTGCCTCACGCTGGATCGAAGCAATTCGAGGCACGACTGAAGAAAGGGGGCAACTTGTCCCTGTCTGACGAAGTTCAGACTGCAGCCGTGTGCGCGGGAGGACTTCGGCGTTGATCCCATCTCCTGCAGAGCGCCATGGCCCCAACGCTCGCTGCTGGTCGGAGACGGATGTACCAAGCACCCGTTTTACTGCTAAGATGACCTCGCCGCGCTACGAATTGAAGCTACGCCGGACCGGAAAAACACGGCGGAACCGGGTCTTGAAGAGACAGGGGAGGGGGAAAACGGAGCTCACAGCGGGGACACTGGTTCGAACGGGCTCGGGGAAGGTCGCCGGTGTCCTCCACGCGGTGAAGACGAAGACGGAGCCGAGCCACCAGGGACCTCAGGCCATGGACCTCCTGTCCATGGCGACTTCGAGCCGGATGCAGAGAAGGGGAACGGGAGAGGCGGCGGCGTCCGAGGGGAAAGAAGAGCTAGGGTTTGGAGGAGGAGGAGCTGGGCGCATATAAAGGAGAGGGGGAAGGCGACGTGGACGCAGGAGGACCTCTCCTCCACGGCGCCATGTGCGTGCGGGGAGAAAAGCAGAAGAGAGGAGGGGGATGACAGGCGGGACCCGCGCGGCAGTGAGAGAGAAGGAGGAAGGAAAAAAAAGAAAAGAGGGAACGGGCGCTCCCGGTGGGCTGGGTCCAGGCGGCCCAGCTGGGCTGGAGGGGAGAAAGAAGAAAAAACAGGCCCTTTTCCCAAAAGAAAAGAACAGCAGGGAGAAAAAAAAGGAAAAGGGAAAGAATAGGGGTCAGAAAAATATTCCCAATATTTTTAGAAATCCCCTAAAAAGATGTTTGATCATCCAAAATTGGTTTGACCATTTTTGCATGCAGTGAAAAATCTCCACAAGCAAAATAGTACCCTTTTCTATTTAAAATTAAATAGAAAAGGACTTTGAAGAGTTTTTGAGAGAAAAATAGAAGGTTCAAAATTCCATGAGTTTGAAATTCTTAATCCTTGCATTTTTCTAGATTTTTCAAAATTGGTTTGACCAATTTTTGCAACAACAATATGTGGCCCTGTTTTTGAATTCAAAAACACTTGAACTAGGGCTACTGTTTTTGGTGGTGGCAAAAATGCCTTGAGGATTTTAAAACCCTTGCCACATGAAATGAAATGGCTAGGCCAAGTTTGGGGTCAAGAGGAGTAAGCATGTGGCAAGGAAAATTCCATGACTGCCCTTCTTGAACCACTTTGGATGCAAAGAAAAACAACTCAACATGACTCCATTCTCAAGGTCAATTTAAATCACCACATGAAATGATGTAAACCTCCACCATGCCAAGTTACAAGTCCAACAGAGAAAGTAAAATACATGGTGTTTGCAACTTATTACATGTGGGCTGTTACAGCTCTCCCCCACCAACATAGGATCTCGTCCCGAGATCTAAGCAAGAAAAAGATCAGGATACTCAGAACGGAGATGATCTTCACGCTCCCACGTTGCTTCCTTCTCTGAGTGATGTGCCCATTGCACCTTGAGGAACTTGACGGTCTTGTTGCGAGTCTTGCGCTCGGACGAGTCAAGAACACGGACTGGACGCTCTGAGTAAGAAAGATCCGCACTGAGCTGGATCTCGCCCAAGTCCACTGCCTGCTCTGGCTGCTTGAAACACTTCTTCAACTGAGACAGGTGGAACACATCATGCACCATAGCCAAACTGTCTGGAAGCTCGAGGCGGAACGCAAGAGGTCCCCGAGTCTCGAGAATGCGAAACGGACCAACGAATCTGGGAGCCAACTTGCCTTTGATCCCAAAGCGGTGAGTGCCTCGAAGTGGAGACACTTTGAGGTATGCGAAGTCACCTACTTTGAAGTCAACACCACGGTGCTTCTTGTCATAATAGGACTTCTGCCTAGACTGTGCTGCCTTTAGGTTCTCTCGGACAATCTTCACTGTGTCTTCTGCCTCTTGGATGACATCTGGACCGAACAGCTGCCTCTCGCCTGTCTCGGACCAGTTCAAAGGTGTCCTGCATTTGCGACCATACAACACTTCAAACGGCGCTGCTTGCAGACTTGCTTGATAGCTGTTGTTGTATGAGAACTCAGCATACGGCAAGCATTCCTCCCACTTCATGCGAAAAGAGATGACACATGCCCTCAACATGTCCTCAAGAATTTGATTCACACGCTCAACCTGCCCACTGGTCTGAGGGTGATAAGCGGTACTGAACAACACTGTCGTACCAATGGCCTTTTGGAAGGCCTGCCAGAACTTGGAGGTGAAAAGACTGCCTCGATCAGAACTGATCTTCTTGGGGATGCCATGCAAAGATACAACTCGTGCGGTATACAAATCCGCCAACTGAGCTGCTGAAATGGAGTCCTTCACTGGAAAAGAAGTGGGCAACTTTGGAGAGATTGTCAATGACAACAAAGATGGCATTGTTCTTCTTCTGCGACAAAGGAAAACCTGTGATGAAATCCATCTCAATGTGGTCCCATTTCCACTCCGGAATTTCAATTGGCTGAAGTAGCCCTGCAGGCTTCTGATGCTGTGCCTTCACTCTCCTGCACACATCACACTGGGAGACAAAAAGGGCAACATCCCGCTTCATACGAGTCCACCAAAAGCTCTGCTTGAGGTCCTGATATATCTTGGTGCTACCAGGGTGGATAGACAGCTTTGAGTCATGGGCTTCTTTCAATATGACCTCTCTGAGACCTCCTTCCTTGGGAACAACAACTCTCTCTTCGAACATCACGGTGCCGTCATTATGCACTGAAAATCAACCGTACTTCGGAACTGAGGCGGCAACACCCTGCTTGACTTTCTGAATCATCAAACTACCAGACTGAGCTTCACGTATCTTCTCACGGATAGTGGGCTCCACCACAAGGTTGGCTAGATAGCCTGCTGGAACTAGCTCAAGGTTTAGCCTACGAAAAGCCTCACACAAATCAGGGTGTATCTTCTGCACCTGGACACTGTTGCAATCACCCTTGCGGCTCAACGCATCGGCTATGACATTCGCCTTGCCAGGCGTATACTGAATATCCACGGAGTACTCGGTAATAGTCTCGAGCCACCTCCTTTGCCTCAAGTTCAGGTTAGGCTGCGTGAACAAGTACTTTAAGCTTTTGTGATCGGTGAACACATCAACCTTCCTCCCTAGGAGTAGGTGTCGCTAAGTAACCAACGTATGAATCACTGCAGCCAGCTCAAGATCGTGGGTCGGATAGTTCCTCTCAGCCTGCTTCAACTGTCTGGAGGTGTACGCCACAATATTCTTTCCCTGCATCAATACTCTGCCAAGGCCATTCAACGAGGCATCACAGAACACCTGAAACGGCTGTGACTCATCTGGCGGCGTAAGGATCGGAGCTGTGGTCAGCCTTATCTTCAACTCATCAAAAGCTGCCTGGCAAGCCTGTGACCAAACGTACTTCTTGCCCTTGCACAACAGCTCAGTCATCGGCTTTGCTATCTTGGAGAAATTCTCGACAAACTTCCTGCAATAGCTGGCAAGTCCGAGAAAGCTCCTCAACTGCTTGACATTCTTCGGCGGAGTCCAATCTTGAATCGTCCGGACTCTGTCTGGGTCAACGGCAATGCCTTCTGAGGAAATGACATGGCCAAGGAAGTTGACCTTGTTCATCCAGAATTCACACTTGGAGAACTTAGCATAAAACTGGTGATCTCTCAACTTCTGCAACACCAATTTGAGATGTTCCTCATGTTCAGCCTCTGACTTGGAAAAGACAAGGATGTCGTCGAGGTATAGGAGTACGAACACATCTAGCCACTCCTGGAAGAGATAGTTCATGGCCCTCATGAACGTTGGAGGCGCGTTTGAAAAGCCAAATGTCATGACCGTAAACTCGTACAGTCCATAACGAGTGCGGAAGGCTGTCTTAGGAATGTCCTCCTCACGGACACGGATCTGGTGGTACCCCATCTTTAGATCAAGCTTTGAGAACACCTTTGCTCCATGCAACTGTTCAAACAAGTCATTGATGTTGGGCAAGGGGTATTTATTTTTGATCGTCTTCTTGTTGATACCACGGTAGTCTTGAACCAACCGACTAGTACCATCTTTCTTCTTGACAAAAAGACACGGGGCACCCCAAGGGGAAGTGCTCGGACGAATGAGCCCATCCTTCTCAAGCTTCACCAACTGCTCTTTCAACTCAATCAGCTCTTCCGGACACATCTTGTAAGGTTGCCGAGATATCGGCTGTGTACCAGGTTCTAGCTCGATCACGAACTCAATAGCACGCACGGGTGGAATACCTGGCAACTCCTCTGGAAAGACATCTAGGAACTCTCGAACAACTCTGACCTCCTCGATCAATGGAGCAACTCCAGCGTTCAGAGCGTACAACTGTGCTGATCCCACTGTCGAGCTACAAGTGTACCAAATCTCTGCGCCTGAATCATGCGTCAGCAACACGGTCTTGGACGGACAATCAATTTTGGCCTTGTACTTGACAAGCCAATCCATGCCCAAGATGACATCAATGTCTGAACGGGGCAAGACAATCAGGGAGGCCGAAAAGATAGCATCCTGAATACTAATCTCTACACCTGGAACAAAAACTGAGGAACTGCATCTGGAACCAGGAGTGTGGACTGCAAGTGGTGGATAGAGCAACTCGGACTGAAGGTCACTGGCTGAAGCAAAAGACTGAGATATGAAGGAATGGGAAGCTCCGGAATCAAACAACACTGATGCCGGAACTGAACATACAAGCAACCTACCAAGCACAATCTCGGACGACTGCTGGGCCTCTGCGACGGTCACGTTGTTCACCCTGACTGCTCGTGGCTGGGCCCGCACTATCGCGTTGCTCGGTGTAGAGCGAGGTGGGGGCGGAGGCAGCCTGGCGTAACGAGGGTCGGTGCACTGCGGAGACTTGTGACCCGGCTTGCCACACTTGAAGCACGTGATCTCTGGCCTGGGCTGGCCCTGTGGAGCAGGCGACCTCGCGTGTGGTGGAGTAGAGCGAGGTCCGTGCTGCACTGGGACGGTAGGGCGGGAAAAAGTGCGGACAACTGCCCCCCTCGGCTGGAACTGCTGACGCTGCGGCTGAGGCTGTGGCTCTGCAACCCAGGACTTGGCCTTCTTGTGGACCATCACTGCTGAACTGTGCTCTCTCTGCTTTCTCTTCTCTGCGGAACGCTCTGCCTCGGCTGACTCCTGCCTGATAGCCTGGTCGACGAACTCTGAGAACAGGCTCGGCGTGGACAAGGTGAGCGCATACTTGATGTCCGGGGCAAGACCACCGCAGAACCTGGCAATGCGCTTGGCCTCTGACGAGACCTCCTCTGGAGCGTACCTGGCAAGCCTGACGAAGGCCAGGTTATACTCCTGCACAGACCTGTCCCCCTGCCTCAGAGCTAAGAACTCCTCGCGCTTCCTCTCGATCAGACCACTAGGAATATGAGCAGCTCTGAAATCCTTGACGAAGTCATCCCACGTGATCTCTGCATCACCCTTGTTGGCCTTGTACGTCGAGAACCAACTGCCTGCTGCACCCTGAAGCTGGAAGGAGGCGAAGGTGACGTAGTCGACGGGTCTGACGGTGTTGGCATTGAAGTGCTTCTTGATCTCTGCAATCCAGTCATCCGCCTCCAGCGGGTCTCGAGCCTCGGAAAACCTGGGTGGGCTGATCGCAAGGAACTGTTGCAGTGTGGTGTACTGTGGACGATCATTCCTCTGAGCACCCTGGTTCTGCAGCATCTGAAGGATCGCAGCTGTGCCCTGAGCCACTGCAGCTACAGCCTCCCCAAGGATAGGGTTCTCTGGCGGCGGCATGTTCGCTCTTGGCATCCTGTATACAGGAACACTTATGAGAACATGAACGAATCATTGAAGTAACCAGAGTTAAAGAAAAATTGACAACAAAACTTCCTCATGAGGTATGAGAAAGCCGAAGGCTGAAATTCCACCAAGGTTAACCCGGAAAGTCGATAACTAGGTGCTACTGGAATTCCCAAACCAAGAACATCCGAATCCAATATAATAATGTGCTAGCGAGCACACAACAACATATACGAGCGGTTGGAAACCTGAACAATGAGACATCTGCCCTGAGCGGCCCGCCATCACGGTCGTCCATAGGGGAAAGACACCACATCCATATTACCATAGGATGCCCGCCAATCCTGTATGGACGGTTCACCTGGGGTACGCCGTAAGCGAGGTAGAGCAGTCAACCCAAAGTGGCGGCTCAGTGGTCTCAAAGACGCCAACACATCTCGTCGCTAGCAAAACATTATAGAGGAATCGGAGTCTCATGTAAACGAGATCCTAGACTGTTTTGAAAGGGGATAAGTTGCAGAGAGAAAACATCGTTTCACTTCCTCACGGAAAAAGGGGTGGGAGGGTGGGATAAGGAGAAAACAGAAAGAGGTCCTACTCTCCGAATTTTTTTCCTATATAACTACCAAAATAGTTTCTAGACTCAACTTCGGCCAGTAAAGGGTCCTACAGTCAGTCCTGCTCTGATACCAAGTTGTAAGGCCCCTGATGCGGTACTAACTCTAACCAGTCGCTTTCGCGTCCCGTCGGAGTTAGAAGCGCATCAAACGCCACCGGCGCACGACACTCGCACTCGTGTCGCTGCCGGATTCTCGACAACAGGTATAAAAACACAACTCTACAAGAAAGGAAATACATATAGAGATAAATAGAGCAGGGCATACAACGCCACTGTCTAATAATACAACAATATCATGAGTACATCTCATCAATACATCAAGCGGAAGCAAGTATGGACCGAGTACGGTCAAGATCCAAATTTCCCTAGAGAGGGCTACACATAAATCCACCCACGGGAACGTCTGAGCCCAACTAAAGGATCCTACTGGTCGGTGTAGTCATACTCGTCGTCATCCTCCTGGGGCACCTCCACGAAGTATCGTCCAGTGTTGGGGTCGAGGTAGTAGTCCACTGCAGCGGCCGATCAGGCAAAGCGGTAAAGGAGGAAAAGTAAACGGGGGTGAGAACATATCATTACGGAATAACTAACGCTACAGGTAGGATAAAGATATAGACAGTTTGCAGCCGTGCTAGCATATATGGTGGCTACACGTTCTATCAGAACAAAGATGAGATCCAAGAAGTTACGTTGACAACGTGTCGTAAGTCAGCTATCCACCTACTTACGCAATCATAACACAACCTCGTTTCCCTCTCGGTCCCCCTGGACGAAGAAAGACAACCAAGGCACACACGCGGTTTGTCAAGTTTTATAGCATGTTTAACATTGATGTTACTCTATGAACAAGGAGTAGGTCTCAAGTAGTCCATAACCGCGGACACGGCTTTTCGAAAAGATTTACCCTGCAGGGGTGTACCAACTGTCCATTATAGACGTCGCATGTACGCCCGGTTTCCACTTGGCTAGGTAAGCGCCTGAAACTCCGGAACGTCAGAGTCCCTCAATCTAACAACGCACATATCCGGGTGGCCCCCGGTGAGTCGACACCCAACACGAAAGCTGGCCACGCTCTCGAATCGGACTCTACCGTATGACTCCAGGTTTGGATTACCGGTTAGTTCTCTTATGAGACCGGGTCCTCAGCCGGTCTATTTGGGCCAGCCAAGAAACTATGTCCTCCTGGCCCTGGTTTGGTTTGGAAACAACTGGGGATCCAACCAGCACACACACATTGCGAATGTAAATCAGCTCGGGCCACCACTAGAATGTACGAAGCTAGGTAGGTAAGACAAGGGGACCCCATAAAACCCCACACACGATTAGGCACGCTCGTCAAGAAACACAATACCCGGAACTCGGGTCCTAGGTGACTCTAATGGAACAAAGCACCAGACGGGAATAGTCCAGCCTTCCACCCTTCGTCGAGTACAAATTAACATCATTAACAATAATAAATATCAACCAACTTCTTTTATAGCATGATATCCCAACCATAAATATATAAGGTAAGAAGCAAGTTTTCTATCCATACTAAGCAATGGCTGAGCAGCGGTAACTTAGCAGAACAATGGTTTGCTGGGATGTGGGGATCATGGCTGTATGGGTTTAAACATGGCATATAATGTAGATAGGATCAAGCAATACGTTCTAGACCTACAGCTAGGCATGAGCAGAAAGTTATAAAGTAATGACTCAGATCTCCCCCTTGCCTGGTAAGGTAGTCGAAGTAGCACTCACGGTACCCTCGGGCTCGGTGTCGGACAACTCCACGTAAGTCTCCTCGGCGGTCTCAGGTGCTAACGTAAGGTACCGGCAAGGAAAGGCACACAAGTAAGCAACTGATGCAACTCAAACAAGGATGGCATGATCAGGTTTTATTTACATGGTATGACCCTGTCTAGTCAAGTTTAAATGAAGGTGATGACGACAAGTCATCACTTTCATATGCATTTTATTTACATTGTAATGGCTTTGGCCTGAGCCTTAACTTAGGTGTAAATAGCATGATAGCATGACAAGATCAACAAGTATTGCAAGAATTTAAATAACATGAAAGTAAAACAATGATTCCGGAGACGGAGTAGTGTCGGTGAAATTGACACTTAAGAAGGCGCAACAACTGTTGAAGGTCAGCCACATAGCATATGACAATATGTTAAGGCTGACTTGAAGAAAAGATGGCATGGAACTGACTTGAAAAGATCAGGTGAACAACATTTCAAATGCACTGAAGTTGGAATGTTGCATGCAGGCAGACCTGAAAGCTTCTGGACCAGGTGATCACACCTTGTTTCAAAAGTTGCTCAACACAACAAGAAAACATCACCACTGAACTCCTTGCAGAAAAACACCCCAAAAACATATATGACATGTCTCAGTTTGAATTTGCAATGGCAGTTGCAAATTCAGCTGAAGTTCAGGGGGCTGGGTGCAAAATTTGCACATCATGAATTTTTGAAAAGGTTCAGATGAGCAAACCATCATCACCATGCAATTCCTTGCTCAAAATTACCTAAAATTCATATATGGCATGGGCCATTTGAATTTTGGACCAAACTTGGTAGAACAGGAATTATACAGGGGGCTTATTGCACTTTGACCAAGCTTCATTTAATAAAGGGGCCAATTGCAAAATTGATTGTCACTACTGCAATCAGTAGCTCAAATTACCCCAAATGCATATATGGGATGCCACTGTTTGAACAGATGGGGTGAGTTCAAGTTTGAATTTGAATTCAAACTTGAACTAAAATAAAAACAGAAAAGAAAAGAATAAAAAAAAAAAACGGCGGTCCAGCCATCTCGGGCTGGCTTCGGCCAGCGGCCCATCGCTGCTCGCTGCCCCTGGTGCTCTACGCTAATGGGCCGAGCCCAGTGGCTATCACGGCCACGCTCGTCAGAAGAGCAAAAAAAGGGGGTTTTAATCGAACCCAGGGGGGATTCGAACCCGCAACCCCGCGCTTACGAGGCCGAGCGCTAGACCATCTCGGCTAAGGAACGAGTTGTGACAGAGTACCGCTCGTACTGAACATGATCTAGCTACGGGGGTGCTACGACTGAAAACGGACACCAGACTGAACTCGGGTTCAGTCGACAGCAGACGGCGGAAGGAGGGATCTTGCTCCCGTTGGAGTTGATCCAGGGCTCCGAGCAGGTGAAGCAACGCTGCTCCGTCCCCGTCCCGCCTACGGTGATCTGCCTCACGCTGGATCGAAGCAATTCGAGGCACGACTGAAGAAAGGGGGCAACTTGTCCCCTGTCTGACGAAGTTTAGACTGCAGCCGTGTGCGCGGGAGGACTTCGGCGTTGATCCCATCTCCTGCAGAGCGCCATGGCCCCAACGCTCGCTGCTGGTCGGAGACGGATGTACCAAGCACCCGTTTTACTGCTAAGATGACCTCGCCGCGCTACGAATTGAAGCTACGCCGGACCGGAAAAACACGGCGGAACCGGGTCTTGAAGAGACAGGGGAGGGGGAAAACGGAGCTCACAGCGGGGACACTGGTTCGAACGGGCTCGGGGAAGGTCGCCGGTGTCCTCCACGCGGTGAAGACGAAGACGGAGCCGAGCCACCAGGGACCTCAGGCCATGGACCTCCTGTCCATGGCGAATTCGAGCCGGATGCAGAGAAGGGGAACGGGAGAGGCGGCGGCGTCCGAGGGGAAAGAAGAGCTAGGGTTTGGAGGAGGAGGAGCTGGGCGCATATAAAGGAGAGGGGGAAGGCGACGTGGACGCAGGAGGACCTCTCCTCCACGGTGCCATGTGCGTGCGGGGAGAAAAGCAGAAAAGAGGAGGGGGATGACAGGCGGGACCCGCGCGGCAGTGAGAGAGAAGGAGGAAGGAAAAGAAAAGAAAAGAGGGAACGGGCGCTCCCGGTGGGCTGGGTCCAGGCGGCCCAGCTGGGCTGGAGGGGAGAAAGAAGGAAAAACAGGCCCTTTTCCCAAAAGAAAAGAACAGCAGGGAGAAAAAAAAGGAAAAGGGAAAGAATAGGGGTCAGAAAAATATTCCCAATATTTTTAGAAATCCCCTAAAAAGATGTTTGATCATCCAAAATTGGTTTGACCATTTTTGCATGCAGTGAAAAATCTCCACAAGCAAAACAGTACCCTTTTCTATTTAAAATTAAATAGAAAAGGACTTTGAAGAGTTTTTGAGAGAAAAATAGAAGGTTCAAAATTCCATGAGTTTGAAATTCTTAATCCTTGCATTTTTCTAGATTTTTCAAAATTGGTTTGACCAATTTTTGCAACAACAATATGTGGCCCTGTTTTTGAATTCAAAAACACTTGAACTAGGGCTACTGTTTTTGGTGGTGGCAAAAATGCCTTGAGGATTTTAAAACCCTTGCCACATGAAATGAAATGGCTAGGCCAAGTTTGGGGTCAAGAGGAGTAAGCATGTGGCAAGGAAAATTCCATGACTGCCCTTCTTGAACCACTTTGGATGCAAAGAAAAACAACTCAACATGACTCCATTCTCAAGGTCAATTTAAATCACCACATGAAATGATATAAACCTCCACCATGCCAAGTTACAAGTCCAACATAGAAAGTAAAATACATGGTGTTTGCAACTTATTACATGTGGGCTGTTACAGGGGGCGTCTTCATCAAGCAACCGCGGCGCAGCGAGTGCGGTCAGGAGGGCCAAAGAAGCGGCAGACGCCGCAGAAAGAGTCGGCACCAGTGCATTGCGGGATGTGTTGTACACACCCGTGAACAGGAATGGTGATCCTGATCAAGTGCACACTGAGCTGAAGACAGCAAGGCTTGCCCTCGCTCGCAGGGCCGAGCAAGTGCTGGCAGAAGAGCGTAGGCTGGGAGCTATCACAAGGGAGTACAACGCAGCGCATGCATGACCGCGTCGGCCGATTGAGCCCGCAGTCTTAGAAGACCTGAGAAGCTGAGGTCGGGTAGTCCATCAGCAGCTGTCGGGAGCCGAGCAATCGGAGAGGCCAGCGAGGCCGGCGCAGCAGGTGCAGCCGGAGAAATCGGCGTTCATCCAGAGGCCGACGTACAACACGCCGGACAAGAACCTGAGAGTCGCCGAGCATATAGCAATCGAGTTGGAAGAGTTGGAAGGAGATGAACGGCGTGAGCAGACGCGCCGAATGTGCGAGCTGCTGGAAGCCGCAAAGGAGCATCGACTGATCGCAATGGAGAATCCGAATGCAGGACCTGGGGTATCAAGAGGAACTGTGAGGCCGATTCCGGAAGCTAGCCAGCGACCGAATGCATCGCGCCAGAACAGGCAGCAACCGGCCCCATCTCGGCATGAGAGTAGGGTCAGGAGCAATCGGCCACCCCAAGCGGCAAGCAGAAGAATTGAAGAGCCAGTTGTTAACAACATGCGCAATGACATGCCTCAGCACTCGGCACCAAGACCAGCAATCAGCGCCTGACTTGGCCCTCGCCAAATCGGTCAGAATGACGCCAGGCATCGCATTGAGCTCCTAGAGAAGGAGGCTCAAGAAGATGAAGAGGGAGAGGCTGGCCCGTCGTGTTTCGGTCATCGCATTCGGACCGAGAAGTTTCCCAAAGGCTTCACGCTGCGGAGAGACAGACCCAAGTACAACGGTTCTGTGAAGCCAGAAGATTGGTTGTCCGATTACCTGACCGCAGTTCGCATTGCAGGGGGCAGTCGGCGCGTGGCAGTCCGTTATGCACCTTTGATGCTGCAAGGTTCAGCTCGGACTTGGTTGAATAGTCTGCCCAAGGACAATGTAAATTGTTGGGAAGATTTCACGAGTGCATTCATTCACAACTTCACGAGCACATATGAGCGGCCCAACCTCCCGCGGCAGTTGGCTCTTTGTGTGCAGGGCAAGGATGAACCCCTCCGAGATTACTTATCTCGGTGAATCAAGCTGAAGAATTTTTTTTCATGCGAAGGAGTCCATGAGATCCAGGCCATCCAGTACTTCACGGATGGATGCCTGTCCGATTCAATGTTGAAGCACAAGTTGCTCCGCAAGGATTTCACATCGCTCGCCGAGCTCATGAAGGTGGCCAACTCGTTTGCTGTGTCCGATTCTGCGATGCGCCCTATCCAGCTCGGAGTTGGAGGTGTCATTCAGTCACTAGGGGCTCCGCAGTCGGACGCAGGGAACCAAGGCCTCAGTCGGAAAGAAAGAAAAGAGAACAACCGCAACAACAGCAAAAACCAGCAGAACAATGGCAAGCGCAAGGATGAGCAGCCAGATACTCAGTATGGCAGTTGGCAGGTGGCCGCTGTCCAGAATGAAGAAGATCCAGGGGCTGCAGGAGGCAGTCGGAAGATGAAACCCAATGTGAGGCCACAGGGACAGATGAAGCCCAAGTACACGTTTGATGATATGCTGGATGCACCGTGCAAGTTGCACAGCACTCCGGGCAGGCCGTCTGCGCATACCACTCGTCAGTGCGATTTCGTGAGAAGGATTGCAAAAGGAGAAGCTTTACCACCTCCACCCCCACCACCACCCCAAAACAGAGGACCACCTCAACAGCAGAACCAGTTCCCGCGGCAAGACGCCGCTTACATGATTTTCACCAGCGAGTCCACCGACAAGGGCAGTCGGAGAGCTCGAGCTCAAGAAGTCAATGCCACCATGCCGCTGATTCCTCAGTACATGCATTAGTCCGAGTGTCCCATATCCCGGGACAGAGCAGATCACCCAACCATCTTGCCGAATCCAGGAAATTATCCGCTTATGGTTGATGCTCTGTTCGCAGGACCAAGGTTTTCATGCAAGTTCTCCCGAGTGCTCGTCGATGGAGGAAGCACAATCAACATTCTGTACAGAGACACCTTGATCAAGCTAGGGCTCACCGAGAAGGATCTGGAGCGCAGTCGGACGACATTCCATGGGATTGTCCCTGGGTTGTCTTGCACCCCCATGGGTCGCATTCGGCTGGATGTCATATTTGGCACAGAGGAGAATTTCAGGAGGGAGCCAATCTGGTTCGAGGTCGCCGACCTCAGCAGTCCTTATCATGCTCTGTTGGGACTACCCGCATTCGCCAAGTTCATGTTCAATGCACAGCAGACTTACCTCAAGATGAAGATCACAGGGCCAAACGACGTCATCAACGTCACCGGGGACTTCAGGAAGTCCCTCGAGTGCACGTCGGCTGGCGGTAGTTTGGCTGACTCCCAAGTGGTTGAAACAGAGAAGCGTCAGCTCGGCAAAGTGATAGCAATGGCGCAAGCACAGAACAAGAATCCACTCCCAGTCGGCCCAGCCAAGAGAGCAGATGAGGAATCGGCTTTTCAGTCGGCCAAGGACAACAAGAAGGTCGCTCTAGATCCCTTCGACTCAACCAAGTTCGTTGTAGTCGGAGCTGGACTTAGTGACAAATAGGAAAGCGAGCTCGTCGAGTTTCTTCGTGAGAATCGGGACATCTTCGCATGGTCTCCACAAGACATGCCTGGTGTGCCGAGAGAACTCGCCGAGCACAAGCTGCACATTCGGCCAGGCTCGAAGCCGGTCAAGCAACCCCTGAGACGTTTTTCTGAAGATAAGAGAAGGGCAATCGGCGAAGAGATTGCGAAGCTGCAAGCTGCAGGTTTCATCATGGAAGTGTTTTACCTCGAGTGGCTGGCGAATCCAGTCCTCGTCATGAAGAAGAACAAGACCTGGCGCATGTGTACTGATTACACCTGCCTGAACAAGGCGTGCCCGAAAGATCCGTTTGCTCTGCCCCGTATCGATCAAGTGATTGATTCTACGGCCGGCTGCGAGCTTTTGTCTTTTCTGGATGCCACAGCTGGCTATCACCAGATTAAACTTGTTGTGGAAGATCAAATAAAAACTGCATTTATAACCCCTTTCGGGGCTTATTGTTATATCACCATGCCTTTCGGTTTGAATAATGGGGGTGCCATTTATCAGCGCACAATTCAGAGATGCACACACTCCCAGCTCGGCAGAAATCTCCACGTCTATGTGGATGATCTGGTAGTGAAGTCGGCCAAGGGAGTCACACTCCTAGGTGACCTCCGAGAGACATTTGCAAATCTGAGAACTTACCAGATCAAGCTCAATCCTGAGAAGTGTGTTTTTGGAGTCCAAGCCGGCAAGCTCTTGGGATTTCTCGTTTCCGAGAGAGGAATCGAATGCAATCCCGAGAAGATAACCGCAATCGAGCGAATGGAGCAGCCCAAGAACCTGAAGCAAGTACAGAAATTCACCGGTTGCCTCGCCTCACTCAGCCGATTTCTCAGTCGGCTGGGTGAAAAAGCAATCCCGTTATATCAGCTGATGAAGAAAACGGAGAAGTTCACCTGGACACCTCAGGCAAGTGAAGCATTCCGAGAACTCAAGCGCACGCTCTCCACTCCGCCGATTCTGGCTGCCCCGATTGAGAAGGAGCCAATGATGTTATATGTTGCGGCAACCAATCGGGTGATCAGTGCAGTCATGGTGGTGGAGCGGCCAGAGAAGGACGAAGCACAGCAGATTCAGCGACCTGTGTATTACATCAGTGAAGTGCTCTTGGCGTCCAAGCAGAACTACCCTCACTACCAGAAGATGTGCTATGGATTATATAAGGAAGCCAAGAGATTGAAGCCATATCATCAAGCCCATTTGATCACGGTCGTCAGCTCGGCTCCACTGGCCGACATCATAGGAAGCAGAGATGCAACCGGAAGAGTGGCGAAGTGGGCAATCGAGATCGCCAACCATGGCATCCAGTATGAGCCGAGAACAGCAATGAAGTCGCAAGCGTTGGCCGATTTCCTGGTGGACTGGGCTGAAACTCAATATATGCCATCCGTCCCAGGATCGGACTTCTGGTGAATGCATTTTGATGGATCCAAGATGAAGAGCGGCCTAGGGGCTGGCGTAGTGCTCACTTCACCAAGAGGAGATCAACTACACTATGTACTTCAGATTCACTTTGCAGCATCAAACAACGTTGCCGAGTACGAAGCCCTTGTGCATGGTATCAAGCTGTCCAAGGAAATCGGCATTCGGAATATTGAGTGCTTTGGTGACTCCGATTTGGTGGTGCAGCAGTGCACAGGCACCTGGGATGCAAAGGATGCGAATATGGCAAGCTACCGTTTCCTAGTGCAGCAAATCAGTGGGTACTTTGAAGAATGTGAGTTCCCCCATGTGCCGAGAGCAAACAACGAAGCAGCAGATGCATTGTCTAAGCTCGGCTCAACAAGGCAAGCTATTCCGTCAGGCGTATCACTTGAGCACATCAGGAAGCCATCCATCATGCCATCTCCAGAATCCGAGTCCATCTTCATCTCGGAGACCGACCTTGAAGTGTTGAAGAAGGTGAAAGATGCTCAACCGGCAAAAATCTCAACTTTGAAGAAGCAATCAAGCACCCAAGGTATTCCAGCCTCAGCAGAGCCGACAGCACCAGGGGCTACCGACTGCAGACCAGGGGCTGCCGAATGCAGCAAAAAGAGCAAGGCTAACGGGAAGAAAGCAGAGGCAGCACCAGACGACACAGCCTCAGAAGAGCCAATGACATCAGGCACTGCCGATTGCATTGAAGAAGTTTCAGCTCCAGACGAACAGTCGTCACCAGGGGCTGCCGAATGCGTGCCAGATGCCGCAATCGGCAGTTCAGAGACAGAAGTCGAGATGGCAGAGGTTCAAGAGGCCGAGATCCAAGAGGCCAATGGCCAAGAAGGCGAGGTCCAAGAAGAAGTTGCACCCCAGCAAGCAGTAGTGATGGTAGTCGTCAGTGCGCCATCATGGGCATAGCCGATTAGAGATTTCCTAGCGGACGGAATCCTTCCAGAAGACGAAGCCGAGTCGAGACAAATCAGTTGCCGATCTTGGGCATACACAATAATCAACAACGAGCTAGTGCGCAAGAGTGCAACTGGTGTCTTTCAGAGATGTGTAGAAGAAGACAGAGGCTTGGAGTTGCTCAGATACATTCACCAAGGTGAATGCGGTCATCACGCGTCAGGAAGAGCCATCTCCAACAAAGCCCTCCGACATGGTTTCTATTGGCCGACTGCACATGCAGCGGCTGAGAACTTGGTGAAATATTGCAAGGGTTGCCAGCGGTTCAAGGCAAAAAGTCATCAGCCACCATCAGCATTGAAGACAATCCCAATAGCATGGCCATTCGCGGTGTGGGGTTTGGACATGGTTGGTCCATTCAAGAGAGCCCAAAGTGGCATGACATATCTCCTGGTCACAGTGGAAAAGTTTACCAAGTGGATTGAAGCCCGCCCGATCAAGAAGCTGGATGGTCCGACTGCGGTCCGTTTTGTGGCCGACATCGTGTGCAGATATGGTGTGCCCAATAGCATCATCACCGACAACGGCACCAATTTTGCAAAGGGTGCACTGGCTCGATATGCATCTCAGCAGGGTATTCGGCTTGATCTGGCATCCGTTGCACATCCTCAGTCGAATGGTCAAGTAGAAAGAGCAAATGGCCTCATCCTCTCAGGTATCAGACCCCGATTGGTGGAGCCACTTGAGAGGGCACCCGGAGCTTGGATTGAAGAACTCCCAGCAGTGCTATTCAGCTTAAGGACCAAGCCAAACAGGTCGACTGGATTCACTCCTTTCTTCCTGGTGTATGGATCAGAAGCAATCATCCCGTCCGACATCGAGTTTGATTCACCTCGGCATGCCTTGTACACCGAGGAAGAAGCCAAGTTAGCACGAGAAGACGACATCGATCTCAAGGAAGAAGAATGCCTTCTGGCCTTGTCCAGATCGGCAGTCTACCAGCAGAAGTTGCGGCACTACCACAGCAAGAAGATTCGTCCTCTCGCCTTCCGAGAGGGTGACATGGTGCTACGCCGAATTCAGAAGTCAGATGGGCAGCACAAGCTGGCCTCACCATGGGAGGGACCATTCGTCATCAGCCGCGCGCTCAAGAACAACTCATATTATTTGATCGACTGCACCAAGGGCACTCGGCATAAGGACACATCAGGAGTAGAAACGGAGCGGCCGTGGAACGCCGAGCTCTTATGCCCGTTCTATAGCTGAGCGGCAGAAATGTATGTATGCTATTCGGCAAACGATCAGTAAAGCTATCATGCCTCTGAAAAAGGCATTCAATTACCTTTGCATAATTTCATTCGAAAAGCTAGCCCAAGTCGGCAACGCTTAGTCATACCCGAGACGTGCATAACGCACTCGGGGACTAACCGACCACGAGGTCAGCAAAATA
Organism: Bromus sterilis; assembly: GCA_950022295.1. Lineage (NCBI taxonomy): Eukaryota > Viridiplantae > Streptophyta > Magnoliopsida > Poales > Poaceae > Bromus > Bromus sterilis. The sequence continues at coordinate 203,057,797 of OX465600.1, read as the reverse complement.
AGCCAACGAGGCACGGGGGCTGCGGGCTGGCACTCGACTTAGCACCTAACTCAAGCACAAGTCACAAGAGTGTTTGTGGCATTGAGAAGGGTAGCGGTTGGGGCAGTCGGCAGTACAAATTCCCGAGAAACAAATTGAAACGCTCTAAAAAGGACATAGCCGAAAAAGTCAGCTACCGATTGTGCCGCAGACCGGTGCACCGAGCAGCCGGCAGCGAGCAATCGGCTCCTAACGTTGCAGAATCCTTTGCGCTAAATCTTGTCGTGCAAACAAAAAAACTTACCGAACCTTGGCCGGAAATCAACCTTCGATCCGACTGCAGACCGCATGTCGGCTGCAGAATGGACGAGGCATGACGCCCCCAAGTGCAGACCGATAAAGGAAACCGACAAAAACGCAAAGTAGATCGCACAAATAAAACTTGCAACGAGCAATCAGATTGCATAGAGATAACATGCCTAAGGCCGAATAAATTCATTACATCGAACCACACCCAGTGGGTGTCGGCGAAATTAAAATCATGTTTCACAAGTTTACAACCAACTGGTCTGAAAGTAAAAATAAGATAAGGCCGATCTGATGTCGGCAAGCAGAAGTAGATGACGTCATCGGCGGCACGACTCAAGAAGTCGGGGCAGCTGGTGGCGCAGAGCTCGCAGTCGGAGCGGCCGAAGTGGCGGGGCAGTCGGATTGGCTTGAGCAGTAGCGGCATCCGGCTCCGACTGTGCGTCAGTCGACGTGGCCCCAGCTTGTTTGGACCTCGGAGAGGTATTGTAACACCCTCAGTTTCTGTAACAGTAATCATCATCACTGTTTGTTAATCACTGTTATCCCCTGTCCTTAATCAAACTTTGCTTCTGCTCTTTTCAAACCATGCTGGTTGGTAATCAAAACCCAAATCCCAATGCATCTTGCTCATCAAGAAACCAAACCCTAGTTGAAACTGCTTTGAATAAAAATTAAAATCAAAAGTGTTCAAATAAAGTTGTTCCATAAATCCTGAAACCATTTTTGTAAATTGCCTAAAATCATTATAATCATGTTGGACCAACTTTGGAAATTTTTGAAGCTATAGAAAAATGTAAACAACTCAAACAGTAGCAAAAACAGTGGCGTTTGATACCTTTTAATTAAAACAACAATACAAGATAATTTATATATGCCCCAAACTTTTTGTAGCACTGATGTGGGGTATAACAATAATTTTGGAGCCTAGTACATATTTTACTAAAATGCTAAAGTCTATAAAACAAATACAAACAGAAATGACAGAAAACAAAAAGCAAAAGAAAATACAAAAACCCCTAAACCCGACCACTGGGCGAGGCCCACTCCTCCCCCCAGCCTGGCCCACCCGGCCAGCCCAGTCCCCCCTTCTCTCCTCCTCCTTCCCACCTGCCCCCTCCCCTGTTCCACTGTCGCCGTGGACAGGGCGACATGGCCACTGTCGCCGGCACCCCACCCCACCTGCTCCCTCCCCCACCTCACCTGCCCCCCCTCTGGATAAGGCCGAGGCCGTGTGCCACTCCCTCCCCTGCCCCACCCTCTCCCTCCCTCTCCTCTCCTCTCCCACTGCTCGCCCGGAGGCCGGCCGTCGCCGTCGACGCGCACCGGCGTGGCCACCGGCCACCACAGGTCTCCCCTCTGTGTCCCGGGGCTCCGTCGCGTCCGTCCACATCGGGGCCGTGCTTTGGATCAAGCCAGAGGCCACTTCACCGAACGGATCGAACCATTCCTCCCCGCCGGTCATCGATAGCCGCCGCCGCCATTGCAGTTGGTCCGCGCCACCCCGAGTTCTTCCAACGCGCTCTCGACCTCCCTGGCCCGCCCTGCTGCCCCATGTGAGCCTCGCCTTCGACCGCCCCCTATTACTTTCTGATTGGACGCCGTAGGCCGCCGTCGCGCCATGTTCCGGCCGCCATGGCCAGGAGCTCGGGCTCCTTGCGCCCCCGTGCTGCTGCTCCTGCTGTGCGTCGCGCATGACCTCGCCGTGCTCCCCCGTGCTCGGCCGTGACCGACCGGCGCTGCCCCATCCGCCGTGGTGTGGTCGTCGTCGTGGTTTCCCCGCCGCCGACATGTGGTGTTAGCCGGGGGGCTAACCCACTGACGTGTGGGGCCACCTTGCAAACCCCCCCACCCCTCTAATCTCTGCTTAATTAAACAGAGAAAACAACCCCCTTTTGTATGACATGTGGGTCCCCCTCCCCTTTGATTTAATTAAAATGTTAAATTAACTCAGCAGTGTATGACACATGGCCCCCCCTGTCAGGTTTTATTTATAAATGAATTAAAATTATTGTTGTGAATGACATGTGGGCCACCCTTCTGTTTTTATTAAATAAAATGAATTATAACTAAATAGAGGCTGACATGTGGGACCCCCATGTCAGTTTGACCAGTCAACACTGTTGTGGATAATGCCTCTTTTTTATTAATAAAATTAATTCAGAAAATCTTTTAAATGATTTAAACTTTGAAATTCAATAGCTTTTAAACCGTAACTCAGATTCAAAAACTTTATACATGAAAATTGATCAGAAAAATATAACAAATACGAATACGCTATCCGTTGTCTATCACACCCCTCTAACACAACGAACATCGAACCGTCCCCCTCCGGACCGACTGTCCGATAAATTGTCCGGTATTGCTAAAGTACCCGGATGAATTTATTTCGAACACGAAAGTTGTTCGGAATAGATCAACTAACCCGGATACACCACCCACACATGTGTCGGATGTCCACGACACCTCCGGCATGAAACCTTCCCCCTCCGGACACCCTGTCCGGTAATCACCCGGAGCTGGCAGTTCATCCCCGGATGAATTCCCGCTCCGAGCAACGTGCATTACACTGCGTTAGAACACCGTTAACATTTCATCTGTCATGTCATGCATCTGTTTGTATATGCTTGCTGTGTATTTACTGTTTTCTTTCCCCCTTAATCTCCGGTAGACCCCGCTGCTGCCGTCGACTACACCGCTGCTGAGTACGACTACTTCGTCGACGACCCTACCCCTACCGTCGAGCTTCCAGGCAAGCAGAGCCATTCTCTTCCCCAGATATCGCCTACCTTTCCGTACTTTCTTGCACTAGGCATTGTTACTACTGCTGCTACGATTACAATCCTATTCAATTGCATAGCCTATTTTTGTTGCCCCTTGATGTGCCTTCCTTATCCTATGCTGCCTTTAAATATTTAGATATGATATTCAGCAGTGAGCCCTGCACATTATTAGCTAGGATTAGATAGAGGGCCGTGATCACTCAGGGGAGTGGACGCGGGTACAAATATTATAACTGCACTGCTACGGTACAAAGCAGACACCGCCAAAGGCCCCTATCTGGGTTATGCCTAGTCACCTCAAGTATAAGCTATCAAGGAGTAATCCTTGTACTCCACTCGAGCCTGACTTTGTCTTACCGCCTTAGGGTCCTGAACAACGGTTGTCCTTCAGGTAAGAAGTCGGGCGACCCAACGGTGCCCGCGAGAGGTATTGCGACGGGACGACAGGGAGGGTACGACCAGTGTACCGGTGTGCTTGGCCCCTGATCGTTGGCCGCGAGAGTTACCAAACCACGAAAGTCGAGCTCCTCCAGGAGCACACGCGAGACAAGGTAAGGAGACGGTTCACCTTGTTGGTAACCGCAGTGACTTGGTGGGACGAAAGGGCAGGCACCGATGTACTGGTGGCCCTGGCTGCTGTCGTTGTCCGCGGGTCAGTTAAGTCGAGGCAACGATAACGGTTGTCACGCAGGTTAATTAAAATGCTAAATGGTTCAGTGAATGTCTTGAGTTGGCTATATGCCATGTACGCACTACCTACCTGTGGGAATTACGAGTTATGGGCTCCTCTGCTTTGTAGTGTCGTCCGAGGACTCTTCAGACGTCAGCAGTACCGCGGCCTGCGCCGGGAAGTGGTGTTGTCTTATTTGCTCGCGCGGTGGTGTCTTATTTGTATTTGCTTTTACTTCACCGGCCAGCCTCGCACCGTGCAGGAGTACGTCGGGGCTAGGGTCCAAAGCCCCGCGTACATAGGATATAGTCCGGCGGATGACCTCTCTGTTGAGTTTGAAAGATGGGCTATGAAGTGTCGGATAGCCTCGGTGGAGCGTTCCCTAACAAGGTTCCCGCCACCCTGGAGATCCGTGCGTGTAGCGTAACACAAGTGCACCCGTGCAGGGAAGATTAATCTATTCGAATAGTCGAGTCCACGGTAATAGGACGCTTTATGCTGAAGCTGGATCTTACCACTAGAAACTATTATTATTAAGCTGTATGGTTCCGGGTTTTCTTCCTCGCGGGGATGTCGAGGAGGTGAACTCGGAGGCATTGTTAATTATTACAACTTATTGTTATACAATGCTGCAGCAACTTCTGCTGCATTGTTACTTTCATTACTGTTATATTAACTGTTGACTGATTCTTACCTCATGCTGCAAGACATCGTCGGAAGATGCTAGTCTTCGTTAGGCCTAGCTTCTTACCCTTGCTCTGGATTTCTGTCTTTCAGTCCACTATATACAGCCTCTTATTTCCGTTGATACAATGCATAATGCTTAGTAGCGGACGTAAGACTCGCGGGGTATGCTAGATACTCACCTGCTTTATTCCTTTACTGGTTTGCCTGATCCGCCACTGCAGCCGACGTTGGAGCCCAGGAGCAGGAGTACCCCCGAGGCGCCTACTACGACGTCGAGTTCCCCGTTGACCAGGAGTAGTTCGGTGGATCCCAGGCAGGAGGCCTCGCCTTTTCGATCTGTATCTCTGATGTGATTTGTGCTAGCCTTCTTAAGGCAAAACTTGACTAACTATGTCTGTACTCAGATATTATGGCTTGTATGACATATGTATTCGGGTCCGCGTGACCCCCCCCCCTTTATTGTAATATATTTGTTTATCCTTTTGTGTTTAGTGTTGTGCTGTGATATTCTCACCGTGGCACCCTAATCTTAGCCGTGTACCCTGCGTGTATGATTACTGTACACGGATTGATTTTGGGGGCGTCACAAGTTGGTATTAGAGCCGACTGCCTGTAGGAAGCCACCCCACCACTACTTGGTCGATGTTGAGTCTAGACTTTGAAAAACTATTTTGCTAACTTAATATTTGGCTTACGGGCCCACATCGATGTCACTACGTGCGATATCTATGGTATTAGGATCCTTTTCTCCTTACCTATGCTCTGGGAATCTGCTCTCTTATCCTTGCTGGTAAGTTTTACAAAATCTTACATTAGGATCACGTTCTCTTGATTCCACCCGGCGTTTTTGGTGCTTCCCCATTGATTGAGTCGTGTCGCAGGAGTCATACCCCAGGTCCCGGACCGCGGATCCCATTCTCATTCTGGGCAGGCCGCGCGTCCTCTGGCATTAACTCCTGTGGCCAACAGTTTTCTTGCGGCGTGATTTACATAGTGGAATCTATGTCGCGTCGTGTAATCCTAACCGCGGTCTGCGCGCCGCCTAGTGAGTCCTTTTTCCTTAATTGCTACGACGTTACGCTGCCCGATTTTCAATTGACTCTGTGTGTAAATGTGTATGTCTTATATGACTACTCCTATATATCCGCGCCTCCTCTTCGCTGTTTTTTTTACTTCAGGCTTGATTCCGGTATCTCGTTAAATTTTCATCGCTGAAATACCCCTGTTAAATTCTAGCAGGATGGCTGGTCGTGGTCATGGTGCCAACGACCCACCTCCGCCGCCGGATTACATGGCCGCGATGATACAGCAGTTCGAGCTGAACCGTCAGTTCATGGAGAATGTCATGGCTCAGTTCCCCCAGCCGAATCAGAATGGGCACCACCATCAGCATGCCACCGTGACTCTGCACGACTTCACCCGCCTCAACCCCACTATGTTCCGCAACACTGTTCAGCCGTTGGATGCTGATGACTGGCTTCGCGACATCACGCACGAGCTGGAGTCTGCTAATGTCGATCCAGCCGACTATGTGAAATTTGCGTCTTATCATCTGAAAGGCGCAGCTGCTCAGTGGTGGAGCACCCACAAGCGTTCACTGCCAGTCGGAGAAGTCATCACTTGGGATGAATTTCAGTCTGCCTTTCGCGCCCGCTACATTCCTCAGGGGATCATGGATCGTAAGGCGGAAGAATTCCGTAACCTCACTCAGGGCGACATGACTGTTGAAGCCTATCAGCACGAGTTCCTCAACCTCTCTCGCTATGCGGAAGGAGAGATCACCACTGATGCTCGCAGGCAGCAGAAGTTCCGTCGTGGCCTCAACCCAGACCTCAGGCTCGCTCTTGCCGTTCATGATTTCGCCAACTTTGCCACCATGGTGAACAAGGCTATCACCGTCGAGACTTCCCAGATGGAGCACAAGAACTCTCTGAAGCGTTATCGTGACGTTGGCTCATCTTCGGGCGCAACGCAGAAGCGTCGTTTCTGGATCCCTACCAGTGTGACCCATTCAGCTGTCCCTGCTCCAAGGCCGTCTTATGCTGCACCCCGTCTGCCTCCGCCACCGCAGATGCAAAGAGCTCTGCCTGCACCACCCAATGCTACACCCCTCCGTCCTCAGGATGGATTATGCTTCACGTGCCGCAAACCTGGGCATTTTTCCAGAGAGTGCCCCCAGAAACAGAAGCAACTGGTAGTTCACCCCGCTGGCCGCGGAAATGGTCGTGGCAACAACAGGACCCCCAACTATAATACTAGGTCTGCTGCTTATGCTAGTGGACATGCTAACAACGTCAATGTTGAAGAAGCTCAGCAACAACCCGCTACCGTGATGGGTACCCTTCTCGTTAATTCCGTACCTGCTACTGTTTTATTTGATACAGGAGCATCGCATTCATTCATGTCGGAAGCATTTGCATTTTCTCATAACTTCAAGTACGAAATGATGAAACCACCGATGGTTGTTCGCACCCCGATTGGCCAATGCCGAACCACCATGCTAGTGCCAAACACCACCATTGAAATCGAAGGAGTTGAATTCTTTGCTTCGCCCATCCTCCTGAAGTCTTCCACCATAGACCTCATCCTGGGAATGGATTGGTTGAAATTTCACGATGCCGCACTCTATTTTGGCACCAAGTCTGTCCAACTTTTTCACCCCTCCGGCGAGATTGTTAACCACACCCCCCGAGTTACCCGTAATGCAGAAACACAGATCTTTATGATGAATGCTGTGAATATCTCACCTCTGGAAGGAATTGAGAACGTTCAGGTCGTCCGCGACTTTCCCGACGTCTTCCCGGAAGAACTGCCGGGAATACCCCCGATCAGAGAAGTTGAATTCGTCATCGACTTGAAGCCAGGCACTGTTCCTATTGCCAATCGTCCTTACAAGATGCCGCCACATGAACTCCTTGAACTTAAGGAGGAAATCGACAAGGCACTTCAGAAAGGATTCATTCGCCCCAGTTCCTCAGCTTGGGGAGCACCTTCGCTCTTTGTCAAGAAGAGCGATGGGACAAACCGATTGGTCCAAGATTATCGGCCCATTAACCAAGCCACCATCCAGAACAAATACCCACTTCCCCGGATCAACGATCTGTATGATCAACTTGCCGGATCCAAGGTGTTTTCTAAACTCGACTTGAGGTTGGGTTATCACCAAATCCGAGTCCGTGATGAGGACATTCCGAAGACTGCCTTCATTACTCGCTATGGTTCATACGAGTACACTGTCATGTCCTTTGGCTTAACCAATGCTCCAGCCACCTTCTCCAGATTGATGAATTATATTTTCATGGAGTACCTCGACCAGTTCGTCGTGGTTTATCTGGATGATATATTGATCTATTCCAAGAATGAAGAAGAACATGTTGAACATCTTCGTCTTATACTGGAGAATCTTCGAGAACACAAACTCTACGCTAAGTATTCTAAGTGTGAGTTCTGGCTTCCCGAAGTAACCTACCTTGGACATGTGATTTCCAAGGATGGCATTGCCGTCACCCCAGAACGTATCCAGGCTATTCTTGACTGGACTCCTCCCAAGACCGTCAAGCAAGTCCGCAGTTTCCTCGGGCTCGCTAGCTATTTCCGCCGTTTCGTCGAGAATTTCTCCAAGATTGCCAGGCCTCTGACTAATCTGCTTCACAAAGGCGTCAAGTTTGAGTGGACAGATAAATGTCAAGAAAGTTTCCAAGCGCTCAAGGACAAGCTAACTTCTCCCCCAGTGCTCGCTCCCCCTGATACTCAGAAGGACTTCGTGATATATTGCGACGCGTCTCGTCAAGGATTAGGCTGTGTCCTAATGCAAGAGCGCAAAGTGATTGCTTATGGCTCTCGTCAGTTGCATGCTCACGAAGACAAATATCCAACACATGATCTCGAATTGGCAGCAGTAATTTATGCATTGAAGCTGTGGCGACATTACCTCGTCGGTAATCGTTGCAAAGTCTACACCGATCACCAAAGTCTGAAGTACCTGTTTACTCAGCCAGACCTGAATCTTCGTCAACAACGATGGCTCGAGACAATAGCCGACTTCAACATGGATATTTCGTATACCCCTGGCAAGGCTAATGTGATGGCCGATGCCTTGAGCCGCAAAGCTTACTGTTCTGAACTTGAGGTTCAGGTGCAGCAACCACTTCTGTATGAAGAGTTTCACAAGTTGAATCTCGAGATTGTTCCTCAAGGTTACGTCAATAACCTGGTTCTCGAGTCAAAGCTCGACGCCCTCATCAAGAGTAGACAATCTCTGGCCCCTGACATTGTGAAGATCAAGCAGGACATCGCAGAAGGAAAGCCCTCCTCTTTTACCATTGATGCTAATGATGGTGATACTGTGTACTTCAAGGGCCGCTTAGTAGTTCCTGTGAGCCCGGCCATCATTAACTGTGGTCCGGATATCATGGAAGAAGCCCATAATTCTACCTTGTCAATCCACCCTGGCAGTACCAAGATGTATAAAGACCTTCGTCAACGGTACTGGTGGCCCTACATGAAGCAAGATATCGCTCGCTTTGTTTCCAAATGTGACGTTTGCAGTCGCGTCAAGGCCGGACATCAGAAACCTGCTGGTTGGTTGCAACCACTCCCTCCTCCTGATTGGAAGTGGGACAAAGTCGAGATGGACTTCGTCACCGGTTTTCCTAAGTCACAGAAAGGTAACGATGCCATCTTTGTCGTCATCGACCGATTATCCAAGATTGCTCACTTCCTTCCGGTCAAGGAGACGATCACTGCTAGTCAGCTAGCAGCCTTGTATATCTCCCGAATTGTGTCACTCCATGGTATCCCGCTGGAGATCAGTTCAGACCGTGGAAGCATTTTCACCTCACGATACTGGACGAGTTTCATGGAAGCCTTCGGGACTCGTCTGAATCTCAGCTCCACTTATCACCCCCAGTCTCAAGGCCAAGTTGAACGAGTTAATCAAGTGCTGGAAGACATGCTTCGCGCTTGTGTCCTTTCTTTCGGCATGAAATGGGAGGATGCCCTCCCGTACGCGGAATTCTCGTACAACAATAGCTATCAGGCTAGCTTGAAGATGGCCCCCTTCGAAGTTCTATATGGACGTAAATGTCGAACCCCCCTGAATTGGTCAGGAACTGGGGAACGACCCTACTTCGGACCGGATCTTGTCCAACAAGCTGAAGATCAGGTTCGCATTGTGCAAGCAAATCTCAAGGCCGCCCAGTCTTGTCAGAAGAGCAATTATGACCGCAAACACCGGGAAATGGAGTATCAACCTGGTAAATACGCTTACCTCCGTGTCACTCCCATGAGGGGCACTCATCGCTTCGGTATCAAGGGCAAGTTGGCTCCTCGCTACATTGGCCCGTTCCGTATCCTTTCCAGGAGTGGACCCGTGGCATACCGTTTGGAATTGCCGCAGAACCTCTCCCAAGTCCACGATGTCTTCCACGTGTCGCAACTCCGTTGCTGCTTCAAGGATCCTATCCGCGAAGTGGAACATGATATGATTGAGCTGCAGCAAGACTTGACTTATCGGGAACATCCGAGCCGCATTCTCGATCAGTCTGAACGTCGAACCCGCAACAAGACTGTCAAGTTCCTCAAGGTTCAGTGGTCGAATCATTCTGAAGATGAAGCCACTTGGGAACGCGAAGATCGCCTTCGCGATGAATACCCCGATCTTTTCCTTGCTACCACTTAAATTCTCGGGACGAGAATTCTTGTAGTGGGGGAGATTTGTAACACCCTCAGTTTCTGTAACAGTAATCATCATCACTGTTGACCATCACTGTTTGTTAATCACTGTTATCCCCTGTCCTTAATCAAACTTTCCTTCTGCTCTTTTCAAACCATGCTGGTTGGTAATCAAAACCCAAATCCCAATGCATCTTGCTCATCAAGAAACCAAACCCTAGTTGAAACTGCTTTGAATAAAAATTAAAAACAAAAGTGTTCAAATAAAGTTGTTCCATAAATCCTGAAACCATTTTTGTAAATTCCCTAAAATCATTATAATCATGTTGGACCAACTTTGGAAATTTTTGAAGCTATAGAAAAATGTAAACAACTCAAACAGTAGCAAAAACAGTGGCGTTTGATACCTTTTAATTAAAACAACAATACAAGAGAATTTATATATGCCCCAAACTTTTTGTAGCACTGATGTGGGGTATAACAATAATTTTGGAGCCTAGTACATATTTTACTAAAATGCTAAAGTCTATAAAACAAATACAAACAGAAATGACAGAAAACAAAAAGCAAAATAAAATACAAAAACCCCTAAACCCCGCCACTGGGCGAGGCCCACTCCTCCCCCCAGCCTGGCCCACCCGGCCAGCCCAGTCCCCCCTTCTCTCCTCCTCCTTCCCACCTGCCCCCTCCCCTGTTCCACTGTCGCCATGGATAGGGCGCCATGGCCACTGTCACCGGCACCCCACCCCACCTGCTCCCTCCCCCACCTCACCTGCCCCCCCTCTGGATAAGGCCAAGGCCGTGTGCCACTCCCTCCCCTGCCCCACCCTCTCCCTCCCTCTCCTCTCCTCTCGCACCGCTCGCTCGGAGGCGGGCCGTTGCCGTCGACGCGCACCGGCATGGCCACCGGCCACCACAGGCCTCCCCTCTGTGTCCCGGGGCTCCTTCGCGTCCGTCCACATCGGGGCCGCGCTTTGGATCAAGCCGGAGGCCACTTCACCGAACGGATTGAACCATTCCTCCCCGCCGGTCATCGATAGCCGCCGCCGCCATTGCAGTTGGTCCGCGCCACCCCGATTTCTTCCAACGCGCTCTCGACCCCCTGGCCCGCCCTGCTGCCCCATGTGAGCCTCGCCTTCGACCGCCCCCTATTACTTTCTGATTGGACGCCGTAGGCCGCCGTCGCGCCATGTTCCGGCCGCCATGGCCAGGAGCTCGGGCTCGTTGCGCCCCCGTGCTGCTGCTGCTGTGCGTCGCGCATGACCTCGCCATGCTCCCCCGTGCTCGGCCGTGACCGCACCGGCGCTGCCCCATCCGCCGTGGTGTGGTCGCCGTCGTGGTTTCCCCGCCGCCGGCATGTGGTGTTAGCCGGGGGGCTAACCCACTGACGTGTGGGGCCACCCTGCAAACCCCCCCCACCCCTCTAATCTCTGCTTAATTAAACAGAGAAAACAACCCCCTTTTGTATGACATGTGGGTCCCCCTCCCCTTTGATTTAATTAAAATGTTTAATTAACTCAGCAGTGTATGACACATGGGCCCCCCTGTCAGGTTTTATTTATAAATGAATTAAAATTATTGCTGTGAATGACATGCGGGCCACCCTTTTGTTTTTATTAAATAAAATGAATTATAAATAAATAGAGGCTGACATGTGGGACCCCCATGTCAGTTTGACCAGTCAACACTGTTGTGGATAATGCCTCTGTTTTATTAATAAAAGTAATTCAGAAAATCTTTTAAATGATTTAAACTTTGAAATTCAATAACTTTTAAACCGTAACTCAGATTCAAAAACTTTATACATGAAAATTGATCAGAAAAATATGACAAATACGAATACGCTATCCGTTGTCTATCACACCCCTCTAACACAACGAACATCGAACCGTCCCCCTCTGGACCGACTGTCCGATAAATTGTCCGGTACTGCTAAAGTACCCGGATGAATTTATTTCGAACACGAAAGTTGTTCGGAATAGATCAACTAACCCGGATACACCACCCACACATGTGTCGGATGTCCATGACACCTCCGGCATGAATCCTTCCCCCTCCGGACACCCTGTCCGGTAATCACCCGGAGCTGGCAGTTCATCCCCGGATGAATTCCCGCTCCGAGCAACGTGCATTACACTGCGGTAGAACACCGTTAACATTTCATCTGTCATGTCATGCATCTGTTTGTATATGCTTGCTGTGTATTTACTGTTTTCTTTCCCCCTTAATCTCCGGTAGACCCCGCTGCTGCCGTCGACTACACCGCTGCTGAGTACGACTACTTCGTCGACGACCCTACCCCTACCGTCGAGCTTCCAGGAAAGCAGAGCCATTCTCTTCCCCAGATATCGCCTGCCTTTTCGTACTTTCTTGCACTAGGCATTGTTACTGCTGCTGCTACGATTACAATCCTATTCAATTGCATAGCCTGTTTTTGTTGCCCCTTGATGTGCCTTCCTTATCCTATGCTGCCTTTAAATATTTAGATATGATATTCAGCAGTGAGCCCTGCGCATTATTAGCTAGGATTAGATAGAGGGCTGTGATCACTCAGGGGAGTGAACGCGGGTACAAATATTATAACTGCACAGGTACGGTACAAAGCAGACACCGCCAAAGGCCCCTATCTGGGTTATGCCTAGTCACCTCAAGTGTGAGCTATCAAGGAGTAATCCTTGTACTCCACTCGAGGCTGACTTTGTCTTACCACCTTAGGGTCCTGAACAACGGTTGTCCTTCAGGTAAGAAGTCAGGCGACCCAACGGTGCCCGCGAGAGGTATTGCGACGGGACGACAGGGAGGGTACGACCAGTGTACCGGTGTGCTTGGCCCCTGATCGTTGGCCGCGAGAGTTACCAAACCACGAAAGTCGAGCTCCTCCAGGAGCACATGCGAGACAAGTTAAGGAGACGGTTCACCTTGTTGGTAACCGCAGTGACTTGGTGGGACGACAGGGCAGGCACCGATGTACTGGTGGCCCTGGCTGCTGTCGTTGTCCGCGGGTCAGTTAAGTCGAGGCAACGATAACGGTTGTCACGCAGGTTAATTAAAATGCTAAATGGTTCAGTGAATGTCTTGAGTTGGCTATATGCCATGTACGCACTACCTACCTGTGGGAATTACGAGTTATGGGCTCCTCTGCTTTGTAGTGTCGTCCGAGGACTCTTCAGACGTCAGCAGTACCGCGGCCTGCGCCGGGAAGTGGTGTTGTCTTATTTGCTCGCGCGGTGGTGTCTTATTTGTATTTGCTTTTACTTCACCGGCCAGCCTCGCACCGTGCAGGAGTACGTCGGGGCTAGGGTCCAAAGCCCCGCGTACATAGGGTATAGTCCGGCGGATGACCTCTCTGTTGAGTTTGAAAGATGGGCTATGAAGTGTCGGATAGCCTCGGTGGAGCGTTACCTAACAAGGTTCCCGCCACCCTGGAGATCCGTGCGTGTAGCGTAACACAAGTGCACCCCTGCAGGGAAGATTAATCTATTCGAATAGCCGTGTCCACGGTAATAGGACGCTTTATGCTGAAGCTGGATCTTACCACTAGAAACTATTATTATTAAGCTGTATGGTTCCGGGTTTTCTTCCTCGCGGGGATGTCGAGGAGGTGAACTCGGAGGCATTGTTAATTATTACAACTTATTGTTATACAATGCTGCAGCAACTTCTGCTGCATTGTTACTTTCATTACTGTTATATTAACTGTTGACTGATTCTTACCTCATGCTGCAAGACATCGTCGGAAGATGCTAGTCTTCGTTAGGCCTAGCTTCTTACCCTTGCTCTGGATTTGTGTCTTTCAGTCCACTATATACAGCCTCTTCTTTCCGTTGATACAATGCATAATGCTTAGTAGCGGACGTAAGACTCGCGGGTATGCTAGATACTCACCTGCTTTATTCCTTTACTGGTTTGCCTAATCGGCCGCTGCAGCCGACGTTGGAGCCCAGGAGCAGGAGTACCCCGGAGGCGCCTACTACGACGTCGAGTTCCCCGTTGACCAGGAGTAGTTCGGTGGATCCCAGGCAGGAGGCCTCGCTTTTCGATCTGTATCTCTGATGTGATTTGTGCTAGCCTTCTTAAGGCAAAACTTGACTAACTATGTCTGTACTCAGATATTATGGCTTGTATGACATATGTATTCGGGTCCGCGTGACCCCCCCCTTTATTGTAATATATTTGTTGATCCTTTTGTGTTTAGTGTTGTGCTATGATATTCTCACCGTGGCACCCTAATCTCAGCCGTGTACCCTGCGTGTATGATTACTGTACACGGATTGATTTTGGGGGCGTCACAAGTATGGGAAGAGCCGCTGTCAGAAAGCTCATCGGCCAAGCCAGAGATGGTAGTTGCTGCCAATGGGTTCCCTCCCTCGTCGAGATATGGAGTGTAGTCATAGGGAGAAAACCAATTCACCATGGTGTTGGCTAGCCGATTCACCTCGGTATAAGTCTTCTCAAGCAAATCGGCGACATTCTCTCTGATGCTGTAGAGCTGGGGAAGCTTCACTTGTGGGTACCAGCGCAGCACGGTTTGAAGAGCAGTCTCCGCACCAGTTCGACCGGCAGAATTGAGCAAGACATCAATCCGACGTGGGATGGTCTTCAGAAGAATCCGAGTCTGCTCGGTGGTAGCATTCGGAGTCTCTCCCTTGTCGGAATCTTCTTCGACCAAAGTCTCCGGTTCGCGGGTCTCGGCGGAGGAGCCGGCAACATGCTTCATCCTCTGGAGCCCAACCTTGAGCTCAGTCGGCGACCACAGCAATTCGGCAATCTTCAGAATGCCAAGTTTGAAGGACAGTGCAATTCCCTTGATGAAAGGAATGCGAGCCTCCGTACCAATCAGATATTCATGCCGAGTCCAGACATTATCATCAAGTTGGACGGTCCCTCCGGCCGCGACGGTCTCCTCTCGGGATTTGGCCACCGCTGCATAAGCAGCTGCTTCAGATTCAGGCCAGGCCTCTGCATCACGAAGGAAAGTATGAGTAATAACACAGAAGAAGGAAGCAGTCGGAAAGTGCACTCGGATGCAAGAAACACTCACCGCTAAGAAAGGACGTCCATCTCAGTCATGGTATCACAGAAACCCTTGGCCCGGCGGCGCAGTCGGGTTGTTTCTTCATAATTGTGCTTCTCCAACTCTTCATATTTAGCAATGTGCTCGTCACGGTATTTTCGGATGGAGTCTCGGGCAGCAACGGCGTCATCCCTCTCGGCCCGCATCGCTTCTCGGGCGGCTACAGCTGCGTCTCGTTCAGCGCGAAGTCCATCGCCAGCAGCAGTCACGGCAGTCAGGTCGTCCGAATGTTTCTTCTTTAGAGCAGCCAGCTCGGAGCGAAGGTTTTGGATGTCCGAGTCAAATCGGCTTCCACTCCCTGCAGTCGGGTCGCCTCTTGCTTAGCTGCGACAAGCGCAGGTCCTTGCTGGCCGAGTTCAGTGGTCAGTTCGGCAATTCGGCCCTGAAGGTCATCCACCATGGGAACAGAGACTAGAGGAGGATATAAAGAAATTAGTACAAGAGAAATTATCAATTAGAGGGAAGATAGAAGTAATGGAGAAGTAACCTCTCAGCCTGTTGATCTCGGCCGATTGATTGTTGACCTCAAGCTCGGCTTGAGCGAGGGTTCAGAGGCTGGCGGTGTAGGCTTCGAGGAGCTTCTCGAAAACCTGGCGTCTTTCTTCAAGAACGACCTGAGAAGAAGAACAAGATGAACTTTAGATGCACAACAGCCAAAAGAAGATCTGAATCGATTGCAAGCAATCGGCCCGAATCTCGGGGACTACACCCAGTGGGTGCGCGTGTGCGCACCCACCGGAAGAAAAGTCTCCCGATAGGAGGAAGGCACGAGAGATGAGCAAAAGAGGCGAACAGTATAAAAGATCCGAACCGATTGCAAACAATCGGCCGGAATCTCGGGGACTACACCCAGTGGGTGCGCTTGCGCGCACCCACCGGAAGGAGGTCTCCCGATTGGAGAAAGGCAAGAAAAAGAAGCAAAGAGCATAAAAGATCCGAACCGATTGTTAACAATCGGCCCGAATCTCGGGGACTACACCCAGTGGGTGCGCTTGCGCGCACCCACCGGAAGAAAAGTCTCCCGATTGGAGGAAGCCATAAAGAAAGGTTGAAGAGCTTACCGCGTGATGGCGGTCGAGCAGCTGGAGGTCTTGAGCGATGGCGGTGGCAAAGTCGTTCACCCGATTGTAGGATGTCGTCAAAGGACCTTGAGGGGAAACCGGGGAGCGGTGTGAAGCATCGGGCTTGGCACCGACATGTCTGGTGCGAGAGTACTCGGCCCGGAACTGCTCCACCAAGCGCATCAAAATTATTGACGCAGAAGAAGTCGGTTGTGGCAGTGAAGCTTGAGTCGCAGCGGCAGAGGAAGTGATGGTCGAGACCGGTGGCGCCGACGTCACCGGAAGGCCGAAGGCATCCGGTTGTGGCCATGGCGAAATCGGACGAGACGAGGTCGAGGTGGTTGCCACAATTGGCAAGGTGGTCGTCATAATCGGCGAGGTGGTCGTCAGGATGGGCGAGGAGATAATCGCAACGGGGGTGGAGACTGGGTCGGAGCGTCATGACGGAGATGGGGCAATCGGATCGACCGGTTGCGCTCCTTCGCCACCAGTGGCTCCCTGGTCGGCCGTGCTCTTGGAGGTCTTGGAGGCAGTGGTGGAAGCAGTAGTTGTCTTGGCAATCTCAAGGCGGGCTTTCTTGGCGGCGCGCTTGGCGTCCTTGGAGGTACGATGTGGAACCGGCTGCCGTTTGCGGACCGCTGCAGCAGACGCGGCGGGGGAAATGACTGCGCCGACTCGGGAAGGAATGCCGGCGTCGACGTCGTCAAGACCAATCGGCTCCCTGAAAGAAGGAAGAAGAGGTGAATCAGTATAAGAGAAGACAGAGAGGTATGAGGCATGAAGATAAAGGCATACCCGACTGTCCTCGGCGCGCCTGTCGGCATCCGACATCTCAGCGGGGTGACATTCAGAGGCGCTTGACCAGTCGACACTCGAGTGGCCGTCACCTGAGGCTTCTTGCCTTTGAGAGCAGTCGGCGCCGTCTTAGCGGCCTTGCTGGGAGCGGCACCAGAGGAGGAGCCGATCGTCGAGGCGCGTTTAGTCAGCACCTTCGGAGGCTTGTCCTGAGGAGCTGCATCAGAATCACAAACCTTTGAGACACTATCGTCATCGATCCATTCGGCCAGAAATTGCTCAAGGGAAGGGTTAGGCGTACCCCCTTGAGCTGCAGTTCGGATGTCGGCGTTCTTGGGGTCGGCGGCCTCGGCGTCGGCGGCGTCAGCGGGATCTTCGGATTCGGAGGACTCCCCAGAGGATTCACCGTCATCGGCGCCGTCATCTTTGGATTCGGAGGGGGGAACCTCACCATTGTACTCGAAGTCCGCGGGGTCATCTTCCTCGCGGTCGGGGGCGTACGCGCCGGCCACCTGGCCGTCTTCCATCAGATCGGATCGGATGAAGTGCTGAGCAAGAAGAAGAAGGTCATCAGAGAAGTTAAGATGAGGAAAAAGCAATCGGAGAAAGGGAACAGTCGGATCATACCACAGGTGGTTTCTGTCGGTGGTTGAGGTACTCAAGGCCTAAGCGGAAAGGGTCGGGCGAAGGACTGGATGTGATAGTCTTCAGCCTGGTGCAGAGGTCTTCGAGTTTCACTCGCCACGTGCAGAGCCGAGTGGGATCTCGAGGGCCCGACATATCGCAGATGCGGTGCACTCGGCGCTGTAGAGGGAGCACTCGGGTATGGAGCCAGGCAGCAGCAAGACCAGTCGGCAGGAGGCCCTCCTGCTCCAGCTGAGCAATCCTAGTGACTTGGGCGTCAACATCGCAATCGCCAACACCGTACTTCAGCGACCACTGGTATTTCTCAGTCGGCCGTGCGAGGGTGAAGTCGGGCAAATTCAGGAGATCGGGGCCTTGGTCGGGCGACTGGACATAGAAGAAGGTGGTTTTCCAGTTCTTGCACGATTGGACGATCTCGGGACCTTTATACTTGTGCTTGCCGACTGCGACGAGGCAACTGCCGCAGTCGGTCATGTCAGTCACATGGGTCGGGTCGCCACCCTCCGTAGCAGACGGCACCACAACTCCCGTCCGAGCATTGTGAACTCGGAGGTTGAAGAACCGCTTCCAGAGAGCGATGCTTGGGCGGCAGCCGAGATACCCCTCGCACAGCGTGACGAAGCCGGAGAGGATCATGATGAAGTTCGCCGCGAGATGATGCGGTTGAAGTTGATGGAAGTTGAGGAAGTCCCGAAAGAAGGTGCTGGCGAGGAGTCCGAATCCGCGCTCAAAGTGAGCAAGGAACACGACCCTCTCGCCAGCACGAGCATTGGGCACGAGCTCGACGCCGAGAGCACGCCATTGGACCTCGGCCGACATCTTGCGGGCGCGAACCAAGGCCTGGAGGGCACCGGCGTCGACGGTGGAGCCCTTCCAGCACCCACGGCTGGCCTGAGAGGTATCTCGCCGGGGCGCCATGGAGCTTGCGTACGGAAAGAATAAAGACAAGAAGCGCACGGGCAGAGCGCAAGGTGGCGGTGTAAGGTTACCGCGGTGGCGGAGGAGCACGCGGGTGTGCGGCCGGAGCTGATTCCATGGGCGGAGGCGGAGCTGCAAGCACGACGGAAAGCTTCGGGCGGAACATCAATGGAGAGCGCGAGAGCAAGAGGCGGAGGAGGAAGAAGGCGTATGAGAGAAGGAGGAGGAAAAGGCCCCCCCTGTGGCTTATATGGGCGGCGGGGGAGGGGAGTGGGATCCGGCTGCGGCCGTGTGGCCCGGTGTGGCCTAGCCCACAGGAAGACCAACCGGCAAACCGGCGCAAGAGATCCCAGCGTGGGAAGCGAGGTGTGCGACGTGGGGGTCGAGGCCTGCAGTTACGTCAAATCGCGCGTGGGTCATGGGCCCCGGTCCATTGACTGCATCCCGGAAGAATCGGAGGTAACCGTTGGAAGGCAATCGGTGAGGATTAGATCCGAGTCGGCGAGGGATATGATTCTCAAAAAGTGAAGAAAGAAATCGGAGACAATTCAAATCAAATCGGAAGAAATCTTGGCTACCCGAGTGTGATCTCCGAGTCGGTCGACGAACTCGGAACGACACACTTGATGAGGCCAAAGCATTGATACGTCCAAACGTATTTATAATTTCTGCTTGCTCCATGCATGGTTTGTGTGATATTGCTATGCTTTTGATACACTTTCATATCTTTTTATAACATATTTTGGAACCAACCTATTAATGGTTGCAAGAGTGCACAAGTTCTTGTTTTTCTATTTTATGTGTAGAAATTACTTGGATAAAGGAAAAATCACAAAAAGGAGCCTTGTAGGAGTTGGACTCTAACTCTCCCGAAATCTGTCCCCACCAGACAGGTTTAAAAGATCGCCTCGGAAATGCTAGGAGACGGCCTCAAACGGAAAAACTTAAAACTACAAAGTTGTAGGGAATGTTTTTCCGGTGGAATTAGACATACAATTCGGCCCAATCGGAGTTCGGATGCTTCCAGAAACCCCTAAATACAGAAGACGTAATCTGGATGACGGGAATCTGAGAGTCTATATAAAGAGAGGAAACCTAGGTCAAATGGCACCACGAAAATTCCTCCCCCTTGGCAGCCGTCTTGAGGGGGCGATCAATCTCCACACCAACACCATCTCCAAGGAAGAAGAAGGGGCCAAGGGCCGCTGCCCCCAAAGGCCGTGGCCACCGCCGTGGTCGTGGGCGCCGCCGCCGCCGCCGTTGCCGTTGCCGTCGCCGTCTCCTTCATCTTCTCCGGGATGCACCTCTCCATCAACAACTCTCTCTCTCACCATGTCCATGTGTGAGTAGTTACCCTCGGGGCTAAGGCTTGTATCTTGATCTATGTGGTTTCTCTCTCTCCCATGATGTGAGCTTTGTTGTGATCATTGGCTATGTTAATCTAGGGTGATCCCATGATGTTTCCCCTTCTTCTATGTATTGGATTTGATGTACTCACTTGATCTTATCTAGTATAATCCCTGAGACCATGGTGACAGCGGTCTATTGGACATGGGTTAGAAGAATATTATCATGAGTGATTTCCTCTTTTGTGTGTGGATTGAAGATTGAGAGTCTCTTGGTGCTTGTCTTTGACTATCTTTTAGATATGTTGTGCTGATTGTGGTACTCTCTTTGGATGGCCGCGGTGACATTGGGAAATCCATAGATTGAGAACTACGAACTTTGAGGTGTGCTTTTGTAGCCCTACATAATTCTCATCCTCTCTTGACCACAAAGGAATGACCTCCGAGTACGTCTCCATTGCATGTTTTATGGGAAATATCATGTGATTAGACTATGTTAATGTTGTTGAGAGTTGCCACTAGTGAAAGTATGAAGCCTAGGCCTTATTTCCACCATTGTTACACCATTTGTGCTCACTTTTGTTACATGTTTTCTTGCTGCACTTTTTATTACAGATTTATATTACCTTGTTTTGCCACACCTATCACCCATATTTTATCATCTCTTCACTGAACTAGTGCACCTATACAACTCCTAGATGTATTTGGTGTGTTGGGGACACAAGAGACTTCTTGTATCTTAATTGCAGGGTTGCTTGAGAGAGACCATCTTCAACCTCTACTTCCCTGAGTTCGATAAACCTTAGGTCATCCACTCTTATTCCTACGAGAGCATCATTAAAATCTTAAGCCTATCTTTATGGCTATAAAGAAAGAGCTCTAGGGAGAAAACCCTTGTTATCTTTACTTTGAGTTTTTACTTTCTGTTTTTAGTGGTCTTGATGATTGTTACTACTGTAGCAATATCATTGTATCTTTATTTTCAAGCTTTGTGCCAATTATAGCCTCATACGACAAGGGAAGTGAAAGTTGTGACATGCTGTCCAGAAAACAGATTCTGTCCTCGTGACTGGAAAAATCAGAGAAAAAACCCTGTTCATCTTTTTGAGCTGAATTTTTTACACAGTGTGCTATATACAATTACGAAACTTTCGTATGTTCTGAGTTTTTTTATTTGAGTTGCATAAGTATCCCTAAAAAATTCTTTACTACCTGCTGTTCTGTTTTTCACAGATTCTGCCACGTTTTGTCTCTCCTAACTTTTGCAAACCTTAAGCTTTCTTTTTCTTTGCAAAAACCTTTTGGCAATCTTGAGAAACAGTAGATCTTCAAGAATATCTTTATATCCAGTAGGGAAAAATTATTTATTAAGGGTACTAACCTCTCTAATCAGCTTATGATGAGTTATGTATGAAGGGAGTTTTCAAGTGTGCGATGGAAGATGACGAAGGAAGATTCGGGAGTGTCACACGCTCAAGCTTGGGGATGCCCCCATGCATCCCCAACAAATATTCAAGGAGACTCAAGCGTCTATGCTTGGGGATGCCCCCGTGCATCCCCTTCTCCATCAACAATCATCAGTTCGTCCTTCGTCTCACTATATTTTTATCACTTCATGCGTTATGTGCTATGCTTGGAGCGTCTCGCTCTTAGGTTTTATTTTTAGTTTTATTTAGCTTTTCTTGCTGTTCATAACAAGTTAGATCCCGTCTTACTTTGTGTGGGAGAGAACCACGCTCCACTTTCAAAATCTAGAACACATCATAGGATTTTTCATGCCTATCTTTTTGCTGTTGTGTGTTCTTTATCTTTTCATAGCTACTGCCATGTTTAGTTTTAGTTTTAGTTTGTCTTTAGCAAGAGCTTTGGCTTTTGTTTAGTTTATTTCTGGAACTCTCTTTAGTTTTCATGTTTTTCTTGTTAAGAGAGTTGGTTGTTGCACTGAGTTGTGTCTTGTCTTGAAAGTAGGTAATTGAGGTTGCTATTTAATTTCAGTAGTAACTTGCAATAGTTTTGAGGCATTGATGTGAGTAATGTTTGAACTTTTGGTGTCAAGAGCTCTAGCCTATTAGTGATAGGTGTTGTATTTTGGGCAATCCGTGTTTATTTTCAAAACTTACAAAATTAGTTGAGAACTTTAGCTACTAGATGGATCACTACTCTTTGGAGGGATCGAATATTAGAGTACACTCACGTAACATGAGTCGAGGATGCGCAAGGATAACCAAACCCCCATACACTCCTCCTCGGGGTACTTGTCTCTTTGTGAACCTCCTGATTAGATTAAGAGTTACCGATAATAAGTGCATGAGTTCTTCGGACTAATGTGAGTATTCGAAAGTTGACACTTCCACCTTCCCATATTTTTCTAGCCTCTCATGTGTCGTGCATTGCTTTCTTCTCACTCCGAGAGTTGGCGTCCACCTTCGCCGGTACATCAAAACCCTTGGCATGATACGCTCTGTCATCATAAACCTCCTTATATCTTTCCTCAAAACAGCCACCCTACCTACCTATCAAGGCATTTCCATAGCCTTTCTGAGATACATTGCCATGCAACATCCACCTCTTCATGACTTGATCTTCATGTCATACATGTTCCTGCTACACTGGCAGAGGCATACATTGCATACATCATGATAACTACATCTATTTTATGTTTTGAGTACCTTGTAAAGTGTGAAAGATCTTCTATACCGTCTTGTAAATTAGAGTGTTTCCCTTAAGTGAGGAAAAGATCCCAAAGTGGACAAATCAAAAGATCCCAAAGAGGACAAATGAGAGTTAAATAGAAAGAGCCATTGAGGCCACCAAAAAATAGAAAAAAATAGAAAAAAGAGAAAAAGAAAATAAAAAGAGAGAAAGGGGCAACACTACTATCCTTTTGAAAGATCCACACTAGTACTCCCTCTTATCCTTGTACTCCATAGAGATGATCATACATGCATATAGCTATGTGAGGACCTTCACACTATAGAACTTGGCTTGTATATTCCAATGATGAGCCTCCTCAAATGAGCTCTAGGTCTTCTTGAGCAAGCAAGTTGGATGCACCCCCACTAGTTCCATTGGAGAGCTTAACTTAGCTAATATGTGCATCCGTTGCATGGCAATCCCGACTCCTCACATCATATCTATCATTTGGCTTTCTCTCGCCTATGATTGTCCTCATTGATGTGAGCCTTTCACACCATTTTTGTCTTCCTCCTCCACATTTTCTCTCTTTGCCATACTAAGTGTCAACTTTCTTTCTTAGGCTCATCCATTGCATGAGTGCTCAAAATGTCGAAAATGAGTGGATCATTTTGACTTGTACCTGGCTAGTGGTCTGGGGATGAGTCAAGATAAGATTCGAAAAAAGACCAAGTGTGAAACTTTAGTAGATTGAGTTCTCAACACAAAAATATTTTGTCTCGTATATCCCTATCCCCTTTATTGCACGCAAACACCATTTGGAGACATTCGAGTCACGGACAGCGAGAGCTCTTGCACCTTTATGTTCTTATGTTGCTTGTTTCAATGTTAAATATAGACTCTGCTTGTTAAGATTTGAATTGAATTGCATTCTTTAATTTCTTAACTTAAAAGTCCTTATATGGTTGTGTGGCATGTCACCACAGAAATTATACTTGTTATCATTTACCTACTCGAGAACGAGCAGGAATTAAGCTTGGGGATGTTGATACGTCCAAACATATCTATAATTTCTGCTTGCTCCATGCATGGTTTGTGTGATATTGCTATGCTTTTGATACACTTTCATACCTTTTTATAACATATTTTGGAACTAACCTATTAATGGTTGCAAGAGTGCACAAGTTCTTGTTTTTCTATTTTATGTGTAGGAATTACTTGGATAAAGGAAAAATCACAAAAAGGAGCCTTGTAGGAGTTGGACTCTAACTCTCCCGAAATCTGTCCCCACCAGACAGGTTTTAAAGATCACCTCGGAAACGCTAGGATACGGCCTCAAACGGAAAAACATAAAACTACAAAGTTGTAGGGAATTTTTTTTCTGGTGGATTTAGACATAAAATTCGGCCCAATCGGAGTTCGGATGCTTCCAGAAACCCTGAAATACAGAAGATGTAATCTGGATGACGGGAATCCGAGAGTCTATATAAAGAGAGGAAACCTAGGTCAAATGGCACCACGAAATTTCTCCCCCTTGGAAGCCGTCTTGAGGGGGAGATCAATCTCCACAGCAGCACCATCTCCAAGGAAGAAGAAGGGGCCAAGGGCCGCTGCACCCAAGGGTCGTGGCCACCGTCGTGGTCGTGGGCGCCGCCGCCGCCGTCGTGGCCGCCGCCGTCGCGGTCTCCTTCATCTTCTCCGGGCTGCACCTCTCCATCAACAACTCTCTCTCTCTCTCACCATGTCCATGTGGGAGTAGTTCCCCTCGCGGCTAAGGCTTGTATCTTGATCTATGTGGTTTCTCTCTTTCCCATGATGTGATCTTTGTTGTGATCATTGGCTATGTTAATCTAGGGTGATCCCATGATGTTTCCCCTTCTTCTATGTATTGGATTTGATGTACTCACTTGATCTTATCTAGTATAATCCCCGAGACCATGGTGACAGCGGTCTATTGGACATGGGTTAGAAGAATATTATCATGAGTGATTTCCTCTTTTGTGTGTGGATTGAAGATTGAGAGTCTCTTGGTGCTTGTCTTTGACTATCTTTTAGATATGTTGTGGTGGTTGTGGTACTCTCTTTGGATGGCCGCGGTGACATTGGTAAATCCATAGATTGAGAACTACGAACTTTGAGGTGTGCTTTTGTAGCCCTACATAATTCTCATCCTCTCTTGACCACAAAGAATGACCTCCGAGTACGTCTCCATTGCATGTTTTATGGGAAATATCATGTGATTAGACTATGTTAATGTTGTTGAGAGTTGCCACTAGTGAAAGTATGAAGCCTAGGCCTTATTTCCACCATTGTTACACCGTTTGTGCTCACTTTTGTTACATGTTTGCTTGCTGCACTTTTTATTACAGATTTATATTAGCTTGTTTTGCCACACCTATCACCCATATTTTATCATCTCTTCGCCGAACTATTGCACCTATACAACTCCTAGTTGTATTTGGTGTGTTGGGGACACAAGAGACTTCTTGTATCTTAATTGCAGGGTTGCTTGAGAGAGACCATCTTCAACCTCTACTTCTCTGAGTTCGATAAACCTTAGATCATCCACTTGAGGGAAATTGTTGTTGTCCTACAAACCTCTGCGCTTGGAGGCCCAACATAGTCTACAAGAATAGAAGCGTGCGTAGATATCAACCGTGGGACCTTTACAACTTTAGGGGCTACTGTCGGGGGATTGGTACCCGGGTAGGCTCACCCAAGCGAAAGCAACCTCTCAAGACAAGGATGGACCGATTGGGCTGCAGCTGGGCCGATCTAGGCAGGCGTACGGCCGATTGCTCCAAGGCATTTAGCCGTACCGAATGCCAGCAGTCGACCCAGGCGCAACCGGCCCACCCTTTTCATCACCAAGACGATCATCCGATTGGCATGTAGCTGGGCCGAGATGGGCATCGACGCGGCCGATTGCCTAGAGCAATCGACCCTGCCGAGGGCCACCAGTCGGCCCAGGCGCAATCGGTACAACTTACCACCCCTGGAGAAGTTGACCCCGAGACCAGTCGGAGGTCCAAGTACGAGGTCATAAATGCGCAATCCCGAGAGATCGGGGGTGGCAGAGAAGCCAAGTCACATCGAAAATCTGGCAGAGATGCGGTGTCGACCTCTCCGCCGATTCCACGGATAGGACGACAAGACCGCACCTCCTAGCTCCACTATTCATCATCATGCCCTACGAGTCTACAGTATGGGCCGCCGCTTGTCGGGTCCGGATCACCCGGAGAGGAGCAGTCGGTGGGACCCAGTCGATTAGAGGATGACAGCTGGGCCCAATCGGCAATGAAGTTACCGATTTACCCCGGGCTCACACTATAAGAGCCCGAGGTACCCCTCCTGCATGAGGGACGATCCACACATTCGCACCATTACTCACATCTCGCTCAGTTCATTTACTGCGTATAGTTCCTCCTCAGGGAAGCAGGAGAGAGCCTTGCCCACGGCGGCCTTCACCTTCTCCTGAGTAGATAGAGAAGCAGTTATTGTAGCTCAGTTCCTGAGTAGATAGAGAAGCAGTTATTGTAGATCAGTTCCATTGATATAGAAGAGACAAGCAGGAGTAGGGTGTTATCTCTCAGGAAAGTCCCGAACCTGGCTACATCGTGGTGTCCGTCACCGTGTTCGAGCCCAACCCGATTTCGGCACCATCGACATCTTCTTCCTCGCGTCTTCCCCTCACTTTAGCCATCCCCATGGCATCTGCCGTCACATATCGACGACAGTGTTCATACTTCATATAAAGGAAGATTCTTGTAATCTTGTGCTTTATCTGCCTTATTATCTCTCTATATATAACAATGCATACATATATATGAGACAGTTCTCTAAATATACATATCAATGCATGTTTATATATATATGAGATCATTCTCCACACATATTGATGCAACTATGTATGAGATAATGATTATGTTCCCACTCAAATATATCCATCATATGTATTTGTGGTTTAACTTTCACTAAGTTACTATTTTATTCTTATGTCTTACATAAAAATAATTCTCTCAAAGCTCCCACTCAGAAAATGCCCTTTGCACTCCAAGTTTCTAGGAAGTCTTTAAAATTCCCACTCGGTTACATGAAACTGCAGGCCTACTCAATATTTTATCCATTCCAAAATCACTTGATCAAATCAAGGTTGAGAGTTCCTTTCTTGAGGCACTATAATCCATCCTTTTTAACGAAACATTTTTTCGTTATGCCTATTGCAATTCACTCTTGAAATTCTAAGTTTGAAGAAGATGCAATTTCAGGCTATGGCCTTATTATGGTATAAATGAAATATCTTATTGATTAAAGCATTGTTACGCTTTTGCATTCAATCATTATTGAATTTTGGTCATAACAGTTTTATGAACCAAATAATGCCTTTTGTCCATTACATCATTCTCGATAATTTTCATGTTTATCGGGAATATGAAATAACTGACTTATTCCATAGGACGTGAGCCATCCTTTATGTGACTCAATGTAATTTCATTTCTCCTCGCATGTTAGGCTACCATCATTCCTTTGCATTTTGCAAACATTTTTATCCCTTTTGTTTTATTAAGAAGACCCATGATTGTTGCTCTATACATAACGTATTCATGATAACCTTCTAAATTTACCAAAGGCTTTAACTCATACGCCATGATCATCATCTATGACATACTGTAACAGCCCAGTTTTTGCAAAAATTAAAAATTTTGTTTTCGGTGTGAATTGTTTGATTGTCTGATTTGTTTGCGGTGTTTACATCCCCGATTTATCGATCGGCGATTATTTCACCCCCTCTTATCTCGTATCGGACAGAGACCGACCCTTTCCACCCTGAAACTCGACCTTGCGACACCGGGTTTCACCCGATCACCGTTGCGAAAACCCGCACAGGACCA
Organism: Bromus sterilis; assembly: GCA_950022295.1. NCBI lineage: Eukaryota > Viridiplantae > Streptophyta > Magnoliopsida > Poales > Poaceae > Bromus > Bromus sterilis. The sequence goes on along the minus strand of OX465600.1, from coordinate 203,030,334 downwards.
GCCATAACCATCGGTGCGGAAAGAACCCCCATTTATATTTAGATGGGTTATTTTTTATCGGGAGTTAATCGTCGTTTCGGTTGGGCGTGAAACGTTGTAGACGACGTGCTTACAGTGTGGCGATGCTGTGTTTCAAATTTTGCGCGTGTCTGACTTTGTCGGCTAGGTGAATGTTCGGATGTGCCAGGCATAGTAGCCGGTATTTACAAAATGTCGCGCGTGCCTTTAGCTGGACCCCCGGATTCCCCGCTTATCTTCGGATTCTAGCCCACCCGAAAATCGGACCCGAAATGGACCATTTCGTGGCCCGAAAGCCTCCCCAAACTCCCACCTGCTATAAATAGCAGGGCTACACAGCCTATTATGGAAACCCTAGCCGCCTCCCACCTCGTTTTCAGCAGCCACCCAATCCTCACCCAGCTCCAGATCCCCCGATCTGCACCGTCGGATCCGGATCGAAGGGATCCCGTTGCGCCACTTCATCAGTTCTGGATCCCCTAGCCCGAGCTCCTCCCGAGCCCTCCTCCCATGGAGCCGCCTCCTGCCCAAGGAGCCGCCGCCGGCCGCAACTCCGGCAGCTGCCGCGCCTCCTCTCCTCTTCCCCACGCCCCTTTCTCTTCTCCTCCTTTCCCTCTTCCCCCTTGCCCCTGACCTCCTCCTTCCCCTACAGATGCATGTCGCCCGCCGCCATGGCCTCAAGGCCGAGCTCGCCGCGGCCACCCGAGCGCGCCCCTGGCCGCCCGCCTGTTCCCTCCTCGTCCAGATCCGGCTAGGGGCCGGCCGGATCCGCCTCCCTCCGTCCTGTGCCGCGCCGCCCCCTGCAGCCTCCGGCCGCCTCGCCGGAGAGGCCAAGACGGCGCCGCCTGCCGCTCCTGCTCGGGAGGAGCACGACGACGCAGAGGCTCCCGCTCGGTTGCCCCTTCGCATGGGCTAGCCAGGCCACGGGCCCAGCCGGCGGCCCACGGCCCACCAGCTCGCCCACACAGCCAGGCCGAGCCGCGGCCTCTCCAGCCACATGGGCTTCGGCCCAAGGTGAGGCTGCCCCCTTTTTTTATTAGTTCTATTTTTTTTTCTGTGTTGGGCCGGTCCAGTAGATTTCGGCCTGTTAACTTTTTTTTCCTCTGTTTATTTATTATTTAGGCAGATTGTGTTGTAATTTTGCGATGCTTATATCTTTTCACCGGTAGCTCCGATGGAGACGCTTTCTACATGAAAGTTGCTCCGTTTTGCGCGTAGATTATTAAAATGTTGCTTGTTGCCATGTTTGACCTTGTTTACATGCTCTTTACCTGCTAATTACAACTGCTTGCCACTATAAACTGTAATTGCAATAACTTTTTAACCGTTGCTCCGATAAAAATGTTCTTTATATGTAACTTGACTAGAATTGCATGTAGATTGTGTTTATGCTGCCTTTTATTGATAATAAAAATAATAAAATATGTTTAGGCGCAAAACAGTACCAAATGCAATAAATATCGTGGGGTCCGTAATAGCTGTCATGCATATGTTTTACCCCCACTTAAAGTGACTAGATTAGATAGTTTATTTATGCTTCACCTCTTGCCATGTTTGTGTGCTATGCCATGCTTGCTTGAGTTGCCATGTTAACAACCTTGGTTGATCACCTGTAGCTAAACATCTTGAACCACTGTAAATGTGCGGTATCGTCGTGTGTGACGAGTACTCCACTTAAATTGTTAGCAACCGCTCTCGACGGTAGGTGCGATGTCTCGTGTTTCTTCTTGTTGATGCTTGCTCGTGTTTACCTCATAGTAATAGAGTGCTTGCTCGTTGATTTCTTTCCAGTGTTTATCGTCTTGTGTGCTTCCGCGGGTACCTCTCGGAGACGATGCGAGATTGCGATCGGCTACACCTTCGGAACCCGACTTATCAACAGGCAAGGACTATACATTACTTATGATCCATTCTATTTCAACCAGCGGTTTACATGCTAGTATAGGATAAGTGCGATGTTTGATCCTACCACATGTTTACAGCCTCTTTCAAACCGATACAACCATGTCCCCTCCCAGCAAACCTTGTACTGCTATGTTACTATTGCTCGTTGCTCAGCCCCTGCTTAGTATGCATGCTTAGGATGCTACGATGTTACCCTGTTACTCCTTGGTTTGGGATATCACATTATTATATTGTTGTTGATGATATGATTATTATAAATGTTGACTATATTCGATGAAGGATGGAAGGTCTAGGCTATCCCGCCCCGACGCTTTGTTCCATTCGAGTCACCTAGGATCCGAGTTCCGGGTATTGGTTTTAAGACTGAGCGTGCCTAACTGCGTGTGGGATTTTATGGGGTCCCCTTTTCTTACCTATCTAGCTACGAACATTTCTAGAGGTGGCCCAAGCTGATTTATCATTTGAAAACCATGCATATATGCCTTTCGGGTAGCTCCTGACAGACATCCTTTAAAACAACCCGGACTAGTGAGGACTTTGTTTCCCTGTTGGTCCACCTTTGAACGGCGAGGGCCCGAGGCCTCACGTGAGGCGTCTCGGTAACGCAAACCCTATTGAGACGGAAGAGTCCGATCCGAGAGCGTGGCCAGCTTTTGGATTGGGTGTCGACTCCCCGGGGGCCACCCGGATTTATTCGTTGTTAGTTAGAGGGACCTGTCGTTTCGGATCTCTTGGAACTAAATCATAAAATGGTTTCCTGTGATGGGTAGCAACTGAGAGAGATGAGCGAGCGTGCGGAGCCTTGTAATGGTCAGTTGGTACACCCCTGCAGGGTTAAATCTTTTCGAGAAGCCGTGTCCACGGTTATGGACGACTTGAGACCTACTCCTTGTTCATAGACAACAACAACTGAGATAATCTTCATATAATTTGATCAATGTGTGTGTGCCTTGACTGCTTCTTCTTCGTCGGGATGCGAAGAGGAGGACAAGGATAGGATAGGTGTTATGTTTGCGTAGTAGGTGGATAGCAGACTTGTTGGAGGCGATTCCTCATCGAATGCTTGGCTTCTTATCTTACTCTCTAGATCGTTAGCCACTTCATACATGCTAGTGCGGCAGCAACCTCACCACTTACCCCATCCTTACCGTAAACTACTAGTTGTCCTAGAATGACGACTGATGAAGTCCTTGCTGGGTCAGATGACCACTACAGTTGGATGCTGAGTACCTCTGTACTCATGATACTACCCCCAAACTCTTTTCAGGGTTTTTGATCGACAATAGGTATGGTGATCGACATTTCACGTGGAGACTCGACGACGACGACTAGTTAGGCGGATCCCGGCGGAGGGCCTGGACCAGTGTGGTTATGGGGATCGATGATTTTACCTTTGCCAGTAGGCATTTGATTGTAGTCTGTACTCAGACATGTATCTTCCGCTGTTGTATTGTATTTGAGGCAGTTGTATGCCGATTGTATGAGATGTTGTATCCTTGTATCTGTAATGTTGTGATATCATGTTGGAAATCCGGGGCATATGGCTTTGTCATATGTCGCGGTGGGACCGATATGTGCTTCATCCCCGGATCTGGGTGGAAACACCTAGATCTGGAACAGTACCGCATATCGGGCCTTACACATACTTCCTCTTTTTACAGTGTTGTCACAGCGGAACATGTTTCTGTTGCATCACTCTGAAATTATGAAGGCAAGGTCTAATACCCCGATCTAAGTTATGTGTTGAGAACTTTCTTCTCGTATTACCAATTAAGCAATACAAGTTTTGCTATTCAGGATAATGTGTTATTTTAAATGCTTGTAATTTTAATACCATCATCGTATGGAGTTATCTATCTCATTAAATTCGTGATTGTTTCCTTATTCATGAAGTGGGTGTTTTTAACTTAATGAATTAAACAATCTTGTTTGATAATAATATTAGTGCATGGGGAAATGCATTTAGACCATACTACATTTTAGTATGACTACTAATTGTTTAAGTGGTTAAGCACTTTAAATTTCCATCGTAATTTGTGGCATCTTTTCCACAAGTCTCCCATCATGTCAACTTTCATACTCATCACTTAGATCATAGCATAGTGATTTGTATTCTTACATTCTACTTCATACTGCGATTCCCGAATCTTAGTTTTATGATCTCAATTGAATACAATGTTCAATTAATCATACAAAGTATTTAATGGTAATTCATGCACTTAATTAATACGTCAATTATGTATAATGATTAGCACAAGTTCTACTTCGCTAGAACCTTGTCATTGGTCATCTTATTTGATAATAAATGCATAAGTTGATAGATTGTATATCTAATGACTTCATCAATTATGAATTCATCTCATGCAATTAAATCTAATCCTGACATTTGACTTGTTGTCCTTCAAGACAATTTTATCATTAAACATTCAATATCACTTGACAATATTGGTGTTTTATAAATGCTTCTATCATAACATAAATCAAGACGAAATCAAAGTATAAGCACACTTTATTCATTAAGCTGGAACAACTGAGTTGTCTCATACATGAATAACTTTGTCTCGCGAGATGCAAGACACACCACTAAGTGTTTTTACTAAAATGATTACATAAGATTTATCTAATAGTCTAAGTATGTTCCTGTGATAGATGTCTCGGCGAAATCTTGTTGTCCATCAACCGTCTTTGTCGGCATCAATCCTCAATTGCACCTCTTCCTGTCCATGCAACGACAGGTCACATTTTCATAAACAGAATAAGTATCAGATACCCGTTAACTGCAAGTGTTGTATAAAGGGAACAAAAACATTTATAACAAGTATATCAAGTATATACCTTCTTCATCAACAACTTCTCCTTCAGCAGGTTCAACCTTGAACTCTTAAAGCTTTTCCATGAACTCAGAGAATTCAAGGCTTTCTCCTCTTCCGACATAGCCATGGACACAGTCTGTATAACTCGGTGGAAGCGAGTGTAACACCGTGTATATCGCAGACTCATCTGTGGTCCAGTAGTCAAAGTCTTCTACGAGGCTCAGATGTATCTCATGCGTCTTGGCAACGTGTGTTTTCAGACAAGATTTCTCTTCCATCTTTGTAGAAATAAACTCACTTTCTAACTCAAATCTCGCTACTCTGAACTGATGTAAGAACAATGACTTCAGCGCGTCGATCGTACCATAAAGGTCATTTTCCTCATGTTGTTCATGCAGATTCTGCGGGATGCAACACTCCATGACACTCTTAGCTATGGTGATCCTTTGTCTATTATGGCATCTAAGCATTGCTTCACTATCCATGTTGTTTACTGGAGGAATTCCCAAATGCTCTTTTATCACTAACAGATTGTTTGCCCTTTTGAGCGCAGCCCTAAGGCGTAAGTACCAATCTATGAAGTTTGACCCATCTCCTTTAAGTCACTCACTGCATACGAAAAACTAAAGATCACAATGCTCAATTTCATTCATTTTCTACAAACATAATTTCAAGGAAAAACAATTAAGACTAGTTCACAACAATGAGTTCATAATAATCACATTATAAATGACCTCACACTAAAACAATCCTCCCAAAGAATTTTTAGTGATTAGATGATCCAGATTCACTATCCGCCCTCGAATATCACACGACCGACGGATTAGTTTCAAAGGTAGACAACTACTTGTGCGATCACATCATGCATGTGAATCATGCTCGATCTTTCGATCTCTAGTATTCTGAGGCCATATCTGCATATGCTAGGCTCGCCAAATTGACCTCAGTGTTATTGCCGCTTAGCAAGGACATATCTGCACATGCTAGGCTTTCCAAACCCAACCTCATGCGAACGATGTTTATTATGTGAGACACCCGATGTACGGTATGTCGGCCATAAGAGAGATCCTTCCAGGTGGTGCACACTTTGATAGAATACTTGTGTTTGGTATTTGTTAAGGGATCATATTATTTCATGCTACCATCGTGTATCCTATACTAGTAAGTTTTAAGATGTTTGATCATGGTGGCACTAAGTCTATAGTGTCTCCATTTGAGTTTGTTTTATCATGATGAACGTTTACTACTTTCTAGTAACACATAGCAAAGCTATTACTACATCAAAATCAAACAAACAATAGCCCCCTATAGCAATATAAAGTTAGACACCTCTATTTTATATATTGCATGTTTTACGTGGCTGCTAGGATTTTTATAGATAAACTGTTTTTAGCCTACGAGTCAACCACAACGATGATTAGATGATTGTCTCCATTACACCCCATACGGGGCCCTCCATTGAAAATTCCATATCCTCTAAAGTAAGAGAGACATACACCACCCAGAGCCACTTTATACGGTGCAAGATGTATGTCAAGCGTGGAACCAGTCTCGCGTAAGCGTACGCGTAAGATCGGTCGGGGCCGCTTCATCAAACAATGCCACATATATGAATAAGTGCACGCGAGAGGGTATAAATCATAGAATCAATGCCCACATCCTCGGTGTGTTCTATCCGCACAGTAATACTAAGCATAGACCTAGCTCTGATACCACAGTTGGGGTTCCGCGGCAGAAAACAATAACTTTTCCAACTAGCGTAGCCCATAACCCAAGATCTATCTATCTGCATTACTGTAACGGAGAGACTTGCGGAAACATACCTCGGGGTGTAGTCCGTTGCGCGGGAAACGTTCCCGCAAACGTGGTTGATGTAGTCGAACAATCTTCATAGCCCCCGGTGATACGTCCCAAACGTATCTATAATTTCTTCTTGTTCCATGCACTTTTATGTGACATTGCTACATGTTTTGCTACACTTTTATATCATTTTACACTTATTTGGACTAACCTACTAACTCAATGCACCCAGTGTCAGTTCCTGTCTGCTGATGTCTTTAGTTGCAATGAGTTTTCGCCAATTTAAAATGCGAGAAAAAATCTGGAAAAATCAAAATAAAAATCAGCGTCAAGGAAGCTTCCGGAACCACCGAAGGAGATCCGGAGGGGGGGCACCCCCCTCCTAGGCGGCCAGGTCGCGTGGCCCCACCCCTGGCCGCGCCACCAGGGCGCCTGGGAGGTGCGCCCCACCTCTGGTGCCCCCTTTGGCCTATATTTACCCCTCGTCCAGGAAACCCTCAAGGAGAAGCCCGCATCGCGAAATACCTCTCTTTTCCTCCGTCGCTGCGCTCCGAATATCGGGAGCACCAGAAGACCTCTTCCCAGCACCCTACCGGAGGGAGGATTGACCTCCGGGACCTTCTCCACCACCATGGATGCTTCCCGGATGTGACATGAGTAGTCCCCCTTGGACCATGGGTCCGTGATCAGTAGCTATGTGATGTCTTCTCTCCACCCTTGTTCTTCAATGTTTAGACCTTGTGAGCTGCTCTACATGATCAAGGCACCTATGTAATTTTCATGATGTTTTTATGCTGTGTTTGCTGGGATCCGGTGGATTATGAGATTATATTCAGATCATGATGAGTTACATATTTGGTTTACCTTTTATATTTTGTTCATAATAATTCTTGCATGTTCTCCGTTGCTTTTTATTGCTTTGGCCAAGTAGTAGATAGTAATTCCAAGAGGGAGCGTTATGCATGATTGTGGGTTCATGCCCCCCGATGTCTAGCTTGAGCGATAGAACCATGAGACTAGGGGATGTGATGTTGCCACCAGGGAGAAAACAACGGTGCTTGTAACCACGGTTGAAAGGATTGTTTACCTTACGCATAGATTGTTAATGCAATTGTCTGTTGCTTTGAGTTTACACTTTGGGTGGGGCTTGCAACTTAATACCAGCGAGATGTTCTGGATCGATATCTCAAGGTGAATGATTAGTGAGTAGATGCAGATGGATTTCGGTCTATTTGTCTTGGCGTACTGCCCATACTTTTGAGCACTCTTACTTTCAAGTAGCATAATTAGCATTGCTGTGCGTTTATAATTCTGTCAATTGCCCAACTGTAATTTGTTCACCCAACTTAGTTGTTTATCGCCTTTTAGGAGAGAGAGACATCACTAGTGAACATCACGGCACCCTGGTCCATATTTCCACCACTGTTTACACCTCCACTTTATTTACTGCTTTTACTTTCCGTTGCAATTATCACTACTATCTACCCTTGAGTTTAATCCTTTGTAAACAACAAGGCCGGAGAGATTGACAACCCCTCTGTACTCTTTGGGAGCAAAGCTATCTATTTTGTGTGCAGGTCCACGTCAACTTATTATCTGGCGCCGTTGAGACCTACTTGCAGCAGTCGGAGTCCTACTGGTTCGATAACCTTGGTATCTTCATCGAGGGAAATTTGCTACTATGCTACATCTGAACCTTCCACTTGGGGTAACAAACGAGGGGCGAGAAGCCATCAGCTGGCTGTGTTAGCACCCTGTCGGCTGAAAGTGCCACACGTGTAGTAGTACTCACACACGTACGGAACTCGATGACGACCTCCGTTCTCGGATCCAGTGAAGGTGGCGGAAGTAGACCTCCGAAACCAGAGTTTCGGCGGCACGACGGGGTCCGTTTGGTGGAGAAATTATAATCCCACTATATGCTCCTAACAAGGGGAGGCCACCGTGGAAGAGGCGAGGGAGGGGAGAAGACCGGAGAAAACCGATCTCAATACGGGAGTCTAATAAACTCCCTATGAATTATTGTGTATTAAATAAGTGCACCCTACCAATCTATATATAGGAGGAGGGGAGGGAGTCAACCCCTCTTCCCTAGCAATGTGGGACTAAAGTACCTTGCTAGGGGGAGGTCGTCGGCCAAGGGAGGAGGGGGTGCACCTCTCATGGGCCCTAGGGCCCATGGCGCCTCCCTCTCTCTCTCTCTCTCTCTCTTTTCTTTTTCCCTTTTTCCTATTTATTTCCCCTAATGGACTTCTTTCAAAAAGTAGGCCCATTGAACTTTTTTAATTATAAATAAAAAATAATTATTAATTCATTTAATGAATAAATAAAACATATTATTTCATCTCCCGGTGATTTAGAACATCTTCCGACTCATTCTGAACATCCTTCGGACCAACACGGAACATTTCCGGTATGTCTTCCCTGATTCTTCGGTAACTCTGATAGTTCCGAGAAGGTCTCCGATATTCATCGAGCCCTTAAGTGTGTTACCCTACGGTCCGAGAACACTCCAGTCATGACTGAGATGAGGCTGCAGTCAATGATCATCAGCTGGACATGGATGCCCATGATGACCCCTGTGCATTCCGGATATTAAACCGGTTGAACAGTCACATCGCATTCCATTCCCTTTGTCATCGATACTAGATTAGTCCGAGATCCGATCAATGACATCCTATTCTAGTTCAACCTCACTACCGACAAATCTTATTTCACTCGTTCCGTGATATTCATCCCCGTGACCTAGTCACACGCTGCGCAACTTTATGGATGTAATCTCACCGAGTGGGCTCTGAGTATCTTTCCACTACATGGATTGACAAATCCCGTTCTTGAATCAAAGCTCCTCAACGTATCTCAACGGAATACCCAAGATACACCTTTATGGCCACCATATTTCAGTGAGCGGTGGGTGTAGGTCAAAGCAGTCGAGGATATAGTGATTATGCATGATCTCGCGGTCTAAGGAATGGTCCACTACGTTCTTTAATTACAACACTGAACTTTTAAGATTTGGTCATGTTGTAATGCTTACGTTGGGTAATGTTCATCACGTCATTCATCTAATGAGGTGACCTCGTAGTCAATTGACTTGATTGTCCATGATCGCGAAACCACGATCATCAGTTGAGCATGAGCTAGTTATTGAGAAAGAGGCTAACTAGGAACGTGGTTGTTTCTATACCACACATGTATCATTGTTTCACTAATACGGTTATAGTACATTATGAAACTGGTTATGAACTTCTTTACATATATATTGGAATAATCACATATTATTTGCCTCTTGAGCATATATCCAACACCTCGGGGGCAAGGTCGGGACGCCATAAGGTCCAGCAGCCGTCTCGAGATCGGATCTTGGATGTGGTGACGAGGGAGGAGGGAGGAAGGAGAGTAGGAAGAAAAAAATCCCCCACCGCCATCATCCTAGGGTCGGAGCAGCTTCGTCGGCCAGCCTTCCGGCGGCGGCAGAGGCTGTGCAGGTAGAGGATTCCTGGGCGGCGGCGGTTGTCTTCCCCTGAGCCGCCTAGTGCGGACGACGCAGGGTATGTTGGTCTCCTGATGATATGATATTCTAATGATATAATGCCATTGCTAATTTATTAATTTCATACTATTTTTGAGTTGTAATTTATTAACTACATGCCATTAATAATTGCTAACTTTTTACCATACTTCATTTGTAGGATTGGAGATGGCTACTTCTAGTTCTACTTTCGAGGTGGCGAGTTCCCAATCACTAAAGAAGAATTCTGATGACATGGCATGGGAATTTTCCATGTTGTGTGATCCAAATGATTTGGGAAGAGTGAAGTGAAAGCTATGTGGAAAAGAAATGTCTGGAGAGGTAAACATGATGAAGCAACACATTGCTCAAATAAAAGGAATGGTGACAAGTTGTAGGGTAGCCAACCCAGACCAGCAAGCTCGGTGCAAGGAGGCTTTTGAAGCCCCAAAGAAGGTAGAAAAGGAAAAGCAAGAAAACGAATTAAGGGCCTCGGTGAACAAAGAGATAGAAGTTGAGAATGATGAAGAGCTTAATAAGATTGGTAAAGGTCATCCCAAAAATGTAGGGCCTATAGATGAATTTGTGCCACCAATTGATCCTAGTGTGTCATTGAAAAGATTCCAATGCAACATCAATGGTAGTATTGACAAGTAGCGAAGCTACAAAGTAGGGAAATATTTGGCTAGATGGATGTACAAGAAAAATATACCCTCCAATGCTATCAATGATGATGACTCCAAAAAAATTTATGAAGCCCTTGGTCGTTATGGTCCTAATTGGAAGCAACCTTCACATTCACAACGTCATATCCGAGAAAAGTTGTTTTTGCAGGAGGTGGAAAGGACTAGAGATTTGTTGAAGCCACATGAGGCTGAGAAGGAGATCACCGTGTGCTCTGTCATGAACGATGCTTGGACAGACAAAAAAAGGAGGAGCATCATGAACTTGTGTGTGCATTGTAAGTTGGGGACAGTTTTTCTTGAAGCAAAGGAGGCATCAGCTGATGCACATACAAGTCTCTACATCTTCAGTTATTTAGATGAATGCATTGAGAAATTGGTATCAATCTTAAACTTTATATTTTCTCTCCTTATTTGCTTTTCAAGCTTTTATGTTCCATTTCATGATCCATCATGTATTGATTATTTTGTTTTGTCATGATGTTTGCAGGTGCTGATAATGTTGTACAAGTAGTCACGGATAATGCTTCAAACAATATGAGAGAAAAAGTGACGTTGAAAGAAAAAAAGGTCGTGGATGTTTTGGACCTCATGTGCAACACATACCCTTAACTTGATGGTAGAAGCAGTTGCAATATTAGAGGAGTTAGGTTCTACAATAACCAAAGCAAAGGAGATGACTATTTTCCTTAATGCACATCATGCAACATTGGCATTGATGAGGTATCATACAAAAAAGACATTGTTAGCCCAGGAGTGACAAGATTAGCGTCGGCATTTCTTACCTTGCAAAGTCTTGCTGCAAAGAAGAAACAATTAAAGGAGATGTGTTGTAGTGATTATTGGGATAAATGCAAGGATACACGTACAAGAAAAGGAAAGATTGCTCATGCCACAGTAATTAGTAGGGTATTTTGGAAGAATGTGTCTCTTTGCATCAAGGGTAAGAAAATTAATAATGTTCTTTACTTATGTTTTCTCATCTTGTGCTATATGCAAATAAATACTAATGTTGTGCTTACTGTATGTTGCAATGCAAGGTTTTTGAGCCATTGGTAAAGGTTCTTCGATTGGCTGATAGTGATGGACAGTCCATGGCCTCTATGTATGGAGAAATAATAGAGGCAAAGAAGGCAATATTGCTCGCGGTTGAAACTCAGAGAAGGACTATAAGATCATCACCACAGCCATGGAGAGCAAGATGAATGGGAGGTTCGATATTCCATTGCACTCTTGGGGTTCGGGGCAGAAAAAACAAAATTTTCATAACCTACGATACCCAAGCCCAAGACCTACGCTATGGCAATGCAAGTAACGGATGGAATTAGATCACATACCAGTATGTAGCCGTTTAAGCAGGAAACGTTCCCACGTGAACATGGTTGGTGTAGTCGTACTGGCAATCCCCGATGCTACGTAGCTCCACGATGACTCCAGTAGCCACCCGGTCCTTGAGACCGATGACGGGATTGCGTCCCCGTCGGAACGTTGTCGGTGAAGATGCCGCGATACGGACACGACAATGAAGTAGCGCCACAAGTGTAGTGCCTCGCGAGATTACACACATATGGTGTACCCGACGTCCCTCCGGGCTCCGAACCAGAAGAGCAGCGGAAAGAAGATGGATTCGGATCCCCATTCTAGCAACACGACGGCGTGCGTATGGTGGAGAAATACCCAACCAAGTATAGACTCAAACAAGGGGAGTCCACACAAGGAAGGAGAAAGGAGGAAGAGAGAACTTCAATGTTGTGTAGAAAAGGGCACCCCTACCCCTCCTTATATAGGCCAAGGAGGGGGCCAACCTCCATCCCTCCCATAGGTGGGACTAATCCCACCAATGGGGGGGGGTACGCCGGCCAAGGGGGAGTGGTCCCCTCCCTTGGCGCATGGCCCAAGGGGGGAGGCTCCCTCCTCCCATAATGGGCCTCTTTAGGCCCATTTGCCTTTTCTTCCTTTATTAATTTTATTTAATTTTATTTTAATATTTAATTCAGATAATTAAATAATAAAAATTATTTAAACATTATTAAATAACATTTTGAACCTTTCAAAATTCCCAGAACAATTTCTGGTTTCCACCGGAGACAATTCCGGTGTTCTCTCTTATTTCTCCGGTGATCCCGAATCTATCCTTAATGCATCGAATACCCTTAAGTGTGACATCCTACGGTCCGGGAAACAACAGACATGATCGAGACAATCTCATTGATCAATGACTAATCAATTGGACCTGGTTACAATCCTTGATAGCCTCTGCTCTTCCATCGAATGAAACTTCATCGTTGTTGGATCCTTTTAACGTTGAGCATTATCCCTTTGTCCTATGGTACTTTGTTTGTCCGAGATTTGATCATCGGTATCCAATATACCTAGTTCATCCTCGTTACCGACAAACATGTTTACTCGTTCCCGTGATATTACAACCCCCGTGACCTAGTCACATGATTGCAATCTTTATGATGTAATATCACCGAGAGGGCCCAGAGTACCTATCCGTCACTCGGATGGACAAATCCCGCTTTGATCTATTTGCATACTCATTAACATATCTATTCGGAATACCCAAAGTGCACCTTTATGGCCAGCATATTTCAGTCAGGTGGTGGGTTACAAATCAAAGCATCCTCATAGATAGTAATTACGTATGATCATTACGGTCAAAAGATCTGGTCACTACGTTGTAGTTATCGCAATGTTGAACTTATGGGACTCGATCACATTGTAACAGTTTTGGTGGGTGTGTGTCCATCATACCATTCTCCCAATGATACGACTCCATTGTCAACAGCTTAATTGCTCATGATCAGGAAACCTTTATCATCAATTGCCCAATGGACTAGTATACTACAGTTAACTAGGGACCTGGTTGTTTTATACCACACGTGTAATAATGTTTCTGCTTAATACAGTTATAGCACAATATAAAACGTATTATGAACTTATGGAATATGCTAATAAACATATTTTATTTGCCTCTAGGGCACATTCCCAACAGTCTCCCACTTGCACTAGAGTACAAATAATCTAGTTGCAATTTTCTGTGCATCATAACTTCATATCATCTATATGGTTATAGATCATGCTTGCTTGTGGAAAAGGTTGTATAAACGGTCTGGGTACCATTCAGATCCGTATGTCCTTTGCAAATCATTAATGTTACCTAGTTTGACACTCTTTCATTATCCATTATAATGATGAGGTATATATATTTGACGGTAGAGTGAGACTTCGTTTGTTGTGTTTCAGCAATGACATCCGGTGGGTCACGAGGACTTTCCCATAGTCATGCACACTGAAACTCACTCAGTCAGAAGTCGAACTTCTTAAGGCAAAATATAACTCCTGCCACTTCTAAAGCAGCCACATCAATGTAGATTTAATCCTTAGTGCATTGTATGCAACTTTGATGTCTAACCATTTTTCTTTCAACTTAGGCATTCATTAGTATGATATCTCAATTCTCTAGGTTAGTGTCACAACTTGAACCAGCATAACATTTACGGTCAAGTCCACTATCCTTTAAAAATTAGAGATGTATCCTCGGTTCTCTCCAGACACTGAAGGATAAACTTAACTCTATGTTCAATAATTTACTCATAAATCATATCACAACATGTTCTTATTGCTAAGAACTTGGGTCACATTACGTCGAGTACATAACTCTGGTTTTATATGAAAGAACCTATGACAGAGGCATAGAGGATGTAGCACATCCATTTCTTTCCTTTATTTAACCATTTTTATTGTACTGATATCAACTCAATACTTCTCTTGGATATACAAGTAAGAACTACTTCTTGACTTGTCCCATTCTGAATTCCTTCAGAATCTTATCCAGGAAAGTATTCTGACTCAATGTTATTAAACGCATTAATCTATCTTAATATATTTTCAATGATCAACTTCATTCATGAAAGATTTCAGTAATCATTAATACCAACTACACCATTCTTAATATGTTATCCATATATGAGAATGTTGTCATGCTCCCACTCAAATATGTCATGCACATATTAAGTTAAGGATAACACTAACATAGCTCCCACTCAAATATGTCAGTTACATATAAGGTAAGGATAACATGCACATAGCTCCTACTCAAATATGTCAGACATATATAAGACTAGGATAATACTCCCATAGCTCCCACTCAAAATATGTCGTCCACATATTAAGTTTAGGAAACTATTCAGCTCCCAATCAGTTTCATGTGAATGCATGTTTCTCAATATTTTGGCTAAGTCCAAAATCACTTTGATCATCCATAAAATTGAGAATTCAGATTACGAGACACTAGTATCCATATGTTTTTTTTCAAAACCTTCTTTTTGTACCAATTACAACACTTCTTCAAACGCAGGATTTGAGGAAGTCACGGTATTGATAATAATTTGGATCAACCATAGTGAATATCCCATTGACTCAAGCATCGCTACATATTGTAGTCAACCTTTTGAATTTGTCAGAAACATACTTTATGACAAATCGATCTTGATATCTTCTTTGATGTTCACATTTATTCCTTATAACTTTGAAGTTATTGAGAATATCAAGTAACTTCTTTACTCAATAAGAATCAGGTAATCTTAAATGTAACTCAACATAGGGTTTCATGACTCATAGTCATATCTCGTACTTAGGTCCACCATCACTTCTTTGTAGTTCATAGGTATGTCTTGTTCCATTAACTTGACAAGTGAATCATGAATACCATTTTGCACTAGGGGCAAATATGTATTCTTGAATCCTACTTTTGTTCAGTAAAAGCTTTAACAAAAACATCATGATCATTATCATTAATTTCTCCTCTAATTATAGAGCTTTGATTCCGGAACATATCCCATTACGCTAATCTGACATCTGGAGGCAAGGTCAATTACCTCGTTTGAACTTTCACTTTTCATCCATTAACACATTCGTCAAGAACATTTCTTGATAAACACCAAAACACTTAGCAACACAAGTTTTGCTCTTTTGGTTCTAGTTGAGGAAGATGCATCCAAAGTTTTCTAAGGATACACCACAAAGACAATTTATCATATAAATCAAGCTTCCTAAAAACCACGATATACCATGACATATATAGTGTTGGTTTCCACAAACACAGATGGTTCCCTATACTGAAGTGAGTGGTTGCATATTAAATTAATAACTCTAAACAACAATAACGTAACTCGGTAAGAGATAACTTAGTCCATACACTATTCAATAGAGTATGATTACGATGTTCACGCACATCAACAATATTGAAGTGGTCCAAGCATTGTAATTTGTGGAACAACTTTCACAAGTCTTTTATGCCCAAGGCTAACTCAAAAGTTTGTCACTTTGATCAAATCATAGAGACTTGTCTTTCTTGTTAATTTAATATCCATCTTTACTCTGAAATCCCTTTTGATCATATCAAATTATTTCAGACTCACATTTCATTAGTGAATACATATATTCATCTAAGTCCACATACAAAGTTCACGAAATAATGAAATTCACTACATGTTGATATACGATACATCACAATGTATGATATTCAACAATCAGTACACACTCTGTTTTACCAGAAAGCGAAGTTTTAGTCATCTCACCTCAAGAGGCATGGTTTGCATGTGTCAAGAGATCAAATATCCCAAGACTTCATTAAACCATTAATGAATTAAACTGTAGTGTCATTATTAAGTTTGAATAATTTCTTGGCATTACAATATTTCTTATAAATGATCAAACTACTATCATCAATATAAGAATAACTCATTCATAACCGTAATGTGACCATAAAAGATATCATTCATAAAAGGAGAACAACTGACTTGTTTCTCACTAATATGAATAATTGTATTCGCGAGATGCAAGACACACTAATAATGTTCACATTCAAACGATCATAAATTTATTCATATAATTAATCAAATGATAGATGTAGAGGGAGAGTGTTGTCGACCATCAACTATCTTGATCATCGTCAACACACATTGTCACCTCATCCCTTCCAAGACACTCTATAAGAAGCAAGTTCAAGCATTGAATACTTAATCAACCGCGATTAATGTTTTGTGGGGAAAGACATTTATAACTTGTATATCAAATATACTTTCTCCGTCAATGACTATTCATGCATTGGTTCTACCTTTAATGTTCACAAATTTAACCTTGACCTCATGACAGGTGAATGATTCTCCTTCATGAGATAGTCTAGACATGGTCTTTGAAGCTGGGAGGAAGCGGATGCCACTTCCCAGTTATTCCAAAATAACCAGTCATTCAGTAGTCCAAGTTATACACAAGGTGTTCATGTATCTTATACATTTTCCAAGTGACGTTCTCAGCAGGTTGTTCCTTCCACCATATTTGAAAGAAACCCAGTCCATATACTCATCTTCCATTACTCTAAATTGTGATTTGGTGCTTTTAAGTTCACCTAACATGTCATACGTGTTGGTTAACATGCATTCACAATTCAGATTCATAGAATGAAGTATGGTGTATTGGACAGTCATTCATACGTGACGGCTAGTACGATACTCATCATCATCTTCCTTGATTACGGAGTTATCAGTTGTATCTCCTAGCAGTTCTCGTATTACGTTTAGCAAGTCATTAGTAATGAGTATGTCTCTAACGGTATTGGTAACAATCAATGAAGTAAGACCCATTTTCCTTAAGTTCTACATCACACTAAAAGAGCCATAGTTATAAACATTTGGGTATGACATTATCTACATTGATATTTGCTAAGACATGAAGATTAAGTTCATAATATGGAGTTCATGTTTTAAAACAATTCTGGAACTCCCACTCATACATACATCCCTCATAGTTTATTCTAAGTGATTACACGATCCTTGAACACCATACCTCCCCCGATCGCCACGACCATCAGTATGTTGTTCAAGGTAGGCCATCATGCCAATCACATCATCTATGTGACTCATGCTCTACCTTCCGGTCTCTTGTGTCCCGAGGCCATATCATATACATATGCCAGGCTCGCCACCACACCCTATGTGATTTGTTGATGTGTCATGCAAGGCCATATCATATACATATGTCAGGCTTGCTACACCCACCTCATTTGAATGCGAATATGTTTGAAATCCGTGTGCCACGTGATGCCTCCATAATGTGGATCTTTCCAGGTGGTGCTCACTAGGGTAAGGACACTATGTTGGTTTTAGTGAGGGATCATCCTATAATTCTACCGTCGTATATCTAACATATTAGAAAAACAGGATGCAACAGTATCAATCATACTAACTATGATTCCCCCTGCAAATTAAAGTTTAGATGCCTCGGCTACTTTATCTTTTGCGAGTTTTACGTGGCTGCTAGGGCTTTCGAGATAGAACCGTTTCTATACCTACAACATACAACCACAACAACTCAGCAATCGTCTCTATTACACCCCTGTCGGGGCCCTCCGTTGCAAACGTCTTCGCAAAGCTAATGTTAGAGAGACAGACACCCCCCGGCCACTTATATGGTACAAGCCATATGTCAAGCGTGGAACCAGTCTCGCGTAAATGCGTAAGGTCGGTCGGGGCTGCTTCATGAGGACATTTCCGCAATGCTAAACAAGTACACGTGGGAGGGTAACAATTGGAGAATTGATGCCACATACTAGATATGTTCTATTCGTACAATACATCTACGCATAGCCTTGCTCTGATACCACTGTTGGGGTTCGGGGCAGAAAACACAAAATTTTCATAACCTACGACACCCAATCCCAAGACATACGCTATGGCGATGCAAGTAACGGATGGAATTAGATCACATACCAGTATGTAGCCGTTTAAGTGGGAAACGTTCCCGCGTGAACGTGGTTGGTGTAGTTGTACCGGCAATCCCCGATGCCGTGCAACTCCACGATGTCTCCAGTAGCCACCCGGTCCTTGAGACCGATGACGGGATTGCGTCCCCGTCGGAACGTTGTCGGTGAAGATACCACGATACGGCCACGACGATGAAGTAGCTCCACAAGTGTAGCGCCTCGCGGGATTACACACATACGATGTACCCGACGTCCCTCCGGGCTCCAAACAAGAAGAGCAGCGAAAAGAAGATGGATTCGGATCCCGATTCCAGCAACACGACGGCGTGCGTATGGTGGAGAAATCCCCAACCAAGTATAGAATCCAAACAAGGGGAGTCCACGCAAGGAAGGAGAAAGGAGGAAGAGAGAACTTCAGTGTTTTTTAGAAAAGGGTACCCCTATCCCTCCTTATATAGGCCAAGGAGGGGGCAACCTCCATCCCTCCCCGAGGTGGGACTAATCCCACCAAGGGGGGGGGGCGGCCAAGGGGGAGTGGGCCCCTCCCTTGGCGCATGGCCCAAGGGGGAACGCTCCCTCCTCCCCTAATGGGCCTATTTATTAATTATATTTTAATATTTAATTCAGATAATTAAATAATAAAACATATTTAAACATTATTAAATAACATTTTGAACCATTCAAAATTCCCAGGACAATTTCGGGTTTCCACCGGAGACAATTCCGGTGTTCTCTCCTATTTCTCCGGTGATCCCGAATCTATCCTTAATGCGTCGAATACCATTAAGTGTGACACCCTATGGTCTAGGTAACAGCAGGCATGATCGAGAAAATCTCATTGATCAATGACTAATCAATTGGACCTGGTTTCAATCCTTGATAGCCCCTGCGCTTCCATCGAATGAAACTTAATCGCTGTTGGATCCGTTTAACGTTGAGCGTTATCCCTTTGTCCTATGGTACTTTGCTTCTCCGAGGTTTGATCGTTGGTATCCAATATACCTAGTTCATCCCCGTTACCGACAAACATGTTTACTCGTTCCCATGATATTACAACCCCCGTGACCTAGTCATATGATTGCAATATTTATGATGTAATATCACCGAGTGGGCCCAGAGTACCTATCCGTCACTCGGATGGACAAATCCCGCTTTGATATATTTGCATACTCATTAACGTATCTATTCGTAATACCCAAAGTGCACCTTTATGGCTAGCATATTTCAGTCGGGCGGTGGTTTACGAATCAAAGCATCCTCATAGATAGCAATTATGTATGATCATTACGGGCAAAGGATCTGGTCACTACGTTGTAGTTATCGCAATGTTGAACTTATGTGACTCGATCACATTGCAACACTTCTAGTGGGTGGGTGTCCATCATACCATTCTCCCAATGATACGACTCCATTGTCAACAGCTTAATTGCTCATGATCAGGAAACCTTGATCATCAATTGCCCAATGGACTAGTATACTAGAGTTAACTAGGGACCTGGTTGTTTTATACCACACGTGTATTAATGTTTCCGCTTAATACAGCTATAGCATAGTATAAAACGTATTATGAAATTATGGAACATGCTAATAAACATATTTTATTTGCCTCTAGGGCACATTCCCAACAGGCACATGGCTGCATATGCATTGAATCCCTATTATATATATGCCATCCCAAGCATATTTATCGATGTGGATGTCATGATTGGATTGATGGATGCTATTGAGATCTTTTATCATGATGATGGTGAGAAGGCAAAATAGAGCGCTTAACATAGATTTTCCAACGTTTAAAAGTAAGGAGGGCATGTTTGGTAAGGCGTTTGCCTCAAAAGCTATAGCGAATGCAAATTTCAATCCTGGTAAGCTATAATCCATATTGCATTTTTGAAATTATGGGTTGATGTCCTCAATGTATTGTTTCTCATGTAGGAAAGTGGTGGGAAACCTACGGACTACAAACTCCTACGTTGATGCACATGGCTTTGAGGATACTGATGACCCTCAACTGTAGGGGATCGAGATAGTCTTCGCGGGTAAGATAACCCAATTTATTGATTTGACACAAGGGGAGCCAAAGAATATTTATAAGCTTTAACAGTTGAGTTGTCAATTCAACCGCACCTGAAATATACTTGCTTGCAACAAAATATTAATAGCAACAGTGATATGATAGTGATAGTGGCAACAGCGAAAGTAAAACAGCAAAAGTAAACTACTAGTATCCAACAGGATTAAAACATTCAAGGCTAGGGAGATGGATGGTTGGGCGCTGCTTGGATGAGAGTGAACATGTAATAGATTTTAACACGGGGCAAGGCACACAGAAAAGAAAAAATCATCTAGGCAAATATAAAACATTAGGCATGTATCCCGTAGTAGTAGTGTGTGCTTGCAATAAGAACTTGCACAACATCTTTTCTCCTACCATCCCGCTATGAATGGGGCCAAAAGGAACTTATGGAAATTAAGGTGCTCTTGTCAAAGATCACCAGAACAAAGCATTAACACTCAATGGATACATGAAATCCTCAAATTATAATCCATCCCCTTTGGTGTCCCAAGATGTCACCTTTGAGATCGCCAATTCCGGACCATAATAGGTGCATACAACTCATAGATAGGATCAACAACATAAATAAACTCATGAAAACACAAGTGGTTCAGGTCTGAAAACATGGCACTCGGTTCCAAAGTGACAAGCATTAAGAGCAACAAGTTTTAGCAAAGATGATAAACACCAAAGTAGATGATAGGAAACATGCCCCCAACAATCTGACGAACTATTACATGATCTAACTCATCCAATCCGTACCATCCCCTTTGCCTACAGCTGAGAATTACTCACAAATGAGAGGATAAGTCATGGAGGGATGATGGATTGGTGATGGTGATGACGATGGATATGATCTCCCCTCACCGGAGGCCAAAACAGCCTCCAGATTAGCCCTCCCGGAGAAGAACAGAGGGTGGCGGCGGCTCCACGACGGAAACTGGAAAAACGACTTCTGTTATGGGGTTTCCTCGCCACGGGAATAAATAGGGGCTTCGGTAGGGCACAAGAGGGGGAAGGACCCACCCAGGCGGCCTCCCAGCGCGGCGAGGAGTGGGGTCGCGCCACCAGGGCGCCAGAGGCCCCCCTGGCTGCCCTCTGGCCCCACTTCTGGCACAATGGCCCTTCGGATGCGTGAATTTTCTGTGATTTTTCCTGGAATTTTCTGAGACATCTAAAAATCCATTTTCCTGCACATAATAAAACCATACAGGTAGCTCTGCTGAAAACAGCGTCAATCCGGGTTAGTTTAGTTCAAATCATGCAAGAATGAGGTCAAAACAATAGCAAAAGTGTTTGGAAAAGTAGATATGTTTGAGACGTATCAACTCCCCCAAGCTTAGCATATTGCTTGTGCTCAAGAAATTCAGTTCAACGAACCGGACGCGACAAATAAAACTTTGACAAACTCTTTTCCTTCATAAGATATATATAAGCATGTACTACAAAAAGAGTTTATCAAGTATTGAAACAATGCTATGAGGACAATGCACGAAGCAATCCTTCTTTCAAGTGATCAATCACAAACAACCAAAAGTAAATAATATGCTACTGAAAATCAGAACAAGATCACAATGCACATAGCTTGAACATACTAGAGTGGTATCTCGCTAGCCTCCATGAGTGAAGCAAAACATACATGCAGAAACTCCTCCGAAGTTTTATAGGAGACTAGAACTAAGAATTTCAGAACAATCAATATCACAATCATGCAGAAGACAATGTGGTACTTTGGGACAATGCATGTTACACTAAGAATGACAATTATGCTCTCAATAGTTGGTGCTTTCAAGAAAGAAGGGGAGACTCTCGAACCGTGGCTTTTGATGGCAAGGTTGAAAACCCGTGGTTAGAAGCAAAGACTAAACAAGTACCAGAGTTCTTGGTTTTGAAAACAGAGATAAAATTCTTTTGGGAAGTGCAACTTTCCAGTCAACAATAAACAGTAAAGGTCTCTCAATATCTCCCATGCCAACCATATTAATGGTGTTTCCAATGCTTTTTGCTTACACTTTTGTTCCCTTATCCATCTATCCTTTGACGGTCTATGGTGCTTTTTTTATTTTGCCTCAAGTATGGAAGGAAATTTCTCGTTCCATCTATCATCAGCAGCATTTGGCCCATTTCATTCCATCATCAAGTATGGGGGAAGTGTAAATTTTTATAAAAATGTGAAACAAGTGAGAACTGGCCATTCTCCAGACCGGCCTCTGCCTCATAAATTTGACTAGTTAAAACTTTGTCAAGGAGTAAAACATTTTTGGCATGGAAGATACTGATTTTTCCCCACTACACCATGAGCTTGTATGGTTACAAAAGGGAATCTTTTGAATAAATTTTGAGATGGTACAAGAAATTCTAAGTTAGGGATGGCAGGTAAATACCATATATAGGAAGGTATGGTGGACTCAAGTGGAATAACTGGTTTGAAAAGGAGTTTGGATGCACAGGCAGAATTCCGCTTAGTGCGAGTGAAGGCTAGCGAAAGACTGGGAAGCGACCAACTAGAGAGCAATAAAATTCATAATCATGCAGAGCGACAAGGCAACATTAAATCGGGCATGAAAGTGAAATAACTATTCTGAAACAAAAAGATCATCAAGGCATGATAGACTTTGTAGTCATAAACATGTGTGAACATGTGCCAAGTCAATCCAAGAATTCTCCGAAGGGAAATACCACTTCAATATGCCAAACCATGAACAATGAAATGCATGCAAATCATTTCAAAAACATATTATGCACTCTAACTATTTGAGATTAGCCACAAAGAAAGCATGGAGCATTGGGAAAGCATTGTAAACATAGCACTATGTCGCTACAAGATGGTCTCTAGATCATAAGTACAGACATATGTACAAAAGTATAAACAAGAAGAGTTCATACCAGCTTTCGTTGTTGCTTCCCTGTCGTCGATCTTCGTCATTACTACCTTGTCACTTGCACGATTGAACGTAGGAAAATATAATCAAGTGCCATCACAAACTCGAGCTGAACTCTGCAAACAAGGCAAACTAAAGAGAGAAAGGAAGTCTTTTGGGGTTTTTCAACAGGTTAAACGAAAGCAAAAGAAAAGAGAAATATGTTTGTTGTTTTGAAAATTAAGATAGAACAAAGAAGAACAGGCAAAAACTTCGAAAAGATCAAAGCAAACAAAATAAAACAGATAATACAATGGAAAATGGAGAAGGGAACGTACTCCCCCAAGCTTAGGCTTTTGGCCTAAGTTGGTAACAACTACTGCGGTCCCCAAGAGCCTCCTGCTCCGGGGTGGTACGGGTGAGTCCAAGGGTCGTACGAGGCTTCAGGTGCGTATAGAGAAGTCCTCGGATTCTCCCACGAAGAAGGCTCCACGCTCCAAGAAGAAGAAGACCCTTCACCCCACTGGGTGGGTGAAGGTATCCTCCTGGAAAGGTGGGAACTTACCATGCTCCTCCTCATCGAGCACAACCCCTGCCATGGGGTTATGAAACTGCTGTTGGACCACATGCTCATCGAAATGGGTAACGTTGAAGGACCATCCGCTCCTGCGAGTATAATCAAACCAAAGAGGTGCAGGTAGACGAATCTCCCGAATAGTGGTCAGTCCAAACCTAAGAATATAATTAAGGTTACCAAACTCGGAAGTCATGGTAACAAACTCATGCCTCTTCATAGCAGCAGGACCAAAGCTTAAATAAGTAAAAGGCTTATCATTAGGGTGTGGGGTGCCATTAAGAGACTCAGGAATAAGTGTGGCGTAAACGCCACCATAGAGATCTCCCTTGTTGCCATTAGCAACAAGGAGGTGAGTAATTAAGGCACCCACATTATACTTACTCTCTCCTGAGAGGGCGTTCGCAAAGATGGAAATATCCGGTGCAGAAATGTTGCTCGTGTTGTCACGAGCTAACACCCCTCTAGAAATAAAATACGCGAAGTACCTGAGGTGGGGTAATAAGATGCTGGAAATCTTTGAACGTTGAATATCCCTCGTCTCCTGGCTGCAAAGAGAGTTGAAGAGAGTCCTCAACTCGGAGGGCTGAGTGTTCATCTTTGTCGTTTTTCCAACGTTCGACACACCTATTATTTCACAAAATCATGCCAAAGACATGGTCAAAAGATCATTGTAAATTTTAAACTCAATAATACCAGTATCATGATTATATCTGAAACTATTAATAAAACAGGAGATGAGTTTATGATACTGAGCAACACGGCATGTTGCAAGCCGTGTCAAACCTGCACTAGCACAAAGGCCGTAAAATTCCTCCTTAATTCCTGCAGCTTCGAGGAAGGCGTTGCACGGATATGTCATTGCATGTGCTGGACTCGTGTCGTCCAACAACTCTAGGGGCACATGATCTTCATTATAGCTCACCCTAGCAGCCGAGGATGAAGTTGCAGCTCTAGTAACTCGATCGGTGCGCTCGGGCTTCTTCTTCCCAAGCCACCCCTTTGCTTTTCCTAGCAAACTCATTTCTGAAATTTTTGACAATTCACAAAAACAAGGATTTAAGAAAAGTGAGTTGAGGCAAACTACTCTACTCACTTACCAAAGGCATATATTTGCATCAAAACTTGGAAAATAAATTTCTACACATGCAAGCAAGCTCATATGAACATCACCAAGAACTTCTAAATACTCACAAATGAAGCCACCAACCAAAATCTAATTGGAGGGGTGAAGGAGTCACATACCAGGGAGTATTTGTTCAAAATCTCAGCTCAAATGATGGGTTAAGGAGAGAGATCGAAAATCTCCTCCATGAACAGAAAAAACGCAAGTCCAGGTGCAGAACTCATGTTTTTGGAGAGAGAGGAAGAGAAGGGAGGAAGAAGTACCTGGCTAGCTGCCCCGTGGGCCCCAGGCGCCTTGTGGGCGCAGCCAGGGGGCAGGCCGCGCCAGCTCGCCTCCTGGGCCACTGGTGGCCCCATGGTCAACCCGAGGTGCCCCTGGGTCACTTTTGACGTGGAAACTTTGATTTTTATTTTTGTGGAATTTTTCTAACAACTTCACTGGTAAAAACAATTTGAGGTTCAAAAAGCTGTGAAACTTTATGAAAACTTGAAACAGTGGTTAGAAAAGTGAAGCTTAAAAACATATAAACTTGGTACAGTAAGGAGGGAAAAAAGCTAAAGCAAATGAAAACATAACAAGCTCTACTTTTTACCTATATAAAACAGATAGCTAGCAAGAT
Source organism: Bromus sterilis (assembly GCA_950022295.1). Classification (NCBI taxonomy): domain Eukaryota; kingdom Viridiplantae; phylum Streptophyta; class Magnoliopsida; order Poales; family Poaceae; genus Bromus; species Bromus sterilis. The sequence goes on along the minus strand of OX465600.1, from coordinate 203,004,603 downwards.
TGATCAAGTCTTACCAACAAACCGTCCATATATAGAGCAGAAAGTCTCACCTCTTATGAAGTGATGATTGTACCTTTACCTTAACAGACATTGTCCCCACCATAATGGTTTTGTATTTGTGGTGCACATGTAGAGGACAATCCCATTCTCCAATTTTCACGGTCTCGATATTCTCTATAACGTTAAGGCCATGCCTTTTGTCGATCTTCCTCGGAAAATACACCGTGTTTTCTTTATCGTCAATGTTGAAGGTAACCTTTCCTTTATTGCAATCAATAATAGCACATGCGGTGTTAAGAAAAGGTCTACCATGTATAATGGTCATGCTCCCATCCTCGGGCATGTCAAGCACAACAAAATCTGTAAAGATTAAGCAATTAGCAGCTTTAACAGGAACATCCTCACAAATACCAATCGGGACGGCTGTTGACTTGTCGGCCATCAAGAGAGAGATATCTGTAGGGATTAGTTTATCAAAACATAGCCTCTTATAAAGATAAAAAGGCATGACACTCACTCCCGCTCAAGATCAGATAAAGCAGTTTTGACATAATTATTTTTTATGGAGCAAGGAATGGTGGGTATACCTGGTTCACCAAGCTTCTCAGGAATCTTGCCACTGAAAGAGTAGTTAGCACGCATTGTAGATATTGCCTCATTAGGGACTTTTATTTTATTAGTAAAAATATCTTTCATATATTTGGAATAAGGAGGTAACTTGATAGCATCAGTCAAAGGAATTTGAAGAAAAATAGGTTTCATCCATTCACAAAATTTATTATAGTGCTCTTCTTCTTTGATTTTGAGGGATTTACCTGGAAAGGGAATGGGTTTCTGTACCCATGGTTCTCTTTCCTTTCGATGTCTTCTTGCGATGAAGTCTTCTCTAGTATATTTATTGCATTTATCGGGTGCTTCTTATTCTCGCACCTCGGGAGGATCATTCTTCTCCTTATCTTTTTCGGGCTCAGCACCGTCTTCAGTCTCAGCAACGGAAGTGGGTATGCTATTTGGATCAACAGCGGGCTCTCCCTCCACTATGGGATCACTTGAATTTTCAACTTCCTTGTGTTTCTTCTTCTTCTTCTTTTTTATCGGAGAGCTAAAAAACTCTTCATCTTCCATTTGAGAATCTTGCTCGATCCTGGGTGTGCATTCCACCCCGAGTCTTTATACCATACGCTTGTAAATTATCTTGTTTTCAATTGTTAGCCAGCAAATCTTTTTACACATCAGAAATTTGTTCAAGCTAAGTTTGAACCATATGAAAATGATTAACAAGACATTTAACATCATTAACTGTTCTTCCTAGAACATCAAGAAAACTTTTGATAGCAAGAGTATTATCATGAACTGACTTTGAATCCTCATATTAAAGTGATTTTTCTTCATAATAAAATTATCAAGCTCATCTAAACATTGGTTAGGAGGCTTACCTTTAGGGATGTCACTTGCATTGAAATCTAAAAGAGAGTGTACCTCTACCAAGGGAGGATGAGTAGTAAGCTCACACAACTTCTCAATAGGAGGTAGATTCTTCACGTCTTTGGCTTTAATTCCTTTTTCTTTTATAGACTTCTTTGTTTCTTGCATGTCTTCGGGGCTTAGAACAAGCATGCCCCTCTTCTTTGGTGGTGGAGGTGGTTCGGGGACGGACCAATCTTTGTGGTTCTTGGCAATCTTGCCCATTAGTTCTTCAGCATCTTCCGGTGTTCTTTCCCTGAAAACACAACTAGCACAACTATCCCGATAGGATCTAGATTCATCGGTTAGACCAGCATAAAATATATCAAGTAATTCATTCTTAGGGACTCCATGTCCCGGTCTAGCCTTGATTAAACTGCAATACCTCCCCCAAGCTTTAGGGAGGTGCTCATCCTGCAACTGTTTAAAGTTATAAATTCTTTGTAAAGAAGCATGTTGCATATGCGCAGGAAAATATTTATCAACAAAAGATTGAGCTAAGTCCTGAGGAATCTTGATAGGACCATAGGGTAATGCATCATAACATGCTTTAGCGACTTCCTTCAAAGAAAAAGGAAAAATCTTAGCCACATAAAAGTTTCGTATCCTCTCATCAGTAGTAAACAAGCCACCTAACTCAGTGAGTCTGGTCAGGTGTGCTATAACATCATCATTTTCTCTGCCATAAAAGGGGTCAGCTTCAACTGTAGATATAAGTGAAAGATCAACAGAGAAATCATAATCAGGATCAGTCATGCATATAGGAGATGTAGCAAATTCAGGATCAGGAGTAATCTTGTTCTTCATGGAGTGCTTTTCAAGCAGCTTCCTAACAGCGCCAGGTTCAGAGCCGGCACACTCTGTAAGTTCCATGCATAAATCATCATCAAGAATAACATAATCATCCTCAATTAGTCTCTCCTTGAGTTTTTCCAAGTCTGGGTAACCAAAGGCTTTGCAAGTAGGAAAATAGGTAGCAGGAGTTTCAGTCTCGGACTGTGCTGCAACCTTAGCCATTTGAGATTTAAGGTAGCGACCAAGAAAACAAATTTCCTCAAAATTAGTGGAAGCATCATCAAAAGTATTGGACATATTAACAGAGTCGGTGGAAGTAGCATGTGGTGGTGGTGGTGAAGCATACTTACTTATAACTGAAGGTGGATCAAGTGTAGCACTAGTGCTCAGAATAGTACCTTTTCTTGTAGTGGATGGTAAGATCGGAACCTTGGGGTCTCCTTTCTAACCCATGGTGGATAACGTGCAGCAAGCAGAATACTTCAAGTAGACTTGTAAATAAAGCTATGCTCCCCGGCAACAGCGCCAGAAAACAGTACTTGATGACCCTCAACTGTAGGGGATCGAGATAGTCTTCGTGGGTAAGATAACCCAATTTATTGATTTGACACAAGGGGAGCCAGAGAATATTTATAAGATTTAACAGTTGACTTGTCAATTCAACCGCACCTAAAATATACTTGCTTGCAACAAAATATTAATAGCAATAGTGATATGATAGTGATAGTGGCAACAGCGAAAGCAAAACAACAAAAGTAAACTACTAGTAACCAGCATGATTAAAACACTGTACGCTAGGGAGATGGATGGTTGGGTGCTTCTTGGATGAGAGTGAAAATGTAATAAATTTTAACACGGGGCAAGGCACACAGAAAAGCAAAGATCATATAGGTAAATATCAAACATTAGGCATGTATCCCGTAGGTAGTTGTGTGTGCTTGCAATAAGAACTTGCACAACATATTTTGTCCTACCATCCCGCTATGAACGGGGCCAAAAGGAACTTGTGGAAATTAAGGTGCTCCTGTCAAAGATCACCGGAACAAAGCATTAACACTCAATGGATACAATGGATACATGAAATCCTCAAATTATAATCCATCCCCTTTGGTGTCCCAAGCTGTCACCTTTGGGATCACCGGTTCCGGACCATAATAGGTGCATACAACTCATAGATAGGATCAACGACATAAATAAACTCATGAAAAACACAAGTGGTTCAAATCTGAAAACATGGCACTCGGGCCCAAAGTGACAAGCATTAAGAGCAACAAGTTATAGCAAAGAGGATAAACACCAAAGTAGATGATAGGCAACATGCCCCCAACAATCTGATGAACTATTACATGATCTAACTCATCCAATCCCTACCACCCCCTTTGCCTACAGCAGAGAATTACTCACACATGAGAGGAGAAGTCATGGAGGGATGATGGATTGGTGATGGTGATGGTGATGACGATGGCGATGATCTCCCCTCACCGGAGGCCAAAAAAACCTCCGGATTAGCCCTCCCAGAGAAGAACGGAGGGTGGCGGCGGCTCCACAACGGAAACTGGGAAAATGACTTCTGTTTTGGGTTTTCCTCGCCACGGGAATAAATAGGGGCTTCGGTAGGGCACCAGAGGGGGGAGGATCCACCCAGGCAGCCTCTCGGCGCGACTAGGAGTTGGGCCGCGCCAGCAGGGCACCTGGGGCCCCCTGGCTGCCCTTTGGCCCCACTTCTGGAACAATGGCCCTTCGAGTGCGTGGATTTTCTGTGATTTTTCTTGAATTTTTTGAGACATCTATAAATCCATTTTCCTGCACATAAGAAAACAATATAGGCAGCTCTGCTGAAAACAGCGTCAGTCCGGGTTAGTTTAGTTCAAATCATGCAAGAATGAGGTCGAAACAATTGCAAAAGTGTTTGGAAAAGTAGATACGTTTGAGACGTATCAGATACTCAACTTGACCACAAGTTCTTCCAAATGTGAATGGAATTGGAGTGTTTTTTAACAAGTAACTCTTGAATATCAACTTGTTTATTCAAAATTTATCTTTAGTTCCTTACTTTATTTATGAACAAATGTGAATGGCTACTTAACTAGGCTTCACTTTGCAAATTCTAGGTGGATGCAAAGAGGATAAATAAACTAGATGTGAGCCGTAGGGACAATCTAGTTTATATTCAATTCAATGGAAGAATGATGGACAAAATAAAGAAGTGGTCCGCCTCTCGTGATGTTCTCCTTGGTGAAGATGCTTCCATGGCACAAGATTAGATATGCGAAGGTGCATATGTTGAGGACGAGGTTGATCCCGACACCACCATTGATGATGAAGTGGTAGCCACCGAGGGTGTAGAGCTTCGTAGGAGAGCAAGAGTGAGAGAACTCCACGAAGTAGAATAATTTTTTTGTCGATGAAGCTTCAGAAAATGAGATTGCATTGGAGGATGAGATAGAATTTGAGTCTGATAATGCTGAGATGATTGAAACAAAAGAGGATGAGGATGAGGACAAAGACACAACATATCCTTAATTCTTTGGACCTTGCTATTTACTTGTTTAGTATGACTCTATGTTTGGTATTTTCCTAGTTTGAGTTGTCAACTTGTCATGCAATGCAACTATGCAAGATTGGAAGAACTGTGTTTATTTGTGTTTTAATTTTATGGTTGAGGACCTTGTTATGATATGCACTTATGCAAGATTTTAAGAACTATGATTATTTGTGTTTTATGTCTGTTGTGAACTGTTGGTATATCACTTCTAGCCATTGCTTTGTCATACATACTTCTGGACATGTGTGTTTGAGTGTTTTGGATAATATGGTTCAGAGCTGGCCAACGGGCCGGCCCGGCACAACACGGGCACGGTATCTATATCTTTTATAAAGCAAAACCCCACCATATGATCATTTAAGTTGTCTATCTTAACATGCAAGCTATCCACATCATCCATTCTTTTAACCAGTCAATTTTCCATGTCACCCCACTATAGAATTATTTAAATTGTGTATCTTCACATGCAAGCTAGCCACATCACCCATTCTCTTAACCAATCAATTATCCATGTCATCTCTACTAATATATTTATTAATCTCTATATGCAAAATTCATATCAACCATCTTTTAATCATTTCATTGTTCATGATAATAATTTTTAAACTTATTTTGTGTCAAATAAATTTAGTATCTCAACTATGGAAAATTGAATTTTTCATGTTCATTTAGACAACTTAATGTATCATACTTTTATACTTTTTATTTACATTATATAGTTATTAAAGAAATTCCCGCTGCAATGCGCGGCATATATTTCTAGTAACTTAAACGTGCCAAGCACGGCACGGCTCGCTAGGCACGTTTATTAAACGTGCCGGTCCGGGCCGGCACGCGTGCCTGACCTTCAGGCCCAAGAACGACACATTTAATAAACGTGCCTCACAGACGGCCCGTTCAGCCCTTATATCTCTAAAAAATACTATAAATATTATATTATTAGGTATTATTAAGCCTAGGTATTGTAATATATATAAAAATATGAAAATATATATAAAAAGTTAAACGTGTCGTGTCGGGCCGGCCCGCGTGCCTAGCCTTACGGCCCGAGGTGGGCCACGTGCCTGGCACGGCCCGTTTATTGGCGTGCCGGGCCGGCCCGTGACGGGCCAGGCACGCGGGCTTACGGGCCAGCCCATTTATCAGGCCAGTTTGGCCAGCTTTGATATGGTTGTTGTGATTTGTGAACATAGTGCAGTTTTTTGAATTCTGAGGTCACATATCACCTCGGATCAAAATATCAAAGTTGTTCGTTTTCGATACCAAGAACTTTCATGTTGATTTTTTTTATTTAAGGTCGTATTGAAAGCCAAAATACTGAAACATCAATGTATCAATGCAGTTTTTTGAATTCTAAGGTCACATATCACCTCAGATAAAAAATATCAAAACATCAAAGTTGTTCTTTTTTTTATACCAAGAACTTTCATGTTGAACAGTTCTTCATTTAAGGACATATTGAAAGCCAAAATACTGAAACAGTAATATATTAGTGTCGTTTTTTGAATTCTGGGATTACATATGGCATTGGATCAAAAAAGTGAAAACATGAAGGTTGTTCCTTTTTTGATACGAAGAACTTTCATGTTGAACGTTTTTTTATTTAAGATCATATTGAAGGCCAAAATACGGGAACAACAATGTATCAGTGCAGTTTTTTGAATTCTGAGGTCACACATGACATCAGATGAAGAAAGTCAAAACATGAAGTTTGTTCCTTTTTCCTAGACGATGAAGTTTCACGTTGAACATTATTTCATTTAAGGTCGTTTTGAAGGCTAGAAAACTGACGCAATACAACAACCATGTGTGTTTGGGTGACCAAAATGTGATGATGACACTGAGATTTTAAGATTTATAAAAAATTGGCCGATTAATGGTCCACCGATTAATTCTGATTAATCGACCGATTCACGATTAATTCCTACTCCCCAGTTGACCGAGCCGTTATTGATTATCGATTTCCTAAACATTGGCGTGGATTGAATTTGGCGCGCCAGCAATAAAAGTTGGGATAATCTTTTTTTATTAGTGCAACAAATTACTACTTCCTCCGATCCATAATAAGTGTCGCTCATTTTGTACTAATCTAGTACAAACTTTGTACTAGATGGACAACACTTATTATGGATCGGAGGATACTATAAAAGAACCTACTCTACTCAGTGCTACGGTTGTTTTGAGCTGCCTAATCGCCTTGGTCCGTAGATAAGCATGCCAAAAGTGGCTAAGTGGGTGCTGGCGGCCTAATCAAACGTTGGTTAATTTAGACCCCGATAATTCTGTCGTTCAGCCCATGACCGGTGGTCCCTCAAACACACGCGTACGTGCAAACACGGTGAAAAAGCCCAGCAGTTGTCGTTGCAAAAATACTGTAGCGCCGGAGGAGGGATAAGTCCATTGCGCCTCCTCCCCTCTCCTTTCTCTCGCCTCCTCCCCTCCCCCTCTCTCTCTAACCCGAGCCGTCAGCCACCTCCTCTCCCACGCCGCCGGCCACCTCATCTCGTGCCCAGCCACGCCGACCCCCTCCTCTCCCGCTCATCTACCTCATCCCTCTCCCTCCCCTCGTTCGCAGCCGCCACCTCGTCTCCTCTCCCCAGTCGAGGATGGCGGAGCCGCTCACCGCCGCGAGCGGCCAATACAAAGAGCGAGGAGAGGGAGGGGAAGCCCGACGCGCAGCCAGGCCGCCCCTCAAGTCCGTCTCCCCCACGCCGTCCTCCTTCTCCCTCTTCCCTCTCTTCAATGCTCTCTCTCTCCCAGGAACTGCGCCGCCGGCCACCATGGCTATGCCGCCGACCTCGACCTCGCCGCGCCGCCTCGGACGTCCACAGCGACGGGATCCGACCGGATCCGGCGAAAGGAGTGCAGGCCGCTGCTGCACCGTCTCCTCTTTGGTTTTGTTGATGCGGACGGTGTGGACTCGCCCTACAGGTTTGTCTCCCTCTCTCTCATATCCTGATTTGTTTTTGTTCTTATCTGAATCATCCATGTACTAATTTGGATGCATGGACTGGTGTTCCAATATCGGATGGTTGTCGCTTAGGGGTGGGTTTCTGATATACATTCATTAGTTCAGCAAAAAAATGTAGAGGCTATGTATTTGGTTCAGATGAGCACGGTGAGGTGAGGCTTATCTCTTCCTTGATTATGTTGCTAAATGTCCATTTTTGTTATTAATCTATTTTTTTGATATCTGCAAAAGGCTGACCATCTCTTTTGCTGCATTGTGCATAGGCCCTAAACTGTCAATGTGTCTGCCAGACATTACAAAATTATTGTTTAAGCCAACACCAGATCCTCCTTCTAATATTAGGCACACCCATGTGAGACAGTTTTCTGTTCATTTAGTTTATTTTTATTTTTATCTTGCTATTTCAGATATTGTTATATTTACCATGGTTCATGCCTCCATTTTTTAAATAATGTAACCATATCTGCAACCTATAAGATCAATAACTAGAGAAGTTAAGAAGGAATCATATCAAGTAGATTAGAGGTCAAGCCTATCCCCCAGCCACACGAGTCTAAGATGAAACAAATATTGAATCCCGAAATTCCGAAACAAAACAAGATGCAGCAAAGAGAATCATTATATATTTTCTTCTAAAGATAGAGGACCAAGAGGATGAATCAAAAAGAAATCATAAAACCTGCTATTTATCATTATAATACTACCTCACATGTGTATGTTCTCAGTTTCAGTGCACATGCAGGTTTTATCTCCTTTATAGGTTGATTAGTTTTGTGAATGCATCTTAACTTTGAATCCAAAATGCATATCTTTTTTACCAGTTTCCATAGTATGTATGAACCCAACACAGATTTCCTTGGTTCTTCCTCTATCTTTCGGATGGCCTTGGCTCTCTTCTCTCATGTGGACATATAGTTTCAGAGAGTAGTGACTAACAGTGATAATATTTTCATATACGGATCTTATTAGGGACTGTAGAGGGGCATCGGAGATAGAGGAACCACATTTTTTTGTTGCCTTCTTGCTTTCTGTTGTTCCTACAGGTTGTTGTCCCACCCGCGCGGATGCCGGTGGCGTGTGAGACCTCTGTTTCCCCATCCAGCTCCATGTGTGCTCCTGGGGCTGCTGCGCCTTCTTCGGCCGGAAGCTCCTTGCCTCGGTGTTGCCCGCTGCAGTACGCCTGTACTCCGGCCATGTGAATGTTGCCCCTAACACCAACATTGTAAGCCCAGGACCCCTCTTTCCTCTTTATTTTCTCACCATATTAATTTGTAAGCATGTTCAGTACCATTATTATAACAGTAATAAAATGCAGTTGCATTATGCATTTGCCTGAATGTTCTTGTGCCGTTGAAAAAGTGTATCATACATGTTTGTTTCCCCAATATGCTAAAAACTCAAGGAAAATCTGTTTATGAAATTTGCAATTATATTTTGATGCATATTCCTGAATTTGTGCACACTCAGTGTGCAAACTCATTGTGAGTTAGAAGTACATGATAGTGTGTAGAATGTTGTGTGGTTATTAAATTTATGTAACTTATTAACCATGCTATTTTCTTATACCAAGATAGACCTGGGTTACTGTCATTTCGATATAGTTTTTGTTTTCAGATATTTTCGGTCATGCTAAGATACTTGAGATTGAAGTTTTTAGAACTAGGAGCTCATTATAATTTTTCTCTGTAGCTTCTATTTTACTAAATGTTTTGGTGAGCTAAGGGAACCCATAGAAGGTTTCTATCCGGTGATCCTCAAAACTCGTTAAATAGTTCAGTAGAGTATGAAGACTTGCATGTGTTTTCTTTGTACTAAGTACTAACGAGAGGTGACGTCTTCAGAGAATCCTTGCTGCCTAGAAGAGCAGAACCAGCTCCATTCATGATTTTCTTGAGAAGATTTGCAAGGTGACGTCTAACGAGAAGCAACGATATGAAGTAACACATTGGTACTACCCCTACAGACCTAACATGTCTTTTTGTTGCATTTGTTGACGTTGATAAATTGTTATTGTTGATATCCTATGTTGACAGTCATGGCAATATATGTACTAATATTAGTTTGATTCCGCTGTGTATCATGGATGTGTTGTTTATTTTGGTCCACATGATAATTTTGGATGTGCAAATATGATGCCTTAGTTCATAGATCTGCTGCAAGTGGATATATTTTTATCTCATTCTACTATAGTATGGTAATAAACATGAGTGGAGGGGTAAAGTATTTTTTGTGTTAACTAGGTGTTTTTTCATAGGAATAGCATGGTTAATAAGTTACATATACAGTGTGCTTTTTTGGATAGCGTTGGAGGTAGGGAATGAGGTTGAGTTGGTGTTACCATGACTGGTTTGTACTAATTCCTAGGATCAGGCTACGATCTTGCATTGCAACATGATTGTTAACTAATTTTTTTGGTGATCAGGTACAGGAACAGGGCAGCCGTACCGAGCAGGATGTTAGGGGGGACCAGGAGATGCCACTCAAGGCCGGTCTGGTTCATCGGCGCCTGCCGGCAGGGGAGGCGCGAATGGTGGCGTTGGCAAGGGACATCAACCGGGGAGAAGGCGGTGGGGCTGCAGGGATGGGGTGGCAAGGCTGGGTTGGCCGGCGGCAACGAGAGAGAAAGGGGATCATAGGATTATAGTGTCGAGTGAGCAGCAGTAACAATGAAGCAGTGTGCAGGTAATTTCTAATCTTCTCTACCCATTTTTATGTGAGATTTCATTTCCTTCTTCTCCATTCACATAATCAACGACTCCACTTTCTTGGTAGTATTGATAGTCTACATGCTGATATGTTTTTAACGGCGCTTTGTTGGGCTCTCACATTTTTTAATTACTAAAACGTACTGTATGGGACCAAAGTTTCAAATCTGATGCAAAGGAGTTCGTTTTACTTAACATAATTCATAAATAGTTTTGCATTCACGGAGGTTACTAAGCAAAGTAAAATTGTTCTCAGTTTTTTTGAAAGTATAGAACGGGACTGAAATGCAATAAGTTCTATGTATGAGATCAAGATCATTTGCGATTCTAAAAAAGGGACATAATTTGGTTGACTTGCTTATTGTAATTAACTAAAACATATATTGCTAAGCATGAGAAAATATGTCGAAACTCAGGACAAGGGTAAGGAATCTAAAGACAGTGTTCCCTTTATTGTTGAGAGTGCCGAACAAATCTGAATATCAGGTAATCAACTTTCAAGTTTTGTGTTTTATTTCCATGCCCATCTCCACTGATTTCCAAGTATTTGTGTTTAGATGTCATATTGTCATTCCATGGAGTACACATATAAATTCTAGTTTTACCCATCAGCAGATGTTCACTCTTACTAAGCTTGTCCCTCTGGCCTTAATAGTAGCTATCTTAGTGCAATACTCCTATCTTATTCCATATGCCATTTGTTGTATGTAAGGTATAGCAACTTATCACACATGTCCTTATTGAAGTGGAAATAACCTGATGAGATGAGAGATGCTGGGGTTGCATCTTTTGGTTCTAAGGCTTCTTATTTTATTTTCACTTTGCATATGTAATCACCAGAAATACTATCTTACGAGGTGATATGCTTTGTCCATTGCATATTTTTCATTTCATGGTTCCAGTATTTCCTATATGTGTTTTATCCATGGCGTAACTCGGTGTTAGCTTTGCTTATAGTTGTTAACTCGGTGTTAACTCTTATTGTTGTACATCCTCTCTGAAATTCTATAAAACAAACATGTAGTAGTGATTCAAGTGGACGTCTACTTTGCTCTGTTTTCTGGTGCGCCAGAATTGGATTCAGTTTGTTTTTATGTACAGTTCAAGGGTTTAAACTTGATATTTTCCTCTATTTTTATTGTGCTTTTTTGTTCTCAGTTGATCTCTTGGTGGCCCCCCTAGCTGCCCCCTTTCTCCTATTTATTCTCCGTTACGGGATTCTTCAGAAGACACAACCCTTTTTCGCGATCTCGCCTCTGTTCCGCCGCCTCCGTGCTTTCAAGATCGGGAGCGCCAGCAGACTCTTCCCGGCACCCTGCCGAAGGGAAGATTGACCTCCGGGAGCCTCTCCTCCACCATGGACACTCCCTAGATGATCTGTGAGTAGTCTACCTTGGACCATGGGTCCGTGATCAGTAGCTATGTGATGTTCTCCTCCCCTCTTTGTTCTTCATGGATTAGACCTTGTGAGCTTCCCTACATGATCAAGGCACGTATGTAATTCTTTCTGTTGTTTCTATGCTGAGTTTGCTAGGATCTGATGGATTATGAGACTATGTTCAGTTCGTGATTGAGTAATATATTTGGTTCTTATCTTTTATATTTTTGTTCTTGAGTAATTTTTGCATGTTCTTCGTTGTTGTTTATTCCTTTGGTCAAGTAGTAGGTAGTGACTTCAAGAGAACGTTATGCTCGATTGTGGGTTCATGCTCCCTGATGACTAGCTTGAGTGACAGAAACATGAGTCTAGGGGATGTGTTGTTTCCACAAGGGGAATTCAAAGGGATCCATGTTCAGACTAGATTGATAGCTATTGTTATAAGCAAATTCGGCGAAGTGAAGAGACTTCTCCCAATTCTTTCCGAAAGAGATAACACAAGCTCTGAGCATGTCTTCCAAGATTTGATTAACCCTTTCAACTTGACCGCTAGATTGAGGATGAAAAGCTGTACTAAAGGATAGATGAGTTCACATAGCATTCTGAAAACTTTTCCAAAATCTAGAGGTGAAAAGGCTACCACGATCAGAATTGATTTCCAAAGGAACACCGTGAAGAGACACTATTCTAGAGACATACAAGCCCGCTAACTGGCTAGCAGTTATAGACTCGCGAACTGGAAGGAAGTGAGCAATTTTTGAAAGTCGATCAATGACAACGAAGATGGCATCATTTCCTTTCTGGGTTTTTGGAAAGCCGGTGATGAAGTCCATACCGACTTTGTCCCATTTCCACTCGGGAATAGACAATGGTTGAAGAGTACTAGCAGGTCTTTGGTGTTCTGCCTTACTGCGACGACAAACATCACATTCGGCAACAAATTGAGCAATGTCTCTCTTCATCCGGGTCCACCAAAATCTCTGGCGTAGATCTCGGTAAATTTTTGTGCTACCGGGATGAATGGAGAGGGGAGTGTCATGAGCTTCCTTAAGGATCAGCTGCTTTAGGTCTTCAATCTCAGGAACTACTAAACGATTTTCAAAGAATATCGTTCCTTGATCATTTGCAGAGAAACATTTAGCAACTCCGCTAACAATGTTCTGCTTGATCTCCTGAATACTACTAACTTGTTTCTGGGCGGCTATGATTTAATCCTCAAGGGTTGGTTTCGCCACCAAGTTGAAAAGAGATCCACGAGGAACAATCTCGAGGTTGAGCTTTCGAAATTCCTCATGAAGAAGTGGTTGATACTGTTGTAACATGAGGTTATTACAATACGACATACGACTTAGTGCATCAGCCATGACATTGGCTTTGCCTGGGGTGTAAGAAATTTCCTAAGTCATAATCTTTTATCAACTCTATCCAGCGTCTTTGTCTGAGATTAAGATCTGGCTGGGTGAAAATATATTTGAGGCTTTGGGATCAGAATAGATCTCACAACAATTACCAAGGAGGTAATGTCGCCAAGTCTTCAGGGCATGAACTACGGCAGCGAGTTCAAGATCATGGGTTGGATAGTTCTCTTCATGTGGCCGCAACTGGCGTGAAGCATAAGCTACCACATGTCGATCTTGCATAAGTATGCATCCTAACCCTTGCCATGAAGCATCACAATAGATCTCGAAATCCCTTTTGGTGTCTGGAGGTGCAAGTACGGGTGCAGAAGTCAATCTTCTTTTTAGCTCTTGAAAGCTTTCCTCGCACTTGGGGGTCCATTGGAATTTCTTATCTTTCTTGAGGAGTTCAGTTAGAGGCTTTGCAACTTTAGAAAAGTTCTCGACGAAGCGGCGGCAATAGCTTGCTAAGCCAAGAAAAATCCTAACTTGCTTAACCGATTCAGGTGGAGTCCAGTCAAGGACGGCCTGAACTCTCTCGGGATTGACTACAACACCTTTTGCAGAAATCACGTGGCCTAAGTAGATCACTTCTGGTAGCCAAAATTCACACTTGGAGAACTTGGCATAAAGGCGGTGCTCTCTAAGTTTCATCAATACCAACCTAAGATGTTCTGCGTGCTCTTCTTCGTTCTTCGAGTAGATGAGAATGTCATCAAGATAAACCACAACAAATTTATCTAGGTACTCAATGAAGATCGAATTCATTAAGCGCGAGAATGTGGCGGGGGCATTGGTTAAACCGAAGGACATGACGGTGTACTCGTAAAGACCATACCGAGTAGTGAAAGTCATCTTGGGAATGTCCTCGTTTCGGATTTTGATTTGATGATAGCCTAATCTGAAATCCATCTTGGAGAAGACAGAGGATCCTGCAAGTTGATCATAAAGATCATTGATCCTGGGCAGTGGATACTTGTTCTTTATCATCGTTAAATTTAGCGGGCGATAGTCTACGCACATCCTTTCTGTTCCATCTCTCTTCGTTACGAACAGAACGGGGCAACCCCATGGCGATGAGCTAGGGCGGATGAAGCCTTTTGCCAACGAAGCATCAAGTTGGGTTTTTAGCTCAGCTAACTAATGTGGGGCCATTCTATATGGTCGTTTGGAAATTGGGGTTGTGCCTGGTATAAGATCCACTATGAATTCTACACACCTGTCGGGTGGAATTCCCGGCAGCTCTTCAGGAAAGACATCCGGGAAGTCACGAACCACCGGAATATCTTCAAGGTCTGGAAGGGGAAGCACATTCAAAGTATGCATCTGGATTCTAGAGCTGGGTGATGTGTAGTCAATGGTCTGGCCTGAAGGATGGGTGAGTTTAACTGACTTGGCTTTACAATCAAGGACAGCATTCTGCCTTGATAACCAATTCATTCCTAGGATGACATCAATGTCTGAAGACTTGAGGGTTATAAGAGAAGCAAGGAATACTAAACCCTCAATTGCAATTTGATTGCCATGGCTTACTCTATTAGTTTGCCATTTGGAACCAGGAGTTTGAATTATCATTGGAGAAAACATTTCTTCAAAAGGAAATTCATGACGAAGTGCATAACTCTCTGACATGAATGAATGAGAAGCTCCTGGATCAAAAAGAACGGAGGCGGGAACATGATTGACTGGGAGTGTACCAAGGATGACATCAGAAGTAGCAGTGGTGTCCTCAACTGAGATTTGGTTCACGTATCCACTACTTGTGGCTGAAAGCTTTACCGGGATGGTTTTGGTGGTTGCTTTCTTTGGAGGCTTGTGACTAGGTCGACGTGGTGCCACCAACAGTGTAGGGCATTGTCGGAAGTAATGGCCTGGAAGACCACACTTAAAGAAAACTCTGGTGTCAGGGGGTGGAGCAATGATGGCAGGCTCACTACCATAGCTGTTGGGATTCGTGTTTGGTGGAGGAGGTTGAGGCACCATATAGGATAGCCTTGCAAAAAGGTGTGAAGGAATGGCACTAGTTGGAATCCATATCCGGCGTTTCTGAGGGGCTGAACTAGAAGAAGGAGCAAGCTCAAGAGCATGCTTGCGGGACTCTTCGAACACTTCATTTCCATGCTCAGCTCTGAAGGATCTGTTGACTAAATCCTCAAAGAATACAAATTCTATGAGGTTGAGATCATGGCGAAGGATAGAGCTAAGTCCCTTACGGAACCTTGCCTGCTTTCTGGCATCGGTGGTGATCTCTTCTTGGGAATACCGAGCAAGACGGTTGAACTCTCTCACATACTCATGAATGGACATCTCTCCTTGACTCAGATTGCAGAACTCTTCCTTCTTGCGCTCCATTAACTCATCTAGAAGGTGGTACCCTCAAAAGGCATCACGGAACTCCTGCCAAGTCACTAGGTGACCATCAGGCTGCATCGCAACATAGTTCTCCCACCATTCAGCAGCAGCACCTTCCAGAAAGTATGCAGCGAATATAACTCGATCATCGGGAGCAAAATGTGCAGTATCAAGCTTACGCTCGATGGAACGGAGCCAATCATCAGCTTCAAGGGGCTCAGAAGAACATCGAAATACCGGTGGCTTGAGGAGGATGAAGTCCTGAATGCTCACAACCACATTGCAATGACGTGAGGTATTCTGCTCGATGAGCTCCAAAAGGCGTGTTTGATCACGTCGATTCTTCTCAGCTTCCATCATGATTTCCGCTGCAGAAGTCGGTGGTGGAGGTGCATCATCATTTCGATTCCGATCACGGTCTCGATTCCGATGAACAGCACTACGAGTTCCACCTGACATCCTGTGTGATAAAAATCAACAATCAGAACAGGTTGTATGATGGAATCAAAGACAAGAAGGACATGACGAAGACGGAAAAGATTGTAATGCGAAGGCGATGCTTCATAGAAACACGGAACAAATCCGGCAGCATAACGGCTACACCGGGATGGAAAACAAGACAACCTCGAGGAGATTGGACAGAACTTCCTCAAGGAACTCAAATCACGGAGACTCTGGATGACCACAACTGTCCTACTGCTACAAGGAAGCAATCAACGTGATGTTCTAGTAAGACATAGATGAGCCTAGTCCTATCATCCCGTAGAAAAGATAAGGGTGACTCAGAACTCAGATCGATCAGGATAAGGAGAAAAAGAAGCCTTACGTTGTTCCCTTTATACCCAAGTAACTATATAACTATAGAATGCTAGACTCGACTTCGACCAAGGGTTTGATAAGCCTACAGAAAGTCCTGCTCTGATACCAAGTCTGTCGGGACTCGGAATATGCGTATGTAATTCTAGTCACGATACAATCACATGGAGAGCCGAGAACCATACCCAATTGTCTAAGCAGACAAGGCTAAGCACAGAACGTTCTCGGTAAACATCGAACGTGAGGGGCATCCCATCCATGCCGGATGATCATCTGAGATGGGTCCACATCGTCCGCTCACAAGTCTAGATGCTTATGGGTGGTGAATCCCATACTCATAGACAAGTCGCCTCAACCATGTTATCGATTGAATCCTAACTCTTACATAGACTTACTCCAGCCCGATCACTTAGTCGGGGTCTAGGGCGGGCTCGATCATACAACAAAGTGTGCACGTGACAGAGTCACGAGAAATCGCATCGCGATGCCCCAAGCTGCGCACATCTAAGGGCCACTTGGTGTATAAAGGACCGACAGCCAGATCACAACTATGGTCTCGAAAACCCATACTAAGACATGCATGTTATAAACATACACGCAGCACACATGCCTAGTATGAACAGCAGGTATCATCACATAACTCTACAAAGTGTATCTTTATTGTCTTACACATAGAGCATACAAAGATCACATGTCTGTGATCAACATTACATCATACAACGGAAGAAAATTATTTCTGAGTACAGACAAGTTTAACAAATGGCTTAGAGAAGCCTTGTTCAACATACATGCCCTTCCACGAGGGACCAGACTGCTGTCTGGAACTATGCTACCAAGGTCAACGTCAAGCTTCAGGAGGTGACTCCATCGGGGTCCGGGTTCCCATCTAAAACATAGAATAAGCAAACGTGAGTACAAAGTCGTACTCAGCAAGACTTACATCAGATCTATACTACTCATGCTCAAGTTTCAAGGTAAAGGAGGTGGGGTTCATCATGCAGAAGTGCCAGCTTTGACTTGGCTAGTTCTGAACTACGAGTACCAGATTTGAGGTAAGAAGCGTACACGAGTCCACTACATGTCTCCAACCAATACACCACTATGGTTACTTCCTCGACTTCCCCACGAGAAAGCACGCCATAGCACTCACGCTTATCTTGCGAGTTTTATAAGTATTCGTTCAAGTTGTCTATGATCAAGTAAAGGTCTCCAAGTAGTCCATAACCGCGGACACGGCTATTCGAATAGTTCATTAACCCTGTAGGGGTGTACATCTTCACACGCGTGTCATCACTTATCGCCTCGTTCTTGTCACCCTTCAAGCGGGTGTCGGACGTGGATGAAACCAAGGCACTACCCTCACATCACCTTCTCTAATCCAGGAGTCGACTACCTGAGTTTGTCACCGCTCGAGAGTTCAGCCGGTTCCACGAAACGGACTCAGATAATGCAAGGGACCGAGACGCCACCTTTGAGAGATGGTTTCACTGCCTCACAGGTCCACCCACATATCTATAGTTAGGTCAAATGGAAAGCCTGAATCTAGTGTGACTCCTGGACCGGATCGGGTACGTAAAGAGGCCAAACGGGGCTCCCATAAAACCCTACATGTGGTCATACTCTTTGTCTTGGATCACAAAACAGGAACTCGGGGCCTAGGGTAGTGTCCAACGAGACAACCCACTGTGTACTCCTACACAGCCTCTCATCGTTCACCTTTGTTTAGGGTGGATTCACCAACACGTTATCATCAGCACCACTGTGTTCATTCCATCCCGACTCACAAACATAACATCCTCATTGTATCACTAAGCAGCAATAAGCAGTAACAGTTGCAGGGGCCACATGCTCATCATTCAACTCCTAAATCTGCTAGGATTGTGGTTTGCTTAATACGGTGACAAAATGATAGGTCATGCATCGGAATGGGTTCAACTATGCGAAAGAACGTGTCTCGGTGATCTCCTAAACATGCATAAGCGAGACTGAGAGGGAAGTAGGATTTATAGACATGATCAATGGGGTTTGCTTGCCTTGCCGATGATACACGGGGTTTACCGAACTTCTTCTCCTTCGGGGGTGATCACCGTCTCGGATCGTCTGTCATCGGAGGCAATCATCAACAAGGGGGGACAACTTCGGAAGTAAAAATGCACATACACATGATAAGGTTGTCCATGATGTGAATGGTACTGGTTTGTAGCATATTCATCTTAATTGAAGTATACTTCATTTGAAATGCAAATTCAAACTTCAAATTCAATTTCAAATTATGCCATATGCATGTTTTCTACTGTTCACCCATTTTAAAATGGTCAAACAGAAAAACAAATCGCATATTCATAATCCTTGCATTTTTCTGATAATTTTTCATATATTATATGTTTAATTTGGAGTTAATATGAATTTTCTATGATTTATTAAAGTTTAAGCCTTTTTCTGGATTTTCTGTAATTTCTTGAATTTATTTTAATTCTATTTATTGCATCATGCTGATGCAATGCTGGCGTCACCAGGGAGCTGACATGTGGGGCCAGGGTGTCATTGACTCTGGGATTAATCCTGTGGTTTAAATTAAAACGCGTTTAATTAGAGGGACTGGGGGGCCACTGTCATAGACCCCAGGGGGAGATTAGCACGCGATTAAGGGCTAAGTGCCCGGCGGCTCGGGCACGGCGGAGCACCGCCGGACTCCGGCTGCAGGACACGGGAGGGCACGGGGAATGAACTGGAGGGTTCCCCTCGCTCGTGCGCGTCGCGTAGAGCACGCGGGGGACCTTGAGGAGGCCCCGGGCCACGCCGGCGACGACTCGCGCGGCGGCCGGAGCTGCTGCTCGAAGGAGACGACGACCGGGGCGACTAGAATGAGCGCTGGGTTAGGGAAAAAGATCGCAAGGCTCACCGGAGTGCACTAGAGAGGTAGCCGAGCTCGAGGAAGCGTTGGAGACGGCGAATCGATCGCCGAGATTCCACGGCGGCCGGGGGATGGCGGTGACGAATACGTCGTCCACGGGGCAGGCGGGCTTGATTCCGTGAGCTGGACGAAGAAGCCGGCGTCTGCGAGTGTTCTGGACACGGTGCCTTGGCGAGAGGGCCTCGGTGGCCACGGCTGCGCACGACGGCGAGCTCCGGCGCGCTTCTGGAGGCGACGAAAAAGACGACGACGAGGACAGAGAGGAGGCGGCGAGAGGGGGAAGTGGCAGGGGGCTTCGAGGGGGTTCCTCTGGCGAGGATATGAGGAAGGGGAGGGCCTAGATGGCTCGGCAGCCGCGGGCATGCTCGCCACGGCGGCGAGCTGCCTGCTCTGGCGTCGGGCGGGGAAGACGACAAGGGGGAGGCTAGTGGGCTGGGCCGGTCCGGTTAGTTGGGCCAGGTGGCCAGGGGGTGGGCTGGGTTTTCTTTTATTCTTTTCTCTGTTTTCTGTTTCTGTTTTCTATTTTTCTTTGCTTTGTTTTTCTCCAAAAAAATAGCAGAGCATTTTTATTAAATGCCCAAATATTTTTATAAACCCTAGGTGACCAGTAGCAAGTCACTTGTAGAATTTGAGCATTTTTGAAATTCAACTTATTTGAATTTCAAATCAAATAGGGGTTCTTTTAATTTTCCAAGGCACTGTTTGAATTTTAGAAAATTCCATGGGCATGGGAATGAACCCAAACCACTTTTAAAATGATCAGCATCATTTATAGGAATTTTCCAAATGCTCAAATGATTTTTGGAAAAAGATTTTTATCTGGCCATTTGAATTAAATTCTCAGGGCTTTTCTTTTCCCCATTTTTGAAATTCATTTGAATTTTTGCATGATGCAAAGGGCACAAACAAACCCTAGCACTTACCTAAACTTGGGTTCTGACACCTGAGCTAGATGTCGACTCACCGGGGGCCACCCGGATCTGTGCGTTGTTAGTAGAGGGACCTGTCATTTCGGATCTCTCGTAAGTAAATCAGAAAATGGTTGCCTATGATGGGTAGAAACTGAGAGAGATGGACGTGCGTGCAGATCCTTGTGATGGACAGTTGGTACACCCCTGCATGGTTAAATCTTTTTGAGAAGCCGTGACCACGGTTATGGGCTACTTGAGACCTACTCCTTGTTCATAGACAACAACAACTGAGATAATCTTAATAACTGGATCAACGTGTGTGTGCCTTGACTGCTTCTTCTTCGTCGAGATGCGAAGAGGAGGACAAGGATAGGATAGGTGTTATGCTTGTGTAAGTAGGTGGATAGCAGACTTTTTGGTGGCGGTTCCTCATCGAATGCTTGGCTTCTTGTCTTACTCTCTAGACCGTTAGCCACTTCATGAATGCTAGTGCGGCAGCAAACTCACCACTTACCCCGTCCTAACCGTAAACTACTAGTTATCCTAGAATGACGAGTGATGAGGTCCTTGCTGGGTCAGTTGACCACTCTAGTTGGATGTTGAGTACTTCTGTACTCATGATACTACCCCCAAACTCTTTTCAGGATTCTTGATCGACAACGGGTATGGTGATCGACGTTTCACGTGGAGACTCGACGACGACTAGTTAGGCGGATCCCGGCGGAGGGCCTGGACCCGCGTGGTTATGTGAGCGATGTCTTTTCTCTTTGCCGCTAGGCATTTGATTGTAGTCTGTACTTAGACATGTATCTTCCGCTGATGTAATGTATTCAAGGCAATTGTATGCCGATTGTATAAGATGTTGTATCCTTGTAGTTGTAATGTTGTGATATCATGTTGGAAATCCGGGGCATATGGCATTGTCATATGTCGCAGTGGGACCGATATGTGCTTCGTCCCGGGATTTTGATGGACACATCTAGATCTAGAACAGTACCGCTATTGGGCCTTACAAGGTTGTTGTTGAGGATGCTTGAGTTCGTTAAAGAAATCATGATGATTCTTGTCCGTATTCTATTTATCGACACTTCACTCTCTAAACTTATGGACAGGTTTACCGAGCTCAGTATTCGCTTGGAGACAAACGAGGTCTAAGCTTGGGGGAGTTGATACGTCCAAAATGCATCACTATTTTATATCGTAATTACCCTCTATTAATTTATATGTTTCATGTTATGATGTTATTCTTATGTTTTTTTGGCTTGTTTTACACAGTTTGCAAATTTCTGATGTCGAAGCAGCAGACGCAGGATTCAGCGGTAAAAAGTGGAAACAGAGTTGCTGAATCAGAAGACCTCCAAATGACCTGAAAATCGACGGATGTTATTTTCCAGTAAAATGACGGAGGCACGCAAAACAAGAGTAAGAGGGGGCCCACTAGGAGCCCAGGCGCCCCCCCTGGCGCGGCCCCCACCAGGGACGCGCCGGGAGGCCGCCTGGACTCCTGGGGCCACCCCGTCTCCCCCTTTGGCCTATTTATTCTTCGTCATCTGCAATTCCTAAAAAGGGAGGAGTTTCGCGAGTTCTGCCGCCGCTCCGTGGCAGAAACCTATAGTGAAGGAAAGACATCTCTTGCGGGCAGATTCCGTCAAGGAGAACACCTCCCGGAAGGGGAGATCATCGCCATTATCATCACCATCGTCACGGGAATCATCGAGATCATCATCAACATCAGCACCATCTCCACCACCATCCTATCTCATCTCACAATTGCAGCTTGTGTTGTAATCTGTACTATCTATCCTCTCTACTCTACCGGTGTTGATTACTCCTTTGTGGTGAATGCTATTGAGTTTTGTTGGAGAAATATTGTTATGTCCAGATTTTTTATCATCTATTTATCACCACTGATCATGATCTCTTTTAGGTCTTATGAGTAGTTACTTTAGTTCTTGAGGACATGTGATAAGTCTAGTTGTTAGTCGTCATATGATGTTGAAGTAATATGTGTTGTTTGATATTTAAGTTGTGTTGTTTGATATTTAAGTTGTGTTGTTATTTTCCTAGTGGTGTTGTGTGAGTCAAACACTCAACACTTCGCCTTGTTAAGGACCTAGGGGAATGCATTCTGTAAAAATAATGCTTACGGTGGGTTGCCGGAGTGACAGAAACCTGAACCCCAGTTTGCACACTTTTGCACAAGGGAATAATGGATCCTTGATCGTATTGTTCTGGTTAGGCTTATGCCTTAATTTATACCTTGTATTTGCGGATGCTTGCAAGGTGTTTAATCATAAGAGTGCACTTATCTTAGTCTATAAGGTGCACTAGCATAGATCCACCCATTCAACACTTATCAACACAAAACATAGTACCGATACGGAATATGGCGAAACCACGCGACTATCTCTCCCGTGTGTCCTCAAGAACATTTTAGCCTTTATAAGTTTAGTTGCCAGTCTTATCCTTTGCTGGAAAGGATTGGGCCACTTGTTACTCCTCAGTACCTTTTACTTTTCTTGCTTTTATCTTCTCGTTGCTTATATCAAAAAACCCTAAAAAGTTATATTTTAGTGCTTGCAGTTATTCCTTTACCAAAGTCAGTTATCAATACCTTCTGGTCCTCGTTTGGTTCGACAATATTACTTATCGAAAACACTACAATAGATCCCCTACATTTGAGGGTCATCAGGACCCCTGGCTGCCCCCTTCACCTATATATTTCCTTCGTCCCAAAAACCACGAGCACAGAACCCTTTTTCGCGATCTCGCCTCTGTTCCACCGCCGCCACGCTTCGAAGACCGGGAGCACCAGAAGGCCTCTTCCCGGCACCCTGCCGGAGGGAGGATTGACCTCCAGGAGCTTCTCCACCACCATGGACGCTTCCCGGATGATCCGTGAGTATTCCACCTTGGACCATGGGTCCATGATCAGTAGCTATGTGATGTTCTCCTCCCCTCCTTGTTCTTCATGGATTAGACCTTGTGAGCTGCCCTACATGATCAAGGCACATATGTAATTCTTTCTGCTGTTGCTATGTTGAGTTTGCTGGTATCTGATGGATTATCAGATTATGTTCAGATTGTGATGAGTAATATATTTGGTTCTTCTCTTTTATATTTTTTTCTTGAGTAATTCTTGCATGTTCTCCGTTGCTGTTTGTTGCTTTGGCCAAGTAGTAGGTAGTGACTCCAAGAGGGAGCGTTATGCATGATTGTGGGTTCATGTCCCCTGATGACTAGCTTGAGTGACAGAAACATGAGTCTAGGGGATGTGTTGTTGCCACAAGGGGGAAAACAACGGTGCTTGTAACCGCGGTTGCAAGGATTGTTTACTTTACGCAAAGTTCTTTTAATGTTGTTGTCTGTTGCTTTGGGTTTACACTTTGGGTGGGACTCACAACTTAATACCAGCGAGATGTTCTGGATAGATATCTCATGGTGGATGATTAGTAGTATATGCAGATGGATTTGAGTCTACTTGTCTTGGCGTACTACCCATGCTTTTGAGCCTCTTCCTTTCTTTTGTAGCATAGTTAGCATTGGTTTGCGCCCGTAATCCTGTCAATTGCCCGGCTGTAATTTTTTTACCTCGCATAGTTTTTTATCGTCTTTTGGGAGAGAGACATCACTAGTGAACATCATGGGACACCGGTCCATATTTACACCACTGTTTACACCCTCAATTTACTTCTTGCTTTTACTTTCTAGTTGCAATTATCACTACTATCATCTCTTGCGTTGATCCTTTGTAAACGGAAAGGCCGGAGAGATTGACAACCTCTATGTACTCGTTGGGAGCAAAGTTATTTGTTGTGTGTGCAGGTCGAGGTAGAGTAAGCAACCTTGAGTTGTGAAGGGCGCCATTGTTCACTTTACCACCTACTTGTCGACCTTGGAGTCCTACTGATCGATCTCAACCTTGGTATCTTTGCCAAGGGAAGTCTTGCTGATACGCTACATCTCAACCTTCCACTCGGGGTAACCAACGAGGGGCGAGTATCACTTCCTCGCTAGCATGAGCAATCCCATTCCCAACAAGAAGAAGGAGAAGATTCCTCATCCTATATGCTCTGTAAGGCAATGGATGGAGATGTGTATGCCAAATTTATTGGGGGTCGTAATTCTTTTCGTTTCTATGCTATTTGGGTTCCAAAGACCCTTGTTACTAACCATAGAGGTCACATTGAAAAATGGGAACCTCTAACCAAAGCCTAGTCTATGTGTAGGATGCTCTCTCCGGTGGATTCAAATGGGTTATTGATAGTGGATGCACCAATCATATGTCCGGAGAAAGCCATTTGCTCAAGGACTTCATGGATGCAATTCAACCATATATGAGCATTGTCTTTGGTGGTGGTTCCAAGGGAAAGGTACTTGGGTTGGGCAAGGTGGCTATTACTAATCACATGTCCTCTTGCCAATGTCATGCTTATCCAATCCCTTCAATACAATTTGTTTTCTGTTCGTCAATTAGCTTCCGTTGGTTATGATAAACTATTTGGTCTAACAAGTGTGAAAGTCTTTAGGAGAGATACTCTGGAAGTGGCCTTTGTTGGAGAGTTGGATGGAAACCTTTACACGGTTGATTTCTCGAAAGAGAGTACTTACCATGCAACTTGTCTAATGGCCAAGGCCGACGAGGGGTGGCTATGGCATCGCCGACTATCCCATGTTGGCATGAGAAATCTAAAAGATCTCCTAAAGGGTGAACACATCCTCGGACTAACAAACGTGTCTTTTGAGAAAGATCGTGTGTGTAGTGCATGCATAGCCGGGAAGCAACATCAAGCAAAGCATACCCCCAAGAATGTTGTGTCAACTTCAAGGCCTTTGGAGCTCCTTCATGTGGATCTCTTCGGGCCTCCATCATCGGATAGTTTTGGTGGGAAGAAATATGGTCTTGTCATTATTGATGATTAATCAAGATACACGTGGGTGTTCTTCCTCAAGTCCAAGGACGAGACGAAGGCCACCTTCATTGATTTTGCCAAGAAAGCCCAAAGGAAATACAACGTGGCTATCTTGGCAATACGAAGTGACAATGGCTCTGAATTCAAGAACTGCACCTTGGAAGAATTCTTGAGTGATGAGGGGATTGAGCATCAATATTCTGCGCCATACACCCCTCAACAAAATGGTGTCGCCGAGAGGAAGAACCGCACTCTTGTGGAGATGGCTCGGTCCATGTTGGATGAGTACAAGTCACCATATAGCTTTTGGGCCGAAGCCTTCGACACTGCATGTCATGCATCAAACCGGCTCTTCCTTCGCAAGATCTTGATGAAGACCCTCTATGAACTTCTAACCGGTCACAAGCCAAACGTCAAATACTTCTGAGTATTCAGTTGTAAGTGTTTCTTTCTCAATAAGAAAGACCAGTTAACTAAGTTTCAATCCAAAAAAATTGAGGGTATTGATGACCCTCAACTATAGCGGATCAAGATAGTCTTCGCAGGTAAGATAAACCAATTTATTGATTCGACACAAGGGGAGCCAAAGAATATTTATAAGCTTTAACAATTGAGTTGTCAATTCAACCACACCTGAAATATACTTGCTTTCAACAAAATATTAATAGCAACGGTGATATGAAAGTGATAGTGGCAACAGCGAAAGTAAAACAGCAAAAGCAAACTACTAGTAACCAGCAGGATTAAAACATTGTAGGCTAGGGAGATGGATGGTTGGGCGCTGCTAGGATGAGAGTGAACATGTAATAGATTTTAACACGGGGCAAGGCACACGGAAAAGCAAGGATCATCTAGGCAATACTAAACATTAGGCATGCATCCCGTAGGTAGTTGTGCGTGCTTGCAATAAGAACTTGCACAACATGTTTTGTCCTACCATCCCACTATGAACGGGGCCAAAAGGAACTTATGGAGATTAAGGTGCTCCTGTCAAAGAGCAACGGAACAAAGCATTAACACTCAATGGATACATGAAATCCTCAAATTATAGTCCATCCCCTTTGGTGTCGCAAGCTGTGACCTTTGGGATTGTCGGTTCCGGACTATAATAGGTGCATACAACTCATACGTAGGATCAAGAACACAAATAAACTCATGAAAACATAAGTGGTTCAGATCTGAAAACATGGCACTTGGTCCCAAAGTGACAAGCATTAAGAGGAACAAGTTGTAGCAAAGATGATAAACACCAAAGTAGATGATAGGCAACATGCCCCCAACAATCTGACGAACTATTACATGATCTAACTCATCCAATCCCTATCATCCCCTTTGCCGACAGCAGGGAATTACTCACACATGAAAGGAGAAGTCATGGAGGGATGATGGAGTGGTCATGGTGATGACGATGGCAATGATCTCCCCTCACTGGAGGCCAAAACAGCCTCTAGATTAGCTCTCCCGGAGAAGAACAGAGGGTGGCGGCGGATCCGCGATGGAAACTGGGAAAACGACTTTGGTTCTGGGGTTTCCTCGCGAAGAGAATAAATAGGGGTCCTGGTAGGGCACCAGAGGGGGGAGGACCCACCCAGGCGACCTCCCGGCACGGCCAGGGGTGGGGCCGCGCTAGCAGGGCGCTTGGCGGCCCCCTGGCTACCCTCTGGACCCCCTTCTGGCTCTGGGTCCCTCCGTGTGCGTGGATTTTCCGTGATTTTTCCTGGAATTTTCTGAGACACCTAAAAATCCATATTCCTGCACACAAGAAAACCATACAGGCAGCTCTGCTGAAAACAACGTCAGCCCGTGTTAGTTTCGTTCAAATCATGCAAGAATGAGGCCAAAGCAATAGCAAAAGTGTTTGGAAAAGTAGATACGTTTGAGACGTATCAACTCCCCCAAGCTTAGCATATTGCTTGTTCTCAAGCAATTCAGTTCAATCAACTGGACCCGAGAAAGAAAATTTGACAAACTCTTTTGCTTCAGTAGATGTATATAAGCATGCACCACGAAAATAGTTTAGCAAGTATTGAAACAAAGCTACAAGGACAATGCACGAAGCAATCCTTCTTTCAAGTGATCAATCACAAACAACCAAAAGTAAATAATATGCTACTGAAAATCAAGACAAGATCACAATGCACATAGCTTGAACATACTAGAGTGGTATCCCTGTAGCCTCCATGAGTGAAGCAAAACATAAATGCAGAAACTCCTCCGGAGTTTTAAAGGAGACTAGAACTAAGAATTTCAGAACAAGTAATATCACAATCATGCAGAATACAATGTGGTACTTTGGGACAATGCACATTACACTCAGAATGACAATTATGCTTTCAATAGTTGGTGCTTTGAAGAAAGAAGGGGAGACTCTTGAACCGTGGCTTTTGATAGCAAGGTTGAAAACCCGTGGCTGGATGCAAATACTAAACATGTACCAGAGCTCGTGGTTTTTTAAAACAGAGTTAAATTCTTTTTGGGAAGTGAAACTTTCCACTCAACGGTAGACGGTAAAGGTCTCTCAATATCTCCCATACCAACCACATTAATGGCGGTTCCCATGCTTTTTTGCTTACAATTATGTTCCCTTATCCACCTATCCTTTGACGGTCGGTGGTGCCTTTTATTTTTCCTCAAGTATGGAAGGAAATTTCTCATTCCATCTATCATTAGCAACATTTGACCCATTTTATTCCAACGTCAAGTACGGAGAAAGTGTAATTTTTTTATAAAATGTGAAACAAGTGAGAACTGGGCATTCTCCAGACTAGCCTCTGCCTCATAAATTTGACTAGTTAAAACTTTGTCAAGGATTAAAACATTTTTGACATGGAAGATATTGATTTTCCCTCACCGCACCATGAGCTTGTATGGTTACGAAAAGGAAGCTTTTGAAAAAATATTGAGATGGTACAAGAAAGTCTTCGTTAGGGATGGCAAGTAAATACCATATATATGAAGGTATGGTGGACTCAAGTGGAATAACTGGTTTGAAAAGGAGTTTGGATGCACAAGCAGAATTCCGTTTAGTGCGAGCGAAGGCTACAAAAAGACTGGGAAACGACCAACTAGAGAGCAATAATGGTCATAATCATGCAGAGCGACAAAGCAACATTGAATCGGGCATGAAAGTGATATAAATATTCTAAAATAAAAAGATCATCAAGGAATGATAGATTTTTTAGTCATAAACATGTGTGAACATGTGCCAAGTCAATCCAAGAATTTTCCGAAGGGAAATACCACTTCAATATGCCAAACCATAAACAATGCAATGCATGTAAATCATTTCAACAACACATTATGCACTCTAGCTATTTGATATTAGCCACAAAGAAAGCATGAACAACTAGGAAAGCATTGTAAACATAGCACTGTGTCGCTACAAGCTGGTCTCTAGATCATAAGTACATGCATATGTACAAAAGTAGAAACAAAGAGAGTTCATATCGGTTTTCCTTCTTGCATCGCTTCCGTCGATCTTTGTCATTATTGCCTTGTCACTTGCACGATCGAACGTGGGAAATATAATCAAATGCCATCATGGACTCGAGCTGAACTCTGAAAACAAAGCAAACTAAAGAGAGAAAGGAAATATTTTTGGGTTTTTTAAAGGTTTAACAAAAGCAAAAGAAAGGAGAAATCCTTTTGTTGTTTTTGCAAATTAAGAGAGAACAAAAGAAATAGCAAAAACTTCGAAAAGATCAAAGTGAACAAAATAAAACAGATAATACAATGGAAAAGGGAGAAGGGCACATACTCCCACAAGCTTAGGCTTTCGGCCTAAGTTGGTAACAGCTACTGCGGTCCCCAGGAGCCTCCAGCTCCGGGGTAGTACGGGTGAGTCCAAGGATCGTACGAGGCTTCAGGTGCGTACACCAAAGTCCTGGGATCCTCCCACGAAGAAGGATCCGCACTCCAAGAACAAGAAGACCCTTCACCCCACTGGGTGAAGGCCTCCCCCTGGAGAGGTGGAAACTCACTGTGCTCCTGCTCATCGGGCACAACCCGCTCCACGGGGTTATGAAACTACTGCTAGACCACAAACTCATCGAACTGGGTAACGTTGAAGGACCATCCGCTCCTGCGAGTATAATCAAACAAAAGAGGTGCACGTAGACGAATCTCCTGAATAGTGGTTAGTACAAATCTCAAAACATAATTAAGGTTACCAAACTCGGAAGTCCTGGTAACAAACTCATGCCTCTTCATGGCAGCAAGGTCAAAGCTTATAAAAGTAAAAGGCTCATCATCAGGATGTGCGATGCGCTTAAGAGACTCAAGAATAAGTGTGGTGTAAACGCCACCATAGAGATCTCCCTTGTTGCCATTAGCAACAAGGTGGCGAGCAATTAAGGCACACACATTATACTTACTTTCCCCTGAGAGGGAGTTCGCCAGGATAGCAACATCCGGTGCAGAACTGTTGCTCGTGATGTCACGAGCTAACACCCCTCTAGCAATTAAATACACAAAATACCTGAGGTGGGAAAACAAGATGCTGGAAATCTTCGAACGGTGGATATCCTTCGTATCCGGGATGCAAAGAGAGTTGAAGAGGGTTCTTAGCTCGGTGGGCTGAGTTTTCATCCTTGTCATCTGTCCAACGTTCGGCACACCTATTATTTCACAAAATCTTGACAAAGGCATGGTCAAAAGCTCATCATAAATTCTAAACTCAACAATACCAGCATCATAATTATATCTGAAACTATTAATAAAATAGGAGGTGGGTTTAGATACTGAGCAACACGGTATGTTGCAAGCCGTGTCAAACCTGCATTAGCACAAAGGTTGTAAAATTCCTCCTTGATTCCTGTAGCTTCAAGGAAAACTTCGCACGGATATGTCATTGCACGTGACGGACTTGTGTCTTCGAACAACTCTAGGGGCACATGGTGTTCATTATAGCTCACCCTAACAGCTGAGGATGAAGCTGCAGCACTAGTAACTCGGTCGGCGCGCTCGTGCTTCTTCTTCCCAAGCCACCCCTTTGCTTTTCCTAGAAAACTCATTTCTGAAATTTTTGACAATTCACAAAAACAAGGATTTAAGAAAAAAATGAGTTGAATCAAACTAATCTACTCACTTACATAAGGCATAAACTTGCATCAAAACTTGGAAAATAATTTTTTTACACATGCATACAAGATCACATGAACATCACCAAGAACTACTAAATACTCACAAATGAAGCCACCAATCAGAAATCTAATTGGAGGGGGAGGAGTCACATACCAGGGAGTACTTACACAAAAATTCAACTCAAACAATGGGATGTAGAGAGAGATCAAAATTATGGACGGAGAGAAGAAAGAACACGGGTTCCAGCTGAAGAACTCGTGTTTTTGAGAAGAAGGAGAGAGGAAGGAAAAAGACTTACCTGAGTGGCTGTCCTGGTGGGCCCAGGCGCCCTGTGGACGCGGCCAGGGGCAGGCTGCACCAGCTGGCCGCCTGGACCAGTGGTGGCTCCCTTAGTCAGCCCCAGGTGCCTCTTGGTCACTTTTTTCGTGGAGAAATTGATTTTAATTTTTGTGGAATTTTTCTGACAACTTCACTGTTGAAAAAAATTTGAGGTTCAAAAAGCTGCAAAACTTTCTGAAAACTTGAAACAATGGTTAGAAATGTGAAGCTTCAAAAACATGTAAACTTTGTAACACATTCAGATCGAGTACAGTAATCACTACAGTGATTCCACTATTAGTGATCATTACTGTTGACGATCAAGACATGATCACCTTTGATCATAGCTCTGTCAATTTACAACCCTGATTTAATTTTCAATTACTTGTGGATTATAATATTGCTCCAAGAAGTTGTGGGTGATTATTAAATCATCTTGTCGTTTACTAAACCAAGTAAACTCCTAGTCTCAACAAGAATCACAAGTCAGTGCAAATTTTGAACCCAAGGTGGTGGGGTTATCAAAATTGTTTTGAAAATTAATATGGAAATGGAAATCATAGATCAAACCAAAATTGTGAAACCTATTAATAGAATTGCCTAGCCATCATAGGGCAATGTTAATATAGTAATGGATATTTTATTAAAGTGTTTTAGGAATTATATGAAATAAAAATAAATGCTTGGGAATTATTGAATTGTCATGGTAATTATAATAAACAAGTGAAATTTTATATGCACTAAAAATTGTGAAACCATTTTTATTAAATACCTAATAATCAGTAGGTCATGTAAAAAGATAAATGATATTTTATTAACTATTTAAATAATGCAGATAAATATAAACAGTAGCAAAAATAGCTCCATATAATATTTGTGCATTGAATAAAATCTAAATGATTTTATTATTGTTCAAATATTTTTCTAGGAGTAGACTAAATTACAACAATATTTTTGGTGTAGTTTGCACATTTTACAAAATTGTCTTAGTAGTCAAATAAAATGTAAACAAGATAGAAAAGAAAACAAAAAGCCTATCCTACGCCTGGGGCGAGGCCACCCCGGGCCCAACCCGGCCGCCCCCTTCCTCTCTCCTCCTTCTCCCTCCCACCAACCTCCCCTGCCCCCATCCCCCCCCCCCCCCCGCTGTAGCCATGGACAGAGGGCAGCGCGTCGACCCCTCCCCTCACCTGTCCCCTACCTGCCCTCCCTCTCCCGATGGATAAGAACGGTTCCCTGCGCCCCCCTTGCAAGCCTTAGATCGAGTCCCCCCTTCTTCTTTCCCCCTCCTGCTACCTCTGTTCGCCATGCCCGAGCCGCCCATGCACGCCCGCCGTGGCCACTTCGTTGTGACCGTGGCCAATGCCCACCTCTGGCCTGGCTGACATGTCCAGAAGAACCGGCTCCTCCGTCTTCGACCTCACCTGCAAGCAATCGATCCCGGAGGCTGCGTAGCCGACGACGCCTTCTTCCTCTTCACCGCCGGCCGTCGCGCCATCGTCGTCGATTCGACAACTCTGGAGCTCCCCCATGCCCGCTGCCCTCCCCGACGTGTGCGCTGTGAGCTGCCGCTTCCTTTCCCCCTTCCCCTTCTGTCGGGACCCGGGGTTAGCGTATGTAATTCCATTCACGATACAATCACATGGAGAGCCGAGAACCGTACCCACTTGTCTAAGCAGACAAGGCCAAGCACAGAACGCTCTCAGAAAGCATCAAACGTGAGGGGCATCCCATCCAGGCCGGATGATCAACTGAGATGGGTCCTCAAAGTCCGCTCACAAGTCTAAATGCTTATGGGTGGTAAATCCCATACTCATAGACAAGTCGCCTCAACCATGTTATCGATTGGATCCTAACTCTTACATAGACTTACTCCAGCCCGATCACTTAGTCAGGGTCTAGGGCGGGCTCGATCATACAACAAAGTGTGCACGTGACAAACTCACGAACAATCGCATCGCGATGCCCCAAGCTGCGCACATCTAAGGGCCACTTGGTGTATAAAAGACCGCCAGCCAGATCACAACTAAGGTCTCGAAAACCCATACTAAGACATGCATGATATAAACATACACACAGCACACATGCCTAGTATGAACAGCAGGTATCATCACATAACTCTACAAAGTACTTCTTTATTGAATTACACATAGAGTATACAAAGATCACATGTCTATGATCATCATTACATCATACAACGGAAGCAAATTAGGTCTGAGTACAGACAAGTTTAACAAATGGCTTAGAGAAGCCTTGTAAACATACATGCCCTTCCACGAGGGACCAGACTGCTGTCTGGAACTATACTACCAAGGTCAACGTTGAGCTTCAGGAAGGTGACTCCATCGGGGTCCAGGTTCTCATCTAAAACATAGAATAAACAAACGTGAGTACAAAGTCGTAATCAGCAAGACTTACATCAGATCTATACTACTCATGGTCAAGTATCAAGGTAAAGGAGGTGGGGTTTAACATGCAGAAAAGCCATCTTTGACTTGGCTAGTCCTGTACTACGAGTACCAGACTTGAGGTAAGAAGCGTACACGAGTCCACTACCAAGTCTCCAACCAATACACCACTATGGATACTTCCTCGACTTCCCCACGAGAAAGCACGCCATAGCACTCACGCTTATCTTGCGAGTTTTATAAGTATCCATTCAAGTTGTCTATGATCAAGTAAAGGTTTCCAAGTAGTCCATAACCGCGGACACGGCTATTCCAATAGTTCATTAACCCTGCAGGGGTGTACATCTTCACAAGCGTGTCATCACTTATCGCCTCGTTCTTGTCACCCTTCAACCGGGTGTCGGACGTGGATGAAACCAAGGCACTACCCTCACATCACCTTCTCTAATCCAGGAGTCGACTACCTGAGTTTTTCACCGCTCGAGAGTCCGGCCGGTTCCACGAAACGGACTAAGATAATGTAAGGGACCGAGACGCCACCTTTGACAGATGGTTTCACTGTCTCACAGGTCCACCCACATATCTATGTATAAATCAAATTGAAAGCCCGAACCTAGTGTGACTCCTGGACCGGATCGGTACGTAAAGAGGCCAAACGGGGCTCCCATAAACCCTACATGTGGTCATACTCTTTGTCTTGGATCACAAAACAGGAACTCGGGGCCTAGGGCAGTGTTCAAAGAGACAACCCACTGTGTACTCCTACACAGCCTCTCATCGTTCACCTTTGTTTAGGGTGGATTCACCAACACGTTTATCATCAACATCACTGTGTTCATTCCATCCTGACTCACAATCATAACATCCTCATTGTATCACTAAGCAGCAATAAGCAGTAACAGTTGCAGGGGCCACATGCTCATCATTCAACTCCTAAATCTGCTAGGATTGTGGTTTGCTTAATACGGTGACAAAATGATAGGTCATGCATCGGAATGGGTTCAACTATGCGAAAGAACGTGTCTCATTGATCTCCTAAACATGCTTAAGCGAGACTGAGAGGGAAGTAGGATTTTATAGACATGATCAATGGGGTTTGCTTGCCTTGCTGACGAGGTTCAGTATCGGGGTCTTCAACGAAGGGGGTGGCCTCCGGTTACGGTTCCACTTCTATTAGCAACATGACAATCATAGGATCAAATTAAATTACAATGCACAATCACATGAATAAGATTGCAATGGTGATGTTCATGGTTGCAATGTGGGTACAATTTCATTTAAAAGAAGTGGAATGCAAAATCATTTGCAAATTCACTCCAAATTTGAATTCAAAAGAACTCCATATGCATGTTTGCTACTGTTCACCCATTTTAAAATGGTCAAACATAAAAACAAATTGCATATTCTTAATCCTTGCATTTTTCTGATAATTTTTCATATATTGTATGTTTAATTTGGAGTTCATATGAATTTTCTATGATTTTTTGGAAGTTTATTCAATTTTCAGCCTTTTCTGTAATTATTTTAATTGCTTTTCTATTTATTGCATCAGCAGTGACGTGTGGATGACATCACTGGTGCTCTGGCCAGTGGGCCACCTCTGTCAGCCACAGTGGGGTTAACCCCCTCTTAGTTAAGCACCTGGATTAGTTTAGGGGCACTAGGGCCTAGGGGTCAGTGGGTTAGGGGGGGGTAGTTAGGCATGGGGTTAAGGCTAAGTTCCCGGCGGCTTGACGCCGGCGGCTTGGGTACGGTGGCGCATTGCCGGACTTGGCCATTTGGCCACGGAGAGAGGCGTGGGTGGTACTGTTAGGAATCCCTCGCCCGTGCGCATCTCGCGGAGGAACTGGGGGGCCGCGGAGAAGCTCCAGTCCATGGCAACTTTGACCGAAGCGGCGGCCGGCGCACTGGAAAGACGAAGACGGCGAACCCGTGCGCGAGAAGGGCCGGGGATAGGAGGGTTATGCTCACCGGAGCGCGAGGAAGACGATGGTGTCCACGGTGGGGTCGAAGAAGCACCGCAGCTGGCGAATTTGACGGTGGGGATCCACGGCGGGCGGGGCAAATCGGGCATGATGACGTCGCTTGTTGTGCCTCCGAGCTCTCGATCTTCTCCACCTTGGTGAAGTAGTCTGCGGCGAACACGCTGGACACGAAGCCTTGGCTCAGCGGCGATGATGGCTACGAGTTGAGCACGGCGGCGCTCCGGCAGCTCTCGGGTGCACGCGGGAGAGACGATGTAGAGGCGTGGGGAGGGACCGCGAGTGGAGGGGAAAGTGAGAGGAGGGTCTGGGCGTCTCCGTGGCGAGACGAGGGGCAAGGGGGGCTTCTGGAGTGGCCTCGGTGGCGTGCGCGGCGGTGAGCGCGCTACCGGGCTGCTTCGGCGCTCTGAGGTGACGACACGCTGGGGGGTGGGCTGGGCCGAGGCCAGGTGGGCCCGGGGGGATTCAGTTGGGCCAAAAGCCAGCGGGTGTTTCCTCTTTTCTTTTTCTTCTTCTTTTCTTTTTCTGTTATTTTGTTTTGCCCTAGGAAAAATAGCAGAGCATTTTATAAAATACCCAAAACTTTTATGTGGGCTTAAGATATAAGTAGCTAGCCACTCATAACTTTTGGGAATTTTTGAAATTCAAATAATTTGAATTTCAAATCAAATAGGGGTTCTTTTAATTTTCCAAGGCACTATTTGAAAATTAGAAAATTCCATGAGCATGGGATTGATCCCAAGCCATTTTTAAAATGATCACCATCATTTATAGGAATTTTCCAAATGTTCAAAAGATTTTTGGAAAAAGATTTTTATCTAGCCATTTGAATTAAATTCTCAAGGCTTTCTGCTTCCCCATTTTTGAATTTCTTTTTGAATTTTTTTGCATGATGCAAAGGGCACAAACAAACCCTAGCACTTACCCTAGTTTGGGGTTCTAACACCTTCGTCGTGCAGTGCCGCAGAATGCCACCCCCGTCCGAGTGTGCTCCGGCCGCCGCAAACGGTTGTCGTCGCCGTCGATAGGAACCGCACCAGCCCGCACGTATTGAACCGGTAGACGCGCAATGTTTTTCTCGTTCGATCGGTGCCCGCAGAACTCATTTTGGCCGCCGGGAACCACCACACGGTCGCTGTCGTCGTCGGCCACGCCATGCGCATGCGCATGCTTGCCCTGCCCCGTACGGCCATGGCCTACCAGCCGAGCCGCGCCTCCCCTGGCCGCTGGCGCTGACCTCCCCACCCCCTGGCCGCAGCCCCGCCCCCTCGGCTAACCAGCCTCACCGGGATGGCCGCCTCAATGCTCTGCTCGCCGGCGATCCCGGTCGGTTTAGGCCGTGAGCAACCCACCCCCCTAACCCTCCACTGACATGTGGGTCCCGACCCAGTTTAATTAGGGGCTAAGCCCGTGTTAAGCTAACCCCCCCCTAACTAACCACTATTATGTTTAACAGGGAGGTAACCCCCAGTGTATGACAGATGGGCCCATGCCCTTAACTTAACTTAATTTGATTATTATGCACATGTGTCTATGACAGGTAGACCCCACTGTTAGTTTAATAATTAAAATGATTATTAATTAAGATGAGAGCATGACATGTGGGTCCAGTGGATAAATAAATTTAATTAAATGATTTATAAAACATGTGAGGCTGACCAGTGGGACCCACTGGTCAGGTTTGACCAGTCAACCCCTCTGTGGATAAGGTTGAGTTTATCAATAAAAGAAAATCAGAAATTAATTTAAAATGATTTAAACTTTGAATTTGAATATCTTTTAAACCATAAGTCAGATTCAAAAACTTTATACATCAAAATTGATCAGAAAAATATAATGAATACGAATACGCTATCCATATGACTACCACCCCCCTCCAACTTACCGAGCATCGACATTACCCCCCCGCCCCCTCTGGGCCGTCTGTCGATATTTTCCCGGTGCCGATAAAAACCCGCCGGATGAATTTATGTTTAACATGAAAGTTGTTCAGAATGGATCAACTAACACGGATACACCTTTCACATGTTTTTCGGATGTCCACAACACCTCCGGCATGGAACCTTCCCCCTCCGGATCATCTGTCCGGTAATCAACCGGTACTGGTGAGTCATCCCCGGATAAATTCCTGCGCCGAACAAATCATCGAACACTGCGTTAGAGCCCCGTTGCTTTATATCTGCTGTGTCATACAGTTGTATTGCTATTATTGATGTGCATTTATTGTTTCTCCCCCCTTTATTCTCCGATAGACCTCGTTGCTGCCGCCGACTACATCTTTGCCGTGTACGACTACTTCGTCGACGACCGTACCCCTACCGTCGAGCTTCCAGGAAAGCAGAGCCATTCTCTTTCCAGATATCGCCTATCTTTTCGGAATTTTCTTACACTAGGCATTGTTACTTCCGCTGCTACGTTACAATCCTATTCTATTGCATAGCCTGTCATTGTCGCCCCTTGATGTACCTTTCGGTATCCTATGCTGCCTATAAATATATATATTTTATTCAGCAGTGAACCCTGCGCATTGTTAGCTAGGATTATATAGCGGGTTGTGATCACTCTGGGAGTGATCGCAGAAATGATATGTTACAACTGCAACAGGTACGGATCAATGCAGACGCCATAAGGAACCTACAATGGCGAGACTCTGCCGAGTCGCTTCGAGATTGACTTACGAGTGGACGAACTCGTATTTCACTCTCG
Source organism: Bromus sterilis (assembly GCA_950022295.1). NCBI lineage: Eukaryota > Viridiplantae > Streptophyta > Magnoliopsida > Poales > Poaceae > Bromus > Bromus sterilis. Next base: position 202,966,946 of record OX465600.1, on the reverse strand, counting down.
TCGGCTCAGTAGCGTAGCATCACTGGGATGATACGAGGGTATTCCTCTTTAGTTCATTCCGCTGGTGTCTCGACACCACCGGGGTGATACGAGAATATTTCTCTTTAGTTCATTCCGCTGATGTCTCTGTCGAACCTCTTCAAGTGTACCATCGAGGGTGATTCCTCCTGGTTTCACTTGATGGTAGGCACTCGAATCAACTGGCGTCCTTAAAGGTAAGGAGTCAGGTGACCCAACGGTGCCCGCGCTGGTTATCTTAGCGGAACGACAGGTCAGGTGTATTCCACCGGTGTGCGGCGGGCCTGGTACTGTTCGTGGCCGACAGATATCCTATTGTACGAAAGTCGAGCTCTTCGGAGCAAACGCGAGACAAGGTAAGGAGACGGTTCACCTTGTTGGTAACCGCACGAGTTGGTGGGACGTCAGGGCAGGCACCGATGTTACTGGTGGACCTGACTGCTGTCGCTGGCCGCGACTCACCTAAATAAGGACAACAATAACGGTTGTTCCGACAGAAAATAAATAAATTGCTTAATGGTTCGGTGGATGTCTTGAGTTGGCTATATGCCATGTACGCACTACCTACCCGTGGGAATTACGAGTTATGGGCTCCCCTGCTTCATAGTGTCGTCCGAGGACTCTTCAGAGGTCAGCAGTACCGCGGCCTACGCCGGGAAGTGGTGTTGTCTTATTGGCTCGCGCGGTGATGTCTTATTTATATTTGCTTTAACTTCACCGGCCAGCCTCGCACCGTGCAGGAGTACGTCGGGGTTAGGGTCCAAAGCCCCGCGTACATAGGATATAGTCCGGCGGATGACCTCTCTGTTGAGTTTGAAAGATGGGCTATGAAGTGTCGGATAGCCTCGGTGGAGCGTTCCCTAACAAGGTGCCCGCCACCTTGGAGATCCGTGCGTGTAGTGTAACACAAGTGCACCCCTGCAGGGTAGATTAATCTATTCGAATAGCCGTGTCCACGGTAACAGGACGCTTTATGTTGAAGCTGGATCTTACCACTACAAACTAGTACTATTAAACTGTATGGTTCCGGGTTTTCTTCCTCGCTGGGATGTCGAGGAGGTGAACTCGGAGGCATTGTTAACTATGATTACAACCTATTATTATACAATGTTGCAGCAACTTCTGCTGCATTGTTAATTTCATTACTGTTATATTAACTGTTCGCTGATTCTTACCTCATGCTGCAAGACTCGTTGGAAGATGCTAGTCTTCGTTAGGCCTAGCTTCTTATCATTGCTCTAATTTTCTACCTTGCAGTCCACTATATACAGCCTCCCCTTTCCATTTGATACAATGCATAAATGCTTAGTAGCGGACGTAAGACTCGCGGGTATGCTAGATACTCACCTGCTTTATTTTCCCCTTTTATTGTTTTGCATGATCGGCTGTTACATTCGATGTTGGAGCATTGGAATCCAGGAGCAGGAGTTCCCCGACGCCGACCACCGCAATGTGAAGATCCCCTATGCCTTCTACGACGTCGAGTTCCCCTTTGACCCGGAGTAGTTTGGAGGTTCCCAGGCAGGAGGCCTCGCCTTTTCGATCGTTGTTGATATTTGTGCTAGCCTTCCTAAGGCAACCTTGTACCCTTGTGTCTGTACTCAGATAATATTGCTTCCGCTAACTTTGTTCTTTCGAGTTGTTGTATTCGAGCCCCTCGTGGCCCATGGCTTGTATTAAACAGCTTGAATTATTTTATTTGTAGAGTTGTGTTGTGATATCCCACCGTGAGTCCCTGATCTTGATCGTGTACCTTGCGTGTATGATTACTGTACACGTTCTGATTTTGGGGGCGTCACAAGTTGGTATCAGAGCCGACTGCCTGTAGGACACCCCCTTCTAACTCCTTGGTTGAAGTCGAGTCTAGTCTTTGCAAGACTACTTTACTAACAGTGTTGTGTGGCTTATCGGCCCACATCGCAAAATGGGTGGTATTAGGATCCTTTTCTCCGTACCTTTACTCTGGGATTCTACTCTCTTATCCTTTCGGGAAATTTTTCTAACTCTGACATTAGGATCTCGTGACTACTTCCTCCCGGAGAGCCCTTCACCCAAGATGATCGCTTGCTTCACCTGAAGACTCCGAAGATTACTCTCCGATAAACTCCCGAGAACCTACGTGTTCATCGCCTTTGCAATCCGCTGCCACCGACAAGTCTGTGTGGATAATTACATCCACCTCCCGATCTAGAAATCATCATTCCCTTGTACTTAAGCATCGAATTATTCCGATGCTTCTATCACCCGATGTCCTTGCATTCTTTCTCCTTCTGGTTGAGTGTCGATACTCACATCAGATTCTTTGCGAACCACCCGACCTTTGGTGGATCATTATCTGACTGATCCTACATGGCTTCTTCCATGTGTCAATTGGATTCATCGTGTGAAATACCATCCCTGCCCTCGATGATTTGTGTTATCATCGACAACCTCCCTTGACTCCCTGCCAATACAACTTAGTCGTGTATATTGTGATAGTCTTTCCTTGGGAAAGCCATACACCTGATACTTGTGTATCATCACATTTTCCTTTCCATTGGTTTGTTTAACCTTTCTTGTAATGTATCTTATCTAAGAATTGAAATTCTCCTGCTTGTGTAAACACCTTGGTGTGAAACCTCGTCAGTAACACCTTGTTTCCATTGTTGATGACATTTCGGTAACCACCGGGACGAGAACTTTGCCAATTGGTCTGCCTCGTATTTACGAGAAGAAAATGGTTCTCTTTGTCCACTGCTCCTGGCACCGATGTTGTTGCCGACATAACCGACCAAAACCTGATTCTTTATGGGCCCACAACCCACAGTTCCACTGGATCGAATCCAGACTATTGTCGCCTGCCTCGTGATATTCCGTCCAATATCAGACTCAGTGCTTACGCCTGATGATCTGGGGCCCTTTTCCCATCTTCCGTCATCGGCATCGAATACGTGCCTATCTGCTTAAAACTTCTCACGATGTACTTCCCTGAGGTTAAACTCGGAAGGACTTTGTACCCCATACCCTTGAGCAACCCCATTTGATTGATCTTGTATCGATCCGACCCCCTTAAGATTTACCTCTTAACCTGTTCGTGAGTGCGATGAAGCCCCGAGTAAAGGATGAAACTCATCGAGATGCACCGATGCAAAGAGATGAAGACCTCAACATGCAGGATTAAATTCTTCGAGTAGGACAACAAGAACCAGAAGATTTGTTAGAAGGCGAAACCAAAACTCTACCCCTTACACTACTTTTAATTCTCGTGACGAGAATTCTTTGTAGTGGTGGAGATTTGTAACACCCTCAGACCCAGTACAGTAATAACTACAGTGATTCCACTGTTAGTGATCATTACTGTTGACGATCAAGACATGATCACCTTTGATCATAGCTCTGTCAATTTACAACCCTGATTTAATCTTCAATTACTTGTGGATTATAAAATTGCTCCAAGAAATTGTGGGTGATTATTAAATCATCTTGCCGTTTACTAAACCAAGTAAACTCCTAGTCTCAACAAGAATCACAAGTCAGTGGAAATCATGAACCCAAGGTGGTGGGGTTATCAAAATTGTTTTGAAAATTAATATGGAAATGGAAATCATAGATCAAACCAAAGTTGTGAAACCTATTAATAGAATTGGCTAGCCATCATAGGGCCATGTTAATATAGTAATGGATATTTTATTAAAGTGTTTTAGGAATAATATGAAATAAAAATAAATGCTTGGGAATTATTGAATTGCCATGGTAATTATAATAAACAAGTGAAATTGTATATGCACTAAAAATTGTGAAACCATTTTTATTAAATACCTAATAATCAGTAGGTCATGTAAAAAGATAAATGATATTTTATTAACTATTTAAATAATGCAGATAAATATAAACAGTAGCAAAAATAGCTCCATATAATATTTTGTGCATTGAATAAAATCTAAATGATTTTATTATTGTTCAAATATTTTTCTAGCAGTAGACTAAATTACAACAATATTTTTGGTGTAGTTTGCATATTTTACAAAATTGTATTAGTAGGCAAATAAAATGTAAACAAGATAGAAAAGAAAACCAAAAGAAAATACAAAAAGCCTATCCTACGCCTCGGGCGAGGCCACCCCGGGCCCAACCCGGCCACCCCCTTCCTCTCTCCTCCTTCTCCCTCCCACCAACCTCCCGTGCCCCCATCCCCCCCCCCCGTTGTAGCCATGGACAGAGGGCAGCGCGTCGGCCCCTCCCCTCACCTGCCCCCTAACTGCCCCCCCTCTCCCGATGGATAAGAACGGTGCCATGCGCCCCCATCGCAAGCCCTAGATCGAGTCCCCCCTTCTTCTTTCCCCCTCCTGATACCTCTGTTCGCCATGCCCGAGCCGCCCATGCACGCCCGTCGTGGCCACTTCGTTGTGACCGTGGCCAATGCCCACCTCTGTCCTGGCTGACATGTCCAGAAGAACCGGCTCCTCCGTCTTCGACCTCACCTGCAAGCAACCGAGCCCGGAGGCTGCGTAGCCGACGACGCCTTCTTCCTCTTCACCGCCGGTCATGCGCCATCGTCGTCGATTCGCCAACTCTGGAGCTCCCCCATGCCTGCTGCCCTCCCCGACGTGTGCGCTGTGAGATGCCGCTTCCTTTCCCCCTTCCCCTTCGTCGTGCAGTGCCGCAGAATGACACCCCCGTCCGTGTGTGCTCCGGCCTCCGCAAACGGTCGTCGTCGCCGTCGATAGGAACCGCACCAGCCCGCACGTATTGCACCGGTAGACGCGCAATGTTGTTCTCGTTCGATCGGTGCCCGCGGAACTCATTTTGGCCGCCGGGAACCACCACACGGTCGCCGTCGTCGTCGGCCACGCCCTGCGCGTGCGCACACTCGCCCTGCCCCGTACGGCCATGGCTTGCCAGCCGAGTCGCGCCTCCCCTGGCCGTAGGCGCCGACCTCCCCACCCTCTGGTCGCAGCCCCGCCCCCTCGGCTAACTAGCCTCACCGGGATGGCCGCCGCCGTGCTCTGGACGCCGGAGAGCCCGGTCGGTTTAGGCCGTGGGCAACCCACCCCCCTAACCCCCCACTGACCTGTGGGTCCCGACCCAGTTTAATTAGGGGCTAAGCCCGTGTTAAGCTAAACCCCCCCCCCTAACTAACCACTGTTATGTTTAATAGGGAGGTAACCCCCAGTGTATGACAGATGGGCCCATGCCCTTAACTTAACTTAATTTGATTATTATGCACATGTGTCTATGACAGGTAGACCCCACTGTCAGTTTAATAATTAAAATGATTTTTAATTAAGATGAGAGCATGACATGTGTGTCTAGTGGATAAGTAAATTTAATTAAATGATTTATAAAACATGTGAGGCTGACCAGTGGGACCCACTGGTCAGGTTTGACCAATCAACCCCTCTGTGGTTGAGTTTATTAATAAAAGAAAGTCAGAAATTGATTTAAAATGATTTAAACTTTGAATTTGAATATCTTTTAAACCATAAGTCAGATTCAAAAACTTTATACATCAAAATTGATCAGAAAAATATAACGAATACGAATACGCTATCCATATGACTACCTCCCCCCTCCAACTTGCCGAGCATCGACATTCCCCCCCCCCCCTCTGGGCCGTCTGTCGATATTTTCCCAGTGCCGATAAAAACCTGTCGGATGAATTTACGTTTAACATGAAAGTTGTTCAGAATGGATCAAGTAACACGGATACACCTTTCACATGTTTGTCGGATGTCCACGACACCTACGGCATGGAACCTTCCCCCTCTGGATCATCTGTCCGGTAATCAACCGGTACTCGTGAGTCATCCCCGGATAAATTACTGCTCCGAGCAAATCACCCAACACTGCGTTAGAGCCCCGTTGCTTTATATCTGTTGTGTCATACAATTGTATTGCTATTATTGATGTGCATTTATTGTTTCTCCCCCCCCCTTTATTCTCCGATAGACCTCGTTGCTGCCGCCGACTATATCGCTGTCGCGTACGACTACTTCGTCGACAACCATACCCCTATCGTCGAGCTTCCAGTCAAGCAGAGCCGTTCTCTTCCCCAGATATCGCCTATCTTTCCGTCATTTTCTTGCACTAGGCATTATTACTTCCGCTGCTACGTTACAATCCTATTCTATTGCATATCCTGTCATTGTCGCCCCTTGATGTACCTTTCGGTATCCTATGCTGCCTATAAATATATATATTCTATTCAGCAGTGAATCCTGCGCATTGTTAGCTAGGATTAGATAGCGGGTTGTGATCACTCTGGGAGTGATCGCGGAAATGATATGTTACAACTGCAACAGGTACGGATCAATGCAGACGCCATAGGGAACCTACAATGGCAAGACTCTGCCTAGTCGCTTCGAGATTGACTTACGAGTGGACGAACTCGTATTTCACTCTCGTCGGCTCAGTAGCGTAGCATCACTGGGATGATACGAGGGTATTCCTCTTTAGTTCATTCCGCTGGTGTCTCGGCACCACCGGGGTGATACGAGAATATTTCTCTTTAGTTCATTCCGCTGATGTCTCTGTCGAACCTCTTCAAGTGTACCATCGAGGGTGATTCCTCCTGGTTTCACTTGATGGTAGGCACTCGAATCAACTGGTGTCCTTAAAGGTAAGGAGTCGTGTGACCCAACGGTGCCCGCGCAGGGTATCTTAGCGGAACGACAGGTCAGGTGTATTCCACCGGTGTGCGGCGGGCCTGGTACTGTTCGTGGCCGACAGATATCCTGTTGTATGAAAGTTGAGCTCTTCGGAGCAAACGCGAGACAAGGTAAGGAGACGGTTCACCTTGTTGGTAACCGCATGAGTTGGTGGGACGTCAGGGCAGGCACAGATGTTACTGGTGGAACTGACTGCTGTCGTTGTCCGCGACTCACCTAAATAAGGATAACGATAACGGTTGTTCCGACAGAAAATAAATAAATTGCTTAATGCTTTGGTGGATGTCTTGAGTTGGCTATATGCCATGTACGCACTACCTACCCGTGGGAATTACGGGTTATGGGCTCCCCTGCTTCATAGTGTCGTCCGAGGACTCTTTAGACGTCAGCAATACCGCGGCCTGCGCCGGGAAGTGGTGTTGTCTTATTTGCTCGCGCGGTGGTGTCTTATTTGTATTTTCTTTAACTTCACCGGCCAGCCTCGCACCGTGCAGGAGTACGTCGGGGTTAGGGTCCAAAGCCCCGCGTACATAGGATATAGTCCGGTGGATGACCTCTCTGTTGAGTTTGAAAGATGGGCTATGAAGTGTCGGATAGCCTCGGTGGAGCGTTCCCTAACAAGGTGCCCGCCACCCTGGAGATCCGTGCGTGTAGTGTAACACAAGTGCACCCCTGCAGGGAAGATTAATCTATTCGAATAGCCGTGTCCACGGTAACAGGACGCTTTATGCTGAAGCTGGATCTTACCACTACAAACTAGTACTATTAAACTGTATGATTCCGGGTTTTCTTCCTCGCTGGGATGTCGAGGAGGTGAAATCGGAGGCATTGTTAATTATGATTACAACTTATTATTATACAATGCTGCAGCAACTTCTGCTGCATTGTTACTTTCATTACTGTTATATTAACTGTTGGCCGATTCTTACCTCATGCTGCAGGACTCGTTGGAAGATGCTAGTCTTCGTTAGGCCTAGCTTCTTATCATTGCTTTGATTTTCTACCTTGCAGTCCACTATATACAGCCTCCCCTTTCCATTTGATACAATGCATAAATTCTTAGTAGCGGACGTAAGACTCGCGGGTATGCTAGATACTCACCTGCTTTATTTTCCCCTTTTATTGTTTTGCCTGATCGGCCGCTGCCGTCGACGTTGGAGCATTGGATCCAGGAGCAGGAGTTCCCCGACGCCGACCACCGCAACGTGAAGATCCCCGATGCCTTCTACGATGTCGTGTTCCCCTTTGACCAGGAGTAGTTTGGAGGTTCCCAGGCAGGAGGCCTCGCCTTTTCGATCGTTGTTGATATTTGTGCTAGCCTTCCTAAGGCAAACTTGTACCCTTGTGTCTGTACTCAGATACTATTGCTTCCGCTAACTTTGTGCTTTCGAGCTGTTGTATTCGAGCCCCTCGTGGCCCATGGCTTGTATTAAACAGCTTGTATTATTTTATTTGTAGAGTTGTGTTTTGATATCCCACCGTGAGTCCCTGATCTCGATCGTCTACCTTGCGTGTATGATTACTGTACACGGTCTGATTTTGGGGGCGTCACAAACTTGGTACAACAAAGACAGCAAAAGCTAAAGCAAATTAAAACATAACAAGCTCCACTTTTTACCTATATAAAACATGCTAGCTAGCAAGGTTGATCAAGTTTTACCAACAAACCGACGATATATAGAGTAGAAAGTCTCACCTCTTATAAAGTGATAATTGTACCTTTACATTAATGGACATTTTCCCCACCACAATGGTTTTGTATTTGTGGTGCACATGTAGAGGACAATCCCATTCTCCAATCTTCACGGTCTCAATATTCTCTATAGAGTTAAGGCCATGCCTTTTGTCGATCTTCTTCGAAAAATACACCGTGTGTTCTTGATCATCCACGTTGAAGGCAACCTTTCCTTTATTGCAATCAATGATAGCACCTGCGGTGTTAAGAAAAGGTCTACCAAGTATAATAGACATGCTCCCATCCTCGGGCATGTCAAGCACAACAAAATTAGTAAGGACTAAGCAATTAGCAACTTCAACCGGAACATCCTCACAAATACCAATCGGGACGGCTGTTGACTTGTCAGCCATCTGAATAGAGATATCTGTAGGCATTAGTTTATCTAAACAAAGACTCTTGTAAAGAGAAAAAGGCATAACACTCACTCCTGCACCAAGATCACATAACGCAGTTTTGACATAATTATTCTTTATGGAGCAAGGAATGGTGGGTATACCTTGATCACCTAGCTTCGCAGGAATCTTGCAACTAAAAGAGTAGTTAGCAAGCATAGTAGATATTGCCTCATTAGGGACTTTTCTTTTATTAGTAATAATATCTTTCATATATCTCAAATAAGGAGGTAACTTAATAGCATCAGTCAAAGGAATTTGAAGAATAAGAGATTTCATCCATTCACAAAATTTATTATAGTGCTCTTATTCTTTGGTTTTGAGAGACTTGCCTGGAAAGGGCATGGGTTTCTGTACCCATGGTTCTCTTTACTTCCCGTGTCTTCTTGCGATGAAGTATTCTCTAGTGTATTTCTTGCGTTTATCGGGTGCTTCTTCTTCTCGCACCTCGGGAGGATCATTCTTCTCCTTATCTTTTTCAGGCTCAGCACCGTCTTCAGTCTCAGTATCGGAGGTAGATATACTATTTGGATCAGCAACAGGCTCTTCTTCTACTATGGGCTCATTTGAATTGTCAGCTTCCTTGTGTTTCTTCTTCTTCTTCTTCGGAGAGCTAACAAATTCTTCTTCCTGCATTTGAGAATCTTGCTCAATCCTCTTCGGATGCCCCTATGGATAGAGAGGGTGTCGAGGATGGACCTCGGCAAATCCCATGGTCGGGGACCCTGGGTTAGTCATGAGAGGCACATGTTGGACGATAGCTCGTCGGCTAACAGGAGGATACGTTCCTGCTCGATTGTAACGACCCGGTCCCGAAGGGAACCAAGTCTACTGTGCTTCTGTGCTATCCCTGGATCAGTATGCTAGCACACACAGTACTCGATGAAATACCATGAATCACATGTCAAAAAGTAACGTAAATACATGGTATTTATTACCTTATAGCCTTTGGGCAAGAATACACCGCGGAAACAAACAATACATAAGTGGAGTCCCATCAACACCAACGGCAAAGTTGAGTGTAGACATCGTAACCCTACATCGCATCACTTACTCGGCATATACAATCCTGCAACACCAAAGGTTACAGCCCAAAATGGGTCAGTACTTTGAATGTACGGCAAGTTACTCCCAAAAAAATATATATAACAGACCTATCTTCTACATGCAATTTTGGCTGGTGGAAAAGCTCTAAGAGTTTCAGTTTGCATAAAGCTGATTTTGTCCTACTCAAAGATTATCATAACAGTACTACAAAGCTCATAATATGATTGAATTGGTTTCTCCAAGTCAATCTATTCCCAAAGTTGATTAAACCCGATTGATTAATTAAATATGATGAGATCCGTCAACATTCCCACTTCTAGATGCTCAAAGTTGTCCGTAACCGGGGACACGGCTAATCATGATCAGTTTGTACACTCTGCAGAGGTTTCTGCACTTTTCCCCACAAGACTCGACCACCTCCTTTTTAGTTCGTCACACTGCATGTTGTATGGGAACCGGAAGGTCGAGACATGGTCTTTTAGAAGAGTTTCCCTCACTCTGGCGGTGCCCATCCCACCTACTCATAACTACGTTCGTAGCACCACCTAGCAAGAGTCACTACAACTAATCAACCAAGCCAGAGCCCATAGTAGCTTGTGGCTGCACACGTAAGCTTTTAGTTATGAAAAATATGATTGATCCCTTTAAGCCTGGGTGGCATTCCGCAGTGATTACTGGCCATCTCCAGGTCACTCAGGCAAATCCACTGGTTCCTCCAGGGTGCCCCCAACCATTCCACCCAGGTGGTTCATTAAGATTATCTTGGTCCTGTTTACTACTTAGTCGCTCATACCTCTTAATGGATCACTTCCCAATCCACGTCTACTTAGCAAAGCAGTATAATTCTACACGGTGGCGACAATGATATAAGGTTCAGACCTACCTCAATGAACTACTGGGTGTAATAGCATAGCATAATATATAATCCTATCAATGCATAATATTTAAGTTGGACTACAATGCATATAAAAAATATATAGGTAATACTGGAGCATGATCAAAAGAGTAACTTGCCTGGATCTTGACGGTGAAATATTCTACTCGTAGTCATCTCTCCATCTCGTTACAATATATCTAACGGTAAAAGAGAAACACTTCAACACACAACTCAACCCAAAGTGAAGATCCAAATAAGATACAATTACAACATAAATATTTAGTTATTACTATTAATAAACTAATTACTATGGCATGGATAGGTTGAGATAGGATCAAGTTGGATTGGATGGAAATATGATGGCAATCATATATCCGAGGATTGTAAAATCAATTGGATATGTTGGAGGTTGATTATAAAATCAATTGGATGGAGAGTATGTCAAACTCAGTTGGTTTGTACATATGAATATTTGAATAGGAAATCAATTCTTGGATTGGATTCAAAAAGATCCGATAGAAATCGTGATGATCTTGTTGAGAAGATTGAATTTTTGTAGCCAAATTTATATAAAAAAGATATATAACTAAATGGAAGCTAAGACGAAGGTTTGAGGTCAAAATAGTGTATTTATATGATGGAAAGAATGTGACAATTGTCCAAACAGAAAGATTTGATTTTAAGGATCAAATTTGATGAAGGAAATATTCCAAATAAATTATAGAATAAGATGTATATCAAATATACTCAAATTATAAAAATAAATTTGATTTGAATTTCGAATTATCAAAAGTGGAATATTATTGGAAAATAATAAACTACATTTTCCAAGGAATCTGGGGATATAAAATTTGTCGAAATCCGACTTACGGGATAGAAGATATGAATTTTTGAAGTTTATATATTTTTGCTAAAATGAATTACGGGATTAATAAAAAGGATGCAAAATGGCAAGTTCTGATAGGTCTGTACCCATTCGATTTTTACAAAATAAAATGATGAACAAAGAGGGGAGAAAGGGTCACCGGAGATCTCGCCGGAATTTTGGAAAAAGGTCGCGGGCGTAAATAAACAGCCGAATGGGATAGAGGATGATTTGGGCGACTCGATGGACAAGGTTATAGCTCTAGGTTCGCCCTCGGATAGCGAAGAAGTTCCACCGGAGTAGAGAAGAACGCATGAAGAGCACAATGACACGGACGGCGTGCTCCGGCCTTGCAATCGAGAGGAAAAATATGTCACAACGGTGCGCATCGGCAAGGGGAAGAAACTAGAGGAAGAAATATGGACTAGGTACCTTTCATGGCGACAAAAATCTTCACCGGAAGTGTGGATGCATCTTTACTCCGACGAGGAATTGCGCACGAAGGAGAGGGCTTTGGAGAGAGACTTTATGTGTGGTGATATGTGGTTCAAAGGTGTCCTAGGGGCGGTATGTAAAGGGTCATGGGAGGTCCATAGAAGGAGAGTGGGTGAGGTTTTGGAATGGAGTTAATGGCACTCATGGATAAATAATGAACATTAAAAGCGAGGTTTTGCAAATAGATTTAATGGCATTCATGGAGAAATAATGGACATTAAAAGCGAGGTTTTGGAAATGAATTTAATGGCATTCATGGAGAAAATTATGGACAATTAAAAGCATTAAAACGCGTGTTTGTTTCGATGAATGGATTCCTCATGAACTTGTCCACAATTTTTGTGTAGGTTCTGAAGTGAATCGGTCAAAAGAGTAGATGGGAGGAAAAGAGGAAGAGCTTCAGTTGCCATGGCCATTTGCTTCTGTGTTCACGTACACATGAACGAACGAGAGGAAGAAGACAGCTCGCTCGGGCTATGGGCCTTAGTAAAAATTTGGCCCAAGATAAAGAAAAAGGAAAGAGAGATAGAGAAAAAATTAGATAGATTACCTCGGTCCAATTGACTTAGGAATCCTATTTTTATTATCTGAGTTAAACACTCTCAAATAAAATTGTATAGGCCAAATAAAACATAGAGAGTCTAGGAAAACTATATTTCCCTCTCAGAATACATTTTAGAAATAGATTTTTATAAAAAAAAAACTCATTAACGACATTATTAAAAAAATTCAATACTGCTTTTGGAGAAGTCATATTATCTCCTCTCATTTTGTTTATTAAATTATTGGAAATATTTAAATATCTCTTAAACTTCAATATCCAATAAACTCCAAAATAAGAATTCGAGAATGAGTATGGGACCACAATAAATTTAAGAAAGTCATTTTATTCTCACTCGAAAATATTTAATTGTGGTTCGTACCAAATTTCAAAAGGACAAAAGAAAATCATTCTTTGAAATTTTGAATAAAGTTCACAACCAAAATTTTCATTATTGGATAAATGATTATCCAATTTTATTAAATGGTTTGTAAAGGTTTAAACAAAAACTCAAGGGAAAAGTTTTCATTTACCCCAAAATCAAAACAATTCAATTAATATTATATTATTTATTAACATTCCAAAATTTTGAAAATTTTGGGATGTTACATCGATATTATTGCTTGGAGATGCGATTGCAGGGGAGGCCAAGGCTAGTGCGCACAAGGCTAGGGTTACAGATTTCATGTTGGATGATCTTGACGTCTCCCCTCCTAGCCTTTATATACTAGGATAGGTCTCGGGGAATCCGTCTTGGATTACAGATGAGGTTTCCTAACCCTAATATTCTACCGCACGGCAGGTTTGCACCTTCCATACGAGTCGCGGACTCCTACGTCGGTGCCACTAGTGGGCCAAGGCTGGGCCCAGGAGGCATCCTTGTGGGCCTTCTGTCTTCAGGCACACCAGTTAGGCCCATCCATAGGAGTCGTGGGGTCACCCCCTCTTCAGTAGCCTCTGAGTGCCTGAGGGGCTCGGAGAGTCGCGCAGGGACTCGAGTCCATTCTTGGGTCGTTTCGATGTATGCGCGTTTCAACCGCGGGTCGCTGGCAGTCTAGGGCCATGACAAAACCTGTTTCGAGGGAATGCTAAGCTAAAAGGGCCCAAGGAGTCGACTGGTCGAGCCTTGGTGAAATTGCACTAGTGGCAAATACCGCAGTAGCCCAATCAAACTCACGTCCCTCGACATGAGCTTGAAACACTGGTGTCGAGCAAAATTCATGCCGCTGCAGGTCTTACAGTGATCAATTGCCGCCAGTAAGGTTCGTAGCCTAGGCGCGTCCGCCCGGCTTTTTCTATCATGCAAGCGCATGGGAAAAATTGGGAGTGAAATCGCTCTGCGGCAAGTCCCAGCCCGGCCGATCTGCGCAGCGGGGTCTTACCTACATGCTAAGCTTGCGTGGCATCTAGGCACAGTGTATCGTGTTCCAGGAATATGTATTTTTTATCGAGGCACGGAACCTAATTGGTGATGCACCCACTTGTAATAAACAATCAAGGGAGCTGTTTTAGCAGTCACTCGCGGAGCTTTGTCGAGCGCTCGGACGAGGAATAATGTAGAAGATTACTTGCTCGGGAAGTCTTTCGAGTGCTCGGGTACTTTAGAGTTCTGCAAGTAATCACTCGAGTATCGCCTTTGCCCTCGGGGTGAGGAAGCACCCGATACTCTGGGACCGTACGATCTGGCGAGTGTAGGTCTGCTTATCTTGTGTCGGGGTAAGGGAGCACCCGAAACTCTCAATGGGTGCGAGTAATCACTCGAGCACGTCTTTTCTTCTAGGTGAGGGAGCACCCGAAACTCTCATGGGTGCGAGTAATCACTCGAGCACATCTTTTCTTCTAGGTGATGGAGCACCCGAGACTCTCATGAGTGGATACGCTCCCGATGGGAGTTAAATATTTTTGAAAAATGTATTTGAGTCCGTAAAAACGGTGCTTGCAGGCTGCATTTTCTTTTGCGCTGCCACCTTGATTTACCTCTTCTTGGTAAGGATAACAATTTCCTTGCTGGAGGACCGTCAAAGATGCTCTGTCTGCCAACCGTCATGTCTTAATGACCGGTCATAATGATGCCTTTTTGTGGCGTGCTGCAGCCGCCTGTTGAGTTGCCGATGCGCGCATTAGAAACGCGCGAGATTTGAAGCGTCCAACGCGCAGTGCCGCCCATGTGAAGGCATCTTTGTCTCGGAATTCAAATCGCCCGGCATGCTTGGTCTTTGAATTAATTGCTGCCGTCGTCTGGGCTTCTGCGTGCCCTTGGGTTTGTGCTATAAATAAACCCTTGTTTTTCATCTAGCGGCAATGTTCGTCCTCTGCCCATCTTGTTCCTCTTCTTCATCTTCCTCTTTCTCTTTCCCTTCTCATGGGGCCAAAACGAGGTGTAGGTAGGACTAGCCGTGGACGGGTTCGCCGTGGCCGGGTGGTCGTACTCCGCGCTTTTCTTGCGGTGGTCGTCGTGGTGCAGCGTCGATGCCTTCCTCCTCTTCTTCAAAGGAGGGTGTTTGGTGCTACGACTTTCTCCTACGCGTCTGTGGCTGGAACGTTGCTCGCATTCTTCTTCCTTCTGCATTTGCTGCCGTTGTTTCTAAGCGTAGCCTGGATGGCCTGTTTCTTCGTCTTCAGGGGTGCTCTCGGCCTCCTTCTTATGTTGAGTTGGAGACCGACAGTTCCTGCTTGATTTTTCTTGGTATTGGCTGGAAGTCGTTTTCCCGACGTTTTAACTTGCGTGATGGTGATACTCTTTGTTGTCGTTTTGATGGCGAATATACTCTCACCATCCGCGCTTTTGACCCAAGCGGCAATCGCATGTATCCGTCCTGGCAGGAGACAAGCAGCGACAATTCCGGCAGGTCGGGGAGTCCCACGCCCATGTCTTCAACGGCTTCATCCTCTGCCGATTCCTCGGTTGGTGCTGCTGTGTCCTCCAGCTCTGGAGAGGACCTCGACTTCAAGCCATCGATCAAGCGGGCACGCCAGGAGACCTTGTAGAGCTGGAGGCAGCGACGTCATCTTCGCCGGCAGCTCGGGTGGAGCTGGAGAAGAAGCTGGTGGAGCAGGAGAAGAAGCTGGTGGAGCATCGTCTTCGGTGCTCCGCAAATAAGTCGAGCTTCACCTTTTGTTATGTCATTGACATCATGAGCTGGCTGCTTCGACTCCTCCTTTGTCTGATGATGCTCGTTGTCTTAGTGCCAATCATCCCAGCATGGGCACACATGTAGAAGTCGTAATTCCTTGGGTGATTGGTGTTGTAGGCTTATCGGCTGCTTGTGTCTTTTGTAACTAGGTTAGTTCTCCATGTAATGAGGATTGCCTTCGAGTAATCAGAGTTGCCTTCTATCCAGTGTACTTCGAGTCTTTTTGTACTGAGAATGATCTTCGGGTCCTTGTAATGCGAACCGTGTTTGAGTCTATGTAATGGAATCTGTCTTCGAGTCCTTTGCGATGTAATCTATCTTTAAGTCTTTCAACTGGATCTGTCTTCGAGTCCGTCAAGTTCTTGTACTATGGATTTTATCGGGTGCGCGACAGCGCTCCCGATGGGAGTAGCCCCCGAGGCTACGTTTGAGTCGGAGAGTCGAACGTAGGCTGAGATTTTTTTCCTTTGTCGTTTCTTCTGTTAACTGTCGCCTTTTATCGGGTGCGCGACAGCGCTCCCGATGGGAGTAGCCCCCGAGTCTTTAGGTGATCATTGCCGATCAGGTGAAGACTGAAGGATTGTCTGTGTCCTGTGCTCCATCCATATTTCTCCAAAGTGCTTGGTGTTCCACCTGGTTGTAGCCGTGTCCTCCCTTTGATTCCAAACGGTTTTCAGCAGGTGGCGCCTATCGGGGGTTTTTGCTTGGACCCTTTGATTTACGGGCTGCATGGGGGATGATAGTGTTTCTTCGGGGGAGGTGTGCTCGAGCCCCCGGGCGCTTTTAGGTAAAGGTCGTGTGAGCGATGAAAGCGTCTCTAGTGCTCGAGCCCCAGAGTGCTTTAAGTAAAGATCGCGTGAGCGAAGATAGCGTCTCTCGGGGGGAGTTTGTGCTCGAGCCCCCGAGTGCTTTAAGTAAAGATCGCGTGAGCGACGATAGCGTCTCTCGGGGCGAGTCTGTACTCGAGCCCCCGAGTGCTTTAAGTAAAGATCGTGTGAGCGACGATAGCGTCTCTCGGGGGGGAGTTTGTGCTCGAGCCCCCGAGTGCTTTAAGTAAAGATCGCGTGAGCGACGATTGCGTATCTTGGGGGAGTCTGTACTCGAGCCCCCGAGTGCTTTAGTGAAAGATCGTGTGAGCGACGATAGCGTCTCTCGGGGGGAGTCTGTGCTCGAGCCCCCGAGTGCTTTAGTGAAAGATCGCGTGAGCGACGATAGCGTCTCTCGGGGGATTCTGTGCTAGAGCCCCCGAGTGCTTTGGGTTGGTAGCATTTGGGCAACATCATTTTATTGCGTCGCACGATTACATGAGTTGCCAGTCGAGCCTGACTGGTAGAGACTTATGGGTAGAACAGGCGTAGGTTCGCTACGTTCCATGGATTTCCCACGTCCTCGTCTGTCTTCGGGTTCTTCAGTCTATAGGCGCCTCCTCCTATGACTTCTGAAACTATGAACGGTCCTTCCCATTAGGGGGCAAGCTTGTGGACTTTCTCTTGTATGAGCCATAGGACAAGGTCACCTTTGTTGAAGGTTCTGGTGCGCAGGCGGCTTCTTTGGTAGGTGCGCAGCTTGTCCTGGTACCCCTCTGACCTTGCTAGGGCTGTGTCTCTTGCATCGTCTATTATGTCCTTGTCATTCTGTAGTGCTTCTTTTGCTTCCTCTTCTTCGTACCTCGAGATCCGGGGTGCCCCGAATTTTAGGTCATGTGGTAGTACTGCCTCCGCCCCGTACACCATGAAGAAAGGTGTGTACTGGGTTGCGGTATTTAGGGTAGTGCGTAGGCTCCATAGTACTGCAGGGAGTTCTTCTACCCAGTTGCATGCGGCCTGCTCGAGTGGTGCAAGGAGCCGTTTTTTGATTCCTCCGCATACTAGGCCATTTGCTTTTTCCACCTGGCCGTTAGACTGCGGGTGCGCGACTGATGCGTAGTTGATTTTGATGCCCAGTTCTTCGCAAAAGTTCTGGAATTCTGTCGCTGTGAAGTTCGTACAGTTGTCCGTGATGATATTGTGTGGTACTCTGAATCTGAGGATGATTGATTTAAAGAGGTTGACTGCCGTGAGGGCTGCTGAGATGGTGATTGGTACTGCCTCAATCCATTTGGTGAATTTGTCGACTACGACCAATAGATGTGTTCTTCCTCCTTTTGATGATTTCTTGAGCGGGCCTACCATGTCGAGTCCCCATGTGGCGAATGGCCATGATAACGGTAATGCAGGGGCGTGCCGCCTGCTGGCGAACCTTTCGCAGGCAATGCAACGCCGCACGACATCCTCTACGCTTCTCATGGCCGTTGGCCAATAGAGTCCTGCTCGAAAGGCTTTTGCCACGAGTGCTCGACTGCTGGCGTGATGCCCGCAGGTGCCTTCGTGAATCTCTAGTATTAGGGCTTTGCCATCTTCTTTGTCTATGCACTTTTGGAGTACCTGAGAGATACTGCGCCTGTATAGCTTTCTGTTGATTATCGTGAATGCTTTGGATCGTCGAGCGATGTGCCGAGCTTCTGCAACGTCTTTGGTAGGGTGCCTTCGATTAGGAATCTGAGGAGTGGTTCTCTCCAAGACGGGTCTGCGGGTGCGGCTAGCTCTGGCTCTGGCTCCTCGACTGCGTTGTTGGCTTCTTCATTGATGATTGGGTTTGCGGCTGCCACTTGCGCTGGTTCACCTGTGTTGTCATCCTCTGGGGTTGCTTTTGGCGTGAGTTCTTTGGCTGTGGTGGCGATCTCATCTATGTAGACCTGGATGTTTCCACCGATCTGGTTTCTCATGTGTGCTTGCGTCATTCCCTGGTATATTGCTCCTGCGTTGTTTAGACCGAAGGGAATTTTTGGGCGGCGGGATGTGCCGCAAGTGGTGGTGGACGAGGCATGCTCTTCGTCTTCTTTCTTCATCTTGGTCTGATTGTATCCTGAGTATGCATCGAAGAGCGATAGTAGATCGCATCCTGCTGTCGAGTCGATTATCTGATCGATTCTTTGCAGGGGAAAATGATCCTTTGGGCAGTATTTGTTGGATGGCCCGTAGTCGACGCACACCCGCAGCACGTCTGTGTCTTTCTTGGGGACCAGCACGGGGTTGGCGATCCAAGTGGCTTTCTTTGTCTCTCGGGTGAACTGAGCGTCGAGTAATCGGTTGAGCTCCGCCCCGATTGCTCTGCGTTTGGGTTCTAAGAATCTTCGTAGTGCTTGCTTCACTGGCTTAGTGTTTGGCTTGATGTGCAGCGCGTTTTCCGCGAACTCGCGCGGTATTCCTGGCATGTCGGCTGGGCACCAGGCAAAGATTTCCCATTCCCCATGGAGGAAGGCGATGAGGGCACTCGCTTGCTCTTCCGGGATGTGGGCGTACATGCGGACTGTTTTTTCTGGGTCCGTCTGGTGCACTTGGTGGGTGACCGTGTCGCTGTCGATGCTGAAGTCCCGCCCGTACTCTTTTGACTCGCTTCGACTTGCTAGCGGAAAGATGCTTTGGTCTGTCGCCATGGATATTTCTGTGAGTTCTTGCTCGACTCCAAAGGTGTCGGAAACTTTGTGGAAATCGCGATCACAATGGTCTGATTAGGTGAAGCTCCCGTTGACTGTAATGACGCCCGCAGACCCTGGCATCTTGAGTTTGAGGTAAGCGTAGTGCGGAACCGCCATGAATTGCGCGAATGTTGGACGTCCTAGTATGGCGTGGTACTGCGATTGCCAATCGAGTACTTCAAACTCGAGGGTGTGTCTTGCGAAATTGCGTCTGCTGCCAAAGACAACATCGAGCTCGATTATTCCAAGGGAAGTGGCCGCTTCTCCTGGGACTACTCCGTATAACACGGTGCTTGATTTTTTCCATACTGATCGTGGGATCAGCATCTTGTTCAGGGTGCTGGCAAATATTATGTTCATGCTGCTGCCTCCCTCCATGAAGATTATGTCCATGTCGTACCCTCCAATTTGAGCATTGAGTACCAGGGGCGCATGCCCCGGCCTTGGGACTGCAGGTGGGTGATCACTCTGGTCGAACGTGATGCTTGTTTCTGCGTCGTGTAGCTGGTAGACTTCGACTGTGTTTAGGTTCTTGGCAGCTCTGGCTTACAGGGTGTAGGCGTCCTGTTGGGCTTGCGATACCCTGCCTTCTTAGATCGTGTACACATGTCCTTGAGTCGGGTTGGAGCGTCTTTCGGGACTTGGAGTCGGCGACTGCTCGGTTCGTCGAGTACGCTTGGCTTCTCGTTGTTTTTCTTCCTTGAGGTTGTCGGCGAGTTCGTTGAACAGGCGGCAGTCTCCCAGAGTGTGACCTGATCTGATGTATCCCCAGTCGTCTTTGAAGCAGTGGATGGTGCAGGGTCCTTCTAGCTGCTCCCTGATCATGACTTTGCTGGATCCAGCGTGTCGTTTCCTCCTTGAGATTCAGAAGAGTTGCGCGTGATCCGCCGGGTGCTCGGGGACTTGGGGGTCGATTTTGATTCCCTCGTTCAGATTCTGGTTCATGATAAGGTTGGAGAATTCGTCTGGTCTTCGATCTGGGTCGTAGTATTCGCCGGTCTGAGTCTTAGAGCCACTGTCCTGGCGGGCGACAGCTGTCCGCGCGATGGCGGGTCGTCGAGTGGTCGGTGAGCGCGTAGATGTATAGTGTGACTCGTGGAGTGCAGTCTCTTCGTAGAATCCTCGCTCATGTCTTCTAGGTCGTTGATTTCTTCTTCGTTGGCGGTGATCTTGATGATCGCTGATCTCGAGCTCGGAGTCGGCGTCTTGTTGTGTGGCGGGTGCCTGGGTGGCGGTGGGTCGTCGAGTGGTCGGCGGGTCCTCTTCTTCGTGCTGTAGTTCGTCGTTCGGGATATCTGCGTAGAACCCTTGCGCCTTTCTTTTGGGTCGTCGATTTCTCCTCCACTGGCGGTGGACTCGGTTGCCGCCATAGTACTGGTCTTGGCACAGCTGCAGGCCGAGCGATCTCGATGGAACGGCAGAGATGTTTGTCGTGATCTTGAATTCTCCGAGTGGATTGGATCTGGTTCTTTCTCTTGAGTTGTGGCTTGCTGAAGACGGAACCGCCGAGATCGTGATTCCAACATGTGTAGTTCCCACAGACGGCGCCAATTGTCGAGGATGGACCTCGACAAATCCCATGGTCAGGGACCCTGGGTTAGTCATGAGAGGCACAGGTTGGACGATAGCTCGTCGGCTAACAGGAGGATACGTTCTTCCTCGATATTATTGCTTGGAGATGCGATTACAGGGGAGGCCAAGGCTAGAGTTACAGATTGCGTGTTGGATGATCTTGAGGTCTCCCCTCCTAGCCTTTATATACTAGGCTAGGTCTCGGGGAATCCGTCTTGGATTACAGAAGAGGTTTCCTAACCCTAATCTTTTACCGCATGGCAGGTTTGCACCTTCCATACGAGTCGCGGACTTCTACGTCGGTGCCACTAGTGGGCCAAGGCTGGGCCCAGGCGGCATCCTTGTGGGCCTTCTTTCTTCAGGTACACCGGGTAGGCCCATCCATAGGAGTCGTGGGGTCACCCCCTCGTCAGAAGGTCTTGGGTGTGTGTTCCACCCCGAGTCTTTATACCATAGGCCTGTAAATTATCTTGTTTGGCATTGTTATCAAGCAATCTTTTTGCACATTAGAAATTGTTCAAGTTGAGTTTGAACCATATTAAAATGCTTAACAAGACAATTAGCATCATTAAATGTTCTTCTTAGAACATCAAGCAAACTTTTGATAGCAAGAGTATTATCATGCAACTGACTTTGAATCCTCATATTAAAGTGATTTTTCTTCATAATAAAATTATCAAGCTCATCTAAACATTGATCCGAGGGCTTACCATGAGGGACGTCACTTGCATTGAAATGTAAAAGAGAGTGTACCTCTACCAAGGGAGGGTCAGTAGTAGGCTCACACAAATTCTCGATAGGAGGTAGATTTTTCACGTCTTCAGCTTTAATACCTTTCTCTTTTATAGACTTCTTCGCTTCTTGCATATCTTTGGGGCTTAGGAAAAGCATGACCCTATTCTTTGGTGGTGGAGGTGGTTCAGGGACGGACCAATCTTTGTGGTTCGTGGCAACCTTGCCCATTTGTTCTTCGGCATCATCCGGTGTTCTTTCCCTGCAAACACAACCAGCACAACTATTCATATAGGATCTAGATTCATCGGTTAGACCGGCATAAAATATGTCAAGTAATTCATTCTTAGGGACTCCTTGTCCCGGTCTAGCCGTGATCAAGCTTTAGGGAGGTGCTCATCCTTTAACTTTTTAACGTTATAAATTCTTTGTAAAGCAGCATGTTGCATATGAGCTGCAAAGTACTTATCAACAAAGGATTGAGCTAAGTCTTGAGGAAATTTAATGGAACCATAGGGTAGTGCATCATACCATGCTTTAGCATCTTCCTTCAAAGAAAAAGGAAGAAGCTTAGTCACATAAAAGTTTCGTATCTTCTCATCGGTAGTAAACAAAACACCTAACTCGGTGAGTTTGGTCAGGTGTGCAATACCATCATCATTTTCTCTGCCATAAAAGGGGTCATCTTTAACTGTAGATATAAGTGAAAGAGCAACAGGGAAATCATAGTCAGGATCATTGATGCATATAGCAGATGTAGCAAATTCAGGATCAGGAGTAATCTTGTTCTTCATAGAGTGTTTTTCAAGCAGCTTCTTAACAGCACCAGGGTCAGATTTAGCGCACTCTGTAAGTTCCCTGCATAAATCATCATCAAGAATAATATAATCATCCTCAAGGAGTCTCTCCTTGATTTCACTCAATTCTGGGTAACCAAAGGCTTTGCAAGTGGGGTAATAGGTAGCAGGAGTTTCAGTCTCGGATTGTTCTGCAACCCTAGCAATTTGAGACTCAAGATAGCGACCAAGAAAACCAATTTCATCAAGAGTAGTGGAAACATCATCAAAAGTACCAGACATAGTAGCAGACTCAGTGGAAGTAGCATGTGGTGGTGGTGGTGAAGCAAACTTACTTATAACTGAAGGTTAATCAAGTGTAGCACTAGTGCTCAGAACAGTACCTTTTCTTGTAGTGGATGGCAGGATCAGAACCTTGGGGTATCCTTTCTTAACCATAGTGGATAAACTGCTGCAGGCAGAATACTTCAAGTAGACTTGTAAATAAATCTATGCTCCCCGGCAACGGCGCCAAAAAAACAGTACTTGATGACCCTCAATTGTAGGAGATCGAGATAGTCTTCGCGGGTAAGACAACCCAATTTATTGATTCGACACAAGGGGAGCCAAAGAATATTTATAAGCTTTAAAAGTTGAGTTGTCAATTCAATCGCACCTGAAATATACTTTCTTGCAACAAAATATTAATAGCAATGGTGATATGAAAGTGATAGTGGCAACATGGAAAGTAAAACAGCAAAAGCAAACTACTAGTAACCAGCAAGATTAAAACACTGTAGGCTAGGGAGATGGATGGTTGGGCACTTCTTGGATGAGAGTGAACATGTAATAGATTCTAACATGGGGCAAGGCACACAGAAAAGCAAGGATCGTCTAGGAAATATCAAACATTAGGCATGCATCCCGTAGGTAGTTGTGCGTGCTTGCAATAAGAACTTGCACAACATCTTTTTTTCCTACCATCCCGCTACGAACGGGGCCAAAAGGAACTTATGGATATTAAGGTGCTCTTGTCAAGGAGCACCGGAACAAAGCATTAACACTCATTGGATACATGAAATCTTAAAATTATAGTCCATCCCTTTGTTGTCCCAAGTTGTCACCTTTAGGATCGCCGGTTCCGGAACATAATAGGTGCATACAACTCATAGATAGGATCAAGAACACAAATAAACTCATGAAAACATAAGTGGTTCAGATCTGAAAACATGGCACTCGGGCCCAAAGTGACAAGAATTAAGAGCAACAAGTTGTAGCAAAGATGATAAACGCCAAAGTAGATGATAGGCAACATGCCCCCAACAATCTGATGAACTATTACATGATCTAACTCATCCAATCCCTACCATCCCCTTTGCCTACAGCAGGGAATTACTCACACATGAAAGGAGAAGTCATGGAGTGATGATGGAGTGGTGATGGTGATGACGATGGCGATGATCTCCCCTCACCGGAGGCTAAAACAGCCTCGAGATTAGCCCTCCCGGAGAAGAACAGAGGGTGTCGGCGGCTCCGCGACGGAAACTAGGAAAACGACTTCTGTTATGGGGTTTCCTCACGATGAGAATAAATAGGGGTCCTGGTAGGTCACCAGAGTGGGGAGGACCCACCCAGGCGGCCTCCCGGCGCGGCCAGGGGTGGGGCCTCGTCAGCAGGGCGCCTGGGGGCCCCTGGCTGCCCTCTGGACCCACTTTTGGCTCAGGGTCCCTCCGGGTGCGTGGATTTTCTGTGATTTTTCCTAGAATTTTCTGAGACACCTAAAATCCATATTCTTGCGCATAAGAAAACCATACAAGCAGCTCTGCTGAAAACAGCGTCAGTCCGGGTTAGTTTCGTCCAAATCATGCAAGAATGAGGCCAAAACAATAGCAAAAGTGTTTGGAAAAGTAGATACGTTTGAGACGTATCAGGTATATTTGTTGGGTATGCCTCGAACTCTCACGCCTATAGGGTCTACAACAAATCCACCGGATGTGTTCTGGAAACTTGTGACGTGAAGTTTTATGAATTAAATGGGTCCCATGGGGAGCAAGTTGATCTAAGTGATGTAGGTAATAATGAAGATTTCCTCTCAAGACATTTTGGCTATGGGCATTGGAGATCTTGTGCCCATTTCTCAATTTCCTAGAGATGATGAGGTGGGTGATGGGCCAAGTGTTCCACCACCACAAGCACCTCCTCCTACCACTCAAGATCCAATTTCTCAAGATGAGCCCTGACGAGGGGGTGACCCCACGACTCCTATGGATGAGCCTACCCGGTGTACCCGAAGACAGAAGGCCCACAAAGATGCCGCCTGGGCCCAGCCTTGGCCCACTAGTGGCACCGACGTAGGAGTCCGCGAGTCATAAGGAAGGTGCAAACTTACCATACGGAACAAGATCATGGTTAGGAAACCTCATCTGTAATCAGGATGGACTCCCCGAGACCTAGCCTAGTATATAAGGGCTAGGAGGGGAGACGTCGAGGGCAAGGAATACACAATCTGTAACCTAGCCTTGTGCGCACTAGCCTCGGCTTCCCTGTAATCGCCATCTCCAATCAATAATATCGAGCAGGAACGTATCCTCCTGTTACCCAACGAGCTATCGTCCAACCTGTGCCTCTCATGACTAACCCAGGGTCCCTGACCATGGGATTTGCCGGGGTACATCCCCGTCAACTGGCACCGTCTGTGGGAACCGCACAGGTTGGGAACGCGATCTCGGCGGCCTCATTAGCGTCTTCAACACCCACCGGCACGACGACTTCACCAGCGCCCTTCGATCCGACGACCCTGGCGGAATCCGATCTGTTCGGGTCCCTTGGTTTCACGGTCCACCTTTCGACTCTCCGACCAACCTTCGCCGACCTTCGCTCCGGCATCAACCTGATCTTCGGAACATATCAGATCTACATCAACCACTGGGGCACCCTCCGCCTCACGGACGACGCCCGAACACCCGCGACGACATCTACAGCAGCAATCGACGCAGTCGCCACCCGCGCGACCACCCTTCAGGCCAGCCGCGACTGCCCACCCAAACAAAGGATACGCGTCGCCCGCGGTCACTCGATTGGACCCTCGGCCCGGAAAAACAACATCACACGCACGAGCAACAAGGCAGACGGGGCACCATCCCAGGTGTTCATGGCAGAAGTCGACGCGCCACCAGCAAACGGCGAGGGCCAGGATGACGACTCGAACACTCGCCAAGCCAACGGCAAAAAAAAAGCTCCCGGAACCACCAACAAGATCGTCGTGAAGCTGGGAGACGTGGGAAGCATACCAATGAAAGTACCACAAGGACAAGAACAGAGCAACCATAAGAGCGACAAGCCATCAAGAAGCAAGTAACAAACCCCGAGTGCGGCGGTGGATGACCCAACCAAAGAGCGAATCTACCTGACCAAAGAATCAATGGCCAAGGTAAAAGACACAGTCGAACACGGGAAGTTACTATCGGCAAGCGCAACAAGGAACGAGCTCAGGGCATACAACAAATTGGCAAGCGAGCTAACCCGGCAAGCGAGACAACGACGCCTAGAGCTGGAGAAGCAAGAAAGGGCGGCCGCCGAGCAGATAAGCAATCGCAAGCCACCTCCAAAAGACGAATCCCCGGACCACGGCTCCCCTCTCTGCAATAAATCAAAATTCAGCAATCTGCGACGAACAGACAAGAAGAGAGTGGTCCGGAAGCTCGACGACGACTTCAAGCTAGAAGAGGAGGACGACGAAGAGGAACCCCTCACTCCAGTAGAATCCCTTATAAGCGCCCGAGACTACCTATCCCGCGCCCAGAGGAACAGGCAGAACATACCAGACCGCAACACTTCAATAGCCTTACATATAATGAAGGACGGCATCGCTGCCTCAGCACCCAAAAAATCGAGTGCAAGGCAACCGACACGTGCAAGGACACCAGACAGGGACCCCACCTCACCCGATGACGACGATAGCAGCGACGACTGGCGCAAACGCTCCGGCAAAAACAGGAAACACGACAGCGACGACAACGACAACAGGCGCCGCAGCAGTCGACGAGACGCGCGCGACGACATCACACAAAACAAAGTCAACCGCAGCAGACGAAGACGTGCAGCACGCGAAGATTACTCGGACGAAGAAGCCTTCGACGAAGAAATCGAGCCATGCGGAGCACTATGCTTCACGCGTTCCATACGCGAGACACGAATGCCGAGCGGGTTCAAATTGAACTCCACAACGCTCAAATACAATGGACTCAAAGAGCCAAAGGCGTGGCTCGACGACTACTTAACAGCACTCAAGTTCCAGCGAGGGACCAACGTCACGGCAATGCAGTACGTGCAGCTCATGCTCGAGAGCTCGGCACGACACTGGCTGAAGAACCTCCCGCGAGGATCCATCAGCTCATGGAGGCAGTTCCATGAAGCCTTCATAGAAAACTTCAAATCCACATACAAGAGACCGGCATCACTCGAGGAACTGCGGGCATGCAAGCAAGGAACCAGGGAAACCCTACGAGCCTACATCCAGCGGTGGAACATACTCAAGAATTCAGCAGAAGATATATCAGACGAAAGCGCAATCGACGCGTTCAGGCGAGGCCTGCAGCGCATCGAATTCAAGGAACAGCTCGGGCAGATGAAAGTCCGAACACTCGCACGGTTGCTGGAGCAAGCCAACAGCTGGGCGGACTGCGAGGATTCCGTTCGCAACGAAACATGAATCCACATCACACGCTCAGAACACGACTACGATTACCACAACGGAGAAAGAGGACTCGACCATCGAAGGAAGCGACCCAGGCGCAGCTTCTACGACGACAGAGGACCCGACATGGTCGCCGCAGGCTTCCCAGACGACAGGGACGGCGGGCATCGTGACGACGGCAGGATACAGCACAGAGACAACCTCGAAGATGCGCCCCAAGTTCAGAAACGAGACTGGAGGACGAGGCAGCCGCGCGACAGCACCAGAACATACCGCTCGGCCAAAGAACAACTCGACGGACCGTGCTCAATACACGGATTCAGAAACGAACGAGCGGAGCTCAGATCAGGACACACCCTCAGGAACTGCGGAAACTTCAACGAGTTGGCGGAGGAAAAAAGCAGATCCGCGACAACAGCGGCCCAGCCACTCGCGAGTATAGCAGTCGGACCCATCGCCCACGATGCACCACCAGCCCCTCCCCTACCAGCAAGGCAAGTGGCCGCAATCCAGCAACGGCGTAGGACGCCAGATACAGAGGAGCAGTACCCAGAAGCACACGGCAGGATTTACATGATACAAGAAGGCGGGCCTTCAAATAGGCAGCAGAAGCAGGTCACAAGACAAGTCTTCCTCGCAGCCTCCTCACACCCCGCTATCCCGGAGTACTTGCGCGGGTCCGAAACAGATATTACCTTCTCTCGGGAGGACCACCCGCCTGCCATCCCTCGACCAGGACATGCCGCACTAGTGCTCGAGGCCAGAATAGGGAACTACGACATGTCGCGAGTATTTATGGACGGCGGCAGCGGGATCAACATCATCTTTACAAGCAGACTCGAAGAAATGCTAATCCAAAGCTTCGCGCTGAAATCCTCAAGCACAACCTTCCACGGGATTGTGCCAGGAAAAGCATTCTACCCTCTGGGAAAGATAAGCCTGGAAGTGGTCTTTGGTGAAGCAACCAACTTCCGCAAGGAGATCCTAGACTTTGAAGTGGTCGACTGGAAATCGCAGTACCACGCAATACTCGGACGACCAGCCTTTGCCCGCTTCATGGTAGTGCCTCACTACGCCTACCTTAAGCTAAAGATGCCAGGGCCTCACGGTGTCATCACAATCAGCGGCAGTTTCGTCCGGTCCGACCGCTGAGACAAGGAATTCCACAAGATATCAGAGGCCTTTGGAGCCCACCAAGCCAGCGAGACCACGGGACCCGCAGAAGAAGCACTCCCGTAGAAGAAGCCGCCACCCGAAAGACCCGAGCACTCGGAGAAGAAGCCATCCAGCACTTAAGGCTACCACGCCGCCGTTTTTAATAAAAGGGGACTGTCCTCATCAGACCCCCCCCCCATTCTTACTAAATGTAAGAGACGCCAGGAAGAATATTGGAAAATGTTTTTCCAAAAATTGATCCATTGGCACTCGGGGGCTCGCCGCAGCAGCCACCCCCCGAGGCGTTCTTCGCAATCGTGACATAAATAAAATTGGCACTCGGGGGCTCTCCGCAGCAGCCACCCCCCGGGGCGTTCTTCGCAATCGCGACATAAATAAAATCGGCACTCGGGGGCTCGCCGCAGCAGCCACCCCCCGGGGCGTTCTTCGCAATCGCGACAAAAATTGGCACTCGGGGGCTCGCCGCAGCAGCCACCCCCCGAGGCGTTCTTTGAAAATCACGACACACAAGGGCTCGCCACAGCAGCAAAACCATTTACCTACAGTATATCAAAAAGAAGCGTACACAAAGGAAGGAAGCATCTAACCCCCAGGCTCCATCTTCGCCTTAATCAGGGCACCCAGATAACGATCGTTCTCTTCACAAACTCGCTCCACAACCCGGCGCGCAGTCTCATCGACCGCTGAGTAATGCTCATTCATCGGGTAATCCCTGCCACCAGGAGGACCCACCACCACTTGAGCAATATCAGCTCCCGGCCAGTGACTATGGACCAAGCCCAAAGCAGCAGGGGCTCCAGCATGAATCTGGTGATTCATCACGCGACGCAGCTCTGCAGGCTGAGAAAATACGCGGCAAAGCGTCTCAAAGGACGACGGCACCACCTGCAGCGGATAAAACTCAGCATGGATCCTACCCAGCACCCGCTAACAGTACCGCAGAGAAGCCGGCACCCGCTCAGCCCGAAGACGAAGCACAGAAAATGCTCGAGCACGAGGCCCATCTGCCTAGAAAGGATTGCTCGCCTGCACTTCAGGATCGTCCAATCGAGACAGCTCCGACTGGACGGCCTTATCTTCATCCCACGACCGCCCCGACGGCACTTCCAAAAACAGAATCAAAATCAAGACGACAACAGCAAAACTACTAAAGGCAGTCGAGCAATCGAGCTGCAGCAAGACTCACCTCGCAGGAGGTCAGACAACTTCACCACCCATGAAGCAAGACTATCCAACACGGCCTCAGCACGCTCGCGCTTGGAACGATGAACTGCTACAGCCCCCTTCAAGCGAACAACCTCTCGCTCAGCGTCCCTCAGCCTCAAGCACACGGACTCATACGCGCCCTCACGAGCGTCCTCCTTCAAAGAACTCCAAGACCGAAGCACGCCCGGGGCGGCCTACCGCAAAATGAACAAAAAGAAAAAAGACAATCAAACACAACAGCAGGACGACCAAACAGTTACGTCAATCTAGGTAGCACAGATCCATCACAACAAAGGAGGCATATTACAACCAGAAAGTTCCAAACGGCAAGACATGGCTATGACCCCCCCCCCTTGCCTACAGAGGAGGGATACTGACCATCCACAACCTCCTACAGGCGACGAGCCAGAACAGTGGCTCGCACACTCTGCTCATCAGTATAAGCAGGGACAGTCTCAACCAACGAATCGTCAATGGCAACTCCGTGCCCCAGAAGAACAACAAAGGATGTGTGAAAGGATCGATACGGTCAACTAGAGGGGGGGTGAATAGGTGACTAACAAACTTAAGCTTTAATACCAAATTTTAGGGTTAGGCGGATTAAAACAATTATCTAGATGTGAACTAGATGAAATAACCCTAGGTGGCAAGCAAGCTTAAATCAAGTATGCTAGGCAACAAATACGATAGCAAGCCAACAAGCATACAAGGTTAGAACAAGTAAAGGGCGGAAAGGATAAACCACAAGTGAAGAGGAGACGCGGTGATTTGTTTGACCGAAGTTCAGATTCTTTTGAGGGAGTGCTAATCTCCGTTGGAGCGGTGCTCAAGATTGAGAACACTACAACAACGTAGCTCACCGTATTCTCCCCTTTCGAGTCACCCCCAACGGATGAGCCTCGAATCCACTCGGGGTTGGTCTTGAAGGCGACCACCACACCTTTACAGACTTCCCGGAGCACACCACAAGCAAGGAAGCTTCCGGGACGGACACCTAGCCGCCTAGGAGCCAAAGCTCCAAGAGTAACAAGTCAACGGTGAAGAAATCTTGCGGGGAACACAAATCGGTTTGGTGGAAGTGTAGATCGGGCCTTGCTCTCCCAAATCCCAAAGTATCAACAATTTTGGTTGGAGGAGATGGGAGTATTGAGCAAAATGGAGTTCATGGAGTGGAGGCTCAAGCAAGGGAAAAGGGTTAGGGCTGGAGGAAGAAGAAGGGGGGCTTATATAGTGGAGAGAGCTGTGAGGGGGCATCTAGCCGTTGGAGGCCCGTGCGCACGAGCTAAGTGAGACCCGTGCGCACGGGCTACTCAGAGCCGGATGCTCTACCCCGTGCGCACGGGGGTCTGGGACCCCGTGCGCACGGGGGTCCGTGCGCACGGGCTACTCAGAGAGGCTCGGGGTACCCCGTGCGCACGGGGGTCAGAGACCCCGTGCGCACGGGCTACTCAGTGAGCCTCTGGGTACCCCGTGCGCACGGGGGTCAGAGACCCCGTGCACACGGGGTGACCAGAAACAAACTGGTCCACCTCACAATGAGCCCATGCAATCGCACACTTTTCGGCACTTCTTCCAGATGGGTTTGGGATGAAATAATTGGACATGGAAAATGTGTTCCCACACATACTCAATCTCGTTGACCCCTCTTTATAGTGCGGTGATCCTACGACTCAAATCAAACCGAAAGAATCCTTCGAGTCATCAGGTGTACACCACGCCTTTTATCTTTTTGAATCGGGGCCAATCATCCTCCAAAATTAATAACCCACCACGGGACCTATGACCTGAGATAAATCTTTAACACCCGTCATTAGTCCCACTAACCACATTGTCATTACACCAAAACACCATTTAGGAGTAAATGCACTTTCAATCTCCCCCTTTTTGGTGAATTGATGACAATATGGTTAGAGCATGGCATTAAGATACTCAAGATAAACAATGTCATGAACAACTATTAACATAGAAGGCTCCCCCTAGATGTATGCATATATTTATGTTTTGCGTTTGAATGCAATACGCATACAACAAGGTCTCCCCCTATGTAAATAGTCAGGTGCAATGATATGAGAGAAGCATATGAACTGAAATAATCATTGCACAAGAACCTTATGTGATCTCTTAGAGATAATATAAGATAGGCATAGATCACATGAGGAAAATGTAAATGTGAGCTAAATAGATATGCAAGACTATGAATGATAATGTCATGACATAAAAAACATGCAAGGCATATGAAACATCATGACAAGATATAGCAAACTCACATAGTCTCACAAATAAACGATAAGGTGGCTCACATCCACACGAGTATTGGAAAGGAAATAAAGTTTAAAGTACCAGCAAGCCAACATAAACACACGAACAAGGTCTCAACGGCTTGCAACCTAACCAGACAATCGATATCCTAGATAGAACTCTTCTCCCCCTTTGGCATCAAGACGCCAAAAAGGGAAAAGGCGATGCTAACGTCACTAAACAACCGGCGGGTGGCTCGAGGCATCATCCTCATCATCAAAGCACCAGTTCTGCATAGGGAAGGAGTATTCAGAGAGCTGACTATCCTTTTCCTCTGGACCTGGCTGAGCTGGAATGCCTGACTGCTGGGCCTTCTTTGCCTTGTAGGCCCGCTGCTCCGCCTTGATGCGGTTACTGTCTCTGAGCTGCTTCTTCTGGATAGACTGACACATCTTGAACATGTTGCTGATAGTCTTGAAGAGTGTCTTCTTCTCACGAACTGTGAAGGCAGCAGGAGCATCGGGACCAACAGGAGGACCCCTCTGACGAGGAACCCTAGCAGAGGAGGAGGCACCGGGAGTGTAGGTAGCACGGTCCTCGGGCCTTGGGTTGCGCCCAAGCTTGGGAGCAACATACGGAGCCGGAGCAGGAGGCCTCCAGTTGAGGTCACGCTTCAGAACACTGACAGGGTACACATGCTGAGGAATGTGGCGAGCAGGGCACACAGACTCAATCAGAGCCTGAATGAAGGGAGCATAAATCAAGGACTTCCTCAGACGGATACACTCACAAATCTCCAGGAACATAGTATCCAGAACATCCACCTTCCTGCGGTCCTTAACCATCAGAAAAATATCAAGCATCGAGGCACGCAGGTTATGAGTGTCACCTGCCTTCGGTGTGAGAGTGTACCGAAGGATGTGACGCAGTGTATCATAGGTGGGAAGCAGATCCTTGATAGAGCCAGTGACAAAGGACT
This sequence comes from Bromus sterilis, assembly GCA_950022295.1. Taxonomy (NCBI): domain Eukaryota; kingdom Viridiplantae; phylum Streptophyta; class Magnoliopsida; order Poales; family Poaceae; genus Bromus; species Bromus sterilis. The sequence goes on along the minus strand of OX465600.1, from coordinate 202,934,300 downwards.
TCTCCTGCTTATAAGCAAATGCAATCTCGTCCTTATTGCGGCCAAACTCAGACACCCTCTCAAAGTCAGGATGAGGCTCAGTGTAGAACTGGTATGGAATGATCTCAGCAAACTTGGCAAACGGGGCAGAGCAGACCGCAGTGCCAGACATCCAACGCATAGTACGAGCATCATCATTATAGAAGTAGAAAGTGGCATAGAACTGCATGACAAGATCCTCATTGTACTTGTACGAGAACTGACAGAACGGTATAAGGCCAAGCCTCCCAAGAGCATCATACACACCGGGATAAATATGAGCATTGTCCCTCAAGTGCTCCACATCGACCTGCTTGTGGGGAGCAAACTTCTTCTGCTTAGCCATCATCAACTCATTGAAAATTCGGGCCTGAAACACATTGCGGAATCTGGGATCTGCTCCGAGCTCAGTGGCAGCAACATAGGGGTTCTGGTCACGAAAAGCCCAGTACTCTGGCTGAGACCACTCACTGACCGGTATGTTAGACACATCCCGGCCACCTGGAAGGGGACGCTCACCAGGACTCGAGCTCTCCTCATCATCATCTTCATCTTCCTCAACAAACCCAGTCTCCTGAGATGCCTCAGCGGTCTCATGAGCAGTAGGCTGATATGCACCCTCAGAATCAGACTCCTCAGAGCTGGAATCAGTCTCAACGGGTGCTCTGGCAGTGGCGAGGCGGCGGGGACGGCCACCACCACGAGAACCCTCCTCTTGGCCTTGACCAGCTGGCGGCAGAAACTCATCATCTCCTGCCTTTTGACGCTTGCGACGAACGAACACCTGCCGGTTCGGGGACTCTACAGACGAAAGGCAAGAAGTTGTGCAAATGCTCAGTGAAAATGAAACGAGGACGATGAATCAGATGCATATCAAGGTTGTCTCTGCCTGAAAGGCCCGTGCGCACGGGGTCCAGGGCCCATGCGCACGGGGGTCCCGTGCGCACGGTACACCACGTGGGCACGGGGTCCTCCCAGCCGCCGCTCAAACCTCGCGAGGAGGGGAGGGGCGGGTTGGGGAGGTTCCCCCTAGGCCGAGACTACCCTAGATCTGCATCTACTCCACACACAATCGGATCCCATCTACATGGAGCACAAAGAGCACCTCTCCTAGGGTTTTGAGGACCAAAACGAAGGAGGAGAGGAAGAGTGACCAACCTGGGTCATCCATGGTGTCCAATGAAGGGGGGAATCCGTGCCTTTGGCCGGGAGATGGCCGGAGGAGGCAAGATGGCGACGGCGACGGCGAACCTGAAGAAGACAGAGGCGTGGGGGGATAATGAGGAGGGGTAACTCCCTCTCCACCCCGCGCCCTAGTCATATGGGTGCCAACCGCATAACCCCGTGCGCACGGGGGTCATGGCCCGTGCGCACGGGGTACCCGTGCGCACGGTACACCCCGTGCACACGGGGTCCTCAGAAGGTTTCGTCAGTTTTGACAAGGAGGGGAGGGGCTGGGGGTGACCCCTTACCTCGTCCCTAAATGTCAAGCTGAACCAACACAAAATTGAGGAACATCACACTAGAACGTCTATGCTATGGAGGTGTGAGTGGAGAGCATTTGCACGGAAATGATAACAGAGAATGTCTTATGAGATAAGAGTGGAATAGGATAGGGCAACTAAGGTCAAGGGAAACTATTCCTATCCGGGGGAAGACACCAAGAGTCTAAACGACTCGAAAAACAAACAACGCTATAACGCGGAAAAAGGCGGTGACCCGAGAGTCACCATGTTTGAGCAATTGTGGTACGGAACCGCGAAGATTTTAACCTTGGGCCCGTCTCCACTACTCATCTTTGAAGCACAAGTGCCATCTATAAATGGCGGATGTGAAAGATTTTGATCAATTTATGCACAAGTAGGGTTATGTCGGAATCATTGAGAGAATTATACTCCCCCTACTTATGTGCCTACATCTAAGCAAGATATAGAAAAGTTAGTGTGTGTATGCAAGATCATCAACCCATGTTACTAAGATCCACGATATTTAGCTCATGCCTTAACTCACGGAACCTTGCTTCATCAAGTGGCTTCGTGAAAATATCCGCAAGTTGCTTCTCGGTGCCCACATGAAAGAGCTCAATGTCTTCTCGTGCCACATGATCCCGAAGAAAATGATGACGAATATCAATATGCTTGGTTCGGCTATGTTGCACGGGATTATCCGCAATCTTGATTGCACTTTCATTGTCACATAATAGAGGCACTTTGTCAAATTTGACACCATAATCCATCAAAGTTTGCCTCATCCATAATAATTGGGCACAACAACTTCCCACGGCAATGTACTCGGCTTCGGCGGTTGATAGAGAAACACAATTTTGCTTCTTGAAGGACCAACTCACTAAGGACCTCCTGAGGAATTGACATGAGCCGGATGTGGACTTACGATCCACCTTGTCACCGGCCCAATCCGAATCCGAATATCCCACTAGCTTGAAGGAAGATCCTTTGGGATACCAAAGTCCCAAGTTTGGGGTATGAACCAAATATCGAAGGATCCGTTTCACTGCCATATAGTGGCTTTCTTTGGGGGCGGATTGAAATCTTGCACACATACACACACTTAACATAATATCCGGCCTAGATGCACAAAGGTAAAGCAAAGAACCGATCATAGAGCGGTATACCTTTTGATCCACATCTTTACCATTGGGATCTAGATCGAGTTGGCCATTGGTTGGCATTGGAGTCTTCATCGGCTTGGCATCCACCATATCGAAACGCTTGAGCATGTCTTGAATATATTTTTCTTGGTTAATGAAAGTCCCTCCCCTTAATTGCTTGACTTGAAATCCGAGGAAGAACTTCAACTCACCCATCATAGACATGGCAAACTCCTTGGTCATGAGATTTTGAAACTCAACATTGCAAGCATGATTAGTAGACCCAAAGATAATGTCATCAACATATATTTGGCATACAAATAAATCTCCTTTTACTCTCTTGGTAAAGAGAGTGGTATCTATCAACCCCATCTCGAACCCTTTCTCGTTTAAAAACGCCGTAAGGTGATCATACCAAGCACGAGGTGCTTGCTTAAGACCATACAAAGCCTTATGAAGTTGATAAACGTGATTGGGGCGTTCGGGGTCTTCAAAACCGGGAGGTTGCTTAACATACACCAATTCACTTAAAGGACCATTTAGAAATGCACTCTTAACATCCATTTGATATAATTTAAAGTCATGATGAGCAGCATAAGCAAGTAAGATACGAATGGACTCAAGACGGGCAACGGGGGCAAAGGTTTCACCAAAATCCAAACCTTCGATTTGGGTGAACCCTTGTGCCACTAACCTTGCCTTGTTACGAGTGACTTGTCCATGCTCATCTTGCTTGTTCTTGAAAACCCATTTGGTCCCAATGACATTATGATTTTCCTTGGGCCTTGCAACAAGTGACCACACCTTGTTGCGGGAGAAATTGTTGAGTTCCTCATGCATAGCTTCTACCCAATCCGGATCATCAAGCGCTTCTTCTACCTTAAGGGGCTCAATACAAGAGACAAACGAGTGATGTTCACAAAAGTTTGCCAAACGTTTACGAGTAGTTACCCCTTTTGAGATGCTTCCAAGGATGTTGTCGGTGGAGTGTTGAAGCATTTGAAGTCTCAAAGCCTCTTTTTGTCTCTTCTTTTCAAGTTCTTCTTCACTTGGTTGAATTCTTCGTGGAGAAACCCGAACTTGCTTTTTCTTAGCTTGTGGAGAGACAACTTCTTGAACTTGATCTTGATCACTTGTATGAGCTTGATCTTGGGCCTCAATTATAGGTTCATCATCATTTGATTGAGCTTGCCCTTGATCTTGCTCGGTAGCTTGAGGGACCTCTTCTTGCTCTTGGATAGGTGCTTGTGCTCCCGAAACGTCTTGCTCTTGTGGTGGAGGTGATGAATTCCCTTGAGGAGAAACCTCAAGAGGGGCTCTTGCCCCTTCTTCGATTACATGGACTTGGAGTGTTTCTTGTGGAAGAATGTGGCCTATCCCCATGGTCCTTATAACTTGAGAAGGATCCTCATCACCTAAAACACTTGGAACAATAGGTTTGGCTTGGGAGCCGTTATCCTCATCAAACTCCACATTCGATGTCTCCTCAATACATCCGGTGGATTTATTGAGAACACGATACGCATGGGAGTTTGAGGCATATCCAACAAATATTCCCTCATATGTTTTTGCTTCGAATTTAGCTAATCGGGTTTTCTTGTTGAGAATGAAACACTTACAACCGAAAACACGGAAGTACTTGACATTTGGCTTCTTCCCGATTAGGAGTTCATAAGGTGTCTTGTTCTTGAGCTTGCGGAGATATAGCCTATTAGAGGCATGACACGCGGTGTTGATGGCTTCGTCCCAAAGCTTGTATGGAGACTTGTACTCATCAAGCATTGTCCTTGCCATCTTAATAAGAGTCCTATTCTTCCTCTCCGCAACACCATTTTGTTGAGGAGTATAGGCCGCGGAATATTGATGTTTGATCCCCTCATCACTCAAAAACTCATCCATTGTATAATTCTTGAACTCGGTACCATTGTCACTTCGAATAGCCATAATCTCACATTGGTGTTGACGTTGAGCTTCTTTGGCAAATGATATAAAGGTCTCTTGAGTCTCATCTTTAGTCTTGAGAAATAAAATCCATGTATATCTTGTAACTATCATAGGATGGAGGCCCAAAGAGATCCAAATGAAGGAGCTCAAGAGGCCTCGTCGATGTGATGATAGTATTTATCTTGTGTTGCTTCTCATGTTGCTTTCCAGCAATGCAAGCACTACAAACACGATCTTTGGCAAAGGAAACATCGCTTAGTCCAACAATGTGCTCCCCCTTTATAAGGGATTGTAGATTTCTCATACCGACGTGGGCTAGTCTACGGTGCCATAACCACCCCACGTCAGCCTTGGCCATTAGGCATGTTTTTAGGTGAGTGCTCTCTTTCGAGAAATCAACCACGTAAAGGTTGCCTTCAACAAGCCCAACAAAGACCACTTTGAGAGTATCCCTTTTAAAGACAGTCACATGAAATTCACTAAAAAGCGAGTCATATCCGGCACGAGCCAATTGGATAGTGGAAAGTAGATTGTAGTGAAGGGATTCGACAAGCATGACATTCTTGAGTGAAGAATCACTCGAGATGACAAACTTCCCTAATCCCAATACCTTGCCCTTGCTATTGTCGCCAAAGGAGTTGTCCGAGGATGACTTGAGAGAATCAACGAAATCCACGAGCATATCCTTGCCTCCGGTCATATGATTGGTGCAACCACTATCAATCACCCATTGTGTCCCACCGGAGGCATAGTCCTGCAACAATCAAGCTTTGTTTTTAGGTCCCCATTTTTCAATGGGTCCTAGAGAGTTAGCAACAAGGGTCTTAGGAACCCAAATAGTCCATGCATAATCATCATAATTAGTGCCGACAAATTTAGCAAAAGTATATCCATCATTCCTTCTCATAAGGACATAAGATGGGTTGTTCATGCCGGCATAATTAGAAGAGGGAGCCACTTCCTTTGAAATGACTTCCTCTCCAACCTTCTCCTTCCCTTTATCCTTCTCCTTGTGCCCTTCTTGCACAAATGTGATTTGTTGTTGAGGAGGAGTTGCTTGGTGCTTCTTCTTCTTGTTCTTCTTCTTCTTGTGCTTGTTCTTCTTCTTCTTTTGAGAGGGATCAAAACCGATTCCCTCTTTGGCAACACATTCCTTTTGATTGCTCAAAAGTTCATTCAAGTTCTTTTCGCCTTGGATACAAGACACAAGACCTTTCTCAAGTTGCTCTTTCAACTTTTTGTTCTCAACAAGTAGTGATGCATAATCAATGGAGTTAGAAGCACATGCATCATTAGGAGAGAAAGTAGCAAGAGTTTTAAGAGTGGAAGCCTTAAGTTGGTTGTAAGACTCGGTGAGAGTTATAAGCTCCCCTTTTATGAGCTTGTGGCTCTTTTCAAGGAGTTTATACTCCTCACCGAGTTCACCATGATCAACTTTAAGCTTAGCAATTTTATCCATGAGATCATGCTTAATTTCAAGAGAGAGTTCTAGAGCATCATTGACTTTAACAAAATCTATCTCATTTGAAGTGATGGTTTCCTCAAGTGAGGCTTTCATGTTTTCTACTTCAAGGAGATTTTGCTCAAGGAGATCATTTCTCTCCTTTTCCTCCATTAAGAGGGTTTCCACATTTCCGATGTAGTCATCACGTTCGGTGACTGACCTCATCATGTTGAGGAAACGAGCAAGGGATTCTCCCTTAAGTGTCTTCATGAAAGCCAATGAGGCTTCCTCACTATAATCGACACCATCATCATCACACTCGTTATCCGACTCTTCTTGCAAAGAGTTGGTAGTGTTAGATGATGGCGTAGAGTTGATAGACTTTGATATTACCTCTTTTGCCATGAGGCATCGGTGGACGATGGTATTGTTCTCGTTGGGGGAGTCGAAGAGGCTTGATGAGGTGGAGGAGGACTTGGAGTGCATGGAAATAGTGGCCATGCCCTTGTGCTCATCTTCATCACCGTCTTCTTCATCCTCGGAGATGTACTCTTCATGAACAAGAGCCTTGTCGCCACGCCTCTTGGCAAACTTGTTGAATCTCTTCTTCTTGAGAATAAGCTTCTCGGATTTCTCTTCTCTTCTTTCATATGGACAGTCCGCAACAAAATGCTTTGGACTATCGCAATTGTAGCACTTTCTTCTTCCAAAGGTTTTGCCCTTGAGATGATTACTTCCTTTGTTTCCCGGAGTCCCCATGGTGCCCACATATTTTCGGACAAGGAGGGCCACATCTTCTTCAAAGTCTTCGGCCGGGCACGAGGGACCATCTTCTTCTTCACAATATTCTTCCACTTCTTCCACCTCCACCATCTTGGAGGGGGAATCCACCTTCTTGGCCTTCAAGGCGAGGTTGTTGGAGCTATTGATCCCATAGACAAGGTCATGGGTTTGCTTGGACTTGGTCTTCAACAAAGACTTGGTGGTGAAGGATGACACAATTTGATTTGGTGTCAATTGGTCAAAATCCATGCGTTGGTAAATCATGGTGACCATGGTTTCATCCGTGAGAATCATGGCGCACAAGAATCTGTCCTTGATGAAATTGTCATCGGCCCATGTGCAACCATAGTTCCTTAGATCCAACACAATGGATTTGAGCCTACGGAAAGCTTGATCCGCAGTCTCACCTTCCTTCCTCACGAACATGTTAACCTCTGTCTTGAGAAGGGCCAGACGAGATCTCTGCACACTTGCGTCTCCTTCAAAGATTTCCCCAAGGGTATTCCAAATTTCCTTGGCCGACTTCAATAGAGCAATGGAGTCTCGGTAGTCATCCGGCACGGCCTTCCGGAGCATGTGACAGGCAGTGTCATTGAGTTGTTCATCAACCTCTTCTCTTGGAGATAAGCTTGACGGATCCTCGGGACGATAGCCTCTCAAGATGATCCACCACAATTGAGTGGAGGCACTTCGGACATGGGACTCCATAGCTAGCTTCCATTTACCAAACGAGTCAGGATTCAAGAGGGGGGGTCCCAAGTATGATTAATATGCGGCATAGGAATATGAGGACGAGCATATGAAGGAGCAGCAGCATTGTATGACGGTGCAATAGGACGTGGTGGTGGTGGTGGTGTCTCCCTCACTCCATCAACATCCAAAGTGGTGTTTGGACAAAATGTTGATGAGGTAGAGGGAGCTTGTGAGATAGAAGCAAGCTTCTTATCGACCTCTTCACGAACCAAGGCCTTCATCGAATTTTCCATGGAGCTTTTGAAAGACTCCATGAAAGAGGCGAATTCGGTCATGGTTAGTGAGGTGGCGGAGCTAGGTCCACCACCCTCTTGGTGTGTTGTTTGTGAGACGGGTGGGTTAGTAATGGGTGCACCATGTGCACTCGGTACTCCCCCATCCGTGGGAAGGGTATCACCTTGATCCCCTAGATTGACCATATTCTCTTAGGCGGTTAAGCCCTTAATAAGAGACCAAGGCTCTGATACCAATTGAAAGGATCAATACGGTCAACTAGAGGGGGGGTGAATAGGTGACTAACAAATTTAAGCTTTAATACCAAATTTTAGGGTTAGGCGGATTAAAACAATTCTCTAGATGTGAACTAGATGAAATAACCCTAGGTGGCAAGCAAGCTTAAATCAAGTATACTAGGAAACAAATACGATAGCAAGCCAACAAGCATACAAGGTTAGAACAAGTAAAGGGCGGAAAGGATAAACCACAAGTGAAGAGGAGACGCGGTGATTTGTTTGACCGAAGTTCACACTCTTTTGAGGGAGTGCTAATCTCCGTTGGAGCGGTGCTCAAGATTGAGAACACTACAACAACGTAGCTCACCGTATTCTCCCCTTTCGAGTCACCCCCAACGGATGAGCCTCGAATCCACTTGGGGTTGGTCTTGAAGGCGACCACCACACCTTTACAGACTTCCCGGAGCACACCACAAGCAAGGAAGCTTCCGGGACGGACACCTAGCCGCCTAGGAGCCAAAGTTCCAAGAGTAACAAGTCAACGGTGAAGAAATCTTGCGGGGAACACAAATCGGTTTTGTGGAAGTGTAGATCGGGCCTTGCTCTCCCAAATCCCAAAGTATCAACAAGTTTGGTTGGAGGAGATGGGAGTATTGAGCAAAATGGAGTTCATGGAGTGGAGGCTCAAGCAAGGGAAAAGGGTTAGGGCTGGAGGAAGAAGAAGGGGGGCTTATATAGTGGAGAGAGATGTGAGGGGGCATCTAGCCGTTGGAGGCCCGTGCGCACGGGCTAAGTGAGACCCGTGCGCACGGGCTACTCAGAGCCGGATACTCTACCCCGTGCGCACGGGGGTCTGGGACCCCGTGCGCACGGGCTACTCAGAGAGGCTCGGGGTACCCCGTGCGCACGGGGGTCAGAGACCCCATGCGCACGGGCTACTCAGTGGGCCTCTGGGTACCCCGTGCGCACGGGGGTCAAAGACCCCGTGCACACGGGGTGACCAGAGACAAACTGGTCCACCTCACAATGAGCCCATGCAATCGCACACTTTTCGGCACTTCTTCCAGATGGGTTTGGGATGAAATAATTGGACATGGAAAATGTGTTCCCACACATACTCAATCTCGTTGACCCCTCTTTATAGTGCGGTGATCCTACGACTCAAATAAAACCGAAAGAATCCTTCGAGTCATCAAGTGTACACCACGCCTTTTATCTTTTTGAATCGGGGCCAATCATCCTCCAAAATTAATAACCCACCACGGGACCTATGACATGAGATAAATCTTTAACACCCGTCATTAGTCCCACTAACCACATTGTCATTACACCAAAACACCATTTAGGAGTAAATGCACTTTCAACGTGGAAAGACCACTTACCACAGTCTCCCCAACTAGCTCTTCCAAGAGATCCCCGCCATTACCAAATGCAGCATCACGGGCGTCCAGACCATCAGGCACCATCGCGCCCTCCGGCATGAGATGCTGATGAACAAGACCCACAAGAGTAGAAGCCCGGGCACAGACACCCTTGGAAACGTCAATAGCGGCCGACACGGCATCCACGGCCCCCCGGAGAACTCCAGATTCCGATGCAGCCACTTCCGTCACACTCGCACCTTTGGAGGCTGCACCAGGCGACAGAAATCACTACAAAAGGAGGAAGGAGGCAAAGCACCCAGCAACGAAACAACGACTTACACACAAGCGAGTCCGCCAAGACCCGAAGACGCTCGCACTCGACCGCCTCCGCCTGCACGAGCGCATCCTCAGCCCGACGCAGGCGGACCAGTTCCTCGTGCTGATCGTGCATCTCTTTCTCCTTGGAAGCCAAAGCAGCCTTAAGGGTGGAAACCGTTCTTTCCGCCTTCTCGGCCTGCTTCTCGACAGTCTGATGACAGCCTGAAAACACAAGACAGCACTAAGAATCAAAGACCCAACAATTCAAGCACGACAGCACAGGAAGAAATACTCACTACTCATGGCAGACATAGCATCCTGGGAAAAAGCATGGGCCTGCCGCCAACGCTCAGCATCGACCACCAGACGCTCACAGTGCTGAAACACCAGCTACTCGAAGAAATCGGATATTAAAGTCAGAACCAAAGCAAGACTACAACCAATCGCAAGCGCTTGCTTGCAGCCTCGGAGGTTACTCCCATCAGGAGCACTGGTCGTGCTCCCAATGAAGACACAAAGGAAAAACAGAGTCAAGGCAAGACTGCAAGCAACCGCAAGCACTCGCCTGCAGCCTCAGGGGCTACTCCCATCGGGAGCACCTCCGTGCTCCCGATAGCAAAAACTACACAAGTAAACATGGAAAAAACTTACAAACCCAGCTATGCGGTCGAAGAAGCGGATTTTATCCTCGACACCAAGATCACGACGGCCCAAGTAAGGACGATCTGGAGCAGCAAGCCCGGCATCAGGGACAACAATACTAGACGCCACCAGAGGAGCAACAGCAGGAATCACACCCGTAGCCGGGACAGCAGGGGTCACCGACGATACGGGCCGGCAAACAGCAGCCGACGAATCACCAGTATGCTTGGCGGCCGCTCCGCAGTCAGCCGACTGCAGGTCGACAGCAGCCGCACTGGAGGAGGAAGCAGCCGGAGCAGTCGCAGCGCTACAAGATAAAACCCATCAGACAAAAGAACAGAGGAAAAATAGCCTCAGCAAAGACAAGCATATGCTTACCCGCTGCACACAGAGCCAACACGCAACAACCTCCCAAACCTGGGCCTTTTGAATTCAGCAGCAGTAGGAGACGGCTCAGTAGACGGTACAGACATCGGAACAGCACTACTAGTCGCGTCAAGACCCTCGGTGCCGGAAGGCCGCGACCGCTTGACTCGAAAGGGCGCCGACTCCTCACTATCTCCGGTCCCGGGCAGCTCGATCCATGTGGACTCATCCGCACCCGCAAGCACGCCGACACCAGCACTCGGCGCATCATCGTCAGCAACGGAAGCATCCGGCTGCTCGCAAATATCAGCATCCTCCGGTTGCGGAGGGTTGCACAACACGGGAACATGATCCTACGAAAGCAAGAAACATCATCATCAAGCAGTCAAACAAGCATCTCCAGTCATATGGGATTCAAAAACGCGAACCTGCGGCAACACGTGATCAGAAGAATATGGAGTGACGAAACCCATCTCAGAAATGTTCGAGCATTTGATCACGTACTGGATCCGGTCCAGGAGGCCATCGGCGTCAAGATCTTGGCCGGAGCATCTCGTCGAGTCCTCGAGTCCCTCATATTGCCACATGGGACGGGCTCGCGACTGTAAGGGTTGCACGCGCCTCCCAATGAAAAATGAGATGAGCTGCCCACCGGTCAAGTTGTCCTTCACCAGGGCAATCCTCTCCAAGAATGGAGCCACTTTAGATGACCCTTTCGCAAACAAAGAATGGGACCATGAGGCCTGCTTTACTACCCACGCTTCAGGATTAAATGGAGCAAGACCAAATCGATGCCCATCAATATGCTGGTCCTTCAGATAGAACCAAATTTTTCGCCAAGCACTAACGGAGTCAAGCATCTCCAAATCAAAGTACGATTTGGAGTCCTTAATGGATATACCAACCTGACCTACAGCGTACTCAGAGTTCGTCCTCTTTATACAAAAGAGGTGCTTCCAGAGCCCCCAATGGGGATAGATCCCCAAGAAAGCCTCAAAAAGGGTAATAAAACAAGTAATGTGCAAAATCACATTGGGAGTCAAATTGTGCAGTCGAAGCCGATAGGTGTACAGCAAACCACGAACAAAAGGGTGAATTGGAAGGGCAAACCCGCGAAGGAAGAACGCCTGAAAGCACACTCGCTCATCGGCCATAGGAGTAGGAACAGGTTCCTCCCCTGGAATCCGCACAGCATCTCCAGCCACCAAGCCATCGGCAATCAGCGGGCCAAGATCTGCGACCCCAAAAGTCGAGCGCTCCCACTTGCCAGACATCTTGGCCGATTTCGGAGCAGCACGGGAGCGTGTTGTCATCAATCCCGCAACAAGCAGCAACAGGAGGAAGGAGAAGGCTCAAGAACAGGGTAATCTAGCAGCGAGGGGAGAAGGCATTGGCTGGGTAAAACCTAACATTTACCCAGCCGCTCTGTATTTAACCACCAGCTAGGCGAGCAGGGGCACCGTTCGATCCCAGCGGCCAGTAAACGTGGCACGATCCCACGACGGGCGAAAAATATGGAAAACCCAAACGGCGTAGCAACAGCACCGCCCAGTACGCGCGCAAAAGGAGGACCATAATCACATGAAGCGAAAATCTCGGCGGGACAGCGCCAAGTCATTTCCTTCGGCAGGTTACAATGGTCAAAGACACCAGAAAAATCAAGCCGGCATCACAAGGCGTATCGAGTACGTTTTCTAGCTTCAGAATTTCAACTTTTTAAATCTTTTCTCGATGAGCAAAAAAAATACTCCCATCGGGAGCATCCCCTTGAGAGTTTTCGGGTGCTCCCTCACCCAGCAGTAAAAACGTGCTCGAGTGATTACTCGCACCCATGAGAGTTTTTCGGGTGCTCCCTCACCCAGAAGAAAAAACGTGCTCGAGTGATTACTCGCACCCATGAGAGTTTTTCGGGTGCTCCCTCACCCAGAAGAAAAAACGTGCTCGAGTGATTACTCGCACCCATGAGAGTTTTGGGTGCTCCCTCACCATGACGCAAGATGAGCAGACCTGCACTCGCCAGATCGAGCGGTCCCAGAGTATTGGGTGCTCCCTCACCCCGAGAGCAAAAGCGATATTCGAGTGATTACTCGCAAAACTCTATATACTCAAGCACTCGACGACCTCCCGAGCAAATATCCCTCTACACCCGAGCACTCGGAAAAGCTCCACGAGTGACCGCTAAAAACCGCCCGCTTGATTGTTTATTCCAAGTGGGTGCATTATCTACTAGGCTCCGTGCCTCAATAAAAATACATATTCCTGGAACACGATACACTGTGCCCAGATGCCACGCAAACTTAGCGTGAAGGTAAGACCCCGCTGCAAAGATCGTCCGGGCTGGGACTTGCCGAAGAGCGATTTCACTCCCAACCTTTTCCATGCGCATGCATGATAGAAAAAGTCGGGCGGACGCGCCTGGGCTATGAACTTTACTGGCGGCAATTGATCAATGTAAGACCTGCAGCGACATGACTTTTTTCTAGACACCTGTGTTCCAAGCTCATGTCGAGGGACATGGGTTTGATTGGGCTACTGCGATTTTTGCCACTAGTGCAATTCACCAAGGCTCGACTAGTCGACACCTTGGGCCCTTTCAGCTTAGCATCCCTCGAAACAGGTTCTGTCATGGCCCCAGACTGCCAACGACCCGCGGTTAAACCGTGCATACATCAAAACAACGCTAGAGTGGATTCGAGTCCTTGCGCGCCTCTTCGAGTCCCCTAGGCACTCGGGGGCTACTGACGAGGGGGTGACCCCACGACTCCTATGGATGAGCCTACCCGGTGTACCTGAAGACAGAAGGCCCACAAAGATGCCGCCTGGGCCCAGCCTTGGCCCACTAGTGGCACCGACGTAGGAGTCCGCGAGTCATAAGGAAGGTGCAAACTTACCGTACGGAACAAGATCATGGTTAGGAAACCTCATCTGTAATCAGGACGGACTCCCCGAGACCTAGCCTAGTATATAAGGGCTAGGAGGGGAGACATCGAGGGCAAGGAATACACAATCTGTAACCTAGCCTTGTGCGCACTAGCCTCGGCTTCCCTGTAATCACCATCTCCAATCAATAATATCGAGCAGGAACGTATCCTCCTGTTAGCCGACGAGCTTATCGTCCAACCTGTGCCTCTCATGACTAACCCAGGGTCCCTGACCATGGGATTTGCCGGGGTACATCCCCGTCAAGCCCATTATCAAAGAACAAGACCCTCCACAATCCGATGTGGTTGCTCAACCACTAGTTGATGATGCGGTTGATCCACGTGATCGGCTTGACCGCATTTCCTTTGGAGAAAATGATGTTATTGATGATGGCTCCACCCTTGATGATGAACCAAATGTATATCATGAATCCGAATGGGTGGAGCCTATTGAAACTCCAACTTCTACCATGCCGTTAGTGGCTAGACGTGTTGATGTAGACAAGATTCTCACGGGATATGGGCAAGGTATAGTTACTCGTCGTCAACTTATGAACTTTTGCGCTCACTTCTCGTTTGTGTCTAGCATTGAACCACTTAGGATTGAGCAAGGACTTGAGGATGCGGATTGGCTCATTGCGATGCAAGATGACCTCACTAGTTTCAACCGGAATGAAGTGTGGTCTCTCGTGGAGAGGCCTTCCGGTCAAGATCATAACATCATTGGAACTAAGTGGATCTTCAAGAACAAACAAGATGAATATGGAAATATCATCCGCAACAAGGCAAGGTTAGTGGCCCAAGGGTACTCCCAAATTGAAGGATTGGATTTTGATGAGACCTTTGCGCCCGTTGCTCGTCTTGAATCTATACGCATGCTTCTTGCTTATGCCGCATTCAATGGATTTCCATTATTTCAAATGGATATAAATATTGCTTTCCTTAGCGGTCCTCTACAAGAGGATGTATATGTAGCAAAACCACCCGGCTTTTATGATCCTCATCACAAGGACCACGTGTACAAACTTCATAAGGCACTATATGGTCTTAAGCAAGCCCCTCGGGCTTGGTATGACCATCTTAGGAAGTTTTTACTCGAGGAAGGATTTGTGAGGGGTGTCATTGATGCCACTCTTTTTACCAAGAGAACCAATGGTGAGTTCCCCATATGCCAAATCTATGTAGATGACATAATATTTGGTTCTCCTAATCCATCTTTGTGCAAGTGGTTCTCGGAAACTATGACCAAGAACTTTGAGATGTCCATGATGGGGAGCTTGATGTATTTCCTTGGATTTCAAATCGAGTAATTTACCAAAGGAAACTTCATCTCCCAAATGAAGTACTTCAAGACATGCTCGTGAAGTTCATTATGAAATATGCCAAGCCATGCAAGACACTCATGCCGACCAAGGGATATCTAGATCAAGACCTTTCTTGTATTCCATTTGATGCTACTCTTTATCGTTCTATGATAGGGTCCTTACTTTACCTTTGTGCATCTAGACCTGATATTATGCTTAGCGTAGGAATGTGTGCAAGATATCAAGCCTCTCCTATGGAGAGTCATCATTTGGCGGTTAAGGGCATTCTTAGATACCTTGTTCATACTCCTTTGTTGGGCCTTTGGTACCCTGAGGAAGCCAAGTTTGATCTCTTGGGGTACATGGATGCGGATTGGGCCGGAGACAAGGTGGATCAGAAGTCAACCTCCGGTTCATGCCAATTTCTTGGGCGCTCATTGGTAAGTTGGCACTCCAAGAAGAAAAATTGTGTCTCCCTCTCCACCGCCGAAGCCGAGTATGTGGCCGCCGCAAGTTGTGCTACTCAAATCCTATGGATGAAGCAAACTTTGAAGGATTATGGACTAACATATAAGAAGGTACCCATCTTATGTGACAATCAAAGTGCTATCAATATTGCCAAAAACCCTTGTCAACATCCTCGCACCAAGCATATTGACATTCGAAAGCACTTCATACGGGATCATATTCAAAAGGTAGATATTGTTCTTGCACAGGTGGGCACCGACAAGCAACTTGCAGATATCTTCACCAAGCCATTGTATGAAGCAAGATTTTGCCAACTAAGGGGTGAACTTGGTATCTTGGAACGTTATAGCTTTACGGTCTAGGGGTATCTTGCTCTCATTCATGGACATAGCAAATAACTTGTCTAGATGTAGACATGTATGTAGGGGGAGTAACTCAATCAATGAGTTCTCAACTCTCTACATGATGCATAAATATAACTAAACATCAATAATCCGCATGCTCACTTCGGTGAGACCATGTGTAGCGGTTCAAGATGGAGTTGTGATTGTTGGACCCAAGGTACATCTTCGCGGTGTCAACATCACATGCACTCAAACATGGTGGCTACGGCCACCGCCTACCCTTTCATAGGCATGTGTTTTCCAATGTCTTGTTTATAATAGTGATACTCCTACTGGTGTGATCTAGGTATTATATTTCTCGTAATATCTCTTTATACATACTTGTTATGAAGCTCGATTACCATACTAGTCAAACCCTGCATCCCTGCCAAAATCTCTCTTTTCATCCGTCAGACGGTCCGAGCTTCACCTCGGACGGTCTGACATGATCGAAAATTATCCCATAAACCCACTGATGTCGTGCATCACTCTTTGGACGGTCTTGGCTCCTTGCCTGACGGTCCGGGTCATTCCCGGACGGTCCGACTTGCTGCTCGGTCGTCCGACCTGTCGCTATGCCCTCCTTCCCCTCCAAGCTGTCTCGGTCGTCCGGCTTCGTGTCTGGACCGTCCGACCCATTGTCGGACCGACCGACATGTATGCCGGACGTCCGATGTCGCCGAGACTATATAAACATAAAACCGTTCCCGAATCCTAAATCTGGCCAGTTACTCTCGGGGGAACGCATCTCATCTCCCGCTAGGCGCCGCCGCACCCGTGTGGCCTCCTCCAGCCACCCTCTGACCTCCGGTTTGCCTTTCTTCTTTTCCACTTGGATTCCCCTCCCTATGATCCATCATTTGACCCAAAGTGTTTGTGGATTTTGCTCAGATTTTGTGTCGGATTTGTGTGCATCCCGGCCTGTTCGTCATGCCTTCGAAGGGTGCTCGTGGTGATGCTCGCCGTCAGGGATCCGATGATTCTCAGGAAGGCAGGCTTCCTCGTCGTCGCCTCCATGGTGGTGGTGGTGATGGTCCGGGAAGCAGTCATGTGCGCCTTGATTCAGACTATGAGGAGGATGATATGGAAGAGGAGGAGTTGATTCGCTCGTCTGCCCCCAAGCCCAATACCCGCAAGAATACGCTTCCAAATTGTCAGCGGGAACCGATCTCTCCCCCTGCATGGCGTCGTGTTCCTCCCCCATGGAGGGAACCTCTTCCGGGTGTGGCCATTTCAGTGGCTCCTCCAAACAAGTGTGGCCGTGTTCCGGTGGACTACTATCGCATGGACGCAAAGCTTTACTCGAAGATGCGCTCTAAGGACAATGAGTTCAATCTTCCTGGCACTGCTACGGATATCCGCTTTCACATTCTTGTGCAACAGGACATCTACAATACCGTCTGCCTCGAGATCAATGCCACTACACCGCGGAAATTCATCAATATGGATTACTTTGAGCAGCACCCTGCTATGTTTGCAAACATGATCCGCCTTGTTGATGCCATGGGACTGTGCCATGCTTTGACGCTCAAGTGTGATTGGATTCATGGAGTGATTCTCCAATTTTATGCCACGTGAACCTTCGGCATCGATGAATTTCTCTCATGGAGGACAAACCAGCATACCATTTCCATCTCCTATACTCAGTGGTGTGAGGCTCTTGACATGCCGTTCAGATCTGATGGTCTCTATCGGATTCATAGCCGCTCCAGCGAATTTGAGTCCATGGCCATTGAGGCGTGTATGGGGTGTCTGATACCCGCGGCTGATATTCCTGAAGGAAGCAACATGGCACCGAACAACTCCACCATCTTTCAGCCACACTTTCTGCAGCTCTATCAGTTTCTACTGCGCACCTTGGTACCCAAGCATGGTGACAAAGCGATGGTGCGCTCTTTTGCCATTGATCTTATGTCATATGCCCGGGGGGAATTTGACAAATTGGAGCTGGGCTATGTTCCCATTCCCATTGATGTGTTTGATCTCCTCTAGCACGACGTGTGGCTCTTCTCACTTACGAAGCGCGGCCACTTCCCGTTGGCTCCATACATTCACGCGTGATTGACCGCTTCTCCACCGTACCTATCAAGAAGCCGGTGGTACACCAGGAATGGATTCCTAAGAAGGGGTCTGCTCTCTATGCCGGGGGCCCTCGCCCCTTGGTTGCTGCTGCATCCACCTCACGTGCTTCTCGCCGAGCCAAGCCCATGGCGGAACCTCTCCGTCGCATTGATCGCTTTCTGGGAAAGTCTCAACACGCGATCTTCAAGGCATGCACTGCCAATGCCACTGCCGCACACGAGCTCGAGGTCCGTCGTGTCACGCAGACCAATGCTCTTCGGGCCCACCTTCGGGCTCACCCGGGGAGCCCAGTGAGTGCCGATGAGGAACCCCCTCGCGCTCCTCGGGCTGTT
Source organism: Bromus sterilis (assembly GCA_950022295.1). Taxonomy (NCBI): domain Eukaryota; kingdom Viridiplantae; phylum Streptophyta; class Magnoliopsida; order Poales; family Poaceae; genus Bromus; species Bromus sterilis. Next base: position 202,916,118 of record OX465600.1, on the reverse strand, counting down.
GACTACGGCTTCCCTTATGCCGCAGACTACCAGGAGTTCTTCACCGACGTTGTCGACGATCATGATGAGGACGAGTATTTGTCCTAGCCGCTTCATGGTTTCTGCCCTTTTTTGTACTTGTTGCCAAAGGGGGAGAACCCATCTCTATCGTAGTTTCCATTTGTTTGCTTGGCCTTAGTCGAACCTTAGTGGTGATTTGTGCCTTATAACTCTATGTATTAAGACCGTTGTGTCAGTGTTTGGGATCGTATGATATCTTGCATGGTTATATGGGTTATCTTGCATTGTTATATGTTATATGGTTCATTATTTTCATGATAATTGTGCCATGTGTCTTTCTATCATGCTTTGAAATGTCATAATCCATTGTTGCATATAAATTGATTCGTGGATTTAAGAGTTGGGGGAGGCATCCTCACATGTGCCTTGCTTAAAGTCAAGATCACTAAGCACATGTTGAGGTGGAGCCCTCAAACAAATGATCATTGCTCTCCAAAACTGTAATGTGCATATTATTTTGAGAGCTATATGTGTATTGTCATCAACTACCAAAAAGGGGGAGATTGAAAGTGAAATCTTGCCCTCAAGCATATTTTGTTGTTGATGACAATATACATATAGGGGACTAACTACGTTTGCTAAGTGATACACCGGAATTGTTAGTTCTCTTGATATCATCATGTAGGGATCATGTGCGAAACTCCAGTCATACTCAAGAATTCAAAAAAAGGCCGGAAGATGACGCTAAGTCCTCTTTACCATTTGCCTCTTGAGTCATAGGGATCCCCGCACTATTAAGAGGGGGTCGTAAGGATGAGTTTAAGACTTGCTCAAGTCATAAAATACTAGAACATGTAAAATACACTGATCTGCAACCCATGAAAATGATGTAGATGTGTAGGAAAATCAACACACGTCGTTTAGGATACATTGTGTATATGTCGGACCGTCTGAGATACAAGTTGGACCGTCCGGGCTATGCCCGGACCGTCCGAGATATGCCCTCCCGAGACCAGTGGTATTTTAGCCCCATGTCGGACCGTCCGGTATACAGGTCGGACCGTTCGGGCTCCGTCCCGGACCGTTCGACATGCTTCTCCAAAGACCAGTGCTATTTTAGCCCCTTGTCGGACCGTCTGGGATATAAGTCTGACCGTCCGGCCTAGCCCGGACCGTCCGACATGGTGGTCACCCACAACCTTCATGGATGCCTTGGCGTTGACGCTGTCGGACCGTCCGGGCTTGCCCCGGACCGTCCGACATGTAGCTCAGACCGTCCGACCCCTCTCTGGTTGCACCAAAACGGCTAGTTTGTGAGCACCTATAAATATGCCCTCACCTACTTGTGTGAGGGTTGACCACTTAATTTATTTCACTCAAGAACACCAAGTGCTCCCTCTCTCTTATCTCCTACACTAAATCCAAGATCCCGGAGAGATTTTTCAGAGTTCTTGTCGGATCTTTCGCTCCGTGATAGATCCGTCCCTTCCCCATCTTCTGACCAAAGAAAATCATGATTTGAGCAAGTATTGAGCTTTTCCCCCATTGATCTTGTTACTCTTGGAGGTTGGAGACTCCTAGGAGGGTAGGAGTTCTTCGGAGAGGAATCGACCATTGTGATTACCCCCGTTGAGTTTGTGAGGGTTTGGTGACCACCTTTAAGGTCAACCGGTAGTGGTTGGGAATCGCCTTCATGGTGATATCTCAAGGGGAATAGAGTGATCCTTCGTGGCGTTGTTGTGCCTTCGTGGTTTCAACCACTCTCTCCGAACGATGAGTAGCTTCCCTCCAAGGAAGTGAACACCGGGATACATCATTGTCTTCGCGTCATTCGGTTATCCCTACTCTTTCCCCCTTTTACTTGCACTACCTTGTTGATTACCTTGTTGTTTATCCCTCACTTTCTTTATTATATTGTGCTTGTTTGTTTACCTTATCATATCTAGGTCACCCTTGCGATTGTTAGGCACATCTTTATCTTCCGCTTTATTGCCTAAAATTTCTAAGTAGTGTTAAAATTTGTAATATAACCTATTCACCCCCCCCCCCCCCCTCTAGGTCTATCTCGATCCTTTCAGCAGCCTCCAAACCTTCACAAACTTTCCGGGGGGAAATCACAAGTTGATTCCTCACCGGAGCACTCATACCGCCTATGAGTCTTAAACCTCCAAGAGTAACAAGATCAAGGGGTAAGTGATCAATACTTTCTCAAATCACTAATTCTTGTGGTCAAAAGAGGGAGAGGGGGTGGATCTATCAATGGCTGAAATCTCTCTCAAGAACTCTCACAAATCACCCAGGTGTCTAAGATTTTGTGTGAGAGAAAGGAGAGGGAGCTATATCAAAGTGTTAGGTCGACTGTGTGTGTTTTCTCAACCCTCTACCGGGTTAGTATAAGGGTATGTATAGCTCCAAAGATTTATTCATCGTCAACTTGACAAAGCTGGCCCGGATGGTCCGGGAAGCAATCCAGATGGTCGGGGTAGGTCAACACTTGCCGACCTACAATCATCTTGCATGATGTTTGCATGTCCGGACGGTCCGACTTCGTGCCCGGATGGTCCTTCTTGGGATGCATTCTTTTCTGCCAAAGACATAGTTAGTTCAGACGGTCCGGCTTCGTAACCGGATGGTCTGGGAAATGCCCAGATGGTCCGGCTTCGTACCCGGAAGGTCCGACCAAAGGAAAAATAGCAGGAAACCGAAACTGAAACATGCATAACTTTTACATACGAACTCCGGTTTTGATGATCTTGGGATCGTTTTCAAGCTATTGACAAGCTCAAGATCCTCACATATAGAACCACCCAAGATAAACCAAAATGGAGGGTGCAAGTATGTAAGATATGCCATAGGATTTGGGGAATGAGTTGGCTTTAGATTTTCCTTTGGTATAAAGGATAGGAGTGCAATTGAGCTAGGATTGTTGACTTGAGAAAGTCCATTACCAAACCCCTTTGATCCCCTCTTAATAGTGAGGTATACCTATAACTCAAGAATCATAAAAGGGATATACTATAGCTTCCAAAAATCCATTCTTGAGCATGTATCCTTTCTGATGGTCAACGTGTTGGGAATGTGCCCTAGAGGCAAATAAAATATGTTTTATCGAGCATATTCCATTAGTTCATAATACGTTTGATACTATGCTAGAACTATATTAAGCGGAAACATTAATACAGGTGTGGTATACAAACAACCAGGTCCCTAGTTAACCCTAGTATACTAGTCCATTGGGCGATTGATGATCAAGGTTTCCTGATCATGAGACAATGGCGTCTGTTGACAATGGAGTCGTATCATTGGATAATGATATGATGGACATACACCCACCAGAAGTGTTGCGATGTGATCAAGTCACATAGTTCGACATTGCGATAACTATAACGTAGTGACCAGATCCTTTGACCGTAATGATCATACGTAATTGTCATCTATGAGGAGACTTTGATTTGTATCCCACCGCCTGACTGAAATATGCTGGCCATAACGGTGCACTTTGGGTATTCCGAAATAGATGGTTGATGAGTATGCAAATAGATCAAAGCGGGATTTGTCAATCCGTGTGACGGATAGGTACTCTGGGCCCACTCGGTGATATTGCATCATAAAGTTTGCAAACATGTGACTAGGTCACGGAGTTGTAATATCACGGGAACGAGTAAACTTGTTTGTTGAGAACGAGGACGAACTAGGTATAGTGGATACCGATGATCAAACCTCGGACAAGCAAAGTACCACGGGACAAAGGGAACAGGCACACGGTTAACGGATCCAACAGCGATTGAAGTTCATTCGATGGAAGCGCAGGGGCTATCAAGGATTGTAACCAGGTCCAATTGATTAGTCATTGATCAATGAGAATTGTCTCGATCATGTCTGCTGTTTCCCGGACCGTAGGGTGTTACACTTAAGGGTACTCGACGCAGTAAGGATTGATTCGGGATCACCGGAGAAATTGGAGAGAACACCGGAATTGTTCCGGTGATGACCGGAATTGTTCCGATGAAGGCCGAAAGTTGTTCCGGGTATTTTGAAAGGTTCAAAATATATTTAATAATGTTTAATATATGTTTTATTATTTAATTATCTGAATTAAATATTAAAATGTATTTAAATATAATTAAAAATGAATTAAAAGGCATATGGGCCTCATAGGGCCCATTAGGGGGAGAGGGAGTCTTCCCCCATGGGCCATGGCGCCATGAGGGGGCCCACCCCCATTATTTGGTGCGCCACCCCCCTCCCTTGGGATTAGTCCCACATGGGAAGTTGAGGGGAGGTGGCACCCCTCCTTGACCTATATAAGGAGGGGTAGGGGTGCCCTTTTAATCATGAATTTTTTGAGAAAAGTTTCTCATCTCTCTCCCTTCTTTCTCCTTCCTATGAGTGGACTCCCCTTGTTTGGAGGCTGCTCTGGGTTGGGGATTTCTCCACTATACGCACGCCGTCGTGCTGCTGGAATCGGGATCCGAATCCATCTTCTTTCCGCTGCTCTACTGGTTCGGAGCCCGGAGGGACGTCGGGTATACTGTATGTGTATAATCCCGCGAGGCACTACACTTGTGGTGCTACTTCATCGTCGTGGCCGTATCGCGAGGTCTTCATCAGCAACGTTCCGATGGGGACGTAATCCCGTCATCGGTCCGCAAGGATCGGGTGGCTACAAGAGTCATCGTGGATCTGCGCGGCATCGGGGATTGCCGGTACGACTACACCAACCACGTTCATGCGGGAACGTTTCCCGCTTAACGGACTACATACTGGTATGTGATCTATCTCTATCTGTTACTTGCATCAGCATAGCATAGGTCTTGGGATTGGGTATCGTAGGTCAAGGAAAAATTTGTGTTTTCTGCCCCGAACCCCAACAGTGGTATCATGAGCAAGGCTATGCGTAGATGTATTGTACGGATAGAACACATCTAGTGTGTGGGCATAAATTCTCAATTGTTAACCTCTCACGTGTACTCATTTAGCATTGCGGCAATGTTTGATGAAGCGGCCCCCGACCGACCTTACGCGTTTACGCGAGACTGGTTCCACGCTTGACATATGGCTTGTACCATATAAAGTGGCTGGGGGGTGTCTGTCTCTCTGCATTAGCGATGCGAAGATGTTTGCAACGGAGGGCCCCGACAGGGGTGTAATAGAGACAATTGCGGGATTGGTGTTGTGGCTTGTTTTCGCAGGATAGAAAGCGGTTCTTTTCTCGAAACCCCTAGCAGCCACGTAAAACTTGCAAAAGATAAAGTAGAAAGGCGTTTTCAACTTTAATTTGCATGTCGGGGGGAATCATAGCATGTATGATTTATACTGTTGCATCCTGTTTTGCTAATATGTTAGATATACGACGGTAGCATAATAGGATGATCCCTCACTAATCCAACAAAGTGTCCTTCCTTAGTGAAGCACCATCTGGAAAGTTCTTCATTATGGAGGCATCACGTGTCACACGGGTGTCAAACATTTTTACGTTCACAAGAGATGGGTGGAGCAAGCCTAGCATGTCCAGAAGCATGGCCTTGCATACGCAGCATATACTCACTAAGGTTATTGTGGCGAGCCTGGCATGTGCAGACATGGCCTCGGGACACAAGAGACCGAAAGGTCGAGCATGAGTCACATAGATGATGTGATTGGCATGATGGCCTACCTTGAACAACATACTGATGGTCGTGTCACACGGGGGAGGTATGTTCTTCAAGGATCGTGTAATCACTTAGAACAAACTATGAGGGATGTTTGTCTGAGTGGGAGTTCCAGAATTGTTTTTGAAACATGAACTCCATATTATGAACTTAATCTTCATGTCTTTGCAAATATCATTGTAGATAATGTCATACCAATGTTTAGAACTATGGGTCTTTTAGTATGATATAACTTAAGGTAAATGGGTCTTACTTCATTGATGTGTACCAACACCATTAGAGACATACTCATTAGTAATGACTTGCTAAACATAATAAGAAAAACTGCTAGGAGATACACCTGTTAACTCCGTATTCAAGGAAGATGATGATGAGTATCGTACTCACCGTCACTTATGAATGACTGTCCAATACACCATACTTCATTCTATGAGTCTGAATTGTGAATGCATGTTAACCAACACGTATGACGTGCTAGTTGAACTTGAAAGCACTTGGTCACAAATCAGAGTAATGGAATATGAGTATATGGACGGGGTTTCTTTCAACTATGGTGGAAGGAACAACCTGCTGAGAAAGTCACTTGGAAAATGTATAAGATACATGGAACACCTTGTGTATAACTTGGACTACTGAATGACTGGTTACTTTGCGATAACTGGGGAGTTGCATCCACTTCCTCCCAGTTACAAAGACCATGTCTGGACTATGTCATGAAGGAGAATCGTTCACCTGTCATGAGGTCATGGTTAAAGTTAAGAACTTTAAGAGTAGAACCAATGCAGGAATGGTCATTGACGGAGAAGGTATATTTGATATACGAGTTATAAATGTTTTTCCCACGAAACACTAATTGCGGTTGATTAAGTATTCGATGCTTGAACTTACTGCTTGAGAGTGGCCTGGAAGGGATGAGGTGACAATGTGTGCTGACGGCAATCAAGATAGTTGATGGTCGACAACATTCTCCCTCTACATCTATCAATTGATTAATATATGAATAAATTTTATGATCGTTTGAATGAGGACTTTATTAGTGTGTCTTGCATCTCGCGAAGACAATTATTCATATTAGTGAGAAACAAGTCAGTTGTTCTCCTTTTATGAATGATATCTATTATGGTCACATTACGATTATGAATGAGTTATTCTTATATTGATGATAGTTGTTTGATCATTTATAAGAAATATTGTAATGCCAAGAAATATCCAGGCTTAATAATGACACTACAGTTTAAGTCATGAATGGTATGATGATGTCTTAAGATACTTGATCTCTTGACATATACAAACCATGCTTTTGAGGTGAGATGACTAAAACCTCGCATTCTGGTAAAACAGATTGTGTACTGATTGTTGAGTATCATACATTGTGATGTATCGTATGTCAGCATGTGGTGAATTTCATTATTTCGTGAACTTCGTATGTGGACTTAGATGAATATTTGTATTCACTAATGAAACATGAGTCTGAAATAGTTTGATATGATCAAAAGGGATTTCAAAGTAAAAATGGATATTAAATTAACAAGAAAGACAAGTCTCTACGATTTGATCAAAGTGACAAATGTTTTGAGTTAGTCTTGGGCATAAAGACTTGTGTGAAAGTTGTTCCACAAATTGCAATGTCTTGAGACACTTCAATATGATTGACGTGCATGAACATTGTGATCATATTCTATCGAAAAGTGTATGGTCTAAGTTATCTCTTACCAAGTTACGTTATTATTGTTTAGAGTTATTAATTTAATATGCAAACACTCACTTCAGCATAGGGAACCATCTGAGTTCGTGGAAACCAACACTATATATGTCATGGTGTATTGTGGTTTCTAGGAAGCTTGATTTATGTAAGATAAATTATCTTTGTAGTGTATCCTTAGATAACTATGGATGCATCTTCCACAACTAGAACCAAAAGGAGCAAAACTTGTATTGCTATGTTTGGTGTTTGTCAAGAATTGTTCTTGATAAATGTGGTAATGGAAGAAAAGTGAAAGTTCAACCAAGGTAATTGACCTTGCCTCCAAATGTCAGAGTAGTGCAACGGAATATGTTCTGGAAGCAAAGCTCTACAATAAGAGGAGAAACTAATGATAATGATCATGATGTTTCGATGGGAGCTTTTACTGAGAAAGGTAGGATTCAAGAATATATATTTGCCCCTGGTGCAAAATGATATTCATGATTCATTTGTCATGTTAATGGAACAAGACATTCCTACAAACTACAAAGAAGCGATGGTGGACCTAAGTACGAGATATGACTATGAGTCATAAAATCCTATGTTGAGTTACATTTAAGATTGCTTGAATCCTATCAAGTAAGGAGGTTAATTGATATTCAAAATAACTTCAGAGTTATGAGGAATAAATGTGAACATCAAAGGGACGTCAAGATTGGTTTGTCACAAAGATTGTTTCTGACAAATTCAATGGGTTGACTACAATGTGTAGCAATTCTTGAGTCAAAGGGATATTCACTACGATTGATCCAGGATTGTTATCAATACCGTGACTTCCTCAAATCCTGTATTTGAAGAAGTGTTGTAATTGGTACAACAAGAAGGTTTTGAAAAAACATATGGATACTAGTGTCTCGTAAACTGAATTCTCATTTTGATGGATGATCAAAGGATTTTGGACTTAACCAAAATATTGAGGAAACATGCATTTGCATGAAACTGAGTGGGAGCTGAATAGTTTCCTGAAACTTAATATGTAGACGACATATTTTGAGTGGGAGCTATGGGAGTATTATCCTAGCCTTATATGTAAATGACATATTTGAGTAGGAGCCATGTGGTTAGTATCCTGAACTTAATATGTGTCTGACATATCTAAGTGGGAGCCATGTGGATGTTATCCTTGTCTTATATGTGGCCGACATATTTGAGTGGGAGCAATATGAGTGTTATCCTATAACTTAATATGCGCATGACATATTTGAGTGGGAGCATGATAACATTCTCATATATGGATAACATATTATGAATGGTGCAGTTTGTGTTAATGATTATTTGAATCGTTCATAAATGAAGATGAATAAGTATTAAGCATTGAAAATCTATTAGGATAGATATGTGTTTAATAACATTGAGTCGTAATACTTTCCTGGATAAGATTCTGAAGGAGTTCAGAATGGGACAAGTCAAGAAGTGGTCCTTACTTGTATATCCAAGAGAAGTGTTGAGTTAATCTCAGTACAAGAACAATGGTTAATGGTTAATGAAAGAAATGGATGTGCTGGATCCTCTATGCCTTTGTCATAGGTTCTTTCATATAAAACCAGAGTTATGTACTCGACGTAATGTGACCCAAGTTCTTAGTAGTAAGAACATGTTGTGATATGATTTATGAGTAAATCATTGAACAAAGAGTTAAGTTTATCCTTCAGTGTCTGGAGAGAACTGAGGATACATCTCAAATTTGTAAAGGATAGTGGACTTGACCATAAATGTTATGCTGGTTCAAATTTGTGTTTTCTGCCCCGAACCCCAACACAACGATCCACGACACAATACCTTTGACTTGAGTGTTCCACTTGAGCTTGACGTTGGTGGTATGCTTGGCCCAAGATGTCCATGCAATCTTGGTCACATAAATTTGTGAATGTTCCAAATAGTTTCCTCATAATCCATGAGGAAGGCTTTTCATTATATATCATCTTTGCATGTGCCACCTCGTGATCATCCACCAGCTTCAAGCATGTAATCCTTTGAGATGACTATCTTGAACTTGACCTTGTATAACTTGATGGCCATTGCACTTGATGGAATCCTCTCATGTGCACTTGTGATATTTCCTTATGCAATCCCATGAGAATCACCTAACCCTCAAAGATATAGAAATACATCATATGGGTTAGAACACAAAGCACAATTGGCGATTTCTTACCAAGCCACAAGATCTCATGTGGTACATAAGTTGTGCTTGAGTGTTGACCATCAAGAATTCAATCTTTCATCTTTATCTTGGTCAAAATTTATCTTTACTCCATGATCAAGTGGTGTCCAGTCCAAGACACACATATATGATATATTGTGTGAATTATTGAGTCCTTAAGATGACCTCAAATGGAAAAGTGTTCAACATAAATATTCTTCGTCTTGTCGAGGAGAATGACTTTACTTTTCAAATCGTCTTAATCCGAGTTCATATGCAAATTCTATATCCCGAACAGTCTAACCTCACAATGAATAGAAAGTATCGCCTGAATCCAGACAACCATGTCTCATACATGGCGCCAGTTTTTCGGACCCCAAGGTTACCTCATATGAGAAAACGTCCAACATGAAAATTCTTCCGTCTTGGTGAGATGAGAGACTTTGTTGTTTGAAACATTTAAATCCGAGGTCATATTCATCACGCGAGACCCAAAAACCGATCTACTATTGATTGTATTCATTGCAAATTCATCCATTCTTCTTAGCATTCATTGATACTTGATTCCATTGTTGCTTTATTGGAAATTTTATTCATTACCAAGCCTCCATGTACATATTTGTGTTGACGAACAATGTTCTTTATGCATTCCCATTGTAACTTTCTTTCAAATATATATCTCAATGCAAACATTAGTCCATAAGGATTGTCATTAGTTTCCAAAACGGCACATGGGGACTGCATGTACTTTCATCGGCTACACACAAATTCAAATACTTGTTCTAGTTCTCAAACCTTACATCGCAATCCAAATTCTATACCACCCCACGTTGATAGCTCATATTGCATTGAGTTCAGTGTGTCTGTCAGCCCAGCCCCTGTCCAGTACGATTTTTGCCCATGCCTCACACATCATACTATCATAGTATGAGTGTGTTTGCCACATATTTTCATAGCAAAAAACCTTAGGACCCCGCGGATCTAACTTGGTCAGCTAGTCTCTTATTTCGGTAATAACAAAGCAGTGATCCGACTCTATATAGCTGATATGTCGAACTCTCGTATGTTCAAATCGGTTTAGAACTCTTGATTTGCAAAGGCTCTATCCAATCGCGCTTTCACGTTGGAATCGCCCCTGTCGGTTATCCCATGTATACAGAGTACCAGACCATCCAATATCAAGGAGGCCACACTCATTCGTGAAATGCTCGCATGTGCCATTCCGACATCGGACTCCTGTTGAAATGATCATCTCCGAAGAGAGTTTCATTAAAATCTCCAATGCATATCCAGGCCTCATGACGTATATTATACAATGTTTGTAAGAACCGCCAACTGTCATGTCAATCTTCAGCTCTTGGTGCTCCATAAAAACCCATAAGTATCCACTTGGGGCAGAAAGATCTACCTTTTGCACCATAACATCAATATGTGTAGTACTGTAATTCTTCAAACTAACTACCACATCACTGGACCAGAACAACCCAATACCACCACTGAGTCCCTCACATTCCACACTGAAACTTCCTGCAAAACCCAAACAATTATGTAGACTATCCAAACGCGTCCCTCGCATCTTTGTTTCCATGACAAAGAGTAGGGAAGGCCTTACTGCTTCACAACATTGCGAAGCTCGCGAACTGCCTCGGGGTTCCCAAGCCCCTGGCAGTTCCAGCTGATATAACTCATTGGGATGGGCAGTGTTGCTCCGCGGCTGCTGTCGAATTTGTCGGAGTGGATTTCTTCTTCTTAGAACTCCTCACAAACTAAGAACCATCCTCACCGCCTTCAACAAGTTTCTCTCCGTCGTTATTATTTAGATCATATTGCATGTGTACTTCACCATTAGTAATGAGAAGAGTCTTATGAACTTGACGGCAAACCTGCTTCGGTGATTCTTTCCGTTTCCCAATGGATCTATCTTTCACAGGGAATTCACTTCAGTAGCATACCAACATTACTTGAATTTTTGGATTCCCTCATGCTACTTGGTGTTGATTGGTGCCCCTTGCCAGTATTATTAGTCAAGGCAGATTTCCTCCTTTCATCGGGTGCGCCCATCTTTGCCCCAAATTGAAGATTTCCATTGTCATCTCGGGGGCTCGGAGTTGGGCATAAAAGATCACCGTGACCTAAACGGTCGCACGAGAAGCAGAAGTACGGTACATGTTCATATTGTATATCATAAGGCTCTTCCTTCCGCCTCTTAGTCGAATTAATCAGTATTTAACTATTTACCTCCGAAGAGGTTTGCATATATCAATCGATACCCTCGCCCTCAGGAAGCCACCAACATAGTCAAACTGAAAGGACGTTGCCTGCTTATTATCTATTGTAATGTGCTATTAGCTTACACCAAGCCTCGCTGCGAGGGTTATAAGTCAGATTAGGGACCCTGATCCAGAGATGAAGTCGGTCAAATTTAACTTCATAAAGCCTCATGCAATCCTCAAAGTCAGCAATTGTCACTATGTTTACTAATATGCCATGGAGATCCAACCGATCTCTTTGATTCTCAAACTCAACCACAAGTATTCTCTCCCATGGATCTGAACTGTAAACCACGTGGATTACCCTGCGCGGGCTGGAAGCCACTAGTTATTGTTTGGATATGGAAGGGGGGGCGATGAAGAACCTTTCCTGCTAGTAGTCGCTTCCTAGGTTTTCCTTCTTCTCTATAATCGATCACCAGAGGTGTCACCTCCTCGTCTATGTGCCTAGTTTGCACAAGCCTTCTTCCAGCTTCGCCCTTAGCCGAACTATGATGCCTACTTTGCACAAGGCTTCTTCCAGCTTCGCCCTAGCCGAACTGAGGAGTCTTGCCCCGTCTCTGCTCGAGCGCTGGACTTCACCATAGTCCTAGAGCACCCCACCAACAACACACGTACCACAGGCAGCTACCAAATCCTTACAAATTTGTACAAACGTGAGCGGCCAGTCTAGCATTGCTTTAGATCATTATTCGGTTACTGGTAAATATGCTTTGGATCATTATGCTCGGCTACTGCCAAAGATGATTACCAAAGTCAGCAACCATGGCGGGCATAGAAATTTGTCAAACTACTTCACAGGCAGGTGAGCAAACCATGCTATAGAAGCCGCCAAGTTCATATCCCAACTCTAAAAAATTGCATCATTTCATGACACATGAAAAATAGCACACAAGGTAAATGCAGAAAGTTGTAGATAGCTATTTTCTAAACTAACTATGACATGGTAGACAACACATTATCACACAAAATATTTACAGGGAGCTACATTTTCTCATACTGCTCCGAGGAGTTGCATTCTACTGCAGAGGTAGCCAAACCCAGAGATGATACAGAATGCAGCAGTGAGTGCATCCAATCTTCTCATCGGATCAAAAAGTGACATATATATATGTACTACCTAACTGGACCACACATGCACCAGCCCCTGACTGTTGCCAGTGTAGATCTCGTTCCTGTCCTCGTCGTAGAACAATGCTGTGACATCCTCCAGAGCTTCTGGAATATTACTCCAGATTGAGGGGCTACCATTCTTGCGAGGCACAATAGTCAGGGCGGGATCGTTCGCCGCAATCTTGGCAATGCACTTGCCAGTCATAATGTCACTCATGTTGATGGATCCAATTGGAGAAGCTGCACATGCATCACTCAAGTCAAGATAATTTTCCAGAACTAGGTTGTATGAAACCAAATGAATTTTGTCACAGTTATCTGGTCCTATACCATATCTTATTTTTGTAACTGCCCAATATATTGATATTTAGCAATTGGTAGATAATACTAGCATACAAGCACAACCTGCCACTATGGCCAGACTATCCAAATGATGTAAGCAGTTGGACACAAACAATGCAATTTAATTACTGGGGAAGAAACGAGGGTGCACCTGTACCATCATCAGCCGCTGCATCGGATTTACAGTAGGAAATAATCAGATCCTGGTCAGTTGTAATGTAAATATTGTTGGTGCTACAATCCTGATGCCATAGCAAATGGTCCTCAAACGACGTAACAAGCTCTCCTCGGAAATTCCATACAGCAACTGTTCTGTTTCGGAATGTAAGGAAGAGATTGTTCTCGTACAGAAAAATGAATGCTGATGGGGTCATAAACTTGTCAATACTGACTTCAATTAGCTCGGAACTTCGTACCTTCATGAAGAACAAGCTATTAGGCATACAAAACAGTAAATATTACTCCCTCCGTAAAGTAATATAAGAGTGTTTAGATCACTACTTTAGTAATCTAAACGCTCTTATATTTCTTTACGGAGGGAGTACAAGATTAAGTATAATTTAACTCATGAACTGTGTCATACATCAAGTATCTGAAGGTTTTCGTCTTCTTGCTTCACAAGGAGCTTCTCATTGAACTGCTCAATAAAATCAATTTTCTTGCCGCGGTGCAACAAGTGCTTGAATAATTTCAGTGGCTTTCCGTCTTCGATAGATAATATCTTCAAAGGAACATAACTTGGCGTTCTATCATATATTAAGAGCATGATTCCTGGGCTGAAAGGAGAAATTGAATGAGTAACTTGAAATGGTTCAAATATGAAAACAAAAAATATAAAAAAGGGTGCAAACCTGATCTTTATCTCCTGCACATTGGTATCAGGTATTGAATATAGAAAGGAATAGTTCTTCAGATCAAAAACCTTATAGATACTGCCAATAAAAGTATGACCATTACAACAGTAAACATTGTTTAGTATGTATTATAATGTGACCAATGTTTAAGGCATACCCATCCTGTGCTGAGTAAGTGAGTACTTTTCCATTTACATCATCAAACTCCACAAAGCCAGGCCATTTCAGAGATTCCGATTCAAAAAGAGGAAACCCAGCATCTAATTGGTCTCTCCTTATATACCTGAAAGAGAGCGTCGATATTGAACATTAAGAACTTTAGTAAGTTGCTGTACAACAACAACAGCGACAACAACAACAACAACAAAGCCTGTCAGTCCCAAACAAGTTGGCTAGGCTAGAGTTGAAACCCATAAGATACTGTATTCAATGAAAACAGCAACATTATCATGAAAAAAGGAAAAAAAACTAAAAATGTGATTGCATGAACTAAAAATGTGATTGCATAACTTGCACATATAGAAAATCAGGTAAAAGTAAAATATATGCAAGTGTGCTTCTTCACAAGTCACAGATTAAGGCATTATTATGCACAATTTGGGAAGTTCAATGGCATATGCTCTTACTCAATTGGGGTTGTTCTGCACTTCAATGTGCTAAAATGGTCTGATGCATAAACTGAGACAGTAATAAGGGAATCGTTGTTCTTGTTGTAGAACAAACTCCGAATCACTTCATCTGGGCTTAAATTCAAGAAGGATAACCGCTTATTTGTTACTGCAGACACAAAAACACAATGCAAGAGGTCAAATAACATCACTGGTCTTCATCACTGCCTGTCAAATACAGACATATTTTACCGGAGGTGCAAATACCTACCTCGACTAAAAGCAGCACAAAGCCCAGAATGAGCAAGAGCAAATATAATATCTTTTGCTGCGACAATCTCAATAATTTTGGATCTTTTTTTGAGAAATTGTAGCTTCACAAATAGGTGAGCATCATGATCATATGTGTCAAACTCTTCCTGCACCAGATATATATTAGTAATGTCAGTCTACTCATATTTAGATGATTCATACTAAGAGGAACATGTAATGTAGTTTTTTCTCAATTAAGAGCACCATACAAAATGATCAATTATACATACTTGAAGCTATTTATGATGCCACTCTACTCGTATTTAGATGATTCATATTAAGGGAACATATAATGTAATTTTTCTCAAATAAGAATAACATACAAAGTGAGCAATTATACATCTGGAAGTCTTAGCTAGTACAACATTATATATAGACAAGTTGTACAGCTTCGCTGAAATTTCACTAGCTACTAAAGTTGAGGAACAAACAATAGAACCACTAATTCACCAAATAAGGAATCAGGACCGAGCAGGCCAGCACTGAGTTATCTTAAGCATTAACACTATCAAATGGAAGGAGGACGCTATAATTCAGGCCCTCAACATCGAGAGACTTGCCTCCGCCTCTGCTCCAGAGGAGTCGACACCAAGCCGGCTTCTCACACCACCGATGTGCGCTCTCTTGCCTGACACCGAGGACAACGAATGAGGGACCTAACCGTCGATGGTATTTTTCTGAATCATGTTTGTTACAAATGAGTTGACTGGTGATACATGTTTGTTAGAGACAATTTTAGTTGATGCTTGTCTTCACAAATTACTTCAGTTAGCTTATCCAAATTACGTTAGTTGATGCTTCTCTTATTACTTCAGTTGATGATTCTTCACCGGTTAAACTCAATGGTTATGCACGACCAATCCATACTGTTTCTTCATTGACATGTACAATTTAGATCACCCTGACATCACAGGTACCTACTTACCTCCCACCTCTCTGTTTTTCTTCAGCTGATACAGTATGAATATTGCAATTTTGAGTTCTTCTCATATGGTTTGTGGATCTTCCTATTTTGAACAACATTTGGAGGGAAATTTAGGACCTTATGTATTTCTAATGTGTGTCAATGTGAATGCCGCAAAGGGCTGTGGCAACGTTATGCAATTTGGGTGACCAAGTATAGCGTACAACTATCCTTTGATTGTTTAACATTCTTTATTGTGTGAATTTTTTACATCAACTAGACTCATCGATCAGGATGCAGGTACATGACACTTGTGTCTTTGCAGAGGTTCTCATTCTGAGAGAAACTGCAACTATTCGAGAGCTTATTGATGGAGATTCTGAAATTTGCAATGCAAGTTCTGGACATCAGATTGAGACTTTACCAAAGTATATGACTGATAAACCAATCGTCCCTCCCCCTCCTACAGTGATGGCGACATGATATCAGCTGCTCTGCTCTCTGTTTGTGAGTAGTGGTGGCGGTTTCATGTGGATTTGTTAACGTATTTTATATTGTCTTCTAAATTTGGGGTTAGGTAAACCTTTTGTACAACATTGCTTGTCCAAAAAAAAGTTTTCACGTGTTCGCTTCTCATTTCAGGTCAAGATCAAGTGTAGTTTTTTTAATTTAGATATTGATGTTTGGATTGGGGAGACGGATAGGCGAAGATGATGGGTGCAGGAAGAAGACGACTGATTTAACAGGAAAAGTGATAATACTTTAAGATGTGCATGAGGATATGATCAATGTTAAACTACTAGAATTAAGCCGCCCCGTTGCCACTAGAATTAAGCCGCCCCATTGCAATGCACGGGCAATTACCTAGTATAATACATAATAAGTGGTACTTTATATTTTCGCAAGCAAGTAAACACTAAATGTTACTCCATACATCTTTATGAGAGCACAATGACATCCGTAGCAGTGGCGGAGCTTGGACAGAAATTCTGGGGGGTTGGGTTGGGGACAGGAAAATGTAGGCTATTTTTTCTGAACAAATAAGCCTAATACTAATAGTTATTTCGAAGTTTGCTCCTGAGCTGAGGAGGAGGCATGGCCCAGGATGGCCCCCGTGAAGCTCCACCACTGATCTGTACCGTCGAAGTATTGGTTTCAAAATTTACAGACATGACTACTTAGTAAAAAAGTTGCTTCACAATTACATGTGAAGCTATATAGGGCGGTGGTGGTGAACACCATCATTTCCATTCTGGATCTGTCGCTGATAGTTGGAACTTGGCAGGTCCTTTCACAACCATTTCATGAAATGTTATTTTAAACCAACTGATTCACCAATTGAATAACCCGTAGCATAATGCCAAAGATGGAAGGCTAACAGGGGACGACGGTACTCATTCAGCAGCCATAACACAAATCCCGGCAATTCAATTATCTCTGTAACGAACAGAGAGAAGAAAAACATCAATGAAATAGGGCCATCCACATGCCACAATTTAATTCTTAGTTATGGCTTAGGTTAAATATTGACATTATATGTGAACCATTCTAATCTTCACTGTGATCTAAAGCTAGATGACATTTCCATGATTGGTAATAATCCGGTGGAAGAGAAAAATGGATAGAGATTTTTTTAAATAAGAGTACTCGTGGAAGAGGACAACGATGATGAATCCAACATCAACTATGGCGCGGATATAATTGATAATGACAAAGATGATGACGATCTATTTGTAGAGTGGGTTGATGACTTGTATGGTCCTATTTCAAGGAAAAGGAAAAAAGCAAAAGAGTCTAAGATGAAAGAATCTGATTACGAATTTGACAAACTTGATATCCCAACTTTAGACAAGGAAGAGTCAAAGAAATAAGTGGAAGTGCATTGAAGCCCCCCGGGGTTTTGGTAATTCATACACAACATATAAATCATTGAAGTAATGCCTACTAAAAGTGCATTTATCACTAAATGGTGTTTTGGTATTATGATAATGTGGTTAGTAGGACTAATGAGGGTTGTTAAAAGATTGTATCAGAGATCATTGGTCTCTCGATGCTTTATTTATTTTGGAGAATGATTGGCCCCCGCTTCAAAAAGATAAAAGGTGTGGTTCTTCGGTGACTTGAAGATTTATTTTCGGTTTGATTTGATTCATAGGAAGACCGCACTATCAAGAGGGGTCAACGTGGATGATTGCGTGTGGGAACATGTCCAAGACATATACACCAGCCCACACGCATTCTCGATAAGTTCTCATCTAGTGCAGTTGGGGTTCCCCATTGCTTGGGCTTGAGAAATCCTTGGGACCCCCCCCCCCCCCCGGGCATGGGGTCTCTGACCCCGTGCACACGAGGGTATGACTCCTAGCAGCGGGGGGCACGGGGCACCCGTGCACACAGGGCAATGGGTTTCAGTCCAACCCCCCGTGCGCATGAGGGTAACGGGTAGAAACAACCATCAACCCCCATTTTCCCTATTTAAAGCCTCCTACTACCTCCAAGTCCTATCTTCTTCTCTCCCTTGCTTGAGTCAACATTAATGCCCTCTATTTTGCTCATTCCTCTCAACTTCTCCACCCAAACTTGTTGATACTTTAGGGATTGAGGGAGCACGGACCGGGCATGTGGCCTTAGACACCCGTGTACACGGAGCTATCGGTTTCAGTCCGAACCCCTCGTGCGCACGAGGGTAACGGCTAGAAACAACCACCAACCCCCATTTGCCCTATTTAAAGCCTCCTACTACTTCCAAACCCTATCTTCTTCTCTCCCTTGCTTGAGTCAACATTAATGCCCTCTATTTTGCTCATTCCTCTCAACCCCTCCACCCAAACTTGTTGATACTTTAGAGATTAAGGGAGCAAGGCCCGATCTACATTTCTACCAAGCCGATTTGTGTTCCTAGCAAGATTTCTTCGCCGTTAACTTGTTACTTTTAAAGATTTGTCTCCTAGGCTGCTAGGTGCCCGATTCCGGAAGCCTCCCTGCTTGTGGTGTGCTATATAGGGCGGTGCTGGTGAAGACCATCATTTCCATTCTGGATCTGTAACTGTGATAGTTGGAACTTGGCAGGTCCTTTCACTGATTGAATAACCCGTAGCATAATGCCAAAGATGGCAGGCTAAGATGGGACGACGGTACTCAATTCAGCAGCCATAACACAAATCCTGGTAATTCAATTATCTCTGTATAAGGAACGGGGAGAAGAAAAACATGAATGAAATAGGGCCATCAACATGCCAGAAGTAACTCTAGGAATTTATGTCCTTCAACTCTATCTAAATATTTCTTGTTTATTATTCGTAACCTCATTATGGAAACATGCTTTGTGTAAGCATGGAACTATTATCTTCGATAAGTGGAATTGCTTATTGTTGGAATTAATTCTTGCTGGATTATAAACTTAAGCTTATGCTTGAGGAAGCTGGTCGATTAATATTGGAATACAGTATACGTGTTTATACTGGAAATATTACCCGGGAACAATATTAATTGGAAGGGAACTAGATCGATGGTCAAAATACAGCCCTGACTATGATCTACATAATTAATCGTTAGCGATTAATTATGGCACACAACTCACATGTGTGTGTCCTGGGACATAACAAAAAGTGTTCAATTAAAGATGGATTATATTGTGGTTGTTAATCGCATCTGGACTCTATTTTGGAAACAAGTTGTTTAAACTTGGAAGCTTATCTGTATACAGATCAGGACTCTGGAATTAGCAGTATAAGTAGGTCCCACCCTCTAGCCTCAAATTGCATTGTGAGCCGCACCACCGATAAGGCGGAGGAATAGAGGGTAGGCCTAAATCCTACAGTAACAACGTCAGTGCTGCCTACTACACAATACAGAACCCTCAGAACAAGCCTCGAGATCCGACATTTTCCCATACGAACTCAACAAATTTAGCCCCCCCAAAACCAAAACGTGTGCCACATCACAACCTTAAAAGATAACGCGATCAATTTTTCCTCTCAAACCATTTACGACGCCACAAAGGTTAACTAGGAGCAAGAAGAACCCAAACCATAGAGATCCGGAAACCACGGGGCACACCAATCTCCACAAACACGCAGGAGGACGGCACGGTCGGTTACTTACCTGGAGGTGCATGTTCCGGAAGCGTTCAGGCACGGCGGCTGCAGCGCCACCCCCGCGCGCGGCGAGCTGGCGCCCCCCGATCTCGCGGCGCTGCAGCTTGGCCGCGGAGTTGACGAGTGGGGCATCCATACGGCGCTTCCGCTCGCCCCCCGCGGCACCGGCCCTGTCGGCTCCGTCGGCGCCACGCCGGCGTGCCGTGACCCGGAGGCGCACCCGCAGCTGCGACCTCTTGGGACCGTCCATCCTCGTCGTAACTCGCTGGGGCTAGGGTTTCGAGTCGAGGGGAAGCAGACGCGGTGTTCTTGTTAGGGAGGGAGGGGCGGTTGGTTGGGTAATTCGTCTTGTGTCGGGTCGGAAAGGAAAGGATAGCTGGGACTGTGGGACTGGGAGGAGCGGCGTCAGCAGTCGGCACTAGGCAGGAGGGTGACACAGCCGTACTTTCTCACGTGCATTTTACAGTATATTGCATATAAAATTTATCTACTGCTAAAAAAAATGTAAAATTTATCTAAAGTCAGATTTTATAAAATTTAGTCAATTTTATATAAAAAACAATATCATAAGATGCATCATCAATTTAATTTTTATATTGTAAATATTAATACTTTAAAAATAATATACACTAGACATCGTAATTCTTTTGATTGGCGTTAAGTTAGTCATAAAACTTTCAAACAACTATCTAGATTCTAGAAGAAAGCATTTCCGTCCTTTGGGTTTAAAGGTCGATGAACCAGCATGCTTTGTTTGTTCCTATTAGGCTCGGGTAATTAGTTTATTTTGGTTTCATCAATTCGCTCGTTGTTTCATTGGCTATCGTATGCAGAATGATTAATTTCCATAGTACATGCAGCCCACCTTACGTGTATAAGTGTTTTTCTCTCAACTTCTGCTGAGAATAATAATTGTTGTTGCCTGCAAAATTTTATTGGTCTTTCCTTTGAATGCAGGAAGAGTAATCACACATGCATATTTTTTTGGAGTAATTCACTGGATGCAAAGAGTAATTTTTGCATGAATTAGGAGAACCTAGTTGGTTGTTGCATCTTTTAAATTCTCTTGCACATGCAATTAATATTGCTTTGATCATTGTGTTTAGGCTCAAAGGCTTTTTAAACCCAGACAAAGGGAATATGTTGTTTCATCGTTGGTCCTAGACCTGTTCGCGCCTTTTGACTAACACACGTGGCATATTGACTAGCTACACGTCCAGTGAATGGCTGCAATATTCGCACCAAAGGACCTTGCCGTTGTGAGCATTTCCATTCTCGGCCTCTCTTGCATTTTCCCCTCTCAATGCTTTCGGACGGCGAGTGTTAGGCTACCATTGGCGGCGAATATGGCAAGCGGGGTGATCATCACAATTAGAAGCGATCTCGTCGACCCGATTGAGCTAGGAACACAGCGAGCATGCAACCATCCTCCTCCATGGTTAAAGGGCAATTCCTGCTTTAAAGTTTTGATGTTTATGTCAATACATATATGACAGTCCAATTGTGTGCTCTAGCTACACATGTTTACTCATTTGGCACAAGATCGGTCGGTGCCCCTCCGTTGAGAAGAGTTTGAAGACGGTTGATGCTAGCGAGGAAGTTGTCTTCTTCTCGCCCCTCGCTAGTTAACCCAAGTGGAAGGTTGGGATGTAGCTAGCAGCAAATTTCCCTCGGTGAAGATACCAAGGTTATCGTACCAGGAGGACTCTGAATTCTTCAATTAGGTGTCAATGGCGTCAGAGATTAAGTGGCCGAATTGGAGATGAGGTTGACGTGGACCTGCACACAGAAACAAATAAC
Organism: Bromus sterilis; assembly: GCA_950022295.1. NCBI lineage: Eukaryota > Viridiplantae > Streptophyta > Magnoliopsida > Poales > Poaceae > Bromus > Bromus sterilis. The sequence continues at coordinate 202,894,283 of OX465600.1, read as the reverse complement.
TTTGCTCCCAACGAGTTCAGAGAGGTTGTCAATCTCTCCGGCCTTATCCTTTATAAAGGATCAAACGCACGGTGGAAATAATGATGGTGATTGCAACTGAAAGAAAACAATGAAGTAAAGAGTTGAGGTGTAAACAGTGGTGGAAATATGGACCGGGGTCCCATGATGTTGACTAGTGATGTCTATCTCCCAAAAGACGATAAAACGGCTAAGCCGAGTGAACAAATTGTTGGGGAACGGGGCAGAAAACAATAATTTTTCATGACCTACGCGTCTCGAACCCAAGACCTATGCTATGGCGATGCAAGTAACGGAGGGAATTGGTCACATACCAGTATGTAGTCCGTTAAGCGGGAAATGTTCCTGCGTGAACGTGGTTGATGTAGTCGTACTGGCAATCCCCGATGCCGCGCAGATCCACGATGACTCGTGAGGCCACCTGGTCCTTGAAGACCGATGACGGGATTACGTCCCCGTCGGAACGTTGTCGGTGAAGACGTCGCGACACGGCCTCAACGATGAAGGAGCACCACAAGTGTAGCGCCTCGCGGGATTACACGCATACGGTGTACCCGACGTTCCCTCCGGGCTCCGAACCAGAAGAGCAGCGGGAAGAAGATGGATTCGGGTCCTGATTCCAGCAGCACGACGGCGTGCGTATGGTGGAGAAACCCCAACCAAGTTTAGACTTCAAACAAGGGGAGTCCACTCAAGGAGGGAGAAAGAGAGAGAAGAGAGATCTGAGAAACTTGTCTCAAATCAAATTGTGTGAAGAAAAAAGGCACCCCCACCCCTGCATATATAGGCCAAGGAGGGTGCCACCCTCCCTCCCCTTCCCATGTGGGACTAAACCCTAGGGAGGGAGGGGGGTTGGTGCAGCTAGGGGAGGTGGGCTCCCTCCCTTGGCGCCTTGGCCCAAGGGGGAGCTCCCTCCTTCCCCTAATGGGCCTCTTTAGGCCCATATGCCTTTTAATTCATTTTTAATTATATTTAATCATATTTTAATATTTAATCGTGTTAATTAAATAATAGAACATATTTAAACATTATTAAACATTATTTTGAACCTTTCAAAATATTCAGAACAACTTCCGACACCTCCCGGAACAATTCTGGTGTTCTCTCTTATTTCACCGATGATCCCGAATCAATCCTTATTGCGTCGAATACCCTTAAGCGTGACACCCTACGGTTCGGAAAACAGCAGACATGATCGGACACTCTCTGACCAATGACCATCATGTGGGATCTGGTTACAATCCTTGATGAGCCCCTGCGCTTCCATCGAATTAACTTCATCGTTTGAACCGTTAACGTTGAGTCCTGATCCCTTTGTCATACGGTACTTTGTTTGTCCGAGGTTTGATTGTCGGTATCCAATATACCTAGTTCATTCTCGTTACCGACAAACATGTTTACTCATTCCTGTGATATTACAACCCCGTGACCTAGTCATATGATTGCCAATCTTTATGATGTAATATCACCGAGTGGGCCCAGAGTACCTATCTGTCACTCGGATGGACAAATCCCGTTTTGATCTATTTGCATACTCATCAACATATCTACTTCGGAATACCCAAGATACACCTTTATGGTTACCATGTTTCAGTGTAATGGTTAATGCACTCAAAGCATACTGGTAGATAGCAATTATGTATGATCATCACGGTCTTAAGGATCGGGTCACTACGTTTATAGTTATCGCAATGTTGAACTATGTGACTGGATCACATTGCAACACTTCTGGTGTGTGTGTGTCCATCATGTCATTCTCCCAATGACATGACCCCATTGTCAATAGACTGTTCACATCTCATGATCAGGAAACCTTGATCATCAATTGCCCAATGGACTAGTTTACTAGAGTTAACTAGGGACCTGGTTGTTTGTATACCACACGTGTATTAATGTTTCCGCTTAATACAGTTATAGCACAGTATAAAACTTATTATGAACTAATGGAATACGCCAATAAACATATTGTATTTGCCTCTAGGGCACATTCCCAACACAAATTACAGCTGGGCAATTGACAGAATTATAAACGCACCGCAATTCTAACTATGCCATAAGAAAGTTAGAGCTCAAAAGTATGGGTAGTACGCCAAGACAAGTAGACCGCTTATTCATCAGCATCTACTTACTAATCATCCATCTTGAGATATCTATCCAGAACATCTTGTTGGTATTAAGTTGCGAGCCCCACCCAAAGTGTAAACCCAAAGCAATAGACAACTGCATTAACAAACTTTGCGTAAGGTAAACAATCCTTGCAACTGCAGTTACAAGCACCGTTGTTTTCTCCCTGGTGGCAACAACACATCCCCTAGTGATATAGGGCTAGCCTAGGGATTGGCCCAAATCTTCACAATTCGGAGGTGGGGATCCACAACAAGAACAAAGCACAAGGGGGGATTCACAAAGGAGCAACACAAAGGAGAAAGGGGAACAAGATCCAACACAAATAACACTCAAATCCACACACAAACACCACACATCTCAAGATCCATACATCAACGGAGGTAAGCTCGGTGGTTTTCCCTCTCCTTCTACTACTAGAAGAGGGGCACTCTCCTTCTATGACTAGGGAGAGGAAGGGAGGAGGTAAGATTGGGAGGATCTCAAAGGAGATCTAATTCCCTAAGGGGAAGAAGGAGCTAATCTCTCAAATCTTAGATATGTTCTTAGCTAACCCTAAAACGGAGGTAGGAGACAAGTACTTATAGTCTAGATGCGAAACGAAGGGGTACAGGGGTCGCATCCCAGTTCAGATATGGCCGCGTTGACCAAGTCGAATGGTCCGTCCCTCAGCCCGGACGGTCCGGCCTGGGTCCCGGATGGTCCGAACAATTACGGTCGAGGTGGTCTTCGGGTTGGTAATTCTTCGCACGGTCCGGCCCCTCGACCGGATGGTCCGGCTGTTGGTCCAGACGTCCGAATAATTGTGGTCGTGAGGGTGCTTCGGGTCCGTAATTCTTCGGACGGTTCGGCCCCTGGCCCGGACGGTCCGGCCTTGTCCCGGGCGGTCCGGCCTGGCACCCGGTCGTCCGAATCCTCCTGGAGAAGGTCCTTCTCTTCGGCCTCTTGCGATTGTCCTTCTTCTTGCGTGACTCGTCCTTGTTCCGTGGCTCCCTCTTGGTCATGTCCCTGGTACCTGATGGTGCATAGCATATCCGCATGAGGTGGCACCCAAGTCTCACAAGTAGGTAAGTGTGTTTCAACAAGGAGCGAGTTCACCTTGGTTCGGTTGCGCGTGCTTGTGCTCTTGTCAAAGGCCCACAAGGGGGAGATGTACCCATGGTGATGTTGGACGGATGCTCCGCATCATCCCCCCCCCTTGGGGAAGATCCTTCCACGGATCAAAGTCTTCATCACCATGGTAGTGCACGAGGTCGAAGATGTTGAACGTGTTGATCACTAAGTACTTGTCGGTTGGTATGTCCACCGTGTACGCGTTGTTGTTGACCTTGGTGAGGATCTTGAATGGTACGTCTGCTCGGGGAAGAAGCTTTGACTTGCGGGCATCCGGGAACCGGTCTTTGCGAAGATGTATCCAAACAAGGTCACCCGGTTGGAACGTGCTTGGCTTCTTGTGGATGTTCATCTTATGTGAATGGGCTTGAACATGTTTCTCGATAGTTTCCCTTGTATCTTCATGAAGCCTCTTGAGGAAACTTTCCCTTGCGCTAGCGTCCATGTTGCTTGATACGCGAGAGATGATAGTGTCTTCTCGTCCTTCGTTGGTTACCCCAAGTGGAAGGTGAGATGCAGCGTAGCGGCAAGTTTCCCTTGGTGAAGATACCAAGGTTTGAGATCGACCAGTAGGACTCCAAGGTCGACAAGTAGGTGGTAAAGTGAACAGTGGCGCCGTTCACAACAAAGGTTGCTTACTTTACCTGGACCTGCACACACAACAAATAACTTTGCTCCCAAAGAAGTTCAGAGAGGTTGTCAATCTCTCCAGCCTTGTTGTTTACAAAGGATCAAACGCAAGGGATAAAGGATAACAGTGACTGCAACTGAAAAGTAAAAGCAAGTTGTAAATTGAGGGTGTAAACAGTGATGGAAATATGGACTGGGGTCCCATGATGTTCACTAGTGATGTCTCTCTCCCAAAAGACGATAAAACTGCTATGCGAGGTAAACAAATTACAGCTCGGCGATTGACAGGATAAAAAAACGCACCGCAATGCTAACTATGCTGCAAAGAAAGGAAGAGGCTCAAAAGCATGGGCGGTATGCCAAAATAAGTAGACCGAAATCAATCTGCATCTAGTACTAATCATCCACCTTGAGATATCTATCCAGAGCATCTCGCTGGTATTAAGTTGCGAGCCCCACCCAAAGTGTAAACCCAAAGAAACAGACAACTGCATTAAAAGAACCTTGTGTAAAGTAAACAATCCTTGCAATCGCGGTTACAAGCACCGTTGTTTTTCCATTGTGGCAACAACACATCCCCTAGACTCGTGTTTCTGACACTCAAGCTAGTCATCAGGGGGCATGAACCCACAATCAAGCATAACGCTCCCTCTTGGAGTCACTACCTACTACTTGGCCAAAGCAATAAACAACAACGGAGAACATGCAAGAATTACTCATGAACAAAAATATAAAAGATAAGAACCAAATATATTACTCAATCACAATATGAACATAGTCTCATAATCCATCAGATCCCAGCAAACTCAGCATAGCAACAACAGAAAGAATTACATATGTGCCTTGGTCATGTAGGGCAGCTCACAAGGTCTAATCCATGAAGAACAAGGAGGGGAGGAGAACATCACATAGCTACTGATCATGGACCCATGGTCAAAGGTGGACTACTCACGGATCATCCGGGAAGCGTCCATGGTGGAGGAGAAGCTCCCGGAGGTCAATCCTCCCTCCGGCAGGGTGCCGGGAAGAGGTCTGATGGCGCTCCCGATCTTGGAAGCGCGGCGGTAGCGGAATAGAGGCGAGATCGTTAAAAAGGGTTCTGTCTTCGGTAGTTTCCCGTGACGGAGAATATATAGGCGAAGGGGGCAGCCAGGGGGGGCACCAGGGGTCCAGGCGCCCCCTTGGCGCGACCTCTCTCTAGGGCGCGCCGGGAGGGCGCCTGGGGCCCTAGTGGGTCCCCTCTGGCCCCTCCTTGGTGATTCCGGAAGCTTCCGATGCGTTGATTTTTTTTATTGTATTTTCCCGGATTTTTTGGAGCATTTTTAATACGGAGGAAACCTAAAATAGAAAAATAGCAGAAAACAGGAACTGGCACTGGGGTGCACTGAGTTAATAGGTTAGTCCAAATATGATCAAAAGTGTATGAAAGTGTATATAAAACATACCAATATCACACAAAACATGCATGGAGCAAGCAGAAATTATAGATACGTTTGGGACGTATCAGCATCCCCAAGCTTAATTCCTGCTCGTCCTCGAGTAGGTAAATGATAACAAGCATAATTTCTGTGGTGACATGTTAACAACCATATAAGAACTTTTAAGTAAAGCAATCAAGGTATGTAATTCAATTCAAGTCATAACATGCAAGAGTCTATATTAGCATTGAAACAAGCAACACAAGAACATAAAGGTGCAAGAGCTCTTGTTGTCCGTGACTAGAATGTCTCCAGATGGTGTTTGCGTGCAAGAAGTGGGAGACGTGAATACGAGAAAAAAATATGTATTTGTTGAGAACTCAATCTACTAAAGTTTCACACTTAGTCTTATTCGGAATCTTATCTCGACTCGTCCCCAGACCACTAGCCAGGTACAAGTCAATTTTATCCACTCCTTCTCGATATTTTGAGCACTCATGCAATGGATGAGCGTAAGCACGAGAGTTGACACTTAGGATGGCAAAGAGAGAGATATGGTGGAGGAGGAAGACAAAAAGGGTGTGAAAGGCTCACATCAATGAGGAGAATCATAGGCGAGAGAAGGCCCAATGATAGATATGATGTGAGGAGTAGGGATTTCCATGCAACAAATGCACATATGAGCTAAGAAAAGCTCTCCAATGGAACTAGTGGGGGTGCATCCAACTTGCTCGGTCAAGAAGACATTGAGCTCATTTGAGGAAGCTCATCCTTGGAATATGCAAGGTAAGTTCTTTAGTGTGAAGGTCCCCACATAACTATATGCATATATGATCATCTCTATGGAGTACAAGGTATAAGAGCGAGTACGAGTGTGGATCTTTCAAAAGGAATAGTAGTGTTGCCCCTTCTATCTTTTTATTTCTTTTTTTCTCTTTTTCTATCTATTTTTATTTCTTTTTTCTCCTTTTCTATTTTTTGTATTTTTTTGGTGGCCTCAATGGCTCTTTCTATTTAACTCTCATTTTTCCTCTTTGGGATCTTTTAAATTTGTCCTCTTTGTGATCTTTTCCTCACTTAAGGGCAACACTCTATTTTACAAGAAGTATAGATCTTCACACTTTACAAGGTACTCAACATAAAGAAGATGTAGCTATCATGATGTATGCAAATTTATGCCTCTGCCAGTATAGCAGGAACATGTATGACATGAAGATCAAGTCATTAGAAGGTGGTGATACGCGAGAGAGGATTGCTTCTCGCCCTTCGTTGGTTACCCCAAGTGGAAGGTAAGATGCAGCGTAGCAGCAAGTTTCCCTCGGTGAAGATGCCGAGGTTGAGTATCGACCAGTAGGACTCCGAGGATGATAAGTAGGTGTCAGCGGCGCACCTAACGCGGACCTGCACACAACACAATTAGCTTTGCTCCCAACGAAGTTCAGAGAGGTTGTCAATATCTCCGGTATTGTTATTTACAAAGGATAAAAAACACAGGATAATGATAACGATAGCAACTGAAAGTAAAAAGCAAGAAAGTAAATGAGCGTGTAAACAATAATGAGAATATGGACCGGGGTCCCGTGATGTTCACTAGTGATGTCTCTCTCCCAAAAGACGATAAGACTGATATGCGAGGTAAAAAATTTTAGAAGGGCAATTGATAGGATTATAAACACACCACAATGCTAACTATGCTACAAAAGAAAGGAAGAGGCTCAAAAGCATGGGCAGTACGCCAACATAAGTAGACCGAAATCCATCGGTATCTACTACTAATCATCCACCTTGAGATATCTATCCAGAACATCTCGCTGGTATTAAGTTGCGAGCCCCACCCAAAGTGTAAACCAAAAGCAACAGACTACTGCATTAAAAAGAACTTTGCGTAAAGTAAACAATCCTTGTAACCGCGGTTACAAGCACCGTTGTTTTCCCCCTTGTGGCCACAACACATCCCCTAGACTCATGTTTCTGTCACTCGAGCGTGTCATCAGGGAGCATGTACCCACAATCGAGCAGAACGTTCCCTCTTGGGGTCACTACCTACCACTTGGCCAAAGCAATAAATAGCAACGGAGAACATGCAAGAATTACTTCGGAACAAAAATACAAAAGATAAGAACCAATTATCTTACTTTATCACAATCTGAACATAATCTCATAATCCATCGGATCCCATCAAACTCTGCATAGCAAAAGCAGAAAGAATTACATACGTGCCTCGATCATGTAGGGCAGCTCACGAGGTCTAAACCATGAAGAACAAAGAGGGGAGGAGAACATCACATAGATACTGATCACGGACCCATGGTCCAAGGTAGACTACTCACGGCACATCCGGGACGCGTCAATGGTGGAGGAGAAGCTCCCGGAGGTCGATCCTCCCTCCGGCAGGGTGCCGGGAAGGGTCCTGACGGTGCTCCCGATCTTGGAAGCGCGTCGGCGGAACAGAGGAGAATTTGCGAAATAGGGTTCTGTCTTCAGAGTTTCCCCGTGACGGAGAATAAATAGGCGAAGGGGGGGCAGCCAGGGGCCCAGGCACCCCCTGGCGCGGCCAGGCCCATGGCCGCATGGGTGCCTGGTGGTGGCCCCCTGGCCCTCCTTCGGGCTTCTAGAGTCTTCCGACACGCTGATTTTTTATCTGATTTTTCCCGGATTTTTGGAGCATTTTTTATATGGGGAAAACTGAAATAGAAAAACAGCAGAAAACAGGAACTGACACTGGGGTGCACGGAGTTAGTAGGTTAGTCCAAATATGATCAAAAGTGTATGAAAGTATATCTAGATCATAGCAATATCACACAAAACATGCATGGAGTGAGCAGAAATTATCGATACGTTTGAGACGTATCAACATCCCCAAGCTTAATTCCTGCTCGTCCTCGAGTAGGTAAATGATAACAGGCATAATTTCTGTGGTGACATGCTAGCAACCATATAAGAACTTTGAAAAGTAAAGCAATCAAGGTGTGTAATTCAATTCCAGTCATAACATGCAAGAGCCTATATTAGCATTGAAACAAGCAACGAAAGAACATTAGGTGCAAGAGCTCTTGCTGTCCGTGACTCGAATGTCTCCAAATGGTGTTTGCGTGCAAGAAGAGGGATAGGGAATACGAGAAAAAAGTATTTTTGTGTTGAGAACTCAATATACTAAAGTTTCACACTTGGTCTTCTTTGGAATCTTATCTTGACTCGTCCCCAGACCACTAGCCAGGTACAAGTCAATTTGATCCGCTCATTTTCGATATTTTGAGCACTCATGCAATGGATGAGCGTACGCACGAGAGTTGACACTTAGAATGGCAGAGAGAAAAATATGGTGGAGGAGGAAGACAAAAAGGATGAGAAAGGCTCACATCAATGAGGACATTCATAGGCGAAAAGGCCAAATGATAGATATGATGTTAGGAGTAGGGATTGCCATGCAACGGATGCACATATGAGCTGAAAATCTCTCCAATGGAATTAGTGGGGGTGCATCTAACTTGCTCGCTCATGAAGACCTTGAGCTCTTTTGAGGAGGCTCATCCTTGGAATATGCAAGCCAAGTTCTATAGTGTGAAGGTACCCACATAGCTATATGCATGATCATCTCTATGGAGTACAAGGATAAGAGGGGGTACTAGTGCGGATCTTTCAAAAGGATAGTAGTGTTGCCCCTTTCTCTTTTTTTTCTTTTTCTTTTTTTTGTATTTTTTGGTGGCCTCAATGGCTCTTTCTATTTAACTCCCATTTGTCCTCTTTGGGATCTTTTATTTTGTCCACTTTGGGATCTTTTCCTCACTTAAGGGCAACACTCTAATTTACAAGAGGGTATAGAAGATCTTTCACACTTTACAAGGTACTCAAATCATAAAGAAGATGTAGCTATCATGATGTATGCAATGTATGCCGCTGCCAGTGTAGCAGGAACATCCATGACATGAAGATCAAGTCATGAAGAGGTGGATGTTGCATGGCAATATATCTCGGAAAGGCTATGGAAATGCCTTGATAGGTAGGTATGGTGGATGTTTTGAGGAAAGATATAGGGAGGTTTATGATGACAGAGCGTATCATGCCAAAGGTTTGGATGTACCGGCGAAGGTGGACGCCAAATCTCGGAGTGAGATGGAGGCAATGCACGACACATGAGAGGCTAGCAAATATGAGGAGGTGGAAGTGTCAACTTTCAATACTTACATTAGTCCGAAGAACTCATGCACTTATTATCGGTAACTCTCAATCTAATGAGGAGGTTCACAAAGAGACAAGTACCCCGAGGAGGAGTGTATGGGGGTTTGGTTATCCTTGCGCGTCCTCGACTCATGGTACGTGAGTGTACTCTAATATCCGACCCCTCAGAAGAGTAGTGATCCATCTAGTAGCTAGAGTTCTCAACTAGTTTTGTAGGTTTTTGAAAATAAACATGGATTGCACAAAATACGACACCTATCACTAATAGGCTAGAGCTCTTGACACCAAAAGTTCAAACATTAATCACATCAATACCTCAAAACTATTGCAAGTTACTACTAAAATTAAATAGCAACCTCAATTACCTACTCTCAAACAAGACATAACTCAGTGCAACAACCAACTCTCTTAACAAGATAAACATGAAAACTGAAGAGAGTTCCAGCAACAAACTAAAAAAAGTCAATGCTCTTGCTAAAGACAAACTAAAACTAAAAATAAACATGGCAGTAGCTACGAAAAGATACAGGACACACAACAGCAAAAAGATAGGCATGAAGAATCCTATGATGTGTTCTAGATTTTGAAAGTGGAGCGTGTTTCTCTCCCACAAAAAGTAAGACGGGATCTAACTTGTTATGAACAGCAAGCAAAGCTAAAGAAAACTAAAAACAAAACCTAAGAGCGAGACGCTCCAAGCATAGCACATAACGCATGAAGTGATAAAAATATAGTGAGACGAAGGACGAACTGATGATTGTTGATGGAGAAGGGGATGCACGGGGGCATCCCCAAGCTAAGACGCTTGAGTCTCCTTGAATATTTGTTGGGGATGCATGGGGGCATCCCCAAGCTTGAGCGCTTGACACTCCTGATTCTTCTTTCATCATCTTCAATCGCACACTTGTAAACTCCCTTCATACATAACTCATCATAAGCTGATTAGAGAGGTTAGTACCCTTAATAAATAATTTTTCCCCACTGGATATAAAGATATTCTTGAAGAGCTACTGTTTCTCAAGATTGGCAAAAGGTTTTGGCAAAGAAAAAGCAAGCTTAAGGTTTGCAAAAGTTAGGAGAGACAAAACGTGGCAGAATGTGTGAAAAACAGAACAACAAGTAGTAAAGAATTTTTTAGGGGCACTTCTGCAACTCAAATCAAAAACTCAGAACATACGAAAGTTTCGTGATTGTATAGAGTACGCCGTGTAAAAATTTCAGATCAAAAAGACGAACTGGTGATTTATTCCGATTTTTCCCGTCACGAGGACATAATCTGTTTTCTGGACAACATGTCACAACTTTCACTTCCCTTGTCATATTAGGCTATAACTTGACACAAAGCTTGAAAATAAAGATACAATGATGTTGCTACAGTAGTAACAATCATCAAGACCACTAAAACAGAAGTAAAAAACATCTTGGGTTGCCTCCCAACAAGCGCTTTCTTTTACGCCTTTAAGCTAGGCATAAGGCAAAAGAAGAATCAAAGGTCTCCAAAATCGTCGGAATCATAAAAACCTTCAAATTGATTTTCAATAAGCTCATTCTCCTTCTTCCTAGGAAAGAGGTACTTACCTTTCGCCTTACCACATAAGCATATGAACCCGTTACCAATGTCAATGAAGCCTTTCATGGCTCGGATGAAGTTCCTTCCAAGCACAATGTTGCTTTGGTTTGGCTCCATGACGAAGAAATCCATTGGTGCAATCCTATGAAGGAATGTAACTTGGACTTCTTTTACCTTTCCTTTAACCTCTGAAATATCTCCATTAGCACGTTCATGATAAGATGACAATTTATCCATATCTAGTTTCAAAGAATCATAAACTAATTTTGGCATAGTAGAAACCATGGATCCAATGTCACAAAAAGCAAGGAAGTCTTGGTTAGAGATGCTAATCCTAACAAAGGGCTCCCAATCATCATCTATCTCCAACATTTCTTTCTTGTTGGATTTAAGTTCTTCTACCTTCCTCAAGTCTATAGCATCCATCCTCTTTTCAACAGTGGCAAGTCTATCTATAACAGTATCAATACTACGATCATAAACAAAATAACTAGATAGACTATGCAAAATATCAAGAGCTCTAGCTTCATCACACTCTAAAAAGTCTCCTTCAGCTATAATATCAAGAGAGTGTTTACACCACTTAAAAAGACCATGGTAAAAATTCCTAAGCACAATTTTTATAGGTATCCAAGGCATAATCCTTTTGTGTGCTTCAAAAATTCTGTCCCATGCCTTCTTCATATTTTCTCCATCCCTTTGATGGAAATCGAGAACTTCCGATTCCCACAAAGCACCAAGTCCTAACATGTTCATCTAAACAAGGAGGACCACCAACAACAAGATAGTTTTTTTTGTGATTTTTGATATAAGACACAAAGATAAAACAGAAAGGTAAACTAACAAGACTAAAAAGTAAAGGTAAAAGGTAGTGGGCAACTCCCCTATCTTATCACTCAGAGTCCCCGACAACGGTGCCAGAAATTCTCTTGATACGCGAGAGAGGATTGCTTCTCGCCCTTCGTTGGTTACCCCAAGTGGAAGGTAAGATGAAGCGTAGCAGCAAGTTTCCCTCGGTGAATATACCGAGGTTGAGTATCGACCAGTAGGACTCCGGCGATGATAAGTAGGTGTCAGCGGCGCACCTGACGCAGACCTGCACACAACACAATTAACTTTACTCGAAGTTCAGAGAGGTTGTCAATCTCTCCGGTCTTGTTGTTTACAAAGGATAAAAAACACAGGATAATGATAATGATAGCAACTGAAAGTAAAAAGCAAGAAAGTAAATGAGCGTGTAAACAATAATGAGAATATGGACCGGGGTCCCGTGATGTTCACTAGTGATGTATCTCTCCCAAAAGACGATAAGACTGTTATGCGAGGTAAACAAATTACAGAAGGGCAATTGCCAGGATTATAAACGCACCGCAATGCTAACTATGCTACAAAAGAAAGCAAGAGGCTCAAAAGCATGGGCAGTACGCCAACATAAGTAGACCGAAATCCATATGCATCTACTACTAATCATCCACCTTGAGATATCTATCCAGAACATCTCGCTGTTATTAAGTTGCGATCCCCACCCAACGTGTAAACCCAAAGCAACAGACAACTGCATTAAAATGAACTTTGCGTAAATAAACAATCCTTGTAACCGCGGTTACAAGCAACATTGTTTTCCCCCTTGTGGCCACATCACATCCCCTAGACTCATGTTTCTGTCACTCAAGCGTGTCATCAGGGGGCATGTACCCACAATCGAGCATAACGTTCCCTCTTGGGGTCACTACCTACCACTTGGCCAAAGCAATAAATAGCAACGGAGAACATGCAAGAATTACTTCAGAACAAAAATACAAAAGATAAGAACCAATTATATTACTCTATCACAATCTGAACATAATCTCATAATCCATCAGATCCCATCAAACTCAGCATATCAAAAGCAGAAAGAATTACATAAGTGCCTCGATCATGTAGGGCAGCTCACGAGGTCTAAACCATGAAGAACAAAGAGGGGAGGAGAACATCACATAACTACTGATCACGGACCCATGGTCCAAGGTAGACTACTCACGACACATCCGGGAAGCGTCCATTGTAACAGCCCAGATTTCACAAAAATTAAAAATTTTGTTTTCGGTGTGAATTGTTTGATTGTCTGAGTTGTTTGCAGTGTTTGCTTCACCGAAATAATAATCGATGAATATTTCTCCCCCTTATTCTCGTATCGGACGGAGACCGACCCTTGCCACCCTGACACTCGACCTTTGCGACACCGGGTTTCACCCGATCACCGTCGTGAAAACCGCACGAGGCCAGCCGCAGCCAACGGAACGAAAAACTCCGTTTAATAATTAAACAGGATATTTTTATAGCGCGCCGGAAAATGTTGTCAGAATGTCACCGCAGTGAGGTACGATCAACGGGCTCGACGCGCTGAGCGCGTGGTTCGAGATTTCGTCGAAATCGGAGTCCGTATGGAGTCTCGGCGGTCAAGAACGCGATCACCGGACACGCGAGAGGGGTACCGAGGGCGTTTGCGTCAACAGACCAGCCAACCCTGCCTATATAAAGACCACCACACTTCCCTAGGCAAATTAGGGTTTCCCCCATGTAAAATTGCAGCCACCCCCTGGAAAAATCCCAGATCTGCCCAGTAGGTCCCTCACAGCTCGAAACCCTAGCCCCCACCCTCGATCTGGACCGTTAGATCCTGATCAGAGGGCTCCCAATGCCTCCACGTGCTCCCAGCCGCAGCTCCCAGCAACCGGGCCCCGCAGGGCCCTGGATCCGCGCCGCCAGCCCGCTCGGGCCCGATCTGGGCCGAGCTCCTCCTCCCGCAGCCATGGAGGCAACCGCCGCCTCCGGCCTCCGCGACCTCGGCCGGCTCCTCCCGCCGGCGAGCAACACGGCCGCCGCGCCCTGCCACCTTTCTCCCGCGCCCTCCTTCTCCCTCTCCCCGTTCCTCACCCGCTTCTCCCCTCTGCAGGTAGCCGCCGCGCCATGAGCTCGAGGACGAGCTCGGCCGGAAGCCGCCGCCTGGCCACGGCCCGCACGGATCCGGCGGGATCCGGCCGCCGCCGCCGCGCCAGGTCCTCCTCGACCTCCTCTGCGCGTCCCCGCCCCTGCCTCCTCGCCTGGCGCCACCTGCTCCGCCTCCTCGCCGGCAGCAGACGAGGCCGGCCGTGCGCCGCCGCTGCGTGCGGTTCCCGCGGGAGGAACGAGCCGGCCAGCCCCAGCGTGTCGGCTGGGCCGCCTCCTTCCACGTGGGCCGCGCCCCCCGGCCCAGCACCACCTCCCAAGGACCAAGCCAGGCGCCAGATCCCCAGCGGCCGAGTGGGCCGAGCCCACTAGTGGGGTGAGGCCCTTTTTTATTTTTTTAGCCTCTGTCTTTTTTTTCCAGCCCCCTGTTATTTTTTTTCTAAGTGTTGGAATATTGTGCTGCTGATGCTGTTTTGCACTGTGATTTCCCGTTAAACCGTAGCTCGGATCACGTTGCGCCCAAAAGACGTATTGTTTAGAATTGCGTGTACTTTAATCCGTCTTTTGTGAGTTAATTGTTTTGAGGTTGTTTAGATATAGTTTTTGCTGTTCAAAGTGGGCATCAGGCCGTTAAACTGCTACTTTTACTGTTATTGTGCTGTTGTTTATATTTTGTTGCAACTTTGCATGATGATTGTAACAAATCCATGAGGCCTATTGCATTGATTCCTTTTGCGTTGCATTAAGCAATGTTTATACTTCAGTTTCATGCATTCACATGCCATATTTGCCTGCTGCATCATGTTTATATTTTGCTCCAAAGTAGCTATCGTGATGTTGTTGTGCTGCTATTGCTGAAACTGTTATTTTGTTGCAACTTCGGATGACGATTGCTTCGCAACCGTTCATCGGAATTGAGTGATTCCAATTGCATATTGTTAAGCATGATGTCTACTTTCATCCCATGTATTGCTATGTCATGTTGCTGCACTTTTGCATATAGATTTACCCCTGTTTATACAGCATGTGCCCGTAAATTGTTTTGCTTGTATCTTTTTAACCGTAACTCCGTTTGGGGTGTTCTTTATATGTAACTTGATTAGTTTTTCGTGTACTTTGTGTTTATGCTATTTTTTTCTGTTGTTAACCAAGATAAAATATGGTTTAGTACAAACAGTACCAAACGTTTTAATCATCGTGCGGCACTTAGTGTTATGCCATGTATAGGATTGTGCCTCACTTAAATTGTCTAGCATAGATAGTTTACTTTGTGCTTCACCTCTTGACTTGTTTGGGTGCCTTGCCATGTTAATAACCGTTGTATGGTCACCTGTAGCTAAACAACTTGAACCACCGTAAACGTGCGGTATCGTCGTGTGTGACGAGTACTCCACTTAAATCGTCAATAACCGCTCTCGACGGTAGGTGCGATGTCTTCTTGTTGATGCTTGCTCTTGTATTGCTCCGTAGTAATAGTGGTGCACCGTTGATTGCTTTCCAGTGTTTACCGTCTTGTGTGCTTCGCGGGTACCTCTCGAAGACGATGCGAGCTTGCGATCAACTACACCTTCGGAACCCGACTTTTCAACAGGCAAGGACTATACATTACTTATGATCCATTCTATTTCAACCAGCGGTTTGCATGCTAGTCTAGGTTAAGTTCGATGTTTGATCCTACCACATGTTTACAGCCTCTTTCAAACCGATACAGCCATGTCCCTTCCCAGCAAACCTTGTACTGCTATGTTACTTTTACTCGTTGCTCAGCCCCTGCTTAGTATGCATGCTTAGGATGCTACGATGTTACCTGTTACCCCTGGGTTTGGGATATCACCTTATTATATTGTTGTTGAAGATAAGATTATTATAATGTTGACTATATTCGACGAAGGATGGAAGGTCTAGGCTATCCCGCCCCGACGCTTTGTTCCATTCGAGTCACCTAGGATCCGAGTTCCGGGTATTGGTTTTAAGACTGAGCGTGCCTAACCGCGTGTGGGATTTTATGGGGTCCCCTTTTCTTACCTATCTAGCTTCAAACATTTCTAGTGGTGGCCCAAGCTGATTTACCATTTGAAAACATGCATATATATCTTGTCGGGTCGCTCCTAGCAGATATCTTTTAAAACAACTTGGGCCAGCGGAGACATGGTTTCTTTGTTGGTCCACCTCAGGGAGCTAGGGGGTTGCCCACATCTGTTTGGGTAGCTAACCCGACCTCATCCAGACGGTAGAGGCCGATTCGAGAGCGCGACCGGCTTTTGAGTTGGATGTCGACTCACCGGGGGCCACCCGGATTTGTGCGTTGTTAGTTAGAGGGACCTGTCATTTCGGATCTCTCGGAACTAAATCATAAAATGGTTGCCTATAATGGGTAGCAACTGAGAGTGATGGACGTGCGTGCGGAGCCTCGTAATGGGCAGTTGGTACACCCCTACAGGGTTAAATGTTTTCGAGAAGCCGTGTCCACGGTTATGGACGACTTGAGACCTACTCCTTGTTCATAGACAACAACAACTGAGATAATCTTAATATAACTTGATCAACGTGTATGTGTGCCTTGACTGCTTCTTCTTCGTCGGGATGCGAAGAGGAGGACAAGGATAGGATAGGTGTTATGTTTGCGTAAGTAGTTGATAGCAAGACTTGTTGGAGGCGATTCCTCATCGAATGCTTGGCTTCTTATCTTACTCTCTAGATCGTTAGCCTCTTCATAAATGCTAGTGCGGCAGCAACCTCACCACTTACCCCTTCCTTACCGTAAACTACTAGTTGTCCTAGAATGACGAGTGATGAAGTCCTTGCTGGGTCAGATGACCACTACAGTTGGATGATGAGTACCTCTGTACTCATGATACTACCCCCAAACTCTTTTCAGGGTTCTTGATCGACAACAGGTATGGTGATCGACGTTTCACGTGGAGACTCGACGACGACTAGTTAGGCGGATCCCGGCGGAGGGTTTGGACCCGTGTGGTTATGGGATCGATGCTTTTCTCTTTGCCAGTAGGCATTTACTTGTAGTCTGTACTCAGACATGTATCTTCCGTTGTTGTATTATATTTGAGGCAGTTGTATGCCGATTGTATGAGATGTTGTATCCTTGTATCTGTAATGTTGTGATATCCTGTTGGAAATCCGGGGCATATGGCTTTGTCATATGTCGCGGTGGGTCCGATATGTGCTTCGTCCTCGGGTTCGGGCTGAAACGCCCGAATCTGAAACAGTACCGCATATCGGGCCTTACATCCATGGTGGAGGAGAAGCTCCCGGAGGTCGATCCTCCCTCCGGCAGGGTGCCGGGAAGGGTCCTGACGGTGCTCTCGATCTTGGAAGCGCAGCGGCGGCGGAACAGAGGAGAATTTGCGAAATAGGGTTCTGTCTTCGGAGTTTCCCCATGACGGAGAATAAATAGGCGAAGGGGACAGCCAGGGGGCCCACCAGGGGCCCAGGCGTCCCCCTGGCGCGGCCAGGCCCCTGGCCGCGCTAGGTGGCCGCTTGGGTGCATGGTGGTGGCCCTCCTTCGAGCTTCTGGAGTGTTCCGACGCGCTGAGTTTTTATCTGATTTTACCCGGATTTTCAGAGCATTTTTTATATGGGGAAAAACTGAAATAGAAAAACAGCAGAAAACAGGAACTGGCACTGGGGTGCACTGAGTTAGTAGGTTAGTCCAAATATGATCAAAAGTGTATGAAAGTGTATCTAGATCATAGCAATATCACACAAAACTTGCATGGAGCAAGCAGAAATTATCGATACATTTGAGACGTATCAACATGTATGAAAGTGTATCTAGATCCTTGCACTTATCCCAAGAATCTATGCTATTCCTAGGCATGGATTGAAACCAAATTTTAGCTCCTTCCCTCAAGGAAAAGGGAAAAGCTTAAGCTTAACAATATCACCTTCTACTTCTTTATACTTTTGCATATCACAAAGTTCAAATTTTTTATTTAAGTGTAAAGCAGCAGCATCTCCAACACAGGAGAATTGATCTCTCATAACAAGGTTCAGCAAGGTAGGTTTAATTTCATAAGAGGTAGCTGAAGTAGCAGGTGTAGCAATAGGAGTGCAGATAAAATCATTGTTGTTGTGACTAGTGAAGTCACACAACTTGGTGTTTTCAGTGGAACCCATAGTAGCAGCAAGTGTGACAAACAATTTTTTGTGATTTTTGATAAAGGACACTAAAGCAAGAACTGAAAGGTAAACTAAAAAGGCTAAAAAGCAAAGGTAAAAGATAGTGTGCAACTCCTCTATCTTGAAGATTGGAGTCCCCGGCAACGGCACCAGAAATTTGCTTGCTACTGACTCCTCGTTGGTTACCCCAAGTGGAAGGTTAGATGTAGGATAGCAGCAAATTTCCCCTAACTTACAGGATATGGTTTATGTCTCCAGTAGGACTCCAAGGTTGACAAGTAGGTGGTTTGGCAAGTGAGGCGCCATATCACTTGCTTCGCCTGGACCTGCACACAAATAAAAATAACTTTTCTCCCAACGAGCACAAAGAGGTTGTCAATCTCTCCGGCCTTGCTGTTTACAAAGGATCAACGCAACAAATAAAAGGTAGTGATAATTGCGAATCGAAAGTAAAAGTAGGAAATAAATTGAGTGTGTAAACAATGATGAAAATATGGAGCGGGGTCCCATGACGTTCACTAGTGATGTCTCTCTCCCAAAAGACGATAAAACTTCTATGCGAGGTAAAAAAATCACAGCTGGGCAATTGACAGGATTACGAGCGCAAACCAATGCTAACTATGCTACAAAGAAAGGAAGAGGCTCAAAAGCATGGGCGGTACGCCAAAATAAGTAGACCGAAATCCATTTGCATCTACTACTAATCATGCACCTTGAGATATCTATCTAGAACATCTCGCTGGTATTAAGTTGCGAGCCCCACCCAAAGTGTAAACCCAAAGCAACAGACAACTGCATTAAAAGAACTTTGCGTAAATTAAACAATCCTTACAACCGCGGTTACAAGCACCATTGTTTCCCCCCTTGTGGCAACAACACATCCCTTAGACTCATGTTTCTGTCACTCAAGCTAGTCATCAGGGGGCATGAACCCACAATCAAGCATAACGCTCCCTCTTGGAGTCACTACCTACTACTTGGCCAAAGCAATAAACAACAACGGAGAACATGGAAGAATTACTCAAGAACAAAAATATAAAAGATAAGAACCAAATATATTACTCAATCACAATATGAACATAGTCTCATAAATTCATAATCCATCAGATCTCAGCAAACTCAGCATAGCAACAGAAGAAAGAATTACATATGTGCCTTGATCATGTTGGGCAGCTCACAAGGTCTAATCCATGAAGAACAAAGAGGGGAGGAGAACATCACATAGTGTAAGTCCAAGTATGTGATCAGAGGGGGAGGGGGTGAATGATCACTTCAAATTTTTGCATGAAACTATGAAGTGAAGCATAACTTAGCAGCAGAAGAATTTCAACAGAAAGGTAAACATTGAAGCAGAACTGGATTGAAGCAAAACATAGCGAATCAAAAGCATCGAATCAATTGCATTGAAGAAAATCACTGAAGCAATTGATAAACTGAATGTAAGTGCGGAAAGTAAAACGAACTCTTGAGTCGACGATGTTTGTTCGACCAGTTCACACTCTGCAAATTGCTACGTCTGGTTGGAGGGACTTGTGATTGAACACAGGAGCTAACCTCTCTACGTCCGTATCTCCACTGCACCAATCTCCTTGAGCTTGGTCAGTTCTTCACTCGTGGTTGATTATTGAGGGAATCACCGAAACCTTTGACAAACTGAACTTCGAGGCGACAATAACTCTTCGCTCTCTGAAGAACAACACTCTAACCGTCTAGGAGAATTGCAGTTCTCCAAGATAAAAAGGCTAGCAAACTTCTTCCTAAGTCATAATGAATCAACTCAGATCAATAGGACTTATGCTTCGGTGGATGGGTTTTTGGTTTGCTTCGGTGGGGTTGCTCTCTCTCTCCACTGTCAGGAAATATTCTTGGAGCAGCCACCGGCCAATGAGGGCGGGGGTGGCGTATTTATAGGTGGCAATCCCTAGGTGCGAAATGACTTAAATGACCCGATGCGACATCTTGACACCTGTCCGTAACGGTCATATTTCCAATCAAAGCGCAACTTTACTTGCGGTCCAAGTAAAGCTGACTCACGGACTTGGTTCTGCTTGAGGAGCCGAAAGAACTAAGTCTTCGCTGGTGAAGCATTACCTAGTGCAAATGAGATTTCTCAACTCTGGCTTCTCACAGGTTTGGATTCGATCTGAGTCTTTTCACCAAAACCTTCGGAGTACATTTACTAAACCCCTCTTGAGGCTTCGGGTAGTACTTTTTCCTGTTTGCATCATTATATTGGGCACACATGGCAGTAGTGTACCGATAAGGAGGGCTGAAAGCAAACTGCATAGCCCATTTCCAGTCTGGGATGCTCTTGTACTTGTACCACCTTATGGCCCAGTAGCGTCGAATCTTTTGCAATCGAATCTTTCTGTCATGATCAGATTCCTCAGGAGGTGTGTCATAGCCCATCTTGAGACGAATGGCTTCGGGTATGCCTCGGGCATTTTTGACTTCCTTCGTCTTGCCACCTTTGCCTTCCTGCTTTGGTGGCTCAGGATAGTTTTCAAGTCCTTCCACTATAGGTGACTCATTCCCCATGGCTGCCTCTTCGTCGGACATCCTGTGACCAGAAAGATAGAAAAGAGGGAACAGGAAAGGGAATGAATAAGCACTGGCAAAAGTTTGGACCAAAACCAAATTTTGACAAGAACCCAGATCAATCTAAGATCAGATGCAAATCTGTCAATGGATCGGGCTAGAACTAGTTCAAGAACAAGACCTAACTCAGTCCAAAATCACAGAATAGATCGAATCTCAAAACTGACCTGAGAAGATGGGATTACTTTGATGCTAATAACAGTTTTCCCAAGGAGCAATGATCAGCACGGATCAAACAGTCCTATAAACAGTAAACAAAGACCTAACAAAACATAGATCCAAGCCCTAGATGAAGAACTCGCAGAGAAGATTGGATCCAAGAAACTTGCGTACCCTAACTTGGTGACGCGAAGCGGCTACGGCGACGGAGTGCGGAGACGAGCTCTTCGTCGACGGGGAACGTCCACGGCGGCGGCGGTCCGGCAGTGAAGCGGCGCAGTCGTCGTCGGGGACGAGAGCTCAGCGGCGTGCTCGAGAAGAGAGACGGGGAAATCGGGAGAGAATGAACGTGGGGAAACGGTTCGTTGGAGGGATCGCCTTATATAGGCCCGATCTGAAACGGTTGCCAGATCGTATCGGACGGCTTCCAGCGAGTGTCTCTTACGATTCAACGGCTCAGATGAAAATGCGGTTCGCGAGCGAATCTCAACGACCCGAGAAAGACGGGGACTCAACGACTGAAGAATAAGTCTTGACTGAGAGCTAAAACTTCGATAAAGTTGGGAGCATTTGATTCGGAACTCAAAGACGTTCGAAGCAATATGCTTTCCGTTTCAATTGTGCTTAACCATTCAAGACAGAATAGATTGGGAGCGAATCAGAATGGAGGAGTAGGGTCCGAAACTTATCACTTCTAAGAACAACAACGAAGCCAAAAGTGATAAGTACAGGGGACAAAAGAAACGAACAAATGAAAAAAAAACAGCACAAAACTGAAAGCAAATGGCGAACGAAGCTAAACACAGAAATCTGGACGAAGGAAAACTCAAGCGAAACTAAATAAACAAACACACAACGAAGGTGAATATATATACAGTGAAAAGTTTTGATCTTACTAAACATTGTGTGAGTCTAGGATGTTTAGCTCACATCTCAATGCACAAAACCTTTTCTCGTCCAATGGCTTCGTGAAAATATCTGCCAATTGATCTTCAGTTCTAACATGGTTGATCTCAATGTCTTCGCGCTGAACATGATCTCGAAGAAAATGGTGACGGATATCGATATGCTTCGTTCGAGAGTGTTGCACAGGATTGTGTGCAATTTTGATAGCACTCTCATTATCACAAAGCAGAGGGATTTTCTTCACATATATACCATAATCTTTCAGCGTCTGCTTAAGCCAAAGTATTTGAGTGCAGCATGAACCAGCAACAATGTATTCAGCTTCAGCAGTAGATATTGAGACACAGTTCTGTTTCTTTGAAGCCCAACACACAAGAGATCTACCAAGGAAATGACAAGTGCCTGAGGTAGATTTCCTGTCAACCCTATCACCAGCCCAGTCTGAATCAGAATATCCAATCAAATCAAACTGAGTACCTTTGGGATACCAAAGTCCCAAAGAAGGAGTATGTGCTAGATATCGAAGAATTTGCTTCACAGCAATATGATGCGATTCCTTCGGATTTGCCTGAAAACGAGCACAAATACAAACTGATAGCATAATATCAGGTCTAGATGCACATAAGTATAAGAGTAAACCTATCATAGACCGATACTTCTTCTGATCAAAGGGTTTCCCTTTCTCATCAGCATCAAGAAAACCATTTGTAGGCATGGGACTTCTGATGGTCTTGCATTCAGCAGGATCAAATTTCTTCAGGCAATCCTTCAAGTATTTCTCCTGTGAAATAAAGGTGCCATTCTTCTGTTGGCGAATCTTAAGTCCAAGGAAAAACTTCAATTCACCCATCATAGACATCTCATATTTCTTCGACATCATCCTTGCAAATTCTTCGCTGATTTCAGTGTTAGTACAGCCAAAAATAATATCATCTACATATATCTGACACACAAATAGATCATTGTTATATGATTGAGTGAAAAGAGTGGGTCAGTGGTTCCAGGTTTGAAGCCTTTCTTCAGGAGGAAATCCTTCAATGTTTCATACCAAGCACGAGGTGCTTGCTTCAGTCCATACAAAGCTTTGTGAAGCCTGTACACCATATCAGGATTCTTCGAGTCTTCAAAACCTGGTGGCTGCATAACATACACTTTTTCTTCTATCTCACCATTAAGAAAAGCACTTTTGACATCCATTTGATATAGCAATATATTCTTGTGGTTAGCAAAAGCAAGCATGACACGAATGGATTCGAGACGGGCTACTAGAGCATAGGTTTCACCAAAATCAATGCCTTCGATTTGGGTGTAACCTTGTGCTACCAATCTAGCCTTATTTCTTACCACAATACCATCTTCATCTTGCTTGTTGCGAAATATCCACTTTGTGCCAATAACATTGTGCTTCGTGGGATCTGGCCTGTCAACAAGTGACCAGACTTTGTTTCTTTCAAACTGGTGAAGTTCTTCCATCATAGCCAATAACCAATCAGGGTCCTTCATGGCTTCATCATATTTTGAAGGCTCTAGCATGGAGACAAAGGAAAAACTTCCACATAAGTTAGCCAAACGAGTACGAGATCGAGTAGTGGGACGACCTGGTTGATTGATATCTTTGAGGATCGAATCAACATCAACTCTTCTTCGAACTCGTGACAACGTAGTATCATTTGCTTCAGGCTCAGCTTCTGCTTCAGGATCTGCATCAGCGTCGAGATCTTCTTCACCTTCAGCTTTGGCATTTCCTTCAGGATTAGCATTTCCTTCGTTCCCTTGTCCTTCTTCGTCATGTTCATCATTAGCTTCAGGATGTTGATCTCCAGCGCCCCGGGCTATGTGTGGGAACATTGGACCATCATCATCCCTAACAGCTTGACGTGGATTGGCTTCAACAGGGCGAATCTCTCCAATAGACATGGACCTGATCACTTCATCAAGTGGAGGTTCATCTAGATCATGAGGCAAATACTCTTTTTGAGAGCCATTAGTTTCATCAAACCTCACATTTACAGTTTCCATAACTTTCCCAAAGTGAGAGTTATACACTCTGTAAGTGTGAGAGTTTGAGCCATAACCTAAAAGAAAACCTTCATGTGCCTTAGGGGCAAATTTGGAGCTATGATTCATATCTTTAATAAAGCATGGAGCACCAAATACCCTAAGATATGAAACATTTGGTTTGTTACCAGTGATAAGATCATGTGAAGTTTTCTTCAGGAAATTGTGAAGGTAAACCTTGTTGATGATGTGACATGAAGTGTTAATTGCTTCGGCCCAGAACCTAATAGGAGTCTTGTATTCAGCAAGCATAGTTCTGGCCATTTCAATGAGAGTTCTATTCTTCCTTTCAACTACACCATTCTGTTGAGGTGTATATGCAGCAGAGAACTCATGAGTAAAACCATGATCATCAAGAAAATCTTCAATATGAGTATTCTTGAATTCGGTTCCATTATCACTTCGGATATGCTTCAGAGATAATTCATATTCAGTTTGAGCTCTCTTAGCGAATGACTTGAAGATTTCAACAACTTTGCTCTTGTCATCCAAAAAGAAAACCCAAGTGTAACGAGAGAAATCATCAACAATAACAAGACCATATTTGTTTCCTCCCAGGCTTGCATAATTTTGAGGACCAAAAAGATCCATATGAAGCAATTCAAGAGGACGAGTGGTAGTCATGATAGTCTTCGCTGAATGATGTTTCTTCGTGATTTTACCAGCTTCGCAAGCACTGCAGAGACGATCCTTATCGAATTTTACTTCGCTAAGGCCAATAACATGCTTCTTCTTCACCAGATTATGAAGATTTCTCATCCCTGCATGACCAAGTCTTCGATGCCATAACCAACCAGATGAAGCTTTTTCCATTAAACATGTGGATACAACAGGGCCCGAAGAAAAATCAACAATGTATAAATCTCCCTTTCGGTAACCCTCGAAGACAAACGTATAGTCATCTTGTGAAAAGACAACACAACGCGAAGCAGAAAATAGAACAAGCATACCCATATCGCATAACTTCAAAATAGATATAAGATTATATCCAAGAGATTGGACTAGCATAACCTTGTCAATGTGCTTATCTTTCGATATGGCAACCTTACCCAAGCCTAACACTTTACCCTTGTTGTTATCACCGAAGGTAATGTACTTCTGAGAAGATTGAGATAGTTTTTCTTCGGTGAATAACTCCTTGTCTCCGGTCATATGATTTGTACAACCACTATCCATGACCCATTCGGATCCACCGGAGACATAGCCCTGCAGAAGAATTAGTTCTTCTTAACCACCCACAAACGAGCAGGTGACTGAGAAGATGTTGAAGCACTGGTTGAAGCAATATTAAAGCGAACAGGTGTGTATTGCTTCGGTGTACCATCAAGCACACCATAAATGTAAGTCCTCTGCGAATGGTTAGCATAAGAATGAGCATATGCAATCTTAGTATGATTATTATGAGGACGATACGTATGACGACCAATAAGATAGTATTGCTTCTGCGGAACATTTGAGTCGGTCACCAATGGATCATTTCTTGTCTCAAGAGAGTAGAAATGATTCGGTGGTACCGAAGGCTTTCCCTGCATAGTATGGTTAGCAGGCAGTTTTTCCACAAGCGCTTTCTGCACCCATATCTGCCTCTTATAGAAGCCATTCTTAGGAGGAGTACCAACATACTCAGCTGTAACCTTTCCCTGTTCGTCTTTGATGAGCTTGAAGTCAGAATCAAGTGATTCGTCCACAATAGCTTTGTTCATCTTACAGTCAAAACCTGAAAGGTTAGCTATATCAATGGGGTTCTCCTTCGCTAGAACCCAAACAGTCTTAGGATACTTCTCAGGCTCCCAATAGGTGCCATCAGGGTTTATCTTTCTCTCGAAGCCAACACCCTCATTTCTGGGATTCCTGTGAAGGAGAGCCTTCCTCAGGATATCACAGAGATATTGGTGTCCTTGCACACTTTTGAACATGCCTGTATCAAATAAGTTTTTCAACCTGAGGAGTTCCTCGGTAACAGCAGGATTTTCCTCATCAGAGGCATTAGTATCATCAATGACAATAGGAGCTTTCCCTTTGGAATCAGTTTTTCTTCGTTCCAAACAAGTTAAACAAGGTGATTCAGTTTTATGATTTGCTTCAGAACCTTGTTGAGCCATGAGAGAGAGATTGACATTTTCCAATTCTTCATGAGCCTCTTTCAGTTTTTCGAGAGCCATTTTCCTCTGAAGAAATTCATAGGTGAGCTTCTCATAATCAACTGAAAGAAGATCATGCCGAGAGGATAATTCTTCAAACTTCTCCTTCAGAGCAGCATGCTCATTAGTTAAAGTTTGACCTTTCTCTATCTCATCGATCAACAGAGTTTCTGATTTCTTAATGGTTTTTCTTAGTGAATCAACTTCATCTTGTTGGATTGAAGCAATTTTAGCAAGTTTAGCATAGCTTGTCTTTGAATCACTATCATATGAGGAGCAATCAGAAGTATCGTAGTTTGATTTGGATGAAGATACCTTTGCCTTGGCCATGAAGCAATATGCAGGAGTTTCATCTTCACTACTGTTGTTAGTGAAGAATGAGCTCGAAGCAATAGTTGAAGCATCTGCTGAAGCGAAAGCCAAACCAGCAACACCATCTGATTCGGACCCAGACACAGACCTTGAGCCTGATTCAGCTTCGTAACCAGATGCTTCGTCTTCAGAGTTCATCTCCTTTCCCAGATAGGCCTTGGCACGGTGAGAGCTGCTTCGACGAGACGAGTGAGTCTTCGATGAAGAACCCTCACGCTTCTTATGATACTTCTTCCTCTTATCATCATCGGAATCTTTCTTCTTTTCTCTTCTCGAACTGGAATCATGTCTCTTTGACTCATAGCTTCTGGAGGATCTGTGGGACTTTGATGAGGAGTCTCTAAGCGAGTGCTTCGATTTATTCTCAGCTTCCCACAGTAGGCAATCAACAATGTAGTGACCTGGTTTCTTGCACTTATAGCAGCAGTTGTCCTTCGATGGTGAGCTTCTTGAGGATGAACGGTGAGAAGAATGACTTGAGCTTCTTGAAGGATAACTCTTCTTCGGTGAAGAAAAACCTTTTCTCTGAAAGCGATTGAAGCGTCTCATGATCAGTGCTAGATCTTTTCCAATGCTTGCAGGATCATCTGATTTGACACCTGAAGCAGAACTGACTTCGGGTGAAGAATGACGCGAAGCTTTTGCTTTCAAGGCATGAGATCTCCTTCGAGAACCATTTATGTCACGTTTCTCATCTTCTTCCATCTCAAAGGTATTGAGCCTCTCAAGAATATCAGCGGCGACAAGACGTCTGAAATCAGTCCTTTCCTTGATCATCAGCACAATGTGATCAAACGAATCATCCAATGAGCGAAGCAGAGTTCTAACAACTGAGTGAGGAGTAATGTCATCAGCACCTAGTGAAATCAACTCATTTGCAAGAGCAGTGAGTCTGCTGTAAATGGAGCTGACTTTTTCACCCTCGTTTCTCTTGAATCGATAGAATTTGCTTCGAAGTGTGTCAATTCTGGCATCCTTCTGGGTAGAAACACCTTCACCAATCTTCTCAAGATAGTCCCAGACACCTTTGGCCGAAGGAATATTCTTCACTTCATGATACTTCTCTGGTGTCAGATGATTGGTGATGAAAACCCAAACTTCAGAATCAAGATCGATCAGCTTCGCTTCTTCAGGAGTGATGGCATTCTTGTCTGCAACTGTAACTCCATATAAGACAACTTGCCAGGCAGTTGAGTTGATAGCCATGATATTTCTCTTCATCTTGTCCTTCCAGTACGGATAGTCCTTTCCATTGAACACATGCATGGGTTCGCCGGAGCGAATGGCTGCGAAAGACATACTTGCAAAACACTCTAGGAGGTTAATCCAAACAAAGAGTACCTAGCTCTGATACCAATTATAAGTCCAAGTATGTGATCAGAGGGGGAGGGGGTGAATGATCACTTCAAATTTTTGCATGAAACTATGAAGTGAAGCATAACTTAGCAGTAGAAGAATTTCAACAGAAAGGTAAATATTGAAGCAGAACTGGATTGAAGCAAAACATAGCGAATCAATTGCATTGAAGCAAATCACCGAAGCAATTGATAAACTGAATGTAAGTGCGGAAAGTAAAACGAACTCTTGACTCGACGATGTTTGTTTGACCAGTTCACACTCTGCAAAGTGCTACGTCTGGTTGGAGGGACTTGTGATTGAACACAGGAGCTAACCTCTCTCCGTCCGTATCTACACTGCACCAATCTCCTTGAGCTTGGTCAGTTCTTCACTCGTGGTTGATTATTGAGGGAATCACCGAAACCTTTGACAAACTGAACTCCGAGGCGACAATAACTCTTCGCTCTCTGAAGAACAACACTCTAACCGTCTAGGAGAATTGCAGTTCTCCAAGATAAAAAGGCTAGCAAACTTCTTCCTAAGTCATAATGAATCAACTCAGATCAATAGGACTTATGCTTCGGTGGATGGGTTTTTGGTTTGCTTCGGTGGGGTTGCTCTCTCTCTCTCCACTGTCAGGAAATATTCTTGGAGCAGCCACCGGCCAATGAGGGCGGGGGTGGCGTATTTATAGGTGGCAATCCCTAGGTGCGAAATGACTTAAATGACCCGATGCGACAGCTTGACACCTGTCCGTAACGGACATATTTCCAATCAAAGCGCAACTTTACTTGCGGTCCAAGTAAAGCTGACTCACGGACTTGGTTCTGCTTCAGGAGCCGAAAGAACTAAGTCTTCGCTGCCATCCATGACACTCACCAGGTACCCTCACGGTGAGGAGTCGTGGGGGTATCCCCTCGTCAAGGAGCATTAGCATGGCGTATGGGATATACCGAAACAGGGTGAGCGGTGGACCGAAGAGGCGCGGGTAGCAGGGAGGGAGCCGGGCGACATACACTGTCTAGGCTGCCGATGCGCAAATGGAAGGGGGCATCATCGTGTAGCACTTCGCGGGAGTTTCCTGCGCTACCGTCTAGGATGCAACGCTAGGAGTAGCAAGGGGGATTTGAAAAGAGGGGGGAATGCGGATTTTCATGGTGGATGGAGGGAGGGGTGGGTTAGATATTGACGCGTCTAGAGAAATTTTTTGGTAGGGGGGGAGGGGGACTGGCGGGATAAGTGATATCACAAACGGGCATTCTTTTTTATCCGAGTAAGATACAAAAAACCTTCGGTGGATGGGGTGCTAGTTACGTGTCAGATGATCACAAAAGTTTCTGCATTATAAATTGTGTGTAATATACCTGAACAAATATCCAAAATTAGGTCGCATAACTAGCTTCTCGCGGATCACGGTAAGATCCAACGTCTATCATTCGGCGCTAAGGTTACATCCAACGGCCACAGTTGCACGCTAGGGCTATGAGATATTCTGCTGGGTTTTGAGACGGTCAACGGGGTTTTCCAGGGTTTGATTAACATTCAACTAATTCATTTTGTGCACAAAGTGTATCTAATTTCTTTAGTAATCCATTGGAACTTTTACCACAGACCATGTTGGTGAAATGATGACAACATGCCAAGTCTCATCCTTTTTAGAGGTCATTTGAATTGATTTTCAATTTCAAGGTCATTATGCTCCAAAATAATTCATTTAATGCATTAAAATTGCCAAATGAAGTCGGAAACGTTTGAAATTTTAGGATGTTAGTGTGAATGCTTAATGTTGAACATATTTTTATTGGGTTTAAAAGATTTATGAATAACCTCATGCCTTTGTGATGTGGTTGTTTCTGATCGAAACCCCAATACTTCAAAAGGAATGGCCTAGTTTATATACAAAGTGTATCTAATTTGATTAGAGCAATCCACTAAAAGTTTTACCACTGATCATGTTTGTGAAATGATGACATCATGCCAAGTCTCATCCTTTTTAGAGATCATTTCAATTGATTTTAAATTTAAAGGTCATTATGCTAAAAAATAATTCATTTAATGCATTAAAATTGCCAAATGAGGTTAGAAATGTTTGAAATTTCAGAATGTTAGTGTGAATGCTTAATGTTGAACATATATAAATTTTGGGGTTTAAAAGATTTAAGAATAACCTGATGCCTTTGTGATGTGTTTGTTTCCGATCGAAACCCCAATACTTCGAAAGGAATGGCCTAGTTTATACACAAAGTGTATATAATTCGATTAGCAATCCACTAAAACTTTTACCACGGACCATGTTGGTGAAATGATAACAACATGCCAAGTCTCATCCTTTTTAGAGGTCATTTAAATTGATTTATAATTTCAAGGCCATTATGCTAAAAAATAATTCATTTAATGCATTAGATATGCCAAATGAGGCCAGAAACGTTTGAAATTTCAGAATGTTAGTGCGAATGCTTAATGTACAGATAAGAAGTTTGGGGTTTTAAAGATTTAAGAATAACCTGATTCCTTTTGATGTGGTTGTTTCGATCGAAACACCGAAACTTCGAAAGGAATGGCCTAGTTTATACACGAAGTTTATCTAATTTGATTAGCAATCAATGAAACTTTTACCATGGACCATGTTGGTGAAATGATGACAACATCCCAAGACTCATCCTTTTTAGAGGTCATTTCAATTGATTTTCAATTTTGAGGTAATTATGCTAAAAAACAATTCATTTAATGTACTAAAATAACCAAATGAAGTGAGAAACATTTGAAAATTCACGATGTTAGTGTGAATACTTATTACTTAATGTTGAACATATAAATGTTTGGGGTTTAAAAGATTTAAGAATAACCCGATGCCTTTGTGATGTGATTGTTTCTGATCGAGACCCCGATATTTTGAAATGGACGGTCTAGTTTGTACACGAAGTCTATATAATTTGTTTAGTAATCCAATGAAACTTTTACCACGGACCATGTTGGCGTAGTAATGACAACATGCCAAGTATCATCCGTTTTAGATGTCATTTGAATTGATTTTCAATTTCAAGGTCACTACGCTAAAAAACAATTCATTTAATGCATTAAAATTATCAAATGAAGTTAGAAACGTTTAAAATTTCTGGATGTTAGTGTGAATGCTTAATTCTGAACACATAAAAAGTATGGGGTTGAAAATATCTAAAAAATGTTTAATTTCCATGTCATTTTACTAAAAACAATTCATTAAATGTATTAAAAGGCATTACTCAACAACAATTACATCCACATGTTCTTAAGGTGCATTCCACTTAACATAGAACGCTACACATACAATACTCACTGATAAGTCTTTGAGGAAAGCATAGCTCACGATCTTCATCACAAAACCTCTTCAACTAATGAGTAGTAAAATCCCCGCAACGCTGTAACATCCCAAAGTTCTTCGAATTTTGGAATGTTAATAAAATTAAATAGATAATGATTGTTTGCTAGATGTGGTTGATTTTCTCTGGGTTTTAAAACTTTTTGGAGTTTATTGAATATTAAAAAGAGAGGGAATAAAAGGACTTTCCCTAATATTCATAATTGGTGTTTTTGGAATTTATTATTTAAAACAAAACCAACAAAACAAAATAAAAGAAGGTAATATGACTACTTCAACATATTAAAAGGTTGGAAAATGTTTTAAATCATTATTGGAATTCTTCTGAATATTCAAAGCATTTTTCAACTCAAGGAAATTCATTTGAAAGGATATAAAATGACTTATCCCCTTTATAATAAAGTTGGAAAGTATTTAGAATATTACTTTAAATTTTTTAAAATTTATTATGAGTATTATAAATAACTCTAAAATTATTTTAGGGATTTTATAATGCTAAGAGAATTTTATTTCATTGAAATGATTTATAAATATTTTAAAAGAGTTGAAGAAAATATTTCAATGGGATATTTTTATTTTACCAAATTATTTATTGGTGCGACAATTTTAAAATTTATATTTTATTATTTAGAAATGGTTTGTCAATGCTTTGGACCAAATAAAAATATTTTTTTAATTTATTGGATTTTATTTGATTTATGAAAAGTATTTTATATTTAAATAAAGTATTTAGAAAATGTTTTTTTTATTTTTTTTTGAAAAATGTATGCATTAAATAAATTTCTTTGTATTATTTGATGAATTTAGGATTTTATTTCATATTTTTCTGACGTGTAGTTATTTTTCTAGATTTGTTTGAAGTTTCGGATTTTAAATAAAAAGAAAACTCGTAGCCCCGGCCCAGTAGCCTTTTTCCGCCGCGTGAGTAATTGGAGCCCGAGTGGGTTTGTTTTTTTTTTGTTTTTCTCTGCCTATTTATAGTTTTTCAGAAAATTTCGTTTCTTTTCTTTTTATTTTTGTTTCGAAACCCTAGAGGCGGGTCCCGCCGCCGCCACGTCGCCTCGCCGGACGCCGCCGCCGCTCGCACCGCCGCCGCCGTGCCGGCCACGCCACCGCCCGGCTGGCCGCGCCACCGTGCCGGCCTCGCGCCGCCAGGACGCCGGCCGCGCCACCCGTCGGCCGCGGCGCGGCAACCGCACCCCGCCGCCTCGCCGGCGCCCGACCTCCACCTCGCCGGAGCCGCGACAGGGCGCCGCCGCGCACCTCCCGCCGCCCCGCCTCCACTCCACTGCCGGCCGCCGCCCTCCTGCGCGTGCCGCTCGCCTCCTACGCCGTCGCGCACCTCCCGCCGCCCCACACCGCCGGAGTGCGCCGCCACCTCACCGAAGCGCAGCTCGCCGGAGCAAGCCGCAGTTCACCGGAGTCAACTCCGGCCAGATCTGGTCCCAGGGACCCGATCGCTTTTTCGAGAATTTTTTAAATTGCGGATAGGTCCCTGCTGGCAGAAAACACCCCGGCGCCGTACTCGCAATATCTCCTTCACCGTGCCTCGGATCGAGGTGAAACTTTTTCCTACGCGCTCGTGTTGTTCTGTACCTTAGCATGGAATAAATTTTTTGCACACTTTGCACACTTTTGAATTTGAATTTATTTCAAATTGAAATTTCGGAGGTCGTATCTTTTCAACCGTTGATCCAAATCGAGTGATTCTTTTGTGTTGGATCACTTGTTCCATGTACTTTCTGTCTATAGAATGTGTACAAAAAATTCAAATGTTTCTTGATCTGTTTAAATTCAAATTCAATTCAATTTTGCACTTGCGATGACCCGCGTTGTGGTATTCCGTTTCACGTGATTCTTTTTGCATATCGTATCATTTGAGACATGTTATCGGTAAGGTTCACACACTTTTCATGTGGGAATGATATTCACCTTGAATTCATAAATGTCCATGATCACAATTCCTTACCGATGAATCAGTATCTGTTGACTCTTTCGAGATCACTTCCACTGATCACCTTCGAGCACATCGACACCTTTGCACTTCAAAGCCTTTTTGTTTTGTTGCTAAAACCTTTGTGATTGTTTGTTGATCTTTTGTTTGTCTTGTTGTGATGTTATTGCTTATTCGAGTTCCTTTGTTTGCGATAGATTTCTCGGAGGGTGACGAATAGAGTTGACTGGATCGTGAGAGCGAAGAACTTCATCGAATGTATAAGGCAAGTTGCACTTTGACTATTTCACAACCTATATTTTTACTTATGCATGTAGCAAATATCACCCTATGCATGTGTAGGAAGTTTTATATTATTATTGCTGCAAACCTGGTAGGATAGCCATATGATCTGATCCCGTATTCTTTGTCGCCCTAGTTCGTGTTGGTTTAATATTGCTATGCTTGTAGACGGGGATTGGTTTGAGACTACATTGAGCTATGTGAGGATTTAATGACTTGACTAGCAAACCTTTAATTAGAATACACCTCTGGACGGGCAGGGAGTGCTTCCTGGGGGCTCGTGGCGAGACCAGGTTGTACCCCTAATGGTTGGTTTTGGTGGTTGACAGTACGTCATGGTACCTACCCTCTGAACGTAAGTGGGCGCCGTCCAGGCTCAAAAAGATCAGACATACTTGGTGACTAGGAGCTTCCATGTACAGCCGCTGGCCATATGGGCTCTGGCTTAGTTGAGTACGATGTAGGAAGCCTCTCCCATGCAAAGCTAGCAGATGTAGATGTGATAGGTGGTACCGGCTTGCCGTTGGGTGTAGGTGACCTCTTCTGAAAGACTTCATCTCAATCTTCGGGTTGAGTCCAGCGGGGAAAGTGTACTAACCTCTGCAGAGTAAAAACTAATCATGATTAGCCGTGTCCCCGGTTAAGGACATCTTTGAGCTACTAGACATTACTGTTACTGGAGGATCTTGACAGATGAATCACCATAATAAATTTGAGTGGGCAAGATTTAATAAAGGGTGTGGATTGGAACTGGTGTGCCCAGTTCAATCTTAAGTAGTGAGTTAAACTAAAATTTTGATTAGGTAGATTGGGAAAAATCAGCTTTCTGCAAAACAAAACCATAAGCCTTTCCTTTGACTTATCCTTGCATGTAGAGGTAGGTCTGTTATATCCTTTTTCGCGTGACTTGCCGTACAAATCAGATGTACTGACCCGTTGTCGGGCTGTAACCTTCGGTGTTGCAGGATTTTTATGCGACGAGTAAGTGATGCGATGTAGGGTTATGATGTCTATACTCAACTATGCCGGTGGAGTTGATGGACGCCACGAAGCTCTTTATTGTTTTTCCGCTGTATTATATTTGTAAGCTAGCCTTGAGCTATGCAGGTATGTTTATTTGTAATACTGGATCTTCGATGCAATATATAGGACATGTGGTTTATTCTTGATATTACATCATGTACTTTGTGTGCTAGCTATTGATTCAGGGACTAGCACAGAATGCACAGAGACTTGGATTCTTAGTGAATCGGGTCGTTACAAACGCCTTCGTATATGAAGAGCAAAACGTTGTCTCCCATTTTCATCTGTGGACGTATTTCCATCACAACGTTCCACTTATGAATGAAAATAGTTCCATATCTAGGGGAAATGTTGTATGACGACATCACCCTCTTATTATGACCAATAGCTAGTGTTATTGGACCAGCAAAGGGGATCAATTCAGGAACAACTGATGTCGGCAATACCTATTGCAAGACCAATAAAAAAATTGTAACACTGGATGAACGTAATGTTTACGAGAGTATATATAGCATGAAAGATAACTATGTACCATTATTTTTTCGGTACAATTCATGTTGTCCAATGTATGCACGATTAGAAAACAAGATGGCATCATGCATCCAACATGATGACGCTTAATAATCGAGTTAGTCCTTCCAGCAAATACTATGAGAGGCTCCAGATCTCGGCAGCGAAATTTGGAACGTGGACTAATCTTTAATTCTTTAACTACACGCTCAACAATGACTACATCAAAAAATGTTTTTGTCAGTAGTTATTACAATTTTAATCCTGGAAAAATAACTGGTAAGACAATGCAAGAAAGATAAATGTAAGATTTGAAAGAAGACTAAATCTGGAAACACGACATGTATGATAAGACCAGGTTGGCTTATATCCACTAAAACTTTAGTGCCAGTTTGTAGCACATAACATGCAGCAAACTCTCTCCACAAATCCTTCTCAGAGTACCAGTGACCTCCAGCATCGGTAGTATGCTCAACTTTGAAATTATGTCCATGGTTCGTCTGTACCGTAACCATAATCGAGTCTTCAGAATAAGAGGGTGATGTATTTAGAAAAAACGAATCTACAACAATAGACTACATTGATTGTGAGTTACAAGATGCGGATGAAGCCTCCACTAACCTTCATCTCCGTTAGAAATACTCAAATAGGGTGTGTTGGCGGGTGTGGCGATGACGACTCTCCGTTGGGGAACGGCTCGGGCACGGCGGGGGTTGCGTCTCCCGCGGCAACGACTGCGCGGGTAGACGATGTATACGGACTCTTCGAGAGAGTGTGAGAGATAGAGAGACAGCGACGAACTAGGCCCCACTGCATAATGAAGTTAAATCTCAGCACCATGAAAAGTTTTCCAAAATAAAATAGACTACTGAAAAAATAAACCTTGATAGTGGGTAGACCTCATAAATACACTCATCCGCCCTCGCCCCCAATACCTGTTCATCATGGCACACATGGACTCTCAGTCTAAGTCTAGCTCATCAACTCCTTCGACCTCACCATCACCCTCACCTCCTAAGCAACATCCATCGTCGAACACGCAGGCCAGGTTGGAAGTCCGGGCTGAGGCCGCCAAGAATGTGGCGGAGGAAGATGCTCGCTTGTACCAACTGATGGATGTAGATAACACCTCCATGTTGGTTACCCCAAGTGGAAGGTTATGACGTAGATAGTAGCAAATTTCCCTCGGCAAAGATACCAAGGTTATCAATCCAGTAGGACTCAAAGAGATACAAGTAGGTGATAACAACATCAGAAATATGGCGCATAAATTGACAGCTGTCACAGACCTGCAGACAAGAACAAATAACTTTGCTCCAATGATTCATAGAGGTTGTCAATCTCTCTGGTCTTGTTGTTTACAACGAATCAAAACACAAGGGGAAAATAGTAATAGTGATTGCAACAGAAAGGAAATAAAAGCAGTAAATTAGAGGGGGTGTATACTATGGTGGAAATGTAGTCCGGGGTCCCATGAATTTCACTAGTGACGTCTCTCTCCCAAGAGACGATAAATAACTATGTTGGGTGAAAAAATTACAACTGGGCAATTGACAGAATTATAAACGCACCACAATGCTAATTATGCTACAAGAACGCTACAGGCTCAATCATATGGGCAGTACACTGATGACCCTCCACTGTAGGGGATCGTTTGTAGCGTTCTCGATAAGAGTGTCGAACCCAACGAGGAGCAGAAGGTATTGGTAAGTGACTTTGGTAAAGAAATAGCTGCATGAACTAAAAGATAACTTTTTAGGTTTTTTTATATAGACAACAAAAAAGGTAAAAGCGAACAAAGTAAAAGGCACTGAGGAGTAACAAGTAGCCCAATCCTTTTGAGCAAAGGAGAGGCTTAACAACTGAACTTATAAAGGCTAAATCGTTCTTGAGGAAACACGGGAGAAATAGTCATGTGCTTTCGCCATATTCCGTATCGGTACTATGTGCTGTGTTGATAAGTGTTGAGTGGGTGGATCTATGCTAGTGCACCCTCTAGACTAAGATAAGTGCACTCTTATGATTAAACATCTTGCAAGCATCCGCAAATACAAGATAGTAATTAAGGCAAAAGCCTAACCATAGCAATACGATCGATGATCCATTGTTCCCTTGTGCAAAAGTGTGCGAACTAGGGTTCAGGTTTCTGTCACTATGGCAACCCACCGTAAGCATTCTTTATACACAATGCATCTCCCTAGGTCCTTAATAAGGCGAAGTGTTGAGTGTTCGACTCACACAACACCACTAGGAAAATAACAACACAACTTAAATATCAAACAACACATATTACTTCAAGATCATATGACTACTAACAACTAGACTTCTCCCATGTCCTGAAGAACTAAAGTAACTACTCACAAGACATAAAAGAGATCATGATAAGAGGGGATAAATAGATGATAAACAATCTAGACACAATGATATTTCTCCAACAAAATTCAATAGCATTCATCACACGGTAGTAATCAACACCGGTAGAGTAGAGAGGGTAGATATTACGGATTACAACACAAGTTGAACTTGTGAGGTGAGATTGGATTGTGGTGGATATGGTGCTGATGTTGGGGATGATGTTGACGATGATCTCGATGATTCCCGTGACAATGGTGATGTCGATGGCGTCGATCTCCCCTTCCGGGAGGTGTTCTCCCCGGCGGAATCTGCCCGCCTGAGATGTCTTTTCTCCTCTGTTAGTTTCCGCCACGGAGCGGTGGCGGAACTCGCGAAAACTCTCCCTTTTTTGGGGTTTTGGACGATGTGTGATATATAGGCCAGAGGGGGGATCCGGGAGTGGGCCCAGGGGTCCAGGCGCCCTCCTGGCGCGGCCAGGGTGGGGGCCGCACCAGGTGGCCGCCTGGTCACACTGTGGCCCCCCTCTGGCCCCTCTTCGGCGCGTCTTCGTCATTCTTCTGAAAAACACCATCCGTCGATTTTTAGGTAATTTGGAGGTGTTCTTCTTCAACAACTCAGCGTCCACTTTTTACCGCCGAATCCTGCGTATGCTGCTTCGGCATCGGAAAGTTCCAAACTGTGTAAATGAAGCCAAAGCAACATAAGAACAACGCCATATAATGAAATATATCAATGAATAAGAAAGAATTACTATATAAAATAGTGATGCATTTTGGACGTATCAACTCGCCCAAGCTTAGACCTCGCTTGTCCCCAAGCGAATACCGAGCTCGGTAAACCTGTCCACAAGTTTAGAGAGTGAAGCGTCGATAAATAGAATACGGAAGAGAAGCATCAAGGTTTCGCCATCAAACTCAAGCATCCTCAACAACAACCTCAACTCATAAGGTCCTTATGAGAAAGTAATAACAATTATAATCAAAAGTAGGGCCGAGAGAACTCATCAAATTATGGCAAACATATCCTTGGTCACAGGACAACTAACAACTTTTACTCTTGCTCTTTCTAATTATACTGAAACAATTTGAAGATTTGAAAGAACATGTTATTAGTCATGAAGTGCAAATGCTAACACAAAGGAAGATGTTTGCTTGGCAAAAGCTTTCGCAAACAACTTATCGAAAAGATAATGTTAACGATGATGTGGCATGGCAAAACTTAATGCAACATTATATGGATGAATCCTCATCAACATCAAGTGTTTGTTCTCTTTGGGAAAAGAAAGAAGTAGGAAAACTGACTCAACATAAAAGGAAAGGAAAGGCCTTGTTAAAGGCAAGCAGGGAAAACTCATGTGCTATCCTAAAATCAAATAGAATGAAAATAAATTTTGGGAGGTGCATAGTTTGTCAACAAATGCTAATAGATAGCTCAGTTACTTCTCAAGATGGACAAGTTTCGAGGAACGACTCCCAAGTGGAGACGATCACATCCCCTTAATCTCCTTTGTTTATCACCGCCAAAGTTTCTGATTTCTCATAGACCAAGCGTGAAGGAGGGTTTGTTTGTTATATTATCTTTCGAGCTGGGCGCACTCATGCCAGTTCCTCCTCGTATTATGGGTTTGCAGATTAGACATGCAATCCCGGGGTAAAACTTGTCCAACTTAAGAAGATCATGAATTACCTACTACTTCCTCATGAGCTAAACAAGAGGCACAAAACAGAAGATGTTGAACATTTAAGGATAACACATAAATTCTAGACTTCTAGGAGTGGTAGGGAAATACCACAAATAGGAAGGTATGGTGGACTCAAATGGAAGATATTGGTTTCAGGGTATGGATGCACAAGCAGAAATCTGCTAGGCAAAGGGTTTGGCTAGCAAAGGCTTTGACAGAACAGACAATTGATGCTAATTTAGATGCAAAACATATAAAGCATAAACATGAAGGTACACATCAAGTTGTCTTCCTTGTCAACATAACACTTCAAGCATAATAACATAAAGGTTTTGTCTATGACGCTACTTGGAAAAACATGCATGTTGTCAAGACCAAAGCTATGTTTGCCAAAATTAAATAAAGTATTCAAAGCCATACCTGATATAAGGTCAATACTCCCCATAAGTATCATCATATAAGGTTGATTGCATGAAGAGAATACCGAGTGTAGCGAAGAAACCAATAGACTTCTCATTAATATTCCATCATAGATGACTCCACACTCACGGATACAAACTCTCCACAGAAGGAGTGATAGACCTCAATGCAAACACCTGTTTCATATAATAACTTCCCTAGACATGATACGACTCTACTTGACTCTAAAAGACTAAGATAAAGATAAAGATAAAGATACCGGGCACTCCCCCCAAGCTCGGAACAAGCTGAGGGGGTGCCATTACCCAAGGAGATTTACTCCTCATTGTTGTTGTTGTTGTTGTTGTTGTTGTTGTTGTTTTTGTTGTCATGGACGAAGCGCTTCCATGGTAGAGGTTCCCCGGTCCCATGAGAGGCTTCAGTCTCCAAGATCCTGCTTCCAGCACCTAAACCCATGCGCATAAACTTTAGTTCATACTCACAGTTCTGGTTGTGCAGATCATAGTGTTGGATATATGCTCTAGAGGCAAATAATATATGATTATTCCAATATATCTAAGAAAGTTCATAACCAGTTTCATACCGTGCTAGAACTGCATCAGTGAAACAACGATGCAGGTGTGGTATAGAAACACCCAGAGTTCCTAGTTAGCCTCTACATCGATAACTAGTTCATGGTCAACATGATGGTCGTGGTTTCGCGATCATGGACAATTAAGTCTCTTGACTATGAGGTCACCTCACTGGCTAAGTGACGTGATGAACATTACCCAAAGTAAGCATTACAGCATGATCAAATCTTGTGAAGGTTCAGTGTTGTAATTACAGAACGTGGTAGACCGTTCCTTTGACCGTGAGTACGTGCATAATCACTATCTTCCCGGATGCTTTGACTTACATCCCACCACCTGACTGAAATATGCGGGTCATAACGGTTGTATCTTAGGTATTCCGTGGAGATACGTTGAGGAGTATTGTTTACAAGAGCGGGATTTGTCAATCCATATAATGGATAGATACTCGGGGCCCACTCGGTGAGATTCCATCCATGAAGCTGCGCAGCGTGTGACTAGGTCACGGGGATGAATATCACGGGAACGAGTGAATGAGGATTTAGTTCGGAACGAGATTGAACCAGACATAGGATGTCATTGATCGAATCTCGGAACAATCCAGTATCGCTGACAAAGGGAATGCTATACGGCGTAAGGTCCAATCGGTATTGATATCCGGAATGCACAGGGGTCATTATGGGCTTCCAGGTCCCGCTGATGATCATTGACTGTTGCCTCTGCTCGGTCATGACTGGAGTGTTCTCGGACCGTAGGGTAACACACTTAAGGGCTCGATGAAATCGGAGACCTTTTCGGAACCATCGGAGCAACCAGAGAATAAGGGAGACAATATCGGAGGAGTACCGTATTGAACCGAAACAAGTTCGGAGTGAGCCGGAAGTGTTTCCGGAGCACCGGGAGATGGAATAATATGTTTTAGTTATTAAGTAATTGAATTAATAATTAAAATCATTTTATTTCTAATTAATATGTGCTATGGGCCTTAGTGGAGAAAAAGGCCCATTAAGGAATTGAAGGGAAAAGAAAAAGAAAAGAAAAAGGGGGGGGGGGAGGCGCCATGGGCCCTAGGGCCCATGAGGGGTGCGCCCCCTCTCCCCCCTTGGCCGGCCACCCCCTAGCAAAGGGTTTAGTCCCACATTGCTAGGGGAGGTGGGTTGACTCCCTTCCCCAGCCTATATAAAGACAGGCAGGGTGCACATAATTAATACACATAAATTCGTGAGAAAATAAATATAACTCCGAATTGAGATCGGTTTTCTCCGGTCTCCTCCCCTCTCTGGTCTCTTCCATG
This sequence comes from Bromus sterilis, assembly GCA_950022295.1. Lineage (NCBI taxonomy): Eukaryota > Viridiplantae > Streptophyta > Magnoliopsida > Poales > Poaceae > Bromus > Bromus sterilis. The sequence goes on along the minus strand of OX465600.1, from coordinate 202,853,142 downwards.
GTGGGCTCCCTAGTGTGAGCCTGTAGTGGAATTGAGACCTCTCTGCTAGAATCGGAGGCCGTCGTGCTGCCGAAGCTCCGTCCGGAGGTCTGCTTCCACCCCCTCCGCTGGATCGGAGAACGGAGGTCGTCATCGAGTCTCGTACGTGTGCGAGTACTACGAGGTGCTGCACGTGTGGCACTACACCCATCCGGGTGCTCAACACAGCCAGGGGGCTGTGAAACTTGATCGGCTACATCAACCACGTTTGCGGGAACGTTTCCCGCGCAACGGACTACACCCCGAGGTATGTTATTTCCGCACTACTATCTGTTACGGTAATACGGCTAGCTAGATCTTGGGTTAAGGGAACGCTAGTTAGGAAAAATTTGTGTTTTCTGCTGCGAACCCCAACAGTGGTATCAGAGCTAGGTCTATGCTTAGTATTACTGTACGGATAGAACACATCGGGGATGTGGGCGTTGATTGTATGATTGTTACCCTCTCACGTGTACTTGTTCACATCTGCGGCATTGTTTGATGAAGCGGCCCCCGACCGACTTTACGCGTACTCTTACGCGAGACTGGTTCCACGCTTGACATACGGCTTGTACCGTATAAAGTGGCTAGGGGGGTGTCTGTCTCTCTACTTTAGTGGATGTGTTATTTGCAACGGAGGGCCCCGTGCGGGGAGTAATAGAGACAATCGTATGGTTGACGTTGTGGTTGACTCGTAGGTTAAAACTTGTTTAACTATGAAAGCCCTAGCAGCCACGTAAAACTTGCAATATACAACTAGATCGTCTAAACCTTGTATTGCAAAGTGGGGGCTATTGTTTGTTTGTTTGTGATGTAGTGATAGCTTTTGCTATGTGTTACTAATAAGTAGTAATCGTCATCATAAAACAAACTAAAATGGAGACACTGTAGACTTAGTGTTTCCATAGCCCAGACATCTTAAAACTTGCTAGTATAAGATACACGACGGTAGCATGTGATAAGATGATCCCTTAACAAAGCCAAACACAAGTATTCTACCGAAGTGTGCACCACCTGGAAGGTTCTCCCATATGGCTTGATGCTCCGTACATACCGGAGTTGTCCTACATATTCAATGGAGTTCGCATGAGGTTGGGTTCGGCAAGCCTGGCATATGAAAATATGGCCTTGCTGAGCAGCATATAACATGGAGGTTAATTTGGCGAGCCTAGCATATGCAGATATGGCCTCGGAATACTAGAGATCGAAAGATCGAGCATGAGTCACAGTATATATAAGATAATGTGATCGCACAAGTTGTTGTCTACCTTTGAAACTGACCCGTCGGCCGTGTGATATTCGAGGTCGGGCAGTGAATCTGGATCATGTAATCACTAAAACTTCCTAGGGATGAAATGTTTTAGTGCGAGCTCATATGATTATATGAACTCATTTGTGGTGAACTAGTCTTAATTGTGTTCCTTGCAATTATGTTTGTAGAAAATGAATGCACTAGAGCAATGTGAACTATCTTTCTTCATGGAAGGTGAAAGACTTAGAGAAAATGGGTCAAACTTTGCTGATTGGTATTCACGCATTAGGACGTCGCTCAAGAGAGCAGACATCTTATTTACAATAGAAATGCATGTGGAAGAACATCCGGACGATGATGTTGGCGATCAAGAGATACTTGATCATTATGCTCGCCGACAGAAATGCTCCGTAGTCAGGAATGTCATGTTCTTCAGCATGTCAGAGGAGTTGGGCATACAGTTACAGGACACTGGCCCATATGACATGATGGACACGCTAAAGACAATGTTCGTACGTGAGTTCAGAATTGCCAGATTTGAGTTAGAAAGCAAGTTTCTATCTACAAAGATGGAAGAACGCACAAGCCTTGATGATCACTTAGACAGGATGCATGAGATGTACCTGACCCTAGTGGAGGACTATGAATATTGGACAATGAACGAAAGCACCACGGAAGAGTTTGCAATAAATACGTTATTGCACTCACTCCCTCCGAGTTATGGTGATTATGTTCATAGCTATGTCGGAAGAGGAGCTAATATGAGTCTCCAGAACTTCATGACTGATCTCTTGACCACGGACATTGCTCCTTTAGAGGATGCAGAAGTCATCGATGGAGAAGGTATATACTTGATATACTTTATAAATGTTTACTCCCTTATACAACAGATGCAGTAAATGAGTATTTGATACTTATTCTGTTTTATGAAAACAGGACGTGCTGTTGCATGGACGGGAAGAGGTGAAATCGAGGATTGATGGATATCAAGTCAGTTGATGGCCAGCATGGATTCCACCGAGACATCTATCATAGGAGATACTTAGAGTATTAGATAAATATTATGTAATCATTATAGTATGAACACTTAGTTGTGTGTCTTGCATCTCGCGAGACAAAGTTATTCATGTAATGAGACAAGTCAGTTGTTCCATCTCTATGAATAAAAGTGTGCTTATACTTTGATTACGTCTTGATTTATGATATGATAGAAAGCATTTATAATACTACTATTATTGTCAAGAAATATTCAATGTTTAATGATAAAGTTGTCTTGATTATAACAAGTCAAAGATCTGATTGCATGAGGTGACTTCATAACTGATGAATTCATTAAATGTATGATCTATTAACTTGTGAGTTCATTATCGAATGAAGAATCATAACTTGATTTCATGAGATGGATTAGATACACGATCTATGAACCTCTGCAATAAATATGATCATGACAAGGTTCTAGCAAGTAGAACTTGTGCCAATCATTATACATAAATGATGTAGAATGGGCATGTGAGTTATCATTAAAAACTTCATATGATTAATTGAAAGTTGTATTCAATTGAGATCATAAAACTGAGATTCGGGAATCACAGTAAGAAGTGAGAATACAAGGATACATATCACTACGCTACGATCCGGAGTGAAAAGTATTGATATTGACATAATGGGAGACTTGTGGAAGTTGTACCACAAACTACGATGGAAGTTGAAAGTGCTGGACTACTTAAACCATTCGTAGTCATACTAAACCGTAGTATGGTCTAAACGTTCTTTCCCCTAGCACTATAGTTATTGTCGAATAAGTTGTTTAATTCAGTAAGTTAAAACACCCACTTCATGAATAGGAAACCATCCTGGTTTTAACGAGACATGATAGCTCCATAACTGATGGTGTTATAAGGTTTCTTAAAAGAAAGAATTTCTTTGTAATAGAACTACGAGCAATTGAAATTACATATTCTCCCCGAATAGCAAAATTTGTGTTGCTTAATTGGTAATACGAGAAAAGTATCTCAACACAGATCCAATGGGAGATAATGGAAACTTTGACCGAGGTATTGGACCTTGCCTTTAGAATATCAGAGTATTGCAACGGAAGCATGTTCCGCTGTAATGACACTGCATAAGGAAGGATATGCCAAAGATGATTGATCTTGGTATATGAGTTGAAGCCATTGTTGAATTTAGAAGGTTGTCATGAATACGTTCTGTACAGAACAATAATCATGAGTCTTCTTAATAAAACAATAGGGAATAATATTGCTTGAAGACACAAAGGAATGATGGTAACCTAGAACACGAGGAGAAATGAAAAATATTGAATTACATTAAGGATGGCTCACGTCCTGTGAAATAAATTGGTTATTTCATATTCTCGACAAACTGGAGAGTTATTGAGAATAATGTAATGGACATAAAGCATTATTTGGTTATGACCAAAGTTCAATGGTGATTGACTACGGAAACGTAGGAATGCTTTAATCAATAAAATATTTCATTTACACTACGATGGACCATAGCCTGAAATTGCATCTCAGTCAAATTTGGATTTGAAAGGGAATTGTAATGGGCAAGACGAAGGTTACTTCGTTAAAAGGATGGACTATAGTACCTCAAGACAGGAACCCTCAAACTTGATTTGATCAAGTGATTTTGTGATGACCAAAATATTGAGTGGGCCTGCAGTTTCATGAAACTGAGTGGGAGCTTTGAAGACTTCCCTGAAACTTGGAATGCAGAGGGCATTTTCTGAGTGGGAGCTTTGGAAGCTTTGTCATTATGTGAGACATAGTGAACAATAAAATGACTTGATGAAAGCTGAACCACAAATATATGAGTATAAGATGGATATATTTGAGTGGGAGCATGATCATTGTCTCAAACATATGTGCATTGATATGTGTGAAGAATGATCTCATATGTATATATATGGATATGCATTGATTGTGTGTATAGAGAATCGTCTCATGTACATATGTGCATTATGATATATATAGAGCATAAGGCAAATAAAATACAAGATTGCAAGAATCTTCTTTTATGTGAAATACCAACACATTACACGTTGAAATCTATATGAGTAGATTAAGATACGGATAATGAAACGAAGTGAAGGTTGGAATAATCTTCTAGACAAGAAACAGGTTCTTGTGGCTAGAAATTATATAATGGATGAAATCCAAATATCACAAGCAATGTCTTGATGGAGGAATAGAGATGCACCATGTACTGGACATGTGATCTTATATGTTCTTGACATATGATTCTACCATATAACATGCGTTGTGAATCCAACAACAGAATGACTCAAAAGTTCTTGGAGAAGAACAGATTCCGATGTGCTTTAGGAGTAAAACACAGAATCTGAATAAAGTCCATGCATTCAGTATATGAGAGGCATACTGAGGACTATTCTCTAAAATATAGAAATGATAATAGACTTGAATGTAATGCAAGATTACAATTGCAAGCCATATTATGGGTCTATATGGAATTAGAGACATCACCAAAGACATGAAAGAAATGTGAGCAAAATTCACGGTACTACAAACATAATACTACTTAAGAAAGTAGACGTATGGATAAAAGTTTAGCGTTAGAAGTATTGGACTTCTGGCTGAGTGTATTTCTCAGTATATATGACTATGGACGAGTCTTCTTAAAGACTGAACCAAGAGATCATTGGAGGATACTGTGAAATAATAGTCTCACTCTCCCGCGAAACTTATATCCAACCATTATATGATAATGAGTGGTATGTCAAAAGAGCTTTTGACCTATACCAGTTGCAAAGGAAACATACGAATCTGAATTGGTGCAGTTCGTTGACGAACCCTCTTCCATGAGCGTGCATGATCAATGAAACACTTATGTGATAAGATGTTTATGATCGGAAAAATGCGGCTAGATTATTAGCACTCTAGTGCAAGTGGGAGACTGTTGGATATATGCTCTAGAGGCAAATAATATATGATTATTCCAATATATCTAAGCAAGTTCATAACCAGTTTCATACCGTGCTAGAACTGCATCAGTGAAACAATGATGCAGGTGTGGTATAGAAACACCCAGAGTTCCTAGTTAGCCTCTACATCGATAACTAGTTCATGGTCAACATGATGGTCGTGGACATGATGGTCGTGGTTTCGCGATCATGGAAAATTAAGTCTCTTGACTATGAGGTCACCTCACTGGCTAAGTGACGTGATGAACATTACCCAAAGTAAGCATTACAGCATGATCAAATCTTGTGAAGGTTCAGTGTTGTAATTACAGAACGTGGTAGACCGTTCCTTTGACCGTGAGTACGTGCATAATCACTATCTTCCCGGATGCTTTGACTTACATCCCACCACCTGACTGAAATATGCGGGTCATAACGGTTGTATCTTAGGTATTCCGTGGAGATACGTTGAGGAGTATTGCTTACAAGAGCGGGATTTGTCAATCCATATAATGGATAGATACTCGGGGCCCACTCGGTGAGATTCCATCCATGAAGCTGCGCAGCGTGTGACTAGGTCACGGGGATGAATATCACGGGAACGAGTGAATGAGGATTTAGTTCGGAACGAGATTGAACCAGACATAGGATGTCATTGATCGAATCTCGGAACAATCCAGTATCGCTGACAAAGGGAATGCTATACGACGTAAGGTCCAATCGGTATTGATATCCGGAATGCACAGGGGTCATTATGGGCATCCAGGTCCCGCTGATGATCATTGACTGTTGCCTCTGCTCGGTCATGACTGGAGTGTTCTTGGACCGTAGGGTAACACACTTAAGGGCTCGATGAAATCGGAGACCTTTTCGGAACCATCGGAGCAACCAGAGAATAAGGGAGACAATATCGGAGGAGTACCGTATTGAACCGAAACAAGTTCGGAGTGAGCCGGAAGTGTTTCCGGAGCACCGGGAGATGGAATAATATGTTTTAGTTATTAATTAATTGAATTAATAATTAAAATCATTTTATTTCTAATTAATATGTGCTATGGGCCTTAGTGGAGAAAAAGGCCCATTAAGGAATTGAAGGGAAAAGAAAAAGAAAAGAAAAAGGGGGGGGGGGGGAGGCGCCATGGGCCCTAGGGCCCATGAGGGGTGCGCCCCCTCTCCCCCCTTGGCCGGCCACCCCCTAGCAAAGGGTTTAGTCCCACATTGCTAGGGGAGGTGGGTTGACTCCCTTCCCCAGCCTATATAAAGACAGGCAGGGTGCACATAATTAATACACAGAAATTCGTGAGAAAATAAATATAACTCCGAATTGAGATCGGTTTTCTCCGGTCTCCTCCCCTCTCTGGTCTCTTCCATGGTGGGCTCCCTAGTGTGAGCCTGTAGTGGAATTGAGACCTCTCTGCTAGAATCGGAGGCCGTCGTGCTGCCGAAGCTCCGTCCGGAGGTCTGCTTCCGCCCCCTCCGCTGGATCGGAGAACGGAGGTCGTCATCGAGTCTCGTACGTGTGCGAGTACTACGAGGTGCTGCACGTGTGGCACTACACCCATCCGGGTGCTCAACACATCCAGGGGGCTGTGAAACTTGATCGGCTACATCAACCACGTTTGCGGGAACGTTTCCCGCGCAACGGACTACACCCCGAGGTATGTTATTTCCGCACTACTATCTGTTACGGTAATACGTCTAGCTAGATCTTGGGTTAAGGGAACGCCAGTTAGGAAAAATTTGTGTTTTCTGCTGCGAACCCCAACACATAGATCTGCCCTTGGAGATCATCAATTCTTTCTTCCGCCGCGGTGATGCTTGACCAAATCCCCCTCATCTCCTTCTTGTAGAACGTCTTTAGCTCGTTGATGAGGTCGAATTTGGATTCAACACCCCGCTCAACCATCTTCTTGTACTTGAAGACTTCTTGCTCCATATCTTCTAGCCTAGCCTCGACGCTCCCCTCCTTGGCAGGTTCCTTCAGGTCTTCTTGGTGGAGGACACCATCCTCTAACTGGACGGTTCGAGGATGGTTCTTCACCCGAGCGAGGTAAGGGTTGATGAGATTGACGACGAACTTGTCCTTGGGGGAGCTTGGGGAAGCCATGGCACCTTGGTCTAGCTAAAATATCTCCTGGAAGAAACAGCTCGAAAAGAAAACACACGAAATCGCGAGATACGGTGCCGGGACTATCCGGGCAAATATATAGCAAAATTTTCTGCAACAATAGGAAGGTAATGAGCCAAAGTGGAGTCGGAGACGGGCTCCGAGGTGCCCAGGCGGCGACCTGGCACGGCCAGGAGGTAGGCCACGCCAGGGGGCGCCTGGGCCCCCTAGAGCTCCTCTCCGGCTCCAATTAGGCTCTGAATTTTCTATATTTTGCAAAAACTCGTAATCTGGAACTTTTATGGCGGTTCGCGATGTTTCCTTACCGTAATACATATCTTTTCTTGTTCTGCTTCTGCTGGTGCCTGAAATGGGGCTGCAAATATTCTTCATGAGTTGTTGTGTGTATTATATCTACATCAACGTTGACGGGGTCTCCCGCCATGTAATGCTTGAGACTTTTCCCATTCACAACTTGAGGTTTGGTGCCATCAAAATTATTAACCTTGATTGCACCTGACAGGTAAACTTCTTCGATATGAAATGACCCTTCCCATCTGGAAAGTAATTTACCTGGAGAAAACCTGAAACGAGATCTGATTGGAGAACCTTATGTGCGATCCTCTCACCGGCGTGATGTCCTCTGTTGGGACTGTCTTGACATTGCTTGAGAATGTCCTTCTGCTCATGTTCTGGTATACATCTTCTCACGATCCCGTTTGGGCCTTCTTTGAAAAGATGAGGGTCATCCCAAAAGTAGTGCCTCAAATCATGGAAGAACTTCTTCCTCTACTGAAATGTTAAACCTGGAGGCAAATACTTTGCAACGATAAAATTAGCATAATCTGCAAACCAAGGATCGTAAAGATATTGTACTTTTACAACGGCAAGTTGTTCGTCTGGAAAACTGTCGTTGACTAGGATGGGATCATGTGGTATATCTTCCATCTTTGAAAGGTTGTCCGCCACCGGATTGTCTGCTCCTTTTCTATCAACAATCTGTAAATCAAATTCCTGAAGGAGGAGTACCCACCTGATGAGTCTTGGTTTGGCGTCCTTCTTCGCCATAAGGTACTTAAGAGCAGCATGGTCAGTATGAATAATGACTTTAGACTCAATAATATAAGGCCTAAATTTATCACAAGCAAACACTACTGCTAAGAATTCTTTCTCAGTAGTAGCATAATTCTTTTGAGCACTATCAAGGGTTTTGCTAGCATAATGTATAACATTCAATTTCTTATCAACCCTTTGTCCTAAAACAGCTCCAACCGCAAAATCACTAGCATCACACATAATTTCAAAGGGCAAATTCCAGTCAGGTGGTTGTACAATAGGAGCGGTTATCAAAGCTTTCTTAAGAACTTCGAAAGCCTCCTTACAATCTTCATCAAATACAAAAGGAACATCCTTCTTGAGAAGATTAGTGAGGGGTCTCGAGGTCTTAGAAAAGTCTTTAATAAATCTTCTATAGAAACCAGCATGACCAAGAAAACTACGAATACCTTTGATGTCACTTGGATAGGGCATCCTTTCAATAGCTTCAATATTCGCCTTGTCCACTTCAATTCCCCTCTCGGAAATCTTGTGACCAAGCACGATCCCTTCGTTAACCATGAAGTGGCATTTCCCCCAGTTTAAAACTAAGTTTGTGTCCTCGGCTCCTCGCATCTCTGCAAAACTTTATAAATATTGTGGAGACAGTGGTCAAAGGAAGTTCCATAGATGAAGAAATCCTCCATGAAGACTTCCACAATCTCCTAACAGAAACCATGAAAAATAGCAGACATACATCTCTGAAAAGTAGCAGGTGAATTACATAAACCAAAAGGCATACACCTATAAGCATATGTACCGTAAGGACATGTGAAAGTGGTCTTCTCTTGATCGACAATGTTGACATGAATTTGAGAGAAGCCAGAGTACCCATCAAGATAGCAAAAGTGGGTGTTTTTAGACAACCTCTCTAGCATCTGATCAATAAAGGGCAGCGGGTAATGATCCTTCCTAGTTGCCTTATTCAACTTCTTGCAATCAATACACATTCTATATCCAATAACAACTCTTTGAGGTATTATTTCATTTTTATCATTAGGAACAACAGTCATACCTCCTTTCTTGGGAACACAATTGTAACAGCCCAGTTTTCACAAAAAATAATTTTTTTTCGGTGTGAATTATTTGATTGTCTGATTTGTTTGCGGTGTTTGCATCCCCGATTTATCGACCGGCGATTATTTTCCCCCTCTTATCTCGTACCGGACGGAGACCGACCCTTGCCACCCTGACACTCGACCTTTGCGACACCGGGTTTCACCCGATCACCGTCGCGAAAACCGCACCTCCCTCCTCTCACCTCCACGCTGCACGCAGCCGCAGCCGCGCGCCTCCACCACCGGCAGGCCGGAGCCGCACCGCCGGTCGTCTCGCCCCGTCCCTCCTACTTCTCCTCCCTTCCCTTCTCTTCTCTCCCCCAACTGACCGCCTCCCTCTCTCTGTTCGTTGAAGCGCAAGGGGACGCCATGGCCTTGAAGATCGGAAGTCGCCTCCGCCATGGATGAGCAGCTCGGAGCTCGCCCGAGTCCACTAGGCGGCCGTTGGACCACCCCAACAGCTGGATCCGGCCGCCGCGCCCGTGGATCTCCCCGTTCCGGCCGTTCCCCCGCCCAGCACCTCACGCCTCCTCCCGGAGATGGCCGCCGGCGCTAGGTGGCCGATGCCGCGCGGCCCGCTCGATCTGCTCGGGAGCAGGCGCCCCAACCGTCGCAACCGCGTGGGCCAGCCTGGCTCCCGCGGCTCACCACAGCCACCTGGCCCAGCTCCCCCAGCGCGGCTCAACTCGGTGAGTCGCCCCCCCTTTTGCTTTTTTTTCTTTTTTTTCCTGTTGGGCAGGCCCAGTGGCACAGATTCGGCCCGTTTAGTTTTTTTCTTTTCTGCTAGGTTTTTCTATTATAATTGGCAGATTATTGTTATTTTCTTGCGGTAGCTATATCTTTTTGCTCGTAGCTTGGATCGTGACGCGTTAAACATGAAAGTTGCTTAGTTTTTCGTGTAGTTTAATAAAATGTGTTCTTTTGCCTTGTTTGACTTTGTTTACATGCTGTTTAACTGCTAATTACAACCCTTCCCACTGTAAACTATAAATGCAATAACTTTTTGTCCGTTGCTCCGATAAAAATGTTTCTTACATGTAACTTGACTAGAATTTTTTCTAGATTGTGTTTTTGCTGCTCTTGTCTGCTAATAAAAATAATAAAATATTTTTTAAGGAAAAACAGTACCAAACATTATAATTATCGTGGGGTCCCTAATAGTTGCCATGTATAGGTTTTACCCCCCACTTAAAGTGACTAGATTAGATAGTTTACTTATGCTTCACCTCTTGTCATGTTTGTGTGCCATGCCATGCTTCTGTGCTTTGCCATGTTAACAACCTTTGTTGATCACCTGTAGCTAAACAACTTGAACCACCGTAAACGTGCGGTATCGTCGTGTGTGACGAGTACTCCACTTAACCTTTTAGTAACCGCTCTCGACGGTAGGTGCGATGTCTCGTGTTGCCTTCTTGTTGATGCTTGCTCGTGTTTTCCTCGTAGTAATAGATGCTTGCTCGTTGATTTCTTTCCAGTGTTTATCGTCTTGTGTGCTTCCGCGGGTACCTTTGGAGACGATGCGAGCTTGCGATCCACTACACCTTCGGAACCCGACTTATCAACATGCAAGGACTATACATTACTTATGATCCATTCTATTTCAACCAGCGGTTTGCATGCTAGTATAGGTTAGGTTCGATGTTTGATCCTACCACATGTTTACAGCCTCTTTCAAACCGATACAGCCATGTCCCTTCCCAGCAAACCTTGTACTGCTATGTTACTATTTCTCGCTGCTCAGCCCCTGCTTAGTATGCATGCTTATGATGCTATGATGTTACCCTGTTACTCCTTGGTTTGGGACATCACATCATCATTATTATATTGTTGTGGATGATATGATTATTAAAAATGTTGACTATATTCGACGAAGGATGGAAGGTCTAGGCTATCCCGCCCCGACGCTTTGTTCCATTCGAGTCACCTAGGATCCGAGTTCCGGGTATTGGTTTTAAGACTGAGCGTGCCTAACCGCGTGTGGGATTTTATGGGGTCCCCTTTTCTTACCTACCTAGCTTCAAACATTTCTAGTGGTGGCCCAAGCTGATTTACCATTTGAAATCGTCTGTGTGCTGGTCAGCTGCCAGTAGTTTTTAAACCAACCCGGACCAGTGAGGACATAGTTCCCTTGCTGGCCCACCTTGTCCGGCTGAGGACCCGGTTTCCCATGTGTGATTAACCGGTTATCCAAACCTGCGACAGACGGTAGAGACCAGATCGAGAGCGCGACCGGCTCCTGAGATGGATGTCGACTCACCGGGGGCCACCCGGATTTGTTCGTTGTTAGCTAGAGGGACCTGTCGTTTCGGATCTCTTGGAACTAAATCATAAAAGGGTTGCCTGTGATGGGTAGCAACTGAGAGAGATGGACGTGCGTGCGGAGCCTTGTAATGGGCAGTTGGTACACCCCTGCAGGGTTAAATCTTTTCGAGAAGCCGTGTCCACGGTTATGGACGACTTGAGACCTACTCCTTGTCCATAGACAAGAACAACTGAGATAATCTTAATATAACTTGATCAACGTGTGTGTGTGCCTTGACTGCTTCTTCTTCATCGGGATGCGAAGAGGAGGACAAGGATAGGATAGGTGTTATGTTTGCGTAGTAGTTGATAGCAAGACTTGTTGGAGGAGATTCCTCATCGAATGCTTGGCTTCTTATCTTATTCTCTAGATCGTTAGCCACTTCATAAATGCTAGTGCGGCAGCACCCTCACCACTTACCCCTTCCTTACCGTAAACTACTAGTTGTCCTAGAATGACGAGTGATGAAGTCCTTGTTGGTCAGATGACCACTACAGTTGGATGCTGAGTACTTATGTACTCATGATACTACCCCCAAACTCTTTTCAGGGTTCTTGATCGACAACAGGTATGGTGATCGACGTTTCACGGGAAGACTCGACGACGACTAGTTAGGCGGATCCCGGCGGAGGGCCTGGACCCGTGTGGTTATTGTAAGGCCCGATATGCGGCACTGTTCCAGATCTAGATGTTTCCATCCAGATCCGGGGACGACGCACATATCGGTCCCACCGCGACATATGACATAGCCATATGCCTCGGGTTTCCAACATGATATCACGACATTACAGATACAAGTATACAATATCTCATATAATCGGCATACAACTGCCTTAATACAATACAACATCGGAAGATACATGTCTGAGTATAGACTACAATCAAATGCCTACTAGCAAAGAGAAAAACATCGATCCCTGTAACCAAACGGGTCCAGGCCCTCCGCCGGGATCCGCCTAACTAGTCGTCGTCGAGTCTCCACGTGAAACGTCGATCACCATACCTGTTGTCGATCAAGAACCCTGAAAAGAGTTTGGGGGTAGTATCATGAGTACAGAAGTACTCAGCATCCAACTGTAGTGGTCATCTGACCCAGCAAGGACTTCATCACTCGTCATTCTAGGACAACTAGTAGTTTACGGTAAGGATGGGGTAAGTGGTGAGGTTGCTGCCGCACTAGCATTTATGAAGTGGCTAGCGATCTAGAGAGTAAGATAAGAAGCCAAGCATTCGATGAGGAATCGCCTCCAACAAGTCTTGCTATCAACTACTACGCAAACATAACACCTATCCTATCCTTGTCCTCCTCTTCGCATCCCGACGAAGAAGAAGAAGTCAAGGCACACACACACGTTGATCAAAATATATTAAGATTATCTCAGTTGTTGTTGTCTATGAACAAGGAGTAGGTCTCAAGTCGTCCATAACCGTGGACACGGCTTCTCGAAAATATTTAACCCTGCAGGGGTGTACCAACTGCCCATTACATGGCTCCGCACGCACGCCCATCTCTCTCAGTTGCTACCCATGATAGGCAACCATTTTATGATTTAGTCCCAAGAGATCCGGAACGACAGGTCCCTATAACTAACAACACACAAATCCGGGTGGCCCCCGGTGAGTCGACATCAACCTCAAAAGACGGCCGCGCTCTCAAATCGGTCTCTACCGTTTGGACGAGGTCGGGATAACCTACCCTCGCCCGGGCAGGCTCCCTAGCTTCCAGGTGTGGACCAATAGGATATACCATCCCACTGGCCCGGTTTATTTTAAATCCACTGGCTGCAGACTAGTTACGCACACGGTTTCCCAAATGGTAAAATCAGCTTGGGCCACCACTAGAAATGTTTGAAGTTAGGTAGGTAAGAAAAAGGGACCCCATAAAATCCCACACGCGGTTAGGCACGCTCAGTCTTAAAACCAATACCCGGAACTCAGGTCCTAGGTGACTCGAATGGAACAAAACGTCGGGGCGGGATAGCCTAGACCTTTCATCCTTCGTCGAGTATAGTCAACATTATAATAATCATATCATCCACAACAATATAATAATGTGATATCCCAAACCAAGGAGTAACAGGATAACATCGTAGCATCCTAAGCATGCATACTAAGCAGGGGCTGAGCAACGAGCAATAGTAACATAGCAGTACATGGTTTGCTGGGAGGGGACATGGCTGTATCGGTTTGAAAGAGGCTGTAAACATGTGGGAGGATCAAACATCGAACCTAACCTAGACTAGCACGCAAACCGCTGGTTGAAATAGAATGGATCATAAGTAATGTATAGTCCTTGCCTGTTGATAAGTCGGGTTCCGGAGGTGTAGTTGATCGCAAGCTCGCATCATCTCCGAAGGTGTCAGAACCCTCTGTTAGGTAATGTGCTAGGGTTAGCAAGTCACTTGCATCATGTTAAAAATTTCAAAAGAATCCATTGAAATCAAATTCAAAAGCAAAATGGGAGAAGGAACCCCCCCAGATGAATTAATTCAAAAGGCCAGATAAAAATCTTCTCCAAAAATTCATGTTAGAATTTTGAAAAGTCTTATAAATGAGTGTGATCACATATCAAGTGATGTGGGACCCACCCCATGCTCATGGATTTTTCAAATATTCAAACAGTGCCTTGGAATTAATCAAAAACCCCTATTTGAGTTAAGATTCAAATTATTTGAATTTTAAAAAGTGCCAAACTTTACAAGTGGCTAGTCTACATTATTATGAGGCCTTATAAAAAGTTTCAGCATTTTAGAAAATTGCTAGGTAATTATTTTTGCTAGCCAAAACAAATGTCAGAAAAGAAAAACAGAAAAGGAAAAGGAAAAGCTTACCTGGCGCCCAGGCGAGAGAAGCCCACCCAGCCCAGCCGGCCCACCAGGGGCAGCAGGGTCTTCTTCCCCGTCCCGCGCCTCCAAGCTGCTCGGTGGAATGCCACCGAGCAAGCCGTGGACGCCACATCACCGCCGAGAGCCTTCCAGGCCTCCCCACGCCTCCTTCTCGCGCCTGGAGACGCCCTGGAGCACGCCACGTCCATCCCCCCTCCAGAGCTTCTCCCCTTCCTCTCCGCTCGATTCCATCTCCGCCCGTGAGCAACCGTGGAGCACGCCGCCGTCTTCACGCGGACACCGTCGACGAGAGGACGCATCGTCAAGTCTATCTGCTCCGCCGTCGTCTACAACCCCATCGTGTAGAAGGAATCGAAGCCAGGCGCCCCCACGAGCTCGCTAACTTCATCGTCTTCGTCTCCGACCGCCGCGGATCCACCTCGAAATCCGGCAGCTCCAGAGCTTCCCCGCCTCCATCGACTCCACAGCTGCACTCCTTGCGTCTGGGTGAGCATTTCCCCTCAAATCACGACACCGCTCGCCTCCTCTAGCTCTTTCCGCCATGTTCGCCGGAGTACCGAGCCGCCATGGACGACGACGAGGTCGCCCCTGTGCCCTATCGTCTCGTCCAGTGCGCGCATCGTCTTCCTGGTGATCTTGCGCATCTAACGAGCCCACCGCTGCCTCTTCCCGTGCACCGGGTCGACGAATGCGTCTGGCCAGTGGCTCCGCCGCCGCTGGAGCTCGTCGCCGACGTGGCTACGATGCACCCCAGCGCCCATGGCTTGGCCCGTTCGAAGCGCACGTTCGAGGGCTCCATTTTGGTGGTCGCAGCGCTCAAGCCCGTGCCCGGAATCACCCTCCCGTGTGTCGCCGCCGTGCTAGGAGGTCGCCGGCGAGTAGCCGCCGGCGAACTGACGTGGACGTGATTAGCTTAATGCTAATCCCCCCCTTACAGAGGCTGACATGTGGGCCCAGCCCTGCTAATCTCCTCTGTTTAGTTTTAATAAACGTTTTAAATCGATTTAATTAACATAGTGACACTTACAGGTGGGACCCCCTTGTCAGTGCCCCCCTGACGCCAGCATGAGGTCATGCTGACGCAGTAAATGAATTTACAGAATAAAAAGAAATCAAGAAATTACAGAAATTCCAGAAAAGGCCGAAACTTTGGAAATTCATAGAAAATTCATACCAACTCCAAATTTAAAAAATAATATATGAAAAATGATCAGGAGGAAATAAGCTATCCAAATATCCAACTTTCAACCATGTTTGAGTTGAATTTAAAATGTGATCAGTAGCATTTGCTAATTGATTTAAATGGAATTAATTCAAATTCTATTCAAATGTTTTTGCAACTTGAACCATGGCAACATACTACATTTCAATTACACATCAGAGGCATATCATACACATTTCAAAATGGTTCAACTTGATCAAACAATGTCAATTGTAACTTGGCTAAAATGAATTCAAATTGGAGTTTGAATTTGCAATTCAATTTGCAATATACTCCATTTAAATGGAATTGCTTCACACATCAAAGCATATACATCAATTTTCAACCTTCAACCATGTGATTGTGCATTGTATTTACTTTGCTACCTTGTTTGTTGTTTGTCGAGTAGAGGTGGAACCGGAACAGGAGGCTGCCCCCTTCGTTGAAGACCCCGAACCCGAACCTCGTCAGCAAGGCAAGCAAACCCCCATTGATCATGTCGATAAAATCCCACTTCCCTCTCATGTCTCGCTTATGCATTGTATAGGATGATTACCATGCTACGTTTCTACCGCATAGATGAACCCATTCCTTTGCATGACCTATCATTTGTCACAGTAGTAGGCAAACCACAATCCTAGCAAATGTAGGCGTTGATTGATATCATGTGGCCCCTGCAATTGTTACTGCTTATTGCATGCTTAGAGTGACACAATGATGTTACTGTTATGTGAGTCGGGATGGTAGTGATCATGTTGATGTTGGTGGAAAGGTGTTGGTGAATCTACCCTAATACAAGGTGAACGATGAGAGGCTGTGTAGGAGTACACGGTGGGTTGTCTCGTTGAACACCGCCCTAAGTCCGAGTTCTTGTGTGGTGACCCAAGATGAAGAGTACAACCACACATTGGGTTCACTGACCCCTCTCAACCTATTAACTCATCCCTTTCGATGTCCAGATGTCGCAATAGTTCGGAGTTCTGGTAGGTCTGTGGCCTGGCTGCTAAGTGAGAGAATGGCTCTGTCAGAACCCCAACTAGGGTAAGTGCTAGGGTTTGATTGTGCTTTGCATCATGTCAAAAATTCAAAAGGAAATTCAAAATGGGGAAAGAAAAGCCCTAGAAAATTTAAATCAAATGGCCAGATAAAAATATTTTTCCAAAAATCATTTGAATGCTTGGAAAATTCCTAGAAATGTTGCTGATCATTTTAAAAGTGGTTTGGGATCAATCCCATGCACATGGAATTTTCTAATATTCAAACAGTGGCTTTGGAAATTAAATAAACCCCTATTTGATTTGGAATTCAAATTTATTGAATTTCAAAAATTTCCAAATCCTATGTGTGACTAGCTACTGGTCATCTAGGATTTTTAAAAGTATTTGGGCATTTTTCTAAAATGCTCTGGTATTTTATTTATTAGAGAAAACAAAATAGCAGAGAAATAAAAAGAAGAAATAAAAAAAGGGAACAGCCCCAGGCTTCCAGCCCAACTAATTCCCCCCGGCCCACTTGGCCTCGGCCCAGCCCACGCCCGTTGTCGTCTTCTTGCCGACGCCCAAGCAGCTCGGTGGCAAGCCGTGGGCGCGCCGACTGCCACCGCGACGCCGGCCGCCTTCTAGGCCTCCCCCTCGCACCCCAGAGCGCCACGCAACGCCACACACACCCCCGCACCCCTCCCCCTTGCTCCTGGTCACCCCCCTCCTCTCTGCGACGCCATTTCCACACGCACCCGAGGACGCCGGAGCACGCCGTCGTGCGCTGCCGTGCCCCGAGCCACCCCGAGGCCACTCCAACGTGTCCAGGCGCCGCACCATCTTCGTCCTCGTCGAGCGGCACTTCGAATCGAGCCGTGCGAGCTCTCCAGACGACAGCCGCCCCAAGATCTTGCCGCCGGCCGCCTTCGACTCCGACGAGGAATTCGTCACCACCGTAGCCCCTTCGACTCCGGCGCCTTCACCAACGCGTTGCTGGTGAGCTCGCGGTCATTTTGCATCTATCCGCGCTTTGCCCCACTGCCCGTAGCCAATTCTCCCCCGGAGTCAGTAGCCGGCCGCCGCACACGTCGACGCCGCCGTCGCCATGAAGCTTCCCGATGACCGCTGCGTGCTCCACTGGATGCGGACGACGACGGAGCACCTCCCAGTGCCTTCCCCTCCTTCTCCCGTGGCCAAATCCCTACTCCGGCGAGCCCTCCGCCGTGTCTGTGGCTGCCGCCGGCTAGCCGCCGGCCGGTTAGCTTAACCACCCGTGTTAACCCCCCGAGTCCATGACAAGTGGGCCCCAGGCCACCCCTAACCTCTCTGTTAATTAAACAGAGAGGGGTTAACCCCCTGTGAGGCTTACAGGGAGGACCCACAGGTCAGCCCCCCCCTGATGTCATGATGACGTGGGGCTGACGCATTAACCAGAAAACTTTTAAAAAGAATTAAAAATAATTCAGAAATTGCAGAAAATGCCTAAAACTTCAATAAATCTTAATGAATTCATCCTAACTCCAAATATAGCAAATAACATGTCTAAAAATATCAGAAAAATCCAAGGATTATGAATATGGGCTCTGTTTTCATGTTTGACCAATTAAAATTGGGTGAACAGTGGCAAACATCCATATGCATTTAATTCAAATTCAAATTTGGAGTGAATTTGCAAATGATTTTGCAACACACTTCTTTTAAATAGTTTCACCCCCACATCAGAGGCATTACCTCAACTATACCACATCACTTCATGATCAACTTTTCAAATGAACTTTCATGCATTCAAATGCATTTGAAATTCATCGATAATTCAAATGGAGTTTGAATTTGCAACTCAAATGCAATATACTCCTTTTAAATGGAATTGCCCACACAATGCAACCATGAACATCACATTACAATATTGATCATGTGCTTGAGCACTGCAAGTATATTTATTCCTTGTTTGATTGTTTGCTCGATAGATGTGCAACTGGAACCGGAGGCCACCCCCTTCGTTGAAGATACCGTTATCGAACCTCGTCAGCAAGGCAAGCAAACCCCATTGGTCATATCTATAAAATCCTAATTCCCTCTCAGTCTCGCTTATGCATGTTTAGGAGATCACCGAGACACGTTCTTTCGCATAGTTGAACCCATTTCGATGCATGACCTATCATTTTGTCACCGTATTAAGCAAACCACAATCCTAGCAGATTTAGGAGTTGAATGATGAGCATGTGGCCCCTACAACTGTTATTGCTTTTGCTGCTTAGTGATACAATGAGGATGTTATGATTGTGAGTTGGGATGGAATGAACACAGTGATGTTGATGATAACGTGTTTCTGAATCCACCCTAAACAAAGGTGAACGATGAGAGGCTGTGTAGGAGTACACAGTGGGTTGTCTCGTTGAACACTGCCCTAGGCCCCGAGTTCGTGTTTTGTGATCCAAGACAAAGAGTATGACCACATGTAGGGTTTAGCCCTGTTTGGCCTCTTTACATACCCGATCCGGTCCAGGAGTCACAATAGATTCAGGCTTTCCATTTGGCATGTGCATAGAAAAAGAATGAAGAAAAGGTTGCATCATATAGACATGTGGGTGGACCTGTGAGGCAGTGAAACCATCTGGCAGAGGTGGCGTCTCGGTCCCTTACATTATCTGAGTCCGTTTCGTGGAACCGGCCGGACTCTCGAGCGGTGCCAAACTCAGGTAGTCGACTCCTGGATTAGAGAAGGTGATGTGAGGTTAGTGCCTTGGTTTCATCCACGTCCGACACCCGCTTGAATGGTGCCAAGAATGAGGCGTTAAGTGATGACACGCGTGTGAAGATGTACACCCCTGCAGGGTTAATGAACTATTCGAATAGCCGTGTCCGCGGTTATGGACTACTTGGAGACCTCTACTTGATCATTAGATAACTTGAATGGATACTTATAAAATCCGCAAGATAAGCGTGAGTGCTATGGTGGGCTTCCTCGTGGGGAAGTCGAGGAAGTAACCATAGTGGTGTATTGTTTGGAGACTTGTAGTGGACTCGTGTACGCTTCTTACCTCAAGTCTGGTACTCGTAGTACAGGACTAGCCAAGTCAAAGCTGGCACTTCTGCATGAAGAAACCCCACCTCCTTTACCTTGATACTTGAGCATGAGTAGTATAGATCTGATGTAAGTCTTGCTGAGTACGACTTTGTACTCACGTTTGCTTATTCTATGTTTTAGATGGAAACCCAGGCCCCGATGGAGTCATCGACCTGAAGCTCGACGTTGACCTTGGTAGTATAGTTCCAGACAGCAGTCTGGTCCCTCGTGGATGGGCATGTATGTTTACAAGGCTTCTCTAAGACATTTGTTAAACTTGTCTGTACTCAGACCTAAATTGCTTCCGTTGTATGATGTAATGTTGATCACAGACATGTGATCTTTGTATGCTCTATGTGTATATCAATAAAGAGTACTTGTAGAGTTATGTGATGATACCTGCTGTTCATACTAGACATGTGTGATGCGTGTATGATTATAACATGCATGTCTTAGTATGGGTTTTCGAGACCTTAGTTGTGATCTGGCTGGCGGTCGTTTATACACCAAGTGGCCCTTAGATGTTCCCAGCTTGGGCATCGCGATGCGATTGCTCGTGGCTCTGCCACGTGCACACTTTGTTGTATGATTGAGCCCGCCCTAGATCCCGACTAAGTGATCGGGCTGGAGTAAGTCTATGTAAGAGTTAGGATTCAATCGATAACATGGTTGAGGCGACTTGTCTATGAGTATGGGATTCACCACCCATAAACATCTAGACTTGTGAGAAGGACGATGAGGACCCATTTCAGATGATCATCCGGCCTGAATGGGATGCCCAACTCACGTTCGATGCTTACCGAGAACGTTCTGTGCTTGGCCTTGTCTGCTTAGACAAGTGGGTACGGTTCTCGGCTCTCCATGTGATTGTATCGTGACTTGAATTACATACGCTAACCCCGGGTCCCGACAGACTTGGTATCAGAGCAGGACTGTCTGTAGGATTATCAAACCCTTGGTCGAAGTCGAGTCTAGCATTCTATAGTTATATAGTTACTCTGGGTATAAGGGAACAACGTAAGGCTTCTTTTTCTCCTTATCCTCATCGATCTGAGTTCTGAGTCACCCTTATCTTTTCTACGGGATGATAGGACTAGGCTCATCTATGTTTTACTAGAACATCTCGTTGTTTTCTTCCTTGTAGCCGTAGGAAAGTTGTGTTCAGTCTTCTAGAGTCGTTGTGCTTCCTATTTTGAGACATCCTATGTAAGTGCTGTTGAGATGTTGTGAGGATTTCCATTTCTCTTGCAATTACAGCCGTTATGCTGTCCGAGTCATTCCAGGTTTCTTCATAATCTAATGCATTTGCAAAATCCTTCTTTCCTTTTCGGTTGTCCTTTTAGAAGAACTTCTAGGTGGTATGCCCGATAGTTCTCTATAGTTTGTTGTAGGTTTTGTTCTAGAAACCTATAGTGATTCAATTGCAGTTCTTCCTCCCAGTTTAGATGTCTTCTAGCCAGAAGAACCACACTAATCATCGTGTTGGGGTACTTTGCTACTCTGACATATGTGTTGTAGCCCCTAGTAAGCCATGGTCATCCTCAGGAAAACCATCC
Organism: Bromus sterilis; assembly: GCA_950022295.1. Taxonomy (NCBI): domain Eukaryota; kingdom Viridiplantae; phylum Streptophyta; class Magnoliopsida; order Poales; family Poaceae; genus Bromus; species Bromus sterilis. The sequence goes on along the minus strand of OX465600.1, from coordinate 202,831,720 downwards.
AGAGATCAAACCCCTTAAACCTAGTCACCCGACAGATGTGTAGAATTTATAGTGGATCTTATACCAGGCACAACCCTAATTTCCAGACGCCCATATAGAGTGGCCCCACATGAGTTAGCTGAGCTAAAAATCCAATTTGAAGTGTTGTTGGCAAAAGGCTTAATCTGCCCTAACTCATCGCCATGGGGATTGCCTCGTTCTGTTCGTAACGAAGAAAGATGGAACAGAAAGGATGTGCGTAGACTATCGCCCGCTAAATTTAGTGACGATAAAGAACAAGTACCCATTGCCTAGGATCAATGATCTTTATGATCAACTTGCAGGATCCTCTGTCTTCTCCAAGTTGGATTTGAGATTAGGTTATCATCAAATCAAATCCGAAACGAGGACATTCCAAAAACGGCTTTTACTACTCGTTATGGTCTTTACGAGTACACCGTCATGTCCTTCGGTCTAACCAATTCCCCTGCTACTTTTTCACGCATGATGAACTCGATCTTCATGGAGTATTTGGACAAGTTCGTCGTGGTTTACCTCGATGACATCCTTATATACTCGAAGAACGAAGAAGAACATGCCGAGCATCTAAGGCTGGTATTGATGAAACTTAGAGAGCACCGCCTTTATGCCAAGTTCTCCAAGTGTGAATTTTGGCTACCAGAAGTGACCTACTTAGGCCACGTGATTTATGCGAAAGGTCTTGCAGTCAATCCCGAGAGAGTTCAGGCCGTCCTTGACTGGACTCCACCTGAATCGGTTAAACAAGTTAGAAGTTTTCTTGGCTTAGCAAGCTATTGCCGTCGCTTCGTCGAGAACTTTTCTAAAGTTGCAAAGCCTCTAACTGAACTCCTCAAGAAAGATAAGAAATTCCTATGGACTCCCAAGTGCGAGGAAAGCTTTCAAGAGCTAAAAAGAAGATTGACTTCTGCACCCGTACTTGCGCCTCCAGACACCAAAAGGGATTTCGAGATCTATTGTGATGCTTCACGGCAAGGGTTAGGATGCATACTTATGCAAGATCGACATGAGGTAGCTTATGCTTCACGCCAGTTGCGGCCACATGAAGAGAACTATCCTACCCATGATCTTGAACTCGCTGCCGTAGTTCATGCCCTGAAGACTTGGCGACATTACCTCCTTGGTAATCGTTGTGAGATCTATTCTGATCACCAAAGTCTCAAATACATATTCACCCAGCCAGATCTTAATCTCAGGCAAAGACGCTGGATAGAGTTGATAAAAGATTATGACTTAGGAATTTATTTCACCCCAGGCAAGGCCAATGTCATGGCTGATGCACTAAGTCGTAAGTCGTATTGTAACAACCTCATGTTACAATAGTATCAACCACTTCTTCATGAGGAATTTCTAAAGCTCAATCTCGAGATTGTTCCTCGTGGATCTCTTTTCAACTTGGTGGCGAAACCAACCCTTGAGGATCAAATCATAGTTGCCCAAAGACGTGCACGAGGTGTACGCCGGATGAAGCAGAACATTGTTAGCGGAGTTGCTAAATGTTTCTCTACAAATGATCAAGGAACGATATTCTTTGAAAATCGTTTAGTAGTTCCTGAGAATGAAGACATAAGGCAGCTGATCCTTAAGGAAGCTCATGACACTCCCCTCTCCATTCATCCCGGTAGCACAAAAATTTACCGATATCTACGCCAGAGATTTTGGTGGACTCGGATGAAAAGAGACATTGCTCAATTTGTTGCCGAATGTGATGTTTGTCGTCGCATTAAGGCAAAACACCAAAGACCTGCTGGTACACTTCAACCTTTGCCTATTCCCGAGTGGAAATGGAAAAAGTCGGTATGGACTTCATCACCGGCTTTCCAAAAACCCAGAAAGGAAATGATGCCATCTTCGTGGTCATTGATAGACTTTCCAAAGTTGCTCACTTCCTTCCCGTTCGCGAGTCTATAACTGCTAGTCAGTTGGCGGACTTGTACGTCTCTAGAATTGTGTCTCTTCACGGTGTTCCTTTGGTGATCAATTCTGATCGTGGTAGCCTTTTCACCTCTAGATTCTGGGGAAGATTTCAGAATGCTATGGGAACTCATCTATCCTTTAGTACAACTTTCCATCCTCAGTCTAGTGGTCAAGTCGAAAGGGTTAATCAAATCTTGGAAGACATGCTCAGAGCTTGTGTTATCTCTTTCGGAAAGAATTGGGAGAAATCTCTTCCCTTCGCCGAATTTGCTTATAACAATAGCTATCAATCTAGTCTGAACATGGCTCCTTTTGAACTCCTCTACGGACGACGATGTCGAACACCCTTGAACTGGTCAGAAACCGGTGAGAGACAACTCTTTGGACCGGATATGATCAAGGAAGCAGAAGAGCAAGTTCGCATTGTTCGTGATTGTTTGAAAGCCGCCCAGTCTCGTCAGAAAAGCTACTATGATCGTCATCATAGGCAAGAGAGCTACAATCTGGATGAGAATGCTTACCTTCGGGTTACTCCTCTGAAGGGAACCCAAAGCTTCGGTATCAAAGGCAAGTTGGCCCCACGTTACATCGGACCTTTCCGCATTCTCGCTAAATGTGGAGAAGTTGCCTACCAACTTGAACTACCTCCGCACCTTTCCCGAGTACATGATGTATTCCATGTGTCACAACTCAGGCGTTGCTTCAAGGACCCCATCCGCGAAGTCGACCATGAAACGCTTGATCTCCAAGATGACCTTTCTTATCGAGAGTACCCTGTTCGTATTCTTGATTCCGCAGAGCGTGTCACGCGTCGTCAGAAGATCAAGTTTCTCAAAGTGCAATGGTCACATCACTCCGAGAAAGAAGCAACCTGGGAAAGAGAAGACCGCCTCCGTGCCGAGTACCCCACCTTCCTCCCGACGACTTCTGAATCTCGGGACGAGATTCTTTTGAGTGGGGGCGAGTTGTCAGAACCCCAACTAGGGTAAGTGCTAGGGTTTGATTGTGCTTTGCATCATGTCAAAAATTCAAAAGGAAATTCAAAATGGGGAAAGAAAAGCCCTAGAAAATGTAAATCAAATGGCCAGATAAAAATATTTTTCCAAAAATCATTTGAATGCTTGGAAAATTCCTGGAAATGTTGCTGATCATTTTAAAAGTGGTTTGGGATCAATCCCATGCACATGGAATTTTCTAATATTCAAACAGTGGCTTTGGAAATTAAATAAACCCCTATTTGATTTGGAATTCAAATTTATTGAATTTCAAAAATGTCCAAATCCTATGTGTGACTAGCTACTGGTCATCTAGGATTTTTAAAAGTCTTTGGGCATTTTTCTAAAATGCTCTGGTATTTTATTTATTAGAGAAAACAAAATAGCAGAGAAATAAAAAGAAGAAATAAAAAAAGGGAATAGCCCCAGGCTTCCAGCCCAACTAATTCCCCCCGGCCCACTTGGCCTCGGCCCAGCCCACGCCCGTTGTCGTCTTCCTGCCGACGCCGAAGCAGCTCGGTGGCAAGCCGTGGGCGCGCCGACTGCCACCGCGACGCCGGCCGCCTTCTAGGCCTCCCCCTCGCACCCCAGAGCGCCACGCAACGCCACACACACCCCCGCACCCCTCCCCCTTGCTCCTGGTCACCCCCCTCCTCTCTGCGACGCCATTTCCACACGCACCCGAGGACGCCGGAGCACGCCGTCGTGCGCTGCCGTGCCCCGAGCCACCCCGAGGCCACTCCAACGTGTCCAGGCGCCGCACCATCTTCGTCCTCGTCGAGCGGCACTTCGAATCGAGCCGTGCGAGCTCTCCAGACGACGGCCGCCCCAAGATCTTGCCGCCGGCCGCCTTCGACTCCGACGAGGAATTCGTCACCATCGTAGCCCCTTCGACTCCGGCGCCTTCACCAACGCGTTGCTGGTGAGCTCGCGGTCATTTTGCATCTATCCGCGCTTTGCCCCACTGCCCGTAGCCAATTCTCCCCCGGAGTCAGTAGCCGGCGGCCGCACACGTCGACGCCGCCGTCGCCATGAAGCTTCCCGATGACCGCTGCGTGCTCCACTGGATGCGGACGACGACGGAGCACCTCCCAGTGCCTTCCCCTCCTTCTCCCGTGGCCAAATCCCTACTCCGGCGAGCCCTCCGCCGTGTCTGTGGCTGCCGCCGGCTAGCCGCCGGCCGGTTAGCTTAACCACCCGTGTTAACCCCCCCGAGTCCATGACAAGTGGGCCCCAGGCCACCCTAACCTCTCTATTAATTAAACAGAGAGGGGTTAACCCCTTGTGAGGCTTACAGGGTGGACCCACAGGCCAGCCCCTCCTGACGTCATGATGACGTGGGGCTGACGCATTAACCAGAAAACTTTTAAAAAGAATTAAAAATAATTCAGAAATTCCAGAAAATGCCTAAAACTTCAATAAATCATAATTAATTCATCCTAACTCCAAATATAGCAAATAATATGTCTAAAAATATCAGAAAAATCCAAGGATTATGAATATGGGCTCTGTTTTCATGTTTGACCAATTAAAATTGGCTGAACAGTGGCAAACATCCATATGCATTTAATTCAAATTCAAATTTGGAGTGAATTTGCAAATGATTTTGCAACACACTTCTTTTAAATAGTTTCACCCCCACATCAGAGGCATTACCTCAACTATACCACATCACTTCATGATCAACTTTTCAAATGAACTTTCATGCATTCAAATGCATTTGAAATTCATCGATAATTCAAATGGAGTTTGAATTTACAACTCAAATGCAATATACTCCTTTTAAATGGAATTGCCCACACAATGCAACCATGAACATCACATTACAATATTGATCATGTGCTTGAGAACTGCAAGTATATTTATTCCTTGTTTGATTGTTTGCTCGATAGACGTGCAACTGGAACCGGAGGCCACCCCCTTCGTTGAAGACACCGTTATCGAACCTCGTCAGCAAGGCAAGCAAACCCCATTGGTCATATCTATAAAATCCTAATTCCCTCTCAGTCTCGCTTATGCATTTTTAGGAGATCACCGAGACATGTTCTTTCGCATAGTTGAACCCATTTCGATGCATGACTTATCATTTTGTCACCGTATTAAGCAAACCACAATCCTAGCAGATTTAGGAGTTGAATGATGAGCATGTGCCCCCTACAACTGTTACTGCTTTTGCTGCTTAGTGATACAATGAGGATGTTATGATTGTGAGTCGGGATGGAATGAACACAGTGATGCTGATGATAACGTGTTGGTGAATCCACCCTAAACAAAGGTGAACGATGAGAGGCTATGTAGGAGTACACAGTGGGTTGTCTCGTTGAACACTACCCTAGGCCCCGAGTTCGTGTTTTGTGATCCAAGACAAAGAGTATGACCACATGTAGGGTTTATGGGAGCCCTGTTTGGCCTCTTTACATACCCGATCCGGTCCAGGAGTCACAATAGATTCGGGCTTTCCATTTGGCATGTGCATAGAAAAAGAATGAAGAAAAGGTTGCATCATATAGACATGTGGGTGGACCTGTGAGGCAGTGAAACCATCTGGCAGAGGTGGCGTCTCGGTCCCTTACATTATCTGAGTCCGTTTCGTGGAACCGGCCGGACTCTCGAGCGGTGCCAAACTCAGGTAGTCGACTCCTGGATTAGAGAAGGTGATGTGAGGTTAGTGCCTTGGTTTCATCCACGTCCGACACCCGCTTGAATGGTGCCAAGAATGAGGCGTTAAGTGATGACACGCGTGTGAAGATGTACACCCCTGCAGGGTTAATGAACTATTCGAATAGCCGTGTCCGCGGTTATGGACTACTTGGAGACCTCTACTTGATCATTAGATAACTTGAATGGATACTTATAAAATCCGCAAGATAAGCGTGAGTGCTATGGTGGGCTTCCTCGTGGGGAAGTCGAGGAAGTAACCATAGTGGTGTATTGTTTGGAGACTTGTAGTGGACTCGTGTACGCTTCTTACCTCAAGTCTAGTACTCGTAGTACAGGACTAGCCAAGTCAAAGCTGGCACTACTGCATGAAGAAACCCCACCTCCTTTACCTTGATACTTGAGCATGAGTAGTATAGATCTGATGTAAGTCTTGCTGAGTACGACTTTGTACTCATGTTTGCTTATTCTATGTTTTAGATGGAAACCCAGACCCCGATGGAGTCATCGACCTGAAGCTCGACGTTGACCTTGGTAGTATAGTTCCAGACAGCAGTCTGGTCCCTTGTGGATGGGCATGTATGTTTACAAGGCTTCTGTAAGCCATTTGTTAAACTTGTCTGTACTCAGACCTAAATTGCTTCCGTTGTATGATGTAATGTTGATCACAGACATGTGATCTTTGTATGCTCTATGTGTATATCAATAAAGAGTACTTGTAGAGTTATGTGATGATACCTGCTGTTCATACTAGACATGTGTGATGCGTGTATGATTATAACATGCATGTCTTAGTATGGGTTTTCGAGACCTTAGTTGTGATCTGGCTGGCGGTCTTTTATACACCAAGTGGCCCTTAGATGTGCGCAGCTTGGGCATCGCGATGCGATTGCTCGTGGCTCTGCCACGTGCACACTTTGTTGTATGATCGAGCCCGCCCTAGATCCCGACTAAGTGATCGGGCTGGAGTAAGTCTATGTAAGAGTTAGGATTCAATCGATAACATGGTTGAGGCGACTTGTCTATGAGTATGGGATTCACCACCCATAAACATCTAGACTTGTGAGCGGACGATGAGGACCCATTTCAGATGATCATCCGGCCTGAATGGGATGCCCCTCACGTTCGATGCTTACCGAGAATGTTCTGTGCTTGGCCTTGTCTGCTTAGACAAGTGGGTACGGTTCTCGGCTCTCCATGTGATTGTATCGTGACTGGAATTACATACGCTAACCCCGGGTCCCGACAGGCTCACCCGAGACCGGCTTATGCACCACGCACACATCATCTAGGTCCACTTCGGTAAACCGGCCGGGTTCACGATAGTGGTAGCCAACCCAGGTAGGCGGCTTTCTTGGAGTAGATAGGCTATGAGGTAACAATTGTGGTGAGCATCCTCACTGGCACCCCTTGAATGGTGTCGAGATCAAAGGCGGTAACTGATGATCATGTGTGTGTAGCGGTACACCCCTGCAGGGTTAACAAAACTATTCGAATAGCTGCGTCCGCGGTTAAGGACTGCTTGGAAAGCTTAGCTTGATTATTAGACAACTTGAACTGGATACTTCTAAAACACACCAAGAGAAGTGTGGGTGCAATGGTGTGCTTTCTCGTGGGGAAGTCGAGGAAGGCACCATAGTGGTGTATTTGGTTGGAGAAAGTAGTGGACTCGTGTACGTTTCTTACCTCAAAGTCTGGTACTCGTAGTTCAGGACTAGCCAAGTCAAAGCTGGCACTTCTGCAATTGAAAGCCCACCTCCCTTTACCTTGATACATGTGCATGAGTAGTATAGCTCCTATGTAAGTCTTGCTGAGTACGACTTTGTACTCACGTTTGCTTATTCTATGTTTTAGATGAACCCACTGACCCCGAAGGTGGCTTTTTCATCGAGCTCGACGACTGAAGATCAAGCTAGTCTAGTCCCAGTCAGACGACTGGTTCCCTCGTGGAGGGCTTGTGTTTAAATAAGGCTTCTTAAACCATTTATTAAACTTGTCTGTACTCAGACATACTTTTCTTCCACTTGTTTGTTGTAATGTTGGATCACATGCTTGTGATCACTGTGTGCACTCTGTGAGAGTTATCAATAAAATTGTATACTTTGTAGAGAATTGCAATGATACCTGATGTTCATACAAGGCATGTGTGCTGCGTGTATGTTTATAACATGCATGTCTTTGTATGGGTTTTCGAGACCTTAGTTGTGATCTGGCTGGCGTTCTTTCATACACCAAGTGGCCCTTAGATGTGCGCAGCTTGGGGCATCGCGATGCGATTGCTCGAGACTCCGTATCGTGCACACTTTGTGGTATGATCGAGCCCTCCCTAGACCCCGACTAAGTGATCGGGCTGGAGTAAGTCTATGTAAGAGTTATGAGATAGTCGATAGTATGGTTGAGGCGACTTGTCTTTGAATATGGGAGTTCATCACCATATCATTAGACTTGTGTGCGGACGATGAGGACCCATCTCAGTTGATCATCCGGCCTGGATGGGATGCCCCTCACGTATGATGCTTTCCGAGAACGTTCTGTGCTTGGCCTTGTCTGCTTAGACAAGTGGGTACGGTTCTCGGCTCTCCATATGACTATGTCGTAGCGGGACTTGCATACGCTAACCCCGGGTCCCGACAGAAGGTACCCGCGGAAGCACACAAGACGATAAACACTGGAAAGCAATCAACGAGCAAGCACTCTATTACTACGAGGCAAACACGAGCAAGCATCAACAAGAAGCAACACGAGACATCGCACCTACCGTCGAGAGCGGTTACTAACAGGTTAAGGGTAGTACTCGTCACACACGATGACACCGCCACGTTTACGGTGGTTCAAGTTGTTTAGCTACAGGTGAGCAAAATGTTATTAACATGGCAACTCAAGCAAGCATGGCATAGCACACAAACATGGCAAGAGGTGAAGCACAAAGTAAACTATCTAATCTAGTCAATTTAAGTGGGGTGAAATCCTAGACATGGCAAACTATTGCGGACCCCACGATAAAAATGGAATTTGGTACTGTTCTGACCTAAACATAATTTTATTATTTTTATTAGCAAGCAAGAACAGCATAAACACAATCTACATGCAATTCTGGTCAAGTTACATATAAAAACATTTTAATCAGAGGTACGGTTAAAAAGTTATGGCAGTTACAGTTTGCAGTGGCAAGCTGTTGTAATTAGCAGGTAAACAACATGTAAACAAGGTCAAACATAACAAAGAAGCACATTTTTTTAATCTACACAGAAAACTAAGCAAGTTTCATGTTTAACGCGTTGCGATCCGAACTACGGTTGAAAAGTTACGGGCATCGGAAAAATATAACACCACCTGCAAATTAATAAACACAGAAAAAAACCTATAACATCTACTGGGCCAAATTACTCCTGCTAGGCCGAGCCCAACTCGAACTGTGGCAGCAAAAGAAAAAAAAGGGAAGCGGGCTGCTCACCTCGTGGGCTGAGGGGGCGCTTGATCCGCTGCAGACCGGCTGGGGATTGGGCCGCGAGGTGCACCGGGACCAAGTCGGCCTCCACGCGTGGGACGAGCGGCTCGAGCTCCTCCCGAGCTATACCGCAGGCGGCGGCGGAGCTTCGCCTCGCCGGCGAGGTGGTGTGGTCGGGGACGCGCGCAGGAGGGCTGGAGGCGGCGGAATGGGAGGGCGACGGCCAGATTCGGCGGCTGGTGGTCTCGGGCGACGCGGGGAGCCTGCAGGGGCGGCGGCGCGAGTTCGGCTGGAGGTGCATCCATGGCGGCGGCTGGAAACAGAGGGAGAAGGAGAGATGAGAGGGAGAGGAGAAGAGAGGGAGAGGGAAGGAGGAGGAGAGGGCACGGCGGCCGTGACCTGCGGGGTGCCAGCGGCGGCTGGGTCTCGCCGACGTTGGCCGGAGGCGGGCGGCGCGATGGCGGCTCGGATGAGGAGCTCGGGAGGCGCATGGGCGTGGAGGCTCGAGAACCCAACTGGTGATGTGGCGACTTCCTGGCCGTCAGATCGGGCGATCTGACGGTCCAGATCTGATGGGCTAGCAAAAGGACGAAAATGGGGTATTTTTGGGGCACTTGTGAGGGGGTGGCTGCAATTTTGGCTAGGGAAACCCTAGAAAGGGGTAGGAGTGTGGTGGTATTTATACAGCCCCGGTGGCTGGCAGTTTGCAAAAACATCCCCGGTTTTTCTCTCGCGCGCGCGGTGTTTACGTTTCTGACCGCCGGGGGTCCGCAAGACCTCCGATTCGGGTAAAACTTCGAACTGCGCGATCAGCGCATCGAGCCGGCGGAGTTCACCTCGCGCTAGAACAGTTCCGAGAACACTTTCCGGCGCGCTATAAAAATAACCCGTTTAATTATTAAACGGGGTTTTGTTCCGTTGGCTGCGGCTGGTCTCGTGCGGTTTTCGCGACGGTGATCGGGTGAAACCCGGTGTCGAAAAGGTCGAGTGTCAGGGTGTCAAGGGTCGGTCTCCGTCCAATACGAGACAAGAGGGGGAAAAATAATCGCCGATCGATAAATCGGGGATGCAAACACCACAAAAAATCAGACAATCGAACAATTCAGGCCGAAAACAAATTTTTTAATTTTTGTGAAATCTGGGCTGTTATAGTTATGGGGATCGATGTTTTTCCCTTTGCCACTAGGCATTTGATTGTAGTCTGTACTCAGACATGTATCTTCCGCTGTTGTATTGTTTTTGAGGCAGTTGTATGCCGATTGTATGAGATTTTGTATCCTTGTATCTGTAATGTTGTGATATCATGTTGGAAATCCGGGGCATATGACTTCGTCATATGTCGCGCTGGGACCGATATGTGCTTCGTCCCCGGATCTGGATGGAAACATCTAGATCTGGAACAGTACCGCATATCGGTCCTTACAACTTGGTATCAGAGCCTTACCGACCGTAGGATCCCTTCTTTGGCCGAAGTCGAGTCCAGACAAAACTATTTTGTAGTTACTAAGTTAGTTGTCAGAGAGTAGGATTCTTTTTACTCCTTACCTTTGCTCTGGTCAGGACAAGTGTTGTAAGTGTTTTAACTCTCGCCTTATCCCTTTCAAACTTTAGGATCTCGAGTGTGTGGAGTGTCGGAACCGTTACAATGCCTTGCTTGCAGCGTATTGTCTCGATTCCGACCTCAGGTTGGGAATTCCTGTAGTACCTTTAGCTTCTCCAATTTCGGATACCATCTAGGTCATCCATTGCCATCCATCCTTTTGCCGGTGTTTTCACGACTTGCGTCGAAAACACTATCCTTTGATCCGGTTATCATCGTCGTTCCTCCTCTTGACACCGATGGTTTCGTTTTTCCGACATTGCCAACTCTCTGCGGAAATTTATCTCGACAGAAGTTCGACGTTGACATGGAGCAGAGTCCCTTGTTGGTGGTGTTGAATAATCGTCGACTCTCTTTTCTCTCCCCCTTTCCCTCTGCCCCGGATCGTCCTGGATCTCGAGACGAGATCCCTTGTTGGTGGTGTTGTATTGTAAAAGCCCAGTTTTCACAAAAAATAAATTTTTTGTTTTGTGTGTGAATTGTTTGATTGTCTGATTTGTTTGCGGTGTTTGCATCCCCGATTTATCGATCGGCGATTATTTTCCCCCTCTTATCTCGTACCAGACGGAGACCGACCCTTGCCACCCTGACACTCGACCTTTGAGACACCGGGTTTCACCCGATCACCGTCGCGAAAACCGCACCTCCCTCCTCTCGCCTCCACGCTGCACGCAGCCGCCGCCGCGCGCCTCCACCACCGGCAGGCCGGAGCCGCACCGCCGGTCGTCTCGCCCCGTCCCTCCTACTTCTCCTCCCTTCCCTTCTCTTCTCTCCCCCTCCTGACCGCCTCCCTTTTTCTGTTCATTGAAGCACAAGGGGACGCCATGGCCTTGAAGATCGGAAGTCGCCTCCGCCATGGATGAGCAGCTCGGAGCTCGCCCGAGTCCACTAGGCGGCCGTCGGACCACCCCAACAGCCGGATCCGGCCGCCGCGCCCGTGGATCTCCCCGTTCCGGCCGTTCCCCCGCCCAGCACCTCACGCCTCCTCCCGTAGATGGCCGCCGGCGCTAGATGGCCGATGCCACACCGCCCGCTCGATCTTCTCGGGAGCAGGCGCCCCCAACCGCCGCCACCGCGTTGGCCAGCCTGGCTCCCGCGGCCCACCACAGCCAGCCGACCCAGCTCCCCCAGCGCGGTCCAACTCGGTGAGCCGCCCCCATTTTGCTTTTTTTCCTGTTGGGCAGGCCCAGTGGCACAGATTCGGCCCGTTTAGTTTTTTCTTCTTTTCTGCTAGGTTTTTCTATTATAATTGGCAGATTATTGTTATTTTCTTGCGGTAGCTTTATCTTTTTGCTCGTAGCTCAGATCGCGACGCGTTAAACATGAAAGTTGCTTAGTTTTTCGTGTAGTTTAATAAAATGTGCTCTTTTGGCTTGTTTGACTTTGTTTACATGATGTTTAACTGCCAATTACAACCCTTGCCACTGTAAACTATAACTGCAATAACTTTTTGTCCGTTGCTCCGATAAAAATGTTTCTTACATGTAACTTGACTAGAATTTCGTCTAGATTGTGTTTTTTCTGTTCTTGTCTGCTAATAAAAATAATAAAATATTCTTTAGGGAAAAACAGTACCAAACATTACAATTATCGTGGGGTCCGTAATAGTTTCCATGTATAGGTTTTACCCCCCACTTAAAGTGACTAGATTAGATAGTTTACTTATGCTTCACCTCTTGTCATATTTGTGTGCTATGCCATGCTTCTGTGCTTTGCCATGTTAACAACCTTTGTTGATCACCTGTAGCTAAACAACTTGAACCACCGTAAACGTGCGGTATCGTCGTGTGTGACGAGTACTCCACTTAACCTGTTAGTAACTGCTCTCGACGGTAGGTGCGATGTCTCGTGTTGCCTTCTTGTTGATGCTTGATCGTGTTTGCCTCGTAGTAATAGATGCTTGCTCGTTGATTTCTTTCCAGTGTTTATTGTCTTGTGTGCTTCCGCGGGTACCTTCGGAGATGATGCGAGCTTGCGATCCACTACACCTTCGGAACCTGACTTATCAACAGGCAAGGACTATACATTACTTATGATCCATTCTATTTCAACCAGCGGTTTGCATGCTATTATAGGTTAGGTTCGATGTTTGATCCTACCACATGTTTACAGCCTCTTTCAAACTGATACGGCCATGTCCCTTCCCAGCAAACCTTGTACTGCTATGTTACTATTGCTCGTTGCTCAGCCCCTGCTTAGTATGCATGCTTAGGATGCTACGATGTTACCCTGTTACTCCTTGGTTTGGGATATCACATCATCATTATTATATTGTTGTGGATGATATGATTATTATAAATGTTGACTATATTCGACGAAGGATGGAAGGTCTAGGCTATCCACCCCCGACGCTTTGTTCCATTCAAGTCACCTAGGATCCGAGTTCCGGGTATTGGTTTTAAGACTGAGCGTGCCTAACCGCGTTTGGGATTTTATGGGGTCCCCTTTTCTTACCTACCTAGCTTCAAACATTTCTAGTGGTGGCCCAAGCTGATTTACCATTTGAAACCGTGTGTGTGCTGGTCAGCTGCCAGTAGTTTTTAAACCAACCCGGACCAGTGAGGACATAGTTCCCTTGCTGGACCACCTTGTCCGACTGAGGACCCGGTTTCCCATCTGTGATTAACCGATTATCCAAACCTGTGACAGACGGTAGAGACCAGATCGAGAGCGCGGTCGGCTCCTGAGGTGGATGTCGACTCACCGGGGGCCACCCGAATTTGTTCGTTGTTAGCTAGAGGGACCTGCCGTTTCGGATCTCTTGGAACTAAATCATAAAATGGTTTCCTGTGATGGGTAGCAACTGAGAGAGATGGACGTGCGTGCGGAGCCTTGTAATGGGCAGTTGGTACACCCCTGCAGGGTTAAATCTTTTCGAGAATCCGTGTCCACGGTTATGGACGACTTGAGACCTACTCCTTGTTCATAGACAACAACAACTGAGATAATCTTAATATAACTTGATCAACGTGTGTGTGTGCCTCGACTGCTTCTTCTTCGTCGGGATGCGAAGAGGAGGACAAGGATTGGATAGGTGTTATGTTTGCGTAAGTAGTTGATAGCAAGACTTGTTGGAGGCGATTCCTCATCGAATGCTTGGCTTCTTATCTTATTCTCTAGATCGTTAGCCACTTCATAAATGCTAGTGCGGCAGCAACCTCACCACTTACCCCTTCCTTACCGTAAACTACTAGTTGTCCTAGAATGACGAGTGATGAAGTCCTTGCTGGGTCAGATGACCACTAAAGTTGGATGCTAAGTACTTCTGTACTCATGATACTACCCCCAAACTCTTTTCAGGGTTCTTGATCGACAACAGGTATGGTGATCGACGTTTCACGGGGATACTTGACGACGACTAGTTAGGCGGATCCCGGCGGAGGGCCTGGACCCGTGTGGTTATGGGGATCGATGTTTTTCCCTTTGCCACTAGGCATTTGATTGTAGTCTGTACTCAGACATGTATCTTCCGCTGTTGTATTGTATTTGAGGCAGTTGTATGTCGATTGTATGAGATGTTGTATCCTTGTATCTGTAATGTTGTGATATCATGTTGGAAATCCTGGGCATATGACTTTGTCATATGTCGCGGTGGGACCGATATGTGCTTCGTCCCCGGATCTGGATGTAAACATCTAGATCTGGAACAGTACCGCATATCGGGCCTTACAACAATGAACTAGACTTACCAACCTACTATCAGCTATAGGATAGATGATACCTGCGGCTAGAAGCTTGAGAATCTCCGTCCTAACCACGTCTTTCATCTTTCGGTACAACTGTCACTGATGATCAACAACTGGCATGGCATCGGGCTCGAGATTGATAGTGTGTTGGCAAATCGATGGACTAATCCCCGTCATCAAGGGTATAGCCCAAGGCACCACGGTGTCTGCGAAGTGTCTCCAATAATCGCTCTTCTTCAAATCCTGAAAGGTTAGTATTGATAATGACAAGATATATTTTCTTTTCATCTAAATAGGCATACTTGAGCGTATCAGACAATGGTTTGAGGTCAAACACCGGTTCTTCTTTTGGTTGCGCTAGGATCCCCAAAGGTTCAACCGGAAGGTTGTGCTTCAGGATAGCAGTTTGTCTTGTGAATATTTTGTCTAACTCATTTCTCTCCTGCATATGCATATCATTCTCGTGGTCTTCCATATATTGTTGCAAAGGGTCATTAGGAGGAATAGCAATAGAAGCAATATTTTCAATAATTTTATCATCACTAAGTAAATCAGTACCACGAGGTTGCTTGGAGAATTTATAAAAGTTAAATTCATATGGCTCACCGTTGAATTCAACATAAACTTTACCTTTCTTACAATCTATAATAGCACCACAAGTGCTGAAGAAAGGTCTACCAAAGATAATAGGGCAAAAACTATCTTGCACTGAACCAAGTACGAGAAAGTCGGTAGGATACTTCACCTTTCCACATAGGACTTCAACATCTCTCACAATTCCAATGGGAGAGATAGTTTCTTTGTTTGCTAAATAAATAGTAACATCAACATCTTCAAGTTCACAGGGTGAAATCTCACCCATGATCTCCTGATAGAGTGAATAAGGAATAGCGCTAGCATTTGACCCCAGATTGCAAAGCCCGTAATAGTTGTGATCTCCTATTTTGACAGATACAACTGGTGTACCTGAAATTGGGATCTTATTCTTGGTTGTAACAATGTCAGTTGAAACAACACAAAAATTTATCTTGGAATCTGAAAAATCATTAGTAACTAAATCTTTAACCATCACAACTTGAGGATGGACCTTGATCAGGTCCTCAGGTTCGTCAGTTCTTCTCCCACTTTTATTTACTATGCCTGTCACAAAAGAGTGCTCCCTCATCCTTGTAGGAAAAGGGGTCTTTTCATAAAAAATTGCAGGCAGAATAGGGTCAGCAACATGAATATCAACAGGTAACTCTTTAAAGGGTTTATGATACTGATCCTTCTCCTCCTTAGAAGAGTCAATGTGAGAGGCAAAGTTCTTACAAAAATCAATCATAAGCTGGGAATCAAGACCAATCTTAGAACAAAAGGTATTTAAATAATCAGTTTTCACATAGCTCTCAATGTAATCATGCTCATAATTTATAGCAGGTTCAATACCTTTATCGATTTCCTAGTCTTCAGTATTCTTCTGGATACTCTCGATGAGATCCCACCTTTCTTCGACGCTTCTTGTTTGGAATACCCCTCTAGAGGAGGCATCCAACATCTCCTTATCCTGACGAGAAAGCCTGGCATAAAAATTTGTAATTATAATATCCTTGGGGAGTTCATGGATATGACATTTGAACATTAGGGATTTAAGTCTCCCCCAAGCTTGATCGATGCTCTCTCCATCGCGAGACCAAAAGTTGTAGATGTAATTCCTGTCTCGATGAATTTCATGTAGAGGGTAAAACTTTGTGTAAAAGAGAGACATAAGCTCTTCCCAATTAAGTAGGTGTGACTTATCAAGGAGCTTATACCAATCTGAAGCTTTACCTATAAGTGATATGGGGAATAATTTCTTCATGATGAATTCCAGCGACACACCTGCAGCTTAAATAATGAACATAGTTGTGTTAAATATAGCAAGTGTTCACCTGGATGTCTATCTCCTGCATAACGATTAGATAAGACATAATTGATAATACCAGACGGTATTTCGTCAGGCACAATTTCAGTAGGGGTAGGAGTGCCCACCACAGTCGTGAGGCGTTTCCCCATAAACGACGATCCAGGAGTAGAGGTGTCCATAAGGACAAAAGGAGCAGCGGAAAAATAAAAACAGAAATATAAAAACTTCTTACCAGCTTCACTTACTAATAGCGCTACGCTCCTCGGCAACGGCGCCAGAAAATAGTACTTGATGACCCTCAACTGTAGGGGATCATTTGTAGTGTTTTCGATAAATAAGAGTGTCGAACCCAACGAGGAGCAGAAGGTATTGGTAAGTGACTTTGGTAAAGAAATAGCTGCAGGAACTGAAAGATAACTTTTTAGGTTTTTTTGATATAGACAACAAAAAAGGGAAAAGCGAACAAAGTAAAAGGCACTGAGGAGTAACAAGTAGCCCAATCCTTTTGAGCAAAGGAGAGGCTTAGCAACTGAACTTATAAAGGCTAAAGCGTTCTTGAGGACACACGGGAGAAATAGTCATGTGCTTTCGCCATATTCCGTATCGGTAATATGTGCTGTGTTGATAAGTGTTGAGTGGGTGGATCTATGCTAGTGCACCTTCTAGACTAAGATAAGTGAACTCTTATGACTGAAAATCTTGCAAGCATCCGCAAATACAAGATAGTAATTAAGGCAAAAGCCTAACCATAGCAATACGACCGATGATCCATTGTTCCCTTGTGCAAAAGCGTGCGAACTAGGTTCAGGTTTCTGTCACTCCGGCAACCCACCGTAAGCATTCTTTATACACAATGCATTGCCCTAGGTCCTTAATAAGGCGAAGTACTGAGTGTTCGACTCACACAACACCACTAGGAAAATAACAACATAACTTAAATATCAAACAACAGATATTACTTCAAGATCATATGACTACTAACAACTAGACTTCTCCCATGTCCTGAAGAACTAAAGTAACTACTCACAAGACATAAAAGAGATCATGATCAGAGGGGATAAATAGATGATAAACAATCTGGACACAATGATATTTCTCCAACAAAACTCAATAGCATTCATCACACGGTAGTAATCAACACCGGTAGAGTAGAGAGGATAGATAGTACGGATTACAACACAAGTTGAACTTGTGAGGTGAGATTGGATGGAGGTGGAGATGGTGCTGATGTTGGGGATGATGTTGATGATAATCTCGATGATGCCCGTGACGATGGTGATGACGATGTCGTCGATCTCCCCTTCCTTGAGGTGTTCTCCCCGGTGGAATCTGCCCGCCGGAGATTTCTTTTCTCCTCTATTAGTTTCCGCCATGGAGCGGCGGCGGAACTCGCGAAAACTCTCCCTTTTTAGGGTTTTTGGACGATATGTGATATATAGGCGAGAAGGGAAGCAGGGAGTGGCCCCAGGGGTCCAGGCGCCCTCCCGGCGCGGCCAGGGTGGGGGCCGCGCCAGGTGGCCTCCTGGGCACCCTGTGGCCCCCTCTGGCCCCTCTTCGGCGTGTCTTCATTATTCTTCTGAAAAACACTCTCCGTCGATTTTCAGGTAATTTGGAGGTGTTCTTATTTAGCAACTCAGCGTCCACTTTTTACCGCTGAATCCTGCGTATGCTGCTTCGGCATCGGAAAGTTGCAAACTGTGTAAATGAAGCCAAAGCAACATAAGAACAGCGTCATATCATGAAATATATCAATGAATAAGAAAGAATTACTATATAAAATAGTGATGCATTTTGGACGTATCATACGCCGAGAGAAGCAGACCGTTTATTATTCATCAGCATCTACTCACTAATCATCCACCTTGAGATATCTATCCAGAACATCTCGCTGGTATTAAGTTGTGAACCCCAACCAAACTGTAGGATCAAAGCAACAGAGAACTGCATTAACAAACTATGCGTAAGGTAAACAATCCTTGGAATCGCAGTTACAAGCACCATTGTTTTCTCCCTGGTGGCAACAACACATTCCCTAATATCATGTTTCTGTCACTCAAGCTAAACATCGAGGGGGGGGGGCATGAACCCACAATCAAGCATAACGCTCCCTCTTGGAGTCACGATCTACTACCTGTCCAAAGCAATAAAAAGTAATGGAGAACATGCAAGAACTAAAACATAAAAGGTAAACCAAATATATCACTCATCACAATCTGAACATAATCTCATAATCCATCGGATCCCAGCAAACACAACATAGTAACACAAAAACTAATACATAGGTGCCTTGATCATGTAGGACAACTCACAAGGGCTAAGAATTGAGGCACAAGATTGGAGAGAAAACATCACATAGCTACTGATCATGGACACATGGTCCAAGGGGACTACTCACGGCACATCCTGGAAGCGCTCATGGTGGTGGAGAAGCTCCCGGAGATCAATCCTCCCTCCGGCAGGGTGCTGGGACAAGGTCTTCTGGCGATCCCGATCTCGGATCGCGGCGGCGATGAAACAATGGTGAAAATTTTGTAACGGAGGACCTCCCGAGGGTTTTCAGAATAGGAGTTAAATATAGGCCGAAGGGGGGGCGCCAGGAGAGAAGACATCATCTAGATATTGATCATGGACCCATGGTCCAAGGGGGACTACTCACGACACATCCGGGAGGCGATCATGGTGATGGAGAGGCCTCCGGAGGTTAATCCTCCCTTCGGCAGTGTGTCGGGTCAGGTTCTTCAGGCGATCCTGAGATGGGAATCTCGATGGCGGCGGAACTGTGGGTAAAATCGCATAACGGGGCTTGACAAGGGTGTGTCCCCACGACTCTCGCGAATGAGAGTACCTGGTGCGTGTCAAGACAGAAGGCCCACTGGAAGCTTCGACCAGCCCACGATTGACCCACTTAAGTACCGACATAGGAGTTCTTGGCGATTATGGAAGATGTGACTTGGCGTCCAAGACTAGCACTAGATTAGGCAATTGATTCTGTAAACCCTTGGCATGATACGTTCTGTCATCATAAACCTCCTTATATACTTCCTCAAAACAGACACCATACCTACCTATCAAGGCATTTACATAGCCTTGTCGAGATATATTGCCATGCAACATCCACCTTCTCATGAATTGGTCTTCATGTCGTACATGCTTTTGCTTGATCGATGAGCCGCATGCTAGTTGGGACTTTCCCTAATCATTGCTACATGACGTGCTAGTATCACTGCATATCCTGCTACACTGACAGAGGCATACATTTGCATACATCATGATAGCTTCATCTTCTTTATGCTGAGTACTCTTGTAAAGTGTGAAAGATGTTCTATACTTCTTGTAAAATAGAGTGTTTCCCATAAGTGAGGAAAAGATCCCAAAGCGGACAAATTTAAAAGATCCCAAAGAGGAAAAAATGAGAGAGAAATAGAAAGAGCCATTAAGGCCAATAAAAAAATACAAAAAATAGAAAAAAAGAAAAAAGAAAAAAAGAGAGAGAAGGGGCACACTACTATTCCTTTTGAGAGATCCACACTCGTACTCCCTCTTGTATCTTGTACTCCATAGAGATGATCATATATGCATATAGCTATGTGGGGACCTTTACACTATAGAACTTGTCTTGTATATTACAATGATGAGCCTCCTCAAATGAGCTCTAGGTCTTCTTGAGCAAGAAAGTTGGATGCACCCCACTAGTTCCATTGGAGACCTTTCCATAGCTCATATGTGCATACGTTGCATGGCAATCCCTACTCCTCACATCATATCTATCATTTGGCTTTCTCGCCTATGATTGTCCTCATTTATGTGAGCCTTTCACACCTTTTTGTCTTCCTCCTCCACCATCTCTCTCTCTTTGCCATCCTAAGTGTCAACTTTCTTGCTTACGCTCATCCATTGCATGCATGCTCAAAATATCGAAAGGGAGTGGATCAGTTTGACTTGTACCTGGCTAGTGGTCTGGGGATGAGTCAAGATAAGATTCCAAAGAAGACTAAGTGTGAAACTTTAGTATATTGAGTTCTCAACTAAAAATATATTATGTTTTACTCTCTCGTATTCCCATCCCCCACTTCTTGCATGCAAACACCATTTGGAGACATTCGAGTCACGGACAGCGAGAGCTCTTGCACGTTTATGTTCTTATGTTGCTTGTTTCAATGCTAATATAGACTCTTGATTGTTATGAATTGAATTGAATTACATGCCTTGATTGCTTTACTTAAAAGTTCTTATATGGTTGGTAGCATGTCACCACAGAAATTATGCTTGTTATCATTTACCTACTCGAGGACGACCATGAATTAAGCTTGGGGATGTTGATACGTCCCAAACGTATCTATAATTTCTGCTTGCTCCATGCATGTTTTGGGTGATATTGCTATGCTTTTGATACACTTTCATGCACTTTTGATCATATTTGGACTAACCTATTAACTCAGTGCACCCCAGTGCCAGTTTCTATTTTCTGCTGTCTTTTCATTTCAGGTTTTCCTATTACGTAAATGCCAGAAAAATTCCGGGAAAAATATATAAAAAATCAGCGTACCGGAAGCTTCCAGATGTCCGAAGGGGGGCCAGAGGGGCCCCACCTGGTGCCCAGGCGGCCAGGGGGCGCGACCTAGGGTGGGGCAACGCCGGGAGGCCGCCTGGACCCTTGGATGCCCCCTTCGCGTATATATTTCCTTCATCCCGTAACCTCCGAGGAGATAACCCTTTTTCGCGATCTCGCCTCTATTCCGCCGCCTCCGTGCTTCCAAGACCGGGAGCACCAGAAGACCTCTTCCCAGCGCCCAGCCGGAGGGAGGATTGACCTCCGGGAGCTTCTCCACCACTATGGACGCTTCCCGGATGAGCCGTGAGTAGTCCACCTTGGACCATGGGTCCATGATCAATAGCTATGTGATGTCCTCTCCCGCTCTTTGTTCTTCATGGATTAGACCTTGTGAGATGCCCTACATGATCAAGGCACATATGCAATTCTTTCTGCTATTGCTATGTTGAGTTTGCTGGGATCTGATGGATTATGAGACTATTATCAGATTGTGGTGAGTAATATATTTGGTTCTTCTCCTTTTATATTTTTGTTCTTGAGTAATTCTTGCATGTTCTCCGCTGCTGTTTATTGCTTTGGCCAAATAGTACGTAGTAACTCCAAGAGGGGGTGTTATGCTTGATTGTGGGTTCATGCCCCCTGATGACTAGCTTGAGTGACAGAAACATGAGTCTAGGGGATGTGTTGTTGCCACAAGCAAAAAAAAATGGTGCTTGTAACCGCGGTTGCAAGGATTGTTTACTTTACGGAAAGTTCTTTTAATGCAGTTATCTATTGCTTTGGGTCTACACTTTGGGTGGGGCTCACAACTTAATACCAGCGAGATGTTCTAGATAGATATCTCAAGGTGGATGATTAGTGAGTAGATGCAGATGGATTTCGGTCTACTTGTTTTGGCGTACTGCCCATGCTTTCGAGCCTCTTCCTTTCTTTTGTAGCATAGTTAGCATTGGTTTGCATCCGTAATCCTGTCAATTGCCCAGCTGTAATTTTTTAACCTTGCGTAGCTGTTAATCGTCTTTTGGAAGAGAAACATCACTAGTGAACTTCATGGGACCCCGGTCCATATTTCCATCACCGTTTACACCCTAAATTTACTTCCTGTTTTATTTTCTAGCTGCAATTATCATTACCTTTTATCTCATGCATTTGAACCTTTGTAAACAGCAAGGCCGGAGAGATTGACAACCTCTCTGTACTCGTTGGGAGCAAAGTTATTTGTATCTTTGTGCAGGTTCATGTCAACTCTGGTGCTAGTAATTACTAGCGCCGTTGTCACCTACTTGTCTTAGCTGGAGTCCTACTGGAGATAAACCTTGTATCTTCACCGAGTGAAATTATGCTACGCTACATCTCAACCTTCCACTTGGGGTAGCCAACAAGGAGCACTACTTCAGTGCCATCACCGATCCTCGTCAATTGGCACCTACCGTGGGGAAGACGCAGGTTGGAATCACGATCTTGGCGGTTCCATCATCTGCAACCAACAACTCAGCAGTTTGAGCAAGATCCAACCCACTCGAAGAGCTCAAATTCATCGCAAGTCTCTCTGTCGCGCCACCAAGCTCGCTCGGCCAGCAACTAGGTCAAGATATATTTTTTGGCGACTACCAAAGTCGCACTCGACGAAGAAGGACCCGACTGATACGTCTCAAACGTATCGATAATTTCTGCTTGCTCCAAGCATGTTTGTGTGATATTGCTATGATCTAGATACACTTTCATACACTTTTGATCATATTTGGACTAACCTACTAACTCAGGGCACCCCAGTGCCAGTTCCTGTTTCTGCTGTTTTTTATTTCAGTTTTCCCCCATATAAAAAGTGATCCAAAAAACCGGGAAAAATCAGCGTGTCAGAAGCCTCCAGAAGCCCGAAGGAGGGCCAGGGGCCCACCACCAGGCGCCCAGCCGCCCACCTGTCGTGGCCAGGGGGGCGCTTGGACCCCTGGTGACCCCCTGGCTGCCCCCCTTCGCCTATTTATTATCCGTCACGGGAAACTTCCGAAGACAGAACCCTATTTCGCAATCTCGCCTCTGTTTCGCTGCCGCCGCTCTTCCAAGATCGGGAGCACCATCAGGACCCTTCCCAGCACCCTGCCGGAGGGAAGACCAACCTTCGGGAGCTTCTCCTCCACCATGGACGCTTCCCGGATGTGCCGTGAGTAGTCTACCTTGGACCATGAGTCCGTGATCAGTAGCTATGTGATGTTCTCCTCCCCTCTTTGTTCTTCATGGTTTAGACCTCGTGAGCTGCCCTACATGATCGAGTCACTTATGTAATTCTTCTGCTGTTGCTATGCTGAGTTTGATGGGATCTGATGTAGTATGAGATTATGTTCAGATCGTGATAGAGTAATATATTTTGTTTTTATCTCTTATATTTTTGTTCCTAAGTAATTCTTGCATGTTCTCCGTTGCTGTTTATTGCTTTGGCCATGTGGCAGATAGTAACTCCAAGTGGGAATGTTATGCTCGATTGTGGGTACATGCCTACTGATGACACGCTTGAGTGACAAAAACATGAGTCTAGGGGATGTGTTGTGGACACAAGGGGGAAAACAACGGTGCTTGTAACCGAGGTTGCAAGGATTGTTTACTTTACACAAAGTTCTTTTTAATGCAGTTGTCTGTTGCTTTGGGTTTACACTTTGGGTGGGGCTCGCAACTTAATACCAGCGACATGTTCTGGATAGATATCTCAAGGTGGATGATTAGTAGTAGATGCAGATGGATTTCGGTCTACTTATTTTGGCGCACTGCCCATGCTTATGAGCCTCTTCCTTTCTTTTGTAGCATAGTTAGCATTGCGGTGCGTTTATAATCCTGTCAATTGCCCATCTGTAATTTTTTTACCTCGCATAGCAGTTTTATCGTCTTTTGGGAGAGAGACATCACTAGTGAACATCACGGGACCCCGGTCCATATTCTCATCACTGTTTACAAGCTCATTTATTTTCTCGCATTTACTTTCAGTTGCTATCATTATCATTATCCCTTGTGTGCTTGACCCTTTGTAAACAACAAGACCGGAGAGATTGACAACCTCTCTAAACTTCGTTGGGAGCAAAGTTAATTGTATCTTGTGCAGGTCCAGGTCGAGGAAGAAACTTTTGTCTTATTCAGTGCCATTGTTTCCTCGCCACCTACTTATCATTGACGGAGTCCTACGGGAGAACAACCCTATCCTCTACTTAGGGGAAATTTGCTGCTATCCTACATCTCACCTTCCACTTGGGGTAACCAACGAAGGTCGAGAAGCCATTACCACTTCCACGCCATCAAGAAAATTTCTGGCGCCGTTTCTGGGGACTCCGAGTGATAAGATAGGGGAGTTGCCCATTATCTTTTACCTTTACTTTTTAGTCTTGTTAGTTTATCTTTCTGTTTTTATCTTTGTGTCTTATATCAAAAATTACAAAAAAATCTGCCACACTTGCTGCTACTATGGGTTCCACTGAAAACACGAAGTTGTGTGACTTCACCAGTCCCAACAACAAAGACTTTATCTGCACTCCTATTGCCATACCTGCCACTTCAGCTACCTCTTATGAAATTAAATCTGCTTTACTGAACCTTGTTATGAGAGATCAATTCTCTGGTGCTGGGGATGCTGCTGCTTTACACTTGAATAATTTTGTTGAATTATGTGATATGCAAAAGTATAAAGAAGTAGAAGGTGATGTTGTTAAGCTCAAGACTTTTTCCTTTCTCTTTGAGGGACGGAGCTAAAATCTGGTTTCAATCTTTGCCTAGGAATAGCATAGATTCTTGTGGTAAATGCAAAGATGCTTTTATTGGGAAGTACTACCCACCTGCTAAAATTCTCCAATTGATGAGTAACATTATGAATTTTAAGCAATTTGATAATGAACATGTTGCCCAAGCTTGGGAACGTATGAAATCTCTTGTTAAGAAATTCCCTACACATGGTTTGACTACCTGGATGGTTATCCAGACTTTTTATGCAGGCTTGAACTTTACCTCGCGGAACCTGTTAGATACGGCCGCGGGAGGAACCTTTATGTCAACTACACTCGGTGCTTCCACCAAACTCCTTGACGAGATGATGACCAACTATTCCCAATGGCACACCGAACGCGCTCCAACAGGTAGGAAGGTAAATTCTGTCGAGGAAATTACCTCCCTAAATGAAAAAGTTGATTTAATTATGTCTCTACTTACCAAGCAACCCTCTATTGATCCTCATGATGTTCCTTTAAATTCTTTGGTTGCTCAGGAACAAGTAGATGTGAACTTCATTTCTAGAAACAACTTTAATAATAATGCTTATAGGGGCAACTTTGCTAGTAATCCTAGACCGTTTCCATCCACTTATGGGAACAACAACACTTACCCTAGCAACAAGAACCCCACTTCTGAATTAGAAAACATGCTTAAAGACTTTATCACTACCCAAAAAGCCTTCAACAAAAATGTGGAAGAAAAGCTTGCTAAATTAGATAATCTTTATTTGAAGGTAGACAACTTAGCCCTTGATGTTGGGATGTTAAAAATTAGAACCTCCCCCCTTGAGGAGAGCAAGGCCACTCCTATTAATGCTATCCAGTTACAAATTAATGAAAATATTAGGATGATGGCTAAACTTAAAGGAAGATGGGCTAGAGAAAAAGAGGAAGAGGATAGAATTAAGAGCCTTCCTACACACCACACAATTGCCACTATCCAAATTGTTGAGGACACCGAAACTATTAGCACCCAATGCACTCCTCGTCCCATTGGACCTATTAATGGTGATGCTAATACCTCAACCGTAGAAGAATAAACTCCTATGAACATAGAGGGTCTCAAATAAGTGAGCCTAGATGACACTACTACCACCTTTGATAGTAGTTATATTGATTTTTATAGTTGCACCCTCTCAGAAGTTATTAGCTTGCTGATGTCTACACACGCTTCTATTCTTGTAGACTATGTTGGGCCTCCAAGCGCAGAGGTTTGTAGGACATCAGCAAGTGGATGACCTAAGGTTTATCGAACTCAGGGAAGTAGAGGTTGAAGATGTTCTCTCTCAAGCAACCCTGCAATTAAGATAAAATAAGTCTCTTGTGTCCCCAACACACCTAATACAACTAGGAGTTGTATAGGTGCACTAGTTCGACGAAGAGATGGTAAAATATGGGTGATATGTGTGACAAAGCAAGGTAATATAAATCTGTAATAAAAAGTGCAGCAAGGAAACATGTAACAAGAGTGAGTGCAAACGGTGTAACAATGATGGAAACAAGGCCTAGGATTCATACTTTCACTAGTGGCAACTCTCAACAACATTAACATAGTCTAATCACATGATATTTCCCATAAAACATGCAATGGAGACGTACTCGGAGGTCATTCCTTTGTGGTCAAGAGAGGATGAGAATTGTGCAGGGCTACAAAAGCACACCTCAGAGTTCGTAGTTCTCAATCTATGGAATTCCCAATGTCACCGCGGCCATCCAAAGAGAGTACCACAATCACCACAACATATCTCAAGGATAGTCAAAGACAAGCACCAAGAGACTCTCAATCTTCAATCAACACACAAAAGAGGAAATCACTCATGAAAATATTCTTCTAACCCATGTCCAATAGACCGCTATCACCTTGGTCTCGGGGATTATACTAGATAAGATCAATTGAGTACATCAATCCAATACATAGAGGAAGGGGAAATATCATGGGATCACCCTAGATTAACATAGCCTATGATCACAACGAAGATCATATGTGGGAGAGAGAGAAGAACCCATAACTACTGGTAGAAACCTTAGCCCCGAAGGAGAACTACTCCCGCTTCATGGAGGGAGGAAGCAACGTCGATGGTGATGAATCCGGGGGCACTTCCCCGTCCCGGCAGGGTGCCGACACAGGAATTATGGTCCCCCGAAGCTTGTCGGCGATGGCGGCGGAGATCGGAATCGCTTCTGGAAAAAGTACTTCAATATTAGGGATTTCCTCCGCGGGGGCTAAATATAGGCCAAAGGAGGGGGCCAGGGGGGCCACAGGGCAGCCAGGAGGGCAGGTGGCGCGGCCTAGGGTGGACCCGCGCCGGGCACCCTCCTGGGCCCCTGGTGGTGGCCCTCCTTCCATGTCTTGGTTATTCCGGAAGCTTCCGGAGCGCTGATTTTTATATAATTTTTCCGGGATTTATTGGAAACTTTAATTATTGGAAAAACCTGAAATACAAAAACATCAAAAAACAGGAACTGGCAACTGGGTGCACTGGGTTAATAGATTAGTCCAAATATGCTCAAAAGTGTATGAAAGTTCAAGAAAAACATGGAAAATTCACACAAAACATGCATGGAGCAAGCAGAAATTATAGATACGTTTGGGACGTATCACTTGCTACACAAAATGTCTAGAGACCCCCACACTAGCACACTCAATCTTGCCTTCACGGAGCATATCAAAAATGCTCTCATCAAAGCTAGTGAGGAGAAGCTTAGGATATAAGCCTCCATACCTAGGAAGCTAGATGATGGTTGGGACCCTATGATCAAAATTAAATTAAATAACTTCTCTTTCTATGCTTTATGTGACATTGGAGCTAGTACATTCGTCATGCCCAAAAGAATGTATGATATGTTTGAATTGAAACCTTTTGATTCTTGTTCTTTTGGTGTTTGTCTTGTCGATTCTTCCATAAAGAAACCTTTGGGGAAGATCGAGGATGTTCTTATCATTGTCAATGACAACTATGTTCCCGTTGATTTCATTATTATGGATATAGAGTGTGAACCTTTATGTCCAATTATTTTGGGACGTTCTTTTCTCCGCACCGTTGGTGCAATCATTGACATGAAAGAGGGGAATATAAAATTTCAATTCCCTCTCAAAAAGAGGATGGAAAACTTCCCTAGAAACAAAGTCAAGTTACCTTTTGAGTCCGTTACACGGGCTAGCTATTCTCTTTCTCTTGATAAAACTTGATTCTTCTTTTGCCTTATGCCTAGCTTAAAGGCGTAAAAGAAAGCGCTTGTTGGGAGGCAACCCAAGATGTTTTTACTTCTGTTTTTAGTGGTCTTGATGATTGTTACTACTATAGCAACATCATTGTATCTTTATTTTCAAGCTTTGTGCCAAGTTATAGCCTCATATGACAAGGGAAGTGAAAGTTGTGACATGCCGTCCAGAAAACAGATTCTGTCCTCGTGACAGGAAAAATCAGATAAAATCACCAGTTCATATTTTTGAGCTGAATTTTTTTACACAGCGTGCTCTATACAATCACGGAACTTTTGTATGTTCTGAGTTTTTTGATTTGAGTTGCAGAAGTAACCCAAAAAAAATTCTTTACTACTTGATGTTCTGTTTTTCACAGATTCTGCCACATTTTGTCACTCCTAACTTTTGCAAACCTTAAGCTTGATTTTTCTTTGCAAAAACCTTTTGGCAATCTTTAGAAACAATAGCTCTTCAAGAATATCTTTATATCTAGTGGGGAAAATATATTTATTAAGGGTACTAACCTCTCTAATCAGCTTATGATGAGTTATGTATGAAGGGAGTTTTCAAGTGTGCGATGGAAGATGATGAAAGAAGATTCGGGAGTGTCAAGTGCTCAAGCTTGGGGATGCCCCGATGCATCCACAACAAATATTCAAGGATACTCAAGCGTCTAAGCTTGGGGATGCCCCCGTGCATCCCCTTCTCCATCAACAATCATCAGTTCGTCCTTCGTCTCACTATATTTTTATCACTTCATGCGTTATGTGCTATGCTTGGAGCGTCTCACTCTTAGGTTTTAATTTTAATTTTCTTTAGCTTTAATTGCTGTTCATAACAAGTTAAATCCCTTCTTACTTTGTGTGGGAGAGAAACACGCTCAATTTTCAAAATCTAGAACACATCACAGGATTCTTCATGCCTATCTTTTTGCTGTTGTGTGTTCTTTATCTTTTCATAGCTACTGCCATGTTTAGTTTTAGGGACAATTACATTTCTACGCCTAGTTATGTCACACTCGTTTGATTTGCCCCTAGTTTCAAAAACACACCTGTTCTGTCCAAGCCACTTTGCGAATCTTATGATTTTTCCCTTCGACCGTTTGACCATAACTTTGAAAACTTCAGAGCAGATTCATACTAACTCGAAAAAAATTCAATTAAGATATCAAAATGTTCAGAAAAACATCACCTATATGTGCATGTCATTTGCAATCATGAAAAAAGCGTTGGAAATTCCCCATCTGAGTTCGAGCTCATATGATCTTAGCATGGATAACAAAATTTCAAAAAAATAAAAAACAATTCAAAAATTAATCAGAAGTATTTTTCCTGTAAACATTGACAAATGCTTTAAGTTCTTGCAAAGTTTCATCATGAAATAACATTCATGAAAGTCATGGAAAAAAATACAAATTTAACACTCCAAAATTCTTTGTTTCAGAGTGTTGGATTTGTCTTTTTTACCTCGACATTCATGAATGTTATTTCATGATGAAACTTGTCAAGAACTGAAATTTTTTGTCATTGTTTACAGAAAAAATAATGAAGATTTTTTTATTTTTTTGAGATTTTTCTATTCACAGTAAGATCATATGAGCTCAGACTCAGATGGGGAATTTCCAACACTTTTTTTCATGATTGCAAATGACACGCACATATAGGTGATGTTTTTCTGAACATTTTGATATCTTATTTGCATTTTTCCGAGTTAGTATGAATCTGCTCTGAAGTTTCCAAAGTTACGATCAAACGATCAAAGGGCAAAAGCATAAGATTCACAAAGTGGCTTGGACAGAACATATGTGTTTTTGAAACTAGGGGCAAATTAGACGAGTGGGACATAACTAGGGGTAGAAATGTAATTGTCCCTTAGTTTTAGTCTTAATTTGTCTTTAGAAAGAGCCTTAGCTTTTGTTTAGTTTATTGCTGGAACTCTCTTTAGTTTTCATGTTTAACTTGTTAAGAGAGTTGGTTGTTGCACCGAGTTGTGTCTTGTTTTGAAAGTAGGTAATTGAGGTTGCTATTTAATTTTAGTAGTAACTTGCAATAGTTTTGAGGTATTGTTGTGAGTAATGTTTGAACTTGTGTCAATATCTCTAGCCTATTAGTGATAGGTGTCGTATTTTGGGAAATCCGTGTTTATTTTCAAAAACCTACAAAACTAGTTGAGAACTCTAGCTACTAGATGGATCGCTAATCTTTGGAGGGATCGAATATTAGAGTACACTCACGTACCATGAGTCGAGGATGCGCAAGGATAACCAAACCCCCATACACTCCTCCTCGTGGTACTTCTCTCTTTGTGAACCTCCTCATTAGATTGAGAGTTATCGATAATAAGTGCATGAGTTCTTCGTACTAATGTAAGTATTGAAAGTTGACACTTCCACCTCCTCATATTTGCTAGCCTCTCCTGTGCCGCGCATTGCCTCCTTCTCACTCCGAGAATTGGCGTCCACCTTCGCCGGTACATACAAACCCTTGGCATGATACGCTCTGTCATCATAAACCTCCCTATATCTTTCCTCAAAACAGCCACCATACCTACCTATCAAGGCTTTTCCATAGCCTTTCCGAGGTATATTTCCATGCAACATCCACCTCTTCATGACTTGATCTTCATGCCATACATGTTCCTGCTACATTGGCAGCGACATACATTGCATACATCATGATAGCTACATCTTCTTTATGATTTGAGTACCTTGTAAAGTGTGAAAGATCTTCTATACCCTCTTGTAAAAATTAGAGTGTTGCCCTTAAGTGAGGAAAAGATCCCAAAGTGGAAAAAATAAAAGATCCCAAAGAGGACAAATGAGAGTTAAATAGAAAGAGCCATTGAGGCCACCAAAAAATTAAAAAAATAGAAAAAAAGAGAAAAAGAAAATAAAAAGAGAGAAAGGGGCAACACTACTATCCTTTTTCAAGATCCACACTGCTACTCCCTCTTATCCTTGTACTCCATAGAGATGATCATGCATATAGCTATGTGGGGACCTTCACACTATAGAACTTGGCTTGCATATTCCAAGGATGAGCCTCCTCAAAAGAGCTCTAGGTCTTCATGAGCGAGCAAGTTAGATGCACCCCCACTAGTTCCATTGGAGAGCTTTTCAGCTCATATGTGCATCCGTTGCATGGCAATCCCTACTCCTCACATCATATCTATCATTTGGCCTTCTCGTCTATGATTGTCCTCATTGATGTGAGCCTTTCTCACCCTTTTTGTCTTCCTCCTCCACAATATTCTCTCTTTGCCATCCTAAGTGTCAAATCTCGTGCTTACGCTCATCCATTGCATGAGTGCTCAAAATATCGAAAAGGAGTGGATCAAATTTACTTGTACATGGCTAGTGGTCTGGGGACGAGTCAAGATAAGATTCCAAAGGAGACCAAGTGTGAAACTTTAGTAGATTGAGTTCTCAACAAAAATATTTTTTCTTCTCTTATTCCCTATCCCCCTTCTTTAACGCGAACACCATTTGGAGACATTCGAGTCACGAACAGAGATAGCTCTTGCACCTAATGTTCTTTTGTTGCTTGTTTCAATTCTAATATAGACTCTTGCATGTTATGACTTGAATTGAATTGCATACCTTGATTTATTTAATTTTCAAAGTTCTTATATGGTTGCTAGCATGTCACCACAGACATTATGCCTGTTATCATTTACCTACTCGAGGACGAGCAGGAATTAAGCTTGGGGATGTTGATACGTCTCAAACGTATCGATAATTTCTGCTCGCTCCATGTATGTTTTGTGTGATATTGCTATGATCTAGATACACTTTCATACACTTTTGATCATATTTGGACTAACCTACTAACTCAGTGCACCCCAGTGCTAGTTCCTGTTTTCTGCTGTTTTTTATTTCAGTTTTCCCCCATATAAAAAGTGCTCCAAAAATCCGGGAAAATTCAGTGTGTCAGAAGCCTCCAGAATCCTGAAGGAGGGCAAGGGGCCCACCACCAGGCGCCCACCTGTCGAGGCCAGGGGCCTGGCCGCGGCAGGGGGGCGCCTGGAACCCTGGTGCCCCCCTGGCTGCCCCCCTTCGCCTATTTGTTATCCGTTACGGGAAACTTCCGAAGACAGAACCCTATTTCACAATCTCGCCTCTGTTCCGCCGCTGCTGCGCTTCCAAGATCGGGAGCACCGTCAGGACCCTTCCCGGCATCCTGCCGGAGGGAAGATCGACCTCCGGGATCTTCTCCTCCACCATGGATGCTTCCCGGATGTGCTGTGATTAGTCTACCTTGGACCATGGGTCCGTGATCAGTAGCTATCTGATGTTCTCCTCCCCTCTTTGTTCTTCATGGTTTAGACCTCGTGAGCTGCCCTACATGATCGAGTCACTTATGTAATTCTTCTGCTGTTGCTATGCTGAGTTTGATGGGATCTGATGTAGTATGAGATTATGTTCAGATCATGATAGAGTAATATATTTTGTTTTTATCTCTTATATGTTTGTTCCTAAGTAATTTTTGCATGTTGTCCGTTGCTGTTTATTGCTTTGGCCATGTGGTAGATAGTAACTCCAAGTGGGAACATTATGCTCGATTGTGGGTACATGCCCCCTGATGACATGCTTGAGTGACAAAAACATGAGTCTAGGGGATGTGTTGTGGCCACAAGGGGGAAAATTCAGTGTGTCAGAAGCTTCCAGAATCCCGAAGGAGGGCCAGGGGCCCACCACCAGGTGCCCAGGCGCCCACCTGTTGAGGCCAGGGGCCTGGCCGCGGCAGGGGGGGGGGGCGCCTGGACCCCTGGTGGCCCCCTGTCTGCCCCCCTTCGCCTAGTTATTATCCGTTACGGGAAACTTCCGAAGACAGAACCCTATTTCACAATCTCGCCTCTGTTCCGCCGCTGCCGCGCTTCCAAGATCGGGAGCACCGTCAGGACCCTTCCCGGCACCCTGCCGGAGGGAAGATCGACCTCCGGGAGCTTCTCCTCCACCATGGACGCTTCCCGGATGTGCTGTGAGTAGTCTACCTTGGACCATGGGTCCGTGATCAGTAGCTATGTGATGTTCTCCTCCCCTCTTTGTTCTTCATGGTTTAGACCTCGTGAGCTGCCCTACATGATCGAGTCACTTATGTAATTCTACTGCTGTTGCTATGCTGAGTATGATGGGATCTGATGGATTATGAGATTATGTTCAGATCGCGATAGAGTAACATATTTTTTTTTATCTCTTATATGTTTGTTCCTAAGTAATTCTTGCATGTTCTCCGTTGCTGTTTATTGCTGTTGGGAAACGTAGTAGAAAACAAAAAAAATTTGGCCTACGAATCAAGAACCCAAGATCATCCAAGAAGATTGCATACAAGGTTTTAGGTCATGGCTCACCAACCGATGTAGCGGAAGTAGAGTTGGTGAAGCTCGTGGACATAGTGGAAGTAGATCTCGCAAGTTCTCCCACGAACAGTCCCTCGATCAATCCCACGAACAAGTCCCGCGATCTAGTCCCACGGACAAGTCCCATGAACAAGCTCCTCGAAGAAGGGTCGAAGGTACGACCCCTCCATTAGTATCCACACATCCCGTAGCAGAAATCCAGCAGCGCTCCGCCGTCCAGAGATGAACACCACCGAGAAAACTAGAGGGAGAAAACCCTAACGGATTCCGATCTAGAACAGCGTCTAAACCGGGGTCTAAAAGTGGAGCAACGGGGTTTAGAGGAGGGAGGGTGGCGCATAGGCCTTGGGGACAAGTTGTGTTGCGCCCCCCACACCTCCCCCACATTATATAGGTGGCCAAGAGGCCCTTGGGGCGCAATAAGGTGGGTGGGGAGTCCAACTTGGACTCCCAAACCTCCCAAATCTTCCCATACCTTCCCACCCGAAACCTGCCATATTGGAGAGTTGGACTTTCCACCTGGAGGAGGATTCCTTCCCCTTGGTGCGCCCCCCACCCCTTGGCCGGCCAGGGCAGCCTAGGTGGCTTTCCCCCCAAGGCTAGGGGCGCAGGGGAGTGGGTGGTACAGCCCGGAACCTTCCGGAACCTTCCATGACCTTCTAGAAGCTTCCGGGACCTTCCGGGACATACCGGGACCGTTTCGGGACATTCCGGACACTTCTGGAGCACTTCCAGGACCTTCCGAGACCGTTATCGGACGTTCCGGAGCCATCCGGATAGTTTCCAAGACCATCCGAGTTACATTTTAAGCCACCCGATGACCGCGAAGGTTGTCGGGACGCCCAGCGATTATCCAGAAACTATTCCGGTTGATCCAGGACTTCCCCAGTACCATTCTCATATGATTCGAAACCACCTGGGACTACTCCAGAGTGATCTGGACATATCCTTAAATACCCAGAACTACTTCTGGTGCCCTTATGAACAATTCCATAAATCTCCGGAACTACTTCCGGTACCCGTATGAACTATTCTGCTTTGCTTCCACTAAACCTTCTACCATACTAGTATTCTAACAGACTATTGATCGTTAAGTGTGTGACCCAATAGGTTCGGTATAATGCGTACATGACTCAGAACATCTTCCGGACATAGGTCAATAGCCTTTCATCAATAGCCAATAATCAACAGCGGAGCCATGGACACCCATGTTGACTCCCGCACATACACGAAGAAACTTCGAGTGAACCATTATGTTTATTCATGTACCATTCCCTTTGCTTCGCGATATATGACAAAGTTAGAGGAGAGAAGTTTGGCACCCATGTGTAACAACTTCTTGAACACAAGCCACTCGTTATCCTCTTTGCTAGTTCGTCCATTTTCTCGTTATCGTATTCCGGTATCCCCGTGACTGAATCACAATGCGTCTGGCCAGACTATAATGGATACCGTCATACCGAGTGGGCCCGAAGTGAATATCTTCTTCATCGTGAAGGAGCAAATCCCATTCTTGAACTATCACAGTCACTAGCCACACCATCTGACATACCCATAACTTATTTTACTACTTCCCATTTACGGGAGGATTCATCTAAGAACCAAAGCATGTCTTCCTGTGTGAAGCAACTGGATACTCTCATGGTCTAAGGAATTACGTATATGATAACATTTCATGATATGACTTATAACGTAGTTACGATGTGATCTCTAAGTATATCATTCAATACTGGGGTCGGTTCAACATCATTGTTCTGCTAACAATATGTTCCCATTGCTACTGACATCCTTGTTACAAGAACAATGTCCATGATTAAGAAAACGTAATCATCAGTTAGCACATGAGCTGGTCTTAGAGGCTAAACCAGGAACTCTTGGTGTTTACATTTCCACACATGCAAATGAGTTTTCTTCTGAATCTCACAGTCAGGGTCATTGCAATTATAGCACAGAAATATAAACATTAATTATGAACGTGGAAATATATATATAATAACATTTTATTATTGCCTCTAGGGCATATTTCCAACAATTGCTTTGGCCATGTGGTAGATAGTAACTCCAAGTGGGAACATTATGCTCGATTGTGGGTACATGCCCCCTGATGACACGCTTGAGTGACAAAAAAATGAGTCTAGGGGATGTGTAGTGGCCACAAGGGGGAAAACAACGGTGCTTGTAATCGCGGTTACAAGGATTGTTTACTTTACACAAAGTTCTTTTTAATGCAGTTGTCTGTTGCTTTGGGTTTACACTTTGGGCGGGGCTCGAAACTTAATACCAGCGACATGTTCTGGATAGATATCTCAAGGTGGATGATTAGTAGTAGATGCAGATGGATTCCGGTCTACTTATTTTGGCGTACTGCCCATGCTTATGAGCCTCTTCCTTTCTTTTGTAGCATAGTTAGCATTGCGGTGTGTTTATAATCCTGTCAATTGCCCATCTGTAATTTGTTTACCTCGCTGATGGGGATGTACCCCTGCAAATCCCATGGTCAGGGACCCTGGGTTAGTCATGAGAGGCACAGGTTGGACGATAAGCTCGTCGGCTAACAGGAGGATACGTTCCTGCTCGATATTATTGATTGGAGATGGTGATTACAGGGAAGCCTAGGCTAGTGCGCACAAGGCTAGGTTACAGATTGTGTATTGCTTGATCTTGATGTCTCCCCTCCTAGCCCTTATATACTAGGCTATGTCTCTGGGAGTCCGTCTTGATTACAGATGAGGTTTCCTAACCATGATCTTGTTTCGTACGGCAAGTTTGCACCTTCCTTATGACTCGTGTACTCCTACGTCGGTGCCACTAGTGGGCCAAGGCTGGGCCCAAGCGACATCTTTGTGGGCCTTCTGTCTTCTGGTACACCGGGTAGGCTCATCTATAGGAGTCGTGGGGTCACCCTCTCGTCAGTAGCCCCCGAGTGCCTGGGGGACTCGAAGAGGCGCGCAGGGACTCGAGTCCACTCTAACGTCGTTTTGATGTATGCACGGTTTAACCGCGGGTCGCTGGCAGTCCGGGCCATGAAAAAATCTGTCCCGAGGGATTCTAAGCTGAAAGGGCCCAAGGTGTCGACTGATCGAGCCTTGGTGAATTGCACTAGTGGCAAAAACCGCAGTCGCCCAATCAAACCCATGTCCCTCGACATGAGCTTGGAACACTGGTGTCTAGCAAAAGTCATGCCGCTGCATGTCTTACAGTGATCAATTGCCGCCAGTAAAGTTCGTAGCCTAGGCGCGTCCGCCCGGCTTTTTCTATCATGCATGCGCATGGAAAAGGTTGGGAGTGAAATCGCTCTTCGGCCAGTCCCAGCCCGGCTGATCTTCGCAGTGGGGTCGTACCTACACGCTAAGCTTGCGTGGCATCTGGGCACAGTGTATCGTGTTCCAGGAATATGTATTTTTATTGAGGCGCGGAGCCTAGTAGATAATGCAACCACTTGGAATAAACAATCAAGATGGCGGTTTTTAGTGGTCACTCGTGGAGCTTTTCCGAGTGCTCGAGTGTAGAGGGATATTTGCTCGGGAGGTCGTTGAGTGCTGGAGTATATAGAGTTTTGCGAGTAATCACTCGAATATCGCTTTTGCTGTCGGGGTGAGGGAGCACCCGATACTCCAGGACCGCTCGAGCTGGCGAGTGCAGGTCTACTCATCTTGCGTCATGGTGAGGGAGCACCCGAAACTCTCATGGGTGCGAGTAACCACTCGAGCACGTTTGTACTTCTGGGTGAGGGAGCACCCGAAACTCTCATGGGTGCGAGTAATCACTCGAGCACGTTTTTACTTCTGGGTGAGGGAGCACCCGAAACTCTCATGGGTGCGAGTAATCACTCGAGCATGTTTTTACTTCTGGGTGAGGGAGCACCCGAAACTCTCATGGATGCGAGTAATCACTCGAGCACGTTTTTTACTTCTGGGTGAGGGAGCACCCGAAACTCTCATGGGGATGCTCCTGATGGAAGTAAAAGTTTTTGCTCATCGGAAAAAAATTTAAAAGTTAAAATTACGATGCTGGAAAACGTAGTCGATACGCCTTGCGATGATGGCTTTATTTTCTGGTGTCTTTGACCATTGAAACCTGCCGAAGGAAATGACTTGGTGCTGTCCCGCTGGGATTTTCGCTTCATGTGATTATGGTCCTCTTTTTGCGCGCATAGTGGGCGGTGCTGTTGCTGCGCCGTTTGGGTTTTCCATATTTTTTGCCTGTCGTGGGATCGTGCCACGTTTACTGGCCGCTGGGATCGAACGGTGCCCCTGATCGCCTTATCTGGTGGTTAAATACCGAGCGGCTGGGTAAATTTTAGGTTTTACCCAGCCATTGCCTTCTCCCCTCGCTGCTAGATTCCCCTGTTCTTGATCCTTCTCTTTACTCCTGTTGCTGCTTGCCGCGGGATTGATGACAATGCGCTCCCGTGCTGCTCCGAAATCGGCCAAGATGTCTGGCAAGTGGGAGCGCTCGACTTTTGGGGTCGCAGATCTTGGCCCGCTGATTGCCGATGGCTTGGTGGCTGGAGATGCCGTGCGAATTCCAGGGGAGGAACTGTTCCTGCTCCGCTGGTCGATGAGCGGGTGTGCTTTCAGGCGTTATTTCCTCGCGGGTTTGCCCTTCCAATTCATCCTTTTGTTCGTGCTTTGCTATACACTTATCGGCTTCAGCTGCACAATTTGACTCCCAATAGGATTTTGCACATTGCTTGTTTTATTACCCTTTGTGAGGCTTTCTTGGGGATCTATCCCCATTGGGGGCTCTGAAGCACCTCTTTTGTATAAAGAGGACGAACTCTAAGTACGCTATAGGGAAGGTGGGTATATCCATTAAGGACTCCAAATCGTACTTTGATTTGGAGATGCTTGATTCCGTTAGTGCTTGGCGAAAAAGTTGGTTCTATCTGAAGGACCAGCACATTGATGGGCATCGATTTGGTCTTGCTCCCTTTAATCCTGAAGCGCGGGTAGTCAAACAGGCCTCATGGTCCCATTCTTTGTCTGCGAAAGAGTCATCTAAAGTGGCTCCATTCTTGGAGCGGATTGCCCTGGTGAAGGACAACTTGACCGGTGGGAAGCTCATCTCTGTGTTCATTGGGAGGCGCGTGCAGCCCTTGCAGTCGCGAGCCCGTCCCATGTGGCAATATGA
Organism: Bromus sterilis; assembly: GCA_950022295.1. NCBI lineage: Eukaryota > Viridiplantae > Streptophyta > Magnoliopsida > Poales > Poaceae > Bromus > Bromus sterilis. The sequence goes on along the minus strand of OX465600.1, from coordinate 202,793,519 downwards.
GGGAATCGGGGACTCGACGAGATGCTCCGGCCAAGAACTTGACGCCGATGGCCTTTTGGCCCGGATCCAGTACGTGACCAAATGCTCGAACGTTTCAGAGATGGGTTTCGTCACTCCGTATTCTTCTGATCACGTGCTGCCGCAGGTTTGCGTTTTTGAATTTCCCATGTGACTGGAGATGCTTGTTTGACTGCTTGCTGACGATGTTTCTTGCTTTTGTAGGACCATGTTCCCGTGTTATGAAACCCTCCGCACCCGGAGGATGCTGATATTTGCGAGGAGCCGGATGTGTCCGTTGCTGACGATGTTGCGCCAAATGCTGGTGTCGGCATGCTTGCGGGGGCGGACGAGTCCATGGGAATCGAGCTGCCGGGGACCGGAGATAGTGAGGAGTCAGCACCTTTTCATGTCAAGCGGTCGCGGCCTTCGCGCTCCGAGGGTCTTGACGCGACCAGTGGTGCTGTTCCGATGTCTGTACCGCCTGCCGAGCCATCTCCTTCTGCTGCTGAATTTAAAAGGCCCAGGTTTGGGAGGTTGTTGCGTGTTGGCTCTGTGCGCGGCGGGTAAGCATATGCTTGTCTTTGCTGAGGCTGTTTTTCCTCCGTTCTTTTGTCTGATGGGTTTTATCTTGTAGCGCTGCGACTGCTCCAGCTGCTTCCTCCTCCAGTGCGGCTGCTGTCGACCTGCAGTCGACTGACTCCGGAGCGGCTGCCAAGCATACTGGGGATTCGTCGGCTATTGTTTGTCGGCCCGTATCGTCGATGACCCCTGCTGTCCCAGCTGCGAGTGTGATTCCTGCTGTTGCTCCTCCAGTGGCGTCTAGTATTGTTGTTCCTGATGCCGAGCCTACTGCTCTAGATCGACCTTACTTGGGTCGTCGTGATCTTGCTGTCGAAGATAAAATCTGCTTCTTCGACCGCATAGCTAGGCTGGTAAGTTTGTTCCATGTTTGCTTGCGTAGTTTTTGTTATCGGGGGCACGGCAGTGCTCCCGATGGGAGTAGCCCTCGAGGCTGCAAGCAAGTGCTTGCGGTTGCTTGTAGTCTTGCCCTGGCTCTGTTTTTCCTTTGTGTCGTCATTGGGAGCACGACCAATGCTCCCGATGGGAGTAGCCCCCGAGGCTGCAAGCAAGCGCTTGCAATTGGTTGTAGTCATGCTTTGGTTCTGACTTTAATATCCGATTTCTTCGAGTAGCTGGTGTTTCAGCACTTTGAGCGTCTGGTGGTCGATGCTGAGCGTTGGCGGCAGGCCCATGCTTCTGCCCAGGATGCTTTGTCGGCCATGAATAGTGAGTATTTCTTCCTGTGCTGCCGTGTTTGAACTGTTGGGTATTTGATTCTGAGTGCTGTCTTGTGTTTTCAGGACGTCGTCAGACTGCCGAGAAGCAGGCCGAGAAAGAGGAAAGAACGGTTTCCACCCTTAAGGCTGCTTTGGCTTCCAAGGAGAAAGAGCTGCACGATCAGCACGAGGAACTGGTGCGCCCGCGTCGGGCTGAGGATGCGCTTGTGCAGGCGGAGGCGGTCGAGTGCGAGCGTCTTCGGGTCTTGGCGGACTCGCTTGTGTGTAAGTCGTTGTTTCGTTGTTGGGTGCTTTGCCTCCTTTCTCCTTTGGTAGTGATTTCTGTCGCCTGGTGCAGCCTCCACGGGTGCGAGTGTGACGGAAGTGGATGCATCGGGATCTGGAGTTCTCCGGGGGGCCGTGGATGCCGTGTCAGCCGCTGTCGATGTTGCCAAGGGTGTCTGCGCCCGTGATTCTACTCTTGTGGGCCTTGTTCATCAGCATCTCATGCCGGAGGGCGTGAAGGTGCCTGCTGGTCTGGACACCCGTGTTGCTGCATTTGGTAATGGCGGTGATCTCTTGGAAGAGCTAGTTGGGGAGACCGTGGTGAGTGGTCTTTCCACGTCCTTTGTTCTTCTTCCGGGGCACGGAGTTTCCATTGAAGATTCGTTGGTTGAGACTGTCCCTGCTTATACTGACGAGCAGAGTGCGCTAGCCACTATTCTGGCTCGTCGCCTGCAGGAGGTTGTGGATGGTCAGTATCCCTCCTCTGTAGGCAAGGGGGGGTCGTAGCCATGTCTTGCCGTTTGGAACTTTCTGGTTGTAATATGCCTCCTTTGTTGAGATGGATCTGTTCTACTTGGATTGAAGTAACTGTTTGGCCGTCCTGCTGTTGTGTTTGATTGTCTTTTTCTTTTTGTTCATTTTGCGGTAGGCCGCCCCGGGCGTGCTTTGGTCTTGGAGTTCTTCGAAGGAGGACGCTCGCGAGGGCGCGTATGAGTCCATGTGCTTGAGGCTGAGGGATGCTGAGCGAGAGGTTGTTCGCTTGAAGGGGCTGTAGTAGTTCATCGTTCCAAGCGCGAGCGTGCTGAGGACGTGTTGGATAGTCTTGCTTCGTGGGTGGTGAAGTTGTCTAACCTCCTGCGAGGTGAGTCTTGTTGCCGCTCGATTGCTCGACCGCCTTTAGTAGTTTTCCTGTTATCGTCTTGATTTTGATTCTGTTTTTCGAAGTGTTGTCGGGGCGGTCCTGGGATGAAGATAAGGCCGTCCAGTCGGAGCTGTCTCGATTGGACGATCCTGAAGTGCAGGCGAGCTATCCCTTCTGGGCAGATGGGGCTCGTGCTCAGGCATTTGTTGTGCTTCTTCTTCGGGCTGAGTGGGTGCCGGTTTCTCTGCGATACTGCCATTGGGTGCTGGGTAGGATCCATGCTGAGTTTTATCCGCTGCAGGTGGTGCCGTCGTCGTTTGAGATGCTTTGCCGCGTATTTTCTCAGCCCGCAGAGCTGCGTCGCGTGATGAATCACCAGATTCATGCTGGAGCCCGTGCTGCTTTGGGTTTGGTCCATAGTCACTGGCCGGGAGCTGATATTGCTCAAGTGGTGGGGGGTCCTCCTGGTGGCAGGGATTACCCGATGAATGAGCATTACTCGACGGTCGATGAGCCTGCGCGCCGGGTTGTGGAGCGTGTTTGTGAAGAGAACGATCGTTATCTGGGTGCCCTTATTAAGGCGAAGATGGAGCCTAGGGGTTAGATGTTTCCTTCTGTTGTGTACGCTTCTTTTGATAGTAAATGGTTTTGCTGCTGTGGCGAGCCCTTGTGTGTCGTGATTTGCGAAGAACGCCTCGGGAGGTGGCTGCTGCGGCGAGCCCCCGAGTGCAATTTTATTTATGTCGCGATTGCGAGGAACGCCTCGGGGGGTGGCTGCTGCGGCCAGCCCCCGAGTGCCAATTTTATTTATGTCGCGATTGCGAAGAACGCCTCAGGGGGTGGCTGCTGCGGCGAGCCCCCGAGTGCCAATTTCATTTATGTCACGATTGCGAAGAACGCCTCGGTGGGTGGCTGCTGCGGCGAGCCCCCGAGTGCCAATTTTATTTATGTCGCGATTGCGAAGAATGCCTCAGGGGGTGGCTGCTGCGGCGAGCCCCCGAGTGCCAATTTTATTTATGTCGTGATTGCGAAGAACGCCTCGGGGGGTGGCTGCTGCGGTGAGCCCCCGAGTGCCAATGGATCAATTTTTGGAAAAACATTTTTCAATATTCTTCCTGGTGTCTCTTACATTTAGTAAGAAAGGGGAGCGGTCTGATGAGGACAGTCCCCCTTTTTTTAAAAACGCCGGCGTGGTAGCTTTAAGTGCTGGATGGCTTCTTCTCCAAGTGCTCGGGTCCTTCGGGTGGCGGCTTCTTCTACGGGAGTGGTTCTTCTGCGGGTCCTGTGGTCTCGCTGGTTTGGTGGGCTCCAAAGGCCTCTGATATCTTGTGGAATTCCTTGTCGCAGTGGTCGGACCGGACGAAATTTCCGCTGATTGTGATGACACCGTGAGGCCCTGGCATCTTTAGCTTAAGGTAGGCATAGTGAGGCACTGCCATGAAGCGAGCGAAGGCTGGTCGTCCGAGGATTGCGTGGTACTGCGATTTCCAGTCGACCACTTCGAAGTCTAAGATCTCCTTGCGGAAGTTGGTTGCTTCACCAAAGACCACTTCCAGGCTTATGTTTCCTAGAGGGTTGACTGCTTTTCCTGGCACAATCCCGTGGAAGGTTGTGCTTGAGGCTTTCAGCGCAGAGCTTTGGATTAGCATTTCTTCGAGCGTCCTTGTAAAGATGATGTTGATTCCGCTGCCGCCGTCCATGAATACTCGCGACATGTCATAGTTCCCTATTCTGGCCTCGAGCACTAGTGCGGCATGTCCTGGTCGAGGGATGGCAGGCGGGCGGTCCTCCCGAGAGAAGGTAATGTCCGTTTCAGACCCGCGCAAGTACTCTGGGATAGCGGGGTATTAAGAGGCTGCGAGGAAGACTTGTCTTGTGACCTGCTTCTACTGCCTATTTGAAGGCATGCCTTCTTGTATCATGTAAATCTTGCCGTGGGCTTATGGGTACTGCTCCTCTGCATACGGCGTCCTGCGTCGTTGCTGGATTGCGGCCACTTTCCTTGCTGGTAGGGGCGGGGCTGGTGGTGCGTCGTGGGCGATGGGTCCGACTACTATACCACGAGTGACTGGGCCGCTATTGTCGCGGATCGGCTTTTTTCCTCCGCTAACTCGTTGAAGCTTCTGCAATTCCTGAGGGTGTGTCCTGATCTGAGCTCCCCTCGTTCGTTTCTGAATCCGTGTATTGAGCACGGTCCGTCGAGTTGTTCTTTGGCCGAGCGGTATGTTCTGGTGCTGTCGCGCGACTGCCTCGTCCTCCAGTATCGTTTCTGAGCTTGGGGCACATCTTCGAGGTTGTCTCTGCGCTGTATCCTGCCGTCGTCACGATGCCTTCCGTCCCTGTCGTTTGGCAAGCCTGCGGCGACCATGTCGGGTCCTCTGTCTTCGTAGAAGCTGTGCCTGGGTCGCTTCCTTCGACGGTCGAGTCCTCTTTCTCCATTGTGGTAGTCGTAGTCGTGCTCTGAGCGTGTGCTGTGGATTTCTGTTTCGTTGCGAATGGAATCCTCGCCGTCCGCCCAGCTGTTGGCTTGCTCCAGCAGCCGTGCGAGTGTTCGGACTTTCATCTGCCCGAGCTGTTCCTTGAATTCGATGCGCTGCAGGCCTCGCCTGAACGCGTCGATTGCGCTTTCGTCTGATATGTCTTCTGCTGAATTCTTGAGTATCGTCCACCGCTGGATGTAGGCTCGTAGGATTTCCCTGGTTCCTTGCTTGCATGCCCGCAGTTCCTCGAGTGATGCCGGTCTCTTGTATGTGGATTTGAAGTTTTCTATGAAGGCTTCACGGAACTGCCTCCATGAGCTGATGGATCCTTGCGGGAGGTTCTTCAACCAGTGTCGTGCCGAGCTCTCAAGCATGAGCTGCACATACTTCATTGCCTTGACGTTGGTCCCCCGCTGGAACTTGACTGCTGTTAAGTAGTCGTCGAGCCACGCCTCTGGCTCTTCGAGTCCATTGTATTTGAGTGTTGTGGAGTTAAATTTGAACCCGCTCGGCATTCGTGTCTCGCGTATGGAACACGTGAAGCATAGTGCGCCGCATGGCTCGATTTCTTCGTCGAAGGCTTCTTCGTCCGAGTACTCTTCGCGTGCTGCGCGTCTTCGTCTGCTGCGGTTGACTTTGTTCTGTGTGATGTCGTCGCGCGCGTCTCGTCGACTGCTGCGGCGCCTGTTGTCATTGTCGTCGCTGTCGTGTTTCCTGTTTTTGCTGGAGCGTTTGCGCCAGTCGTCGCTGCTGTTGTCGTCATCGGGTGAGCTGGGGTCCCTGTTTGGTGTCCTTGCACGGGTCGGTCGCGTTGCACTTGATTTTTTGGGTGCTGAGGCGGCGATGGCGTCCTTCATTATTTTTAAGGCTATTGAACTGTTGCGGTCCGAGCTATTCCGCCTGTTCCTCTAGGCGCGGGATAGGTAGTCTCAGGCGCTTATAAGGGCTTCTGCTGGTGTGAGGGGTTCCTCTTCGTCGTCCTCCTCTTCTATCTTGAAGTCGTCATCGAGCTTCCGAACCACTCTCTTCTTGTCTGTTCGTCGCAGGTGGCTGAATTTTGATTTATTGCGGAGAGGGGAGCCGTGGTCCGAGGAGTCGTCTCTTGGAGGTGGCTTGCGATTGCTTTTCTGCTCGGCGGCCGCCCTTTCTTGCTTCTCCAGCTCTAGGCACTGTTGTCTCGCTTGCCGGGTTAGCTCGCTTGCCAATTTGTTGTATGCCCTGAGCTCGTTTCCTTGTTGCGCTGGCCGATAGTAACTTCCCGTGCTCGACTGCTTCTTTTACCTTGGCCATTGATTCTTTGGTCAGGTAGATTCGCTCTTTAGTTGGGTCATCCACCGCCGCACTCGGGGTTTGTTGCTTACTGCTTGATGGCTTGTCGCTCTTGTGGTTGCTCTCTTCTTGTCCTTGTCTTACTTTCATTGGTATGCTTCCTACGTCTCCCAGCTTCACGACGATCTTATTGGTGGTTCCGGGTGATTTTGTGTCGCCGTTGGCTTGGCGAGTGTTCGGGTCGTCGTCCTGGCCCTCGCCGTTTGCTGGTGGCGCGTCGACTTCTGCTATGAACACATGGGATGGTGCCCCGGCTGCCTTGTTGCTCGAGCGTGTGATGCTGCTTTTCCGGGACGAGAGTCCAGTCGAGTGATCGTGGGTGACGCGGAGCCTTTGTTTTGGTGGGCAGTCGCGACTGGCCTGGAGGGTGGTCGTGCGGGTGGCAACTGCGTCGATTGTTGCTGTAGATATCGTCGAGGGTGTTCGGGCGTCGTCCGTGAGGCGGAGGGTGCCCCAGTGGTTGATGTAGATCTGATATGTTCCGAAGATCAGGTTGATGCCGGAGCGAAGGTCGGCGAAGGTTGGTCGGAGAGTCGAAAGGTGGGCCGTGAAACCGAGGGAACCGAACAGATCGGATTCCTCCTGGGTTGTTGGATCGAAGAGCGCTGGTGGAGCCGTCGCGCTGGTGGGTGTTGAAGATGCTAATGAGGCCACCGAGATCGCATTCCTAACCTGTGCGGTTCCCATAGACGGCGCCAATTGATGGGGATGTACCCCGGCAAATCCCATGGCCAGGGACCCTGGGTTAGTCGTGAGAGGCACAGGTTGGACGATAAGCTCGTCGTCTAACAGGAGGATACGTTCCTGCTCGATATTATTGATTGGAGATGGCGATTACAAGGAAGCCGAGGCTAGTGCGCACAAGGCTAGGTTACAGATTGTGTATTTCTTGATCTCGACGTCTCCCCTCCTAGCCCTTATATACTAGGCTAGGTCTCGGGGAGTCCGTCTTGATTACAGATGAGGTTTCCTAACCATGATCTTGTTCCGTACGGCAAGTTTGCACCTTCCTTATGACTCGTGGACTCCTACGTCGGTGCCACTAGTGGGCCAAGATTGGGCCCAGGCGGCATCTTTGTGGTCCTTCTGTCTTCTGGTACACCGGGTAGGCTCATCTATAGGAGTCGTGGGGTCACCCCCTCGTCACTCGCATAGCAGTTTTAGCGTCTTTTGGGAGAGACATCACTAGTGAACATCACGGGACCCCGGTCCATATTCTCATCACTGTTTAGAAGCTCATTTATTTTCTCGCATTTACTTTCAGTTGCTATCATTATCATTATCCCTTGTGTGTTTGACCCTTTGTAAACAACAAGACCGGAGAGATTGACAACCTCTCTGACCTTCGTTGGTAGCAAAGTTAATTGTATCGTGTGCAGTTCCAGGTTAAGGAATCAACTTTTATCTTATTCGGTGACATTGTTTCCTCTCCACCTACTTATCATTGCCGGAGTCCTACGGGAGACAAACCCTATCCTCTACATAGGGGAAATTTTCTGCTATCCTACATCTCACCTTCCACTCGGGGTAACCAACGAAGGGCGAAAATCCATTACCACTTCCACGCCATCACCGACGACCCAGAAGACGAACTCAAGTTGCAGTCGTGAAACAAGTGATAGCGCCAGATCAGATGCAGGAATTTCACATTGAAGTTTCGCTCAGGTAACCACCCCATGCCACAGCAAACCCCGCCGCAACCCGCGACGGGGGCTCCCACACTCGCCCCGGTGAATACTATGACCCTGACCTAAAACCGGACGAGTTCGCCAAGATGATCTGGAACCACTCGATCAACGATGAAATCAAGCTTGATCCAAGATTTCAGTCCCGCTCCGAAGACCACTCGAGGACATACCGCATCGCAAGAACAAGAAGACATGCCGGCTCGAGCATTCTCACACCCAAAGAGCAGTTGGACGGGCGTTGCGCAATCCATTGTTTCGAAGACGACTGGGGACGACTCAGGGCAGGCCACACCCTGAGGAGTTTCCGCCAGTTTACCGAACTCTCCGATAGACTAAAAGAAGAGAAGAAGGGCAAAGCCAAATGAGCTCGAGAAACAACGCAACCACCAGCGCCTAACACAGAAGAACAATATCCGCCGTCTATAACTGTTCATAATAAGTTTTATACTGTGCTATAACTATATTAAGCGGAAACCTTAATATAGGTGTGGTATATAAACAACCAGGTCCCTAGTTAACTCTAGTATACTCGTCCATTGTCAATCGGATGATCAAGGTTTCCTGATCATGAGGTACGAACCGCCTATTGACAATGGTGTCGTATCATTGGAAGAATGATATGATGGACACACACCCACCAGAAGTGTTGCAATGTGATCGAGTCACGTAAGTTCAACATTACGATTACTATAACGTAGTGACCAGATCCTTTGACCATAATGATCATACGTAATTGCTATCTATTAGGATGCTTTGATTTGCACCCATCGCCTGACTGAAATATGCTGGCCACAAAGGTGTAATTTGGTTATTCCGAAATAGATATGTTGATGAGTATGCAAATAGATCAAAGCGGGATTTGTCCATCTGAGTGACGGATAGGTACTCTGGGCCCACTCGGTGATATTACATCATAAAGTTTGCAAACATGTGACTAGGTCACGGGGTTGTACTATCACGGGAACGAGTAAACATGTTTGTCGGTAACGAGGATGAAATAGGTATATTGGATACCGACAATCAAACCTTGGAAAAGCAAGGTACCGTAGGACAAAGGGAACATGACTCAACGGTAACGGATCCAACAATGATGAAGTTCATTCGATGGGAGCGCAGGAGCTATCAAGGATTGTAACCAGGTCCAATTGATTAGTCATTGGTCAGAGAGTGTCTGATCATGTCTGATGTTTCTCGGACCATAGGGTGCCACACTTAAGTGTATTCGACGCAATAAGGATAGATTCGGGATCACCGAAGAAATAAGAGAGAACACCGGAATTGTTCTGGTGGAGGCCAAAAATGGTTCTGGGTATTTTTGAAAGGTTCAAAATACTATTTAATAATGTTTAAATATGTTTTATTATTTAATTAACAGAGTTAAATATTAAAATAGTATTAAATATAATAAAAATGGAAGAAAAGCCATATGGGCCTAAAGATGCCCATTAGGGGAAGGAGGAGCCTCCCCCCTTGGGCCATGCGCCAAGGGAGGGCCCCACTCCCCCTTGGATGGCGCACCAACCCCCCTTGGGGGTTTAGTACCACCCTGGGGAGGGGGGGGGAGGTGTGCACCCCTCCATGGCCTATATAAGGAGGGATAGGGGTGCTCTTTTTTTCCATAACTTTTGATTTGAGACAAGTTTCTCTAATCTCTCTTTTTCCTCCTTTCTCCTTCCTCGAGTGGACTCCCCTTGTTTGGAGTCTTCACTTGGTTGGGGATTTCTCTACCATACGCACGTCGTCGTGCTGCTGGAATCGGGATCCGAATCCATCTTCTTTTCGCTGCTCGCCTAGTTCGGAGCCCGAAGGGAACATCGGGTACACTGTATGTGTGTAATCCCGTGAGGCACTACACTTGTTGAAGAGGATCAACCCCGGCAAATCCCATGGTCAGGGACCCCTGGTTAGTCATGAGAGGCACAGGTTGGACGATAGCTCGTCGGCAAACAGGAAGGCACGCTCCTGCTCGATATTATTGATGGGGGAGATGTGATTACAGTGGATGCCAAGGCTGCAGCGCTCAATGCTAGGGTTACAGATGATATTGGTTGTCTTTGGCGTCGCCCCTCCTAGCCCCTATATACTGGGCTAGGTCTCGGGTAGTTCATCTACGTTTACAGGTAAGCTTTCCTAACCCTAGCTTGCTCCGTACGGCAGGTTTTCGCACCTTCCTTGTGAGTCGTAGACTCCTACGTCGGTGCCAATTAGCGGGCCGAGGCTGTATCTTCATGGGCCTTCTGTCTTCAGGGACACCAGGTAGGATTATCCGTAGGGTTCGTTGGGTCACCCCCTCGTCAGTAGCCCCGAGTGCTTGGGGGACTCGAAGAGTCGCGCAGGGACTCGAGTACATCCATTTGTCGATCGTTTGTAGGCGCGGTACAGCCGCGGGTCGCTGGCAGTCTGGTGGCCATGACAAAACCTGTTTCGAGGGATTCTAAGCTGAAAGGGCCCAAGGAGTCGACTGGTCGAGCCTTGGTGAATTGCACTAGGGCAAATACCGCAGTATCCCAATCAAACCCACGTCCCTCGACGTGAGCTTGGAAGACTGGTGTCGAGCAAAAGTCCTGCCGCTTCAGGTCTTACGATGTTCATTTGCCGCCAGTAATGTGCATAGCCTATGGCGCGTCCGCCCGGCTTTTTCTATCATGCGCAGCGCATGGGGAAGGTTGGGAGTGAAATCGCTCTTCGGCAAGTCCTAGCCCGGCCGAACTTCGCAGCGGGGTCTTACCTACACGATAATCTTGCGTGGCATCTGGGCACAGTGTATCGTGTTCCAGGAATGTGTGTTTTTGAGGCGCGGAGCCTAATATTATTGCACCCACTTGGAACAAAACATCAAGAGAGCTGCTCACTCATTCACCCGTGGAGCTTGTTTCGGGTGCTCAGACGGGGGGTTTTTCGCAAGTAGTCACTCGAATGCCGTTTCGGTTTTTGAGGTGAGGGAGCACCTGAGACTCTTAGCGCCGTATGATCTTGGCGAGTGAATGTTTGTCTTGCGTCGGGTTGAGGGAGCACCCGAGACTCTCGTGAGTGCGAGTGATCACTCGAGCACATTGCTGACCTTTGGGTGAGGGAGCACCTGGGACTCTCATGATGTGCTCTCCCGATGGGAGTAAGATGTTTTTCTTCATCGGGAAAAAGATCTGAAAGATGGAATCTCTGAGCCTTGATGTCTGTTTGTATTTTTCATCGCTTGTCAGGATAACGATGCCTCTGTTTGATGGCTGTCAGAGATGCTCCGCCAGTGAATCTTCACCTCTTCATGACCGGTCATAATGATGACCGTTGTGGCGTGCGGTAGGCGCTGGTTGAGTTTTTGATACGCGCGTTGGAAACACGCGTGAATTGACGCGTCTCGCGCATAGTGCGTCCGGTGGGAAAGCATATTGGTCTTGGAATCTGAGACGTCTGCGAAGTTTGGTCTTTGAATTAATTGCTGCTGCCGTCTTGGCTTCTCTGTGCTAGGAGATTTTTGTTCTATAAATAAGCCTTTTGCTTCCAAAGCGTTTTGCCTCTATCTAGTTTGCTGCTTTGCCTCTTCCTTCTTCTCTTCTTCTTCTCATGGTTCCTAGGCGCGGTTCTGGTTGTGTCTGTGTTCGTCGTGGCCGTGGTAGCCGTGCACCACGCTCATGCCGTGGTGGTCGCCATGGTACGGCGCCGGTGCCTTCCTCCTCTCCCTTGGAGGAGGGTTTCTGGCGCTATGATTTTCTTTTGCGCATTCCTGGCCAGGGCGCCAATCACGTTCTTCTTCCATCTGCTTTTTCCGCCATTGTCTCTGAACGAGGCTTGGATGGCATGCTTCTGTATCTTCAAGGGAGCTGTCGATCTCCTCTTTATGTTGACTTGGAGGTTGATAGTTCCCGCTTGATTTTTCTTGGCTCTGGTTTGAGTTTGTTTGCTCGGCGGTTGAATCTGCGAGATGGCGATATGATCAGCTGTCTTTTTGACGGCGAAAGCACTGTCACTGTCCGTGCGTTCGATCCGAGTGGCAACAACATGGATCCGTACTGGCATGAGTCAAACAGCGACAGCTCCTCAAGGTCGAGGAGTTCTATGCCTGCATCTTCAACAGCTCCGTCTTCTGGCGACTCCTCAGGTGGTGGTGCCGTCTCCATCAGCTCCGAAGAGGACGTCGACGTCAAGCCGTCGATCGAGCGGGTGCGCCAGGCGACCTTGTAGAACTGGAGGCGGCCTCATCTTTGCTGGCAACTCGGAGAAGAAGCTGTGCGTCCGAAGAAGAAGGCGTGCAGCTGCAGCTGGAGAAGAAGCTGGTGGAGCATCGACAAATAAGTCGAGCTTCACCCTTTTTTTATGTCATTGACATCCTCAGCTAGCTTCCTTTTCCTTTATCTGTGGTGATGCCTTTGTACTAGAGTCGATTACCCCTCATGGGCACACATGTAGAAGTCTTAATTCCTTGAGTAATTCCCCCTTGTAACAGGAGCTGCCTTCTATCCAAATGTAGTTGAGTCCTTTCATACCTTTATGGTTGAATTCAAGCTGTGGTTGAGACCTTGCAATATTTTCGACTCCTGAGATGCACTGTCTTCGTCTCCTTATGATGGTGCAGAATGTCTTTGACTCCATATGATAGCGCTAAATGTCTTCGACTTCTTCTGATGGCGTGGAATCTCTTCGACTCCTCCCGTGATGCGCTGACTTTAAATTTCTAGTGAGTTTCTATCGGGTGCGCGGCAGCGCTCTCGATGGGAGTAGCCCCCGAGGCTACGTTTGAGTTGTAGAGTCAAACGTAGGCTTAGATCTGTTTCCCTTGTCGTTAATTTTTGTCCTTTATCGGGTGCGCGTCAGCGCTCCCGATGGGAGTAGCCCCCGAGTCCTTCGGTGATCGTTGGCGATCGGATGAAGACTAAAAGGAGTCTGTGTCCTGTGCTCCCTTCAAAAGTTCTTCAGAGTACTTGGTGCTCCATCTGATTGTGGCCATGTCTTTCGAGCCTTGTTCTCAGCAGGTGGGGTTGGCCGGGTATTTTTGTTTGGGCCTTTTAAGCTTCGGAATGCGCGAGCGGTTCTCGGGGGGAGGTGGTGCTCGGGCCCCCGAGTGCTTACGGTGGCGTCTCTCGGGGGGATTTGATGCTTAAGCCCCCGAGTGTGTTTGGTTAAGATCGCTTGAGTGGCGATAGCGTCTCTCGGGGGGATTTTATGCTTAAGCCCTTGAGTTCTTTGGTTAAGATCGCTTGAGTGGCGATAGTGTCTCTCGGGGGATTTTATGCTTAAGCCCCCGAGTGCTTTGGTTAAGATCGCGTAGGCGATAGCGTCTCTCGGGGGGAGTTTTTGTGCTCGAGCCCCCGAGTGCTTTGATTAAGATCGCGTAAGCGTTAGCGTCTCTCGGGGGGATTTTATTCTTAAGCCCCCGAGTGCTTTGATTAAGATCGCGTAGGCGATAGCGTCTCTCAGGGGGAGTTTTTGTGCTCGAGCCCCCGAGTGCTTTGATTAAGATCGCGTGAGCGATAGCGTCTCTCGGGGGGATTTTATTCTTAAGCCCCCGAGTGCTTTGATTAAGATCGCGTAGGTGATAACTTCTCTCGGGGGGATTTTATGCTTAAGCCCCCGAGTGCTTTGATTAAGATCGCGTAGGCGATAGCGTCTCTCGGGGGGATTTTATTCTTAAGCCCCCGAGTGCTTTGAGTTGGCAGTATTTGGGCAACATTTATTTTATTGCGGTCGAGCGGCTACATGAGTTGCCAGTCATGTCTGACCGATGGGGGCTATGGATAGAACAGTCGCAAGTTTGCTACGTTCCATGGGTTGCCCACATCCTCGTCTGTCTTCGGGTTCTTCAGCCTGTAGGCGCCACCTCCGATGACTTCTGAGACTATGAATGGTCCTTCCCATTGGGTTTCAAGTTTATGGACCTTTTCTTGTATCAGCCGTAGGACTAGGTCACCTTTGTTGAAGGTTCTAGTGCGCAAGCGACTGCTTTGGTAGGTGCGTAGCTTGTCCTGGTACCCCTTTGATTTTGCCAGGGCTGTATCTCTTGCTTCGTCAGCTATATCTTTGTCCTATTGTAGTGCTTCTTCTGCTTCTTCTTCTTCGTATCCGGTGACCCGAGGTGCTCCGAACTTGAGGTCATGTGGTAGGACTGCCTCTGCCCCGTACACCATGAAGAAGGGTGTGTACTGGGTCGCGGTGTTTTGTGTAGTTCGTAGGCTCCATAGGACCGCGGGGAGTTCTTCTACCCAGTTGCCGGCGGCTTGCTCGAGTGGTGCGAGGATCCGTTTCTTGATTCCCCCGCATACAAAGCCGTTTGCTTTTTCCACCTGGCCGTTGGACTGCGGGTGCGCGACTGATGCATAATTGATTTTGATGCCCAGTTCTTCACAGAAGTTCTGGAACTCTGCGGCTGTGAATTTCGTGCCATTGTCCATGATGATGTTGTGTGGCACTCCGAACCTGAAGATGATCGATTTGATGAAGTTGACAGCCGTGAGGGCTGTGGAGCTGGTGATGGGCACTGCTTCGATCCATTTAGTGAACTTGTCGACTGCGACGAGCAGGCGTGTCCTTCCGCCCTTTGATGATTTCTTGAGTGGGCCCACCATGTCGAGTCCCCAGGTGGCCAACGGCCAGGATAGTGGTATGGTCTTGAGCTCCGAGGCGGGAGCTTGTGGCCTGTTGGCGAATTTCTGGCAAGCGACACAACGTCGCACGATTTCCTCTGCGTTTTTCATGGCCGTGGGCCAATAGAACCCGGCTCGGAATGCTTTGGACACGAGTACTCGATTGCTCGCATGGTGCCCGCAGGTGCCTTCGTGGATTTCGAGCAGTAGGGCTTTGCCGTCCTCTTCGTCGATGCACCTTTGGAGTATTTGGGTGATGCTGCGCTTGTATAGTTGTTTGTTGATCACCGTGAATGCCTTGGATCGTCGGCTGATGCGTCGTGCTTCGGCCACGTCTTGTGGTAGCGTACCTTCGATTAGGAATCGGAGGAACGGTTTTGCCCAGACAGGTCCTTCGAGCTCTGTCGGAGCTGTGCTGTCGGGTGTCCTGGTGCTTGTGCCTTCTGATGGGGTTGCCGCTGCCACCTGCGCCAGGTCTGTTGCGTCCTCGCCGTCCATGACTACTTCAGGTGCTGCTGCATGTACCTTGATGGATCTCCGGCTGATGCTTTCGAGAAAAACGCCGGGTGGTATTGGTCCTCGGGTCGAACCGATGTTCGCGAGTTCGTCAGCTTCTTTGTTGTTGGCCCTGGTGATGTAGTGGAGCTCGCACCCGTCGAAACTTCCTTCGAGTGCGTTGTAGAGCTTCTAGTAGGCCGCCATGTTGTCGGCTATTGCGTCGCAGTTTCTCATCGTCTGCTAGACGACGAGATTGGAGTCCCTGTAGATTATGAGGCGAGTGGCTCCGCATGTTTTGGCCATGCGCATGCCATGGAGGAGTGCCTCGTATTCTGCTTCGTTGTTGGAGGCGTGGCTGAAGTTGATCTGTAGGACGTATTTTAGCTTTGTTCCTTTAGGGGAGATGAGCACCACTCCTGCCCCGGCTCCTTGTTGTCTCTTGGACCCATCGAAAAACATTGACCATGAACTTGATAGGTCTGGGGGGCCTGGTGTCTGAACCTCCGTCCACTCGACCAGGAAATCTGGGAGTACTTGGGCTTTGATGGCTGTTGGGTGCTTGAACTGCAGGTCCCGTGGGCTGAGCTCAATGTTCCACTCGGCGACTCATCCAGTCGCTCCAGGGTTGTTGAGTATGTCAGCGAGTGGTGCGCTGCTCACGATTGTGATAGGGTGCTCGTCGAAGTAGTGGGACACCTTTATTGAGGTCAAGACGACGGCCAGTAGTAGCTTCTGGTAGTGCGGGTACCGCTGCTGGGATTTGGTCAGGAGCATGCTGAGGTAGTAGATTGGTCTCTGGATGCTCTGGACCTTGCCTTCTTCTGCGCGTTCGACAACGAGCGCTGTGCTTACTACACTGTTACGTGCTGCCACGTAAAGGTATAGCTTCTCTCGTTCCTTGGGTACTGCCAGGATTGGTGGGGTCGAGAGTGTATTTTTCAGGTCTGCGAATGCTTGACGGGCTTCCTCCGTCCACTCGAATTTCTCTACTTTCCTGAGAAGCTGATAGAAAGGCAGTGTGCGTTCTCCCAGCCTGCTGATGAAGCGGATTGGGGCTGCGAGTTTTCTAGTGAGCTACTGTACTCCTTTTACGTCGGTTGGTTCTTGCATTCGGGTGATGGCTTGGACTTTCTCAGGGTTTGCCTCGATTCCTCGGGCAGAGACCATATAGCCGAGCAGCTTCCCTGCCGGTGCACCGAATGCACACTTCTTTGGGTTGAGTTTGATTCTGTATTTGTTGAGCGCCGCGAAGGTTTCACGCAGGTCGTCGAGTAGTGTGGCTTCTTTGTAGGTCTTGATGACGATGTCGTCCACATAGACTTGCACGTTTCTTCCGATTTGCTCCTTCAGGCAGGCCTGCATCATTCGCTGGTATCTGGCGCCTTTGTTCTTGAGCCCGAAGGGCATGGTCCTATAGCAGAATACGCCATAAGGGGTGATTAACGATGTGTGCTCTTCGTCTTCTTCCTTCATCCTGATCTGGTTGTATTCTGAGTAGGCATCAAGAAAGGAAAGTAGATCGCACCCTGCTGTCGAGTCGATTATCTGATCGATTCTAGGTCCTTCGGGCAATGCTTGTTGACTAGTCCGTAGTCGAAGCACATGCGCAACACGGTCGTGTCTTTCTTGGGCACCAGCACTGGGTTGGCTATCCAGGTGGCTTTCTTCGTTTCTCGGATGAACTGGGCGTCGAGTAACCGGTTGGCTTCCTCTCCGATTGCTCTGCGCTTGGGCTCCGAGAATCGTCTCAGAGCTTGCTTCACCGGCTTCGTGTTTTGCTTGATGCGTAGGGCGTGCTCCGCGAATTTGCGTGGTATCCCAGGCATGTCGGCTGGGCACCAGGAGAATATTTCCCACTCCTCTCGAAGGAAAGCGACGAGAGCCGTCGCCTGCTCCTTTGGTAGGTGGGCGTACACGCAGACTGTTTTGTCCGGGTCCGTCGGGTGAACTTGGTGAGTGACTATGTCGCTGTCGATGCTGAAGTTGCGTCCGTACTCCTTGGATTCGCTTCGGTTCACCAATGGGAAGGTACTCTTGTCGGAGATTTTGTGGAAGTCACGATCACATTGATCTGATTTGATGAAGCTTCCGTTGATCGTGAGGACTCCTGCTGATCCTGGCATTTTGAGCTTGAGGTAGGCATAGTGTGGGACCGCCATGAGCTGCGCGAATGCTGGCCGTCCCAATATGGCGTGGTACTGCGATTGCCAGTCGAGTATCTCGAACTCGAGGACGTGCTTTGCGAAGTTGCGTCGGTTGCCGAAGACAACTTCGAGTTCGATGACTCTGAGGGATGTGGCTGCTTCTCCTGGGACTACCCCGTGTAACTCGGTGCTCGATTTTCTCCATACTGATCGTGGGATCATCATCTTTTGCAGGGTGCTGGCGAAGATGATATTCATGCTGCTGCCTCCGTCCATGAAGACCCTATCCATGTCGTACCCTCCGATTTGTGCATCGAGCACCAGGGGCGCGTGCCCCGGTCTTGGGACTGCGGGTGGATGGTCGTCCTGTGAGAACGTGATGCTGGTCTCCGTATCATGTAGCTGGTAGACTTCGACTATGTTTACGCTCTCGGCTGCTCTAGCTTGCAGGGTGTAGGCGTCGCGTTGTGCTTGCGGCACCCTTCCCTCTTGGATCATGATCACCTGTCCTTGCAGCGGGCTGTGACGTCCTTCCGGGCATGAGGGCGGCGATTGTTCGGGTCGCCGGTTGCGCCTGTCTTCTTTCTGCTTCTCCTTCTTGAGGTCGTCGGCTAGCTCGTTGAACAGGCGACAGTCTCTCAAAGTGTGGCCTGACCTGACACGTCCCCAGTCATCCTCGAAGCTGTGGATCGTGCAGGGTCCTGCTAGCTGCTCTCTAGCCGTGAGTTTGCTAGATCCGGCGTGCCTCTTCCTTCTTGAGATTATAAAGATTTGCTCGTGATCCTCCGGGTGTTCGTGGAAGCGAGGGTCGGTTTCGATTCCTCGAATCATGTCTTGGTTCTTGATGAGGTTGGCGAATTCATCTGGCAGGTGTTCGTGCGATGGCGTGTCGTCGAGCGGTCGTCGGTTGCGCGGCTGCGTGACGTGGCTCGTTCATTGGCGCCTCGCCGTAGATCTCCCATGCGCGCCTTTTGGGTCGTCGATTCCTTCTTCCTTGGCGATGGTTCTGCTGATCGCTGGTTTCGATCTCGTAGTCAACGTCTTGGTGTGCGGCGGGTGCCCGAGCGGCGGTGGATTGTCGAACGGTTTGCGAGTCCTCCGCTGCGCGTCGCGGTTCGTCGAGTGGAATTCCTTCGTAGAGGCCTCTCGCCATTCTTCTGGGTCGTCGATTCCTTCGGCGCTGACGTTGCACTTGGCCGTTATCGTAGTATCGGTCCTGGCACAGCTGTAGCCCGAGCGGTCTTGATGGGGTGGCAGAGATGTTCGCCGTGATCTTGAATCCTTCGAGTGGGATAGATCTGGTCCTTGCCCTTGAGTTTTAGCTTGCTGAAGACGGGACTGCCGAGATCGTGACCCCAACCTGTGTAGTTCCCACAGACGGCGCCAATTGACGAGGATCAACCCCAGCAAATCCCATGGTCAGGGACCCTGGGTTAGTCATGAGAGGCACAGTTTGGACGATAGCTCGTCGGCAAACAGGAAGGCACGCTCCTGCTCGATATTATTGATGGGGGAGATGTGATTACAGTGGATGCCAAGGCTGGAGCGCTCAAGGCTAGGGTTACAGATGATATTGGCTGTCTTTGGCGTCGCCCCTCCTAGCCCCTATATACTGGGCTAGGTCTCGGGGAGTTCATCTACGTTTACAGGTAAGCTTTACTAACCCTAGCTTGCTCCATACGGCAGGTTTTTGCACCTTCCTTGTGAGTTGTAAACTCCTACGTCGGTGCCAATTAGCGGGCCGAGGCTGTCTCTTCATGGGCCTTCTGTCTTCAGGGACACTAGGTAGGATTATCCGTAGGGGTCGTGGGGTCACCCCCTCGTCACTTGTGGTGCTCCTTCATCGTCGTGGCTGTATCACGATGTTTTCATCGACAACGTTTCGACGGGGACGTAACCCGTCATCGGTCTACAAGCACCAGATAGCTTTTCGAGTCATCGTGGATCTGCGCGGCATCGGGGATTCCTGGTACCACTACTAGAAAAAAGGCCTTTAATGGCGCACCACTTTTTGGTACTAATGGCGCACATATGGTGCACCATTACTAGAACCCCATTACTAAATGATAGTAATGGCGCACATTTGGTGCGCCGTTACTATCCCGGACACTAATGGCGCACCAGGAGTGCGCCATTACTGAGGGTAGAGGTGCGCTATAGCTATGCTCGACAGTAGTTGCGCACCGTGAAGTGCGCCATTACTGTACCTAAAAAATGCACCACTTCTATTCCTGCTATACCGTATGCCACTGGGTTAGTAATGGAACATATTTAGGTAATGCGCCACTACTATGAATTTTATGTTTTTTCTTTTACTTTTCTGTATTTGCACATGTTACAAACAGATATAAACATCAGATTTATAAACAACAGATTTATCAAATACAATAGAAGATTAGCCTCCGAATACAACAGAAGATTAGTCTTTGATTACAAATCATCATATTAGCCTCTGAATTCAAAATACCGAACAAAGTTAGAACATTACAAGTCTTCGAGTAGCGAGTTTGTCTTCACATTATAAGTCGATATCTAAACTACCATGACATAGAAGAAGAGGGTTGCGGTCACAATGAGAATCATCGTGACCAAAGTGATCTTCATCCGGTTCCTCCTCCGCTCCCTCCTCTCCCCCGCTAGATAACACACGTATCTAGCTTCCGCCTCTGCCCTTGTGGGGTACTCTTTGTAACTGTTACCGCTAAAACAGTAAACCTGTCTCCGACAATCCTCCAAGTCGTCGTAGACTCCGGGAATCCTACCAATGTACACGACATACGAAGGCATCTGCTTTATGCACTAGACAAACAAAACTTTAAGAGCAACTTACAGATAATATTTAAGCAGTACATACGGTTACAAAAAAATTAAGGACCAAAGGAAGATAAAAGCAACACACATTAATAACACACGGTTCATGGTCCTAGTAATAAATAGCATCGACTACATATAAGTTGAATGACGATTGTTTAAACTAAGAAGACATACGTACATACAAGTTCATAAAAGTTTATACATCACACGAGCTCTCGTCGATAGTAGAACTACATAGCTAGACGCACGGGCATCAAGACTTTTGGCTCCGCTCCCGGGTCGAAGCGTGGATGAAGCCGCTGTCTTTCCTGATGGTCATGAAAGTGTGATCGCCATCAGCTTGCAATCTTAGCACTATATCTATTTCACTGTTGGACGGTTGGTTGTTGAGGTAGAACTCCCCCGTGCTACGAAGGACGT
This sequence comes from Bromus sterilis, assembly GCA_950022295.1. NCBI lineage: Eukaryota > Viridiplantae > Streptophyta > Magnoliopsida > Poales > Poaceae > Bromus > Bromus sterilis. Next base: position 202,773,147 of record OX465600.1, on the reverse strand, counting down.
CTTCAGAGATGATTCCTACCAAGTCCGACTGGATGCGAAAGAATTCTTGTCTGAGGTCGGCGTTTTGGATTTCCGACAAGCGTACGACCCAGTCTTTGAGATGATTTGGTAGCGTAAGCTGCTGTTGGTCCCGTAAAAACGCCCGCATGTGATGGAGGGTGTAGTAGGCATCCTTCTGACCGCCAGGTGGCTGCTTGACGTAGGCAAACTTTCTTGAGTGAGTGAACACGTGCGCGCCGTACCTAACAACTTCCTTCCTGAAGATGCCTCCAGATTTTGAGTAGCGCGAGAGAACCTCATAAAGAACTTTCTTGATATTTGTGTAGTCTTTGTTTGACTCACGGTCCGGGTCGAAATACGTGGTCGTGGACCATTTCGGGCTCAGAGCGATGAGTACGCACTTTGTTTCATCACTGCACACAACACGGATGTTAGGAGGAAAAGAACGACCGAAATCTAAGCAACCTAATGTACGCTACGGGGACGTGAGGGGATGACTTACTCGGGAAAGTAAGGCACGAGGAAGTTTTCCTTATCCTTATTCGCCATAATGACGTCTTCGAGGTAATCACTAGCGAGTCGCCGGTCCCCAGGGCTGGTCAAGAGCTTGGCACGCATCTAGAAGGGGTCGACTATAACGATGTCCGGGGTCTTGTCTCTAATGATCCGCATCTCCATATTGAGCGCAGATATCCGAATGAATGTGTAGTGCAGTGGAAAAAGGTGAAACATAGCGAAGATGTCATCAAACCGTAGGAAGATCACACGTCCGATGTCGCAAGCAACAAAGCCCTTTCCCTCTGGCACCTTGGCGGTGAAAACCGGGTATGCCACATCATTCTCTCTAAGACGTCACGTCTCTATATTCAAAACAATGTCATGAAGTCTCTTCATAGCACCGGTAGTAGCATCGAGCATTACAACAGATAGCATCGACTTACCCGCCACATGCACCCTTGACATGATTCCGTCGGGTCTTGGTGGCCCGTCTTGAGCACGGATCGTCGGTGCTGGCTGGCTCATAGTAGTGGGATCCTTCTTCCTTCTTGTCTGTCCCTTCTTCTTTGGCTTCTCATGTAATGGGAGCTTTACCTGCTCAGAGACCGCCTTCCTGAGTGTGTTGGGGCTGATAATATTTCGCGCCTCGACCGTCTCAGCCTCGGTGAAGGCGGCAGCTGGAGGCGTCTCCTGAGAACTGAACAGTCGACGCTTATTGTTGCAATTCATCTCCGCGCTACGACATGGGTGGTGAGAGTCTTTTGCACCAAGGTTGGGTTCTTGAGAAGCAGGCGGGAAAAGCTCGTCCATGTTGCACCCACCATGTTCGTCGACGAAGTCATCGACACGGGGAAATAGTGTGTTGGTGTTGGTGCTGCTCTGATCTTGTGCCATATCCATGTCCGTGGGGTGGTGGCCCGGATCAGCCAACGGCACGGCTGGCGGTGGGGTGGAGTAGTTCCTCACCCCCAAACGAATCTGGCACTTCAGCCAAAGCAAGCTCCATCTCAAGCAGCTGCGGAGGTCCATCACTTCTTCGTCGTCGGCTTCAGGGGGTCGATAGGGAGGTAGCAATTCATCGTAGCCATCCAGCACCCGAACCAGTTGAACCCTATACACGTTGGTTGGCATCGGATTACCATGGAACACGCGGTTTCCCGGTTGAACTATTTTGCCCAAGGCAACATCGACCAACTCCTCGTCCACGAAGTGGAGGAGAGTGCATGGAATGTTGGCGGCGTCCTGCGAAAACATGTAGGGAATCAAAGATGCTCAGTCAAAGGAAAAGGAGATGAAGTCATCAACCGAGGCTTAGTTACCGTGATGGCGTCGAGCTCGGCTAATGTCGATGGACCGCTAACTGTGGACGGGCATGTGACGGAGGGGGCGCTTGTTCCTGAGGTGTCGGGCGTTGGTGTTTTATGCTCCAATACTTGCGCCGCCACCGGGGTCACAAACGCATCCGCCGCCGGGGACACCAACTCGGCCGTAGCCGGGGACACCGTCGTGGCTGCTGCCGGGGTCACAAACGCATCCGCCATCGGGGACACCAACACAACCTCCGTCGGAGACACCGCTGTGTCCACTGCCGTCGCGTTGGAGTTGTTGCCCGTGAAGCTGGGAATCGGGGGCAACCCCTGTTGACCGCTCGCAAGCCAGTCTCGCATCATCAAAAATGAGGAAGACATCATGTTGTCGAGCGCCTGTACAACTTGTTGTTCGACAATGCGTGGAATCTCCTCCATTTTTCCTTGAGTTGTGCCTCCATCTGGTTTGCCGAGCTGCTAGTGCTTTTCTCCTTTCGCCCAGTGCTATAGTAGTCCGACCATTTTGTGGAACATCCTTTGCCGGACACACGACCAGCTGACGACGGCTTACTCAACTTATCCTTTTTCTTGAGTGTGTTCCACGCCCTATTTAAAGAGTTGTACCAAGGGGCAATACCCGGGGACCCCGCGCTGCTGCTTTCAGTTTCCTGCACAAGGAACGCGGGGACCATTCAGAAATTTGGCTTCATTAATTTTAAAATGCAACCATATGGAGCTAATTAAACAGGGGATGTATTCTTTACCAAAAGACGCTCAAGCGCGTGCACCTTCAGATCCGTAGTGAGCTCCCCTGTTACCGGGTTCCTCTTGTACCGGGTCCTGACATAGTTATCAGTAGGCTTATCTCGTATTTATTGAAGAGGGACGGTAGGCCTTGCGCGTCACGCTCCGCGTCCTCCTTGTCCCATATCGGTTCCGCCACTCTGTAACCACTGGGACCGATTCTGTGGACCCCTAAGTTCAATTCCCACATATATTTCCCCCACTGACTTGATTCACTGGTTGTGGTGTCCTCGCACTTGAGCTTGTACTCCTAGTAGTCAGTTTCACTAATCGAAGGATTTGCCTCCTTGATCTTCTCGTAACTAAAACCATTACTAATCATTTTCTTCACATTGGTTTTCCAAGTAGCCAGGGATGTTCTCATCTTCGTGAGGGCGACACTGTTCACTTTATTCCCTAAGAGGTTTGTGTTTGCGAATTGAGCGGGGAACTTGTATCGGTTGTGCAGCTTCGTGAAGAGGAGGTTGCGCAAATTTTCTCGGTCGGGATGCCTTAGGTTCTCGGTGTTGATCGACACGGTGCTCCGGAGAATGGACCTGAGTTGTCCGGAGTACCCACAGACTAAATGTTCGGGCGCCGTTGGAAGCCCATTTCTAGCCAATTTGGTAAATTCCTCCTTGACGGTGCCTAGCTTGCTCGAGCGCCTCTCCTTTTTTTGCCTCTTCTGTTGGCTGCCATCATCAGTGGCGGGATCGTCCTCGGCGGCACCACAACCATCCCTGCTAGAGATTGTGTACTCGTGATCGATAGAGTCACCCCCGATGCCGCCGTAGCGGGGTTGAGGTTGTTGATCATTGTCCATGCTCATCTCCCAATATTGCTTCTGGTGCGATTGAGGTTGAAATTGTTGGATATGTGCCCTAGAGACAAATTAATAAAGATATTTGTCACATATCCGTTTTGTTCATAATACGTTTTATACTGTGCTATAACTGTATTACTTGGAAATACTAATACAGGTGTAGTATAAAACATGGTCCGTAGTTTAACTCGGGTAAACTATCTCATTGGGCAATTGATTGATCAAGCTTTCCTGATCATGGCGACACTTAAGTCCATTGACAATGAGGTCATATCATTAGGGGAATGATGTGATGGACAGACACCCACCTAAAGTAATGCAATGTGATCGAGTCACATAGTTCAGCGTTGCTATGACTTTGTAACGTATGGCTTAGTCCTTAGACCGTAATGATCATACGTAATCACGATCTATGAGGAGACTTTGATTTGTATCCCACCGCCTGACTGAAATATGCTGGCTATAACGGAGCACTTTGGGTATTCCGAAATAGATGGTTGATGAGTATGTTAATAGATCAAAGCGGGATTTGTCAGTCCTTGTGACAGGACAGGTACTCTGGGCCCACTCGGTGATATTGCATCAACCCTTGCAAGGATGTGACTAGGTCACAAAGAGATGCAATGATCATGGACGAGAGAAGTTGTTTGTCATGAACGAGATGTGAACACGGTATGTGGGATACCGACGATCAAACCTCGAACAAACAAGGTACCGCAGAACAAAGGGATTACGTCGTATCGTTAACGGTTTCCAAAAGCGATCGAAGCTCATTCGATGGAAGCGCAGGGGCTGTCAAGGACTGTAACCAGGTCCAACTGACTAGTCATTGGTCCATGAGAAGAGTCTCGACCATGTCTGCTGTTTCCCGGACCGTTAGGGTGTTACACTTAAGGGCAATCGATGCATAGGACAGTTAAGGGATCAATCGGTGAAATAGGAGAAATCACCGGAATAGTTCCGGAGGAGAACGGAATGGTTTCCGGACATTTTGAATAGTTCAAAATAAAGTTTAATTGTTTTAATAATGTTTTTATTATTTAATTATCTGAATTAAATATTTAAAACTTATTAAATAATTAAAATAATGGAAAAAAGGCTATATGGGCCTTAGAGGCCCATTAGGGGAGGAGGGGGTTCCCCCCTTGGGCTTGGCGCCAAGGGGTGGGGCCCAACCCCCCCTAGGCCGGCGCACCCCTCCCCCCTTGGAGGTTTAGTCCCACATGGGGGAGGGAAGAGGGATCACACCCCCCCTTGGCCTTTATATAGAGGGGTAGACCCCCCTTTTTCCATACAACAATTGATCTCCTTCTTCTTCCTTCTCCATTTCTGGAAGTGGACTCCCCTTGTTTGGAGTCTGCACCAGGATTGGAGTTCTCCACCATAAGGCAGGCCGTCGCTCTGCCGGAGTCGGGATCCGTAGCCGTCTTCTTTCCGCTGCTCGCCTGGTTCGGAGCCCGGGAGGAACATCGATTGTGCCGTACGTGTATAATCTCTTCGAGGCATTACACCTATGGTGCTGCTTCATCGCTGGAGGTTTACCGGGAGTCATCCTCGCCGGTGGTGGTCTTCTACATGACAGGGAGGTCATAGTTCTGAGTCTACGCCAACCACGTTCGTAAGAACGTTTCCCGCTTTCGGTCTTCAAAGGTATGAACACCGATTCCCTCCGTTACTTTACATCGCCATAGCATAGATCTTGGGTTCGGGTACCGTAGGTGTGGAAAAATTTGTGTTTTCTGCCCCGTATCCTAACAGTGGTATCATGAGCTAGCTATGCGTAGATGTATTGTACGGATAGAACACATCTAGGATGTGGGCATCGAATCTTCATTCGTTACCCTCCCACGTGTACTCATTCAGCATTGCGGCAATGTTTGATGAAGCGGCCCCCGACCGACCTTACGCGTTTACGCGAGACTGGTTCCACGCTTGACATATGGCTTGTACCATATAAAGTGGCTGGGGGGGTGTCTGTCTCTCTGCATTAGCGATGCGAAGATGTTTGCAACGGAGGGCCCCGACAGGGGTGTAATAGAGACGAATAAGAGACGGTGTTGTGGCTTGTTTTTCGCAGGATAGAAATCGGTTCTCTCTCTCGAAACCCCTAGCAGCCACGTAAAACTTGCACAAGCTAAAGTAGAAAGACGTTCTAACTTTGCTTTGCATGAAGGGGGCTCATAGGTTGTATGATTTAAAGTTTTACTTCCTGTTTTATGCTAGTATGCTAGATACATCGACGGTAGCACGAAACAGGACCATCTCTCACAATACCAACATTGTGTTCTCCCTTTTGATGGGCACCACCTGGAAGGTTCTCCCATATGGCTTGATGCTCCGTACATACCAGAGTTGTCCTACATATTCAACGGAGCTCGCATGAGGTTGGGTTCGGCGAGCCTGGCATATGCAGATATGGCCTTGCCTGAACAGCTAACATCAAGGTTCGATTGGCAGGCTTGACGTATGTAGATGCGGGCCTGGAACACAGAAGACCGAAAGGTCGAGCACGAGTCACATGGCTGATGTGATTGGCTTAGAGGCCTACCTGGTTCGCATACTGGGCCGTACATATCGGGGGAGGTATGGGGGCTGGGATTGTGTAATCACTTAGTTAAATTGAGAGGTGTTTATCTAAGTGGGAGCTTTCTAGAATTTTAAGATTAAATTGAAACTCCACATTATGAACAAAAGTCTAAATATGTATCGTTGTGAATCCAACCTTGTAGATGGCAGCACCTCGCCCCTCGTTCAACTTAGGATCATTCCTAGAGAAATATAAGCTAAAAACAGATGGGACAAACTTCACCAACTGGTTCCGCACCCTGAGGATTCTCCTCGTTCCCCTCAAAATGGCATACGTACTAGAGGACGCGTTAGGTGACGCACCAGCAGATGATGCCAGTCAGGACGAGAAGAATGTCTATCTCTCCAAGACTGATGATTACAACCTTGTCCAGAGTGGCATGCTCTACTCCATGGAGGCTGAGCTGCATAAACGTTTTGAGAGGATGGGTGCATATGAGATTATCACCGACCTCAAGGCGGTCTTCGCACCTCAAGCCAGGGCTGAACGGTACGAGGCTTCTGAAGCCTTCTTCTCAGCAAAGATGGATGAGCACGGCAGCGTGAGTGAGCACGTGGTCAAAATGTCTGGCTACGTTCAGCGCTTGAATGCTCTGGAATGTCAGATTCCAGATGAACTTGCGGTTGATAGGGTGTTGCAGTCGCTTCCCCCTAGCTACAAAGGCTTTGTACTGAACTACAACATGCAGGGGATGACCAAAACCCCTTCTGAGTTGTTCGCCATGCTAAAGAGCGCTGAGGTTGAAATCAAGAAGGAGCACGCCGTCTTCATGGTCAACAAGACCACTGACTTCAAGAAGTCAAGCAGACGGGAGAAGGCCAGGAGAGGTGGCCCCAGGAGGGATGGCAAGTCAGTTTCCGCTCCTCCCAAGGCACCCAAGCCTAAACTCGGAGTGGAGTGCTTCTACTGCAAGGGTGAAGGTCACTGGAAGCGCAACTGTCCCAAGTACCTAAAGGACAAGAAGGCTGGCAAGGTCGCCAAGAGAGACGAAGGTATATTTGATATACATATTGTTGATCTTCTCTTGACAAGCGCTGGGAACACATCCTGGATATTTGATACAGGGTCTGTCGCTCATATTTCTAATTCCATCCAGGGACTAAGGAATAGGAGACGCTTGGTCAAAGATGAAGTGACGATGCGCGTGGGGAATGGCTGCCAGATTGAAGTCTTGGCGGTCGGCACGAAGCATCTTAGTCTCCCTTCGGGATTGGTTTTAGTTCTGAATAAATGTTACTATGTACCCGCGTTGAGTGTGAACATCGTGAGTGGTTCTTGCTTGAAGCGAGACCACTATTCTTTTAAGTCCGATACAATTGGTTGTTCGATTTATAAGGATAATATGTTTTATGTTCACGCACCGGAGTCGCATGGTTTATTCATACTTAATCTCGATGGTGACGTGAGTCACGTTAACAATATTGAGGCCAAAAGATTGAAGAATAATGAAGATCACATGATGATGTGGCATTGCCGACTTGGTCATATTGGTGTAAAACGCATGGAGAAGCTCCATAAGGATGGACTTCTTGACTCATTGGATTTTGGATCCCTTGATACATGTGAACAATGCCTCATGGGCAAAATGACAAGGACTCCATTCAATGGTGTGATGGAGCGTGCGGATGTCTTATTGGGGATCATACACATGGATGTATGTGGACCCATGAACATCCCCACTCGCAATGATCTTCGTTACTTCGTGACCTTTACTGATGACTTGAGTAGATATGGGTATATTTACTTGATGAAACACAAGTCTGAAACCTTTGAAAAGTTCAAGGAATTTCAGAATGAGGTCGAAAATCAACTCGGAAGGAAAATCAAGCACCTTCGATCGGATCGAGGTGGCGAGTATTTGAGTCACGAGTTTGGCAATCATCTGAAGTCTTGTGGCATAGTACCACAGCTTACGCCGGCAGGCACACCTCAGAGAAACGGTGTAGCTGAGCGACGTAATCGAACCCTATTGGATAGTGTACGATCGATGATGTCTCATATTGATTTGCCTGTGTCATTCTGGGGGTATGCATTAGAAACCGCCATTCATATTCTTAATAGGGCACCATCCAAATCCGTAAAGACAACACCATTTGAAGAATGGCATGGCACTAAACCTGAGTTGTCTCACCTGAAGATTTGGGGTTGTGAGGCTTATGTTAGGAAACTACAGCCTGACAAACTTGAATCCAAGGCGGATAAGTGCATCTTTGTGGGCTATCCCAAGGAAACTTGTGGGTACACCTTCTACAACAAGTCTGACAGCAAAACGTTTGTTGCCAAGACGGGACACTTTCTTGAGAAGGAGTTTCTCGCGAAAGAGTTGAGTGGGAGGAAAATAGACCTCGATGAAGTAACTGACCAGTCACTCCAATTGGATGAAATGGCTACGGAATTTGTTCTGGAACCATCTTCCACAGTGGGAGTTGAAGAGAATGGCCAGAACGACATTCATAACGATCATGACATTCACGATGATCATGATGAGAATGAAGAGGAACCTTTTATGCCCCGTAGGTCATCAAGAGTCCGTCAACCTACTGAGTTTTACGGACAGCTTGTGAATGCAATCTCGGCTGTTGAGTCGGATGAACCTACGAGTTACAAAGAAGCAATGGAGGGACCCGAGTCCGAGAAATGGCTTGAAGCCATGAAATCCGAAATAGACTCCATGTACACCAACAAAGTATGGACTTTGGTGGATATTCCCGAGGACCGCAAGGCCGTCGAGAATAAATGGATTTTCAAGAAAAAGACTGACGCAGACGGAAACGTATCTGTCTACAAAGCTCGACTTGTCGCGAAGGGTTTCCGAAAAATTCAAGGAGTTGACTACGAGGAGACATTCTCTCCTGTAGCGATGATAAAGTCTATTCGGATCCTACTAGCAATAGCTGCATATCATGATTACGAGATATGGCAGATGGATGTGAAAACTGCATTCCTAAATGGCAACATTGAGGAAGAGTTGTATATGATGCAACCAGAGGGGTTTGTCGATCCAAGGAATGCTGGTAAGGTTTGCAAGCTTCAACGGTCCATCTATGGGTTGAAGCAAGCATCTCGGAGCTGGAATCTTCGATTTGATGAGGTCATTAAAGCTTTTGGATTTGTCCAAAACGTCGAAGAGTTCTGCGTCTATAAGAAACTGAGTGGGAGCTCTGTAGCATTCCTTGTGTTATATGTGGATGACATATTACTAATAGGGAACGATAAGAAATTCTTAGAGGAAGTGAAGGAATATCTGAATGGACAATTTTCCATGAAGGACCTAGGTGAAGCTGCGTACATACTGGGGATTAAGATCTATAGAGATAGACCTAATCGAAGGTTGGCCTTGAGTCAGAATACTTATATTGACAAGATTTTGAAAAGGTTAAAAATGGATGACTCCAAGAGAGGTCTCTTGCCAGTCATAAAAGGTGTCAAACTAAGCGTGACTCAATGCCCGACCACAGCTAAAGAGAAAGAGGAGATGTCCTCAAAGCCCTATGCCTCAGCCATAGGTTCTCTCATGTATGCTATGTTATGTACCAGACCGGATTTAGCGCTGGCCATTAGTATATCTAATCGCTACCAGAGTAATCCGGGAATGGCCCATTGGACAGCAGTGAAGAACATCCTTAAGTACTTGAGAAGAACCAAGGATCTCTTTCTTGTTTATGGAGGAGTTGATGAGGAGCTCACCGTAAAGGGTTACGTTGACGCAAACCTCGGCTCAGACCTAGATGACTCGAAATCCCAGACGGGATATGTCTTCATGTTGAACGGAGGCGCGATTAGCTGGAGGAGCGGCAAACATTCAGTCGTCGCTCAATCTTCAATGGAGTCGGAGTATATTGCCGCTTGCGAAGCGTCAAACGAGGCGCTGTGGCTGAAGAAGTTCGTGATCGAGCTTGGCGTTTTTCCCAGTTGCACTGACCCCGTGGGAATCTTCTGCAACAACACGGGTGCCATTGCTAACGCGAAGGAGCCAAGAACTCACTCTACAGCCAAGCACATCCTCCGAAAGTTCCATGTGACGCGAGACTACGTCAGGGATGGACACACTAGGATTCACAAGATACATACGGATCTGAACGCAGCAGACCCGATGACTAAACCTCTTCCACAGGGCAAGTTTGAAGAACACCGAGAGACCATTGGTGTTAGATACATACTTGATGTAAACTAGTGTAATTTTTACTCTAGTGCAAGTGGGAGACTGTTGGATATGTGCCCTAGAGACAAATTAATAAAGATATTTGTCACATATCCGTTTTGTTCATAATACGTTTTATACTGTGCTATAACTGTATTACTTGGAAATACTAATACAGGTGTAGTATAAAACATGGTCCGTAGTTTAACTCGGGTAAACTATCTCATTGGGCAATTGATCGATCAAGCTTTCCTGATCATGGCGACACTTAAGTCCATTGATAATGAGGTCATATCATTAGGGGAATGATGTGATGGACAGACACCCACCTAAAGTAATGCAATGTGATCGAGTCACATAGTTCAGCGTTGCTATGACTTTGTAACGTATGGCTTAGTCCTTAGACCGTAATGATCATACGTAATCACGATCTATGAGGAGACTTTGATTTGTATCCCACCGCCTGACTGAAATATGCTGGCTATAACGGAGCACTTTGGGTATTCCGAAATAGATGGTTGATGAGTATGTTAATAGATCAAAGCGGGATTTGTCAGTCCTTGTGACAGGACAGGTACTCTGGGCCCACTCGGTGATATTGCATCAACCCTTGCAAGGACGTGACTAGGTCACAAAGAGATGCAATGATCATGGACGAGAGAAGTTGTTTGTCATGAACGAGATGTGAACACGGTATGTGGGATACCGACGATCAAACCTCAGACAAACAAGGTACCGCAGAACAAAGGGATTACGTCGTATCGTTAACGGTTTCCAAAAGCGATCGAAGCTCATTCGATGGAAGCGCAGGGGCTGTCAAGGACTGTAACCAGGTCCAACTGACTAGTCATTGGTCCATGAGAAGAGTCTCGACCATGTCTGCTGTTTCCCGGACCGTTAGGGTGTTACACTTAAGGGCAATCGATGCATATGACAGTTAAGGGATCAATCGGTGAAATAGGAGAAATCACCGGAATAGTTCCGGAGGAGAACGGAATGGTTTCCGGACATTTTGAATAGTTCAAAATAAAGTTTAATTGTTTTAATAATGTTTTTATTATTTAATTATCTGAATTAAATATTTAAAACTTATTAAATAATTAAAATAATGGAAAAAAGGCTATATGGGCCTTAGAGGCCCATTAGGGGAGGAGGGGGTTCCCCCCCTTGGGCTTGGCGCCAAGGGGTGGGGCCCAACCCCCCCTAGGCCGGCGCACCCCTCCCCCCTTGGAGGTTTAGTCCCACATGGGGGAGGGAAGAGGGATCACACCCCCCCTTGGCCTTTATATAGAGGGGTAGACCCCCCTTTTCCATACAACAATTGATCCCCTTCTTCTTCCTTCTCCATTTCTGGAAGTGGACTCCCCTTGTTTGGAGTCTGCACCAGGATTGGAGTTCTCCACCATAAGGCAGGCCGTCGCTCTGCCGGAGTCGGGATCCGTAGCCGTCTTCTTTCCGCTGCTCGCCTGGTTCGGAGCCCGGGAGGAACATCGATTGTGCCGTACGTGTATAATCTCTTCGAGGCATTACACCTGTGGTGCTGCTTCATCGCTGGAGGTTTACCGGGAGTCATCCTCACCGGTGGTGGTCTTCTACACGACAGGGAGGTCGTAGTTCTGAGTCTACGCCAACCACGTTCGTAAGAACGTTTCCCGCTTTCGGTCTTCAAAGGTATGAACACCGATTCCCTCCGTTACTTTACATCGCCATAGCATAGATCTTGGGTTCGGGTACCGTAGGTGTGGAAAAATTTGTGTTTTCTGCCCCGTATCCTAACAGAAATTAACCTTGAAATTTAAGGTTCCTCAATGACCATGCCAAAGGGATGAATATGTCACATACCTATCTTTCTTAGGGTAAAATCTCCTCAATGATCGAAGAATCGAGAGGTACCCAGCAACCGAATACAACGTCTTCGGATAAAGCAAACGAGTTCAGAGCACCTGCATTGACACACAATAAATACATGTATGTTTGAGGTACTAAGAAGCGTTCTACAAATAAGTAGGAGAAGCAGGCAACATATTTTATAACAGCAAGAAAAACTGGATTGATTAAACAACAGGTAATAAAAAATACAAAATACTCTTTAGAAGCTAACATGACCTCTCCAGTGGATCTATAGGTGCCAATTTCTTCACTATAACACAACTTACTTAACTTCACCACTTCAACCTACAATCTGAAAATTAATAGGAACTATTAGTATGCATGAGAAGCCTAGGAGTTGGTAACTATAGTATGCACCCATCTAAGTTAGAAAATCCCAGCATGTGATCAAAACAATTACTTAAGGATCCGAGCTACCAAATTGATCATTAGACATCATAGTTGCCAAGTATTTATTGTGACAATTACTTAAGTAGTATTGGACTAGCAACTAGCTAACAGAGAAATTTTTATAAACTTTTAACAGATGGTTTGGTAGTATTGGACTAGGAACTAGCTAGTATTCGCACTGTACTATCAAGTTTTCTGTGCAGAGTCCTATCTTGCTACTTCAAGAGAACGGCAGCGTCGTCGAGCAACAATACTATCAAGTTTACTTCTATAATGTCTCGGTCTGGTGACTGGCTAAGTAATCAACTTTAATTCAAAAAATCTCATTCTATGCTCTCCATAATCTGCTGACCATGGCCAATCCTGTGCATTACTCGAATGAACACAAAGTTAGTTCTATCTACAGAACTCAAAGGCTCAAACAACTTAACACATAAGCTCGACTGCGCAAAAAGCTCACTATGCACATTCCACATAATGAAGTGTTAATACTAAAAATTGCAAACATTCAGTTAGGTGTCTAGTAGCGACATAAGATAATTACATCATCTACATGATCCACATGGATATGCACAATGCAATCATCAAGTAGACTTACACATATGAAGTGCCTACAAACTATTTCGAGAGTAGCTATTTGGGCACTACTTTGCAACACATGTACACATACATAGAATATTTCCTTTTAGGATCAATAGCAAGCATTATTAATTATTTTCAAATAGGGCATTGCACTCCTGGTTAAAGAAGATGTTTGATATCAACTGGAGCATTAAGAGTTGAACGCAGGAACACTGATTAAGATGAAAAATAAAAGTTTTGAGAAGCACTAATTAAGACTGGCAATATCTTTTGGTAACTGGACTTCCAAAGCCATTAATTGCAAAAGGCATCACAAGGTTCATCGAACTTCAGTATGAACAATCAACTCTATAGCTAATGAAAAGATTGAGAGATCACCATGCTAAAAAATGATGCTCCTAGGCCTAACCCTAGACCTAGGTCGATGCCCTGGAGGGATGGGGATGAGCGGGAGAGAGAGACTCATAGGGGGAGGGGTCGTCGGAGACGGGGAGGAAGCCCGCATCGGACAAGCGAAGCAGGGGTGAGGGAGACGGTCACAGTACTGGCGCGCCGACGACCTATAGGGTTCGCTGCAGGGGACGCGCGCGGGGGAGGGAGGCCGGGGCGGCGGCGGTAAATTTGTAGAGGAGGCCGAGGGGGGATACGGGCCGGGGAGCGTCGGCGCGGGAAGGCGCTGGAGCTGGCCGGAATTGACCGGCGACGACGGCGGCGGAGAGGGGATCGAGAGGAGCGTGCGGGGAAGGAGCGTGCGGGAGAGGGGACCGATTTAGGTTTGCACGAGAGTGTGTGGTGGGGTTAGTGGGGCCGATATGGTAAGGCGATAATAATGACGCACTTTTGAGGATGTGCGCCATTAACATGGGGATAGCAATGGCACACTTTTGAGAGGTGTGCCATTAACGTTAGTAGGAATAGGTTAAATAAATTGCGTGTGGGTTTATGGACAAAACCTATTACATAGCCTGCTGGTTGGTACCTGGATACATTAAGCAAGCCACCCAGGTTCGAATCCTGGCAACCCACTTTTTAAAAAAAATTATTTTAACCTTATAATAAACATCCAAACACTTTAAAATAAACCCATCGCAATTTTAATACTCCATCCATTCCTAAGTATAAAAATATCTCATTTACTCCATTTCGAATTAAAAATATTTTTAATTAGACCACTTAAACCATCTCTTTTACTCAATCACAATAGAATCATTTACATGCTCATAAATGACAAGGTTGAAATCAAGTGACATGAAATAAAAATCATCAAAGATTGAGCTTGGCATGACACACACACACACGCGGCAGACACGTCGTGATTTAATCTTAGCTATCATCTTTTCACAATCTTTTTGCCCTTCTTTTTTGAGTTTGCATAATTTAGCCCCGGAACCCCTTGATTTATTCTCTTGAACCGGCGAACGCCTTTAGGTAGGGTGGTCCTGCTTCTTCTTGATTTGTATGGTACGACATCATCGTCGTCGTCATATTCAGTCTTCGATTCGCCGTACTTGTCGAAGTCTTGCTCGTTGGCGGCTCCATCCATTTCGATGATGTTCCTTTTGCCTCTCCACAAGACAACACGGCTGGGCTTTGACGAGTCGGTAATGAAGAAGCATTGGTCCACTTGGGTAGCCAATACCCATGGCTGATTTTTCGCGGTGACATTTGCGCCCGCGGTCTTGGATTTGGATTCGGGTATAACCATGGTGGTGAAATACCGACTTTATTTTACAATGCTCTTGGCCCATCTGACGTGGAACACGGAACATCGGCACCTTCCTTCCGTAGTATCGTTTCTTGACTTTACCGGTGTAGGCTTCCATCATTACCCCAGAGTTCTGATAATCGCTCCTCATGTCCTTTTCCTCGGTGTAGAATGTGTAGCCGTTGATATCGTACGCCTGATATGTCTTCAGGTTGTGCTCGGCGCCCTATGACAAGGCGAATAAGAGTTTTTCTTCCTCGGAAGAGTCCTCATGTGAAGGGTATGATAGGATCTTGTCCTTGAACCAACGTGTGAAGCATGAGTTGTGCTCTTTGAGTACATCTCCGTCCGTCCACTGTTGGCCTCAGTCAATGTACATCTTCACAATTGAGGTTTTGTGCTGTACCACCCAAGGATCGACCAAGTCAATGTGTTGCAGCGCGACTAGGTTTGGTCTTTCAAAGTCGGCGAGTCGATCCTGGAAGTCGACATGCATTTCGCGGCGACCCTCGCAATGACCACATCCAGCGAGCCTGCCAAGGTTCCTGTTGACCGGAAGACCAACGGGGTTATCGATGCCTAGATAATTTCTGCAGAAGGAGATGCACTCTTCGATCAGAAAGCCCTGGGCTATGCTTCCATCTGGACGAGCCCTGTTGCGAACGTATCCTTTGATCACACCATTCATCCTTTCGAACAGATTCATGTTGTGCATGAACGTCGGCCCGAGTTGGATGATATCATCCATGATATGGACGAGGAGATGCACCATGTTGTCAAAGAATGCGGGCGGGAAGTATATCTCGAGCTCGCATAGTATCACCACGATCTCTTCTTGTAACCCTCTGAGTTGCCTCACGCCAACCGATTTCCGAGAGATGACATCGAAAAAGTTGCATAGGCCAAATGGCGTTTCACGGACGTGGTCGTGCATGATCCCGCGGATTGCAACCGGAAGTAGATGCGTCATCAACACGTGACAGTCGTGAGAATTCATCCCGCTGAACCTCTGGTTCATTGAGTCTAGGTATCTGCTGATCTTCCCCGCGAAACCGTAAGGAATTTTTATCCCTAGGAGGTAGTTGATTAGCTGTTGGATCTCCTTCTGACTTAAAGTGAAGCACGCGGGGGGGGGGGGGGGCATTAATGTTCGCTCTGCTTCTTGGCCTTTTTGCCTTTCCGACGACTTTCCGTGTCCTCCGGTGGCTCATCATCATCATCGTCATCATCATCATTAGGGCGGTTTGCGTGAAGCTCCTCCCTGATGCCCATTGATAGCAAGTCTGCCCTTGCTTTTGGCCCATCTTTGGTCTTTCCTGGCATGTTGAGCAGGGTAGCAAACAGACTCTCGCACACATTCTTCGTGATATGCATGACATCAAGGCTGTTCGGCACACCGAGGATGTTCCAGTGCGGCAAGTCCCAAAAAATAGACCTCATTTTCCATACCTTCAGTAGCGGCTCTGGCGCCTTTCGCTTAGAATTGATCTTTCCTGGCGATGGGCACTCTTTCCAATTTTTAACAACATGTCTATTTCGATGCCGCTCCTCCTACGTGGGGCCTTTCGGGGTTCGACTGTTCCATCAAACAGATCCTTGCGTTTTCTCCATGGGTCATTGTGAGGAAGCCATCTTCGATGTCCCATGAACACGGTTTTTGAAGACCCGGGATCCTTAGGTAGCTGGTGATACGTTGTGTCTTCCATGAACCTAGCGCATCCACAGTGTCCGTGGACCACCTGCCCCGCGACATGTCCTAAAACGAGATAGTCGTGCACCGTCGTGAGAAGTGCGGCTTTCATAGGGAAACATGTTCCCTTTAGAGTGTCCCACGTATTGACTGGCGTTCTCCATAGCGTATCTAGCTCCTTTTTCAGGAGCCCCAGATACAGATTGAGGTCGTTTCCTGGTTGTTTCAGCTCTTCAATTAGCACACTCATGTGGATGTACTTCCTCTTCATGCTCTCCTAGGGGGGATGTTGTACATGCACACAAACACTGGCCAGGTGCTATGTGTGCTTCTCTGGGGGCCGTAAGGATTGACTCCATCGGTTCTCGCAACCAACACTACGTTCCTTGGATCCTTCCCAAAGTCCTCCTTGAAGTCCAACGCCTCCCACTGGGTCCCATCAGAAGGGTGACTCAACATCCTGTCTTTCTTTGGATCATTTTTTTCAGCTTCTTCCTTTTGCTGCTTCCTTTCTGCATGCCAGCGCATGAGCTTAGCTTGCTTTGGGTCCACGAAATAACTCTGCAGACGAGGAATGATCGGAAAGTACCACAGCATTTTTGAGGAGCTTTCTTCTTCTTCTTGTATCGACTGGCGCTGCACTTCGGACATACGGTAGACTTCGCGTACTCATGCTGATAAATGATGCAATTGTTAATGCAGACATGGTATCTAACATGCGGTAAATCCAAAGGACACACGATTTTCTTCGCCTCATTGAAACTAGTCGGGCACGTGTTCCCCTTGGGAAGACGTTCTTGCCAGAATGACATGTTTTCGTCGAAGCATGTGTCGGTCATTTTGTGTTTTACTTTCATCTCCAGAGCCATTAGCGCTACTTTCAGGCAGGTATCCTCGGGATTGCATCCTTCATACAATAGAGTAACCGCATCCATCTCAAGTTGATTCATCTTGTCTTTCTCTCGGGTGGAAGCTCTTGCGTTATTACTCGCCTCGTTCGGAAGAAACTCTTGAAGATGATGGTCCTGCACCCAGTCCATCGACGATGGTCCATCGCCGTCTTCTACGGCATCATAATCATCTTCATCGTGACCTTCGTTATTGTGTTGACCTTCCTCATCATGATCATGTCCGACATCTTCTACATGATGATTGTGCCCCGCATCTTGATCATGTCCAGGAGATTCTTCGTCTTCTTGCCCGCCCTCAGCGCTATTGCCCTGCTGCCCTTCGTTATTTCTTACTGTTGCCTGGCCACCATGGACGACTTCATAATCATCTTCATCACCTTCCCACCGATAGTCATCCATGAAACCACGCATGAGCAGGTGCCCTTTTATGGTCTTCGAATCTGGGTCCATAAGTTTCTTCAGCTTGCATTTTCGACACAGACATCTTATCTCCTTCTCGTTCTTTTAAATCATCTCGGCCTTCGCGGAGCTCAAAAACCTATCCACGATGCCTCCGGTCATGTTGCGAACCATGGTCTCCTGCGCGACATAGAGCAAAACGATATTTTAAAACCAATTTTTTTCCATGACTTTGCATAATTTTTAGGACAAAAAAGAATGCAAAGTGTGCCAATTTTTCGCCGAAACGGAAATGAATCAACATTCTGGCAAAAATATTGGCAACTATCGCATGTGAGCTACCTGCAAACACATACATATATATCATATGATCATCACACCCATTATCACAAGACACATACATATCCCGTGATCATCACATCACAAGACACATATACACCGACAAAAAGTGTGTTCAAGAGAGAACAAACTAGATCTACACATCCATAAAGAGAGACCCCTTACTTACCACTCGAAAAAAGGAGATACAACTAGTTATTTTGGGTAGATCTAGGGTGCAAATAAGGTGAGGACAAGGAAGGAACCAAGATAAGCTTGTTGGAGGTGGAAGTGGAGAAAGTGAGTGTGGTAGGTGTCTGCCAAAACATCTAGCCGCTCCAGAATTAGTAATGGCGCACCATAGCCAATATGTGCCATTACTATGTCTGGGACGCTAATGGCGCTCCTACAGGAAGTGCGCCATTATTAACCTTAGCAGAGGTGGGCCTAAGCCAGCGGGAGGGGACCAGGCCTAGTAATAGCGCACTTCTACGACATGCGCCATTAGCACCAATGGTTACCTAATAGCGCATTTTGAAGAAATGCGCCATTGCTATTTCCTAGCCCTGGGCCCACCCTCCCCTGACTTAGCAATGGCGCACCAACGGGAAGTGAGCCATTACAAACCAGGAATGCTAATGGCGGACTTTCTGCCGGTGCGCCATTGCTAAGCCAGGGGAGGTGGGCTGGTCCAGGAACAACTTACCAGTGGCGCACTCCCAGGCACATGCGCCATAAGCAAGGGAGACACTAATGGCACACTTCCCTCTGGTGCGCCATTGCTATTTAACAATGGCGCACCGTATGTGTAGTGCGCCATTAGCACCCATATTATCTATAGCCATTTTTCCAGTAGTGTACGACTACATCAACCACGTTCACGCGGGAACGTTTCCCGCTTAACGGACTACATACTGGTATGTGACCTATTTCCATCTGTTACTTGCATCGACATAGCATAGGTCTTGGGTATGGGTCTCGTAGGTTATGAAAAATTATTGTTTTCTGCCCCGAACCCCAATAGTGGTATCATGAGCAAGGATATGCGTATATGTATTGTACGGATAGAACACATCTAGTATGTGGGCATCAATTCTCCAATTATTACCCTCTCATGTGTACTCGTTTAGCATTGTGGCAATGTTTTGATGAAGCGGCCCTGACCGACCTTACGCGTTTACGCAAGACTGGTTCCACGCTTGACATATGGCCTGTACCATATAAGTGGTTGGGGGGGGGGGGTTCTGTCTCTCTAACATTAG
The DNA here is from genome assembly GCA_950022295.1 of Bromus sterilis. Taxonomy (NCBI): domain Eukaryota; kingdom Viridiplantae; phylum Streptophyta; class Magnoliopsida; order Poales; family Poaceae; genus Bromus; species Bromus sterilis. The sequence goes on along the minus strand of OX465600.1, from coordinate 202,753,861 downwards.
CTTTACGAAGATGTTTGCAACGGAGGACCCAGACAGGGGTGTAATAGAGACAATTGCGGGATTGGTGTTGTGGCTTGTTTTCGTAGGATAGAAACGATTCTTTTCTCGAAACCCCTAGCAGCCACGTAAAACTTGCAAAAGATAAAGTAGAAGGCCTTTTAACTTTACTTTGCAATCGGGGGGGATCATAACATGTAGTATGATTTATTGTTTTTACATCCTATTTTGCTAATATGCTAGATATAACGACGATAGCATAATAGGACAATCTCTCACAATACCAACATTGTGTTCTCCCTTAATGGGAACCGCCTGGAAGGATCTCCCTTATGGCCAACACTCCATACATTGGGTCTCACACATAATAAACGACGTTCACAAGAGGTTGGGTTTGGCAAGCCTAGCATATGTAGATATGGCCTTGCTAAGCAGCTAACATTAAGGTCAGATTGGAAGGCTTGGCGTATGTAGATGCGGGCCTGAACACAGAAGATCGAAAGATCGAGCACAAGTCACATAACTGATGTGATTGGCATGATGGCCTACCTTAGCCACATACTGATGGCCGTGACGATCGGGGGAGGTATGAGGTTCTAGGATTGTGTAATCACTTAGTAAATTTGAGAGATGTTTAACTAAGTGGGAGTTTTAGAATTAATTAAAATTGAACTCCACATATTATGAACTTAATCTTCATTGTAGATAATGTCATAACCAAAATGTTTATAACTATGGTTCTTTTAGTGTAATGTAGAACTTAAGGTAAATGGGTCATACTTCATTGATTGTTACCAACCGTTAGAGATATACTAATTGGTAATGACTTGCTAAATGTAATACGAGAACTGTTAGGAGATACAGCTGATAACTCCGTAATTAAGGAAGATGATGACGAGTATAGTACTCACAGTCACTTATTAATGGTTGTCCAATACACCATACTTCATTCAATGAAATCTGAATTGCAAGTGCGTTTTAAACGACATCAACACGTATGACGTGGTAGATGAACTTGAAACACTTTGTCGCAAATCAGAATAATGGTATATGAGTATATGGATGGGGTTTCTTTCAACTATGGTCGAAGGAACAACCTGCTAAGAAAATCACTTGGAAACTGTATGAGATACATAAACACCTCGTGTAGAACTGTTGGCTGTTTCTCTTCTCATGCTGCAAGACACGTCAGACGATGCTAGTCTTCGATAGGCCTAGCTTCTTACCCTTATTCTGATTTCTATCTTGCAATCCACTATATATAGCCTCCCTTTCCATTTGATACAATGCATAATGCTTAGTAGCGGACGTAAGACTCGCGGGTATGCTAGATACTCACCTTTGCTTTATTTCCCCTTTTTGTTTTGCCTGATCGGCCGCTGCAGTCAACGTTGGAGCCTTGGAGTCCAGGAGCAGGAGATCCCCGATGTCGACCACCGCAACATGAAGATCCCCGATGCCTTCTACGACGTCGAGTTTCCCCGTTGACCAGGAGTAGTTTGGAGGTTCCCAGGCAGGAGGCCTCGCCTTTTCGATCCGTTGTTATTTGTGCTAGCCTTCTTAAGGCAACCTTGTATTCTTGTGTCTGTACCCAGATACTATTGCTTCCGCTAACTTTGTGCTCTCGACCTTTTGTATTCGAGCCCTCGTGGCCCCTGGCTTGTATTAAACAGCTTGTATTATTTTATTTGTAGAGTTGTGTTGTGATATCTCATCGTAGCACCCTGATCTCGATCGTGTACCTTGCGTGTATGATTACTGTTCATGGTCTGATTTTGGGGGCGTCACAACTCTTCACTGTTGTAGAGTCGGAATTTTGTAGACTCTTCTCTTCGGAGGGTCGGAATTTTTCCAACGAACCGGAATCTGAGCCAAAATTTTACCGTCGAAATCAATGGTCCAAATTTTGTGATGGTCAATTATAATTTGTTGTTGAAACTTGATATATCTCAATCTCCGATGGATCCCAGAGGAGGCGTAGCCCCCGAGTCTTGAGTCGACTTCAAAGATTGGCCTTGAGATTCTTTGTACTGATGATGCAGAATAAGCCCAAAACATCATGGAAGTCGACCGTGGTGAGGTTGTGATCGATCTCGTAGGAGTCGACACTTGATAACCGGACCGACGTAAGAAGTCGGCGGATTTAAGCGCCAGGCGCGGTGCGTAAGTCAGCGCGGACGTGAGTGTTGAGGGCGGCGCCATATGTCTGCGCTAATGTGGATTGTCGAGCACGACACTGTAGGCCGGCGATGGCTCGACCTTCATATCCGAAGTGTGATGTCACTTTTGTTGTGATTAATTGTCGCGCGATCGTGAGTCGGACGTGACACTGAAAACCGATGCGTACGCAATCGATCACAGCGCTGAGAGCCGGCACAGACATGATAGTCGGGCGCGGACGTAAGCCGACACGTATGTGGACGTCACTGGGAACCTGCTGCGCGGAATCAGCCACTGGAGCGGGCGCGGCGCGAGGCCGAAATGATTAGGAGCGGGCGTAGAGTGCGGCGTCGTAAGCCGGCGTATGAATGTAAATTGATCCACAGGATGGTCAGCAATGCCGTGGTGCACTGATAATTTTTTTGAAGCTGGACGCGCCGCTGTTAGCCGGTGCAATCATGGACGTCGCGCGCGGCGCTGTAAGCCGGTGCGGTCGCGGATTATCGGGCGAGGCGCTGTAAGCCACCGTAGACGTGGATGTTGAGTATGCTGAAACTCAAAACCTCTTGATAATCACGAACCAATCTATCCGAGGAATTTCTGCATAGCGGCGAACGCAGTAAGAGGAAAATATCCATTGGGCTTCTTTCATACGAAGTACTAGTGAATTTTTGCTCCTCGTGATGGAGTAGTACTTTCTCCCCGTGACGGAGTTGTACTTTCCTTGTTTATGTTTTTCTTTTGGTAGGGGTGGCACTTATCCTGGTTCATCACGCCACGGGTTGCCGGCTTCCATAATTTGGCAACCGACCATGACAGCAATGCCATGTTTGAGTTGGCTTGTACGGATGGATTGAATTGGCCTTGATCGTGGAGTAGCTTCACGTGTAGACTGTAGTAGTGGAGCAGTGGCAACTCGGCGAAAGTAATTTCTTGACGCGATGATACGGTAGCAGGACTCGGCCACTCGACCAGTTCGGCACTCAGCTGGTCGAAGCGACGCGCTCGACGGCGAGAGCGCACTTGAAAGCGGCGTCGAATCTGATGCGGACGGCGTCGATCTTGATTGATTTTTTTTCTCTGGATTCCTTGCACTGGAGGCTGGAACCTTAATCGCAATGATGCGTTGATGTTGAAATAGGTCTTGTTAATGGATCGTCGATTGTCGATGTAGATTTGTTCATGCCGGCTCCACGTTCGGCCGATCACCAACTTCTCGATCCCTGTCAGGACCTCCTCCAAGGTAACAACACCCTTGTACGTACCCACGGTTGTAAGGCCCGATATGCGGTACTGTTCCAGATCTAAGTGTTCCCACCCAGATCCGAGGACGAAGCACATATCGGTCTCATCGTGACATATGACAAAGTCATATGCTTCGGATTTTCAACATGATATCACAACATTACAGATATAAGGATACAACATCTCATACAATCGGCATACAACTGTCTCAAATACAATACAACAGCGTAAGATACATGTCTGAGTACAGACTACAATCAAATGTCTAGTGACAAAGAAAAAAACATCGATCCCCATAACCACACGGGTCCAAACCCTCCGCCGGGATCCGCCTAACTAGTCGTCGTCGAGTCTCCACATGAAACGTCGATCACCATACATGTTGTCGATCAAGAACCCTGAAAAGAGTTTGGGGGTAGTATCATGAGTATAGAGTTACTCAGCATCCAACTGTAGTGGTCATCTGACCCAGCAAGGACTTCATCACTCGTCATTCTAGGACAACTAGTAGTTTACGGTAAGGATGGGGTAAGTGGTGAGGTTGCTGCCGCACTAGCATTTATGGAGTGGCTAACGATCTAAAGAGTAAGGTAAGAAGCCAAGCATTCGATGAGGAATCGCCTCCAACAAGTCTTGCTATCAACTACTTACGCAATCATAACACCTATCCTATCCTTATCCTCCTCTTCGCATCCCGACGAAGAAGAAGCAGTCAAGGCACGCACACACGTTGATCAAGGTATATTAAGATTCTCTCAGTTGTTGTTGTCTATGAACAAGGAGTAAGTCTCAAGTCGTCCATAACCGTGGACACGGCTTTTCGAAAAGATTTAACCCTGCAGGGGTGTACCAACTTCCCATTACAAGGCTCTGCACACACGCCCATCTCTCTCAGTTGCTACCCATCACAGGCAACCATTTTATGATTTAGTTTCAAGAGATCCGAAACGACAGGTCCCTCTAACTAACAACGAACAAATCCGGGTGGCCCCCGGTGAGTCGACATCCATCTCAGGAGCCGGCCGCTCTCTCGATCTGGTCTCTACCGTCTGACGCAGGTTTGGATAGCCGGTTAATCACACATGGGAAACCGGGTCCTCAGCCGGACAAAGTGGGCCAGCAAGGGAACTATGTCCTCACTGGTCCAGGTTGGTTTGTAAAAAACTGGCGGCCGACCAGCACACACACGGTTTCAAATGGTAAATCAGCTTGGGCCACCACTAGAAATGTTTGAAACTAGGTAGGTAAGAAAAGGGGACCCCATAAAATCCCACACGCGGTTAGGCACGCTCAGTCTTAAAACCAATACCCGGAACTCGGATCCTAGGTGACTCGAATGGAACAAAGCGTCGGGGCGGGATAGCCTAGACCTTCCATCCTTCGTCGAATATAGTCAACATTATAATAATCATATCATCAACAACAACAATAATAATAATGTGATAGCCCAAACCAAGGAGTAACAGGGTAACATCGTAGCATCCTAAGCATGCATACTAAGCAGGGGCTGAGCAACGAGCAATAGTAACATAGCAGTATAAGGTTTGCTGGAAAGGGACATGGCTGTATCGGTTTAAGAGGCTGTAAACATGTGGTAGGATCAAACATCGAACCTAGCCTAGACTAGCATGCAAACCGCTGGTTGAAATAGAATGAATCATAAGTAATGTATAGTCTTTGCCTGTTGATAAGTCGGGTTCCGAAGGTGTATTTGATCGCAAGCTCGCATCGTCTTCGAGAGGTACCCGCGGAAGCACACAAGACGGTAAACACTGGAAAGCAATCAACGAGCAAGCATCTATTACTACGAAGCAAACACGAGCAAGCATCAACAAGAAGGCAACACGAGACATCGCACCTACCGTCGAGAGCGGTTACTAACATGTTAAGTGGAGTATTCGTCACACACGACGATACCGCACGTTTACGATAGTTAAAGTTGTTTAACTACACAAGATGAGCAAAGGTTGTTAACATGGCAACTCAAGCAAGCATGACATAGCACACAAACATGGTAAGAGGTGAAGCATATATAGACTAGCTAATCTAGTCACTTTAAGTGGGGGGTAAAACCTATACATGGCAAACTATTACGGACCGCACGATAAAATGGAATTTGGTACTGTTTTGACCTAAAGTATATTTTATTATTTTTATTAGCAAGCAAGAGCAGCATAAACACAATCTACATGCAATTCTAGTCAAGTTACATATAAGAAACATTTTAATCAGAGCAACGGTTAAAAAGTTATAGCAATTACAGTTTACAGTGGCAAGGTTGTGTAATTAGCAGTCAAACAACATGTAAACAAAGTCAAACACGGCAAAAGAGCACATTTTATTAATCTACACGCAAAACGGAGCAACTTTCATGTAGAAAGCGTCTCCATCGGAGCTACCGGTGAAAAGATATAAGCATCGCAAAATACTAACAAAATCTACAATTTTATTTAACCAGAAAAAAAAATACTAAGGTCTCTGGGCCGAATCTAACTCAACTGGGCCGAGCCCAGCTCCACTGCGAAAAGAAAAAAGAAAGAAAAGGCAAGGGGGCGCTGGACCTTGACCGGCTTGGGGCTGATGGGCCGCGGCCCACCTGGCGGTTGGAGGTGGCCGGCCTGGATCGGACGGGATCGATCGATCCCGATCCCGGCGAAGAGCGCGGCGGTTGCCGGCGACGCTCTCCGCCGAGGCGACCGGCGGCTGGTCGCAGCGGAGGAGGGCCGCAGGCGGGCGTTCTTGGGGCGGTGGCCGGACCTGGCGATGGGGGAGGGCGGAGGCGTTCGACGACGAAGCTCGGAGTGGCCTGTGGCCATGGCGCGCGGTGGCTGTGCTCGGGCGGCGCCGGCGTGCCCTACGAGGAGAGAGGGAGACAGAGGTGAGAGAGGAGAAGAAGGTCGTGATGGTGGGGGAGGTCACTGGGCGAGGCGAGGCGCAGCGGCTGCTCGCCGGAGCGCGGCGGCGCTCGGGCGGCTAACGGTGCAGCGAGCGGCGCGACCCGATTTGGCCTCGGGCGGGCCCGGCGGCGGCGGCGCTCGGCCCGGCGGGGCCCGGATTCGGTCTGGTGCGGCTGGGAGCGACGTGGCGCCTCTAGGGCCGTTGGATCTCAGATCCGACGGCTCCAGATGGCTGGGGGCTAGGGATTGCTACAATTTGGGGTTAAAATGTGCGAAAATAGACTATTTTGGGGCAAATCTGGATCTGGGGGCTACCTAGGTGCTTAGGGAAAACCCTAAGTGGGATGGGAGTGGGGTGGTCTTTATATAGCCTAGGTGGCTGGCAGTTTGCAAAAAAATCCCCGGTTTTTCTCTCGCGCGCGCGGTGTTTACGTTTCTGACCGCCGGGGGTCCGCAGGACCTTCGATTCGGGTAAAACTTCGAACTGCGCGATCAGCGCGTCGATCCGGAGGCGTTCACCTCGCGTTGGAACCGTTCCGAGAACACTTTCCGGCGCGCTATAAAAATATCCCGTTTAATTATTAAACGGGGTTTTTCGTTCCGTTGGCTGCGGCTGGTCTCGTGCGGTTTTCGCGACGGTGATCGGGTGAAACCCGGTGTCGCAAAGGTCGAGTGTCAGGGTGGCAAGGGCCAGTCTCCGTCCGATACGAGATAAGAGGGGGGGAAATAATCGCCGATCGATAAATCGGGGATGCAAACACCGCAAACAAATCAGACAATCAAACAATTCACACCGAAAACAAATTTTTTATTTTTGTGAAATCTGGGCCGTTACAACGGTGGGCGCCAACTATCGTGGGAAAGTCACGGCAGATCTCCGTAGAGTCGGATTTGATTATGGGGTCTTTGCTACGAGTGTACGAGGAGGAAGAAAATCACACAGAGAGAGACGCGATTTATACAGCTTCGGGCCCCGGGAAACATCGTCCGGTAAAAACTCTACATGCTGTTTGTGGCTAGGTCTTATTCCTTTGCTCACGGAGAGTCATCGGCATGTCGCCGTCTTTCTTATAGTTCTGTCTAATTGTCCCGGGTTTAGATGACCCGGGACTAGTCTCTAATCTAGAGCCTATTATGGTCTATTGAGTTTGCTTGCGTTGTCCCGTTTGGGGCGTCCTACCCCTCTTTATGTAGGTGGAAGGGAGAGGCTTACATGTAGAGTCCTAGCAGGATACAAACTAGTTTCTTATTCGATTACAAGTTGGATATCAATCCGAGTCCTACTCTAAGTCTTGTAGCTTTTCGTATCTTCCAAGTTAGGTGGACTCCATCTTGATTCCTTTGTCCGGCTTTCATCTCTGCGATCCGGCTCTTGTCATCCGACCGGCTTTGTCTCCAAGCCAGGTCTAGCCGTGGGATATCCCCCCGACAGACTCCATCTTGTTGTTTTAACAAATGGATCCGACTCTTCAGTGTTTTGTGGAATCTACGAACGGTCTATCCCGATTTTGGCTTCGCAATTAATGCCCACTAGATTAGTTTGCAAAAATCGAGGGATTTCCTGCCGTTAGCCATCATCATGCGATGCCTGGGTTTCCGGGCTGAGGTCCCTTATAAATAGGCCTCTCATACCCATCTATTTATTCTATCCCGTCCATATCTCTTCTTCATATTCTTCCTCGCGCACTGAAGGACGCGAGTCTCATCTTCATCGCTTCTTCGAGCTCCTTCTTTCCCAGCGCTTGCGAGAGACGGACTGGGGCCGTGCCATTCCCGCTCGCCATTCGATTAATTCCTCATATTCTACCTCATGTTTCGATTTCTTTGTTCATCGTCATTACTGCAGAGCTTCAAGCTTCAACATTTCGATAGATTTAAGTAGCTTAACAGAAGATCTCTCCATGCATGTTGGTAGATTGCTTGTTTCGAAAAATATTACAGATCTGTAGTTCCCAACCGCTTCGGGTTTTTCGTAGGTTACAGATCCATTCATATTTTAGCCTATTTTCCTCGGCTTGGTAGATCCGTTCGTTTCACCATGATTTTTGAAATCTGTTTGTGTAGTTGTCGTAGAGTCGGTTTTGGGGTGACTCCTCAAATATTCAGCTAGGACTTATCCTTTACTTGCACTTAGCCAGTTCTTAGTCGGCTCAGCACATATTATTTTTTACCCATTAGGTCCGACTCCTATGCCATGGGTAAGAAAGTCGGTTCCCTCAAGAAGACGGCAGGCAAAAAGCCGCCAGCTCCAAAGCTACCAGTCCAGAGGCCGACTTTGGAGGCGAACTGTGCAAAAATCCAAGTTACTCTGGAGCAGTTGAACAAGATGGTGGCAGATGGAATCCTTCTTCCCCAAACTGAGATCAAGTGGCGAGTTCCCGGAGAAGAGACCCGGCCGACGCCCAAAGAAGGAGAGGTCATTATTTTTGCTGACCACGTGACCCGGGGGTTTCGTCCTCCTGGGTCAAAAAATTTCAGGAGAGTATTACACTGCTATAAGCTGCACCCTCAAGATTTGAGTGCCAACTCGGTGCTCAATATATGTCACTTTCAAGTGTTCTGCGAGGCCTACTTGCAGATCAAGCCGACTCTAGGTTTGTTTGCCGGATTCTATTACTGTAACAAGCAAACCGAGTATAGCGGTGGTCCGACTTTAGAGTGTGGTGGAGTCACTATCCAGAAGCGGGCCAAATCAATCTTTCCTGCACCCAAGCTGTTGAGAAAAGTGAAAGATTGGCAGAAATCTTACTTCTACTATACTTTGGAGGATATCAAAGGTGAGCATCCTCTTCTCGGCTTTCGTGAAAGCCGGCTTGAGTTCCATGATAACCTGAACCTCTTCCCTAAGGAGGCTCATCAGAAAAATAACGAACCAATTATCGCTCGGATGAAAGCCCTGCTGGCTCACTCGCTTACTGGAAGAGACTTAACCAGGTGCTGGGTGGGTTGGAAAATCCAACCCCTCAGTGTAAGGGACCGGCTCATGTGTGAGTATACTGGAAAAGGTGACTCGATGTGCTTTTCCCAGAATAAGTTTACCTCAAGCGAGTTGGTGATGGCTTGCAAGAGATTTCTTGCTGAGCGCATTGAGGACCTTAAGAAAGTCGGTCTTCTCCCGTTCTGTCAGGCCAATCCGGTTCCACCGGTATGTCTTTGTCATATAGTTCCTAGGTATGACGTCCGTTCAAATGTTTGGTCTTCCAACTCCTTTGTTTCCAGGAGGTGACCCATGGTGGAATGTGAGTCAGGATCTCCTTGCTGGAAAAGAGAGCAGTGCTAAGAGCCCGAGTCATACGGTAAGAGTCGGTTGATCTTCCTTTTTTGTGGTATACTTTTCCTTCTCACCCCCTTTGTCTTCGTAGGATGACTCGGATGAACATGAAGATGAATATGAAGGTGAGGAGGAGGTACAAGATAAGGTTCCTTCTGTTGAAGCCGACTCTCGAAAGGAGAGTCAGTCCATGGATCCACTGGTATACGTCTTTGCCGGCTCATGATATTGTTTGGAAGGATTTTTTGTGTCCTCATGTTTCATTTCTTTTCACAGGCACAAGGTCACAAGAGGTATACCCGTAGTAATGACTTGGGGGACCCTCTCGTGATTATGCAAGATCAACCTCGACGCGTCCGAAACAAGACTACTAGCATCTCGACTCCTTCTCGCAAGTCAGAAGATTTTGTGGATGAACAGTCGCAAGCCGACAACTCTGGATCCGGGACCCCTTCCTCTGAGGGGTCATCTGTTCAAGCTTCTTTCCCTATCAATCGTGGGTAAGTGCTTTTTATTGTAATGTTGACTTGTCTGTATATGTATGTTTTCTGAAAAGTCATGTTTTTTTCCTTTGAGCAGTGCTCGGATTGATCCCAAGGACTTAGCTGACTCTGAAGTGGTGAAAGAGTCGGCAGTTTTATCTAAGGATTTGCCAGAAATTCTGGTTTCTGATAATCTGAAAAAGGCTGGCTTGGATGAGTCGAGTCATTCAAAGCTTTACAAGGATACTTCTCCCGTTACCGGTGTCAAGAAGCCGGAGGCTCAAACTAAGGAGGTTGAAGTTGCTCCAAGCTCTGTGCCGACTCCTGCTACAGAGAATGTTATTGTTGATGAAGATGTGGTGATCACTGGGTCTCATCAAGGTGACCTACCTGCCCGCACAGTTTTGATGAAGACATTGGATAGTAAGAAGCAGGTGGTGAGTCGGCCTTATGAGTCGATATCTGAGAAGACTTCACTTGAAGATTTGTATAAGCGATCACTGGCTTGCTCTACTGAACTGCATAGCATAGTACTTCAGCTTCGGCAGCGTTATGAGGTATTATTTTTGGTTTCTCAAAATATTGTCCTTGCTGTTATGCATCTGTAGCCCCATAAGCCGGCATGGTTTTTTGAAGGCCATGTTGGGTTATGTAGGAGAAATTGAGTTGTACCCATCATAAGTCGGTATATCAATCTTGTAGTATTCTGAGTCGAAAAAAACTTTTCTTGAGCTGTAGCCCCCATGAGTTGGTGAGATATGATTGTATCTCACCGGATTATTGATTTTTATGAAGGTGTAGTGATGACCCTCAACTATAGGGGATGGAGATAGTATTCGCGGGTAAGTTAACCCAATTTATTGATTCGACACAAGGGGAGTCAAAGAGAATATTTATAAGCTTTGACAGTTGAGTTGTCAATTCAACCGCACCTAAAATATACTTGCTTGCAACAAAATATTAATAACAAAATATTGAAATGCATGTTACACTAAGAATGACAATTACACTCTCAATAGTTGGTGCTTTGAAGAAAGAAGGGGAGACTCTCGCACCGTGGCTATTTCATGGAAAGGTTGAAAACCCGTGGTTGGAAGCAAAGACTAAACATGTGCCAGAGCTCTTGGTTTTGAAAACAGAAATAATATTCTTTTGAGAAGTGCGGCTTTCCAGTCAACGGTGAACGGTAAAGGTCTCTCAATATTTCCCATGCCAACCATATTAATGCTTTTCCTTACACTTTTGTTCCCTTATCCATCCATCATTTGATGGTCTATGGTGCCTTTTTATTTTGCCTCAAGTATGGAAGGAAGTTTTCTCGTTTCATCTATCCTTAGCGGCATTTAGCCCATTTCATTCCATCATCAAGTATGGGGGAGGCGTAACTCTTTTTTTTAAAATTTGACTAGTTAAAAATTCCGTCAAAATATTTTTGGCATGGTAGATACTGATTTTCCCTCACTGCACCATGAGCTTGTACGGTTACAAAAGGGAAGCTTTTAAATAAATTTCGAAATGGCATAAGAAAGTCTAAGATAAGGGTGGCCAAAAAATACCACATATAGGAAGGTATGGTGGACTCAAGTGGAATAACTGGTTTGAAAAGGAGTTTGGATACACAAGGAGAATTCTGCTTGGTGCGAGTGAAGGCTAGCAAAAGACTGGGAAGCGACCAACTAGAGAGCAATAATTGTCATAATCATGCAGAGCGACAAAGCAACATTGAATCGGGCATGAAAGTGATATAACTATTCTAAAATAAAAAGATCATCAAGGCATGATAGACTTTTTAGTCATAAAATGTGTAAACATGTGCCAAGTCAATCCAAGAATTCTCCGAAGGCATGATATGAAATAAAGTAAAAAACAGTCGGTAATGATAAAAATCGACTTTAAGTATATGTGTGGCGAGAGCCGGTGCAACAAAAGTCGACTTAAATATTAGGTTCGGCGAAAGCCTAGTTGCGACGAAAGTCGACTTTAGATTTAAATTTGGCGAAAGCCTGGTGTGACGACAATCGACTTATGTATTTGTTTATGGCGAAAGCCTAATGTGATGAGAATCGACTTTAAATATGGCGAAAGCCTAGTGCGATGAAAATCGAGTTTGAGTATGGCGAAAGCCTAGTGCGATGAAAATCGACTTTGAACACGGCGAAAGCCTAGTGCAATGAAAATCGACTTTGAATATGGAGAAAGCCTAGTGCGATGAAAATTGACTTTGAATATGGCGAAAGCCTAGTGCGATGAGTGTTGACTTATATTGGATATGTTGAGAGAAAAAAATGAAGGACTGACTTTTATTGTGGACGGGTCCATGTTCTTGATCTCTTGTAATACTATGAGCCGGCTGAGCTGCCATCGTGTTGATTTGTCGTCAAGGTATTTTCCTCGACTAGGCATCTGTAATCTTGTATGAAGTAGCACTGGTCCCAGGTATGGTTAGCAGGGCGGCCAAGTTTGGAGTGCTTTGCGCAAGTTTCTTGCATGGTCTTCTCACAGTTACGAAACTTCACATCCTGCTTGGGTGGCTGTTCGTGGCTCTGGGAGCAGTCAATACCGTGTTTTTGCAGGGTCTGGTTGCGCCTACGCGTTTTATTTCGGGTCCGACTTTTGCTTGGGATTCCCCCGTATCTGGCTTCGTTAGACTCGGCATAGCTAACGACATCATCCACGAGTCCCCTCGGGTCTTCAGTTACTTACTTTATGCGTTTCAGTGTGTTGGTTATAGGTGTAAGCCGGTGGCCTACCGACTCCTGGATCATGTCGTGCTGTAATTTCTGTGAGAGCCGGTCCTGTGTCTCTGTGAGGTTCTGGTGCTCCCAAGCTATCTCTTTTTGCAGCATCATATCTTTTTCCTGGTATTCTTCTAGTTCCAGATCAGAGTCAGTTCTGTTCCGACTCAATCACCGCCACACATTGGTGACTGATACGTCTCAAACGTATCTACTTTTCCAAACACTTTTGCTATTGTTTTGACCTCATTCTTGCATGATTTGAAATAAACTAACCCGGACTAACGCTGTTTTCAGCAGAGCTGCCTGTATGGTTTTATTGTGTGTAGGAAAAATGGATTTTTAGGTATCTCAGAAAATTTCAGGAAAATTCATGAAAAATCCATACACCCGAAGCTTCCACGAGCCGGAAGTGGGGCCAGAGGGGGGCCACAGGGGCTCTAGGCGCCCTGTTGGCGCGCCCCCATCTCTGGCCGCGCCAGGAGGCTGCCTGGAGGACTCCCCCCTCCTCTGGTGCCCTACCGAGGCCCCTATTTATTCCCGCGATGGGAAAACTCCAGTTTCCGTCGCGGAGCCGCCGCCACCCTCTGTTCTTCCTCGGGAGGGCTACTCTCGAGGCTGATTTGGCCTCCAAAGAGGGTAGATTATCGCCATCTTCATCATCATCACAACTCCATCCTCCCTCCATGACTTCTCTTGTCATGTGTGAGTAATTCCCTACTATAGGAAAATGGGATGGTAGGGATTGGATGAGTTTTATCATGTAATAGTTCATCAGATTATTGGGGGCATGTTGCCTATCATCTACTTTGGTGTTTATCATCTATGCTACAACTTGTTGTTCTTAATGCTTGTCACTTTGTGCCCGAGTGCCATATTTTCATATCTGAACCACTTGTGTTTTCATGAGTATATTTATGTTCTTGATCCTATCTATGAGTTGTATGCACCTATTGTAACGACCCGATTCACTAAGAATCGGAGTCTCTGTGCTCAAGTGCTAGTCCGTGGATCAATAGCTAGCACACACAGTACATGATGTAATATCAAGAATAAACCACATGTCATATATATTACATCGAAGATCCAGTATTACAACAAAGCATACCTGCATAGCTCAAGGCTAGCTTACAAATAGAGTACATCAGAAAACAATAAAGAGCTTCGTGGCGTCCATCAACTCCACCGGCACAGTTGAGTATAGACATCGTAACCATACATCGCATCACTTACTCGTTGTATATAAATCCTGCAACACCGAAGGTTACAACCCGACAACGGGTCAGTACATCTGATTTGTACAGCAAGTCACACGAAAAAGGATATAACAGACCTATCATTACATGCAAGGTAAGTCAAAGGAAGCCTGATGATTTTACTTTGCAGAAAGCTGATTTTTCCCAATCTACCCAAGTCAAAATTTTAGTTTATCTTACTACTTAAGGTTGAACTGGGCTACACCAGTTCCAACCCACCCTTTATTAAAGTTTCCCACTCAAGTTTTTATTATGGTGAATCATCTGTCAAGATCCTCCAATAACAGTAATGCCTAGTTGCTCAAAGTTGCCCATAACCGGGGACACGGCTAATCATGATTAGTTTGTACGCTCTGCAGAGGTTTGTACACTTTACCCACTGGACTCAACCCGAAGATTGAGACGAAGTCTTTCAGAAGAGGTCACCTACACCAAACGGCAAGACGGTACACCTATAACATCTACATCTGCTAGCTTTGCACCGGAGAGGCTTCCTACAACATACTCAACTAAGACAGAGCCCATATGGACAATGGCTGTACATGGAAGCTCCTAGTCAACAAGTATGTCTGATCTTTTTGAGCCTAGACGACGCCCACTTATGTTCAGAGGGTAGATACCATGACGTTCTTTATACCACCAATACCATCCATTAGGGGTACAACCTGGTCTCGCCTTAGATAAGGTACGAGCCCTCAGGAAGCACTCCTTGCCCGTCCAGAGGTGTATTCTAATTAAGGTTTGCTAGTCAAGTCATTAAATCCTCACATAGCTTAATGTAATCTCAAACAATTCCCCGTCTACAAGCATAGCAATATATAACAAACACGAACTAGGGCGACAAAGAATACAGGATCAGATCATAGTGCTATCCTACTAGGTTTGCAGCATAAGTATATACACTAGTCCTACACATGTATAGGGTGATAGATTGCTAAATGCATAATGAAAAATATAGGATGAGGTATGGTCAAAGTGTAACTTGCCTTATACATTCGATGAAGTTCTTCGCTCTCACGATCCAGATAACTGTACTCGTCAGACTCCGAGCAAGCTATCTTAAAGGAAAGATACCACATAAGCAATCACGCCAAAAGAAACCACAAGATCAAAAAATCAAACACAATAAGGTTTAGCAACAAAAACAACTAGGCTCGATACAGTATATGTGTCGATGTGCTCGAAGGTGATAGGTGAACGTGAACTCGAGTGAGTCAACGGAAAAAGGATTGCTGATATAAAGGATTATGACTAAGGGCTTTATGAATTCAAGGTAAACATCATGCCAATATGAAAAGGTGTGTGGGTATTGCCGATAGGATGTCTCATATGATCCAGTATACAAAACGAATCACGTGCGATAGTTATAGCAGGTTGAAGTTTGAATTAAATTTAAATTCAAATAGATCAAAAGTATTTGAATATGGTGGATAAATAATATAGACAACAAGTATATGATACGAGTGATCATACACAAAAAGAATCAATTGAATTGAATCAACGGTATAAAAGATACGGCCTTCAGAAGTTTATATTTGAATTTGAATAAATTCAAATTCAAATATGTGAAAAAGTGTGGAAACTTAACTCTATGACAAACTACAGATCACTACGAACGTGTAGGGAAAAAAATCACCTAAAACCGACTTACGGTTTAGAAGATATGGCTACGGAGATTTTAGGGTGCAAATCCGTGAAGAAGGGCTTATCCGCAAATAAAATTAAATTTCCATCGCAAACAAGCCCTTGGACGCATTGGGACGAACAATGTTCGCTCCGATGAAATTCCGGTGAGCATTCGCTGCATAAGAAACCGGGAAACAACGGTTAACCGGAGATAAACCGGGTCAACTCCGGTTAACCGGGAACCCTAGATCTGAGAAAACTCTTGATCTAATATGGACCATCGGATGGAGATCCAACGGCCGGGGTCGGAGCTCACCTCAACTCCGGCGAGGTGGCGGTGCTTGTGGTGGCCGGCGCGGCGGCTCCGGCGAGTGGAGGCCAGCGCGGGGGTGGTGCAGCGTGCTCCGGCTCGGGCGACACGATGCGTTGGCGCGACGGCGCTCGGCTCCGGCGCGAGCAGTGGGGCGCATGGTGGCGGCGGTTGGCGGCGTGTCCGGGTTCCGACGAGGTGGCGTGGGCGACGCATGGGAAGAGCGGCCGGCGATGCAGCCGTGTGGCGCGGGGGCGGCGGCGCAGGAGGCGCACTCCGGCGAGGCACGACCAAGGCGCGCGGCGGCGGCCATGATGGCGCGTGGCGGTGGCGACGCTGGAGGTAGCGCGTTGGCCTGCCGGCGCCGATGCGGGGCCCAACGCCTAGGGTTTCTCTTTTTTTTGACGAAAAGAAAAAGATAAAGGAAAAACGATTTTTCCTAAATTCTATTTATAGACCGAGAGGGAAAAGATAAATAAAAAACTGAGTCTTTCTTGGACTCAAATTGCGCCCGCGGCGAGAATGGGCTACTGGGCCGGCTAGGTACGAGTTTTTTTCTTTTTCTTAAAACTGCAACTTCAAATAATTCTATAAAAATAAATACACATCAGAAAAATATGAAACAAATTCCTAAATTCATGAAATAATCTCAAGAAAATTATGCAATTAAAATATTGACCAAAATGATAAATAAAAATAATGGCATTTTTCCAATGACTTTATTTAGTTATAAAATATTTTAAAAATCAACAAAACTCTTTAAATAATTATTTAAATAATTTCCACTCCATTTTTCTGAAGAAGTCATTTTATCTTCTCTCAAGTTATTATTATATTTGAATGGAGAATTATTTAAATAACTGGAATTTGAAATAAAATCACATTAAAACATTTCCAACTTTCTTTTATAATGAAGGAGTTATTTTTCCTTCTCTCATTTTATTTTTAGTTGAATTTGTTTTAAATGATAAATTCCAAAACACCAAAAATGAATATTAGGGGAAAATCCTTTTATTCCCTCTCATTTTTAATATTGAATTCAACTCCAAAAGTTTTAAGTCTTAGTGAAAATCAAACATATCAAGCAAACAATCATTATTATAATTAGTTTATTAACATTCCAAAATTTGGAAAATTTTGGGATGTTACATACTACCACCCTTAAAAGGAATCTCGTCCTCGAGATTCAAAAAGGCTAGAAAGAAAAGGTTAGGGTTTGGGTCTTCATGAAAGTCCATCGATCCTCCGATGAGCTAGGGTGCTACCACCCTTAAAAGGAATGCGACGTGGTCTTCAAAATCTCAATCCATCGATTACATCCTTCATAGAAATTTCTCCAACTCCCTTGAGGTCTTGAATCCTTAGCAGAAGAGGAGTCTTCCATATATCGAACCTCCATGGCTGACAAGTCAGTCGCCAATACTAAGCAACTAATGATTCCCTCATGGTGGTCATCAAGGAAACTTTTACCGGATACCTTCAGGGAATGGTCTTGGCCTATACTCACCGTACAACTTACAATTATTAACGATAATCTTATATGGGGGTCAGACATCGTACAATTCTATGGTTCAGGCTTAACATCGTCGTCTCTCTGCTGTATGTAAGTCACTCAAGAATTACTTTCCCTCATAGCAAGAGCGAATAATAAGGGTAGTCGTCATGGGGGCCAATCCATTCCGCACCTAAATCATTACCTTGTATATGGTTTAGCGAATCTCGCAATCTAACACTCGGTCATCCTCACAGGCATTGCAGAAATCCCTCTTGTTCATGAACTGAGTTCAGATAAGTCCATGGTTCTGCAAGCCAAACAAAACAACTATCGTTTCTTCACAACACTCAGGTTTGTGCAAACTACTAAGAACATGTTCTGGTGAACTACAACTTCCTTCCGGGTTCTTCCTTCAGCAAGATTGTGCTTGCTTGTTGTAAGATCCATGCACATGGGGTTATCCTTGAACTCAGCATTCAGTTTCATCCATCTTTATTCTTCGTCTTGGTATTAGCAACCATTGTAGTAACTCCTCCAGTGTAGGGATCGGGTTGAGGGGGAATAGAATGTAGATAGAGAGGTAGAGAGAGAGATACCCATACAAACATCACACTAGTTTTGAAAATAAGTTTTTGTCACAACCCCAAGTTTAGGTATGTGCTAGGGCTAGCTTGTGCTTTTGCATCATATAAAAATTTCAAATGAAATCCAAATGGGGAAAGCAGAAGCACTAATTGAATTTAATTAAAATGGTCAGATAAAAATTTCTTACAAAAATCCATTTGAATGTTTGTAAAATCTCTGAAAATATGCATGATCATGGTCCATGTGTTGTGGGACCCAATTCATGCCAATGGAATTTTACAAAAATCCAAACATGGCTTTGGAAATTAAATAAACCCCTATTTGATTTGAAATTCAAATTATTTGAATTTCAAAAATCTTCAAACTTGTGAGTGGCTAGCTATTTATTTTCTAAGTCCACATAAAAGTTTTGAAGATTTAATACATTGCTTTGCTATTTATTTTAAGCACAACACAAAAACAGAAAAAGGAAAAAGAAACAGGAAGCAGAGAAAATAGAAAAAAAGGAAGCAGTCCACCCCGGACAGGCCGCAGACCCAACTTAACGTCCACGACCCAAGCCCACTTCGCCCTTTTGTCGTCTACCCCGGCGACGGCAAGAACCTCGGTAGAGGGCATGCCAACGCCGGCGAGGTGGCAGGAGGCCACGCAGCAGCCTCCGCACCCACGTCCTCGCGCCTGGAAGCACCAGGAGGTCGCCCTCGTCATTCCTCCCCTCTCCTTGCTCTCCTCCCGCTCTGCCCTGCGAGATCTCGCGCACACCCGCAGCTCACCGTCGCCGGCCACCGTGAGCCCGCGTGGCCACCGGCTTCCTCTTGACGCACCGCCATCTCCAAGAGCTCCGCATCGTGGAGAAGGGCGCCCCCGTAGAAGATGACGAGCCCGGCTTCCCCGTAGACGACGCTAGCTTCACCGAGAAGCTTCGGTCGCCGTGGAACTCCGGCGAGGAGTTCCTCCGTCGCCGTTGCTCCTCCGCTTCCCCCGTCTGCACCAACACGTTCAGGGTGAGCTTCCCATTCGCCCTAGCCCCTCCGCGCTCCTTCCCGTGCCCCCAATCGCCATGCCCATTGTGCTGTTGCTCCGGCTGCCGCGCTTGTTGACGCCGGCGTGGCCTGGAGCCCCCCCCCCCCCCCCGTGACACCCCGCTAGCCCCACTCGACGCGGACGACCGCGGGCTTCGTTTTGGTAGCCTCCCCGTGCCAAGCAGTGGTCGGTAAGCCACTCCGGCGAGCCCTCCGCCGCATCTGTGGTCGCCGCCGGCGAGCGGTGACGTGGCCGGTTGATTAGGGGATTAATCACCCCCTAATCCCCCCACTGTGGCTGACAGGCCGACCCCACCAGTCAACCCCCCCTACGTCAGCATGAGGTCATGCTGATGCAATAAACTCTTTTCCAATTAAAAGAAAATCCAGAAAAATCCAGAAAATAGATTAAACTTTGAAATTCAATAACTTTTTAATCCTAACTCCAAATCTATTAAATAATATATGAAAAATTATCAGAAAATGCAAGGAATATGAATATGCAATTAGTTTCCATGTTTGACCATTTTAAAATGGGGGAACATTAGCAAATGTGCATATGGCATAATTTGAAATCAAATTTGAAGTTTGAATTTGCAAATCTTTTGCAATACACTTCAATTAAATTGAATTTTCAATAAACCAGTACCATATACATCATGGAGAACCGTATCATGTGCTTGTGCATTTTATTTCAATGTTGTCCCCCTTTGATTGATGATTGTTCCGGTAACAGTGTATCCGAGACGGAGGTCACTCCTGAAGCAGAAGTTCGATAAACCAGTGTATCGTCAGCAAGACAAGCAAACCCCATTTATCATGTCTATAAAAACCCAATTCCCTCTCAGTATCTCTTATGCATTGATTAGGATGATCACCTTGTTATCGATTCTACTGCATAGTTGAACCCATATCTGATGCATGACCTATCATCTTGTCACAGTAGTAAGCAAACCACAATCCTAGCTGACATAGGAGTTGATTAGTATCATGTGGCCCCTGCAAATGTTAAAGCTTATTGCATGCTTAGAGTTTACAATGAGGATACTTTTATCTATGAGTCGGGATGGTAGTGAACATGGTATTGATGAAGGTGAAACTGTGTTGGTGAATCTACCCTAATACAAGGTGAACGATGAGAGGCTGTGTAGGAGTACACAGTGGGTTGTCTCGTTGAACACCGCCTTAAGCCCGAGTTCTTGTATGGTAATCCAAGACCAAGAGTACAACCACACATTGGGCTCACTGACCCCTCTTGGCCTAGTACCTTGATCTGTGTTGACGCCCAGGAGTCACATTAGTTCGGGCCTTCCATTTGGAATATGCATAGAAAAAGAGTTAGTGAAGTGTTGCAACATCTTAGATATGTGGGTGGATCTGTGAGGCAGTGAAACCATCCCCGGATGGCGTCTCGGTTGCCTACATTGTCTGAGTCCGTATCGTTGATCCGGCCGAACTCTCGAGCGGAGCTACTCAGATAGTCGACTCCTGGAATAGACCGGTTGTGAGCGAAGTGCGTGGTGAACATCCTCGCCGGCACCCCTTGAATGGTGACAAGACCTGGTGATAACTGATGGTCATGTGTGTGTAGTTTACAACCCTACAGGGTTAAGAAAACTATCCGAATAGCCGCGTCCGCGGTTAAGGACTACTTGGAACCTGTACCTGATTATTAGACAACTTGAATGGATACTCTAAAACTCGCAAGATAAGCGTGAGTGCCATGGAGTGCTTCCTCGTGGGGAAGTCGAGGAAGTAACCATAGTGGTGTATTGGTTGGAGACTTGGTAGTGGACTCGTGTACGCTTCTTACCTCAAGTCTGGTACTCGTAGTACAGGACTAGCCCAGTCAAATCTGGCACTTATGCATTTTCAAACCCCACCTCCCTTTACCTTGAAACTTGAGCATGAGTAGTATAGTTGTTATGTAAGTCTTGCTGAGGACGACTTTGTACTCACGTTTGCTTATTCTATGTTTTAGATGAGAAACCAAACCCCGATGGAGTCACCTTCCTGAAGCTTGACGTTGACTAAGTTAGTATAATTCCAAACAGCAGTCTGGTCCCTCGTGGAAGGGCATGTATGTTGAACAAGGCTTCTCTAAGCCATTTGTTAATCTTGTCTGTACTCAGACCTAATTTGCTTCCGTTGTTTGATGTAATGTTGGATCATAGTCATATGATCTTTGTGTACTCTATGTAAGTCAATAAAGATATACTTTGTAGAGTTCATGCAATGTGTACCTGCTGTTTACACTGGACATGTCTGCTGCGTGTATGATTATAACATGCATGTTTTAGTGTGGGGTTCGATAGCTTAGTTGTGTTCTTTCCGGCGGTATTTTATACACCAAGTGGCCCTTAGATGTGGGCAGCTTGGGGCATCGCGATGCCATTGCTCGTGAATCTGTCACGTGGCACACTTTGTTGTATGATTGAGCCCGCCCAAGATCCCGACTAGGTGATCGGGCTGGAGTCTGTTTATGTAAGTGTTATAATTCAGTCGATAATATGGTTGAGGCGACATGTCTATGAGTATGGGATTTCATCACCCATAATCATTTAGACTTGTGAGCGGGCGATGAGGACCTATCTCAGTTGATCATCCGACCTGGATGGGATGCCCTCACATTTGATGCTTTCCGAGAGTGTTCTGTGCTTGGCCTTGTCTGCTTAGACAAGTGGGTACGACTCTCGGCTCTCCATATGATTGAGTTGTGACTGGAATTACATATGCAAATTCTGGGTCCCGACAGACTTGGTCTCAGAGTAGGACTGTCTGTAGGATTATCAAACCCTTGGTCAAAGTCGAGTCTAGCATTCTATAGTTATATAGTTACTTGGGTATAAGGGAACAACGTAAAACTTCTTTTTTATCCTTACCCTCATCTATCTGAGTTCTGAGTCACCCTCATCTTTTCTACGGGAAGATAGGACCAGGCTCCCCTATGTCTTACTAGAACATCTCGTTGATTGCTTCTTTGTAGCCGTAGGACTATGTAGGTTGTCTAGAGTCATCGTGTTGTTGAGTTCCTTGGGGAAGTTCTGTCGAATCTCCTCAAGGTTGTTTCATTTTCCATCCCGGTGTAGCCGTTATGCTGCCCGATTTATCACGTGTTTCTATGAATCATTGCCTTTGCATTATGATCCTTTCTTCCGAAATCATGTCCTCTTATCTTTGATTCCATCGTAAAACCTGTTCTGATTGTTGATTTTTATCACACGGGATGTCAGGTGGAACTCGTAGTGTTGTTCGTCCGAATCGAGACCGTGTTCGGAATCGAAATGATGATGAGCCTCCACCACCGCCTTCTGCGGCGGAAATCACGATGGAAGCTGAGTGGAATTGATGTGATCAAACACGCCTTATGGAGCTCATCGAGCAGAATACCGCTCGTCAACGCAATGTGGTTGTCAGCATTCAGGATTTCATCCTCCTCAAACCACCGGTATTTCGATGTTCCTCCGAGCCTCTTGAATCTGATGATTGGCTCCGTTCCATTGAGCGTAAGCTTGACACAGCACATGTTGCTCCCAATGATTGAGTTATATTTGCGGCATACTTTCTGGAAGATGCTGCTGCTGAATGGTGGGAGAACTATGTGGCAATGCAGCCTGATGGTCACATAGTGACATGGCAGGAGTTCCGTGATGCCTTTCGAGGGTACCACCTTCTAGATGAGTTAATGGAGCGCAAGAAAGAAGAGTTCTGCAATCTGACTCAAGGAGAGATGTCCATTCATGAGTATGTGAGAGACTTCAACCGTCTTGCTCGATATGCCCAAGATGAGATCACCACCGATGCCAGAAAGCAGGCATGGTTCCATAAGGGACATAGCCCTATCCTTCGCCATGATCTCAACCTCCTTGAATTTGCCAACTTTGAGGATTTAGTCAACAAATCCTTCCGAGCTGAGCATGGCAATGCAGTTTTCGAAGAGTCTTGCAAGCATGCCCGTGAGCTTGCTCCTTCTTCAAGTTCAGCCCCTCAGAAACGCCGAATTTGGATTCCAACTAGTTCCATACCTCAAAACCTTCTCCAGAGGCCACCATCCAATATATGCCATCCACCTCAACACATTGTTCCTCCCAGGAATGATGGTGGACAATCAAGTAATCATGCTCCCAGCAATTCAGGCATGATGTGTTTCACATGTGGTCTGCCAGGACATTACTTCTGACAATGCCCTACAGTGTTGGTGGCACCCCATCGACCTAGTCATAAGGCTTCAAAGAAATCCACCACCAAAACCATCCCAGCAAATCTTTCAGCCACAAGTAGTGGATATGTGAACCAAATCTCAGTTGAGGAAACCACTGCTACTTCTGACGTCATCCTTGGCACACTCCCAGTCAATCATGTTCCCGCCTCCGTTCTTTTCGATCCAGGAGCATCTCATTCATTCATGTCGGAGAGTTATGCACTTCGGCACGAGTTCCCCTTTGAAGAAATGTTTTCTCCAATGATAATCCAAGTGGCAAACTAATAGAGTAAGCCATGACAATCAAATTGCAATTGAGGGTTTAGTATTCCTTGCTTCTCTTATAGCCCTCAAGTCTTCAGACATTGATGTCATCCTAGGAATGGATTGGTTATCAAGACAGAATGATTTCCTTGATTGTAAAGCCAAGTCAGTAAAACTCACCCATCCTTCAGACCAGACAATTGACTACACCTCACCCAGTTCTAGAACCCAGATGCATATTTTGAATGTGCTTCCCCTTCCTGACCTTGAAGATATTCCGATGGTTCGTGACTTCCCGGATGTCTTTCCCTAAGAACTGCCAGGGATGCTTCCCTGACAGATGTGTAGATTTCATCATAGATCTTATGCCAGGCACAGCCCCAATTTCCAGACGCCCATACAAAATGGCCTCACGTGAGTTATTTGAGCTTAAAATACAACTTGAAGCTTTGTTGGCAAAAGGATTCATCCGCCCTAGCTCACCGCCATGGGGTTGCCCCGCTCTATTCGTAACGAAGAAAGATGGAACATAAAGGATGTGCGTAGATTATCGCCGGCTAAATCTAGCGGCGATAAAGAACAAGTACCCACTGCCCAGGATCAATGATCTTTATGATCATCTTGCTGGATCCTCGGTCTTCTCCAACATGGATTTGAGATTAGGATATCATCAAATCAAGATCTGAAACAAGGACGTTCCCAAGACGGCTTTCACTACTCGATATGGTCTTTACGAGTTCACCGTCATGTCCTTCGGTCTAACCAATGCCCCCGCCACTTTCTCGCGCATGATGAATTCGTTCTTCATGGAGTACTTGGATAAATTTGTTGTAGTTTATCTTGATGACATTCTTATCTAATCGAAGAACGAAGAAGAACATGGCGAACATCTTAGGATGGTATTGATGAAACTTCGAGAGCATCGCCTTTATGACAAGTTCTCTAAGTGCGAATTTTGGCTACCAGAAGTGATCTACTTAGGCCACGTGATTTCTGCGAAAGGCATTGTTGTCAATCCCGAGAGAGTTCAGGCCGTCCTTGACTGGACTCCACCTGAATCGGTTAAGCAAGTTAGGAGTTTTCTTGGCTTAGCAAGCTATTGTCTCCGCTTCGTTGAGAACACCTCCAAAGTTGCAAAGCCTCTAACTAAACTCCTCAAGAAAGATAAGAAATTCCCATGGACTTCCAAGTGCGAGGAAAGCTTTCAAGATCTGAAAAGAAGATTGACTTCTGCACCCGTACTTGCACCTCCGGACACCAAGAAGGATTTCAAGATCTATTGTGACGCTTCACGACAAGGGTTAGGATGCATACTTACGCAAGATCGACATGTGGTAGCATACGCTTCACGCAAGTTGCGTCCACATGAAGAGAACTATCCTACCCATGATCTTGAACTCGCTTCCGTAGTTCATCCCTTGAAAACATGGCGACATTACCTCCTTGGTAATCGTTGTGAGATCTATTCTGATAGCCAAAGCCTCAAATACATATTCACCCAGCCAGATCTTAATCTCAGGCAAAGACGCTGGATAGAGTTGATAAAAGATTATAACTTAGGAATTTCTTTCACCCCAGGCAAAGCCAATGTCATGGCTGATGCACTAAGTCGTAAGTCGTATTGTAACAACCTCATGTTACAACAGTATCAACCACTTCTTCATGAGGAATCGAAAGCTCAATCTTCAGATAGTTCCTCATGGTTTTCTTTCTACCTTGGTGGCGAAACCAACTCTTGAGGATCAAATCATAGTTTCCCAAAGGCGTGCACGAGGTGTTCGCCGGATCAAGGAGAGCATTGCTAGAGGAGTTGCTAAATGTTTCTCCACAGATAGCAAAGGAACGGTATTCTTTGATAATCGTTTGGTAGTACCTAAGAATAGGGATCTGATACGTCCAAAAAGCATCACTATTTTATATTGTAATTTCATCCTATTCATTGATATATTCCACTTTAAAGCATTGTTCTTATGTTGTTTTGGCTTGTTTTACACAGTTTACAACTTTCCGATGCCGAAGCAGCAGAACCAGGATTCAGCGGTGAAAAGTGGACACCAGGTTGCTGAATCAGATCAAGTCCAAATACGATGAAATTTTACGGGGATCGTTTTTATGGGAATTGACTTGGGATCACCGAAGACGGAGGTGAGGGGACCCACCAGGCAGCCAGAAGGGTTCCTGGCGCGCCCCCCCTCCTGGTCGCGCCAGGAACCCTCCTGGATGCCTGGTGGCCCCCCTCGGTGCCCCCTCTCGCCTATAAGACCCCCCTGGGGTGAAAACCCTAAGTACATAAGAGTTTCCGTTTTTCGCCGCCGCCACGGGGCGGAAACCTACAGAGGAGAAAAGCCATCTCCGGCGGGCAGATTCCGCAGGGGAGATCACCTCCCGGAAGGGGAGATCGTCGCCATCATCATCATCATCGTCACGGGCATCATCGAGATCATCATCAACATCATCCCCAACATCAGCATAAGAGTACACTTATCTTTGTCTAGAAGGTGTACTAGCATTGATCCACCCACTAACACTTATCAACACAATACATATTACTTGGCGGAGTATGGTGAAAGTAACTTGACTATCTCTCCCGTGTGTTCTCGAGAACGCTTTAGCTTTTATAAGTTTAGTTCCTAGGCTTATCCTTGTGAAAGGATTGGGCCACTTGCTACTCCTCAGTTACCCTGTTTACTTTGCTTGTCTTTTACTTTTCTCTTGCTTAAACCAAAACCCCCTAAATATTTACCTTTGAGTGTGTGCAGCCTTTCCTTATCCAGTGTCACTAATAAACACCTTCTGCTCCTCGTGGGATCGACATCCTTATTTATCGAAAAGCTACAATTGATCCCCTAGACTTGTGGGTTATCAAGAATCGTTTATTGGCGCGGTTAACAGGGAAGGCAACCCAACAAAACCTATTAACTTCTCAGCCATCAACGAGCTTTTCTGGCGCCGTTGCCGGGGAGTGTAGCGCTATTGGTAAGTGAAGCCGGTAAGGAAACCTTTATTTTCTGTTGTTACTTTCAGTCCTTATGGACTCTTCTACTGTTGGTTCGTTGCTGGTAAAGAGCCGCCCCACAACTATTGTGGTCACTCCTACCCCTACTGAAATTGTGCCCTATAAAATACCACCTGGTATTATTGATCATGTCTTGTCTAATCGTTATACAGGAGAAGGACATCCGGGAGAACACCTGCTATATTTATCATAATTATGTTATTTATTTAAACTTGCAGGTGTAACAATGGAGTTCGTCATGAAGAAACTATTCTCCATATCATTCAAAGATAAAGCTTCAGATTGGTATAAGCTACTCGATAACTCTGATCTACTTGAATGGCCAGAGCTTATGTCTCTCTTTTATGCAAAGTTTTATCCTCTTCGTGAAATTCACCAAGACAGGAACTACATCTATAACTTTTGGTCTCGCGACGGAGAGAGCATCGCTCAATCTTGGGGAAGACTGAAGTCCCTAATGCTCAAATTCCCAAACCATGAGCTCCACAAGGAAATTATACTCACAAATTTTTATGCCAGGCTTTCTCGTCAGGACAAGGAGATGTTGGATGCCTCCTCTACCGGGGTATTCCAGACCAGAAGTATGGAAGAAAAATGGGATCTTATAGAAAGGATCCATAAGAACACTGAAGACTGGGAAATTGATAAAGGTATTGAACCCGCTATAAACTATGAGCATGATTACATTGAGAGTTATGTGAACACTGATTACTTTAATACCTTTTGCTCTAAAATTGGTCTTGATTCCCAGCTACTGGTTGACTTTTGCAAGGACTTTGCTTCTCATATTGATTCTTCTAAGAAGAAGGAGAGTCAACATCATAAACCTTTCAAGGAGTCACCTATTGAGATTAATGTTACTGATCCTGTTTTACCTGCAGTTGTGTATGAACAGCCTACTTATCCCTCAAGGATAAAGGAGCACTCTTTTGTTATAGGTATTCTAAACAAAAACGGAAGGACCACTGACGAACCTGAGGACATGATCAAGGCCAAGACTCAAGTTACAATGGTCAAGGATCTGATAACCGGTGATATTAAAGAATCCACTATTAGTTTTTGTGTTGTTTCCACTAACATTGTCACAGCCAAGAACAAAGGCCCAATTTCATGTACCCCAATTGTATCTGTCAAAATAGGATATCATAATTACTATGGGCTATGTGATTTGGGATCTAGCGTCAGCGCTATTCCCTTCACACTTTATCAAGAGATCATGCACGAGATTCAGTCGTGTGAGATCGAGGACATTGATGTCACAATTCATCTTGCAAATAGACAAACAATCTCTCCAGTTGGGATTGTGAGATATGTTGAAGTACTCTGCGGGAAGGTAAAATATCCTACTGACTTTCTTGTACTTGGTTCAGTGCAAGATAGTTTTTGCCCTATTATCTTTGGTAGGCCCTTCCTCAGCACCTGTGGAGCTATAATAGATTGCAAGAAAGGTAAAGTTTCTGTTGAATTCAAAGGTGAGACGTATGAATTTAATTTTTCTAAGTTTTCTAAGAAGCCTCATGGTACTGACTTGTCAATAATGACAAAATTATTGAAGAAATTGCTTCTATTGATGTTCCTCCTAATGATACTTTGCAACAAGTTATGGAAGACCACGAGAATGACATACATATGCAAGAGAGGGATGAACTAGAAGACATATTTTTAAGACAAATTCCTATCCTGAAGTACAAACTCCCGGTTGAACCTTTAGGAATCCTCTCGCAACCAAAAGAAGACCCGGTGTTTGATCTAAAACCACTACCCGATACGCTCAAGTATGCTTATTTAGATGAAAAGAAAGTAATCATGTTATTATCAATTCTAACCTTTCAGGTTATGAAGAAGAGCGATTATTGGAGAAACTCCGCAGGCATCGAGGTGCTATTGGCTATACTCTTGATGATCTCAAGGGTATTAGTCCATCCATTTTCCAACATACTATCAATCTCGAGCCCGATGCTAAACCATTTGTTGATCATCAACGACGGTTGAACCCAAGGAGGAAGGACGTGGTTAGGACGGAGGTTCTCAAACTTCTAGCCGCAGGTATCATCTATCCTATAGCTGATAGTAAGTGGGTAAGTCCCGTTCATTGTGTCCCTAAGAAGGGAGGTATAACTATTGTTCCTAATGATAAGAATGAACTAATACCTCAAAGGACTATTATTGGATATAGAATGCGTATTGATTTCAGGAAGTTGAACAAGGCCACTAGGAAGGACCACTATCATCTTCCCTTTATTGATCAGATGCTCGAGCGGCTGTCTCAAAACACCCACTTCTGCTATCTTGATGGGTATTCTGGCTTCTCCCAGATTCATGTTAACACCGCGGATCAAGAGAAGACTGTCGGGACCCGGGGTTAGAGTATGCAAGTCCCGCTACGACATAGTCATATGGAGAGCTGAGAACCGTACCCACTTGTCTAAGCAGACAAGGCTAAGCATAGATCGTTCTGGGAAAGCATCGTATGTGAGGGGTATCCCATCCAGGCCGGATGATCAACTGAGATGGGACCTCATCGTCCGCACACAAGTCTAAATGATATGGGTGATGAACTCCCATATTCACAGACAAGTCGCCTCAACCATACTATCGACTATCTCATAACTCTTACATAGACTTACTCTAGCCCGATCACTTAGTCGGGGTCTAGGGCGGGCTCGATCATACCACAAAGTGTGCACGAGACGAAGTCTCGAGCAATCACATCGCGATGCCCCAAGATGCGCACATCTAAGGGCCACTTGGTGTATGAAAGACCGCCAGCCAGATCAGAACTAAGGTCTCGAAAACCCATACAAAGACATGCATGTTATAAACATACACGCAGCACACATGCCTTGTATGAACAGCAGGTATCATTGCAATTCTCTACAAAGTATACATTTTATTGATAACTCTCACAGAGTGCACACAGAGATCACAAGCATGTGATCCAACATTACAACAACAAGCAGAAGCAAAGTATGTCTGAGTACAGACAAGTTTAACAAATGGCTTAAGAAGCCTTATTTAAACACAAGCCCTCCACGAGGGAACCAGTCGTCTGACTGGGACTATACTAGCTTGATCTTCAGTCGTCGAGCTCGATGAAGAAGCCACCTCCGGGGTCAGTGGGTTCATCTAAAACATAGAATAAGCAAACGTGAGTACAAAGTCGTACTCAGCAAGACTTACATAGGAGCTATACTACTCATGCACATGTATCAAGGTAAAGGGAAGTGGGGTTCACTTGCAGAAGTGCCAGCTTTGACTTGGCTAGTCCTGAACTACGAGTACCAGACTTGAGGTAAGAAGCGTACACGAGTCCACTACTTTCTCCAACCAATTACACCACTATGGTGCCTTCCTCGACATCCTCTTGAGAAAGCACGCCATATCACTCACACTTATCTTGGTGTGTTTTAGAAGTATCCAGTTCAAGT
Source organism: Bromus sterilis (assembly GCA_950022295.1). Lineage (NCBI taxonomy): Eukaryota > Viridiplantae > Streptophyta > Magnoliopsida > Poales > Poaceae > Bromus > Bromus sterilis. The sequence goes on along the minus strand of OX465600.1, from coordinate 202,723,871 downwards.
TGTCTAATAATCAAGCTAAGCTTTCCAAGCAGTCCTTAACCGCGGACGCGGCTATTCGAATAGTTTTGTTAACCCTGCAGGGGTGTACCGCTACACACACATGATCATCAGGTACCGCCTTTGTACTGGACACCGTTCAAGAAGTGTCGGCGAGGATGCTCACCACAACTGTTACCTCATAGCCTATCTAGTCCAAGAAAGCCGCCTACCTGGGTTGGCTACCACTATCGTGAACCCGGCCGGTTTACCGAAGTGGACCCAAGTGATGTGTGCGTGGTGCATAAGCCGGTCTCGGTTGAGCCGTTCTCTCACTTAGAAGCCAGGCCACAAGCTTACCAGAACTCTGAACTACTGCGACATCTGGACATTGAAAGGGATGAGTTAATAGGTTGAGAGGGGTCAGTGAGCCCAATGTGTGGTTGTACTCTTCATCTTGGATCACCACACAAGAACTCGAACTTAGGGCGGTGTTCAACGAGACAACCCACCGTGTACTCCTACACAGCCTCTCATCGTTCACCTTGTATTAGGGTAGATTCACCAACACCTTTCCACCATCAACGACATGATCACTGCCATCCCGACTCACATAACAGTAACATCATTGTATCACTCTAAGCATGCAATAAGCAGTAACAATTGCAGGGGCCACATGATATCAATCAACTCCTACATTTGCTAGGATTGTGGTTTGCCTACTACTGTGACAAATGATAGGTCATGCAAAGGAATGGGTTCATCTATGCGGTAGAAACGTATCATGGTAATCATCCTATACAATGCATAAGCGAGACATGAGAGGGAAGTGGGATTTTATCGACATGATCAATGGGGGTTTGCTTGCCTTGCTGACGAGGTTCGGGTTCGGGGTCTTCAACGAAGGGGGCAACCTCCTGTTCCGGTTCCACCTCTACTCGACAAACAACAAACAAGGTAGCAAAGTAAATACAATGCACAATCACATGAGTGAAGGTTGAAACTTGATGTATATGTTTCTGATGTGTTAGGCAATTCCATTTAAATGGAGTATATTGCAAATGAATTGCAAATTCAAACTCCAATTTGAATTCAAATTTTAGCCAAGTTGTATATGACATTGTTTGATCAAGTTAAATCATTTTGAAATGTGTATGATATGCCTCTGAAGTTCAAGTATAATGTGATATGTTGATAGGGTTCAAAATGCAAAAGCATTTGAAAAGAATTTGATTTAATTCCATTTAAAACAAATAGCAAATGCTACTGATCACATTTTGAATTCATCTCAAACATGGTTGAAAGTTGGATATTTGGATAGATTATTTTCTCCTAATCACTTTTCATATATTATTTGTTAAATTTTGAGTTAATATGAATTTTCTATGAATTTCCAAAGTTTCAGCCTTTTTCTGGAATTTTGTGATTTATAAAAACAGTTAATTGATTTACTGCGTCAGGCTTGCGTCAGGGTGACGTCAGGGGGGGGTCTGACGTGTGGGGTCCAGTGGTCAGCCTCTCTGTTTAAAATCTCGGTTAGTTTAAACTAACCGGGGGATTAAGGGGGGCCGGGGCCCACTGTCAGTGACCCAGGGTCACTTTACCCAGGTGGGGTTAAGTCCCTAACCATGGCCACGTCGGCGGGCTGCCGGCGGCTAAACGCCGGTGACTCCAGCGCACGGCGGCGCTCACGGGGAGGGCGACTCCGGCCACCATTTGTCATGCCGCGACCACCAAACGGGAGCCCAGGCATGCGTACTTCATCTGGGACAGACGAGCAGCACGGGGGCTCACCGAAAAGACGTCGGCAGAGAACCGGCGAGGTCGGGAGTGGGGCTAGAGGCCACGGCTTGAAGCTGGGACGGGTGCGTTCGATTGCTAGAGCCACTGGGAGTCAAACGCGCGCGCTGGACGAGATGATGGGGCACAGGGGCGACCTCGTCGTCGTCCATGGCGGCGACGTGCTTCGGCAACCGTGGCGGTCGTGGCTAGAGACCAAGAGAGAGGGCGCCAGGTTGGGGGAAACGGGCAGGAGCTCACCACGAACTCGATGGCGTGGTCAGCAGGCTCGGGGAGGGTCTGGTGGCGGCGAATCGACGAGGTGGTCCTCCGGCGACAGGCGGCGATTCGGTGAAGATCGCGTCTCCTCTGGATCAAATCAAGGCGCCGTCTTCTGCGAGGCGATGAAGTCGACGACGACACACGCACGGGACAAGTTGGCTTGAGCTCTAGGCCATGGTGGCCACGTCTTCCACGGCGGCGCGCTCCGGCGGGTCCTCTGTTCGTCTTCGAATCCGGCGAGAACGAAGGGGGCAAGTGAACTGGAGGGAGGGGAATGGAGCTGGGCGTCTCCAGGACGTCTCCAGACGCGATAAGGACGCCTGGGAGGCCTCCAGGCAAGCAGGTGGCGTGGCGGCCGCGGCATGACGGCCACCAAGCTTCTTGCCGCCGCGCTGGAAGAAGACAAGGGGGGTTCCAGGTGGGCTTGGGCCAGGGGGCCTTGAGTTGGGCCAGGGTAAGCCCTTTTTTCCTTTTACCTTTCTGTTTTCTTTTCTGCCTTTTTGTTTTGTTGTGCTAAATAAATAGCTAGGCATTTTATTAAATGCTGAAACTTTTTATGTGGCATCACAATATACTAGGCTAGCCACTTGTAAAGTTTGAACATTTTTAAAATTCAAATAATTTGAACTTTAAATCAAATAGGGTTTTTTGATTAATTCCAAGGCACTTTTTGAATATTTCAAAAATCCATGAGCATGGGGTGGGTCCCACATCACTTGATATGTGATCACACTCATTTATAAGATTTTTCAAAACTCTAACATGAATTTTTGGAGAAGATTTTTATCTGGCCTTTTGAATTAATTCATCTGGGGGGGTTCCTTCTCCCATTTTGCTTTTGAATTTTATTTCAGTGACTTCTTTTGAAATTTTTAACATGGTGCAAGGTGACTTGATCCTAGCACATTACCTAATAGAGGGTTCTGACAACTCGCCCCCACTCAAAAGAATCTCGTCCCGAGATTTAGAAGTCTGCGGGAGTGACTTCATCTTCTCCTTCCCACGTGGCTTCTCTCTCAGAGTGGTGTGACCATTGCACTTTTAGAAACTTAATCTTCTGACGACGAGTGACACGGTCTGCGGAATCAAGAATACGAACGGGGTATTATCGATAAGAAAGGTCATCTTGGAGATCAAGCGTTTCATGGTCGACTTCGCGGATGGGGTCCTTGAAGCAACGCCTGAGTTGGGACACATGGAATACATCATGTACTCGGGAAAGGTGCGGGGGTAGTTCAAGTTGGTAGGCAACTTCTCCACGTTTGGCAAGAATGCGGAAAGGTCCGATGTAACGTGGGGCCAACTTGCCTTTGATACCGAATCGTTGGGTTCCCTTCAGAGGAGTAACCCGAAGGTAAGCCCTCTCATCCAGATTGTAGCTCTCTTGCCTATGATGACGATCATAGTAGATTTTCTGACGAGACTGGGCTGCTTTCAATTGATCACGAACAATGCGAACTTGCTCTTCTGCTTCCTTGATCATATCCGGTCCAAAGAATTGTCTTTCACCGGTTTCTGACCAGTTTAAAGGTGTTCGACATCGTCGTCCATAAGCAAATTCGGCGAATGGAAGAGACTTCTCCCAATTCTTTCCGAATGAGATAACACAAGCTCTGAGCATGTCATCAAGAATTTGGTTAACCATTTCGACTTGACCGCTAGACTGAGGATGGAAAGCTGTACTAAAGGAGAGATGAGTTCCCATAGCCTTCTGAAAGCTTCCCCAAAATCTAGAGGTGAAAAGGCTACCCTGATCAGAATTGATTTCCAAAGGAACACCGTGAAGGGACACAATTCTGGAGACGTACAAGTCCGCCAACTGTCTAGCAGTTATAGACTCGCGAACTGGAAGGAAGTGAGCAACTTTGGAAAGCCTATCTATGACAACGAAGATGGCATCGTTTCCTTTCTGGGTTTTTGGAAAGCCGGTGATGAAGTCCATACCGACTTTGTCCCATTTCCACTCTGGAATAGGCAAAGGTTGAAGTGTACCAGCAGGTCTTTGATGTTCTGCCTTAATGCGACGACAAACATCACATTCAGCAACAAATTGAGCAATGTCTCTCTTCATCCTAGTCCACCAAAATCTCTGGCGTAGATCTCGGTACATTTTTGTGCTACCGGGATGAATTGAGAGGGGTGTGTCATGGGCTTCTTTGAGGATGAGTTGCCTTAGTTCCCTATTCTTAGGTACTACCAAACGATTTCCAAAGAATACCGTTCCCTTGCTATCTGTGGAGAAACATTTAGCAACTCCGCTAGCAATGTTCTCCTTGATCCGGCGAACACCTCGTGCACGCCTTTGGGCAACTATGATTTGATCCTCAAGAGTTGGTTTCGCCACCAAGGTAGAAAGATAGCCATGAGGAACAGTCTCAAGATTGAGCTTGCGAAATTCCTCATGAAGAAGTGGTTGATACTGTTGTAACATGAGGTTGTTACAATACGACTTACGACTTAGTGCATCAGCCATGACATTGGCTTTGTCTGGGGTGTAAGAAATTCCTACGTCGTAATCTTTTATCAACTCAATCCAGCGTCTTTTCCTGAGGTTAAGATATGGCTGGGTGAAAATGTATTTGAGGCTTTGGTGGTCGGAATATATCTCACAACGATTACCAAGGAGGTAATGTCGCCAAGTTGTTTGGGCATGAACTACGGCAGCGAGTTCAAGGTCATGGGTAGGATAGTTCTCTTCATGTGGCCGCCACTGGCGTGAAGCATAAGCTACCACATGTCGATCTTGCAGAAGTATGCATCCTAACCCTTGCCGTGATGCGTCACAATAGATCTCGAAATCCTTTTTGGTGTCTGGAGGTGCAAGTACGGGTGCAGAAGTCAGTCTTCTTTTTAGCTCTTGAAAGCTTTCCTCGCACTTGGGAGTCCATAAGAATTTCTTATCTTTCTTGAGGAGTTCAGTTAGAGGCTTTGCAACTTTAGAAAAGTTCTCGACGAAGCGACGGCAATAGATGGCTTGGCCAAGAAAACTCCTAACTTGCTTAACCGATTCAGGTGGAGTCCAGTCAAGGACGGCCTGAACTCTCTTGGGATTCACATCAATGCCTTTTGCAGAAATCACGTGGCCTAAGTAGGTCACTTCTGGTAGCCAAAATTCACACTTGGATAATTTAGCATACAGACGATGCTCTCTAAGTTTCATCAATACCAGCCTTAGGTGTTCGACATGTTCTTCTTCGTTCTTCGAGTAGATGAGAATGTCATCGAGATAAACCACAACAAATTTATCTAAGTACTCCATGAAGATCGAATTCATCATGCGTGAGAAAGTGGCGGGGGCATTGGTTAAACCAAAGGACATGACGGTGTACTCGTAAAGACCATAACGAGTAGTAAAAGCCATTTTGGGAATGTCCTCATTTCGGATTTTGATTTGATGATAACCCAATCTCAAATCCATCTTGGAGAAGACAGAGGATCCTGCAAGTTGATCATAAAGATCATTGATCCTGGGAAATGGGTACTTGTTCTTTATCTTCGCTAAATTTAGCGGGAGATAGTCTACGCACATCCTTTCTGTTCCATATTTCTTCGTTACGAACAGAACGGGGCAACCCCATGGCGATGAGCTAGGGCGGATGAAGCCTTTTTCCAACAAAGCTTCCAGTTGGGTTTTAAGCTCAGCTAACTCACGTGGGGCCATTTTGTATGGGCGTCTAGAAATTGGTGCGGTTCCTGGCACAAGATCCACTATAAACTCTACACATCTGTCGGGTGGCATGCCCGGCAGCTCTTCAGGAAAGACATCCGGGAAGTCACGAACCACCGGAACATCTTCAAGTTCGGGAAGGGGAAGCACATTCAAAGAATGCACTTGGGTTCTTGTTCTGGGTGAGGTGTAGTTGACGGTCCTGCCTGAAGGGTGGGTGAGTTTCACTGATTTGCCTTTGCAATCAAGGTAGGCATTCTGTCTTGATAGCCAATCCATGCCAAGGATGACATCAATGTCTGAAGACTTGAGGGCTATGAGTGAAGCAAGGAATACTAAACCCTCAATTGCAATTTGATTACCATGGCTTACTCTATTAGTTTGCCATCTTGACCCTGGAGTTTGAATAATCATGGGGGTGGACAATTCAACAAAAGATAACTCATGACGAAGTGCATAACTTTCCGACATGAATGAATGAGATGCTCCTGGGTCGAAAAGAACGGAAGTAGGAACATAATTGACTGGGAGCGTACCAAGAATGACGTCAGTGGTGTCGTCAGTCTCTTCGGCGGCAGTCTGGTTCACACGTCCACGAGTGGCAGGAGGAGCGGGTTTGGTGGTGTAGACCTTCTGGGGTGGCTTGCCACGACCATTGTTGTTGCCTCCGGCATGGGGTGGAGCATTCTGATTCTGGAGTTGGTTCTGGGGACACTCACGGGAGTAGTGGCCTGCCTGACCACACTTGTAACAGGCTCCAAAGACAGTGCGTGGAGCTGGGTTGTTTGGTGGAGCTGGGTGGAACTGAGATGGTGGACGAGGCGCCACATAGGATGGCCACGGTGGGTTGTTTTGGCGGAACATACTATTGGGGATCCAGATCTTGCGCTTCTGAGAGCCTGAACTGGATGAACCATCATCTCTAGGGTGTTTGCGGAAGTCGTTGGGGGTGTTCATGTCCTCTGCCTTAATGGCCTTGTTGACAAGGACTTGGAATGTGGCAAAGTCATGCAGGTTGAGTTCACGACGGAGTCCAGAATTGAGTCCACGACGGAACCTCTCTTGCTTCTTTGCATCGGTGGAGACTTCTTCAGTAGCATAACGAGCAAGTCGGTTGAACTCACGACTAAACTCGTCAACAGTCCTTCTGCCTTGAGTGAGGTTGCAGAACTCCTCACGCTTGCGGTCCATAAGACCCTTTGGAATGTGGTGCTCGCGGAAGGAAGTGCAGAATTCATCCCAAGATGCGGGCGGTCCAACGGGACGCATGTTCAGGAAGTTCTCCCACCAAGAGCTAGCTGCACCCTCAAGGTGGTAAGTGGCATAGCTGACCTTGTCGCCATATGCAACATGGCCTGCCTGGAGCTTCCTCTTGATGCTGCGAAGCCAGTCATCGGCGTCAAGGGGCTCGGTGGAGTAACTGAAAACCGGGGGATGAAGCCGGATGAAGTCGTTTAGAGACACCAACTCGTTGTGCTGCTGAGTGGTGTTGCGGGCAATGACCTCCAGCAAATGGTGAGAGTCTCGGCGGTTCCTCTCAACCTCCATCAGAACCTGAGCCATCGTGGGTGGGGGTGGAAGGTTGCCTTCTTCCTGTTCATTCCCACGACCTTGGGCACGACCAAGCTGGCCACGGGTTCCTTGAGACATCCTGAAGGTGAAAAACGAAAGTCAAACAGAGTTGATTGGAAGATTCTAATCAAGGTATTGAAGTACTGGAAGGATTACAGAGCAAAGGAAGTAATCATCTTGACAACATGGTGATAAAAGCATACAAGCCATATATTCGCAAGATGTCATACAAACCATACATCATTTTAGTACAAGCACCAAGCTAATACAAACGTGATTCAGATGATACATCCTTCAGAGGCACTCTGACTTCCTATACATTATTTATCTAAGCCTCTGGAACTTAGAACACCTTGCATACAATATACTAAGATACTACTACATCCTCACTAAGTAAGACCACAGGCGGTCTCACTCATCTCCATCTCCATAGTAGTCCTCGTAAAAGTTACCCGCGTATCCCGGTAGCTGAAGGTGACCATCTGAAAACACGGAGGCCTATGGACCCTGATATCCATTTGGGCAAGGATGGGGCCTAGGTCCAGCGTAGGGTGGAAGCAAAGAACCACGGGGTGGAAAAATGCCTCCAATCTCGGGCCAAGCAACTCGAGAAGGCATCTGTGTCCTGGCTGGGTAGATAGCATCATACTCGACTGATCCAACACTCACAAAAGGAGCCAGGAGTGTAAGTGCTCGATACAGACGAACATGGGTGGCGTGAAGCTCAAAACGGAGAGCGCGTGCATCACGATCTCGATCACAAGCAAACCTAGCAGTCATCTGAAGTATTGGATCCTCTGTAGAGTGATCTGAGTATAGTACGGTGTAATAACCCTCCTCTCCTGGAAGTGCAGCAGGGATATAACGGAAAGGTGATCCTGCAAGCAGTGCATGCTCCTCTCTCAGCAGTGTAATACATGAGTATGCAGCATCCTGCACAGCCATGTTCTCGGTGACACCAATGTCATGCCCAAAAAGGACAGGCTGAGAGACTCCAATGTGGTGCGGGTAAATCCTGACAGTGCAGTGGAACTGAGTCTGGTTGAAGTCAAGGAACTGCTCCTCAACTGTGTACTCAGGATACCACCGATAGCCAATGAAGGACATCATCTCAGTGAGCATGGCTGGATGCCCACGCACATCGAGGCACCGGGTCAGACGAACAATCTGCCGAGGGGGAAGATCTGCCATCTGAAACAGAAAGAAGGAGTTTGCAAATGCATCAGATTATGAAGAAACTTGGAATGACTCGGGCAGCATAACGGCTGTATTTGTAAGAAATGACAATTTCTTCCAACATGAAAACATCACTTACATACGATGTAAGAAATCAGGAAGCACAACAACTCTAACGAAACGAACACAACCTTCCTACAACTACAAGGAAGCAAACAACGAGATGTTCTAATCAGACAGAGGAGAGCCTAGTCCTATCTTCCCGTAGAACAAGATGAGGGTGACTCAGAACTCATAACGAAGGGGGTAAGGAGAAAAAAGAAGCCATACGTTGTTCCCTTGTATACCCAGAGTAACTATATAACTATTGCAAGCTAGACTCGACTTGGGCCAAGGCTGCTAGTCCTACAGTCAGTCCTGCTCTGATACCAAGTCTGTCAGGACCCGGGGTTAGCGTATGCAATTCCCGCTACGACATAGTCATATGGAGAGCCGAGAACCGTACCCACTTGTCTAAGCAGACAAGGCCAAGCACAGAACGTTCTCGGAAAGCATCGTACGTGATGGGTATCCCATCCAGGCCGGATGATCAACTGAGATGGGTCCTCATCGTCCGCACACAAGTCTAAATGATATGGGTGATGAACTCCCATATTCACAGACAAGTGGCCACAACCATACTATCGACTATCTCATAACTCTTACATAGACTTACTCCAGCCCGATCACTTAGTCGGGGTCTAGGGCGGGCTCGATCATACCACAAAGTGTGCACGAGACGGAGTCTCGAGCAATCACATCGCGATGCCCCAAGCTGCGCACATCTAAGGGCCACTTGGTGTATGAAAGACCGCCAGCCAGATCACAACTAAGGTCTCGAAAACCCATACAAAGACATGCATGTTATAAACATACACGCATCACACATGCCTTGTATGAACAGAAGGTATCATTGCAATTCTCTACAAAGTATACATTTTATTGATAACTCTCACAGAGTGCACACAGAGATCACAAGCATGTGATCCAACATTACAACAACAAGCGGAAGCAAAGTATGTCTGAGTACAGACAAGTTTAACAAATGGCTTAAGAAGCCTTATTTAAACACAAGCCCTCCACGAGGGAACCAGTCGTCTGACTGGGACTAGACTAGCTTGATCTTCAGTCGTCGAGCTCGATGAAGAAGCCACCTTCGGGGTAAGTGGGTTCATCTAAAACATAGAATAAGCAAACGTGAGTACAAAGTCGTACTCAGCAAGACTTACATAGGAGATATACTACTCATGCACATGTATCAAGGTAAAGGGAAGTGGGGTTCACTTGCAGAAGTGCCAGCTTTGACTTGGCTAGTCCTGAACTACGAGTACCAGACTTGAGGTAAGAAGCGTACACGAGTCCACTACTTTCTCCAACCAATTACACCACTATGGTGCCTTCCTCGACTTCCTCTTGAGAAAGCACGCCATATCACTCACACTTATCTTGGTGTGTTTTAGAAGTATCCAGTTCAAGTTGTCTAATAATCAAGGTAAGCTTTCCAAGAAGTCCTTAACCGCGGACGCGGCTATTCGAATAGTTTTGTTAACCCTGCAGGGGTGTACCGCTACACACACATGATCATCAGTTACCGCCTTTGTACTCAACACCGTTCAAGAAGTGTCGGCGAGGATGCTCACCACAACTGTTACCTCATAGCCTATCTAGTCCAAGAAAGCCGCCTACCTGGGTTGGCTACCACTATCGTGAACCCGGCCGGTTTACCGAAGTGGACCCAAGTGATGTGTGCGTGGTGCATAAGCCGGTCTCGGTTGAGCCGTTCTCTCACTTAGCAGCCAGGCCACAAGCCTACCAGAACTCCGAACTACTGCGACATCTGGACATCGAAAGGGATGAGTTAATAGGTTGAGAGGGGTCAGTGAGCCCAATGTGTGGTTGTACTCTTCATCTTGGATCACCACACAAGAACTCGGACTTAGGGCGGTGTTCAACGATACAACCCACCTTGTACTCCTACACAGCCTCTCATCGTTCACCTTGTATTAGGGTAGATTCACCAACACCTTTCCACCATCAACGACATGATCACTACCATCCCGACTCACATAACAGTAACATCATTGTATCACTCTAAGCATGCAATAAGCAGTAACAATTGCAGGGGCCACATGATATCAATCAACTCCTACATTTGCTAGGATTGTGGTTTGCCTACTACTGTGAAAAATGATAGGTCATGCAAAGGAATGGGTTCATCTATGCGGTAGAAACGTATCATGGTAATCATCCTATACAATGCATAAGCGAGACATGAGAGGGAAGTGGGATTTTATCGACATGATCAATGGGGGTTTGCTTGCCTTGCTGACGAGGTTCGGGTTCGGGATCTTCAACGAAGGGGGCAGCCTCCTGTTCCGGTTTCACCTCTACTCGACAAACAACAAACAAGGTAGCAAAGTAAATACAATGCACAATCACATGAGTGAAGGTTGAAACTTGATGTATATGTTTCTGATGTGTTAGGCAATTCCATTTAAATGGAGTATATTGCAAATGAATTGCAAATTCAAACTCCAATTTGAATTCAAATTTTAGCCAAGTTGTATATGACATTGTTTGATCAAGTTAAATCATTTTGAAATGTGTATGATATGCCTCTGAAGTTCAAGTATAATGTGATATGTTGATAGGGTTCAAAATGCAAAAGCATTTGAAAAGAATTTGATTTAATTCCATTTAAAACAAATAGCAAATGCTACTGATCACATTTTAAATTCAACTCAAACATGGTTGAAAGTTGGATATTTGGATAGCTTATTTTCTCCTGATCATTTTTCATATATTATTTGTTAAATTTGGAGTTAATATGAATTTTTTATGAATTTCCAAATTTCAACCTTTTTCTGGAATTTTCTGGATTTATAAAAACAATTAATTGATTTACTGCGTCAGGCTTGCGTCAGGGTAACGTCAGGGGAGTCTGACGTGTGGGGTCCAGTGGTCAGCCTCTCTGTTTAAAATCACGGTTAGTTTAAACTAACCAGGGGATTAAGGGGGGCCGGGCCCCACTGTCAGTGACCCAGGGTCACTTAACCCAGGTGGGGTTAAGTCCCTAACCATGGCCACGTCGGCGGGCTGCCGGCGGCTAAATGCCGGTGACTCCAGCGCACGGCGGCGCTCACGGGGAGGGCGACTCCGGCCACCATTTGGCATGCCGCGACCACCAAACGGGAGCCCAGGCACACTCGCTTCATCTGGGACAGACGAGTAGCACGGGGGCTCACCGGAAGGACGTCGGCGACGAGCAAAGGCGGCGGCAGAGAACCGGTGAGGTCGGGAGTGGGGCTAGAGGCCACGTCTTGAAGCTGGGACGGGTGCGCTCGATTGCTAGAGCCACTGGGAGTCAAACGCGCGCGCTGGACGAGATGATGGGGCACAGGGGCGACCTCGTCGTCGTCCATGGCGGCGACGTGCTTCGGCAACCATGGCGGTCGTGGCTAGAGACCAAGAGAGAGGGCGCCAGGTTGGGGGAAACGGGCAGGAGCTCACCACGAACTCGATGGCGTGGTCAGCGGGCTCGGGGTGGGTCTGGTGGCGGCAAATCGACGAGGTGGTCCTCCAGCGACCGGCGGCGATTCGGTGAAGCTCGCGTCTGCTCTGGATCAAATCAAGGCGTCGTCTTCTGTGAGGCGATGAAGTCGACGAGGACACACGCATGGGACAAGTTGGCTTGAGCTCTAGGCCATGGTGGCCACGTCTTCCACGGCAGTGCACTCCGGCGGGTCCTCGGTTCGTCTTTGAATTCGGCGAGAACGAAGGGGGCAAGTGCACTGGAGGGAGGGGAATGGAGCTGGGCGTCTCCAGGACGTCTCCAGACGCGATAAGGATGCCTCGGAGGCCTCCAGGAAGGCAGGTGGCGTGGCGGCCGCGGCATGCCGGCCATCGAGCTTCTTGCCGCTGCGCTGGAAGAAGACAAGGGGGGGTTCCAGGTGGGCTTGGGCCAGGGGGCGTTGAGTTGGGCCAGAAGCAAGGTAAGCCCTTTTTTTGTTTTTCCTTTCTGTTTTGTTTTCTGCCTTTTTGTTTTGCTGTGCTAAATAAATAGCTAGGCATTTTATTAAATGCTGAAACTTTTTATGTGGCATCACAATATACTAGGCTAGCCACTTGTAAAGTTTGAACATTTTTAAAATTCAAATAATTTGAACTTTAAATCAAATAGGGGTTTTTGATTAATTCCAAGGCACTGTTTGAATATTTAAAAAATCCATGAGCATGGGGTGGGTCCCACATCACTTGATATGTGATCACACTCATTTATAAGATTTTTCAAAGTTCTAACATGAATTTTTGGAGAAGATTTCTATCTGGCCTTTTGAATTAATTCATCTGGGGGGTTACTTCTCCCATTTTGCTTTTGAATTTGATTTCAATGACTTCTTTTGAAATTTTTAACATGGTGCAAGGTGACTTGATCTTAGCACATTACCTAACAGAGGGTTCTGACAAAGGCCACCTTTACGTGTCCTTACGGTAGTTATGCTTATAGGCGTATGCCTTTTGGTTTATGTAATGCACCTCCTACTTTTTAGAGGTGTATGTCTGCAATATTTCCTGGTTTCTATGAGGAGATTGTAGAAGTTTTCATGGACGACTTTTCCGTCTATGGAAACTCCTTTGACCATTGTCTCCACAATCTTAATAAATTTTTGCAGAGATGTGAAGAAACGAATTTGGTGCTCAATTGGGAGAAGTGCCATTTCATGGTTAACGAAGGGATAGTTCTTGGACACAAGATTTCCGAAAGGGGAATTGAAGTGGACAAGGCAAAAATTGAAGCTATTGAAAGGATGCCCTATCCAAGGGACATCAAAGGTATTCGTAGTTTTCTAGGTCATGCTGGTTTCTATAGAAGATTTATCAAGGACTTTGCTAAGACCTCGAGACCCTTACCAATCTTCTCCAGAAGGATTCTCCTTTTGTATTTGATGAAGATTGTAAGGAAGCTTTTGAAGTTCTTAAGAAAGCCTTGATAACCGCTCCTATAGTACAACCACCTGACTGGAATTTGCCCTTTGAAATTATGTGTGATGCTAGTGATTTTGCTGTTGGAGCTGTTTTAGGACAAAGGGTTGACAAGAAGTTGAATGTCATCCACTATGCCAGCAAGACACTTGATAGTGCTCAAAAGAATTATGCTACTACCGAGAAGGAATTCTTGGCAGTGGTGTTTGCTTGTGATAAGTTTAGACCGTATATTGTTGATTCTAAAGTCATTATTCATACTGACCATGCTGCCATTAAGTATCTTATGCAGAAAAAGGACGCCAAACCAAGACTCATTAGATGGGTACTCCTTCTTCAAGAATTTGATTTGCAGATTGTCGATAGAAAAGGAGAAGACAATCTGGTAGCGGGTAATCTTTCAAGGATGGAAGATATCCCGCACGATCCTATTCCAGTCAACGACAGTTTCCTAGATGAACAACTTGCTGTTATAAAAGTACAATCTCATTCCGACCCTTGGTTTGCATATTATGCTAATTTTATCGTTGCAAAGTTTTTGCCTCCAGGTTTTACATTTCAGCAGAGGAAGAAATTCTTCACGGATTTGAGGAACTTCTTTTGGGATGATCCACATCTTTTCAAAGAGGGTCCAGATGGGATCGTGAGAAGATGTATACCGGAGCACGAGCAGCAGGACATTCTTCGACAATGTCACGATAGTCCCTATGGAGGACATCATGCCGGTGAAAGGACCGCACATAAAGTTTTACTGTAACATCCCAAAATTCTCCGAATTTGGGAATGTTAATAAAATTAAATAGATTAATGATTGTTTGCTTGATGTGTTTGATATTCTCTGGGATTTAAAACCTTTTGGAGTTTATTGAATATTAAAAAGAGAGGGAATAAAAGGACTTTCCCTAATATTCATAATTCGTGTTTTTGGAATTTATTATTTTTAAAACAAAACCAACAAAACAAAATGAGAGAAGGTAATATGACTCCTTCAACATATTAAAAGGTTGGAAAATATTTTAAATCATTACTGGAATTCTTCTGAATATTAAAAACATTTTTCAACTAAAGGAATTCATTTGAGAGGATATAAAATGACTTATCCCCTTTTTAATAAAGTTGGAAAATATTTAGAATATTACTTTAAGGTTTTTAAAATTTATTATGAGTATTATAAATAACTTTAAAATTATTTTTGGGATTTTATAATGCTAAGAGAGTTTTTATTTCATTTAAATGATTTATTAAATATTTTAAAAGAGTTGAAAAAGTCTTCCAATGGGATATTTTTATTTTACCAAATTATTTATTGGTGTAACAATTTTAAAATTTATATTTTATTATTTAGAAATGGTTTGTCAATGTTTTTGACAAAAAAATATTTTTAATAATTTATTGGATTTTATTTGATTTATGAAAGGTATTTTATATTTAAATAAAGTATTTAGAAAAAAAATTTTATTTTTATTTACCTTTTTGGAAAATATTTTCACTGCATAATTTTCTTTGGATTATTTTATGAACTTAGAAATTTATTTCGTAATTTTGTGAGGTATTTTTGATTTTATAGAACCTCTCAAACTTCTATTTAATTAATTAAATAGAAACAGAAGCCGCAATTACAGCTGGGCCGCCCCACCGGCCCACTTTGTTTTTCCGGCCTATTTTTTTTTCTGGGAGACTCTTTTTCTTTTCTTTTTTTCCCCACAGCCTTCCCTAACCCTAGCCGTCGCCGCGCCGACATCACCGCCCGCCGCCGCCGTCCAAGTCGCGCCGCAGCCGCCTCCTGGCCACCCATGGCGCCGCCCCCTGCCCGGCTGCCGGCCGCTCCACTGGGCCAGGGCCGTGCGCCGCCGCACCCGAGCGCCGCTGGAGCTGCGCCACTGCCACTCCCCGCGCGATGCCCTACCGGCCCCCGTCCACGCCCGCCGCCACCGGCCGACCAGGCGGAGCGCCGCCAGGCCATGCTGCGCGCTAGAGCCGCAGCGCCCCCGCGCCGCCATGGCCGGAGCGCCACCCCGCTGGTGACCTCGCCCTCGCCCTCCCCAACCGCGCTTCCAGCGGGCGCTGCGACCACCTCGCCGGACTGCTGCCGCCGTTGTCGCCTCGCTACGCCGCCACCGTCGTGCAGGAGGTCGCCGGAGCACGCTCACCAGCCGCCGGCGCCGACCACCCCACCTCCATAACGAGCTCGCAGAAGAGCTTTGCCGGTTGCCTCGTTGTTCGCAGATTGCATCGCGGTCACAATTTGGTGCGCTCCGCGGAAGGATTCGTCGCCATCGGAGAGCGCCCGGAGTTCACCGGGAGCACCGGTCTCACGCCATTTCCGCGGTCGAGCTAAAACCCGGCCGTCACTTCCGACAGTACCAACGCGGTGCCCTCTATGCGGCTCACGCGTTAGACATCTGGTGTTCAACAGAAAGTCACCGGAGCCAACGCCATCGACGTCCGAAGCTGAGCGTGTTCTAGTTCTGTACTGACACCTTCATGTGTATACGGTGAGCTTCACCATGTTTTGGTAGGGATTTGGTCGTAATTCCATTATTCGAAGATCAGTTATGTTTCTCCCAAATTAGTTTTCAGTTTTATTTTTAGCCATACCTTCTAACCTTTAGTCTGATGTAGGTGATTCAAAAGTCTAAGTTTATATTTTGAGCTTCTCCATCCAGTAAACCTATCTACTCAACTTTTGAAACCATTTTTACTTTGTATTTATTCAGATTCAAAGTGAACCTTCCGGGGGTCATATCTTTTATATCATTGATCAAATTCGATTGATTCCATATTCAAATCATTTATCCACCATATCCAAATACTTTGATCAGTTTGAATTTAAATTCAATTCAAACTTCAACCTGCTATAACTCGTGTTGTAGTATTCCGCTCCACGTGATTCTTTTTTCATAGTGAATCATTTGAAACATCCTATCAGCCATGTCCGCACACCTTTTCATATTGGCATGATGTTCACCTTGAATTCATAATGCCTTTGGTCATAACCTTTGATATCAACAATTCTTTATCTGTTGACTCTCTCGAGTTTATCTCCCACCTGTCACCTCCGAGAACATCGACACCTTTACCTTTCAAAACCTTTTTATTTTGTTGCTAAAACCTTTGTGATTGTTTTGTTGATCTGTTGTTTTGTCTCTTTGTGATGTGATGTTTTGGTAGCCATGTTTGTGATAGATTTCTCGGATTGTGACGAGTAGAGTTGACTGGACCGTGAGAGCGAAGAACTTCACCGAATGGAGAAGGCAAGTGATACTTTGGTCATACTCACACCCATATTTTCTATATGCATTATGTTAAGTATATCACCCTATTGCATGATAGGTAGTTTACTTTACTGTTGCTGCAAAACCAGTTAGGATAGCCATATGTCTTGACTTGTATTTGTAGATCAACCTAGCACGTGTTGTAACTTTATTGCTATGCTTTATAGACGTGGATTGGGTTGTGAGAATTTCATGGAGTGCATTTTAGCTATTTAATAATTTGTGTAGCAACTTTATAATAAATAGAAATCACTTCTGGACGGGCGGGTTGCATCCCGGTAGTTGTGCCTTGTCTAAGGACAGTGCCGGGGTTAAATGCACCCAAATGGTTGTTTTAGTGGTGAACCTGGTGCGACATGGTGTCTACCCTCTGTACGCAGTGGGCGCCGTCCAGGCTCAAAAAGATCAGAAAGGCAATATTACTAGAAGCTTCCGTGTACAACCACTGGCTATATGGGCTCTGGCTTAGCACGAGTACGTTGTGGGGAACCTGGCCCTGGTAGCTAGCTGATGTAGATATGTGTTAGGTGTACCGGCTACCAAAGGGTGGAGGCAACCTCTTCAGAAAGTCTTTGTCTCAATCTTCGGGTTGAGTCCAGTGGGGAACGTGTACAACCTCTGCAGAGCGTATAAACTGATCATGATTAGCCGTGTCCACGGTTACGGACGAACTTTGAGCAAGTAGTCAGTACTGTTGATGAATGATCTTGACAGATGAACACTTAATAATAATTTTGGTGGGAAAGAGTAGAATGGGTTGCTGTGTGTTTCAGGTAGAAGTTCAACTTAAAATTTTGACTAGTTTAGTTCAGGAGAAAATTGGCTTTCTGCAAAAAAACTTTAAGCCTTTCCTTTGACTCACCTTGCATGTAGAAGTAGGCCCTTTATGTAAACTTTTCCATGTCACTTGCCGTACAAATCAGATGTACTGACCCGTTGTCGGGCTGTAACCTTCGGTGTTGCAGGTTTTTCAGACGACCAGTAAGGTGCGTTTAGGGGTTGCGAGTCTACACTCAGCATGTTCGCTTGTGGCTGTTGATGGCCACGTTACTTGTTTTGCTTCCGTTATATTTATATTGAATAAGCTAGCCTTGAGCTATGCAACTTGTTATTTATTTTACTCTGGATCATACGTTGTAATAATGATGCACTTGTACTTTGATATACATCTACGATACTGTGTGTGCCAGCGAGGTCGATCCAGGGACTGGCACTTGAGCACAGAGACTTCAATTTTGTGTGAATTGGGTCGTTACAGATGGTATCAGAGCCCATGTTGACTGTAGGTCGTGACCCTAGAAAATGGATAGGAAAAGCCATAGGAACAAAAGTATTTGATCAATCCTTGATTACTTACTCTCTCCACTAGTATTTCTCATCTATTATTCATCTTCTAAAACTTCTCATCTTGTTTTACTGTAAATACCCCTCTGAGTTGCTTATGCCCCTGAAGATATGATTTTTGAGAAGTAGAGCATCAACCTCGTGGATCAATTGAAGTTATGATCACAAGAACCAGAAGAATACCCTACGAGCATCAATAAGTTTTGATACTACGAGAGGAATCTTTAAGATCAGTTTAGCTGAGAAGGATGAAGCTTAGAATCAGACCACCACCTTTTAGGTGAAGTTAGATGAACGAATTTCGCGTAGTATGATGAGATCGTATGTCTTGCACATATGACCTTACTCTAGGTGTTGTTTGTGTGTTTTGACTTTTGTGACTGTATTGTTTGTTGTTATGTGTTACTGTCGAACGTAGGTGTTTTTGCCGCTTTCTTGTTTGAGTGCTTATGCTTGGTGTTATTTAGTTGTTGTCTTATCGGTGTTATAGTTTTGCCCTAACCCTCGTCGTTTGGGCTTAATAGATGGAGTATGGAGTAGAACTCGCCTTTTCAGGGGCGATGTCGAGACTGAAGGTGGAGCAATGGATTCGTAATATGGAGGAGCACATGAAGATAAACAAGGTTGGAAGCTAGGACATGGTCCCCTATGCTGTTAAGTACTTGGTAGAAGAGGCTGCTACTTGGTGGAGAATGCATCAAGCGATTGACGAATCACAAAGGAAGATTACTTGGAAGGAATTTACAAAGATTTTGTTGGGATCCCGCCTCGTCACCCCGATGCAAAGGACGGTAACCCTTAAGAGGATCCGTGCCTGTACAATTTGCGGAGAAACAGGACACTCCTATGAAGGACACCAAGATGGATGTCCCTATTGTGAAGAAATTCACTCGGGTGAAGAATGCCCCACTGCACAAGTCACATGTTTTACGTGTGAAGGAACTGATCATTACCCCGCTCAGTGTCAATTTTTCATCGTGACACAACAAGTGGTTCAACATAAAAAGGAAGGAATGAAGAAAATTATCCAAGAATTGAAGGAAGCACCCGTGAAGAAGAAGATGAAGGACATTAGCCAGATTCAGTTTTTCCGGTGCAGGAATATGGGACATTACGCCAACATGGGTCCAGAATTAAAGGAAGCACTCATGAGGAAGAAGATAAATGACCTTAGCCAAATTGAGTGTTATCGGTGCAGGAACATGGGACACTACAGCAATACGTGTCCATAATTGAAGGGGAAGGAGAAGTTGTGAACGTGGAAGCAAGGATGCTGACTTGAAGAAGCTTATGTTTGGCATCTAGAGGATAGACGTTTTTAGGAGTGCACTAAGTGTACGGTGTTACCTGTTAATGTTACTTGGAGATGTGGATCGATGCATGTTTGCTATGGATTGATTAGATGTGTTATGTCATGATTTGTTTTGTTAAGTTTTGCCCTGTGGCCCTGATATGTATTTGATTGATGTCGTGTGTTGTCCTTTGTGTTTCTTCTATGCGAGTAGAATAAGTTTACGTTTCATTGTACCCCTCATCTATTTAGTATGCTTCAAGACTGAAGAAGACACATCAACAAGGAGAATAAATCGACAAGTGACAACAGTATATGAAGATTGCTTCGACAATGCGGAACTGAAGCTACCGTCATTGAAGAACTGAAGATTTAAAGACCTGGAGATTCAAAGTTTCTACCGTTAGATCGTTTCCGTGAGCTGTCATCTCTTGTGTTTTACTGACAGCTACACATCAAAACTTATATTTTCAAAACTAGTGTGATGTTTGTATGGGTATCTATCTTTCTCTCTCTCTACCTCGCTATCTACATTCTATTCCCCCTCATATCTAAACTGAAGAAGCTACTACAATGGATGCTAATGTCAAGACTGGAATGAAGATGGATGCAACTTAATGCCGAGTCCAAGGATAACCCCGTGTGCCAGGATCTTACAACAAGCAGGCACAATCTTGCCGAAGAAAGAACCCTGGAGCAAGTGGTAGTTCACCAGTGCACGTTTATAGCAGTTTGCGAAAACCTGAGAGTGGTGAGGAAACGATAGATGTTTTGGTTGGCTTGCAGAACCATGGATTTATCTGGACCCAGTTCAATATAAGGAGGACTTCTGCAATGCTTGTGAGAATGACCGAGTGTTAGATTGCGAGATTCACTAAACCATATACAAGGAAATGATTTGGGTGCGGAATGGATTGATCACCATGACGACTACTCTTTTTATTCGCTCTTGCTATGCGGGATAGTAAATCTTGAGTGACTTACCTATAGCAGAGAGACGACGATTTTAAGCCTAAACCATAGAATGGTACGATGTGTGACCCCTGTAGGAGATTACCGTTTGTGTTATACGGTGAGTATGGACCAAGACCGTCTGCTGCAGGTATTCTATAAAAGTATGCTTGATGACCACCATGAGGAAATCGATAGTTGCTTAGTATTAGCGCCTGACTTGTCAACCATGAAGGTTCAGTATACGGGAGACTCCTCTTTTGCTAAGGATTCAAGACCTGATAGGAGGAGGTAAATCTCTTTGAAGAAGGTCATCGATGGAGTAAGAATTTGAAGACCACGTCGCACTCCTTTTAAGGGTGGTAGCACCCTAGCTCATCGGAGCATCGATGGACTGTCATGAAGACCCGAACCCTAACCTTTCTTTCTAGCCTTCTCGAATCTCGAGGACGAGATTCCTTTTAAGGGTGGTAGTGTGTAACATCCCAAAATTCTCCGAATTTTGGAATGTTAATAAAATTAAATAGATTAATGATTGTTTGCTTGATGTGTTTGATTTTCTCTGGGATTTAAAACTTTTTGGAGTTTATTGAATATTAAAAAGAGAGGGAATAAAAGGACTTTCCCTAATATTCATAATTTGTGTTTTTGGAATTTATTATTTTTAAAACAAAACCAACAAAACAAAATGAGAGAAGGTAATATGACTCCTTCAACATATTAAAAGGATGGAAAATGTTTTAAATCATTATTGGAATTCTTCTGAATATTCAAAACATTTTTCAACTAAAGGAATTCATTTGAGAGGATATAAAATGACTTATCCCCTTTTAATAAAGTTGGAAAATATTTTGAATATTACTTTAAAGTTTTTAAAATTTATTATGAGTATTATAAATAACTCTAAAATTATTTTTGGGATTGTATAATGCTAAGAGAGTTTTTATTTCATTTAAATGATTTATTAAATATTTTAAAAGAGTTGAAAAATTATTCCAATGGGATATTTTTATTTTACCAAATTATTTATTGGTGTAACAATTTTAAAATTTATATTTTATTATTTAGAAATGGTTTGTCAATTCTTTTGACCAAATAAAAATATTTTTAATAATTTATTGGATTTTATTTGATTTATGAAAGGTATTTTATATTTAAATAAAGTATTTAGAAAATGTTTTTTTATTTTTATTTACCTTTTTGGAAAATATTTTCATTGCATAATTTTCTTTGGCTTATTTTATGAATTTAGAAATTTATTTCGTAATTTTGTGAGGTATTTTTTATTTTATAAAACTTCTCAAACTTCTATTTAATTAATTAAATAAAAACAGAAGCCGCAATTGCAGCTGGGCCGCCCCGCCGGCCCAGTTTGTTTTTCCGGCCTTTTTTTTTTTCTGGGAGACTCTTTTTCTTTTCCTTTTCCCCCACAGCCTTCCCTAACCCTAGCCGCCGCCGCGCCGACATCACCGCCCGCCGCCGCCGTCCAAGTCGCGCCGCAGCCGCCTCCCGCGCCGCCCCCGCCTCCTGGCCACCCCGGGCACCACGCCCCTGCCCGGCTGCCGGCCGCGCCACTGGGCCAGGGCCGTGCGCCGCCGCACCCGAGCGCCGCTGGAGCTGCGCCACTGCCACTCCCCGCGCGACCCCCTGCCGGCCCCCGTCCACGCCCGCCGCCACCGGCCGACCAGGCGGAGCGCCGCCAGGCCATGCTGCGCGCTAGAGCCGCAGCGCCCCCGCGCCGCCATGGCCGAAGCGCCACCGCGCCGGCGACCTCGCCCTCGCCCTCGCCCGCCCCAACCGCGCTTCCAGCGGGCGCTGCCACCACCTCGCTGGACTGCTGCCGCCGTTGTCGCCTCGCTGCGCCGCCACCGTCGTGCAGGAGCTCGCCGGAGTAGTAAGTTCAACTTAAAATTTTGACTAGTTTAGTTCAGAAGACAATTGGCTTTCTGCAAAACTAAACCATAAGCCTTTCCTTTGACTTACCTTGCATGTAGTTGTAGGTCCTTTATATAAAATTTTCCGTGTCACTTGCCGTACAAATCAGATGTACTGACCCGTTGTCGGGCTGTAACCTTCGGTGTTGCAGGTTTTTCAGACGATCAGTAAGGTGCGTTTAGGGGTTGCGAGTCTACACTCAGCATGTTCGCATGTGGCTGTTGATGGACTCCACGTTATTTGCTTTTGCTTCTGCTATATTTATATTGAATAAGCTAGCCTTGAGCTATGCAACTAGTTATTTATTTACTTTGGATCATACGTTGTAATAATGATGCACTTGTACTTTGGTATACATCTATAATACTGTGTGTGCCAGCGAGTTCGATCCAGGGACTGGCACTAGAGCACAGAGACTTCAATTCTGTGTGAATTGGGTCGCTACAAATGGTATCAGAGAAGTGTGTTGACTGTAGGACGTGACCCTAGAAAATTGAGTAGAAAAGCCATAGGAATAAAAATATTACTATAGATCACTCTGTCTTGTACTTACTTACCTCCTCTATATCGTATTCATACCTGTTCTAATCTTGCCTTACCTCTCCTTGGTTATAGAGGATCACTATTTCATACCGTGCTATGGCGTTTGGACCTGAGCTTAGGGGGATTTGCCACTTCCTGAACATCTACGCGCCAGTCTTTCAGCCGGACATCGTGGAGACAAGGGGAGCTGATGACTACTGGCAAGTGGATACTTTCATCCTTGGAAGCATGGAGAATGAGGAAAGGGTGATTACAGAGTCCTTCGAGGTGCATGCCCAGGAGAAAGAGTGGTGTGTGCGCATGGCCGCTCACATAGCTGTTGGACGCATTGTGGAGACGTATTCTGCCCGACTAAAGGGTACGGTGTACGCGGAGATGACCAAGGTTCAGGTATGTGCCTAGGGCCATTTGGCCAGGTACAACCAGCTACATCATCCAAAGCCTGGAGAAGCACATCCATTGCCTGGAGAAGTGCACTCAGTCAGACCTCTACACCATTACTGAGTTGCAGCAGAAGAACACCAGGCTCAAGAGGGACAACAACAAGCTAAAGAAGGAGAAGTTGGAGATGCAAGCAGAGATGACAAGGCTGAAGGAGAAGATGAAGGCTAATGGGATTGAAGAACCAGAAGAGGAGCCAGAAGTAGACACCTCGGCAGAAGAAGAAGAGCCGAGTCCCAAAAGGCGCAACCTCATTAGCGGGCACGAATACCGCATGCTGTTTAGCAAAGACAGCATTAAGAATTACTTCACCGGCTATTAGTTTACTATCTTTATCCTGTTAGCGTATTTGACCATGTCGACTTATTCGGTGTGGATACTAGGTTGCTTGATATACTCTTATGTTATTCGTGATTGTGTTGAGGATCTTATATCAGTTATAAAAGATATTTTAAACTATATGGTGTGATATGTGATGGTTTTCCGTATGAGTGCATTGGTTGATGATTGTTATATGTTTGATGCTATGGTGATATTGATTGGTGAAGTTGATTGGTGATATATGTATTGTATATATAATGCTTGTCATGATCATCATAAGCATATGGGTAGGAGTATATTTACCTAGCTACTTTCTGTCTAAATCTTACCTATTCTTACCCAACAGATGCCGCCGAGCATGAGTTACCTACCGTAGTTCTTAAGTCATCTATGCTCATAAGTTGACCGGGAGCGGAGATGTCAGCTAGTTTGGGATGCTATCAGTTGAGCCTAGCCATAGGGAAGCATGTTTTTCCTACAGATTTGATTGTGTTGAAGTCACAAGGTTTGGATATTATTTTGGGCATGGATTGGTTAGCCAAGTACCAAGGTGTTATTGATTGTGCCAGTCGGTCTATCACTCTCAGCACACCAAGTGGAAAGAAGATCAGATATGTGTCCAAGTATAAGCATCAGCACGCGCCGGTGAATTCTCTTAAGGGGGGTAGCCTGGATGATGTGCGTGTTGTGAGGGATTATCCGGATGTGTTTCCGGAGGAGTTGCCAGGTATGCCACCGGATAGGGAGATTGAGTTCCCTATTGATTTAATACCAGGCACTGGGCCTATTGCTAAGAGACCGTATAGGATGCCCGCTAATGAACTTGCAGAGTTAAAGGAACAGATCAGAGAGTTGCAATAAAAGGGGTTCATTCGCCCAAGCTCGTCACCTTGGGGATCTCCAGTGTTGTTTGTTGAGAAGAAGGATGGAACCCAGAGGATGTGTGTTGACTACCGTTCTCTGAATGACGTTACTATCAAGAACAAGTATCCTTTACCTGTGATTAATGATCTATTTGACCAGTTGGAGGGAGCTTGTGTATTCTCTAAGATTGATCTTCGTTCTGGTTATCATCAAGTCAAGATTCGGGAGAAGGATATTCCGAAGACTGCTTTTATTAAAAAGTATGGGTTGTATGAGTATACTGTTATGTCATTTGGATTGACTAATGCTCCTGCATACTTCATGAATATGATGAACAAGGTGTTTATGGAGTTCTTGGATAAATTCGTTGTGGTGTTCATTGATGATATATTGGGGTATTCCAAGAATGAGCAAGAGCATGAGGCACATTTGCGTTTGGTATTGGAGAAGCTCAGGGAGCACAAGTTGTATGCAAGTGTGAGTTTTGGTTGAAGGAGGTCGGATTCCTTGGACATGTTGTGTCAGGAGAAGGAGTAGTTGTGGACCCATCCAAGATTTCAACAGTTACAGAATGGGAGACACCCGCGACAGTTGGAGACATTCGCAGTTTGTTGGGTCTTGCAGGATATTATAGGAGGTTCATTGAGAATTTCTCCAAGCTTGCAAAACCAATGACTGAGCTGTTGAAGAAAGAGAATAAGTTTGTTTGGAGTGAGGCATGTGAAGCCAGCTTTCAGGAATTGAAGAAACGGTTAGTAAATGCACCTGTTTTATGTTTTCCTGATATACATAAGGATTTCCAAGTGTATTGTGATGCATCTTGTCGAGGACTTGGTTGTGTTTTGATGCAAGGAGGTAGAGTTGTTGCTTATGCTTCACGTCATCTTAAGAACCATGAGCAGAACTATCCTACACATGATTTGGAGTTAGCTGCAGTTGTTCATGCATTGAAAACTTGGAGGAAATATCTTGTTGGTAATCATTGTGATGTTTTCACTGATCATAAGATTTTGAAGTATATCTTTACTCAGAAGGATTTGAATCTCAGGAAGAGTAGATGGCTGGAGCTTATTAAGGATTATGATTTGAACGTGCAGTATCATCCTGGTAAAGCGAATGTGGTTGCTGACGCATTGAGCCGTAAGAGTCATATCAATGTTGCTAAGGTTGAGGATATGCCACGTGAGTTATGTGAGCAGTTCAGGAATCTCAGGTTGGAGATAGTTCCTAAGGGATATGTGGCATCATTGGAAGTGAAGCCAAATCTGTTGGAAAGGATCAGAGAAGCTCAGAAGGGTGATGCAGAAATTGATGAGATCAAAGTGAATATGACCAAGGGAAAAGCAGAGGGTTTCCGTGAGGATGAGCATGGAACCATTTGGTTTGAGAAGCGCATTTGTGTACCACAGGATGCGGAGATCAGGAAGTTGATTCTTCAGGAGGCACATGATTCACCTTATTCTATTCACCCCGGGAATACCAAGATGTATTTGGATTTGAGGGAGAGATTTTGGTGGCCTAGCCTGAAGCGAGAGATAGCGCAGTTTATTGCTGTGTGTGATGTTTGCCAGAGAGTCAAGGCTGAGCATCAGAAGCCAGCAGGATTGTTGCAGCCTTTGCCTATACCAGATTGGAAGTGGGATCAGATAGGTATGGACTTTATTACTGGTTTACCCAGGACTCGGTCAGGATATGATTCTATTTGGGTGATTGTTGATCGTTTGACCAAGGTTGCTCACTTCATTCCAGTAAAGTCAACTTATAACAGTGCCAAGCTAGCCAAGATTTATATGTCCAGGATCGTGTGTTTGCATGGAGTTCCAAGAAAGGTTGTGTCTGATAGAGGTACTCAGTTTACTTCGAAGTTTTGGCGTCAGTTACATGAGACCTTGGGCACCAGGCTGGAGTTCAGTACAGCGTTCCATCCTCAGACAGATGGGCAGACCGAGAGAGTCAATCAGATCTTGGAGGATATGTTGAGAGCTTGTGCGTTGGATTATGGTTCGAGTTGGGATGACAACTTACCGTATGCTGAGTTCTCATACAACAACAGTTACCAGGCTAGTCTTCAGATGGCACCATTCGAGTTACTGTATGGCAGGAAGTGCAGGACTCCGTTGATGTGGGATGAGGTAGGAGAGCGTCAATTGTTTGGACCAGACCTGATCAGAGATGCCGAGGAGAAAGTCAAGTTGATCCGTGATAGACTGAAGATAGAACAGTCCAGGAAGAAGAGTTATGCAGATGCGAAGCGCAAGGATGTAACCTATGAGGTTGGAGACCGTGCGTATCTTAGAGTTTCACCAATTCGCAGAATCAAGAGGTTTGGAATCAAGGGCAAGTTAGCGCCACGTTTTGTGGGGCCTTACAAGATCTTGGAGCGCAGAGGAGAGGTAGCTTATCAGTTGGAGTTGCCAGAAGCTTTGTTAGGAGTTCATGATGTGTTCCATGTATCCCAGCTGAAGAAGTGTCATGAAGAGATGGCAGATATTCCCTTGAGACATACAGTGCCACTTGAGGCAATTCAGTTGGAGAGTGACCTGACTTATGAGGAGAAACCTGTGAAGATTCTAGAGACTGCCGAAAGAGTTACCCGCACCAAGACGATCAGACTATTCAAGGTTCAGTGGGATCATCATACCGAAGAGGAAGCAACTTGGGAGCGTGAAGAAGATCTGAAGCAAGACCACCCGCATCTCTTTGCTAGCCAGCCCGAATCTCGAGGACGAGATTCATCTTAAGGGGGGTAGGTTTGTAACATCCCAATTTTCTAAATTTGGATGTTAATAGATCATCATATGCATCTCATGCTGCTTCCGCATTTTTCTGGAGTTTTAAAATATTTTTAAACATTTTTCAACACATGGCCGTTCGCTGGAGAGGATATAAAAGGACTTATCCCCATTTTTAATTTGTTGAGAAATAGTTTAAAATATTTTTTGGAGACTTTTTAAATTTACTTTGGAGTTATAAATATTTTCTAAAAATATTTTTTGGAATTTATTTATGCTTCGGTAAAGTTTTTAAATCAATTTTCGGAGTTTTCGGTATTTTTAAAATGCCAGAAAAGTATTTTAAATATTTAAAAATAAGTTGCAAAGTTTTTATTTTATTTTAATATTTTGGTAAAGCCAAAAAATTAGTTTTATTATTTTAAAAATATTGGCCAAGACGGAATTTTAAAATAAATTTCCGTGATTTTTCTAATATTGTTTTGGGCCTAATGGGCCTGTTCTGTTTTTTTTTCGCAGACCGATTTTGTATTTATCTCGGATTAAAAAAAAGAGGATTAGGGGCTGGCTATAAATAGCCCCGATTAGGGCTAAATTATTTTTCGCTTAGCGTTTTTAGGTTAGCCTAAACTAATCCGCGGGACCCGCCGCCGCCGACATCATCGACGACGTCATCGCCGGAATCTCGCCGGAGTTCGCCGGACCACCGCGGAAGTTCGTCGGAGTTGCGTTTTTTCGCCGTTTTTTCGAGGTATCTTCCGCGCCCCGCGCCTAGCGCCGTCCCCACACCCCACCGCGCCGCCGCCGGGCCGCCGCTCGCCGGAGCAGCCGGCCGGCCGCGCAGCCGCGAGCTCCTGGTCGCCGCGCCTGCGGCCGCGCGCCATGACCGCCGCGCCCCGCGCGCCCCTACGCCGCCGCCGCCCCTCTGCCACGGCCGCTGCCACCTGCCTCGCCGGAGCCAGTCGGGCCAGCCGGAGCCGCAGCTCCAAGTGCTGCCATGGCCATGGCCACTGGCCTTTGTGCCCGCGTGGAGAAGAAGGAGATTAGAAAAAAAAAGTTTTAGATCGGTTTTCCCAAAAAAAACAAAAAAAAAGTTTCAGATCTGGATCCAAACCGCCCGAGGACCCGATCGCGTTTTTCAGAAATTTTTTATTTACGTCCAGGTCCTTTTTATAGTAGAGCACCCCGGTACCCCCGGTGTCACCCCGATACCGTTTTTGCGACTACTTCTTAACCGTAACTTAGCATTGGGCGATTCCAGTTTCCTTGCGACCGTGGTGAAATTTCCTAGCCAGTAGAACAAGTGGTACAGAAGTTTGAAGTTTTCAAATTTGAATCCCAAGCTGATCCAAATTTGAACTTCTGGCAGCCGTAACTTGTTACCGGTGCGCCCGTTTGCGCTGTTTCTTTTTGTGTTAGTTTTATTTTGACAAGTACTTTAAGTTTTTCTACTGTTAGGCAAGTTTTGCTACTGTTCTTTGAATGTTATTACTGTTTGAGCATATTTGTATTGAACATATGATTGATTGGTGCTATGTTTGCTCGTATAGATTGTCCGGAGTGTGCCGCCTCGTATTGTGAGGATTGTGACCGTCAGGACCAGCAAGAAGGCAAGTGATGCTTTGACCATACTCATACCTATATTTTCTATATGCATTATGTTAAGAAATATCACCCTATTGCATGATAGGTAGTTTATTTTACTGTTGCTGCAAAACCAGTTAGGATAGCCACATGTCTTGACTTGTCTACCGTAGATCAACCTAGACGTGTTGTTGCTTTATTGCTATGCTTTGTAGACGTGGTTTGGGTTGTGTAAAATTCATGGAGTGCATGTGAGCTATTTAATAACTTGTGTAGCAACTGTTTAATAAATAGAAATCACCTCTGGACGGGCAGGGAGTGCTTCCTGGGGGCTCGTTCCTTATTTAAGGTCGAGACCAGGTTGTACCCCTAATGGTTGGTTTGGTGGTTGACAGTACGTCATGGTGCTACCCTCTGAACGTAAGTGGGCGCCATCCAGGCTCAAAAAGATCAGACATACTTGGTGACTAGGAGCTTACATGTACATCCGCTGGCCATATGGGCTCTGGCTTAGTTGAGTATGATGTAGGAAGCCTCTCCCGTGCAAAGCTAGCAGATGTAGATGTGATAGGTGGTACCGGCTTGCCGTTGGGTGTAGGTGATCTCTTCTGAAAGACTTCGTCTCAATCTTCGGGTTTAGTCCAGCGGGGAAAGTGTACTAACCTCTGCAGAGTTAAAAACTAATCATGATTAGCCGTGTCCCCGGTTATGGACATCCTTGAGCTACTAGACATTACTGTTACTGGAGGATCTTGACATATGAATCACCATAATAATTTGAGTGGGCAAGATTAAAGAAAGGTGTGGTGTTGGAACTGGTGTGCCCAGTTTGTTCTTAAGTAGTAAGTTCAACTTAAAATTTTGACTAGTTTAGTTCAGGAGACAATTGGCTTTCTGCAAAACTAAACCATAAGCCTTTCCTTTGACTTACCTTGCATGTAGTTGTAGGTCCTTTATATAAACTTTTCCGTGTCACTTGCCATACAAATCAGATGTACTGACCCGTTGTCGGGCTGTAACCTTCGGTGTTGCAGGTTTTTCAGACGATCAGTAAGGTGCGTTTAGGGGTTGCGAGTCTACACTCAGCATGTTCGCATGTGGCTGTTGATGGACTCCACGTTATTTGCTTTTGCTTCTGCTATATTTATATTGAATAAGTTAGCCTTGAGCTATGCAACTAGTTATTTATTTACTCTGGATCATACGTTGTAATAATGATGCACTTGTACTTTGGTATACATCTATAATACTGTGTGTGCCGGCGATTTCGATCCAGGGACTGGCACTAGAGCACAGAGACTTCAATTCTGTGTGAATTGGGTCGCTACACAAGGTGACGTCGGTGACGTTCTAGCAAGTTGGTTAGGTCGTGTGCTACGTGGTTCGGCTCCGGGGTGCGTTGCAAGTGCAATGGCACGCTACGTGTGCCATATGTGTGCTCTGCGCCACGGCGGCGAACTCAACCGCGGCGTCGAGGTCATGACATCAATGGCGGAGGCGACCACATCGAAGGGGGGCACATGGGAGGGTTGGGGGTGGCGTCCCAGCTCACCAGAGAGCAGCTGGCGCGGGGGAGGCTCAGTGCAGGCAAATCTCAACGATGACGGGCGGCGGCCGTGGAGAAGGGGGAAGACGACGACGTCCACGACAGGGTGTTCGAGCTCGATTCCTCGTAGGGACAACGAAGTCGACGATGACGCGCACGGTGGACACGACGACGAGGCGGATGAAGTTCATTGGCCGCGAGTGGGCACGTCCATGGCCACGGCGGTGCAGTTCCGAGCTTTTCCAGGCGAGTACGAGGCGAGGGAGGGCGCAATTAGATCTAGGGTTCGTCCAGGGCGTCGACGGAGGAGTATATCACGGCGAGATGAGTCCTGTAGCGCCTCGGTGGCGTTCATCGCGCGACTACGGCGATCGAACAGTTCGCCATGGCGCCACGCACGAGAGGGAATTGAACAGTGGAAGGGGACGACCGGGGTGGGCCTGGTGGGTTGGGCTGGGGGAACTGTGCACTTGCTGCACCAGAGGTATGGGCCTCTTTTCCTTATTCTTTTTATTCCTTTTGTGTTCTCTCTTCTTTTCTGTTTTAATTTGTTTTAGCATCTTTTATAAAAAGTTTAAAACATGTAATATGTTCCTTAGTTAGCATTGCACTATATAACAGTGCCACAAAAAGATTTGGCCACTAATAAATTCATTTACCTATTGTTATTTATTTTAAATCATTAAATGGTGCTTATTAGCCACTGTTTTAATTTCTTCTGTATACTCATCCTTTTGTAAAATGTTCATTTCAACTTTTGTGATGACCTACTGATTATTAGATATTTAACAAAAGTGGTTGCAATATTTTTGGACAAGTTTTATTTTGCACTTTGTTTTTATTATCAATTCAAAAGGGTTTTGGGCTTTGGTTTGAATTGCAAGTGATCAAGGTACATTTGGCACATGGCTTTCAATCTCAACCACCATGATTAGGGATATGCTCAAATACAAAGTTGATCAAAGCAATATTAGCAACAGTAATGATCATTATCAGAAGTGATTACCGTTATAGATACTGAGGGTGTTACACAAAGTAATCATAAACACCTTTAGCATAAGAAGATAGGATCTCATTTTAATTACACTCACATTGGAAAGGAAGGTGTTTACGATCTATTTTAGCACAGCAAGTGAAATCATAAATGTGGCACAAAGATTCAGCATGGCAATAAGAAACTTGTATTTGATCCCACATGTGTTTCCCTTTCTGAGATAGGCGGTGCCGCGTATAATGAGCATGCTCATCCAATGATTTTCCCTCAACCAAGTAGGTTGGGTTTTTTGCGCTAGCACAAATTGATCGAAGACGATCCAAGTGAAACATGTCCATCCTACCATATTTGGGTGGTTCCACAGCCATGGTAAAGATATCATCAGTAGGCAGACAAAGACAAAGACAAAAGGTAGCAACTATGTTTTTGGTTTTTCATATAAGACTCTAAAGAAAAAAAAACCAGAAAGTAAACTAACAAGACTAAAAAGCAAAGGTAACAGATAGTGTGCAACTCCCCTATCTTGAAGATTGGAGTCCCCGGCAACGGCGCCAGAAATTGCTTGATGGCGCGAGAGTTGGCGGGTGTAGTCTTGTTTGCTTCCCCGGCAACGGCGCCAGAAATTGCTTGATGGCTTCTCGCCCATCGTTGGTTACCCCAAGTGGAAGGTTGAGATGTAGCCTAGCATCAAGTTTCCCTTGGTGAAGATACCAAGGTTTATGTCTCCGGCGGACTCCGAATTCTGCAAGTAGGTGTCAACAGCGCCAGAAATTAAATTCCCGGATGGAAATGAGGTTGACGTGGACCTGCACACAGAAACAGATAACTTTACTCCCAACGAGTACAGAGAGGTTGTCAATCTCTTCGGTCTTGTTGTTTACAAAGCGTCAAACACAAGGGTGGAAATAGTAGTGATGATTTCAACTGAAAGTAAAAGCAGAAAGTAAGTGAAGGTGTAAACAGTGGTGGAAATATGGACCGGGGTCCCATGATGTTCACTAGTGATGTCTCCCTCCCAAAAGACGATAAAATATCTAAGCTGGGTAAACAAATTACAGCGGAGCAATTGACAGAATTATAAACGCACCTCAATGCTAATTATGTTGCAAAGAAAGTTAGAGGCTCAAAAGTGGGCAGTATGCCATGATAAGTCGCTAATGTATCTATAATTTCTGCTGGTTCCATGCACTTTTATGTGACATTGCTACATGTTTTGCTACACTTTCATATCATTTTACACATATTTGTACTAACCTACTAACTCAGTGCACCCAGTGCAAGTTCCTGTTTGCTGATGTCTTTAGTTGCAGTGATTTTTCCCCAATTTAAAATGCCAGAAAAAATCCAGAAAAATTAGCGCCAAGGAAGCTTCCGGAACCACCGAAGAAGTGCCGGAGGGGGCAACCCCCCTCCAAGGCGGCCAGGTGGCGCGGCCCCACCCCTGTTCGCGCCACCAGGGCGCTTGGGAGGTGGGCCCCACCTCTGGTGCCCCCCTTCGGCCTATTTTTACCCCTTGTCGCAGAAACCCTCGAGGAGAATCTCGCATCGCGAAATACCTCTCTGTTCCGGCGCCATCGCGCTTCCAAGATCGGGAGCACCAGAAGACCTCTTCTCGGCACCCTGCCGGAGGGAGGATTGTTGGGATGTGCAGCAGAAAATACAAATTTTTCCTAACTAGCGTTTCCCATAACCCAAGATCTAGCTAGTCGTATTACCGTAACGGAAAGGAGTTTGGAATAACATACCTCGGGGTGTAGTCTGTTGCGCGGGAAACGTTCCCGCAAACGTGGTTGATCTAGTCAATGAAGGTTCGCAGTCCCCTGGCTTTGTTAGCACTCGGATGGGTGTAGTGCCACACGTGTAGCACATCGTAGTACTCGCACACGGACGAGACTCGATGACGACCTTCGATCTTTGATCCAGCGAAGGTGGCGGAAGTAGACCTTCGGAACCAGAGTTTCAGCAGCACGACGGCGTGCGTATAGTGGAGACATCTCCAACCTAGTGCAGACTTCATACAAGGGGAATCCGCTCATAGAAGGAAGAAAGAGGGAGAGAGAGATCAATAGAATTTATCTGTATTTTTCTGGATTTTTTTGTGTTGAAAAAGGGCTACCCACCACATCTATATATAGAGGAAAACTGGGGTGCAATACCTGTCAACTAGCCATGTAGTACTAAACTTTTAGTACCACATGTGCTTGTTGCATATGGCATGACCGCATGGGGCTAGTGGCCGCCGGCCACTAGGGGGGCCAAGGTGTGGTGGCCTTGTGGCCACTTGGCCCAAATGGGCCCCATGGCCCATGGTGCCCTAGCACCTTTTTTCTTTTTCTTTTATTTTTTTTCTTTCTATAAAGGATAAATAAAATAAAATTTATTCCATTTAATTATTTAAATTATATTTTAATATTTAATTCATTTAATTTTATAATAAAATATATCTAAATAACTTTCCGAACAATTCGGAACCACGGAACTTTTCTGTCTCCCCTTCGAAAAAGATTTCGGAGTTCTCTCTCGTGACTTCGACAGTTCCAAAAAGGTCTCTGATTTCGTCGAGCCTTTAAGTGTGTTACCCTACGGTCCAAGAACACTCCAGTCATGACCGAGATGAGGATACGGTCAATGATCATCAGCTGGACCTGGATGCCCATAGTGACCCCTCTGCATTCCGGATATGAATACCGATTGGACCTTATGTCGTATAGCATTCCCTTGGTCAGCGATACTGGATTAGTCCGAGATTCGATCAATGACATCTTATGTCTGGTTCAACCTCGTTATCGACAAATCCTTATTCACTCGTTCCGTGATATTCATCCTCGTGACCTAGTCACACGCTGCAACTTTATGGATGGAATCTCACCGAGTGGGCCTTGAATATCTATCCATCACATGGATTGAAAAATCCCGCTCTTGTAACAATACTCCTCAACATATCTCCACGGAATACCCAAGATACAACCGGTATGACCCGCATATTTCAGTCAGGTGGTGGGATGTAAGTCAAAGTATCTGGGAAGATAGCAATTATGCACGTACTCAGGGTCAAAGGAACGGTCTACTATGTTCTGTAATTACAACACTGAACCTTCATAAGTTTGATCATACTGTAATGCTTACTTTGGGTAATGTTCATCACGTCACTCATCCAGTGAGGTGACCTCACAGTCAAGAGACTTAATTGTGCATGATCGCGAAACCACGACCATCATGTTGACCATGAACTAGTTACTGAAATAGAGGCTAACTAGGAACACTGGGGGTTTCTATACCACACATGTATCATTGTTTCACTGATACAGTTCTAGCACGGTATGAAACTGGTTATGAACTAGCTTAGATATATTGGAATAATCATATATTATTTGCCTCTAGAGCATATATCCAACAGTCTCCCACTTGCACTAGAGTGCTAATAATCTAGCCGCATTTTCCCAATCATAATCAGCTTATCGCATAAGTGTTCATTGATCATGCTTGCTCATGGAAGAGGGTTCGTCAACGAATTTCCCCAATTCAGATTCGTATGTTTCCTTTGCAACTGGTATAGGTCAACTAGTTTGACATGCCACTCATTATCATATAATGGTTGGATATAAGTTTCGCGGGAGAGTGAGACTATTATTTCACAGTATCCTTCAATGCTCTTTTGGTTTAGTCTTCGGAAGACTTATCCATATTCATATATACGGGGAAATACACTCAGCCATAAGTCCAAACTTCTTACGCTAAACTTTTATCCATACTTCTACCTTCTTAAGTAGCATTATATTTGTAGTGTCGTGAATCTTGCTCACATTTCTTTCATATCTTTGGTGATGTCTCTAATTCCATATAGACTCATAATATGGCTTGCAATTGTAATATTGTATTACATTCAAGTCTATTATCCTTTATATATTTTAGAGCATAGTCCTCAGTATTCCTCATATACTGAATGCATGGATCTTATTCAGATTCTTTGTTTTACTCCGAAAGCACATCGGAATCTGTTCTTCTTTCAAGAAATTTTGAGTCATTCTTTTGTTGGATTCACATCTCATGTTTTATGGTAGAATCATATGTCAAAGCACATATAAAATCACATGTCCAAGTACATGGTGCATCTCTATTCTTCCATCAAGACATTTCTTGTGATATTTGGATTTTCATCTGTTATATAATTTCTAACCACAAGAACCTACTTCTTGTCTAGAAGATTATTCCAACCTTCACTTTAGTTCATTAGACGTATCTTAATCTAATCTTATAGATTTCAACGTGTAACGTGTTACTACTTCACATAAAAGAAGATTCTTTTAATCTTGCGTTTTATTTGCCTTATGCCCTATATATATCATAATGCATATGTGTATATACGACAATTCCTTATATACACAATCAATGCATGTCCATATATATACATATGAGATCATTCTTCACACATATCAATGCATATATGTTTGAGAAAATTATCATGCTCCCACTCAAATATATCTATCATATATTCATATATTTGTGGTTTAGCTTTCATCAAGTTAACGTCTTTATTCTTATGTCTTACATAAAAATCATGCTACCAAAGCTCCCACTCAGAAAATTCCCTCTGCATCCCAAGTTTTTTTGAAGTCTCTGAAGCTCCCACCCGGTTTCATGAAACTGCAGGCCTGCTCAATATTTTGGTCATTAAAAAATCACTTGATCAAATCAAGCTTGAGGGTTCCTGTCTTGAGGTACTATAGTCCATTCATTTAAAGAAACAAACTTTTGTCATGCCTATTGCAGTTCACTTTCAAATCCCAATTTGAATGAGATGCAATTCCAGGCTATGGTCTTATTATAGTGTAAATGAAATATTTTATTGATCAAAGCATTCCTACGTTTTCGTAGTCAATCACTATTGAACTTTGGTCATAACAGTTTTATGAGCCAAATAATGCCTTATCCCTGTTACATTATTCTCAATTACCTTCCAGTTTATCGAGAATATGAAATAACCGATTTATTTCACAGGACGTGAGCCATCCTTTATGTAACTCAATATTGTTTCATTTCTCCTCGTGTTCTAGGCTACCATCATTCCTTTGTATTTCAAGCAGTTTTATTCCTTTTATTTCATTAAGAAGACTCATGATTATTGTTCTGTACAGAACGTGTTCATGACAACCTTGTAAATTCAACTAAGGCTTCAACTCACATACCAAGATCAATCATCTATGGCATATCCTTCCTTTTACAATGTTGTTACAGCGGAACATGCTTCCGTTGCAATACTCTGATATTCTGAAGGCAAGGTCTAGTACCTCGGTCAAAGTTTCCATTATCTCCCATTGTATCCGTGTCACTTCTTCTCGTACTACAAATTAAGCAACACAAATTTTGCTATTCGGGGAGAATATGTAATTTCAATCGCTTTCTATTTTAGTACAAATAAATTATTTCTTTAGAAACTTTCTAACAACATCATTTATGCAGCTATCTTGTCTCATTGGATTCGGGATGGTTTCCTAATTCATGAAGTGGGTGTTTGTAACTTAATGAATTTAAACAACCTTGTTCGTTAATAATTTTAGTGCAAGGGGAAAGAACGTTTAGACCATACTACAGTCTAGTATGACTACGGATGGTTTAAGTAGTCTAGCACTTTCAACTTCCATCGTATTTTGTGATACAACTTCCACAAGTCTCCCATTATGTCAATTTTAATACTTATCACTTAGATCAGAGCGTAGTGATTTGTATCCTTATATTCTACTTCACATTGTGATTCCTGAATCCTAGTTTTATGATCTTAATTGAATACAACTTTCAGTTAATCACATGAAGTCTTTAATGATAACTCACGTGCCCATTTAGTACATCATTTATGTATAATGATTGGCACAAGTTCTTGCTAGAACCTTGTCAAGGTCATATTTATTGCAGAGGTTCATAGATCGTGTATCTAATCCATCTCATGCAATACAGTTATGACTTTCATTCGATAATGAATACACAAGTTAGTAGATCATTCATTTAATGAATTCGTCAGTTATGAAATCACTTTATGCAATCAAATCTTTGACTTGTTATAATCAAGACAACTTTATCATCAAACATTGAATATCACTTGACAATAATAGTAGTATTATAAATGCTTCCTATCATGACATAAATCAAGACGTAATCAAAGTATAATCACACTTTATTCATTTAACCAGAACAACTGACTTGTCTCATTACATGAATAACTTTGTCTCGCGAGATGCAAGACACTCAACCAAGTGTTCATACTATAATGATTACATAAGATTTATCTAATACTAAAAGTATTTCCTATCATAGATGTATCGGCGAAATCCATGTTGGTCATCAACTGACTTGATTTTCATCAATCCTTGATTTCACCTCTTCCCGTCCATGCAACGCAGGTCCTGTTTTCATAAAACAGAATAAGTGTCAGATACTCATTTACTGCAAGTGTTGTATAAAGGGAACAAACATTTACAAAGTATATCAAGTATATACCTTCTCCATCGACAACTTCTCCTTCAATGGGTTCAACCTCCAGATACTAAAGTCTATCCATGAAGTCAGAGAACTCGAGGCTTTCACCTATGCCGACATAGCCATGGACATGGTCTGTATAGCTCGGTGGAAGCGAGTGTACCACCGTGTATATCGCAGACTCATCTGTGGTCCAATAGTCAAAGTCATCTACGAGGCTCAGATGTATCTCATGCATCTTGGCCAAGTGTGCCTTCAGACAAGAGCTTTGTTCCATCTTTGTAGAGAGAAACTCATTTTCTAACTCAAATCTGGCCACTCTAAACTGATGCAGGTATAATGACTTCAGCTCATCTATCATGTCATATGTATCCAACTCGGCATATTCCTCACGCAAGGCTTGCGGAATGCTGGTTTCTATGACACCTTTAGATATGGCGTATGTCCTCCAACGATTCTGATAATCAGTCGTTGCTCATGCATCCATGTCGTTTGCTGGAGGGTTTCCCACATGCTCTTTTGTTAAGAACGAAAGGTTGGCTCTCTTGAGCACAGCTCTAAAGTATAAGTACCAAATAATGAAATTTGACCCATTTTCTTAAAGTATTTCACCACGTTAGAAAGAAACCAATTCAAGATACTGGGCATATCCATTTTCTACAAACATAATTTGCAAGGAACACAATTAAGACTAGTTCACAACAATGAGTTCATATAATCACATTATAAATGAGCTCGCACTAAAACAATCATCCCTAAGAAGTTTTAGTGATTACATGATCCAGATTCACTGCCCGCCCTCGAATATCACACGGCTGACGGGTCAGTTTCAAAGGTAGACAATAACTTGTGCGATCACATTAGGTATGTGACTCATGCTCGATCTTTCGATCTCTAGCTAGTATTCCGAGGCCATATCTGCATATGCTAGGCTCGCCAAATTAACCTCCGTGTTATATACTGCTCAGCAAGGCCATATCTGCATATGCTAGGCTTGTCGAACCCAACCTCATGCGAATGCCATTTAATATGTGTGACACCCAATATGTACGGAATGTCGGCCATATGGGTGAACCTTCCAGGTGGTGCACACTTTGGTAGAATACTTGTGTTTGGCTTTGTTAAGGGATCATCTTATCACATGCTACCATCGTGTATCCTATACTAGCAAGTTTAAAGATGTTTGAACTATGGCAACACTAAGTCTACAGTGTCTCCATTTGAGTTTGTTTTATCATGATGAACGTTTACTACTTACTAGTAACACATAGCAAAGTTATCACTACATCACAATCAAAACAAACGATAGCCCCCGCTTAGCAATACATAGTTTAGACGATCTAGTTGTATATTGCAAGTTTTACGTGGCTGCTAGGGATTTCATAGTTAAACAGGTTTTAACCTACGAGTCAACCACAACGTCAATCATACGATTGTCTCTATTACACCCCGCACGGGGCCCTCCGTTGCAAATGCCACATCCGCTAAAGTAGAGAGATTGACACCCCCCTAGAGCCACTTTATACGGTAGAAGTCGTATGTCAAGCATGGAACCAGTCTCGCGTAAGAGTACGCGTAAGGTCGGTCGAGGGGCGCTTCATCAAACAATGTCGCAGATGAGAACAAGTACACGTGGGAGGGTAACAATCATACAATCAACGCCCACATCCCCGATGTGTTCTATCCGTACAGTAATACTAAGCATAGACCTAGCTCATGATACCACTATTAGGGTGCGCAGCGGAAAACATAATTTTTTCCTAACTAGCGTTTCCCATAACCCAAGATCTAGCTAGTCATATTACCGTAATGGAAAGGAGTGCGGAATAACATACCTCGGGGTGTAGTCTGTTGCGCGGGAAACGTTCCCGCAAACGTGGTTGATGTAGTCGATCAAGGTTCACAACCCCCTGGCTGTGTTAGCACCCGGATGGGTGTAGTGCCACACGTGTAGCACCTCCTAGTACTCGCACACATACGAGAATAGATGACGACCTCCGATCTCCGATCCAGCGAAGGTGGCGGAAGTAGACCTCCGGAACCAGAGTTTCAGCAGCACGACGGCGTGCGTATAGTGGAGACATCTCCAACCTAGTGCAGACTCCATACAAGGGGAGTTTGCTCATAGGAGGGAGAAAGAGGGAGAGAGACATCAACAAAATTTATCTGTATTTTTCTAGATTTTTCTATGTTGGAAAAGAGCTACCCACCACATCTATATATAGG
Organism: Bromus sterilis; assembly: GCA_950022295.1. NCBI lineage: Eukaryota > Viridiplantae > Streptophyta > Magnoliopsida > Poales > Poaceae > Bromus > Bromus sterilis. The sequence goes on along the minus strand of OX465600.1, from coordinate 202,683,879 downwards.
GGAAAACCGGGGTGCAATACCTGTCAACTAGCCATGTGGTACTAAAATTTTAGTACCACATGTGCTAGTTGCACATGGCGTGGACGCATGGGGCTAGTGGCCGCCGGCCACTAGGGAGGCCAAGGTGTGGTGGCCTTGTGGCCACTTGGCCCACATGGGCCCCATGGCCCATGGTGCCCTAGCACCTTTTTTCTATAAAGGAAAAAATAAAAGAACCTTTATTCCATTTAATTATTTAAATTATATTTTAATATTTAATTCATTTAATTTAATAATAAAACATATCTAAATAACTTTCCGAACAATTTGGAACCACGGAACTTTTCTGTCTCCCCTCCAAAAACGATTTCGGAGTTCTCTCTCATATCTCCGGTAACTCCGATAGTTCCGAAAAGGTCTCCGGTTTCATCGAGCCCTTAAGTGTGTTACCCTACGGTCTGAGAACACTTCAGTCATGACCGAGATGAGGCTACGGTCAATGACCATCAGCGGGACCTGGATGCCCATAATGATCCCTGTGCATTCCGGATATCAATACCGATTGGACCTTATGTCGTATAGCATTTCCTTTGCCAGCAATACTGGATTAGTCCGAGATTCGATCAATGACATCCTATGTCTGGTTCAACCTCGTTACCGACAAATCCTTATTCACTCGTTCCGTGATATTCATCCCCGTGACCTAGTCACACGCTGCAGCTTTATGGATGGAATCTCACCGAGTGGGCCCTCAGTATCTATCCATCACATGGATTGACAAATCCCGCTCTTGTAACAATACTCCTCAACATATATCCACGGAATACCCAAGATACAACCGTTATGACCCGCATATTTCAGTCAAGTGGTGGGATATAAGTCAAAGCATCAATAGCACTTATGCACGTACTCACGATCAAAGGAACGGTCTACTACGTTTTGTAATTACAACACTTAACCTTCATAAGTTTGATCAGACTTCAATGCTTACTTTGGGTAATGTTCATCACGTCACTCATCCAGTGAGGTGACCTCACAGTCAAGAGACTTAATTGTCCATGATGGCGAAACCGCGACCATCATGTTGACCATGAACTAGTTATTGAAATAGAGGCTAACTAGGAACACTGGGGGTTTCTATACCACACCTGTATCATTGTTTCACTGATACAGTTCTAGCACAGTATGAAACTGGTTATGAACTTGCTTAGATATATTGGAATAATCATATATTATTTTCCTCTAGAGCATATATCCAACTAGGATTGACCTATGGGAGCTTCTCCACCACCATGGACGCCTCCTGGATGCGCCGTGAGTAGTCCACCTTGGACCATGGGTCCATGACCAGTAGCTCTGTGATGTCTTCTCTCGATCCTTGTTCTTCAATGTTTAGACCTTGTGAGCTTCCCTACATGATCAAGGCACCTATATAATTTTCCTTCTGTTGCTATGTTGTGTTTGCTGGGATTCGATGGATTATGAGATTATGTTTAGATCGTGATGAGTTATATATTTGGTTTACCTTTTATATTTAGTTCTTGAGTAATTCTTGCATGTTCTCCGCTGCTTTTTATTGCTTTGGCCAAGTAGTAGATAGTGACTCCAAGAGGGAGCGTTTATGCATGATTGTGGGTTCATGCCCCCTGATGTCTAGCTTGAGTGACAGAAACATGAGACTAGGGGATGTGTTGTTGCCACCAGGGAGAAAACAACAGTGCTTGTAACCACAGTTGCAAGGATTGTTTACCTTAAGCATAGATTGTTAATGCAATTGTCTGTTGCTTTGAGTTTACACTTTGTGTGGGGCCCACAACTTAATACCAGCGAGATGTTCTGGATAGATATCTCAAGGTGGATGATTAGTAATAGATGCAGATGGATTTCGGTCTACTTGTCTTGGCATACTGCCCAAGTAGCATAATTAGCATTGCGGTGCGTTTATAATTCTGTCAATTTCCCAGCTGTAATTTGTTCACCCAGCTTAGTTGTTTATCGTCTTTTGGGAGAGAGACATCACTAGTGAACATCATGGGACCCTGATCCATATTTCCACCACTATTACACCTCCACTTTTATTTCCTGTTTAACTTTCTGTTGAAATTATCACTACCATTATATCTTGCGTTTGATCCTTTATAAACGACAAGGCCGGAGGTATTGACAACCCCTCTGTACTCGTTGGGAGAAAAGTTATTTGTCTCTGTGTGCAGGTCCACGTCAACTCTTGCGTCATCAAGCATAATCTCTGGCGCCGTTGAAACCTACTTGTTGATCCTTGGAGTCCTCCTGGATTCGATAAACCTTATAGTCCTCGTGTAAGGGAAATTAGCCGCTATCTACATCTTTACCTTCCACTTGGGTACCAACGAGGACCACTACTTCAGTGTCATTAAGCTAATTTCTGGCGCCGTTTCCGGGTACTCACTCTTTAAATAGGGGAGTTGCACACTATCTTTTATCTTTGCTTTTTAGTCTTGTTAGTTTACCTTTCACTTTTTTCTTTTGCTTGTGTGTCTTTTTGAAAAACCAAAAAATTAGTTGCTACCTTTTTCCTTTGTCTTGCTTTGCCTAGTTATGCTATCTTTACCATGGGTGTGGAACCACCCAAATATGGTAGGATGGACATGTTTCACTTGGATTGTCTTCGATCAATTTGTGCTCGCGCTAAAAACCCAACCGGCTTGGTTGAGGGAAAATTATTGGATGAGCACGCTCATTATACGCGACACCGCCTATCTCAGAAAGGGAAACACTTGTGGGATCAAATACAAACTTCTCATTTCTCTGTTGAATCTACATTTATGATTTCACTTTTTGTTCTAATATAGATCATAAACACCTTACTTTCCAATGTGAGTTTAATGAAAATGAGATCCTATATTCTTATGTTAAAGGAAGGTGTTTACGATCTATATTAGAACAACAAGTGAAATCATAAATGTAGCACAAATATTCAGCAGAGCAATGAGAAGTTTGTATTTGATCCCACAAGTGTATAATGAGCATGCTCATCCAATGATTTCCCTCAACCAAGTCGGTTGGGTTTTTAGCGCGAGCACAAATTGATCAAAGAAGATCCAAGTGAAACATGTCTATCCTACCATATTTGGGTGGTTCCACAGCCATGGTAAAGATAGCATCAGTAGGCAGACAAAGACAAAGACAAAAGGTAGCAACTAAATTTTTTTTGGTTTTTCATATAAGACTCTAAAGCAAAAAACTAGAAAGTAAACTAACAAGACTAAAAATCAAAGGTAACAGATAGTGTGCAACTCCCCTATCTTGAAGATTGGAGTACCAGGCAACGGCGCCAGAAATTGCTTGATCACGCGAGAGTTGACGGGAGTAGTTTTGTTTGCTTCCCCGGCAATGGCGCCAGAAATTGCTTGATGGCTTCTTGCCCTTCGTTGGTTACCCCAAGTGGAAGGTTGAGATGTAGCCTAGCAGCAAGTTTTCCTCGGTGAAGATACCAAGGTTTAGGTCTCCGGCGGACTCTGAATTCTGCAAGTAGGTGTCAACAGCGCCAGTAATTAAGTTGTCGGATGGAGATGAGGTTGACGTGGACCTGCACACAGAAAAAAATAACTTTGCTCCCAACGAGTACAGAGAGGTTGTCAATCTCTTCGGTCTTGTTGTTTACAAAGGGTCAAACGCAAGGGTGGAAATAGTAGTGATGATTGCAACTGAAAGTAAAATCAAAAAGGAAAGTGAAGGTGTAAATAGTGGTAGAAATATGAACCAGGGTCCCATGATGTTCACTAGTGATGTCTCTCTCCCAAAAGACGATAAAATAGCTAAGTTAGGTAAACAAATTACAGCTGAGCAATTGACAGAATTATAAACGCACTGCAATGCTAAATATTCTACAAAGAAAGTTAGAGGCTCAAAAGTATGGGCAGTACGCCATGATACAACCCAAATGTATCTATAATTTATGCTTGTTTCATGCACTTTTATGTGACATTGTGATACGTCCAAAATGCATCACTATTTTATATCATAATTCACCTCTATTCATTTATATATTTCATATTATGATGATGTTCTTATAGTGTTTTGGCTTGTTTTACACAGTTTACAACTTTCCGGTGCTGAAACAGCAGACGCAGAAATCAGCAGGTAAAAGTGCACATCAAGTGGCCATATCAGCACATCTCCAAATGACCTGAAAATCACGGGGTGTAATTTCCAGAAGATATGGCGAAGGATGGCCGAAGGGCACCCGTAGGGGGGCTACCAGGCTCTCAGGCGCCATGGTGGCGCGGCCCCCTCCTGGCCGCGCCACCTGGCCGCCTGGGAGGTGGGCCCCACTCCTGGGACCCCCCCTTTGGCCTATATCATCCTCGTACCCTAAAAACCCAAAAAAGGGACACGAGTGTTCCGAATTTCCACTGCCACTCCGTGGCGAAAACCTACAGAGAAGAAAAGACCTTTCCACCGGGGAGAACTCCTCCCGATGGGGGAGATCATCATCACCATCGTCATGGGCATCATCGAGATCATCATCAACATCATCCTCACCATCAGCACCATCTCCATCTTCATCCCATCTCATCACATCATTTCAATCCAAGTTGTAACTCATACTATCCATCCCCTCTACTCTACCGGTGTTTATTACTCTTTGTGGTGAATGCTATTGAGTTTTGTTGGAGAATTATTGTTATGACCAGATTTTTTATCATATATTTATCACCACTGATCATGGTCTCTTTTATGTCTTGTGAGTAGTCCGTTTAGTTCCTGAGGACATGGGAGAAGTTTAGTTGTTAGTATTCATATGATGTTGAAGTAATACGTGTTGTTTGATATTTAAGTTGTGGTGTTATTCTTCTAGTGGTGTTGTGTGAACGTCGACTACACAACACTTCGCCTTTTTAAGGACCTAGGGAATGCATTGTTTATAGAGTATGCTTATGGTGGGTTGCCGGAGTGACAGAAACCTGAACCCCAGTTCGCACAATTTTGCACGAGGGATTGATGGATCCTAAAGTTTATTGCTATGGTTAGGCTTTTGCCTTAATTTATCTCTTGTATTTGCGGATGCTTTCAAGAGGTTTAATTATAAGAGTGTGGTTATCTTAGTCTAGAAAGTGCACTAGAATAGGTCCACCCACACAACACTTACCAATACAAAACATAGTACCGATATGGAATATGGCGAAGGCACATGACTATCTCTCCCGTGTGTCCTCAAGAACGTTTTAGCCTTTATAAGTTTAGATCCTTTGGCTTATCCTTTGCACAAAAGGACTGGGCCACCTTGTTGCACCTTATTACAATTTACCTTATTTGCTTTTATCTTATTGTTGTTTATACCAGAAAACCCATAATAGTTACCTTTTATTACTTGCAGTTATTCCTATCTCAAGTTCACTCGTCAATACCTTCTGCTCCTCGTTGGATTCGACACTCTTACTTATCGAAAAGGCTACGATAGATCCCCTACACTTGTGGGTCATCAAGACCATTTTCTGGCGCCGTTGCCGTGGAGCGTAGCGCTATTGGTAAGTGAAATTGGTAAGGAAACTTTACATTGTAAGTGCTTATTTTATTTTGCTGTTGCCACTATTAGTCCTTATGGACAACTATGCTCTTGGTACTTTGCTTGCGGGGAACCGCCCCGCCATTACTGTGGTGGAGAAGGCTCCCCCACCTACTGAAATTGTTCCCTTTAAAATACCAACTGGTATTATTGATTGTGTTATTGCTAATCGATATGCAAGAGATTGACATCCTGGTGAACACTTGTTATATCTTTCATAACTATGCTCCTTATTTAAGCTTGCAGACATATCAAGGAATTTTGTTGTGAGAAAACTTGTCGAAAAGGCTGCAATAGATCCCTTACACTTGTGGATCATCACATTGCTACATGTTTTGCTACAACTTCATATCATTTTACACATATTTGGACCAACCTACTAACTCAGTGCACCCAGTGCCAGTTCCTGTCTGCAGGTCCACGTCAACTCCCGGGTCATCAAGAATAATCTCTAGCGCCGTTGACACCTACTTGTCGATCCTTGGAGTCCTCCTGGATTTGATAAACCTTACAGTCCTCGTGTAAGGGAAATTAGCCGCTATCTTTACATTCCACTTGGGGTAACCAACGAGGAGCACTACTTCAGTGCCATCATGCCAAGACAAGTAGACCGAAATCCAACTGCATCTACTCACTAATCATCCATCTTGAGATATCTATCCATAACATCTCGTTGGTATTAAGTTGCAAGCCCCACCTCATACGTCCCAAACGTATCTATAATTTCTGCTTGCTCCATGCATGTTTTGTGTGATATTGCTATGATCTAGATACACTTTCATACACTTTTGATCATATTTGGACTAACTTATTAACTCAGTGCACCATAGTGCCAGTTCCTGTTTTCTGCTGTTTTTCTATTCCAGGTTTCCCCCATATTAAAAACGCTCCAAAAATTCGGGAAAATCGGATAAAATATCAGCGTGAAGGGACCTTCCGGAATCAACTGGGTGTGGCCAGAGGGCCACCACCAGGGACCCAGGCGGCCACCTGGCATGGCCTAGGGTCTGGCTGCGACTGGGGGCCGCCTGGACCCCTGGTGGCCCCCCTGTCTGCCCCCCTTCGCCTATTTATTCTCTGTATCGCCAAACCTCCGAAGACAGAACCCATTTCCGAATCTCGCCTCTGTTCTGCCGCCTCCGCGCTTCCAAGATCGGGAGCGCCAGCAGACCTCTTCCCGGCACCCTGTCGGAGGGAAGGTTGACCTCCGAGAGCTTCCCCTCAACCATGGACGCTTCCCGGATGATCCTTGGGTAGTTTCCCTTGGACCATGGGTCCGTGATCAGTAGCTATGTGATGTTCTCCTCCCCTATTTGTTCTTCATGGTTTAGTCCTCGTGAGCTTCCCTACATGATCGAGGCACATATGTAATTTTCTGTTGTTGCTATGCTGAGTTTGCTGGGATCTGATGGATTATGAGATTATGTTCAGATTGTGATTGAGTAATATATTTGGTTCCTATCTTTTATATTTTTGTTCCTAAGTAATTCTTGCATGTTCTCCGTTGTTGTTTATTGCTTTGGCCAAGTAGTAGGTAGTGACTCCAAGAAGGAACGTTATATTCGATTGTGGGTTCATCCCCCCCGATGACACGCTTCAGTGACAGAAACATGATTCTAGGGGATGTGTTGTTGCCACAAGGGGGAAAACAACTGACGGGGATCAACCCCGGAAAATCCCATGGTCAAGGACCCTGGGTTAGTCATGAGAGGCACAGGTTGGGCGATAGCTCGTCGGCAAAAAGGAGGACACGTTCCTGCTCGATATTATTGATGAGGGAGATGCGATTACAGTGGATTTCAAGGCTGGAGCGCTCAAGGCTAGGGTTACAGATGATATTGGATGCCTTTGGCGTCGCCCCTCCTAGCCCTTATATACTTGGATAGGTCTCGGGGAGTTCATCTACGTTTACAAGTAAGCTGTCCTAACCCAAGCTTGCTCCGTACGACAGGTCTTCGCACCTTCCTTGTGAGTCGCAGACTCCTACGTCGGTGCCAATTAGCGGGCAAGGGCGGGTCCAGGCGGGTCTTCATGGGCCTTCTATCTTCAGGGACACCAGGTAGGCCTATCTGTAGGAGTCGTGGGGTCACCCCCTCGTCAGTAGCCCCCGAGTGCCTGGGGGACTCGAAGAGTCGCGCAGGGACTCGAGTACATCCATTTGTCGGTCGTTTGTATGCGCGGTACAACCGCGGGTCGCTGGCAGTCTGGTGGCCATGACAAAACCTGTTTCGAGGGATGCTAAGCTGAAAGGGCCCAAGGAGTCGACTGGTCGAGCCTTGGTGAATTGCGCTGGTGGAAAATACCGCAGTAGCCCAATCAAACCCACGTCCCTCGACGTGAGCTTGGAACACTGGTGTCGAGCAAAAGTCCTGCCGCTTCAGGTCTTACGGTGTTTATTTGCCGCCAGTAATGTGCATAGCCTAAGGCGCGTCCGCCCGGCTTTTTCTATCATGCGCAGCACATGGAAAAGGTTGGGAGTGAAATCGCTCTTCGGCAAGTCCCAGCCCGGCCGAACTTCGCAGCGGGGTCTTACCTACACACTAATCTTGCATGGCATCTGGGCACAGTGTGTCGTGTTCCAAGAATGTGTATTTTTGAGGCGCGGAGCCTAATAGTATTGCACCCGCTTGGAACAAAACATCAAGCGAGCTGTTCACTCATTCACCCGCGGAGCTTGTTTCGAGTGCTCAGACGGGGGGTTCTTCGCGAGTAGTCACTCGAATGCCATTTAGGCTCTTGAGGTGAGGGAGCACCTGAGACTCTAGCGCCATATGATCTTGGCAAGTGAATGTTTGTCTTGCGTCGGGTTGAGGGAGCACCCGAGACTCTCGTGAGTGTGACTGATCACTCGACCACATTGCTGACTTTTAGGCGGCTACTCACCTGAGGATCGGTTTTGAGTGGGTACGCTCCCGAGGGAAGTTTAAATATATTTGAAAAATGTGTTTAAGAAATCATTCTTTGATGTCTGTTGGTACTCTTCGCCACTTGTCAGGATAACGATGCCTCTGTTTGATGGCTGTCAGTGATGCTCCGCCAGTGAACCGTCGCGTCTTCATGACCGGTCATAATGATGACCGATGTGACGTGTGGCAAGCGCTGGTTGAGTTTCCAATACGCGTGTTGGAAACGCGCGTGAATTGACGCATCTCACGCACAGTGCGTCCCGTGGGAAAGCATCTTGGTCTTGGAATCTGAGACGTCTGCGACGTTTGGTCTTTGAATTAATTGCTGTTGTCGTCTTGGCTTCTCTATGCTGGGGGATTTTTGTTCTATAAATAAGCCTTTCTCTTCCACATCATTTTGCCTCTATCCAGCTTGCTGCTTTGCCTCTTCCTTCTTCTCTTCTTCCTCTCATGGCTCCCAGGCGAGGTGTTGGCCGTGGCCGTGTTCGTCGTGGCCGTGGTGGCCGTACACCACGCTCATGCCGTGGTGGTCTCCATGGTACGACGCCAATGCATTCCTTCTCTCCCTTGGAGGAGGGATTCTGGCGCTATGATTTTCATTTGCGCGTTCGTGGTCAGAGCGCCAATCGCGTTCTTCTTCCCTCTGCTTTTTCCGCCATTGTCTCTGGACGTGGCTTAGATGGCTTGCTTCTGCATCTTCGAGGGAGCTGTCGATCTCCTTCTTATGTTGGCTTGGAGGTTGATAGCTCCCGCTTGATTTTTCTTGGCTCTGGTTGGAGTTCGTTTGCTCGGCGGTTGAATTTGCGAGATGGCGATATGCTCAACTGTCGTTTTGACGACGAAAGCACTGTCACTGTCCACGCGTTCGACCCGAGCGGCAACAGCATGGATCCGCACTGGCAGGAGTCGAGCAGCGACAGCTCCGCAAGGTCGAGGAGTCCTACGCCTGCATCTTCTACCGCTCCGTCTTCTGGCGACTCCTCCGGTGGTGATGCCGTCTCCATCATCTCCAAAGAGGACATCGACGTTAAGCCGTCGATCAAGCGGGCGCGCCAAGCGACCTTGTAGAACTGGAGGCGGCCTCATCTTCGCCGGCAACTCGGAGAAGAAGCTGTGCAGCCAGAGAAGAAGGCGTGCAGCTGCAGCTGGAGAAGAAGCTGATGGCGCAGGAGAAGAAGCTGGTGGAGCATCGACAAATAAGTCGAGCTTTACCCTTTTGTTATGTCATTGACATCCTCTGCTAGCTTCATTTTTTCCTTTTTTTGTGGTGATGCTCTTGTACTAGAGTCGATTACCCCTCATGGGCACACATGTAGAAGTCTTAATTCCTTGGGTAATCCCCTCTTGTAACAGGAGCTACCTTCTATCCAAATGTAGTTGAGTCCTTTTATACCTTTATGGTTGAATTCAAGCTGTGGTTGAGGTCTTGCAATAGACTGTGTTTTCGACTCCTGTGATGCATTGTCTTCGACTCCTTCTGATAGCGCAGAATGTCTTCGACTCCATCTGATAGCGTGAAATGTCTTCGATTCCTCCCGTGATGCACTGATTTTAACTTTCTAGTGTGTTCTATCGGGTGTGCGGCAGCGCTCCCGATGGGAGTAGCCCCCGAGGTTACGTTTGAGTTGTAGAGTCAAACGTAGGCTTAAAACTTTGCGTATTTCCTCGCGGTTCAACTCTGGAGTAGTCCCCGAGCCTTGGTTGCTTGTCGTCCGGGTGAAGACTTGAAGATTGCTAACCTGGTGTTTTTGAATAGGACCGTAGCGTGTCTCGGGGAATGCTTATGCCTGAGCCCCCGGGTTTTTAAGGTGAGCTCGCGTAAGTGGCGATAGCGTCTCTCGGGGTGATTTTATGCTTAAGCCCCCGAGTGCTTTGGTTAAGATCGCGTAAGTGGCGATAGCGTCTCTCGAGGGGATTTTATGCTTAAGCCCCCGAGTGCTTTGGTTAAGATCGCGTAGGCGATAGCGTCTCTCGGGGGGATTTTATGCTTAAGCCCCCGAGTGCTTTGGTTAAGATCGCGTAGGCGATAGCGTCTCTCGGGGGGATTTTATGCTTAAGCCCCAGAGTGCTTTGGTTAAGATCGCGTAGGCGATAGCGTCTCTCGGGGGGATTTTATGCTTAAGCCCCCGAGTGCTTTGGTTAAGATCGCGTAGGCGATAGCGTCTCTCGGGGGGATTTTATGCTTAAGCCCCCGAGTGCTTTGGTTAAGATCGCGTAGGCGATGATAGCGTCTCTCGGGGGGAGTGTGTTCTCGAGCCCCCGAGTGCTTTGGTTAAGATCGCGTAGGCGATGATAGCGTCTCTCGGGGGGAGTGTGTGCTCGAGCCCCCGAGTGCTTTGGTTAAGATCGCGTAGGCAATGATAGCGTCTCTCGGGGGAGTGTGTGCTCGAGCCCCCGAGTGCTTTGAGATGGCAGTATTTGGGCAACATTTATTTTATTGCGGTCGAGCGGCTACATGAGTTGCCAGTCATGTCTGACCGATGGGGACTATGGATAGAACAGTCGCAAGTTTGCTACGTTCCATGGGTTACCCACGTCCTCGTCTGTCTTCGGGTTCTTCAGCCTGTAGGCGCCACCTCCGTTGACTTCTGAGACTATAAATGGTCCTTCCCATTGGGGGGCAAGTTTATGGACCTTCTCTTGTATCAGTCGTAGGACTAGGTCACCCTTGTTGAAGTTTCTAGTGCGCAAGCGACTGCTTTGGTAGGTGCGTAGCTTGTCCTGGTACCCCTCTGATTTTGCCAGGGTTGTATCTCTTGCTCCATCAGTTGTATCTTTGTCATCTTGTAATGCTTCTTCTGCTTCTTCTTCTTCGTACCCGGTGACCCGAGGTGCTCCGAACTTGAGGTCATGTGGTAGTACTGCCTCTGCCCCGTACACCATGAAGAAGGGTGTGTACTGGGTCGTGGTGTTTGGTGTAGTTCGTAGGCTCCATAGTACCGCGGGGAGTTCTTCTACCCAGTTGCCGGCGGCTTGCTCAAGTGGTGCAAGGAGCCGCTTCTTGATTCCCCCGCATACAAGGCCGTTTGCTTTTTCCACTTGGCCGTTGGACTGTGGGTGCGCGACTGATGCATAATTGATTTTGATGCCCAGTTCTTCGCAAAAGTTCTGGAATTCTGCGGCTGTGAAGTTCGTGTCGTTGTCCGTGATGATGTTGTGTGGCACTCCGAACCTGAAGATGATCGATTTGATGAAGTTGACAGCCGTGAGAGCTGTGGAGCTGGTGATGGGCACTGCTTCGATCCATTTAGTGAACTTGTCAACTGCGACAAGCAGGTGTGTCCTTCCGCCCTTTGATGATTTCTTGAGTGGGCCCACCATGTCGAGTCCCTAGGTGGCGAACGGCCAGGATAGTGGTATGGTTTTGAGCTCTGAGGCGGGGGCGTGTGGCCTGTTGGCGAATTTCTGGCAGGCGACACAACGTCGCACGATTTTCTCTGCGTTTTTCATGGCTGTGGGCCAACAGAACCCGGCTCGGAATGCTTTGGACACGAGTACTCGAATGCTCGCATGGTGCCCGCAGGTGCCTTCGTGGATTTAGAGCAGTAGGGCTTTGCCGTCCTCTTTGTCGATGCACCTTTGGAATATCTGGGTGATGCTGCGCTTGTATAGCTGTTTGTTGATCACCGTGAACGCCTTGGATCGTCGGCTGATGCGTCGTGCTTCGGCCACGTCTTGCGGTAGCGTCCCTTCGATTAGGAATCGGAGGAACGGTTTTTCCCAGACAGGTCCTTCGAGCTCTGTCGGAGCTGTGCTGTCGGGTGTGCTGGTGCTTGTGCCTTCTGATGGGCTTGTTGCTACCACCTGCGCCAAGTCTGTTGCGTCCTCGCCGTCCATGACTGCTTCAGGTGTTGCTGGCTATACCTTTATGGATCTCTGGCTGATGCTTTCGAGAAAAATGCCGGGTGGTATTGGTCCTCGGGTCGAACCAATGTTCGCGAGTTCGTCAGCTTCTGTGTTGTTGGCCCTGGTGATGTAGCTGAGCTCGCAACCGTCAACACTTCCTTCGAGTGCATTGTAGAGCTTCTGGTAGGCCGCCATGTTGTTGGCTATTGCGTTGTAGTTTCTCGTCGTCTGCTGGACGACGAGATTGGAGTCCCCATAGATTATGAGGCGAGTGGCTCCGCACATTTGGGCCATGCGAATGCCATGGAGGAGTGCCTCGTATTCTGCTTCGTTGTTGGAGGCGTGACTAAAGTTGATCTGGAGGATATATTTTAGCTTTGTTCCTTTAGGGGAGATGAGCACAACTCCTGCCCCGGCTCCTTGTTGTCTCTTGGACCCATCAAAGAACATTGACCATGAATTTGATAGGTCTGGGGGGCCTGGTGTCTGAACCTCCGTCCACTCGACCAGGAAATCTGGGAGTACTTGGGCTTTGATGGCTGTTGGGTGCTTGAACTGCAGGTCCCGTGGGCTGAGCTCAATGTTCCACTCGGCGACTCGTCCAGTCGTTCCAGGGTTGTTGAGTATGTCAGCGAGTGGCGCACTGCTCACGATTGTGATAGGGTGCTCGTCGAAGTAGTGGGACACCTTTCTTGAGGTCATGATGACGGCCAGTAGTAGCTTCTGATAATGCGGGTACCGCTGCTGGGATTTGGTCAGGAGCATGCTGAGGTAGTAGATCGTTCTCTGGATGCTCTGGACCTTGCCTTCTTCTGTGCGTTCGACAACGAGCGCTGTGCTTACTACACTGTGACGTGCTGCAACGTAGAGGTATAGCTTCTCTCGTTCCTTGGGTACCGAATGGATTGGTGGGGTCGAGAGTGTCTTTTTCAGGTCCGCGAATGCTTGGCGGGCTTCCTCCGTCCACTCGAATTTCTCACCTTTCCTGAGTAGCTGGTAGAAAGGCAGCGTGCGTTCTCCCAGCCTGCTGATGAAGCGGCTTAGGGCTGCGAGTCTTCCAGTGAGCTGCTGTACTCCTTTGACGTCGGTTGGTTCTTGCATTCGGGCGATGGCTTGGACTTTCTCAGGGTTTTCCTCGATTCCTCGGGCAGAGACCACATAGCCGAGCAGCTTCCCCGCGCGGTACGCCGAATGCGCACTTCTTTGGGTTGAGTTGGATTCTGTATTTGTTGAGCGCTGCGAAGGTTTCGCGCAGGTCGTCGAGTAGTGTGGCTTCTTTGTAGGTCTTGATGACGATGTCGTCCAGATAGACTTGCACATTTCTTCCGATTTGCTCTTTCAGGCAGGCCTGCATCATTCGCTGGTATGTGGCGCCTGCGTTCTTGAGCCCGAAGGGAATGGTCCTGTAGCAGAATACGCCATAGGGGGTGATGAACGATGTGTGCTCTTCGTCTTCTTCCTTCATCCTGATCTGGTTGTATCCTGAGTAGGCATCAAGAAACGAGAGTAGATCACACCCTGCTGTCGAGTCGATTATCTGATCGATTCTAGGCAGGGGGAAGTGGTCCTTTGGGCAATGCTTGTTGAATGGTCCGTAGTCGACACACATGCGCAGCACGTTCGTGTCTTTCTTGGGCACCAGCACTGGGTTGGCTATCTAGGTGGCTTTCTTCGTTTCCCGGATGAACTGGGCGTCGAGTAATCAGTTGACTTCCTCTCCGATTGCTCTGCGCTTGGGCTCCGAGAATCGTCTCAGAGCTTGCTTCACCGGCTTCGTGTTTTGCTTGATGTGTAGGGCGTGCTCCGTGAATTCGCGTGGTAGTCCAGGCATGTCGGCTGGGCACCAGGAGAATATTTCCCACTCATCTTGAAGGAAAGAGACGAGAGCCATCGCCTGCTCCTCTGGTAGGTGGGCGTACACGCGGACTGTTTTGTCCGGGTCCGTTGGGTGCACTTGGTGAGTGACTGTGTCGCTGTCGATGTTGAAGTCGCGTCCGTACTCCTTAGATTCGCTACGGCTCACCAATGGGAAGGTACTCTTGTCCGTCACCATGGCTATTTCTCTGAGTTCTTGTTCGGCTCCGAATGTGTTGGAGATTTTGTGAAAGTCACGGTCACATTGATCTGATTTGGTGAAGCTTCCGTTGATCGTGAGGACTCCCGTTGATCCTGGCATCTTGAGCTTGAGGTAGGCGTAGTGTGGAACCACCATGAAATGCGCGAGTGCTGGCCGTCCCAATATGGCGTGATATTGCGATTTCTAGTCGAGTACTTCAAACTCGAGGACGTGCTTTGCGAAGTTGCGTCGGTTGCCGAAGACTACTTCATGTTCGACGACTCCGAGGGATGTGGCTGCTTCTCCTGGGACTACCCCGTGTAACACGGTGCTCGATTTCTTCCATACTGATCGTGGGATCAACATCTTTTGCAGGGTGCTGGCGAAGATGATATTCATGCTGCTGCCTCCGTCCATGAAGACCCTATACATGTCGTACCCTCCGATTTGCGCATCGAGCACCAGGGGCGCGTGCCCTGGTCTTGGGACTGTGGGTGGATGGTCGTCCTGTGAGAACGTGATGCTGGTCTCCGTATCATGTAGCTGGTAGACTTCGACTATATTTATGCTCTCGGCTTCTCTAGCTTGCAGGGCGTAAGCGTCGCGTTGTGCTTGTGGCACCCTTCCCTCTTGGATCATTAGCACCTGTCCTTGCATCGGGCTGTGACGTCCTTCCGGGCTTGAGGGCGGCGATTGTTCGGGTCGCCGGTTGCGCCTGTCTTCTTTCTGCTTCTCCTTCTTGAGGTCGTCGGCTAGCTCGTTGAACATGTGGCAGTCTCCCAAAGTGTGAACTGACCTGACGCGTCCCCAGTCATCCTCGAAGCTGTGGATTGTGCAGGGTCCTGCTAGCTGCTCTCTAACCGTGAGTTTGCTAGATCCGGCGTGCCTCTTCCTTCTTGAGATTCTGAAGATTTTCTCGTGATCCGCCGGGTGTTCGTGGAAGCGAGGGTCGGTTTCGATTCCTCGACTCATATCTTGGTTCTTGATGAGGTTGGCGAATTCATCTGGCCTTCGATCTGGGTCATAGTACTCGCCCACCGGTTTCTCGGAGTCGCTGTCCTGGCTGGCGGCAGGTGCTCGTGCGACGGCGTGACGTCGAGTGGCCGTCGGTTGCACGGCTGCGTGACGTGGCTCGTTTAGTGGGGCCTCGCCGTAGATATCCCGTGCGCGCCTTTTGGGTCGTCGATTCCTTCTTCCTTGGCAATGGTTCTGCTGATCGCTGGTTTCGATCTCGTAGTCGTTGTCTTGATGTGCGGCGGGTGCCCGGGCGGCGGTGGGTTGTCGAAAGATTTGCGAGTCCTCCGCTGCGCGTCGCGGTTCGTCGAGTGGAATTCCTTCGTAGAGGCCTCTCGCCGTTCTTCTGGGTCGTCGATTCCTTCGCTGCTGACGCTGCACTTGGCTGTTACCGTAGTATCGGTCCTGGCACAGCTGTAGCCCGAGCGATCTTGATGGGGTGGAAGAGATGTTCGCCGTGATCTTCAATCCTTCGAGTGGGCTAGATCTGGTCCTTGCCCTTGAGTTGTGGCTTGCTGTAGACGGGACCGCCGAGATCGTGATCCCAACCTGTGTAGTTCCCACAGACGACGCCAATTGACGGGGATCAGCATCGGCAAATCCCATGGTCAGGGACCCTGGGAGAGTCATGAGAGGCACAGGTTGGACGATAGCTCGTCGGCAAACAGGAGGACACGTTCCTGCTCTATATTATTGATGAGGGAGATGCGATTACAGTGGATGCCAAGGCTGGAGCGCTCAAGGCTAGGGTTACAGATGATATTGGATGTCTTTGGCGTCGCCCCTCCTAGCCCTTATATACTGGGCTAGGTCTCAGGGAGTTCATCTACGTTTACAGGTAAGATTTCCTAACCCTAGCTTGCTCCGTACAACAGGTCTTCACACCTTCCTTGTGAGTCGAAGACTCCTACGTCGGTGCCAATTAGCGGGCCAAGGCGGGTCCAGGCGGGTCTTATTGGGCCTTCTATCTTCAGGGACACCGGGTATACCTATCTGTAGGAGTCGTGGGGTCACCCCCTCGTCAACAACGGTGCTTGTAACCGCGGTTGCAAGGATTGTTTGCATTACGCAAAGTGCTTTTTTAATGCAGTTGTCTGTTTCTTTGGGTTACACTTTGGGTGGGGCTCGCAACTTAATACCAGCGAGATGTTCTGGATAGATATCTCAAGGTGGACAATTAGTAGTAGATGCAGTTGGATTTCGGTCTACTTATTTTTGCGTACCGCCCATGCTTTTGAGCCTCGTCCTTTCTTTGTAGCATAGTTAGCATTGCAATGCGTTTTTAATCTTGTCAATTGCCCAACTATAATTTGTTTACCTCGCATAGTAGTTTTATCGTCTTTTTGGAGAGAGACATCACTAGTGAACATCACGGGACCCCGGTCCATATTCTCATCACTGTTTACTCGCTCTTTTATTTTCCTGTTTTTACTTTCTAGCTGCTATCATTATCATTATTATCTGTTGTGTTGATCCTTTGTGAACAGCAATGCCGAAGAGTTTGACAACCTATCTGTACTCGTTGGGAAGCAAAGTTATTTGTGTCGTGTGCAGGTCCTGGAGAAGCAAGTGATTATTTTCAGACGGCGCATCACTTGCCGAACCACCTACTTATCATTGCCGGAGTCCTACGGGAGACAAACCCTATCCTCTACATAGCGGAAATTTTCCGCTATCCTATATCTCACCTTCTACAGAGAGTATCAAGAAAATTTCTGGCGCCATTGTCGGGTACTCCGAGTGCTAAGATAGGGGCGTTGCACACTATCTTTAACCTTTTCTTTTTAGTCTTGTTAGTTTACCTTTCAGTTTTTATCTTTGTGTCTTATATCAAAAATTCCAAAAAAATATGCCACACTTGCTGCTACTATGGGTTCCACTGAAAACACCAAGTTGTGTGACTTCACTAGTCACAACAACAAAGACTTTATCTGCACTCCTATTTCCACACCTGCCACTTCAGCTACCTCTTATGAAATTAAACCTGCTTTGCTAAACCTTGTTATGAGAGATCAATTCTCTGGTGTTGGAGATGATGCTGCTTTACACTTAAATAATTTTGTTGAGTTATGTGATATGCAAAAGTATAAAGAAGTAGAAGGTGATGTTGTTAAGCTCAACCTTTTTTCCTTTCTCTTTAAGGGAAGGAGCTAAAATTTGGTTTCAATCTTTGCCTAGGAATAGCATAGATTCTTGGGATAAGTGCAAAGATGCTTTTATTGGGAAGTATTATCCGCCTGCTAAAATTATCCAATTGAGGAGTAACATTATGAATTTTAAGAAATTGGATAATGAACACGTTGCCCAAGCTTGGGAACAAATGAAATCTCTTGTTAAGAAATTCCCTACACATGGTTTGACTACTTGGATGGTTATCCAGACTTTTTATGAAGGCTTGAACTTTACCTAGGGGAACGTGTTAGATTCGGCCCAAGGAGGAACCTTTATGTCAACTACACTTGGTGCTGCCACAAAACTTCTTGATGAGATGATGACCAACTATTCCCAATGGCACACCGAACGCGCTCCAACAGGTAGGAAGGTAAACTCTGTCAAGGAGATTACCTCCCTAAATGAAAAAGTTGACTTAATTATGTCTCTACTTACCAAGCAACCCTCTATTGATCCTCATGATGTTCCTTTAAATTCTTTGGCTTCTCAGGAACAAGTAGATGTGAACTTTATTGCTAGAAATAACTTGAACAAGAATGCTTATAGGGGCAACTTTGCTAGTAATCCTAGACCGTTTTCATCCAACTATGGGAACAACAACACCTATCCTAACAACAAGAACCCCACTTCTGAACTAGAAAACATGCTTAGAGACTTTATCACTACCCAAAAAGCCTTCAACAAGAGTGTAGAAGAGAAATTAGCTAAGTTAGATAATCTCTCTTTGAAGGTAGATAGCTTAGCCCTTGATGTTGATATGCTAAAAATTAGAACCTATCCCCTTGAGGAGAGGAAGGCCACTCCTATTAATGTTATCCAATTACAAATTAATGAAAATATTAGGATGATGGCTAAACTTAAAGAAAGATGGGCTAGAGAAAAAGAGGAAGAGGATAGAATTAAGAGCCTTCCTACACAACACACAGTTGCTACTATCCAAATTGTTGAGGATACTCAAACTATTAGCACCCAACACACTCCTAGTCCCATTGGACCTATTAATGGTGATGCTAATACCTCAACCATAGAAGAAGAAACTCCTATGAACATAGAGGGTTTCAAAAAAGTGAGCCTAGATGACACTACTACCACCTTTGATAGTAGTGATATTGATTTTGATAGTTGCACCCTGTCAAAAGTTATTAGGTTGCTACACAAAATGTCTAGAGACCCACACACTAGCACACTTAATCTTGCCTTCACGGAGCATATCACAAATGCTCTCATCAAAGCTAGGGAGGAGAAAATTAGAATAGAATCCTCCATACCTAGGATGCTAGATGATGGTTGGGACCCTATGATAAAAATTAAATTAATTAACTTCTGT
The DNA here is from genome assembly GCA_950022295.1 of Bromus sterilis. Taxonomy (NCBI): domain Eukaryota; kingdom Viridiplantae; phylum Streptophyta; class Magnoliopsida; order Poales; family Poaceae; genus Bromus; species Bromus sterilis. Next base: position 202,665,031 of record OX465600.1, on the reverse strand, counting down.
TGCTATGATTTATGTGACGTTGGAGATAATATCTTTGTCAGGCCCAAAAGAATGTATGACATGTTTGAATTGAAACCTTTTGATTCTTGTTCTTTTGGTGTTCGTCTCGTTGACTCTTCCGTAAAGAAACTTTTGGGGAAGATCGACGGTGTTCTTATCATTGTCAATGACAATTATGTTCCCGTTGATTTTATTATTATGGATATAGAGTGTGAACCTTTATGTCCAATTATTTTGGGACGTACTTTTCTTCGCACCGTTGGTTTTGTTATTGACATGAAAGAGAAATATAAATTTCAATTCCGTCTCAAAAAGGGGATGGAACACTTCCCTAGAAAGAAAATCAAGTTACCTTTTGAGTCCGTTACACGGGCTAGCTATTCTCTTTCTCTTGATAAAACTTGATTCTTCTTTTTTTAGTGGACTTAATGATTGTTACTACTGTAGCAACATCATTATATAATTATTTTCAAGCTTTGTGCCAAGTTATAGCCTCTTATGATAAGGGAAGCAAAAGTTGTGACATGCTGTCCAGAAAACAGATTATGTTTGCTTGAAGAAAAAACTCGAAACAAAGCACCAGTTCATCTTTTTGAGCTGGATTTTTTACACAGCATGCTTTATACAATTGTGAAACTTTCGTATGTTTTGAGTTTTTTATTTGAGTTGCAGAAGTACCCCGAACAAATTCTCTACTACCTGTTGTTCTGTTTTTCACAGATTCTGCCACGTTTTGCCTTTCCTTACTTCTGCAAACCGTATGCTTGCTTTTTCTTTGCAAAAACTTTTTGGCAATCTTTAGAAACAGTATCTCTTAAAGAATATCTTTATATCCAGTGGGGAAAACTTACTTTATTAAGGGTACTAACCTCTCTAATCAGCTTATGATGAGTTATGTATGAAGGGAGTTTTCAAGTGTGCGAGGGAAGATGATGAAAGAAAATTCGGGAGTGTCAAACGATCAAGCTTGGGGATTGTAACAGCCCATTTGCAATAATAAGAAATCAACATGATATTGTAACTTGTCTGATGACTTTGTAACTTGGCATGATGCTAGAGTTTGACATTTTGTGTGGTGATTTAAATTTGCATTGGGATTGGAGCCCATTTGGTTTGTTTGAATTTGCATCCAAAATGGTTCAAGAAGGGTGTTGGAAGATTATTATTTGTTGCATGCATGCTCTCCTTGACCCCAAACTTGGCATAGTCAATTCCTTACCCTTCCCAAGCTTTTTAAAAGCCTTACCCCATTTTTGCAACCTATTAAAATGTGGGCCACAGTTCATTTGGTCGGATTTTTCAAAAATGCTCCCACATTTTAGTTGCTCAAAAATTGGTCAAACCAATTTTATAAAATGGAGAATATTCCAAGCTTTCCAAAACATATTTTCTTATGTTTTTCCTTCTCTTGGTTTGCTCAAGATTTTTTTTTGATAAAAGACACAAAGATAAAAACTGAAAGATAAACTAACAAGACTAAAAAACAAAGGTAAAGGGTAGTGTGCAACTCACCTATCTTAGCACTCGGAGTCCCCGGAAACGGCGCCAGAAAACTTGCTTGATGGCTTCTCGCCCTTCGTTGGTTACCTCAAGTGGAAGGTTTGAGATGTAGTGCAGCAGCAGTTTTCCCTCGGTGAAGATACCAAGGTTTGTCTCCAGTAGGACTCCAGAGATGATAAGTAGGTGTCAGCGGCGCAACTGACGCGGACCTGCACACAGACACAGATAACTTTGTTCCCAACGAAGTTCAGAGAGGTTGTCAATCTCTCCGGTCTTGTTGTTCACAAAGGATAAAACGCAAGGGATAATGATAGCAAGTAAAAGCAGTAAAGTAAATATAGCTTGGAAACAGTAATGAGGATATGGACCGGGATACGTGATGTTCACTAGTGATGTCTCTCTCCCAAAAGACGATAAAACTGCTATGCGAGGTAAACAAATTACAGAAGGGCAATTGACAGGATTATGAACGCACCGCAATGCTAACTATGCTACAAAAGAAAGGAAGAGGCTCAAAAGCACGGGCAGTACGCCAAAATAAGTAGACAGAAATCCATCTGCATCTACTACTAATCATCCACCTTGAGATATCTATCCAGAACATCTCGCTGGTATTAAGTTGCGAGCCCCACCCAAAGTGTAAGCTAAAAGCAACAGACAACTGCAATAAAAAGAACTTTGCGTAAAGTAAACAATCCTTCTAACCGCGGTTACAAGCACCGTTGTTTTCCCCCTTGTGGCAATAGCACATCCCCTAGACTCATGTTTCTGTCACTCAAGCGTGTCATCGGGGGGGATGAACCCACAATCTAGCACAACTTTCCCTCTTGGAGTCACTACCTACTACTTGGCCAAAGCAATAAACAGCAACGGAGAACATGCAAGAATTACTTAGGAAAAAAAATATAAGAGATAAAAACCAAATATATTACTCTATCACAATCTGAACATAATCTCATAATCCATCAGATCCCTCCAAACTCAGCATAGCAACAACAAAAATATTACAAAGGTGCCTCGATCATGTAGGGTAGATCACGAGGTCTAAACAATGAATATCAAAGAGGGGAGGAGAACATCACATAGCTACTGATCACGGACCCATGGTCCAAGGAAAACTACTCACAAGACATCCGGGGAGCATCCATGGTGGAGAGGAGACTCCCGGAGGTCAATCCTCCCTCCGGCAGGGTGCCGGGAAGAGGTCTTCTGGTGCTCCCGATCTTGGAAGCGCGGCGGCGGTGGAACAGAGGCGAGTTTGCAGAGTAGGGTTCCTCTTCTGGAGTTTTACTGTGACGGAGAATAAATAGGCGAAGGGGGGCAGCCAGAGGTGGACCAGGGGCCCCAGGCGCCCCCCTGGCGCGGCCAGGGGTGGGGCCGCGCCGGGTGGCCACCTGGGCCCCCCTGGCTCCCCTCTGGCCCCTCCCAGGCTCCTTCCGAAGCTTCCTGTACGCTGATTTTTCATGTATTTTTCCCGGAATTTTTCTGGCACATTTTATATGGGGGAAAACTGAAATAGAAAAACAGCAGAAAACACGAACTGGCACTAGGGTGCACTGAGTTAATAGGTTAGTCCAAATATGATCAAAAGTGTATGAAAGTGTATCCAGATCATAGCAATATCACACAAAACATGCATGGAGCAAGCAGAAATTATAGATACGTTTTGGAAGTATCAACATCCCCAAGCTTAATTCCTGCTCGTCCTCGAGTAGGTAAATGATAACAACATAATTTCTGTGGTGACATGCTAGCAACCATAAAAGAACTTTGAAAAGTAAAGCAATCAAGGTTAGAGATCCAATTCAATTCATAACATGCAAGAGTCTATATTAGCATTCAAACAAGTAATAGAAGAACAATAGGTGCAAGATCTCTCGCTGTCCGTGACTCGAATGTCTCCAAATGGTGTTTGTGTGCAAGAAGGGGGATAGGGAATACGAGAAAAATTAATTTTTTTGTGTTGAGAACTCAATCTACTAAAGTTTCACACTTGGTCTTCTTTGGAATCTTATCTTGACTCGTCCCCAGACCACTAGCCAGGTACAAGTCAATTTGATCCACTCCTTTTCGATATTTTGAGCACTCATGCAATGGATGAGCGTAAGCACGAGAGTTGACACTTAAGATGGCAAAGAGAGAAGTAGGTGGAGGAGGTAGACAAAAAGGTGTGAAAGGCTCACATCAATGAGGACAATCATAGGAGAGAGAAGCCCATATGATAGATATGATGTGAGGAGTAGGGATTTCCATGCAACGGATGCACATACGAGCTAAGAAGCTCTCCAAAGGAACTAGTGGGGGTGCATCTAACTTGCTCGCTCATGAAGACCTAGAGCTCGTTTGAGGAGGCTCATCCTTGGAATATGCAAGCCAAGTTCTATAGTGTGAAGGTCCCCACATAGCTATATGCACAATGATGATCTCTATGGAGTACAAGGATATAAAGGGAGTACTAGTGTGGATCTCTCAAAAGGATAGTAGTGTTGCCCCTTTCTCTCTTTTTATTTCTTTTTCTCTTTTTCTATTTTTTTGTATTTTTTTGGTGGCCTCAATGGCTCTTTCTATTTAACTCTCATATGTCCTCTTTGGGATCTTTTAATGTGTCCTCTTTGGGATCTTTTCTCACTTAAGGGAAACACTCTATTTTACAAGAAGGTAAAGGAGATCTTTCACTCTTTACAAGGTACTCAAAACATAAAGAAGATGTAACTAACATGATGTATGCAAAGTATGTCGCTGCCAGTGTAGCAGGAACATGTATGACATGAAGATCAAGTCATGAAGAGGTGGATGTTGCATGGCAATATATCTCGGAAAGGCTATGGAAATGCCTTGATAGGTAGGTATGGTGGTTGTTTTGAGGGAAGATATAAGGAGGCTTATGATGACAGAGCGTATCATGCCAAGGGTTTGGATGTACCGGCGAAGGTGGACACCAAATCTCGAAGTGAGAAGAAGGCAATGCACGGCACGGGAGAGGCTAGCAAAATATGGGAAGGTGGAAGTGTCAACTTTCAATACTTACATTAGTCCGAAGAACTCATGCACTTATTATCGGTAACTCTCAATCTAATAAGGAGGTTCACAAAGAGACAAGTACCCCGAGGAGGAGTGTATGGGGGTTTGGTTATCCTTGCGCATCCTCGACTCATGGTACGTGAGTGTTCTCTGATATTCGACTCCTCAGAAGAGTAGTGATCCATCTAGTAGCTAGAGTTCTCAACTAGTTTTGTAGGTTTTGAAAATACACACGGATTGCCCAAAATATGACACCTATCACTAATAGGCAAGATCTCTTGACACCAAAAGTTCAAACAATACTCACATCAATACCTCAAAACTATTGCAAGTTACTACTAAAATTAAATAACAACCTCAATTACCTACTCTCAAGACAAGACACAACTCAGTGCAACAACCAACTCTCTTTAACAAGATAAACATGAAAACTAAAAAGAGTTCCAGCAACAAACTAAACAAAAGCCAAGGCTCTTGCTAAAGACAAACTAAGACTAAAACTAGACATGGCAGTAGCTACGAAAAGATAAAGAACACACAACACCAAAAAGATAGGCATGAAGAATCCTATGATGTGTTCTAAATTTGAAAGTGGAGCGTGTTTCTCTCCCACACAAAGTAAGACGGGATCTAACTTGTTATGAACAGCAATCAAAGCTAAAGAAAACTAAAAAAACAAAACCTAAGAGCGAGACGCTCCAAGCATAGCACATAACGTATGAAGTGATAAAAATATAGTGAGACGAAGGACGAACTGATGATTGTTGATGGAGAAGGGGATGCACGGGGGCATCCCCAAGATTAGACGCCTGAGTCTCCTTGAATATTTATTGGGGATGCATGGGGGCATCCCCAAGCTTGAGTGCTTGACACTCCTGGATCTTCTTTCATCATCTTCTATCGCACACTTGAAAACTCCCTTCATACATAACTCATCATAAGCTGATTAGAGAGGTTAGTACCCTTAATAAATAATTTTTCCCACTGGATATAAAGATATTCTTGAAGAGCTACTGTTTATCAAGAGTGCCAAAAAAAATTTGCAAAGAAAAAGCAAGCTTAAGGTTTGCAAAAGTTAGGAGAGACAAAACGTGGCAGAATCTGTGAAAAACAGAACAGCAGATAGTAAAGAATTTTTTACGGGAACTTCTGCAACTCAAATAGAAAAACTCAGAACATACGGAAGTTTCTTAATTGTATAGAGCATACTGTGTAAAAATTTCAGCACAAAAAGATGAACTGGCATTTTTCTGGAATTTTTCTGGTCAGGAGGACAGAATCTGTTTTCTGGACAGCATGTAACAACTTTTACTTCCCTTGCCGTAAGAGGCTATAACTTGGCACAAAGCTGAAAAATAAAGATAAAATGATGTTTCTACAGAAGTAACAATCATCAGGACACAACAAAAGCAAAAATAAAACACCTAAATTCGTTGCGGGCTGCCTCCCGAAAGCGCTTTCTTTTATGCCTTTAAGCTAGGCATAATGCAAAAGAAGAATCAAGTTTTATCAAGAGAAAGAGAATAACTAGCCCGTGTAACGGAATCAAAAGGTAACTTGATTTTATTTATAGGGAAGTGTTCCATCCCTTTCTTGAGAGGGAATTGGAATTTTATATTCCCCTCTTTCATGTCAATAACCGCACCAACGGTGCAAAGAAAAGGACATCCCAAAATAATTGGACACAAAGGTTCACACTCTATATCCATAACAATAAAATCAACGGGAAAATAGTTGTCATTGAAAATGATAAGAACATCGTCGATCTTCCCCAAAGGTTTCTTTATGGAAGAATCAACAAGACGAACACCAAAAGAACAAGGCTCAAATGGCTTCAATTCAAACATATCAAATATTCTTTTGGGCATAACGGAGGTACTAGCTCCAACATCACATAAAGCATAGCAAGAGAAGTTATTTAATTTAATTTTGATCATAGGGTCCCAACCATCATCTAGCTTCCTAGGTATGGAGGCTTCTACTCTAAGCTTCTCCTCCCTAGCTTTGATGAGAGCATTTGTGATATGCTCCGTGAAGGCAAGATTAAGTGTGCTAGTGTGGGGGTCTCTAGACATTTTGTGTAGCAAACTGATAACTTCTGAGAGGGTGCAACTATCAAAATCAATATCGCTACTATCAAAGGTGGTAGTAGTGTCATCTAGGCTTACTTGTTTGAAACCCTCTACGTTCATAGGAGTTTCTTTTTCTACGGTTGAGGTATTAGCATCACCATTAATAGGTCCAACGGGACTAGGAGTGCATTGGGTGCTAATAGTTTGGGTGTCCTCAACAATTTGGATAGTGGCAACTGTGTGGTGTGTAGGAAGGCTCTTAATTCTATCCTCTTCCTATTTTTCTCTGGCCCATCTTTCTTTAAGTTTAGCATCATCCTAATATTTTCATTGATTTGTAACTGGATAGCATTAATAGGAGTGGCCTTATTCTCCTCAAGGGGAGAGGTTCTAATTTTAAGCATCTCAATATCAAGGGCTAAGATTTCTACCTTCAAAGAGAGACTATCTATTCTAGCTAATTTCTCCTCTACATTTTTGTTGAAGGCTTTTTGGGTAGTGATAAAGTCTCTAAGCATGCTTTCTAATTCAGAGGAGGGGTTCTTGTTGCTAGGGTAAGTGTTGTTGTTCCCATAGTTGGATGGAAACGGTCTAGGATTACTAGCAAAATTCCCCTATAAGCATTGTTGTTGAAGTTGTTTCTAGCAATAAAGTTCACATCTACTTGTTCTTGGGCAACCAAAGAATTTAAAGGAACATCATGAGGATCAATAGAGGGTTGCTTGGTAAGTAGAGACATAATTAAGTCAACTTTTTCATTGAGGGAGGTAATTTCCTCGACAGAATTTAGCTTCCTACCTGTTGGAGCGCGTTCGGTGTGCCATTGGGCATAATTGGTCATCATTTCATCGAGAAGCTTCGTGGCAGCACCAAGTGTAGTTGACATAAAGGTTCCTCCCGCGGCCGAATCTAACAGGTTCCGCGAGGTAAAGTTCAAGCCTGCATAAAAAGTCTGGATAACCATCCAGGTAGTCAAACCATGTGTAGGGCATTTCTTAACAAGAGATTTCATTCATTCCCAAGCTTGGGCAACGTGTTCATTATCCAATTGCTTAAAATTCATAATATTACTCCTCAATTGGATAATCTTAACAGTAGGGTAGTACTTCCCTATAAAAGCATCTTTGCACTTATCCCAAGAATCTATGCTATTTCTAGGCAAAGATTGAAACCAGATTTTAGCATCTCCCCTTAAAGAGAAGGGAAAGAGCTTGAGCTTAACAACATCACCTTCTACTTCTTTATACTTTTGCATATCACATAATTCAACATAATTATTCAAGTGTAAAGCAGCATCATCTCCAGCACCACAGAATTGATCTCTCATAACAAGGTTTAGCAAAGCAGGTTTAATTTCATAATAGGTAGCTGAAGTGGCAGGTGTGGCAATGGGAGTGCAGATAAAGTCTTGGTTGTTGTGACTAGTGAACTCACACAAATTGGTATTTTCAGTGGAACCCATAGTAGCAGCAAGTGTGACAGATTTTTTTGTAATTTTTGATAAAAGACACAAAGATAAAAACTGAAAGATAAACTAACAAGACTAAAAAACAAAGGTAAAGGGTAGTGTGCAACTCCCCTATCTTAGCACTCGGAGTCCCCGGCAACGGCGCCAGAAAACTTGCTTGATGTCTTCTCGCCCTTCGTTGGTTACCCCAAGTGGAAGGTTTGAGATGTAGTGCAGCAGCAGTTTTCTCTCGGTGAAGATACCAAGGTTTGTCTCCAGTAGGACTCCAGAGATGATAAGTAGGTGTCAGCGGCGCAACTGACGCGGACCTGCACACAGACAAAGATAACTTTGTTCCCAACGAAGTTCAGAGAGGTTGTCAATCTCTCCGGTCTTGTTGTTCACAAAGGATAAAACGCAAGGGATAATGATAGCAAGTAAAAGCAGTAAAGTAAATATAGCTTGGAAACAGTAATGAGGATATGGACCGGGATACGTGATGTTCACTAGTGATGTCTCTCTCCCAAAAGACGATAAAAATGCTATGCGAGGTAAACAAATTACAGAAGGGCAATTGACAGGATTATGAACGCACCGCAATGCTAACTATGCTACAAAAGAAAGGAAGAGGCTCAAAAGCACGGGCAGTACGCCAAACTAAGTAGACCGAAATCCATCTGCATCTACTACTAATCATCCACCTTGAGATATCCATCCAGAACATCTCGCTGGTATTAAGTTGCGAGCCCCACCCAAAGTGTAAACCCAAAGCAACAGACAACTGCAATAAAAAGAACTTTGCGTAAAGTAAACAATCCTTGTAACCGCGGTTACAAGCACCGTTGTTTTCCCCCTTGTGGCAACAGCACATCCCCTAGACTCATGTTTCTGTCACTCAAGCGTGTCATCGGGGGGGATGAACCCACAATCTAGCACAACGTTCCCTCTTGGAGTCACTACTTACTACTTGTCCAAAGCAATAAACAGCAACGGAGAACATGCAAGAATTACTTAGGAACAAAAAATATAAGAGATAAAAACCGAATATATTACTCTATCACAATCTGAACATAATCTCATAATCCATAAGATCCCTCCAAACTCAGCATAGCAACAGCAGAAATATTACAAAGGTGCCTCGATCATGTAGGGCAGCTGACGAGGTCTAAACAATGAAGATCAAAGAGGGGAGGAGAACATCACATAGCTACTGATCACAGACCCATGGTCCAAGGAAAACTACTCACGAGACATCCGGGGAGCATCCATGGTGGAGAGGAGACTCCCGGAGGTCAAACGTATCTATAATATCACACAAAACATGCATGGAGCAAGCAGAAATTATAGATACATTTTTGACGTATCACACGCCATCGTCGTTTAGGTGTACCGCACGCGATGCCAGCGTCACCGCAATCCCGTCGTTGTCGTGTGCATCCTCTGTCAGATACAGAACAGTGGGGCGCCGCCGACTTCAGATGAGGGTAGCGTCACCACGACAGCATCTCGGCTCGAGCCCGTCCGCCTGCATGGACCTGGATGTCCCAGCTACGCAGTCTGGCGCCCAGCCGCGTCACCGGAGACGTGTCCTCGAAGCCACGGTCGCCTGAATCTCGTCAGGCGTGGCTGTCTGTTTTTAGTCAGTTTCAGATAGAGGCCGGGGTCAGTTTATGTTGCCTTGGAGCTGTTCCTTGCCAAGCAACACGCAGTGGCGTAGTGGTCAAGGGCGAGGTGGTAGGAGAGGCGCGTCGGGGGTTCGAACCCCGGCAACGCAAAAATGCCCCCCTTTTCTCTTTTTTCCAAGAGGCTGACCTATGGGTCCCTCGCGTCAGCGAGACGTTGTCCGTAAGGTCAGTGGGCTGAGCCCATTGCTGGCTTTGGAGCTGGGCCGGAATTGCCCGAGACCAGCCCACATGGCTGAGTCCTCTCTCTTTTTTCTGCTTTTCCTTTTTTCTTTTCTGTTTGATTTTCCAAACTTGATTTGAATTCAAATTCAAATCTGAATTTGGTCCTTTAACACTTTACCCCAAACATGTAATCCAATATATGAATTTGGGGTAGAAATGCCCACTGATCACAGTGGTGATGATCATTTTTCAATTTGCCTGCTCAAATTTTTGGAGTATTGGCATTCTTTTCAAAGAAGCCCCTCACTTCTTCTGTATTTGCATAGTGTTTTGCAAATTCAAAGTGTGACATGCCATATATGGTTTTGGGGTAGAAAAATGCAAGGGTTAAAATGGTGATGCCCATTTGATGTTTTGTGCAACTCAATGGACATGGTGTGATCACTAAGCAATTTCAAAATCTTGCCTTCCTTTCTTTGCATTCCTTTCAACTTCAGTGCATGTCGAATCTTGTTCATCTGATCATTCAAGCTTTGCTCCATGTCATCTTCTACTCTTTGCATCAAAAAACCAGCCCCTAACATATTGTCATATGCAATGTGGCTGGGTTCCTTCCTTTTGTTTCACCTTTCCGATGTCAAGTTCTTCGACATCTCTCCGTCTCCGGAATCGATGTTTTACTTTCACGTTGTAATTACTTCTACTAATTTCATTGTTGATCATGTCATGTTGCCATGTTACTTACACCAAAATTAAGGCTAAGGCCAAAGCCATAAAAATATAATAATTGCACATGAAGTTGTTGATGTGTCGTCACCACCTTCATTTAAATTACTAGATAGGGTCACATCATGTCTATTAAACTTGATCATACCATGTTTGCCTGTGCATTGCAACCCTTGCTTACTTGTGTGCCTTTTCCTTGCCGGTACTTTACGTTAGCACCTGAGACTGCCGAGGAGACTTACGTGGAGGTTTCCGACACCGAGCCCGAGGACCCGGCTACGTCTGCTCCGTCGACCGATTACCCAGGCAAGGGGAAGATTCATACCATTACTTGATACCTTTCTGCCTACCTGCCTAGCTGTAGTCTAGAACGTTTGTTTGATCCTATCCTTTTTGCTTATGCCCCATTAAAAAAACCCAAACAGCCATGATCCCCACATCCCAGCAAAACATTGTATTGCTAAGTTACCGCTGCTCAGCCATTGCTTAGTATGAGTAGGAAAACTTGCTGCTTACCCTATGCTATGGTTTGGGATATCATGTTATTTAAAGAAGTTAGTTGATATTTATTATTATTATGATGTTAATTATATACTTGACGAATGATGGGAGACCAGGCTGTTTCCGCCAGGTGTTTTGTTCTATTTGAGTCACCTAGGCCCCGAGTTCCGGGTATTGTGTTTCTTGACGAGCGTGCCTAATCGTATGTGGGATTCTATGGGGTCCCCTTGTCTTACCTACCTAGCTTCATACAGTTCCTTGGCTGGCCCACCTTGTCCGGCTGAGGACCCGGTGTCCCATGTGTGATTAACCGGGTATCCAAACCTGCGACAGACGGTAGAGACCGATTCGAGAGCGCGGTCGGCTTTTGAGTTGGGTGTCGACTCACCGGGGGCCACCCGGAATTGTGCGTGGTTAGTTAGAGGGAATCTGACGTTCCGGAGTTTCAGGCGCTTACCTAGCCAAGTGGAAACCGGGCGTACATGCGAAGCCTATGATGGGCAGTTGGTACACCCCTGCAAGGTTAAATCTTTTTGAAAAGCCGTGTCCGCAGTTATGGACGACTTTAGACCTACTCCTTGTTCATAGAATAACATCAATTTGAATCATAATTAAAACTTGCCTACCGTGTGAGTGACTTGGTTGCTTTTCTCCGTACAGGGGGACCGAGAGAAGATCCAGGTTGTGTTATGTTTGACATAAGTAGGTGAATAGTGGACTTATGACACGATGTCACGTGTATTCTTGGATCTTACCTTTGTTCTAATAGAACGATAGCCACCATATATGCTAGTGCGGCTGCAACCTTTACTTATACTTTGCCTTACCGTAGGGAGTTAGTTATCCTGTAATGATATAATCTCACCCCTGTTTTCCTTTTGTGCTTTTACTGTTTTGCCTGATCGGCCGCTGCAGTTGACTACTACCTCGATCCGAGCACTGGACGATACTTCGTGGAGGTGCCCCCGGAGGACGACGATGAGGATGACCTCGTTCAGTAGATCCTATAGTTGGGTTCCGACAATCCGTGGGTGGACTATTTATGTGCAGCCCTCTCTAGGGAAATTTGGATTTTGACCGTACTCGGTCGTGATTGTCTTCCGCTTGTTGCATGATGTACTGTTGGGTCCATGGACCTCTGAGATGATGTAATAATACTAGTGGCGTTGTATGCCCTGGACTCTATATATTTATGTCTTAGTATAAAGTTCTTTGTTCTTATATCTATTCTCGAGAATCCGACAGCGACACGAGTGCGAGTGTCGTGAGTCGGTGGCCTTTTATGCGCTACTAACTTGAGCGGGACGCGAAAGCGACTAACTCGAGTTAGCACCGCATCGGGGGCCTTACAGGGATGCCCCCATGCATCCCCAATAAATATTCAAGGAGAATCAAGCGACTAAGCTTGGGGATGCCCCCGTGCATACCCTTCTCCATCAACAATCATCAGTTCGTCCTTCGTCTCCCTATATTTTTATCACTTCATGCGTTATGTGCTATGCTTGGAGCGTCTCGCTCTTAGGTTTACTTTTTTGTTTTCTTTAGCTTTGCTTGCTGTTCATAACAAGTTAGACCCCAGCTTACTTTGTGTGGGAGAGAAACACGCTCCATTTCAATCTAGAACACATCATAGGATTTTTTTCATGCCTATCTTTTTACTGTTGTGTGTTCTTTATCTTTTCGTAGCTACTTAGTTGTTTAGTTTTAGTTTTAGTTTGTCTTTAGCAAGAGCCTTGGATTTTGTTTAGTTTGTTGCTGGAACTCTCTTTAGTTTTCATGTTTATGATGTTAAGAGAGTAGGTTGTTGCACTGAGTTGTGTCTTGTCTTGAAAGTAGGTAATTGAGGTTGCTATTTAATTTTAGTAGTAACTTGCAATATTTTTGAGGTATTGTTGTGAGTAATGTTTGGACTTTTGGTGTCAAGAGATCTAGCCTATTAGTGATAGGTGTCGTATTTTGGGCAATCCGTGTTTATTTTAAAAAAACTACAAAACTAGTTGAGAACTCTAGCTATTAGATGGATTGCTAATCTTTTGAGGGATCAGATATTAGAGTACAATCACATACCATGAGTCAAGGATGCGCAAGGATAACCAAACCCCCATACACTCATCCTCGGGGTACTTGTCTCTTTGTGAACCTCCACATTAGATTGAGAGTTACCGATAATAAGTGCATGAGTTGAGAAGAGTCAACATGAGAGGCAAGACAAGTATGGCTCCCCCCTCTCCACCCCACGCGCGCCCCCTCCCAAAACCCTAAACCTTTGATCCAAGATCTCGGGTGATCGGGCCTCCTCATCACCTTTTGGACTGATCATCGTTTTTGGCGTCTCCTCCTCCCTGCATACACCCCCATATAATGGCGGTACATGCATCCCTCCAGATGGGTTTGGATCTGGCACCTGGTAAGGTGTTCTCGAAGGAGGTTCAATGCTCATGTTTCTCCACGGTTCATCCAACTAAAGAATCTGGTCACTTCACCATGGTGGTGGCTTTTGGCCGTACTTCCTTTCGGTTGGATGAAGATGTGGAGTCTATTGCACTGGAAACTATCACCGGTGGGCATTGACATGCAATTAAGGTTTGCGTCATACGTGATCGTGTTTTCTCCTTTACTGTTGCCAATAAGAAGGTTGGATTCATCTTGTTAAACAAGAGGAAGTTTGTCTCTCCAAAGTTCATCTGTTATTTTTATCTTTGGGGTCATGGAGGGCCAAACTGGTTATATGAATTCAAGTTGTGGAAACGTCAATTCCAGGAGGAATGGACACTAGTTTGTCCCGATCGACGTAGGGTGAAGCTAGGGTGAAAGGCATTGCATGCAAAACCCAGCAAGTCTTCTTTCAGATCAGGGACCGAAAATGCTAAATCCTTACGGTTTTCAACGATCATTGAACATACGATTTGCAAAGGATATGTATCCCGAGTTGATCCGGCACTGAGAGCAGATTGGATTGAAGCTGGATATGATCTACTGCCTGAGGAGTGTCTCCCTCCTTCACCTAATCACCCGGCGATAACGCCGGATAGCCCAACTCCGGCGACCTCTTAGACGGCGGCGCTACCTAGTATCCAGTTTGGAACGGTCTCGTTGATGACGGATAAATCTGTTTTGGCATCTCCCAATCAAAGTTCGCCGGTTTCTTTGGTGGATAATGCAACTGTTTTTGAATCTATTTCCAATCAAAGTTGCACCCGGACACGTGTGTTCGATATGGCTGCCTCTTCATCTAATGCGGCAGGTAATGATTCTGGTCACGTCACCACATCTGATGATGCTTTGCCTGGCAAGTCGATGCAAGGGACACAGGGGGCGTCAGTTCCCAATGAAAGTGTTGTTTCTTCTGCACTCACGACGACTGATGCTTTTGAGTCCATGGTCGATGACATGGTGGCCCGCATCATGACCTGTTCTGCATGTAACATCCAGGGCCACCTGTCATCCAGTTGCCCACAAAATTTGGTTTGCATCACATGCAACAAACCTGGACACCATCAACGTGACTGTGGTCAGATAGCAATCAAGGAAGGCTGGGTTTGGAAGAAATATTACAATATTAATACAACTCCGACGGCTGGTATTGAGAATCATGCCAACCCCTCGCCTAGCTCTGCCGCTTCGTGCTCCCAGCAAAAAAACCCGCCACAAGCACCTCCGCCGCCAGATCAAGCTCCGGCCGCTGCAACTACTACTCTGTCGCCCTCTGAGAAGCAAAGGATGGCGTTCTACGAGCTTGACCCGCATCGCTTTCTACCGGCGGGCCATCAGATCATCGATGGTGGTCCGGCGTGGCTGCCCCGCACCTACTTTACTCCGGCGGTGAGGCCAACCCGCACCCATGAAAACTACATGGTGGCTGAGGTGATGCCAGTGCCTGACCCTGCTGATATGGGAGCTTTCAGAGAGGAGGTGGTCGAGTTCCTCCATGAGCGCGGCGTGCAGGTTAGGTCCACCCAACCTTGGTTCACCGGCGTCGGGTTATTCGAGGTTTGAAGTCCAGCCGTTCGGTACTCCCTGACACAGTAGCCTCCCTCTCCTCTGGGCCAAAATCACTTTGTTCGGTTCTTCAATCATGACGAGGGGGAAGGCTTCCGCGCTGCTGCTGATCATCGTTCTGGCTGGCTCATGCTGATTGGAGTTCCTCTGGATCTTCGCAAGGCCAACAATCTCAGAGAAGCTGTCAACACTTTTGGCAAATTCCATTACTGGGATGACCAAGACCCATACATGGTACGCTCTATGGTCTTTGCATCCTTTCCAGATGTTCCTCTTGTGCCCAGAGATGTGGTGTTCAATGATTATGCGGATTATGGTGGTGCTCAAGTTAACTGGACTGTGGCATGTTATGTTTTGGGAGAAAACTGGGCAAATCAACTACCCTAAGAGGAGGATCAAATGCCTTTCGATGGAAATCCTCATCCTCTGCCAGGACAGTTTGTTCACAATAATGTTAATTTTGTGTTGCCTCCCTATCCAATGTTGGGCTGGAATGATGCCCCCCTCCTGTTCCAGAGTAGCAGCCTCAAAACCAGCAAGCAGAGGCAGCTCAAGATCCAAACTGGGGACATGCGGTGTGGGGTGCTGAGAACAATGCCAATGATCCAGTACCTGAAGCTCAGCCTGAAGAACAACATTCCATGGTGCTGGACCATCCTGAAGATTCAGGCTCTGTGGAGCAAGTTGTGCACATCCCTGTCATTCAGATTGAGGATGAAGAACCTGAAGTTCCAAAGGAAGCAGCACTTGTTTGGGACATTCTTCCCTTTTTCCCACCTCCTGTACCTCAGCACAATGTGATTGTGGGCATGCTTCTCATTCCATCTGGACCTCCTCTGCCACTAGAGATGATCTGGCGCCGCACTTTTAAGTCACTGTATGAGGATATCTGCTCCAGGAACATACCTAGGCCTTTGCTCCTTCAGCCTCTGGTCCCCATCATCTGCTCTAAGAGATCCTGGAGTCTTACCTTTGATGAAGAACTCCTGGCCCCTACTCTTGTGTATATTGAGGATGAGGATCAGATAGCCCCACTTGAAGTGGATGAAGTTCAGGAGGAACATGTTCCCAACAATGCCCAGGTTGATATGGAGGCTATACCTCAGATTAATCTGGATGTTGTGGCTCTCCCCAACCATGTGATTTTCACTGCTACTGCTCCCATCACTGGTACCAAGAGGAAAGGCAGGCGAGAAGCTACTCCCATTGTGGATACTGAGGTTAGGAGGTGCACTCGCGGTGCTGCTAGGCGGGATTGTTTCAAACATGACGTTTTTGCAGAGTTATCCACACCTCCAAGGAAGAGAAGGCCCAGAACCAAGCCTCTTCCCCAAGTGCAGCAGCCCATCTTTGAAGATGAGGCCCAACAGGCTTCCCAAGAGATTCCACCAACTCCCCTGCAAGTACTGCAAAACATTGGTGGTGACATGGAGATTGATCCTGCTCTGCTGACAAAGGAAAAGCTTACAGCTGATCCCTCTTCTCACACTGCATCTCCAGCAATTTCTAATGATTAATCACCTTTCTTTACTTTGGGTTTGGCAAGCCCCTAAATTGGCTAGTTGTAATTATGCACTCATTGGGAGCTTTATCTTCTGCTACTACTTTATTTTGCCGAGTTTAACTGTAATGCTTGCAGTTTATGATCTGCTGCATCTCTATGGTTTTAAATGGGGAGTAATGATACAAGAGATTGGAATGCGGTTGTCGGGACCCGGGGTTAGCGTATGCAAGTACAGCTAAGACATGGTCATATGGAGAGCCGAGAACCGTACCCACTTGTCTAAGCAGACAAGGCCAAGCACAGAACGTTCTCGGAAAGCATCGTACGTGAGGGGCATCCCATCCAGGCCGGATCATCAACTGAGATGGGTCCTCATCATCTGCACACAAGTCTAATGATATGGGTGGTGAACTCCCATATTCAAAGACAAGTCGCCTCAACCATACTGACGACTATCTCATAACTCTTACATAGACTTACTCCAGCCCGATCACTTAGTCGAGGTCTAGGGCGGGCTCGATCATACCACAAAGTGTGCACGACACGGAGTCTCGAACAATCGCATCGCGATGCCCCAATCTGCGCACATCTAAGGGCCACTTGGTGTATGAAAGACCGCCAGCCAGATCACAACTAAGGTCTCGAAAACCCATACAAAGACATGCATGTTATAAACATACACGCAGCACACATGCCTTGTATGAACAGCAGGTATCATTGCAATTCTCTACAAAGTATACATTCTTATTGATAACTCTTATAGAGTGCACACAGAGATCACAAACATGTGATCCAACATTACAACACAAGCGGAAGCAAAGTATGTCTGGGTACAGACAAGTTTAACAAATGGCTTAAGAAGCCTTATTTAAACACAAGCCCTCCACGAGGGAACCAGTCGTCTGACTGGGACTAGACTAGCTTGATCTTCAGTCGTCCAGCTCGATGAAGAAGCCACCTTCGGGGTTAGTGGGTTCATCTAAAACATAGATTAAGCAAACGTGAGTACAAAGTCGTACTCAGCAAGACTTACATAGGAGCTATAATACTCATGCACATGTACCAAGGTAAAGGGAGGTGGGGTTTCACTTGCAGAAATGCCAGCTTTGACTTGGCTAGTCCTAAAGTACGAATACCAGACTTGAGGTAAGAAGCGTACACGAGTCCACTACTTTCTCCAACCAATTACACCACTATGGTGCCTTCCTCGACTTCCCCACGAGAAAGCACGCCATAGCACTCACACTTATCTTGGTGTGTTTTAGAAGTATCCAGTTCAAATTGTCTAATAATCAAGCTAAGCTTTCCAAGCAGTCCATAACCGCGGACGCGGCTATTCGAATAGTTTTGTTAACCCTGCAGGGGTGTACCGCTACACACACATGATCATCATTTACCGCCTTTGATCTCGACACCATTCAAGGGGTGCCAGCGAGGATGCTCACCACAACTGTTACCTCATAGCCGATCTAGTCCGAGAAAGCCGCCTACTTGGGTAGGCTACCACTATTGTGAACCCGGCCGGTTTACCGAAGTGGACCCAAGTGATGTGTGCGTTGTGCATAAGCCGGTCTCGGGCGAGCCGTTCTCTCACTTAGCATCCAGGCCACAAGCCTACCAGAACTACCTCAAAATATAATCAAGGTTACCAAACTGGGAAGTCATGGTAACAAACTTATGCCTCTTCATAGCGGCAAGATCGAGACTCGCGTATGAAAAGGGAACATCATCAGGATGCGGGGTGCGCTTAAGAGACTCGAGGATAAGTGTGGCGTAAACGCCACCATATAAATCGCCTTTGTTACTGTTCGTAACAAGGCACTGAGCAATCAAGGCACCCACATTATACTCATTCTTATCAGAGAGGGCGTTCGAATAAATAGTGAAATCTAGTGCAGAGCTATTGCTCGTGTTTTCACGAGCTAACACCCCTCTAGCAACAAAATATGCAAAATACCTGAGGTGTGGAAACTGAGTGCTGGAAATCTCCGTACGCCGAATGTCGGTCTCCTCCTGGCAACAAAGGGAGTTGAAGAGGGTCCTCAACCCGGAAGGCTGCATGGTCATCTTCGTTGTCTTGGTCCTGGCAACATTCGTCACACCTATTATATCACAAAACTGTGCCAAAGACATGGTTATGAGATCATTATAAAGTTTGAACTCGACGGTTCCAGCATCATGGTTATAACAAAAACTATTAACAAAGAAGGAGGTAAGCTTTTTGTATTGTACCACACGGCATAATGCTAGCCGTGTCAAACCGGCATTGGAACAAAGGCCATAGAATTTCTCCTTAATTCCTGCAGTTGTAAGAAAATCATCGCACGGATACATCATTGCGCATGCTGGACTTGTGTCTTCCAACAACTCCAGGGGCACATGATCTTCATTGTAGCTCACCCTAACTGCGGAGGGTGAAGCTGCAGCTCTAGTAACTCGATCGGAGCGCTCGGGCTTCTTCTTCCCAAGCCATCCTTTTGCTTTTCCAAAGAAACACATTTCTGAAATTTTTTACAATTCACAAAAACAAGGATTTAAACAAGGTGAGTTGAGGCAAACTACTCTAACCACTTACCTAAGGCATAAACTTGCATCAAAACTTGGAAAATAAATTTCTACACATGCATGCAAGCTCATATGAACAGCACCAAAAGCTACTAAATACTCACAAATGAAGCCACCAATCAAAAATCTAATTGGAGGGGTGAAGGAGTTACATACCAGGGAGTATTTTCTCAAAATCTCAGCTCGAATGATGGGCTGTAGAGAGAGATCGAAAATCTCCTCCAAGAACAGCAAGAACGCAAGAACTGGAGCAGAACTCGTGTTTTTGGAGAGAGAGGAGGAAGGGGGAAGAAGACATACCTGGAGGTGGGGCTTGTGGGCCACAGGCGCCCTGTGGGTGCGGCCAGGGGGCAGGCCGCGCCAACTGGCCGTCTGGGCCACTGGTGGCCCCCCTGGTCAGCCCCAGGTGCCTCTGGGTCACTCCCAGCATGGAAATTTTTATTATAATTTTTCTGGAATTTTTCTGACAACTTCATTGTTGAAAAAAAATTTGAAGCTCAAAAAGCTGCGAAACTTTCTGAAAACTTGAAGTAGTGATTAGAATTGTGAAGCTTCAAAAACATATAAACTTGGTACAGCAAGAAAAACAAAGCTAAAATAAATGCAAACATAACAACCTCTACTTTTTACTTATATAAAACTCATCTAATAGCAAGGTTGATCAAGTCCTACTACCAAACTAGCAATACATAGAGCAAAAAAGTTTCACTTACTATGAAGCATTCATGGTACCTTTACTTTAATGGATATCGTCCCCACCATAATGGTTTTGTATTTGTGGTACACATGTAGAGGACAATCCCACGCACCAATCTTCACGGCCTCGATATTCTCTATAGAGTTGAGGCCATGCCTTTTGTCAATCTTCTTCGGAAAATATATCGTGTGTTCTTTATCATTCACATTAAAAGTAACATTTCCTTTATTGCAATCAATAATAGCACCTGCGGTGTTAACAAAAGGTCTACCAAGAATAATAGACATGCTCCCATCCTCGGGCACGTCAAGCACAACAAAATCAGTAAGGATTAAACAATTAGCAACTTCAACGGGAACATCCTCACAAATACCAATGGGAACGGCTATTGACTTGTCAGCCATCTGAAGAGAGATATATGTAGGGATTAGTTTTTCTAAACAAAGTCTCTTGTAAAGAGGAAAAGGCATAACACTCACTCCTGCTCCCAGATCACATAGAGCAGCCCTGACATAATTATTCTTTATGGAGCAAGGAATGGTGGGTATACCTGGATCACCAAGTTTCTCAGGAATCTTGCCACTAAAAGAGTAGTTAGCAAGCATAGTAGATATTGCTTCATTATGAACTTTTCTCTTATTAGTAACAATATCTTTCATATATCTCAAGTAAGGATGTAACTTAATAGCATCATTCAAAGGAATTTGAAAAAAAAGAGGTTTCATGCACTCACAAAACTTATTGTAATGCTCTTCTTCTTTAGTTTTGAGAGACTTACCTGGAAAGGGCATGGGTTTCTGTAACCATGGTTCTCTTTCCTTCCCATGTCTTCTTTCGATGAAGTCTTCTCTAGTGTATTTCTTTCGTTTATCGGGTGCTTCTTCTTCTCGAACTTCGGGTGGATCATTATTTTCAATATCCTTTTCCGATTCAGCACCGTCTTCAGTCTCAGCATCAGAGGTAGATATACTATTTGTATCATTTGAATTGTCAGCTTCTTTTTGATTCTTCTTCTTCTTCGAAGAGCTAACAATTTCTTCTTCCTGCATTTGAGAATCTTGCTCGATCCTCTTCGGATGCCCCTCCGGATAGAGAGGATCTTGAGTGCTAGTTCCTCCTCGGGTTTTAATCCCGAAGGCCCGTATATCCTGTTTGGAATTATTAGCAAGCAAATCTTTTTGCACATTAGAAATTTGATCAAGCTGAGTTTGAACCATATGAAAATGCTTCACAAGACATTTAACATCATTAACTGTTCTACCTAGAACATCAAGCACGCTTTTGATAGCAAGGGAATTATCATCCAACTGACTTTGTATCCTCTCATTAAAGTGATTTTGCTTCATAATAAAATTATCAAGCTCGTCTAAACATTGATCAGGAGGCTTACCATGAGGGATGTCACTTGCATTGAAATCTAAAAGAGAGTGTACCTCTACCATAGGAGGCTGAGTGGTAGGCTCGCACAACTTCTCAATAGGGGGTAGGTTCTTTATGTCTTCAGTTTTAATACCCTTCTCTTTAATATACTTCTTCGCTTCTTGCATATCTTCGGGGCTTAGGACAAGCATGCCCCTTTTTTTGGTGGTGGAGGTGGTTCAGGGACGGACCAATCTTCGTGGTTCTTGGCAATCTTGCCTATTAATTCTTCTGCATCGTCCGGTGTTCTTTTCCTGAAAACACAACCAGCACAACTGTCCAAATAGGATCTGGATTCATCAGTTAGACCAACATAAAATATATCAATTAATTCATTCTTAGGGACTCCATGTCCCGGTCTAGCTTGGATCAGACTGCAATACCTCCCCCAAGCTTAAGGAAGGTTCTAATCCTGCAACTGTTTAAAGTTATAAATTCTTCGTAAAGCAGCATGTTGCATATGAGCAGGAAAGTACTTATCAATAAAAGAGTGAGCTAAGTCTTGAGGACTCCTAATGTAACCACATGGTAGTGCATCATACCATGCTTTAGCACCTTCCTTTAAAGAGAAAGGAAGAAGCTTAGTAACATAGAAGTTTTGTATCTTTTAATCTGTAGTAAACAAGCCACCCAACTCAGTGAGTTTGATCAGGTGTGCAATAGCATCATCATTTTCTCTGCCATAAAAGGGGTCAACTTCAACCATAGATATAAGTGAAAGATCAACAGAGAAATTATAATCAGGATCATTGATGCATATAGGAGATGTAGAAAAATTAGGATCGGGAGTAAATTTGTTCTTCAAGGAGTGTTTTTCGAGAAGCTTCTTAATAGCATCAGGGTCAGAGTCAACAAACTCTGTTAGCTCCCTGCATAAATCATCATCAAGTATAATATAATAATCATCAAGGAGTCTCTCCTTGAGTTTACTCAAATCAGGATAATTGTAAGTTCCATCAAAAGGGTAGCAAGTATCGGGAATTTCAATTCCAGATTTTTTTTGCAGCAGCGATCTGTTTCTCAAAAGCGTGACTAAGTGAACCAATATCAACAAGAGTAGTAGAAGCATCATCAAAAGTATTGGACATAGTAACAGATTCAGTAGAAGCATCATGTGGTGGAGGTGAAGCAAACTTACTCATAACTGAAGGTGAATCAAGTGTAGCACTAGTGTTCAGAACGGTACCTTTTCTCGTACGGGATGGTAAGATCGGGACCTTGGGGTCTTCTTTCTTACCCATAGCGGATAAATTGCAGCAGGTAAAATACTTCAAGTAGACTTGTGAATAAAGCTATGCTCCCCGGCAACGGCGCCAGAAAACAGGCTTGATAACCCCCAACTGCAGGGGATCGAGATAGTCTTCGTGGGTAAGAATAACCCAATTTATAGATTCGACTCAAGGGGAGCCAAAGAATATCCACAAGATTTAACAATGGAGTTGTCAATTCTACCGCACCTGAGATACACTTACTTGCAACAAGATATTAGTAGTAACTGCGATATGGAAGTGATGATAGCAACGGAAATAGTGGTGGTGAAATAGCAAAAGTAAAAAACTAGTAACCAGCAGAATTAAAAACATTGTAGGCTGGGGACATGTATGGTTTGGCGCTGCATGGATAAGGCACATCATGTATTTAACTTGGGGAAAGGCACACGGAAAAGCAAAGATCATCTAGGCATAAATCAAACATCAGGCATGTACCCCACAGGTAGTTGTACGTGCTTGTAATAAGAACTTGCACAACATATTTTGTCCTACCATCCCGCTACGAACGGGGCCAAAAGGAACTTATGGAGATTAAGGTGCTCCTGTCAAAGAGCACCAGAACAAAGCATTAACAATCCATGGATACATGGAATCCTCAAACTATAGTCCATCCCCTTTGGTGTCCCCAGCTGTCACCTTTGGGATCGTCGGTTCCGGACTATAATAGGTGCATACAACTCATAGATAGGATCAAGACACAAATATATTCATGCAAACACATAGGGTTGAGATCTGAAATCATGGCACTCGGGCCCAAAGTGACAAGCATTAAGAGCAACAAGTTGAAGCAGAGATGATAAACAACAATCTAGATGATAGGCAACATGCCCCCAACAATCTGATAAACTATTACATGATCCAACTAATCCAATCCCTACCATCCCCTTTGCCTACAGCAGGGAATTACTCACACATGGATGGAGAAGTCATGGAGGGAGGATGGAGTGGTGATGATGGTGTCGATGGCGATGATCTCCCCTCACCGGAGGCCAAAACAGCCTCCAGATTAGCCCTCCCGGAGAAGAACAGAGGGTGGCGGCGGCTCCGCGACGCGAATTGGGAAAACGACTTCTGTTTCGGGATTTCTCCATCACAGGAATAAATAGGAGCCTCGGTAGGGCACCAGAGGAGGGGGGAGGCCCCCAGGAGGGCAGAGGGCGCGGCCCCACCCCTGGCCGCACCAAGGGGCGCCTGGGGCCCCCTTGGCTGCCCTCTGGTCCCACTTCTGGCAAAGTGGCCCTTCGGGTGCGTGGATTTTCTGTGATTTTTCCTGGAATTTTCTAAGACACCTAAAAATCCATTTTCCTGCGCACAATAAAACCATACAGGCAGCTCTGTTGAAAACAGTGTTAGTCCGGGTTAGTTTCGTCCAAATCATGCAAGAATGAGGGCAAACAATAGCAAAAGTGTTTGGAAAAGTAGATACGTTTGAGACGTATCAGTTCCCTCCACATACCAGATGGGATCATCAAACAACTGGAAAGAATTCAAAGAAAATGTATGTGGAGAAAATATGGGAAAGATTCTCAAAAATCTTTGGCTGCCTGGGATCTGGTTTACAAACCTAAAAACAAAGGTGGCCTGGGAATCATAAATCTCAGTTTGCAAAATGAGGCTCTGTTGATCAAACACTTGCACAAATTCTATAATCAGCATGATGTCCCATGGGTAAAGCTTATTTGGGAAACATACTACTATCAGAGAGTGCCCCATGCAACTGATCTCTGTGGTTCCTTCTGGTGGAAGGACATCTGCAAGCTCATGGACAAGTATCTCACAGTGTCCAAGTGTTCCATTGCTGATGGGGCCACTGCCTTGTTCTGGACTGATAATTGGCTTGACAACTCTCCAGACATTCTAGCACATAATTTTCTAGGTTTTTGTCTTTTTCTCATGATAAACTGATCTCCACCAAAGAGGTATGTGCTACCAGAGAGCTAGTCACACTGTTCCATCTGCCACTCTCTGAACAAGCCTTCTCTGAATTGCAATCAGTGCAGTCTCTGTTACTTCAGTATCATGACAGAGATCTAACCCAGGATACTTGGACCTGGAAGTTTGGCAAGCAAGGGGCCTACTCGGCCAAAAAGTTCTACACACATGTCCATGAGCCTATGATCTCAAATCCCTTGTTATCTTGGATTTGGAAATCTTGTTGTACACTCAAACTGAAAGTTTTTGCCTGGCTGGTAATCATGGATAGAATCAACACCAAGGACATGTTGCTGAGAAGACATTGGCACATTGAATATGGACCTGAATGTGTGCTATGTCCCACTCAACAGTTGGAATCCAGAGATCACATGTTCTTCCAATGCAATTTCAGTGCAAGGATCTGGAATTACCTGCAGATAGATAGGACCGGGGGACAGGATATGGTGCAGGTTGCCAAGGTAGCCAGGGAGGCCTTTCATCAACCCTTCTTTGTTGAAGTGGTGTTTACTGCATGGTGGAACATCTGTATGGTGAGAAATGCAATATGCTTTAAGAATGAAAGACAGTCCTTTGCTAAATGGAGAGTGGGTTTCATCCATGACCTCACTCTGCTTAGTTACAGAATTAAGCCTAGGTTTAAAGATGAGTTACTTAGATGGATAGACTTTTTTCCCCCTTGAAGGGCTAGTTTTTTAAGCTTTTGTTGTACATTTGTAAATATTGTGGCTAAAGGAATAAAATGTTGGGGGTGCTCTACCCTTCAGTCTTAAAGCTTCAAAAAATAAGTGCATGAGTTCTTCGGACTAATGTAAGTATTGAAAGTTGACACTTCCACCTCCTCATAATTGCTAGCCTCTTCCGTACCGTGCATTGCCCTCTTCTCACTCCGAGAGTTGGCGTCCACCTATCGATGAATCCAAACCCTTGGCATGATACTAAAATGCCTAGCTATTTAATTCTAGGCAAAACAAAATAGCAGAAAATAGAAAACAGAAAGCAAAAAGAAAGAAAAAGGAAAAAAGAATCCCAGCCCACCCCACAGGCCTCGGGCCCAACTCACCTGGCCGGCCTAGCCCACCTCTCCTCCCCTTGTCGTCTTCCCCGTCCGGAGCCAGAGCGGGCAGCTCGCCGCCGTGGCGAGCATGCCCGCGGCTGCCGACCCTTCTAGGCCTCCCCTGCCTCTCCTCTCTCGCCACGCAGATGCCCGCAAGGCTCCCCTTCCTTCCCCCTAGCCCGTGGTCATCTCCTCCTCTCTGCGTCGCCATTGCCAGGCAGCCCGAGAGCTCACCGGAGCGCAGCGCTGCGAACACCGTGGCCACCGGCCTCCTTTTGCCCCGCCTTGGTGTCCAGAAGATCCACCGCCATCGCCTACGTCGCTTGGAGCACCCAATCGAGCCGAGGAGCCCCAGAGCCGTCGCCCTCGTCATCATCTTTCCCGCCGGCCGCCGCGGAGTTCCTCGCTGATTGCTTCGCCGTTCGACCTCCCCAACCTCCCTAACCAACACAGGCGCGCTCCTGGTGAGCTCCTCTTCCTCCCCAGCCCTTTCAAGCTCCATTTGGCGCACGGCATCGCCGATTCCGTCGGGCCAGTGGCCAGCACGCCGCGGCCGACGCCATAGCCGTCGCCCTGGAGCTCGGTCTTGACCCCCTCCTACTCGGTTGCCTTCGGAAGCCCGCGAGGAGCACGCACATACCACCCAAGCCCCGCCCCGTGCCCGATTTGGCAACTCCGGCGAAGCTCCGGCCGTATTCCGGCGAGCTCGCCGTTAACCGAGCCCTAACCCCTCCTCTCTCTCTCTGGACAGTGGGCCCAAGGCCATTAGCTAGCTAATCCCCTCCCCAGCCCAATGACAAGTGGGGCCAGCCCCCCTTAACCTCTGTTTAATTTAAATCCAAACATAAATTAACAGTGAGCCACTGACAGGCATGGCCCACATGTCAGCCCTGTTGATGTCATGCTGAGGTCATGCTGATGCAATAAACATTTTCCAGAAAATAAAAGAATAAAAGAAAACAGAGAAAATTCCAGAAAATCATTTAAACTTTAGAAAATCATAACTAATTCATATTAACTCCAAATGAAACATATAATATATGAAAAATTGTCTGAAAAATGCAAGGATTAATAATATGCACTTTGTTTCTATGTTTGACCTTTTTAAAATGGGTGAACAGTAGCAAACATGCATATGGAGTTCTTTTGAATTCAAATTTGGAGTGAATTTGCAAATGATTTTGCATTCCACTTCTTTTAAATGGAATTGTACCCACATTGCAACCATGAACATAACCATTGCAATCTTATTCATGTGATTGTGCATTGTAATTTATTTTGATCCTATGATTGTCATGTTGCTAATAGAAGTGGAACCGGAACCGGAGGCCACCCCCTTCGTTGAAGACCCCGATACTGAACCTCGTCAGCAAGGCAAGCAAACCCCATTGATCATGTCTATAAAATCCTACTTCCCTCTCAGTCTCGCTTATGCATGTTTAGGAGATCACCGAGACACGTTCTTTCGCATAGTTGAACCCATTCCGATGCATGACCTATCATTTTGTCACCGTATTAAGAAAACCACAATCCTAGCAGATTTAGGAGTTGAATGATGAGCATGTGGCCCCTTCAACTGTTACTGCTTATTGCTGCTTAGTGATACAATGAGGATGTTATGATTGTGAGTCGGGATGGAAAGAACACAGTGGTGCTGATGTTAACGTGTTGGTGAATCCACCCTAAACGAAGGTGGACGATGAGAGGCTGTGTAGGAGTACACAGTGGGTTGTCTCGTTGAACACTGCCCTAGGCCCCGAGTTCCTGTTTTTTGATCCAAGACAAAGAGTATGACCACATGTAGGGTTTATGGGAGCCCCGTTTGGCCTCTTTACGTACCCGATCCGGTCCAGGAGTCACACTAGTTTCGGGCTTTCCATTTGACCTAACTATAGATATGTGGGTGGACCTGTGAGGCAGTGAAACCATCTGTCAAAGGTGGCGTCTCGGTCCCTTGCATTATCTGAGTCCGTTTCGTGGAACCGGCCGTACTCTCGAGCGGTGACAAACTCAAGTAGTCGACTCCTGGATTAGAGAAGGTGATGTGAGGGTAGTGCCTTGGTTTCATCCACGTCTAACACCCGCTTGAAGGGTGACAAGAACGAGGCGATAAGTGATGACACGCGTGTGAAGATGTACACCCCTGCAGGGTTAATGAACTATTCGAATAGCCGTGTCCGCGGTTATGGACTAATTGGAGACCTTTACTTGATCATAGACAACTTGAATGGATACTTATAAAACTCGCAAGATAAGCGTGAGTGCTATGGTGTGCTTCTTTGTGGGGAAGTCGAGGAAGTAACCATAGTGGTGTATTGGTTGGAGACTTGGTAGTGGACTCGTGTACGCTTCTTACCTCAAGTCTGGTACTCGTAGTACAGGACTAGCCAAGTCAAAGCTGGCACTTCTGCATGACGAACCCCACCTCCTTTACCTTGAAACTTGAGCATGAGTAGTATAGATCTGATGTAAGTCTTGCTGAGTACGACTTTGTACTCACGTTTTCTTATTCAATGTTTTAGATGAGAACCCCGATCCCGATGGAGTCGCCTTCGTGAAGCTTGACGTTGACCTTGGTAGCATAGTTCCAGACAGCAGTCTGGTCCCTCGTGGAAGGGCATGTATGTTTACAAGGCTTCTGTCAGCCATTTGTTAAACTTGTCTGTACTCAGACCTAATTTGCTTCCGTTGTATGATGTAATGTTGATCACAGACATGTGATCTTTGTATACTCTATGTGTAAGTAAATAAAGAAGTACTTTGTAGAGTTATGTGATGATACCTGTTGTTCATACTAGACATGTGTGTTGCGTGTATGTTTATAACATGCATGTCTTAGTATGGTTTTTCGAGTCCTTAGTTGTGATTTGGCTGGCGGTCTTTTATACACCAAGTGGCCCTTAGATGTGCGCAGCTTGGGGCATCGCGATGCGATTGCCCGTGACTCTGTCACGTGGCACACTTTGTTGTATGATCGAGCCCGCCCTAGACCCCGACTAAGTGATCGGGCTGGAGTCTGTTTATGTAAGGGTTATGATTCAATCGATAACATGGTTGAGGCGACTTGTCTGTGAGTCTGGGATTTCACCACCCATAATCATTTAGAGTTGTGAGCAGGCGATGAGGACCCATCTCAGTTGATCATCCGGCCTGGATGGGATGCCCCTCACGTACGATGCTTTCCGAGAGTGTTCTGTGCTTGTCCTTGTCTGCTTAGACAAGTGGGTACGGCTCTCGACTCTCTATGTGATTGAATTGTGACTGGAATTACATACGCTAACCCCGGGTCCTGACAGACTTGGTATCAGAGCAGGACTGTCTGTAGGATTATTCAACCCTTGGTCGAAGTCGAGTCTAGCATTCTATAGTTATATAGTTACTCTGGGTATAAGGGAACATCGTAAGGCTTCTTTTTCTCCTTATCCTCATCGATCTCAGTTCTGAGTCACCCTTATCTTTTCTACGGGATGATAGGACTAGGCTCATCTATGTCTTACTAGAACATCTCGTTGAGTGCTTCCTTGTAGCCGTAGGATTGTTGTGGTCGTCCAGAGTCTCCGTGTTTTGAGTTCCTTGAGGAAGTTATGTCCAATCTCCTTGAGGTTGTCTTGTTTTCCATCCCGGTGTAGCCTTTATGCTGCCCGATTTATCCCGTGTTTCTTGAATCTTTGCCTTTGCATTACAATCTTTCCACCTTCATCATGTCCTTCTTGTCTTTGATTCCATCATGCAGCCTGTTCTGATTGTTGAGCTTTATCACACAGGATGTCAGGTGGAACTCGTAGTGTTGTTCGTCGGAATCGAGACCGTGTTCGGAATCGAAATGATGATGCACCTCCACCATCACCTTCTGCGGCGGAAATCATGATGGAAGCTGAGAAGAATCAACGTGACCAAACACGCCTTCTGGAACTCATCGAGCAGAATACCGCCCATCATTGCAATGTGGTTGTGAGCATTCAGGACTTCATCCTCCTCAAGCCACCGGTATTTCGATGTTCTTCTGAGCCCCTTGAAGCTGATGTTTGGCTCCGTTCCATCGAGCGTAAGCTTGATACTGCACATGTTGCTCCCGATGATCGAGTTATATTCGCGGCATACTTTCTGGAAGGTGCTGCTGCTGAATGGTGGGAGAACTATGTTGCTATGCAGCCAGATAGTCACGTAGTTACTTGGCAGGAGTTCTGTGTTGTCTTTCGAGGGTACCACCTTCTGGATGAGTTGATGGAGGGCAAGAAGGAAGAGTTCTGCAAACTGACTCAAGGAGAGATGTCCATTCATGAGTATGTGAGAGAATTCAACCGTCTTGCTCGGTATGCCCAAGATGAGATCACCACTGATGCCAGAAAACAGGCAAGGTTCCGTAAGGGACTTAGCCCCATCCTTCGTCATGATCTCAACCTCATCGAATTTGCCACCTTTGAGGATTTAGTCAACAGATCCTTCAGAGCTGAGCATGGCAATGAAGTGTTCGAAGAGTCCCGCAAGCATGCCCTTGAGCTTGCTCCTTCTTCTAGTTCAGCCCCTCAGAAACGCAGAATATGGATTCCAACTCATGCCATACCTCAAAACTTTCTTCAGATACCACCATCCAATATATT
Source organism: Bromus sterilis (assembly GCA_950022295.1). Taxonomy (NCBI): domain Eukaryota; kingdom Viridiplantae; phylum Streptophyta; class Magnoliopsida; order Poales; family Poaceae; genus Bromus; species Bromus sterilis. Next base: position 202,634,872 of record OX465600.1, on the reverse strand, counting down.
TCATCCACCTCAACACATTGTTCCTCCCAGGAATGATGGTGTGCAATCAAGTAATCCTGCTCCCAGAAATTCAGGCAGGATGTGTTTCACGTGTGGTCTGACAGGCCATTACTTCCGACAATGCCCTCCAGTGCTGGTGGCACCACGTCGACCTAGTCACAAGCCTCCAAAGAAATCCACCACCAAAACCATCCCAGCAAAGCTTTCAGCCACAAGTAGTGGTTGTGTGAACCAAATCTCAGTTGAAGAAACCGCTGCTGCTTCTGACGTCATCCTTGGTACACTCCCAGTCAATCATGTTCCCGCCTCCATTCTTTTCGATCCAGGAGCTTCTCATTCATTCATGTCGGAGAGTTATGCACTTCGGCATGGATTTTCTTTTGAAGAAATGTTTTCTCCAATGATCATTCAAACTCCTGGTTCAAAGTGGCAAACTAATAGAGTAAGCCATGATAATCAAATTGCAATTGAGGGTTTAGTATTCCTTGCTTCACTTATAGCCCTCAAGTCTTCGGACATTGATGTCATCCTAGGCATGGATTGGTTATCAAGGCAGAATGTTTTCCTTGATTGTAAAGCCAAGTCAGTTAAACTCACCCATCCTTCAGGCCAGACCATTGACTACACATCACCCAGCTCTAGAATCCAGATGCATACTTTGAATGTGCTTCCCCTTCCAGACCTAGAAGATATTCCGGTGGTTCGTGACTTTCCGGATGTCTTTCCTGAAGAGCTGTCGGGAATGCCACCCGACAGGTGTGTAGAATTTATAGTGGATCTTATACCAGGCATAGCCCCAATTTCCAGACGCCCATATAGAATGGCCCCACATGAGTTAGCTGAGCTAAAAACCCAACTTGATGCTTCGTTGGAAAAAGGCTTCATCCGCCCTAGCTCATCGCCATGGGGTTGCCCCGTTCTGTTCATAACGAAGAATGATGGAACAGAAAGGATGTGCGTAGACTATTGCCCGCTAAATCTAGCGACGATAAAGAACAAGTACCCACTGCCTAGGATCAATGATCTTTATGATCAACTTGCAGGATCCTCTATCTTTTCCAAGATGGATTTGAGATTAGGCTATCATCAAATCAAAATCCGAAACGAGGACATTCCAAAAACGGCTTTCACTACTCGATATGGTCTTTACGAGTACACTGTCATGTCCTTCGGTTTAACCAATGCCCCCGCCACATTCTCGCGCTTGAGGAATTCGATCTTCATGGAGCACGTAGATAAATTTGTTGTGGTTTATCTTGATGACATTCTCATCTACTCGAAGAACGAAGAAGAGCACGCAGAACACCTTAGGTTGGTATTGATGAAACTTAGAGAGCACCGCCTTTATGCCAAGTTCTCCAAGTGTGAATTTTGGCTACCAGAAGTGACCTACTTAGGCCACGTGATTTCTGCGAAAGGTGTTGCTGTCAATCCCGAGAGAGTTCATGCCGTCCTTGACTGGACTCCACCTGAATCGGTTAAGCAAGTTAGGAGTTTTATCGGCCTAGCAAGCTATTGTTGTCGCTTCGTCGAGAACTTTTCTAAAGTTGAAAAGCCTCTTACTGAACTCCTCAAGAAAGATAAGAAATTCCAATGGAACCCCAAGTGCGAGGAAAGCTTTCAAGAGCTAAAAAGAAGATTGACTTCTGCACCCGTACTTGCTCCTCCAGACACCAAAAGGGATTTCGAGATCTATTGTGATGCTTCATAGCAAGGGTTAGGATGCATACTTATGCAAGATCGACATGTGGTAGATTATGCTTCACGCCAGTTGCGGCCACATGAAGAGAACTATCCTACCCATGATCTTGAACTCGCTGCCGTAGTTCATGCCCTGAAGACTTGGCAACATTACCTCCTTGGTTATCGTTGTGAGATCTATTCTGATCACCAAAGCCTCAAATACATATTCACCCAGCCAGATCTTAATCTCAGGCAAAGACGCTAGATTGAGTTGATAAAAGATTATGACTTAGGAATTTCTTACACCCCAGGCAAAGCCAATGTCATGGCTGATGCACTAAGTCTTAAGTTGTATTGTAACAACCTCATGTTACAACAGTATCAACCACTTCTTCATGAGGAATTTTGCAAACTCAATCTTGAGATAGTTCCTCATGGATTTCTTTCTAGCCTGGTGGCGAAACCAACCCTTGAGGATCAAATCATAGCCGCCCAGAAACAAGATAGTAGTATTCAAGAGATCAAGTAGAACATTGTTAGCGTAGTTGCTAAATGTTTCTCTACAAATGATCAAGGAACAATATTTTTTGAAAATCGTTTAGTAGTTCCTGAGAATGAAGACATAAGGCAGCTGATCCTCAAAGAATCTCATGACACTCCCCTCTCAATTCATCCCGGTAGCACAAAAATGTACTGAGATCTACGCCAGAGATTTTGGTGGACCCGGATGAAGAGAGAGATTGCACAATTTGTTGCCGAATGTGATGTTTGTCGTCGCATTAAGGTAGAACACCAAAGACCTGCTGGCACTCTTCAACCATTGTCTATTCCCGAGTGGAAATGGGACAAGGTCGGTATGGACTTCATCACCGGCTTTCCAAAAACCCAGAAAGGAAATGATGCCATCTTCGTTGTCATTAATCGACTTTCAAAAGTTGCTCACTTCCTTCCAGTTCGCGAGTCTATAACTGCTAGCCAGTTAGCGGACTTGTATGTCTCTAGAATCGTGTCTCTTCACGGTGTTCCTTTGGAAATCAATTCTGATCGTGGTAGCCTTTTCACCTCTAGATTCTGGGGAATCTTTCAGAATGCTATGGGAACTCATCTATCCTTTAGTACAGCTTTCCATCCTCAATCTAGCGGTCAAGTTGAAAGGGATAATCAAATCTTGGAAGACATGCTCAGAGCTTGTGTTATCTCTTTCGGAAAGAATTGGGAGAAATCTCTTCCCTTCGCCGAATTTGCTTATAACAATAGCTATCAATCTAGTCTAAACATGGCTCCCTTTGAATTCCTCTATGGCCGACGATGTCGAACACCCCTAAACTGGTCAGAAACCGGTGAAAGACAACTCTTTGGACCGGATATGATCAAGGAAGCAGAAGAGCAAGTTCGCATTGTTTGTGATCGTTTGAAAGCCGCTCAGTCTCGTCAGAAAAGCTACTATGATCGTCATCATAGAGAAGAGAGCTACAATCTTGATGAGAAGGCTTACCTTCGGGTTACTCCTCTGAAGGGAACCCAAAGATTCGGTATCAAAGGCAACTTGGCCCCACGTTACATCGGACCTTTCCGCATTATCGCTAAACGTGGAGAAGTTGCCTACCAACTTGAACTACCCCCGCACCTTTCCCGAGTACATGATGTATTCCACGTGTCACAACTCAGGCGTTGCTTCAAGGACCCCATCCGCGAAGTCGACCATGGAACGCTTGATCTCCAAGATAACCTTTCTTATCGAGAGTACCCTGTTCGTATTCTTGATTCAGCAGAGCGTGTCACTCGTCGTCAGAAGATCAAGTTCCTTAAAGTGCAATGGTCACATCACTCCGAGAAAGAAGCAACGTGGGAAAGAGAAGACCGCCTCCGTGCCGAGTACCCCACCTTCCTCCCGACGACTTCTGAATCTCGGGACGAGATTCTTTTGAGTGGGGGTGAGTTGTCAGAACCCCAACTAGGGTAAGTGCTTGCATCATGCAAAAATTCAAATGAAATTCAAAATTGGGTAAAAGAAAAAGCCCTGAGAAATTAATTCAAACGGCCAGATAAAAATCTTTTTCCAAAAATCATTTGAATAGTTGGAAAATTCCTATAAATGATGGTGATCATTTCAAAAGTGGTTTGGGTTTATTCCCATGCCCAAGGAATTTTCTAAAATTCAAACAGTGCTCTGGAAATTAAAGTTGACCCCTATTTGAATTGGAATTCAAATTAATTGAATTTCAAAAATTCCCAAATACTACAAGTGACTAGCTACTGGTCACCTAGGATTTATAAAAATGTTTGTAAAATGCCTATCTATTTAATTCTAGGCAAAACAAAATAGCAGAAAATAGAAAACAGAAAGCAAAAAAAGGGAAAAAGGAAAAAGAATCCCAGCCCACCCCTTAGGCCTCGGGCCCAACTCACCTGGCCGGCCTAGCCCACCTCTCCTCCCCTTGTCGTCTTCCCCGCCCGGAGGCAGAGCAGGCAGCTCGCCGCCGTGGCGAGCATGCCCGCGGCTGCCGAGCCTTCTAGGCCTCCCCTGCCTCTCCTCTCTCGCCACGCAGACGCCCGCAAGGCTCCCCTTCCTTCCCCCTAGCCCGTGGTCATCTCCTCCTCTCTGCGTCGCCATTGACAGGCAGCCCGAGAGCTCGCCGGAGCGCAGCGCTGCGAACACCGTGGCCACCGGCCTCCTTTCGCCCCGCCTTGGTGTCCAGAAGATCCACCGCCGTCTCCTACGTCGCCTGGAGCACCCAATCGAGCCGCGGAGCCCCAGATTCGTCGCCCTCGTCATATTCTTTCCCGTCGGCCGCCGCGGAGTTCCTCGCCGATTGCTTCGCCGTTCGACCTCCCCAACCTCCCTAACCAGCACAGGCGCGCTCCTGGTGAGCTCCTCTTCCTCCCCAGCCTTTTCAAGCTCCATTTGGCGCACGGCATCGCCGATTCCGTCGGGCCAGTGGCCAGCACGCCGCGGCCGACGCCATAGCCGTCGCCCTGGAGCTCGATCTTGACCCCCTCCTACTCGGTTGCCTTCGGAAGCCCGCGAGGAGCACGCACATACCACCCAAGCCCCGCCCCGTGCCCGATTTGGCAACTCCGGCGAAGCTCCGGCCGTATTCCGGCGAGCTCGCCATTAACCGAGCCCTAACCCCTCCTCTCTCTCTCTCTGGACAGTGGGCCCAAGGCCATTAGCTAGCTAATCCCCTCCCCAGCCCAATGACAAGTGGGGCCAGCCCCCCCTTAACCTCTGTTTAATTTAAATCCAAACAGAAATTAACAGTGAGCCACTGACAGGCATGGCCCACATGTCATCCCTGCTGATGTCATGCTGAGGTCATGCTGATGCAATAAACATTTTCCAGAAAATAAAAGAATAAAGAAAACAGAGAAAATTCCAGAAAATCATTTAAACTTTAGAAAATCATAACTAATTCATATTAAATCCAAATTAAACATATAATATATGAAAAATTGTCAGAAAAATGCAAGGATTAATAATATGCACTTTGTTTCTATGTTTGACCTTTTTAAAATGGGTGAACAGTAGCAAACATGCATATGGAGTTCTTTTGAATTCAAATTTGGAGTGAATTTGCAAATGATTTTGCATTCCACTTCTTTTAAATGGAATTGTACCCACATTGCAACCATGAACATAACCATTGCAATCTTATTCATGTGATTGTGCATTGTAATTTATTTTGATCCTATGATTGTCATGTTGCTAATAGAAGTGGAACCGGAACCGGAGGCCACCCCCTTCGTTGAAGACCCCGATACTGAACCTCGTCAGCAAGGCAAGCAAACCCCATTGATCATGTCTATAAAATCCTACTTCCCTCTCTGTCTCGCTTATGCATGTTTAGGAGATCACCGAGACACGTTCTTTCGCATAGTTGAACCCATTCCAATGCATGACCTATCATTTTGTCACTGTATTAAGCAAACCACAATCCTAGCAGATTTAGGAGTTGAATGATGAGCATGTGGCCCCTGCAACTGTTACTTCTTATTGCTGCTTAGTGATAAAATGAGGATGTTATGATTGTGAGTCGGGATGGAAAGAACACAGTGGTGCTGATGTTAACGTGTTGGTGAATCCACCCTAAACAAAGGTGAACGATGAGAGGCTGTGTAGGAGTACACAGTGGGTTGTCTCGTTGAACACTGCCCTAGGCCCCGAGTTCCTGTTTTGTGATCCAAGACAAAGAGTATGACCACATGTAGGGTTTATGGGAGACCCGTTTGGCCTCTTTACATACCCGATCCGGTCCAGGAGTCACACTAGTTTCGGGCTTTCCATTTGACCTAACTATAGATATGTGGGTGGACATGTGAGGCAGTGAAACCATCTGTCAAAGGTGGCGTCTCGGTCCCTTGCATTATCTGAGTCTTTTTCGTGGAACCGGCCGGACTCTCGAGCGGTGACAAACTCAGGTAGTCGACTCCTGGATTAGAGAAGGTGATGTGAGGGTAGTGCCTTGGTTTCATCCACGTCCGACACCCGCTTGAAGGGTGAGAAGAACGAGGCGATAAGTGATGACACGCGTGTGAAGATGTACACCCCTGCAGGGTTAATGAACTATTCGAATAGCCGTGTCCGCGGTTATGGACTACTTGGAGACCTTACTTGATCATAGACAACTTGAATGGATACTTATAAAACTCGCAAGATAAGCGTGAGTGCTATGGTGTGATTCTTCGTGGGGAAGTCGAGGAAGTATCCATAGTGGTGTATTGGTTGGAGACTTGGTAGTGGACTCGTGTATGCTTCTTACCTCAAGTCTGGTACTCGTAGTACAGGACTAGCCATGTCAAAGCTGGCACTTCTGCATGATGAACCCCGCCTCCTTTACCTTGAATCTTGAGCATGAGTAGTATAGATCTTATGTAAGTCTTGCTGAGTACGACTTTGTACTCACGTTTGCTTATTCAATGTTTTAGATGAGAACCCCGATCCCGATGGAGTCGCCTTCGTGAAGCTTGACGTTGACCTTGGTAGCATAGTTCCAGACAGCAGTATGGTCCCTCGTGGAAGGGCATGTATGTTTACAAGGCTTCTGTAAGCCATTTGTTAAACTTGTCTGTACTCAGACCTAATTTTCTTCTGTTGTATGATGTAATGTTGATCACAGACATGTGATCTTTGTATACTCTATGTGTAAGTAAATAAAGAAGTACTTTGTAGAGTTATGTGATGATACCTGTTGTTCATACTAGACATGTGTGCTGCGTGTATGTTTATAACATGCATGTCTTAGTATGGTTTTTTGAGACCTTAGTTGTGATCTGGCTGGCGGTCTTTTATACACCAAGTGGCCCTTAGATGTGCGCAGCTTGGGGCATCGCGATGCGATTGCCCGTGACTCTGTCACGTGGCAAACTTTGTTGTATGATCGAGCCCGCCCAAGACCCTGACTAAGTGATCGGGCTGGAGTCTGTTTATGTAAGGGTTATGATTCAATCGATAACATGGTTGAGGCGACTTGTCTGTGAGTATGGGATTTCACCACCCATAATCATTTAGACTTGTGAGCGGGCGATGAGGACCCATCTCAGTTGATCATCCGTCTGGATGGGATGCCCCTCACGAACGATGCTTTTCGAGAGTGTTCTGTGCTTGGCCTTGTCTGCTTAGACAAGTGGGTACGGCTCTCGGCTCTCTATGTGATTGAATTGTGAGTGGAATTACATACGCTAACCCCGGGTCCCGACACAAGTGATTCTTTTCAGACGACGCATCACTTGCCGAACCACCTACTTATCATTGCCGGAGTCCTGCGGGAGACAAACCCTATCCTCTACATAGGGGAAATTTGCCGCTATATTGCATCTCACTTTCCACTTGGGGTAACCAACGAGGAGAGAGTATCACCACCCAAAGTGTAAACCCAAAGAAACAAACAACTGCATTAACAAACTTTGTGTAAGGTAAAGAATCCTTGCAATCGCAGTTACAAGCACCGTTGTTTTCTCCCTGGTGGCAGCAACACATCCCCTAATCTTATGTTTATGTTACTGTAGTTAGACATCGGGGGGCATGAACCCACAATCAAGCATAAACGCTCCCTCTTGGAGTTACTATCTACTACTTGGCCAAAGCAATAAAAAGCAACGGAGAACATGCAAGAACTACTCAAGAACAAAATATAAAAAGAGAACTAAATATATAACTCGTCACAATCTGAACATAATCTCATAATCCATCGGATCCCAGCATAGCAACATCAAACAGAATTACATAGATTCCTTGATCATGTAGGGCAACTCACAAGGGCTAAGAATTGAAGCACAAGATTGGAGAGAAGACATCACAGAACTACTGGTCATGGACCCATGGTCCAAGGGGGACTACTCACGGCACATCCGATAAGCGTCCATGGTGGTGGAGAAGCTACCGAAGGTCAATCCTCCCTCCGGCAGGGTGTCAGGAGGAGGTCTTTTGGTGCTCCCGATTTTGGAAGCGCGGTGGTCATACGTCCCAAACATATATATAATTTCTCCTTGCTCCATGCATGTTTTGTGTGATATTGCTATGATCTAGATACACTTTTATACACTTTTGATCATATTTGGACTAACTTATTAACTCAGTGCACCACAGTGCCAGTTCCTGTTTTCTGCTGTTTTTATATTTCAGCTTTCCCCATATTAAAAGTGCTCCAAAAATTCGGGAAAATCAGATAAAAAATCAGCGTACCAGAAGCTTCCGGAAACACCTAGGAGGGCCCGGAGGGGACCCACAAGGGCCACAGGCGCCCTCCCGACACGCCCTATGGTGGGGCCTCGCCAGGGGGCGCCTGGACCCCTGGTGGGGCCCCTGGCTGCCCCCCTTTGCCTATATATTCTCCGTGACGCGAAACCCCTGAAGACAGAACCCTTTTTCGCGATCTCGCCTCTGTTCCGACGCCGCCGCACTTCCAAGATCGGCAGCGCTGATACGTCCAAAACGTATCTATAATTTCTTCTTGCTCCATGCATCTTTTGTGTGATATTTCTATGATATTGATGCACTTCCATACACTTTTGATCATATTTGGACTAACCTATTAACTCAGTACACCCCAGTGTCAGTTCCTATTTTCTGTTGTTTTTGTATTTCAGGGTTTTCCCATTATTTAAATTGCCAGAAAAATTCTGGTAAAAATATAGGAAAAATCGGCGTACAGGAAGCTTCGGGAAGAGCCCAAGTGGGGCCAGAGGGGAGCCATGGGTGGCCCAGGCGGCCACCCCCTAGGCCGCGCCAGGGGGGCGCCTGGGGCCCCTGGTCCACCTCTGGCTGCCCCCTTCGCCTATATATCCCTCTCGTCGCGAAACCCTAGAGGACAGAACCCTTTTTCGCGATCTCTCCTCTGTTCCACCGCCGCCGCACTTCCAAGATTGGGAGCACCAGGAGCCCTCTTCCCGGCACCCTGCCGGAGGGAGGAACCACCTCCGGGAACTTCTCCACCACCATGGATGCTTCCCGGATGAACCGTGAGTAGTCCACCTTAGACCATGGGTCCATAATCAGTAGCTATGTGATGTTCTCCTCCCCTCTTTGTTCCTCATGGCTTAGACCTCGTGAGCTGCCCTACATGATCGAGGCACATATGTAATCTTTCTGCTGTTGCTATGCTGAGTTTGCTGGGATCTGATGGATTATGAGAATATGTTCAGATTGTGTTTTAGTAATATATTTGATTCTCCTCTTTTATATTTATGTTCTTGAGTATTTCTTGCATGTTCTCCGTTGCTGTTTATTGCTTTGGCCAAGTAGTAGGTAGTAATTCCAAGAGGGAGCGTTATGCATGATTGTGGGTTCATGCCCCCCGATGACTAGCTTGAGTGACAGAAACATGAGTCTAGGGGATGGGTTGTTGCCACAAGGGAGAAAACAACGGTGCTTGTACTTGCGGGTGCAAGGATTGTTTACTTTACGCAAAGTTCTTTAATACAGTTGTCTGTTGCTTTGAGTTTACACTTTTGGTGGTATTCGCAACTTAATACCAGCGAGATGTTCTGGATAGATATCTCAAGGTGGATGATTAGTAGGTAGATGCAGATGGATTTCGGTCTACTTGTCTTGGCGTACAGCCCAAGATTTCGAGCCTCTTCCTTTCTTAGTAGCATAGTTAGCATTGATTTGCGCACATAATCCTGTCAACTGCCCAGCTGTAATTTTTTTACCTCGCATGGCTATTTTATCGTCTTTTGGGAGAGAGACATCACTAGTGAACATCATGGGACCCCGGTCCATATTTCCACCATTGTTTACACCCGCTATTTATTTTCTTCTTTATTTCCTTTTCCGTTGCTATCGCTATCATTATTATCCCGTGCGTTTGATCCTTTGTAAACAACAAGGCCGGAGGGATTGACAACCTCTCTGTACTCGTCGGGAGCAAAGTACAGATTCTTTATTTCCTTCCACTTTGGGTAACCAACGAGGGGCGATGACGATGGGGTGACCCCACGACTCCTACAGATAGGCCTACCCGGTGTCCCTGAAGATAGAAGGGCCATGAAGACCCGCCTGGACCCGCCTTGGCCCGCTAATTGGCACCGACATAGGAGTCTGCGACTCACAAGGAAGGTGCGAAGACCTGTCGTACGGAGCAAGCTAGGGTTAGGAACTCTTACCTGTAAACGTAGATGAACTCCCCGAGACCTAGCCCAGTATATAAGGGCTAGGAGGGGCGACGCCAAAGGCATCCAATATCATCTGTAACCCTAGCCTTGAGCGCTCCAGCCTTGGCATCCACTGTAATCGTATCTCCCTCATCAATAATATCGAGCAGGAACGTGTCCACCTGTTGGCCGACGAGCTATCGTCCAACCTGTGCCTCTCATGACTAACCCAGGGTCCCTGACCATGGGATTTGCCGGGGTTGATCCCCGTCAATTGGCACCGTCTGTGGGAACTACACAGGTTGGGATCACGATATCGGCGGTCCCGTCTTCAGAAAGCCACAACTCAAGGGCAAGGACCAAATCTAGCCCACTCGAAGGATTCAAGATCACGGCGAACATCTCTGCCACCCCATCAAGATCGCTCGGGCTACAGCTGTGCCAGGACCAATACTACGGTAACGGCCAAGTGCAGCGTCAGCAGCGAAGGAATCGACGACCCAGAAGAACGGCGAGAGGCCTCCACGAAGGATTTCCACTCGACGAACCGCGACGCGCAGCGGAGGACTCACAAATCTTTCGACAACCCACCGCCGCCCGGGCACCCGCCGCACTTCAAGACGACGACTACGAGATTGAAACCATCGATCAGCAGAACCATCGCCAAGGAAGAAGGAATCGACGACCCAAAAGGCGCGCACGGGATATCTACGGGAAGGCCCCACTGAACGAGCCACGTCACGCAGCTGTGCAACCGACGGCCACTCAACGTCACGCCGTCGCACGAGCACCTGCCGCCAGACAGGACAGCGACTCCGAGACACCGGTGGGCGAGTACTATGACCCCGATCGAAGGCCAGATGAATTCGCCAACCTCATCAAGAACCAAGATATGAGTCGAGGAATCGAAACCGACCCTCGCTTCCACGAACACCCGGCGGATCACGAGCAAATCTTCAGAATCTCAAGAAGGAAGAGGCACGCCGGATCTAGAAAACTCACGGTTAGAGAGCAGCTAGCAGGACCCTGCACGATCCACAGCTTCGAGGATGACTTGGGACGCGTCAGGTCAGGTCACACTTTGGGAGACTGTCACCTGTTCAACGAGCTAGCCGACGACCTCAAGAAGGAGAAGCAGAAAGAAGACAGGTGCAACCGGCGACCCAAACAATCGCCGCCCTCAAGCCCGGAAGGACGTCACAGCCCGATGCAAGGACAGGTGCTCATGATCCAAGAGGGAAGGGTGCCACAAGCACAACGCGACGCTTACGCCCTGCAAGCTAGAGCAGCCGAGAGCATAAATATAGTCGAAGTCTACCAGCTACATGATACGGAGACCAGCATCACGTTCTCACAGGACGACCATCCACCCGCAGTCCCAAGACCGGGGCACGCGCTCCTGGTGCTCGATGCACAAATCGGAGGGTACGACATGGATAGGGTCTTCATGGACGGAGGCAGCAGCATGAATATCATCTTCGCCAGCACCCTGCAAAAGATGTTGATCCCACGATCAGTATGGAAGAAATCGAGCACCGTGTTACACGGGGTAGTCCCAGGAGAAGCAGCCACATCCCTCGGAGTCGTCGAACTTGAAGTAGTCTTCGGCAACCGACGCAACTTCGCAAAGCACGTCTTCGAGTTCGAAGTACTCAACTAGGAATCGCAATATCACGCCATATTGGGACGGCCAGCATTCGTGCATTTCATGGCGGTTCCACACTACGCCTACCTCAAGCTCAAGATGCCAGGATCAACGGGAGTCCTCACGATCAACGGAAGCTTCACCAAATCAGATCAATGTGACCGTGACTTTCATAAAATCTCCGACACATTCGGAGCCGAACAAGAACTCAGAGAAATAGCCATGGTGACGGACAAGAGTACCTTCCCATTGGTGAGCCGAAGCGAATCTAAGGAATACGGACGCGACTTCAGCATCGACAGCGACACATTCAGCATCGAATGCGACACAGTCACTCACCAAGTGCCCCCAACGGACCCGGACAAAACATTCCGCGTGTACACCCACCTACCAGAGGAGCAGGCGACGGGTCTCGTCGCTTTCCTTCGAGATGAGTGGGAAATATTCGCCTGGTGCCCAGCCGACATGCCTGGAATACCACGCGAATTCGCGGAGCACGCCCTACACATCAAGCAAAACACGAAGCCGGTGAAGCAAGCTCTGAGACGATTCTCGGAGCCCAAGCGCAGAGCAATCGGAGAGGAAGTCAACAGGTTACTCGACGCCCAGTTCATCCGGGGAACGAAGAAAGCCACCTGGATAGCCAACCCAGTGTTGGTGCCCAAGAAAGACACGAACGTGATGCGCATGTGTGTCGACTACGGACCAGTCAACAAGCATTGCCCGAAGGACCACTTCCCCCTACCTAGAATCGATCAGATAATCGACTCGACAGCAGGGTGCGATCTACTCTCCTTTGTTGATGCCTACTCAGGATACAACCAGATCAGGATGAAGGAAGAAGATGAAGAGCAAACATCGTTCATCACCGCCTATGGCGTATTCTGCTACAGGACCATTCCCTTCGGGCTCAAGAACGCAAACGCCACATACCAGCGAATGATGCAGGCCTGCCTGAAAGAGTAAATCGGAAGAAATGTGCAAGTCTATGTGGACGGCATCTTCATCAAGACCTACAAAGAAGCCACACTACTCGACGACCTGCGCGAAACCTTCGCAGCGCTCAACAAATACAGAATGAAACTCAACCCAAAGAAGTGTGCATTCGACGTACTGGCGGGGAAGCTACTCGGCTATATGGTCTCTGCCCGAGGAATCGAGGCAAACCCTAAGAAAGTCCAAGCCATCGGCAGAATGCAAGAACCAACCGACGTCAAAGGAGTACAGCAGCTCACTGGAAGACTCGCAGCCCTAAGCCGCTTCATCAGCAGGCTGGGAGAACGCATGCTGCCTTTATACCAGCTGCTTAGTAAAGGAGAGAAATTCGAGTGGACGGAGGAAGCCCGCCTAGAATTCGCGGACCTGAATAAGTCACTCTTGACCCCACCAATCCATTCTGTACCCAAGGAACGAGAGAAGCTATACCTCTACGTGGCAACACGTCACAGTGTAGTAAGCACAGCGCTCGTTGTCGAACGCACAGAAGAAGGCAAGGTCCAGAGCATCCAGAGACCGATCTACTACCTCAGCATGCTCCTGACCAAATCCCAGCAGCGGTACCCGCATTATCAGAAGCTACTACTGGTCGTCATCATGACCTCAAGAAAGGTGTCCCACTACTTCGACGAGCACCCTATCACAATCGTGAGCAGCGCACCACTCGCTAACATACTCGACAACCCTGGAGCGATTGGACGAGTCGCCGAGTGGAACATTGAGCTCAGCCCACGGGACCTGCAGTTCAAGCACCCAACAGCCATCAAAGCCCAAGTACTCCCAGATTTCCTGGTCGAGTGGACGGAGGTTCAGACACCAGGCCCCCCAGACCTATCAAATTCATGGTCAATGTTCTTCGATGGGTCCAAGAGACAACAAGGAGCCGGGGCAGGAGTTGTGCTCATCTCCCCTAAAGGAACAAAGCTAAAATATATCCTCCAGATCAACTTCAGTCACGCCTCCAACAACGAAGCAGAATACGAGGCACACCTCCATGGCATGCGCATGGCCCAAACGTGCGGAGCCACTCGCCTCATAATCTACGGGGACTCCAATCTCGTCGTCCAGCAGACGATGAGAAACTGCGACGCAATAGCCGACAACATGGCGACCTACCAGAAGCTCTACAACGCACTCGAAGGAAGTTTTGACGGTTGCGAGCTCAGCTACATCACCAGGGCCAACAACACAAAAGCTAACGAACTCGCGAACATTGATTCGTCCCGAGGACCAATACCACCCGGCGTTTTTCTTGAAAGCATCAGCCAGAGATCCATAAAGGTACAGGCAGCAGCACCGGAAGCAGTCGTGGACGACGAGGACGCAACAGACCTGGCGCAGGTGGCAGCAGCAAGCCCATCAGAAGGCACAAGCACCAGCACACCCGACAGCACAGCTCCGATAGAGCTCGAACGACCCGTCTGGGCAAAACCGTTCCTCCGATTCCTAATCGAAGGTACGCTACCGCAAGACGTGGCCGAAGCACGACGCATCAGCCGACGATCCAAGGTGTTCACCGTGATCAACAAACATCTATACAAGCGCAGCATCACCCAAATGCTCCAAAGGTGCATCGACGAAGAGGACGGCAAAGCCCTACTGCTCGAAATCCACGAAGGCACCTGCGGGCACCATGTGAGCATTCGATTACTCGTGTCCAAAGGATTCTGAGCCGGGTTCTATTGGCCCACAGCCATGAAAAACGCAGAGGAAATCGTGCGACATTGTGTCGCCTGCCAGAAATTCGCCAACAGGCCACACGCCCCCGCCTCAGAGCTCAAAACCATACCACTATCCTGGCCGTTCACCACCTGGGGACTCGACATGGTGGGCCCACTCAAGAAATCATCAAAGGGCGGAAGGACACACCTGCTCGTCGCAGTCGACAAGTTCACTAAATGGATCGAAGTAGTGCCCATCACCAGCTCCACAGCTCTCACGGCTGTCAATTTCATCAAATCGATCGTCTTCAGGTTCGGAGTGCCACACAACATCATCAAGGACAACGGCACGAACTTCACAGCCGCAGAATTCCAGAACTTTTGCGAAGAACTGGGCATCAAAATCAATTATGCATCAGTCGCGCACCCGTAGTCCAACGGCCAAGTGGAAAAAGCAAACGGCCTTGTATGCGGGGGAATCAAGAAGCGGCTCCTCGCACCACTCGAGCAAGCCTCCGGCAACTGGGTAGAAGAACTTTCCGCGGTACTATGGAGCCTACGAACTACACCAAACACCGCGACCCAGTACACACCCTTCTTCATGGTGTACGGGGAAGAGGCAGTACTACCACATGACCTCAAGTTCGGAGCACCTCGGGTCACCGGGTACGAAGAAGAAGAAGCAGAAGAAGCATTACAAGATGACAAAGATACAGCTGATGAAGCAAGAGATACAGCCCTGGAAAAATCAGAGGGGTACCAGGACAAGCTACGCACCTACCAAAGCAGTCGCTTGCGCACTAGAACCTTCAACAAGGGTGACCTAGTCCTACGGCTAATACAAGAGAAGGTCCATAAACTTGCCCCCCAATGGGAAGGACCATTTATAGTCTCAGAAGTCATCGGATGTGGCGCCTACAGGTTGAAGAACCCGAAGACAGACGAGGACGTGGGTAACCCATGGAACGTAGCAAACTTGCGACTGTTCTATCCATAGTCCCCATCGGTCAGACATGACTGGCAACTCATGTAGCCGCTCGACCGCAATAAAATAAATTTTGCTCAAATACTGCCATCTCAAAGCACTCGGGGGCTCGAGCACACACTCCCCCCGAGAGACACTATCATCGCCTACGCGATCTTAACCAAAGCACTCGGGGGCTCGAGCACACACTCCCCCCGAGAGACGCTATCATCGCCTACGCGATCTTAACCAAAGCACTCGGGGGATCGAGCACACACTCCCCCGAGAGACGCTATCGCCTACACGATCTTAACCAAAGCACTCGGGGGCTTAAGCATAAAATCCCCCCGAGAGACGCTATCGCCTACGTGATCTTAACTAAAGCACTTGGGGCTTAAGCATAAAATCCCCCCGAGAGACGCTATCGCCTACGCGATCTTAACCAAAGCACTCGGGGGCTTAAGCATTAAATCTCCCCGAGAGACGCTATCGCATACGCGATCTTAACCAAAGCACTCGGGGGCTTAAGCATAAAATCCCCCCGAGAGACGCTATCGCCACTTACGCGATCTTAACCAAAGCACTCGGGGGCTTAAGCATAAAATCCCCCCGAGAGACGCTATCGCCACCTACGCGAGCTCACCTTAAAAACTCGGGGGCTCAGGCATAAGCATTCCCCGAGACACGCTACGGTCCTATTCAAAAACACTAGGTTAGCAATCTTCAAGTCTTCACCCGAACGACAAGCAACCAAGACTCTCCGACTACTCCAGAGTTGAACCGCGAGGAAATACGCAAAGTTTTAAGCCTACGTTTGACTCTACAACTCAAACGTAGCCTCGGGGGCTACTCCCATCGGGAGCGCTTCCGCGCACCCGATAGAACACACTAGAAATTTAAAATCAGTGCATCACGGGAGGAATTGAAGACAATTCACGCTATCAGATGGAGCCGAAGACATTCTGCACTATCAGAAGGAGTCGAAGACAATGCATCACAGGAGTCGAAAACACAGTCTATTGCAAGACCTCAACCACAGCTTGAATTCAACCATAAAGGTATTGTCGGGACCCGGGGTTAGCGTATGTAATTCCAGTCATGATACAATCACATGGAGAGCCGAGATCCGTACCCACTTGTCTAAGCAGACAAGGCCAAGCACAGAACGCTCTCGGAAAGCATCAAACGTGAGGGGCATCACATCCAGGCCGGATGATCAACTGAGATGGGTCCTCAACATCCGCTCACAAGTCTAAATGCTTATGGGTGGTGAATCCCATACTCATAGACAAGTCGCCTCAACCATGTTATCGATTGGATCCTAACTCTTACATAGACTTACTCCAGCCCGATCACTTAGTCGGGGTCTAGGGCGGGCTCGATCATACAACAAAGTGTGCACGTGACAGAGTCACGAACAATCGCATCGCGATGCCCCAAGCTGCGCACATCTAAGGGCCACTTGGTGTATAAAAGACCGCCAGCCAGATCACAACTAAGGTCTCGAAAACCCATACTAAGACATGCATGTTATAAACATACACGCAGCACACATGCCTAGTATGAATAGCAGGTATCATCACATAACTCTACAAAGTACTCGTTATTGATATACACATAGAGCATACAAAGATCACATGTCTGTGATCAACATTACATCATACAACGGAAGCAAATTAGGTCTGAGTACAGACAAGTTTAACAAATGGCTTAGAGAAGCCTTGTAAACATACATGCCCTTCCACGAGGGACCAGACTGCTGTCTGGGACTATACTACCAAGGTCAATGTCAAGCTTCACGAAGGTGACTCCATCAAGGTCCGGGTTCTTATCTAAAACATAGAATAAGCAAACGTGAGTACAAAGTCGTACTCAGCAAGACTTACATCAGAACTACACTACTCATGCTCAAGTATCAAGGTAAAGGAGGTGGGTTTCATCATGCAGAAGTGCCAGCTTTGACTTGGCTAATCCTGAACTACAAGTACCAGACTTGAGATAAGAAGCGTACACGAGTCCACTACATCTCCAACCAATACACCACTATGGTTACTTCCTCGACTTCCCCACGAGGAAGCACACCATAGCACTCACACTTATCTTGCGAGTTTTAGAAGTATCCATTCAAGTTGTCTAATAATCAGGTACAGGTTCCAAGTAGTCCTTAACCGCGGACGCGGCTATTCGAACAGTTTTGTTAACCTTGCAAGGGTGTAAGCTACACACACATGACCATCGGTTACCGCCAGGTCTCGCCACCGTTCAAGTGGTGACAGCGAGGATGTTCACCACGACACTTCGCTCACAACCGGTCTATTCCAGGAGTCGACTATCTGAGTTTGCCTCCGCTCGAGAGCCCGGCCCGATCAATGAAACGGACTCAAACAATGTATGTGACCGAGACGCCACCTCTGGCAGATGGTTTTCCTGCCTCATAGGTGCACCCACATATCTATATGATGCAACCATTCCTTCATTCTTTTCTATGCAGATGTCAAATGGAAAACCCGAACTAATGTGACTCCTAGACGTCGACACGGATCAAGGTACTAGGCCGAGAGGGGTCAATGAGCCCAATGTGTGGTTGTACTCTTTGTCTTGGATTACCATACAAGAACTCTTGTACTCCTACACAGCCTCTCATCGTTCACCTTGTATTAGGGTGGATTCACCGACACAGTTTCACTTTCATCAACACCATGTTCACTATCATCCCGACTCACATCAAAAGCAACCTCATGTAACACTAAGCATGCAATAAGCTATAATAGTTGCAGGGGCCTCATGATATCAAACAACTCCTATGTCAGCTAGGATTGTGGTTTGCTTACTACTGTGACAAGATAATAGGTCATGCATCGGATATGGGTTCAACTATGCGGTAGAATCGATACAAGATGATCTCCTAAACATGCATAAGCGAGACTGAGAGGGAATTGGGATTTTATAGACATGATCAATGGGGTTTGCTTGCCTTGCTGACGACACTCAGGGTTTAACGGTGGTCTTCTTCTTCGGGGGTTTAACTGATTTGTGGCAAATACAATTTACATGAAGTATATTGCATTTGGAATGCAAATTCAAACTCCAAATTCAAATTCAAATTATGCCATATGCATGTTTGCTACTGTTCCCCATTTTAAAATGGTCAAACATGAAAACAAATTGCATATTCATAATCCTTGCATTTTCTGATAATTTTTCATATATTATATGTTTAATTTGGAGTTAATATGAATTTTCTATGATTTATTGAAGTTTAAGCCTTTTTCTAGATTTTTCTCTGTTTTCTTTTATTATTTTAATTCTTTTCCAAATACTGCATCAGCCCCACGTCATCATGACGTCAGGGGGGGGGGGGGCTGACCTGTGGGTCCACCCTGTAAGCCTCACAGGGGTTAATCCCCTATTTAAAATTAACCCGAGGGGGTTAATTAGTGGGCTGGCCCCACATGTCATTGACCTAGGGTCAACTAACCCGAGGGGTTAGGACCCTAATGACGGCCATGTCAGCGCTCTCGCCGGCGGCTCAACGCCAGTGGTCAGAAGCCACGGCGGAGCAGCACGGGATGGTGCTCCCGTCCACCAAACGCAGCGCCAGGGACACCAATCTACAGCCCGTGGACGCGTACATCGCGGGGGCTAGTCGCGCACCACCTGGGAGCACCACGGCGACGGCAGCGACGTCCTCGGCGACGGCAGCGACGTCCTCGGCGACGGCAGCGACGTCCTCGGCGGCGGATGGAGTACTGGAGAGGCGGCGATGGCGTTACGGCGCACGGGAAAAGCTGGGGATGGAGGGAAAATGAGCGCAAGCTCACCCTGATTCCAATGGAGTCGACGGCGAGGGCTTGGAGGGCGTGGTGACGACTAATTTTCCGACGAGGTCCACGGCGGCCGGCGGCTTGTCGTTGAAGATGGCGACGCCCTCGGTCCTCTGGGCTCGAATTGGAGGCACGGCTCGATGAAGACGACGGTGGGGACTTCACTGGACACGACGGCTTGCCGAGAGGGGTCCGTTGGCCACGGCTGGGCGGCGACGTGCTCTGCGGGGCACTCGGGAACTTCGCCGGAGAGAGAGAGGGAGGGCCAGAGACAGGCAAGGTGTGCGGGGGAGGGAGTGAGCAGTTGCGTGGCGTGCTCGGGTGCGCGAGGGAGAGGCCTAGGAGGCTCTCCTCGTCGGTGGCCGTCGACGCGTGCCCCCAGCTCTCCAGCGAGCTGCTTTGGGGGCTGCGGAGGAAGACGACACGCCCTGGTGGGCTGGGCCGTGGGCAACAGGTGAGTGGGCCTCTTTTCTTTTTCTATTTTTCTTTCTGTTTTGTTTTTCTTTCATTTGTTTGCTCTGATAAATAAATACCAAAGTATTTTTATAAATGCCCAAATATTTTATGTGGCCTCACAATGTCAGATCCCTCTGTTAGGTATGTGCTAGGGTTAGCTAGTACCTTTGCATCATGTCAAAATTTCAAAAAGAAATCTTGGAAATCAAATTCAAAATCAAAATGGGAGAAGGAACACCCCCCAATTCAAAAGGCCAGATAAAAATATTTTCCAAAATTTCATGTTAGAGTTTTGAAAAGTCTTATAAATGAGTGTGATCACATATCAAGTGATGTGGGACCCACCCCATGCTCATAGATTTTTCAAATATTCAAACAGTACCTTGGAATTAAAGAAATACCCCTTTTTGATTTAAAATTCAAATCATTTGAATTTTAAAAATGTTGAAAGTTTATGAGTGGCTAGTCTATATTATTATGAGGCCATGTAAAAGTTTTCAGCATTTAATAAAATGGTTTGGTATTTTTATCAGAGCCAAAACAAATTACAGAAAAAGAAAGGAAAGATTAAACAGAGGGAAAAAGAAAAACCTACCTGTTGCCCACAGGCGAGGCCCAACTCGCCTTGGCCGGCCCAGCCCACCCGGGGGCGCCTTGTCTTCTACCTCCCCGCCGAGCCAAGCAGCTCGGTGGAGGCAGAGCAAGCACCGGGCGCCACCTCGACGCCGAGAGGCTTCCAGCCCCCCCTGGACCTCATCTCCTCGCCAGGAGACGCGCGACGGTTGCCTGCACCTTTCCCCTCTCCTCGCGTTCGCTCTCCTCCTCTCTCTTCTTCGTTTCCAAACCGCCCCGAGAGATCTCCGCCGGCCACCGTAGTGCGAGACCGTGGCCAACGACGACGAAGAGCTTCCCCACTTTGTCCATCGAGCTCCCCACCGTCGTCTTCATCACCGTGAAAAAGGAATCGAAGCCGGAGCCCCTGAAGCCACCGGTATCGCCGTCGCCATCTCGTCGGAGCCGCGGGAGCTCGCCGTTGAATCCGTTGCCAGCACGTCCTCCCCGAGATCTTCATCGACTCCATCAAGCTCCTGGTGAGAAGGCGCTCCAAAGCCCCATATTTTTGCCTCGGATTGCGTCTCGTAGCTAGCACCGCCATGGAAGCCGAGGTACCTCACCGCCGCGGTCGTCGTCGGCGAGCATCCGTGAAGCACACGTACCCAAGAGCATGTCCGACGTCTTCCCTGTGGTCTAACGCATCGAACGAGCTCAAGATTGCTGGTTTTGGAGCACCGTGGCGACGATTGCCTCCTTCCTGTGTTTCTGTTGCCGCCGGCGAGGTCACCGCCGTCGCTGGGGTCGTCGTCTTGGACGCTGGCGTGCACCAGGAGACGTGCGAGAGCACGGGCTTCGCTCCCGTGGTCTCGGCGCTTCGTTTGGACCACGGGAACAACAGATCCGCGCAGCGCCGCCATGGCCAGGCCGCCGGCGTTTAGCCGCCGGTGGGTTAGCCTAACCCTGAGCCTAATCCAACCCCTAATGACCCCCAGAGTCACTTACAGGTGGGCCCAGAACCCCTCTAATCTCTCTGTTAATTTACATTAACAGGGATTTATCCCAGAGAGGCTGACAGCCCTGGCCCACTGGTCAGTTTGACCGGGGTCAAAACCCCCTACGTCATGCTGATGCAGTGCTGGCGCAATAAAAGCTTTTCTAGTTAAAAAGAATTCCAGAAATTCCAGAAAATACCCCAAACTTTGGAAATTCATAGAAAATTCATATTAACTCCAAATTGGACAAATAATATATGAAAAACGATCAGGAGAAAATTATCTTTCCAAATATGCAACTTTCAACTCTGTTTGAGTTGAATTTAAAATGTGATCAGTAGCATTTGCTATTTGATTTAAATGGAATTAAATCAAATTCAATTCAAATATTTTTGCAACTTGAACCATGGAAACATGCTACATTTCACTTACACATCAGAGGCATATCATACACATTTGAAGGTAATTCAAAATGATCAAACTATATCAAATATAATTTGGTTAATGTTGAATTCAAATGTGGAGTTTGAATTTGCATTTTAAATGCAATATATTCCACTTAAATGGAATTGCCTCACACATCAAAACTTGTACTTCAAGCATTAACATTCAATCATGTGCTTGAGCATTGCATTCATATTGATTGCTACTTCGTGCTTTGTTTGTCGAGTAGAGGTGGAACCGGAGCAAGAGGTCACCCCCTTCGCTGAAGATCCAGAAACCGAACCTCGTCAGCAAGGCAAGCAAAACCCCATTGATCATGTCGATAAAATCCCACTTCCCTCTCATGTCTCGCTTATGCATTGTATAGGATGATCACCATGTTATGATTCTACCGCTTAGATGAACCCATTCCTTTGCATGACCTATCTTTTGTCACAGTAGTAAGCAAACCACAATCCTAGCAACTGTAGGAGTTGTTTGATATCATGTGGCCCCTGCAATGTTACTGCTTATTGCATGCTTAGTATGATACCATGTTGTTACTGTGATGTGAGTCGGGATGGTAGTGATCATGTGGATGATGGTAGAAAAGTGTTGGTGAATCGACCTAATACAAGGTGAACGATGAGAGGCTGTGTAGGAGTACACGGTGGGTTGTCTCGTTGAACACCGCCCTAAGTCCGAGTTCTTGTGTGGTGACCCAAGATGAAGAGTACAACCACACATTGGGCTCACTGACCCCTATCAACCTATTAACTCATCCCTTTCGATGTCCAGATGTCGCAGTAGTTCGGAGTTTTGGTAGGCTTGTGGCCTGGATGCTAAGTGAGAGAACGGCTCACCCGAGACCGGCTTATGCACCACGCACATATCGCTTGGGTCCACTTCGGTAAACCGGCCGGGTTCACGATAGTGGTAGCCCACCCAAGTAGGCGGCTTTCTTGGACTAGATAGGCTATGAGGTAACAGTTGTGGTGAGCATCCTCGCTGGCACCCCTTGAATGGTGTCGAGATCAAAGGCGGTAAATGATGGTCATGTGTGTGTAGCGGTACACCCTTGCAAGGTTAACAAAACTATTCGAATAGCCGCGTCCGCGGTTATGGACTACTTGGAAAGCTTAGCTTGATTATTAGATAACTTGAACCGGAGACTTCTAAAATACACCAAGATAAGTTTGAGTGCTATGGCGTGCTTTCTCGTGGGGAAGTCGAGGAAGGCACCATAGTGCTGTATTGGTTGGAGAAAGTAGTTGACTCGTGTACGCTTCTTACCTCAAAGTCTGGTACTCGTAGTTCAGGATTAGCCAAGTCAAAGCTGGCATTTCTGCAAGTGAACCCCACTTCCTTTTACCTTGACACATGTGCATGAGTAGTATAGCTCCTATGTAAGTCTTGCTGAGTACGACTTTGTACTCACGTTTGCTTAATCTATGTTTTAGATGATGCCACTGACCCCGAAGGTGGCTTCTTCATCGAGCTGGACGACTGAAGTTAAACTAGTCTAGTCCCAGTCAGCAGACTGGTTCCCTCGTGGAGGGCTTTATGTTTGAATAAGGCTTCTTAAGCCAATTTGTTAAACTTGTCTGTACTCAGACATAATTTGCTTCCGCTTTATGTTGTAATGTTGGATCACATGTATGTGATCTCTGTGTGTACTCTATAAGAGTTATAAATAAAATGTACACTTTGTAGAGGATTGCAATGGTACCTGCTGTTCATACAAGGCATGTGTGCTGCGTGTATGTTTATAACATGCATGTCTTTGTATGGGTTTTCGAGACCTTAGTTGTGTTCTGGCTGGCGGTCCTTCATACACCAAGTGGCCCTTAGATGTGCGCAGCTTGGGGCATCGCGATGCGATTGTCCGAGACTCTGTCTCGTGCACACTTTGTGGTATGATCGAGCCCGCCCTAGACCCCGACTAAGTGATCGGGCTGGAGTAAGTCTATGTAAGAGTTTCGAGATAGTCGATAGTATGGTTGAGGCGACTTGTCTTTGAATATGGGGGTTCACCACCCATATCATTAGACTTGTGTGCGGACGATGAGGACCCATCACAGTTGATCATCCGTCCTGGATGGGATGCCCCTCACGTACGATGCTTTCCGAGAATGTTCAGTGCTTGGCCTTGTCTGCTTAGACAAGTGGGTGCGGTTCTCGGCTCTCCATATGACTATGTCTTAACTGGACTTGCATACGCTAACACCGGGTCCCGACAGACTTGGTATCAGAGCAGGACTGACTGTAGGACTAGTAGCCTTGGCCGAAGTTGAGTCTAGCTTGCTATAGTTATATAGTTACTCTGGGTATATAAGGGAACAACGTAAGGTTTCATTTTTCTCCTTACCCCCTTCGTTCTGAGTTCTGAGTCACCCTCATCTTATTCTATGGGAAGATAGGACTAGGCTCTCCTCTGTCTGATTAGCACATCTCGTTGATTGCTTCCTTATAGCCGTAGGAAAGTTGTGTCAGGTTTTCCTAGCATTGTTATAATGCTGATTTCTTACATCATATTATATAAGTGTTGTTTTCATGATTGAAAGAAATTGTCATTTCTTACAATTACAGCCGTTATGCTGTCCGAGTCATTCCAGGTTTATCTCATAATCTGATGCATTTGCAAACTCCTTTCTATTTCAGATGGCAGATCTTCCCCCTCGGCAGATTGTTCATTTGACCAGGTGCCTCGGTGTGCGTGGCCATCCCGCCACGTTGATCGAGATGATGTCCTATGTGGGATATCGATGGTACCCTGAGTACACCATCGAGGAGCACTTCCACGACTTCAACCAGACGCAGTTCCACTGCATTGTCCGGATCTACCCGCACCACGTTGGAGTCACCCAGCCTATCCACTTTGGACATGGCATCGGCGTTACCGAGAACATGGCTGTGCAGGATGCTGCATATTCATGTATTACACTGCTGAGAGAGGAGCACACCCTACTGAGAGAGACTTCTTTCCGCTATATCCCAGCTGCGCTTCCAGGAGAAGAGGGATATTACACCGGACTCTACTCAGATCACTCTGCAGAGGATCCATCACTCCAGGTGACTGCTAGGTTTGCTAGTGACAGAGATCGTGATGCACGTGCTCTCCGTTTTGAGCTCCACGCTACTCGTGTTCGTCTGTACCGAGCACTGACGCTCTTGGCACCCTTTGTGAGCGTGGGATCAGTGGAGTACGATGCGATCTATCCAGTGAGGACCCAGATGCCTTCTCGAGTTGCTTGGCCCGAGATTGGAGGAATTTTTCCACCCCGTGGTCCTTTGCTTCCACCCTACACTGGACCTAGGCCCCATCCTTGCCCAAATGGATATCAGGGCCCACAAGCCTCCGTGTTTTCCGATGGTCACCTCCAGCTACCGGGATACGCGGGTAACTTTTACGAGGATTACTATGGAGATGGAGATGAGTGAGACCGCCTGTGGTCTTACTTAGTGAGGATGTAGTAGTATCTTAGGTATTGTATGCAAGGTGTCTAAGTTCCAGAGGCTTAGATAAATAATGTATAGGAAGTCAGAGTGCCTCTGAAGGATGTATCATCTTCATCACGTTTGTATTAGCTTAGTGCTTGTACTTAAACGATGTATGGTTTGTATGACAGCTTGTGAATATATGGCTTGTATGCTTTTATCACCATGTTGTCAAGATGATTACTTTCTTTGCTCTGTAATCCTTCCAGTACTTCAATACCTTGATTAGACTCTTCAATCAACTCTGTTTGACTTTGGTTTTTTCACCTTCAGGATGTCTCAAGGAACACGTGGCCAGATTGGTCGTAACCAAGGTCGTGCGAATGACCAGGAGGAAGGCAACCTTCCACCCCCACCCACGATGGCACAAGTTCTGATGGAAGTCGAGAGGAACCGCCGTGACTCTCACCACCTGCTGGAAGTCATTGCACGCAACACCACTCAGCAGCGCAATGAGCTGGTGTCCCTGAACGACTTCATCCGGCTTCATCCCCCGGTTTTCAGTTACTCCACCGAGCCCCTTGACGCCGATGACTGGCTTCGCAACATCGAGAGGAAGCTCCAAGCCGGCCATGTTGCAGATGGCGACAAGGTCAATTATGCCACCTATCACCTTGAAGGTGCAGCAAGCTCTTGGTGGGAGAATTTTCTGAATATGCGCCCCGTTGGACCACCTGCATCTTGGGAGGAGTTCTGCACGTCCTTCCGCGAGCACCACATCCCCAAGGGTCTCATGGACCGCAAGCGTGAGGAATTCTGTAACCTCACTCAAGGCAGAAGAACAGTTGACGAGTTCAGTCGTGAGTTCAACCGACTTGCTCGTTATGCAACTGAGGAAGTCTCCACCGACTCCAAGAAACAAGAGAGGTTCCGTCGTGGCCTCAATAGTGGACTCCGTCGCGAGCTCAACCTTCATGATTTTTCCACATTCCAGGTCCTTGTCAACAAGGCCATTAAGGCAGAGGACATGAACACCCCCAACGACTTTCGCAAACACCCCAGAGATGATAGTTCATCCAGTTCTGGCTCCCAGAAGCGCAAGATCTGGATTCCAAATAGCATGTTCCGCCAGAACAACCCACCGAGGCCATCCTATGTGGCGCCTCGTCCACCCACCCAGTTCCACCCAGCTCCACCAAACCACCCAGCTCCACGCACTGTTTTCGGAGCTTGTTACAAGTGTGGTCAGGCAGGCCACTATTCTCGCGAGTGTCCCCAGAACCAGCTCCAACACCAGAATGTTCCACCCCGTGCCGGAGGCAACAACAACAACAACAATGGTCGTGGCAAGCCACCCCAGAAGGTCTACACCGCCAAACCCGCTCCTCCCGCCACTCGTGGACGTCTGAACCAGATTGCCGCCGAAGAGACTGACGACACCACTGACGTCATTCTTGGTACGCTCCCAGTCAATTATGTTCCTACTTCCGTTCTTTTCGACCCAGGAGCATCTCATTCATTCATGTCGGAAAGTTATGCACTTCGTCATGAGTTACCCTTTGTTGAATTGTCCACCCCAATGGTTATTCAAACTCCAGGGTCAAGATGGCAAACTAATAGAGTGAGCCATGGTAATCAAATTGCAATTGAGGGTTTAGTATTCCTTGCTTCACTCATAGCCCTCAAGTCTTCAGACATTGATGTCATCCTTGGCATGGATTGGCTATCAAGACAGAATGCCTATCTGGATTGCAAAGGCAAATCCGTGAAACTCACCCACCCTTCGGGCAAAACCATCAACTATACCTCACCCAGAACAATAAACCAAGTGCATTCCTTGAATGTACTTCCCCTTCCCGAACTTGAAGATATTCCGGTGGTTCGTGACTTCCCGGATGTCTTTCCTGAAGAGCTGCCGGGCATGCCACCCGACAGATGTGTAGAATTAATAGTGGATCTTGTTCCAGGAACCGCACCAATTTCCAAACGCCCATATAAAATGGCCCCACATGAGTTAGCTGAGCTAAAAACCCAACTTGATGCTTCGTTGGCAAAAGGCTTCATCCGCCCTAGCTCATCGCCATGGGGTTGCCCCGTTCTGTTCGTAAAGAAGAAAGATGGAACAGAAAGGATGTGCGTAGATTATCGCCCGCTAAATTTAGCGACGATAAAGAACAAATACCCACTGCCCAGGATCAATGATCTTTATGATCAACTTCCAGGATCCTCCGTCTTCTCCAAGATGGATTTGAGATTAGGTTATCATCAGATCCGAATCCGAAACGAGGACATTCCCAAAACGGCTTTTACTACTCGTTATGGTATTTACGAGTACACCGTCATGTCCTTTGGTTTGACCAATGCCCCCGCCACATTCTCACGCTTAATGAATTCGATCTTCATGGAGTACCTAGATAAATTTGTTGTGGTTTATCTCGATGATATTCTCATCTACTCGAAGAACGAAGAAGATCATGCCAAACACTTAAGGCTGGTATTGATGAAACTTAGAGAGCATCGCCTGTACGCTAAATTCTCCAAGTGTGAATTCTGGCTACCAGAAGTGACCTATTTAGGCCACGTGATTTCTGCAAAAGGCATTGCTGTGAATCCCGAGAGAGTTCAGGCCGTCCTTGACTAGACTCCACCTGAATCGGTTAAGCAAGTTAGAAGTTTTCTTGGCCTACCAGCTATTGCCGTTGCTTCGTCGAGAACTTTTCTAAAGTTGCAAAGCCTCTAACTGAACTCCTCAAGAAAGATAAGAAATTCTTATGGACTCCCAAGTGCGAGGAAAGCTTTCAAGAGCTAAAAAGGAGATTGACTTCCGCACCCGTACTTGCACCTCCAGACACCAAAAGGGATTTCGAGATCTATTGTGACGCATCACGGCAAGGGTTAGGATGCATACTTCTGCAAGATCGACATTTGGTAGCTTATGCTTCACGCCAGTTGCGGCCACATGAAGAGAACTATCGTACCCATGACCTTGAACTCGCTACCGTAGTTCATGCCCTAACAACTTGGCGACATTACCTCCTTGGTAATCGTTGTGAGATTTATTCTGACCACCAAAGCCTAAAATATATTTTCACCCAGCCAGATCTTAATCTCAGGCAAAGACGCTGGATTGAGTTGATAAAAGATTACGACGTAGCAATTTCTTACACCCCAGGCAAAGCCAATGTCATGGCTGATGCACTAAGTCGTAAGTCGTACTGTAACAACCTCATGTTACAGCAGTATCAACCACTTCTTCATGAGAATTTTCGCAAACTCAATCTTGAGATTGTTCCTCATGGCTATCTTTCTACCTTGGTGGCGAAACCAAATCTTGAGGATCAAATTATAGTTGCCCAAAGGCGTGCACGAGGTGTTCGCCGGATCAAGGAGAACATTGCTAGCGGAGTTGCTAAATGTTTCTCCACAGATAGCAAGGGAACGGTTTTCTTTGGAAATCGTTTGGTAGTACCTAAGAATAAGGAACTAAGGCAACTCATCCTCAAAGAAGCCCATGACACACCCCTCTCAATTCATCCCGGTAGCACAAAAATGTACCGAGATCTACGCCAGAGATTTTGGTGGACTAGGATGAAGAGAGACATTGCTCAATTTGTCGCCGAATGTGATGTTTGTCGTCGCATTAAAGCAGAACATCAAAGACCTGCTGGTACACTTCAACCTTTGTCCATTCCTGAGTGGAAATGGGACAAAGTCGGTATGGACTTCATCACCGGCTTTCCAAGAACCCAGAAAGGAAACAATGCCATCTTCGTTGTCATAGATAGGTTTTCCAAAGTTGCTCACTTCCTTCCGGTTCGCGAGTCTATAACTGCTAGTCAGTTAGCGGACTCGTACATCTCCAGAATTGTATCACTTCACGGTGTTCCGTTGGAAATCAATTCTGATCGCGGTAGCCTTTTCACCTCTAGATTTGGGGAAGCTTCCAACGTGCTATGGGAACTCATCTCTCCTTTAGTACAGCTTTCCATCCTCAGTCTAGCGGTCAAGTCGAAAGGGTTAACCAAATTCTTGAAGACATGCTCAGAGCTTGTGTTATCTCATTCAGAAAGAATTGGGAGAATTCTCTTCCATTTGCCAAATTTGCTTATAACAATAGTTTTCAATCTAGTCTGAACATGGCTCCTTTTGAACTCCTGTATGGACGACGATGTCGAACACCACTAAACTGGTCTGAAACCGGTGAAAGATAATTCTTTGGACCGGACATGATCAAGGAAGCAGAAGAGCAAGTTCGCATTGTTCGTGATCAATTGAAAGCAGCCCAGTCTCGTCAGAAAAGCTACTATGATCGCCATCATAGGCAAGAAAGCTACAATCTGGATGAGAAGGCTTACCTTCGGGTTACTCCTCTGAAGGGAACCCAACGTTTCGGTATCAAAGGCAAGTTGGCCCCACGTTACATCGGACCTTTCCGCATTATTGCTAAACGTGGAGAAGTTGCCTACCAACTTGAACTACCTCCGCACCTTTCCTGAGTACACAATGTATTCCATGTATCCCAACTCAGGCGTTGCTTCAAGGACCCCATCCGCGAAGTCGACCATGAAACGCTTGATCTCCAAGATGACCTTTCTTATCGAGAATACCCCGTTCGTATTCTTGATTCCGCAGAGCGTGTCACTCGTCGTCAAAAGATTAGGTTTCTGAAAGTGCAATGGTCACACCACTCTGAAAGAGAAGCCACGTGGGAAAGAGAAGACCGTCTCATTGCCGAGTACCCCTCCTTCCTCCCGCAGACTTCTGAATCTCGGGACGAGATTCTTTTGAGTGGGGGCGAGTTGTACATTCCCTCTGTTAGGTATGTGCTAGGGTTAGCTAGTACCTTTGCATCATGTCAAAATTTCAAAAAGAAATCTTGGAAATCAAATTCAAAATCAAAATGGGAGAAGGAACACCCCCCAGATGAATTAATTCAAAAGGCCAGATAAAGATATTTTCCAAAATTTCATGTTAGAGTTTTGAAAAGTCTTATAAATGAGTGTGATCACATATCAAGTGATGTGGGACCCACCCCATGCTCATAGATTTTTCAAATATTCAAACAGTACCTTGGAATTAAAGAAATACCCCTTTTTGATTTAAAATTCAAATCATTTGAATTTTAAAAATGTTGAAAGTTTATGAGTGGATAGTCTATATTATTATGAGGCCATGAAAAAGTTTTCAGCATTTAATAAAATGGTTTGGTATTTTTATCAGAGCCAAAACAAATTACAGAAAAAGAAAGGAAAGATTAAACAGAGGGAAAAAGAAAAACCTACCTGTTGCCCACAGGCGAGGCCCAACTCGCCTTGGCCGGCCCAGCCCACCCGGGGGCGCCTTGTCTTCTACCTCCCCGCCGAGCCAAGCAGCTCGGTGGAGGCAGAGCAAGCACCGGGCGCCACCTCGACGCCGAGAGGCTTCCAGCCCCCCCTGGACCTCATCTCCTCGCCAGGAGACGCGCGACGGTTGCCTGCACCTTTCCCCTCTCCTCGCGTTCTCTCTCCTCCTCTCTCTTCTTCGTTTCCAAACCGCCCCGAGAGATCGCCGCCGGCCACCGTAGTGTGAGACCGTGGCCAACGACGACGAAGAGCTTCCCCACTTTGTCCATTGAGCTCCCCACCGTCGTCTTCATCACCGTGAAAAAAGAATCGAAGCCGGAGCCCCTGAAGCCACCGGTATCGCCGTCTCCATCTCGTCGGAGCCGCGGGAGCTCGCCGTTGAATCCGTCGCTAGCACGTCCTCCCCGAGATCTTCATCGACTCCATCAAGCTCCTGGTGAGAAGGCGCTCCAAAGCCCCATATTTTTGCCTCGGATTGCGTCTCGTAGCTAGCACCGCCATGGAAGCCGAGGTACCTCACCGCCGCGGTCGTCGTCGGCGAGCATCCGTGAAGCACACGTACCCAAGAGCATGTCCGACGTCTTCCCTGTGGTCTAACGCATCGAACGAGCTCAAGATTGCTGGTTTTGGAGCACCGTGGCGACGATTGCCTCCTTCCTGTGTTTCTGTTGCCGCCGGCGAGGTCACCGCCGTCGCTGGGGTCGTCGTCTTGGACGCTGGCGTGCACCAGGAGACGTGCGAGAGCACGGGCTTCGCTCCCGTGGTCTCGGCGCTTCGTTTGGACCACGGGAACAGCAGATCCGCGCAGCGCCGCCGTGGCCATGCCGCCGGCGTTTAGCCGCCGGTGGGTTAGCCTAACCCTGAGCCTAATCCAACCCCTAATGACCCCCAGAGTCACTTACAGGTGGGCCCAGAACCCCTCTAATCTCTCTGTTAATTTAAATTAACAGGGATTTATCCTAGAGAGGCTGACAGCCCTGGCCCACTGGTCAGTTTGACCGGGGTCAAAACCCCCTACGTCATGCTGATGCAGTGCTGGCGCAATAAAAGCTTTTCTAATTAAAAAGAATTCCAGAAATTCCAGAAAATACCCCAAACTTTGGAAATTCATAGAAAATTCATATTAACTCCAAATTGGACAAATAATATATGAAAAATGATCAGGAGAAAATTATCTTTCCAAATATGCAACTTTCAACTCCGTTTGAGTTGAATTTAAAATGTGATCAGTATCATTTGCTATTTGATTTAAATGGAATTAAATCAAATTCAATTCAAATATTTTTGCAACTTGAACCATGGAAACATGCTACATTTCACTTACACATCAGAGGCATATCATACACATTTGAAGGTAATTCAAAATGATCAAACTATATCACATATAACTTGGTTAATGTTGAATTCAAATGTGGAGTTTGAATTTGCATTTTAAATGCAATATATTCCACTTAAATGGAATTGCCTCACACATCAAAACTTGTACTTCAAGCATTAACATTCAATCATGTGCTTGAGCATTGCATTCATATTGATTGCTACTTCGTGCTTTGTTTGTCGAGTAGAGGTGGAACCGGAGCAAGAGGTCACCCCCTTCGCTGAAGATCCAGAAACCGAACCTCGTCAGCAAGGCAAGCAAAACCCCATTGATCATGTCGATAAAATCCCACTTCCCTCTCATGTCTCGCTTATGCATTGTATAGGATGATCACCATGTTACGATTCTACCGCTTAGATGAACCCATTCCTTTGCATGACCTATCTTTTGTCACAATAGTAAGCAAACCACAATCCTAGCAACTGTAGGAGTTGTTTGATATCATGTGGCCCCTGCAATGTTACTGCTTATTGCATGCTTAGTATGATACCATGTTGTTACTGTGATGTGAGTCGGGATGGTAGTTATCATGTGGATGATGGTAGAAAAGTGTTGGTGAATCGACCTAATACAAGGTGAACGATGAGAGGCTGTGTAGGAGTACACGGTGGGTTGTCTCGTTGAACACCGCCCTAAGTCCGAGTTCTTGTGTGGTGATCCAAGATGAAGAGTACAACCACACATTGGGCTCACTGACCCCTCTCAACCTATTAACTCATCCCTTTCGATGTCCAGATGTCGCAGTAGTTCGGAGTTTTGGTAGGCTTGTGGCCTGGATGCTAAGTGAGAGAACGGCTCACCCGAGACCGGCTTATGCACCACGCACATATCGCTTGGGTCCACTTCGGTAAACCGGACGGGTTCACGATAGTGGTAGCCCACCCAAGTAGGCGGCTTTCTTGGACTAGATAGGCTATGAGGTAACAGTTGTGGTGAGCATCCTCGCTGGCACCCCTTGAATGGTGTCGAGATCAAAGGCGGTAAATGATGGTCATGTGTGTGTAGCGGTACACCCTTGCAAGGTTAACAAAACTATTCGAATAGCCGCGTCCGCGGTTATGGACTACTTGGAAAGCTTAGCTTGATTATTAGATAACTTGAACCGGAGACTTCTAAAATACACCAAGATAAGTGTGAGTGCTATGGCGTGCTTTCTCGTGGGGAAGTCGAGGAAGGCACCATAGTGCTGTATTGGTTGGAGAAAGTAGTTGACTCGTGTACGCTTCTTACCTCAAAGTCTGGTACTCGTAGTTCAGGATTAGCCAAGTCAAAGCTGGCATTTATGCAAGTGAACCCCACTTCCTTTTACCTTGACACATGTGCATGAGTAGTATAGCTCCTATGTAAGTCTTGCTGAGTACGACTTTGTACTCACGTTTGCTTAATCTATGTTTTAGATGATGCCACTGACCCCGAAGGTGGCTTCTTCATCGAGCTGGACGACTGAAGTTAAACTAGTCTAGTCCTAGTCAGCAGACTGGTTCCCTCGTGGAGGGCTTTATGTTTGAATAACGCTTCTTAAGCCAATTTGTTAAACTTGTCTGTACTCAGACATAATTTGCTTCCGCTTTATGTTTTAATGTTGGATCACATGTATGTGATCTCTGTGTGTACTCTATAAGAGTTATAAATAAAATGTACACTTTGTAGAGGATTGCAATGTTACCTGCTGTTCATACAAGGCATGTGTGCTGCGTGTATGTTTATAACATGCATGTCTTTGTATGGGTTTTCGAGACCTTAGTTGTGTTCTGGTTGGCGGTCCTTCATACACCAAGTGGCCCTTAGATGTGCGCAGCTTGGGGCATCGCGATGCGATTGTCCGAGACTCTGTCTCGTGCACACTTTGTGGTATGATCGAGCCCGCCCTAGACCTCGACTAAGTGATCGGGCTGGAGTAAGTCTATGTAAGAGTTTCGAGATAGTCGATAGTATGGTTGAGGCGACTTGTCTTTGAATATGGGGGTTCACCACCCATATCATTAGACTTGTGTGCGGACGATGAGGACCCATCACAGTTGATCATCCGGCCTGGATGGGATGCCCCTCATGTACGATGCTTTCCGAGAATGTTCAGTGCTTGGCCTTGTCTGCTTAGACAAGTGGGTGCGGTTCTCGGCTCTCCATATGACTATGTCTTAACTGGACTTGCATACGCTAACACCGGGTCCCGACACGCAATATATATAGCTAGTCACTTATAACTTTTGGGCATTTTTGAAATCCAAACAATTTGAATTTCAATCCAAATAGGGGTTTTATTTTAATTCCAAGGCACTTATAATATATTTGAAAAATCAGTGAGCCTTGAGTGGGACCCACTCCACTTTATATGTGATCTCACTTATTTCTAGGACTTTTCAAAATTATCACAGTGATTTTTGGAGCAACTCTTTATCTGGCCATTTAATTAAATTTCTCAGGGCTTTTCTTTCCCCACTTTTGAATTTTCTTTTGAAATTTTTGCATGATGCAAAGGGCACAACAAACCCTAGCACTTACCCTAGTTGGGGTTCTGACAACTCGCCCCCACTCAAAAGAATCTCGTCCCGAGATTCAGAAGTCGTCGGGAGGAAGGTGGGGTACTCGGCACGGAGGCGGTCTTCTCTTTCCCATGTTGCTTCTTTCTCGGAGTGATGTGACCACTGAACTTTGAGGAACTTGATCTTCTGACGATGAGTGACACGCTCAGTTGAATCAAGAATACGAACAGGGTACTCTCGATAAGAAAGGTCATCTTGGAGATCAAGCGTTTCATGGTCGACTTCGCGGATGGGGTCCTTGAAGCAACGCCTGAGTTGTGACACATGGAATACATCATGTACTCGGGAAAGGTGCGGAGGTAGTTCAAGTTGGTAGGCAACTTCTCCACGTTTAGCGAGAATGCGGAAAGGTCCGATGTAAAGTGGGGCCAACTTGCCTTTGATACCGAATCGTTGGGTTCCCTTCAGAGGAGTAACCCGGAGGTAAGCCTTCTCATCAATATTGTAGCTCTCCTCTCTATGATGACGATCATAGTAGCTCTTTTGACGAGACTGAGCGGCTTTCAAACGATCACGAACAATGCGAACTTGATCTTCTGCTTCCTTGATCATATCCGGTCCAAAGAGTTGTCTTTCACCGGTTTATGACCAGTTAAGGGGTGTTCGACATCGTCGTCCATAGAGGAGTTCAAAAGGAGCCATGTTCAGACTAGATTGATAGCTATTGTTATAAGCAAATTCAGCGAATGGAAGAGACTTCTCCCAATTCTTTCCGAATGAGATAACACAAGCTCTGAGCATGTCTTCCAAGATTAGATTAACCCTTTCAACTTGACCGCTAGACTGAGGATGGAAAGCTGTACTAAAGGATAGATGAGTTCCCATAGCATTCTGAAAGCTTCCCCAGAATCTAGAGGTGAAAAGGCTGCCTCGATCAGAATTGATTACCAAAGGAACACCGTGAAGAGACACAATTCTAGAGATATACAAGTCCGCTAACTGGCTAGCAGTTATAGACTCGCGAACGGGAAGGAAGTGAGCAACTTTGGATAGCCTATCTACGACAACGAAGATGGCATCATTTCCTTTCTGGGTTTTTGGAAAGCCGGTGATGAAGTCCATACCGACTTTGTCCCATTTCCACTCTGGAATAGGCAAAGGTTGAAGTGTACCAGCAGGTCTTTGGTGTTCGGCCTTAATGCGACGAAAAACATCACATTCGGCCACAAATCGAGCAATGTCTCTCTTCATCCTAGTCCACCAAAATCTCTGGCGTAGATCTCGGTACATTTTTGTGCTACCGGGATGAATTGAGAGGGGTGTATCATGGGCTTGTTTGGGGATGAGTTGCCTTAGATCCCTATTCTTAGGTACTACCAAATGATTTTCAAAGAATATCGTTCCTTTACTATCTGTGGAGAAACATTTAGCAACTCCGCTAGCAATGTTCTCCTTGATCCGGCGTACACCTCCTGCACGTCTTTGGGCAACTATGATTTGATCCTCAAGGGTTGGTTTCGCCACCAAGTTGAAAAGATATCCACGAGGAACAATCTCGAGATTGAGCTTTCGAAATTCCTCATGAAGAAGTGGTTGATACTGTTGTAACATGAGGTTGTTACAATACGACTTACGACTTAGTGCATCAGCCATGACATTGGCTTTTCCTGGGGTGTAAGAAATTCCTAAGTCATAATCTTTTATCAACTCTATCCAGCGTCTTTGCCTGAGATTTAGATCTGGCTGGGTGAATATATATTTGAGGCTTTGGTGATCAGAATAAATCTCACAACGATTACCAAGGAGGTAATGTCGCCAAGTCTTCAGGGCATGAACTACGGCAGCGAGTTCAAGATCATGGGTAGGATAGTTCTCTTCATGTGGACGCAACTGGCGTGAAGCATAAGCTACCACATGTCTATCTTGCATAAGTATGCATCCTAACCCTTGCCGTGAAGCATCACAATAGATCTCGAAATCCCTTTTGGTGTCTGGAGGTGCAAGTACGGGTGCAGAAGTCAATCTTCTTTTTAGCTCTTGAAAGCTTTCCTCGCACTTGGAAGTCCATAGGAATTTCTTATCTTTCTTGAGGAGTTCAGTTAGAGGCTTTGCAACTTTAGAAAAGTTCTCGACGAAGCGGCGGCAATAGCTTGCTAAGCCAAGAAAACTCCTAACTTGCTTAACCGATTCAGGTGGAGTCCAGTCAAGGACGGCCTGAACTCTCGCGGGATTGACTGCAACACCTTTCGCAGAAATCACGTGGCCTAAGTAGGTCACTTTTGGTAGCCAAAATTCACACTTGGAGAACTTGGCATAAAGGCGGTGCTCTCTAAGTTTCATCAATACCAACCTAAGATGTTCTGCGTGCTCTTCTTCGTTCTTCGAGTAGATGAGAATGTCATCAAGATAAACTACAACAAATTTAACTAGGTACTCCATGAAGATCGAATTCATCAAGCGCGAGAATGTGGCGGGGGCATTGGTTAAACCGAAGGACATGACGGTGTACTCGTAAAGACCACAACGAGTAGTGAAAGCCGTTTTTGGAATTTCCTCGTTTCGGATTTTGATTTGATGATAACCTAATCTAAAATCCATCTTGGAGAAGACAGAGGATCCTGCAAGTTGATCATAAAGATCATTGATCCTGGGCAGTGGGTACTTGTTCTTTATCGTTGCTAGATTTAGCGGGCGATAGTCTACGCACATCCTTTCTGTTCCATCTTTCTTTGTTACGAACAGAACGGGGCAACCCCATGGCGATGAGCTAGGGCGAATGAAGCCTTTTTCCAACGAAGCATCAAGTTGGGTTTTTAGCTCAGCTAACTCATGTGGGGCCATTCTATATGGGCGTCTGGAAATTGGGGTTGTGCCTGGTATAAGATCCACTATGAACTCTACACATCTGTCGGGTGGCATTCCCGGCAGCTCTTCAGGAAAGACATCCGGGAAGTCACGAACCACCGGAACATCTTCAAGGTCTGGAAGGGGAAGCACATTCAAAGTATGCATCTGGATTTTAGAGCTGGGTGATGTGTAGTCAATGGTCTGGCCTGAAGGATGGGTGAGTTTGACTGACTTGGCTTTACAATCAAGGAAAGCATTCTGCCTTGATAACCAATCCATGCCTAGGATGACATCAATGTCCGAAGACTTGAGGGCTATAAGAGAAGCAAGGAATACTAAACCCTCAATTGCAATTTGATTGCCATGGCTTACTATATTAGTTTGCCACTTGGAACCAAGAGTTTGAATGATCATTGGAGAAAACATTTCTTCAAAGGGGAACTCATGATGAAGTGCATAACTCTCCGACATGAATGAATGAGAAGCTCCTGGATCGAAAAGAACGGAGGCGGGGACATGATTGACTGGGAGTGTGCCAAGAATGACGTCAGAAGCATCAGTGGTGTCCTCAACTGAGATTTGGTTCACATATCCACTACTAGTGGATGAAGGCTTTGCTGGAAAGGCTTTGGTGGTTGGTTTCTTTGGAGGCTTATGTCGAGAATGACGTGGTGCCATCAAGACCTGAGGGCATTGACGATAGTAATGGCCTGGAAGACCACACTTAAAGCATACCCTGTCTGAATTGCTGGGATTGGGATTACTTGGCTGCACACCATCATTCCAGGGTGGAATAATGTGTTGGGGTGGATGGCATATATTTGGTGGTGGCCTCTGGAGAAGGTTTTGAGGTATGACACTGGTTGGAATCCAAATTCGGCGTTTCCGAGGGGCTGAACTTGAAGAAGGAGCAAGCTCAATAGCATGCTTGCGAGACTCCTCGAAAATTTCATTGCCATGCTCAGCTCTGAAGGATCTGTTGACTAAATCCTCAAAGGTGGCAAATTCGATGAGGTTGAGATCATGGCGAAGGATGGGGCTAAGTCCCTTACGGAACCTTGCGTGCTTTCTGGCATCGGTGGTGATCTCATCTTGGGCATACCGAGCAAGACGGTTGAATTCTCTCACATACTCATGAATGGACATCTCTCCTTGAGTCAGGTTGCAGAACTCTTCCTTCTTGCGCTCCATCAACTCATCCAGAAGGTGGTACCCTCGAAAGGCAACACAGAACTCCTGCCAAGTAAC
Source organism: Bromus sterilis (assembly GCA_950022295.1). Taxonomy (NCBI): domain Eukaryota; kingdom Viridiplantae; phylum Streptophyta; class Magnoliopsida; order Poales; family Poaceae; genus Bromus; species Bromus sterilis. Next base: position 202,596,345 of record OX465600.1, on the reverse strand, counting down.
TACGTGACTATCTGGCTGCATAGCAACATAGTTCTCCCACCATTCAGCAGCAGCACCTTCCAGAAAGTATGCCGCGAATATAACTCGATCATCGGGAGCAACATGTGCAGTATCAAGCTTACGCTCGATGGCACGGAGCCAAACATCAGCTTCAAGGGGCTCAGAAGAACATCGAAATACCGGTGGCTTGAGGAGGATGAAGTCCTGAATGCTCACAACCACATTGCAATGATGGGCGGTATTCTGCTCGATGAGTTCCAGAAGGCGTGTTTGGTCACGTTGATTCTTCTCAGCTTCCATCATGATTTCCGCCGTAGAAGGCGATGGTGGAGGTGCATCATCATTTCGATTCCGAACACGGTCTCGATTCCGACGAATAGCACTACGAGTTCCACCTGACATCCTGTGTGATAAAGATCAACAATCAGAACAGGTTGTATGATGGAATCAAAGACAAGAAGGACATGATGAAGGCGGAAAGATTGTAATGCAAAGGCAAAGATTCATAGAATCACGGGATAAATCGGGCAGCATAACGGCTACACCGGGATGGAAAATGAAAAAACCTCGAAGAAATTGGACAGAACTTCTTCAAGAAACTCAACAGAATGATGAGTCTGGACGACCACAACTGTCCTATGGCTACAAGGAGGCAAACAACGAGATGTTCTAGTCAGACATAGATGAGCCTAGTCCTATCAACCCGTAGAAAAGGTAAGGGTGACCCAGAACTCAGATCGATGAGGGTAAGGAGAAAAAGAAGCCTTACGTTGTTCCCTTATACCCAGAGTAACTATATAACTATAGAATGCTAGACTCGACTTCGACCAAGGGTTTGATAATCCTACAGACAGTCCTGCTATGATACCAAGTCTGTCGGGACCCGGGGTTAGCGTATGTAATTCCAGTCACGATACAATCACATGGAGAGCTGAGAGTCGTACCCACTTGTCTAAGCAGACAAGGCCAAGCACAGAACGCTCTCGGAAAGCATCAAACGTGAGTGGCATCACATCCAGGCCGGATGATCAACTGAGATGGGTCCTCAACGTCCGCTCACAAGTCTAAATGCTTATGGGTGGTGAATCCCATACTCATAGACAAGTCGCCTCAACCATGTTATCGATTGGATCCTAACTCTTACATAGACTTACTCCAGCCCGATCACTTAGTCGGGGTCTAGGGCGGGCTCGATCATACAACAAAGTGTGCACGTGACAGAGTCACGAACAATCGCATCGCGATGCCCCAAGCTGCGCACATCTAAGGGCCACTTGGTGTATAAAAGACCGCCAGCCAGATCACAACTAAGGTCTCGAAAACCCATACTAAGACATGCATGTTATAAACATACACGCAGCACACATGCCTAGTATGAACAGCAGGTATCATTACATAACTCTACAAAGTACTCTTTATTGATATACACATAGAGCATACAAAGATCACATGTCTGTGATCAACATTACATCATACAACGGAAGCAAATTAGGTCTGAGTACAGACAAGTTTAACAAATGGCTTAGAGAAGCCTTGTAAACATACATGCCCTTCCACGAGGGACCAGACTGCTGTCTGGGACTATACTACCAAGGTCAATGTCAAGCTTCACGAAGGTGACTCCATCAAGGTCCGGGTTCTTATCTAAAACATAGAATAAGCAAACGTGAGTACAAAGTCGTACTCAGCAAGACTTACATCAGAACTACACTACTCATGCTCAAGTATCAAGGTAAAGGAGGTGGGTTTCATCATACAGAAGTGCCAGCTTTGACTTGGCTAATCCTGAACTACGAGTACCAGACTTGAGATAAGAAGCGTACACGAGTCCACTACATCTCCAACCAATACACCACTATGGTTACTTCCTCGACTTCCCCATGAGGAAGCACACCATAGCCCTCACACTTATCTTGCGAGTTTTAGAAGTATCCATTCAAGTTGTCTAATAATCAGGTACAGGTTCCAAGTAGTCCTTAACCGCGGACGCGGCTATTCGAACAGTTTTGTTAACCTTGCAAGGGTGTAAGCTACACACACATGACCATCGGTTACCGCCAGGTCTCGCCACCGTTCAAGAGGTGACAGCGAGGATGTTCACCACGACACTTCGCTCACAACCGGTCTATTCCAGGAGTCGACTATCTGAGTTTGCCTCCGCTCGAGAGCCCGGCCCGATCAATGAAACGGACTCAAACAATGTATGTGACCGAGACGCCACCTCTGGCAGATGGTTTTCCTGCCTCACAGGTGCACCCACATATCTATATGATGCAACCATTCCTTCATTCTTTTCTATGCAGATGTCAAATGGAAAACCCGAACTAATGTGACTCCTAGACGTCGACACGGATCAAGGTACTAGGCCGAGAGGGGTCAGTGAGCCCAATGTGTGGTTGTATTCTTTGTCTTGGATTACCATACAAGAACTCGGTGCTTAAGGCGGTGTTCAACAAGACAACCCACTGTGTACTCCTACACAGCCTCTCATCGTTCACCTTGTATTAGGGTGGATTCACCGACACCGTTTCACTTTCATCAACACCATGTTCACTATCATCCCGACTCACATCAAAAGCAACCTCATGTAACACTAAGCATGCAATAAGCTATAACAGTTGCAGGGGCCTCATGATATCAAACAACTCCTATGTCAGCTAGGATTGTGGTTTGCTTACTACTGTGACAAGATGATAGGTCATGCATCGGATATGGGTTCAACTATGCGGTAGAATCGATACAAGATGATCTCCTAAACATGCATAAGCGAGACTGAGAGGGAATTGGGATTTTATAGACATGATCAATGGGGTTTGCTTGCCTTGCTGACGACACTCGGGGTTTAACGGTGGTCTTCTTCTTCGGGGGTGATCACCGTCTCGGATCGTCTGTCACCGGAACAATCATCAACAAGGGGGGAACAACTTCGGAAGTAAAAGGCACAAGCACATGATATTGTTGTGACATGAAGTAAAGAGTACTGATTTGTGGCAAATTCAATTTAATTGAAGTATATTGCATTTGGAATGCAAATTTAAACTCCAAATTCAAATTCAAATTATGCCATATGCATGTTTGCTACTTTTCACCCATTTTAAAATGGTCAAACATGAAAACAAATTGCATATTCATAATCCTTGCATTTTTCTGATAATTTTTCATATATTATATGTTTAATTTGGAGTTAATATGAATTTTCTATGATTTATTGAAGTTTAAGCCTTTTTCTAGATTTTTCTCTGTTTTCTTTTATTATTTTAATTCTTTTCCAAATACTGCATCAGCCCCACGTCATCATGACGTCAGGGGGGCTGACCTGTGGGTCCATCCTGTAAGCCTCACAGGGGTTAATCCCCTGTTTAAAATTAACCCGAGGGGGTTAATTAGTGGGCTGGCCCCACATGTCATTGACCTAGGGTCAACTAACCCGAGGGGTTAGGACCCTAATGACGGCCACGTCAGCGCTCTCGCCGGCGGCTCAACGCCGGTGGTCAGAAGCCACGGCGGAGCAGCACGGATGGTGCTCCCGGCCACCAAACGCAGCGCCAGGGACACCAATCTACAGCCCATGGACGCGTACGTCTCGGGGGCTAGTCGCGCACCACCTGGGAGCACCACGGCGACGGCAGCGACGTCCTCGGCGACGGCCGGAGTACTGGAGAGGCGGCGATGGCGTTACGGCGCACGGGAAAAGCTGGGGATGGAGGGAAAATGAGCGCAAGCTCACCCTGATTCCAATGGAGTCGACGGCGAGGGCTTGGAGGGCGTGGTGACGACTAATTTTCCGACGAGGTCCACGGCGGCCGGCGGCTTGTCGGTGAAGATGGCGACGCCCTCGGTCCTCTGGGCTCGAATTGGAGGCACGGCTTGATGAAGACGACGGTGGGGACTTCACTGGACATGACGGCTTGCTGGGAGGGGTCCGTTGGCCATGGCTGGGCGGCGACGTGCTCTGCGGGGCACTCGGGAACTTCGCCGGAGAGAGAGAGGGAGGGCCAGAGAGAGGCAAGGTGTGCGGGGGAGGGAGTGAGCAGCTGCGTGGCGTGCTCGGGTGCGCGAGGGAGAGGCCTAGGAGGCTCTCCTCGTCGGTGGCCGTCGACGCGTGCCCCCAGCTCTCCAGCGAGCTGCTTTGGGGGCTGGGGAGGAAGACGACACGCCCTGGTGGGCTGGGCCGTGGGCAATAGGTGAGTGGGCCTCTTTTCTTTTTCTATTTTCCTTTCTGTTTTGTTTTTCTTTCATTTGTTTGCTCTGATAAATAAATACCAAAGTATTTTTATAAATTCCCAAATATTTGATGTGGCCTCACAATATATATAGCTAGTCACTTATAACTTTTGGGCATTTTTGAAATCCAAACAATTTGAATTTCAATCCAAATAGGGGTTTTATTTTAATTCCAAGGCACTTATAATATATTTGAAAAATCAGTGAGCCTTGAGTGGGACCCACTCCACTTTATATGTGATCTCACTTATTTCTAGGACTTTTCAAAATTATCACAGTGATTTTTGGAGCAACTTTTTATTTGGCCATTTAATTAAATTTCTCAGGGCTTTTCTTTTCCCCACTTTTGAATTTTCTTTTGAAATTTTTGCATGATGCAAAGGGCACAACAAACCCTAGCACTTACCCTAGTTGGGGTTCTGACAGGTATAAAAGGACTCAACTACATTTGGATAGAAGGCAGCTCCTGTTACAAGAGGGGATTACCCAAGGAATTAAGACTTCTACATGTGTGCCCATGAGGGGTAATTGACTCTAGTACAAGAGCATCACCACAAACAAAGGAAAAAATGAAGCTAGCAGAGGATGTCAATGACATAACAAAAGGATGAAGCTCGACTTATTTGTCGATGCTCCACCAGCTTCTTCTCCGAGTTGCCGGCGAAGATGAGGCCGCCTCCAGTTCTACAAGGTCACTTGGCGCGCCCGCTTGATCGACGGCTTAACGTCGATGTCCTCTTTGGAGCTGATGGAGACGGCATCACCACCTGAGGAGTCGCCAGAAGACGGAGCGGTAGAAGATGCAGGCGTAGGACTCCTCGGCCTTGTGGAGTTGTCGTTGCTCGACTCCTGCCAGTGCGGATCCATGTTGTTTCCGCTCGGGTTGAACGCGCAAACAACAGTGCTTTCGCCGTCAAAACGACAGCTGAGCATATCGCCATCTTGCAAATTCAACCGCCAAGCAAACGAACTCCAACCAGAGCCAAGAAAAATCAAGCGGGAGCTATCAACCTCCAAGCCAACATAACAAGGAGATCGACAGCTCCCTCGAAGATGCAGAAGCAAGCCATCTAAGCCACGTCCAGAGACAATGGCGGAAAAAGCAGAGGGAAGAAGAACGCGATTGGCGCTCTGACCACGAACGCGCAAATGAAAATCATAGCGCCAGAATCCCTCCTCCAAGGGAGAGAAGGAAGGCATTGGCGTCGTACCATGGCGACCACCACGGCATGAGCGTGGTGTACGGCCACAAGGGCCACGACTAACACGGCCACGGCCAACACCTCGCCTGGGAGCCATGAGACGAAGAAGAGAAGAAGGAAGAGGCAAAGCAGCAAGCTGGATAGAGGCAAAACGCTGTGGAAGAGAAAGGCTTATTTATAGAACAAAAATCCCCCAGCACAGAGAAGCCAAGACGACAGCAGCAATTAATTCAAAGACCAAACGTCGCAGACGTCTCAGATTCCAAGACCAAGATGCTTTCCCACGGGACGCACTGTGCGTGAGATGCGTCAATTCACGCGCGTTTTCAACACGCGTATCGGAAACTCAACCAGCGCCTGCCGCACGCCACAGCGGTCATCATTATGACCGGTCATGAAGACGCGACGGTTCACTGGCGGAGCATCCCTGACAGCCATCAAACAGAGGCATCGTTATCCTGACAAGCGGCGAAGAGTACCAACAGACATCAAAGAATGATTTCTTAAACACATTTTTCAAATATATTGAAACTCCCATCGGGAGCGTACCCACTCAAAACCGAGCCTCAGGTGAGAAGCCGCCTAAAAGTCAGCAATGTGCTCGAGTGATCACTCGCACTCACGAGAGTCTCGGGTGCTCCCTCAACCCGACGCAAGACAAAAATTCACTCACCAAGATCATACGGCGCTAGAGTCTCAGGTGCTCCCTCACCTCAAGAGCCGAAATGGCATTCGAGTGACTACTCGTGAAGAACCCCCCGTCTGAGCACTCGAAACAAGCTCCGCAGGTGAATGAGTGAACAGCTCGCTTGATGTTTTGTTCCAAGCGGGTGCAATACTATTAGGCTCCGTGCCTCAAAAATACACATTCCTGGAACACGACACACTGTGCCCAGATGCCACGCAAGATTAGCGTGTAGGTAAGACCCCGCTGCGAAGTTTGGCCGGGCTGGGACTTGCCGAAGAGCGATTTCACTCTCAACCTTTTCCATGCGTTGCGCATGATAGAAAAAGCCAGGCGGACGCGCCTTAGGCTATGCACATTACTTGCGGCAAATGAACACCGTAAGATCTGAAGCGGCAGGACTTTTGCTCGACACCAGTGTTCCAATATCACGTCGAGGGACGTGGGTTTGATTGGGCTACTGCGGTATTTGCCACTAGCGCAATTCACCAAGGCTCGACCAGTCGATTCCTTGGGCCCTTTCAGCTTAGCATCCCTCGAAACAGGTTTTGTCATGGCCACCAGACTGCCAGCGACCCGTGGTTGTACCGCGCATACAAACGACCGACAAATGGATGTACTCGAGTCCCTGCGCGACTCTTCGAGTCCCCCAGGCACTCGGGGGCTACTGACGAGGGGGTGACCCCACGACTCCTACAGATAGGCCTACCCGGTGTCCCTGAAGATAGAAGGCCCATGAAGACCCGCCTGGACCCACCTTGGCCCGCTAATTGGCACCGACGTAGGAGTATGCGACTCACAAGGAAGGTGCGAAGACCTGTCGTACGGAGCAAGCTAGGGTTAGGAAAGCTTACCTGTAAACGTAGATGAACTCCCCGATACCTAGCCCAATATATAAGGGCTAGGAGGGGCGACGCCAAAGGCATCCAATATCATCTGTAACCCTAGCCTTGAGCGCTCCAGCCTTGGCATCCACTGTAATCGCATCTCCCTCATCAATAATATCGAGCAGGAACGTGTCCTCCTGTTTGCTGACGAGCTATCGTCCAACCTGTGCCTCTCATGACTAACCCAGGGTCCCTGACTATGGGATTTGCCGAGGTTGATCCCCGTCAGGCGAGAAGCCATCAAAGCTAATTTCTGGCGCCGTTGCTGGGGACTCCACTCTTCAAGATAGGGGAGTTTCACACTATCTTTTATTTTTGCTTTTTAGTCTTGTTAGTTTACCTTTCAGTTTTTGCTTTAGTGTCCCTTATCAAAAATCAAAAAAATAGTTACCTTGCTTTTAGTTATCCTTTCTGTTTAGCCAAGCATGTTAGGATTTGGTGCCTTGAGGGAATCAGAGGTCCTAGATTTCCATCAAAGGGATGGAGAAAATATGAAGAAGGCATGGGACAGAATTTCTGATGCGCATAGGAGAATTATGCCTTGGATACCTATAAAAATTGTGCTTAGAAATTTTTACCATGGTCTTTTTAGATGGTGCAAACACTCTCTTGATATTATAGCCGAAGGAGATTTCTTAGATTGTGATGAAGCTAGAGCTCTTGAAATTATACATGGTCTATCTAGTTACTTTGTTTATGATCATAGTTTTGATACTCTTATAGATAGACTTGCTACTATTGAAAAGAGAATGGATGCTCTAGACTTGAGAGAAGTAAAGAAACCCAAGCCAAATAAGAAAGTGTTTATGAGATAGATGGTGACTGGGAACCCTTTGTTAGAATTAGCATCTCTAATCAAGACTTCCTTGTTTTTTGTGACATTTGATCCATGGTTTCTACTATGCCAAAAGTTGTTTATGATTCTTTAAAATTTAACATGGACAAATTGTCATCCTATCATGAACATGCTAATATTTCTGAGATTCAGGGAAGGATAAAAGATGTACCAGTTACATTCCTTAAAGGGATTGCGATGGTTGATTTCTTCGTCATGAAGCCAAACCAAGGAAACATAGTGCTTGGAAGGGATTTCCTCCGGGCCGTAAAGGGCTTCATTGATATAGGTAAGGGACAAATACGGCTACGCGGGAAGGCAAAAGGTATGTACCCCTTTCCTAAAATAAACAAGGATGAACTTGTTGAGCAACCAGTTGAAGCGATTTACAACTCCGATTATTATGATGGCTTTTGATTCCTCCTTTTTGCATCATGCCTAGCTTAAAGGCATAAAAGAAAGCGCTTTTGGGAGGCAGCCCATAACGAATTTAGGTTTTCCTTTTTGTTTTTCTTCTGTTTTTAGTGGTCTTGATGATTGTTACTACTGTAGCAACATCATTGTATCTTTACTTTTCAAGCTTTGTGCCATTTATAGCCTCATATGACAAGGGAAGTGAAAGTTGTGACACGCTGTCCAGAAAACAGATTTTGTCCTCGTGACGGGAACAATCATAGAAAATTCCCAGTTCATCTTTTTGAGCTGAATTGTTTACACAGCGTGCTCTATACAATCACAGAACTTTCGTATGTTCTGAGTTTTTTTATTTGAGTTGTACAAGTACCCCTAAAAATTATTTACTACATGCTGGTCTGTTTTTCACAGATTCTGTTCTATTCTGCCCTTTCTTCGTTTTGCAAACCTTAAGCTTGCTTTTTCTTTGCAAAAACTTTTTGGCAATCTTGAGAAATAGTAGCTCTTCAAGAATATTCTTATTTCCAGTAGAGAAAAATTATTTTATTGTGGGTACTAACCTCGCTAATCAGATTATGATGAGTTGCGTATGAAGGGAGTTTTCAAGTGTGCGAGGGAAGATGATAAAAGAAAATTCAGGAGGGTCAAACGCTCAAGCTTAGGGATGCCCCCGTGCACCCCCAAGAAATATTCAAGAAGACTCAAGCATCTAAGCTTGGGGATGCCCCCATGCATCCCCTTCTCCTTCAAAAATTATCAGTTCGTCTTTTGTTCCACTATATTTTTATCACTTCATGTGTTATGTGCTATGCTTGGAGCGTCTTGCTCTTTATTTCCTTTTTAGTTTTCTTTAGCTTTGCTTGCTGTTCATAACAAGTTAGAACCCAACTTTCTTTGTGAGGGAGAGAATCACGCTCCACTTCACCCTAGAACACAATTTAGGATTTTCATGCTTATCTTTGTTGTGTGTGTTCTTTATCTTTTTCGTAGATGTTGTCATGTTTAGCTCTTAGTTTCCATGTTTATCTTTTTAAGAGCTTTTGTTTAGTTTGTTGCTGGAACTCTCTTGAGTTTTTATGTTTATCTTGTTTAGAGAGTTTGCCTGTTGCACTGAGTTGTGTGTCTTCACTTGAAGTAGGTAATTGAGGTTGCTATTCAATTGTAGTAGTAACTTGCAATAGTTTTGAGGTATTTCCATGAGTAATGTTTGAACTTTTGGTGTCAACAGCTTTAGCCTAATAGTGATAGATGTCGTATTTTGGGCAATCCGTGTTTATTTTCGAAAAACCTACAAAATTAGTTGAGAACTTTAGCTACTAGATGGATCACTAATCTTTGGAGGGATCGAATATTAGAGTACACTCACGTACCATGAGTCGAGGATGCGCAAGGATAACCAAACCCCCATACACTCCTCCTCGGGGTACTTTTCTCTTTGTGAACCTCCTAATTAGATTGAGAGTTACCGATAATAAGTGCATGAGTTCTTTGGAGTAATGTGAGTATTCGAAAGTTGACACTTCCACCTACCCATATTTTTCTAGCCTCTTCGGTACCGTGCATTGCCCTTTCTCACCTAGAGAGTTGGCGCATGCTTCGCCGGTGCATCCAAATCCTTGGCACGATACGCTCTGTCATCATAAGGCTCATTATATCCTTCCTCAAAACAGCCACCATACCTACCTATCAAGGCATTTCCGTAGCCTTTCCGAGATACATTGCCATGCAACATCCACCTTCTCATGACTTGATCTTCATGTCATACATGCTTTTGCTTGATCAATGAGCCACATGCTAGTTGGGCCTTGCCCTAATCATTGCTACATGACGCGCTAGTATCATTGCATATCCTGCTACACTGGCAGAGGCATACATTTTCATACATCATGATAGTTTCATTTTCTTTATGTTGAGTACTTTTGTAAAGTGTGAAAGATCTTCTATACTTCTTGCAATATATAGAGTGTTGCCCCTAAAGTGACGAAAAGATCCCAAAGAGGACAAAATCAAAAGATCCCAAAGAGGACAAAATCAAAGGATCCCAAAGAGGACAAATGAGAGTTAAACAGAAAGAGCCATTGAAGCCACCAAAAAAATACAAAAAATATAAAAAAGAGAAAAAGAAATAAAAAGAGAGAAGGGGGCACACTACTATTCCTTTTGAGAGATCCACACTCGTACTCCTTCTTATATCTTGTACTCCATAGAGATTATCATTCATGCATATAGCTATGTGGGGACCTTCACACTATAGAACTTGGCTTGTATATTCCAATGATGAGCCTCCTAAAATGAGCTCTAGGTCTTCTTGAGCAAGCAAGTTGGATGCACCCCCACTAGTACCATTGGAGAGCTTACCTTAGCTCATATGTGCATCCGTTGCATGGCAATCCCTACTCCTCACATCATATCCATCATTTGGCTTTCTCTCGCCTATGATTGTCCTCATTGATGTGAGCCTTTCACACATTTTTTGTCTTCCTCCTCCATCATTTTTCTCTCTTTGCCATCCTAAGTGTCAAATTTCTTGCTTACGCTCATCCATTGTATGAGTGCTCAAAATATCGAAAGGGAGTGGATCATTTTGACTTGTACCTGGCTAGTGGTCTGGGGATGAGTCAAGATAAGATTCCAAAGAAGACTAAGTGTGAAACTTTAGTAGATTAAGTTCTCAACAATAAAAACTATGTTTTACTCTCTCGTATATCCCTATCCCCTTTCTTGCACGCAAACACAATTTTGAGACATTCGAGTCACGGACAGCGAGAGCTCTTGCACCTTTATGTTCTTATGTTGCTTGTTTCAATGCTAATATAGACTCTTGCCTGTTATGACTTGAATTGAATTACATGCCTTGATTGTTTTACTTAAAAGTTCTAATATGGTTGGCAGCATGTCACCACAGAAATTATGCTTGTTATCATTTACCTACTCGAGGACGAGCAGGAATTAAGCTTGGGGATGTTGATACGTCCAAACCGTATCTATAATTTATGCTTGCTCCATGCAGCTTTTGTGTGATATTGCTATGATATTGATGCACTTCCATACACTTTTGATCATATTTGGACTAACCTATTAACTCAGTGCACCCCAGTGCCAGTTCTTGTTTTCTGCTGTTTTTGTATTTCGGGTTTTCCCATTATTTAAAGTGCCAGAAAAATTCTGGGAAAAATATAGGAAAAATCAGCGTACAGGAAGCTTCGGGAAGAGCCCAAGTGCGGCCAGAGGGGAGCCAGGGGTGGCCCAGGCGGCCACCTGGCGCGGCCACCCCCTAGGTCGCTCCAAGGGGGCGCCTGGGGCCCCTGGTCCATCTCTGGCTACCCCCCCCCCTTCGCCTATATATCCCTCTCGTCTCGAAACCCTCGAGTACAGAACCCTTTTTCGCGATCTCTCATCTGTTCCTCCGCCAACGCGCTTCCAAGATCGGGAGCACCAGGAGCCCTCTTCCTGGCACCCTACCGGAGGGAGGAACCACCTCCGGGAGCTTCTCCACCACCATGGATGCTTCCCGGATTAACCGTGAGTAGTCCACCTTGGACCATGGGTCCGTGATCAGTAGCTACGTGATGTTCTCCTCCCTTCTTTGTTCTTCATGGTTTAGACCTCGTGAGCTGCCCTACATGATCGAGGCACATATGTAATCTTTCTGTCGTTGCTACGCTGAGTTTGCTGGGATCTGATGGATTATGAGACTATGTTCAGATTGTGTTTGAGTAATATATTTGATTCTCCTATTTTATATTTATGTTCTTGAGTATTTCTTGCATGTTCTCCTTTGCTGTTTATTGCTTTGGCAAAGTATTAGGTAGTAACTTCAAGAGGGAGCGTTATGCATGATTGTGGGTTCATGCCCCCCGATGACTAGCTTGAGTGACAGAAACATGAGTCTTGGGGATGTGTTGTTGCCACAAGGGAGAAAACAACTGTGCATGTACTTGCGGGTGCAAGGATTGTTTACTTTACGCAAAGTTCATTAATGCAGTTGTCTGTTGCTTTGAGTTTACACTTTGGGTCGGATTCGCAACTTAATACGAGCGAGATGTTCTGGATAGGTATCTCAAGGTGGATGATTAGTAGGTAGATGCAGATGGATTTCGGTCTACTTTTCTTGGCGTACCGCCCAAGATTTTGAGCCTCTTCCTTTCTTAGTAGCATAGTTAGAATTGGTTTGCGCACATAATCTTGTCAATTGCCCAGCTGTAATTTGTTTACCTCGCATGGCTATTTTATCGTCTTTTGGGAGATAGACATCACTAGTGAACATCATGGGACCTCGGTCCATATTTCCACCACTGTTTACACCCGCTATTTATTTTTTGCTTTATTTCCTTTTTCATTGCTATCGCTATCATTATTATCCCGTATGTTTGATCCTTTGTAAACAACAAGGCGGAGGGATTGACAACCTCTCTGTACTCGTTGGGAGCAAAGTTATCTGTTGTGTGTGCAGGTCCATGTCAACCGCCTAATTGCGGGCGCCGTTGTCACCTTCCTGTCGTTGTCGGAGTCCTACTGGAGACAAACCTTGGTATCTTCACCGAGGAAAATTTGTTGTTGTATACATCTCAACCTTCCACTTTGGGTAACCAACGAGGGGAGAGAAGCCATCAAGCGCCAGCAGACCTCTTCCTGGCACCCTGCCGGAGGGAGGATTGACCTCCGGGAGCCTCTCCTCCACCATGGACGCTTCCCGGATGATCCGTGAGTAGTCTACCGTGGACCATGGGTCTGTGATCAGTATCTATGTGATGTTCTCCTCCCCTCTTTGTTCTTCAAGGATTAGATCTCGTGAGCTGACCTACATGATCGAGGCACATATGTAATTTTCTGCTGTTGCTATGCTGAGTTTGCTGGGAACTGATGGATTATGAGACTATGTTCAGTTTGTGATTGAGTAATATATTTGGTTCTTATCTTTTATATTTATGTTCTTGAGTAATTCTTGCATGTTCTCCGTTGCTATTTATTGCTTTGGACAAGTAGTAGGTAGTGAATCCAAGAGGGAATTTTATGCTCGATTGTGGGTTCGTGCCCCCTGATGGCTAGCTTGAGTGACAGAAACATGAGTCTAGGGATGTGTTGTTGCCACAAGGGGGAAAACAACGGTGCGTGTAACCGCGGTTGCAAGGATTGTTTACTTTACACAGAGTTCTTTTAATGCATTTCTCTGTTGCTTTGGGCTTACACTTTGGGTGGGGCTCGCAACTTAATACCAGCGAGATGTTCTGGATAGATATATCAAGGTGGATGATTAGTAGTAGATGCAGTTGGATTTTGGTCTACTTATTTTGGCGTACCGCCCATGCTTTTGAGCCTCGTCCTTTCTTTGTAGCATACTTAGCATTGAGGTGTGTTTTTAATCCTGTCAATTTCCTAGTTGTGATTTGTTTACCTCGCATAGCAGTTTTATCTTCTTCCCGGTCCATATTGTCATCACTGTTTACACGCTCAATAGATTTTCTGCTTTTACTTTCTAGTTGCTATCACCATTATCATTATCCCTTGCGTTTGATCCTTTGTAAACAACATGGCCGGAGAGATTGACAACCTCTCTGAACTTCATTGGGAGAAAAGTTATTTGTATTGTGTGCAGGTCCAGGTCAAGGAAGCAACTTTTGTCTAAAACTGTGCCATTGTTTCCTTGCCGCCTACTTCTCACTTCCGGAGTCCTAATGGAGACATAAACCTCGGTATCTTCACTGAGGGAAACTTGTTGCTACGCTGCATCTCACCTTCCACTTGGGGTAACCAACAAAGGGAGAGAAGCTACTATCCTCTCTCGCGTATCAGGCGGCGGTGGAACAGAGGTGAAAATCACGATACTGGGGTCTCACCGAGGGTTTTCAGAACGAGGGGTAAATATAGACCAAAGGGGGGCACCAGGGGGTGGCCCCTCCTCCCAGGTTCCCTCCTGGTGCGGCCAGGAGTGGGGACGCGCCCCCTAGCTGCCTGGGAGGGGGGTGGCCCCCTAGCCCTTCTTCGGTGATTCCGAAAGCTTCCGTCACGCTGATTTTTATCTGATTTTTGTGGAATTTTTGGAGCTCTGTAAATATATGTAAAAACCTGCAACTTACAGACATCAGCAGACAGAAACTGACACTGGGCGCACTGAGTTAGTAGGTTAGTCCAAATATGTGTAAAAATGTATGAAAGTGTAGCAAAACACATAGCAATGTCACCCAAAAAGAGCATGGAACAAGCAGAAATTATAGATACGTTTGGGACGTATCACCAACCAAATTGTAGGCTCAAAACAACGGACAATTGCCTTAACACTCTATGCGTAATGTAAGCAATCCTTGCAACCGCAGTTACAAGCACCGCTGTTTTCTTCCTGGTGGCAACAAAACATCCCCTAGTCTCACGTTTCTGTCACTCAAGCTAGACATCGGGGGCATGAACCCACAATCAAGCATAACGCTTTCTCTTGGAGTTACAATCTACTACTTGGCAAAAGCAATAAAAAGCAACGGAGAACATGCAAGAACACTCAAAAACTAAAACATAGAAGGTAAACCAAATATATTACTCATTACAAACTGAACATAATCTCGGAATCCATCGGATCCCAGCAAACACATCATAGAAAAACAGGAAGTGTTAGAGATATATTCCGTGTACGTAGAAACGAATAGTCTAGGATAAAGATAGGACTCTCGTGGCTTGTCTTGCACTACAAGATGACTGTAACACCCCGGGTGTCATACAACAGTAACTCAACAGTAATCACCTTGTTAATGGTCATGTCATCATGGTTAAGCAAGGGATCATTAACTTTGATCAAGTTGAGCTCAAATTCAACCCAATTAAAAATTCCAAAACAAAGTTGTAATTAATGTTCAACCATAAATTGTGCAAACAATATTATAAAATGCCTAATACTCAATAGGTCATATTAAAAATGAAATGGGGATTTATTAAAATGTTTTAATATCATAAAGAAATAAAAACAGTAGCTAAAGAACACCATTTAACACTTTAAAATAAATAGTAGTAATCAAATGAATTTATTTGTGAACAAAACTTTTTGTGGCACTAAAGTATGGTGTAACCGTAATAATAGAGCTTGTCTCATATTTTACAAAAGTCATTTGGTTGCCAACCAAAAATAAAAAAAATAAAAGAATAAAAGAAAAGAAAACCTGAAAAGAAAATAACCTTATCGCACGCCTAGGGCAGGCCCCCCCCACTGGGCCCAGCCCGGCCCAATCCCCATCCCCCATCCCCTACCTACTGCTCACGGGGAGGCCGTGGCGGCCATCCATGGCACCCGCCATGGCGTGGCGACCATCCCCGGGCTCACTGGCGGGATAAGAGGAACCCGGCCACGACATGTGCCCCTCCAACCCTAGCGCGCCCCATTCTTCCCCCCTGCGCCGCCACCCCCCCTCCCCTGCTCGTTCCCCACCATCACCCGAGCCGCCATGGCCACGAGCTCGCGGCCTAGCGCGGCCACCGTGCCTCTCGTGCCGAGTTGTGTTGTCCCCGAGCTCCGCAATCAACGTCTTGGTCTACACGAGGAAGGAATTCGTGTCGAGAGCCCCTGCCACGTGCACATCGTCATCTTTTTCAACCTTGGACCGCCGGATTCGCCGACCAAATTTGCCACGCTCCAGCCACCTTGCTTCTCCAAACCGCGCCGGCGAGGACCCCTGTGAGCTTCCCGCTAATTCCCCTCGTTTTCCCCTTCAAACCCGCCGCCGTAGGGCCCTCCCCGTTCGACGCCGAGGCCACCGGCCGCCATGAACGGGAGCTCACGCTCCCATTGCCTCTGGCCGAGCCCAGTGCGCGCCTTTGGACGCCCTCGCTTCGACCTGGCCGCGCGTGCTCGCCTGCGCTGTCCACACCCCCACTGTGCCACTGCCCTGTGCCCCTGCCCGGCCGCCGTCGTGCTCGCCGTGGTCGCGGGCACCACGTTCGCGCCCACCCCACTGGCAGTTCCCCCTCCACCACAGAGGCCTCGCTGCACACCCCACCGCAACCTGCCCGCGCCCGCCTGCCTCCCTCGTCGGAGGCTCGAACTCGACGCCCCCGCCGTGCCACGGCTAGCCGCCTGTGAGCCCGCACGGTTTGGCCACGGGCTAACCCCCCTATTAGTAACCCCCCCTCTAATTACAGGATTAACAAATAACCCCCCACACAAACCATCACTTACAAGTGGGCCCTGCCCCCTATTAATTAAACTGCTAATTAAATTCAAATGGAAATCCCCTCTGAGTCTATGACAATAGGGCCCACACCTCTAATTAAACTACTTAAATAATCTGTTAAAATGACTATGACCTGTGGGCCCCCTGCTGCTAATTAAAATGGGTTAATTTTAATAGCCTTGGTTATTCGACCAGTCAAATGCACTGTTTTGGATAATATTATTTGTTTAATAAAATAAAATCTAGAAAATACTTTTAAATTGATTTAAACTTCAAAAATCAATATCTATTAAACCGTAACTCCGATGAAAATAATTTGTATATCAAAGTTGATCAGAAAAATATCATGAATACGGATACGCTACCCATACCCCCCACACATACCCCTCTAACATACCGCACACGGGACATTCCCCCTCCGATTGTACTGTCCGGTAATCACCCGGAGCAGGTAAAACTTTTTGGATGAAATTGTTCTGAACATGAAAGTTGTTCTGAATGGATCATAGAGCACGGATACACTATCCACATGTCTGTCAGATGTCTCTAACACTGCAGACATGGAACCTTCCCCTCCGGATCATCTGTCCGGTAATCACCCGGTACTGATGAGTCATCCCCGGATAAATTCCCGCTTCGACTAAAATACTTAACATTGCGTTAGAACACCGACATCACCGCATTTGCCATGTCTTGTATTTTTATTGCTTTATTGCCCTGTATTTATTGTTTCTTCCCCCTCTGCCGGTGCCCCTGCGATCGACTACGTCGTCGACGACCGTACCCTTATCGTCGATCTTCCAGGCAAGCAGAGCCATTTTCCTTCCCCAGGTATCGCCTATCTTTTCCATACATTTCTTGCACTGGGCATTGCTGCTGCTATTACATTACATTCCTATTCATTGCATAGCCTATCATTGTCGCCCCTTGATGTACCTTCCTTTATCCTATGCTGCCTACTATTACTTATGCAATATTCAGCAGTTAGCCATGCGCCTTGTTAGTCAACTAGGATTAGATAGCGGGTCGTGATCACTCTGGGAGTGGAAGAGGATATAATTTATTATAACTGCAACAGCTACGGTACAGAGCAGACACCCAAGGTAACCTACAACGGCGAGACTCTCCGAGTCGCTTCAAGTTTGACTTACGAGTGGATGGACTCGTATTTCACTCTCGTCGCCGGCTCGGTAGCGTAGCACCACCGGGATGATACGAGGATTTCCTCTTTAGTTCATTGCGCTGATGACTCGGTCGAACCTCTTCAAGTGTACCATCGAGTGTGATTCCTCCTAGTTTCACTTGATGGTAGGCACTCGAATCAACTGGTGTCCTTACAGGTAAGGAGTCGGGTGACCCAACGGTGCCCGCGCAGGGATTGTATCGGGACGGCAGGACAGGCGGATACCATCGTGGGCCTGATCCTTGCTCGTTGGCCGTGAGATACCCTGTAGTACGAAAGTCGATCTCTTCCAAGAGCACACGCGAGACAAGGTAAGGAGACGGTTCACCTTGTTGGTAACCGCAAGAATTGGTGGGACGATAGGGCAGGCACCGATGTACTGGTGGTCCTGGCTGCTGTCGTTGTCCGCGACTCACCCAGAAAGGGGAAACAATAACGGTTGTCCCGACAGAAAATAATAAAATGCTTAACGGTTCAGGTGGATGACTTGAGAGGCCGCAAAGTCCTGTACACACTACCTTCATGTGGGATTATGGTGTGGGCCCTCCGCGTTGTGGTCTCGTTCGAAAGCTCTGAAAGACATCCAGTTTCAGCATTGTGGTTGGGTCGGGTCGTGCTGCAGCACTGGATCCACTTGGCGCACAACGACCCGGAGTGCAAGCGCAGAGGTTTGTAGACTGTAGACTGATGTCTACACACGCTTCTATTCTTGTAGACTATGTTGGGCCTCCAAGCGCAGAGGTTTGTAGGACAGCAGCAATTTCCGTCAAGTGGATGACCTAAGGTTTATCGAACTCAGGGAAGTAGAGGTTGAAGATGGTCTCTCTCAAGCAACCATGCAATTAAGATACAAGAAGTCTCCTATGTCCCCAACACACCTAATACAACTAGGAGTTGTATAGGTGCACTAGTTCGGCGAAGAGATGGTAAAATACGAGTGATAAGTGTGGCAAAGCAAGGTAATATAAATCTGTAATAAAAAGTGCAGCAAGCAAACATGTGACAAAAGTGAGCACAAACGGTGTAACAATGGTGGAAACAAGGCCTAGGCTTCATACTTTCACTAGTGGCAACTCCCAACAACATTAACATAGTCTAATCACATGATATTTCCCATAAACGTGTAATGGAGACGTACTCGGAGGTCATTCCTTTGTGGTCAAGAGAGGACGAGAATTATGTAGGGCTACAAAAGCACACCTCAGAGTTCGTAGTTCTCAATCTACGGATTTCCCAATGTCACCGCGGCCATCCAAAGAGAGTACCACAATCACCACAACATATCTCATGGATAGTCAAAGACAAGTGCCAAGAGACTCTCAATCTTCAATCAACACACAAAAGAGGAAATCACTCATGAAAATATTCTTCTAATCCATGTCCAATAGACCGTTGACACCATGGTCTCGGGGATTATACTAGATAAGATCAAGTGAGTACATCAAATCCAATACATAGAAGAAGGGGAAACATCATGGGATCACCCTAGATTAACATAGCCTATGATCACAACGAAGATCACATCATGGGAGAGAGAATTGACCACATAGCTACTGGTAGAAACCTCAGCCCCCAAGAGGGACTACTCCCGCATCATGGAGGGAGGAATCAACGTCGATGGAGATGAATCCGGGGGAACTTCCCCATCCTGGCAGGGTGCCGGCACAGGAATTCTGGTCCCCCGAAGCTTGTTGGTGATGGCGGCGGAGATCGGAATTGCTTCTGGAGAAAAGAGGTCTGGAATCAGGGTTTTCGGGATGGGAGAATAAATAGGAGCCAAAGGGGGCATCGTGGCCCCTGGCTTGTATTATACAACTTGTATTATTTTATTTGTAGAGTTGTGTTGTGATATCTCACCGTGAGTCCCTGATCTCGATCGTGTACCTTGCGTGTATGATTACTGTACACGGTTTGATTTTGGGGGAGTCACAATGACCTCCTATACGCCTATATATACCCACCCATGAGGCTCAATAAGACATCCATTGATTCCGCCAAACACGCCTCTCTATTCTTCTACATGGTATCAACCTAATTCGATCCTAAAAGAGCGACGCCGCCTACATCCTAGCGCCGTCGCCGCCTCTCCTAAATCCTAGCGCCGTCGCCGTCCCCATGGCGCCCTACTAAACGCTCACCGTCGTCACCGCCGCGCCGCCCCCAGGGAGGTCGATCTCCATGATCTCCGCCGGGGGCGCGCAACCCGTACGCAGGGTCCATCCGCCGATCCGTGGTCGTCTTCCCTGTACGTATTTTCTCCGATCTCTTGATCGGTTTTCTTTTTTGGCTTACCGATCTTAGATCGGATTGAGTCGCCCATCATAGTCGTCATCGCCGCTCCTCTACTTCGACCATCGGCATCGACGATCTACACCACGCCCGTTCATCTGCCACCACCACCGCCGTGCCTGCCTCGGTAGGCCGTTGCGACCTCACGGCAGGCTGCCACGCACCGCGCCCGCTGTTGCGCCTTCCTCGGGAGGCTGCCGCGGCCGTCCCCCTCGTACCGTCTTTGTCATCATCGCCTGGGACTTCACCGACCATGCCGCCGTCGCCACCGATCTACGCGTCGTCCCTGCTGATGGCCTGGAAGTGGATAATTGCTTCTCGCCCTTCGTTGGTTACCCCAAGTGGAATGTGAGATGTAGGATAGCAGCAAATTTCCCCTATGTAGAGGATAGGGTTTCTCTCCCGTAGGATTCTGGAAATGAGAAGTAGGTGTCAACGGCGCAATTGGCGTGGACCAGCACATAATACAAATAACTTTGCTCCCAACAAAGTTCAGAGAGTTTGTCAATCTCTCCGGCCTTATTGTTTACAAAGGATCAAACACAAGGGATAAAGGATAATAATAATATCAACTAGAAAGTAAAGCAGGAAATAAATTGAGCGTGTAAACAGTCATGAGAATATGGACCGGGGTCCCGTGATGTTCACTAGTAATGACTCTCTCCCAAAAGATGATAAAACTGCTATGCGAGGTAAACAAATCACAGTTGGGCAATTGACAGGATTAAAAACGCACCGCAATGCCAACTATGCTACAAAGAAAGGAAGAGGCTCAAAAGCATGGGCGGTATGCCAAAATAAGTAGACCGAAATCCAACTGCATCTACTACTAATCATCCACCTTGAGATATCTATCTAGAACATCTCGTTGGTATTAAGTTGTGAGCCCCACCCAAAGTGTAAACCCAAAGCAACAGACAACTGCATTAAAAGAAATTTGCGTAAAGTAAACAATCCTTGCAACCGCGGTTACAAGCACCGTTGTTTCCCCCTTGTGGAGCACATCACCTAGACTCATGTTTCTGTCACTCAAGCTAGTCATCACGGGGCATGAACCCACAATCAAGAATAACGTTCCCTCTTGGAGTCACTACCTACTACTTGGCCAAAGCAATAAACAACAACGGAGAACATGCAAGAATTACTCAAGAACAAAAATATGAAAGATAAGAACCAAATATATTACTCAATCACAAAGTGAACATAGTCTCATAATCCATCAGATCCTAGCAAACTTAGCATAGCAAAAGAAGAAAGAATTACATATGTGCCTTGTTCATGTAGGGAATCTTACAAGGTCTAATCCATGAAGAACAAAGAGGGAAGGATAACATCTCATAGCTATTGATCACGGACCCATGGTCCAAGGTAGACTACTCACGGATCATCTGGGAAGCGTCCATGACGGAGGATAGGCTCCCAGAGGTCAATCCTCCCTCCAGCAGGGTGCCGGGAAGAGGCCTGCTGGCGCTCCCGATCTTGGAAGCGCGGCGGCGGTGGAATAGAGGCGAAATCGCGAAAAAGGGTTCTGTCTCTAGAAGAATCCCATCACGGAGAATAAATAGGCGAAGGGGGGTAGCCAGGGGGCCACCAGGTGTCCAGGCGTCCCCCTGGCGCGGCCTAGCCCTAGGGCGCGTCACCACGGCTCCTGGACCCCTGGTGGTGGCCCTCTGGCCCCACCTAGGTGTTTCAGGAAGCTTCCGTTACGCAGATTTTTATCTGATTTTTCCTGAATTTTTGGAGCTCTTTTAATATGGGGGAAACCTGAAATAGAAAAATAGCAGAAAACAGGAACTGGCACTGGGGTGCACTGAGTTAATAAGTTAGTCCAAATATGATCAAAAGTGTATGAAAGTGTATCTAGATCATAGCAATATCACACAATACATGCATGGAGCAAGCAGAATATATAGATACGTTTGGGACGTATCAACATCCCCAAGCTTAATTCATGCTCGTCGTCGAGTAGGTAAATGATAACAGGCACAATTTCTGTGTGACATGCTAACAACCATATAAGAACTTTGAAAGTAAAGCAATCAAGGTATGTAATTCAATTCAAGTCATAACAGCCAAGAGTCTATATTAGCATTGAAACAAGCAACATAAGAACATTAAGGTGCAAGATATCTCGCTGTCCGTGACTCGAATGTCTCCAGATGGTGTTTGCGTGCAAGAAGTGGGAGATGGGAATACGAGAAAAAATATATATGTTGAGAACTCAATCTACTAAAGTTTCACACTTATTCTTCTTTGGAATCTTATCTTGACTCGTTTCCAGACCACTATCCAGGTACAAGTCAATTTGATCCACTCCCTTTCGATATTTTGAGCACTGATGCAATGGATGAGCGTAAGCACGAGAGTTGACACTTAGGATCGAAAAGAGAGAGAGATATGGTTGAGGAGGAAGAAAAAAAGGGTGTGAAAGGCTCACATCAATGAGGACAATCATAGGTGAGAAGGCCAAATGATAGATATGATGTGAGAAGTAGGGATTGCCATGCAACGGATGCACATATGAGCTAAGAAAATCTCTCCAATGGAACTAGTGGGGGTGCATCCAACTTGTTCGCTCATGAAGACCTAGAGCTTATTTGAGGAAGCTCATCCTTGGAATATGCTAGCCAAGTTCTATAGTGTGAAGGTCCCCACATAGCTATATGCATAAATGATCATCTCTATGGAGTACAAGATATAGAGGGAGTACGAGTGTGGATCTTTCAAAAGGAATAGTAGTGTTGACCTTTCTATATTTTTTTTCTCTTTTTTCTATTTTTTTGTATTTTTTTGGTGGCCTCAATGGCTCTTTCTATTTAACTCTTATTTTTCCTCTTTGAGATCTTTTAAATTTGTCCTCTTTGGGATTTTTTCCTCACATAAGGGCAACACTCTATTTTACAATATGTATAGAAGATCTTCACACTTTACAAGGTACTCAAAATAAAGATGTAGCTATCATGATGTATGAAAATGTATGCCTCTGCCAGTGTAGCAGGAACATGTATGACATGAATATCAAGTCATGAGAAGGTGGATGTTGCATGGCAATATATCTCGGAAAGGCTATGGAAATGCCTCTATAGGTAGGTATGTTCGCTGTTTTGAGGAAAGATATAAGGAGGTTTATGATGACAGAGCGTATCATGCCAAGGGTTTGGATGCACCGGCGAGGTGGACGCCAACTATCGGAATGAGAAGAGTGCAATGCATGGTACCGAAGAGGCTAGCAAATATGGGGAGGTGGAAGTGTCAAATTTCAATACTTACATTCGTATGAAGAACTCATGCACTTATTATCGGTAACTCTCAATCTAATAAGGAGGTTAACAAAGAGACAAGTACCCCGAGGAGGAGTGTATGGGGGTTTGGTTATCCTTGCAGATCCTCGACTCATGGTACGTGAGTGTACTCTAATATCCGATCCCTCCGAAGATCAGTGATCCATCTAGTAGCTAGAGTTCTCAACTAGTTTTTTTAGTTTTTGAAAATAAACACGGATTGCCCAAAATACGACACCTATCACTAATAGGCTAGAGATCTTGACACCAAAAGTTCAAACATTACTCACAGCAATACCTCAAAACTATTGCAAGTTACTACTACAATTGAATAGCAACCTCAATTACCTACTTCAAGACAAGACACAACTCAGTGTAACAACCAACTCTCTTAACAAGATAACCATGAAAACTAAAGAGAGTTCCAGCAACAAACTAAACTAAAACTAAAGCTCTCAAAAAAGATAAAAATGAAAACTAAGAGCTAAACATGGCAGTAGATACAAAAAGATAAAGAACACACAACAGAAGAAAGA
The DNA here is from genome assembly GCA_950022295.1 of Bromus sterilis. Taxonomy (NCBI): domain Eukaryota; kingdom Viridiplantae; phylum Streptophyta; class Magnoliopsida; order Poales; family Poaceae; genus Bromus; species Bromus sterilis. The sequence continues at coordinate 202,572,656 of OX465600.1, read as the reverse complement.
TAAGCATGAAAATCCTATGACGTGTTCTAGTTTGAAGTGGAACGTGTTTCTCTCCCGCACAAAGTAAGTTGGGTTCTAACTTGTTATGAAAAGCAAGCAAAGCTAAAGAAAACTAAAAAGGAAACCTAAGATCGAGACGCTCCAAGCATAGCACATAACGCATGAAGGGATAAAAATATAGTGAGACGGAGGACGAACTGATGATTGTCGACGGAGAAGGGGATGCATGGGGGCATCTCCAAGCTTAGACACTTGAGTCTCCTTGAATATTTATTGGGGATGCATGGAGGCAACCCCAAGCTTGAGCGTTTTACACTCCCGGATCTTCTTTCATCATCTTCCCTCGCACACTTGAAAACTCCCTTCATACATAACTCATCATAAGCTGATTAGAAAGGTTAGTACCCTTAATAAAATAATTTTTCACCACTCGAAATAAAGATATTCTTGAAGATCTACTGTTTTTCAATATTTCCAAAAAGTTTTTGCAAAGAAAAAGAAAGCCTAAGGTTTGCAGAAGTAAGGAAAGGCAAAACGTGGAAGAATCTGTGAAAAACAGAACAGCAGGTAGTAAATAATTTTTTCGGGGTACTTCTGCAACTCAAATCAAAAAACTCAGAACAGACGCTCGAATAAAAATTGCATGGAGCACGCTGTCAAAAAATTCAGATCAAAAATATGATCTAGTGATTTTAGGCTAATTTTTTCGTCCAAGGTCAGAATCTGTTTTCTGGAGAACATGTCACAACTATTGAATTTTCTTGCAATCGGAGGCTAAACTTGGCACAAAGCTTGAAAATAAAGATACAATGATGTTGCCACAGTAGTAACAATCATCAAGACCACTAAAACCAGAAGTAAAAACATCTTAGGTTGCCTCCCAACAAGCGCTTTCTTTTACGCCTTTAAGCTAGGCATAAAGCAAAAAAGATCAAGTTTTATCAAGAGAGAGATAATAGCTAGCCCGCGTAACGGACTCAAAAGGTAACTTAATCTTTTTCCTAGGGAAGTGTTCCATCCCCTTTTTGAGAGGGAATTAAAATTTTATATTCCCCTCTTTCATGTCAATAACAACACCAACAGTGCGAAGAAAAGGACGTCCCAAAATAATTGGACATAAAGGTTCACACTCTATGTCCATAATAGTAAAATCAACGGGAACATAATTGTCATTGACAATGATAAGAACATCGTCGATCTTCCCCAAAGGTTTCTTTATGGAAGAATCAACAAGACGAACACCAAAAGAATAAGGATCAAAAGGTTTCAATTCAAACATATCATACATTCTTTTGGGCATAATGGAGGTACTAGCTCCAACATCACATAAAGCATAGCAAGAGAAGTTATTCAATTTAATTTTAATCATAGGATCCCAACCATCCTCTAGCTTCCTAGGTATGGAGGCTTCTATTCTAAGCTTCTGCTCCCTAACTTTGATGAGAGAATTAGTGATATGCTCCGTGAAGGCAAGATTCAGTGTGCTAGTGTGGGGGTCTCTAGACATTTTGTGTAGCAAGCTAATAACTTCTGAAAGGGTGCAACTATCAAAACCAATGTCACTACCATCAAAGGTGGTAGTGGTGTCATCTAGGCTCACTTGTTTGAAAGCCTCTATTTTCATAGGAGTTTCTTCTTCTATGGTTGAGGTATTGGCATCACCATTAATAGGTCCAATGGGACTAGGAGTGTATTGGGTGCTAATAGTTTGGGTGTCCTAAACAATTTGGATAGTAGCAACTGTGTGGTGTGTAGGAAGGATATTAATTATATCCTCTTCGTCTTTTTCTCTAGCCCATCTTTCTTTAAGTTTAGCCATCATCCTAATGTTTTCATTAATTTTCAATTGGATTGCATTAATAGGAGTGGCCTTCCTCTCCTCGAGGGGAGAGGTTCTAATTTTAAGCATCTCAATGTCTAGGGCTAAGTTGTCTACCTTCAAAGAGAGATTATCTAATTTGCCTAATCTTTCCTCTACACTCTTGTCGAAGGATTTTTGAGTAGTGATAAAGTCTTTAAGCATGCTTTCTAATTCAGAGGTGGGGTTCTTGTTGCTAGGATAAGTGTTGTTGTTCCCATAGTTGGATGGAAACGGTCTAGGATTGCTAGCAAAATTACCCCTATAAGCATTATTATTGAAGTTGTTTCTAGAGATAAAGTTCACATCTACTTGTTCCTGAGCAACCAAAGAATTTAAAGGAACATCATGAGGATCAATAGGAGGTTGCTTTTTAAGTAGAGACATAATCAAGTCAACTTTTTCATTTAGGGAGGAAATCTCCTCGACAAAGTTTACCTTCCTACCTGTTGGAGCGCGTTCGGTGTGCCATTGGGAATAGTTGGTCATCATCTCATCTAGAAGTGTTGTGGCAACACCAAGTGTTGTTGGCATAAAGGTTCCTCCCGCGACCGAATCTAACAGGTCCCGTGAGGTAAAGTTCAAGCCTGCATAAAAAGTCTGGATAACCATCCAAGTAGTCAAACCATGTGTAGGGCATTTCTTAACAAGAGATTTCATTCATTCCCAAGCTTGGGCAAAGTGTTCATTATCCCATTGTTTAAAATTCACAATGTTACTCCTCAATTGGATAATTTTAGCAGGTGGGTAATACTTCCCAATAAAAACATCTTTGCACTTGTCCCAAGAATCTATGCTATTCCTAGGCAAAGATTGAAACCGGATTTTAGCTCCTTCCCTCAAAGAGAAAGGAAAAAGCTTAAACTTAACAACATCACCTTCTACTTCTTTATACTTTTGCATATCACATAGCTCAACAAAATTATTTAAATGTAACGCAGCATCATCTCCAGCACCAGAGAATTGATCTCTCATAACAAGGATTAGCAAAGCAGGTTTAATTTCATAAGAGGTAGCTTAAGTGGCAGGTGTGACAATAGGAGTGCAGATAAAATCATTGTTGTTGTGACTATTGAAGTCACACAACTTGGTGTTTTCAGTGGAACCCATAGTAGCAGAAAGTGTGACAGAAAACTTTTTGTGATTTTTTATCAAGGACACTATGATAAAAACTGAAAGGTAAACTAACAAGACTAAAAAGCAAAGGTAAAAGATAGTGTACAACTCCCCTATCTTGTCGTACTCGGAATCCCCGGCAACGGCGCCAGAATTTTTCTTGATGGTGTGGAAATGGATAATGGCTTCTCGCCCTTCGTTGGTTACCCAAAGTGGAAGGTGACATGTAAGATAGTAGCACATTTCCCCTATGTAGAGGACAGGGTTTGTCTCCCGTAGGATTTCGGAAGTGAGAAGTAGGTGCCAACGGCGCAATTGACGTGGACCTGCACACAATACAAATAACTTTTCTCCCAACGAAGTTCAGAGAGGTTGTCAATCTCTCCGGCCTTGTTGTTTACAAAGGATCAAATGCAAGGGATAAAGGATAATAATAATAGCAACTAGAAAGTGAACCAGGAAATAAATTGAGCGTGTAAAGATTGATGAGAATATGGACCGGGGTCCCGTGATGTTCACTAGCGATGTCTCTCTCCCAAAAGATGATAAAACTGCTATGCGAGCTAACCAAATCACAGTTGGGCAACTGACAGTATTAAAAACGCATCGCAATGCTAACTATGCTACAAAAAAGGAAGAAACTCAAAAGCATGGGCGGTACGCCAAAATAAGTAGAACGAAATCCAACTGTATCTACTACTAATCATCCACCTTGAGATATCTATCCAGAACATCTCGCTGGTATTAAGTTGCGAGCCCCACCCAAAGTGTAAACCCAAAGCAACAGACAACTGCATTAAAAGAACTTTGTGTAAAGTAAACAATCCATGCAACCGCGGTTACAACCACCGTTGTTTTTTCCCTTGTGGCAACAACACATCCCCTAGACTCATGTTTCTGTCACTCAAGCTAGTCATCAGGGGGCATGAACCCATAATGGAGCATAACGTTCTGTCTTGGAGTCACTACCTACTACTTGGCCAAAGCAATAAACAGCAACGGAGAACATGCAAGAATTACTCAAGAAAAAAATATAAAAGATAAGAACCAAATATATTACTCAATCACAAACTAAACATAGTCTCATAATCCATCAGATCCCAGCAAACTCAGCATAGCAACAGAAGAAAGAATTACATATGTGCCTTGATCATGTAGGGCAGCTCACAAGGTATAATCCATGAAGAACCAAAAGGGAGGAGAACATCACATAGCTACTGATCACAGACCCATGGTCCAAGGTAGACTACTAACGGATCATACGGGAAGCGTCCATGGTAGAGGAGAGGCTTCCGGAGGTCAATCCTCCCTCCGGAAGGGTGCCGGGAAGAGGTCTGTTGGCGCTCCCGATCTTGGAAGCGCGCGGCGGCGGAACAGAGGCGAGATCGTGAAAAAGGTTTCTGTCTCCGGAAGAATCCCGTCACGGAGAATAAATAGGCGAAGGGGGTAGCCAGGGGGGCCACCAGGTGTCCAGGCGGCCCCCTAGCACGGCCTAGCCCTAGGACGCACTACCAGGGCACCTAGACCCCTGGCGGTGGCCCTCTGGCCCCACCCAAGTGTTTCCGGAAGCTTCTGTTACGCTGATTTTTCCCGAATTTTTGGAGCACTTTTAATATGGAGGAAACCTGAAATAGAAAAACAGCAGAAATGTAACGGCCCAGTTTTTGCAAAAATTAAAAAAAATTGTTTTCGGTGTGAATTGTTTGATTGTCTGATTTGTTTGCGGTGTTTGCGTCCCCGATTTATCGATGGGCGATTATTTCCCCCCCTCTTATCTCGTACCGGACGGAGACCGACCCTTACCACCCTGACACTTGACCTTCACGACACCGGGTTTCACCCGATCACCGTCGCAAAACCGCACGAGACCAGCCGCAGCCAACAGAACGAAAACCCCGTTTAATAATTAAACTGGATATTTTTATAGTGCGCCGGAAAGTGTTTTCGGAACGGTTCCAGCGCGAGGTGAATGCCTCCGGCTCGACGCGCTGATCGCGCAGTTCGAAGTTTTACCCGAATCGGAGGTACTGCGGACCCCCGGCGGTCAGAAACGTGAGCAACGCGCGCACGATAGAGAAACCGGTGATGTTTTTGCAAACTGCCAGCCACCCATGCTATATAAAGACCACCACACTCCCACCCACCTAGGGTATCCCTAGGAAGCCACCAGCCCCAGATCTGGCCCCAAAATACCCCAATTTTTGCAGCAAACCCTAGCCTCCCAGATCTGGATCCAACTCTCTGCGATCTGGACCGTCGGATCGGCCGATCCAACGGCCCAGACAGCTCCCCGTAGTCCAGCCTCCTCTCTCTCTCCTCTCTCTCCCATCGGTGCACTCCGGCCGCCGGAGCCCCTGCCGCGTCTCCCTCTCCCTTTCCCTCTCCTCCTCTCCCTTCTTCTCCTCCTCTGAGCTCCCTCCCTCTTCTCTTGCAGCAACAGGAGCCCGGCGCCATGGCCTTGGAGCTTGAGCTCGAAGCCCCCTGGATCCGCGCCGTGCCGCCCCTTAGAACCACGCCGGCGGCCAGATCCGGCGGAAACCGGTCGGCGCCGCCGCCCCCGCGCCCTCCTCCGTGCCACCCGCCTCTCGGCCACCTCGCCGGCGTCCCGTGGCGCCGCCACCTGCTGCCCGCTCGGGAGGAGCTGCTCGGGAGGAGCACGAAGCCCCCAGGCGCCACCAACCGCGTGGGCCGGCTGCCCCTGGTGGCCCAACTCGCCCAGGCCAGCCTCCCAAGCCCAGCCGCCTCCTCTGCTCCAGTGGGCCGAGCCCACTAGTGGGGTGAGGCCATTTTTTTTTTTTGTTGTTTATTTTTTTTCTGGCTAACCCCTGTTATTTTTTCTAAGTCTGGAACTATTTCTGCTGCTGATTCAATTTTGCAACGACGATAGCAAGTGTTCTGTAGCTCCGATGACGTTGCCCCCAAAACAAAAGTTGCTCAGAATTGCGTGTACTTTAATTCATCTTTTGTGAGAATTTGCATTTGAGGTCATCTTGATTGTGTAATTGTGTGCTGAACAGGGCATCAGGCCGTTAAACTGCTAATTTTCCTGTTATGTGCTGCTGTTATTATTTTGTTGCAACTTTGCATGATGATTGTAACAAATCCATGAGGCCTATTGCATTGATTACTTTTGCGTTGCGTTAAGCAATGTTTCTACTTCAGTTTCATGCATTCACATGCCATATTTGCTTGCTGCATCATGTTTATATCTTGCTCCAAAGTAGCTATCCTGATATTATTGTGCTGCTATTGCTGAAACTGTTATTTTGTTGCAACTTCGGATGACGATTGCTTCGCAACCGTTCATCGGAATTGAGTGATTCCAATTGCATATTGTTAAGCATGTTGTCTACTCTCATCCCATGTATTGCTATGTCATGTTGCTGCACTTTTGCATATAGATTTACCCCTGTTTTTACAGCATGTGTGCATAAATTGTTTTGCTTATATCTTTTTAACCGTAACTCCGTTTTGGGTGTTCTTTATATGTAACTTGATTAGTTTTTCGTGTTCTTTGTGTTTATGCTATTGTTTGCTGTTGTTAACCAACTTAAAATATGGTTTAGGGAAGAACAGTACCAAATCCTTTAATTGTCGTGCGGCACTTAGTGTTATGCCATGTTTAGGATTGTGCCCCACTTAAATTGTCTAGCATAGATAGTTTACTTTGTGCTTCACCTCTTGACTTGTTTTTGTGCTATGCCATGCTTGCTTGAGTTGCCATGTTAATAACCGTTGTTTGGTCACCTGTAGCTAAGCAACTTGAACCACCGTAAACGTGCGGTATTCGTCGCGTGTGACGAGTACTCCACTTAACCTGTTAGTAACCGCTCTCGATGGTAGGTGCGATGTCTCGTGTTGCTTCTTGTTGATGCTTGCTCGTGTTTTCCTCGTAGTAATAGATGCTTGCTCGTTGATTGCTTTCCAGTGTTTATCGTCTTGTGTGCTTCCGCGGGTATCTCTCGGAGACGATGCGAGCTTGCGATCAACTACACCTTCGGAACCCGACTTATCAACAAGCAAGGACTTGCATTACTTATGATCCATTCTATTTCAACCAGCGGTTTGCATGCTAGTATAGGTTAGGCGATGTTTGATCCTACCACGTGTTTACAGCCTCTTTTAAACCGATACAGCCATGTCCCTTCCCAGCAAACCTTGTATTGCTATGTTACTATTGCTCGTTGCTCAGCCCCTGCTTAGTATGCATGCTTAGGATGCTACGATGTTACCCTGTTACTCCTTGGGTTGGGATATCACCTGATTATTATATTATTGTTGATGATATGATTATTATAATGTTGATTATATTCGACGAAGGATGGAAGGTCTAGGCTATCCCGCCCCGATGCTTTGTTCCATTCGAGTCACCTAGGATCCGAGTTCCGGGTATTGGTTTTAAGACTGAGCGTGCCTAACCGCGTGTGGGATTTTATGGGGTCCCCTTTTTCTTACCTATCTAGCTTCAAACATTTCTAGAGGTGGCCCAAGCTGATTTACCATTTGAAAACCATGTGTGTGTCTGTTGGGTCGCTCCTGGCAGATATTATTTTTAAACAACCCGGACCAGCGGAGACATGGTTTCCCTGTTGGTCCACCTTTGACCGGCGAGGACCCGGTCTCATAAGAGAACTAACCGGTAACCCAAACCCTGTTGAGACGGAAGAGTCCGATCCGAGAGCGTGGCCAGCTTTTGGATTGGGTGTCGACTCCCCGGGGGCCACCCGGATTTGTTTGTTGTTAGCTAGAGGGACCTGTCGTTTCGGATCTCTTGGAACTAAATCATAAAATGGTTGCCTATAATGGGTAGCAACTGAGAGTGATGGACGTGCGTGCGGAGCCTCGTAATGGGCAGTTGGTACACCCCTACAGGGTTAAATCTTTTCGAGAAGCCGTGTCCACGGTTATGGACAACTTGAGACCTACTCCTTGTTCATAGACAACAACAACTGAGATAATCTTAATACAACTTGATCAACGTGTGCGTGTGCCTTGACTGCTTCTTCTTCGTCGGGATGCGAAGAGGAGGACAAGGATAGGATAGGTGTTATGATTGCGCAAGTAGTTGATAGCAAGACTTGTTGGAGGTGATTCCTCATTGAATGCTTGGCTTCTTATCTTACTCTCTAGATCGTTAGCCACTTCATAAATGCTAGTGCGGCAGCAACCTCACCACTTACCCCTTCCTTACCGTAAACTACTAGTTGTCCTAGAATGACGAGTGATGAAGTCCTTGCTGGGTCAGATGAACACTACAGTTGGATGCTGAGTACCTCTGTACTCATGATACTACCCCCAAACTCTTTTCAGGGTTCTGATCGGCAACAGGTTTGGTGATCGACGTTTCACGTGGAGACTCGACGACGACTAGTTAGGCGGATCCCGGCGGAGGGCCTGGACCCGTGTGGTTATGGGATCGATGCTTTTCTCTTTGCCAGTAGGCATTTGCTTGTAGTCTGTACTCAGACATGTATCTTCCGCTGTTGTATTGTATTTAAGGCATTTGTATGCCGGATGTATGAGATGTTGTATCCTTGTATCTGTAATGTTGTGATATCATGTTGGAAATCCGGGGCATATGGGTTTGTCATATGTCGCGGTGGGTCTGATATGTGCTTCGTCCTCGGGTTCGGGCGGAAACGTCCGAATCTGAAACAGTACCGCATATCGGGCCTTACAAGAAAACAGGAACTGGCACTAGGGTGCACTGAGTTAATAAGTTAGTACAAATATGATCAAAAGTGTATGAAAATGTATCTAGATCATAGAAATATCACACAAAACATGCAGAAATTATAGATACGTTTGGGACGTATCACCTGCCATGGCGCATACGTCGCATCGTCGATCTGATCAATCGATATGCGCACGTCGCCGCCAAGCACGTCCCCGAGCATGCGCCTACCACCGATCGAGCTACGGGCTGCCGCTGCGTCGCCCTGCCGGGCCGCAGCGCCGCCGCCTTGGTCTTCGCCTACCGGTTGCCAACGCGCCTCACGAGCGCATATGCGTCGGTAGCCTCTAGCCGCTGCACCGACTCGTGCCCTGCAGCCATGCCTCCCCCTCGGGGTGTAGCGTTGTTGCACGCTGTCACCTCGTCGTCTCCGCACATTGGCGTCCCCGGCTTCCACCACGCCGCTCCACGGCGTGGATCATCGCCGTCTGGGCCCGTCTTCGTCGTCCCACCCGGTCCCACGACACCAGGGCATGCAACACCGTCTGTGTTGACCTCGTCCGCATCGACCCCGTTCGCGCCTGCGACACCGTCCGCGCCTCCCTCTCCTTCGAGCACCCCCACCGTGCTCCAAAAGGTAACCTGCAGTACGACTTCTCGTCGCCGCAGGTCCCGCCGACTACCCTGCGTCCCTCTAGACGTCCAGCATGATCACTCCAGTTCACCGCTGGTTCTGTCGTCTTCTATGTCTTCTTCCACTACAACTTCGCCGCCAGCGTCATCGCCTCGTGTAACAGCCTGGGATTTTCACCCAAATTAAAAAAATTGTTTGTTGCATTATTTTCTTGCTTGTTAGAATTGTTTGCAGTATTTGTTTCACCAATTTATTAATTGGTGATTATATTCCCCCTCCTTCTCGTACCGGTATGCGTGACCGAGCCTTTCCACAATGGCACACGACTGTTGCGACACCAGGTTCCACCCAAGCACCGTCGCAACTTCCGGCAAGAGACCAGCCATCGCCATCGGAACGAAAACACCGTTTATTTAATAAACAGATTATTTTATTGGGCGTCGTAAAAAATGTTCTCGGAATGGTATCGACATGAGGTAGGACTGACGGGCTCGCCGCACTGAGCACGTGGTTCGAGGTTTCTTCCAAAACGGAGGTCGTATGGACTCCCGGCGGTCAGAAACGTGGAGTACCGGATGCGCGAGAGAGATCGAGGGCGATTGTGTAAACCTTCCATCCAGGCCAGCCTATAAATAGACCACCACCCCCTCCTAGCCCTTCTAGGGTTCCCCTTGTAAAAATTGCAGCCTCCCCCCTCCAAATTGCCAGATCACCCCAAAAATACCTCCTCCTTTCGAAACCCTAGCCCCTAGGTGATCCAAGCCGTCAGATCTTCAGATCTGGGGCTGAGAAGCCTCCACGTCGCCCCCACCAGACTCCTCACAACCGTTCTGGCACCCGCTGGGCCCTGGAGTGCCGCCACGGGCCCGCTAGGGCCCGGATCCCTCCGTCGTTCCATGGAGAAGCCCGAGCCGTCGCACCTCCTCACACCGGCGAGCTCGCAGAGCGCCGCCGCCGGCAGCCTCCGCAGGACCACCGCACCGCTCCCCAGCCACCTCACCCCCCTTGCGCCTCTCCTCCTCTCCTCTCCCTCTCACTTCTCTCCTCACTCACCTGCAGGTCGCTGTCGCAACGCCGGAGCCGCCATGGCCTCCCCGCCCGAGAAGCCACCGGATCCGCCGCCCTCTCCACCAGATCCGCCACCCCCGCGCCAGATCCGCTCGTCCCCGACCGCGCCTCCTCACCGGCGGCGACTGGCGGCCACCGCACGGTCGTACGGGACGCCCACGACCCAGATCCAGCAGCCCCCAGCCGTCATGGGCCGGTGTGCTCCCAACGGCACACCTGCAGTCGCAACTCCCACGACCCAGCTCCTCGCAGCCCACTGCAACGCCACGGCCTGGACCAGCCGCCTGCAGCCACGGCCTCAACCGCGCTAAGCATCGCTGTGGGCGAGCGGCAGCTATCCCTCGCCCACCTGTCGTCTTGGGCTAGGCCCGCTGTGGTGAGGCCCTTCTCCTCCTTTTTTATTATTTGTGTTGTTGATCCTGCTGGGCTCAGCCCAGTTCTTCTTGTGGCTATCTGGCACACTGTGCGTCTTCTTGTATCCCGCGCTCGCCCCTGTTTAGAACCAGTAATACTAGATTCGGCCCATTAGACGTTTTAGCTATTTTCTGCATTTATTTATTGGCAGATTGTGCATAGATTTTGTGGTGCTTATATCTTTTCAACCGTAGGTCGGATCGAGACGAGTTCTACATCAAACTTGCTTAGAATTCTGCGTAGATTAATAAAATATGCTCTTTTTCCATGTTTTACTTAGTTTACATGTTGTTTTACTGTTATTTGCACCACATGCCACCATAAATTGTTTCTTTAATAACTTTTCAACCATTGCTCCGATTAAAATGTTCTTTGCATGTAACTTGACTAGAATTTCGTGTAGATTGTGATTATGCTGCTCTTGCCTGCTAATAACAAATATAAAATATGGTTTAGGGCAGATCAGCACCAAATTCTTTAATTGTTATGGGGTACTTAGCCGTTTGCCATGTTTAGGTTGTTACCTCATTTAAATTGACTAGCATAGGTAGTTTACTTTATGCTTCACCTCTTGCCATGATTGTGTGATATGCCATGCTTGAGTGAGATGCCATGTTAACAACCTCTGCTCATGTTGTGTAGCTAAACAACTTGAACCATTCTAAATGTCCGGTCTCGTCGTGTGTGACCGACACCTCACTTAATCTGTTAGTAACCGCTCTCGACGATAGAAGCGATCGAAGTGCGTTGCCTCGTGTTTCCTTTTGATGTCGCTTGCTCGTGATTCCTTCGTAGTAATAGAAGCTTGTTTGTAGATTGTATTTCCAGTGTTTCCATCTTGTGTGCTTCCGCGGTTACTCTCGGAGACGTTGCGAGTTTGCGATCGACTACACCTTCGGCGTCGTCTTCTCAACAGGTAAGGGGGAGCATATATCATGCTTATAACTTTCATCTCACTTGTGCCTAGGTATAGGATAGAATGATTTCTTGACCCTACCACTTCATATTTATGCCTCTCAAATAAACCCAAACAACCATGTCCCCCACATCCTAGCAAACCATTGTTTAGCCATGTACCTTGCTTGCTTAACCACTGCTTAGTATGCATGCTTGGGATGCTACAATTGTTATCCTGTTACTCCTTGGTTTGGGCTATCACATTATTATATTGTTGTGTATGATATGATTATTATAACGTTGACTATATTCGACAAAGGATGGAAGGTCTAGGATATCCCGCCCCAACGCTTTGTTCCATTCGAGTCACCTAGGACCCGAGTTCCGGGTATTGTGTCTCTTGACAAGCATGCCTAACCGCGTGTGGGATGATATGGGGTCCCCTTTTCTTACCTACCTAGCTTCAAACATTTCTAGTGGTGGCCCAAGATGATTTACCATTTGAAACCCGTGTGTGTGTCTGTCGGGTCGCTCCTAGCAGATGTTCTTTAAACAAACCGGGCCACTGGGGACATGGTTTCCCTGTTGATCTAACCTATCCGGCTAAGGACCCAACCTCATGTGAGAATTTACTAGCAATCCAAACCCGAGGCATACGGTAGAGACCAGATCGAGAGCGCGGCCGGCTCCTGAACTGGATGACGAATCACCGGGGGCCACCCGGATTTGTGCGTTGTTAGTTAGAGGGACCTGTCGTACCGTATCTCTCGTAACTAAATTATAAAAGGGTTGCCTGTAATGGGTAGCAACTGAGAAATATGGGCGTGCGTGCGAAGCCTTGTAATGGGTAGTTGGTACACCCCTGCAAGGTTAAATCTTTTCGAGAAGCCGTGTCCACGGTTATGGACGACTTGAGACCTACTCCTTGTTCATAGACAACAACAACTGAGATAATCTTAATAATTTGATCAATGTGTGTGTGCCTTGACTGCTTCTTCTTTGTCGGGATGCGAAGGGGAGGACAAGGATAGGATAGGTGTTATGTTTGCGTAAGTAGCTGATAGCAGATGTGACGCCCCCAAAATCAATCCGTGTACAGTAATCATACACGCAAGGTACACGGCTGAGATTAGGGTGCCACAGTGAGCATATCACAGCACAACACTAAACACAAATAAAATAAAACTAATATTACAAACCAGGGATCACGAGGATCCGAATACAATAGTTAAACAATCATAATATCTAAGTACAGACATAGTTAGTCAAGTTTTGCCTTAAGAAGGCTAGCACAAATAACATGAGAGGTACAGATTGAAAAGGGGGCGTGACGGGGATCAGCCCCGGCAAATCCCATGGTCAGGGACCCTGGGTTAGTCATAGAGAAGGCACAGGTTGGACGATACTCGTCGGCTAACAGGAGAAGCACTTCCTGCTCGATATTATTGCGTGAGGAGGCGATTACAGAGGAGGCCAGGCGAGTTCTCGCAAGACCAGGTGAGTAGATGTGTATTGGATTGATCTGGACGTCTCCCCTCCCAGCCTTTATATACTAGGCTAGGTCTCGGGGAGTCCGTACTAGGTTACAAAGATAGTTTCCTAGTTCTAGTCTTGCCTTGTACGCCAAGTTGTGCCTTCCATACTAGTCGCGGACTCCTACGTCGGTGCTTGGCCGGGTCAGTCGTGGGCCTGTCATGGCTTCCTAGTTGGCCTTCTGTCTTCATACGCACCGGGTAGTCTCATACGCAGGAGTCGTGGGGTCACCCCCTCGTCAGTAGCCCCCGAGTGCCTGGGAGACTCGAAGAGTCGCGCAGGGACTTGAATTCGTCCATGCTCTATCGTTTGTAGGCGCGGCATCGCCGCGGGTCGCTGGCAGTTTTGAACCATGAAAATATCTGTTTCGAGGGATTGCTAAGCTGAAAGGGCCCAAGGAGTCGACTGGTCGAGCCTTGGTGAATTACGCTAGTGGAAAATACCACAGTAGCCCAATCAAGCTCACGTCCCTCGACATGAACTTGGAATGACCGGTGTTAAGAAAAGTCATGCCGCTGCAGGTCTTATAGGATCAATTGCTGCCAGTCTAAGCACATAGCCTGAGCGCGTCCGCTCGGCTCTTTCTATCATACGAGCGCATGGAAAAGGTCGGGAGTGAAATCGCTCTGCGGCAAGTCCCGGCCCGGCCGTTCTGCGCAGCCGGGTCTTACCTACACGCTAAGCTTGCGTGGCATCTGGGTACAGTGTGTCGTAGCCCAGGCATATTTGTTTTTTGTAGAGGCACGGAGCCTGGTTAGCGATGCACCCACTCGGAATAAGCAATCAAGTGAGCTATTTAGCAGTCACTCACAGAGCTTGTAATGAACTCAGGCGAGGAAAATAAGAAAGCAACCACTCGGAATGTCGTCGAGTGCGCGAGTAAGTCATATTGTTGAATTGCTAAGTCTTTTTTGTGAGTAGTCACTCGAATGCTTTACTGTCTTCGGGTGAGGGAGCACCCGAACTCTGAGAGTATGTTGTTTCTGCTGGTGCGAGTGATTACTCGAGCACATCTTTGCTTTCTAGGTGAGGGAGCACCCGAACTCGAATAAAGGTACTCCTGATGGGACTAAGAGATTTTTGGAATCAGAATTTTTTGCCCCAAGAGATAGGTAGCCTTTGCTGTCGTTTTCTTTTCCCTTGTAACCTGATCCTTCCTTTCTTGAGATGATGCTTTGATAAGTATTGGCATGATTTTTGATGACCTAAGATGACGTTTAGCCTTCAAACTATCTCGTCTTCTGGCCAGTCATAATGATGACTTGGGCGCCGTGTTGCCTGGTGCATGTTGGATTTCCAAGGCTTGTATGGGAAACAGGCGAGATTTGACGCGTCTTTTAAATAGTGCTGACCGTGTGAAAGCATCTTGTCTTGGAATTCGTAACGCCCGGCGTGCTTGGTCTTTGATTTAATGATGGTTCCGCATGGGCTTCTTCGTGTTTTCCTGGTTTTCCCTTGGATTGTGTTATAAATACCTCCTTTGGTTTTCCTGTTGTGGGCATTCATTCTTCGCATCTTTCTCTTCTGCTTCTTCTTCATATGGCGCCCAAACGTGGTGGTGGTGTGACTGGGCGAGGTCGTGGCCGTCGTGGTCGTGGTGGCCGCACGCCTCGTTCTTCACGTGGTGGACGTCATGGTACCACGTTTGTGCCTTCTTCTTCTTCCTCCATGGAAGAGGGTTTTTGGCGCTATGATTTTCTTTTGCGTGTTCTTAGCCGGAATGCTTCCCGGATTCCTCTTCCATTCTCGTTTGCCTCCCTTTCTTCTGAGCGTAACTTGAGGGAATTCTGGCTCCATCTTCACGGATGCGCTCATTCTTCTTCTTGGGTGGAGCTGGAAGTTGATAATTCATCCTTGATTTTCCTTGGGTCTGGCTGGAGGGCGTTTTCTCGTCGGTTGAATCTGCGCGACGGAGATAGCCTTTGTTGTCGTTTTGATGGCGAAGATACTGTTATTATCCGTGCATTTGATGCCGGTGGCAATCGTCTGGATCCATACTGGGAGGGAACAAGAAGTGGTTATTCCAATGGCTCGAGTGGTGGTTCGCCTGCTTCTCCCGTGTCTTCGTCTTCGGCTGATTCTTCGGCCGATGGTGTTTGCTCTTCTAATTCTAAGGATGAACTGGACGTCAAGCTTGTCATCAAGCGGCTTCGTCAGTAGGCGAGGCACCTTGTATAACTGGAGGACGGCGACCTTCTTGTTCACGGGTTGGGTTGCTACTTTTTTTGTGGTGATGCCCGTCAGGTTGTGGCACGAAAGTGCCAATTATCTCAGCATGAGCACACATGTAGAAGTTGAATGTAGCCAATCTTGTAGTTCCACGGGTCCTTCTGTAGCGGCAGTTGTCGTTTCGACTTCTTTGTAATGGAAACTGCTTTGGTTCCTATCTACTGGAAAAACGACTCCTTTGTAATGAAATGACTGTCTTCGACTCCTTTGTAATGAAATGACTGTCTTCGACTCCCTTGTAATTAAATTGTCTTCAATTTCTTTGTAATGAAATTGTCTTCAATTTCTTTGTAATGAAAAGACTGTCTTCGACTCCCTTGTAATGAAATTGTCTTCTCGAGTGCGCGCCAGCGCTCCCGATAGGAGTAGCCCCCGAGGCTGCGTTTGATTTGTAGAATCAAGCGTAGGCTTTATGAATTTTTGTCTCACTAGTTTGTCTCTTCTCGTAGCTGTTTTTTTGAATTTTTCCAAGTTTGGATCGGGTTCTTCAATTTGTATGCTCCTCCTCCTATGACTTCCGAGATGATGAACGGCCCCTCCCATTGTGGGGCAAGCTTGTGCACTTTTTCCTGTATCAGCCGTAACACGAGGTCTCCTTTGTTGAACGTTCTGGTCCGCAGGCGACTGCTTTGACATGTGCGTAATTTGTCCTGGTATCCTTCAGATCTTGCGATGGATGTGTCCCGTGCTTCGTCTGCTATGTCTTTGTCATTCTGCAGTGCTTCTTCTGCCTCTTCCTCTTCGTACCCTGAGATTCTGGGTGCTCTGAATTTTAAGTCATGCGGCAGTACTTCTTCTGCTCCGTATACCAAGAAAAAGGGTGTATAGTGGGTTGAGCTGTTTGGGGTGGTGCGCAGGCTCCATAGCACTGCGGGAAGTTCCTCTATCCAGTTTCCTGCGGCTTGTTCTAGTGGTGCTAGGAGTCGATTTTTTATTCCTCCGCATACTAGACCGTTGGCTTTCTCCACTTGGTCGTTGGACTGCGGGTGTGTGACTGATGCGTGGTTGATTTTGATGCCTAGCTCGTGGCAGAAGTTTTGGAATTCTGCTGCTGTGAAGTTTGTGTCGTTGTCTTTGATGATGTTGTGTGGTACTCCGAATCTGAAGATGATTGATTTGATGAAGTTGACTGTCGTGAGGGCTGTTGAGCTGGTGATTGGTATTTCTTCAATCCATTTTGTGAACTTGTCGACTGCGACCAGTAGGTGAGTTCTTCCTACTTTTGAGGATTTCTTGAGCGGGCCTACCATGTCAAGTCTCCATGTGGCAAATGTCCATGATAACGGTATGGTTTTTGAGTTCCGATGCTGGAGCGTGTGGCCTGCTGGCGAACTTTTGGCAGGCGATGCAACGCCGTATGATATCCTCTGCATTTCTCATGGCGGTCGGCCAGTGGAATCCTGCCTGAAAGGCTTTTGCCACGAGTGCTCGACTGCTGGCATGATTTCCGCAGGTGCCTTCGTGAATCTCGAGTAGTAGGGCTTTGTCGTCTTCTTCGTCTATACACATTTGGAGGACCTGAGAAATGCTGCGCTTGTAGAGCTTTCTGTTGATTACTTTGAATGCTTTAGATCGTCGACTGATGCGTCGGGCTTCTGCAATGTCTTGTGGTAGAGTGCCTTCGATAAGGAATCGAAGGAAGGGTCTTGCCCAGGTCGGGTCTTCGAGTGCTGCTGGTTCTTCGACTTCGATTGCTTGGCTGTTTGTGCCGTCAGCTGCGCTCGTTGTTGCCACCTGTGCTGGCTCATTTGTGTCATCTTCCTCTGCGACTACCTTGGGTTCCGCTGGCTTTTCTTTTATTGATCTCTGGTTGATGCTTTCGAGGAAAATGCCTGGTGGTATTGGTCCTCGAGTCGATCCGATGTTCACGAGTTCGTCGGCTTCTGTATTATTTGCTCTGGGGATGTAGTTGAGTTCACAACCGTTGAATCCTCCCTCTAGTGTGTTATAGAGCTTCTGGTAGGCTGCAATGTTGTCTGCGACTGCGTTACAGTCTCCCATCGTCTACTGGACGACGAGGTTGGAGTCGCCATAGATCGAGAGGCGAGTGGTGCCGCAAGTTTTTGCCATGCGCATGCCGTGGAGTAGTGCCTCGTACTCTGCTTCGTTGTTGGAGGTGTTTCTGAAGTTGATCTGGAGGATGTACTTGACCTTCGTTCCTTTGGGGGATACCAGTACAACCCCTGCCCCGGCTCCTTGCTGTCTTTTGGATCCGTCGAAATACATCGTCCATTAGTTGGATAGGTCTGGGGGGGCTGGCGTTTGGACTTCTGCCCACTCGACCAGGAAGTCTGGGAGTATTTGGGCTTTGATTGCTGTTGGGTGTTTGAACTGCAGGTCTCGCGGGCTGAGCTCCATGTTCCACTCGGCGACTCGGCCGGTCTCTCCGGGATTGTTGAGGATGTCCGCGAGTGGTGCACTGCTGACGATTGTGATGGAGTGTTCGTCGAAGTAGTGTGATACTTTCCTGGAGGTCATGATGACGGCGAGCAGGAGCTTCTGGTAGTGAGGGTATCGTTGTTGTGGCTTTGTGAGCAGCGCACTGAGGTAGTAGATTGGTCTTTGTGTGCTCTGGATTTTGCCTTCTGCTGCGCGCTCGACGACAAGCACGTTGCTTACAACACTGCTGAGTGCTGCGATGTAGAGGTACAACTTCTCCCTTTCTTTAGGCACCGCCAAGATTGGTGGGGTCGAGAGGGTTTTCTTTAGGTCTGCAAATGCATTGCTGTCTTCCTCGGTCCACTCAATTTTTTCTCCTTTTCTCAGCCGTTTGTAGAACGGTAATGTCTTTTCTCCTAACCTGCCGATGAAACGGCTTAGAGCTGCGAGTTTTCCTGTGAGCTGCTGCACTCCTCTGATGTTGGTTGGCCTTTGCATCTTGGCGATTGCTTGGACCTTTTCTAGGTTTGCTTCGATTCCTCAGGCAGAAACCACGTACCCGAGTAGTTTTCCTGCTGGGACGCCGAACACGCACTTTTTTGGGTTGAGCTTGATTCTGTACCTGTTGAGGGCCGCGAATGTTTCACGGAGGTCGTCGAGTAGCGTGTTTGCGCTGTAGGTTTTGATGACAATGTCGTCTACATAGACCTGGACGTTTCTCCCAATCTGGTCTCTCAAGCATGCTTGCATCATCCGCTGGTACGTGGCTCCGGCATTTTTTAGTCCGAAGGGCATTGTTTGGTAGCAGAATACTCCGTAGGGGGTGATGAACGAGGTGAGCTCTTCATCTTCTTGCTTCATCCTGATCTGATTGTATCCTGAGTATGCGTCGAGGAAGGATAGGAGGTTGCATCCTGCTGTGGAGTCGATTATTTGATCGATTCTTTGTAGGGGGAAGTGATCCTTTGGGCAGTGCTTGTTCATGGGCCCATAGTCGACGCACATACTTAGTGCATCGGTGTCCTTTTTAGGGACTAGTACTGGGTTTGCTATCCAGGTTGCTTTCTTCGTCTCTCGGATGAACTCTGCATCTAGTAGTCGGTTGACTTCTTCTCCGATTGCTCTGCGCTTGGGCTCTGAGAATCTCCGCAGTGCCTGCTTTACTGGTTTGGTGTTTGGCTTGATGTGGAGCGCGTGTTCTGTAAATTCTCGCGGTATTCCGGGCATGTCGACTGGGCACCAGGCAAAAAAATTCCACTCTTCACGAAGGAAGCTTATGAGGGCAGTTGCTTGCTCTTCTGGAAGGTGGGCATATACCCAGACCGTCTTTTCTGGGTCTGTTGGGTGGACTTGGTGTGTGATTGTGTCGCTGTCGACGCTGAAATCGCGGCCGAATTCTTTTGACTCGCTTTGGCTTGCGTGCGGAAATACACTTTTGTCTGTCACCATGGCTATTTCTTTGAGCTGTTGTTGGGATACAAACGTGTCGGACACTTTGTGGAAATCGCGGTCGCACTGATACGATTTGATGAAGCTCCCCTTGACTGTGATGATTCCTGCGGGTCCTGGCATCTTGAGCTTGAGGTATACGTAGTGTGGAACCGCCATGAATTGTGCGAACGCTGGTCGCCCGAGTATGGCGTGATACTGCGAGTGCCAGTCGAGCACTTCAAACTCGAGGGCTTGCTTTGCGAAGTTGCGCTTGCTGCCGAAGATTACATCGAGCTCTATTGTTCCGATGGAGGTGGTTGCTTCGCCTGGAACTACGCCATATATTGTAGTGCCTGACTTCTTCCAAACTGATCGTGGGATTAACATCTTGCGTAGGGTGCTGGAGAAGATTATGTTTAGACTACTGCCTCTTTCCATGAAGGCTCTGTCCATTTCGTATCCTCCGATCTGGGCTTCGAGGAACAGGGGTGCATGCCCCGGCCATGGGACTGCGGGCGGGTGGTCGCTCTGAGAGAAGGTGATGCTGGTTTCAGTGCCGCGCAGTTGGTAGATTTCTGTTATCTTTAGGCCTTCGGCTGCTTCTGCCTGCAAGGTGTAGGCGTCTTGCTTTGCTTTTGAGGGTCTTCCTTCTTGGATCATGCAGATTTGTCCATGGGACGTGGGGTATTGCCTTTCTGTACTTGGTGCTGTCGACTGCGCGTTTCTTCGAGTGTGTTTGGCTTCACGCTGCTTCTCCTCCTTGAGGCTGTTGGAGAGTTCAGTGAATAGGCGACAATCTCCTAGGGTGTGGCCTCCTCTGAGGTGTCCCCGACTGTCTTCGAAGCAGTGGATCGCGCAAGGTTCTTCCAGTTGCTCTTTGGCTGTGAGTTTACTGGAGCCAGCGTGCCTTCTTCTCCTTGAAATTTGGAAGGTCTGCGAGTGGTCTTCTGTTCGGCTGTGGAATCTTGGGTCAAGTTCTATCCCGTCGCTGAGTGATTTGCTCCGGATGAAGTTGGCGAATTCATCTGGTCTTCGATCTGGGTCATAGTATTCTCCGGTCTGGGTTTCGGAGTTGCTGCCTTGACGCGTGGCGGGAGTCCGGGTGGCGGCGGGTCGTCGACTGGCGGGTGAGTCTCCTGTTACGCGCCACGACTCATCGAGTGTTGTCCCCGAGTGGAGTCCTCGCGTTTGTCTTCTGAGTCGTCAAATTCTTTTCCGTCGGTGATGGATCTGATGGTCGTCGAGGTGCTGGGCTTGATTCGTCTGCAGGCTAGATGATCTTGACGAGATGATGGAGATGCTTGTGGTGAGCTTGAGTTCCTCGAGCGGGCTAGATCTGGTTCTAGTCCTCGGGTCTTGATTTGCTGAGGGCGGGACCGCCGAGATCGTGATTCCAACCTGTGTAGTTTCGGCAAATTGACGGGGATCAGCCCCGGCAAATCCCATGGTCAGGGACCCTGGGTTAGTCATAGAGAAGGCACAGGTTGGCCGATACTCGTTGGCTAACAGGAGAAGCACTTCCTGCTCAATATTATTGCGTGAGGTGGCGATTACAGAGGAGGCCAGGCGAGTTCTCGCAACACCAGGTGAGTGGATGTGTATTGGATTGATCTGGACTGTCTCCCCTCCCAGCCTTTATATACTAGGCTAGGTCTCGGGGAGTCCGTACTAGGTTACAAAGATAGTTTCCAAGTTCTAGTCTTGCCTTGTACGCCAAGTTGTGCCTTCCATACTAGTCGCGGACTCCTATGTCGGTGCTTGGCCTGGTCAGTCGTGGGCCTGTCATGGCTTCCTAGTGGGCCCTCTGTCTTCATACGCACCGGGTAGTCTCATACGCAGGATTCGTGGGGTCACCCCCTCGTCACGAGGCCTCCTGTCTGGGATCCACCGAACTACTCCTGGTCAAAGAGAACTCGACGACGTAGTAGGCTCCTCCTGGAATCTCCTGCTCCGGGGCTCCAACATCGACTGCACCGGCCGATCAAGCAAAATGAAAAGGGGACATAAAACAAGGGTGAGTATCTAGTATACCCGCGAGTCTTACGTCCGCTACTAAGCATTTATGCATTTGTATCAAATGGAAAGGGGAGGCTGTATATAGTGGACTGCAAGGTAGAAATCAGAATAAGGATAAGAAGCTAGGCCTATCGAAGACTAGCATCTTCCAACGAGTCTTGAAGCACAAGAAGAGAATAGCCAACACTTCAATAGCATGAATGTAATAATAATGCACCAGAAGTTGCTGCAACATTGTATAATAGTAAGTTGTAGAAATTAATAATTATAAATGCCCCTCAGTTCCCTCCCTCGACATCCCCGCGAGGAAGAAAACCCAGAACCAACAGTTTAATAGTAGTAGTTTATACTAGTAGAGTCTGGCTTCAGCATAAAGCGTCCTGTTAGCGTGGACACGTCTATTCGAATAGATCATCTTCCCTGGAGGGGCAGCACTACTGTTACCCTACACGCTCGGATCTCCAGGGTGGCGTACACCTTGTTAGGGAACACCCCACCGAGGCTATCCGACACGCCGAGGCCCATCCTACGGCTCATCAGAGAGGTCCCCGCCGTTTTACAGCCCTAAGGGCAAGGGGGTCGAGGGCCTATCACCCCTCGCTCTCCGGGTCATTGTGAGGAGGGTGAATTCCAGCACCGCAGCGCGATCCGTCCCTGCCACAATGCTGAATTGGACGTCTTTCAAAGCTTTTGAACGAGACCACAACGCGGAGGGCCCAGGCTGTAATCCCACGTGGAGGTAGTGCGTTGATAACCCACAAGTGTAGGGGATCGCAACAGTCTTCGCGGGTAAGAGTAACCCAATTTATTGATTCGACACAAGGGGAGCCAAAGAATACTTATAAGCCTTAGCAGTTGAGTTTTCAATTCAACCACACCTGAAAAAGCACTAGACAAGATATAAGTAGCAACGGTGTGTTGACGGGTGTAGCCTTTAATACTTCCCCAATCACCAACACCACAAAGTAGTAACAAAGTAGTAGGAGCAGCAAAGAAAGTAAAAGTAACAACGAAGGCAATGAAGGTGAAAGATGGACCAGGGTTCAAGGTTTCCGTAGTGGTACCTCTCTAGGCAAAAGAACAAGGTGCTGGGTGAACAAATTACAGGTGGGCAATTGACAGAATTGCACCAACTCTAGCCAAAGAACAAACTAGAGCATCCTAGTCTAAGAACCAAACGTAGGCATGTGTTCCGTATGTAGTTGTACGTGCTTGCAATAAGAACTTTGCACAACATCTTTTGTCCTACCATCCCGCTACGAACGGGGCCACTTAAGGAACTTATGGAGATTAAGGTGCTCCAGCGGTGGAGCACCGGAACAAAGCATTAACACTTCATGAACACATGTGATCCTCAAATTATAGCCCATCCCCTTTGGTGTCCCAAGATGTCACCATTTGGATCGCCGGTTCCAGACTATAATAGGTGCATACAACCGTAGATAAGATCTACAACAACAATTATAATCATGCAACCATAACGTGCTCAGATCTGAGATCATGCTACTCGTATACTAGTAACAAGCATTAAGAACAACAAACTGAAGCAACAATAATTCATAAACCTCTTAGGACTGAACAAGGTAACAATTCATAGGATCCCAACAAACACAACACCAATTACATCATATGGATCTCAATCATGTAGGGCAGCTCATGAGAACATTGTATTGAAGATCTAAGGGCCGAGAATACCACATAGCTACTGCCAAGAACCCGTAGTCCAAGGAGGAACTACTCAAGAAGCATCATGGGGGAAGGAGAGTCGATGAAGATGGCCCCGGGAGCCAAGGCCCTCCCCGGCAGGGTGCCGGAGCAGGATCCTGGTGACCCCCGAAGCTAGTTTTCGATGGCGGCGGAGATCGGAATCGGTTCTGGAAAAAGTACTTCGATATTAGGGGTTTCCTCCTCGGGGGTAAAAATAGGGGCCAAAGGGGGCACCGAGAGGGGCCACCAGGCAGCCAGGAGGGTGTCTAGCGCGGCCTAGGGCTGGGCCGCGTCATGGACCCTTCTGGAGTCCTGGTGGTGGCCCTCCCTTCCTTCCTTGGTGTTTCCGGAGGCTTCCGGGACGCTGATTTTTCATATAATTTTTCTGGAATTTTTGGAGCACTTTTAATGGCCGGAAAACCTGAAATACAAAAACAGCAGAAAACAGGAAGTGGCAACTGGGTGCACTGAGTTAATAGGTTAGTCCAATTATGCTCAAAAGTGTATGAAAGTTCAAGCAAAACATGGAAAAGTCACACAAAACATGAATGGCACATGCAGAAATTATAGATACGTTTGGGACGTATCAACATCCCCAAGCTTAATTCCTGCTCATCCTCGAGTAGGTAAATGATAACAAGCATAATTTATGTGGTGACATGCCACACAACCATATAAGTGTTGGATATGTGCCCTAGAGGCAAATTAATACAGATATTTGTCACATATCGATTTGTTCATAATACGTTGTATACTATGCTAGTATTGTATTAAGCGGAAACATTAATACACGTGTGGTATATAACAACCTGGTCCCTAGTTAACTCAGGCATACTAGCTCATTGGGCAATCGATGATCAAGGTTTCCTAATCATGAGATGTGAACTGTCTATTGGCAATGAGGTCATATCATTAGGAGAATGATGTGATGAACACACGCCCACCTATAGCATTGCAGTGTGATCAAGTCACATAGTTCAGCATTGCGATGACTTAATAACATAGTGACTCAATCCTTAGACCATGATGATCATACATAATTGCTATCTATTAGGATGCTTTGAGTACATCAATCATTACACTAAAACATGGTAACCATAAAGGTGTGTCTTGGGTAATACGAAGTAGATATGTTGAGGAGTATGAAATAGATCAGAACGGGATTTGTCCATCCGAGTGACGGATAGGTACTCTGGGCCCACTGGATGATATTGCATCAATAGCTAGCTAGTGACTATGTCACATGAGATTTAATATGCATAGACGAGTAAACATGTTTGTCAGAGACGAGGGAGAACTAGGTATTGGATACCGACGATCCTACCTCGGACAAACATAGTACCGCAGCACAAAGGGATCAAGTCATATTGTTAACGGTTCAACGGCGAAGAAGTTTATGCGATGGAAGCGCAGGGGCACATCAAGGATTGTAACCAGATCCCACATGATGGTCATTGGTCAGAGAGTGTCTCGATCATGTCTACTGTTTCCCGAACCGTAGGGTGTCACACTTAAGGGCAATCGATGCATTAAGGACAGATTCAGGATCATCGGTGAAATAAGAGAGAACACCGGAATTGTTCCGGGAGGTGCCGGAAGCTGTTCCGAATATTTTGAAAGGTTCAAAATAAAGTTTATTGATGTTTAAATATGTTTTATTATTTAATTGACAGAATTAAATATTAAAAATGATTTAAATATTAATTAACAAGGTGGAAAAGGCATATGGGCCTAAAGAGGCCCATGAGGGGAGAAGGGGGTTTCCCCCCTTGGCCCATGGCGGCAAGGTAGGGGCCTTGGCCCCCTCCCTAGCCGCACCCTTCCCCCCCTTTGGGAGTTTAGTCCCGCATGGGGGAGGGTAGGAGGTTCCCCCCCTCCTTGGCCTATATAAGGAGGGGTAGGGTGCCCTTTTTCATCCATCCCATTGAGTTCTTTCTCTCTCTCTTTCTCCGACCTAGAGCGGACTCCCCTTGTTTGGAGTTTGCACCTGGTTGGGGGTTTCACCATCATCCGAACGTCGTCACGCTGCCGGAATCGGGATCCGGATCAGTCTTCTTTCCGCTGCTCTTCTGGTTCGGTGCCCGGAGGGACATCGGTTGCACCGTACATGTGTAATCCCGCGAGGCACTACACGTGTGATGCTACTTCATCGCCGGAGGTTCTTCAACACGACAGGGAGGTCGTAGGATCAGAGTTTACTCCAACCACGTTCGAGGAACGTTTCCCTCTTTCGGTCTTCAAAGGTATGAACACCGATTCCTTCCGTTACATACATCAGCATAGCATAGATCTTGGGTTTGGGAATCGTAGTTGGAAAAATTATTGTTTTCTGCCCCGTTCCCCAACAGTGGTATCATGAGCAAGGCTATGCGTAGATGTATTGTACGGGTAGAACACATCTAGGATGTGGGCATCAATTCTCCAATTGTTACCCTCCCACGTGTACTCGTTTAGCGTTGCGGCAATGTCCTGATGAAGCGGCCCCGACCGACCTTATGCGTTTACGCGAGACTGGTTCCACGCTTGACATATGGCTTGTACCATATAAGTGGCTGGGGGGTGTCTGTCTCTCTAACATTAGAGACGCGAAGACGTTTGCAACGGAGGGCCCAACAGGGGTGTAATAGAGACGATTGCAGGATTGGTGTTGTGGCTTGTTTTCGCGGGATAGAAAGTGGTTCTCTCTCGAAACCCCTTAGCAGCCACGTAAAACTTGCAAAAGATAAAGTAGAAGGCGTTTTAACTTTAATTTGCATGTAAGGGGGGATCATAGCATGTATGATTTACAGTTTTACTTCCTGTCTTGCTAATATGCTAGATATGCGACGGTAGCATGATAGGATAATCTCTCACTATAAAAACCAACCAAGTGTCTTTACCCTAGTGAGCACCACCTGGAAAGATCTCCATTATGGAGGCATCGCGTGTCACACGGGTGTCAAACATATTTGCGTTCAAATGATATGGGTGTAGCAAGCCTAGCATGTCCAGAAACATGGCCTTGTATGACACAGCAAGAAATCACTTAGGGTATGGTGGTGATCCTGGCATGTGTAGACATGGCCTCGGGACACAATGACCGAAAGGTTAAGCATGAGTCACATAACGGATGTGATTGACATGATGGCCTACCTTAAACACATATTGATGGTCGTGTCACACGGGGGAGGTATGGTGTTCTAGGATTGTGTAATCACTTAGTAAAACTTTGAGGGATGTTTAACTGAGTGGGAGTTCTAGAATTGTTTTAAAAATTGAACTCCAATTGTGAACAAAGTCTAAATATGTATTTTGCAAATAACCATCATAGATGTCGGCACTTTCGCACCCCACATTCAACTTAGGGTCATTCCTAGAGAAAGATAAATTGAAAACCGATGGGTCAAACTTCACGTCCTGGTTCCGCACTCTGAGGATTCTCCTCATTCCCCTCAAAATGTCCTATGTACTTGAGACTGCATTAGGTGATGCACCAGCAACTACCGCCACTCTGGCTGAGAAGAATGTCTACCTCATTAAGTCGGATGATTCCTCCCTTTTCCAGAAGGGTATGCTCTATGCCATGGAGGCTGAACTGCAGAAACGGTTTAAGAGCCTCAGTGCTTATGAAAAAATCACTGACCTCAAGACCACCTTTGCACCTCAAGCCAGGGTCGACAGAAATGAAGTTTCTGAAGCTTTCTTTTCGGCAAAGATGGAAGTCAGCAGCATGACTGAGCACGTAATCAAAATGTCTGACTACGTTCAACGCCTAAATGACCTGGAATTTAAGATTCCGTATGAAATGCCGATTGATAGGGTGTTGCGTTCGCTGCCCCCTAGCTACGAGAGTTTTGTGTTGAAATACAACATGCAAGGAATGGTTAAGAACCTTTCTGAGTTGTTCACCATACTCAAGATTACTGAAATGGAAATCAAGAAGGAGCATAGCTGCACCAAGTACTTAGAAGATAAGAAGGCCGACAAGGTTGCTGGAAGAGAAATGGATATATTTGATATACATGTTATTGATGTTTTCCTAACAAGTGCTCGGCGCAACGTCAAGATATTTGATACCGGATCAGTTGCTCACATCTGTAACTCCCGGGAGGGGCTATAGAATAAACGACTCTTGCGGAAGAATGAAGTGACGATGCGCGTTGGAAACGGTTCCAAGGTTGATGTAATGTCCATTGTCACGCTTCGTCTCAGTCTCCCTTCGGGATTGATTCTTGTTTTGAATAACTGTTATTATGTACCCGCGTTGAGTATGAACATTGTGAGTGGGTCTTGCTTAATGCAAGACCATTATTCTTTTAAATCTAAGACAACTGGTTGTTCGATTTATAAGAATAATGTCTTCTATGTTCATGCAGCGGTGTGTAATGGTTTATTCTTAATGGATCTCGAATATCATGACTCCCACATCAATAACATAGAGGCCAAAAGATTAAAGCCTGGTAACGAAGAACACATGACGATGTGGCATTGTCGTCTTGGTCATATTGGCATAAAGCGCATGAAGAAGCTCCATTCTGATGGACTTCTGGAGTCATTAGATTTTGGATCTCTTGACACATGCGAGCCATGCCTTATGGGCAAAATGAAAAGGACTCCATTCAATGGAATAATGGAGCGTGCGGAAGAATTATTGGGAATCATACATACTGATGTATGTGGACCAATGAATATCACCACACACAATGGCTTTCTTTACTTCGTGACCTTCACGGATGACTTGAGTAGATACGGGTATATCTACTTAATGAAACATAAGTCTGAAACCTTTGAAAAGTTCAAGGAATTTCAGAGTGAGGTCGAGAATCAACTCGGGAAGAAAATCAAGCACCTTCGATCCGATCGAGGTGGCGAGTATTTAAGTCACGAGTTTGGCACTCATCTGAAGACTTGTGGCTGTACCACAACTTACGCCAGCTGGAACACCTCAGCGAAACGGTGTGTTAGAGCGACGTAATCGTACACTATGGGATAGTGTGCGGTCAATGATGTCTCATACCGATTTACCTACATCATTCTGGGGGTATGCATTAGAAACTGCTGCTGACGTTCTTAATAGGGTACCGTCCAAATCCGTGAAGACAACACCGTTTGAAGAATGGTTTGGAAAGAAACCAATGTTGTCTTACCTGAAAATTTGGGGTTGTGAGGCTTACGTTAGGAAACTTCAGCCTGACAAACTTGAATCTAAGGCAGAGAAATGCATCTTTGTGGGATATCCAAAGGAAACTGTTGGATACACCTTCTACAACCAGACTGAGGGAAAAACGTTTGTCGCCAAGACTGGAAGCTTTCTTGAGAAAGAGTTTCTCTCGAAAGAATTGAGTGGGAGGAAAATAGACCTCAACGAGATGATTGACCAATCACTCCAAGTGGAAGACATGGCAATGGAAGTTGTTCCAGAACCACCTTCCGTAGTGGGAGCTGAAGAGAACGGTCATCATGATATTCATAACGATCGTGACATACATGATGATCTTGATCAAGATGAAGAGGATCCTATTGTACCCCGTAGGTCATCAAGAGTCTGAAATAAAGTTGAGTTTTACGGACAGCTTGTCAATGCAGTCATGTTAAATGAACCTGACGAACCTGCGAACTACAAAGAAGCAATGGAGGGACCCGAGTCCGAGAAATGGCTGGAAGCCATGAAATCCGAGATAGACTCCATGTATGCCAACAAAGTATGGACTTTGGTGGATATTCCCGAGGACCGAAAGGTCGTCGAGAATAAGTGGATATTCAAGAAAAAGACTGACGCAGACGGAAACGTATCTGTCTATAAAGCTCGACTTGTCGCAAAAGGTTTCCGACAAGTTTAAGGAGTTGACTACGAAGAGACTTTCTCTCCCGTAGCGATGTTGAAGTCTATCCGGATATTACTAGCAATTGTTGCCTATCATGATTATGAAATATGGCAGATGGATGTGAAAACCGCGTTCCTTAATGGTAACATTGAGGAAGAGTTGTACATGGTACAACCGGAAGGTTTTATTGATCCTAAGGACGCTGGTAAGGTATGCAAACTTCAACGGTCCATTTATGGGTTGAAGCAAGCATCTCAGAGTTGGAATCTTCGATTTGATGAGGTGATCAAAGCATTTGGATTTGTCCAAAATGTTGAAGAATTCTGTGTTTATAAGAAAGTGAGTGGGAGCTCTGTAGCATTCCTAGTACTATATGTGGATGACATATTGTTGATAGGGAATGATGTAAAATTTCTGGAGAGCGTGAAGGAATACTTAAATGGACAGTTTTCCATGAAGGACCTAGGTGAAGCTGCATATATATTAGGCATTAAAATCTATAGAGATAGATCAAGACGCCTATTAGCACTGAGTCAGAGAACTTACCTTGAGAAGATATTGAAAATGTTCAATATGGATAATGCCAAGAGAGGCCTCTTGCCCGTTATGAAAGGAAGTAAATTGAGTGTGACTCAATGCCCAGCAATAACAAAAGAAAGGGAGGAAATGTCATCAAAGCCCTATGCTTCAGCCATAGGTTCTATCATGTATGCTATGTTGTGTACTCGACTAGATGTGGCCCTAGCGGTTAGTCTGACTAATCGTTACCAAAGTAATCCTGGAATGGATCATTGGATTGCAGTAAAGAATGTCCTTAAGTACTTACGAAGAACTAAGGACCTGGTTCTCGTCTATGGGGGATGTGAAGAAGAGCTTGCCGTAACAGGTTACGTCGATGCTAGTCTTGGTACTGATCCCGATGACTCGAAATCTCAGACGGGATACATATTCATGTTGAATGGTGGTGCGATTAGCTGGAGGAGCGGCAAGCAGTCAGTCGTCGCCCAATCTACGATGGAGTCGGAGTATATTTCCGCTTGCGAAGCGTCAAATGAAGCGCATTGGTTGAAAAAGTTCGTCATCGAGCTTGGCGTATTCCCTAGTTGCACTGACCCCGTTAGCATTTATTGCGACAATACGGGTGCCATTGCTAACGCAAGGGAGCCGAGGACTCACTCTACAGCCAAGCATATTCTCCGACGTTTCCATGTGACGCGAGACTACGTCAAGGATGGTCATACTAGGATTTGCAAAATACATACGGATCTGAACCCGTCAGACCCAATGACTAAACCTCTTCCACAGGGCAAGTTTGAGAAACACCGAGAGACTATTGGTGTTAGATACATACCTGATGTAAACTAGTGTAATTTGTACTCTAGTGCAAGTGGGAGACTGTTGGATATGTACCCTAGAGGCAAATTAATAAAGATATTTGTCACATATCTATTTGTTCATAATACATTGTATACTATGCTAGAACTGTATTAAGCGGAAACATTAATACACGTGTGGTATATAACAACCTGGTCCCTAGTTAACTCAGGCATACTAGCTCATTGGGCAATCGATGATCAAGGTTTCCTGATCATGAGATGTGAACTGTCTATTGACAATGAGGTCATATCATTAGGAGAATGATGTGATGAACACAC
Organism: Bromus sterilis; assembly: GCA_950022295.1. Lineage (NCBI taxonomy): Eukaryota > Viridiplantae > Streptophyta > Magnoliopsida > Poales > Poaceae > Bromus > Bromus sterilis. The sequence goes on along the minus strand of OX465600.1, from coordinate 202,542,241 downwards.
ACCCACCTATAGCATTGCAGTGTGATCAAGTCACATAGTTCAACATTGCGATGACTTAATAACATACTGACTCAATCCTTAGACCGTGATGATCATACATAATTGCTATCTATTAGGATGCTTTGAGTACATCAATCGTTACACTGAAACATGGTAACCATAAAGGTGTGTCTTGGGTAATTCGAAGTAGATATGTTGAGGAGTATGAAATAGATCATAACGGGGTTTGTCCATCCGAGTGACGGATAGGTACTCTGGGCCCACTCGGTGATATTGCATCAACAGCTAGCTAGTGACTAGGTCACATGAGATGTAATATGCACAGACGAGTAAACATGTTTGTCAGAGACGAGGGAGAACTAGGTATTGGATACCGACGATCATACCTCAGACAAACATAGTACCGCAACACAAAGGGATCAAGTCATATTGTTAACGGTTCAACGGCGAAGAAGTTTATTCGATGGAAGCGCAGGGGCACATCAAGGATTGTAACCAGATCCCACATGATGATCATTGGTCAGAGAGTGTCTCGATCATGTCTACTGTTTCCCGAACCGTAGGGTGTCACACTCAAGGGCAATCGATGCATTAAGGATAGATTCGGGATAATCGGTGAAATAAGAGAGAACACCGGAATTGTTCCGGGAGGTGCCGGAAGCTGTTCCGAATATTTTGAAAGGTTCAAAATAAAGTTTATTGATGTTTAAATATGTTTTATTATTTAATTAACAGAATTAAATATTAAAAAGGATTTAAATATTAATTAAAAAGGTGGAAAAGGCATATGGGCCTAAAGAGGCCCATGAGGGGAGAAGGGGGTTTCCCCCCTTGGCCCATGGCGCCAAGGGAGGGGCCTTGGCCCCCTCCCTTGCCGCACCCTTCCCCCCTTTGGGAGTTTAGTCCCACATGGGGGAGGGGAGGAGGTTCCCCCCCTCCTTGGCCTATATAAGGAGGGGTAGGGTGCCCTTTTTCATCCATCCCATTGAGTTCTTTCTCTCTCTCTCTTTCTCCGACCTAGAGCGGACTCGCCTTGTTTGGAGTTTGCACCTGGTTGGGGGTTTCACCATCATCCGAACGCCGTCACGCTGCCGGAATCGGGATCCGGATCAGTCTTCTTTCCGCTGCTCTTCTGGTTCGGAGCCCGGAGGGACATCGGTTGCACCGTACGTGTGTAATCCCGCGAGGCACTACACGTGTGGTGCTACTTCATCGCCGGAGGTTCTTCAACACGACAGGGAGTGTAACAGCCCAGATTTCATAAAAATTCAAAAAATTGTTTTCGGTGTGAATTGGTTGATTGTCTGAATTATTTGCGGTGTTTGCATCCCCGATTTATCGATCGGCGATTATCCCCCCCCCCCTCTTATCTCGTACCGGACGAAGACCGACCCTTGCCACCCTGACACTCGACCTTTGCGACACCGGGTTTCACCCGATCACCGTCGCGAAAACCGCACGAGACCAGCCGCAGCCAACGGAACGAAAAACCCCGTTTAATAATTAAACGGGATATTTTTATAGCGCGCCGGAAAGTGTTCTTGGAACGGTTCCAGCACGAGGTGAACGCCGCCGGCTCGACGCACTTATCGCGCAGTTCGAAGTTTTACCCAAATCGGAGGTCCTGCGGACCCCGGGCGGTCAGAAACGTAAACACCGTGCGCGCGAGAGAAAAACCGGGGATGTTTTTGCAAACTGTCAGCCACCAGGGCTATATAAAGACCACCACACTCCCACCTCTTTCTAGGGTTTTCCCTAGACCAAAATTGCAGCACCCCCTCAAACATAGCCCCAATTTTCGCAATGTTTCCCATTTTTTCGAAAACCTAGCCATCCTCAGATCTGGACCGTCGGATCGGCCGATCCAACGGCCCAGATCGCGCCTAGCCTCCACCTCCTCTCTCCCCAAATCCTCCCACGCAGCCGCCCACGCCCGAGGGGCCTCTTGCCGCCGTCGGCCATCTCCGGCCGCCGCACCGCGGTGAGCTCCGCCTCCCTTCCTCTCCAACGCCTCCCTTCTCCCCACCCTAACGCCCCCTTGCCTCACAGGTCGGCGCCGTCGATGGGAGGCCGCAACTTCCGGACGGACCGAGCTCAAGGCGCCTCCATGAAGCCCCATCGCGCCGCCCCTAGAGCCCGCCTCCTCCATGAACTCTGGCCGCCGCGGTCGGATCCGCCTCCAGCGCCACCCCCGCGTCCCCTGGGTCCCCTCGCCGTGCGCCGCCTCTCGCCGGAGGGAGAGTTCCACCGCCGCCGGCGACCTCCAACCGCCGGGTCGGGACGAACCGGCCGCCAGCCTCCAACGCTCGTGCCCGCGTGGGCCGGCCTGCAGCCCCCACGGCCCACCTCTAGCGCGGCCCGAAGCCTCCCAGGCGCCTCCCCAGCTGGGCCAAGGCCCATGGTGAGCGGCCCCCTTTTTTTTTCTTTTTTCCTTTTGTTTTTTTCCTGTTGCGCTAGATGGGCTCGGCCCAGTACTGTTGGCCCGATAGTTTTTTTTCCTTTTCTGTATTTATTTATTTTTGGCAGATAGTGTAGTAATTTTGCGTTGCCCGTAACTTTTTAACGGTAGCTCGGATCGCGACGCATAAAACATGAAAGTTGCTTAGTTTTTCGTGTAGTTTAATAAATTGTGCTTTGTTTCCATGTTTGACTTTGTTTACCTGTTGTTTACCTGCTAATTACAACCTTGCCACTGTAACTTGTTTATTTAATAACTTTTTAACCGTTGCTCCGATTAAAATGTTCTTTATATGTAACTTGACTAGAATTGCATGTAGATTGTGTTTATGCTGCTCTTGCTTGCTAATAAAAATAATAAAATATTGTTTAAAGAAAAACAGTACCAAATACAATAAATATTGTAACACTCTCACTGTTAGTGAACAGTAATCACCATCACTGTTGATCATTACTGTTCAAAAAATTTCTTTCATCAACCTGGTTCCGTTCAAATTCAAATTTCCCTTTTATATTGTTGAAAGCAATGTGAACCTTGGACCTTGATCATCATGGGTCAACTAAAGTCCAAGCTCAAATAAAATGCCCTTGAATTGAAATAAAATCAAATGCTCAAAATGCCTTTGGTAAAATATTAAAAACAAAGTGAAAAATAAAACTTTGTCCAAAAATTGTGAAACCACTTTTATAAAATCTCTAATAATCAGTAGATCATATTAAAACTATAATGGGAGTTTATTAAATGTTTTACTGATTTAATCAAATCAAAACAATGTCAAATCAGTGGAATTTAATCCAATTTAAATAAAACAAAAATGCAAATGATTTTATGAATCCCAAACTTTTTATAGCAGTATACTAAATTGCAAATGAAATTATGGAGCAAAGTCCCACATTTTATAAAAACAATTTGATGCCCAAACAAAATATAAACATAAAAGAAAAACAGAAAAACAAATAAGAAGAAAACATCTATTTTTCCCCAGGGCAAAGGCCCAACCATCCCACCCCTCCACTGGGCCCGGCCCACTTCCCCTCCCCTTGTCTTCTTCCCCCACCGTTCTGTTCACTTTGCGTGGCGACCATCCCGCGGCGCCATGGTCGTGCTCGTCGTCGTGTCAGCATCCTCGCGGGTCACCGGCGAGTACAAGAACCCGAGCCCCCCCTCTGCCCATGGAAACCCTAGCCCCCTCCATTCTCCTCCCCCGCGCCTCCCTCCCTCTTGTCCGGGCAACCCCGAGCCGCCGGTGGGCACGCCGCCGCAGCCGACGCGGCCAACGGCCACCTCTGGCACGGCCGTCCTGTCCAGGAGGTTGGCCGCGCTCGACGACGTCTCCTCGCGCACGAAATTGGGTCGGGACGCCCCCAGTCGTCGCCTTCTTCATCTTTTCCCCGCCGGGATCGCCCACGGCCGCCTCGTCGATTTCCCCCCACCCCGACCACCCCGAGCCGGGCCGAGACCTCCTCTACACCCACTGTGAGCCCCTCCTCCGGTTTTCCCCTTCCTCCCCGTCGATTCATGCGTGTGGCCTCCATGACCATGTTCGCGTCTCCGCCGTCCTCCACGGCTGGGCCATGCCATGCCCGCGCCCTGGCTCGCGCTCACTGCCTGCTGGCCGCGCCCGGGCCACGCCAACAGCTCCTCCTGGCCGCGGCCACCACGACTGCGTGGCCACTAGATCCCCTCCCCCGCTCGTCGTTGTGCTCGCTTCGTCTAACCATGGCCGGCCGCCCCCTCCCGTACCCTACCCGCAGCTACTGCTCCCACCGGAGCCGCGCTGCTCTGCTCCACCATCGGGCTGCTGCCGGCACGCCCTCGCGCCTCGCGGCGCCCATTCTTTGCCGGAGCGGCCTCCCCACCACGCTCTGCTCGCCGCCGGCGGTTAGGTGTGGTTAGCCAATAGGCTAACAGTCAATGACAAGCGGGCCCTACCCCTGCTAATCACCCCTGGTTAGCTTAAATAAAAATAGCCCCTATTAACAGTACAACAAATGACATGTGGGTCCAGCACCCTTAACCCCCTAATTAAATTGAGATAATTGTTAAATTGTCTTTATCTCACTGACAGTGGGCCCCATAGGATATTTAGTTCAAATTAAATCATTTTTATTAGCATTGTCTATGACATGTGGGCCACTGCTATTTTTAGGTAAATAAAATGATTTATACTGCTGCTGTGTATGACATGTAGGTCCCACCTATAGGGTTGACCAGTCAACTCTCAGGTTCTGGATAATGCTTAATTTATTAATAAAAGCAATTAAAGAAATGCTTTTATATGAATAAAACTTCAGAAAATCATATAAAATAAACCGTAAGTCAGATTAAAAAACTTTACACATGAAAATTGATCAGAAAAATATAACGAATACGGATACGCTATCCGTATGTCTACCCCACCCCCCTAACATACCGAACATCGAACCGTCCCCCTTCGGACCGTTTGTCCGATGATTTTTCCGGTACTGTTAGAGCATCCGGATGAATTTATTCTGGACACGAAAGTTGTTCAGAATAGCTCAACTAACACGGATACACCCTCCATACGTTTGTCAGATGTCCACGACACCTCCGGCATGAACCCTTCCCCCTCCGGACACCCTGTCCGGTAATCACCTGGAGCTGGCAGTTCATCCCCGGATGGATTCCCGCTCCGTGCAACGTGCATTGCACTGCGTTAGAGCACTGTTAACATTGCATATGTCATGCCATTCATCTGTTTGCTATGATTGCTTTATATTTACTGTTTCTTCCCCCTTTGTTCTCCGGTAGACCCCGCTGCTACCGCCGACTACACCGCTGCCGAGTACGACTACATCGTCGATGACCGTACCCCGACAGTCGAGCTTCCAGGCAAGCAGAGACATTCTCTTCCCGAGATATCGCCTACCTTTCCGTACTTTCTTGCACTAGGCATTGTTACTGTTGTTGCTACGTTAGAATCCTATTCAATTGCATAGCCTGATTTTGTCGCCTCTTGATGTACCTTCCTTTATCCTATGTTGCCTATTGTTACTTATATAATATTCAGCAGTGAACCCAACGCTTTGTTAGCTAGGATTAGATAGCGGGCCGTGACCACTCAGGGGAGTGACGCGGATACAAAATATATACAACTGCAAAAGGTACGGATCAATGCAGACGCCCTAGGGAACCTACAACGGCGAGACTCTGCCGAGTCGCTTCGAGTTTGACTTACGAGTGGACGAACTCGTATTTCACTCTCGTCGGCTCAGTAGCGTAGCATCACCGGGATGATACGAGGTTTACCTCTTTAGTTCATTCCGCTGATGTCTCTGTCAAACCTCTTTAAGTGTGCCATCGAGGGTGATACCTCCTGTTTTCACTTAATGGTAGGCACTCGAACCAACTGGTGTCCTTAAAGGTAAGAGTCGGGCGACCCAACGGTGCCCGCGAGCGGTATATTGTCGAGAGCGACAGGGAGGGTACGACCGACGTTACTGGCGTGCTTGGCCCCTGCTCGTATCTCGCGAGAGTTACCAAACTACGAAAAGTCGAGCTCTACCAAGAGCACACGCGAGACAAGGTAAGGAGACGGTTCACCTTGTTGGTAACCGCAGTGACTTGGTGGGACGACAGGGCAGGCACCGATGTACTGGTGGTCCTGACTGCTGTCGTTGACCGCAGGTCAGTTAAGTCGAGGCAACGATAACGGTTGTCACGCAGGTTAATTAAAATGCTAAATGGTTCGGCGGATGACTTGAGAGGCCACAAAGGCCTGTACGCACTACCTTCACGTGGGATAAGGAGTTATGGGCTCCCCTGCGTCGTAGTTTGTCCGAAAGCTCTTCAGACGTCAGCAGTACCGCGGCCTGCGCCGGGAAGTTGTGTCTTCTTCGCTCGAGCGGTGTGTATTTGGATTTTCTTTTGCTTCACCGGACAGCCACGCATCGTTCAGGAGTGTGCAAGGGTGAGGGTCCTAGACCCCTTGGCGCATAGGATATAGTCTGGCAGATGGCCTCTCTGTTGAGCCTAGGATGGGCTGCGTCATGTCGGATAGCCTCGGTGGGGCGTCCCCTAACAAGGTTCACGCCACCCTGGAGATCCGAGCGTGCAGGCTGAACAGTAGTGCACCCCTGCAGGGAGTTTAATCTATTCGAATAGCCGTGTCCACGGTAACAGGACGCTTTATGCTGAAGCTGGATCTTACCACTACAAACTACTACTATTAAACTGTATGGTTCTGGGTTTTCTTCCTCGCAGGGAAGTCGAGGAGGGGAACTCAGAGGCATTACTATTATTAATCATTACAACTTACTATTATACAATGCTGCAGCAACTTCTGCTTCATTGTTACTTTATTGCTTTATATAAACTGTTGGTTGATTCTCTCCTTGTGCTGCAAGACACGTCAGAAAATGCTAGTCTTCGATAGGCCTAGCTTCTTACCCTTATTCTGATTTCTACCTTGCAGTCCACTATATACAGCCTCCCCTTTCCATTGATACAAATGCATAATGCTTAGTAGCGGACGTAAGACTCGTGGGTATGCTAGATACTCACCTTTTCTTTATTTCCCCTTTTTGTTTTGCCTGATCGGCCACTGCAGTCAATGTTAAAGCCTTGGAGTCCAGGAGCAGGAGATCCCCGATGCCGACCACCGCAACATGAAGATCCCCGATGCCTTCTACGACATCGAGTTCCCCGTTGACCAGGAGTAGTTTGGAGGTTCCCAGGCAGGAGGCCTCGCCTTTTTGATCGTTGTTGTTTATGTGCTAGCCTTCTTAAGGCAGATCATGTGTACCTTGTGTGTGTACTCAGATACTGTTGCTTCCGCTAACTTTGTGCTTTCGAGCTGTTGTATTCGAGCCCTCGTGGCCCCTGGCTTGTATTATTTTATTTGTAGAGTTGTGTTGTGATAGCTCACCGTGAGTCCCTGATCTCGATCGTGTACCTTGCGTGTATGATTACTGCACATGATCTGATTTTGGGGGCGTCACAAATATCGTGGGGTCCGTAATAGCTACAATGTATAGGTTTTACCCCCACTTAAATTGACTAGATTAGATAGTTTATTTATGCTTCACCTCTTGTCATGCTTGTGTGTTATGCCATGCTTGAGTGAGATTCCATGCTAATAACCTTTGCTCACCTTGTGTAGCTAAATAACTTGAACCATCGTAAACGTGCGGTATCGTCATGTGTGACGAGTACTCCACTTAACCTGTTAGTAACCGCTCTCGACGGTAGGTGCGATGTCTCGTGTTGCCTTCTTGTTGATGCTTGCTCGTTGATTGCTTTCCAGTGTTTACCGTCCTGTGTGCTTCCGCGGGTACCTCTCGGAGACGATGCGAGCTTGCGATCAACTACACCTTCGGAACCCGACTTATCAACAGGCAAGGACTATACATTACTTATGATCCATTCTATTTCAACCAGTGGTTTGCATGCTAGTCTAGGTTAGGTTCGATGTTTGATCCTACCACATGTTTACATCCTCTTTCAAACCGATACAGCCATGTCCCCTCCCAGCAAACCTTGTACTGCTATCTTACTATTGCTCGTTGCTCGGCCCCTGCTTAGTATGCATGCTTAGGATGCTATGATGTTACCTTGTTACTCCTTGGTTTGGGCTATCACATTATTATATTGTTGTTGATGATATGATTATAATAATGTTGACTATATTCGACGAAGGATGGAAGGTCTAGGCTATCCCGCCCCGACGCTTTGTTCCATTCGAGTCACCTAGGTCTCGAGTTCCGGGTATTGGTTTTAAGACTGAGCGTGCCTAACCACCATGTGGGATTTTATGGGGTCCCCTTTTCTTACCTATCTAGCTTCAAACATTTCTAGAGGTGGCCCAAGCTGATTTACCATTTGAAAACATGCATATATATCTTGTCGGGTCGCTCCTAGCAGATATCTTTTAAAACAACTTGGGCTAGTGGAGACATGGTTTCTCTGTTGGTCCACCCGATCAGCTAGGACCCGGTTTCCCATGTGTGATTAACCGGCAATCCGACCTGCGTCATACGGAAGAGTCCGATCCGAGAGCGTGGCCGGCTTTTGGATTGGGTGTCGACTCCCTGGGGGCCACCCGGATTTGTTCGTTGTTAGTTAGAAGGACCTGTCGTTTCGGATCTCTCGGAACTAAATCATAAAATGGTTGCCTATAATGGGTAGCAACTGAGAGTGATGGGCGTGCGTGCGGAGCCTTGTAATGGGCAGTTGGTACACCCCTGTAGGGTTAAATCTTTTCGTGAAGCCGTGTCCACGGTTATGGACGACTTGAGACCTACTCCTTGTTCATAGACAACAACAACTGAGATAATCATAATATAACTTGATCAATGTGTGTGTGCCTTGACTGCTTCTTCTTCGTCGGGATGCGAAGAGGAGGACAACGATAGGATAGGTGTTATGTTTGCGTAGTAGGTGGATAGCAGACTTGTTGGAGGCGACTCCTCATCGAATGCTTGGCTTCTTATCTTATTCTCTAGATCGTAAGCCACTTCATAAATGCTAGTGCGGCATCAACCTCACCACTTACCCCATCCTTACCGTAAACTACTAGTTGTCCTAGAATGATGAGTGATGCAGTCCTTGCTGGTTCAGTTGACCACTACAGTTGGATGCTGAGTACTTCTGTACTCATGATACTACCCCCAAACTCTTTTCAGGGTTCTCGATCGACAACAGGTATGGTGATCGACGTTTCACGTGGAGACTCGACGACGACTAGTTAGGCGGATCCCAGCGGAGGGCCTAGACCCGTGTGGTTATGGGGATCGATGTTTTTCTCTTTGCCAGTAGGCATTTGATTGTAGTCTGTATTCAGACATGTATCTTCTGCTGTTGTATTGTATTAAGGCAGTTGTATGCCGATTGTATGAGATGTTGTATCCTTGTATCTGTAATGTTGTGATATCATGTTGGAAATCCGGGGCATATGGCATTGTCATATGTCACGGTGGGACCGGTATGTGCTTCGTCCCCGGATTTGGATGGAAACATCTAGATCTGGAACAATACCGCATATCGGGCCTTACAACTTGGTATCAGAGCCTTACCAACCGTAGGATCCCTTTTCTGGCCGAAGTCGAGTCTAGACAAAGACTATTTTGTAGTTACTAAGTTAGTTATCGGAGAGTAGGAATCTTTTTACTCCTTACCTTTGCTCTGGTCAGGACAAGTGACGTAAGGTTTTAATTCTCGTCTTATCCCCTTCAAATTTAGGATCTCAAGAGTGTGGAGTTTCGGAACCGTTACAATGCCTTGCTTGCAGCGTATTGTCTCCATTCCGATCTCAGGTTTGGGAAATCCTATAGTACCTTTAGCTTCTCCAACTCCGGATAACATCTTGGTCGTCTGTTGACTTCAGTCCTCTTGCCCAGTATCCTCACGATTTCAGTGAGAATGCTTCCCTTGATCGTCACTTTCAACTATCATTCTTCCTCTTGATCTCCCGATGGTTTCGTTCGCTGACGTTGCCATCTCTCTACGTAAAATCTCTCGACGGAGTTCGTTGTTCGACATGGTGCAGAGTCCCTTGTTGGTGGTGTTGAAGATCGTCGTCTCTCTTTCCCCCTTCCCCTCTCCCCCGGATCGTCCTGGATTTGGGGCGAGATCCATTATTGGTGGTGTTGTATTGTAACACCCCAGATTTCATAAAAATTAAAAAAATTGTTTTCGGTGTGAATTGCTTGATTGTCTGAATTGTTTGAGGTGTTTGCATCCCCGATTTATCGATCGGCGATTATTCCCCTCCCCCCTCTTATCTCATACCGGACGAAGACCGACCCTTGCCACCCTGACACTCGACCTTTGCGACACCGGGTTTCACCCGATCACCGTCGCGAAAACCGCACGAGACCAGCCGCAGCCAACGGAACGAAAAACCCCGTTTAATAATTAAACGGAATATTTTTATAGCGCGCCGGAAAGTGTTCTTGGAACGGTTCCAGCGCGAGGTGACCGCCGCCGACTCGACACACTGATCGCGCAGTTCGAAGTTTTACCCGAATCGGAGGTCCTGCGGACCCCCGGCGATCAGAAACGTATACACCGTGCGCGCGAGAGAAAAACCGGGGATGTTTTTGCAAACTGCCAGCCACTAGGGCTATATAAAGACCACCACTCTCCCACCTCTTTCTAGGGTTTTCCCTAGACCAAAATTGCAGCCACCCCCTCAAACATAGCCCCAATTTTCGCAATTTTGCTCATTTTGTCAAAAACCTAGCCATCCTTAGATCTGGACCGTCGGATCGACCGATCCGACGGCCCAGATCGCCCTAGCCTCCACCTCCTCTCTCCCCAAATCCTCCCACGGAGCCGCCCACGCCCGAGGGGCCTCGCGCCGCCGCCGGCCATCTCCGGCCGCCGCACCGCGGTGAGCCCCGCCTCCCTTCCTCTCCAACGCCTCCCTTCTCCCCACCCTCACGCCCCCTTGCCTCGCAGGTCGGCGCCGTCGATGGGAGGCCGCAACTTCCGGCCGGCCCGAGCTCAAGGCGCCGCCATGAAGCCCCGTCGCGCCGCCCCTGGAGCCCGCCTCCTCCATGAACTCTGGCCGCCGCGGCCGGATCCGCCTCCAGCGCCACCCCCACGTCCCCTGGGTCCCCTCGCCGTGCGCCGCCTCTCGCCGGAGGGCGAGTTACACCGCCGCCGGCGACCTCCAACCGCCGGGTCGGGACGAACCGGCCGCCAGCCTCCAACGCTCGTGCCCGCGTGGGCCGGCCTGCAGCCCCCACGGCCCACCTCCAGCGCAGCCCGAAGCCTCCCAGGCGCCTCCCCAGATGGGCCAAGGCCCATGGTGAGCGCCCCCCCCCCCCTTTTTTCTTTTTTTTCTTTTTTACTTTTGTTTTTTTCCTGTTGCGCTAGATGGGCTCGGCCCAGTACTGTTGGCCTGATAGTTTTTTTCCTTTTCTGTATTTATTTATTTTTGGCAGATTGTGTAGTAATTTTGCGTTTGCCGTAACTTTTTAACGGTAGCTCGGATCGCGACGCATAAAACATGAAAGTTGCTTAGTTTTTCGTGTAGTTTAATAAATTGTGCTTTGTTGCCATGTTTGACTTTGTTTACCTACTGTTTACCTGCTAATTACAACCTTGCCACTATAACTTGTTTATTTAATAACTTTTTAACCGTTGCTCCGATTAAAATGTTCTTTATATGTAACTTGACTAGAATTGCATGTAGATTGTGTTTATGCTGCTCTTGCTTCTTAATAAAAATAATAAAATATTGTTTAGAGCAAAACAGTACCAAATGCAATAAATATTGTGGGGTCCGTAATAGCTGCCATGTATAGGTTTTACCCCCACTTAAATTGACTAGATTAGATAGTTTATTTATGCTTCACCTCTTGTCATGCTTGTGTGATATGCCATGCTTGAGTGAGATGCCATGCTAATAACCTTTGCTCACCTTGTGTAGCTAAATAACTTGAACCATCGTAAACGTGTGGTATCGTCGTGTGTGACGAGTACTCCACTTAACCTGTTAGTAACCGCTCTCGACGGTAGGTGCGATGTCTCGTGTTGCCTTCTTGTTAATGCTTGCTCGTTGATTGCTTTCCAGTGTTTACCGTCTTGTGTACTTCCGCGGGTACCTCTCGGAGATGATGCGAGCTTGCGATCAACTACACCTTCGGAACCCGACTTATCAACAGGCAAGGACTATACATTACTTATGATCCATTCTATTTCAACCAGCGGTTTGCATGCTAGTCTAGGTTAGGTTCTATGTTTGATCCTACCACATGTTTACAGCCTCTTTCAAACCGATACAGCCATGTCCCCTCCCAGCAAACCTTGTACTGCTATGTTACTATTGCTCGTTGCTCAGCCCCTGCTTAGTATGCATGCTTAGGATGCTACGATGTTACCTTGTTACTCCTTGGTTTGGGCTATCACATTATTATATTGTTGTTGATGATATGATTATAATAATGTTGACTATATTCGACGAAGGATGGAAGGTCTAGGTTATCCCGCCCCGACGCATTGTTCCATTCGAGTCACCTAGGTCCCGAGTTCCGGGTATTGGTTTTAAGACTGAGCGTGCCTAACCGCGTGTGGGATTTTATGGGGTCCCCTTTTCTTACCTATCTAGCTTCAAACATTTCTAGAGGTGGCCCAAGCTGATTTACCATTTGAAAACATGCATATATATCTTGTCGGGTCGCTCCTAGCATATATCTTTTAAAACAACTTGGGCCAGTGGAGACATGGTTTCTCTGTTGGTCCACCCGATCAGCTAGGACCCGGTTTCCCATGTGTGATTAACCGGCAATCCGACCTACATCATACGGAAGAGTCCGATCCGAGAGCGTGGACGGCTTTTGGATTGGGTGTCGACTCCCCGGGGGCCACCCGGATTTGTTTGTTGTTAGTTAGAAGGACCTGTCATTTCGGATCTCTCGGAACTAAATCATAAAATGGTTGCCTATAATGGGTAGCAACTAAGAGTGATGGGCGTGCGTGCGGAGCCTTGTAATGGGCAGTTGGTACACCCCTGTAGGGTTAAATCTTTTCGAGAAGCCGTGTCCACGGTTTTGGACGACTTGAGACCTACTCCTTGTTCATAGACAACAACAACTGAGATAATCTTAATATAACTTGATAATGTGTTTGTGCCTTGACTGCTTCTTCTTCGTCGGGATGCGAAGAGGAGGACAAGGATAGGATAGGTGTTATGTTTGCGTAGTAGGTGGATAGCAGACTTGTTGGAGGCGATTCCTCATCGAATGCTTGGCTTCTTATCTTATTCAATAGATCGTTAGCCACTTCATAAATGCTAGTGCGGCAGCAACCTCACCACTTACCCCATCCTTACCGTAAACTACTAGTTGTCCTAGAATGACGAGTGATGAACTCCTTGCTGGGTCAGTTGACCACTACAGTTGGATGCTGAGTACTTCTGTACTCATGATACTACCCCCAAACTCTTTTCAGGGTTCTCGATCGACAACAGGTATGGTGATCGACGTTTCACATGGAGACTCGGCGACGACTAGTTAGGCGGATCCCGGCGGAGGGCCTGGACCCGTGTGGTTATGGGGATCGATGTTTTTCTCTTTGCCAGTAGGCATTTGATTGTAGTCTGTACTCAGACATGTATCTTCCACTGTTGTATTGTATTAAGGCAGTTGTATGCCTATTGTATGAGATGTTGTATCATTGTATCTGTAATGTTGTGATATCATGTTGGAAATCCGAGGCATATGGCATTGTCATATGTCGCGGTGGGACCGGTATGTGCTTCGTCCCCGGATCTGGATGGAAATATCTAGATCTGGAACAGTACCGCATATTGGGCCTTACAGGGAGGTCGTAGGATCAGAGTCTACGCCAACCACGTTCGAGGAACGTTTCCCTCTTTCGGTCTTCAAAGGTATGAACACCGATTCCTTCCGTTACATACATCAGCATAGAATAGATCTTGGGTTTGGGAATCGTAGTTGGAAAAATTATTGTTTTCTGCCTCGTTCCCCAACAATAAGGACTTTCAAGTAAAGCTATTAAAGCATGCAATTCAATTCAAGTCTTAACAAACAAGAGTCTATATTAGAATTGACACAAGCAACAAAAGAAGATAAGGTGCAAGAGCTCTCGCTGTCCGTGACTCGAATGTCTCCAAATGGTGTTTACGTGCAAGAAAGGGAATTTGGGAATACGAGAGAGAAAACTTTTTATTGTTGAGAACTATATCTACTAAAGTTTCACACTTAGTCTCCTTCGAAGTCTTATCTGGACTCGACCCCAGACCACTAGCCAGGTACAAGTCAAACTGATCCACTCCCTTTCGATATTTTGAGCACTCATGCAATGGATGAGCGTGAGCAAGAAAGTTGACACCTAAACGGCGAAATAGAAAGATGGTGGAGGAAAAAGACAAAAAGGTGTGAAAGGCTCACATCAATGAGGACAATCATAGGCGAGAGAAAGCCATATGATAGATATCATATGAGGAGTAGGGATTGCCATGCAACATGCGGATGCACATAGAGCTATAAGTGTATGAAAGCCCTCCAATGGAACTAGTGGGGGTGCATCCAACTTGCTTGCTCATGAAGACCTAGAGCTCTTTTGAGGAGGCTCATCCTTGGAATATGCAGGCCAAGTTCTATAGTGTAAGGATCCCCACTTAGTTATGCAAGTACAACATGAAAACTCTCTACAAACTGAAGTACATGTGCTACTATAAAGCACAAGTGTGGAATAAAGGATAGTAGTGTTGCCCCCTCTCTCTTTTTTATTTTTTTATTTTTCACCTTTTTTGTATTTTTTTGATTTTGGGTGGCCTCCATGGCTCTTTATTTCTCACTCTTTTTCGTCCTCTTTGGGATTTTTTTTTGTATTTTGTCCACTCTGGGATCTTTTATTCCTTTCCTCACTGTAGGGGCAACACTCTAGAAGAACATCAACACACTTTTATCTACTTACAACTCTGAATCAAAAAGTAATGACTCTATATGAATGCCTCTTCCAGTGTAGCAGTATGTGCAATGATCAAGCACAACATGCAGAAAAAATATGAATAGCGGGCAAAGCCCAACTACATGCAGGCTATGAGATCATGCAAGGCAATATAACAATGAAGGATAAGTCATATGAACATGAAGAACAATGGATGTTGCATGGAAATGTATCTCGGAAAGGCTATGGAAATGCCTTGTAGGTAGGTATGGTGTTTGTTTTGAGGAAAGATATAAGGAGGCTTATGATGACAGAGCGTATCGTGCCAAGGGT
Organism: Bromus sterilis; assembly: GCA_950022295.1. NCBI lineage: Eukaryota > Viridiplantae > Streptophyta > Magnoliopsida > Poales > Poaceae > Bromus > Bromus sterilis. The sequence continues at coordinate 202,527,069 of OX465600.1, read as the reverse complement.
TTGGATGCACCGGCGAAGTATGCGCCAACTCTCGAGGTGAGAAAGGGCAATGCACGATGCCGAAGAGGCTAGAAAAAGTATAGGTGGGTGGAAGTGTCAACTTTCTAATACTCACATTAGTCCGAAGAACTCATGCACTTATTATCGGTAACTCTCAATCTAGTCAGGAGGTTCACAAAGAGACAAGTACCCCGATGAGGAGTGTATGGGGGTTTGGTTATCCTTGCGCATCCTCGACTCATGGTACGTGAGTGTACTCTAATAGTCGACCTCTCCAGAGATTAGTGATCCATCTAGTAGCTAGAGTTCTCAACAGGGTTTAGGTTTTCGAAAATCACACGGATTGCCCAAAATACGACATCTATCACTAATAGGCAAAAGCTCTTCACACCATAAGTTCAAACATTACTTAAGTCAATACCTCAAAACTATTGCAAGTTACTACTACAAAGAGAATAGCAACTTCAACTACCTACTTTCTAGTCAAGACACAAAACTCAGTGCAACAGGCAAACTCTCTAAACAAGATAAGCATGCAAACTATAAAAAGTTTGAGCCTGAACCAATTAAAAGCTCTAGAAGAAAACTCTAAAGCACACAAACTAAACAGGGCAGCAGCTAAGAAAAGATAAAGAACAATTCACAGCAAAGAATAAGCATGAAAATCCTATGAGGTGTTCTAGTTTAAAGTGGAGCGTGTATCTCTCCCAATCAAGCATGTTAGGTTCCGACATTGTAATGACCAGCAAACAAAACAAAAGAACTAAGAAAAGTAAAGAGCAAGACGCTCCAAGCATAGCACATAACACATGAAGTGATAAAAATATAGTGGAACGAGGGACGAACTAATGATTGTTGATGAAGAAGGGGATGCATGGGGGCATCCCCAAGCTTAGACACTTGATTCTGCTTGAATATTTCTTGGGGGTTCCGGGCGCATCCCCACGCTTGAGCTTTTGACACTCCAAGATCTTCTTTCATCATCTTCCATCGCACACTTGAAAACTCCCTTCATACATAACTCATCATAAGCTGATTAGAGAGGTTAGTACCCTATTAAAATAATTTTCCTCTACTGCAAATAAAGATTTCCAAGAAGGGCTACTGTTTCTCTTGCCTGCCAAAAATCTTTTGCAAAGAAAAAGCAAGCTTAAGATTTGTAAAACTGCCAAAAGAAAAACAGGGACAGAAGCTGAGAAAAACAAAACAACAGAGAGAAAAGAATTTTTTTCAAGGCACTTCTGCAACTCAAATCAAAAAAACTTAGAACAGACGCCTGAAAGGTAATTGTATGGAGCATACTATCAAAAAATTTCAGATCAACAAGATGATCTGGTGATTTATCTCGAATTTTTCCGTCAAGCAGACAAAATCTTTTCCTGGACAGCATGCACCAACTTTTGACCTTTCTTGCAATCTGAGGCTAAACTTGGCACAAAGCTTGAAAAGTAAAGATACAATGATGGTGTTACAATAGTAACAATCATCAAGACCACCAAGAACAGAAGAAAAACAAGAAGAAAAACCTAAATTCGTTGCGGGCTGCCTCCCGAAAGCGCTTCTTTAAAGCCATTAGCTAGGCATGAGTGTAACGATGCTCACGAAAGAATAAGAGTTGAAGCACAAAAGAGAGCATCAAAGGAGCAAAGACAAACCACATTTAAGTCTAATATGCATCCTATGCATGGGCAACTTGAATAAAAATAAATAGATGAAGCGCAAAGTAACAAGCATAGGAAGGTAAAACAAGAGCACCTTCAAGATTTTCAACATGGAGAGGGGTGTTTTCCTAACATGAAAATTTCTATAACCATATTTCCCTCTCTCATAATAATTTTCAGTAGCATCATGAACAAACTCAACAATATAATTATCACACAAAGCATGCTTTTCATGATCTACTAGCATATAATCATGTAGACTTTCTAAGCAAACCTCATCATCATTAAGAACATCCATAGTAGGCAAAAATAGAGGTTTATCATAAGATTTATCAAGATAGCAAGGTTTATCATAAAGAACAGTAGCAAAATCATCCTTGCAAGTATCATTCATAGGGGCATCGTGGCCACAAGCATCAATTTCATCAAAAACGGATATTTCAAAAGAATCCATAGGATCATAGCAATCAATATAGCATTCATCCTCCTTTGGTAAGCATGGAGGGCAATCATATAAACTAAGAGTCAAAGATTTACTCTCATTAGTAGGTAGAGATGGGTAGCTACTCCATTCTTCCTCCTTTTGTTCGTCACTCTCCTCCTCTTTTTCATCCAAGGAGCATTCAGTTTCAGCAATTTCTTCTTCCGTAGAGTCCTGCAAAGCATTAGTCTCTTCCTCTTGTGGAGATACCCTTTTGAGATGGTCAATAATATAATAATTGTCATTAAAATCCTCAAAACAATAATTAAGTATTTCAAGACTCTCGGATTTGTAAGGGGCATCATCAATATTTTCAACAAAGGAAGCAATTTCATATGCACCCTTAAAGATAACAACTTCTTCTATTTGCTCTGCATCATAAAAATCATAGTTTCCCTTAGCGTAAGAAGCTAAGGTTTCATAATCATTGTACTCACATTGGAAAGCAAGGTGTTTGTGCCTCATAAAGCAACAAGATTCATCCCTACAGAAAGATATATTATATATTGAGCACAAGTTTCTAGCATAGTCATACAACTCCTGTATTAGTCCCCATGAGTGTATCCCTTTTTGAGACAAGCGGTATTCCTTGTAATATTTTTTTTGATCCTCCGTGAATCCGCCTTGCCAATAATATCTAGTCTCAAAGAAAGTAGCCATTAGTAGCAAACAGAGTAATAAGAAAAAGTGTACTTATCAAGTGAACTTTATAAGTAAAGCTATGCTCCCCGGCAACGGCGCCAGAAAATAGTCTTGATAAACCACAAGTGTAGGGGATCGCAACAGTCTTCGCGGGTAAGAGTAACCCAATTTATTGATTCGACACAAGGGGAGCCAAAGAATACTTATAAGCCTTAGCAGTTGAGTTGTCAATTCAACCACACCTGAAAAAACACTAGACAACATATAAGTAGCAACGGTGTGTTGACGGGTGTAGCCTTTAAGACTTCCCCAATCACCAACACCACAAAGTAGTAGCAAAGTAGTAGGAGCAGCAAAGAAAGTAAAAGTAACAACGAAGGCAATGAAGGTGAAAGATGGACCAGGGTTCAAGGTTTCACTAGTGGTACCTCTCTAGGCAAAAGAACAAGGTGCTGGGTGAACAAATTACAGTTGGACAATTGACAGAATTGCACCAACTCTAGCCAAAGAACAAACTAGAGCATCCTAGTCTAAGAACCAAACGTAGGCATGTGTTACGTATGTAGTTGTACGTGCTTGCAATAAGAACTTTGCACAACATCTTTTGTCCTACCATCCCGCTACGAACGGGTCCACTTAAGGAACTTATGGAGATTAAGGTGCTCCTGCGGCGGAGCACCGGAACAAAGCATTAACACTTCATGAACACATGTGATCCTCAAATTATAGCCCATCCCCTTTGGTGTCCCAAGTTATCACCGTTGGGATCGTCGGTTCTGGACTATAATAGGTGCATACAACCGTAGATAAGATCTAGAACAACAATTGTAATCATGCAACCATAACGTGCTCAGATCTGAGATCATGCTACTCGTGCACTAGTAACAAGCATTAAGAACAACAAATTGAAGCAACAATAATTCATAAACCTCTTAGGACTGAACAAGGTAACAATTCATCGGATCCCAACAAACACAACACCAATTACATCATATGGATCTCAATCATGTAGGGCATCTCATGAGAACATTGTATTGAAGATCTAGGGGGAGAGAATACCACATAGCTACTGCCAAGAACCCGTAGTCCAAGGAGTAACTACTCAAGAAGCATCATGGGGGAAGGAGAGTCGATGAAGATGGCCCCGGGGGCCAAGGCCCTCCCCGGCAGGGTGCCGGAGCAGGATCCTGGTGACCCCCGAAGCTAGTTTTATATGGCGGCGGAGATCGGAATCGCTTATGGAAAAAGTACTTCGATATTAGGGGTTTCCTCCTCGGGGGTAAAAATAGGGGCCAAAGGGGGCACCGACAGGGCCACCAGGCAGCCAGGAGGGTGCCTGGCGTGGCCTAGGGTTGGGCCGCGCCATGGACCCTTCTGGAGTCCTGGTGGTGGCCCTCCCTTCCTTCCTTGGTGTTTCCGGAGGCTTCCGGGACGCTGATTTTTTATATAATTTTTCCGGAATTTTTGGAGCACTTTTAATGGCCAAAAAACCTGAAATACAAAAACAGCAGAAAACAGGAACTGGCAACTGGGTGCACTGAGTTAATAGGTTAGTCCAAATATGCTCAAAAGTGTATGAAAGTTCAAGCAAAACATGGAAAAGTCACACAAAACATGCATGGCACATGCAGAAATTATAGATACGTTTGGGACGTATCATGCGTACAAGCCAAAAGGCTACTCAAGTCATCCGCCGAACCCATTAAGCATTTTATTAATTTTCTGTCGAGACAACCGTTATCGTTGCCCCTTTCTGGATGAGTCGCGGTTAACGACAGCAGTCAGGACCACCAGTAACATCGGTGCCTGCCCTATCGTCCCACCAACTCGTGCGGTTACCAACAAGGTGAACCTTCTCCTTACCTTGTCTCGCGTGTGCTCTTGGTAGAGCTCGACTTTCGTACAACATGATATCTCTCGGCCACGAACAAGTACCAGGCCCACCGCACACCGCTGGAATACACCCGTCCTGTCGTTCCGATACAATATCCTGCGCGTGCACCGTGGGGTCACCCGACTCCTTACCTGTAAGGACAACCGTGGTTCAGTACCCTAGGACGGCTATACAGAGTCAGACACGAGTGGGGTACATGGATTACTCCTCGATAGCTCACACTTGATGTGGCTCGGCAGAGCCGGGTAGGGGCCTGAACCGGTGTCTGCTCTGAACCGTACCCGTAGCAGTTGTAATGTATCGTATCTGCATTCACTCCCAGAGTGAACACAACCCGCTATCTAATCCTATTGACTAACAAGGCGCAGGGTTCACTGCTGGATATAATATATATGTAAATAGGCAGCATAGGATAAAGGAAGGTACAACAAGGGGCAACAAAAACAGGCTATGCAACAGAATAGGATTGTAACGTAGCAGCAGCAGCAATGCCTAGTGCAAGAAAAGTACGGAAAGGTAGGCGATATGTGGGGAAGAGAATGACTCTGCTTGCCTGGAAGCTCGACGGTAGAGGTACTGTCGTCGTCGATGTAGTCGATCACAGGGGCATCAGCAGCGGACGTCGAGACTACCGGACAATAAGAGAGGGGGAAGAAACAATAAATACACGACAATAATAGCAATACAAATAAAAGCAAAGGCAAACGTTAAATTAGAGTTGAACTAATGCGGTGCTATACGTTGCAGACGAAACGAGAATTTAACCGGCTATTTTTACCGGCTTCGGGCAATTACTGGACAGTGCAACCGGAGGGGGAATGTCTCGGGTTTGGTACGCTAGAGGGGGTGGTGGACATACAGGTACGTATTCTTATTCGTTATATTTTTCTGATTAATTTTGATGTATAAAGTTTTTGAATCTGAGTTACGGTTAAAAAGATATTAATTTCTAAAGTTTAAATCATTTTAAAAGAATTTCTGGATTTTCTTTATTATTAAAATGCAACATTATCCAAACAGAGTTTTGACTGGTCAACCTATAGGTGGGACTTACATGTCATACCCAGCAGTAATAAATCATTTAATTTAATTTAAACAGCCACTGGGCCCACATGTCATAGAGAGTACTTAATTACTATATTAAACTTAACCAAAGATTAATTAAAAGGCCTTGGGCCCACATGTCATAGACCCAACTTTTAATGGCATTTTTATTCATCTTAAGGGACAGGCCCCACTGGTCATAGACAATGAGGGGGGGGATTTAGTTAATAGGGGGATTAGTGGTTGTGGCCCACAGATCATACACAGGGGGGGTGTTATAAATTCTTTTTTTTTACAATAATTAGGGGCTAATCCCCCATGGCAGTTTAGCCCGCAGGCTAGGCCACGACGAGCCTGCCGGCGACGAGGCTGGCCTGGCCAGGGGGGAGCAAGGCGGTCGGGAGCGGCCTTGGCCGGCGGCGGCCACAACCTCCCGCAGTGGAGCGCTAGCGGCTACACCCAGGGGCGGCGGCGCGTGCGCACGCACGCAGGCGTGCACCCACGGTGCGCGGCGGCGCGGCCGGCCAGTCGGGCAAGGACCACGACAGGGGTGCGGGGGCGGGAGGAAAACGGACGAGGGCTCACATTGGAGCGCGATGGCGAAGTCGGGAGGGGTGGAGGAGCTTCACCACTGACGGAATTGCTCGCCGAAATCCCACGCGGCCGGAGCTTCCCGTGACGTAGGCGTCGTCTGCAGGGGGTCCTAGGATCGAGATCTTCTACAGGGAGGAAGAGGTCGACGGTGCGGACCTCCCGGACAGACCGGCGCGGCCCGACGAGGCCTCCGGCCACGTCGTCAATGACCGCGCGGTGACGGCCGTGGCGGGCGAGCGCGGTTGCGCGCTGTGGAGACGGCGGCGCGAGAGGGGAGAAGGGGGGCGTTCTAGGGTTCCCAGGGAGGGGCGCGGGGTGCCGGGGGGGCTTTAACCCCTCCGGCTAGCCGGCGGATGGACGCCACGGCGCCCACGGCGTGGCCAGCCGGGGGATGGGAGCCACGCCTCCCCTGTGTACAGGAATAAGACGATGGGGAGGTGGGTTTGGGCCGGGGAGGGCCGACCTAGTGGAGAGAGGAGAGGGCCTTTCCCCAGGCGGTAGATAGGTTTCCCTTTTATTTTTATTTTTTTGTTTTGTAATTTGTTTAAGCTTTTCTACATTTTTGTAAAACATGGGACTTGCCCCAATATTAGGGTTATAAAATATACAATTGCCACAGAGAGTTTTGGGATTTATAAAAATCATTCATTATTTTGTTTTATTTAAAAAGGTATTAAAAGCCACTGTTTTGCTATAGTTTGAATTGTTTGAGTTTTTATATGCCATAATAAATACCCATGACCATTGTACCATGGTATACTGATTTTTGTGCAATTAATAAAATTGGTTGCTCAATTTTTGGACAAGGTTTTATTTATCACTTTGTTTTTAATATCAACCAAAGGAAATTTGAATTTGTTTAGATGCAAAGATGATCAAGGCAATACCAGGAACTGTAATTTTTCATTAGCAAAAGGATTACTGTTACATGACACCGAGGGTGTTACAGCAGACTTGTTGGAGGCGATTCCTCATCGAATGCTTGGTTCTCATCTTACTCTAAATAGATCGGTAGCCACTTATATAATGCTAGTGCGGCTGCAACCTCACCACCACCCCCATCTTACTGTGAGAAGTTAGTTACAAGACTTGTTGATATAGCTCACCCCTTTCTTTTCTCTTTTACGCACGTTATACAAACGATCTTGGACTTCAGAGGAGCTCGACGACCCTTCTTCTGGACGCCTTCGCGGAGACTCGACGACGACTAGTTAGGCGGATACCGGCGGAGATCCTCGACCCGTGTGATTACGGGAATGGTCTGTTTTACCTTTGTCACTAGGCATTTGATTGTAGTCTGTACTCAGACATGTATCTTCCGCTGATGTATTGTATTAAGGCAGTTGTATGCCGATTGTATGAGATGTTGTATCCTTGTAGCTGTAATGTTGTGATATCATGTTGGAAATTCGGGGCATATGGAATGGTCATATGTCGCAGTGGGACCGATATGTGCTTCGTCTCCGGATCTGGATGGAAACATCTAGATCTGGAACACTACCGCATATCGGGCCTTACACCTCGCCCACGTCTACACCACCTGCTACTCTACTCCGACAACCGCGGGCAACATCGACATCTCTCCCTCACCGCTCCGCGCGTCGCAACCATCGTAGAGTCCTCTTCTGCTAGTCTTTCTCTGACATGGCGACAAGTTTTTGATGGTCCCTGCCCCTCGCATGCCTGGTACTGGCAACATCGGGAGTGCCTTCGTCCCCGACGCGTTCCCGAGTCTGGCAAACTCAGATCGGCGCATCGTCTTCATCGGCCTCGACAACGTCTTCTACGACATCGACCCCTCTACGACCGCCTCGACTGCGTCACCGACGAGTTCTTCTTTGCGTACTCGGTTCTGGCAAAAATGGGGTATGCCTTCGTCCCCGACGTGTGCCTAGTTCTGGCAAAACTATGGCCGCACCTCGTCCTCGACGGATCGGACTGCATCAGCTCCGGCATCGGCCCCTTCATCGACGCCTGCCTTGACGCGTCTCCGTCATCCTCCTCGCGCACTATGCACATGCGACTTCATGTGCGGTTCCTCGACACCGGCCACGACATCGACTACAGCGACCCCTCGCACGGCTACCCCGACCATGGCACAGCTCAACGCTCTCGGCTCCCTCGACATCGACACAAGGGCTACCACCTCACTTGAGCACTCACCGGCTTCCTCTACAGTCCAAGCTTCACGCCGCGACACCGTCTACGACACTTCCGCTCGGACTGCGGGGGAGTGTCAGCCTTCTGGGGTTCACTTCGGTTTATCTCCAGTCTGACCGTCCGCGATGTTTCTGTTGTTCACTACGCTACCGTTATGACTGCGGGGGAGTGTTGGAGATATATTCCGTGTATGTATAAACGAATAGTCTAGGATAGAGATAGGACTCTCGTGTCTTGTCTTGCACTCCAAGATGACCCCCTGTACGCCTATATATACTCGCCCATGAGGCTCAATAATACATTCTCCGATTCCGCCAAACACCCCTCTCTATTCTTCTACAAGAACTAATACAAATGTGTCTTGATCATGATAAACATATCACAAGGGCTAAACATATCAGCACAAACGTATCTATAATTTCTGCTTGCTCCATCAGCGATTAAAATTTGTTACTACCATTTTTTCTGCAAAAAAGCATCAAAAATAAAAAATATTACTCCTACATCTAAGTACAATTTTTTTTGCAAATGTACCGTAAATATTGCAACCATATAATCTGAAGGAATACGCATGAATCTGATCCGTTGGATCGCAGTGAATCGGACGACTGCAATCTGACCGGCCTAAACTGGCCGGTGGGCGCAGATCACCGCCCAAAATTTATTGAATTCAATTATCCTTTTCTCTATCTTTCATAATACGTTACGTGTATTCTATGGACTCTAGATTCTATTCTCATTAGACAAAAAAAAATATCTGGAATGTCAAAAAAATATCCACCATCATGCTTGGTAGGTAAATTGATGACTTGTTCAAATTCCTGCCGTAGGAATTCAGAAAAATAATACTACCTCTGTCCCATTATATAAGACGTTTTTGCAGTTCAATTTGAATTGCAAAAACGTCTTATATTATGGGACGGAGGGAGTACCTGTAAAAACTAAAGAATCAGCCAAATGAGAATGAGGCCAAAACAAAGAAAGGAAAGAGAAGAGCAATTCTCTTCTTTGCTTGCTTGTTGGTGTTGGGCATCCCCAACCAAGCGACTCTTCTCTTCTCCCTTCTTATCTCCTTGGCTTCCCTGGTCTCGATTTCCCTGCTTTTCTCTCCCTCTCCCGGCCTCTCCTCACAGGTGAGCTGCTCATCCCCGTGGCTTCCCTGTCTCGATTTCCTCGTTCTCGGTTCCGGGAATCGCTTGTTCTCGGCCGAAGGTTTGATTCTCCAACGCCAAGATTCCACCTTTGGTCTGTTTCTTAGTCGTGTGAGAATCAAGTCCTTCGTCTTTAGTTCTTATTCTGGTTAAGGTTGCTCTGGGCGATCTCGCTGCAGCATTCATTAATTGATTGACGCGGCAGAAAGTTTCAAGTGCGCCAGCGATCCTAATAATCTTTAAACGGGCGGGCGAACTGACGGAAGTGTTAGCATTTTTTTTCCCTTGGGCACCGCCGCGCCTGTAACTGTATATTTTACGAAGGATGCCTGTGGATTACTACAGTATTTATTGATGATTTATAGTGCAAAATAAAGTCCATGATGAAGCGCGCGCCTTATTTTATTTCTTTCACTTGGGGTGCGAGGCAGAAAGGGAGTGCGGTTTAGGGTTTGAGGAAAGAACAGCAGCGGCCACTTTAAAAAATCGGGTCCCCGCGCCTCCGGCTGCCATCTTGCCGCTGAGAGGTCTCTGGCCTCAGCTCCTGGAGTTTTTGTGGTCTTCGATAATCGATAGCGTCTCTCTAGTGGTAGTTGTGGTGTTTTTGTGAATAAAGTTATCATGGTTCTTTCTCTATGGCGGTGCCATGTGATGAGTTTATGTTATTGCTGAAAACATTTAGTAATCAAACTCGTGTGGGTGAGCGAGTGGCAATGTCGCTGCTCCGGTCCAATTGCAGTATCTTTAATAAAGTATTGGCAGTATTTCATTTCGCAGAGATTGATACAACGAAGAAGATGTCTCTTAAGAGATTTCATTGTAATTCTTAGTTATAGGTGTTACTTTGTAGTTTTGTGGACTTTAGATCCAAATGGCTGCACTTGTGAATTTGTGATGGTTGTCGAGTATGAATAAAGTTACATGTGTTTCTCAAAAAGAAAAAAACTTCAAGGTGCGAGGCAGAAGAGGTTAAAGCTAAATAAACATCGACTTCATGATCTGTATCATTGTTGTAGAAAAGTATTTCTATTGTGTTTATCTCTGAGCATTCAGCTTACTTCTCCTTGAGGATCAAGTATCGAGAAAGGTTTCTAACCACTTCTGTGCTAACATCTTGCACAGGTTTGGGGCAACTTACTATTGAACATGGCAGGGACCTTAGTCCTGCCGGTTGGTCTTGGGACAACTTTTGCGGGCCGTACAGGCGGTCGGCACTGGAAGTCTCATGGAACTAGGAGGACTCCCTCAATGTTTGCAATGTCATTGAACCGTCCTGTAAGGATGGCAGCATTTGTAGGTCTGAGATCGGTACATAGCTTCACAGCCATGCCCTCGTCAAACTTCAGGTCAACTGTTGCATCTTACAGATCCTCTAGACGGGGAAGGCATGCTCGTTTTGTAACCAGAGCGATGTTTGAGAGGTTTACTGAGAAAGCTATAAAGGTCATAATGCTTGCGCAAGAGGAAGCAAGGCGCCTGGGCCACAACTTTGTCGGAACTGAGCAAGTTTTATTGGGTCTGGTTGGAGAAGGCACTGGTATTGCAGCAAAGGTGCTCAAGTCCATGGGTATAAACCTGAAGGATGCCCGCGTGGAAGTGGAAAAAATCATTGGGAGGGGTAATGGTTTTGTTGCTGTGGAGATACCATTCACACCACGTGCAAAACGTGTTTTAGAGCTTTCATTGGAGGAAGCTCGCCAACTAGGTATTTCAGTCAAGAGGTCTTTCTATAGTTTGATTCTGTTGACACTTGGCACATGCTAAAGTACTATTTCATTGTTCTTCATGAACTAAAAGTCTAAATTTAAAATTTATAACGGATACATCATACATGGATGTATTTTGTATCCTGTACTTCATTATTTTGTTTTTCCCAAGGTATAGTTTTTCAATAATGGACATCCTTGTATTCCTTACGTGAATTCTTCCCGCTGTTTTCATGATGTGGTGCATCTGTTTTGTCATTACATTTCAACAAACTGCTTAGAAGATTCGTAGTTTTGCTGGAGCTGATACCCTCATCTTTCCAGGACACAATTATATTGGGTCCGAGCACTTGCTTCTTGGGTTGCTTCGTGAGGGGGAAGGAGTGGCAGCTCGCGTACTTGAGTCTCTTGGTGCTGACCCCAGCAATATCCGTACCCAGGTAAGCTATATCTGAGGTTGCTCTCTCCCCTTTGAAAAGCAAGTGTTTTTTCTTCTGTTTTATCTTGTTTTCACAAATGTTATGCATCTATAGGTTGTCCGAATGATTGGTGAGACAACAGAGGCTGTTGGTGCTGGAGTTGGGGGAGGGAGCAGTGGTAACAAGATGCCGACACTTGAGGAGTATGGGACTAATTTAACAAAGCTAGCCGAGGAGGTAACATTTTCATTCTACTATGACACGATAGGTGCTAGTTCAGGCCTTTAATTATCAAGTCCGATAATCTCTGTAGGGAAAGCTAGATCCTGTTGTTGGGAGGGAACCACAGATTGAACGTGTCGTACAAATTTTGGGCAGAAGAACCAAGAACAATCCCTGCTTAATTGGAGAACCTGGTGTTGGGAAGACGGCTATTGCAGAAGGGCTTGCTCAACGCATTTCTAGTGGTGATGTGCCTGAGACGATAGAGGGGAAGAAGGTAACCTTGGTGCTTTAGTGCAGTTGTATATCTTGCTGCAATTCTTATACTACCTCCGATCCATATTCATGGGCACACACTTAGTACAACTTTGTATTAGAGTTGTATTAAGTGTGTGCCCATTAATATGGGTCGGAGGGGGTATGCTAATCCTCATATTTTCTCTGTTAATTATTCTGGCATTCCTGTGAAGTGTGCACCCATTAGATTAGGTGTAATTCTCTCTTTGTATTTCTACTACGTTCGATTACTGCCTTGTGTTTGGTTTATCCATGCTGTTCTGCTTGAGCTTGTGCGTGTAACAGTGTATCTCCAATTTTTTATAGTGTTCTTCACGTGACTATGACCACTCATATTTTTCTTTTAACGGAACAACATAATTTTCGAGCAAGTGTATCTCCAATTTCTTTAATTATCTATGCTGATGCACAGACAGACTTACAAGCAAAATTACAGAACTTGTGTGCACGTATTTTGGACAAATAATAAGGGTAACATATGCAATCAACTCTACTGGCTGGTTTGTAGCGCTAAGAGGAAAGAATACAAAGACCTACCAGCATGGGTTAACTCCTTCATTTAACCACACGCCTTTGTTATATTTTCTTTGTGGCATAGCTAGATAACAGATGTTCCTTTTTAAGTTATGTACATTCATACAAATTACAAAATTCTAAAAAAAAATCACAGTAGGGAAACCTAAAGTTTTCCTAAAAAAAAAGTGTATGCAATCGGCTTCGGCATGGTTAATGACACAAAGGAAACTTATAGATTATGTGTTAAAAAATTACTTAAGTGATATTATTTGTTATGGGTGCAGATTAGGGGCCATAGTCCCAATTCCCAAGGTCCATGCCTCACAATCTGCACCTGTCAGATGTGGACCTTTTGGGACTATGGTCCCCTGCATCAATGATATTATCGGTACCATGCTTCATACGTGTGACTTTCTGTGTGTGTGTTCCTGCATTGTTTTGAAGAGATTGTAATGAATTGATCATCTTCGAAACCATTTACTTCAGGTCATTACCCTTGATATGGGACTTCTTGTTGCTGGTACGAAATACCGTGGAGAATTTGAAGAACGGTTGAAGAAACTGATGGAAGAAATCAAACAAAGTGATGAGATAATTCTCTTCATCGATGAAGTTCACACCCTCATAGGAGCAGGAGCCGCCGAAGGTGCTATTGATGCTGCTAATATTTTGAAGCCAGCATTAGCAAGAGGAGAACTACAGGTATGCCAATGAGGTTACTTGGTACTGTCTTGAGACACAGGGCTAACAATCTGGCAATCTGCTTTTTTGTGCTAAACATTTTTAGTCTCTGGTATTATACCATCAAGCTGAAACTGTAGTTTCTTTTTCTTTTACTGAACCTTTTTACAACTAACCTTTTCAGTGTATTGGAGCCACCACACTTGATGAATACAGGAAGCATGTTGAGAAAGACCCAGCATTAGAAAGACGTTTCCAGCCAGTAAAGGTGCCAGAGCCATCAGTTGATGAAACCATAGAAATTCTCAAAGGGCTTCGGGAACGATATGAGATCCACCATAAACTTCGTTACACTGATGATGCTTTGATTGCGGCTGCTAAGCTATCTTATCAATATATCAGGTATGTGAACTATGAGATAAGTCTATCACCTTAGCTGGTCATGTTAATATTCTAATGCAACTTACCAAGTAGTTTATGATACAAAGAACCTGTGCTTCGACCAAAATGTGGCTGAGATTCCAAATTGAAAGGTCAATTTTTTGTTGAAGTTAATAGCTTAACATAACTATCAGAGTCCACAGGGTCGATACTTAGAAAACCAAATGAGCATATATGCTCTGTAATGTAATGTATGATATTCTCAGACTTGAAAAGCATCACAGAGAAAAATTATACTATGTTTGTTGTCTGAATCTCATATACAGCTTGGCTGCTATCCTGTATCCTTTTAATACCTGGCGAATTGTTTTGTTTGCAGTGATCGTTTCCTCCCAGATAAAGCAATTGATTTGATTGACGAAGCAGGTTCACGTGTAAGGCTTCGACATGCCCAGGTAGCTAATGTGGTTATATGCTGGCCTTCTCAATTTTCTGCATGCCCCACACAAAATCTAAACAGAGTCACTTATGCAGGTTCCTGAGGAAGCCAGAGAGCTTGACAAGGAGCTTAAGCAAATAACAAAAGATAAAAATGAAGCTGTCCGTGGCCAGGATTTTGAGAAGGTATCTGCCTATGGTGGATTGCTATATTTTGAATTATCTTAAATCTTAATGCTCATAGAACAATCTGACTGTTTAGAAACTTCATATGGGAAGTTTGTCCACCATATCTAACTTGCTTAGAGTGTTCATAGATATAATTGGAAGATCACATGCAATTTCATGTGATCTAGGAATTCTTGTCCATGCCATCAATCTTAGTTGAGAATAATTGCCATTTAAGGCTGCAATAACTTGATGATAAAGAATGTTTGCTATACTCTTGCCATTAAATAGTTATCACTGCAAGTAAATTATTACTGTGTCCTTGAAACTGCCTTTTCAATAGTATAACTACACTAGTGTCTGTTTATGATCTCAACTTTCCTGATGTCAACCGTCGTATATTTGCATTTTCTTTGATATAGATGCTAACTAATAGTTGCTGTGCCTGTTGCAATGTTATGCTATTAGGCTGGAGAGTTGCGAGATCGTGAAATGGAATTGAAGGCCCAGATAACGGCGCTGATTGACAAGAGCAAGGAGATGACCAAAGCAGAGACTGAGTCGGGAGAGACCGGGCCGATGGTCAATGAATCAGATATCCAGCACATTGTGTCATCATGGACTGGTATCCCAGTGGAGAAAGTCTCGACTGATGAATCTGATAAACTTCTTAAGATGGAAGAGACGTTGCATAAACGTGTCATTGGCCAAGATGAGGCTGTCAAAGCAATAAGTCGCTCTGTCCGCCGTGCTCGTGTGGGCCTCAAGAGCCCCAACAGACCAATTGCGAGCTTCATTTTTGCAGGTCCCACTGGTGTTGGGAAATCAGAGCTTGCAAAGACTCTGGCATCGTATTACTTTGGCTCCGAAGAAGCCATGATCCGGCTCGATATGAGTGAGTTCATGGAGAGGCACACTGTGTCCAAGTTGATCGGTTCACCACCAGGCTATGTCGGATACACTGAAGGTGGCCAGCTGACCGAGGCGGTTCGACGCCGGCCTTACAGCGTTGTGCTTTTTGATGAGATTGAGAAGGCGCATCCGGATGTCTTCAACATGATGCTCCAGATCCTGGAAGATGGAAGGTTAACTGACAGCAAGGGGAGAACAGTAGACTTCAAGAACACGCTTCTCATAATGACATCAAATGTTGGAAGCAGCGTCATTGAGAAGGGAGGGAGGAAGATTGGGTTCGACCTCGACTCTGATGAGAAGGACAGCAGCTATGGCAGGATCAAGAGCTTGGTCATCGAGGAGATGAAGCAGTACTTCCGACCAGAATTTCTCAACCGTCTTGACGAGATGATCGTCTTCAGGCAGCTGACCAAGCTGGAAGTTAAGGAGATCGCGGACATAATGCTACAGGAGGTTTTCACCAGGCTAAAGTCGAAGGATATCAACCTGCAGGTGACCGAGAAGTTCAAGGAGCGGGTCGTTGATGAAGGGTACAACCCTAGCTACGGAGCACGGCCACTAAGGAGGGCGATCATGAGGCTTCTGGAGGACAGCCTTGCAGAGAAGATACTGGCAGGGGAGGTCAAGGAGGGCGATTCTGCGATTGTTGATGTGGACTCCGAGGGAAAGGTCATTGTGCTGAATGGCCAAAGCGGACTGCCGGAGCTTCCAACCCCGGCTGCTGTTGTATAGTTCGTACAGATTGTTAAGCATACAGTGTTTTCAGTTTCATTCGAGCACATATCTCTTCATAGGTAGTAGTGTTTATAATTGTAACTGTATATAAATATAGCATGCGTATAGTTAAAGAGAAAACATTGCTGGCTTTGGCTTTTGATCCAAAGTGCGGCTCACTTTCCCAGGAAGTGCATGAAGTTTTCAATCCGTACTGTTCGTGATTAGCAGTAGGATTCCTGGATGTCTCTTCCAATGCAAAGTTTCTTGGTATATTATCATAAATGTTATAAAGATACAACTGATACAATGCATTGCTTTTTATGAGTTGTATTTAATTGAATGATTTTAGCTTTATGCATATATGTGATTGATCTAGCAATGCTTTTTGCATATGATCATGTGCAATGGATGTACGTTAGCTAAGATATAACCTTTGTTTAAAAATGCCTATGATAAAATGCTAAAAAAACTAGCATTTGGAGTGTCCAATGCTCTCCCGATTACTCATTGATATTGGGGTAATTAGCAGTAGGATACCTGGATATCGAATGCTTTGCATTACCCCTTTGTAAGGTTTCATAAAAAACTTTTGTGTTTGCATCTTGTTCCCTTCGCTTGTGTTTGCTTCCTTTTTCGATCCACCCTTCGGATCCATCTTCAAATCATAAAAATCGGGCCACCTGTAGGGATTCAATCCTAGTTTTGATCCCATATCATTTGGTATAAGAGCTTCCGTTGCCATGATTTAGAGTCGTCCCACACTTTCTAGCCTTTTTTTGGTAGTGTTTGATCCTATCTAAAAAGTCCCACCAATAGTAGCCATATCGATTTTGAGCTTTCGTTGTATCTTGTGCGATTTTGTTGGTTTTGTCCATGCATGCAGTGTGAATTGATTGTATCAATCATTTTGCGTTGCCTTAGCCGATTTGTAGTCATTTCTTATTTTGACATGTCTGATGGCGGTAACTCTTCTCTATATGTGCTGATTCTCATCATGAGGCGGTAATGCATTTTCTAGTGTCTTCGCGTGTATTAGAGGTGCCTTGGGCTTTTGGGGACCTATCTTGCATCAAAGGGAGGTAGACCAATATGTGAATTTTCTTATCATCAACACCGTTTACTAGCAAAAACTGATATCTAATTTTTTAAAAGATGGTGAAATATATAATGTTCGCGAGTTTAACAAAATGTTCTAGAATTTTTAAAAAGTGCACGATTTATTTAGAAAATCCAAAGAAACCGTGACTTTGGAAAAAGTCATGATTTTATTTTTTATCAATTTTGAATAAATATTCACAGCTTTGAAATGTGTCACAAATGTGGTTTGTTACTCCTTTTCAAATTAAAAAATTAAAATATGTTCACAAATTATAACAAATCCATTAGTTTAATTATTTTGTGAATTTTAATTTGAATAACATTCATGATTTTTAAAAACCACGAACTAAAAAAACCACAAATTTGGAAAAATCTTTCGGATTTCAAAATTAAATTCATGAACTGAAAACAACTAATAATAATCAATAAAAAAATACCGAGTAAAAAAACCCAACCAGAAAAAGAAAGTGAGAAATAAAATCCACAACCGTAAGGTTCTGAAAATTTCACAAAACCGGATTAGGGGGTGGGTATTAGTGCTCGATGGGCCGGCCCATTAATTCGCAGTGTGGTGGTGGCTGCACCACCTCCATCAACTCACTAACGGGCCCAACGAATGATGCATACTCGCGATAACCCCCAGCCCGCTAGGGTTTTTCTGGGCATGTATAAAGCGCCCCATCTTCCCCTCTCTCCCACTCCTCGTTCCTTCAACTTCACCACACAGCGGCGGCGGCGGCGGCGGCGGCGGAAGAGAGAGGAGAGAGCTCCAGCCATGGTGCACGTCAACTTCTACCGCAACTGTAAATCCCCTCTACGATCCTCCTGCCTCCCCTATCCTCCTTCCCGTGCTCTCTTCTCCATTGTATTCACCACTTTGTGTGTTCGTGGCTTGGCGGCCGCATGTTGCTCTCGGCTAGTCTTCTGCTTTCTGCTACGGCAGCGACTTGCCTGGACGCAGAACTCAGATTTCTCTTAGCTGCGGTGTCTTACTTGTGCATGGGCCATGTCTTTTAGCGGCCAGAGATTCTTAGCCGTGGTCTCTTAGCTGATTGATTGGCGAGTGAAAGATTTGTATCGGCGCGATGCTGTTGTTGGATGATTGTGTCCCTCAGTTTGTCATGCCTTTTGTTCCGAATTCCTGGATTCGAGTTGTGTATGCCTCGAAGACAGCGCCCTAGATCTAATTTTGTTTTCTGTTAGCGCTGGAGTAGCTCGGTCGGTAGTCTCGTCAGTTTTAAACAAGTTCCTTTTATCAGGACGATATTTGTATTGCGGCACATACCCATTAGATTTATTGGTGTCAAATTTCGCACGTATTATTAGGAAAGCAGAAGTGAAGTCTAATTACTCATGTATCTGTTTTACAGTAGAAATTATTAGTATCCAACTGTTACTGTTAATGGTTTTTCTTGTTTGAGCTTTGAATTTGGTATATAGTTAATCCCACCAGCCTAGTTACTGATATATATGGTGGTGCTTCATAATGGAGCAGCGTGATTAGGTTGTATACTATAGCCTAGATTGAGCATATTATTTTTGGGGGAACATGTAATTTGTATTGAATATGTGGTTACATGTATTTATTTGTTCACATGCTTGTATTTCCTTTGTACTTTAAATTAAATTACTCCCTCCGATCCAAATTAATTGATGCACACTTAGTATAACTTTGTACTAGAGTTGTACTAAGTGTGTGTCAATTAATATGGATCGGAGGGAGTATATCATTTCTTCTGATTTCATTCCTACCAGAATCTTGTGAATGTGTATTATAGTTGCCTGCCTATAATGTACTTGGACTTGGGGGCATGGCATGTGCAGTCATTCTTCAAATTGCCATTATTTGTTCTGTTTTACCTTGACTTGTGCCTTATTTCCACATTGTTCCTTCATATTTACAAGTTAAATGTTTTTCTTGTAGATGGTAAGACTTTCAAGAAGCCAAGGCGTCCTTATGAGAAGGAGCGTCTTGATGCAGAACTGAAGCTGGTCGGTGAGTACGGACTGAGGTGCAAGCGTGAGCTGTGGAGGGTTCAGTATGCATTGAGCAGGATCCGTAATGCTGCCAGGCACTTGCTCACACTGGATGAGAAGAATCCCCGCCGTATCTTTGAGGGTGCGGCTCTTCTCCGTCGCATGAACCGCTATGGACTCCTTGCTGAAGGTCAGGATAAGCTTGATTACGTCCTTGCCCTTACTGCTGAGAACTTCCTTGCAAGGCGCCTTCAGACTCTTGTCTTCAAGGCTGGCATGGCAAAGTCCATCCACCATGCCCGTGTCTTGATCAGGCAACGCCATATCAGGTATGCATCTGTTATTTTTCTTCCAATGCATGTTTTAGCACAAGTTTCCATAAATTTGCATGTTGATCTAGATATCTCAATGGTTTGCGCTACAACTCTTCTGACAGTATTCTTTAGAGCTCTAATGATTTAAAACATTTGTTTGACTCTTTAAACTTCTTCCTCTAGATTGTGATTGAAATATTCTTGATGCAATTAGTTTTGCCCCAATGCACATGACCTTGTATTGTGATAGAAGGTTTGGATAGATAGCTCTGTTCTGGTTTAGTTGCTGTCTGAAACAAAAACATCTAAAGGTTATGTTGGCGTGATAGTGGTCACATGCATGTCTGAATTTTACGGTCTTCCATGGTGAACTCTGTTTGTTTTTTATGAAATATACTGTATGTAATGTTTTAAATCATTGCACATGTTTATGGTCTGATATTGTATTTTGACTACATTGTGTTATCAATAGGTTGTATCTTTCTAATATCTTAGTAATCAAAGGGTTTGAACTATACTCTTAAACTGAGATTATGTGTATTGTCTTTGCTCTTTGATACTGTTTATGTAGTTTGGGCTTTGTGATGGCATTGACATTGGGTTTTCTGTTGAGCTCTTGTTCACTATGTGAAAGAAGTAAATAGTACTCCCTCCGATCCATATTAATGTACTTAAGTTTGTCTAAATACACATGCATCTAGTCTAAATACTTAACTAGATACATACGAATCTAGACAAAGTTGAGTACATTAATATGGATCGGAGGTAATAATATTTTCCTTCAAACAATATTGCAGGGTTGGCAGGCAAATCGTCAATGTCCCATCATTCATGGTTAGGGTTGAATCTGAGAAGCACATTGACTTCTCACTAACAAGTCCGTTCGGTGGAGGCCCTCCTGGCAGAGTGAAGAGAAAGAACCTGAAGAAGGCAAGTGGTGGTGGCGATGCTGGTGGTGACGAGGAGGAGGACTGAGGAACTAGAAGCTATCACCTTATATTTATCAAATGCTGCTGTCATGAGTACTTTAGCTGAGAGACCTGAGGCTTTCTTGGGTTATCCGCTTGTCGCTTTATCTTTATTGTTAGCATGCACTTTCGTTATGTCTGGATCTATATGGTTGTGATTCTGTTATCTAAAAATGTTTTTGACTACTTGGAATTCTCCATCAGTTCCTGCTGTTGGAGTGGTGGTCACTTGTCAGTAATCAAATCTGGTGTTCTATTCGCTCGTTTGTGGCTGTGCTGTGTTACCATTTACCTTAAATTTGTAACTAGCAACATCTAAGTATTTCTCCAATTGCTTAAGGGTGCGTCTGGGCTTCTGCCTTATTGTAGCCATCCCTGCTTTATATCTGTTCCACTTGAGGATGCGTCCTCACTGTTGAAGATCGAATGAATTCCTTGTTCATTCTCGTGAAGATTACAATTTATACATGTCTCCACCGACGTTGCAAGGGATGGCACAACCGTTGGCAGAGGGACATGCCTGTTCGGGTATCGGACGGAGGCAAAACCGCTAAGCGGTTGTACAGCGGAGATTTAATCTTCAAGAGAACCTCCCTGATACTTGCAAGTCCTGAAGTCGTCGCATACCAATTCCATGAACATATTTCTGGAATGTAGAATTTGGTAGAGACTTGGTAAATAAATCAGCAAGATTCTCACATGATTTAACTTGCAAGATATTTATTTCCCCGCTTTTCTGAAGTTCATGGGGGAAAAATAGCTTAGGAGCTATATGCTTAGTGATGTTGCTCTTGATGTATCCTGTTTGCATTTGAGCAACACAAGCTGTATTATCTTCATAGATAATAGTCGGTGATTCGATAGAACCAATTCCACATGATTGTTGTATGTGGTTTATCATTCTGCGAAGCCAAACACATTCACGTGACGCTTCATATAATGCAATTATCTCAGAATGATTTGTGGACGTTGCTACCAAAGTCTGTTTCGAAGACTTCCATGATATAGCAGTCCCACCATGTAGAAACACAAAGCCGGTTTGTGATCTGGCATTATGGGGGTCTGATAGATAGCTAGCATCAGTGTATCCAATCATATTGAAATCCATATTTTTCTGGAACTGGAAGAATAGCCCAAGATCCCTAGTGCCTTGAAGATATCGAAAGATATTCTTTATACCTGACCAATGGCGCTTGGTAGGTGCTGCGCTGTGTCTAGCAAGTAGATTTACTGCAAAAGCAAGATCTGGTCTTGTGCAATTTGCAAGATACATAAGCGCTCCAATAGCACTGAGATATGGAACTTCAGGTTTCAAGATATCTTCTCCATCATCCCTCGGTCTGAACGGATCTTTCTCTACGTCTAGAGAGCGAACCACCATAGGAGTTTTAGATGGATAGGATTTGTCCATATTGAATTTCTCCAATATTTTCTGGATATAGGCAGCTTGGTGTACCATGATTCCTGATGGAAGGTGCTCAAGTTGAATGCCTAAGCAAAATTTGGTTTTACCCAAATCTTTCATCTCAGATTCCATCTTGAGGTGATTGCGTGCTTCATCAATGTTATGTGCGTTGCCAATGATGTTGAGATCATCAACATACACAGAAATGATGCAAAATCCTGTAGAGGACTTCTTGATGAAGACACATGGGCAATCATCACTGTTGGAGTAACCTTTCTGAAGAAGGAACTCACTTAGTCGGTTGTACCACATCCGCCCCGACTGTTTCAAGCCGTAAAGAGACTTGTTCAGTTTAACACAATACATGTTGCGTTTAGCACTTGCATTCGGGACAGGGACTCCGTCAGGAACCTTCATGTAAATGTACGAATCTAGTGACCCGTAAAGATATGCGGTCACGACATCCATCAACTGCATAGATAGATGATTTTGTACTGCCAAAGAAATAAGATATCGAAATGTGATACCACTCATAACTGGAGAATATGTTTCATTGAAATCAATGCCAGGTCTCTGCGTGAAACCTTGTGCTACGAGCCTTGCTTTGTATCTCACCACCTCATTGTTCTCATTCCGTCTCCGGATGAACACCCATTTGAATCCCACAGGGAAAACATTTGGAGGTGTAGGTATTGCTTCTGTGAATACCTTTCTTTTGTTAAGCGAGGCTAATTCTGCTTGTATTGCATCCTTCCATTGAGGCCAGTCGGAACGTTTTTCACACTCGACGATGGTCCTAGGATCATGATCATTGAGAAGGGTATTTGCAATTGTAGCAGAAAAGTAAGTGTCGACAATCGTAGACTTACGATCAAATGATTCTCCAGAATCAATATAGTTGGTGGATATCTCCTGCACCCTTGATGACTCTTCATGATTTCCCAATATGTGTGAGTCTGGGTGTTCCGATGTCCCAGCCAGTATGTGCACGCTGGAGCTGGGTTGTGGAGGTTGCCCATCCACTGGGTGTTTGTCAACGTTGAGTTGACTTGCATTTACTGTCTCGGAGGTTTTTCTCCGCGATTTCCTGTGCTGCTTGCTAGAAGCAGGATCCAAGTTAGAGGCCGCACTACTCCCCCTCTTTTTAGGAACAGGGAGTTGAGTGGTTTTTATTGGTACCTCCACTCTTTCGGGCGCATTTCTGGCTGGATTCAAGGATTTTGGAACACCTTTTAGATCAGTAAATGAATCTGGCAGATTATTTGCAAGATGTTGCAAATTTATGATTTTCCGAACTTGGAGTTCGGTCTCATGAGTACGTGGATCAGAGTGTGAAATGGCTTGAGCATTCCAATAAATTTTCGGGCATTCTTTCTGGTACTTGAAATCTCCCCCTAATGCTGGAAAATGTTCCTCATTAAATATGCAATCAGCGTGACGGGCTGTGAATAGATCCCCAGTAAGGGGTTCCAGGTACTTGATAATCGACGGCGATTTGTACCCCACATAGATCCCCAGTTTCCTGTGTGGACCCATAGATGTCCGCTGTGGTGGTGAGATCGGGATGTATGTAGCACATCCGAACCTGCGCAGATGGGAAGTGCTTGGAGGATTTCCACGTACCATTTGCAGAGGGGAAGTACTGTGATATGCAGTTGGCCTCAGTTGTATCAAGTCAGCAGCGTGTAAAATGGCGTGACCCCAACATGAGGTTGGCAAGTTGCAATTCATTAACAAAGGTCTTGCAATGAGTTTGATCCTTTTAATCAGTGATTCAGCCAAACCAATTTGTGTATGGACATATGAAACAGAGTGCTGAACTTCAATCCCCAAAGCCATGCAATAATCATTGAAAGCTCGTGAGGAGAATTCTGCAGCATTGTCCATTCGAATTGATTTAATTCGACTTTCAGGATAATGGGCTTGCAACTTAATGACTTGCCTCATTATCTTGGCAAATGCATGGTTTCGTGTGGATAGAAGACACACATATGACCATCGTGTAGATGCGTCAATAAGAACCATGAAATACCTGAAAGGTCCAGTTAATGGTTGAATGGGACCACAGATGTCTCCTTGAATTCGTTCAAGGAACTGAAGTGGTTCAGCTTGTATTTTGAGGTGCGAAGGCCTCAAAATTAGCTTTCCCGTGGCACAAGATGTGCACACAAAATCAGAAGATTGAGGAAATTTTGACTCAAGTAAATTGTGACCAATGGAATTGCTAGTAATTTTTCTCATCATCCCGATACCGGGATGACCAAGGCGATCATGCCATGTTTGGAATGCGTTAACATTCTGAAAAATTACTTTGTAAGCAACATGTTCTACGGGTTTGATGTACGTATAGTACAAACCAGACGATAGAGAGGGAATTTTCTCATGTACCTCTTTGCCATATCCGTGATTTTTGGTGAAGAGTAGATACTCCTCTTTGTTGTCTTCATGGGTTTCAATGTGAAAACCATTTTTACGGATATCTCGGTAACTGATTAGGGTACGGGACGAATCGGGATACAATAAAGCATCCTCAATTGTCACTTGTGTACCGCTTGGGAGGGTAAATGTGGCACGTCCTGTGCCAACAATCACCGTATCGCGTCCAGCGATAGTTAAGATATCTCCATTTGTCTTTTTCAGAGTTTGGAAATATTTTATCTCCCTCAGTATTGAGTTCGTGGTGCCACTGTCCACAAGGCATAATTCCTCTTCCATCGGATTGTTCCCGTAGAGGACTATATAAAACAAAGAATTTTCAATAAGAAAAACTCATGTTAATATATAGAATACAATCTTATTTATATCAAATATGTTGATACAATTACAACCTTATTATATCAAATATGTTTGATACAATATAAAGACAACTAAGACACACTTATGTTCTTATTACAATCATTACAAATGGACATTAATAGGTAGATCACTATGGAGAACGTGGGACTAGTCGAAGTCGCCAAATGTGTCCTTTGAGGTGTACTCAATTAACATGTCCTCCGTTTCAGCAGGATCCTCAAAAGGGTGTGGAATTATGACTCCAGGAGGAACATCATGTGAACATCCAGCTCCATCATCGCTACGTGGATGAAGGTTGAAGTTGGCTTCAAACCTTTTCTTCTGAGGTGCATTGCGTCCTTGAGACTGCTGGTACAGCATAACCAGATGTTTAGGCATGGTGCACTTTTCTGTAGAGTGCGAGTAGCATCCACATTTGTAACAAAGCTTGGTTTTATCAAACTTGTTCTTTGCAATGCCTTTTCCCTTGCCCGAGTTTCTGAATTTCTTGTTCCTGTTGCCGTTTCGCCTATGCTTGAAGTTTGGTTGATTTCCCCTAGGGGTGTCATTAAACTTTTGTTTATTCGCAACATTCATATGAACTTCAGGTAAAGGTTGTGCCCCAACCGGGCACTGAGAGCCATTCTTGGCGAGTAGCTCATCATGTTTTTCAGCCTGAAGTAACATGTGAATAAGTTCTGAATAAACATCATAGTTGCGAGCACGGTATTGCTGTTGAAGGATCCGATCGGAAGGAAGCATAGTAGACAAAGTCTTTTCTATCTTCTCCGCTTCACTAGGTTCCTTCTCACAAAAACGCAGTTTGGAACATATCTTATGAACCTCGTGATTGTATTCACCAATAGATTTGAAATCTTGAAGGCGTAGGTGAGTCCAATCATGGAGTGCTTCGGGCAGGACCACTGCCTTCTGCTGTTCATACCTCGTTTTGAGGGACAGAAACAGAGTACTAGGAGATTCCTCCTGTAAATACTCAGACTTGAGATCTGGATGAATATGGTGCCTTATGATGAATAAGGCAGCATAGTTTTGCTGCTCTGTCAGCGGCACGGCTCCATCCGGGAGAGGAGTCTCCGGGTCCTGGATTGCTCGTGCTATCCCGCGAGATGCAAGACTGATCTTGATGTCCATGGCCCATGTAGGGTAATTCTGGCCATTGAGGGCTAGCGCCTCAAACTCTTTGGCAGTCATTTCGACCTACATGGAGAACCAACGATTATTAATTTACAATAAGTAAATTAAAAACCATCGTCGTTTGTAATAAGAATGCAAAATTTGACTCAAGTGTATAACTTGAAAAGGGTCAACCTCAATTGTTTGTCAAAAATTTGCAAGTCTGTCGTGCGAGAGAAATTAATCTCGATCGCGATGATATGTTAATTAAATTAATGATGTGGTATACACATAGAACATATCATCTCCGGTGTAAAACCGGTAATTTATTTATATTACAAAGTACATAATATAAATACATTTAGTTACATACAGTACTAAAACAGAAATACATTACTGAATTAATACAATAACTAATACTAGGTTAGACTAGTAAATAAAACAGAAACTAGAAATAAACAGAAAAAGAAGAAAAAAAAATAACAATCCAGACGTCCTTTCCGGCCCAGTGGCCGGCGGAGGGGAGTGGCCTGGCGCGCCTGGCGCCATATGGGCCTCGGCCGCTGCGGCCTTTGGCCGGCCCAGCAGGGCCACCGCATAAGGGGAGAGGGGGGGGGGGGGCGGTTCCGGATAAGGCTAACCGCCCCGACCACCCCATCCATCCCGTGCGACGACGACGCCTTGGCTCGGCTGCCTCCCCTCGACGCCGGCGCTCACCGGCGGACATGGCGCGGCGCGGGGGAGCCCTCCTCGGAGGAGGAGGTGGAGGAGACCACGGCCACCGGGTGGTGCAGGTCCTCCCCGCCGGCGTTGGAGAAGCCCAGGCACACCGGAGACCACGTCCCGGCGCGGCGTCCCGGGCGCCGGTCGATGGCGGCCACGGCTCGGCCGAAGAGGCGGCCGAAGTGCCTCGTGGCGGGGCTGCTGGAGCCCTGGTTCGCCGCCGGGCTCGGGGCGTTGGAGGCGCCTCCCACGGGCTCGAAGCCGGGAGGGAAACGGCTCGGGCCGGCGTCGTCGGGGGCGGGCGTCGGCGTGTTCGGCGGCACCCAGCGCGCCGGTGGAGGAGGCGGCGGAGGCGGGGGCGGGGCCCCGGTTGCGTGCGCGCGGAGCATCGGCGCCGCCAGTCCGGCGAGCAGCCACGGGTCGAGGCCGGCGGGCGCGTCCATGGCGTTCGGGTCAACGGGGGCGTGCGCCGCGGCGGCACCAAGGTCGACGGGGGCGCGCGCGACGGAGGCGCCGAGGCCGATGGGATCGTGCGCGGTGGTGGTGCCGAGGCCGACGGGGCCGTGCGCGCTCTGGCCATGTCCAGTGGTGGCCGGGCCGCGTCCAGCGGCAGCACGGCGGCGGCGACGGGCAGCAAGGCGGCTCCGGCGGCCGTCCTCGTGGATGAGGCGGAAGAAGAAGGAGGTGAGGGACGACATCTCACCGGCGGCGGCTTCTTCTCTTCTCTTTGCTCTTCTCTGGTAGTTCTACGTGCTGATAACGTGTTGAAGATCGAATGAATTCCTTGTTCATTCTCGTGAAGAAGATTATAATTTATACATGTCTCCACCGACGTTGCAAGGGATGGCACAACCGTTGGCAGAGGGACATGCCTGTTCGGGCAGAGGCGCCTCCGATACGGGGCAAAACCGCTAAACGGTTGTACAGCGAAGATTTATTCACAACACTCACTAATCTAAATTGGACCTACTATTATTTAAGGCTGCGTCATCACACGTTTTCTTGTTAGCAAGAAACTAATCTCGCGCGCTCATAGCCTCCTTGCCAACACGCTAGTGGCCATTCTACTTTCCAAGAACCACTAGAGTAAGATAAAAACATTATAACAAGCAATTTTGTTTTGCATCTGAAAGATTCATCCTACTGTGGATGACATAGTAACAAGTTACAAGAATATTATTGCGAGTAGAAAGCAAAATAAATCAACTCTATGTTATTCCATTGATGATCACAGTATATATATAAGGGAACAGACGCGAACGAAGAGATGTGTCTGTTCGCAGGGGTGTGAGGAAGAGTCGCGATGGTGTGTGAGGAAGAGTCGCGATGGTTGCCAACACAACCATACGAGATATTACATAGGGAGGATTATCCCTTTAATTAAGAGAATTAATTAAATCCTAACACTCCCCCTAATCCTTTCATGTGCTTGCAATCAATCATCCATGGAATAATCTCTTCCAAAAACCCTGTGGGAAAAATATGAGGAGTATAGTGTTTGATATGTTGCCAAAACTCCTTCAAACCCAGTGGGAAAAATAAGGAGAAAATGCCGCAACATATAAAGCTTATTGTCTGTTTTAACTCGATATAAGGAAAACTCATAGAATTAAAAGGACAATAAATATGTCTATATACTTTCTTAAAAACCCCGGTGGGGAAAACAGAAAGTATGACATATGATCTTGTGTTGATATTACCTCATTAAAAACCTTGATGAGAACCTGTGAAGTAAACTCATAAAGGGAAAAAGAGTATAATATGATGCATTGAACATGAGTAATTCAGGAAAATACTCCCCCTGATTCTTGCATATCTCAAAGTCGTCGAATACCAATTCTAGAGACATTTTCTGGATGTCGAAGTTGGTAGAGACTTTGTGAACAAACGTATGAGTTTGTTGTATGATTTGATTTGCAAGATGATCAATATAGTGATATTTCTTGTTAGGTAACATGTTTACATCCGGGCAACACAAGCAACATTATCTTTATAGATAATAGTTGGTGATTCGATAGAACCAATTCCACATGACTGTTCTATGTGGTTCATCATTCTGCGAAGCCAAACACATTCACTTGATGCTTCATATAATGCAATTATCTCAGAATGATTTGTGGACTTTGCTACCAAAGTATGTTTCGAAGACTTCCATGATATAGCGGTCCCATCATCAAGAAACACAAAGCCGGTTTGTGATCTGGCATTATGGGGGTTAGATAGATAGCCAGCGTCAGTGTATCCAATCATATTGGAGTCCAGATTTCTCTGGAACTGGAAAAAAACAGTTCAAGATCCTTAGTGCTTTGGAGATATCAAAAGACATTATTCACACCTGACCAATGGCGTTTGGTAGGTGCTGCGCTGTGTCTAGCAAGTAGATTCACTGTAAAAGCAAGATCTGGTCTTGTGCAATTTGCAAGACACATAAGCGCTCCAATAGCACTGAGATATGGAACTTCAGGTTTCAAAATCTCTTCTCCACCATCCCTCGGTCTGAACGGATCTTTCTCTACGTCTAGAGAGCGAACCACCATAGGAGTTTTTGATGGATAGGATTTGTCCATATTGAATTTCTCCAATATTTTTTGGATATAGGAAATATAGTATACGATAATGAATGAATGAAGGTGCTCAAGTTGTAGTAACGAGCGGTATTTTGGTTTTACCCAAATCCTTCATATTAAACTCCCTCATTTAGATGATTACATGTGTAGTCATTGCAAGAGTAGTCACTGTGTATGGCACACAAACATGGATAATCATCATTGTAGGAGTAATCCTTGTGTATAGGGAACTCACTACGTCGATTGTACCATATGTACCGACAACAATAAGTCTTATGGTGACTTACTAATTTTTACACAATGTATGTTGCATTTTGTATTTCAATTCAGAATTGAGTTTTCATCGAAAATCAATCATATATGTCTGAATCTAGTGAGCCACATGGATATGTGATCACTACATCTATCAACTGCATAGATAGATGATTTATACTGCCAATGATAAAAGATATCGGAAAGAGATTCCACCTCTGGAGATTAGTTGGGTATCTGCGTAAACCCTTGTGCTACAATACTTGCTCGACGTTTCACCACCTCGGTGTTCTCATTCTGTTTTCAGAAGAAATCGGGTGTAGGTATTGCTTTGTGAATACCTTCCCTGTATTGAGCAAGATTATTTCTACCTAGTATTGCATCCTTTTGCTTGAGTTCAGTCTGAGTGTTGTTCACACTTTGCCATGGCCATGGTCTTTAGACATGAATCATTTGAAAGGTTTTTGCAATCTAGTTGAGAAATGTATGTCGACAATTGTAGACTTCCAGTTAAATGTTTCTCCAGAATATATATTTTTATATATAGTTGATGGAAATATCGTTACCCATGATGACTGCTCGCGGTTTCCCAATGCGGTTGAGTCGGGTATTCCGATGTCCCGGTCATTGTGTGCACTATGACCTGGGTTGGTGGAGGTTTCCCATCCACTCGGTGTATACTACCCATTAGGTGTCTATCAACGTGAAGTTGACTTTCATTTACTGATTCAATGGCCTTAATATCCTTGCTTGCGAGAAGCTGAATCCTGATGTACTTTTGCCATGCTTCTCCCCCTGTTGGTTTGAACGGGGAGTGGAGTGATTTTTGTTGGTACCTTCACTCTTTCAGGCATATTTTTGCAGGATTGTAGGATTGTGTGACACCTTTATATTCAGTAAATGAATTTGGCAGGTTATTTGCAATGTATTGCAAATATTCTGAACGCATGGTTCAGATCTTTGAGTACGTGGATTTGAGGTAGGAATGTGTTGAACATTCCAATAATTTCTTGGCATTATGCATGGTACTTGAATTCTCCCCCTAATGCCTGGAAATATTCCTCGGGGTAGCAGCATACTGGCCTAGAATAACTCCCCGTGAGAGGGGCTTGAGGTATTGATGGAAATACAGTTATTCCTCACATAGATCCCACGTATATGTTGAGGGGCCAATGATGTATGCCGGAGTGGTGATATCGGTGTATAACCGAATTATCGCAGATGGGAAATGCTAGAGAGATTTCCACGTATCAAAGATAAAGGGGAATAATATTATGCAGTTTGTCATGAGCGTGTAAAACTGCATGACTCCAACGTAAAGTGGGTAAGTTGCAATTTTAAAGTAAAGAGCATGCAATGAGCTTAATTATTTGGATAAAGGATTCTACCAAACCATATTGAGTCTAGACACATAGGACAAAGTGCCAAAATTCAATTCTAGGGCCATATTAAAGGCACACAAGAAGAATTTTGTGACATTGTCCATTCGATTTGCTTGAAATCAATGTTCAGGATAATGAGCCAATGGTTTAGTGTGGCTAAATGCACACGTGATACATCGTGTAGATGTGTCTTTTAGAACCATGGAATACCTGAATGGTCTAGTCAGTGGTTGGAAAGAGCCACTTACCTCGACTTGATGAATTCAAGGAGTTTGAGTGGTTCAGCGTAGACTTTAAGGTGTATGCGCCTTAAAGTTAGCTTCCTTGCATTGCATGTAATGCACATAAAATCCAAATATGTTAGAATGTAGCATCATTTTAGTCATGATCAATAAAATTGCCGATATTTTCTGTTTCAATCCAATGTCGAAATGACCAAGACGAGTATGCCAAGTTGTCATGTGAAAGACATTTTGGAAGCTATCGTGTATGCAACATATGCTACGGGTTTTGTAGTATGTGTAGTACAATCCTGATGATAAGAAGACAATGGACTTGACATATCCGTGCATGGTGAAGAGAAGATTTTCTCTTTGTTGTCATCATAAGTTTCTCTATGGAAACTATTTTGACGGATATCTCTACAGTAGTAGGGTATGAGTTATATGCAGACACAATAGAGCATCTTTGATAACACTCGAGTACCCATAGGGATAATAATTTTGACCCAAGTCAATAATTACATCATCGCGTGCAGCGATTGTTTGAATATTCCCTGACCTCTTAACAAGAGTGGAAACATTATATTTCCAGAATATAGAGCTTGTGGTGCATATGTCCACAAGGCACATATCATCTTTCATTAGATTGACCCCCGTAGAAATCTATATATAGATTTGAAGATTTCCAGTATGAAAATTTCTATCATATATATAGAATACATACAAATGTATTTGTATCAAAGTGCTGATATAATATATTGTGTATACAATATATAATGACAACAATAATCATGTTCTTATTAGAACATCATAAATGGACATAAATAAATAGATCACTAAGGAGACTAAGGGACTAAATGTATAGTCTCCAAACATGTCGGTTGATGCATTCAACCATCATGCTCTCCATGCTCATAGGGTCTCGTGACAGTTTGATTGTGTCAAGTTGAGGGTTTGAAGTGAGTTTCAAACCATGACCCTTGAGGTCCTTTGCGTCCCGGTGGCGTGGCTTGGATTGCACGCGCTATCCCATGAGATGCAAGACTGATCTTGATGTCCATGACCCGCTTAAGTAAGTTGTGGCCATTGAGGGCAATTGCCTCAAATTGTTAGCCATAGATAACTTATAGGGGAAAACCAGAGATAATTAATTTACCAGAAGTAAATTAAAAACCATCATGGTTTTGTAATAAGAATGCAAAAATTTGACTCAAGTGTATAACTTGAAAATGCTCAACCTCAATTGTGGAAACATTACACGTTGAAGATCATCTAGATCTTATAGTAATAGGCTACATAATCTGACAATGTCAGTAGATGCGCATGGTTCTATTACCTTGTGTATGTCACAATTTAAATATAAAGAAAAACATGTTGGAGGTAATCGTTTGTCGAGATTGACAAAACGTAGGCCTCTACGTAAGAGTGATAGTCTGCACATGGGCAGTAGATCGAACTCATTACCTAGTGTTTTCCTAATATAAAGAGGGAGATGTAATTATCAAAATTTGCAAGTCTTTTGTGCGGGAGAAATCAATCTTGACCGTAAATGACATGTTCATAAGAAATGTGGTAAACACATAGAACATAGCATATGTTGTGCGGGAGAAATAAATCTCGACCGCTAAGACATGTTCATGAAAAATGGCAATGTGGTAAACACATAGAACATAGCATATGTTGTGCGGGAGAAATAAATCTCGACCGCTAAGACATGTTCATGAAAAATGGCAATGTGGTAAACACATAGAACATATCATC
Source organism: Bromus sterilis (assembly GCA_950022295.1). NCBI lineage: Eukaryota > Viridiplantae > Streptophyta > Magnoliopsida > Poales > Poaceae > Bromus > Bromus sterilis. The sequence continues at coordinate 202,494,405 of OX465600.1, read as the reverse complement.
TCCGATGAAAAACCGATAATTTATTTATATTACAGAGTGTGTAATATAAATACATCTTGATGTTGCAAAATTTATAAATTCCAAGAATCTGACTTGAAATTATTAGTGTGAATCTCAAATTGCTAAGGATGACACCTTGAAAATAATCTCCAAAATGAAGTTGATCTCAGAGCACTAGGAAGTATAATCTGATGAAATCAGTAGATACTCACTCCTAATGCCTTATGTCATGAATTAGTAAAATGTGTGGGAGAGCACTTTGTAAAGCAATCATAATGTCGAGACGACAAAATGTAGGCTTTATCAGTAGTCATCGATAATCTGCATAGGCAGTAGATCCATATATAACTACCTTGTGATCCGAAGCATCAATTTGAAGAACTCACATAGAATTTTGCATTTGTATTTGCAAGAAATTGAAAAACTCAATTGCAAATAGACGTATAATTTTGACATGTGTTTAACATGAAATTAGATACGTCACCGGAATACTGTGTACTCAACGGGGAAATAGTACTGTAAAAGTACATAATTTATCTTTGCAAGAGATTAAAATTCTCAGTTGCAAATGGATGCAATTAATTTCATCACGTGTCAAACGTGGAAATATAAAATCAATTTAGAATCTAGAATACATTGATATTCAACAGAAAACGGTACTGAAATATATGTATCAGATTTAACGGTCTAAAACAGGAATAAAATCACTGCTAAATTAAACCGTAAAATCATAATTAACACAAGTTTTGGCCTATTTCAAAAATAGGTAAAGCCGCAAGGGCTAGCATGCAAAACTTGCAAATAGATAAGGTTCTATCTCTTTCATAGGAGCGGTTCCTGTTTGGGATTTCTCCCGTACGCACACCGCCAGGAGCAATGGCCATGGCCGCACACAAGCGCGGCGCGAGGCACGTCCGACGGGCACCCATGGCCAAGGCCGGCGTCCGGGCTACAAGGGCGAGGGCCGGCGATGCTGCTGTCGCTCGTGGCGGCGCTCACGGCCGAGGAGCAGGAGGTGCTCGCATACCTGCTGTCTGGCGGGGCAGGCAGCGCGGCGGGGGCTGGGGCGGCGGGCGGGGACCGCCGTCAAGGAGGGCTCCGGCTGCGGCGGTGCAGCCGCCTCAGGAGCGCCAGGAGCCGGAGCCAAGGGTGCCAACCGCCGCCGGCGCCGTGGACGCGGCAGACCGTGCGCACTCGACGCCGCTTCCGCTGAAGACGACGCCGCGAAGACCGGCGTGGGCTTCGCAGAGCACCACCACCACCACCGGCGTGGCCGAAGACATGGGCAGCCGGCGTGGCCGGTACGAGGCCCTGCGCGTCCACAGCCGGGCGGGCTGCGGACGGCCGGCGGCCGAGCGGCGCAGAGGCAGAGCGCGGGGTGAAGGGCGCTGAGGCCGAGCCGGCGAGCACGGGGTGCCGGGCGCCGAGGCCAGGCAGTCGGGGCAGCCGGCGCGGCCGGACGACGCGAAGGCCGTGGTCTGGCGCAGGTGTGAGTCGCTGGTTCGAGCGTGCTGATAACGTATTGCGAGTAGAAAGCAAAATAAATCGACTCTATGTTATTTCATTGATGATCACAGTATATATACAAGGGAACAGACGCGAACGAAGAGATGTGTCTGTTCGCAGGGGTGTGAGGAAGAGTCGCGATGGTTGCCAACACAACCATACGAGATATTACATAGGGAGGATTATCCCTTTAATTAAGAGAATTAGTTAAATCCTAACAAATATGACAAAAAATACTAGTTTTTGTGCACTTAAAATGAATACTAAACGAAAATATAGTTTTCGGATGAAAAATGTGAATTACAATAGACCGGCGCTCCAGCTCGGACGGTCAAAACGGGACCGTCCGATTGAATGATTTTCGACCGCCAGATCAGCTCGTTGGTTTCTCTGTACATTCTTGTCCGTTTTGTTCTATCGACCTCGCCCCTAAGCACGGCGAATCCCCACCCCCGCGCATCTGTTGGCCCTGCGGCGTCCGGATCCGCTTCGTCGGGGCCGGCTCAGCTCGAGGCTTGGCTTCCCTCACCCCGCCCTTTTTCACGAATTTGCTTCGAGGGAGTATGGCTTACATCCGTGGGAATATTCCTAGTTCCATGAATCTGGGGTCGAGCTCTGGTGCAGGGGAAAGCTCCGCCGGTGACGGTCGCGTCTATGGGGCTCCAGGGGGCGCTCCCGGTGGTGGATCCGTGCTGCAGCGCCTCAGGAACCCGGTGGTAATCTTTGTGCAGGAAACACGATTTGGCCGGGATGAATTTGATTTGATGAGTATTCCAGTTCATAGGAAACCTAGATAATGATTTTTGTTGTTGCAACCTCTTTTTAACATGATTTTTGGGAGTTGTTAGTAAATAACCGCTTCATGATTTTTGTTGTTGCAAACCTACAGAATTGTTGCTTATGAAACAGTTGATATGAATTTTTGGGATGAATAAAAGCTACATCATCGATTCCTTTTGATATGTTGCAATCAATCTTTATTGTATGTTTTTTCTTATGAAACAAACCAAAAAAACTTGTTTGATGAAATTATGTAATATGAAATGAATTATGTTTTTCATATGTTGCATCCACTTTTCTGATGGGGTCCAACCAGATTTATGAAGAATCTTTGCTGCTCATCTTTGTTGCAGAATCATGCCCCCGAGCCATCTATTTTCTTGGATGACGATGTCGATGCTGCTGTTGTGCAAGAAGAGAATGTCGATTTTGACCTGAATGAGCCCTTGGATACGGATATTGAAGACAATATGCAGCACAACTTTGTTAGTGGAGATAGCAATGATGCCCACAACAATAGCCCGAAAAATATTGTTGCACTAGATGCTGAACCTGATGAATATGTATCATCACAACCGATAGTGCCTTTTGTTGGAATGCTATTTGACAATGTTGAAGAAGCGCGCAGAGTGTACAATGATTATGCAATGAAGATGCGTTTTGGCACCCGAATTGTTACGTCAAGGTACAACAGGAAAAAAGACCCTAGTAAAAATGCTTCAGAGAAGGTCCTGATGGAGAGAAAAGACCCCAGTAAAAATGACTCAGAGAAGGTCCTGATAAAGAGAGTTTTTTAGTGCGTACATCCCCGTAAAACTGCATCAAAGAATAGTGGTGGCAAAATTTCTGATGGTGTTGTGACAAATGAGAATGACGATGCGAAAATGATCCATGCAAGTATCCGAAAGTCGTCAAGCAAACAGGCTAGCATTTTTATGGATGTGGGAGACAAGAGGCAAAAAAACAGATTGCAACGACATGATTGCAAGACAAACATGGGAGTTAGCCTTCGAGGTGAAAGATGGGTTGTGACTGTTTTCAAAGCTGAGCACACGCATCCGCCAATGTTGCAAAGAGTGCGTAGAAGATACTATAGGTCTCATAGGAAGATCCCGGAGGCAGACATGCAGTACATCACTTCGCTACACTATCGCAACATATCAACAACAAACGTGATGGGATTGCTTGGAGATGCACGCTGTTGTGACTAGAGAGGCTTGCCGTATGTAAAAAGAGATGTGAAGAATGCAAGGGCAAAGTTGCGAAAGGGCTTGTCGGAGCGTGACTTGGAGCTGACCATTGAGTATTTTAAAAGAAGGCAATTGGAGAACCCAAATTTTTTCTTTGCAAAGATGGAAGAAGATGGAGCTGTTAGGGCACTTTTTTGGGTTGATGGAAGAACAAGGGCGTTGTATCCTAAGTACAAAGATTGCGTGTTTTTTGACACCACCTTCTGAACAAACCGTTACAACTTTCCATTTGCGCCGATAGTTGGGATTAACAACCACACGCACACGGTCTGTTTGGGTTGTGCTTTGTTGCCTGATGAGACAATTGAAACGTTCAAATGGGTCTTTGAGCAGTGGATGTTGGCTATGAATAACGAGCACCCGTTGAACATAATGACTGATCAAGACAAAGCAATGGATACAACCATCTCTATAGTGTTCCCAAACTCAACACACATATGTTGCAAGTGACATGTCTTTCGTGTAGCAAGAACAAAACTAGGGAAGATGTTGGGTAAGGATGAGCCTTTTGCCGAAGCATTCTTCTCTTGCATCAACAACTCGGATACGATTGAGGAGTTGGAGACAAGATTGCAACAAATGCTAGAATCATTTGGTGTGGCTGACAAGAAACACCTAAAAAACATGTGGCGAAGCAGGAAAACGTGGGCACCGGTGTACTTCAGAGAGAAATTCTTCCCATTCACAGGCACAACAGGGCGTTCTGAGGGTTTGAATTCGTACTTCAAAACTTTGAATCATCCCGGGGACTCGGTCTGGACGTTTGTGCAACAATTTGAGCTATGCCAGGAATTGACGCCGGAAAGAGAGGACAATGCTGGATTCATCGATGAAGTAACAAGGCCTCTGTTGTGGGGAAAGTAAGTCTAATCATAGCAACATTTTTGATTTTTTTTCAGGATTTTCCCTTCAGTTTGGTAGCAACATTATAAGAAACAGATGTAGCAAAAATACTTAATGGTTGAAGCTTTTATTTTTACAGTTACAACATTGAGAAACAAGCTGCAAAATTCTATACAAGAGAGGTGTTCTCCAAATTTCAAAAGCTTCTGGCTAAAGCAACAAGCTTTGGTCTGCAATATCAACTACAAGAAAATGTTCATTGGTTTCGTCTTGTTGCAAATGATGGCGTGGACCCAAAAAAGTACCTTGTGCGCGTGGTCTGTGAGGATGATAGCTACACGTGCAGCTATAACATGTTTGCGATGTGTGGGGTGATCTGCTCGCATATCATCTGTGCCATGGTGCATATGAATGTGCAATCAATACCTGTACGTTACATGCTTGAAAGATGTTCCTAGAAAGCAACAGACAGTGCACCTGATCCTGGCGCTGGGCACAGAGCTATGCATTTTGGAGTCCCCACAACTAACACCCTCAAGTTCAACTCGCTCTGCAGGAAGTTTGGGGACCTTGCTTCTGATGCGTGCTTTAGCGACGAGGCTTATGAATTTGTGTCTTGCTTAATTGATCAGGGAAAAGTTGGGGTTGCTGCGATGAAAACAAGAGCGGGGGATGGGGTGGCAGCATCTGAAGGAGTGCAAGGTCAGGGGACAAATGAACAAGCTCAAGCTGCGGGAGCACATGAAGAGCAGCAAGGTTCGGTGCCCGAGGGATTGCGGAACCCACCAAAATCAGCAAAGAAAGGTCGTCCAAAGGAAAAAGAAAAGAGGAAGAATCCACTAATTGAGTTGCGGGAAGATGAACTGAAAAAGATAAGCAAGAAGGATGAAGCAAAACAAAAGAAAGCTGCATCGGCAAAGAGAAAGAAGGCTCAGTGCTCATATTGCACTGATGAGACGCACACCATGAAGGACTGCAAGTATCTTGCTGATGCGATGGCAACGAGTTCCACAACAAGATCTACAGATCTCGATACGATCATTACACTTTAGGTTGTAATCAAATTGAGATTGTTGATACGTCCCAAACGTATCTATAATTTCTGCTTGCTCCATGCATGTTTTGTGTGATATTGCTATGATCTAGATACACTTTCATACACTTTTGATCATATTTGGACTAACTTATTAACTCAGTGCACCACAGTGCCAGTTCTTATTTTCCGCTGTTTTTCTATTTCAGGTTTCCCACATATTAAAAGTGCCCCAAAAATTCAGGAAAAATCAGATAAAAAATCAGCGTACCGGAAGATTCTGGAAACACACAGGAGGGGCCGGAGGGGACCAACCAGGTCCCTAGGAGCCCTCCCGACGCGCCCTAGGGTGGAGCCGCGCCAGCGGGCGCCTGGACCCCTGGTGGCCCCTTGGCTCCCCCCTTCCGCCTATATATTTTCCGTAACGCGAAACCTTCGAAGACAGAAACCCTTTTCGCGATCTCGCCTCTGTTACGCCGCCGCCGCACTTCCAAGATTGGGAGCGCCAACAGACCTCTTCCCTGCACCCTGCCGGAGGGAGGATTGACCTCCGGGAGCCTCTCCTCCACCATGGACGCCTCCCGGATGATCCATGAGTAGTCTCACTTGGACCATGGGTCCGTGATCAGTAGCTATGTGATGTTCTCCTCCCATGGATTAGACCTCGTGAGCTTCCCTACATGATCGAGGCACATATGTAATTTTCTGCTGTTGCTATGCTGAGTTTGCTGGGATCCGATGGGTTATGAGACTATATTCAGTTTATGATCGAGTAATATATTTGGTTCTTATCCTTTATATTTATGTTCTTGAGTATTTCTTGCATATTCTCCGTTTTTGTTTATTGCTTTGGACAAGTAGTAGGTAGTGACTCCAAGAGGGAACGCTATGCTTGATTGTGGGTTCATGCCCCCTGATGACTAGCTTGAGTGACAGAACATGAGTCTAGGGGATGTGCTATTGCCACAAGGGGGAAAACAACGGTGCTTGTAACCGCGGTTGCAAGGATTGTTTACTTTACACAAAGTGCTTTTTAATGCAGTTATCTGTTGCTTTGGGTTTACACTTTGGGTGGTGCTCGCAACTTAATACCAGCAAGATGTTCTGGATAGATATCTCAAGGTGGATGATGTCATAACCCCAACTTGGGTAAGTGCTAGGGTTTGAGTGCCCCTTAGCATCATGTGAAAATTTCAAAAGAAATTCAAAAATGGGGAAAAGAAAAGCCCTAGAGAATTTAATTTAAATGGCCAGATAAAAATCTTTTTCCAAAAATCATTTGAACATTTGGAAAATTCCTATAAATGATGTTGATCATTAAAAAAGTGGTTTGGGTTCATTCCCATGCCTATGGAATTTTCTAAAATTCAAAAGGTGCTCTGGAAATTAAAGTTGACCCCTAATTGAATTGAAATTCAAATATTTTGAATTTAAAAAATGCTCAAATCCTAAAAGTGGATTTCCACTTGCTACTTAGGATTTTATAAATACTTTGGGCATTCTTATAAATTGCCTAGGTATTTAATTACTAGGGCAAAACAGAAAGACAGAAAAGAAAAGAAGAAGAAGAAGAAAAAAAACAAAGCAGACCAACCCCGCAGGCCGCAGGCCCAACTAGGCGTACCCCTGGGCCAGCGCACCAGGGGCACCTTCGTCTTCTTCCCGGCGCCAGAGCAGGCAGCTCGTCGCCGTGGCGAGCATGCCGGGACGACCGAGCCTTCTAGGCCTCCTCCTTGCTCCTATACGCACCACGTAACACGCCAGAGACCCCCACGCCATTTCCCTCTCTCGTTGGAACCCTTCCCCCCTAGACTCGCCGGATTTCTTGGCTACAGAGAGCCCACCGGAGCACGCTGCTGTGGAGACTCGCGGCCACCGCGCGCCATAGCTCCCACGACCGTGTCCCTCTTCCTCAGCACCGTCGACTTCGTCACCGAGCCCCGGATCGAGAGCCCCATCGAGCTGGAGCCGCCGCAATTGTCACTACAACCTCGCCGGAACCCGTAGGCTTCCCTCGCCGATTTCGCCGCCACCAGCCACCCCCCGGCCTCCCCGTCGGCTCTGTTCGCATCAGGGTGAGCTCGTGCTCCTTTCCCCTCTAACTCCGACCTCTCCTGTGCACAGGAGCACTGCATCGCCGCAAGCTGAGCCACGGCCGCCGCTTTGCCTCGTCGACGATGTCCCTCCCGTGCTCTCCAACGGTGCCTGAGTAGTCCCCGAGACGCGCACGTCCACGGGCTACGTTTTGGTAGCCCTGGCGCTGCTTATAGCCGCCGGAATCTCCATCCCGTGCGTGCTCTTCCATGCGGTTTGGTCGCCGCCGGCCAGACCCCGGCGAGCCCACGTGGCCGGTGATTAGGGGGGCTAACCCCTGGTCATTTGACCCATGGGTCAATGACAGGTGGGCCATGCCCCCCTAAACTAAGTTAACTTTTAATTAAAAGGGGGATTAACCCCCTGTGCCATTGACAGGTGGGCCCCCCTAGTCAGTTTGACTGGTCAACCCCCTGCTGATGCAATAATCCAATTAAAGATTAAATTTAATCTATAAAATTATAGAAAATTGTTTTAAACTTCATAAATTCATAGAATATTCATTTTAACTCCAAATTAAACAAATAATATATGAAAAATTATCAGAAAAATGCAAGGATTATGAATATGCAATTTGTTTTCATGTTTGACCATTTTAAAATGGGTGAACAGTAGCAAATGTGCATATGTCTTAATTTGAATTTGAATTTGAAGTTTGAATTTGCAAATTCTTTGCAATATACTACAATTAAATTGAATTTGCCACAAGTCAGTACCCTATACTTCACGTCACAACAATATCATGTGCTTGTGCATTTACTTTTGAAGTTTCCCCCTTTGTTGTTGATTGCCTCCGATAACATACTTTCCGAGACGGTGATCACCCCCGAAGAAGAAGAAGTCCGTTAAACCCGTGTATCGTCAGCAAGGCAAGAAAACCCCATTGATCATGTCTATAGAATCCCACTTCCCTCTCAATCTCGCTTATGCATGTTTAGGATATCACCATGACACATTCTTTCGCATAGATGAACCCATTCCGTTGCATGACCTATCATTTTGTCACCGTATTAAGCAAACCACAATCCTAGCAGATCTAGGAGTTGAATGTTGAGCATGTGGCCCCTACAACTGTTACTGCTTATTGCTGCTTAGTGATACAATGAGGTTACTTTGATTGTGAGTCGGGATGGAATGTTCACAGTGTTGTTGTTGTTAACGTGTTGGTGAATCCACCCTAAGCAAAGGTGAACGATGAGAGGCTGTGTAGGAGTACACAATGGGTTGTCTCGTTGAACACTGCCCTAGGCCCCGAGTTCCTGTTTTGTGATCCAAGACAAAGAGTATGACCACATGTAGGGTTTATGGGAGCCCCGTTTGGCCTCTTTACTTACCCGATCCAGTCCAGGAGTCACACTAGATTCGGGATTTCCATTTGGCATGTGCATAGAAAAAGAATGAAGAAAAGGTTGCATCATATAGATATGTGGGTCGACCTGTGAGGCAGTAAAACCATCTGACAGAGGTGGCGTCTCGGCCCCTTGCATTATCTTAGTCCGTTTCGTTGAACCGGCCGGACTCTCGAGCGGTGTCAAACTCAGGTAGTCAACTCCTGGATTAGAGAAGGTGATGTGAGGGTAGTGCCTTGGTTTCATCCACGTCCGACACCCACTTGAAGGGTGACAAGAACGAGGCGATAAGTGATGACACGCGTGTGAAGATGTACACGCCCGCAGGGTTAATAAACTATTCGAATAGCCATGTCCGCGGTTATGGACTACTTGGAGACCTCTACTTGATCATAGACAACTTTAATGAATACTCTAAAACTCGCAAGATAAGCGTGAGTGCTATGGCGTGTTTTCTCGTGGGGAAGTCGAGGAAGTAACCATAGTGGTGTATTGATTGGAGACTTGGTAGTGGACTCGTGTACGCTTCTTACCTCAAGTCTGGTACTCGTAGTACAGGACTAGCCAAGTCAAAGCTGACACTTCTGCATGTTGAACCCCCCTCCTTTACCTTGAAACTTGAGCATGAGTAGTTTAGTTCTGATGTAAGTCTTGCTGAGTACGACTTTGTACTCACGTTTGATTATTCTATGTTCTAGATGAGAACCCAACCCCGATGGAGTCACCTTCCTGAAGCTCGACGTTGACTAAGCTATTATAGTTCTAGACAACAGTCTGGTCCCTCGTGGAAGGGCATGTATGTTGAACAAGGCTTCTCTAATCCATTTGTTAAACTTGTCTGTACCCAAACCTAATTTGCTTCCGTTTTTTGATGTAATGATGGATCATAGTCATATGATCTTTGTGTACTCTATGTGTAAGTCAATAAAGATATACTTTGTAGAGTTCATGCAATGTGTACCTACTGTTTACATTGGACATGAATGATACGTGTATGTTTATAACATGCATGTCTTAGTGTGGGGTTTGATAGCTTAGTTGTGTTCTTGTCGGCGGTCTTTTATACACCAAGTGGCCCTTAGATGTGCGCAACTTGGGCCATCGCGATGCGATTGCTCGTGACTCTATCACGTGGCACACTTTGTTGTATTATTGAGCCCGCCCGAGAGCCCGACTAAGTGATCGGGCTGGAGTCTGTTTATGTAAGTGTTATAATTCAATCGATAATATGGTTGAGGCGACTTGTCTATGAGTATGGGATTTCACCACCCATAATCATTTAGACTTGTGAGCGGGCGATGAGGACCCATCTCAGTTGATCATCCGGCCTGGATGGGATGCCCCTCACGTACGATGCTTTCCGAGAGTGTTATGTGCTTGGCCTTGTCTGCTTAGACAAATGGGTACGACTCTCGGCTCTCCATATGATTGAGTTGTGACTGGAATTACATACGCATATTCCGGGTCCCGACAGACTTGGTATCAGAGCAGGACTGTCTGTAGGATTATCAAACCCTTGGTCGAAGTCGAGTCTAGCATTCTATAGTTATATAGTTACTTGGGTATAAAGGGAACAACGTAAGGCTTCTTTTTTCTCCTTACCCTCATCGATTTGAGTTCTGACTCACCCTCATCTTTTCTACGGGAAGATAGGACTAGGCTCATCTATGTCTTACTAGAACATCTCGTTGATTGCTTCTTTGTAGACGTAGGACTGTTGTGGTTGTCCAGAGTCTTCGTGTTGTTGAGTTTCTTGAGAAAGTTCTATCCAATCTCTCCAAGGTTGTCTCATTTTTCATCTCGGTGTAGCCGTTATGCTGTTCGAGTCATTCCAGGTTTCTTCATAATCTGATGCATATGCAAAATCATTCTCTCCAATTCGGTCGTCCTTCCAGAAGAATTTCTAGGTAGCATGCCCGACAGTTCCATAGAGTTTGTTGTAGGTTTTATTCTAGAAACCTATATTGATGAATTTGCAGTTCTTCCTCCCACTTTAGACGTCTTCTAGCCATAATAACCACACTGACCATCGTGTTGGGGTACTCTACTACTCTGACATATCTGTTGTAGGCCCTAGTAAACCTTGGTCATCCTCTAGTAAAACCATCCAGTAATCCAACATCTTCAATCTTGCCACCCGACAGATGTGTAGAATTCATAGTGGATCTTATACCAGGCACAACCCCAATTTCCAGACGCCCATATAGAATGGCCCCACATGAGTTAGCTGAGCTAAAAACCCAACTTGATGCTTCGTTGGAAAAAGGCTTCATCCGCCCTAGCTCATCGCCATGGGGTTGCCCCATTCTGTTCGTAACGAAGAAAGTTGGAACAGAAAGGATGTGTGTAGACTATCGCCCGCTAAATCTAGCGACGATAAAGAACAAGTACCCACTTCCCAGGATGAATGATCTTTGTGATCAACTTGCTGGATCCTCTGTCTTCTCCAAGATGGATTTGAGATCAGTTCATCATCAAATCAAAATCAGAAACGAGGACATTCCAAAAACGGTTTTCACTACTCGATATGGTCTTTACGAGTACACCGTCATGTCCTTCGGTTTAACCAATGCCCCTACTACTTTTTCACGCATGATGAACTCGATCTTCATGGAGTATTTAGACAAGTTCGTCGTGATTTACCTCGATGACATCCTTATATACTCGAAGAACGAAGAAGAACATGCCGAGCATCTTAGGCTAGCATTGATGAGACTTCGAGAGCATCACCTTTATGCCAAGTTCTCCAAGTGTGAATTTTGGCTACCAGAAGTGACCTACTTAGGCCACGTGATTTCTTAAAAATGCATTGCTGTCAATCCCGAGAGAGTTCAGGCCGTCCTTGACTGGACTCCACCTGAATCGGTTAAGCAACTTAGGAGTTTTCTAGGCTTAGCAAGCTATTGTCGCCGCTTCGTTGAGAACTTCTCCAAAGTTGCAAAGCCTCTTACTTAACTCCTCAAGAAAGATAGGAAATTCCAATGGACCCCCAAGTGCGAGGAAAGCTTTCAAGAGCTAAAAATAAGATTGACTTCTTCCCCGTACTTGCGCCTCAAGACACGAAAAAGGATTTCGAGATCTATTGTGACGCTTCACAGCAAGGGCTAGGTTGCATACTTATGCAAGATCGACATGTGGTAGCATACGCTTCACGCCAGTTGCGTCCACATGAAGAGAACTATCCTACCCATGATCTTGAACTCGTTGCCGTAGTTTATGCCCTGAAGACTTGGCGACATTACCTCCTTGGTAATCGTTGTGAGATCTATTCTGATCACCAAAGCCTCAAATACATATTCACCCAGCCAGATCTTAATCTCAGGCAAAGACGCTGTATTGAGTTGATAAAAGATTATGACTTAGGAATTTCTTACACCCCAGGCAAAGCCAATGTCATGGCTGATGCACTAAGTCGTAAGTCGTATTGTAACAACCTCATGTTACGACAGTATCAACCACTTCTTCATGAGGAATTTCGAAAGTTCAATCTCGAGATCGTTCCTCATGGATTTCTTTCTACCCTGGTGGCGAAACCAACCCTTGAGGATCAAATCATAGCCGGCCAGAAACATGATAGTGGTATTCAAGAGATCAAGAAAAACATTGCTAGCGGAGATGCTAAATGTTTCTCTGCAAATGGCCAAGGAACGGTATTCTTTGAGAACCGTTTAGTAGTCCCTGAGAATCAAGACCTAAGGCAGCTGATCCTTAAGGAAGCTCATGACACTCCCCTCTCAATTCATCCCGGTAACACAAAAATGTACCGAGATCTACGCCAGAGATTTTGGTGGACTAGGATGAAGAGAGACATTGCTCAATTTGTTGCCGAATGTGATGTTTGTCGTTGCATGAAGGCAGAACATCAAAGACCCGCTGGTACTCTTCAACCATTGTCTATTCCCGAGTGGAAATGGGACAAAGTCGGTATGGACTTCATCACCGGCTTTCCAAAAACCCAGAAAGGAAATGATGCCATCTTCGTGGTCATTGACCGACTCTCAAAAGTTTCTCACTTCCTTACTGTTCGCGAGTCTATAACTGCTAGTCAATTGGCGGACTTGTATGTCTCTAGAATCGTGTCTCTTCATGGTGTTCCTTTGGAAATCAATTCTGCTCGTGGTAGCCTATTCACCTCTAGATTCTGGGAAAGTTTTCAAAATGCTATGGAACTCATGTCTCCTTTAGTACAGCTTTCCACCCTCAATCTAGCGGTCAAGTCGAAAGGGTTAACCAAATCCTGTAAGACATGCTCAGAGCTTGTGTTATATCTTTTGGAAAGAATTGGGAGAAGTCTCTTCCATTTGCCGAATTTGCTTATAACAATAGTTTCCAATCTAGTCTGAACATGGCTCCTTTTGAACTCCTATATGGACGACGATGTCGAACACCCCTAAACTAGTCAGAAACCGGTGAAAGACAATTCTTTGGACCAGATATGATCAAGGAAGCAGTAGAGCAAGTTCGAATTGTTCGTGATCGTTTGAGAACCGCCCAATCTCGTCAGAAAAGCTACTATGATCGTCATCATAGGCAAGAAAGCTACAATCTGGATGAGAAGGCTTACCTTCGGGTTACTCCTCTGAAGGGAACCCAACGTTTCGGTATCAAAGGCAAGTTGGCCCCACGTTACATTGGACCTTTCCGCATTCTTTCTAAACATGGAGAAGTTTCCTACCAACTTGAACTACCCCCGCATCTTTCCCGAGTACATGATGTATTCCATGTGTCACAACTCAGGCGTTGCTTCAAGGACCCCATCCGCGAAGTCGACCATGAAACGCTTGATCTCCAAGATGACCTTTCATATCGAGAGTACCCCGTTCGTATTCTTGATTCAGCAGAGCATGTCATTCGTCGTCAGAAGATCAAGTTTCACAAAGTGCAATGGTCACATCACTCCGAGAAAGAAGCAACATGGGAAAGAGAAGATCGCCTCCGTGCCGAGTACCCCACCTTCTCCCGATGACTTCTGAATCTCGGGACGAGATTCTTGTGAGTGGGGGCGAGTTGTCAGAACCCCAACTTGGGTAAGTGCTAGGGTTTGAGTGCCCCTTTGCATCATGTGAAAATTTCAAATGAAATTCAAAAATGGGGAAAAGAAAAGCCCTAGAGAATTTAATTTAAATGGCCAGATAAAAATATTTTTCCAAAAATCATTTGAACATTTGGAAAATTCCTATAAATGATGCTGATCATTAAAAAAGTGGGTTGGGTTCATTCCCATGCCTATGGAATTTTCTAAAATTCAAAAGGTGCTCTGGAAATTAAAGTTGACCCCTAATTGAATTGAAATTCAAATATTTTGAATTTCAAAAATGCTCAAATCCTAAAAGTGGATTTCCACTGGCTACTTAGGATTTTATAAATACTTTGGGAATTTTTATAAATTGCCTAGGTATTTAATTAGAGTAAAATGCACCGTAGGTCCTAAAAGTATTCAAACTGTGTCATCTAGGTCCTAAAAGTTCTAAAATGCACATCCAAGTCCTAAAACTAAATAAATAGGCCACCCGAGGTCCTAATCGTGGCTAACCAAACCATGTGGCAACTTGAATTTGGCTAACCAAGGCATATGGCAACACAAGTAGAGCCGTTTTGGCAGAAAACATCAGTACTTGTTGACAATAATTTGCACATCCCACCTCCAGTTGTGAATGATTCAAAAAACAAAATCGTTCTTCTAAATAGGACGAACAAATTATAGTCAACAAGCAGCAAATCAGTTTAAATATATGATCATTGAGAGCAATAAGGTCTACATCATCATGATCATACATCATTTTCTAACATCTCAGATAAAGTCTAAATTCAGGTTTCTATTACAATAGAACCATACAAAAAGGAAGATAAAAGGATGTGCAAGTAAATCAATAGCACTGACTTCATGCATGAGGTTTAGCTTAACACATCATATATTTTCTTGTCATGTCCACAATGTAAAGCTTTTTTCAACTGTCCATATGCACATCTTTCTTCACCGAAGCTCCAGCCACCAAATCACCGCCTCCTCTTATCCGTGCGGAAACTGAGATATGAGTCGTCAAATAGCCCCAGACTATTCCTATGCGCGGGAATCCAAGTCGACATGGCCGGTCAAATTGCCACGCGGTCTGGTCAGGCTTATTTAGGACCCGCGGTGGACAGTTTATTTAGTTTTAGGACTTGGATGTGCATTTTAGAACTTTTAGGACCTAGATGACACACCTCGAATACTTTTAGGACCTATGGTGCATTTTACTCATTTAATTACTAGGGCAAAAAAAATACAGAAAAGAAAAGAAGAAGAAAAAAAACAAAGCAGCCCAACCCCGCAGGCCGCTGTCCCAACTAGGCGTACTGTAACAACCCAGATTTCATAAAAATTAAAAATTTGTGTTCGGTGTGAATTGTTTGATTGTCTGATTTGTTTGCGGTGTTTGCATCCCCGATTTATCGACATGTGATTATTTCCCCCTCTTATCTCGTACCGGACGGAGACCGACCCTTGCCACCCTGACACTCGACCTTTGCGACACCGGGTTTCACTCGATCACCGTCGCGAAAACCGCACGAGACCAACCGCAGCCAACGGAACGAAAAACCCCGTTTAATAATTGAACGGGTTATTTTTATAGCGCGCCGTAAAGTGTTCTCAGAACGGTTCCAGCGCGAGGTAAACGCCGCTGGCTCGACGCGCTGATCGCGCAGTTCAAAGTTTTACCCAAATCGGAGGTCCTGCGGACCCCCGGCGGTCAGAAACGTAAACACCGCGCGCGCGAGAAAAAAATCGGGGATGTTTTTGCAAACTGCCAGCTACCTGGGCTATATAAAGACCACCACTCTCCCACCCCCACTTAGGGTTTCCCCTAAGCCAAAATTGCAGCCACCCCCTGGAAAACCACAGATCTTCCCGAAAATACCCCAAAAACTCGAAACCCTAGATCCAGAGGCCTCACAGCCGTCCGATCCGAAGATCGACGGCTCTGGACGCGCCACGTCGCCCCGAAGGAGTCTCCTCCCACCTCCAGCCCGTGGGCATCCCGCGCCGCCCGCCGCCTCCACACCGTGGACGCCGCCGCCTCCACTCCGGCCAGGGAACCGCCCGCCGCCGGCGCACCTCCTCCTCCCTCCTCCCTCTCTTCCTCTCTCGCCCCTGACCTCACCTCCTCCTCGCCATGCAGAACGCCGCCGGCCGCCATGGAGCTCCCGAGGAGCTCGCCGCGCCATGGCCGACCCGTGAAGCTCCGACGAGCCGCGACCCCAGCAGCCACGTCGCCTCCCTACACCGGCCGGCACGGCCGGATCCAGCCGGATCCGCGACGCCCCTCGGCCTCGCGCCCCTCCGCCGCCCTCCTCGCCTGCACCACCGTCGGCGTCGTCGGGAATGACCGCCGCCGCCGCGGACGGGGCCAGCCAAGCCGTCGTCGCCGCCCGGGTGGGCCAGCCTCCTTTCCTGCAGCCCACGACCACCGAGCGCCCCCACGGCCTCCAGCGGCCCAGCCAGCGCCAGGCCCAGGCCGGCCTCTCCATCCGCTGTTGGGCTCGACCCAGCTAGGGTGAGCCCAACCATTTTTTTATTTTTACGTTTTCTTTTTATTTTCTGTTATTTTTGCTAAGTCCTGAGAATAACTGCTGCTGATGTTGTTTTGCGACGTGATTTGCGAGTAAACCGTAGCCCGGATGCATGTGCGCCCAAAAGGAAAATTGTTTAGAATTGTGTGTACTTCAGTTCATATTTTGTGAGAATTTTGATTTGAGGCCATATTGATGTTGTTAATCTTTGAAGTGGGCACCAGGATGTTAACTGTTGCTAATTTCTATTAGTGTGCTCGTGTTGTTATTTTATTGCAAGTTTGATTGATGATTGTGACACATCCATGAGGCCTATTGCATTGATTCTTTTTAAATACTGTTACACATCATGTCTACTTCCATTATATGTATTGCATTGTCATGTTTGCATTCCTGGTCATAGTTATGTTTAACTCCAAAGTTTCCATGCCACTGTTTTTGAAAGCCACCCATGTTTTTCTCTAAGTCTGTAACTTTCCGATGCCATGTTGCATGCTTAATATCTTTTGATCTGTTATGCCTATGACCTTGATTCTTGTTTGTATCTGATCATCATCATGCCTACTCCATGCTCATGTATTTCTATGTCATATTGTTGCATATTTGCATATAGTTTTACCCCTGTTTATACAGCACGAATATAACATGTTCTGCCATGTTTTTCTGATTTTCACTAAGTCATTGACCAGTAATGTTTTATTGCATTTTGCATGGGCTATAATTAGTTGTTCATGATGCCTATTTGCATGATTCCTTTTGCCATGCCTTCCATGCCATGTCTACTTTAGTTGCATATCATTTGTGAGCATGTTTACATTAATTATCCTATTTATGCATTGCTCTAAAGTGTGCTTCTTGATGTTGGTAGATTGTGTTCCAAACTTGTTTTGCTTGTATCTTTTTAACCGTAACTCCGTTTGGGGCGTTCTTTATATGTAACTTGATTAGTTTTTCGTGTACTTTGTGTTTATGCTATTGTTTGCTGTTGTTAACCAACCTAAAATATGGTTTAGGACAGAACAGTACCAAATGCTTTAATCTTCGTGGGACACTTAGTGTTATGCCATGTTTAGGTTGTGCCTCACTTAAATTGACTAGCATAGATAGTTTATCTTATGTTTCACCTCTTGACATGTTCATGTGATATGCCATGCTTGCTTGAGTTTCCATGTTAACAACCTTTGTTGATAACTTATAGCTAAACAACTTGAACCATCGTAAACGTGCGGTATCGTCGTGTGTGACGAGTACTTCACTTAACCTGTTAGTAACCGCTCTCGACGATAGATGCGATATCAAATTGCGTTGTCTTGTGTTGTATCCTTGTTGATGCTTGCTCGTGATTGCTTCGTAGTAATAAATGCTTGCTCGTCGATTGCCTTCCAGTGTTTCCTTCCTATGTGCTCCCGCGGGTACCTCTCGGAGACGTTGCGAGCTTGCAATCAACTACATCTTCGGAACCCGACTAATCAACAGTCAAGCACTATACATTACTTATGATCCATTCTATTTCAACCAGCGGTTTGCATGCTAGTCTAGGATAGGTTCAATGTTTGATCCTACCACATGTTTACAACCTCTTTCAAACCGATACAGCTATGTCCCCTCCGATCAAACCATGCACTGCTATGTTACTATTGCTCGTTGCTCATCCCCTGCTTAGTATGCATGCTTAGGATGCTACGATGTTACCCTGTTACTCCTTTGTTTGGGATATCACATTATTATATTGTTGTTGATGATATGATTATTATAATGTTGACTATATTCGACGAAGGATGGAAGGTCTAGGCTATCCCGCCCCGACGCTTTGTTCCATTCGAGTCACCTAGGATCCGAGTTCCGGGTATTGGTTTTAAGACTGAGCGTGCCTAACCGCGTGTGGGATTTATGGGGTCCCCTTTTCTTACCTACCTAGCTTCGAACATTTCTAGTGGTGTCCCAAGCTGATTTACCATTTGAAAACCATGCATATATGTCTGTCGGGTAGCTCCTGGCAGACATCCTTTAAAACAACCCGGACCAGTAAGGACATGGTTCCTTGCTGGCCCATCATGACCGGCTGAGGACCCGGTCTCATGTGAGATTAACCGGCAATCCAAACCTGGAGTCATACGGTAGAGACCAGATAGAGAGCGCGGCCGGCTCCTGAGCTAGATGTCGACTCACCGGGGGCCACCCGGATTTGTTCGTTGTTAGCTAGAGGGACCTGTCGTTTCGGATCTCTTGGAACTAAATCATAAAATGGTTGCCTGTGATGGGTAGCAACTGAAAGAGATGGGCGTGCGTGCGGAGCCTTGTAATGGGCAGTTGGTACACCCCTGCAGGGTTAAATCTTTTCGAGAAGCCGTGTCCATGGTTATGGACGACTTGAGACCTACTCCTTGTTCATAGACAACAAGAACTGAGATAATCTTAATATAACTTGATCAACGTGTGTGTGCCTTGACTGCTTCTTCTTCGTCGGGATGCGAAGAGGAGGATAAGGATAGGATAGGTGGGTACGGCTAGAGCAAGCAGCAGGGGGACTACTTTCTCCATCTCCCTCGTCTCCTTTCATTGGCCAGCAGCAGCCCCAGCGTATGGGGAGAGGAGCAACAAGCCAGCGGCCACGCATAATTTCTCTTAATAGTTAGCTTAAGAGAATTTTTTTTGGCATAGTGATGATTATTCCCCTCCCGTGCGAAATCTAATCTTATATGTACTATTTATGATCATGCAAGTATGTGTGTTCGTTGACCACAAGATGTACGAGTATCATGTTTATGTTTAGACTTTATTTTTCTTGCCCTTGTTTCCACCAACAGAAGGTTCACAAGCAAGAAAAGGGGGAAAGAGTATAGTGCACTGCAAGGATGATTTTAATCACTGTGATTGTAGTTGTGGGTGCAGGCTACATGCAGCGGTGATTTACTAGTATATTTGTTGTCAATTCGTTTTGGCAAGTGTTGTTGTTCATTCATTTTTGCGAGTGGTTCAGTAGTATGGCTTTTAATTATCTATAAAAAATAATCTTGCTATAAAAAAAATGCGTATACTGCAGTTCGTTTTATGGGTTGGTTTAATTTTGCATAATGTTGCGGTTCACTTTCCCTCTGATAAAAGCAACAACAAAAATGCGTGCGATTTTTTCTGTTGACAAATGCAATCGGTTGCCTCGGCGCGTGCAGTTCACTTCACTCTTTTTCGGATCCACGAAAAGCATGTGAATTTTTGTTTGTCGATAATGCAGTGCACTTGCATGTCGGATGCACTCACATGCAGTTTGCTTGGTCTATTTCTGTTCCCCGAAAAACACGTGCATTTCTGTTTACTGATAATGCAGTGCGGTTGCCCCATCGAATGCAGTTCGCTTCGCCGATTTCTGATCCGCGAAAAACACGTGCAATTCTGTTTGGCGATAATGCAGTGCACTTCACTGTCGGATGCAATCGGGTGCCCCGCGGATGCAGTTCACTCGCTGATTTTTTGTTCCGCGAAAAACATGTGTGTTTTGTCTGGAGATAATGCAGTGCGGTCGCCCCGCCAATGCAGTTCACCTCGTCGATTCCGGGTCCGCGAAGAACGGAGTTCCGCGATTTACTAAAATCGACACAACTTTTAAACCGTAAGGAATTAGAGGATGTGTTTTACATAAAAATCGAGCGCCTTGACGATAGCTATCCAATGGTGTATCAATTGCATCAATCGGACGAACAAATCAAACAAATTTAAGCAAAAACTCCCGCTGTCCAAAAGAGGGCAGCAACACCGTTTTTCAAATTACTTCAAAACCGTGTGGAATATGGAAAAGTGTTCAACATATGTAATAAACTACTACTCCAGACATATACAACGGTGTATCATACGCATCGATCGGACAAGCGGTTAAAAAGTTCTACTCTCTACAAGATGCGCCGGCGAAAAACAGAGTGTGCGCGTTTTTTTGCAGCTAGATTTCTCTCAAATCCGTAGCGAATTAGATAAAGTGTTATACATATGGATGGAGCGCCTGATCGATAGATTTCCAACGGTTTATCATACGCATCAATCCGACAAACGGTTGAAGAGAAATCGCGAAAATACTCCCGATGTGAAAGTGGGCCGTCGCACCTTTTTCGAAACTGCTCTTAATCCGTGAGGAATTAGAAGAAGTGTTCAACATACGGAAGATGCGCCATTTCAATAATAATCCAACGGTGTATCATACGCTCAATTTCGACAAACGGTTAAAAAGTTATCCCGAAAACGGTGCATACAGTTCTGTTTTACCCGAGCTGCTGAGCTCCGAATTCTGCAGTGCGGTTCTCTTTTGCGATACGATGCAGTTCCGATATATATATACAGCCGGTCTATTCTGACATCGATTTCAGAATAACTATTCTGACAACATTCCGAACTGCAGTATTTTCGCAAAGAGAACCGCACTGCTGAATTCGGAGCACTGCAGTTCGGGTAAAACAGAACCGCATGCACCGTTTTCGCTTCAACTTTTTAACCGTTGGTCGGAATTGAGCGTATGATACGCCGTAGGATTTGTATGGAAAAGGAGCATCTTCCATATGTTGAACACTTCCCCCGATTCTTCACGGATTAAGAGCAGTTTAGAAAATGGTGCGGCGACCCACTTTTGCAGCGGGCGTATTTTCACGATTTCTCTTAAACCGTTCATCGGAATGATGCAAATGATATAACGTTGGAAAGATATCGATCAGGCGCTCCATCCATATGCAGAACACTTTGTCTAATTCGCTAAGGATTTGAGAGAAATCTAGCCGCAAAAAAACGCAGCAACTATGTTTTTCGTTTTCGGATCTTGTAGAGAGTAGAACTTTTTAACCGCTTGTCCGATCGATGCGTATGATACACCGTTGTATATGTCTGGAGTAGTAGTTTATTACATATGTTGAACACTTTTCCATATTCCACACGGTTTTGAAGTAATTTGAAAAACGGTGTTGCTGCCCTCTTTTGGACAGCGGGAGTTTTTGCTTAAATTTGTTTGATTCGTTCGTCCGATTGATGCAATTGATACACCATTGGATAGCTATCGTCGAGGCGCTCGATTTTTATGTAAAACACATCCTCTAATTCCTTACGGTTTAAAAGTTGTGTCGATTTTAGTAAATCGCGGAACTCCGTTCTTCGCGGACCCGGAATCGACGAGGTGAACTGCATTGGCCGGGCGACCGCACTGCATTATCGCCAGACAGAACACACATGTTTTTCGTGGAACAAAAAAAATTGGCGAGTGAACTGCATCCGCGGGGCACCCGATTGCATCCGACAGACAAGCGCACTATATTATCGCCAAACAGAATTGCACGTGTTTTTCGCGGATCCGAAATCGGGGAAGCGAACTGCATCATTCAGAGACCGGTTGCATTTATCGACAGAGAGAACTGCACTTTTTTTTAAAACTTTCAACATAATTTTGGTATCAACGAGCGTGCACCGCAAGGACGAGGCGAGTGAACTGCATTTTTTTTTCAAATTCTTCACGAAAACAACTTCACTCACGGAAGTGAATCGCAATTTTTTTTGTACACAGATGTCATGTGCACTGGAGTACAAAAGATTGTAGTAGTGAGTTGCACAAATTTTTACAACCACACCCCATTTTACCGGGATTGGCTAAAGCGAACCGCAATCAAAATTAAACCGAACCACAAGAACTAAAAACAGTGAACCACATTGAACTTGTTTCTCAGTCAGCGAACCATTTTTGCATTTTTCTTACATCCAACGAAAGCACAAACAAAAAAAAATCAAAACAGGCACAAAAACTGCAATGGAGCACCACCTAACATGAACTACACCACTGAACGCACAACACCATCACTCTGCGAATTGCACGCACCGCGGCTGTCTGCACACAAAGTGCACACTGCACCACACAGACACAAGCTGCGAACCGCACAAGAGATGCGAGGTGGAGGTCTTCTTCGTCTCGTTGAGGAGGACTTGGACAGCCGGCGGCGAAGGCAGTGGCGCTTCCAACGGCGGCCTCGAACCCCGACAGCTTCATCACGTAGTCCTTCTCCCCCATCACCATCAGCACCAGCACCTCGAACCTCGCCTCCAGGTGGGTCTCCATCTTCTCTATGCACCCGTACGGCATCCGGATCGGGTACCCGAAGACGGACTTCTCGTACAACACGGCGTACACACCCAGGTCCTCCTCTGTGAACCACCCCGGCAGCGGCGCGGACTCGTCGGCGAGGTCCATGGTCTCCTGGCCTGGTTCGGCCACCGGCACCTCGCTGCCGGAGAAGAGCACGTAGACATTGCGCACCACGCGCCGGACGTCATACCTCCCGAAGTACGCCGCCACGCTCCCCGGTTGGCGCCACTGCAGCGGGTAGAACCCCTCCGGCATGGTCCCGGCGAAGTCGAAGGCGACGGGGCTGAAGGGGATGCCCAAGCACGCCACCCTGCGGGTCCGGCCCAGGTGCCGCGGCGCAAAGTCGTACGCGGGGATGGCGCCGAAGTCCTTGCCCACCAGGAACGCCTTGGGGATGGCGAGGGCGTCGAGGATGCCGAGCACGTCGGCGATGAGGTCCTCCCAGGAGGGCTCCTCGTGCTCCGGTGGCTGGTCCTACAGGCCGTACCCGCGGTTGTCCGGCGCGATGGCGCGGTACCCTACGGCGGCCACGGCCTGCATCTGGTGGCGCCATGAGTACAGGTAAACGTTCAGGAGCGGAGGTGCGCCGCCGGGGTAGGGGGAGGAGAGGTGCGCCGCCGGGGTGAGGTGTGGTCGGGGGTTAGAGACGTGCGTGGGTGGGCTGGGGAGAGGATAAGGTAGGGGTGGGTTTTATTTGATCGGTTGCTGGTTCGGGCGCTCCGCGCTAGAAGCTTAGTTAATAGGGGTGTTGGCAGAATAAGCAAGTGTTGTTAGAATAAGGTCTTAAGGGGTGTTGTTAGAATAGACCCACCATATATATATTTGTGTGTGTGTGAATAAATCAAAGGATTCATAAATCTAAAAGATACATACTCATTAGGCACACGTCATGATCCCTGACTTGGCGGCGGGAACTGTTTATAGCCATCTTTCGCCGTCCATGTCCTGATGTCAGCCTGCATTTGGAGGCGTTCTTTGACCTCTCTCTTAGGCAACCCTCTGGCATAGTGTAAGACCCCCCTGCTTGCATGACATCGTGTTGCATGATTTCTGATATTTGGACTTGGATGCGGGGGAAGTCTTCTCTGAGATTATCATCGTCGATTTGCGCCAACTTCTCAGCCCATACTTTTTTAGTGCACCACAGAATGCATTCTTATCTATAGCCAATTTCCTAGTAGTGCATCTCCCACTTCTTTCACAAGAAACACCAATTGGAGACATTCGAGTCATGGATAGCGAGAGCTCTTGCACCTTTATGTTCTTACTTTGCTAGTTTCAATACTAGATATAGACTCTTGCTTGTTATTGTCTTGACTTGAATTGCAAATCTTACTTGTTGTACTTAAAATTTCAAATCTTTGTTGGTAGCCTGTCACCATAGAAATTATCTTTGTTATCATTTACCTGCTCAAGGACGAGCATGAATTTAGCTAGAGGATGTTGATACATCCCAAACGTATCTATAATTTCTGCTTGTTCCATGCTTATATTGGTGATATTGCTATGTGTTTTGCTAGACTTTCATACCTTTTACAACATATTTGGACTAATATACTAACTTAGTGCCCCAGTGCCAGTTACTGTCTGTTGTTGTCCGTGCATTGCACGAAAATGTCAAATATGAAAGTGCTCGAAAAAATCTAGAAAAATCTTATAATAAATCAGCAGTCTAGAAGACTCCAGAAGGGCGGAGGGGGGCCGGAGGGGCCCCACCACCAGGCCAGGTGGGTCCTTGGCGAGGCGCGGTGGGGTCGCGTCACCCGGATGCCTGGTCAGGTGAGCCCCCCTGGTGCCCTCCTTTCTCCTATATATCGTCCCTGCTCCGAAAACCCTCGAGAGGACCTCCATTACGTGATTTTCACCACTGTTCTGCCGCCGCCGCGATTCCGACCTCGGGATCGCTTGAAGAACCTGTCCTGACACCCTGCCGGAGGGAGGATTCCCCTCCGAAGGATCCTCCATCACCATGATCGCCTCCAGGATGTGCCGTGAGTAGTCCCCCTTTGGACCATGGGTCCATGATCAATAGCTAGATGATGTATTCTCACCAATCTTGTGCCTCAATTCTTAGACCTTGTGAGCTGCCCTACATGATCAAGACACTTTTTTATTAGTTTCTATATTGCTATGATGTGTTTGCTGGGATCCGATGGATTATGAGATTATGTTCAGATCGCGATGAGTAATATATTTTGTTTACCTTTTATGTTTTAGTTCTTGAGTATTATTGCATGTCCTCCGTTGCATTTTATTGCTTTGTCCAAGTAGTAGATAGTAACTCCAAGAGGGGGCGTTATGCATGGTTCCGGGTTCATGCCCCCCCTCCCCGATGTATAGCTTGAGTGACAAAAACATGAGACTAGGGGATGTGATGTTTCCACCTGGGAGAAAACAGTGGTGCTTGTAACTGTGGTTACAAGGATTGCTTACATTACGCATAGAATGTTAATGAAGTTGTTTGTTGCTTTGATTATAAAGTTTGGCTGGGTGTAAGACCCGATATGCGGTACTGTTTCAGATATGGACGTCTCCGTCCAGAGCCGAGGATGAAGCACATATCGGACCCACCACATATGTCTCGGATTTCAACATGATATCACAACATTAAAACTACAAAGATACAACATCTCATACAATCAGCATACAACTGCCTTAATACAATACATCAACGGAAGATATATGTCTGAGTACAGACTACAATCAAATGCCTAGTGGCAAAGAGAAAGGACACCTTTCCCATAACCAAACAGGTCCAGGCTCTCCGCCGGGATCCTCCAAACTAGTCATCGTCGAGTCTCCACGAAGGCGTACGGAAGGAAGGGCATCAGGCTCCTTTGTTGTCCAAGATTGTTTGCATAGAGTACATAAAAGATAAAAGAAGGAGGTGAGCTATATCAAAATCAGATAACTAACTTCTCACGGTAAGATGGGGGTAGTGGTGGAGGTTGTTACCGAACTAGCAATATATGATGTGGCTAACGATCTATTTAGAGTGAGATGAGAAGCCAAGCGTTCGATGAAGAATCTCCTCCAACAAGTCTGCTATCAGCTACTTACGCAATCATAACACATGTCCTATCCTTGTCCTCATATTCACAACCCGACGAAGAAGAAACAGTAAAGGAACACACACGTTGATCAAGTTATTAAGATTATCTCAGTTGTTATCTATGAACAAGGAGTAGGTCTCAAGTCGTCCATAACCGCGGACACAACTTCTCGAAAAGAATGAATCCTACAGGCGTGTACCAACTGCAAATTACAAGGCTCCGCACGCACACCAAGCTCTCTCAGTTAGGCTCGTTAAAGACACTCATTGAAGAGTTGTTCCGAGAGAACCGGACGTCATAGCCCCTCTAACTCACAACGCACAATTCTGGGTGGCCCCAGGTGAGTCGACATCCAACTCAAAAGCCGGCCGCGCTCTCGAATCGGTCTCTACTGTCTAGATGATGTAACAAACCCTCGCCCGGGCAGGCATCCCTAGCTCCCTAGGGTGGACTAACAGGATATACCATCCCACTGTCCCGGTTTGTTTAAAATCTCCTGGGGGCCCAACCAAGCACACACACACGGTTTGAAATGGTAAAATCAGCTTGGGCCACCAGTGGAATTGTTTGAAGCTAGATAGGTAAGACAAGGGGACCCCATAGTATCCCACACGCGGTTAGGCAGGCTCGTGAAGAGACAAAATACCCGGAACTCGGGTCCTAGTTGACTCGAATGGAACAAAGCATCGAGGCGGGATAGCCAGACCTTCCACCCTTCATCGAATATATTCAACATTATAATAATCACATCATCCACAATAATATAATAGTGTGCTAGTGTAACATCCCAAAATTCTCCGAATTTTGAAATGTTAATAAATTAAATAGATGATGATTGTTTGCTTGATGTGTTTGATTTTCTCTGGGATTTAAAACTTTTGGTGTTGAAATGAATATTAAAGTGAGAGGGAATAAAATGACTTTCCCTAATATTCACCGTTGGTGTTTTGGAATTTATTATTTAAAACAAAACCAACAAAATAAAATGAGAGAAGGTAATATGACTCCTTCAACTTATTAAAAGTTTGGAAAAGGTTTCAAATCTTTATTGGAATTCCTTTGAATATTCAAAACATTTTTCAACTCAAGGAAATTCATTTGAGAGGATATAAAAGGACTTATCCCAATTTTTAATTTGTTGAAAAATAGTTTAAAATATTTTTGGAAGACTTTTTAATTTTACTTTGGAGTTATCAATATTTTCTAGAATTATTTTGGGAATTTATTTATGCTTCGGAAAAGTTTTTAAATCAATTTTCGGAGTTTTCAGTATTTTTAAAATGCCAGAAAAGTATTTAAAAATATTTAAAAATAAGTTGCAACGTTTTTATTTTATTTTTTAATATTTTGGTCAAGCCAAAAATTCAATTTAATTATTTTAAAAATATTGGCGAAGACGGAATTTTAAAATAAATTTCCGTGATTTTTCTAATATTGTTTTGGGCCTAATGGGCCTGTTCTGTTTTTTTTTTCTTCTGCAGACCGATTTTGTATTTATCTCGGATTAAAAAAAAGAGGATTAGGGGCTGGCTATAAATAGCCCCGATGAGCGCTAAATTATTTTCGCTTAGCGTTTTTAGGGTTAGCTCTAATTTAATCCGCAGGACCCGCCGCCGCCGACGTCTTCGCCGGAATCTCGTCGGAGCATCGCCGGAGTTGCGTTTTTCGCATTTTTTCGAGGTAATTTTCGCGAGCCGCCGCCACCTGCGCCCTAGCCGTGCCTCACCGGAGCCGTCCCCGCCGCAGGCCGGCGAGCCGCGGCGCCGCCAGTCGGCCGCCGCCCGCGCCATGGCCCGACCTGGCCGGCCGCCGCCCCGCGAGCTGATCTCCGTGCGCCCGCGCGCCCCTGGCCCCGCCGCCCCCGGCCGCGCCCGCGCCTGGCTGGCCGCCGCCGCCCCCTGCCGCCCTGGTCCGAAGCTAGCCGGAGCTCCAAGCCCGTGGCCAAGCTCCATGGCCATGGCCCTGTGTCCTGGCCGCGTGAGGAAGAAGAAGTTTAGAAAAAAAGGGTTAAGACAAAACGCGTTTTCGATTTTTTTTTCTAGATCTGAATCCAAACCACCCGGGGACCCGATCGCGTTTTTAGAAAACTTTTATTTACGTACGGGTCCTTTTTACAGTAGAACACCCCGGTACCCCCGTTTTTCACCCGATACCGTTTTCGCGACTACTTTTTAACCGTAACTCGGAATTGGGCGATTCAAGTTGCGTTGCGACCGTGTAGAAATTTTCTAGCCAGTAGACCTAGTGTTACAGAAGTTTGAAGTTTTTAAATTTGGATCCCAAGCTGATCCAAATTTGGACTTCCGGAAGCCGTAACTTTTTACCGGTGCGCCCGTATGCGCCGTTTTTTTTTGCGTTGGATCACTCGTTCCATGTACTTTCTGTTTATATCATGTGTACATGAAAATTCACAAGTTTATTGATCTGTTTAAATTCAAGTTCAATTCGATTTTGCACTCGCTATGACCTGTGTTGTAGTGCTCCGTTTCACGTGATTCTTTTTGCATATTGGATCATATGAGACATCTTATCGGCAATATCCACATATCATTCATATTGCTATGATCTTTACCTTGAATTCATAATGCCTTGATCATACTCTTGTTTCGACAACTCTTTATCCGTTGACTCTCTCGAGTTCACGTTCCACCGATCACCTTCGAGCACATCCACACCTTTGCACTTCAAAGCTTTTGTTTTATTACTAAAACCTTTGTATTTTTTTGTTGATCTTTTGTTTGTCTCGTTGTGATGTGATTGCTTATTTGAGTTCTTTCGTTGATGATAGATTGCTCGGAGTGTGACGAATAGAGTTGACTGGAACGTGAGAGCGAAGATCTTCATCGAATGTATAAGGCAAGTGATGCTTTGACCATACTCATACCTATATTTTCTATATGCATTATGTTAATAAATATCACTCTATTGCATGATAGGTAGTTTACTTTACTGTTGCTGCAAACTAGTTAGGATAGCCATATGTCTTGACTTGTCTACCGTAGATCAACCTAGCCGTGTTGTTACTTATTTGCTATGCTTTGTAGACGTGGTTGGGTTGTGAGAATTCATGGAGTGCATGTGAGCTATTTTTAATAAGCTGTGTAGCAACTTTATATAAATAGAAATCACTTCTGGACGGGCGGGTTGCATCCCGGTAGTTGTGCCTTGTCTAAGGACAGTGCCGGGGTTAAATGCACCCAATGGTTGTTTTGGTGGTGGACCGGGTGCGTCATGGCGAGTATCCTCTGACGCAGTGGGCGGCGTCCAGGCTCAAAAAGATCAGACATGCAATATTACTAGTAGCTTCCGTGTACAGCCACTGGCTATATGGGCTCTGGCTTAGCACGAGTACGTTGTGGGGAACCTGGCCCTGGTAGCTAGCTGATGTAGATGTGTGGTTAGGTGTACCGGCTACCAAAGGGTGGAGGCAACCTCTTCAGAAAGTCTTTGTCTCAATCTTCGGGTTGAGTCCAGTGGGGAACGTGTACAACCTCTGCAGAGTGTATAAAATGATCATGATTAGCCGTGTCCACGGTTACGGATGAACTTTGAGCAACTAGTCAGTACTGTTGATGAATGATCTTGACAGATGAACACTTAATAATAATTTGGTTGGGACAAGAGTAGCATGGGTTGCTGTGTGTTTCAGGTAGAATTCAACTTAAAACTTTGACTAGTTTAGTTCAGGAGAAAATTGGCTTTCTGCAAAACTAAACCATAAGCCTTTCCTTTGACTTACGTTGCATGTAGTTGTAGGTCATTTATATAAACTTTTTCGTGTCACTTGCCGTACAAATCAGATGTACTGACCCGTTGTCGGGTTGTAACCTTCGGTGTTGCAGGTTTTTTAGACGATCAGTAAGGTACGTTTAGGGTTGCGAGTCTACACTCAGCATGTTCGCATGTGGCTGTTGATGGGACTCCACGTTATTTGCTTTTGCTTCCGCTATATTTATATTGAATAAGCTAGCCTTGAGCTATGCAACTTGTTATTTATTTACTCTGGATCATACGTTATAATAATGATGCACTTGTACTTTGATATACATCTATAATACTGTGTGTGCCAGCGAGTTCGATTCTGGGACTGGCACTTGAGCACAGAGACTTCAATTCTGTGTGAATTGGGTCGTTACAGATTGTATCAGAGCAGTGTGTTGACTGTAGGTCGTGACCCTAGAAAATGGATAGAAAAGGCCATAGGAACAAGAATATTTTATCACTCTTTGATTACTTACTCTCTCCACTAGTATTTCTCATCTATTATTCATCTTCTAAAACTCCTCATCTTGTTTTACTATGAATACCCCTTGAGTTGTTTATACCTGGGAAGACAAGACATTGAGAAGGACATCATCAACCTCGGGGATCAATTGGAGTTATGATTACCGGAACTAGAAGGAATAACCCACGGTGATCAATAAGTTTGACACCACGAGAGGAACCTTTAAGATCAGCCTAGCTGAGAAGGATGAAGCTTAGAATCAGACCACCACCTTTTATGTGAAGTTAGATGAACGAATTTTCGCGTAGTATGACGAGATCGTATGTCTTGCACATATGACCTTACTCTAGGTGTTGTTTGGGTGTTTTGACTTTTGTGACTGTATTGTTTGTTGTTATGTGTTGCTGTCGAACGTAGGTGTTTTTGCCGCTTTCTTGTTTGAATGCATATGTTTGGTGTTATCTTTAGTTGTTGTCTTGTCGGTGTTATAGTTTTGTCCTAACCCTTGTCGTATGGGTTTAATAGATGGAGTATGAAGTAGGACTCGCCTTTTTCGGGGCGATGTCGAGACTGAAGGTGGAGCAATGGATTTGTAATATGGAGGAGCACATGAAGATAAACAAGGTAAGAAGTGAGGAAATGGTCCCCTATGCTGTTAAGTACTTGGTAGAAGAAGCTGCTACTTGGTGGAGAATGCATCAAGCGATTGACGAATCACAAAGGAAGATTACTTGGAAGGAATTTACAAAGATTTTGTTGGGATCCCGCCTCGTCACCCCGATGCAAAGGACGGTAACCCTTAAGAGGATCCGTTCCTGTACAATTTGCGGGGAAGCAGGACACTCCTATGAAGGACACCAAGATGGATGTCCCCATTGTGAAGAAATTCACTCGGGTGAAGAATGCCCCACTGCACAAGTCACATGTTTTACGTGTGAAGGAACTGATCATTACCCCGCTCAGTGTCAATTTTTCATCATGACACAACAAGTATCTCAGCATCAAAAGGAAAGAATGAAGAAAGTTATCCAATAATTAAAGGAAGCACTCATGAGGAAGAAGATAAAGGACCTTAGACAAATTGAGTGCTATCGGTGCAGGAACATGGGACACTACAGCAATATGTGTCCCGAATTGAAGGGAAAGAAGAAGATGTGAACATGGGAGCAAAGACGTCGACATATTGAAGCTTATGTTTTGCAATTGGAGAATAGAATATTCGTGGTGTGCACTAGTGTTTGGTGGTACCTTTTAATGTTAGTTGGAGATGTGGATCGATGCATGTTTGCTATGGATTGACTAGATGTTTTATGTCATGATTGTTTTGTTAAGTTTTGCTTGTGGCCTTGACCCTGTTATGTCTTGTTTTGATTGATGTGTGTGTGGCTCTTTGTGTTTCTTCTTTGCGAGTAGAATAAGTTTACGTTTCATTAGACCCTCATCTATTTAGTATGCTTCAAGACTAAAGAAGACACAACAACAAGAAAAATAACTTGACGGATGACTCAACGATATGAAGATTGTTTCGACATTTCAAAACTGAAGCTACCGACATTGAAGACTTGAAGACCTGGAAGATTAAATGTTTCTATTGTTAGATCGATTATGTGGGCTGTCATTTCTTGTTTTACTGACATCTACACATCAAAACTTATATTTTCCAAAACTAGTGTGATGTTTGTATGGGTATCCATATCTCTCTACTTTCTGTTCGCTCTCACCTCAAACCCTACACTGAAGAAGCTACTATAATGGCTGCTAATGCCAAGACGAGGATAAAAGATGGATGCAATTTTATGCTGAGTTCAAAGTTAACCTATTGTGCCAAGATCTTACGACAAGCAAGCACAATCTTGCTGAAGGAAGAACCCCGAAGAAAGTTGTAGTCCACCAGTACACGTTTTATAGCAGTTTGCGTAAACCTGAGAGTTGTGAAGAAGCGCTAGATGTTGTTGGCTTGCAGAACAATGGATTGTCTGAACCCAGTTCATGAACAAGAGGAATTTATGCAACGCTTGTGAGGATGACCGAGTGGTAGATTGCGAGATTCACTAAACCATGTACAAGGTAATGATTTGGGTGCGTAATGGATTGGCCCCCATGACGACTACTCTTATCGTTTGCTCTTTCTATGCGGGATTATAAATCTTGAGTGACTTACCTATGTTTGAGAGACGACGATGTTAAAGCCTGAACCATAGAATGGTACGATGTGTGACCCCTGTAGGAGTTTACCGTTTGTGTTATACGGTGAGTATAAACCAAGACCATTTGCTGCAGGTATCCCGTAGAAGTATTCTTGATGACCACCATGAGAAAATCGATAGTTGTTTAGTAGTGGCGTCTGACCTGTCAGCCATGAAGTCTTAGTACTTGGAAGACCACTCTCTTGCTATGGAATGGAAACCTCAAAGGAGGAATTCGTGAAACCTCAAAGACCGCAGGTGAAACCTGTACGGAGAATGTCATCGATGGATTAAGATACTGGAAGCCCACACTTGTGATGAAGAATTCCATGCCCCCAATGGAGTATGAAGATTATGTGTGAGGAGCTCGCTGAGGGAGCAAGCTTTTGAAGACTAAGTCTCTTTCCTTTTAAGGGTGGTAGCACCCTAGCTCATCGGAGGATCAACAGACTGTCATGAAGACTCGAACCCTAACTTTTCTTTCTAGCCTTCTCGAATCTCGAGGACGAGATTCCTTTTAAGGGTGGTAGTGTGTAACATCCAAAAATTCTCCGAATTTTGAAATGTTAATAAATTAAATAGATGATGATTGTTTGCTTGATGTGTTTGATTTTCTCTGGGATTTAAAAGTTTTGGTGTTGAAATGAATATTAAAGTGAGAGGGAATAAAATGACTTTCTCTAATATTCACCGTTGGTGTTTTGGAATTTATTATTTAAATCAAAACCAACAAAATAAAATGAGAGAAGGTAATATGACTCCTTCAACTTATTAAAAGTTTGGAAAAGGTTTTAAATCTTTATTGGAATTCCTTTGAATATTCAAAACATTTTTCAACTCAAGGAAATTCATTTGAGCGGATATAAAAGGACTTATCCCCATTTTTAATTTGTTGAAAAATAGTTTAAAATATTTTTGGAAGACTTTTTAATTTTACTTTGGAGTTATAAATAATTTCTAGAATTATTTTGGGAATTTATTTATGCTCTGGAAAAGTTTTTAAATCAATTTTCGGAGTTTTCGGTATTTTTAAAATGCCAGAAAAGTATTTAAAAATATTTAAAAATAAGTTGCAAAGTTTTTATTTTATTTTAGTAGTTTGTTCAAGCCAAAAATTCAATTTTATTATTTTAAAAATATTGGCGAAGACGGAATTTTAAAATAAATTTCCGTGATTTTTCTAATATTGTTTTGGGCCTAATGGGCCTGTTTTGTTTTTTTTTCCCGCAGATCGATTTTGTATTTATCTCGGATTTAAAATAAAAGAGGATTAGGGGCTGGCTATAAATAGCCCTGATTAGGGCTAAATTATTTTCGCTTAGCGTTTTTAGGGTTAGCTCTAATTAATCCGCGGGACCCGCCGCCGCCGACGTCATCGCCGGAATCTCGCCGGAGTTTCGCCGGAGCATCGTCGGAGTAGCGATTTTCGCGTTTTTTCGAGGTAATTTTCGCGAGCCGCCGCCACCTGCGCTCTAGCCGTGCCTCACCGGAGCCGTCCCCACCGCCCCCGGCCGCACCGCCGCCAGCCAGCCGCCGCCCGCGCCATGGCCCGACCTGGCCGGCCGCCGCCCCGCGAGCCGAGCCTCGTGCGCCCGCGCGCCCCTGGCCCCGCCGCCCCCGGCCGCGCCCGCGCCTGGCTGGCCGCCGCCGCCCCCTGCCGCCCTCGGCCGGAGCTAGCCGGAGCTCCAAGCCCGTGGCCAAGCTCCATGGCCATGGCCCTGTGTCCTGGCCGCCTGAGGAAGAAGTTTAGAAAAAAAGGGTTAAGACAAAACGCGTTTTCGATTTTTTTTCCAGATCTGGATCCAAACCGCCCGGGGACCCGATCGCGTTTTTCAGAAAACTTTTATTTACGTATGGGTCCTTTTTACAGTAGAGCACCCCGGTACCCCCGTTTTTCACCCGATACCGTTTTCACGACTACTTTTTAACCGTAACTCGGAATTGGGCGATTCCAGTTGCGCTGCGACCGTGTAGAAATTTTCTAGCCAATAGACCTAGTGTTACAGAAGTTTGAAGTTTTTAAATTTGGATCCCAAGCTGATCCAAATTTGGACTTCCGGCAGCCGTAACTTTTTACCGGTGCGCCCGTATGCGCCGTTTCTTTTTGCGTTGGATCACTCGTTCCATGTACTTTTTGTTTATATCATGTGTACATGAAAATTCACAAGTTTATTGATCTGTTTAAATTCAAGTTCAATTCGATTTTGCACTCGCTATGACCTGTGTTGTAGTGTTCCGTTTCACGTGATTCTTTTTGCATATTGGATCATATGAGACATCTTATCGGCAATATCCACATATCATTCATATTGCTATGATCTTTACCTTGAATTCATAATTCCTTGATCATACTCTTGTTTCGACAATTCTTTATCCGTTGACTCTCTCGAGTTCACATTCCACCGATCACCTTCGAGCACATCCACACCTTTGCACTTCAAAGCTTTTGTTTTATTACTAAAACCTTTGTGTTTGTTTGTTGATCTTTTGTTTGTCTCGTTGCGATGTGATTGCTTATTTGAGTTCTTTTGTTGACGATAGATTGCTCGGAGTGTGACGAATAGAGTTGACTGGAACGTGAGAGCGAAGATCTTCATCGAATGTATAAGGCAAGTGATGCTTTGACCATACTCATACCTATATTTTCTATATGCATTATGTTAAGAAATATCACTCTATTGCATGATAGGTAGTTTACTTTACTGTTGCTGCAAACCAGTTAGGATAGCCATATGTCTTGACTTGTCTACCGTAGATCAACCTAGCGGTGTTGTTACTTATTTGCTATGCTTTGTAGACGTGGTTGGGTTGTGAGAATTCATGGAGTGCATGTGAGCTATTTCTAATAAGCTGTGTAGCAACTTTATATAAATAGAAATCACTTCTGGACGGGCGGGTTGCATCCCGGTAGTTGTGCCTTGTCTAAGGACAGTGCCGGGGTTAAATGCACCCAATGGTTGTTTTGGTGGTGGACCGGGTGCGTCATGGCGAGTACCCTCTGACGCAGTGGGCGGCGTCCAGGCTCAAAAAGATCAGACATGCAATATTACTAGTAGCTTCCGTGTACAGCCACTGGCTATATGGGCTCTGGCTTAGCACGAGTACGTTGTGGGGAACCTGGCCCTGGTAGCTAGCTGATGTAGATGTGTGGTTAGGTGTACCGGCTA
The DNA here is from genome assembly GCA_950022295.1 of Bromus sterilis. Lineage (NCBI taxonomy): Eukaryota > Viridiplantae > Streptophyta > Magnoliopsida > Poales > Poaceae > Bromus > Bromus sterilis. The sequence goes on along the minus strand of OX465600.1, from coordinate 202,459,265 downwards.
CCAAAGGGTGGAGGCAACCTCTTCAGAAAGTCTTTGTCTCAATCTTCGGGTTGAGTCCAGTGGGGAACGTGTACAACCTCTGCAGAGTGTATAAACTGATCATGATTAGCCGTGTCCACGGTTACGGACGAACTTTGAGCAACTAGTCAGTACTGTTGATGAATGATCTTGACAGATGAACACTTAATAATAATTTGGTTGGGACAAGAGTAGCATGGGTTGCCGTGTGTTTCAAGTAGAATTCAACTTAAAACTTTGACTAGTTTAGTTCAGGAGAAAATTGGCTTTCTGCAAAACTAAACCATAAGCCTTTCCTTTGACTTAACTTGCATGTAGTTGTAGGTCCTTTATATAAACTTTTTCGTGTCACTTGCCGTACAAATCAGATGTACTGACCCGTTGTCGGGCTGTAACCTTCGGTGTTGCAGGTTTTTCAGACGATCAGTAAGGTATGTTTAGGGTTGCGAGTCTACACTCAGCTTGTTCTCATGTGGCTGTTGATGGGACTCCACGTTATTTGCTTTTTCTTCCGCTATATTTATATTGAATAAGCTAGCCTTGAGCTATGCAACTTGTTATTTATTTACTCTGGATCATACGTTATAATAATGATGCACTTGTACTTTGATATACATCTATAATACTGTGTGTGCCAGCGAGTTCGATTCTGGGACTGGCACTTGAGCACAAAGACTTCAATTCTGTGTGAATTGGGTCGGTACAGCTAGCCCAATCCAAGGAGTAACAGGATAACATAAGTAGAGTCCTAAGCATGCATACTAAGCAGTGGTTAAGCAACCAAGGTACATGGCCAAACAAATGTTTTCTAGGATGTGGGGGGACATGGCTATTTGGGTTTTAAATATGGAGGCATAAATGTGAGGTGGTAGGATCAAGCAATCATTCTATCCTATACCTAGGCAAGTGAACTGAAAGTTATAAGCATGATATATGCTCCCCCTTACCTGATGAGAAGACGAAGACGAAGGTGTAGTCAATCGCAAGCTCGCATCGTCTCTGAGAGTAACCACGGGAGCACACGAGAAGGAAACATTGGAAAGGCAATCAGCAAGCAAGCATCTATTACTAAGAAGCAACCATGAGCAAGCAACAACAAGAAGTCAACACAAGGCAACGCACTTCGATATTGCATCTATCGTCGAGAGCGGTTACTAACAGGTTAAGTGAAATATCGGTCACACACGACGATACTGCACATTTATCATCGGTTCAAGTTGTTTAGCTACACAACATGAGAAGACGTTGTTAACATGGCATCTCACACAAGCATGGCATGACACACAATCATGAAAAGAGGTGAATCATAAAGTAAACTACCTATGCTAGTCAATTTAAGCGAGGCAAAGTCCTAAACATGGCATATCACTAAGTACCCCATGAAAATTTAAGCATTTGGTATTGTTCTGCCCTAAACCATATTTTAGATTGATTAACAACAGAAAACAATATCATAATCACAATCTACATGAAATTCTAGTCAAGTTACATATAAAGAACACCCCCAAAGAGAGTTACGGTTTAAAAGATACAAGCATCACAAGTTATGAGCACAATCTGCCAATATCAGGTAGCACATTTGAAAACAATGAAACAACATGCTACAGATTGAAAATATGCACAAACATGATATCGATTAATAGTAGACATGACAATAAAGAGAGCGCATAAAGCTTTCATATACATAAGCATCAAGATTAAATAATTATAACATATGAAAAATATCTAAATTACGCTAATTGTTTAAGACTTAGTGAAAACAGAGAATCAGACAAACTGTTATAATCATGCTCCCTAAACAGTAGCAAGAGTGGTATCAAAACTATAACAACATGACAATTAAATACATGAACATGGAGTATAAATGATGCTAATAAATCCATACATTTCACCTGTGGTCAAAAGACCCACGGATGAATACATATCAAGCATGCAAAACAGCTAATTTATATCTCAGACTTGGCAGATTTCAGAGTAGTTGAAAGCAAACAACAAGTATGCACTTTAATAGCTCAAGAAATACATGAACATGAAAGATATCATGGAATAGCAATAGATGGCATGAAATTATTCATGGCAAGGAGAAATTCATTCCATTGAGGCTAAATCATAGGAGGCATGGATCAATTAAATACAAGGCTAGCAAAGTGCAACAAAACGTAAATAGGAATGACAGATTAACATGTACAATACTTTGGAGAAATAAATGAGCAACCCACAGCAATGTAACATGACAAGTGAATGCACGGTATTAAAGTAGACATGATGATGAGCAATCAATATGAAGGAAGCATATGCAAAACATGCACAGATGTGAGGCAATCATCAAGCAAACATTGCCAAAAATAAAATTTTACAACAGTAAATAGCAAGTAGCACTAATCAACAAGCATTTGCATCACTCAAATGACATACAATGAATAAAATTCCTAAAGCAACATTGAAGAGCACATCAAAGAGAACAAATTTTATTTTGGGGTCGACCTCATACGTGCTACGGATCTAACACAATCTACATCAAAAAACGGGAAAAAACATCAGGCCGGGGACTTAGAAAAAGAGAGGGAGGGGGAGGAGCTCACTAGCTCGTGGCCATGGCAGGCTGGGCATGGAAGGAACAGCGACGGCGAGGCCACGAGAGGCCAGGAGAGGCTTGGGGAAGGTCGGGGACGGCAGAGGACGACACGGGGGTCGCGGATCCGGCCCAGATCTCGCCGGATCCGGCCGATGGCGGCGAGCTCGAGCTCGGCCATGCCATGGCCATGGTAGCTGCACGGGGAAGAAGAAGGATGAAGGTGAGAGGAGGAGGGAGAGGAGAGCAGGGGTGGCGCAGGGAGGAGCTTGATACACGAGAGATGATAATTTCTTCTCGCCCTTCGTTGGTTACCCCAAGTGGAAGGTGAGATGCAGCGTAGCGGCAAGTTTCCCTTGGTGAAGATACCAAGGTTGAGATCGACCAGTAGGACTCCGATAATGATAAGTAGGTGGTGAAGTGAACAATGGCGCCGTTCACAACTCTCGGTTGCTTACTTCACCTGGACCTGCACACAACACAAATAACTTTGCTCCCAACGAAGTTCAGAGAGGTTGTCAATCTCTCCAGTCTTGTTGTTTACAAAGGATCAAAACACAAGGAATAAAGATAATGATAGAAACTGAAAGTAAATACGGAAAAGTAAATAAGCGTGTAAACAATGATGAGAATATGGACCGGGGTCCCGTGATGTTCACTAGCGACGTCTCTCTCCCAAAAGATGATAAAACTGCTGTGCGAGGGAAACAAATTATAGATGGGCAATTGACAGGATTATAAACGCACCGCAATGCTAACTATGCTACAAAGAAAGGAAGAGGCTCAAAAGCATGGGCAGTACTGTCGAGGGAATATCCCACGGCTAGACCCGGCTTGGAGACGAAGCCGGACGGTTGACAAGAGCCGGCTCGCAGAGATGAAAGCCGGACGAAGGAATCAAGATGGAGTCCACCTAACATGGAAGATACGAAAAGCTACAAGACTTAGAGTAGGACTCAGATTGATATCCAACTTGTAATAGAATAAGAGACTAGTTTGTATCCTACTAGGACTCTACATGTAAGCCTCCCCCTTCCACCTATATAAGGAGGTGTAGGGCGCCCCAAACGGGAAAACTCAAGCAGACTCAATAGACCACAATAGTCTCTAAATTAGAGACTAGTCCCGGGTCATCTAAACCTGGAACAATTAGACACAACTATAGGAGAGCCGGCGACATGCCGGCGACTCTCCATGAGCAAAGGAATAAGACCTAACCACAAACAACATGTAGGGTTTTTACCGGACGATGTTTCCCGGGGCCCGAAGCTGTATAAATCACGTCTCTCTCTCTCTGTGTGATTTTCTTCCTCGTACACTCGTAGCAAAGGCCCCATATTCAAGTCTGACTCTTGGGACATCTGCCGTGACTTTTCCACGATAGTTGGCTCCCACCGTGGGGCCTACGCACAAGGGTGTTGTCATCTTGGAGGAAGTACTCACAGGGATCGAGAAACTCGTGATCGGCCGGACGAAGAAGAACCGGCACGAACGAATCTAAATCAACAAATCGACGGCCCGCCGACTCTGGCAGGACTCAATCCGACTCGGGCGCATTGCAACCTCGGTTTCTTCAACATCTGCATCAAGATCTACATCAAGCTCATGGAGAAAACAAGAAAAAATCCAAGCGTGCGACTCGAAACTCAACTTCAACATTGACCCTCACGCGTAGCCTGCAGGATAAGAACGTCTGTGTTGTAGAGTCTACAAAATTCCGACTCCCGAAGATAAGAGTCTAAAAAATTCCGACTCTCCGAAGAGAAGAGTCTATAAAATTCCGACTCACCAAAGAGATGAGTCTACGGAAAAATTCTGACTCACCAAATTAGATGAGTCCATGTCCGACTCCCGCAATACAACGCGTTTTCTGATCTACGCGAGATCGCGAATTCCAATCGCAAATTCGGCTCAACTTATCACCGGTCCGCACTTCGGACATTGGATAACTACCTTTTGAGCAAGTCATCAGGTGATATCTCTCCTACACCATTGCTCTACAAATTTATTCTATCAAGAATTTTATTATCTGTTTTCCCAATCTTGTGCACGCAGGTTTAGGACATATATTATTTTTCTGTGGCCACGCCGGTTTGCCTCGTTTCATGCCGGCTCACAATGCCACAGTCGACATCAACATATACGTCGCCTTACAACAACGCGCTTAATAGACACATATACGTCGGCTTACAACCGCTTGGCTCTCGCTATTGCCGGCTCGACATATTGGCCGGACTATCAACCGCTGACTCCAACGAAGATCAGCCACAATCTCACAACGGTTGCCTTCCATGATTTTCTGGGTTTTCTCTGCATCATCAGATCAATGCTTTTTTCTTAACCAAGCCAGATACATGGAGTCCCTAGCCGACTCCTCGAGTCGACTCAAGACTCGGGGGCTACGCCTCCTATAGGATCCATCGGAGATTGAGATATATTATGTTTCAACGACGGATTATAATTGACCATCACAAATTTTGGTCCATTGTTTTCGATGGTAAAATCCCGACTCAGATTCCGGTTCATCGGGAAAATTCCGGCTCTTTCATTTAGTATCGGATCATCGGTAAAATCCCGGCCCAGATTCCGATTCGATGGAAAACTTCCGTCTCTTTCATTAAGTTCTGGATCATCGGAAAAATCCCGACTCCCTTCTCGAGTTTAGGTTTATTGGAAAATCTCGGCTCCGCAATGAGATTCCGGGTCATAAAAAATTCTGGCTCCTTTATGAATCCAGGATCATTACCAAAAACCGGCTTTCGCCATAAATATATAAAGTCGACATTCGTCGCACCGTCTTTCGCCATAAAATATATAAGTCGACCTTCGTCGCACCAGCTCTCGCCGCACAAAATATAAGTCGACTTTCGTCGCATCGGCTTTCTCCATATAAAATACAAGTTGACTCTCGTCGCACCGGCTTTCGCTACACTAAGGTACACCGATCTTGGTCATGCCAACTTCTCCATACATTGCATCTTATGCACTATGAATTTAGTCTCTTCTCATCTTGCATCATACACTACATGTCATGATGCATTGCATCTTCTGCATTCTCATATCTCAGAGACCTGGGGGCTTGATCAACCCCTCTATTGGTACTGAGCATGTATATTGCTTATTCAGGGGAATCGGGGGGCTCGATGAAATTCATCGAGTCGTATATGAGAACTCGACGTATATATGTAAAACTCCACATGTGTATGGCTTATTTAGCGGAAGTAGGGGAGCTCGATGGCATCCATCGACTCTTATCCGAAGACATCCCGGCATATACATGAACTGGCTAACCACACCTTAATCTTGGCCTGTATAGCTCAAGCTCATATGACCTATGTGTACCTGACTTAAGTCTCAAAACCTTGGGGCTTACAGAAACGCCTATCGAGTTTGGGTTTAAGCACAGGGAACGCTAGTCATATGTGCCGGCTTACAGAGAGGTTTCGACTCCTGGATAACCCAATTATCTCTCTCAACGCGAGGAGATGAGGCATGTTCAAATCCAGAGTCGACTTCTATATGAGCCTTTCCACTTTAATTTTTGCATACATCAGCATCATAGCATTTTTTATCTTTTGCTACCATATTTACCTGACAACCTTATGGAATACACGCCGACTTGAAAAAGAATATGGCTCGGCTGTAACCGTGGCAAGCTAGCACAAATACTGGCTTTCTTCATTGCGCTTTTAAAACACTAGCTTTGTCCACGGAAACACCAACATATTTCAATAACAGCATTAACCTGTGTGACTCGGCATGACGCAATGATGATCATACCGACTCATGGGGACTACAACTCGAAAATTTTCCCTATGTGATACGGCTGTTTGTCAATACACACATGCCGACTGCATTACGTTTCGCATCCAAACATCATTGCATCTTCTGCATTATAAAGTCGACTTCGGTCGCAACGGCTCTCGCCATATATATAAAGTCGACTTCGGTCGCAACGGCTCTCGCCACATATAAAGTCGACCTCGATCGGAACGGCTCTCGCCACATACAAAGTCGACTTCGGTCGCAACGGCTCTCGCCACATATAAAGTCGACCTCGGTCGCAACGGCTCTCGCCACATAAAAAGTCGACTTCGGTCGCAATGACTCTCGCCATATATAAAGTCGACTTCGGTCGCAACGGCTCTCGCCATATATAAAGTCGACCTCGGTTGCAACGGCTCTCGGCATATACAAAGTCGAATTCAGTCGCAACGGCTCTCGCATACAAGACGACACTCGTCGCACTGGCTCTAGCCATATAAAAATATATAAGTCGACTTTCGTCGCATCCGGCTCTCTCCACATTCAAATGCTCATAGCGACTTGGAGTTGGCACACATTAATCTGGGTTGCTGAAGGAAACATATTCCGGCACTCGAAGGGCCACTCTATTTAGAATCTGGGAACACAACCCATCATATCATATCTACCGGATTTAGCAAATTCGCGTTCATCGATTTTTATCAGCAAGCAAACATTTTTCCGGCTTCAACAAAATTTGCCGACTTTGGCATATAATACTTGCCGACTTCAAGCAAGAAACTGTAAGTCCCAGGTCGCTGCAGGCAAGACAACCTGGCACTTGGGGGCTACACTACTTCGAAGCAAATTTCACAAGAACAAGTCCTAGGTTGCTGCAGACAAGACAACCCAACACTCGGGGGCTACACCAGCAAAGCTATTTTTCCAAGTCATCACGAGATGATAGACTCGACACTTGGGGGCTACAGACGATATGGACATAAAATTTCCCGTAAATTTTTCCCGGGTCTTTTGAGAAGACACGGAAGAGCAAAAAGCAACATTGAACTCAAACGTGGAAGAGCTCAAAATTGAATCATATCGGGTTCATTGACATGAATCAGTGGAGCAAGCCGGCCTAATGGTTTGACCTCCAGACCCGGTCCTTATCCTTACTATTCATCATATTGAAAGTTTACTACGGACGTACACCTTGCGTTCTCTTCTACGACAAACTGACATTACCAAAGACAAGCAAACAAAAAATGAAGCCCATGCCAAGATTGCGTCCAAGCTAAACTTAGGGGCTAATGTCGGGGGAATATCCCACGGATAGACCCGGCTAGGAGACAAAGCCGTACGGTTGACAAGATCCGGCTCGCGGAGATGAAAGCCGGACGAAGGAATCAAGATGGAGTCCACCTAACTTGGAAGATACGAAAAGCTACAAGACTTAGAGTAGGACTCAGATTGATATCCGACTTGTAATAGAATAAGAGACTAGTTTGTATCCTACTAGAACTCTACATGTAAGCCTCCCCCTTCCACCTATATAAGGAGGGGTAGGGCGCCCCAAACGGGACAACTCAAGCAGACTCAATAGACCACAATAGTCTCTAAATTAGAGACTAGTCTCGGGTCATCTAAACCCGGGACAATTAGACACAACTATAGGAGAGCCGGCGACTCTCCGTGAGCAAAGGAATAAGACCTAGCCACAAACAGCATATAGGGTTTTTACCGGATGATGTTTCCCGAGGCCCGAAGCTATATAAACCGCGTCTCTCTCTCTCTATGATTTTCTTCCTCGTACACTCGTAGCAAAGGCCCCATAATCAAGTCTGACTCTTCGGACAGCTTTCGTGACTTTTCCACGACAAGTACGCCAAAATAACTAGACCCAAATCCTACTTCATCTACTACTAATCAACCACCTTGAGATATCTATCCAGAACATCTCGCTGGTATTAAGTTGTGAGCCCCACCCAAAGTGTAAACCGAAAGCAACAGACAACTGCATTAAAAGAACTTTGAGTAAAGTAAACAATCCTTGCAACCGCGGTCAAAATCACCGTTGTTTTCCCCCTTGTGGCAACAACACATCCCCTAGACTCATGTTTCTATCACTCAAGCGTGTCATCAGGGGGCATGAACCCACAATCGAGCATAACGTTCCCTCTTGGAGTTACTACCTACTACTTGACTAAAGCAATAAACATCAACAAAGAACATGCAAGAATTACTTAGGAAAAAAAATATAAGAGATAAGAACCAAATATATTACTCTATCACAATCTGAACATAATCTCATAATCCATTAGATCCCATCAAACTCAGCATAGCAAAAGCAGAAAGATTACATATGTCCCTCGATCATGTAGGGCAGCTCACGAGGTGTAAACCATGAAAAACAAAGAGGGGAGGATAACATCACATAGCTACTGATCACGGACTCATGGTCCAAGGGAAACTACTCACGACACATCCGGGAAGCGTCCATGGTGGAGGGGAAGCTCCCGGAGGTCGATCCTCCCTCCGGAAGGGTGCCGGGAAGGGTCCTGCTGGTGCGCCCGATCTTGGAAGCGCGGCGGCGGCAGAACAGAGGTGAGATCGCGAAAAAGGGTTCTGTCTTTGAAAGTTTCACGTCACGGGAGATATATAGGCGAAGGGGGCAGCCAGGGGGGCCACCAGGGGTCCAGGCGCCCCCCTGGCGCGGCCAAGCCCTAGTTCGCGCCAGCTAGGCGCCTGGGTCCCTGGTGGGTCCCACCTGGTCCCCCTTCGGGACTCCAGAAGGTTCCTTCATGCTGATTTTTTTCTGATTTTTCCCGAATTTTTGGAGCACTTTTAATATGGGGAAAACTGAAATAGAAAAACAACAGAAAAACAGAAACTGGCACTGGGTGCACTGAGTTAATAGGTTAGTCCAAATATGATCAAAAGTGTATGAAAGTGTATCTAGATCATAGCAATATCACACAAAACATGCATGGAGCAATAAGAAATTATCGATACGTTTGGGACGTATCAACATCCCCAAGATTAATTCCTGCTGGTCCTCGAGTAGGTAAATGATGACAAGCATAATTTATGTGGTGACATGCTAGCAACCATATAAGAACTTTGAAAAGTAAAGCAATCAAGGTATGTGATTCAATTCAATTCATAACATGCAAGAGTCTATATTAGCATTGAAACAAGCATCGAAAGAACATTAGGTGCAAGAGCTCTCGCTGTCCGTGACTCGAATGTCTCCAAATGGTGTTTACGTGTAAGAAGAGGGATAGGGAATACGAGAAAAAAGTATTTTTGTGTTGAGAACTCAATCTACTAAAGTTTCACACTTGGTCTTCTTTGGAATCTTATCTTGACTTGTCCCGAGACCACTAGCTAGGTACAAGTCAATTTGATCCACTCCTTTTCGATATTTTGAGAACTCATGCAATGGATGAGCGTAAGCAGAAAGTTGAAACTTAGGATGGCAAAGAGAGAAATATGGTGGAGGAGGAAGACAAAAAGGTGAGAAATGCTCACATCAATGAGGACAATCATAGGCGAGCAGGCAAAATGATAGATATGATGTGAGGAGTAGGGATTGCCATGCAACGGATGAACATATGAGCTAAAAAGCTCTCCAATGGAACTAGTGGGGGTGCATCTAACTTGCTCGCTCATGAAGACTTAGAGCTCTTTTGAGGAGGCTCATCCTTGGAATATGCAAGCCAAGTTCTATAGTGTGAAGGTCCCCACATAGCTATATGCATGAATGATCATATCTATGGAGTACAAGGATAAGAGGGAGTACTAGTGTGGATCTTTCAAAAGGACAGTAGTGTTGCCCCTTTCTCTCTTTTTATTTCTTTTATTTCTATTTTTTGTATTTTGTTGGTGGCCTCAATGGCTCTTTCTATTTAACTCTCATTTGTCCTCTTTGGGATCTTTTATTTTGTCCACTTTGGGATCTTTCCTCACTTAAGGGCAACACTCTAATTTACAAGAGGGTATAGAAGATCTTTCACACTTTCCAAGGTATTCAAATCATAAAGAAGATGTAGCTATCAGGATGTATGCTATGTATGCCGCTGCCAGTGTAGCAGGAACATGTATGACATGAAGATCAAGTCATGAAGAAGTGGATGTTGCATGGCAATATATCTCGGAAAGTCTATGGAAATGCCTTGATAGGTAGGTATGCTGGCTGTTTTGAGGAAAGATATAAGGAGGTTTATTTTGACAGAGTGTATCATGCTAAGGGTTTGGATGTACCGACGAAGGTGGACACCAACTCTCGAAGTGAGAAGAAGGCAATGCACGACACGGGAAAGGCTAGAAAATATGAGGAGGTGGAAGTGTAACTTTCAATACTTACATTAGTCCGAAGAACTCATGCACTTATTATCGGTAACTATCAATCTAATAAGGAGGGTAACAAAGAGACAAGTACCCCGAGGAGGAGCGTATGGGGTTTTGGTTATCCTTGCGCATCCTCGACTCATGGTATGTGAGTGTACTCTAATATCCGATCCCTCCGAAGATTAGCGATCCATCTAGTAGCTAGAGTTCTCAACTAGTTTTTGTAGGTTTTTAAAATAAACACGGATTGCCCAAAATACGACACCTAACACTAATAGGCTAGAGCTCTTGACACCAAAAGTTCAAACAATACTCACATCAATACCTCAAATCTATTGCAAGTTACTACAAAAATTAAATAGCAACCTCAATTACCTACTTTCATGACAAGACAAAACTCAGTGCAACAAACAACTCTCTTAACAAGATAAACATGAAAACTAAAGAGAGTTCCAGCAACAAACTAAACAAAATCCAAGGCTCTCGCTAAATACAAACTAAAACTAAAACTAAACATGGCAGTAGCTACAAAAAGATAAAGAACACACAACAGCAAAAAGCTAAGCAATGAAAAATCATATGATGTGTTCTAGATTTTGCAAGTGGAGCGTGTTTATCTCCCACACAAAGTAAGACGGGGTCTAACTTGTTATGAACAGCAAGCAAAGCTAAAGAAAACTAAAAATAAAACCTAAAAGCGAGACGCTCCAAGCATAGCACATAACGCATGAAGTGATAAAAATATAGTGAGACGAAGGACGAACTGATGATTGTTGATGGAGAAGTGGATGCACCGGGGTATCCCCAAGCTTAGATGCTTGAGTCTCCTTGAATATTTATTGGGGATGCATGGGGGCATCCCCAAGCTTGAGTGCTTGACACTCCCGGATCTTCTTTCATCATCTTCCATCGCACACTTGAAAACTCCCTTCATACATAACTCATCATAAGCTGATTAGAGAGGTTAGTACCCTTAATAAAATAATTTTTCCCCACTGGATATAAAGATATTCTTGAAGAGCTACTGTTTCTCAAGATTTCCAAAGTTTTTAGCAAAGAAAAATCAAGCTTAAGGTTTGCAAAAGTAAGGAGAGACAAAACATGGAAGAATCTATGAAGAACAGAACAACAGGTAGTAGAGAATTTTTTCGGGGTACTTCTGCAACTAAAATAAAAAAAACTCAGAACATACGAAAGTTTCGCAATTGTATAGAGCACACTGTGTAAAAAAATCAGCTCAAAAAGATGAACTGGTGATTTGATCCGATTTTTCCCGTCACGAAGACAGAATATGTTTTCTGGACAGCATGTCACTACTTTTGCTTCCCTTATCATAAGAGGCTATCACTTGGCACAAATCTTGAGAATAAAGATACAATGATGTTGCTACAATAGTAACAATCATCAAGACCACTAATAACAGAAGTAAGAACATCTTGGGTTGCCTCCCAACAAGCGCTTTCTTTTACGCCTTTAAGATAGGCAAGAGGATTTTAAAAGATGCTCTCATAATGAATAAGAATTTTGAAGCAAAGAGAGCATCAAGAAGAAAATATGAAACAGATTTAAGCCTAACCCACTTCCTATGCATAGGCATCTTGTAAGAAAAATAAATCAAAGAAGCACAAAGTGACATGCATAGGAAGGCGGAAAAAGAAAAACTTCAAAACTTTCAACATAAAGAGAGGAGTTTTAGTAATATGGAAGTTTCTACAACCAAACTTCCCTCTCTCAAAATAATTTTCACTAGTATCATGGACAACATCAAGAATATAACTATCACATAAATCATGTTGTTCATGACCTACAAGCACACGTGTTTCAACACGGTCTTTAGGAACATAAGATAAATGCATGCAAATCACATTGAGCCTTAATAAGAGCAAAGTTCTCTGGAATATGAGTTGGAAATTTCAAAAGGATAATAGAAAAATCAAGTGTGGGTGCAATAGCAAAAATTTCATGCTTAACATAAGGAACTATAGCTAGTTCATCTTCGCAAGCATAATCCATATTGGCATCATGGCCATCAACAAAGTAATTATCAAGATCTTCAGAAAGGGATATTTCAAGTGAGTCCTCGGAATCATGGGATTCCTTCTCAAAGAAATCATTGGCCTCTTCTTGGGTAGCAAACATTTTGTTTTTAAAATCTTCAATATAATCATTGCAAACATAATTCTCAAAGCAATAAGCAAGAACTGCAAAGTTTTCAGACTTGTAAATAGTATCATAATACTTTTCAATCAAAGAAGCAATCTCATAAGCACCCTTAAAAGCAACAAATTCTTCAATCGTTTCAACATCAAAGTAATCATAAACACCTTTAGCATAAGAAGATAGGATCTCATTTTCATTAAACTCACATTGGAAAGGAAGGTGTTGACGATCTATATTAGAGCATCAAGTAAAATCATAAATGTAGCATAAACACTTAGCATAGAAATAAGAAGTTTGTATTTGGTCCCATAAGTGTTTCTCTTTCTGAGATAGGCGGTGCCGCGTATAATGAGCATGATCATCCAATGATTTTCCCTCAACCAAGTCGGTTGGGTTTTTAGCACGAGCACAAGTTGATCGAAGATGATACAAGTGAAAAATGTCCATCCTACCATATTTGGGTGGTTCCACACCCATGGTAAAGATAGTATAACTAGGCAAAGCAAGAAAAAGGCAAAAGGTAGCAACTATTTTTGTGGTTTTTCATAAAGGAGACTGAGATAAAAACTGAAAATTAAACTAACAAGACTAAAAAGAAAAGGTAAAAGGTAGTGCGCAACTCCCTTATCTTAGCACTCGGAGTCCACGACAACGGCGCCAGAAATTTGCTTGATACGTGAGAGATGATAATTGCTTCTCGCCCTTCGTTGGTTACCCCAAGTGGAAGGTGAGATGCAGTGTAGCGGCAAGTTTCCCTTGGTGAAGATACCAAGGTTGAGATCGATCAGTAGGACTCCGATAATGATAAGTAGGTGGTGAAGTAAACAATGGCGCCGTTCACAACTCTCGGTTGCTTACTTCACCTGGACCTGCACACAACACAAATAACTTTGCTCCCAACGAAGTTCAGAGAGGTTGTCAATCTCTCAGGTCTTATTGTTTACAAAGGATCAAAACACAAGGGATAATGATAATGATAGAAACTGAAAGTAAATACGGAAAAGGTAATAAGCGTGTAAACAATGATGAGAATATGGACCAGGGTCTCGTGATGTTCACTAGTGATGTCTCTCTCACAAAAGACGATAAAACTGCTATGCGAGGTAAATAAATTATAGATGGACAATTGACAGGATTATAAACGCACCGCAAATCTAACTATGCTACAAAGAAAGGAAGAGGCTCAAAAGCATGGGTAGTACACCAAAATAAGTAGACTGAAATCCAACTGCATCTACTACTAATCATCCACCTTGAGATATCTATCCAGAACATCTCACTGGTATTAAGTTGCGAGCCCCACCCAAAGTGTAAAACCATGGCAACAGACAACTGCATTAAAAGAACTTTGCGCAAAGTAAACAATCCTTGCAACCGCGGTCACAAGCACCGTTGTTTTCCCTCTTGTGGCAACAACACATCCCCTAGACTCATGTTTCTGTCACTCAAGCGTGTCATCAGGGGGCATGAACCCACAATCGAGCATAACGTTCCCTCTTGGAGTTACTACCTACTACTTGAACAAAGCAATAAACATCAACGGAGAACATGCAAGAATTACTTAGGAACAAAAATATAAGAGATAAGAACCAAATATATTATTATATCACAATCTGAACATAATCTCATAATCCATCAGATCCCATCAAACTCAGCATAGCAAAAGCAAAAAACGTTACATATGTGCCTCGATCATGTAGGGCACCTCACGAGGTCTAAACCATGAAGAACAAAGAGGGGAGGAGAACATCACATAGCTACTGATCACGGACCCATGGTCCAAGGGAAACTACTCACGGCACATCCGGGAAGCGTCCATGGTGGAGGGGAAGCTCCCGGAGGTCGATCTTCCCTCTAGCAGGGTGCAGGGAAGGGTCCTGCTGGTGCTCCCGATCTTGGAAGCGCGGCGGCGGCGGAACAGAGGCGAGATCGCAAAAAAAGGTTATGTCTTCGGTAGTTTCACGTCACGGAAGATATATAGGCGAAGAGGGGAAGCCAAGGGGGCCACCAGGGGTCCAGGCGCCCCCCTGTCGCGGCCAAGCCCTAGGCCGCGCCAACTAGGCGCCTGAGGCCCTGGTGGGTCCCACCTGGCCCCCCTTCGGGACTTCGGAAGGTTCCTTCGCGCTGATTTTTTATCTGATTTTTCCCAATTTTTTGGAGCACTTTTAATATGGGGGAAAACTGAAATAGAAAAACAGCAGAAAACCGAAACTGGCACTGGGGTGCACTGAGTTAATAGGTTAGTTCAAATATGATCAAAAGTATATGAAAGTGTATCTAGATCATAGCAATATAACACAAAACATGCATGGAGCAAGCAGAAATTATCGATATGTTTAGGACGTATCAGAGCTCACCGGTCTAGATCAGGCCCGAGGCGGCGCGACGACGGGCTGAGAGGGCCTGGCAGGGCCCAAATCTGGAGCAGGATGGAGGTGGGAGAAGAAGGTGACATGGCGCGATCTGAACCCTCCAGGGCTAGATCCGACGGCTCTGGATCAGAGGAACCTAGGGTTTCAGGATTTGGTGGGCTAGAGGGCAGATCTGGGTGTTTTTGGAGGGGGTGGCTGGAAATTTGTCTTAGGGAAACCCTAAAATGGGTGGAGAGGATGGGTGGTCTATTTATAGGCTGGGCTGGCTGGCAGGTTTACACAAACGCCCCCGGTTTTCTCTCTCACGTCCGGTGTTGCACGTTTCTGACCAGCGGGAGTCCGTATGACCTCCGATTCGGGTAAATCTTTGAATCACGCGATCCACGCGGCAAACCGGTGACTTCTACCTCACTTCAAATATGTTCCGAGAACATTTTCTGGTGCCCAATAAAATAATCCATTTATTAAATATATGGGTTTTTTGTTCCGATGGCGATGGCTGGCCTTGTGCCAGAATTTGCGACGGTGATAGGGTGAAACTCGGTGTCGCAAAAGGTCGTGTGCCATGGTGGAAATGTTTGGTCACGCATGCGGGTAGGAGAAGGAGGGGGAAATATAATTCACCAATTAATAATTTGGCGAAGGAAATACTACAAACAATGCTAGCAAACAAAAAATAAAGCAACAAGCAAAAAAAATTAATTAGGGTGGAATTTCCGGATTGTTACACTGGGTTCGGAACTTAATACCAGCGAGATGTTCTGGATAGACATCTCAAGGTGGATGGTTAGTGAGTAGATGTTGATGAATAAACAGTCTACTCGTTGTGGTGTAATGCCCGTACGATTGAGACTCTAGATTTTTGTAGCATAATTAGCATTGCGGTGCGTTTATAAGTCTGTCAATTGCCCAGCTATAATTTGTTCACCATCCATATTTGCACCATCGTTTACACCATTCACCTTTACTACTTTTATTTCCTTTCCATTGCAATCACCATTATTATTTCCCCCTTGTGTATTGATCCTTTGTAAAGAACAAGACTAGAAAGATTGGCAACCTCTCGGACTCATTGGCGGCAAAGTTATTTGCTTTTGTGTGTAGGTCCATATTGAGTGAGTGATATCTATTGAGATGACGCATCACTTACTGACGTGGATCGGCCTCGGCAAATCCAATGGTTAGGAACACTGGGTTTAGATCGTAGAGAGAGGAGTGTGGGTTGGTGATGCTCGTCGGCTAACAGGTGACATGGATTTTCCCAGGTTTAGGGCCCTCGGTCGGTAAGACCCCTACTTCCTGCTCGATGTATTATCTGCTGGAGGCGATTACAACAGAGGTATCAACGCGGTTGTTCTTGCCGAGGGTGAAGATATGCGAGATTGGGTGTCCTAGACGTCCCCTCTCCCAACCTTTATATGCTAGGCTGGGTCGCAAGGAGTCCGTCTAGGGTTATAGAGGAGATTGCCTAATCTAGCTAGTCTTGGTGGGCATTCCATGGACTCTGAACCGCCTTGGACTCCTCGTAGGCATAGCCGTTGGTGCTTCGAGTGGGATGATCTTGGGCCAGCCAAAGCTTCTAGTGGGCCTTCTTTCTGGACACGCACTAGGTACCCTCTTGCTAAGGAGTCGTGGGGGTATCCCCTCGTCAATAGCCCCCGAGTGCCTGGGGGACTCGAAGAGTCACGCAGGGGCTCGAACCTGCAGTAGTCATAGTAGTGTGTGACAGGCTGTAAGCCACATATGTTGTTCACAAGAAGTAGTTTTGAGAGGGATGTTCTAGGACTGTGCTAGCGGTGAATTGCTCTAGCGTAAAATACCATACTATCCCAATCAAGCTCGAGTCCCTCGACACGAGATTGGAAACGTTTGGTGTCAAGCAAGGTCCATGCCAAGGAGGGATTATAGGATCAATGCTGCCAGTTTATCGTACTGAATACGAACCTAAAGCGCCCGTTGGTGGTTAAATTTCATCATGCCCCGAGCATGGAACCATCGGGAGTGAAGTCGCGATGTGGAAAGTCTGGGCCCGACCGACAGCTCAGCGGGGTCTTACCTACACGCTAGCTCGCATGGCATATGGTGTGCAATTTATCACAACCCAGGTCATTTAATAGTGGCACATTACCAGATTAGAGTGCACCCACTCTGAAACAATCGAGTGGACTTATAGTATGAGCACCGGTAGGGCGTCCGAGTGCTCAGGAGGGGATTTAGTATAGAATGCGCCCACTCGGAAAACAATCGAGTGGGCTTATAGTATAAGCCCCCGCGAAGCGTCCCAGTGCTCGGGGGGGGGGGCATCTTTTCGTCCTGCATCTTTCCTACGAGTAGTCACTCGAGCACCTTGTAGTAGAGGCGAGTAAGCACTCAAGCCATGTATATGTGTTGTTCTAAATAAATTGAGGGGAGTAATCAGTCGCGACCCTCGTAGTGTATGTCGTGCTACCTTTTTCTCTGTCTTTAGTAGTGAAAGAATACTCCCAATGGGAGTTTGTTTGATGAAATCAAATAAAAGTAAGATGAGAAAATCTTAGAAAAAGGAAGAGCATCATTCCCTTGTCAGAGCATCTGCGAGAGCATCGAGCTATCCCATCTAAAACCCAGGGATGTGAAAGGGCGTAATGACGTTTTTTCTGGAGACGTGCTGAAGATGATAATGGTCTGCAGTGAACTGTTGCGTCCGTTGAAAGTTATGATGATACTTTGATTGGCACACCATTGGTTTTGTACTTCTGTCGTATGTTGGATTTCCAAGGCCGTGAGGAAATGTGCAATTGATTGCTATTTTAAATATTGCTTGATGCGAAGAGACTCCTTGTCTTGGAATATGTAGGATTGCATGACTCGGTGTAACAGCCCAGTTTTCACAAAAAATAAAAAAAAATTGTTTTCGGTGTGAATTGTTTGATTGTCTGATTTGTTTGCGGTGTTTGCATCCCCGATTTATCGATCGGCGATTATTTTCCCCCCTCTTATCTCGTATCGGACGGAGACCGACCCTTGCCACCCTGACACTCGACCTTTGCGACACCGGGTTTCACCCGATCACCGTCGTGAAAACCGCACGAGACCAACCACAGCCAACGGAACGAAAAACCCCGTTTAATAAGTAAACGGGATATTTTTATAGCGCGCCGGAAAGTGTTCTCGGAACGGTTCAACCACAAGGTGAACGCCTCCGGCTCGACGCGCTGATCGCGCAGTTCGAAGTTTTACCCGAATCGGAGGTCCTGCGGACCCCCGGCGGTCAGAAACGTAGACGCCGCGTGCGCGAAAGAAAAACCGGGGATGCTTTTGCAAACTGCCAGCCACCAGGGCTATATAAAGACCACCACAATCCCACCCCTTTCTAGGGTTTCCCTAGCCACAAATCTTGCAGCCACCCCCTCTAGATTTTCAGATCTGCCCAATTTGACCCTAAATCACGAAACCCTAGCCACCCATCAGATCTAGACCGTCAGATCTGGGATCTGACGGCCCAGATCTGGCCACGTAGCCCCCAGCCAGCCACCAACCGTGTTCGGGCCCCGCGGGCCGAGATCCAGCCGCCACGGCCCCGCCTCCGCCCAAGCACTCCCGTGGAACTGCCGCCGCCTCCGGCAGCCGGCAGCCGCGCCGCTCCGGTGAGCCGCTGCAGCGCGCCCCTCCTCCTCTTTCCTCTCCTCCGCGCCTCCCTCTCTTCTCCTCTTCCTCCCTCACCTCCCTCTCATTCTCCCCTGCAGGAACACGGCGGAGCCGCCATGGCCATGGCCTCCGGCCCGAGCTCTGCGCGCCCCGACGCCGCTGTTTGACCGCGACCCCGCACGGATCCGGCGAGATCCGGCCGCCGCCGCCGCCGCGCCAGGCCCCCTGCAGCCGCCACGAGCGCCGCCTCCCCTCGCCGGTGGCCGGCAAGCCAGCCATGCCGGCGCCGCCGCAGCGCATCCCAGCGGGGACGGCTGCCTCCTCTCCAACGCCTGGACCGCCCAAGTGGGTCGGCCCACCGCAACCCACCTCCTGGGCAAAGCCAGCCGGCCTCCCAACAGCCACCAGATCCAGCCCAACCACAATTGGGCCGAGCCCAAGATGGGTGAGGCCCTTATTTTTTTCTGTGAACTAACCCTGTGATTTTTTGGCAAAGTCCTGAAATTAAATTGCTGCTGATCCCGTTTTGTAATGCGATTTCCCGTTGACTCGTAGGTCGGAACGAAGTGATTCTTTTTTTGTTTGGTTGTGCTTTGTGTGCTCTAGAGTTCATCTTTCGGAAGTTATTTATTTTGAGGTCATATTGATGGTGCAAATCTGTGTAGAAGTAGGCACCAGACTGTTAACTGTTGCTAAATTCTGTCAAGTGCTGCTGATGTTATTTTGTTCAAACTTTGGGTGATGCTTGTGTCAAATCCATGAGGCCTATTGCATTGATTCTTTTTCCTATGTGTTAAGCATCATGTTTACTTCATTTCCATGCTTTAACTTGTCATGTTCGGGTGCTTTAGCTATATTAAATCTTTCTCCAAAGTGGTGATCCTGATGTTAATGTGCCGCTGTGCTGAAAACTGTTATTCTGTTGCAACTTCGGTCGACGAGTGTGTCACGACCGTTTATCGGAATTGAGTGATTCCAATTGCATATTGTTAAGAATCATGTCTACTTCCATTATATGTATTGCATTGCCATGATATGCTTGCTGGTCATATAGTTATTGAGATCCAAAGTTGCTATGGTGCTGTTTTTGACAGCCACCTCTGTTTTTCTCTAAGACTGTAACGTTCCGATGCCATGTTGCATGCATAATATATTTTGATCTATGATGCCTATTTGCATGATTCTTTTTGTCATGCCTTCCCTGTCATGTCTACTATAGTTTAATATCATTTGCGAGCATGTTTGCATTGATTATCCTGTTTATGCATAGCTCTAAAGTGTGCTTCGTGATGTTGGCAGATTGTGCCCGTAACTTGTTTTGCTTATATCTTTTTAACCGTAACTCCGTTTGGGGTGTTCTTTATATGTAACTTGATTAGTTTTTCGTGTACTTTGTGTTTATGCTATTGTTTGCTGTTGTTAACCAACCTAAAATATGGTTTAGGGCAGAACAGTACCAAATCCTTTAATTGTCGTGGGGTACTTAGTGTTATGCCATGTTTAGGTTGTGCCTCACTTAAATTGACTAGCATAAATAGTTTACTTTGTGCTTCACCTCTTGACATGTTTGTGTGCTTTTCCGTGCTTGAGTGAGATGCCATGTTAACAACCTTTGTTGATCACCTGTAGCTAAACAACTTGAACCTTTCTAAATGTGCGGTATCGTCGTGTGTGACGAGTACTCCACTTAACCTGTTAGTAACCGCTCTCGACGATAGGTGCGATGTCTCGTGTTGCCTTCTTGTTGATGCTTGCTCGTGTTTTCCTCGTAGTAATAGATGCTTGCTCGTTGATTGCTTTCCAGTGTTTACCTTCTTGTGTGCTCCCACGGATACCTTCGGAGACGATGAGAGCTTGCGATCCACTACACCTTCGGAACCCGACTTATCAACAGGCAAGGACTATACATTACTTATGATCCATTCTATTTCAACCAGCGGTTTGCATGCTAGTACAGGTTAGGTTCGATGTTTGATCCTACCACATGTTTACAGCCTCTTTCAAACCGATACATCCATGTCCCTTCCCAGCAAACCATGTACTGCTATGTTACTATTGCTCGTTGCTCAGCCCCTTCTTAGTTTGCATGCTTAGGATGCTACGATGTTACCCTGTTACTCCTTGGTTTGGGCTATCACATTATTATATTGTTGTTGATGATATGATTATTATAATGTTGACTATATTCGACGAAGGATGGAAGGTCTAGGCTATCCCTCCCTGACGCTTTGTTCCATTCGAGTCACCTAGGATCCGAGTTCCGGGTATTGGTTTTAAGACTGAGCGTGCCTAACCGCGTGTGGGATTTTATGGGGTCCCCTTTTCTTACATACCTAGCTTCAAGCATTTATAGTGGTGGCCCAAGCCGATTTTACCTTTTGAAACCGTGTGTGTGCTGGTCGTCCGCCAGTAGTTTTCCAACCAACCCGGACCAGTGAGGACATAGTTCCCTTGCTGGCCCACCTTGTTCGGCTGAGGACCCGCTTTCCCATGTGTGATTAACCGGCTATCCAAACCCGAGACAGGCGGTAGAGAACGATTCGAGAGCGCGGCCGACTTTTGAGTTGGATGTCGACTCACCGGGGGCCACCCGGATTTGTTCGTTGTTAGTTAGAGGGACCTGTCGTTTCGGATCTCTTGG